>CATKUP010000061.1:0-2909000 GCA_949786385.1 Onychomys leucogaster
ATCCCAGGCTCCGTGTCTTCCTAAATGCAAGACATCTTTTCAAGTAAACACAGTGACTTTTCAGCTCAAAGGGAGCTACATCGTTCACGAAGCTCACATGTTTCTCGTTCTTAACTGGAAAGCATTGAATGTTAGAGGAACTGTGGTTTGTATCAGTTTCAGAAGAAGAGTTGACCTAGATATGGTCTGTACGTGTAGGAAACACCGTTATTTTGTTCTGACCACAGTCACGTTTCCTGCTGTATTAGAGACTCTTAGAAAGCAAGAGCGTGCTTCTTGCTCTAAAGTAGAGTGTTTTTCATGTATGAGAACTGTGCTCTGTGTTGCCCTTCAGAAATGGAGTTTAATTCCAGGCCCCGTGTCTTCCTACAAGCAAGAAATCATTTCAGGTAAACGCAGTCACTTTTCAACTCAAACGAAGCTACATTGTTCACGAAGCTCACATGTTTCTCGTTCTTAACTGGAAAGCATTTTATGTTAGAGGAACTGTGGTTTGTATCATTTTCAGAAGAAGAGTTGACCTAGATATGGTCCGTATGTGTAGGGAACACCATTATTTTGTTCTGACCACAGTCACACTTCCTGCTGTATTAGAGACTCTTAGAAAGCAATAGCGTGCTTCTTGCTCTAAAGCAGTGTGTGTTTCATGGATGAGAACTGTGCTGTGTGTTTCCCTTCAGAAATGGAGTTCAATTCCAGGCTCCGTGTCTTCCTACAAGCAAGACATCATTTCAGGTAAACACAGTCACTTTTCAGCTTAAATGAATATAAATCGTTTACGAAGATCACACGTTTCTCACTCTTAACTGAAAAGCATTGGATGTTAGATGACTTGTGGTTTGTATCAGTTTCAGAAGCAGAGTTGAACTAGCAGTGGTCCGTATGTGTAGGAAACACCGTTCTTTTGTTCTGAGTACACTCAAGTTTCCTGCTCTATTAGAGACTCTAGAAAGCAAGAGCGTGCTTCTTCCTAAACGCAGAGTGTGTTTCAAGGTGAGAAATCTGCTGTGTGTTTCCCTTCAGAAATTGAGTTAAATCACAGGCTCTGTATCTTTCTACAAGCAATACTTCGTTACACGTAAACTCAGTCACCTTTCAGCTCAAACAAAGCTACATCTTTCACGAAGCTCACACGTTTCTCGCTCTTAACTGGAAAGCATTGGATGTTAGAGGACCTGTGGTTTGTATCAGTTTCAGAAGCAGAGTTGACCTAGATATGGTCCGTATGTGTAGGAAACACCTTTCTTTTGTTCTGAGCACACTCATGTTTCCTGCTCTTTTAGAGACTCTAGAAAGCAAGAGCATGCTTCTTGCTCTGAAGCAGAGTGTTTTTCATGGATGAGAACTGTGCTGTGTGTTTCCCTTCAGAAATGGAGTTAAATCCCAGGCTCTGTGTCTTCCTACAAGCAAGACATCATTTCAGGTAAACACAGTCACTTTTCAGCTTAAATGAATATAAATCGTTTACGAAGATCACACGTTTCTCACTCTTAACTGAAAAGCATTGGATGTTAGATGACTTGTAGTTTGTTTCAGTTTCAGAAGCAGAGTTGAACTAGCAGTGGTCCGTATGTGTAGGAAACACCGTTCTTTTGTTCTGAGCACACTCAAGTTTCCTGCTCTATTAGAGACTCTAGAAAGCAAGAGCGTGCTTCTTCCTAAACGCAGAGTTTGTTTCAAGGTGAGAAATCTGCTGTGTGTTTCCCTTCAGAAATGGAGTGAAATCACAGGCTCTGTATCTTTCTACAAGCAATACTTCGTTACACGTAAACTCAGTCAGCTTTCAGCTCAAACAAAGCTACATCTATCACGAAGCTCACACGTTTCTCCCTCTTAACTGGAAAGCATTGAATGTTAGAGGAACTGTGGTTTGTATCAGTTTCAGAAGAAGAGGTGACCTAGATATGGTCCGTATGTGTTGGAAAGACCATTAATTTGTTCTGAGCACACTCATGTTTCCTGCTCATTTAGAGACTCTAGAAAGCAAGAGCATGCTTCTTGCTCTGAAGCAGAGTGTTTTTCATGGATGAGAACTGTGCTGTGTGTTTCCCTTCAGAAATGGAGTTAAATCCCAGGCTCCGTGTCTTCCTACAAGCAAGACATCTTTTCAAGTAAACTCAGTGACTTTTCAGCTCAAAGGGAGCTACATCGTTCAAGAAGCTCACACGTTTCTCGCTCTTAACTGGAAAGCATTGCATGTTAGAGGAACTGTGGTTTGTATCAGTTAAAGAAGAAGAGTTGACCTAGATATGGTCCATACATGTAGGAAACACCGATTTTGTTCTGACCACAGTCACGTTTCCTGCTGTGTTAGAGACTCTTAGAAAGCAAGAGCGTGCTTCTTGCTCTAAAGCAGTGTGTGTTTCATGGAAGAGAACTGTGCTGTGCGTTTCCCTTCAGAAATGGAGTTAAATTCCAGGCTCCGTGTCTTCCTAAAAGCAAGACATCATTTCAGGTAAACACAGTCACTTTTCAGCTTAAATGAATATAAATCGTTTACGAAGATCACACGTTTCTCACTCTTAACTGAAATGCATTGTATGTTAGATGACTTGTGATTTGTATCAGTTTCAGAAGCAGAGTTGAACTAGCAGTGGTCCGTATATGTAGGACACACCGTTCTTTTGTTCTGAGCACACTCAAGTTTCCTGCTCTAGTAGAGACTATAAAGCAAGAGCGTGCTTCTTCCTAAACGCAGAGTGTGTTTCCTCATGAGAAATGTCCTGTGTTTCCCTTCAGAAATGGAGTTAAATCACACACTCTGTATCTTCCTACAAGCAAGACTTAGATTCACGTAAACTCAGTCACCTTTCAGCTCAAAGAAAGCTACATCGTTCACGAAGCTCACACGTTTCTCGCTCTTAACTGGAAGCATTGCATGTTAGAGGAACTGTGGTTTGTATCAGTTTCAGAAGAAGAGTTGACCTAGATATGGTCCGTAAATTAGGAAACACCGTTATTTTGTTCTGACCACAGTCATATTTCCTGCTGTATTAGAGACTCTTAGAAAGCAAGAGCGTGCTTCTTGCTCTAATGCAGAGTGTGTTTCATGGATGAGAACTGTGCTGTGTGTTTCCCTTCAGAAATGGAGTTAAATCCCAGGCTCTGTGTCTTCCAACAAGCAAGACATCTTTTCAAGTAAACTCAGTGACTTTTCAGCTCAAAGGAAGCTACATCGTTCACGAAGCTCACATGTTTCTCGCTCTTAACTGGAAAGCATTGAATGTTAGAGGGACTGTGGTTTGTATCAGTTTCAGAAGAAGAGTTGACCTAGATATGGTCCGTACGTGTAGGAAACACCGAACTTGTTCTGACCACTGTCACGTTTCCTGCTGTATTAGAGACTCTTAGAAAGCAATAGCGTGCATCTTGCTCTAAAGCAGTGTGTGTTTCATGGATGAGAACTGTGCTGTGTGTTTCCCTTCAGAAATGGAGTTAAATTCCAGGCTCTGTGTCTTCCTACAAGCAAGACATCATTTCAGGGAAACACAGTCTCTTTTCAGCTTAAATGAATATAAATCGTTTACGAAGATCACACGTTTATCATTCTTAACTAAAAAGCATTGGATGTTAGATGACTTGTGGTTTGTATCAGTTTCAGAAGCAGAGTTGAACTAGCAGTGGTCCGTATGTGTAGGAAACACCGTTCTTTTGTTCTGAGCACACTCAAGTTTCCTGCTCTTTTGGAGACTCTAGAAAGCAAGATATGCTTCTTGCTCTAAAGCAGAGTGTTTTTCATGGATGAGAACTGTGCAGTGTGTTTCCCTTCAGAAATGGAGTTAAATTCCAGGCCCCCTATCTTCCTACAAGCAAGAAATCATTTCAGGTAAACGCAGTCACTTTTCAGCTCAAAGGAAGCTACATTGTTCACGAAGCTCACATGTTTCTCGCTCTTAACTGGAAAGCATTGAATGTTAGAGGAACTGTGGTTTGTATCAGTTTCAGAAGAAGAGTTGACCTAGATATGGTCTGTACGTGTAGGAAACACCGTTATTTTGTTCTGACCACAGTCACGTTTCCTGCTGTATTAGAGACTCTTAGAAAGCAAGAGCGTGCTTCTTGCTCTAAAGTAGAGTGTTTTTCATGTATGAGAACTGTGCTCTGTGTTGCCCTTCAGAAATGGAGTTTAATTCCAGGCCCCGTGTCTTCCTACAAGCAAGAAATCATTTCAGGTAAACGCAGTCACTTTTCAACTCAAACGAAGCTACATTGTTCACGAAGCTCACATGTTTCTCGTTCTTAACTGGAAAGCATTGAATGTTAGAGGAACTGTGGTTTGTATCATTTTCAGAAGAAGAGTTGACCTAGATATGGTCCGTATGTGTAGGGAACACCATTATTTTGTTCTGACCACAGTCACACTTCCTGCTGTATTAGAGACTCTTAGAAAGCAATAGCGTGCTTCTTGCTCTAAAGCAGTGTGTGTTTCATGGATGAGAACTGTGCTGTGTGTTTCCCTTCAGAAATGGAGTTAAATTCCAGGCTCCGTGTCTTCCTACAAGCAAGACATCATTTCAGGTAAACACAGTCACTTTTCAGCTTAAATGAATATAAATCGTTTACGAAGATCACACGTTTCTCACTCTTAACTGAAAAGCATTGGATGTTAGATGACTTGTGGTTTGTATCAGTTTCAGAAGCAGAGTTGAACTAGCAGTGGTCCGTATGTGTAGGAAACACCGTTCTTTTGTTCCGAGTACACTCAAGTTTCCTGCTCTATTAGAGACTCTAGAAAGCAAGAGCGTGCTTCTTCCTAAACGCAGAGTGTGTTTCAAGGTGAGAAATCTGCTGTGTGTTTCCCTTCAGAAATTGAGTTAAATCACAGGCTCTGTATCTTTCTACAAGCAATACTTCGTTACACGTAAACTCAGTCACCTTTCAGCTCAAACAAAGCTACATCTTTCACGAAGCTCACACGTTTCTCGCTCTTAACTGGAAAGCATTGAATGTTAGAGGAACTGTGGTTTGTATCAGTTTCAGAAGAAGAGGTGACCTAGATATGGTCCATATGTGTGGGAAAGACCATTATTTTGTTCTGAGCACACTCATGTTTCCTGCTCATTTAGAGACTCTAGAAAGCAAGAGCATGCTTCTTGCTCTGAAGCAGAGTGTTTTTCATGGATGAGAACTGTGCTGTGTGTTTCCCTTCAGAAATGGAGTTAAATCCCAGGCTCTGTGTCTTCCTACAAGCAAGACATCTTTTCAAGTAAACTCAGTGACTTTTCAGCTCAAAGAGAGCTACATCGTTCAAGAAGCTCACACGTTTCTCGCTCTTAACTGGAAAGCATTGCATGTTAGAGGAACTGTGGTTTGTATCAGTTAAAGAAGAAGAGTTGACCTAGATATGGTCCATACATGTAGGAAACACCGATTTTGTTCTGACCACAGTCACGTTTCCTGCTGTGTTAGAGACTCTTAGAAAGCAAGAGCGTGCTTCTTGCTCTAAAGCAGTGTGTGTTTCATGGAAGAGAACTGTGCTGTGCGTTTCCCTTCAGAAATGGAGTTAAATTCCAGGCTCCGTGTCTTCCTAAAAGCAAGACATCATTTCAGGTAAACACAGTCACTTTTCAGCTTAAATGAATATAAATCGTTTACGAAGATCACACGTTTCTCACTCTTAACTGAAATGCATTGTATGTTAGATGACTTGTGATTTGTATCAGTTTCAGAAGCAGAGTTGAACTAGCAGTGGTCCGTATATGTAGGACACACCGTTCTTTTGTTCTGAGCACACTCAAGTTTCCTGCTCTAGTAGAGACTATAAAGCAAGAGCGTGCTTCTTCCTAAACGCAGAGTGTGTTTCCTCATGAGAAATGTCCTGTGTTTCCCTTCAGAAATGGAGTTAAATCACACACTCTGTATCTTCCTACAAGCAAGACTTAGATTCACGTAAACTCAGTCACCTTTCAGCTCAAAGAAAGCTACATCGTTCACGAAGCTCACACGTTTCTCGCTCTTAACTGGAAGCATTGCATGTTAGAGGAACTGTGGTTTGTATCAGTTTCAGAAGAAGAGTTGACCTAGATATGGTCCGTAAATTAGGAAACACCGTTATTTTGTTCTGACCACAGTCATATTTCCTGCTGTATTAGAGACTCTTAGAAAGCAAGAGCGTGCTTCTTGCTCTAATGCAGAGTGTGTTTCATGGATGAGAACTGTGCTGTGTGTTTCCCTTCAGAAATGGAGTTAAATCCCAGGCTGTGTGTCTTCCAACAAGCAAGACATGTTGTCAGGTAAACTAAGTCACTTATCAGCTCTAAGGAAGCTACATCGTTCACGAAGCTCACATGTTTCTCGCTCTTAACTGGAAAGCATTGAATGTTAGAGGGACTGTGGTTTGTATCAGTTTCAGAAGAAGAGTTGACCTAGATATGGTCCGTACGTGTAGGAAACACCGAACTTGTTCTGACCACTGTCACGTTTCCTGCTGTATTAGAGACTCTTAGAAAGCAATAGCGTGCATCTTGCTCTAAAGCAGTGTGTGTTTCATGGATGAGAACTGTGCTGTGTGTTTCCCTTCAGAAATGGAGTTAAATTCCAGGCTCTGTGTCTTCCTACAAGCAAGACATCATTTCAGGGAAACACAGTCTCTTTTCAGCTTAAATGAATATAAATCGTTTACGAAGATCACACGTTTATCATTCTTAACTAAAAAGCATTGGATGTTAGATGACTTGTGGTTTGTATCAGTTTCAGAAGCAGAGTTGAACTAGCAGTGGTCCGTATGTGTAGGAAACACCGTTCTTTTGTTCTGAGCACACTCAAGTTTCCTGCTCTTTTGGAGACTCTAGAAAGCAAGATATGCTTCTTGCTCTAAAGCAGAGTGTTTTTCATGGATGAGAACTGTGCAGTGTGTTTCCCTTCAGAAATGGAGTTAAATTCCAGGCCCCCTATCTTCCTACAAGCAAGAAATCATTTCAGGTAAACGCAGTCACTTTTCAGCTCAAAGGAAGCTACATTGTTCACGAAGCTCACATGTTTCTCGCTCTTAACTGGAAAGCATTGAATGTTAGAGGAACTGTGGTTTGTATCAGTTTCAGAAGAAGAGTTGACCTAGATATGGTCTGTACGTGTAGGAAACACCGTTATTTTGTTCTGACCACAGTCACGTTTCCTGCTGTATTAGAGACTCTTAGAAAGCAAGAGCGTGCTTCTTGCTCTAAAGTAGAGTGTTTTTCATGTATGAGAACTGTGCTCTGTGTTGCCCTTCAGAAATGGAGTTTAATTCCAGGCCCCGTGTCTTCCTACAAGCAAGAAATCATTTCAGGTAAACGCAGTCACTTTTCAACTCAAACGAAGCTACATTGTTCACGAAGCTCACATGTTTCTCGTTCTTAACTGGAAAGCATTGAATGTTAGAGGAACTGTGGTTTGTATCATTTTCAGAAGAAGAGTTGACCTAGATATGGTCCGTATGTGTAGGGAACACCATTATTTTGTTCTGACCACAGTCACACTTCCTGCTGTATTAGAGACTCTTAGAAAGCAATAGCGTGCTTCTTGCTCTAAAGCAGTGTGTGTTTCATGGATGAGAACTGTGCTGTGTGTTTCCCTTCAGAAATGGAGTTAAATTCCAGGCTCCGTGTCTTCCTACAAGCAAGACATCATTTCAGGTAAACACAGTCACTTTTCAGCTTAAATGAATATAAATCGTTTACGAAGATCACACGTTTC
Organism: Onychomys leucogaster; assembly: GCA_949786385.1. Taxonomy (NCBI): domain Eukaryota; kingdom Metazoa; phylum Chordata; class Mammalia; order Rodentia; family Cricetidae; genus Onychomys; species Onychomys leucogaster. The sequence goes on from CATKUP010000061.1 coordinate 7,675, forward strand.
TCACTCTTAACTGAAAAGCATTGGATGTTAGATGACGTGTGGTTTGTATCAGTTTCAGAAGCAGAGTTGAACTAGCAGTGGTCCGTATGTGTAGGAAACACCGTTCTTTTGTTCCGAGTACACTCAAGTTTCCTGCTCTATTAGAGACTCTAGAAAGCAAGAGCGTGCTTCTTCCTAAACGCAGAGTGTGTTTCAAGGTGAGAAATCTGCTGTGTGTTTCCCTTCAGAAATTGAGTTAAATCACAGGCTCTGTATCTTTCTACAAGCAATACTTCGTTACACGTAAACTCAGTCACCTTTCAGCTCAAACAAAGCTACATCTTTCACGAAGCTCACACGTTTCTCGCTCTTAACTGGAAAGCATTGAATGTTAGAGGAACTGTGGTTTGTATCAGTTTCAGAAGAAGAGGTGACCTAGATATGGTCCATATGTGTGGGAAAGACCATTATTTTGTTCTGAGCACACTCATGTTTCCTGCTCATTTAGAGACTCTAGAAAGCAAGAGCATGCTTCTTGCTCTGAAGCAGAGTGTTTTTCATGGATGAGAACTGTGCTGTGTGTTTCCCTTCAGAAATGGAGTTAAATCCCAGGCTCTGTGTCTTCCTACAAGCAAGACATCTTTTCAAGTAAACTCAGTGACTTTTCAGCTCAAAGAGAGCTACATCGTTCAAGAAGCTCACACGTTTCTCGCTCTTAACTGGAAAGCATTGCATGTTAGAGGAACTGTGGTTTGTATCAGTTAAAGAAGAAGAGTTGACCTAGATATGGTCCATACATGTAGGAAACACCGATTTTGTTCTGACCACAGTCACGTTTCCTGCTGTGTTAGAGACTCTTAGAAAGCAAGAGCGTGCTTCTTGCTCTAAAGCAGTGTGTGTTTCATGGAAGAGAACTGTGCTGTGCGTTTCCCTTCAGAAATGGAGTTAAATTCCAGGCTCCGTGTCTTCCTAAAAGCAAGACATCATTTCAGGTAAACACAGTCACTTTTCAGCTTAAATGAATATAAATCGTTTACGAAGATCACACGTTTCTCACTCTTAACTGAAATGCATTGTATGTTAGATGACTTGTGATTTGTATCAGTTTCAGAAGCAGAGTTGAACTAGCAGTGGTCCGTATATGTAGGAAACACCGTTCTTTTGTTCTGAGCACACTCAAGTTTCCTGCTCTATTAGAGACTAGAAAGCAAGAGCGAGCTTTTTCCTAAACGCAGAGTGTGTTTCATCGTGAGAAATGTGCTGTGTGTTTCCCTTCAGAAATGGAGTTAAATCACAGGCTCTGTATCTTTCTACAAGCAATACTTCGTTACAGGTAAACTCAGTCACCTTTCAGCTCAAACAAAGCTACATCTTTCACGAAGCTCACAAGTTTCTTATCTTAACTGTAAAGCATTGGATGTTAGAGGACCTGTGGTTTGTATCAGTTTCAGAAGCAGAGTTGACCTAGATATGGTCCGTATGTGTAGGAAACACCTTTCTTTTGTTCTGAGCACACTCATGTTTCCTGCTCTTTTAGAGATTCTAGAAAGCAAGAGCATGCTTCTTGCTCTGAAGCAGAGTGTTTTTCATGGATGAGAACTGTGCTGTGTGTTTCCCTTCAGAAATGGAGTTAAATCCCAGGCTCCGTGTCTTCCTAAATGCAAGACATCTTTTCAAGTAAACACAGTGACTTTTCAGCTCAAAGGGAGCTACATCGTTCACGAAGCTCACATGTTTCTCGCTCTTAACTGGAAAGCATTGAATGTTAGAGGAACTGTGGTTTGTATCAGTTTCAGAAGAAGAGTTGACCTAGATATGGTCCGTACGTGTAGGAAACACCGTTATTTTGTTCTGACCACAGTCACGTTTCCTGCTGTATTAGAGACTCTTAGAAAGCAAGAGCGTGCTTCTTGCTCTAAAGTAGAGTGTTTTTCATGTATGAGAACTGTGCTCTGTGTTGCCCTTCAGAAATGGAGTTTAATTCCAGGCACCGTGTCTTCCTACAAGCAAGAAATCATTTCAGGTAAACGCAGTCACTTTTCAACTCAAACGAAGCTACATTGTTCACGAAGCTCACATGTTTCTCGTTCTTAACTGGAAAGCATTGAATGTTAGAGGAACTGTGGTTTGTATCAGTTTCAGAAGAAGAGTTGACCTAGAAATGGTCCGTATGTGTAGGAAACACCATTATTTTGTTCTGACCACAGTCACACTTCCTGCTGTATTAGAGACTCTTAGAAAGCAATAGCGTGCTTCTTGCTCTAAAGCAGTGTGTGTTTCATGGATGAGAACTGTGCTGTGTGTTTCCCTTCAGAAATGGAGTTAAATTCCAGGCTCCGTGTCTTCCTACAAGCAAGACATCATTTCAGGTAAACACAGTCACTTTTCAGCTTAAATGAATATAAATCGTTTACGAAGATCACACGTTTCTCACTCTTAACTGAAAAGCATTGGATGTTAGATGACTTGTGGTTTGTATCAGTTTCAGAAGCAGAGTTGAACTAGCAGTGGTCCGTATGTGTAGGAAACACCTTTCTTTTGTTCTGAGCACACTCATGTTTCCTGCTCTTTTAGAGACTCTAGAAAGCAAGAGCATGCTTCTTGCTCTAAAGCAGAGTGTTTTTCATGGATGAGAACTGTGCAGTGTGTTTCCCTTCAGAAATGGAGTTACTCCCAGGCTCCGTGTCTTCCTAAATGCAAGACATCTTTTCAAGTAAACACAGTGACTTTTCAGCTCAAAGGGAGCTACATCGTTCACGAAGCTCACATGTTTCTCGCTCTTAACTGGAAAGCATTGAATGTTAGAGGAACTGTGGTTTGTATCAGTTTCAGAAGAAGAGTTGACCTAGATATGGTCCGTACGTGTAGGAAACACCGTTATTTTGTTCTGACCACAGTCACGTTTCCTGCTGTATTAGAGACTCTTAGAAAGCAAGAGCGTGCTTCTTGCTCTAAAGTAGAGTGTTTTTCATGTATGAGAACTGTGCTCTGTGTTGCCCTTCAGAAATGGAGTTTAATTCCAGGCCCCGTGTCTTCCTACAAGCAAGAAATCATTTCAGGTAAACGCAGTCACTTTTCAACTCAAACGAAGCTACATTGTTCACGAAGCTCACATGTTTCTCGTTCTTAACTGGAAAGCATTGAATGTTAGAGGAACTGTGGTTTGTATCATTTTCAGAAGAAGAGTTGACCTAGAAATGGTCCGTACGTGTAGGAAACACCGTTATTTTGTTCTGACCACAGTCACACTTCCTGCTGTATTAGAGACTCTTAGAAAGCAATAGCGTGCTTCTTGCTCTAAAGCAGTGTGTGTTTCATGGATGAGAACTGTGCTGTGTGTTTCCCTTCAGAAATGGAGTTAAATTCCAGGCTCCGTGTCTTCCTACAAGCAAGACATCATTTCAGGTAAACACAGTGACTTTTCAACTTAAATGAATATAAATCGTTTACGAAGATCACACGTTTCTCACTCTTAACTGAAAAGCATTGGATGTTAGATGACTTGTGGTTTGTATCAGTTTCAGAAGCAGAGTTGAACTAGCAGTGGTCCGTATATGTAGGAAACACCGTTCTTTTGTTCTGAGTACACTCAAGTTTCCTGCCCTATTAGAGACTCTAGAAAGCAAGAGCGTGCTTCTTCCTAAACGCAGAGTGTGTTTCAAGGTGAGAAATCTGCTGTGTGTTTCCCTTCAGAAATTGAGTTAAATCACAGGCTCTGTATCTTTCTACAAGCAATACTTCGTTACACGTAAACTCAGTCACCTTTCAGCTCAAACAAAGCTACATCTTTCACGAAGCTCACACGTTTCTCGCTCTTAACTGGAAAGCATTGAATGTTAGAGGAACTGTGGTTTGTATCAGTTTCAGAAGAAGAGGTGACCTAGATATGGTCCATATGTGTGGGAAAGACCATTATTTTGTTCTGAGCACACTCATGTTTCCTGCTCTTTTAGAGACTCTAGAAAGCAAGAGCATGCTTCTTGCTCTGAAGCAGAGTGTTTTTCATGGATGAGAACTGTGCTGTGTGTTTCCCTTCAGAAATGGAGTTAAATCCCAGGCTCCGTGTCTTCCTACAAGCAAGACATCTTTTCAAGTAAACTCAGTGACTTTTCAGCTCAAAGAGAGCTACATCGTTCAAGAAGCTCACACGTTTCTCGCTCTTAACTGGAAAGCATTGCATGTTAGAGGAACTGTGGTTTGTATCAGTTAAAGAAGAAGAGTTGACCTAGATATGGTCCATACATGTAGGAAACACCGATTTTGTTCTGACCACAGTCACGTTTCCTGCTGTGTTAGAGACTCTTAGAAAGCAAGAGCGTGCTTCTTGCTCTAAAGCAGTGTGTGTTTCATGGAAGAGAACTGTGCTGTGCGTTTCCCTTCAGAAATGGAGTTAAATTCCAGGCTCCGTGTCTTCCTAAAAGCAAGACATCATTTCAGGTAAACACAGTCACTTTTCAGCTTAAATGAATATAAATCGTTTACGAAGATCACACGTTTCTCACTCTTAACTGAAATGCATTGTATGTTAGATGACTTGTGATTTGTATCAGTTTCAGAAGCAGAGTTGAACTAGCAGTGGTCCGTATTTGTAGGAAACACCGTTCTTTTGTTCTGAGCACACTCAAGTTTCCTGCTCTATTAGAGACTAGAAAGCAAGAGCGAGCTTTTTCCTAAACGCAGAGTGTGTTTCATCGTGAGAAATGTGCTGTGTGTTTCCCTTCAGAAATGGAGTTAAATCACAGGCTCTGTATCTTTCTACAAGCAATACTTCGTTACAGGTAAACTCAGTCACCTTTCAGCTCAAACAAAGCTACATCTTTCACGAAGCTCACAAGTTTCTTATCTTAACTGTAAAGCATTGGATGTTAGAGGACCTGTGGTTTGTATCAGTTTCAGAAGCAGAGTTGACCTAGATATGGTCCGTATGTGTAGGAAACACCTTTCTTTTGTTCTGAGCACACTCATGTTTCCTGCTCTTTTAGAGACTCTAGAAAGCAAGAGCATGCTTCTTGCTCTGAAGCAGAGTGTTTTTCATGGATGAGAACTGTGCTGTGTGTTTCCCTTCAGAAATGGAGTTAAATCCCAGGCTCCGTGTCTTCCTAAATGCAAGACATCTTTTCAAGTAAACACAGTGACTTTTCAGCTCAAAGGGAGCTACATCGTTCACGAAGCTCACATGTTTCTCGCTCTTAACTGGAAAGCATTGAATGTTAGAGGAACTGTGGTTTGTATCAGTTTCAGAAGAAGAGTTGACCTAGATATGGTCCGTACGTGTAGGAAACACCGTTATTTTGTTCTGACCACAGTCATGTTTCCTGCTGTATTAGAGACTCTTAGAAAGCAAGAGCGTGCTTCTTGCTCTAAAGTAGAGTGTTTTTCATGTATGAGAACTGTGCTCTGTGTTGCCCTTCAGAAATGGAGTTTAATTCCAGGCCCTGTGTCTTCCTACAAGCAAGAAATCTTTTCAGGTAAACGCAGTCACTTTTCAACTCAAACGCAGCTACATTGTTCACGAAGCTCACATGTTTCTCGTTCTTAACTGGAAAGCATTGAATGTTAGAGGAACTGTGGTTTGTATCAGTTTCAGAAGAAGAGTTGACCTAGATATGGTCCGTATGTGTAGGAAACACCGTTATTTTGTTCTGACCACAGTCACACTTCCTGCTGTATTAGAGATTTTTAGAAAGCAATAGCGTGCTTCTTGCTCTAAAGCAGTGTGTGTTTCATGGATGAGAACTGTGCTGTGTGTTTCCCTTCAGAAATGGAGTTAAATTCCAGGCTCCGTGTCTTCCGACAAGCAAGACATCATTTCAGGTAAACACAGTCACTTTTCAGCTTAAATGAATATAAATCGTTTACGAAGATCACACGTTTCTCACTCTTAACTGAAAAGCATTGGATGTTAGATGACTTGTGGTTTGTTTCAGTTTCAGAAGCAGAGTTGAACTAGCAGTGGTCCGTATGTGTAGGAAACACCGTTCTTTTGTTCTGAGCACACTCAAGTTTCCTGCTCTATTAGAGACTCTAGAAAGCAAGAGCGTGCTTCTTCCTAAACGCAGAGTGTGTTTCAAGGTGAGAAATCTGCTGTGTGTTTCCCTTCAGAAATGGAGTTAAATCACAGGCTCTGTATCTTTCTACAAGCAATACTTCGTTACACGTAAACTCAGTCAGCTTTCAGCTCAAACAAAGCTACATCTATCACGAAGCTCACACGTTTCTCCCTCTTAACTGGAAAGCATTGAATGTTAGAGGAACTGTGGTTTGTATCAGTTTCAGAAGAAGAGGTGACCTAGATATGGTCCGTATGTGTTGGAAAGACCATTAATTTGTTCTGAGCACACTCATGTTTCCTGCTCATTTAGAGACTCTAGAAAGCAAGAGCATGCTTCTTGCTCTGAAGCAGAGTGTTTTTCATGGATGAGAACTGTGCTGTGTGTTTCCCTTCAGAAATGGAGTTAAATCCCAGGCTCCGTGTCTTCCTACAAGCAAGACAGCTTTTCAAGTAAACTCAGTGACTTTTCAGCTCAAAGGGAGCTACATCGTTCAAGAAGCTCACACGTTTCTCGCTCTTAACTGGAAAGCATTGCATGTTAGAGGAACTGTGGTTTGTATCAGTTAAAGAAGAAGAGTTGACCTAGATATGGTCCATACATGTAGGAAACACCGATTTTGTTCTGACCACAGTCACGTTTCCTGCTGTGTTAGAGACTCTTAGAAAGCAAGAGCGTGCTTCTTGCTCTAAAGCAGTGTGTGTTTCATGGAAGAGAACTGTGCTGTGCGTTTCCCTTCAGAAATGGAGTTAAATTCCAGGCTCCGTGTCTTCCTAAAAGCAAGACATCATTTCAGGTAAACACAGTCACTTTTCAGCTTAAATGAATATAAATCGTTTACGAAGATCACACGTTTCTCACTCTTAACTGAAATGCATTGTATGTTAGATGACTTGTGATTTGTATCAGTTTCAGAAGCAGAGTTGAACTAGCAGTGGTCCGTATATGTAGGAAACACCGTTCTTTTGTTCTGAGCACACTCAAGTTTCCTGCTCTATTAGAGACTAGAAAGCAAGAGCGAGCTTTTTCCTAAACGCAGAGTGTGTTTCATCGTGAGAAATGTGCTGTGTGTTTCCCTTCAGAAATGGAGTGAAATCACAGGCTCTGTATCTTTCTACAAGCAATACTTCGTTACACGTAAACTCAGTCATCTTTCAGCTCAAACAAAGCTACATCTATCACGAAGCTCACACGTTTCTCGCTCTTAACTGGAAAGCATTGAAGGTTAGAGGAACTGTGGTTTGTATCAGTTTCAGAAGAAGAGGTGACCTAGATATGGTCCGTATGTGTTGGAAAGACCATTAATTTGTTCTGAGCACACTCATGTTTCCTGCTCATTTAGAGACTCTAGAAAGCAAGAGCATGCTTCTTGCTCTGAAGCAGAGTGTTTTTCATGGATGAGAACTGTGCTGTGTGTTTCCCTTCAGAAATGGAGTTAAATCCCAGGCTCCGTGTCTTCCTACAAGCAAGACATCTTTTCAAGTAAACTCAGTGACTTTTCAGCTCAAAGGGAGCTACATCGTTCAAGAAGCTCACACGTTTCTCGCTCTTAACTGGAAAGCATTGCATGTTAGAGGAACTGTGGTTTGTATCAGTTAAAGAAGAAGAGTTGACCTAGATATGGTCCATACATGTAGGAAACACCGATTTTGTTTTGACCACAGTCACGTTTCCTGCTTTGTTAGAGACTCTTAGAAAGCAAGAGCGTGCTTCTTGCTCTAAAGCAGTGTGTGTTTCATGGAAGAGAACTGTGCTGTGTGTTTCCCTTCAGAAATGGAGTTAAATTCCAGGCTCTGTGTCTTCCTACAAGCAAGACATCATTTCAGATAAACACAGTCACTTTTCAGTTTAAATGAATATAAATCGTTTATGAAGATCACACGTTTCTCACTCTTAACTGAAAAGCATTGGATGTTAGATGACTTGTGATTTGTATCAGTTTTAGAAGCAGAGTTGAACTAGCAGTGGTCCGTATATGTAGGACACACCGTTCTTTTGTTCTGAGCACACTCAAGTTTCCTGCTCTATTAGAGACTAGAAAGCAAGAGCGTGCTTCTTCCTAAACGCAGAGTGTGTTTCCTCGTGAGAAATGTCCTGTGTTTCCCTTCAGAAATGGAGTTAAATCACACGCTCTGTATCTTCCTACAAGCAAGACTTAGATTCACGTAAACTCAGTCACCTTTCAGCTCAAAGAAAGCTACATCGTTCACGAAGCTCACACGTTTCTCGCTCTTAACTGGAAGCATTGCATGTTAGAGGAACTGTGGTTTGTATCAGTTTCAGAAGAAGAGTTGACCTAGATATGGTCCGTAAATTAGGAAACACCGTTATTTTGTTCTGACCACAGTCATATTTCCTGCTGTATTAGAGACTCTTAGAAAGCAAGAGCGTGCTTCTTGCTCTAATGCAGAGTGTGTTTCATGGATGAGAACTGTGCTGTGTGTTTCCCTTCAGAAATGGAGTTAAATCCCAGGCTGTGTGTCTTCCAACAAGCAAGACATGTTGTCAGGTAAACTAAGTCACTTAGCAGCTCTAAGGAAGCTACATCGTTCACGAAGCTCACATGTTTCTCGCTCTTAACTGGAAAGCATTGAATGTTAGAGGGACTGTGGTTTGTATCAGTTTCAGAAGAAGAGTTGACCTAGATATGGTCCGTACGTGTAGGAAACACCGAACTTGTTCTGACCACTGTCACGTTTCCTGCTGTATTAGAGACTCTTAGAAAGCAATAGCGTGCATCTTGCTCTAAAGCAGTGTGTGTTTCATGGATGAGAACTGTGCTGTGTGTTTCCCTTCAGAAATGGAGTTAAATTCCAGGCTCTGTGTCTTCCTACAAGCAAGACATCATTTCAGGGAAACACAGTCTCTTTTCAGCTTAAATGAATATAAATCGTTTACGAAGATCACACGTTTATCACTCTTAACTAAAAAGCATTGGATGTTAGATGACTTGTGGTTTTTATCAGTTTCAGAAGCAGAGTTGAACTAGCAGTGGTCCGTATGTGTAGGAAACACCGTTCTCTTGTTCTGAGCACACTCAAGTTTCCTGCTCTTTTGGAGACTCTAGAAAGCAAGAGCATGCTTCTTGCTCTAAAGCGGAGTGTTTTTCATGGATGAGAACTGTGCAGTGTGTTTCCCTTCAGAAATGGAGTTAAATTCCAGGCCCCCTATCTTCCTACAAGCAAGAAATCATTTCAGGTAAACGCAGTCACTTTTCAGCTCAAAGGAAGCTACATTGTTCACGAAGCTCACATGTTTCTCGCTCTTAACTGGAAAGCATTGAATGTTAGAGGAACTGTGGTTTGTATCAGTTTCAGAAGAAGAGGTGACCTAGATATGGTCCATATGTGTGGGAAAGACCCTTATTTTGTTCTGAGCACACTCATGTTTCCTGCTCATTTAGAGACACTAGAAAGCAAGAGCATGCTTCTTGCTCTGAAGCAGAGTGTTTTTCATGGATGAGAACTGTGCTGTGTGTTTCCCTTCAGAAATGGAGTTAAATCCCAGGCTCCGTGTCTTCCTACAAGCAAGACATCTTTTCAAGTAAACTCAGTGACTTTTCAGCTCAAAGAGAGCTACATCGTTCAAGAAGCTCACACGTTTCTCGCTCTTAACTGGAAAGCATTGCATGTTAGAGGAACTGTGGTTTGTATCAGTTAAAGAAGAAGAGTTGACCTAGATATGGTCCATACATGTAGGAAACACCGATTTTGTTCTGACCACAGTCACGTTTCCTGCTGTGTTAGAGACTCTTAGAAAGCAAGAGCGTGCTTCTTGCTCTAAAGCAGTGTGTGTTTCATGGAAGAGAACTGTGCTGTGCGTTTCCCTTCAGAAATGGAGTTAAATTCCAGGCTCCGTGTCTTCCTAAAAGCAAGACATCATTTCAGGTAAACACAGTCACTTTTCAGCTTAAATGAATATAAATCGTTTACGAAGATCACACGTTTCTCACTCTTAACTGAAATGCATTGTATGTTAGATGACTTGTGATTTGTATCAGTTTCAGAAGCAGAGTTGAACTAGCAGTGGTCCGTATATGTAGGAAACACCGTTCTTTTGTTCTGAGCACACTCAAGTTTCCTGCTCTATTAGAGACTAGAAAGCAAGAGCGAGCTTTTTCCTAAACGCAGAGTGTGTTTCATCGTGAGAAATGTGCTGTGTGTTTCCTTTCAGAAATGGAGTTAAATCACAGGCTCTGTATCTTTCTACAAGCAATACTTCGTTACAGGTAAACTCAGTCACCTTTCAGCTCAAACAAAGCTACATCTATCACGAAGCTCACACGTTTCTCGCTCTTAACTGGAAAGCATTGAATGTTAGAGGAACTGTGGTTTGTATCAGTTTCAGAAGAAGAGGTGACCTAGATATGGTCCGTATGTGTTGGAAAGACCATTAATTTGTTCTGAGCACACTCATGTTTCCTGCTCATTTAGAGACTCTAGAAAGCAAGAGCATGCTTCTTGCTCTGAAGCAGAGTGTTTTTCATGGATGAGAACTGTGCTGTGTGTTTCCCTTCAGAAATGGAGTTAAATCCCAGGCTCCGTGTCTTCCTACAAGCAAGACATCTTTTCAAGTAAACTCAGTGACTTTTCAGCTCAAAGGGAGCTACATCGTTCAAGAAGCTCACACGTTTCTCGCTCTTAACTGGAAAGCATTGCATGTTAGAGGAACTGTGGTTTGTATCAGTTAAAGAAGAAGAGTTGACCTAGATATGGTCCATACATGTAGGAAACACCGATTTTGTTTTGACCACAGTCACGTTTCCTGCTGTGTTAGAGACTCTTAGAAAGCAAGAGCGTGCTTCTTGCTCTAAAGCAGTGTGTGTTTCATGGAAGAGAACTGTGCTGTGTGTTTCCCTTCAGAAATGGAGTTAAATTCCAGGCTCTGTGTCTTCCTACAAGCAAGACATCATTTCAGATAAACACAGTCACTTTTCAGTTTAAATGAATATAAATCGTTTATGAAGATCACACGTTTCTCACTCTTAACTGAAAAGCATTGGATGTTAGATGACTTGTGATTTGTATCAGTTTCAGAAGCAGAGTTGAACTAGCAGTGGTCCGTATATGTAGGACACACCGTTCTTTTGTTCTGAGCACACTCAAGTTTCCTGCTCTATTAGAGACTAGAAAGCAAGAGCGTGCTTCTTCCTAAACGCAGAGTGTGTTTCCTCGTGAGAAATGTCCTGTGTTTCCCTTCAGAAATGGAGTTAAATCACACGCTCTGTATCTTCCTACAAGCAAGACTTAGATTCACGTAAACTCAGTCACCTTTCAGCTCAAAGAAAGCTACATCGTTCACGAAGCTCACACGTTTCTCGCTCTTAACTGGAAGCATTGCATGTTAGAGGAACTGTGGTTTGTATCAGTTTCAGAAGAAGAGTTGACCTAGATATGGTCCGTAAATTAGGAAACACCGTTATTTTGTTCTGACCACAGTCATATTTCCTGCTGTATTAGAGACTCTTAGAAAGCAAGAGCGTGCTTCTTGCTCTAATGCAGAGTGTGTTTCATGGATGAGAACTGTGCTGTGTGTTTCCCTTCAGAAATGGAGTTAAATCCCAGGCTGTGTGTCTTCCAACAAGCAAGACATGTTGTCAGGTAAACTAAGTCACTTAGCAGCTCTAAGGAAGCTACATCGTTCACGAAGCTCACATGTTTCTCGCTCTTAACTGGAAAGCATTGAATGTTAGAGGGACTGTGGTTTGTATCAGTTTCAGAAGAAGAGTTGACCTAGATATGGTCCATACGTGTAGGAAACACCGAACTTGTTCTGACCACTGTCACGTTTCCTGCTGTATTAGAGACTCTTAGAAAGCAATAGCGTGCATCTTGCTCTAAAGCAGTGTGTGTTTCATGGATGAGAACTGTGCTGTGTGTTTCCCTTCAGAAATGGAGTTAAATTCCAGGCTCCGTGTCTTCCTACAAGCAAGACATCATTTCAGGTAAACACAGTCACTTTTCAGCTTAAATGAATATAAATCGTTTACGAAGATCACACGTTTCTCACTCTTAACTGAAAAGCATTGGATGTTAGATGACTTGTGGTTTGTATCAGTTTCAGAAGCAGAGTTGAACTAGCAGTGGTCCGTATGTGTAGGAAACACCGTTCTTTTGTTCTGAGTACACTCAAGTTTCCTGCTCTATTAGAGACTCTAGAAAGCAAGAGCGTGCTTCTTCCTAAACGCAGAGTGTGTTTCAAGGTGAGAAATCTGCTGTGTGTTTCCCTTCAGAAATTGAGTTAAATCACAGGCTCTGTATCTTTCTACAAGCAATACTTCGTTACACGTAAACTCAGTCACCTTTCAGCTCAAACAAAGCTACATCTTTCACGAAGCTCACACGTTTCTCGCTCTTAACTGGAAAGCATTGAATGTTAGAGGAACTGTGGTTTGTATCAGTTTCAGAAGAAGAGGTGACCTAGATATGGTCCATATGTGTGGGAAAGACCATTATTTTGTTCTGAGCACACTCATGTTTCCTGCTCATTTAGAGACTCTAGAAAGCAAGAGCATGCTTCTTGCTCTGAAGCAGAGTGTTTTTCATGGATGAGAACTGTGCTGTTTGTTTCCCTTCAGAAATGGAGTTAAATCCCAGGCTTCGTGTCTTCCTACAAGCAAGACATCTTTTCAAGTAAACTCAGTGACTTTTCAGCTCAAAGAGAGCTACATCGTTCAAGAAGCTCACACGTTTCTCGCTCTTAACTGGAAAGCATTGCATGTTAGAGGAACTGTGGTTTGTATCAGTTTCAGAAGAAGAGTTGACCTAGATATGGTCCATACATGTAGGAAACACCGATTTTGTTCTGACCACAGTCACGTTTCCTGCTGTGTTAGAGACTCTAGAAAGCAAGAGCGTGCTTCTTCCTAAACGCAGAGTGTGTTTCAAGGTGAGAAATCTGCTGTGTGTTTCCCTTCAGAAATGGAGTGAAATCACAGGCTCTGTATCTTTCTACAAGCAATACTTCGTTACACGTAAACTCAGTCATCTTTCAGCTCAAACAAAGCTACATCTATCACGAAGCTCACACGTTTCTCGCTCTTAACTGGAAAGCATTGAATGTTAGAGGAACTGTGGTTTGTATCAGTTTCAGAAGAAGAGGTGACCTAGATATGGTCCGTATGTGTTGGAAAGACCATTAATTTGTTCTGAGCACACTCATGTTTCCTGCTCATTTAGAGACTCTAGAAAGCAAGAGCATGCTTCTTGCTCTGAAGCAGAGTGTTTTTCATGGATGAGAACTGTGCTGTGTGTTTCCCTTCAGAAATGGAGTTAAATCCCAGGCTCCGTGTCTTCCTACAAGCAAGACATCTTTTCAAGTAAACTCAGTGACTTTTCAGCTCAAAGGGAGCTACATCGTTCAAGAAGCTCACACGTTTCTCGCTCTTAACTGGAAAGCATTGCATGTTAGAGGAACTGTGGTTTGTATCAGTTAAAGAAGAAGAGTTGACCTAGATATGGTCCATACATGTAGGAAACACCGATTTTGTTTTGACCACAGTCACGTTTCCTGCTGTGTTAGAGACTCTTAGAAAGCAAGAGCGTGCTTCTTGCTCTAAAGCAGTGTGTGTTTCATGGAAGAGAACTGTGCTGTGTGTTTCCCTTCAGAAATGGAGTTAAATTCCAGGCTCTGTGTCTTCCTACAAGCAAGACATCATTTCAGATAAACACAGTCACTTTTCAGTTTAAATGAATATAAATCGTTTATGAAGATCACACGTTTCTCACTCTTAACTGAAAAGCATTGGATGTTAGATGACTTGTGATTTGTATCAGTTTTAGAAGCAGAGTTGAACTAGCAGTGGTCCGTATATGTAGGACACACCGTTCTTTTGTTCTGAGCACACTCAAGTTTCCTGCTCTATTAGAGACTAGAAAGCAAGAGCGTGCTTCTTCCTAAACGCAGAGTGTGTTTCCTCGTGAGAAATGTCCTGTGTTTCCCTTCAGAAATGGAGTTAAATCACACGCTCTGTATCTTCCTACAAGCAAGACTTAGATTCACGTAAACTCAGTCACCTTTCAGCTCAAAGAAAGCTACATCGTTCACGAAGCTCACACGTTTCTCGCTCTTAACTGGAAGCATTGCATGTTAGAGGAACTGTGGTTTGTATCAGTTTCAGAAGAAGAGTTGACCTAGATATGGTCCGTAAATTAGGAAACACCGTTATTTTGTTCTGACCACAGTCATATTTCCTGCTGTATTAGAGACTCTTAGAAAGCAAGAGCGTGCTTCTTGCTCTAATGCAGAGTGTGTTTCATGGATGAGAACTGTGCTGTGTGTTTCCCTTCAGAAATGGAGTTAAATCCCAGGCTGTGTGTCTTCCAACAAGCAAGACATGTTGTCAGGTAAACTAAGTCACTTAGCAGCTCTAAGGAAGCTACATCGTTCACGAAGCTCACATGTTTCTCGCTCTTAACTGGAAAGCATTGAATGTTAGAGGGACTGTGGTTTGTATCAGTTTCAGAAGAAGAGTTGACCTAGATATGGTCCGTACGTGTAGGAAACACCGAACTTGTTCTGACCACTGTCACGTTTCCTGCTGTATTAGAGACTCTTAGAAAGCAATAGCGTGCATCTTGCTCTAAAGCAGTGTGTGTTTCATGGATGAGAACTGTGCTGTGTGTTTCCCTTCAGAAATGGAGTTAAATTCCAGGCTCTGTGTCTTCCTACAAGCAAGACATCATTTCAGGGAAACACAGTCTCTTTTCAGCTTAAATGAATATAAATCGTTTACGAAGATCACACGTTTATCACTCTTAACTAAAAAGCATTGGATGTTAGATGACTTGTGGTTTTTATCAGTTTCAGAAGCAGAGTTGAACTAGCAGTGGTCCGTATGTGTAGGAAACACCGTTCTTTTGTTCTGAGCACACTCAAGTTTCCTGCTCTTTTGGAGACTCTAGAAAGCAAGAGCATGCTTCTTGCTCTAAAGCGGAGTGTTTTTCATGGATGAGAACTGTGCAGTGTGTTTCCCTTCAGAAATGGAGTTAAATTCCAGGCCCCCTATCTTCCTACAAGCAAGAAATCATTTCAGGTAAACGCAGTCACTTTTCAGCTCAAAGGAAGCTACATTGTTCACGAAGCTCACATGTTTCTCGCTCTTAACTGGAAAGCATTGAATGTTAGAGGAACTGTGGTTTGTATCAGTTTCAGAAGAAGAGGTTACCTAGATATGGTCCATATGTGTGGGAAAGACCCTTATTTTGTTCTGAGCACACTCATGTTTCCTGCTCATTTAGAGACACTAGAAAGCAAGAGCATGCTTCTTGCTCTGAAGCAGAGTGTTTTTCATGGATGAGAACTGTGCTGTGTGTTTCCCTTCAGAAATGGAGTTAAATCCCAGGCTCCGTGTCTTCCTACAAGCAAGACATCTTTTCAAGTAAACTCAGTGACTTTTCAGCTCAAAGAGAGCTACATTGTTCAAGAAGCTCACACGTTTCTCGCTCTTAACTGGAAAGCATTGCATGTTAGAGGAACTGTGGTTTGTATCAGTTAAAGAAGAAGAGTTGACCTAGATATGGTCCATACATGTAGGAAACACCGATTTTGTTCTGACCACAGTCACGTTTCCTGCTGTGTTAGAGACTCTTAGAAAGCAAGAGCGTGCTTCTTGCTCTAAAGCAGTGTGTGTTTCATGGAAGAGAACTGTGCTGTGCGTTTCCCTTCAGAAATGGAGTTAAATTCCAGGCTCCGTGTCTTCCTAAAAGCAAGACATCATTTCAGGTAAACACAGTCACTTTTCAGCTTAAATGAATATAAATCGTTTACGAAGATCACACGTTTCTCACTCTTAACTGAAATGCATTGTATGTTAGATGACTTGTGATTTGTATCAGTTTCAGAAGCAGAGTTGAACTAGCAGTGGTCCGTATATGTAGGAAACACCGTTCTTTTGTTCTGAGCACACTCAAGTTTCCTGCTCTATTAGAGACTAGAAAGCAAGAGCGAGCTTTTTCCTAAACGCAGAGTGTGTTTCATCGTGAGAAATGTGCTGTGTGTTTCCTTTCAGAAATGGAGTTAAATCACAGGCTCTGTATCTTTCTACAAGCAATACTTCGTTACAGGTAAACTCAGTCACCTTTCAGCTCAAACAAAGCTACATCTTTCACGAAGCTCACAAGTTTCTTATCTTAACTGTAAAGCATTGGATGTTAGAGGACCTGTGGTTTGTATCAGTTTCAGAAGCAGAGTTGACCTAGATATGGTCCGTATGTGTAGGAAACACCTTTCTTTTGTTCTGAGCACACTCATGTTTCCTGCTCTTTTAGAGACTCTAGAAAGCAAGAGCATGCTTCTTGCTCTGAAGCAGAGTGTTTTTCATGGATGAGAACTGTGCTGTGTGTTTCCCTTCAGAAATGGAGTTAAATCCCAGGCTCCGTGTCTTCCTAAATGCAAGACATCTTTTCAAGTAAACACAGTGACTTTTCAGCTCAAAGGGAGCTACATCGTTCACGAAGCTCACATGTTTCTCGCTCTTAACTGGAAAGCATTGAATGTTAGAGGAACTGTGGTTTGTATCAGTTTCAGAAGAAGAGTTGACCTAGATATGGTCCGTACGTGTAGGAAACACCGGTATTTTGTTCTGACCACAGTCACGTTTCCTGCTGTATTAGAGACTCTTAGAAAGCAAGAGCGTGCTTCTTGCTCTAAAGTAGAGTGTTTTTCATGTATGAGAACTGTGCTCTGTGTTGCCCTTCAGAAATGGAGTTTAATTCCAGGCCCCGTGTCTTCCTACAAGCAAGAAATCATTTCAGGTAAACGCAGTCACTTTTCAACTCAAACGAAGCTACATTGTTCACGAAGCTCACATGTTTCTCGTTCTTAACTGGAAAGCATTGAATGTTAGAGGAACTGTGGTTTGTATCAGTTTCAGAAGAAGAGTTGACCTAGATATGGTCCGTATGTGTAGGAAACACCATTATTTTGTTCTGACCACAGTCACACTTCCTGCTGTATTAGAGACTCTTAGAAAGCAATAGCGTGCTTCTTGCTCTAAAGCAGTGTGTGTTTCATGGATGAGAACTGTGCTGTGTGTTTCCCTTCAGAAATGGAGTTAAATTCCAGGCTCCGTGTCTTCCTACAAGCAAGACATCATTTCAGGTAAACACAGTCACTTTTCAGCTTAAATGCATATAAATCGTTTACGAAGATCACACGTTTCTCACTCTTAACTGAAAAGCATTGGATGTTAGATGACTTGTGGTTTGTATCAGTTTCAGAAGCAGAGTTGAACTAGCAGTGGTCCGTATGTGTAGGAAACACCGTTCTTTTGTTCTGAGTACACTCAAGTTTCCTGCTCTATTAGAGACTCTAGAAAGCAAGAGCGTGCTTCTTCCTAAACGCAGAGTGTGTTTCAAGGTGAGAAATCTGCTGTGTGTTTCCCTTCAGAAATTGAGTTAAATCACAGGCTCTGTATCTTTCTACAAGCAATACTTCGTTACACGTAAACTCAGTCACCTTTCAGCCAAAAAAAGCTACATCTTTCACGAAGCTCACACGTTTCTCGCTCTTAACTGGAAAGCATTGAATGTTAGAGGAACTGTGGTTTGTATCAGTTTCAGAAGAAGAGGTGACCTAGATATGGTCCATATGTGTGGGAAAGACCATTATTTTGTTCTGAGCACACTCATGTTTCCTGCTCATTTAGAGACTCTAGAAAGCAAGAGCATGCTTCTTGCTCTGAAGCAGAGTGTTTTTCATGGATGAGAACTGTGCTGTGTGTTTCCCTTCAGAAATGGAGTTAAATCCCAGGCTCCGTGTCTTCCTACAAGCAAGACATCTTTTCAAGTAAACTCAGTGACTTTTCAGCTCAAAGAGAGCTACATCGTTCAAGAAGCTCACACGTTTCTCGCTCTTCACTGGAAAGCATTGCATGTTAGAGGAACTGTGGTTTGTATCAGTTAAAGAAGAAGAGTTGACCTAGATATGGTCCATACATGTAGGAAACACCGATTTTGTTCTGACCACAGTCACGTTTCCTGCTGTGTTAGAGACTCTTAGAAAGCAAGAGCGTGCTTCTTGCTCTAAAGCAGTGTGTGTTTCATGGAAGAGAACTGTGCTGTGCGTTTCCCTTCAGAAATGGAGTTAAATTCCAGGCTCTGTGTCTTCCTAAAAGCAAGACATCATTTCAGGTAAACACAGTCATTTTCAGCTTAAATGAATATAAATCGTTTACGAAGATCACACGTTTCTCACTCTTAACTGAAATGCATTGTATGTTAGATGACTTGTGATTTGTATCAGTTTCAGAAGCAGAGTTGAACTAGCAGTGGTCCGTATATGTAGGAAACACCGTTCTTTTGTTCTGAGCACACTCAAGTTTCCTGCTCTATTAGAGACTAGAAAGCAAGAGCGAGCTTTTTCCTAAACGCAGAGTGTGTTTCATCGTGAGAAATGTGCTGTGTGTCCCTTCAGAAATGGAGTTAAATCACAGGCTCTGTATCTTTCTACAAGCAATACTTCGTTACAGGTAAACTCAGTCACCTTTCAGCTCAAACAAAGCTACATCTTTCATGAAGCTCACAAGTTTCTTATCTTAACTGTAAAGCATTGGATGTTAGAGGACCTGTGGTTTGTATCAGTTTCAGAAGCAGAGTTGACCTAGATATGGTCCGTATGTGTAGGAAACACCTTTCTTTTGTTCTGAGCACACTCATGTTTCTTGCTCTTTTAGAGACTCTAGAAAGCAAGAGCATGCTTCTTGCTCTGAAGCAGAGTGTTTTTCATGGATGAGAACTGTGCTGTGTGTTTCCCTTCAGAAATGGAGTTAAATCCCAGGCTCCGTGTCTTCCTAAATGCAAGACATCTTTTCAAGTAAACACAGTGACTTTTCAGCTCAAAGGGAGCTACATCGTTCACGAAGCTCACATGTTTCTCGCTCTTAACTGGAAAGCATTGAATGTTAGAGGAACTGTGGTTTGTATCAGTTTCAGAAGAAGAGTTGACCTAGATATGGTCCGTACGTGTAGGAAACACCATTATTTTGTTCTGACCACAGTCACGTTTCCTGCTGTATTAGAGACTCTTAGAAAGCAAGAGCGTGCTTCTTGCTCTAAAGTAGAGTGTTTTTCATGTATGAGAACTGTGCTCTGTGTTGCCCTTCAGAAATGGAGTTTAATTCCAGGCCCCGTGTCTTCCTACAAGCAAGAAATCTTTTCAGGTAAACGCAGTCACTTTTCAACTCAAACGAAGCTACATTGTTCACGAAGCTCACATGTTTCTCGTTCTTAACTGGAAAGCATTGAATGTTAGAGGAACTGTGGTTTGTATCAGTTTCAGAAGAAGAGTTGACCTAGATATGGTCCGTATGTGTAGGAAACACCGTTATTTTGTTCTGACCACAGTCACACTTCCTGCTGTATTAGAGATTCTTAGAAAGCAATAGCGTGCTTCTTGCTCTAAAGCAGTGTGTGTTTCATGGATGAGAACTGTGCTGTGTGTTTCCCTTCAGAAATGGAGTTAAATTCCAGGCTCCGTGTCTTCCTACAAGCAAGACTTCGTTTCACGTAAAGTCAGAAACCTTTCAGTTCAAACAAAGCTACATCATTCACGTAGCTCACTCGTTTCTTGCTCTTAACTGTAAAGCATTGGATGTTGGAGGACCTGTGGTTTGTATCAGTTTCAGAATCAGAGTTGAACTAGCAATGGTCCGTATGTGTAGGAAACACCGTTCTTTTGTTCAGAGTACCCCCATGTTTCTGGATGTATTAGAGACTCTAGAAAGCAAGAGCATGCTTCCTGTTCTAAAGCAGAGTGTGTTTCATGGATGAGAACTGTGCTGTGTGTTTCCCTTCAGAAATGGAGTTAAATCCCAGGCTCTGTGTCTTCCTACAAGAAAGACATCTTTTCAGGTAAACTCAGTCCCTTTTCAGCTCAAAGGATGCTTCATCGTTCACGAAGCTCTAACGTTTCTCACTCTTAACTGGAAAGCACTGCATGTTAATGGAACTGTGCTTTGTATCAGTTTCAGAAGAAGAGCTGACCTAGATATGCTCAGTATGTGTAGGAAACACCGTTATTTTGTTCTGACCAATGTCACGTTTCCTGCTGTATTAGAGACTCTTAGAAAGCAAGAGCGTGCTTCTTCTTATATGCAGAGTGTGTTTCATCGTGAGAACAGTGCTGTGTGTTTCCCTTCATAAATGGAGTTAAATCACAGGCTCTGTATCTTCCTACAAGCAAGACTTCGTTTCACGTAAACTCAGTCACCTTTCAGCTCAAACAAAGCTACATCATTCACGTAGCTCACTCGTTTCTTGCTCTTAACTGTAAAGTATTGGATGTTAGAGGACCTGTGGTTTGTATCAGTTTCAGAAGCAGAGTTGAACTAGCAATGGTCCGTTTGTGTAGGAAACGCCGTTCTTTTGTTCAGAGTACCCTCAAGTTTCTGGCTCTATTAGAGAGTCATGAAAGCAAGAGCACGCTTCTTGCTCTAAAGCACAGTGTGTTTCATTGATGAGAACTGTGCTGTGTGTTTCCCTTCAGAAATGGAGTTAAATCCCAGGCTCTGTGTCTTCCTACAAGCAAGACATCTTTTAAGGTAAACTCAGTCACTTTTCAGCTCAAAGGAAGCTACATCGCTCACAAAGCTCACACGTTTCTCGCTCTTAACTGGAAAGCATTGCATGTTAATGGAACTGTGGTTTGTATCAGTTTCAGACGATGAGTTGACCTAGATATGGTCCGTATGTGTAGGAAACACCGTTATTTTGTTTTGACCACAGTCACCTTTCCTGCTGTATTAGACATTCTTAGAAACCAAGAGTGTGGTTCTTGCTCTAAAGCAGAGAGTGTTTCATGGATGAGAACTGTGCTGTGTGTTTACCTTCAGAAATGGAGTTAAATCACAGGCTCTGTATCTTCCTACAAGCAAGACTTCGTTTCACGTAAACTCAGAAACCTTTCAGCTCAAAGGAAGCTACATCATTCACGTAGCTCACTCGTTTCTTGCTCTTAACTGTAAAGCATTGGATGTTGGAGGACCTGTGGTTTGTATCAGTTTCAGAATCAGAGTTGAACTAGCAATGGTCCGTATGTGTAGGAAACACCGTTCTTTTGTTCAGAGTACCCTCAAGTTTCTGGCTCTATTAGAGACTCTAGAAAGCAAGAGCATGCTTCGTGCTCTAAAGCAGAGTGTGTTTCATGGATGAGAACTGTGCTGTGTGTTTCCCTTCAGAAATGGAGTTAAATCCCAGGCTCTGTGTCTTCCTACAAGCAAGACATCTTTTCAGGTAAACTCAGTCACTTTTCAGCTCAAAGGAAGCTATATCATTCACGAAGCTCACACGTTTCTCGCTCTTAACTGGAAAGCATTGCATGTTAATGGAACTGTGGTTTGTATCAGTTTCAGAAGAAGAGTTGACCTAGATATGGTCCGTATGTGTAGGAAACACCGTTATTTTGTTCTGACCACAGTCACGTTTCCTGTTCTAATAGAGACTATTAGAAAGCAAGAGCGTGCTTCTTTCTCTAAAGCAGAGTGTGTTTCATGGATGAGAACTGTGTTGTGCGTTTCCCTTCAGAAATGGAGTTAAAATCCAGGCTCTGTGACTTCCTACAAGCAAGAGATCATTTCAGGTAAATGCAGTCACTTTTCAGCTCAAATGGATATAAATCGTTTACAAAGATCACACGTCTCTCGCTCTTAACTGAAAAGCATTGGATGTTAGATGACTTGTGGTTTGTATCAGTTTCAGAAGCAGAGTTGAACTAGAAATGGTCCGAATGTGTAGGAAACACCGTTCTTTTGTTCTGAGAACACTCACGTTTCCTGCTCTATTAGAGACTCTAGAAAGCAAGAGCGTACTTCTTCTTATATGCAGAGTGTGTTTCATCGTGAGAAGAGTGCTGTGTGCTTCCCTTCAGAATTGGAGTTAAATCACAGGCTCTGCATCTTCCTACAAGCAAGATTTGTTTTCACGTAAACTCAGTCAACTTTCAGCTCAAACAAAGCTACATTGTTCACATAGCTCACACGTTTCTTGCTATTAACTGTAAAGCATTGGATGCTAGAGGACCTGTGGTTTGTATCAGTTTCAGACGATGAGTTGACCTAGATATGCCCGTATGTGTAGGAAACACCGTTATTTTGTTTTGACCACAGTCACGTTTCCTGCTGTATTAGAGATTCTTAGAAAGCAAGAGTGTGGTTCTTGCTCTAAAGCAGAGAGTGTTTCATGGATGAGAACTGTGCTGTGTGTTTACCTTCAGAAATGGAGTTAAATCACAGGCTCTGTATCTTCCTACAAGCAAGACTTCGTTTCACGTAAACTCAGAAACCTTTCAGATCAAACAAAGCTACATCATTCACGTAGCTCACTCGTTTCTTGCTCTTAACTGTAAAGCATTGGATGTTGGAGGACCTGTGGTTTGTATCAGTTTCAGAATCAGAGTTGAACTAGCAATGGTCCGTATGTGTAGGAAACACCGTTCATTTGTTCAGAGTACCCTCAAGTCTGGCTCTATTAGAGACACTAGAAAGCAAGAGCATGCTTCGTGCTCTAAAGCAGAGTGTGTTTCATGGATGAGTCTGTGCTGTGTGTTTTCCTTCAGAAATGGAGTTAAATCCCAGGCTCTGTGTCTTCCTACAAGCAAGACATCTTTTCAGGTAAACTCAGTCACTTTTCAGCTCAAAGGAAGCTATATCGTTCACGAAGCTCACACGTTTCTCGCTCTTAACTGGAAAGCATTGCATGTTAATGGAACTGTGGTTTGTATCAGTTTCAGAAGAAGAGTTGACCTAGATATGGTCCGTATGTGTAGGAAACACCGTTATTTTGTTCTGACCACAGTCACGTTTCCTGTTCTATTAGAGACTCTTAGAAAGCAAGAGCGTGCTTCTTGCTCTAAAGCAGAGTGTGTTTCATGGATGAGAACTGTGTTGTGTGTTTCCCTTCAGAAATGGAGTTAAAATCCAGGCTCTGTGTCTTCCTACAAGCAAGAGATCATTTCAGGTAAATGCAGTCACTTTTCAGCTCAAATGAATATAAATCGTTTACGAAGCTCACATGTTTCTTGCTCTTAACTGAAAAGCATTAGATGTTAGATGTCCTGTGGTTTGTGTCAGTTTCAGAAGCAGAGTTGAACTAACAATTGTCCTTATGTTTAGGAAGCACCGTTCTTTTGTTCAGAGTCCCCTCATGTTTCTGGCCCGATTAGAGACTCTGGAAAGCAAGAGCATGCTTCTTGCTCTAAAGCAGAGTGTGTTTCATGGATGAGAACTGTGCTGTGTGTTTACCTTCAGAAATGGAGTTAAATCACAGGCTCTGTATCTTCCTACAAGCAAGACTTCCTTTCACGTAAACTCAGTCACCTTTCAGCTCAAACAAAGCTACATCATTCACGTAGCTCACTCATTTCTTGCTCTTAACTGTAAAGCCTTGGATGTTGGAGGACCTGTGGTTTGTATCAGTTTCAGAATCAGAGTTGAACTAGCAATGGTCCGTATGTGTAGGAAACACCGTTCTTTTGTTCAGAGTACCCTCAAGTTTCTGGCTCTATTAGAGACTCTAGAAAGCAAGTGCATGCTTCGTGCTCTAAAGCAGAGTGTGTTTCATGGATGAGTCTGTGCTGTGTGTTTTCCTTCAGAAATGGAGTTAAATCCCAGGCTCTGTGTCTTCCTACAAGCAAGACATCTTTTCAGGTAAACTCAGTCACTTTTCAGCTCAAAGGAAGCTATATCATTCACGAAGCTCACAAGTTTCTCGCTCTTAACTGGAAAGCATTGCATGTTAATGGAACTGTGGTTTCTATCAGTTTCAGAAGAAGAGCTGACCTTGATATGCTCAGTATGTGTAGGAAACACCGTTATTTTGTTCTGACCAATGTCACGTTTCCTGCTGTATTAGAGACTCTTAGAAAGCAAGAGCGTGCTTCTTCTTTTATGCAGAGTGTGTTTCATCGTGAGAACAGTGCTGTGTGTTTCCCTTCATAAATGGAATTAAATCACAGGCTCTGTATCTTCCTACAAGCAAGACTTCGTTTCACGTAAACTCAGTCACCTTTCAGCTCAAACAAAGCTACATCATTCACGTAGCTCACTCGTTTCTTGCTCTTAACTGTAAAGTATTGGATGTTAGAGGACCTGTGGTTTGTATCAGTTTCAGAAGCAGAGTTGAACTAGCAATGGTCCGTTTGTGTAGGAAACGCCGTTCTTTTGTTCAGAGTACCCTCAAGTTTCTGGATGTATTAGAGACTCTAGAAAGCAAGAGCATGCTTCGTGCTCTAAAGCAGAGTGTGTTTCATGGATGAGTCTGTGCTGTGTGTTTTCCTTCAGAAATGGAGTTAAATCCCAGGCTCTGTGTCCTCCTACAAGCAAGACATCTTTTCCGGTAAACTCAGTCACTTTTCAGCTCAAAGGAAGCTATATCGTTCACGAAGCTCACACGTTTCTCGCTCTTAACTGGAAAGCATTGCATGTTAATGGAACTGTGGTTTGTATCAGTTTCAGAAGAAGAGTTGACCTAGATATGGTCCGTATGTGTAGGAAACACCGTTATTTTGTTCTAACCACAGTCACGTTTCCTGTTCTATTTGAGACTCTTAGAAAGCAAGAGCGTGCTTCTTGCTCTAAAGCAGAGTGTGTTCAATGGATGAGAACTGTGTTGTGTGTTTCCCTTCAGAAATGGAGTTAAAATCCAGGCTCTGTGTCTTCCTAAAAGCAAGAGATCATTTCAGGTAAATGCAGTCACTTTTCAGCTCAAATGAATATAAATAGTTTACCAAGATCACACGTCTCTCGCTCTTAACTGAAAAGCATTGGATGTTAGATGACTTGTGGTTTGTATCAGTTTCAGAAGCAGAGTTGAACTAGAAATTGTCCGAATGTGTAGGAAACACCATTCTTTTGTTCTGAGAACACTCACGTTTCCTGCTCTATTAGAGACTCTAGAAAGCAAGAGCGTACTTCTTCTTATATGCAGAGTGTGTTTCATCGTGAGAACAGTGCTGTGTGCTTCCCTTCAGAATTGGAGTTAAATCACAGGCTCTGCATCTTCCTACAAGCAAGATTTGGTTTCACGTAAACTCAGTCAACTTTCAGCTCAAACAAAGCTACATTGTTCACGTAGCTCACACGTCTCTTGCTATTAAATGTAAAGCATTGGATGTTAGAGGACCTGTGGTTTGTATCAGTTTCAGAAGCAGAGTTGAACTAGCAATGGTCCGTTTGTGTAGGAAACGCCGTTCTTTTGTTCAGAGTACCCCCATGTTTCTGGATGTATTAGAGACTCTAGAAAGCAAGAGCATGCTTCCTGTTCTAAAGCAGAGTGTGTTTCATGGATGAGAACTGTGCTGTGTGTTTCCCTTCAGAAATGGAGTTAAATCCCAGGCTCTGTGTCTTCCTACAAAAAAGACATCTTTTCAGGTAAACTCAGTCCCTTTTCAGCTCAAAGGATGCTTCATCGTTCACGAAGCTCTAACGGTTCTCACTCTTAACTGGAAAGCACTGCATGTTAATGGAACTGTGCTTTGTATCAGTTTCAGAAGAAGAGCTGACCTAGATATGCTCAGTATGTGTAGGAAACACCGTTATTTTGTTCTGACCAATGTCACGTTTCCTGCTGTATTAGAGACTCTTAGAAAGCAAGAGCGTGCTTCTTCTTATATGCAGAGTGTGTTTCATCGTGAGAACAGTGCTGTGTGTTTCCCTTCATAAATGGAGTTAAATCACAGGCTCTGTATCTTCCTACAAGCAAGACTTCGTTTCACGTAAACTCAGTCACCTTTCAGCTCAAACAAAGCTACATCATTCACGTAGCTCACTCGTTTCTTGCTCTTAACTGTAAAGTATTGGATGTTAGAGGACCTGTGGTTTGTATCAGTTTCAGAAGCAGAGTTGAACTAGCAATGGTCCGTTTGTGTAGGAAATGCCGTTCTTTTGTTCAGAGTACCCTCAAGTTTCTGGCTCTATTAGAGAGTCATGAAAGCAAGAGCACGCTTCTTGCTCTAAAGCACAGTGTGTTTCATTGATGAGAACTGTGCTGTGTGTTTCCCTTCAGAAATGGAGTTAAATCCCAGGCTCTGTGTCTTCCTACAAGCAAGACATCTTTTAAGGTAAACTCAGTCACTTTTCAGCTCAAAGGAAGCTACATCGCTCACAAAGCTCACACGTTTCTCGCTCTTAACTGGAAAGCATTGCATGTTAATGGAACTGTGGTTTGTATCAGTTTCAGACGATGAGTTGACCTAGATATGGTCCGTATGTGTAGGAAACACCGTTATTTTGTTTTGACCACAGTCACCTTTCCTGCTGCATTTGACATTCTTAGAAACCAAGAGTGTGGTTCTTGCTCTAAAGCAGAGAGTGTTTCATGGATGAGAACTGTGCTGTGTGTTTACCTTCAGAAATGGAGTTAAATCACAGGCTCTGTATCTTCCTACAAGCAAGACTTCGTTTCACGTAAACTCAGAAACCTTTCAGCTCAAACAAAGCTACATCATTCACGTAGCTCACTCGTTTCTTGCTCTTAACTGTAAAGCATTGGATGTTGGAGGACCTGTGGTTTGTATCAGTTTCAGAATCAGAGTTGAACTAGCAATGGTCCGTATGTGTAGGAAACACCGTTCTTTTGTTCAGAGTACCCTCAAGTTTCTGGCTCTATTAGAGACTCTAGAAAGCAAGAGCATGCTTCGTGCTCTAAAGCAGAGTGTGTTTCATGGATGAGAACTGTGCTGTGTGTTTCCCTTCAGAAATGGAGTTAAATCCCAGGCTCTGTGTCTTCCTACAAGCAAGACATCTTTTCAGGTAAACTCAGTCACTTTTCAGCTCAAAGGAAGCTATATCATTCACGAAGCTCACACGTTTCTCGCTCTTAACTGGAAAGCATTGCATGTTAATGGAACTGTGGTTTGTATCAGTTTCAGAAGAAGAGTTGACCTAGATATGGTCCGTATGTGTAGGAAACACCGTTATTTTGTTCTGACCACAGTCACGTTTCCTGTTCTAATAGAGACTATTAGAAAGCAAGAGCGTGCTTCTTTCTCTAAAGCAGAGTGTGTTTCATGGATGAGAACTGTGTTGTGCGTTTCCCTTCAGAAATGGAGTTAAAATCCAGGCTCTGTGACTTCCTACAAGCAAGAGATCATTTCAGGTAAATGCAGTCACTTTTCAGCTCAAATGGATATAAATCGTTTACAAAGATCACACGTCTCTCGCTCTTAACTGAAAAGCATTGGATGTTAGATGACTTGTGGTTTGTATCAGTTTCAGAAGCAGAGTTGAACTAGAAATGGTCCGAATGTGTAGGAAACACCGTTCTTTTGTTCTGAGAACACTCACGTTTCCTGCTCTATTAGAGACTCTAGAAAGCAAGAGCGTACTTCTTCTTATATGCAGAGTGTGTTTCATCGTGAGAAGAGTGCTGTGTGCTTCCCTTCAGAATTGGAGTTAAATCACAGGCTCTGCATCTTCCTACAAGCAAGATTTGGTTTCACGTAAACTCAGTCAACTTTCAGCTCAAACAAAGCTACATTGTTCACATAGCTCACACGTTTCTTGCTATTAACTGTAAAGCATTGGATGCTAGAGGACCTGTGGTTTGTATCAGTTTCAGACGATGAGTTGACCTAGATATGCCCGTATGTGTAGGAAACACCGTTATTTTGTTTTGACCACAGTCACGTTTCCTGCTGTATTAGAGATTCTTAGAAAGCAAGAGTGTGGTTCTTGCTCTAAAGCAGAGAGTGTTTCATGGATGAGAACTGTGCTGTGTGTTTACCTTCAGAAATGGAGTTAAATCACAGGCTCTGTATCTTCCTACAAGCAAGACTTCGTTTCACGTAAACTCAGAAACCTTTCAGATCAAACAAAGCTACATCATTCACGTAGCTCACTCGTTTCTTGCTCTTAACTGTAAAGCATTGGATGTTGGAGGACCTGTGGTTTGTATCAGTTTCAGAATCAGAGTTGAACTAGCAATGGTCCGTATGTGTAGGAAACACCGTTCATTTGTTCAGAGTACCCTCAAGTCTGGCTCTATTAGAGACACTAGAAAGCAAGAGCATGCTTCGTGCTCTAAAGCAGAGTGTGTTTCATGGATGAGTCTGTGCTGTGTGTTTTCCTTCAGAAATGGAGTTAAATCCCAGGCTCTGTGTCTTCCTACAAGCAAGACATCTTTTCAGGTAAACTCAGTCACTTTTCAGCTCAAAGGAAGCTATATCATTCACGAAGCTCACACGTTTCTCGCTCTTAACTGGAAAGCATTGCATGTTAATGGAACTGTGGTTTGTATCAGTTTCAGAAGAAGAGTTGACCTAGATATGGTCCGTATGTGTAGGAAACACCGTTATTTTGTTCTGACCACAGTCACGTTTCCTGTTCTAATAGAGACTATTAGAAAGCAAGAGCGTGCTTCTTTCTCTAAAGCAGAGTGTGTTTCATGGATGAGAACTGTGTTGTGCGTTTCCCTTCAGAAATGGAGTTAAAATCCAGGCTCTGTGACTTCCTACAAGCAAGAGATCATTTCAGGTAAACACAGTCACTTTTCAGCTCAAATGGATATAAATCGTTTACAAAGATCACACGTCTCTCGCTCTTAACTGAAAAGCATTGGATGTTAGATGACTTGTGGTTTGTATCAGTTTCAGAAGCAGAGTTGAACTAGAAATGGTCCGAATGTGTAGGAAACACCGTTCTTTTGTTCTGAGAACACTCACGTTTCCTGCTCTATTAGAGACTCTAGAAAGCAAGAGCGTACTTCTTCTTATATGCAGAGTGTGTTTCATCGTGAGAAGAGTGCTGTGTGCTTCCCTTCAGAATTGGAGTTAAATCACAGGCTCTGCATCTTCCTACAAGCAAGATTTGGTTTCACGTAAACTCAGTCAACTTTCAGCTCAAACAAAGCTACATTGTTCACATAGCTCACACGTTTCTTGCTATTAACTGTAAAGCATTGGATGCTAGAGGACCTGTGGTTTGTATCAGTTTCAGACGATGAGTTGACCTAGATATGCCCGTATGTGTAGGAAACACCGTTATTTTGTTTTGACCACAGTCACGTTTCCTGCTGTATTAGAGATTCTTAGAAAGCAAGAGTGTGGTTCTTGCTCTAAAGCAGAGAGTGTTTCATGGATGAGAACTGTGCTGTGTGTTTACCTTCAGAAATGGAGTTAAATCACAGGCTCTGTATCTTCCTACAAGCAAGACTTCGTTTCACGTAAACTCAGAAACCTTTCAGATCAAACAAAGCTACATCATTCACGTAGCTCACTCGTTTCTTGCTCTTAACTGTAAAGCATTGGATGTTGGAGGACCTGTGGTTTGTATCAGTTTCAGAATCAGAGTTGAACTAGCAATGGTCCGTATGTGTAGGAAACACCGTTCATTTGTTCAGAGTACCCTCAAGTCTGGCTCTATTAGAGACACTAGAAAGCAAGAGCATGCTTCGTGCTCTAAAGCAGAGTGTGTTTCATGGATGAGTCTGTGCTGTGTGTTTTCCTTCAGAAATGGAGTTAAATCCCAGGCTCTGTGTCTTCCTACAAGCAAGACATCTTTTCAGGTAAACTCAGTCACTTTTCAGCTCAAAGGAAGCTATATCGTTCACGAAGCTCACACGTTTCTCGCTCTTAACTGGAAAGCATTGCATGTTAATGGAACTGTGGTTTGTATCAGTTTCAGAAGAAGAGTTGACCTAGATATGGTCCGTATGTGTAGGAAACACCGTTATTTTGTTCTGACCACAGTCACGTTTCCTGTTCTATTAGAGACTCTTAGAAAGCAAGAGCGTGCTTCTTGCTCTAAAGCAGAGTGTGTTTCATGGATGAGAACTGTGTTGTGTGTTTCCCTTCAGAAATGGAGTTAAAATCCAGGCTCTGTGTCTTCCTACAAGCAAGAGATCATTTCAGGTAAATGCAGTCACTTTTCAGCTCAAATGAATATAAATCGTTTACGAAGCTCACATGTTTCTTGCTCTTAACTGAAAAGCATTAGATGTTAGATGTCCTGTGGTTTGTGTCAGTTTCAGAAGCAGAGTTGAACTAACAATTGTCCTTATGTTTAGGAAGCACCGTTCTTTTGTTCAGAGTCCCCTCATGTTTCTGGCCCGATTAGAGACTCTGGAAAGCAAGAGCATGCTTCTTGCTCTAAAGCAGAGTGTGTTTCATGGATGAGAACTGTGCTGTGTGTTTACCTTCAGAAATGGAGTTAAATCACAGGCTCTGTATCTTCCTACAAGCAAGACTTCCTTTCACGTAAACTCAGTCACCTTTCAGCTCAAACAAAGCTACATCATTCACGTAGCTCACTCGTTTCTTGCTCTTAACTGTAAAGTATTGGATGTTAGAGGACCTGTGGTTTGTATCAGTTTCAGAAGCAGAGTTGAACTAGCAATGGTCCGTTTGTGTAGGAAACGCCGTTCTTTTGTTCAGAGTACCCTCAAGTTTCTGGATGTATTAGAGACTCTAGAAAGCAAGAGCATGCTTCGTGCTCTAAAGCAGAGTGTGTTTCATGGATGAGTCTGTGCTGTGTGTTTTCCTTCAGAAATGGAGTTAAATCCCAGGCTCTGTGTCTTCCTACAAGCAAGACATCTTTTCAGGTAAACTCAGTCACTTTTCAGCTCAAAGGAAGCTATATCATTCACGAAGCTCACACGTTTCTCGCTCTTAACTGGAAAGCATTGCATGTTAATGGAACTGTGGTTTGTATCAGTTTCAGAAGAAGAGTTGACCTAGATATGGTCCGTATGTGTAGGAAACACCGTTATTTTGTTCTGACCACAGTCACGTTTCCTGTTCTAATAGAGACTATTAGAAAGCAAGAGCGTGCTTCTTTCTCTAAAGCAGAGTGTGTTTCATGGATGAGAACTGTGTTGTGCGTTTCCCTTCAGAAATGGAGTTAAAATCCAGGCTCTGTGACTTCCTACAAGCAAGAGATCATTTCAGGTAAATGCAGTCACTTTTCAGCTCAAATGGATATAAATCGTTTACAAAGATCACACGTCTCTCGCTCTTAACTGAAAAGCATTGGATGTTAGATGACTTGTGGTTTGTATCAGTTTCAGAAGCAGAGTTGAACTAGAAATGGTCCGAATGTGTAGGAAACACCGTTCTTTTGTTCTGAGAACACTCACGTTTCCTGCTCTATTAGAGACTCTAGAAAGCAAGAGCGTACTTCTTCTTATATGCAGAGTGTGTTTCATCGTGAGAAGAGTGCTGTGTGCTTCCCTTCAGAATTGGAGTTAAATCACAGGCTCTGCATCTTCCTACAAGCAAGATTTGGTTTCACGTAAACTCAGTCAACTTTCAGCTCAAACAAAGCTACATTGTTCACATAGCTCACACGTTTCTTGCTATTAACTGTAAAGCATTGGATGCTAGAGGACCTGTGGTTTGTATCAGTTTCAGACGATGAGTTGACCTAGATATGCCCGTATGTGTAGGAAACACCGTTATTTTGTTTTGACCACAGTCACGTTTCCTGCTGTATTAGAGATTCTTAGAAAGCAAGAGTGTGGTTCTTGCTCTAAAGCAGAGAGTGTTTCATGGATGAGAACTGTGCTGTGTGTTTACCTTCAGAAATGGAGTTAAATCACAGGCTCTGTATCTTCCTACAAGCAAGACTTCGTTTCACGTAAACTCAGAAACCTTTCAGATCAAACAAAGCTACATCATTCACGTAGCTCACTCGTTTCTTGCTCTTAACTGTAAAGCATTGGATGTTGGAGGACCTGTGGTTTGTATCAGTTTCAGAATCAGAGTTGAACTAGCAATGGTCCGTATGTGTAGGAAACACCGTTCATTTGTTCAGAGTACCCTCAAGTCTGGCTCTATTAGAGACACTAGAAAGCAAGAGCATGCTTCGTGCTCTAAAGCAGAGTGTGTTTCATGGATGAGTCTGTGCTGTGTGTTTTCCTTCAGAAATGGAGTTAAATCCCAGGCTCTGTGTCTTCCTACAAGCAAGACATCTTTTCAGGTAAACTCAGTCACTTTTCAGCTCAAAGGAAGCTATATCGTTCACGAAGCTCACACGTTTCTCGCTCTTAACTGGAAAGCATTGCATGTTAATGGAACTGTGGTTTGTATCAGTTTCAGAAGAAGAGTTGACCTAGATATGGTCCGTATGTGTAGGAAACACCGTTATTTTGTTCTGACCACAGTCACGTTTCCTGTTCTATTAGAGACTCTTAGAAAGCAAGAGCGTGCTTCTTGCTCTAAAGCAGAGTGTGTTTCATGGATGAGAACTGTGTTGTGTGTTTCCCTTCAGAAATGGAGTTAAAATCCAGGCTCTGTGTCTTCCTACAAGCAAGAGATCATTTCAGGTAAATGCAGTCACTTTTCAGCTCAAATGAATATAAATCGTTTACGAAGCTCACATGTTTCTTGCTCTTAACTGAAAAGCATTAGATGTTAGATGTCCTGTGGTTTGTGTCAGTTTCAGAAGCAGAGTTGAACTAACAATTGTCCTTATGTTTAGGAAGCACCGTTCTTTTGTTCAGAGTCCCCTCATGTTTCTGGCCCGATTAGAGACTCTGGAAAGCAAGAGCATGCTTCTTGCTCTAAAGCAGAGTGTGTTTCATGGATGAGAACTGTGCTGTGTGTTTACCTTCAGAAATGGAGTTAAATCACAGGCTCTGTATCTTCCTACAAGCAAGACTTCCTTTCACGTAAACTCAGTCACCTTTCAGCTCAAACAAAGCTACATCATTCACGTAGCTCACTCGTTTCTTGCTCTTAACTGTAAAGTATTGGATGTTAGAGGACCTGTGGTTTGTATCAGTTTCAGAAGCAGAGTTGAACTAGCAATGGTCCGTTTGTGTAGGAAACGCCGTTCTTTTGTTCAGAGTACCCTCAAGTTTCTGGATGTATTAGAGACTCTAGAAAGCAAGA
The DNA here is from genome assembly GCA_949786385.1 of Onychomys leucogaster. Classification (NCBI taxonomy): domain Eukaryota; kingdom Metazoa; phylum Chordata; class Mammalia; order Rodentia; family Cricetidae; genus Onychomys; species Onychomys leucogaster. The sequence goes on from CATKUP010000061.1 coordinate 40,524, forward strand.
GCATGCTTCGTGCTCTAAAGCAGAGTGTGTTTCATGGATGAGTCTGTGCTGTGTGTTTTCCTTCAGAAATGGAGTTAAATCCCAGGCTCTGTGTCCTCCTACAAGCAAGACATCTTTTCCGGTAAACTCAGTCACTTTTCAGCTCAAAGGAAGCTATATCGTTCACGAAGCTCACACGTTTCTCGCTCTTAACTGGAAAGCATTGCATGTTAATGGAACTGTGGTTTGTATCAGTTTCAGAAGAAGAGTTGACCTAGATATGGTCCGTATGTGTAGGAAACACCGTTATTTTGTTCTAACCACAGTCACGTTTCCTGTTCTATTTGAGACTCTTAGAAAGCAAGAGCGTGCTTCTTGCTCTAAAGCAGAGTGTGTTCAATGGATGAGAACTGTGTTGTGTGTTTCCCTTCAGTAATGGAGTTAAAATCCAGGCTCTGTGTCTTCCTAAAAGCAAGAGATCATTTCAGGTAAATGCAGTCACTTTTCAGCTCAAATGAATATAAATAGTTTACCAAGATCACACGTCTCTCGCTCTTAACTGAAAAGCATTGGATGTTAGATGACTTGTGGTTTGTATCAGTTTCAGAAGCAGAGTTGAACTAGAAATTGTCCGAATGTGTAGGAAACACCATTCTTTTGTTCTGAGAACACTCACGTTTCCTGCTCTATTAGAGACTCTAGAAAGCAAGAGCGTACTTCTTCTTATATGCAGAGTGTGTTTCATCGTGAGAACAGTGCTGTGTGCTTCCCTTCAGAATTGGAGTTAAATCACAGGCTCTGCATCTTCCTACAAGCAAGATTTGGTTTCACGTAAACTCAGTCAACTTTCAGCTCAAACAAAGCTACATTGTTCACGTAGCTCACACGTCTCTTGCTATTAACTGTAAAGCATTGGATGTTAGAGGACCTGTGGTTTGTATCAGTTTCAGAAGCAGAGTTGAACTAGCAATGGTCCGTTTGTGTAGGAAACGCCGTTCTTTTGTTCAGAGTACCCTCAAGTTTCTGGATGTATTAGAGACTCTAGAAAGCAAGAGCATGCTTCTTGCTCTAAAGCAGAGTGTGTTTCATGGATGAGAACTGTGCTGTGTGTTTCCCTTCAGAAATGGAGTTAAATCCCAGGCTCTGCGTCTTCCTACAAGCAAGACATCTTTTCAGGTAAACTCAGTCACTTTTCAGCTCAAAGGAAGCTATATCGTTCACGAAGCTCACACGTTTCTCGCTCTTAACTGGAAAGCATTGCATGTTAATGGAACTGTGGTTTGTATCAGTTTCAGAAGAAGAGTTGACCTAGATATGGTCCGTATGTGTAGGAAACACCGTTATTTTGTTCTGACCACAGTCACGTTTCCTGTTCTATTAGAGACTATTAGAAAGCAAGAGCATGCTTCTTGCTCTAAAGCAGAGTGTGTTTCATGGATGAGAACTGTGTTGTGTGTTTCCCTTCAGAAATGGAGTTAATATCCAGGCTCTGTGTCTTCCTACAAGCAAGAGATCATTTCAGGTAAATGCAGTCACTTTTCAGCTCAAATGGATATAAATCGTTTACAAAGATCACACGTCTCTCGCTCTTAACTGAAAAGCATTGGATGTTAGATGACTTGTGGTTTGTATGAGTTTCAGAAGCAGAGTTGAACTAGAAATGGTCCGAATGTGTAGGAAACACCGTTCATTTGTTCTGAGAACACTCACGTTTCCTGCTCTATTAGAGACTCTAGAAAGCAAGAGCGTACTTCTTCTTATATGCAGAGTGTGTTTCATCGTGAGAAGAGTGCTGTGTGCTTCCCTTCAGAATTGGAGTTAAATCACAGGCTCTGCATCTTCCTACAAGCAAGATTTGGTTTCACGTAAACTCAGTCACCTTTCAGCTCAAACAAAGCTACATTGTTCACATAGCTCACACGTTTCTTGCTATTAACTGTAAAGCATTGGATGCTAGAGGACCTGTGGTTTGTATCAGTTTCAGACGATGAGTTGACCTAGATATGCCCGTATGTGTAGGAAACACCGTTATTTTGTTTTGACCACAGTCACGTTTCCTGCTGTATTAGAGATTCTTAGAAAGCAAGAGTGTGGTTCTTGCTATAAGCAGAGAGTGTTTCATGCATGAGAACTGTGCTGTGTGTTTACCTTCAGAAATGGAGTTAAATCACAGGCTCTGTATCTTCCTACAAGCAAGACTTCGTTTCACGTAAACTCAGAATCCTTTCAGATCAAACAAAGCTACATCATTCACGTAGCTCACTCGTTTCTTGCTCTTAACTGTAAAGCATTGGATGTTGGAGGACCTGTGGTTTGTATCAGTTTCAGAATCAGAGTTGAACTAGCAATGGTCCGTATGTGTAGGAAACACCGTTCATTTGTTCAGAGTACCCTCAAGTTTCTGGCTCTATTAGAGACTCTAGAAAGCAAGAGCATGCTTCGTGCTCTAAAGCAGAGTGTGTTTCATGGATGAGTCTGTGCTGTGTGTTTTCCTTCAGAAATGGAGTTAAATCCCAGGCTCTGTGTCTTCCTACAAGCAAGACATCTTTTCAGGTAAACTCAGTCACTTTTCAGCTCAAAGGAAGCTATATCGTTCACGAAGCTCACACGTTTCTCGCTCTTAACTGGAAAGCATTGCATGTTAATGGAACTGTGGTTTGTATCAGTTTCAGAAGAAGAGTTGACCTAGATATGGTCCGTATGTGTAGGAAACACCGTTATTTTGTTCTGACCACAGTCACGTTTCCTGTTCTATTAGAGACTCTTAGAAAGCAAGAGCGTGCTTCTTGCTCTAAAGCAGAGTGTGTTTCATGGATGAGAACTGTGTTGTGTGTTTCCCTTCAGAAATGGAGTTAAAATCCAGGCTCTGTGTCTTCCTACAAGCAAGAGATCATTTCAGGTAAATGCAGTCACTTTTCAGCTCAAGTGAATATAAATCATTTACGAAGCTCACACGTTTCTTGCTCTTAACTGAAAAGCATTAGATGTTAGATGTCCTGTGGTTTGTATCAGTTTCAGAAGCAGAGTTGAACTAACAATTGTCCTTATGTGTAGGAAGCACCGTTCTTTTGTTCAGAGTACCCTCAAGTTTCTGGCTCTATTAGAGAATCTAGAAAGCAAGAGCATGCTTCATGCTCCAAAGCAGAGTGTGTTTCATGGATGAGTCTGTGCTGTGTGTTTTCCTTCAGAAATGGAGTTAAATCCCAGGCTCTGTGTCTTCCTACAAGCAAGACATCTTTTCAGGTAAACTCAGTCACTTTTCAGCTCAAAGGAAGCTATATCGTTCACGAAGCTCACAAGTTTCTCGCTCTTAACTGGAAAGCATTGCATGTTAATGGAACTGTGGTTTCTATCAGTTTCAGAAGAAGAGCTGACCTAGATATGCTCAGTATGTGTAGGAAACTCCGTTATTTTGTTCTGACCAATGTCACGTTTCCTGCTGTATTAGAGACTCTTAGAAAGCAAGAGCGTGCTTCTTCTTATATGCAGAGTGTGTTTCATCGTGAGAACAGTGCTGTGTGTTTCCCTTCATAAATGGAATTAAATCACAGGCTCTGTATCTTCCTACAAGCAAGACTTCATTTCACGTAAACTCAGTCACATTTCAGCTCAAACAAAGCTACATCATTCACGTAGCTCACTCGTTTCTTGCTCTTAACTGTAAAGTATTGGATGTTAGAGGACCTGTGGTTTGTATCAGTTTCAGAAGCAGAGTTGAACTAGCAATGGTCCGTTTGTGTAGGAAACGCCGTTCTTTTGTTCAGAGTACCCTCAATTTTCTGGCTCTATTAGAGAGTCATGAAAGCAAGAGCATGCTTCTTGCTCTAAAGCAGAGTGTGTTTCATGGATGAGAACTGTGCTGTGTGTTTCCCTTCAGAAATGGAGTTAAATCCCAGGCTCTGTGTCTTCCTACAAGCAAGACATCTTTTCAGGTAAACTCAGTCACTTTTCAGCTCAAAGGAAGCTACATCGCTCACAAAGCTCACACGTTTCTCGCTCTTAACTGGAAAGCATTGCATGCTAATGGAACTGTGGTTTGTATCAGTTTCAGACGATGAGTTGACCTAGATATGGTCCGTATGTGTAGGAAACACCGTTATTTTGTTTTGACCACAGTCACGTTTCGTGCTGTATTAGAGACTGTTAGAAAGCAAGAGCGTGCTTCTTCTTATATGCAGACTGTATTTCATCGTGAGAACAGTGCTGTGTGTTTCCCTTCATAAATGGAGTTAAATCACAGGCTCTGTATCTTCCTACAAGCAAGACTTCGTTTCACGTAAACTCAGTCACCTTTCAGCTCAAACAAAGCTACATCATTCACGTAGCTCACTCGTTTCTTGCTCTTAACTGTAAAGTATTGGATGTTAGTGGACCTGTGGTTTGTATCAGTTTCAGAAGCAGAGTTGAACTAGCAATGGTCCGTTTGTGTAGGAAACACCGTTCTTTTGTTCAGAGTACCCTCAAGTTTCTGGCTGTATTAGAGAATCTAGAAAGCAAGAGCATGCTTCATGCTCTAAAGCAGAGTGTGTTTCATGGATGAGATCTGTGCTGTGTGTTTTCCTTCAGACATGGAGTTAAATACCAGGCTCTGTATCTTCCTACAAGCAAGACATTTTTCAGGTAAACTCAGTCACTTTTCAGCTCAAAGGAAGCTATATCGTTCACAAAGCTCACACGTTTCTCGCTCTTAACTGGAAAGCATTGCATGTTAATGGAACTGTGGTTTCTATCAGTTTCAGAAGAAGAGCTGACCTAGATATGCTCAGTATGTGTAGGAAACACCGTTATTTTGTTCTGACCAATGTCACGTTTCCTGCTGTATTAGAGACTCTTAGAAAGCAAGAGCATGCTTCTTCTTATATGCAGAGTGTGTTTCATCGTGAGAACAGTGCTGTGTGTTTCCCTTCAGAAATGGAGTTAAATCCCAGGCTCTGTGTCTTCCTACAAGCAAGACATTTTTCGGGTAATCTCAGTCACTTTTCAGCTCAAAGGAAGCTATATCGTTCACGAAGCTCACACGTTTCTCGCTCTTAACTGGAAAGCATTGCATGTTAATGGAACTGTGGTTTGTATCAGTTTCAGAAGAAGAGTTGACCTAGATATGGTCCGTATGTGTAGGAAACACCGTTATTTTGTTCTGACCACAGTCACATTTCCTGTTCTATTAGAGACACTTAGAAAGCAAGAGCGTGCTTCTTGCTCTAAAGCAGAGTGTGTTTCATGGATGAGAACTGTGTTGTGTGTTTCCCTTCAGAAATGGAGTTAAAATCTAGGTTCTGTGTCTTCCTAAAAGCAAGAGATCATTTCAGGTAAATGCAGTCACTTTTCAGCTCAAATGAATATAAATCGTTTACGAAGATCACACGTCTCTCGCTCTTAACTGAAAAGCATTGGATGTTAGATGACTTGTGGTTTGTATCAGTTTCAGAAGCAGAGTTGAACTAGAAATGGTCCGAATGTGTAGGAAACACCGTTCATTTGTTCTGAGAACACTCACGTTTCCTGCTCTATTAGAGACTCTAGAAAGCAAGAGCGTACTTCTTCTTATATGCAGAGTGTGTTTCATCGTGAGAAGAGTGCTGTGTGCTTCCCTTCAGAATTGGAGTTAAATCACAGGCTCTGCATCTTCCTACAAGCAAGATTTGGTTTCACGTAAACTCAGTCACCTTTCAGCTCAAACAAAGCTACATTGTTCACATAGCTCACACGTTTCTTGCTATTAACTGTAAAGCATTGGATGCTAGAGGACCTGTGGTTTGTATCAGTTTCAGACGATGAGTTGACCTAGATATGCCCGTATGTGTAGGAAACACCGTTATTTTGTTTTGACCACAGTCACGTTTCCTGCTGTATTAGAGATTCTTAGAAAGCAAGAGTGTGGTTCTTGCTATAAGCAGAGAGTGTTTCATGCATGAGAACTGTGCTGTGTGTTTACCTTCAGAAATGGAGTTAAATCACAGGCTCTGTATCTTCCTACAAGCAAGACTTCGTTTCACGTAAACTCAGAATCCTTTCAGATCAAACAAAGCTACATCATTCACGTAGCTCACTCGTTTCTTGCTCTTAACTGTAAAGCATTGGATGTTGGAGGACCTGTGGTTTGTATCAGTTTCAGAATCAGAGTTGAACTAGCAATGGTCCGTATGTGTAGGAAACACCGTTCATTTGTTCAGAGTACCCTCAAGTTTCTGGCTCTATTAGAGACTCTAGAAAGCAAGAGCATGCTTCGTGCTCTAAAGCAGAGTGTGTTTCATGGATGAGTCTGTGCTGTGTGTTTTCCTTCAGAAATGGAGTTAAATCCCAGGCTCTGTGTCTTCCTACAAGCAAGACATCTTTTCAGGTAAACTCAGTCACTTTTCAGCTCAAAGGAAGCTATATCGTTCACGAAGCTCACACGTTTCTCGCTCTTAACTGGAAAGCATTGCATGTTAATGGAACTGTGGTTTGTATCAGTTTCAGAAGAAGAGTTGACCTAGATATGGTCCGTATGTGTAGGAAACACCGTTATTTTGTTCTGACCACAGTCACGTTTCCTGTTCTATTAGAGACTCTTAGAAAGCAAGAGCGTGCTTCTTGCTCTAAAGCAGAGTGTGTTTCATGGATGAGAACTGTGTTGTGTGTTTCCCTTCAGAAATGGAGTTAATATCCAGGCTCTGTGTCTTCCTACAAGCAAGAGATCATTTCAGGTAAATGCAGTCACTTTTCAGCTCAAATGAATATAAATCATTTACGAAGCTCACACGTTTCTTGCTCTTAACTGAAAAGCATTAGATGTTAGATGTCCTGTGTGTTGTATCAGTTTCAGAAGCAGAGTTGAACTAACAATTGTCCTTATGTGTAGGAAGCACCGTTCTTTTGTTCAGAGTACCCTCAAGTTTCTGGCTCTATTAGAGAATCTAGAAAGCAAGAGCATGCTTCATGCTCCAAAGCAGAGTGTGTTTCATGGATGAGAACTGTGCTGTGTGTTTACCTTCAGAAATGGAGTTAAATCACAGGCTCTGTATCTTCCTACAAGCAAGACTTCCTTTCACGTAAACTCAGTCACCTTTCAGCTCAAACAAAGCTACATCATTCACGTAGCTCACTCGTTTCTTGCTCTTAACTGTAAAGTATTGGATGTTAGAGGACCTGTGGTTTGTATCAGTTTCAGAAGCAGAGTTGAACTAGCAATGGTCCGTTTGTGTAGGAAACGCCGTTCTTTTGTTCAGAGTACCCTCAAGTTTCTGGATGTATTAGAGACTCTAGAAAGCAAGAGCATGCTTCGTGCTCTAAAGCAGAGTGTGTTTCATGGATGAGTCTGTGCTGTGTGTTTTCCTTCAGAAATGGAGTTAAATCCCAGGCTCTGTGTCCTCCTACAAGCAAGACATCTTTTCCGGTAAACTCAGTCACTTTTCAGCTCAAAGGAAGCTATATCGTTCACGAAGCTCACACGTTTCTCGCTCTTAACTGGAAAGCATTGCATGTTAATGGAACTGTGGTTTGTATCAGTTTCAGAAGAAGAGTTGACCTAGATATGGTCCGTATGTGTAGGAAACACCGTTATTTTGTTCTAACCACAGTCACGTTTCCTGTTCTATTTGAGACTCTTAGAAAGCAAGAGCGTGCTTCTTGCTCTAAAGCAGAGTGTGTTCAATGGATGAGAACTGTGTTGTGTGTTTCCCTTCAGTAATGGAGTTAAAATCCAGGCTCTGTGTCTTCCTAAAAGCAAGAGATCATTTCAGGTAAATGCAGTCACTTTTCAGCTCAAATGAATATAAATAGTTTACCAAGATCACACGTCTCTCGCTCTTAACTGAAAAGCATTGGATGTTAGATGACTTGTGGTTTGTATCAGTTTCAGAAGCAGAGTTGAACTAGAAATTGTCCGAATGTGTAGGAAACACCATTCTTTTGTTCTGAGAACACTCACGTTTCCTGCTCTATTAGAGACTCTAGAAAGCAAGAGCGTACTTCTTCTTATATGCAGAGTGTGTTTCATCGTGAGAACAGTGCTGTGTGCTTCCCTTCAGAATTGGAGTTAAATCACAGGCTCTGCATCTTCCTACAAGCAAGATTTGGTTTCACGTAAACTCAGTCAACTTTCAGCTCAAACAAAGCTACATTGTTCACGTAGCTCACACGTCTCTTGCTATTAACTGTAAAGCATTGGATGTTAGAGGACCTGTGGTTTGTATCAGTTTCAGAAGCAGAGTTGAACTAGCAATGGTCCGTTTGTGTAGGAAACGCCGTTCTTTTGTTCAGAGTACCCTCAAGTTTCTGGATGTATTAGAGACTCTAGAAAGCAAGAGCATGCTTCTTGCTCTAAAGCAGAGTGTGTTTCATGGATGAGAACTGTGCTGTGTGTTTCCCTTCAGAAATGGAGTTAAATCCCAGGCTCTGCGTCTTCCTACAAGCAAGACATCTTTTCAGGTAAACTCAGTCACTTTTCAGCTCAAAGGAAGCTATATCGTTCACGAAGCTCACACGTTTCTCGCTCTTAACTGGAAAGCATTGCATGTTAATGGAACTGTGGTTTGTATCAGTTTCAGAAGAAGAGTTGACCTAGATATGGTCCGTATGTGTAGGAAACACCGTTATTTTGTTCTGACCACAGTCACGTTTCCTGTTCTATTAGAGACTATTAGAAAGCAAGAGCATGCTTCTTGCTCTAAAGCAGAGTGTGTTTCATGGATGAGAACTGTGTTGTGTGTTTCCCTTCAGAAATGGAGTTAATATCCAGGCTCTGTGTCTTCCTACAAGCAAGAGATCATTTCAGGTAAATGCAGTCACTTTTCAGCTCAAATGGATATAAATCGTTTACAAAGATCACACGTCTCTCGCTCTTAACTGAAAAGCATTGGATGTTAGATGACTTGTGGTTTGTATGAGTTTCAGAAGCAGAGTTGAACTAGAAATGGTCCGAATGTGTAGGAAACACCGTTCATTTGTTCTGAGAACACTCACGTTTCCTGCTCTATTAGAGACTCTAGAAAGCAAGAGCGTACTTCTTCTTATATGCAGAGTGTGTTTCATCGTGAGAAGAGTGCTGTGTGCTTCCCTTCAGAATTGGAGTTAAATCACAGGCTCTGCATCTTCCTACAAGCAAGATTTGGTTTCACGTAAACTCAGTCACCTTTCAGCTCAAACAAAGCTACATTGTTCACATAGCTCACACGTTTCTTGCTATTAACTGTAAAGCATTGGATGCTAGAGGACCTGTGGTTTGTATCAGTTTCAGACGATGAGTTGACCTAGATATGCCCGTATGTGTAGGAAACACCGTTATTTTGTTTTGACCACAGTCACGTTTCCTGCTGTATTAGAGATTCTTAGAAAGCAAGAGTGTGGTTCTTGCTATAAGCAGAGAGTGTTTCATGCATGAGAACTGTGCTGTGTGTTTACCTTCAGAAATGGAGTTAAATCACAGGCTCTGTATCTTCCTACAAGCAAGACTTCGTTTCACCCAAACTCAGAATCCTTTCAGATCAAACAAAGCTACATCATTCACGTAGCTCACTCGTTTCTTGCTCTTAACTGTAAAGCATTGGATGTTGGAGGACCTGTGGTTTGTATCAGTTTCAGAATCAGAGTTGAACTAGCAATGGTCCGTATGTGTAGGAAACACCGTTCATTTGTTCAGAGTACCCTCAAGTTTCTGGCTCTATTAGAGACTCTAGAAAGCAAGAGCATGCTTCGTGCTCTAAAGCAGAGTGTGTTTCATGGATGAGTCTGTGCTGTGTGTTTTCCTTCAGAAATGGAGTTAAATCCCAGGCTCTGTGTCTTCCTACAAGCAAGACATCTTTTCAGGTAAACTCAGTCACTTTTCAGCTCAAAGGAAGCTATATCGTTCACGAAGCTCACACGTTTCTCGCTCTTAACTGGAAAGCATTGCATGTTAATGGAACTGTGGTTTGTATCAGTTTCAGAAGAAGAGTTGACCTAGATATGGTCCGTATGTGTAGGAAACACCGTTATTTTGTTCTGACCACAGTCACGTTTCCTGTTCTATTAGAGACTCTTAGAAAGCAAGAGCGTGCTTCTTGCTCTAAAGCAGAGTGTGTTTCATGGATGAGAACTGTGTTGTGTGTTTCCCTTCAGAAATGGAGTTAAAATCCAGGCTCTGTGTCTTCCTACAAGCAAGAGATCATTTCAGGTAAATGCAGTCACTTTTCAGCTCAAGTGAATATAAATCATTTACGAAGCTCACACGTTTCTTGCTCTTAACTGAAAAGCATTAGATGTTAGATGTCCTGTGGTTTGTATCAGTTTCAGAAGCAGAGTTGAACTAACAATTGTCCTTATGTGTAGGAAGCACCGTTCTTTTGTTCAGAGTACCCTCAAGTTTCTGGCTCTATTAGAGAATCTAGAAAGCAAGAGCATGCTTCATGCTCCAAAGCAGAGTGTGTTTCATGGATGAGTCTGTGCTGTGTGTTTTCCTTCAGAAATGGAGTTAAATCCCAGGCTCTGTGTCTTCCTACAAGCAAGACATCTTTTCAGGTAAACTCAGTCACTTTTCAGCTCAAAGGAAGCTATATCGTTCACGAAGCTCACAAGTTTCTCGCTCTTAACTGGAAAGCATTGCATGTTAATGGAACTGTGGTTTCTATCAGTTTCAGAAGAAGAGCTGACCTAGATATGCTCAGTATGTGTAGGAAACTCCGTTATTTTGTTCTGACCAATGTCACGTTTCCTGCTGTATTAGAGACTCTTAGAAAGCAAGAGCGTGCTTCTTCTTATATGCAGAGTGTGTTTCATCGTGAGAACAGTGCTGTGTGTTTCCCTTCATAAATGGAATTAAATCACAGGCTCTGTATCTTCCTACAAGCAAGACTTCATTTCACGTAAACTCAGTCACATTTCAGCTCAAACAAAGCTACATCATTCACGTAGCTCACTCGTTTCTTGCTCTTAACTGTAAAGTATTGGATGTTAGAGGACCTGTGGTTTGTATCAGTTTCAGAAGCAGAGTTGAACTAGCAATGGTCCGTTTGTGTAGGAAACGCCGTTCTTTTGTTCAGAGTACCCTCAATTTTCTGGCTCTATTAGAGAGTCATGAAAGCAAGAGCATGCTTCTTGCTCTAAAGCAGAGTGTGTTTCATGGATGAGAACTGTGCTGTGTGTTTCCCTTCAGAAATGGAGTTAAATCCCAGGCTCTGTGTCTTCCTACAAGCAAGACATCTTTTCAGGTAAACTCAGTCACTTTTCAGCTCAAAGGAAGCTACATCGCTCACAAAGCTCACACGTTTCTCGCTCTTAACTGGAAAGCATTGCATGCTAATGGAACTGTGGTTTGTATCAGTTTCAGACGATGAGTTGACCTAGATATGGTCCGTATGTGTAGGAAACACCGTTATTTTGTTTTGACCACAGTCACGTTTCGTGCTGTATTAGAGACTGTTAGAAAGCAAGAGCGTGCTTCTTCTTATATGCAGACTGTATTTCATCGTGAGAACAGTGCTGTGTGTTTCCCTTCATAAATGGAGTTAAATCACAGGCTCTGTATCTTCCTACAAGCAAGACTTCGTTTCACGTAAACTCAGTCACCTTTCAGCTCAAACAAAGCTACATCATTCACGTAGCTCACTCGTTTCTTGCTCTTAACTGTAAAGTATTGGATGTTAGTGGACCTGTGGTTTGTATCAGTTTCAGAAGCAGAGTTGAACTAGCAATGGTCCGTTTGTGTAGGAAACACCGTTCTTTTGTTCAGAGTACCCTCAAGTTTCTGGCTGTATTAGAGAATCTAGAAAGCAAGAGCATGTTTCATGCTCTAAAGCAGAGTGTGTTTCATGGATGAGATCTGTGCTGTGTGTTTTCCTTCAGACATGGAGTTAAATACCAGGCTCTGTATCTTCCTACAAGCAAGACATTTTTCAGGTAAACTCAGTCACTTTTCAGCTCAAAGGAAGCTATATCGTTCACAAAGCTCACACGTTTCTCGCTCTTAACTGGAAAGCATTGCATGTTAATGGAACTGTGGTTTCTATCAGTTTCAGAAGAAGAGCTGACCTAGATATGCTCAGTATGTGTAGGAAACACCGTTATTTTGTTCTGACCAATGTCACGTTTCCTGCTGTATTAGAGACTCTTAGAAAGCAAGAGCATGCTTCTTCTTATATGCAGAGTGTGTTTCATCGTGAGAACAGTGCTGTGTGTTTCCCTTCAGAAATGGAGTTAAATCCCAGGCTCTGTGTCTTCCTACAAGCAAGACATTTTTCGGGTAATCTCAGTCACTTTTCAGCTCAAAGGAAGCTATATCGTTCACGAAGCTCACACGTTTCTCGCTCTTAACTGGAAAGCATTGCATGTTAATGGAACTGTGGTTTGTATCAGTTTCAGAAGAAGAGTTGACCTAGATATGGTCCGTATGTGTAGGAAACACCGTTATTTTGTTCTGACCACAGTCACATTTCCTGTTCTATTAGAGACACTTAGAAAGCAAGAGCGTGCTTCTTGCTCTAAAGCAGAGTGTGTTTCATGGATGAGAACTGTGTTGTGTGTTTCCCTTCAGAAATGGAGTTAAAATCTAGGTTCTGTGTCTTCCTAAAAGCAAGAGATCATTTCAGGTAAATGCAGTCACTTTTCAGCTCAAATGAATATAAATCGTTTACGAAGATCACACGTCTCTCGCTCTTAACTGAAAAGCATTGGATGTTAGATGACTTGTGGTTTGTATCAGTTTCAGAAGCAGAGTTGAACTAGAAATGGTCCGAATGTGTAGGAAACACCGTTCATTTGTTCTGAGAACACTCACGTTTCCTGCTCTATTAGAGACTCTAGAAAGCAAGAGCGTACTTCTTCTTATATGCAGAGTGTGTTTCATCGTGAGAAGAGTGCTGTGTGCTTCCCTTCAGAATTGGAGTTAAATCACAGGCTCTGCATCTTCCTACAAGCAAGATTTGGTTTCACGTAAACTCAGTCACCTTTCAGCTCAAACAAAGCTACATTGTTCACATAGCTCACACGTTTCTTGCTATTAACTGTAAAGCATTGGATGCTAGAGGACCTGTGGTTTGTATCAGTTTCAGACGATGAGTTGACCTAGATATGCCCGTATGTGTAGGAAACACCGTTATTTTGTTTTGACCACAGTCACGTTTCCTGCTGTATTAGAGATTCTTAGAAAGCAAGAGTGTGGTTCTTGCTATAAGCAGAGAGTGTTTCATGCATGAGAACTGTGCTGTGTGTTTACCTTCAGAAATGGAGTTAAATCACAGGCTCTGTATCTTCCTACAAGCAAGACTTCGTTTCACGTAAACTCAGAATCCTTTCGGATCAAACAAAGCTACATCATTCACGTAGCTCACTCGTTTCTTGCTCTTAACTGTAAAGCATTGGATGTTGGAGGACCTGTGGTTTGTATCAGTTTCAGAATCAGAGTTGAACTAGCAATGGTCCGTATGTGTAGGAAACACCGTTCATTTGTTCAGAGTACCCTCAAGTTTCTGGCTCTATTAGAGACTCTAGAAAGCAAGAGCATGCTTCGTGCTCTAAAGCAGAGTGTGTTTCATGGATGAGTCTGTGCTGTGTGTTTTCCTTCAGAAATGGAGTTAAATCCCAGGCTCTGTGTCTTCCTACAAGCAAGACATCTTTTCAGGTAAACTCAGTCACTTTTCAGCTCAAAGGAAGCTATATCGTTCACGAAGCTCACACGTTTCTCGCTCTTAACTGGAAAGCATTGCATGTTAATGGAACTGTGGTTTGTATCAGTTTCAGAAGAAGAGTTGACCTAGATATGGTCCGTATGTGTAGGAAACACCGTTATTTTGTTCTGACCACAGTCACGTTTCCTGTTCTATTAGAGACTCTTAGAAAGCAAGAGCGTGCTTCTTGCTCTAAAGCAGAGTGTGTTTCATGGATGAGAACTGTGTTGTGTGTTTCCCTTCAGAAATGGAGTTAATATCCAGGCTCTGTGTCTTCCTACAAGCAAGAGATCATTTCAGGTAAATGCAGTCACTTTTCAGCTCAAATGAATATAAATCATTTACGAAGCTCACACGTTTCTTGCTCTTAACTGAAAAGCATTAGATGTTAGATGTCCTGTGGTTTGTATCAGTTTCAGAAGCAGAGTTGAACTAACAATTGTCCTTATGTGTAGGAAGCACCGTTCTTTTGTTCAGAGTACCCTCAAGTTTCTGGCTCTATTAGAGAATCTAGAAAGCAAGAGCATGCTTCATGCTCCAAAGCAGAGTGTGTTTCATGGATGAGTCTGTGCTGTGTGTTTTCCTTCAGAAATGGAGTTAAATCCCAGGCTCTGTGTCTTCCTACAAGCAAGACATCTTTTCAGGTAAACTCAGTCACTTTTCAGCTCAAAGGAAGCTATATCGTTCACGAAGCTCACAAGTTTCTCGCTCTTAACTGGAAAGCATTGCATGTTAATGGAACTGTGGTTTCTATCAGTTTCAGAAGAAGAGCTGACCTAGATATGCTCAGTATGTGTAGGAAACTCCGTTATTTTGTTCTGACCAATGTCACGTTTCCTGCTGTATTAGAGACTCTTAGAAAGCAAGAGCGTGCTTCTTCTTATATGCAGAGTGTGTTTCATCGTGAGAACAGTGCTGTGTGTTTCCCTTCATAAATGGAATTAAATCACAGGCTCTGTATCTTCCTACAAGCAAGACTTCATTTCACGTAAACTCAGTCACATTTCAGCTCAAACAAAGCTACATCATTCACGTAGCTCACTCGTTTCTTGCTCTTAACTGTAAAGTATTGGATGTTAGAGGACCTGTGGTTTGTATCAGTTTCAGAAGCAGAGTTGAACTAGCAATGGTCCGTTTGTGTAGGAAACGCCGTTCTTTTGTTCAGAGTACCCTCAATTTTCTGGCTCTATTAGAGAGTCATGAAAGCAAGAGCATGCTTCTTGCTCTAAAGCAGAGTGTGTTTCATGGATGAGAACTGTGCTGTGTGTTTCCCTTCAGAAATGGAGTTAAATCCCAGGCTCTGTGTCTTCCTACAAGCAAGACATCTTTTCAGGTAAACTCAGTCACTTTTCAGCTCAAAGGAAGCTACATCGCTCACAAAGCTCACACGTTTCTCGCTCTTAACTGGAAAGCATTGCATGCTAATGGAACTGTGGTTTGTATCAGTTTCAGACGATGAGTTGACCTAGATATGGTCCGTATGTGTAGGAAACACCGTTATTTTGTTTTGACCACAGTCACGTTTCGTGCTGTATTAGAGACTGTTAGAAAGCAAGAGCGTGCTTCTTCTTATATGCAGACTGTATTTCATCGTGAGAACAGTGCTGTGTGTTTCCCTTCATAAATGGAGTTAAATCACAGGCTCTGTATCTTCCTACAAGCAAGACTTCGTTTCACGTAAACTCAGTCACCTTTCAGCTCAAACAAAGCTACATCATTCACGTAGCTCACTCGTTTCTTGCTCTTAACTGTAAAGTATTGGATGTTAGTGGACCTGTGGTTTGTATCAGTTTCAGAAGCAGAGTTGAACTAGCAATGGTCCGTTTGTGTAGGAAACACCGTTCTTTTGTTCAGAGTACCCTCAAGTTTCTGGCTGTATTAGAGAATCTAGAAAGCAAGAGCATGCTTCATGCTCTAAAGCAGAGTGTGTTTCATGGATGAGATCTGTGCTGTGTGTTTTCCTTCAGACATGGAGTTAAATACCAGGCTCTGTATCTTCCTACAAGCAAGACATTTTTCAGGTAAACTCAGTCACTTTTCAGCTCAAAGGAAGCTATATCGTTCACAAAGCTCACACGTTTCTCGCTCTTAACTGGAAAGCATTGCATGTTAATGGAACTGTGGTTTCTATCAGTTTCAGAAGAAGAGCTGACCTAGATATGCTCAGTATGTGTAGGAAACACCGTTATTTTGTTCTGACCAATGTCACGTTTCCTGCTGTATTAGAGACTCTTAGAAAGCAAGAGCATGCTTCTTCTTATATGCAGAGTGTGTTTCATCGTGAGAACAGTGCTGTGTGTTTCCCTTCAGAAATGGAGTTAAATCCCAGGCTCTGTGTCTTCCTACAAGCAAGACATTTTTCGGGTAATCTCAGTCACTTTTCAGCTCAAAGGAAGCTATATCGTTCACGAAGCTCACACGTTTCTCGCTCTTAACTGGAAAGCATTGCATGTTAATGGAACTGTGGTTTGTATCAGTTTCAGAAGAAGAGTTGACCTAGATATGGTCCGTATGTGTAGGAAACACCGTTATTTTGTTCTGACCACAGTCACGTTTCCTGTTCTATTAGAGACACTTAGAAAGCAAGAGCGTGCTTCTTGCTCTAAAGCAGAGTGTGTTTCATGGATGAGAACTGTGTTGTGTGTTTCCCTTCAGAAATGGAGTTAAAATCTAGGTTCTGTGTCTTCCTAAAAGCAAGAGATCATTTCAGGTAAATGCAGTCACTTTTCAGCTCAAATGAATATAAATCGTTTACGAAGATCACACGTCTCTCGCTCTTAACTGAAAAGCATTGGATGTTAGATGACTTGTGGTTTGTATCAGTTTCAGAAGCAGAGTTGAACTAGAAATGGTCCGAATGTGTAGGAAACACCGTTCTTTTGTTCTGAGAACACTCACGTTTCCTGCTCTATTAGAGACTCTAGAAAGCAAGAGCGTACTTCTTCTTATATGCAGAGTGTGTTTCATCGTGAGAACAGTGCTGTGTGTTTCCCTTCATAAATGGAGTTAAATCACAGGCTCTGTATCTTCCTACAAGCAAGATTTGGTTTCACGTAAACTCAGTCAACTTTCAGCTCAAACAAAGCTACATTGTTCACGTAGCTCACACGTTTCTTGCTATTAACTGTAAAGCATTGGATGCTAGAGGAC
Source organism: Onychomys leucogaster (assembly GCA_949786385.1). Taxonomy (NCBI): domain Eukaryota; kingdom Metazoa; phylum Chordata; class Mammalia; order Rodentia; family Cricetidae; genus Onychomys; species Onychomys leucogaster. The sequence goes on from CATKUP010000061.1 coordinate 57,272, forward strand.
CTGTGGTTTGTATCAGTTTCAGACGATGAGTTGACCTAGATATGCCCGTATGTGTAGGAAACACCGTTATTTTGTTTTGACCACAGTCACGTTTCCTGCTGTATTAGAGATTCTTAGAAAGCAAGAGTGTGGTTCTTGCTATAAGCAGAGAGTGTTTCATGCATGAGAACTGTGCTGTGTGTTTACCTTCAGAAATGGAGTTAAATCACAGGCTCTGTATCTTCCTACAAGCAAGACTTCGTTTCACGTAAACTCAGAATCCTTTCGGATCAAACAAAGCTACATCATTCACGTAGCTCACTCGTTTCTTGCTCTTAACTGTAAAGCATTGGATGTTGGAGGACCTGTGGTTTGTATCAGTTTCAGAATCAGAGTTGAACTAGCAATGGTCCGTATGTGTAGGAAACACCGTTCATTTGTTCAGAGTACCCTCAAGTTTCTGGCTCTATTAGAGACTCTAGAAAGCAAGAGCATGCTTCGTGCTCTAAAGCAGAGTGTGTTTCATGGATGAGTCTGTGCTGTGTGTTTTCCTTCAGAAATGGAGTTAAATCCCAGGCTCTGTGTCTTCCTACAAGCAAGACATCTTTTCAGGTAAACTCAGTCACTTTTCAGCTCAAAGGAAGCTATATCGTTCACGAAGCTCACACGTTTCTCGCTCTTAACTGGAAAGCATTGCATGTTAATGGAACTGTGGTTTGTATCAGTTTCAGAAGAAGAGTTGACCTAGATATGGTCCGTATGTGTAGGAAACACCGTTATTTTGTTCTGACCACAGTCACGTTTCCTGTTCTATTAGAGACTCTTAGAAAGCAAGAGCGTGCTTCTTGCTCTAAAGCAGAGTGTGTTTCATGGATGAGAACTGTGTTGTGTGTTTCCCTTCAGAAATGGAGTTAATATCCAGGCTCTGTGTCTTCCTACAAGCAAGAGATCATTTCAGGTAAATGCAGTCACTTTTCAGCTCAAATGAATATAAATCATTTACGAAGCTCACACGTTTCTTGCTCTTAACTGAAAAGCATTAGATGTTAGATGTCCTGTGGTTTGTATCAGTTTCAGAAGCAGAGTTGAACTAACAATTGTCCTTATGTGTAGGAAGCACCGTTCTTTTGTTCAGAGTACCCTCAAGTTTCTGGCTCTATTAGAGAATCTAGAAAGCAAGAGCATGCTTCATGCTCCAAAGCAGAGTGTGTTTCATGGATGAGTCTGTGCTGTGTGTTTTCCTTCAGAAATGGAGTTAAATCCCAGGCTCTGTGTCTTCCTACAAGCAAGACATCTTTTCAGGTAAACTCAGTCACTTTTCAGCTCAAAGGAAGCTATATCGTTCACGAAGCTCACAAGTTTCTCGCTCTTAACTGGAAAGCATTGCATGTTAATGGAACTGTGGTTTCTATCAGTTTCAGAAGAAGAGCTGACCTAGATATGCTCAGTATGTGTAGGAAACTCCGTTATTTTGTTCTGACCAATGTCACGTTTCCTGCTGTATTAGAGACTCTTAGAAAGCAAGAGCGTGCTTCTTCTTATATGCAGAGTGTGTTTCATCGTGAGAACAGTGCTGTGTGTTTCCCTTCATAAATGGAATTAAATCACAGGCTCTGTATCTTCCTACAAGCAAGACTTCATTTCACGTAAACTCAGTCACATTTCAGCTCAAACAAAGCTACATCATTCACGTAGCTCACTCGTTTCTTGCTCTTAACTGTAAAGTATTGGATGTTAGAGGACCTGTGGTTTGTATCAGTTTCAGAAGCAGAGTTGAACTAGCAATGGTCCGTTTGTGTAGGAAACGCCGTTCTTTTGTTCAGAGTACCCTCAATTTTCTGGCTCTATTAGAGAGTCATGAAAGCAAGAGCATGCTTCTTGCTCTAAAGCAGAGTGTGTTTCATGGATGAGAACTGTGCTGTGTGTTTCCCTTCAGAAATGGAGTTAAATCCCAGGCTCTGTGTCTTCCTACAAGCAAGACATCTTTTCAGGTAAACTCAGTCACTTTTCAGCTCAAAGGAAGCTACATCGCTCACAAAGCTCACACGTTTCTCGCTCTTAACTGGAAAGCATTGCATGCTAATGGAACTGTGGTTTGTATCAGTTTCAGACGATGAGTTGACCTAGATATGGTCCGTATGTGTAGGAAACACCGTTATTTTGTTTTGACCACAGTCACGTTTCGTGCTGTATTAGAGACTGTTAGAAAGCAAGAGCGTGCTTCTTCTTATATGCAGACTGTATTTCATCGTGAGAACAGTGCTGTGTGTTTCCCTTCATAAATGGAGTTAAATCACAGGCTCTGTATCTTCCTACAAGCAAGACTTCGTTTCACGTAAACTCAGTCACCTTTCAGCTCAAACAAAGCTACATCATTCACGTAGCTCACTCGTTTCTTGCTCTTAACTGTAAAGTATTGGATGTTAGTGGACCTGTGGTTTGTATCAGTTTCAGAAGCAGAGTTGAACTAGCAATGGTCCGTTTGTGTAGGAAACACCGTTCTTTTGTTCAGAGTACCCTCAAGTTTCTGGCTGTATTAGAGAATCTAGAAAGCAAGAGCATGCTTCATGCTCTAAAGCAGAGTGTGTTTCATGGATGAGATCTGTGCTGTGTGTTTTCCTTCAGACATGGAGTTAAATACCAGGCTCTGTATCTTCCTACAAGCAAGACATTTTTCAGGTAAACTCAGTCACTTTTCAGCTCAAAGGAAGCTATATCGTTCACAAAGCTCACACGTTTCTCGCTCTTAACTGGAAAGCATTGCATGTTAATGGAACTGTGGTTTCTATCAGTTTCAGAAGAAGAGCTGACCTAGATATGCTCAGTATGTGTAGGAAACACCGTTATTTTGTTCTGACCAATGTCACGTTTCCTGCTGTATTAGAGACTCTTAGAAAGCAAGAGCATGCTTCTTCTTATATGCAGAGTGTGTTTCATCGTGAGAACAGTGCTGTGTGTTTCCCTTCAGAAATGGAGTTAAATCCCAGGCTCTGTGTCTTCCTACAAGCAAGACATTTTTCGGGTAATCTCAGTCACTTTTCAGCTCAAAGGAAGCTATATCGTTCACGAAGCTCACACGTTTCTCGCTCTTAACTGGAAAGCATTGCATGTTAATGGAACTGTGGTTTGTATCAGTTTCAGAAGAAGAGTTGACCTAGATATGGTCCGTATGTGTAGGAAACACCGTTATTTTGTTCTGACCACAGTCACGTTTCCTGTTCTATTAGAGACACTTAGAAAGCAAGAGCGTGCTTCTTGCTCTAAAGCAGAGTGTGTTTCATGGATGAGAACTGTGTTGTGTGTTTCCCTTCAGAAATGGAGTTAAAATCTAGGTTCTGTGTCTTCCTAAAAGCAAGAGATCATTTCAGGTAAATGCAGTCACTTTTCAGCTCAAATGAATATAAATCGTTTACGAAGATCACACGTCTCTCGCTCTTAACTGAAAAGCATTGGATGTTAGATGACTTGTGGTTTGTATCAGTTTCAGAAGCAGAGTTGAACTAGAAATGGTCCGAATGTGTAGGAAACACCGTTCTTTTGTTCTGAGAACACTCACGTTTCCTGCTCTATTAGAGACTCTAGAAAGCAAGAGCGTACTTCTTCTTATATGCAGAGTGTGTTTCATCGTGAGAACAGTGCTGTGTGTTTCCCTTCATAAATGGAGTTAAATCACAGGCTCTGTATCTTCCTACAAGCAAGATTTGGTTTCACGTAAACTCAGTCAACTTTCAGCTCAAACAAAGCTACATTGTTCACGTAGCTCACACGTTTCTTGCTATTAACTGTAAAGCATTGGATGCTAGAGGACCTGTGGTTTGTATCAGTTTCAGAAGCAGAGTTGAACTAGCAATGGTCCGTATGTGTAGGAAACACCGTTATTTTGTTCTGACCACAGTCCCGTTTCCAGCTGTATTAGAGATTCTTAGAAAGCAAGAGTGTGGTTCTTGCTCTAAAGCAGAGAGTGTTTCATGGATGAGAACTGTGCTGTGTGTTTCCCTTCAGAAATGGAATTAAATTACAGGCTCTTTGTCTTCCTACAAGCAAGATATCGTTTCAGGTAAACACAGTCACTTTTCAGCTCAAATGAATATAAATCGTTTACGAAGCTCACACGTTTCTTGCTCTTAACTGAAAAGCATTGGATGTTAGATGTCCTGTGGTTTGTGTCAGTTTCAGAAGCAGAGTTGAACTAGCAATGGTCCGTAAGTGTAGGAAACACCGTTCTTTTGTTCTGAGCACACTTTCAAGTTTCTGGCTCTATTATAGACTCTAGAAAGCAAGAGCGTGCTTCTTTCTTTAAAGCAGAGTGTGTTTCATGGATGAGAACTGTGCTGTGTTTTTCCCATCAGAAATGGAGTTAAATCCCAGGCTCTGTGTCTTCCTACAAGCAAGACATCTTTTCAGGTAAACTCAGTCACTTCTCAGCTCTAAGGAAGCTACATCATTCACGAAGCTCACACGTTTCTCGCTCTTAACAGGAAAGCCTTGCATGTTAATGGAACTGTGGTTTGTATCAGTTTCAGAAGAAGAGTTGACCTAGATATGGTCCGTATGTGTAGGATACACCGTTCCTTTGTTCAGAGTACCCTCAATTTTCTGGCTCTAAGAGACTCTAGAAAGCAAGAACATGCTTCGTGCTCTAAAGCAGAGTGTGTTTCATGGATGAGTCTGTGCTGTGTGTTTTCCTTCAGAAATGGAGTTAAATCCCAGGCTCTGTGTCTTCCTACAAGCAAGACATCTTTTCAGGTAAACTCAGTCACTTTTCAGCTCAAAGGAAGCTATATCGTTCACGAAGCTCACACGTTTCTCGCTCTTAACTGGAAAGAATTACATGTTAATTGAACTGTGGTTTGTATCAGTTTCAGAAAAAGAGTTGACCTAGATATGGTCCGTATGTGTAGGAAACACCGTTATTTTGTTCTGACCACAGTCACGTTTCCTGTTCTATTAGAGACACTTAGAAAGCAAGAGCGTGCTTCTTGCTCTAAAGCAGAGTGTGTTTCATGGATGAGAACTGTGTTGTGTGTTTCCCTTCAGAAATGGAGTTAAATCACAGGCTCTGTATCTTCCTACAAGCAAGACTTCGTTTCACGTAAACTCAGTCACCTTTCAGCTCAAACAAAGCTACATCATTCACGTAGCTCACTCGTTTCTTGCTCTTAACTGTAAAGCATTGGATGTTGGAGGACCTGTGGTTTGTATCAGTTTCAGAATCAGAGTTGAACTAGCAATGGTCCGTATGTGTAGGAAACACCGTTCTTTTGTTCAGAGTACCCTCAAGTTTCTGGCTGTATTAGAGAATCTAGAAAGCAAGAGCATGCTTCGTGCTCTAAAGCAGAGTGTGTTTCATGGATGAGATCTGTGCTGTGTGTTTCCCTTCAGAAATGGAGTTAAATCCCAGGCTCTGTGTCTTCCTACCAGCAAGACATCTTTTCAGGTAAACTCAATCACTTTTCAGCTCAAAGGAAGCTATATCGTTCACGAAGCTCACACTTTTCTCGCTCTTAACTGGAAAGCATTGCATGTTAATTGAACTGTGGTTTGTATCAGTTTCAGAAGAAGAGTTGACCTAGATATGGTCCGTATGTGTAGGAAACACCGTTATTTTGTTCTGACCACAGTCACGTTTCCTGTTCTATTAGAGACACTTAGAAAGCAAGAGAGTGCTTCTTGCTCTAAAGCAGAGTGTGTTTCATGGATGAGAACTGTGTTGTGTGTTTCCCTTCAGAAATGCAGTTAAAATCCAGGCTCTGTGTCTTCCTACAAGCAAGAGATCATTTCAGGTAAATGCAGTCACTTTTCAGCTCAAATGAATATAAATCGTTTACGAAGATCACACGTTTCTCGCTCTTAACTGAAAAGCATCGGATGTTAGATGACTTGTGGTTTGTATCAGTTTCAGAAGCAGAGTTTAACTAGAAATGGTCCGAATGTGTAGGAAACACCGTTCTTTTGTTCTGAGAACACTCACGTTTCCTGCTCTTTTAGAGACTCTAGAAAGCAAGAGCGTACTTCTTCTTATATGCAGAGTGTGTTTCATCGTGAGAACAGTGCTGTGTGTTTCCCTTCATAAATGGAGTTAAATCACAGGCTCTGTATCTTCCTACAAGCAAGATTTGGTTTCACGTAAACTCAGTCAACTTTCAGCTCAAACAAAGCTACATTGTTCACGTAGCTCACACGTTTCTTGCTATTAAATGTAAAGCATTGGATGCTAGAGGACCTGTGGTTTGTATCAGTTTCAGAAGCAGAGTTGAACTAGCAATGGTCCCTGTGTAGGAAACACCGTTCTTTTGTTCTGAGTACCCTCAAGTTTCTGGCTCTATTATAGACTGTAGAAAGCAAGAGCGTGCTTCTTTCTCTAAAGCAGAGTGTGTTTCATGGATGAGAACTGTGCTGTGTTTTTCCCATCAGAAATGGGGTTAAATCCCAGGCTCTGCGTCTTCCTACAAGCAAGACATCTTTTCAGGTAAACTCAGTCACTTTTCAGCTCAAAGGAAGCTACATCATTCACGAAGCTCACACGTTTCTCGCTCTTAACAGGAAAGCCTTGCATGTTAATGGAACTGTGGTTTGTATCAGTTTCAGAAGAAGAGTTGACCTAGATATGGTCCGTATGTGTAGGATACACCGTTCCTTTGTTCAGAGTACCCTCAATTTTCTGGCTCTATTAGAGACTCTAGAATTCAAGAGCATGCTTCGTGCTCTAAAGCAGAGTGTGTTTCATGGATGAGAACTGTGCTCTGTGTTTCCCTTCACAAATGGAGTTAAATTCCAGGATCTGTGTCTTCCTACAAGCAAGACATCATTTCAGGTAAACGCAGTCACTTTTCGGCTCATATGAATATAAATCGTTTACGAAGCTCACATGTTTCTTGCTCTTAACTGAAAAGGATTGGATGTTAGATGACTTGTGGTCTGTATCAGTTTCAGCAGCAGAGTTGAACTAACAATTGTCCTTAGGTGTAGGAAGCACCGTTCTTTTGTTCAGAGTCCCCTCATGTTTCTGGCTCGATTAGAGACTCTGGAAAGCAAGAGCATGCTTCTTGCTCTAAAGCAGAGTGTGTTTCATCGTGAGAACAGTGCTGTGTGTTTCCCTTTATAAATGGAGTTAAATCACAGGCTCTGTATCTTCCTACAAGCAAGACTTCGTTTCACGTAAACTCAGTCACCTTTCAGCTCAAACAAAGCTACATCATTCACGTAGCTCACTCGTTTCTTGCTCTTAACTGTAAAGCATTGGATTTTGGAGGACCTGTGGTTTGTATCAGTTTCAGAATCAGAGTTGAACTAGCAATGGTCCGTATGTGTAGGAAACACCGTTCTTTTGTTCAGAGTACCCTCAAGTTTCTGGCTGTATTAGAGAATCTAGAAAGCAAGAGCATGCTTCGTGCTCTAAAGCAGAGTGTGTTTCATGGATGAGATCTGTGCTGTGTGTTTCCCTTCAGAAATGGAGTTAAATCCCAGGCTCTGTGTCTTCCTACAAGCAAGACATCTTTTCAGGTAAACTCAGTCACTTTTCAGCTCAAAGGAAGCTATATCGTTCACGAAGCTCACACGTTTCTCGCTCTTAACTGGAAAGCATTGCATGTTAATTGAACTGTGGTTTGTATCAGTTTCAGAAAAAGAGTTGACCTAGATATGGTCCGTATGTGTAGGAAACACCTTTATTTTGTTCTGACCACAGTCACGTTTCCTGTTCTATTAGAGACACTTAGAAAGCAAGAGCGTGCTTCTTGCTCTAAGCAGAGTGTGTTTCATGGATGAGAACTGTGTTGTTTGTTTCCCTTCAGAAATGGAGTTAAATTCTAGGCTCTATGTCTTCCTACAAGAAAGACATCTTTTCAGGTAAACTCAGTCACTTTTCAGCTCAAAGGAAGCTATATTGTTCACGAAGCTCACACGTTTCTCGCTCTTAACTGGAAAGCATTGCATGTTAATGGAACTGTGGTTTGTTTCAGTTTCAGAAGAAGAGTTGACCTAGATATGGTCCGTATGTGTAGGAAACACCGTTATTTTGTTCTGACCACAGTCACGATTCCTGTTTTATTAGAGGCTCTTAGAAAGCAAGAGCGTGCTTCTTGCTCTAAGGCAGAGTGTGTTTCATGGATGACAACTGTGTTGTGTGTTTCCCTTCAGAAATGGAGTTAAAATCCAGGCTCTGTGTCTTCCTACAAGCAAGAGATCATTTCAGGTAAATGCAGTCACTTTTCAGCTCAAATGAATATAAATCGTTTACGAAGATCACACGTTTCTCGCTCTTAACTGAAAAGCATTGCATGTTAGATGACTTGTGGTTTGTATCAGTTTCAGAAGCATAGTTGAACTAGAAATGGTCCGAATGTGTAGGAAACACCGTTCTTTTGTTATGAGAACACTCACGTTTCCTGCTCTATTAGAGACTCTAGAAAGCAAGAGCGTAATTCTTCTTATATGCAGAGTGTGTTTCATCGTGAGAACAGTGCTGTGTTTTTCCCTTCACAATTGGAGTTGAATCACAGGCTCTGCATCTTCCTAAAAGCAAGATTTGGTTTCACGTAAGCTCAGTCAACTTTCAGCTCAAACAAAGCTACATTGTTCACGTAGCTCACACGTTTCTTGCTATTAACTGTAAAGCATTGGATGCTAGAGGACCTGTGGTTTGTATCAGTTTCAGAAGCAGAGTTGAACTAGCAATGGTCTGTATGTGTAGGAAACACCGTTCTTTTGTTATGAGTACCCTCAAGTTTCTGGCTCTATTAGAGAGTCATGAAAGCAAGAGCATGCTTCTTACTCTAAAGCAGAGTGTGTTTCATGGATGAGAACTGTGCTGTGTGTTTCCCTTCAGAAATGGAGTTAAATCCCAGGCTCTGTGTCTTCCTACAAGCAAGACATCTTTTCAGGTAAACTCAGTCACTTTTCAGCTCAAAGGAAGCTACATCGTTCACAAAGCTCACACGTTTCTCGCTCTTAACTTGAAAGCATTGCATGTTAATGGAACTGTGGTTTGTATCAGTTTCAGACGATGAGTTGACCTAGATATGGTCCGTATGTGTAGGAAACACCGTTATTTTGTTCTGACCACAGTCACGTTTCCTGCTGTATTAGAGATTCTTAGAAAGCAAGAGTGTGGTTCTTGCTCTAAAGCAGAGAGTGTTTCATGGATAAGAACTGTGCTGTGTGTTTCCCTTCAGAAATGGAATTAAATTACAGGCTCTTTGTCTTCCTACAAGCAAGATGTCGTTTCAGGTAAACGCAGTCACTTTTCAGCTCAAATGAATATAAATCGTTTACGAAGCTCACACGTTTCTTGCTCTTAACTGAAAAGCATTGGATGTTAGATGTCCTGTGGTTTGTGTCAGTTTAGGAAGCAGAGTTGAAATAGCAATGGTCCGTATGTGTAGGAATCACCGTTCTTTTGTTCTGAGCACACTTTCAAGTTTCTGGCTCTATTATAGACTCTAGAAAGCAAGAGCGTGCTTCTTTCTCTAAAGCAGAGTGTGTTTCATGGATGAGAACTGTGCTGTGTTTTTCCCATCAGAAATGGAGTTAAATCCCAGGCTCTGTGTCTTCCTACAAGCAAGACATCTTTTCAGGTAAACTCAGTCACTTTTCAGCTCAAAGGAAGCTACATCATTCACGAAGCTCACACGTTTCTCGCTCTTAACAGGAAAGCCTTGCATGTTAATGGAACTGTGGTTTGTATCAGTTTCAGAAGAAGAGTTGACCTAGATATGGTCCCTATGTGTAGGATACACCGTTCCTTTGTTCAGAGTACCCTCAATTTTCTGTCTCTATTAGAGACTCTAGAAAGCAAGAACGTGCTTCGTGCTCTAAAGCAGAGTGTGTTTCATGGATGAGAACTGGGCTGTGTGCTTCCCTTCACAAATGGAGTTAAATTCCAGGCTCTGTGTCTTCCTACAAGCAAGACATCATTTCAGGTAAACGCAGTCACTTTTTGGCTCATATGAATATAAATCGTTTACGAAGCTCACATGTTTCTTGTTCTTAACTGAAAAGGATTGGATGTTAGATGACTTGTGGTTTGTATCAGTTTAAGCAGCAGAGTTGAAATAACAATTGTCCTTATGTGTAGGAAGCACCTTTCGTATGTTCATAGTCCCCTCAAATTTCTGGCTGTATTAGAGTATCTAGAAAGCAAGGGCATGCTTTGTGCTCTAAAGCAGAGTGTGTTTCATTGATGAGTCTGTACTTGTGTTTTCCTTCAGAAATGGAGTTAAATCCCAGGCTCTGTGTCTTCCTACAAGCAAGACATCTTTTCAGGTAAACTCAGTCACTTTTCAGCTCAAAGGAAGCTATATCGTTCACGAAGCTCACACGTTTCTCGCTCTTAACTGGAAAGCATTGCATGTTAATGGAACTGCGGTTTCTATCAGTTTCAGAAGCAGAGCTGACCTAGATATGCTCAGTATGTGTAGGAAACACCGTTATTTTGTTCTGACCAATGTCACGTTTCCTGCTGTATTAGAGACTCTTAGAAAGCAAGAGCGTGCTTCTTCTTATATGCAGAGTGTGTTTCATGGTGAGAACAGTGCTGTGTGTTTCCCTTCATAAATGGAGTTAAATCACAGGCTCTGTATCTCCTACAAGCAAGACTTCGTTTCACGTAAACTCAGTCAACTTTCAGCTCAAATAAAGCTACATCGTTCACGTAGCTCACTCGTTACTTGCTCTTAAGTGTAAAGCCTTGGATGTTAGAGGTCCTGTGGTTTGTATGAGTTTCAGAAGCAGAGTTGAACTAGCAATGGTCCGTTTGTGTAGGAAACGCCGTTCTTTTGTTCAGAGTACCCTCAAGTTTCTGGCTCTAATAGAGAATCTAGAAAGCAAGAGCATGCTTCGGGCTCTAAAGCAGAGTGTGTTTCATGGATGAGATCTGTGATGTGTGTTTTCCTTCAGAAATGGAGTTAAATCCCAGGCTCTGTGTCTTCCTACAAGCAAGACATCATTTCAGGTAAACGCAATCACTTTTCGGCTCATATGAATATAAATCGTTTTCGAAGCTCACACGTTTCTTGCTCTTAACTGAAAACATTGGATATTAGATGACTTGTCGTTTGTATCAGTTTCAGCAGCAGAGTTGAACTAGAAATGGTCCTTATGTTTAGGAAGCACCGTTCTTTTGTTCAGAGTCCCCTCATGTTTCTTCCTCTATTAGAGACTCTGGTAAGCAGGAGCATGCTTCTTGCTCTAAAGCAGAGTGAGTTTCATGGATGAGAACTGTGCTATGTGTTTCCCTTCAGAAATGGAGTTAAATCACAGGCTCTATATCTTCCTACATGCAAGACATCTTTTCAGGTAAACTCAGTCACTTTTCAGCTCAAAGGAAGCTACATCGTTAACGAGGCTCACACGTTTCTAGCCCTTAACTGGAAAGCATTGCATGTTAATGGAACTGTGGTTTGTATCAGTTTCAGAAGAAGAGTTGACCTAGATAAGGTCCATATGTGTAGGAAACACCATTATTTTGTTCTGACCAATTTCACGTTTCCTGCTGTATTAGAGACTCTTAGAAAGCAAGAGCGTGCTTCTTGCTCTAAAGCAGAGTGTGTTTCATGGATGAGAACTGTGTTGTGTGTTTCCCTTCAGAAATGGAGTTAAAATCCAGGCTCTGTGTCTTCCTACAAGCAAGAGATCATTTCAGGTAAACGCAGTCACTTTTCAGCTCAAATGAATATAAATCGTTTACGAAGCTCACATGTTTCTTGCTCTTAACTGAAAAGCATTGGATGTTAGATGACTTGTGGTTTGTATCCGTTTCAGAAGCAGAGTTGAACTAGAAATGGTCCGAATGTGTAGGAAACACCGTTCTTTTGTTCTGAGAACACTCACGTTTCCTGCTCTATTAGAGACTCTAGAAAGCAAGAGCGTACTTCTTCTTATATGCAGAGTGTGTTTCATCGTGAGAACAGTGCTGTGTGTTTCACTTCAGAAATGGAGTTAAATCACAGGCTCTGCATCTTCCTACAAGCAAGATTTGTTTTCACGTAAACTCAGTCACCTTTCAGCTCAAACAAAGCTACATTGTTCACGTAGCTCACACGTTTCTTGTTATTAACTGTAAAGCATTCGATGCTAGAGGACCTGTGGTTTGTATCAGTTTCCGAAGCAGAGTTGAACTAGCAATGGTCCTTATGTGTAGGAAGCACCCTTCTTTTGTTCAGAGTCCCCTCATGTTTCTGGCTCTATTAGAGAATCTAGAAAGAAAGAGCATGCTTCATGCTCTAAAGCAGAGTGTGTTTAATGGATGAGAACTGTGGTGTGTGTTGCCCTTCAGAAATGGAGTAAATCCCAGGATTTGTGTCTTCCTACCAGCAAGACATCTTTTCAGGTAAACTCAGTCAATTTTCAGCTCAAAGGAAGCTACATCATTCACGAAGCTCACATGTTTCTCGCTCTAACAGGAAAGCTTTCCATGTTAATGGAACTGTGGTTTGTATCAGTTTCAGAAGAAGAGTTGACGTAGATATGGTCCGTATGTGTAGGATACACCGTTCCTTTGTTCAGAGTACCCTCAATTTTCTGGCTCTATTAGAGACTCTAGAAAGCAAGAGCGTGCTTCATGCTCTAAAGCAGAGTGTGTTTCATGGATGAGAACTGTGCTGTGTGTTTCCCTTCACAAATGGAGTTAAATTCCAGGCTCTGTGTCTTCCTACAAGCAAGACATCATTTCAGGTAAACGCAGTCACTTTTTGCCTCATATGAATATAAATCGTTTACGAAGCTCACATGTTTCTTGCTCTTAACTGAAAAGGATTGGATGTTAGATGACTTGTGGTTTGTATCAGTTTCAGCAGCAGAGTTGAACTAACAATTGTCCTTATGTGTAGGAAGCACCTTTCGTTTTTTCAGAGTCCCCTCAAATTTCTGGCTGTATTAGAGAATCTAGAAAGCAAGAGCATGCTTCGTGCTCTAAAGCAGAGTGTGTTTCATGGATGAGTCTGTACTTGTGTTTTCCTTCAGAAATGGAGTTAAATCCCAGGCTCTGTGTCTTCCTACAAGCAAGACATCTTTTCAGGTAAACTCAGTTACTTTTCAGCTCAAAGGAAGCTATATTGTTCACGAAGCTCACACGTTTCTCGCTCTTAACTGGAAAGCATTGGATGTGAGATGACTTGAGGTTTGTATCAGTTTCAGAAGCAGAGTTGAACTAGAAATGGTCCTTATGTTTAGGAAGCACCGTTCTTTTGTTCAGAGTCCCCTCATGTTTCTTCCTCTATTAGAGACTCTGGTAAGCAGGAGCATGCTTCTTGCTCTAAAGCAGAGTGAGTTTCATGGATGAGAACTGTGCTATGTGTTTCCCTTCAGAAATGGAGTTAAATCACAGGCTCTATATCGTCCTACAAGCAAGACATCTTTTCAGGTAAACTCAGTCACTTTTCAGCTCAAAGGAAGCTACATCGTTAACGAGGCTCACACGTTTCTAGCCCTTAACTGGAAAGCATTGCATGTTAATGGAACTGTGGTTTGTATCAGTTTCAGAAGAAGAGTTGACCTAGATAAGGTCCATATGTGTAGGAAACACCATTATTTTGTTCTGACCAATTTCACGTTTCCTGCTGTATTAGAGACTCTTAGAAAGCAAGAGCGTGCTTCTTCTTATATGCAGAGTGTGTTTCATCGTGAGAACAGTGCTGTGTGTTTCCCTTCATAAATGGAGTTAAATCACAGGCTCTGTATCTTCCTACAAGCAAGACTTCGTTTCATGTAAACTCAGTCACCTTTCAGCTCAAACAAAGCTACATCGTTCACGTAGCTCACTCGATTCTTGCTCTTAACTGTAAAGCATTGGATGTTAGAGGACCTGTGGTTTGTATCAGTTTCAGAAGCAGAGATGAACTAGCAATGGTCCGTTTGTGTAGTAAACGCCGTTCTTTTGTTCAGAGTACCCTCAAGTTTCTGGCTGTATTAGAGACTCTGGAAAGCAAGAGCATGCTTCGTGCTCTAAAGCAGAGTGTGTTTCATGGATGAGATCTGTGCCGTGTGTTTTCCTTCAGAAATGGAGTTAAATCCCAGGCTCTGTGTCTTCCTACAAGCAAGACATCTTTTCAGGTAAACTCAGTCACTTTTCAGCTCAAAGGAAGCTATATCGTTCACGAAGCTCACATGTTTCTCGCTCTTAACTGGAAAGCATTGCATGTTAATGGAACTGTGGTTTGTATCAGTTTCAGAAGAAGTGTTGACCTAGATATGGTCCGTATGTGTAGGAAACGCCGTTATTTTGGTCTGACCACAGTCACGTTTCCTGTTCTATTAGAGACTCTTAGAAAGCAAGAGCGTGCTTCTTGCTCTAAAGCAGAGTGTGTTTCATGGATGAGAACTGTGTTGTGTGTTTCCCTTCAGAAATGGAGTTAAAATCCAGGCTCTGTGTCTTCCTACAAGCAAGAGATCATTTCAGGTAAACGCAGTCACTTTTCAGCTCAAATGAATATAAATCGTTTACGAAGCTCACATGTTTCTCGCTCTTAACTGAAAAGCATTGGATGTTAGATGTCTTGTGGTTTGTATCCGTTTCAGAAGCAGAGTTGAACTAGAAATGGTCCGAATGTGTAGGAAACACCGTTCTTTTGTTCTGAGAACACTCACGTTTCCTGCTCTATTAGAGACTCTAGAAAGCAAGAGCGTACTTCTTCTTATATGCAGAGTGTGTTTCATCGTGAGAACAGTGCTGTGTGTTTCCCTTCAGAAATGGAGTTAAATCACAGGCTCTGCATCTTCCTACAAGCAAGATTTGGTTTCACGTAAACTCAGTCACCTTTCAGCTCAAACAAAGCTACATTGTTCACGTAGCTCACACGTTTCTTGTTATTAACTGTAAAGCATTCGATGCTAGAGGACATGTGGTTTGTATCAGTTTCCGAAGCAGAGTTGAACTAGCAATGGTCCTTATGTGTAGGAAGCACCCTTCTTTTGTTCAGAGTCCCCTCATGTTTCTGGCTCTATTAGAGAATCTAGAAAGAAAGAGCATGCTTCATGCTCTAAAGCAGAGTGTGTTTAATGGATGAGAACTGTGCTGTGTGTTGCCCTTCAGAAATGGAGTAAATCCCAGGATTTGTGTCTTCCTACCAGCAAGACATCTTTTCAGGTAAACTCAGTCAATTTTCAGCTCAAAGGAAGCTACATCATTCACGAAGCTCACACGTTTCTCGCTCTAACAGGAAAGCTTTCCATGTTAATGGAACTGTGGTTTGTATCAGTTTCAGAAGAAGAGTTGACGTAGATATGGTCCGTATGTGTAGGATACACCGTTCCTTTGTTCAGAGTACCCTCAATTTTCTGGCTCTATTAGAGACTCTAGAAAGCAAGAGCGTGCTTCATGCTCTAAAGCAGAGTGTGTTTCATGGATGAGAACTGTGCTGTGTGTTTCCCTTCACAAATGGAGTTAAATTCCAGGCTCTGTGTCTTCCTACAAGCAAGACATCATTTCAGGTAAACGCAGTCACTTTTTGCCTCATATGAATATAAATCGTTTACGAAGCTCACATGTTTCTTGCTCTTAACTGAAAAGGATTGGATGTTAGATGACTTGTGGTTTGTATCAGTTTCAGCAGCAGAGTTGAACTAACAATTGTCCTTATGTGTAGGAAGCACCTTTCGTTTTTTCAGAGTCCCCTCAAATTTCTGGCTGTATTAGAGAATCTAGAAAGCAAGAGCATGCTTCGTGCTCTAAAGCAGAGTGTGTTTCATGGATGAGTCTGTACTTGTGTTTTCCTTCAGAAATGGAGTTAAATCCCAGGCTCTGTGTCTTCCTACAAGCAAGACATCTTTTCAGGTAAACTCAGTTACTTTTCAGCTCAAAGGAAGCTATATTGTTCACGAAGCTCACACGTTTCTCGCTCTTAACTGGAAAGCATTGGATGTGAGATGACTTGAGGTTTGTATCAGTTTCAGAAGCAGAGTTGAACTAGAAATGGTCCTTATGTTTAGGAAGCACCGTTCTTTTGTTCAGAGTCCCCTCAGGTTTCTTCCTCTATTAGAGACTCTGGTAAGCAGGAGCATGCTTCTTGCTCTAAAGCAGAGTGAGTTTCATGGATGAGAACTGTGCTATGTGTTTCCCTTCAGAAATGGAGTTAAATCACAGGCTCTATATCTTCCTACAAGCAAGACATCTTTTCAGGTAAACTCAGTCACTTTTCAGCTCAAAGGAAGCTACATCGTTAACGAGGCTCACACGTTTCTAGCCCTTAACTGGAAAGCATTGCATGTTAATGGAACTGTGGTTTGTATCAGTTTCAGAAGAAGAGTTGACCTAGATAAGGTCCATATGTGTAGGAAACACCATTATTTTGTTCTGACCAATTTCACGTTTCCTGCTGTATTAGAGACTCTTAGAAAGCAAGAGCGTGCTTCTTCTTATATGCAGAGTGTGTTTCATCGTGAGAACAGTGCTCTGTGTTTCCCTTCATAAATGGAGTTAAATCACAGGCTCTGTATCTTCCTACAAGCAAGACTTCGTTTCACGTAAACTCAGTCACCTTTCAGCTCAAACAAAGCTACATCGTTCACGTAGCTTACTCGATTCTTGCTCTTAACTGTAAAGCATTGGATGTTAGAGGACCTGTGGTTTGTATCAGTTTCAGAAGCAGAGATGAACTAGCAATGGTCCGTTTGTGTAGTAAACGCCGTTCTTTTATTCAGAGTACCCTCAAGTTTCTGGCTGTATTAGAGACTCTGGAAAGCAAGAGCAAGCTTCGTGCTCTAAAGTAGAGTGTGTTTCATGGATGAGATCTGTGCCGTGTGTTTTCCTTCAGAAATGGAGTTAAATCCCAGGCTCTGTGTCTTCCTACAAGCAAGACATCTTTTCAGGTAAACTCAGTCACTTTTCAGCTCAAAGGAAGCTATATCGTTCACGAAGCTCACATGTTTCTCGCTCTTAACTGGAAAGCATTGCATGTTAATGGAACTGTGGTTTGTATCAGTTTCAGAAGAAGAGTTGACCTAGATATGGTCCGTATGTGTAGGAAACACCGTTATTTTGTTCTGACCACAGTCACGTTTCCTGTTCTAATAGAGACTATTAGAAAGCAAGAGCGTGCTTCTTTCTCTAAAGCAGAGTGTGTTTCATGGATGAGAACTGTGTTGTGCGTTTCCCTTCAGAAATGGAGTTAAAATCCAGGCTCTGTGACTTCCTACAAGCAAGAGATCATTTCAGGTAAATGCAGTCACTTTTCAGCTCAAATGGATATAAATCGTTTACAAAGATCACACGTCTCTCGCTCTTAACTGAAAAGCATTGGATGTTAGATGACTTGTGGTTTGTATCAGTTTCAGAAGCAGAGTTGAACTAGAAATGGTCCGAATGTGTAGGAAACACCGTTCTTTTGTTCTGAGAACACTCACGTTTCCTGCTCTATTAGAGACTCTAGAAAGCAAGAGCGTACTTCTTCTTATATGCAGAGTGTGTTTCATCGTGAGAAGAGTGCTGTGTGCTTCCCTTCAGAATTGGAGTTAAATCACAGGCTCTGCATCTTCCTACAAGCAAGATTTGGTTTCACGTAAACTCAGTCAACTTTCAGCTCAAACAAAGCTACATTGTTCACATAGCTCACACGTTTCTTGCTATTAACTGTAAAGCATTGGATGCTAGAGGACCTGTGGTTTGTATCAGTTTCAGACGATGAGTTGACCTAGATATGCCCGTATGTGTAGGAAACACCGTTATTTTGTTTTGACCACAGTCACGTTTCCTGCTGTATTAGAGATTCTTAGAAAGCAAGAGTGTGGTTCTTGCTCTAAAGCAGAGAGTGTTTCATGGATGAGAACTGTGCTGTGTGTTTACCTTCAGAAATGGAGTTAAATCACAGGCTCTGTATCTTCCTACAAGCAAGACTTCGTTTCACGTAAACTCAGAAACCTTTCAGATCAAACAAAGCTACATCATTCACGTAGCTCACTCGTTTCTTGCTCTTAACTGTAAAGCATTGGATGTTGGAGGACCTGTGGTTTGTATCAGTTTCAGAATCAGAGTTGAACTAGCAATGGTCCGTATGTGTAGGAAACACCGTTCATTTGTTCAGAGTACCCTCAAGTCTGGCTCTATTAGAGACACTAGAAAGCAAGAGCATGCTTCGTGCTCTAAAGCAGAGTGTGTTTCATGGATGAGAACTGTGCTGTGTGTTTCTCTTCAGAAATGGAGTTAAATTCCAGGCTCAGTTTCTTCCTACAAGCAAGACATCATTTCAGGTAAATGCAGTCACTATTCTGCTCAAATGAATATAAATCATTTACGAAGATCACACGTTTCTCACTCTTAACTGAAAAGCATTGGATGTTAGAGGACCTGTGGTTTGTATCAGTTTCAGAAGCAGAGTTGAACTAGCAATCATCTGTATGTGTAGGAAACTCCTTTATTTTGTTCTCACCACAGTCACATTTCCTGCTGTATTAGAGATTCTTAGAAAGCAAGAGCGTGCTTCTTGCTCTAAAGCAGAGTGTGTTTCATGGATGTGAACTGTGCTGTTTGTTTTCCTTCAGAAATGGAGTTAAATCACAGGCTTTGAATCTTCCTACAAGCAAGACTTCGTTTCATGTAAACTCAGTCACTTATCAGCTCAAAGGAAGCTACATCGTTCACGAAGCTCACACGTTTCTCGCTCTTATCTCTAAAGAATTGTATGTTAATGGAACTGTGCTTTGTATCAGTTTCAGAAGAAGAGTTGACCTAGTTATGGTCCATATGTGCAGGAAACACCGTTATTTTGTACTGACCACAGTCATGTTTCCTGCTGTATTAGAGACTTTTTGGAAGCAAAATCATTCTTCTTGCTCTAAAGCAGAGTGTGTTTCATGGATGAGAACTGTGCTGTGTGTTTCCCTTCAGAAATGGAGTTAAATCCAAGGCTCTGTGTCTGCCTACAAGCAAGACATCTTTTCAGGTAAACTCAGTCACTTTTCAGCTCAAAGGAAGCTACATCATTCACGAAGCTCACATGTTTCTCGCTCTTAACTGTAAAGCATTGTATGTTAGAGGAACTGTGGTTTGTATCAGTTTCAGAAGAAGACTTGACCTAGATATGGTCCATATGTGTAGAAAACACCGTTATTTTGTACTGACCACTGTCACGTGTCCTGCTGTATTAGAGACTCTTAGAAAGTAAGAGCATGCTTCTTGCTCTAAAGCAGAGTGTGTTTCATGGATGAGAACTGTGCTGTGTGTTTCTCTTCAGAAATGGAGTTAAATTCCAGGCTCAGTTTCTTCCTACAAGCAAGACATCATTTCAGGTAAATGCAGTCACTATTCTGCTCAAATGAATATAAATCATTTACGAAGATCACACGTTTCTCACTCTTAACTGAAAAGCATTGGATGTTAGAGGACCTGTGGTTTGTATCAGTTTCAGAAGCAGAGTTGAACTAGCAATCATCTGTATGTGTAGGAAACTCCGTTATTTTGTTCTCACCACAGTCACATTTCCTGCTGTATTAGAGATTCTTAGAAAGCAAGAGCGTGCTTCTTGCTCTAAAGCAGAGTGTGTTTCATGGATGTGAACTGTGCTGTTTGTTTTCCTTCAGAAATGGAGTTAAATCACAGGCTTTGAATCTTCCTACAAGCAAGACTTCGTTTCATGTAAACTCAGTCACTTATCAGCTCAAAGGAAGCTACATCGTTCACGAAGCTCACACGTTTCTCGCTCTTATCTCTAAAGCATTGTATGTTAATGGAACTGTGCTTTGTATCAGTTTCAGAAGAAGAGTTGACCTAGTTATGGTCCATATGTGCAGGAAACACCGTTATTTTGTACTGACCACAGTCATGTTTCCTGCTGTATTAGAGACTTTTAGGAAGCAAAAGCATTCTTCTTGCTCTAAAGCAGAGTGTGTTTCATGGATGAGAACTGTGCTGTGTGTTTCCCTTCAGAAATGGAGTTAAATCCAAGGCTCTGTGTCTGCCTATAAGCAAGACATCTTTTCAGGTAAACTCAGTCACTTATCAGCTCAAAGGAAGCTACATCGTTCACGAAGCTCACACGTTTCTCGCTCTTAACTCTGAAGCATTGTATGTTAGAGGAACTGTGGTATGTATCAGTTTCAGAAGAAGACTTGACCTAGATATGGTTCATAAGTGTAGGAAACTCCGTTATTTTGTACTGACCACAGTTACGTTTCCTGCTGTATTAGAGACTCTTAGAAAGCAAGAGCATGCTTCTTGCTCTAAAGCAGAGTGTGTTTCATGGATGAGAACTGTGCTGTGCGTGTCCCTTCAGAAGTGGAGTTAAATTCCATGCTCTGTTTCTTCCTACAAGCAAGACTCTTTTCAGGTAAACTCAGTCACTTTTCAGCTCAAATGAACCTACATCATTCAAGAAGCTCACACGTTTCTTGCTCTTAACTGTAAAGCATTGTATGTTAGAGGAACTGTGGTTTTTATCAGTTTCAGAATAAGACTTGACCTAGATATGGTCCATATGTGTAGGAAACACCGTTATTTTGTTCTGACCACAGTCACGTTTCCTGCTGTATTAGAGACTCTTAGAAAGCAAGATCGTGCTTCTTGCTCTGAAGCAGAGTAGTTTCATGGATGAGAACTGTGCTGAGTGTTTCCCTTCAGAAATGTAGTTAAATCCCAGGCTCTGTGTCTTCCTATATGCAAGACATCTTTTCATGTAAACACAGTCACTATTCAGCTCAAATGAATATACATTGTTTACAAAGATCTCACGTTTCTCGCTCTTAAATGAAAAGCATTGGATGTTAGAGGACCTGTGGTTTGTATCAGTTTCAGAAGCAGAGTTGAACTAGCAATGGTCTGTATGTGTAGGAAACTCCATTATTTTGTTCTCACCACAGTCACGTTTCCTGCTGTATTAGAGATTCTTATAAAGCAAGAGTGAGCTTCTTGCTCTAAAGCAGAGTGTGTTTCATGGATGAGAACTGTGCTGTGTGTTTCCCTTCAGAAATGGAGTTAAATCACAGGCTTTGTATCTTCCTACAATCAAGACTTCGTTTCACGTAAACTCAGTAACCTTTCAGCTCAAACAAAGCTACATCGTTCACGAAGCTCACAAGTTTCAGCCTCTTAACTGGAAAGCATTGCATGTTAATGGAATTCTGCTTTGTATCCGTTTCAGAAGAAGAGTTGAACTACCTATGGTCTGTATGTGTAGGAAACACCGTTCTTTTGTTTAGAGTACTCTCAAGTTATTGGCTCTATTAGAGATCCTAGAAAGCAACAGCATGCTTCGTGCTCTAAAGCAGAGTGTGTTTCATGGATGAGAACTGTGCTGTGTGTTTCCCTTCAGGAATGGAGTTAAATCCCAGGCTCTGTGTCTTCCTACAAGCAAGACAACTTTTCAGGTAAACGCAGTCACTATTCAGCTCAAAAGAATATACATCGTGTACAAAGATCACACGTTTCTCGCTCTTAAATGAAAAGCTTTGGATGTTAGAGGACCTGTGGTTTGTATCAGTTTCAGAAGCAGAGTTGAACGAGCAATGATCCGTATGTGTAGGAAACTCCATTATTTTGTTCTCACCACAGTCACGTTTCCTGCTGTGTTAAAGATTCTTAGAAAGCAAGAGCGTGCTTATTGCTATAAAGCAGAGTGTTTTTCATGGATGAGAACTGTGCTGTGTATTTCCCTTCAGAAGTGGAGTTAAATCCCAGGCTGTGTGTCTTCCTACAAGCAAGACATCTTTTCAGGTAAACTCAGTCACTTTTCAGCTCAAAGGAAGCCACATTGTTCACGAAGCTCACACGTTTCTTGCTCTTAACTTGAAAGCATTGCTTGTTAATGGAACTGTGCTTTGTATCAGTTTCAGAAGAAGAGTTGACCTAGCTATGGTCCGTATGTGTATGAAACACCGTTATTTTGTTCTTACCACAGTCACGTTTCCTGCTGTTTTAGAGACTCTTAGAAAGCAAGAGTGTGCTTCTTGCTCTAAAGCAGAGTGTGTTTCATGGATGAGAACTGTGCTATGTGTTTCCCTTCTGAAATGGAGTTAAATCCCAGATTCTGTATCTTCCTACAAGCAAGACATCTTTTCAGGTAAACTCAGTCAATTTTCAGCTCAGAGGAAGCCACATCGTTCACGAAGGTCACACGTTTCCCGCTCTTAACTAGAAAGAATTGCATGTTAGAGGAACTGAGGTTGGTATCAGTTTCAGAAGAAGAGTTGACCTAGATATGGTCCGTACGTGTAGGAAACTCTGTTATTTTGTTCTCACCACAGTTACGTTTCCGGCTATATTAGAGAGTCTTAGAAAGCAAGAGCGTGCTTCTTGCTTTAAAGTAGAGTGTGTTTCATGGATGAGAACTGTGCTGTGTGTTTCCCTTCAGAAATGGAGTTAAGTCACAGGTTTTGTATGTTCCTACAAGCAAGACTTCGTTTAACGTAAACTCAGTCACCTTTCAGCTCAAACAAAGCTACATCGTTCACGAAGCTCACAAGTTTCTTGCTCTTAAATAGAAAGCATTGCATGTTAGAGGAACTGTGGTTTGTATCAGTTTCAGAAGAAGAGTTGACCTAGATTGGGTCCGTATGTGTAGGAAACAGCGTTCTTTTGTTCTGAAAACAGTCACGTTTCCAGCTCTATTAGAGACTCTTAGAAAGCAAGAGCGTGCTTCTTGCTCTAAAGCAGATTGTGTTTCATGGATAAGAACTGTGCTGTGTGTTTCCCTTCAGAAATGGAGTTAAATACCAGGCTCAATGTCTTCCTACAAGGAAGACATCATTTCATGTAAACGCAGTCACTTTTCAGCTCAAATGAATATAAATCGTTTACGAAGATCACACGATTATCACTCTTAACTGTATAGCATTGGATGTTAGATGACTTGTGGTTTCTATCAGTTTCAGAAGCAGAGTTGAACTTGCTTTGGTCCGTGTATGTAGGAAACACCGTTATTTTGTTCAGAGTACCCTCAAGTTTCTGGCTCTATTAGAGACTCTAGAAAGCAAGAGCATGCTTCGTGCTCTAAAGCAGAGTGTGTTTCATGTATGAGAACTCTGCTGTGTGTTGCCTTTCAGAAATGGAGTTAAATCTAAGGCTGTGTGTCTTCCTACAAGCAAGACATCTTTTCAGGTAAACTCAGTCACTTTTCAGCTCAAAGGAAGCTACATCATTCACGAAGCTCACACGTTTCTCGCTCTTAACTGTAAAGCATTGTATGTTAGAGGAACTGTGGTTTGTATCAGTTTCAGAAGAAGACTTGACCTAGATATGGTCCATATGTGTAGAAAACACCGTTATTTTGTACTGACCACAGTCACGTGTCCTGCTGTATTAGAGACTCTTAGAAAGCAAGAGCATGCTTCATGCTCTAAAGCAGAGTGTGTTTCATGGATGAGAACTGTGCTGTGTGTTTCTCTTCAGAAATGGAGTTAAATTCCAGGCTCAGTTTCTTCCTACAAGCAAGACATCATTTCAGGTAAACGCAGTCACTATTCTGCTCAAATGAATATAAATCATTTACGAAGATCACACGTTTCTCACTCTTAACTGAAAAGCATTGGATGTTAGAGGACCTGTGGTTTGTATCAGTTTCAGAAGAAGAGTTGAACTAGCAATCATCCGTATGTGTAGGAAACTCCGTTATTTTGTTCTCACCACAGTCACGTTTCCTGCTGTATTAGAGATTCTTAGAAAGCAAGAGCGTGCTTCTTGCTCTAAAGCAGAGTGTGTTTCATGGATGTGAACTGTGCTGTTTGTTTTCCTTCAGAAATGGAGTTAAATCACAGGCTTTGAATCTTCCTACAAGCAAGACTTCGTTTCACGTAAACTTAGTCACCTTTCAGCTCAAACAAAGCTGCATTGTTCACAGGCTCACACGTTTCTCGCTCTTAACTGGAAAGCATTGCATGTTAATGGAACTGTGCTTTGTATCAGTTTCAGAAGAAGAGTTGACCTAGTTATGGTCCATATGTGCAGGAAACTCCGTTATTTTGTACTGACCACAGTTACGTTTCCTGCTGTATTAGAGACTCTTAGAAAGCAAGAGCATGCTTCTTGCTCTAAAGCAGAGTGTGTTTCATGGATGAGAACTGTGCTGTGCGTTTCCCTTCAGAAATGGAGTTAAATTCCAGGCTCTGTTTCTTCCTACAAGCAAGACTCTTTTCAGGTAAACTCAGTCACTTTTCAGCTCAAATGAACCTACATCATTCAAGAAGCTCACACGTTTCTTGCTCTTAACTGTAAAGCATTGTATGTTAGAGGAACTGTGCTTTGTATCAGTTTCAGAAGAAGACTTGACCTAGATATGGTCCATATTTGTAGGAAACACCGTTAATTTGTACTGACCACAGTCACGTTTCCTGCTGTATTAGAGACTCTTAGAAAGCAAGAGCATGCTTCTTGCTCTAAAGCAAAGTGTGTTTCATGGATGAGAACTGTGCTGTGTGTTTCCCTTCAGAAATGGAGTTAAATCCCAGGCTCTGTGTCTGCCTATAAGCAAGACATCTTTTCAGGTAAACTCAGTCACTTTTCAGCTCAAAGGTAGCCACATCGTTCACGAAGCTCACACGTTTCTCACTCTTAACATGAAAGCATTGCATGTTAATTGAACTGTGCTTTGTATCAGTTTCAGAAGAAGAGTTGACCTAGCTATGGTCCGTAAGTGTATGAAACACCGTTATTTTGTTCTGACCACAGTCACGTTTCCTGCTGGATTAGAGACTCTTAGAAAGCAAGATCGTGCTTCTTGCTCTAAAACAGAGTAGTCTCATGGATGAGAACTGTGCTGTGTGTTTCCCTTCAGAAATGGAGTTAAATTACAGGCTCTGTTTCTTTCTACAAGCAAGATATCATTTCAGGCAAACGCAGTCACTATTCAGCTCAAATGAATATAAATCGTTTACGAAGATCACACGTTTCTCGCTCTTAACTGTATAGCATTGGATGTTAGATGACTTTTGGTTTCTATCAGTTTCAGAAGCAGAGTTGACCTAGCAATGGTCTGTATGTGTAGGAAACACCGTTCTTTTGTTCTGAGTACCCTCAAGTTTCTGGCTCTATTAGAGACTCTAGAAAGAAAGAGCATGCTTCGTGCTCTAAAGCAGAGTGTGTTTCATGGATGAGAACTGTGCTGTGTGTTTCCCTTCAGAAATGGAGTTAAATCCCAGATTCTGTATCTTCCTACAAGCAAGACATCTTTTCAGGTAAACTCAGTCAATTTTCAGCTCAGAGGAACCTACATCGTTCACGAAAGTCACACGTTTCTCGCTCTTAACTAGAAAGCATTGCATGTTAGAGGAACTGTGGTTTGTATCATTTTCAGAAGAAGAGTTGTCCTAGATATGGTCCGTACGTTTAGGAAACTCCGTTATTTTTTTCTCACCACAGTTACGTTTCCTACTATATTAGAGATTCTTAGAAAGCAAGAGCGTGCTTCTTGCTCTAAAGCAGAGTGTGTTTCATGGATGAGAACTGTGCTGTGTGTTTCCCTTCAGAAATGGAATTAAATCACAGGCTTTGTATCTTCCTACAAGCAAGATTTCGTTTCACGTAAACTCAGTCACCTTTCAGCTCAAACAAATCTACATCGTTCACGAAGCTCACAAGTTTCTAGCTCCTAAATGGAAAGCACTGCAGGTTAGAGGAACTGTGGTTTGTATCAGTGTCAGAAGAAGGGTTGACCTAGATATGGTCTGTACGTGTAGGAAACTCCGTTACTTTGTTCTCACCACAGTTACATTTCCTGCTGTATTAGTGATTCTTAGAAAGCAAGAGCGTGCTTCTTGCTCTAAAGCAGAGTGTGTTTCATGGATGAGAACTGTGCTGTGTGTTTCCCTTCAGAAATGGAGTTAAATACCAGGCTCAATGTCTTCCTACAAGCAAGACATCATTTCAGATAAACGCAGTCACTTTTCAGCTCAAATGAATATAAATCGTTTATGAAGATCACACGTTTCTCGTTCTTAACTGTATAACATTGGATATTAGATGACTTGTGGTTTCTATCAGTTTCAGAAGCAGAGTTGAACTAGCTATGGTCCGTATGTGTAGGAAACACCGTTCTTTTGTTCAGAGTACCCTCAAGTTTCTGGCTCTATTAGAGACTCTAGAAAGCAAGAGCTTGCTTCGTGCTCTAAAGCAGAGTGTGTTTCATGGATGAGATCTGTGCTGTGTGTTTCCCTTCAGAAATGGAGTTAAATCCCAGGCTCTGTGTCTTCCTACAAGCAAGACATCTGTTTAGGTAAAATCAGTCACTTTTCATCTCAGAGGAACCTACATCGTTCACGAAGGTCACACGTTTCTCGCTCTTAACTGGAAAGCATTGCATGTTACAGGAACTGTAGTTTGTATCAGTTTCTGAAAAAGAGTTGATCTAGATATGGTCCGTACGTGTAGAAATATCCGTTATTTGGTCTCACCACATTTACGTTTCTGCTGTATTAGAGATTCTTAGAAAGCAAGAGGGTGCTTCTTGCTCTAAAGCACAGTATGTTTCATGGATGAGGACTGTGCTGTGTGTTTCCCTTCATAAATGGAGTTAAATCACAGGCTTTGTATCTTCCTACTAGCAAGACATCGTTTCACGTAAACTCAGTCACCTTTCAGCTCAAACAAAGCTACATCGTTCACAAAGCTCACAAGTTTCTCGCTCTTAACTGGAAAGCATTGCATGTCAGAGGAACTGTGGTTTGTATCAGTTTCAGAAGAAGAGTTAACCTAGATATGGTCTGTATGTGTAGGAAACACCGTTATTTTGTTCTGAAAACAGTCACGTTTTCTGCTATATTAGAGACACTTAGAAACGAAGAGCGAGGTTCTTGTTCTAAAGCAGATTGTGTTTCATCGATGAGAACTGTGCTGTGTGTTTCCCGTCAGAAATGGAGTTAAAGCTCAGGCTCTGTGTCTTCCTACAAGCAAGACATCTTTTCAGGGAAACTCAGTCCCTTTTCTTAACTGTAAAGCATTGTATGTGAGAGGAACTGTGCTTTGTATCAGTTTCAGAACAATAGTTGACCTAGCTATGGTCCGTAAGTTTATGAAACACCGTTATTTTGTTCTGACCACAGTCACGTTTCCTGCTGGATTAGAGACTCTTAGAAAGCAAGATCGTGCTTCTTGCTCTAAAGCAGAGTAGTCTCATGGATGAGAACTGTGCTGTGTGGTTCCCTTCAGAAATGGAGTTAAATTTCAGGCTCTGTTTCTTCCTACAAGCAAGATATCATTTCAGGCAAACGCAGTCACTATTCAGCTCAAATGAATATAAATCGTTTACGAAGATCACACGTTTCTCGCTGTTAACTGTATAGCATTGGATGTTAGATGACTTGTGGTTTCTATCAGTTTCAGAAGCAGAGTTGACCTAGCAATGGTCTGTATGTGTAGGAAACACCGTTCTTTTGTTCTGAGTACCCTCAAGTTTCTGGCTCTATTAGAGACTCTAGAAAGAAAGAGCATGCTTCGTGCTCTAAAGCAGAGTGTGTTTCATGGATGAGAACTGTGCTGTGTGTTTCCCTTCAGAAATGGAGTTAAATCCCAGATTCTGTATCTTCCTACAAGCAAGACATCTTTTCAGGTAAACTCAGTCAATTTTCAGCTCAGAGGAAGCTACATCGTTCACGAAAGTCACACGTTTCTCGCTCTTAACTTGAAAGCATTGCATGTTAGAGGAACTGTGGTTTGTATCATTTTCAGAAGAAGAGTTGTCCTAGATATGGTCCGTACGTTTAGGAAACTCTGTTATTTTTCTCTCACCACAGTTACGTTTCCTGCTATATTAGAGATTCTTAGAAAGCAAGAGCGTGCTTCTTGCTCTAAAGCAGAGTGTGTTTCATGGATGAGAACTGTGCTGTGTGTTTCCCTTCAGAAATGGAGTTAAATTCCAGGCTCTGTTTCTTCCTACAAGCAAGAAATCATTTCAGGTAAACGCAGTCACTTTTCAGCTCAAATGAATATAAATCGTTTACAAAGATCACATGTTTCTCGCTCTTAACTGTATAGCATTTTATTTTAGATGACTTGTGGTTTCTATCTGTTTCAGAAGCAGAGTTGAACTAGCTATGGTTCTTATATGTAGGAAACACCGTTCTTTTGTTCAGAGCACCCTCATTTTTCTGGCTCTATTAGAGACTCTAGAAAGCAAGAGCAGGCTTCGTGCTCTAAAGCAGAGTGTGTTTCATGGATGAGAAATGTGCTGTGTGCTTCCCTTCAGAAATGGAGTTAAATAACAGGCTCAATGTCTTCCTACAAGCAAGACATCATTTCAGGTAAACTCAGTCTCTTTTCAGCTCAAAGGAAGCTACATCGTTCACAAAGCTCACACGTTTCTCACTCTTAACTGTAAAGCATTGTATGTTAGAGGAACTGTGGTATGTATCTGTTTCAGAAGAAGACTTGACCTAGATATGGTCCGTAAGTGTAGGAAACACCGTTATTTTGTACTGACCACAGTCACGTTTCCTGCTGTATTAGAGACTCTTAGAAAGCAAGAGCGTGCTTCTTGCTCTTAAGCAGATTGTGTTTCATGGATGAGAAATGTGCTGTGTGCTTCCCTTCAGAAATGGAGTTAAATAAAAGGCTCAATGTCTTCCTACAAGCAAGACATCATTTCAGGTAAACGCAGTCATTTTTCAGCTCAAATAATATAAATCGTTTACGAAGATCACACGTGTCTCACTCTTAACTGTATAGCATGGGATGTTAGATGACTTGTGTTTTCTGTCAGTTTCAGAAGCAGAGTTGAACTAGCTATGGTCCGTATGTGTAGAAAACACTGTTCTTTTGTTCAGAGTACCCTCAAGTTTCTGGCTCTATTAGAGACTCTAGAAAGCAAGAGCATGCTTTGTGCTCTAAAGCAGAGTGTGTTTCATGGATGGGAACTGTGTTGTGTGTTTCCCCTCAGAAATGTAGTTAAATACCAGGCTCTGTGTCTTCCTACAAGCAAGACTTCTTTTCAGGTAAACTTAGTCACTTTTCAGCTCAAAGGAAGCTACATCGTTCACAAAGCTCACACATTTCTCGCTCTTAACTGGAAAGCATTGCATGTTAATGGAACTGTGCTTTGTATCAGTTTCAGAAGAAGAGTTGACCTAGATATGGTCCGTATGTGTATGAAACACCGTTATTTTGTTCTGACCACAGTCACGTTTCATGCTGTATTAGAGACTCTTAGAAAGCAAGAGCATGCTTCTTGCTCTAAAGCAGAGTGTGTTTCATGGATGAGAACTGTCCTGGGAGTTTCCCCTCAGAAATGGAGTTCAATCCCACGCTCTGTGCCTTCCTACAAACAAAATTTCTTTTCAGGTAAGGGTAGTCACTTTTCAGCTCAAAGGACCTGCATCGTTCACGAAGCTCACACATTTCTTAACGGACAAGCATTGGATGTTAGAAGACCTATGGTTTGTATCAGTTTCAGACAGAGTTGAACTAGATATGGTCCGTATGTGTGGGAAACACCGTTCTTTTGCTCTGAGCACACTCACGTTTCCCTCTGTATTAGAGACTCTAGAAAGCGAGAGAGTGCTACTTGCTCTAAAGTAGAATGTGTTTCATGGATGAGAACTGTCCTGGGAGTTTCCCTTCAGAAATGGAGTTCAATCCCAGGCTCTGTGTCTTCCTACAAGCCAGATTTCTTTTCAGGTAAACAAGGTCACTTTTCAGCTCAAAGGAAGCTACATTGTTCACAAAGCTCACATGTTTCTTGCTCTTAAGTGACAAGCATGGGATGTTAGAGAACCTGTGGTTTGTATCAGTTTTAGAAACAGAGTTGAAGTATATATGTTCCCTATGTGTAAGAAACACCGTTCCTTTTTTCGGAGCACACTCACGTTTCCTGCTGTTTTAGAGACATGAGAAAGCAAGAGCGTGCTTCTTGCTCTAAAGCAGAGTGTGTTTCAGGGATGAGAACTGTGCTTTGTGTTTCCCTTCTGAAATGGAGGTAAATCCCAGGGTCTGTGTCTTCCTACAAGCAAGAAATCGTTTCAGGTAAACACAGTCTATTTTCAGCTCAAAGGAAGCTACATCGTTCACGAAGCTCACACGTTTGTCGTTCATAATTGGAAAGCATTGGATGTTCAAGGACCTGTGGTTTTTATCAGTTTCAGAAGCAGAGTTGAACTAGAAATGTTCCATATGTTTAGGACCACTGTTCTTTTGTTCTGAGCACACTCATGTTTCCTTCTGTTTTAGAGACTCTAGAAAGCAAGACCGTGCTTCTTACTCTAAAGCAGAAAGTGTTTCATGGATGAGAACTGTGCTGTGTGTATCCCTTCAGAAATGGAGTTATTTCCCATGCTCTTTGCCTTCCTACAAACAAAATTTCTTTTCAGGTAAGGGTAGTCACTTTTCAGCTCAAAGGACCTGCATCGTTCACGAAGCTCACACATTTCTCTTCTTAACGGACAAGCATTGGATATTAGAGGACCTATGGTTTGTATCAGTTTCAGACAGAGTTCAACTAGATATGGACCCTATTTGTGTGAAACACTGTTCTTTTGCTCTGAGCACACTCACGCTTCCCTTGTATTAGAGATCTCTAGAAAGCAAGAGCGTGCTTCTTGCTCTAAAGCAGAGTGTGTTTCATGGATGAGAACTGTGCTGTGCATTTCCGTCAGAAATTGAGTTAATTCCCAAACTCTGTGTCTTCCTACAAGCAAGAAATCATTTCAGGTAAACACAGTCACTTTACAGCTCAAATGAAGCTACATCATTCACGGAGCTCACACGTTTGTCGCTCTTATTTGAAAAGCATTGGATGTTCGAGGACCTGTGGTTTTTATCAGTTTCAGAAGCAGAGTTGAACTAGACATGTTCCATATGTTTAGGACCACTGTTCTTTTGTTCTGAGCACACTCATGTTTCCTTCTGTTTTAGAGACTCTAGAAAGCAAGACCGTGCTTCTTACTCTAAAGCAGAAAGTGTTTCATGGATGAGAACTGTGCTGTGTGTTTCCCTTCAGAAATGGAGTTATATCCCACGCTCTTTGCCTTCCTACAAACAAAATTTCTTTTCAGGTAAGGGTAGTCACTTTTCAGCTCAAAGGACCTGCATCGTTCACGAAGCTCACACATTTCTCTTCTTAACGGACAAGCATTGGATATTAGAGGACCTATGGTTTGTATCAGTTTCAGACAGAGTTCAACTAGATATGGTCCCTATTTGTGTGAAACACTGTTCTTTTGCTCTGAGCACACTCACGCTTCCCTTGTATTAGAGAACTCTAGAAAGCAAGAGCGTGCTTCTTGCTCTAAAGCAGAGTGTGTTTCATGGATGAGAACTGTGCTGTGCATTTCCGTCAGAAATTGAGTTAATTCCCAAACTCTGTGTCTTCCTACAAGCAAGAAATCATTTCAGGTAAACACAGTCACTTTACAGCTCAAATGAAGCTACATCATTCACGGAGCTCACACGTTTGTCGCTCTTATTTGAAAAGCATTGGATGTTCGAGGACCTGTGGTTTTTATCAGTTTCAGAAGCAGAGTTGAACTAGACATGTTCCGTTTGTTTAGGAAACACTGTTCTTTTGTTCTGAGCACACTCACTTTTCCTGCAGTATTAGAGACTCTAGAAAGCAAGAGCTTGGTTCTTGCTCTAAAGCAGAGTGTTTTTCATGTATGAGAACTCTGCTGGGTGTTTCCCGTCAGATATGGAGTTAAATCCCAGGCTCTGTGTCTTCCTACAGGCAATAATTCATTTCATGTAAACACAGTCACTTTTCAGCTCAAAGGAGCTACATCGTTTCATGCAGCTCACATGTTTGTCGCTCTTAACTGAAAACCAGTGGAGGTTAGAGGACCTGTGGTTTGTATAAGTTTCAGAAGCAGAGTTGAACTAGATATGGTCCGAATGTGTGGGAAACACAGTTCTTTTGGTCTGAGCACTCTCATGTTTCCTTCTGTTTTAGAGAATCTAGAAAGCAAGACCGTGCTTCTTACTCGAAAGTAGAAAGTGTTTCATGGATTTGATCTGTGCTGTGTGTTTCCCTTCAGAAATGGAGTTAAATGCCATGCTGTGTGTCTTCCTACAAGCAAAATTTCTTTTCAGGTAACGGTAGTCACTTTTCAGCTCAATGGACCTGCCTCGTTCACGTCTCTCACACATTTCTCTTCTTAACGGTCAAGCATTAGATGTTAGAGGACTTATGGTTTGTATCAGTTTCAGACAGAGTTGAACTTGATATGGTCCGTATCTGTGGGAAACACCGTTCTTTTGCTCTGAGCACACTCACGTTTCCCTCTGTATTAGAGACTCTAGAAAGCGAGAGAGTGCTACTTGCTCTAAAGCAGAGTGTGTTTCATGGATGAGAACTGTCCTGGGAGTTTCCCTTCAGAAATGGAGTTCAATCCCAGGCTCTGTGTCTTCCTACAAGCAAGATTTCATTTCAGGTATACACAGTCACTTTTCAGCTCAAAGGAAGCTACATTGATCCAAAGCTCACATGTTTCTCGCTCTTAAGTGACAAGCATGGGATGTTAGAGAACCTGTGGTTTGTATCAGTTTTAGAAGCAGTGTTGAAGTATATATGTTCCCTATGTGTAAGAAACACCGTTCCTTTGTTCGGAGCACACTCACGTTTCCTGCTGTTTTAGAGACATGAGAAAGCAAGAGCGTGCTTCTTGCTCTAAAGCAGAGTGTGTTTCATGCATGAGAACTGTGCTTTGTGTTTCCCTTCAGAAATGGAGTTAAATCCCAGGGTCTGTGTCTTCCTACAAGCAAGACTTCGTTTCAGGTAAACACAGTCACTTTTCAGCTCAAAGGAAGCTACATCGTTCACGCAGCTCACACGTTTGTCGATCATAATTGAAAAGCATTGTATGTTCAAGGACCTGTGGTTTTTATCAGTTTCAGAAAAAGAGTTGAACTAGATATGGTCCAAATGTGTGGGAAACACAGTTCTTTTGGTCTGAGCACACTCACGTTTCCTGCTGTTTTAGAGACATGAGAAAGCAAGAGCGTGCTTCTTGCTCTAAAGCAGAAAGTGTTTCACGGATGAGAACTGTGCTGTGTGTTTCCCTCAGAAATGGAGTTATATCACACGCTCTGTGTCTTCCTACAAACAAAATTTCTTTTCAGGTAAGGGTAGTCACTTTTCAGCTCAAAGGACCTGCATCTTTCACGAAGCTCACACATTTCTCTTCT
This sequence comes from Onychomys leucogaster, assembly GCA_949786385.1. Lineage (NCBI taxonomy): Eukaryota > Metazoa > Chordata > Mammalia > Rodentia > Cricetidae > Onychomys > Onychomys leucogaster. Next base: position 90,273 of record CATKUP010000061.1, read on the forward strand.
TAATGGACAAGCATTGGATGTTAGAGGACCTATGGTTTGTATCAGTTTCAGACAGAGTTGAACTAGATATGGTCCGTATGTGTGGGAAACACTGTTCATTTGTTCTGAGCACACTCACTTTTCCTGCAGTATTAGAGACACTAAAAAGCAAGTGCTTGGTTCTTGCTCTAACGCAGAGTGTTTTTCTTGATTGAGAACTGTGCTGTGTGTTTCCCTTCCGGATTGGAGTTAAATCCCAGGCTCTGTGTCTTCCTACAGGCAATAATTCGTTTCATGTAAACGCAGTCACTTTTCAGCTCAAAGGAAGCTACATCGTTCACAAAGCTCACATGAGTCTCGCTCTTAAGTGACAAGCATGGTATGTTAGAGGACCTGTGGTTTTTATCAGGCTTAGTAGCAGAGTTGAAGTATATATGTTCCCTATGTATAAGGAACACCGTTCCTTTGTTCGGAGCACACTCACGTTTCCTGATGCATTAGAGACACTAGAAAGCAAGAGCGTGCTTCTTGCTCTAAAGAAGAGTGGGTTTCATGAAGGAGAACGGTGCTGTGTGTTTCCCTTCAGAAATGTAATTAAATCCCACTCTCTGTGTTTTCCTACAAGCAAAATTTCTTTTCAGGTAAGGGTAGTCACTTTTCAGCTCAATGGACCTGCATCGTTCACGAAGCTCACACATTTCTCTTCTTAACAGACAAGCATTGGATGTTAGAGGACCTATGGTTTGTATCAGAATCAGACAGAGTTGAACTAGATATGGTCCGTATGTATGGGAAACACCGTTCTTTTGCTCTGAGCACACTCATGTTTCCCTTTGTATTAGAGACTCTAGAAAGCAAGAGCGTGCTTCTAGCTCTAAAGCAGAGTGTTTTTCATGGATGAAAACTGTGCTGTGCATTTCCTTCAGAAATTGAGTTAAATCCTAAGCTCTGTGTCTTCCTACAAGCAAGAAATCATTTCAGGTAATCACAGTCACTTTTCAGGTCAAAGGAAGCTACATTGTTCACAAAGCTCACATGTTTCTTGCTCTTAAGTGACAAGCATGGGATGTTAGAGAACCTGTGGTTTGTATCAGTTTTAGAAACAGAGTTGAAGTATATATGTTCCCTATGTGTAAGAAACACCGTTCCTTTTTTCGGAGCACACTCACGTTTCCTGCTGTTTTAGAGACATGAGAAAGCAAGAGCGTGCTTCTTGCTCTAAAGCAGAGTGTGTTTCAGGGATGAGAACTGTGCTTTGTGTTTCCCTTCTGAAATGGAGGTAAATCCCAGGGTCTGTGTCTTCCTACAAGCAAGAAATCGTTTCAGGTAAACACAGTCTATTTTCAGCTCAAAGGAAGCTACATCGTTCACGAAGCTCACACGTTTGTCGTTCATAATTGGAAAGCATTGGATGTTCAAGGACCTGTGGTTTTTATCAGTTTCAGAAGCAGAGTTGAACTAGAAATGTTCCATATGTTTAGGACCACTGTTCTTTTGTTCTGAGCACACTCATGTTTCCTTCTGTTTTAGAGACTCTAGAAAGCAAGACCGTGCTTCTTACTCTAAAGCAGAAAGTGTTTCATGGATGAGAACTGTGCTGTGTGTATCCCTTCAGAAATGGAGTTATTTCCCATGCTCTTTGCCTTCCTACAAACAAAATTTCTTTTCAGGTAAGGGTAGTCACTTTTCAGCTCAAAGGACCTGCATCGTTCACGAAGCTCACACATTTCTCTTCTTAACGGACAAGCATTGGATATTAGAGGACCTATGGTTTGTATCAGTTTCAGACAGAGTTCAACTAGATATGGACCCTATTTGTGTGAAACACTGTTCTTTTGCTCTGAGCACACTCACGCTTCCCTTGTATTAGAGATCTCTAGAAAGCAAGAGCGTGCTTCTTGCTCTAAAGCAGAGTGTGTTTCATGGATGAGAACTGTGCTGTGCATTTCCGTCAGAAATTGAGTTAATTCCCAAACTCTGTGTCTTCCTACAAGCAAGAAATCATTTCAGGTAAACACAGTCACTTTACAGCTCAAATGAAGCTACATCATTCACGGAGCTCACACGTTTGTCGCTCTTATTTGAAAAGCATTGGATGTTCGAGGACCTGTGGTTTTTATCAGTTTCAGAAGCAGAGTTGAACTAGACATGTTCCATATGTTTAGGACCACTGTTCTTTTGTTCTGAGCACACTCATGTTTCCCTCTGTTTTAGAGACTCTAGAAAGCAAGACCGTGCTTCTTACTCTAAAGCAGAAAGTGTTTCATGGATGAGAACTGTGCTGTGTGTTTCCCTTCAGAAATGGAGTTAAATAACAGGCTCAATGTCTTCCTACAAGCAAGACATCATTTCAGGTAAACTCAGTCTCTTTTCAGCTCAAAGGAAGCTACATCGTTCACAAAGCTCACACGTTTCTCACTCTTAACTGTAAAGCATTGTATGTTAGAGGAACTGTGGTATGTATCTGTTTCAGAAGAAGACTTGACCTAGATATGGTCCGTAAGTGTAGGAAACACCGTTATTTTGTACTGACCACAGTCACGTTTCCTGCTGTATTAGAGACTCTTAGAAAGCAAGAGCGTGCTTCTTGCTCTTAAGCAGATTGTGTTTCATGGATGAGAAATGTGCTGTGTGCTTCCCTTCAGAAATGGAGTTAAATAAAAGGCTCAATGTCTTCCTACAAGCAAGACATCATTTCAGGTAAACGCAGTCATTTTTCAGCTCAAATAATATAAATCGTTTACGAAGATCACACGTGTCTCACTCTTAACTGTATAGCATGGGATGTTAGATGACTTGTGTTTTCTGTCAGTTTCAGAAGCAGAGTTGAACTAGCTATGGTCCGTATGTGTAGAAAACACTGTTCTTTTGTTCAGAGTACCCTCAAGTTTCTGGCTCTATTAGAGACTCTAGAAAGCAAGAGCATGCTTTGTGCTCTAAAGCAGAGTGTGTTTCATGGATGGGAACTGTGTTGTGTGTTTCCCTTCAGAAATGTAGTTAAATACCAGGCTCTGTGTCTTCCTACAAGCAAGACTTCTTTTCAGGTAAACTTAGTCACTTTTCAGCTCAAAGGAAGCTACATCGTTCACAAAGCTCACACATTTCTCGCTCTTAACTGGAAAGCATTGCATGTTAATGGAACTGTGCTTTGTATCAGTTTCAGAAGAAGAGTTGACCTAGATATGGTCCGTATGTGTATGAAACACCGTTATTTTGTTCTGACCACAGTCACGTTTCATGCTGTATTAGAGACTCTTAGAAAGCAAGAGCATGCTTCTTGCTCTAAAGCAGAGTGTGTTTCATGGATGAGAACTGTCCTGGGAGTTTCCCCTCAGAAATGGAGTTCAATCCCACGCTCTGTGCCTTCCTACAAACAAAATTTCTTTTCAGGTAAGGGTAGTCACTTTTCAGCTCAAAGGACCTGCATCGTTCACGAAGCTCACACATTTCTTAACGGACAAGCATTGGATGTTAGAAGACCTATGGTTTGTATCAGTTTCAGACAGAGTTGAACTAGATATGGTCCGTATGTGTGGGAAACACCGTTCTTTTGCTCTGAGCACACTCACGTTTCCCTCTGTATTAGAGACTCTAGAAAGCGAGAGAGTGCTACTTGCTCTAAAGTAGAATGTGTTTCATGGATGAGAACTGTCCTGGGAGTTTCCCTTCAGAAATGGAGTTCAATCCCAGGCTCTGTGTCTTCCTACAAGCCAGATTTCTTTTCAGGTAAACAAGGTCACTTTTCAGCTCAAAGGAAGCTACATTGTTCACAAAGCTCACATGTTTCTTGCTCTTAAGTGACAAGCATGGGATGTTAGAGAACCTGTGGTTTGTATCAGTTTTAGAAACAGAGTTGAAGTATATATGTTCCCTATGTGTAAGAAACACCGTTCCTTTTTTCGGAGCACACTCACGTTTCCTGCTGTTTTAGAGACATGAGAAAGCAAGAGCGTGCTTCTTGCTCTAAAGCAGAGTGTGTTTCAGGGATGAGAACTGTGCTTTGTGTTTCCCTTCTGAAATGGAGGTAAATCCCAGGGTCTGTGTCTTCCTACAAGCAAGAAATCGTTTCAGGTAAACACAGTCTATTTTCAGCTCAAAGGAAGCTACATCGTTCACGAAGCTCACACGTTTGTCGTTCATAATTGGAAAGCATTGGATGTTCAAGGAGCTGTGGTTTTTATCAGTTTCAGAAGCAGAGTTGAACTAGAAATGTTCCATATGTTTAGGACCACTGTTCTTTTGTTCTGAGCACACTCATGTTTCCTTCTGTTTTAGAGACTCTAGAAAGCAAGACCGTGCTTCTTACTCTAAAGCAGAAAGTGTTTCATGGATGAGAACTGTGCTGTGTGTATCCCTTCAGAAATGGAGTTATTTCCCATGCTCTTTGCCTTCCTACAAACAAAATTTCTTTTCAGGTAAGGGTAGTCACTTTTCAGCTCAAAGGACCTGCATCGTTCACGAAGCTCACACATTTCTCTTCTTAACGGACAAGCATTGGATATTAGAGGACCTATGGTTTGTATCAGTTTCAGACAGAGTTCAACTAGATATGGACCCTATTTGTGTGAAACACTGTTCTTTTGCTCTGAGCACACTCACGCTTCCCTTGTATTAGAGATCTCTAGAAAGAAAGAGCGTGCTTCTTGCTCTAAAGCAGAGTGTGTTTCATGGATGAGAACTGTGCTGTGCATTTCCGTCAGAAATTGAGTTAATTCCCAAACTCTGTGTCTTCCTACAAGCAAGAAATCATTTCAGGTAAACACAGTCACTTTACAGCTCAAATGAAGCTACATCATTCACGGAGCTCACACGTTTGTCGCTCTTATTTGAAAAGCATTGGATGTTCGAGGACCTGTGGTTTTTATCAGTTTCAGAAGCAGAGTTGAACTAGACATGTTCCATATGTTTAGGACCACTGTTCTTTTGTTCTGAGCACACTCATGTTTCCTTCTGTTTTAGAGACTCTAGAAAGCAAGACCGTGCTTCTTACTCTAAAGCAGAAAGTGTTTCATGGATGAGAACTGTGCTGTGTGTTTCCCTTCAGAAATGGAGTTATATCCCACGCTCTTTGCCTTCCTACAAACAAAATTTCTTTTCAGGTAAGGGTAGTCACTTTTCAGCTCAAAGGACCTGCATCGTTCACGAAGCTCACACATTTCTCTTCTTAACGGACAAGCATTGGATATTAGAGGACCTATGGTTTGTATCAGTTTCAGACAGAGTTCAACTAGATATGGTCCCTATTTGTGTGAAACACTGTTCTTTTGCTCTGAGCACACTCACGCTTCCCTTGTATTAGAGAACTCTAGAAGGCAAGAGCGTGCTTCTTGCTCTAAAGCAGAGTGTGTTTCATGGATGAGAACTGTGCTGTGCATTTCCGTCAGAAATTGAGTTAATTCCCAAACTCTGTGTCTTCCTACAAGCAAGAAATCGTTTCAGGTAAACACAGTCACTTTACAGCTCAAATGAAGCTACATCATTCACGGAGCTCACACGTTTGTCGCTCTTATTTGAAAAGCATTGGATGTTCGAGGACCTGTGGTTTTTATCAGTTTCAGAAGCAGAGTTGAACTAGACATGTTCCGTTTGTTTAGGAAACACTGTTCTTTTGTTCTGAGCACACTCACTTTTCCTGCAGTATTAGAGACTCTAGAAAGCAAGAGCTTGGTTCTTGCTCTAAAGCAGAGTGTTTTTCATGTATGAGAACTCTGCTGGGTGTTTCCCGTCAGATATGGAGTTAAATCCCAGGCTCTGTGTCTTCCTACAGGCAATAATTCATTTCATGTAAACACAGTCACTTTTCAGCTCAAAGGAGCTACATCGTTTCATGCAGCTCACATGTTTGTCGCTCTTAACTGAAAACCAGTGGAGGTTAGAGGACCTGTGGTTTGTATAAGTTTCAGAAGCAGAGTTGAACTAGATATGGTCCGAATGTGTGGGAAACACAGTTCTTTTGGTCTGAGCACTCTCATGTTTCCTTCTGTTTTAGAGAATCTAGAAAGCAAGACCGTGCTTCTTACTCGAAAGTAGAAAGTGTTTCATGGATTTGATCTGTGCTGTGTGTTTCCCTTCAGAAATGGAGTTAAATGCCATGCTGTGTGTCTTCCTACAAGCAAAATTTCTTTTCAGGTAACGGTAGTCACTTTTCAGCTCAATGGACCTGCCTCGTTCACGTCTCTCACACATTTCTCTTCTTAACGGTCAAGCATTAGATGTTAGAGGACTTATGGTTTGTATCAGTTTCAGACAGAGTTGAACTTGATATGGTCCGTATCTGTGGGAAACACCGTTCTTTTGCTCTGAGCACACTCACGTTTCCCTCTGTATTAGAGACTCTAGAAAGCGAGAGAGTGCTACTTGCTCTAAAGCAGAGTGTGTTTCATGGATGAGAACTGTCCTGGGAGTTTCCCTTCAGAAATGGAGTTCAATCCCAGGCTCTGTGTCTTCCTACAAGCAAGATTTCATTTCAGGTATACACAGTCACTTTTCAGCTCAAAGGAAGCTACATTGATCCAAAGCTCACATGTTTCTCGCTCTTAAGTGACAAGCATGGGATGTTAGAGAACCTGTGGTTTGTATCAGTTTTAGAAGCAGTGTTGAAGTATATATGTTCCCTATGTGTAAGAAACACCGTTCCTTTGTTCGGAGCACACTCACGTTTCCTGCTGTTTTAGAGACATGAGAAAGCAAGAGCGTGCTTCTTGCTCTAAAGCAGAGTGTGTTTCATGCATGAGAACTGTGCTTTGTGTTTCCCTTCAGAAATGGAGTTAAATCCCAGGGTCTGTGTCTTCCTACAAGCAAGACTTCGTTTCAGGTAAACACAGTCACTTTTCAGCTCAAAGGAAGCTACATCGTTCACGCAGCTCACACGTTTGTCGATCATAATTGAAAAGCATTGTATGTTCAAGGACCTGTGGTTTTTATCAGTTTCAGAAAAAGAGTTGAACTAGATATGGTCCAAATGTGTGGGAAACACAGTTCTTTTGGTCTGAGCACACTCACGTTTCCTGCTGTTTTAGAGACATGAGAAAGCAAGAGCGTGCTTCTTGCTCTAAAGCAGAAAGTGTTTCACGGATGAGAACTGTGCTGTGTGTTTCCCTCAGAAATGGAGTTATATCACACGCTCTGTGTCTTCCTACAAACAAAATTTCTTTTCAGGTAAGGGTAGTCACTTTTCAGCTCAAAGGACCTGCATCTTTCACGAAGCTCACACATTTCTCTTCTTAATGGACAAGCATTGGATGTTAGAGGACCTATGGTTTGTATCAGTTTCAGACAGAGTTGAACTAGATATGGTCCGTATGTGTGGGAAACACTGTTCATTTGTTCTGAGCACACTCACTTTTCCTGCAGTATTAGAGACACTAAAAAGCAAGAGCTTGGTTCTTGCTCTAACGCAGAGTGTTTTTCTTGATTGAGAACTGTGCTGTGTGTTTCCCTTCCGGATTGGAGTTAAATCCCAGGCTCTGTGTCTTCCTACAGGCAATAATTCGTTTCATGTAAACGCAGTCACTTTTCAGCTCAAAGGAAGCTACATCGTTCACAAAGCTCACATGAGTCTCGCTCTTAAGTGACAAGCATGGTATGTTAGAGGACCTGTGGTTTTTATCAGGCTTAGTAGCAGAGTTGAAGTATATATGTTCCCTATGTATAAGGAACACCGTTCCTTTGTTCGGAGCACACTCACGTTTCCTGAAGCATTAGAGACACTAGAAAGCAAGAGCGTGCTTCTTGCTCTAAAGAAGAGTGGGTTTCATGAAGGAGAACGGTGCTGTGTGTTTCCCTTCAGAAATGTAATTAAATCCCACTCTCTGTGTTTTCCTACAAGCAAAATTTCTTTTCAGGTAAGGGTAGTCACTTTTCAGCTCAATGGACCTGCATCGTTCACGAAGCTCACACATTTCTCTTCTTAACAGACAAGCATTGGATGTTAGAGGACCTATGGTTTGTATCAGAATCAGACAGAGTTGAACTAGATATGGTCCGTATGTATGGGAAACACCGTTCTTTTGCTCTGAGCACACTCATGTTTCCCTTTGTATTAGAGACTCTAGAAAGCAAGAGCGTGCTTCTAGCTCTAAAGCAGAGTGTGTTTCATGGATGAAAACTGTGCTGTGCATTTCCTTCAGAAATTGAGTTAAATCCTAAGCTCTGTGTCTTCCTACAAGCAAGAAATCATTTCAGGTAATCACAGTCACTTTTCAGGTCAAAGGAAGCAACATAGTTCACGAAGCTCACACGTTTGTTGATCATAATTGAAAAGCATTGGATGTTCAAGGACCTGTGGTTTTTATCAGTTTCAGAAGCAGAGATGAACTAGACATGTTCCGTTTGTTTAGGAAACACTGTTCTTTTGTTCTGAGCACACTCACTTTTCCTGCAGTATTAGAGACTCTAGAAAGCAAGAAATTGGGTATTGCTCTAAAGCAGAGTGTTTTTCATGTATGAGAACTGTGCTGTGTGTTTCTCATCAGAAATGGAGTTAAATCCCAGGGTCTGTGTCTTCCTACAGGCAATAATTCGTTTCATGTAAACGCAGTCACTTTTCACCTAAAGGAGCTACATCGTTTCATGCAGCTCACACGTTTGTTGCTCTTAACTGAAAACCATTGGAGGTTAGAGGGCCTGGGGTTTGTATAAGTTTCAGAAGCAGAGTTGAACTAGATATGGTCCGAATGTGTGGGAAACAAAGTTCTTTTTGTCTGAGCACACTCATGTTTCCTTCTGTTTTAGAGACTCCAGAAAGCAAGTCCGTGCTTCTTACTCTAAAGCAGAAAGTGTTTCATGGATGAGATCTGTGCTGTGTGTTTCCCTTCAGAAATGGAGTTAAATGCGATGCTCTGTGTCTTCCTACAAGCAAAATTTCTTTTCAGGTAAGGGTAGTCACTTTTCAGCTCAATGGACCCGCCTCGTTCACGTCTCTCACACATTTCTCTTCTTAACGGTCAAGCATTAGATGTTAGAGGACCTATGGTTTGTATCAGTTTCAGACAGAGTTGAACTAGATATGGTCCGTATGTGTGGGAAACACCGTTCTTTTGCTCTGAGCACACTCACGTTTCCCTCTGTATTAGAGACTCTAGAAAGCGAGAGAGTGCTACTTGCTCTAAAGCAGAGTGTTTTTCATGGATGAGAATTGTCCTGGGAGTTTCCCTTCAGAAATGGAGTTCAATCCCAGGCTCTGTGTCTTCCTACAAGCAAGATTTCATTTCAGGTATACACAGTCACTTTTCAGCTCAAAGGAAGCTACATTGTTCCAAAGCTCACATGTTTCTCGCTCTTAAGTGACAAGCATGGGATGTTAGAGAACCTGTGGTTTGTATCAGTTTTAGAAGCAGAGTTGAAGTATATATGTTCCCTATGTGTAAGAAACACCGTTCCTTTGTTCGGAGCACACTCACGTTTCCTGCTGTTTTAGAGACATGAGAAAGCAAGAGCGTGCTTCTTGCTCTAAAGCAGAGTGTGTTTCATGGATGAGAACTGTGCTTCGTGTTTCCCTTCAGAAATGGAGTTAAATCCCAGGGTCTGTGTCTTCCTACAAGAAAGACTTCGTTTCAGGTAAACACAGTCACTTTTCAGCTCAAAGGAAGCTACATCATTCACGGAGCTCACACGTTTGTCGCTCTTATTTGAAAAGCATTGGATGTTCGAGGACCTGTGGTTTTTATCAGTTTCAGAAGCAGAGTTGAACTAGACATGTTCCGTTTGTTTAGGAAACACTGTTCTTTTGTTCTGAGCACACTCAGTTTTACTGCAGTATTAGAGACTCTAGAAAGCAAGAGCTTGGTTCTTGCTCTAAAGCAGAGTGTTTTTCATGTATGAGAACTCTGCTCTGTGTTTCACGTCTGAAATGGAGTTAAATCCCAGGCTCTGTGTCTTCCTACAGGCAATAATTCGTTTCATGTAAACGCAGTCACTTTTCAGCTCACAGGAGCTACATTGTTTCATGCAGCTGACACGTTTGTCGCTCTTAACTGAAAACCAGTGGAGGTTAGAGGACCTGTGGTTTGTATAAGTTTCAGAAGCAGAGTTGAAGTATATATGTTCCCTATGTATAAGAAACAACGTTCCTTTGTTCGGAGCACACTCACGTTTCCTGATGCATTAGAGACACTAGAAAGCAAGAGCGTGCTTCTTGCTCTAAAGAAGAGTGGGTTTCATGAAGGAGAACTGTGCTGTGTGTTTCCCTTCAGAAATGTAATTAAATCCCACTCTCTGTGTTTTCCTACAAGCAAAATTTCTTTTCAGGTAAGGGTAGTCACTTTTCAGCTCAAAGGACCTGCATCGTTCACGAAGCTCACACATTTTTCTGCTTAACGGACAAGCATTGGATGTTAGAGGACCTATGGTTTGTATCAGAATCAGACAGAGTTGAACTAGATATGGTCCGTATGTATGGGAAACACCGTTCTTTTGCTCTGAGCACACTCATGTTTCCCTTTGTATTAGAGACTCTAGCAAGCAAGAGCGTGCTTCTAGCTCTAAAGCAGAGTGTGTTTCATGGATGAAAACTGTGCTGTACATTTCCTTCAGAAATTGAGTTAAATCCCAAGCTCTGTGTCTTTCTACAAGCAAGAAATCGTTTCAGGTAAACACAGTCACTTTTCAGCTCAAAGGAAGCAACATAGTTCACGAAGCTCACACGTTTGTCGAACATAATTGAAAAGCATTGGATGTTCAAGGACCTGTGGTTTTTATCTGTTTCAGAAGCAGAGATGAACTAGACATGTTCCGTTTGTTTAGGAAACACTGTTCTTTTGTTCTGAGCACACTCACTTTTCCTACAGTATTAGAGAATCTAGAAATCAAGAGCGTGCTTCTTGCTCTAAAGCCGAGTGTGTTTCATGGATGAGAACTGTGCTGTGAGTTGCCCTTGAGAAATGGAGTTCAATCCCAGGCTCTGTGTCTTCCTACAAGCAAGACTTCGTTTCATGTAAACGCAGTCACTTTTTAGCTCAAAGGAAGCTACATCGTTCACGCAGCTCACACGTTTGTCGCTCTTAACTGAAAACCATTGGAGGTTAGAGGACCTGTGGTTTGTATAAGTTTCAGAAGCAGAGTTGAACTAGATATGGTCCGAATGTGTGGGAAACACAGTTCTTTTTGTCTGAGCACACTCATGTTTCCTTCTGTTTTAGAGACTCTAGAAAGCAAGTCCGTGCTTCTTACTCTAAAGCAGAAAGTGTTTCAAGGATGAGATCTGTGCTGTGTGTTTCCCTTCAGAAATGGAGTTAAATGCCATGCTCTGTGTCTTCCTACAAGCAAAATTTCTTTTCAGGTAAGGGTAGTCACTTTTCAGCTCAATGGACCCGCCTCGTTCACGTCTCTCACACATTTCTCTTCTTAACGGTCAAGCATTAGATGTTAGAGGACCTATGGTTTGTATCAGTTTCAGACAGAGTTGAACTAGATATGGTCCGTATGTGTGGGAAACACCGTTCTTTTGCTCTGAGCACACTCACGTTTCCCTCTGTATTAGAGACTCTAGAAAGCGAGAGAGTGCTACTTGCTCTAAAGCAGAGTGTTTTTCATGGATGAGAACTGTCCTGGGAGTTTCCCTTCAGAAATGGAGTTCAATCCCAGGCTCTGTGTCTTCCTACAAGCAAGATTTCATTTCAGGTATACACAGTCACTTTTCATCTCAAAGGAAGCTACATTGTTCCAAAGCTCACATGTTTCTCGCTCTTAAGTGACAAGCATGGGATGTTAGAGAACCTGTGGTTTGTATCAGTTTTAGAAGCAGAGTTGAAGTATATATGTTCCCTATGAGTAAGAAACACCGTTCCTTTGTTCGGAGCACACTCACGTTTCCTGCTGTTTTAGAGACATGAGAAAGCAAGAGCGTGCTTCTTGCTCTAAAGCAGAGTGTGTTTCATGGATGAGAACTGTGCTTTGTGTTTCCCTTCAGAAATGGAGTTAAATCCCAGGGTCTGTGTCTTCCTACAAGCAAGACTTCGTTTCAGGTAAACACAGTCACTTTTCAGCTCAAAGGAAGCTACATCATTCACGGAGCTCACACGTTTGTCGCTCTTATTTGAAAAGCATTGGATGTTCGAGGACCTGTGGTTTTTATCAGTTTCAGAAGCAGAGTTGAACTAGACATGTTCCGTTTGTTTAGGAAACACTGTTCTTTTGTTCTGAGCACACTCACTTTTCCTGCAGTATTAGAGACTCTAGAAAGCAAGAGCTTGGTTCGTGCTCTAAAGCAGAGTGTTTTTCATGTATGAGAACTGTGCTGTGTGTTTCCCATCAGAAATGGAGTTAAATCCCAGGGTCTGTGTCTTCCTACAGGCAATAATTTGTTTCATGTAAACGCAGTCACTTTTCAGCTCAAAGGAGCTACATTGTTTCATGCAGCTCACACGTTTGTCGCTCTTAACTGAAAACCATTGGAGGTTAGAGGACCTGGGGTTTGTATAAGTTTCAGAAGCAGAGTTGAACTAGATATGGTCCGAATGTGTGGGAAACACAGTTCTTTTGGTCTGAGCACACTCATGTTTCCTTCTGTTTTAGAGACTCTAGAAAGCAAGACCGTGCTTCTTACTCGAAAGAAGAAAGTGTTTCATGGATGAGAACTGTGCTGTATGTTTCCCTTCAGAAATGGAGTTAAATCACACGCTCTGTGACTTCCTACAAGCAAAATTTCTTTTTTGGTAAGGGTAGTCACTTTTCAGCTCAAAGGACCTGCATCGTTCACGAAGCTCACACATTTCTCTTTTTAACGGACAAGCAGTGGATGTTAGAGGACCTGTGGTTTGTATCAGTTTCAGGCAGAGTTCAACTAGATATGGTCCATTTGTGTAGGAAACACAGTTCTTTTGCTCTGAGCACAATCACGTTTCCCTCTGTATTAGAGAATCTAGAAAGCCAGAGCGTGCTTCTTGCTCTAAAGCAGAGTGTGTTTCATGGATGAGAACTGTGCTGGGAGTTTCCCTTGAGAAATGGAGTTCAATCCCAGGCTCTGTGTCTTCCTACAAGCAAGACTTCAATTCAGGTAAACACAGTCACTTTTCAGCTATAAGGAAGCTAGATTGTTCACAAAGCTCACACGTTTCTCGCTCTTAACTGAAAAGCATTGGATGTTAGAGGACCTGGGGTTTGTATCACTTTCAGAGGCAGAGTTGAACTAGATATGGTCCATATGTGTAGGACAAACAGTTCTTTTGTTCTGAGCACATTACTTTTCCTGCTGTATTAGAGACTCTAGAAAGCAAGAGCGTGCTTCTTGCTCTAAAGCAGAGTGTGTTTCCTGGATGAGAACTGTGCTGTGCATTTCCTTCAGAAATTGAGTTAAATCCCAAGCTCTGTGTCTTCCTACAAGCAAGAAGTCGTTTCAGGTGAACACAGTCACATTACAGCTCAAATGAAACAACATCGTTCACGAAGCTCACACATTTGTTGCTCTTAATTGAAAAGCATTGCATGTTAGAGGACCTGTGGTTTTCATCAGCTTCAGAATCAGAGTTGAACTAGATATTGTCCGAATATGTAGGAAATACAGTTCTTTTGTTCTGAGCACACTCATGCTTACTTCACATTTAGATCCTCAAGAAAGCATGAGCATCCTTCTTGCTCTAAAGCAGAGTGTGTATCATGATAAGAACTGTGCTGTGTGTTTCCCTTCATAAATGGACTTCAATCCCAGGCTCTCTGTCTTCATACAAGCAAGACTTCATTTCAGGTAAACGCAGTTATTTTCAGCTCAATAGAAGCTACAATGATCAAGAAGCTCACAAGTTTGTCGATCTTAACTGACAAGCATTGGATGTTAGAGGACCTGTGGTTTGTACCAGTTTCAGAATCAGAGTTGAACTAGTTATGGTCTGCATATGTAGGATACACCGTTCTTTTTTCATGGCACACTCACGTTTCCTGCTGTATTAGAGACTCTAGAAAGCAAGAACTTGGTTCTTACTCTAAAGCACACTGGGGTTCATGAATGAGAACTGTGCTTTGTGTTTCCCTCACAAATGGAGTTCAATCCCAGGCTCTGTGTCTTCCTACAAGCAAGACTTCATTTCAGGTAAAGGCAGGAACTTTTCTTCTCAATGGAATCTACATCATTCACAGAGCTCACACGTTTCTCGCTCTTAACTGAAAAGCATTGGATGTTAGAGGACCTATGGATTGTATCAGTTTCAGAAGCAGAGTTGAACTAGATATGGTCCGAATGTGTGGGTAAGACAGTTCTTTTGGTCTGAGCACACTAATGTTTCCTTTTGTTTTAGAGAGTCTAGAAAGCAAGACCGTGCTTCTTACTCTAAATCAGAAAGTGTTTCATGGATGAGAACTGTGCTGTGTGTTTCCCTTCAGAAATGGAGTTAAATCCCACGCTCCGTGTCTTCCGACAAGCAAAATTTCTTTTTAGGTATGTGTAGTCACTTTTCACCTTAAAGGACCTGCATCGTTCACGAAGCTCACACATTTCTCTTCTTAACGGACAAGCATTGGATGTTAGAGGACCTATGGTTTGTATCAATTTCAGACAGAGTTCAACTAGATATGGTCCGTATGTGTGGGGAACACTGTTCTTTTGCTCTGAGCACACTCACGTTTCCCTCTGTATTAGAGACTCTAGAAAGCAAGAGCATGCTTCTTGCTTAAAGCAGAGTGTGTTTCATGGATGAGAACTGTGCTGGGAGTTTCACTTGAGAAATGGAGTTAAATCCCAAGCTCTGTGTCTTCGTACAAGCAAGACATCGTTTCGGGTAAACACAGTCACTTTTCAGCTCAAAGGATGCTACATCATTCACAATGCTCACATGTGTCTCGCTCTTAAGTGACAAGCATGGGATGTTAGAGGACCTGTGGTTTGTATCAGTTTTAGAAGCAGAGTTGAAGTATATATGTTGCCTATGTGTAAGAAACACCGTTCCTTTGTTCAGAGCACACTCACGTTTCCTGCTGTATTAGAGACACTAGAAAGCATGAGCATGCTTCATGCTCTAAAGCAGAGTGTGTTTCATGGATGAGAACTGTGCTTTGTGTTTCCCTTCCGAAATGGAGTTAAATCCTAGGCTCTGTGTCTTACTACAGGCAATAATTCGTTTCATGTAAACACAGTCACTTTTTAGCTCAAAGGAGCTACATCTTTCACGAAGCTCACACATTTCTCTTCTTAACGGACAAGCATTGGCTGTTAGAGGACCTATAGTTTGTATCAGTTTCTGTCAGAGTTGAACTAGATATGGTCTGTTTGTGTGGGAAACACCGTTCTTTTGCTCTGAGCACACTCATGTTTCCCTCTGTATTAGAGACTCTAGAAAGCAAGAGCATGTTTCTTGCTCTAAAGCAGAGTGTGTTTCATGGATAGGAACTGTGCTTTGTCTTTCCCTCAGAAATGGATTTCTATCCCAGGCTCTGTCTCTCCATACAAGCAATACTTCGTTTCAGGTAAATGCAGTACCTTTTCAGCTCAAAGGAAACTACAATATTCACGCAGCTCACACGTTTGTCTCTCTTAATTGAAAAGCATTGGATGTTAGAGGACCTTTGGTATTTATCAGTTTCAGAAGAAGAGTTGAACAAGATATGGTCCATATGTGTAGACAACACCGTTCTTTTGTTCTGAGCACACTCAGGTTTCCGGCTTTATTAGAGAAATTAGAAAGCAAAAGCTTGTTTCTTGCTCTATAGCAGAGTGTTTTTCATGGATGAGAATTGTGCTGTGTGTCTCCCGTCAGAAATAGAGTTAAATCCCAGGCTCTGTGTCTTCCTATAGGCAATAATTCATTTCAATAAAACGCAGTCACTTTTCAGCTAAAAGGAGCTACATTGTTCACGCAGCTCACACGTTTGTCACTCTTAACTGAAATCCATTGGAGGTTAGAGGACCTGTGGTTTGTATCAGTTTCAGAAGCAGAGTTGAACTAGATATGGGCCGAATGAGTGGGAAACACAGTTCTTTTGGTCTGAGCACACTCATGTTTCCTTCTGTTTTAGAGACTCTAGAAAGCAAGACCATTCATCTTATTATAAAGCAGAGTGTGTTTCATGGATGAGAACTGTGCTGTGTGTTTCCCTTCAGAAATGGAGTTAAATCCCAGGCCCTTTGTCTTCCTACAAGCAAGAAATCATTTCAGGTAATTCTAATCACTTTTCAGCTCAAAGGACCTACATTGATCACAAAGCTCACACATTTCTCTCCTTAACTGACAAGCATTGGATGTTAGAGGACCTGTGGTTTGTATCACTTTCAGAATCAGAGTTGAAATAGATACGGTCCTTTTGTGGAGAAAACACCGTTCTTCTGTACTGAGCACACTCAGGTTTCCTGCTGTATTAGAGAAATTAGAAAGCAAAAGCTTGGTTCTTGCTCTATAGCAGAGTGTTTTTCATGGATGAGAACTGTGCTGTGCGTTTCCTTTAGAAATGGAGTTAAATGCCAAGCTCTGTGTCTTCCTACAAGCAAGAAATCGTTTCAGGTAACTAAAGTCACTTTACAGCTCAAATGAAGCTTCATCGTTCACGTAGCTGACATATTTCTCTTCTTAACGGACAAGCATTGGATGTTAGAGGACCTATGGTTTGTATCAGTTTCAGACAGAGTTGAAATAGATGTGGTCTGTATGTGTGTGAAAAACCGTTCTTTTGCTCTGAGCACACTCACGTTTCCCTCTGTATTAGAGACTCTAGAAAGCAAAAGCTTGCTTCTTGCTCTAAAGCAGAGTGTGTTTCATGGATGAGAACTGTGCTGGGATTTTCCTTCAGAAATGGAGTTCAATCCCAGGCTCTGTGTCTTCCTACTAGCAAGACTTTGTTTCAGGTAAACACAGTCACTTTTCAGCTCAAAGGAAGCTACATCGTTCACAAAGCTCACATGTTTCTCGCTCTTAAGTGACAAGCATGGGCGGTTAGAGGACCAGTGATTGTATCACTTTTAGAAGTAGAGTTGAACTATATATGTTCCCTATTTGTAAGAAAATCCGTTCCTTTGTTCGGAGCACACTCATGTTTCCTGCAGTATTAGAGACTCTAGAAATCAAGAGCGTGCTTCTTGCTCTAAAGCCGAGTGTGTTTCATGGATGAGAACTGTGCTGTGAGTTGCCCTTGAGAAATGGAGTTAAATTCCAGGCTCCGTGTCTTCCTACAAGCAAGACATCATTTCATGTAAACGCAGTCACTTTTCAGCTCAAATGAATATAAATCGTTTACGAAGATCACACGATTCTCACTCTTAACTGTATAGCATTGGATGTTAGATGACTTGTGGTTTCTATCAGTTTCAGAAGCAGAGTTGAACTTGCTTTGGTCCGTGTATGTAGGAAACACCGTTATTTTGTTCAGAGTACCCTCAAGTTTCTGGCTCTATTAGAGACTCTAGAAAGCAAGAGCATGCTTCGTGCTCTAAAGCAGAGTGTGTTTCATGTATGAGAACTCTGCTGTGTGTTGCCTTTCAGAAATGGAGTTAAATCTAAGGCTGTGTGTCTTCCTACAAGCAAGACATCTTTTCAGGTAAACTCAGTCACTTTTCAGCTCAAAGGAAGCTACATCATTCACGAAGCTCACACGTTTCTCGCTCTTAACTGTAAAGCATTGTATGTTAGAGGAACTGTGGTTTGTATCAGTTTCAGAAGAAGACTTGACCTAGATATGGTCCATATGTGTAGAAAACACCGTTATTTTGTACTGACCACAGTCACGTGTCCTGCTGTATTAGAGACTCTTAGAAAGCAAGAGCATGCTTCATGCTCTAAAGCAGAGTGTGTTTCATGGATGAGAACTGTGCTGTGTGTTTCTCTTCAGAAATGGAGTTAAATTCCAGGGTCAGTTTCTTCCTACAAGCAAGACATCATTTCAGGTAAACGCAGTCACTATTCTGCTCAAATGAATATAAATCATTTACGAAGATCACACGTTTCTCACTCTTAACTGAAAAGCATTGGATGTTAGAGGACCTGTGGTTTGTATCAGTTTCAGAAGAAGAGTTGAACTAGCAATCATCCGTATGTGTAGGAAACTCCGTTATTTTGTTCTCACCACAGTCACGTTTCCTGCTGTATTAGAGATTCTTAGAAAGCAAGAGCGTGCTTCTTGCTCTAAAGCAGAGTGTGTTTCATGGATGTGAACTGTGCTGTTTGTTTTCCTTCAGAAATGGAGTTAAATCACAGGCTTTGAATCTTCCTACAAGCAAGACTTCGTTTCACGTAAACTCAGTCACCTTTCAGCTCAAACAAAGCTGCATTGTTCACAGGCTCACACGTTTCTCGCTCTTAACTGGAAAGCATTGCATGTTAATGGAACTGTGCTTTGTATCAGTTTCAGAAGAAGAGTTGACCTAGTTATGGTCCATATGTGCAGGAAACTCCGTTATTTTGTACTGACCACAGTTACGTTTCCTGCTGTATTAGAGACTCTTAGAAAGCAAGAGCATGCTTCTTGCTCTAAAGCAGAGTGTGTTTCATGGATGAGAACTGTGCTGTGCGTTTCCCTTCAGAAATGGAGTTAAATTCCAGGCTCTGTTTCTTCCTACAAGCAAGACTCTTTTCAGGTAAACTCAGTCACTTTTCAGCTCAAATGAACCTACATCATTCAAGAAGCTCACACGTTTCTTGCTCTTAACTGTAAAGCATTGTATGTTAGAGGAACTGTGCTTTGTATCAGTTTCAGAAGAAGACTTGACCTAGATATGGTCCATATTTGTAGGAAACACCGTTATTTTGTACTGACAACAGTCACGTTTCCTGCTGTATTAGAGACTCTTAGAAAGCAAGAGCATGCTTCTTGCTCTAAAGCAAAGTGTGTTTCATGGATGAGAACTGTGCTGTGTGTTTCCCTTCAGAAATGGAGTTAAATCCCAGGCTCTGTGTCTGCCTATAAGCAAGACATCTTTTCAGGTAAACTCAGTCACTTTTCAGCTCAAAGGAAGCCACATCGTTCACGAAGCTCACACGTTTCTCACTCTTAACATGAAAGCATTGCATGTTAATTGAACTGTGCTTTGTATCAGTTTCAGAAGAAGAGTTGACCTAGCTATGGTCCGTAAGTGTATGAAACACCGTTATTTTGTTCTGACCACAGTCACGTTTCCTGCTGGATTAGAGACTCTTAGAAAGCAAGATCGTGCTTCTTGCTCTAAAACAGAGTAGTCTCATGGATGAGAACTGTGCTGTGTGTTTCCCTTCAGAAATGGAGTTAAATTACAGGCTCTGTTTCTTTCTACAAGCAAGATATCATTTCAGGCAAACGCAGTCACTATTCAGCTCAAATGAATATAAATCGTTTACGAAGATCACATGTTTCTCGCTCTTAACTGTATAGCATTGGATGTTAGATGACTTTTGGTTTCTATCAGTTTCAGAAGCAGAGTTGACCTAGCAATGGTCTGTATGTGTAGGAAACACCGTTCTTTTGTTCTGAGTACCCTCAAGTTTCTGGCTCTATTAGAGACTCTAGAAAGAAAGAGCATGCTTCGTGCTCTAAAGCAGAGTGTGTTTCATGGATGAGAACTGTGCTGTGTGTTTCCCTTCAGAAATGGAGTTAAATCCCAGATTCTGTATCTTCCTACAAGCAAGACATCTTTTCAGGTAAACTCAGTCAATTTTCAGCTCAGAGGAACCTACATCGTTCACGAAAGTCACACGTTTCTCGCTCTTAACTAGAAAGCATTGCATGTTAGAGGAACTGTGGTTTGTATCATTTTCAGAAGAAGAGTTGTCCTAGATATGGTCCGTACGTTTAGGAAACTCCGTTATTTTTTTCTCACCACAGTTACGTTTCCTACTATATTAGAGATTCTTAGAAAGCAAGAGCGTGCTTCTTGCTCTAAAGCAGAGTGTGTTTCATGGATGAGAACTGTGCTGTGTGTTTCCCTTCAGAAATGGAGTTAAATCACAGGCTTTGTATCTTCCTACAAGCAAGATTTCGTTTCACGTAAACTCAGTCACCTTTCAGCTCAAACAAATCTACATCGTTCACGAAGCTCACAAGTTTCTAGCTCCTAAATGGAAAGCACTGCAGTTTAGAGGAACTGTGGTTTGTATCAGTGTCAGAAGAAGGGTTGACCTAGATATGGTCTGTACGTGTAGGAAACTCCGTTACTTTGTTCTCACCACAGTTACATTTCCTGCTGTATTAGTGATTCTTAGAAAGCAATAGCGTGCTTCTTGCTCTAAAGCAGAGTGTGTTTCATGGATGAGAACTGTGCTGTGTGTTTCCCTTCAGAAATGGAGTTAAATACCAGGCTCAATGTCTTCCTACAAGCAAGACATCATTTCAGATAAACGCAGTCACTTTTCAGCTCAAATGAATATAAATCGTTTATGAAGATCACACGTTTCTCGTTCTTAACTGTATAACATTGGATATTAGATGACTTGTGGTTTCTATCAGTTTCAGAAGCAGAGTTGAACTAGCTATGGTCCGTATGTGTAGGAAACACCGTTCTTTTGTTCAGAGTACCCTCAAGTTTCTGGCTCTATTAGAGACTCTAGAAAGCAAGAGCTTGCTTCGTGCTCTAAAGCAGAGTGTGTTTCATGGATGAGATCTGTGCTGTGTGTTTCCCTTCAGAAATGGAGTTAAATCCCAGGCTCTGTGTCTTCCTACAAGCAAGACATCTGTTTAGGTAAAATCAGTCACTTTTCATCTCAGAGGAACCTACATCGTTCACGAAGGTCACACGTTTCTCGCTCTTAACTGGAAAGCATTGCATGTTACAGGAACTGTAGTTTGTATCAGTTTCTGAAAAAGAGTTGATCTAGATATGGTCCGTACGTGTAGAAATATCCGTTATTTGTTCTCACCACATTTACGTTTCTGCTGTATTAGAGATTCTTAGAAAGCAAGAGGGTGCTTCTTGCTCTAAAGCACAGTATGTTTCATGGATGAGGACTGTGCTGTGTGTTTCCCTTCATAAATGGAGTTAAATCACAGGCTTTGTATCTTCCTACTAGCAAGACATCGTTTCACGTAAACTCAGTCACCTTTCAGCTCAAACAAAGCTACATCGTTCACAAAGCTCACAAGTTTCTCGCTCTTAACTGGAAAGCATTGCATGTCAGAGGAACTGTGGTTTGTATCAGTTTCAGAAGAAGAGTTAACCTAGATATGGTCTGTATGTGTAGGAAACACCGTTATTTTGTTCTGAAAACAGTCACGTTTTCTGCTATATTAGAGACACTTAGAAACGAAGAGCGAGGTTCTTGTTCTAAAGCAGATTGTGTTTCATCGATGAGAACTGTGCTGTGTGTTTCCCGTCAGAAATGGAGTTAAAGCTCAGGCTCTGTGTCTTCCTACAAGCAAGACATCTTTTCAGGGAAACTCAGTCCCTTTTCTTAACTGTAAAGCATTGTATGTGAGAGGAACTGTGCTTTGTATCAGTTTCAGAACAATAGTTGACCTAGCTATGGTCCGTAAGTTTATGAAACACCGTTATTTTGTTCTGACCACAGTCACGTTTCCTGCTGGATTAGAGACTCTTAGAAAGCAAGATCGTGCTTCTTGCTCTAAAGCAGAGTAGTCTCATGGATGAGAACTGTGCTGTGTGTTTCCCTTCAGAAATGGAGTTAAATTTCAGGCTCTGTTTCTTCCTACAAGCAAGATATCATTTCAGGCAAACGCAGTCACTATTCAGCTCAAATGAATATAAATCGTTTACGAAGATCACACGTTTCTCGCTGTTAACTGTATAGCATTGGATGTTAGATGACTTGTGGTTTCTATCAGTTTCAGAAGCAGAGTTGACCTAGCAATGGTCTGTATGTGTAGGAAACACCGTTCTTTTGTTCTGAGTACCCTCAAGTTTCTGGCTCTATTAGAGACTCTAGAAAGAAAGAGCATGCTTCGTGCTCTAAAGCAGAGTGTGTTTCATGGATGAGAACTGTGCTGTGTGTTTCCCTTCAGAAATGGAGTTAAATCCCAGATTCTGTATCTTCCTACAAGCAAGACATCTTTTCAGGTAAACTCAGTCAATTTTCAGCTCAGAGGAAGCTACATCGTTCACGAAAGTCACACGTTTCTCGCTCTTAACTTGAAAGCATTGCATGTTAGAGGAACTGTGGTTTGTATCATTTTCAGAAGAAGAGTTGTCCTAGATATGGTCCGTACGTTTAGGAAACTCTGTTATTTTTTTCTCACCACAGTTACGTTTCCTGCTATATTAGAGATTCTTAGAAAGCAAGAGCGTGCTTCTTGCTCTAAAGCAGAGTGTGTTTCATGGATGAGAACTGTGCTGTGTGTTTCCCTTCAGAAATGGAGTTAAATTCCAGGCTCTGTTTCTTCCTACAAGCAAGAAATCATTTCAGGTAAACGCAGTCACTTTTCAGCTCAAATGAATATAAATCGTTTACAAAGATCACACGTTTCTCGCTCTTAACTGTATAGCATTTTATTTTAGATGACTTGTGGTTTCTATCTGTTTCAGAAGCAGAGTTGAACTAGCTATGGTTCTTATATGTAGGAAACACCGTTCTTTTGTTCAGAGCACCCTCATTTTTCTGGCTCTATTAGAGACTCTAGAAAGCAAGAGCAGGCTTCGTGCTCTAAAGCAGAGTGTGTTTCATGGATGAGAAATGTGCTGTGTGCTTCCCTTCAGAAATGGAGTTAAATAACAGGCTCAATGTCTTCCTACAAGCAAGTCATCATTTCAGGTAAACTAAGTCTCTTTTCAGCTCAAAGGAAGCTACATCGTTCACAAAGCTCACACGTTTCTCACTCTTAACTGTAAAGCATTGTATGTTAGAGGAACTGTGGTATGTATCTGTTTCAGAAGAAGACTTGACCTAGATATGGTCTGTATGTGTAGGAAACACCGTTATTTTGTTCTGAAAACAGTCACGTTTTCTGCTATATTAGAGACACTTAGAAACGAAGAGCGAGGTTCTTGTTCTGAGGCAGATTGTGTTTCATCGATGAGAACTGTGCTGTGTGTTTCCCGTCAGAAATGGAGTTAAAGCTCAGGCTCTGTGTCTTCCTACAAGCAAGACATCTTTTCAGGGAAACTCAGTCCCTTTTCTTAACTGTAAAGCATTGTATGTGAGAGGAACTGTGCTTTGTATCAGTTTCAGAACAATAGTTGACCTAGCTATGGTCCGTAAGTTTATGAAACACCGTTATTTTGTTCTGACCACAGTCACGTTTCCTGCTGGATTAGAGACTCTTAGAAAGCAAGATCGTGCTTCTTGCTCTAAAGCAGAGTAGTCTCATGGATGAGAACTGTGCTGTGTGTTTCCCTTCAGAAATGGAGTTAAATTTCAGGCTCTGTTTCTTCCTACAAGCAAGATATCATTTCAGGCAAACGCAGTCACTATTCAGCTCAAATGAATATAAATCGTTTACGAAGATCACACGTTTCTCGCTCTTAACTGTATAGCATTGGATGTTAGATGACTTTTGGTTTCTATCAGTTTCAGAAGCAGAGTTGACCTAGCAATGGTCTGTATGTGTAGGAAACACCGTTCTTTTGTTCTGAGTACCCTCAAGTTTCTGGCTCTATTAGAGACTCTAGAAAGAAAGAGCATGCTTCGTGCTCTAAAGCAGAGTGTGTTTCATGGATGAGAACTGTGCTGTGTGTTTCCCTTCAGAAATGGAGTTAAATCCCAGATTCTGTATCTTCCTACAAGCAAGACATCTTTTCAGGTAAACTCAGTCAATTTTCAGCTCAGAGGAAGCTACATCGTTCACGAAAGTCACACGTTTCTCGCTCTTAACTTGAAAGCATTGCATGTTAGAGGAACTGTGGTTTGTATCATTTTCAGAAGAAGAGTTGTCCTAGATATGGTCCGTACGTTTAGGAAACTCTGTTATTTTTTTCTCACCACAGTTACGTTTCCTGCTATATTAGAGATTCTTAGAAAGCAAGAGCGTGCTTCTTGCTCTAAAGCAGAGTGTGTTTCATGGATGAGAACTGTGCTGTGTGTTTCCCTTCAGAAATGGAGTTAAATTCCAGGCTCTGTTTCTTCCTACAAGCAAGAAATCATTTCAGGTAAACGCAGTCACTTTTCAGCTCAAATGAATATAAATCGTTTACAAAGATCACACGTTTCTCGCTCTTAACTGTATAGCATTTTATTTTAGATGACTTGTGGTTTCTATCTGTTTCAGAAGCAGAGTTGAACTAGCTATGGTTCTTATATGTAGGAAACACCGTTCTTTTGTTCAGAGCACCCTCATTTTTCTGGCTCTATTAGAGACTCTAGAAAGCAAGAGCAGGCTTCGTGCTCTAAAGCAGAGTGTGTTTCATGGATGAGAAATGTGCTGTGTGCTTCCCTTCAGAAATGGAGTTAAATAACAGGCTCAATGTCTTCCTACAAGCAAGACATCATTTCAGGTAAACTCAGTCTCTTTTCAGCTCAAAGGAAGCTACATCGTTCACAAAGCTCACACGTTTCTCACTCTTAACTGCAAAGCATTGTATGTTAGAGGAACTGTGGTATGTATCTGTTTCAGAAGAAGACTTGACCTAGATATGGTCCATAAGTGTAGGAAACACCGTTATTTTGTACTGACCACAGTCACGTTTCCTGCTGTATTAGAGACTCTTAGAAAGCAAGAGCGTGCTTCTTGCTCTTAAGCAGATTTTGTTTCATGGATGAGAAATGTTCTGTGTGCTTCCCTTCAGAAATGGAGTTAAATAAAAGGCTCAATGTCTTCCTACAAGCAAGACATCATTTCAGGTAAACGCAGTCATTTTTCAGCTCAAATAATATAAATCGTTTACGAAGATCACACGTGTCTCACTCTTAACTGTATAGCATGGGATGTTAGATGACTTGTGTTTTCTGTCAGTTTCAGAAGCAGAGTTGAACTAGCTATGGTCCGTATGTGTAGAAAACACTGTTCTTTTGTTCAGAGTACCCTCAAGTTTCTGGCTCTATTAGAGACTCTAGAAAGCAAGAGCATGCTTTGTGCTCAAAAGCAGAGTGTGTTTCATGGATGGGAACTGTGTTGTGTGTTTCCCTTCAGAAATGTAGTTAAATACCAGGCTCTGTGTCTTCCTACAAGCAAGACTTCTTTTCAGGTAAACTTAGTCACTTTTCAGCTCAAAGGAAGCTACATCGTTCACAAAGCTCACACATTTCTCGCTCTTAACTGGAAAGCATTGCATGTTAATGGAACTGTGCTTTGTATCAGTTTCAGAAGAAGAGTTGACCTAGATATGGTCCGTATGTGTATGAAACACCGTTATTTTGTTCTGACCACAGTCACGTTTCATGCTGTATTAGAGACTCTTAGAAAGCAAGAGCATGCTTCTTGCTCTAAAGCAGAGTGTGTTTCATGGATGAGAACTGTCCTGGGAGTTTCCCCTCAGAAATGGAGTTCAATCCCACGCTCTGTGCCTTCCTACAAACAAAATTTCTTTTCAGGTAAGAGTAGTCACTTTTCAGCTCAAAGGACCTGCATCGTTCACGAAGCTCACACATTTCTTAACGGACAAGCATTGGATGTTAGAAGACCTATGGTTTGTATCAGTTTCAGACAGAGTTGAACTAGATATGGTCCGTATGTGTGGGAAACACCGTTCTTTTGCTCTGAGCACACTCACGTTTCCCTCTGTATTAGAGACTCTAGAAAGCGAGAGAGTGCTACTTGCTCTAAAGTAGAATGTGTTTCATGGATGAGAACTGTCCTGGGAGTTTCCCTTCAGAAATGGAGTTCAATCCCAGGCTCTGTGTCTTCCTACAAGCCAGATTTCTTTTCAGGTAAACAAGGTCACTTTTCAGCTCAAAGGAAGCTACATTGTTCACAAAGCTCACATGTTTCTCGCTCTTAAGTGACAAGCATGGGATGTTAGAGAACCTGTGGTTTGTATCAGTTTTAGAAACAGAGTTGAAGTATATATGTTCCCTATGTGTAAGAAACACCGTTCCTTTTTTCGGAGCACACTCACGTTTCCTGCTGTTTTAGAGACATGAGAAAGCAAGAGCGTGCTTCTTGCTCTAAAGCAGAGTGTGTTTCAGGGATGAGAACTGTGCTTTGTGTTTCCCTTCTGAAATGGAGGTAAATCCCAGGGTCTGTGTCTTCCTACAAGCAAGAAATCGTTTCAGGTAAACACAGTCTATTTTCAGCTCAAAGGAAGCTACATCGTTCACGAAGCTCACACGTTTGTCGTTCATAATTGGAAAGCATTGGATGTTCAAGGACCTGTGGTTTTTATCAGTTTCAGAAGCAGAGTTGAACTAGAAATGTTCCATATGTTTAGGACCACTGTTCTTTTGTTCTGAGCACACTCATGTTTCCTTCTGTTTTAGAGACTCTAGAAAGCAAGACCATGCTTCTTACTCTAAAGCAGAAAGTGTTTCATGGATGAGAACTGTGCTGTGTGTATCCCTTCAGAAATGGAGTTATATCCCACGCTCTTTGCCTTCCTACAAACAAAATTTCTTTTCAGGTAAGGGTAGTCACTTTTCAGCTCAAAGGACCTGCATCGTTCAAGAAGCTCACACATTTCTCTTCTTAACGGACAAGCATTGGATATTAGAGGACCTATGGTTTGTATCAGTTTCAGACAGAGTTCAACTAGATATGGTCCCTATTTGTGTGAAACACTGTTCTTTTGCTCTGAGCACACTCACGCTTCCCTTGTATTAGAGAACTCTAGAAAGCAAGAGCGTGCTTCTTGCTCTAAAGCAGAGTGTGTTTCATGGATGAGAACTGTGCTGTGCATTTCCGTCAGAAATTGAGTTAATTCCCAAACTCTGTGTCTTCCTACAAGCAAGAAATCGTTTCAGGTAAACACAGTCACTTTACAGCTCAAATGAAGCTACATCATTCACGGAGCTCACACGTTTGTCGCTCTTATTTGAAAAGCATTGGATGTTCGAGGACCTGTGGTTTTTATCAGTTTCAGAAGCAGAGTTGAACTAGACATGTTCCGTTTGTTTAGGAAACACTGTTCTTTTGTTCTGAGCACACTCACTTTTCCTGCAGTATTAGACACTCTAGAAAGCAAGAGCTTGGTTCTTGCTCTAAAGCAGAGTGTTTTTCATGTATGAGAACTCTGCTGGGTGTTTCCCGTCAGATATGGAGTTAAATCCCAGGCTCTGTGTCTTCCTACAGGCAATAATTCATTTCATGTAAACACAGTCACTTTTCAGCTCAAAGGAGCTACATCGTTTCATGCAGCTCACATGTTTGTCGCTCTTAACTGAAAACCAGTGGAGGTTAGAGGACCTGTGGTTTGTATAAGTTTCAGAAGCAGAGTTGAACTAGATATGGTCCGAATGTGTGGGAAACACAGTTCTTTTGGTCTGAGCACTCTCATGTTTCCTTCTGTTTTAGAGAATCTAGAAAGCAAGACCGTGCTTCTTACTCGAAAGTAGAAAGTGTTTCATGGATTTGATCTGTGCTGTGTGTTTCCCTTCAGAAATGGAGTTAAATGCCATGCTGTGTGTCTTCCTACAAGCAAAATTTCTTTTCAGGTAACGGTAGTCACTTTTCAGCTCAATGGACCTGCCTCGTTCACGTCTCTCACACATTTCTCTTCTTAACGGTCAAGCATTAGATGTTAGAGGACTTATGGTTTGTATCAGTTTCAGACAGAGTTGAACTTGATATGGTCCGTATCTGTGGGAAACACCGTTCTTTTGCTCTGAGCACACTCACGTTTCCCTCTGTATTAGAGACTCTAGAAAGCGAGAGAGTGCTACTTGCTCTAAAGCAGAGTGTGTTTCATGGATGAGAACTGTCCTGGGAGTTTCCCTTCAGAAATGGAGTTCAATCCCAGGCTCTGTGTCTTCCTACAAGCAAGATTTCATTTCAGGTATACACAGTCACTTTTCAGCTCAAAGGAAGCTACATTGTTCCAAAGCTCACATGTTTCTCGCTCTTAAGTGACAAGCATGGGATGTTAGAGAACCTGTGGTTTGTTTCAGTTTTAGAAGCAGTGTTGAAGTATATATGTTCCCTATGTGTAAGAAACACCGTTCCTTTGTTCGGAGCACACTCACGTTTCCTGCTGTTTTAGAGACATGAGAAAGCAAGAGCGTGCTTCTTGCTCTAAAGCAGAGTGTGTTTCATGGATGAGAACTGTGCTTTGTGTTTCCCTTCAGAAATGGAGTTAAATCCCAGGGTCTGTGTCTTCCTACAAGCAAGACTTCGTTTCAGGTAAACACAGTCACTTTTCAGCTCAAAGGAAGCTACATCGTTCACGCAGCTCACACGTTTGTCGATCATAATTGAAAAGCATTGTATGTTCAAGGACCTGTGGTTTTTATCAGTTTCAGAAAAAGAGTTGAACTAGATATGGTCCAAATGTGTGGGAAACACAGTTCTTTTGGTCTGAGCACACTCACGTTTCCTGCTGTTTTAGAGACATGAGAAAGCAAGAGCGTGCTTCTTGCTCTAAAGCAGAAAGTGTTTCACGGATGAGAACTGTGCTGTGTGTTTCCCTCAGAAATGGAGTTATATCCCACGCTCTGTGTCTTCCTACAAACAAAATTTCTTTTCAGGTAAGGGTAGTCACTTTTCAGCTCAAAGGACCTGCATCGTTCACGAAGCTCACACATTTCTCTTCTTAATGGACAAGCATTGGATGTTAGAGGACCTATGGTTTGTATCAGTTTCAGACAGAGTTGAACTAGATATGGTCTGTATGTGTGGGAAACACTGTTCATTTGTTCTGATCACACTCACTTTTCCTGCAGTATTAGAGACACTAAAAAGCAAGAGCTTGGTTCTTGCTCTAACGCAGAGTGTTTTTCTTGATTGAGAACTGTGCTGTGTGTTTCCCTTCCGGATTGGAGTTAAATCCCAGGCTCTGTGTCTTCCTACAGGCAATAATTCGTTTCATGTAAACGCAGTCACTTTTCAGCTCAAAGGAAGCTACATCGTTCACAAAGCTCACATGAGTCTCGCTCTTAAGTGACAAGCATGGTATGTTAGAGGACCTGTGGTTTTTATCAGGCTTAGTAGCAGAGTTGAAGTATATATGTTCCCTATGTATAAGGAACACCGTTCCTTTGTTCAGAGCACACTCACGTTTCCTGATGCATTAGAGACACTAGAAAGCAAGAGCGTGCTTCTTGCTCTAAAGAAGAGTGGGTTTCATGAAGGAGAACGGTGCTGTGTGTTTCCCTTCAGAAATGTAATTAAATCCCACTCTCTGTGTTTTCCTACAAGCAAAATTTCTTTTCAGGTTAGGGTAGTCACTTTTCAGCTCAATGGACCTGCATCGTTCACGAAGCTCACACATTTCTCTTCTTAACAGACAAGCATTGGATGTTAGAGGACCTATGGTTTGTATCAGAATCAGACAGAGTTGAACTAGATATGGTCCGTATGTATGGGAAACACCGTTCTTTTGCTCTGAGCACACTCATGTTTCCCTTTGTATTAGAGACTCTAGAAAGCAAGAGCGTGCTTCTAGCTCTAAAGCAGAGTGTGTTTCATGGATGAAAACTGTGCTGTGCATTTCCTTCAGAAATTGAGTTAAATCCCAAGCTCTGTGTCTTCCTACAAGCAAGAAATCATTTCAGGTAATCACAGTCACTTTTCAGGTCAAAGGAAGCAACATAGTTCACGAAGCTCACACGTTTGTCGATCATAATTGAAAAGCATTGGATGTTCAAGGACCTGTGGTTTATATCAGTTTCAGAAGCAGAGATGAACTAGACATGTTCCGTTTGTTTAGGAAACACTGTTCTTTTGTTCTGAGCACACTCACTTTTCCTGCAGTATTAGAGACTCTAGAAAGCAAGAAATTGGGTATTGCTCTAAAGCAGAGTGTTTTTCATGTATGAGAACTGTGCTGTGTGTTTCCCATCAGAAATGGAGTTAAATCCCAGGGTCTGTGTCTTCCTACAGGCAATGATTCGTTTCATGTAAACGCAGTCACTTTTCACCTAAAGGAGCTACATTGTTTCATGCAGCTCACACGTTTGTCGCTCTTAACTGAAAACCATTGGAGGTTAGAGGACCTGGGGTTTGTATAAGTTTCAGAAGCAGAGTTGAACTAGATATGGTCCGAATGTGTGGGAAACACAGTTCTTTTTGTCTGAGCACACTCATGTTTCCTTCTGTTTTAGAGACTCCAGAAAGCAAGTCCGTGCTTCTTACTCTAAAGCAGAAAGTGTTTCATGGATGAGATCTGTGCTGTGTGTTTCCCTTCAGAAATGGAGTTAAATGCCATGCTCTGTGTCTTCCTACAAGCAAAATTTCTTTTCAGGTAAGGGTAGTCACTTTTCAGCTCAATGGACCCGCCTCGTTCACGTCTCTCACACATTTCTCTTCTTAACGGTCAAGCATTAGATGTTAGAGGACCTATGGTTTGTATCAGTTTCAGACAGAGTTGAACTAGATATGGTCCGTATGTGTGGGAAACACCGTTCTTTTGCTCTGAGCACACTCACGTTTCCCTCTGTATTAGAGACTCTAGAAAGCGAGAGAGTGCTACTTGCTCTAAAGCAGAGTGTGTTTCATGGATGAGAACTGTCCTGGGAGTTTCCCTTCAGAAATGGAGTTCAATCCCAGGCTCTGTGTCTTCCTACAAGCAAGATTTCATTTCAGGTATACACAGTCACTTTTCAGCTCAAAGGAAGCTACATTGTTCCAAAGCTCACATGTTTCTCGCTCTTAAGTGACAAGCATGGGATGTTAGAGAACCTGTGGTTTGTATCAGTTTTAGAAGCAGAGTTGAAGTATATATGTTCCCTATGTGTAAGAAACACCGTTCCTTTGTTCGGAGCACACTCACGTTTCCTGCTGTTTTAGAGACATGAGAAAGCAAGAGCGTGCTTCTTGCTCTAAAGCAGAGTGTGTTTCATGGATGAGAACTGTGCTTTGTGTTTCCCTTCAGAAATGGAGTTAAATCCCAGGGTCTGTGTCTTCCTACAAGAAAGACTTCGTTTCAGGTAAACACAGTCACTTTTCAGCTCAAAGGAAGCTACATCATTCACGGAGCTCACACGTTTGTCGCTCTTATTTGAAAAGCATTGGATGTTCGAGGACCTGTGGTTTTTATCAGTTTCAGAAGCAGAGTTGAACTAGACATGTTCCGTTTGTTTAGGAAACACTGTTCTTTTGTTCTGAGCACACTCAGTTTTACTGCAGTATTAGAGACTCTAGAAAGCAAGAGCTTGGTTCTTGCTCTAAAGCAGAGTGTTTTTCATGTATGAGAACTCTGCTGTGTGTTTCACGTCCGAAATGGAGTTAAATCCCAGGCTCTGTGTCTTCCTACAGGCAATAATTCGTTTCATGTAAACGCAGTCACTTTTCAGCTCACAGGAGCTACATTGTTTCATGCAGCTGACATGTTTGTCGCTCTTAACTGAAAACCAGTGGAGGTTAGAGGACCTGTGGTTTGTATAAGTTTCAGAAGCAGAGTTGAAGTATATATGTTCCCTATGTATAAAAAACAACGTTCCTTTGTTCGGAGCACACTCACGTTTCCTGATGCATTAGAGACACTAGAAAGCAAGAGCGTGCTTCTTGCTCTAAAGGAGAGTGGGTTTCATGAAGGAGAACTGTGCTGTGTGTTTCCCTTCAGAAATGTAATTAAATCCCACTCTCTGTGTTTTCCTACAAGCAAAATTTCTTTTCAGGTAAGGGTAGTCACTTTTCAGCTCAAAGGACCTGCATCGTTCACGAAGCTCACACATTTTTCTGCTTAACGGACAAGCATTGGATGTTAGAGGACCTATGGTTTGTATCAGAATCAGACAGAGTTGAACTAGATATGGTCCGTATGTATGGGAAACACCGTTCTTTTGCTCTGAGCACACTCATGTTTCCCTTTGTATTAGAGACTCTAGAAAGCAAGAGCGTGCTTCTAGCTCTAAAGCAGAGTGTGTTTCATGGATGAAAACTGTGCTGTACATTTCCTTCAGAAATTGAGTTAAATCCCAAGCTCTGTGTCTTCCTACAAGCAAGAAATCGTTTCAGGTAAACACAGTCACTTTTCAGCTCAAAGGAAGCAACATAGTTCACGAAGCTCACACGTTTGTCGAACATAATTGAAAAGCATTGGATGTTCAAGGACCTGTGGTTTTTATCAGTTTCAGAAGCAGAGATGAACTAGACATGTTCCGTTTGTTTAGGAAACACTGTTCTTTTGTTCTGAGCACACTCACTTTTCCTACAGTATTAGAGAATCTAGAAATCAAGAGCGTGCTTCTTGCTCTAAAGCCGAGTGTGTTTCATGGATGAGAACTGTGCTGTGAGTTGCCCTTGAGAAATGGAGTTCAATCCCAGCCTCTGTGTCTTCCTACAAGCAAGACTTCGTTTCATGTAAACGCAGTCACTTTTTAGCTCAAAGGAAGCTACATCGTTCACGCAGCTCACACGTTTGTCGCTCTTAACTGAAAACCATTGGAGGTTAGAGGACCTGTGGTTTGTATAAGTTTCAGAAGCAGAGTTGAACTAGATATGGTCCGAATGTGTGGGAAACACAGTTCTTTTTTTCTGAGCACACTCATGTTTCCTTCTGTTTTAGAGACTCTAGAAAGCAAGTCCGTGCTTCTTACTCTAAAGCAGAAAGTGTTTCATGGATGAGATCTGTGCTGTGTGTTTCCCTTCAGAAATGGAGTTAAATGCCATGCTCTGTGTCTTCCTACAAGCAAAATTTCTTTTCAGGTAAGGGTAGTCACTTTTCAGCTCAATGGACCCGCCTCGTTCACGTCTCTCACACATTTCTCTTCTTAACGGTCAAGCATTAGATGTTAGAGGACCTATGGTTTGTATCAGTTTCAGACAGAGTTGAACTAGATATGGTCCGTATGTGTGGGAAACACCGTTCTTTTGCTCTGAGCACACTCACGTTTCCCTCTGTATTAGAGACTCTAGAAAGCGAGAGAGTGCTACTTGCTCTAAAGCAGAGTGTTTTTCATGGATGAGAACTGTCCTGGGAGTTTCCCTTCAGAAATGGAGTTCAATCCCAGGCTCTGTGTCTTCCTACATGCAAGATTTCATTTCAGGTATACACAGTCACTTTTCAGCTCAAAGGAAGCTACATTGTTCCAAAGCTCACATGTTTCTCGCTCTTAAGTGACAAGCATGGGATGTTAGAGAACCTGTGGTTTGTATCAGTTTTAGAAGCAGAGTTGAAGTATATATGTTCCCTATGAGTAAGAAACACCGTTCCTTTGTTCGGAGCACACTCACGTTTCCTGCTGTTTTAGAGACATGAGAAAGCAAGAGCGTGCTTCTTGCTCTAAAGCAGAGTGTGTTTCATGGATGAGAACTGTGCTTTGTGTTTCCCTTCAGAAATGGAGTTAAATCCCAGGGTCTGTGTCTTCCTACAAGCAAGACTTCGTTTCAGGTAAACACAGTCACTTTTCAGCTCAAAGGAAGCTACATCATTCACGGAGCTCACACGTTTGTCGCTCTTATTTGAAAAGCATTGGATGTTCGAGGACCTGTGGTTTTTATCAGTTTCAGAAGCAGAGTTGAACTAGACATGTTCCGTTTGTTTAGGAAACACTGTTCTTTTGTTCTGAGCACACTCACTTTTCCTGCAGTATTAGAGACTCTAGAAAGCAAGAGCTTGGTTCGTGCTCTAAAGCAGAGTGTTTTTCATGTATGAGAACTGTGCTGTGTGTTTCCCATCAGAAATGGAGTTAAATCCCAGGGTCTGTGTCTTCCTACAGGCAATAATTTGTTTCATGTAAACGCAGTCACTTTTCAGCTCAAAGGAGCTACATTGTTTCATGCAGCTCACACGTTTGTCGCTCTTAACTGAAAACCATTGGAGGTTAGAGGACCTGGGGTTTGTATAAGTTTCAGAAGCAGAGTTGAACTAGATATGGTCCGAATGTGTGGGAAACACAGTTCTTTTGGTCTGAGCACACTCATGTTTCCTTCTGTTTTAGAGACTCTAGAAAGCAAGACCGTGCTTCTTACTCGAAAGAAGAAAGTGTTTCATGGATGAGAACTGTGCTGTATGTTTCCCTTCAGAAATGGAGTTAAATCACACGCTCTGTGACTTCCTACAAGCAAAATTTCTTTTTTGGTAAGGGTAGTCACTTTTCAGCTCAAAGGACCTGCATCGTTCACGAAGCTCACACATTTCTCTTTTTAACGGACAAGCAGTGGATGTTAGAGGACCTGTGGTTTGTATCAGTTTCAGGCAGAGTTCAACTAGATATGGTCCATTTGTGTAGGAAACACAGTTCTTTTGCTCTGAGCACAATCACGTTTCCCTCTGTATTAGAGAATCTAGAAAGCCAGAGCGTGCTTCTTGCTCTAAAGCAGAGTGTGTTTCATGGATGAGAACTGTGCTGGGAGTTTCCCTTGAGAAATGGAGTTCAATCCCAGGTTCTGTGTCTTCCTACAAGCAAGACTTCAATTCAGGTAAACACAGTCACTTTTCAGCTATAAGGAAGCTAGATTGTTCACAAAGCTCACACGTTTCTCGCTCTTAACTGAAAAGCATTGGATGTTAGAGGACCTGGGGTTTGTATCACTTTCAGAGGCAGAGTTGAACTAGATATGGTCCATATGTGTAGGACAAACAGTTCTTTTGTTCTGAGCACATTACTTTTCCTGCTGTATTAGAGACTCTAGAAAGCAAGAGCGTGCTTCTTGCTCTAAAGCAGAGTGTGTTTCCTGGATGAGAACTGTGCTGTGCATTTCCTTCAGAAATTGAGTTAAATCCCAAGCTCTGTGTCTTCCTACAAGCAAGAAGTCGTTTCAGGTGAACACAGTCACATTACAGCTCAAATGAAACAACATCGTTCACGAAGCTCACACATTTGTTGCTCTTAATTGAAAAGCATTGCATGTTAGAGGACCTGTGGTTTTCATCAGTTTCAGAAGCAGAGTTGAACTAGATATTGTCCGAATATGTAGGAAATACAGTTCTTTTGTTCTGAGCACACTCATGCTTACTTCACATTTAGATCCTCAAGAAAGCATGAGCATCCTTCTTGCTCTAAAGCAGAGTGTGTATCATGATAAGAACTGTGCTGTGTGTTTCCCTTCATAAATGGACTTCAATCCCAGGCTCTCTGTCTTCATACAAGCAAGACTTCATTTCAGGTAAACGCAGTTATTTTCAGCTCAATTGAAGCTACAATGATCAAGAAGCTCACAAGTTTGTCGATCTTAACTGACAAGCATTGGATGTTAGAGGACCTGTGGTTTGTACCAGTTTCAGAATCAGAGTTGAACTAGTTATGGTCTGCATATGTAGGATACACCGTTCTTTTTTCATGGCACACTCACGTTTCCTGCTGTATTAGAGACTCTAGAAAGCAAGAACTTGGTTCTTACTCTAAAGCACACTGGGGTTCATGAATGAGAACTGTGCTTTGTGTTTCCCTCACAAATGGAGTTCAATCCCAGGCTCTGTGTCTTCCTACAAGCAAGACTTCATTTCAGGTAAAGGCAGGAACTTTTCTTCTCAATGGAATCTACATCATTCACAGAGCTCACACGTTTCTCGCTCTTAACTGAAAAGCATTGGATGTTAGAGGACCTATGGATTGTATCAGTTTCAGAAGCAGAGTTGAACTAGATATGGTCCGAATGTGTGGGTAAGACAGTTCTTTTGGTCTGAGCACACTCATGTTTCCTTTTGTTTTAGAGAGTCTAGAAAGCAAGACCGTGCTTCTTACTCTAAATCAGAAAGTGTTTCATGGATGAGAACTGTGCTGTGTGTTTCCCTTCAGAAATGGAGTTAAATCCCACGCTCTGTGTCTTCCGACAAGCAAAATTTCTTTTTAGGTATGGGTAGTCACTTTTCACCTTAAAGGACCTGCATCGTTCACGAAGCTCACACATTTCTCTTCTTAACGGACAAGCATTGGATGTTAGAGGACCTATGGTTTGTATCAATTTCAGACAGAGTTCAACTAGATATGGTCCGTATGTGTGGGGAACACTGTTCTTTTGCTCTGAGCACACTCACGTTTCCCTCTGTATTAGAGACTCTAGAAAGCAAGAGCATGCTTCTTGCTTAAAGCAGAGTGTGTTTCATGGATGAGAACTGTGCTGGGAGTTTCACTTGAGAAATGGAGTTCAATCCCATGCTCTGTGTCTTCGTACAAGCAAGACATCGTTTCGGGTAAACACAGTCACTTTTCAGCTCAAAGGATGCTACATCATTCACAATGCTCACATGTGTCTCGCTCTTAAGTGACAAGCATGGGATGTTAGAGGACCTGTGGTTTGTATCAGTTTTAGAAGCAGAGTTGAAGTATATATGTTGCCTATGTGTAAGAAACACCGTTCCTTTGTTCAGAGCACACTCACGTTTCCTGCTGTATTAGAGACACTAGAAAGCATGAGCATGCTTCATGCTCTAAAGCAGAGTGTGTTTCATGGATGAGAACTGTGCTTTGTGTTTCCCTTCCGAAATGGAGTTAAATCCTAGGCTCTGTGTCTTACTACAGGCAATAATTCGTTTCATGTAAACGCAGTCACTTTTCAGCTCAAAGGAGCTACATCTTTCACGAAGCTCACACATTTCTCTTCTTAACGGACAAGCATTGGCTGTTAGAGGACCTATAGTTTGTATCAGTTTCTGTCAGAGTTGAACTAGATATGGTCTGTTTGTGTGGGAAACACCGTTCTTTTGCTCTGAGCACACTCATGTTTCCCTCTGTATTAGAGACTCTAGAAAGCAAGAGCATGTTTCTTGCTCTAAAGCAGAGTGTGTTTCATGGATAGGAACTGTGCTTTGTCTTTCCCTCAGAAATGGATTTCTATCCCAGGCTCTGTCTCTCCATACAAGCAATACTTCGTTTCAGGTAAATGCAGTACCTTTTCAGCTCAAAGGAAACTACAATATTCACGCAGCTCACACGTTTGTCTCTCTTAATTGAAAAGCATTGGATGTTAGAGGACCTTTGGTATTTATCAGTTTCAGAAGAAGAGTTGAACAAGATATGGTCCATATGTGTAGACAACACCGTTCTTTTGTTCTGAGCACACTCAGGTTTCCGGCTTTATTAGAGAAATTAGAAAGCAAAAGCTTGTTTCTTGCTCTATAGCAGAGTGTTTTTCATGGATGAGAATTGTGCTGTGTGTCTCCCGTCAGAAATAGAGTTAAATCCCAGGCTCTGTGTCTTCCTATAGGCAATAATTCATTTCAATAAAACGCAGTCACTTTTCAGCTAAAAGGAGCTACATTGTTCACGCAGCTCACACGTTTGTCACTCTTAACTGAAATCCATTGGAGGTTAGAGGACCTGTGGTTTGTATCAGTTTCAGAAGCAGAGTTGAACTAGATATGGGCCGAATGAGTGGGAAACACAGTTCTTTTGGTCTGAGCACACTCATGTTTCCTTCTGTTTTAGAGACTCTAGAAAGCAAGACCATTCATCTTATTATAAAGCAGAGTGTGTTTCATGGATGAGAACTGTGCTGTGTGTTTCCCTTCAGAAATGGAGTTAAATCCCAGGCCCTTTGTCTTCCTACAAGCAAGAAATCATTTCAGGTAATTCTAATCACTTTTCAGCTCAAAGGACCTACATTGATCACAAAGCTCACACATTTCTCTCCTTAACTGACAAGCATTGGATGTTAGAGGACCTGTGGTTTGTATCACTTTCAGAATCAGAGTTGAAATAGATACGGTCCTTTTGTGGAGAAAACACCGTTCTTCTGTACTGAGCACACTCAGGTTTCCTGCTGTATTAGAGAAATTAGAAAGCAAAAGCTTGGTTCTTGCTCTATAGCAGAGTGTTTTTCATGGATGAGAACTGTGCTGTGCGTTTCCTTTAGAAATGGAGTTAAATGCCAAGCTCTGTGTCTTCCTACAAGCAAGAAATCGTTTCAGGTAACTAAAGTCACTTTACAGCTCAAATGAAGCTTCATCGTTCACGTAGCTGACATATTTCTCTTCTTAACGGACAAGCATTGGATGTTAGAGGACCTATGGTTTGTATCAGTTTCAGACAGAGTTGAAATAGATGTGGTCTGTATGTGTGTGAAAAACCGTTCTTTTGCTCTGAGCACACTCACGTTTCCCTCTGTATTAGAGACTCTAGAAAGCAAAAGCTTGCTTCTTGCTCTAAAGCAGAGTGTGTTTCATGGATGAGAACTGTGCTGGGATTTTCCTTCAGAAATGGAGTTCAATCCCAGGCTCTGTGTCTTCCTACAAGCAAGACTTTGTTTCAGGTAAACACAGTCACTTTTCAGCTCAAAGGAAGCTACATCGTTCACAAAGCTCACATGTTTCTCGCTCTTAAGTGACAAGCATGGGCGGTTAGAGGACCAGTGATTGTATCACTTTTAGAAGTAGAGTTGAACTATATATGTTCCCTATTTGTAAGAAAATCCGTTCCTTTGTTCGGAGCACACTCATGTTTCCTGCAGTATTAGAGACTCTAGAAATCAAGAGCGTGCTTCTTGCTCTAAAGCCGAGTGTGTTTCATGGATGAGAACTGTGCTGTGAGTTGCCCTTGAGAAATGGAGTTCAATCCCAGGCTCTGTGTCTTCCTACAAGCAAGACTTCGTTTCATGTAAACGCAGTCACTTTTTAGCTCAAAGGAAGCTACATCGTTCACGCAGCTCACACGTTTGTCGCTCTTAATTGAAAAGCATTGGATGTTAGAGGACCTGTGGTATGTATAAGTTTCAGAAGCAGAGTTTAACTAGATATGGTCCGAATGTGTGGTAAACACAGTTCTTTTGGTCTGAGCACACTCATGTTTCCCTCTGTTTTAGAGATTCTAGAAAGCAAGACCGTGCTTCTTACTCTAAAGCAGAAAGTGTTTCATGGATGAGAACTGTGCTGTGTGTTTCCCGTCAGAAATGGAGTTAAATACCATGCTCTGTGTCTTCCTACAAGCATAATTTCTTTTCAGGTAAGGGTAGTCACTTTTCAGCTCAAAGGACCTGCATCGTTTACGAAGCTCACACATTTTTCTTCTTAACGGACAAGCATTGGATGTTAGAGGACCGGTGGTTTGTATCACTTTCAGAAGCAGAGTAGAACTAGATATGGTCCATATGTGTAGGACACACAGTTCTTTTGTTCTTAGCACATCACGTTTCCTGCTGTATTAGAGACTCTAGAAAGCAAGAGCGTGCTTCTTGCTCTAAAGCAGAGTGTGTTTCATGGATGAGAACTGTGCTGTGCATTTCTTTCAGGAATTGAGTTAAATCCCAAGCTCTGTGTCTTCCTACAAGCAAGAAATTGTTTCAGGTAAACACAGTCAATTTACAGCTCAAATGAAGCTACATCGTTCACGGAGCTCACACGTTTGTTGCTCTTAATTGAAAAGCATTGGATGTTCAAGGACCTGTGGTTTTTATCAGGTTCAGAACCAGAGTTGAACTAGACATGTTCCGTTTGTTTAGGAAACACTGTTCTTTTGTTCTGAGCACACTCACTTTTCCTGCAGTATTAGAGACTCTAGAAATCAAGAGCTTGATTCTTGCTCTAAAGCAGAGTGTTTTTCATGGATGAGAACTGTGCTGTGTGTTTCCCGTCAGAAATGGAGTTAAAATCCCAGGCTCTGTGGCTCCCTACAGGCAATAATTCGTTTCATGTAAACGCAGTCACTTTTCAGCTCAAAGAAGCTACATCTTTTCACACAGCTCACACGTTTGTCGCTCTTAACTGAAAACCATTGTAGGTTAGAGAACCTGTGCTTTGTATAAGTTTCAGAAGCAGAGTTGAACGACGTATGGTCCGAAAGTGTGGGAAACACAGTTCTTTTGGTCTGAGCACACTCATGTTTCCTTCTGTTTTAGAGACTCTAGAGAGCAAGACCGTGCTTCTTACTATAAAGCAGAAAGTGTTTCATGAATGAGAACTGTGCTGCGTGTTTCCCTTCAGAAATGAAGTAAAATCCCACGCTCTGTGTCTTCCTATATGCAAAATTTCTTTTCAGTTAAGAGTAGTAACTTTTCAGCTCAATGGACCTGCATCGTTCACAAAGCTCACAAATTTCTCTTCTATACGGACAAGCATTGGATGTTAGAGGAACTATGGTTTGTATCAGTTTCAGACAGAGTTGAACTAGATATGGTCCGTATGTGTGGGGAACACTGTTCTTTTGCTCTGAGCACACTAACCTTTCCCTCTGTAATAGAAAGTCCAGAAAGCCAGAGCGTGCTTCTTGCTCTAAAGCAGAGTGTGTTTCATGGATGAGAACTGTGCTGTGAGTTTCCCTTGAGAAGTGGAGTTCAATCCCAGGCTCTGTGTCTTCCTAGAAGCAAGAGTTCGTTTCATGTAAACGCAGTCACTTTTCAGCTCAAAGGAAGCTACATCGTTCACGCAGCTCACACGTTTGTCGCTCTTAATTGAAAAGCATTGGAAGTTAGAGGACCTGTGGTTTTTATCATGTTCAGAAGCAGAGGAGAAATAGATATGTTCCGTATGTTTAGGAAACACCGTTCTTTTGTTCTGAGCACACTCACATTTCATTCAGTATTAGAGACTCTAGAAAGCAAGAGCTTGGTTCTTGCTCTAAAGCAGAGTGTTTTTCATGGATGAGAACTGTGCTGTGTCTGTCCCATCAGAAAGGAGTTAAATCACAGGCTCTGTGTCTTCCTACAGGCAATAATTCATTTCATGTAAACACAGTCACTTTTCAGCTCAAAGGAACTACATCGTTTCACGCAGCTCACACGTTTGTTGCTCTTATCTGAAAACCATTGGATGTTAGAGGACCTGTGGTTTGTATAAGTTTCAGAAGCAGAGTTGAACTAGATATGGTCCGAATGTGTGGGAAACACAGTTCTTTTGGTCTGAGCACACTCATGTTTCCGTCTGTTTTAGAGATTCTAGAAAGCACGACCGTGCTTCTTACTCTAAAGCAGAAAGTGTTTCATGGATGAGAACTGTGCTGTGTGTTTCCTGTCAGAAATGGAGTTAAATCCCATGCTCTGTGTCTTCCTACAAGCAAAATTTCTTTTCAGGTAAGGGTAGTCACTTTTTAGCTCAAAGGACCTGCATCGTTTACGAAGCTCACACATTTTTCTTCTTAACAGACAAGCATTGGATGTTAGAGGACCGGTGGTTTTTATCATTTTCAGAAGCAGAGTTGAACTAGATATGGTCCATATGTGAAGGACACACAGTTCTTTTGTTCTTAGCACATCACGTTTCCTGGTGTATTACAGACTCTAGAAAGCAAGAGCGTGCTTCTTGCTCTAAAGCAGAGTGTGTTTCATGGATGAGAACTGTGCTGTGCATTTCCTTCAGGAATTGAGTTAAATCCCAAGCTATGTGTCTTCCTACAAGCCAGAAATCGTTTCAGGTATACACAGTCACTTTTTAGCTCAAAGGAAGCTACATCGTTCACGGAGCTCACACGGTTGTCGCTCTTAATTGTAAAGCATTGGATGTTCAAGGACCTGTGGTTTTTATCAGGTTCAGAACTAGACTTGAACTAGACATGTTCCGTTTGTTTAGGAAACACTGTTCTTTTAT
Source organism: Onychomys leucogaster (assembly GCA_949786385.1). Lineage (NCBI taxonomy): Eukaryota > Metazoa > Chordata > Mammalia > Rodentia > Cricetidae > Onychomys > Onychomys leucogaster. The sequence continues at coordinate 131,509 of CATKUP010000061.1, forward strand.
TCTGAGCACACTCACTTCTCCTGCAGTATTAGAGAATCTAGAAATCAAGAGCTTGCTTCTTGCTCTAAAGCAGAGTGTGTTTCATGGATGAGAACTGTGCTTTGTGTTTCCCTTCAGAAATGGATTTCAATCTCAGGGTCTGTGTTTTCCTACACGCAAGACTTCGTTTCAGGTAAACACAGACACTTTTCAGCTCAAAGGGAGCTACATCGTTCATGCTGCTCACACGTTTGTCGCTCTTAATTGAAAATCACTGGATGTTCAAGGAATCTGTGGTTTTTATCAGTTTTAGAAGCAGAGTTGATCTAGACATGTCCTGTATGTTTAGGAAACACTGTTCTTTTGTTCTGAGCACACTCACGTTTCCCTCTGTATTAGAGACTCTAGAAAGCAAGAGCTTGCTTCTTGCTCTAAAGCAGAGTGTGTTTCATGGATGAGAACTGTGCTTTGTGTTTCCCTTCAGAAATGGAGTTAAATCCCAGGGTCTGTGTCTTCCTACAAGCAAGAATTCATTTCAGGTAAACACAGTCACTTTTCTGCTCAAAGGAAGCTACATCGTTCACAAAGCTCACATGTTTGTCGATCATAATTGAAAAGCATTGGACGTTCAAGGACCTTTGGTTTTTATCAGTTTCAGAAGCAGAGTTGAACTAGACATGTTCCATATGTTTAGGAAACACCATTCCTTTGTTCTGAGCACACTCACTTTTCTTGCAGTGTTAGAGACTCTAGAAAGCAAGAGCTTGGTTCTTGCTCTATAGCAGAGTGTTTTCATGGATGAGAACTGTGCTGTGTGTTTTCCGTCAGAAATGGAGTTAAATCCCAGGCTCTGTGTCTTCCTACAGGCAATAATTCCTTTCATGTAAACGCAGTCAATTTCAGCTCAAAGGAGCTACATCGTTCACGCAGCTCACACATTTGTCGCTCTTAATTGAAAAGCATTGGCTGTTAGAGAACCTGTGGTTTTTATCACTTTCAGAAGAAGAGTTGAACTAGATATGGTCCAAATGTGTGGGAAACACAGTTCTTTTGGTCTGAGCACACTCAAGTTTCCTTCTCTTTTAGAGACTCTAGAAAGCAAGACCGTGCTTCTTACTCTAAAGCAGAAAGTGTTTCAAGGATGAGAAATGTGCTGTGTGTTTCCCTTCAGAAATGGAGTTAAATCGCATGGTATGTGTCTTCCTACAAGCAAGATTTCGTTTCAGGTAAGGGTAGTCACTTTTCAGCACAAAGGACCTGCATCTTATATGAAGCTCACACATTTCTCTTCTTAACAGACCTGCATGGGATGTTAGAGGACCTATGGTTTGTCTCAGTTTTAGAAGCAGAGTTGAACTAGATATGTTCCGTATGTGTGTGAAACACCATTCTTTTGCTCTGAGCACACTCACGTTTCCCTTTGTATAAGAGACTCTAGAAAGCAAGAGCTTGCTTCTTGCTCTAAAGCAGAGTGTGTTTCATAGATGAAAACTGTGCTTTGTGTTTCCCTTCAGAAATGGAGTTAAATCCCAGGGTCTGTGTCTTCCTACAAGCAAGACTTCGTTTCAGGTAAACACAGTCACTTTTCAACTCAAAGGAAGCTACATCGTTCTCGAAGCTCACATGTTTGTCGATCATAATTGAAAAGCATTGGATATTCAAGGATCTTTGGTTTTTATCACTACAGAAGCACAGTTGAACTAGACATATTCTGTATGTTTAGGAAACACCGTTCTTTTGTTCTGAGCACACTCACTACTCTTGCATTATTAGAGACACTTGAAAGCAAGAGCTTGGTTCTTGCTCTATAGCATAGTGTTTTCATGGATGAGAACTGTGCTGTGTGTTTTCCGACAGAAATGGAGTTAAATCCCAGGCTCTGTGTCTTCCTACAGGCAATAATTCGTTTCATGTAAACGCAGTCACTTTTCAGCTTAAAGGAGCTACATCGTTCACGCAGCTCACACATGTGTTGCTCTTAATTGAAAAGTATTGGATGTTAGAGGACCTGTGGTTTTTATCAGTTTCAGACAGAGTTGAACTAGATATGGTCCATATGTGTGTGAAACACCATTCTTTTGCTCTGAGCACACTCAAGTTTCCCTTTGTATTAGAGACTCTAGAAAGCAAGAGCGTGCTTCTTGCTAGAGAGCAGAGTGTGTTTAATGGATGAGAACTGTTCTGTGCATTGCTTTCAGAAATTGAGTTAAATCCCAAGCTCTGTGTCTTCCTACAAGCAAGAAATCATTTCAGGTAAACACAGTCACTTTACAGGTCAAATGAAGCTACATCATTCACGGAGCTCACACGTTTGTCTCTCTTAATTGAAAAGCATTGGATATTCGAGGACCTGTGGTTTTTATCTGTTTCAGAAGCAGAGTTGAACTAGACATGTTCCGTATGTTTCGAAAACACTGTTCTTTGTTCTGAGCACACTCACTTTCCAGCGGTATTAGAGACTCTAGAAAGCAAGAGCTTGGTTCTTGCTCTAAAGCAGAGTGTTTTTCATGGATGAGAACTGTGCTGTGTGTTTCTCATCAGAAATGGAGTTAAATCCCAGGCTCTGTGTCTTCCTACAGGCAATAATTCGTTTCATGTAAACACAGTCACTTTTCAGCTCAAAGAGCTACATCGTTTCATGCAGCTCACACGTTTGTCGCTCTTAACTGAAAACCAGTGGAGGTTAGAGGACCTGTGGTTTGTATAAGTTTCAGAAGCAGAGTTGAACTAGATATGGTCCGAATGTGTGGGAAACACAGTTCTTTTGGTCTGAGCACACTCATGTTTCCTTCTGTTTTAGAGACTCTAGAAAGCAAGACCATGCTTCTTACTCTAAAGCAGAAAGTGTTTCATGGACGAGATCTGTGCTGTGTGTTTCCCTTCAGAAATGGAGTTAAATGCCATGCTCTGTGTCTTCCTACAAGCAAAATTTCTTTTCAGGTAAGGGTAGTCACTTTTCAGCTCAATGGACCTGCATCGTTCACGAATCTCACACACATTTCTCTTTTTAACGTTCAAGTATTAGATATTAGAGGACCTATGGTTTGTATCAGTTTCAGACAGAGTTGAACTAGATATGGTCCGCATGTGTGGGAAACACCGTTCTTTTGCTCTGAGCACACTCACATTTCCCTCTGTATTAGAGACTCTAGAAAGCAAGAGCGTGCCCCTTGCTCTAAAGCAGAATGTGTTTCATAGATGAGAACTGTCGTGGGAGTTTCCCTTCAGAAATGGAGTTCAATCCCAGGCTCTGTGTCTTCCTACAAGCAAGACTTCGTTTCAGGTAAACACAGTCACTTTTCCGCTCAAAGGAAGCTACATTGTTCACAAAGCTCACATGTTTCTCGCTCTTAAGTGACAAGCATGGGATGTTAGAGAACCTGTGGTTTGTATCAGTTTTAGAAGCAGAGTTGAAGTACATATGTTCCCTATGTGTAAGAAACACCGTTCCTTTGTTCGGAGCACACTCACGTTTCCTGCTGTATTAGAGACATGAGAAAGCAGAGCGTTCTTCTTGCTCTAAAGCAGAGTGTGTTTCATTGATGAGAACTGTGCTGTGTGTTTTCCGACAGAAATGGAGTTAAATCCCAGGCTCTGTGTCTTCCTACAGGCAATAATTCATTTCATGTAAACGCAGTCACTTTTCAGCTCAAAGGAGCTACATCGTTCACGCAGCTCACACATTTGTTGCTCTTAATTGAAAAGTATTGGATGTTAGAGGACCTGTGGTTTTTATCAGTTTCAGACAGAGTTGAACTAGATATGGTCCATATGTGTGTGAAACACCGTTCTTTTGCTCTGAGCACACTCAAGTTTCCCTTTGTATTAGAGACTCTAGAAAGCAAGAGCGTGCTTCTTGCTAGAGAGCAGAGTGTGTTTAATGGATGAGAACTGTTCTGTGCATTGCTTTCAGAAATTGAGTTAAATCCCAAGCTCTGTGTCTTCCTACAAGCAAGAAATCATTTCAGGTAAACACAGTCACTTTACAGGTCAAATGAAGCTACATCATTCACGGAGCTCACACGTTTGTCTCTCTTAATTGAAAAGCATTGGATATTCGAGGACCTGTGGTTTTTATCTGTTTCAGAAGCAGAGTTGAACTAGACATGTTCCGTATGTTTCGAAAACACTGTTGTTTGTTCTGAGCACACTCACTTTCCAGCGGTATTAGAGACTCTAGAAAGCAAGAGCTTGGTTCTTGCTCTAAAGCAGAGTGTTTTTCATGGATGAGAACTGTGCTGTGTGTTTCTCATCAGAAATGGAGTTAAATCCCAGGCTCTGTGTCTTCCTACAGGCAATAATTCGTTTCATGTAAACACAGTCACTTTTCAGCTCAAAGAGCTACATCGTTTCATGCAGCTCACACGTTTGTCGCTCTTAACTGAAAACCAGTGGAGGTTAGAGGACCTGTGGTTTGTATAAGTTTCAGAAGCAGAGTTGAACTAGATATGGTCCGCATGTGTGGGAAACACCGTTCTTTTGCTCTGAGCACACTCACATTTCCCTCTGTATTAGAGACTCTAGAAAGCAAGAGCGTGCCCCTTGCTCTAAAGCAGTATGTGTTTCATAGATGAGAACTGTCGTGGGAGTTTCCCTTCAGAAATGGAGTTCAATCCCAGGCTCTGTGTCTTCCTACAAGCAAGACTTCGTTTCAGGTAAACACAGTCACTTTTCCGCTCAAAGGAAGCTACATTGTTCACAAAGCTCACATGTTTCTCGCTCTTAAGTGACAAGCATGGGATGTTAGAGAACCTGTGGTTTGTATCAGTTTTAGAAGCAGAGTTGAAGTATATATGTTCCCTATGTGTAAGAAACACCGTTCCTTTGTTCGGAGCACACTCACGTTTCCTGCTCTATTAGAGACATGAGAAAGCAGAGCGTTCTTCTTGCTCTAAAGCAGAGTGTGTTTCATTGATGAGAACTGTGCTTTGTGTTTCCCTTCAGAAATGGAGTTAAATCCCAGGGTCTGTGTCTTCCTACAAGCCAGACTTCGTTTCAGGTAAACACAGTCACTTTTCAGCTCAAAGGAAGCTACAATGTTCACGAAGCTCACACGTTTCCGATCTTAATTGAAAAGCATTGGATGTTAGAGGACTTGTGGTTTTTATCAGTTTTAGAAGCAGAGTTGATCTAGACATGTCCCGTATGTTTAGGAAACACTGTTCTTTTGTTCTGAGCACACTCACGTTTCCCTCTGTATTAGAGACTCTAGAAAGCAAGAGCTTGCTTCTTGCTCTAAAGCAGAGTGTGTTTCATGGATGAGAACTGTGCTTTGTGTTTCCCTTCAGAAATGGAGTTAAATCCCAGGGTCTGTGTCTTCCTTCAAGCAAGACTTCATTTCAGGTAAACACAGTCACTTTTCTGCTCAAAGGAAGCTACATCGTTCACAAAGCTCACATGTTTGTCGATCATAATTGAAAAGCATTGGACGTTCAAGGACCTTTGGTTTTTATCAGTTTCAGAAGCAGAGTTGAACTAGACATGTTCCATATGTTTAGGAAACACCATTCCTTTGTTCTGAGCACACTCACTTTTCTTGCAGTGTTAGAGACTCTAGAAAGCAAGAGCTTGGTTCTTGCTCTATAGCAGAGTGTTTTCATGGATGAGAACTGTGCTGTGTGTTTTCCGTCAGAAATGGAGTTAAATCCCAGGCTCTGTGTCTTCCTACAGGCAATAATTCGTTTCATGTAAACTCAGTCAATGTCAGCTCAAAGGAGCTACATCGTTCACGCAGCTCACACGTTTGTCGCTCTTAATTGAAAAGCATTGGATGTTAGAGGACCTGTGGTTTTTATCACTTTCAGACGAAGAGTTGAACTAGATATGGTCCAAATGTGTGGGAAACACAGTTCTTTTGGTCTGAGCACACTCATGTTTCCTTCTCTTTTAGAGACTCTAGAAAGCAAGACCGTGCTTCTTACTCTAAAACAGAAAGTGTTTCAAGGATGAGAACTGTGCTGTGTGTTTCCCTTCAGAAATGGAGTTAAATCGCATGGTATGTGTCTTCCTACAAACAAGATTTCGTTTCAGGTAAGGGTAGTCACTTTTCAGCTCAAAGGACCTGCATCTTTCATGAAGCTCACACATTTCTCTTCTTAACAGACCTGCATATGATGTTAGAGGACCTATGGTTTGTCTCAGTTTTAGAAGCAGAGTTGAACTAGATATGTTCCGTATGTGTGTGAAACACCATTCTTTTGCTCTGAGCACACTCACGTTTCCCTTTGTATAAGAGACTCTAGAAAGCAAGAGCTTGCTTCTTGCTCTAAAGCAGAGTGTGTTTCATGGATGAAAACTGTGCTTTGTGTTTCCCTTCAGAAATGGAGTTAAATCCCAGGGTCTGTGTCTTCCTACAAGCAAGACTTCGTTTCAGGTAAACACAGTCACTTTTCAACTCAAAGGAAGCTACATCGTTCTCGAAGCTCACATGTTTGTCGATCATAATTGAAAAGCATTGGATGTTCAAGGATCTTTGGTTTTTATCACTACAGAAGCACAGTTGAACTAGACATATTCCGTATGTTTAGGAAACACCGTTCTTTTGTTCTGAGCACACTCACTACTCTTGCAATATTAGAGACACTTGAAAGCAAGAGCTTGGTTCTTGCTCTATAGCATAGTGTTTTCATGGATGAGAACTGTGCTGTGTGTTTTCCGACAGAAATGGAGTTAAATCCCAGGATCTGTGTCTTCCTACAGGCAATAATTCGTTTCATGTAAACACAGTCACTTTTCAGCTCAAAGGAGCTACATCGTTCACGCAGCTCACACATTTGTTGCTCTTAATTGAAAAGTATTGGATGTTAGAGGACCTGTGGTTTTTATCAGTTTCAGACAGAGTTGAACTAGATATGGTCCATATGTGTGTGAAACACCGTTCTTTTGCTCTGAGCACACTCAAGTTTCCCTTTGTATTAGAGACTCTAGAAAGCAAGAGCATGCTTCTTGCTATAGAGCAGAGTATGTTTAATGGATGAGAACTGTTCTGTGCATTGCTTTCAGAAATTGAGTTAAATCCCAAGCTCTGTGTCTTCCTACAAGCAAGAAATCATTTCAGGTAAACACAGTCACTTTACAGGTCAAATGAAGCTACATCATTCACGGAGCTCACACGTTTGTCTCTCTTAATTGAAAAGCATTGGATATTCGAGGACCTGTGGTTTTTATCTGTTTCAGAAGCAGAGTTGAGCTAGACATGTTCCGTATGTTTCAAAAACACTGTTGTTTGTTCTGAGCACACTCACTTTCCAGCGGTATTAGAGACTCTAGAAAGCAAGAGCTTGGTTCTTGCTCTAAAGCAGAGTGTTTTTCATGGATGAGAACTGTGCTGTGTGTTTCTCGTCAGAAATGGAGTTAAATCCCAGGCTCTGTGTCTTCCTACAGGCAATAATTTGTTTCATGTAAACACAGTCACTTTTCAGCTCAAAGAGCTACATCGTTTCATGCAGCTCACACGTTTGTCGCTCTTAACTGAAAACCAGTGGAGGTTAGAGGACCTGTGGTTTGTATAAGTTTCAGAAACAGGGTTGAACTAGATATGGTCTGAATGTGTGTGAAACACAGTTCTTTTGGTCTGAGCACACTCATGTTTCCTTCTGTTTTAGAGACTCTAGAAAGCAAGACCATGCTTCTTACTCTAAAGCAGAAAGTGTTTTATGGATGAGATCTGTGCTGTGTGTTTCCCTTCAGAAATGGAGTTAAATGCCATGCTCTGTGTCTTCCTACAAGCAAAATTTCTTTTCAGGTAAGGGTAGTCACTTTTCAGCTCAATGGACCTGCATCGTTCACGAATCTCACACACATTTCTCTTCTTAACGTTCAAGTATTAGATATTAGAGGACCTATGGTTTGTATCAGTTTCAGACAGAGTTGAACAAGACATGGTCCGCATGTGTGGGAAACACCGTTCTTTTGCTCTGAGCACACTCACATTTCCCTCTGTATTAGAGACTCTAGAAAGCAAGAGCGTGCCCCTTGCTCTAAAGCAGAATGTGTTTCATGGATGAGAACTGTCGTGGGAGTTTCCCTTCAGAAATGGAGATCAATCCCAGGCTCTGTGTCTTCCTACAAGCAAGACTTCATTTCAGGTAAACACAGTCACTTTTCCGCTCAAAGGAAGCTACATTGTTCACAAAGCTCACATGTTTCTCGCTCTTAAGTGACAAGCATGGGATGTTAGAGACCCTGTGGTTTGTATCAGTTTTAGAAGCAGAGTTGAAGTATATATGTTCCCTATGTGTAAGAAACACCGTTCCTTTGTTCGGAGCACACTCACGTTTCCTGCTGTATTAGAGACATGAGAAAGCAGAGCGTTCTTCTTGCTCTAAAGCAGAGTGTGTTTCATTGATGAGAACTGTGCTTTGTGTTTCCCTTCAGAAATGGAGTTAAATCCCAGGGTCTGTGTCTTCCTACAAGCAAGACTTCGTTTCAGGTAAACACAGTCACTTTTCAGCTCAAAGGAAGCTACAATGTTCACAAAGCTCACACGTTTCCGATCTTAATTGAAAAGCATTGGATGTTAGAGGACCTGTGGTTTTTATCAGTTTCAGAAGCAGAGTTGAACTAGACATGTTCCGTATGTTTAGGAAACACTGTTCTTTTGTTAAGAGCACACTTACTTTTCCTGCAGTATTAGAGACTCTAGAAAGCAAGAGCTTGGGTATTGCTCTAAAGCAGAGTGTTTTTCATGTATGAGAACTGTGCTGTGTGTTTCCCGACAGAAATGGAGTTAAATCCCAGGCTCTGTGTCTTCCTACAGGCAATAATTCGTTTCATGTAAAAGCAGTCACTTTTCAGCTCAAAGGAGCTACATCGTTTCATGCAGCTCACACGTTTGTCGCTCTTAACTGAAAACCAGTGGCGGTTAGAGTACCTGTGGTTTGTATAAGTTTCAGAAGCAGAGTTGAACTAGATATGGTCCGAATGTGTGAGAAACACAGTTCTTTTGGTCTGAGCACACTCATGTTTCCTTCTGTTTTAGAGACTCTAGAAAGCAAGACCGTGCTTCTTACTCTAAAGCAGAAAGTGTTTCATGGATGAGACCTGTGCTGTGTGTTTCCCTTCAGAAATGGAGTTCAATCCCATGCTCTGTGTCTTCCTACAAGCAAAATTTCTTTTCAGGTAAGGGTAGTCACTTTTCAGCTCAATGGACCTGCATCGTTCACGTCTCTCACACATTTCTCTTCTTAACTGTCAAGCATTAGATGTTAGAGGACCTATGGTTTATATCAGTTTCAGACAGAGTTGAACTAGATATGGTCCGTATGTGTGTGAAACACCGTTCTTTTGCTCTGAGCACACTCAAGTTTCCCTTTGTATTAGAGACTCTAGAATGCAAGAGCGTGCTTCTTGCTATAGAGCAGAGTGTGTTTCATGGATGAGAACTGTGCTGGGAGTTTCCCTTCAGAAATGGAGTTCAATCCCAGGCTCTGTTTCTTCCTACAAGCAAGCCTTCATTTCAGGTAAACACAGCCACTTTTCATCTCAAAGTAGGCTACATTGTTCACAAAGCTCACACGTTTCTCGCTCTTAAATGAAAAGCATTGGATGTTAGAGGACCTGTGGTTTGTATCACTTTCAGAAGCAGAGTTGAACTAGATATATTCCATATGTGTAGGACACACAGTTCTTTTGTTCTGAGCACATCACGTTTCCTGCTGTATTAGAGACACTAGAAAGCAAGAGCTTGCTTCTTGCTCTAAAGCAGATTGTGTTTCATGGATGAGAACTGTGCTGTGCATTTTCTTCAGAAATTGAGTTAAATCCCAAGCTCTGTGTCTTCCTACAAGCAAGATATGGTTTCAGGTATACACAGTCACATTTCAGCTCCAAGGAAGCTACATCGTTCACGCTGCTCACACGTTTGTCACTCTTAATTGAAAACATTGGATGTTAGAGGACCTGTGGTTGTTATCAGTTTCAGAAGCAGAGTTGAACTAGACATGTTCTGTATATTTAGGAAACACTGTTCTTTTGTTCTGAGGACACTCACTTTTCCTGCAGTATTAGAGACTCTAGAAAGCAAGAGCTTGGTTTTTGCTCTAAAGCAGAGTGTTTTTCATGGATGAGAACTGTACTGTGTGTTTCCCTTCAGAAATTGAGTTAAATCCCAGGCTCTGTGTCTTCCTACAAGCAAAATTTCTTTTCAGGTAAGGGTAGTCACTTTTCAGCTCAAAGTACCTGCATCGTTCATGAACCTCACACATTTCTCTTCTTAACGGACAAGCATTGGATGTTAATGGACCTATGGTTTGTCTCAGTTTCAGACAGAGTTGAACTAGATATGGTCCGTATGTGTGTGAAACACCATTCTTTTGCTCTGAGCACACTCAAGTTTCCCTTTGTATTAGAGACTCTAGAATGCAAGAGTGTGCTTCTTGCTATAGAGCAGAGTGTGTTTCATGGATGAGAACTGTGCTGTGTGTTTCTCTTCAGAAATGGAGTTCAATCCCACGGTCTGTGTCTTCCTACAAGCAAAATTTCTTTTCAGGTAAGGGTAGGCACTCTTCAGCTCAAAGGACCTGCATCGTTCACGAAGCTCACACATTTCTCTATTAAACGGAAAATCATTGGATGTTACAGGACCTATGATTTGTATCAGTTTCAGATAGAGTTGAACTAGATATGTTCCGTATTTGTAGGAAACACTGTTCTTTTTTCTGAGCACACTCAGTTTTCCTGCTGTATTAGAGACTCTACAAAGCAAGAGCATGTTTCTTGCTCTAAAGCAGAGTGTGTTTCATGGATAGGAACTGTGCTTTGTGTTTCCCTCAGAAATGGAGTTCAATCCCAAGCTCTGTGTCTCCGTACAAGCAATACTTCGTTTCAGGTAAAGGCAGTAACTTTTCAGCTCAAAGGAAACTACAACATTCACGCAGCTCACACGTTTGTCGCTCTAAATTGAAAAGCATTGGATGTTAGAGGACCTGTGGTATTTATCAGTTTCAGAAGCAGTGTTGAACAAGATATGGTCCATATGTGTAGAAAACACCGTTCTTTTGTTCTGAGCACACTCAGGTTTCCTGCTTAATTAGAGAAATTAGAAAGCAAAAGCTTGGTTCTTGCCCTATTTCAGAGTGTTTTTCATGGATGAGAACTGTGCTGTGTGTTTCCCGTCAGAAATGGAGTTAAATCCCAGGCTCTGTTTCTTCCTATAAGCAATAATTCGTTTCATGTAAACGCAGTCACTTTTCAGCTCAAAGGAGCTACATTGTTCACGCAGCTCACACGTTTGTCTCTATTAACTGAAATCCATTGGAGGTTATAGTACCTGTGGTTTTTATCAGTTTCAGAAGCAGAGTTGAAATAGATATGTTCCGTATGTTTAGGAAACACCTTTTTTTGTTCTGAGCACACTCACTTTTCATGAAGTATTAGACACTATAGAAAGGAAGAGCTTGGTTCTTGCTGTAAAGCAGAGTGTTTTTCATGGATGAGAACTGTGCTGTGTGTTTCCCGTCAGAAATGGAGTTAAATCCCAGGCTCTGTGTCTTCCTACAGGCAATAATTTTTTTCATGTAAACGCAGTCGCTTTTCTGCTCAAAGGAGCTACATCGCTTCATGCAGCTCACACGTTTGTCGCTCTTAACTGAAAACCATTAGAGTTTAGAGGACCTATGGTTTGTATAAGTTTCAGAAGCAGAGTTGAACTAGATATGGTCTGAATGTGTGGGAAACACAGTTCTTTTTGTCTGAGCACACTCATGTTTCCTTCTGTTTTAGAGACTCTAGAAAGCAAGACCGTGCTTCTTACTCTAAAGCAGAAAGTTTTTCATGGCTGAGAACTGTGCTGTGTGTTTCACTTCAGAAATGGAGTTCAATCCCACGATCTGTGTCTCCCTACAAGCAAAATTTCTTTTCAGGTAACGGTAGTCACTCTTCAGCTCTAAGGACCTGCATCGTTCACAAAGCTCACACATTTCTCTTCTAAACGGACAATCATTGGATGTTACAGGACCTATGGTTTGTATCAGATTCAGACAGAGTTGAACTAGATATGTTCCGTTTGTGTAGGAAACACTGTTCTTTTTTCTGAGCACACTCAGTTTTCCTGCTGTATTAGAGACTCTGGAAAGCAAGAGCATGTTTCTTGCTCTAAAGCAGAGTGTGTTTCATGGAGAGGAACTGTGGTTTGTGTTTCCCTCAGAAATGAAGTGCAATCCCAGGCTCTGTGTCTTCGTTCAAGCAATACTTCGTTTCAGGTAAAGGCAGTAACTTTTCACCTCAAAGGAAACTACAACATTCACGCAGCTCACACGTTTGTCGCTCTTAATTGAAAAGCATTGGATGTTAGAGGACCTGTGGTATTTATCAGTTTCAGAAGCTGAGTTGAACTAGATATGGTCCGTATGTGTAGAAATCACCTTTCTTTTGTTCAGAGCACACTCAGGTTTCCTGCTTTATTAGAGAAATTAGAAAGCAAAAGCTTGGTTCTTGCTCTATAGCAGAGTGTTTTTCATGGATGAGAACTGTGCTGTGTGTTTCCCATCAGAAATGGAGTTAAATCCCAGGCTCTGTGTCTTCCTATAGGCAATAATTCGTTTCATGTAAACGCAGTCACTTTTCAGCACAAAGGAGCTACATTGTTCACGCAGCTCACACGTGTGTCGCTCTTAACTGAAATCCATTGGAGGTTAGAGGACATGTGGTTTGTATCAGTTTTAGAAGCAGAGTAGAACTAGATATGGTCCGAATGTGTGGGAAACACAGTTCTTTTGGTCTGAGCACACTCATGTTTCCTTCTGTTTTAGAGACTCTAGAAAGCAAGACCATTCTTCTTATTATAAAGCAGAGTGTGTTTCATGGATGAGAACTGTGCTGTGTTTCCCTTCAGAAATGGAGTTAAATCCCAGGCTCTGTGTCTTCCTACAAGCAAGACATCATTTCAGGTAATTCTAATCACTTTTCAGCTCAAAGGACCTACATTGATCATGAAGCTCACACATTTCTCTCCTTAACTGACAAGCATTGGATGTTAGAGGACCTGTGGTTTGTATCACTTTCAGAATCAGAGTTGAACTAGATATTGTCCTTTTTTGTAGAAAACACCGTTCTTCTGTTCTGAGCACACTCAGGCTTCCTGCTGTATTAGAGAAAGTAGAAAGCAAAAGCTTGGTTCTTCTCTATAGCAGAGTGTTTTTCATGGATGAGAACTGTGCTGTGCGTTTCCTTTAGAAATGGAGTTAAAGGCGAAGCTCTGTGTCTTCCTACAAGCTAGAAAACGTTTCAGGTAAACACCGTCACTTTACAGCTCAAATGAAGCTACATTGTTCACGAAGCTCACATATTTCTCTTCTATTCTAAAGCAGAAAGGGTTTCAAGGATGAGAACTGTGCTGTGTGTTTCCCTTCAGAAATGGAGCAAATCCCATGCTCTTTTTCTTCCTACAAGCAATATTTCGTTTCAGGTAAGGGTAGTCACTTTTCAGCTCAACGGACATGCATCGTTCATGAAGCTCACACATTTCTCTTCTTAACGGACAAGCATGGGATGTTAGAGGACCTATGGTTTGTCTCAGTTTTAGAAGCAGATTTGAACTAGATATGGTCCGTATGTGTGTGAAACACCATTCTTTTGCTCTGAGCACACTCACGTTTCCCTTTGTATTAGAGACTCTAGAAAGCAAGAGCGTGCTTCTTGCTCTAAAGCAGAGTGTGTTTCATGGATGAGAACTGTGCTGGGAGTTTCCCCTCAGAAATGGGGTTCAATCCCAGGTTCTGTGTCTTCCTACAGGCAAGACTTCGTTTCAGGTAAACACAGTCACTTTTCAGCTCAAAGGAAGATACATCGTTCACAAAGCTCACACGTTTCTCACTCTTAACTGAAAAGCATTGGATGTTAGAGTACCTGGGGTTTGTATCACTTTCAATGCAGAGTTGAACTAGATATGGTCCATATGTGTAGGACACACAGTTCCTTTGTACTGAGCACATCACATTTCCTGCTGCATTAGAGACTCTAGAAAGCAAGTGCGTGCTTCTTGCTCTAAAGCAGAGTGTGTTTCATGGATGAGAACTGTGCTGTGCATTTCCATCAGAAATGGAGTTCAATCCCAAGCTCTGTGTCTTCCTAAAAGCAAGACACCGTTTCATGTAAACACAGTCACTTTTCAGCTAAAATGAAGCTACATCGTTCACGAAGCACACGTTTGTCGATCTTAATTGGAAAGCATTGGATGTTATAGGACCTGTGGTTTTTATCAGTTTCAGAAGCAGAGTTGAACTAGACATGTTCTGTATATTTAGGAAACACTGTTCTTTGTTCTGAGGACACTCACTTTTCCTGCAGTATTAGAGTCTCTAGAAAGCAAGAGCTTGGTTCTTGCTCTAAAGCAGAGTGTTTTTCATGGATGAGAACTGTGCTGTGTGTTTCCCTTTAGAAATTGAGTTAAATCCCAGGCTCTGTGTCTTCCTAAAAGCAAAATTTCTTTTCAGGTAAGGGTAGTCACTTTTCAGCTCAAAGGACCTGCATCGTTCATGAACCTCACACATTTCTCTTCTTAACGGACAAGCATTGGATGTTAGAGGACCTATGGTTTGTCTCAGTTTCAGACAGAGTTGAACTAGATATGGTCCGTATGTGTGTGAAACACTGTTCTTTTGCTCTGAGCACACTCAAGTTTCCCTTTGTATTAGAGACTCTAGAATGCAAGAGTGTGCGTCTTGCTATAGAGCAGAGTGTGTTTCATGGATGAGAACTGTGCTGTGTGTTTCACTTCAGAAATGGAGTTCAATCCCACGGTCTGTGTCTTCCTACAAGCAAAATTTCATTTCAGGTAAGGGTAGTCACTCTTCAGCTCAAAGGATCTGCATCGTTCACGAAGCTCACACATTTCTCTTCTAAACGGAAAGTCATTGGATGTTACAGGACCTATGGTTTGTATCAGTTTCAGATAGAGTTGAACTAGATGTTTTCTGTATGTGTAGGAAACACTATTCTTTTTTCTGAGCACACTCAGTTTTCCTGCTGTATTAGAGACTCTAGAAAGCAAGAGCATGTTTCTTGCTCTAAAGCAGAGTGTGTTTCATGGATAGGAACTGTGCTTTGTGTTTCCCTCAGAAATGGAGTGCAATCCCAGGCTCTGTGTCTCCGTCCAAGCAATACTTCGTTTCAGGTAAAGGCAGTAACTTTTCAGTTCAAAGGAAACTACAACATTCACGCAGCTCACACGTTTGCCGCTCTAAATTGAAAAGCATTGGATGTTAGAGGACCTGTGGTATTTATCAGTTTCAGAAGCAGAGTTGAACAAGATATGGTCCATACGTGTAGAAAACACCGTTCTTTTGTTTTGAGCCCACTCAGGTTTCCTGCTTTATTAGAGAAATTAGAAAGCAAAAGCTTGGTTCTGGCTCTATAGCAGAGTGTTTTTCATGGATGAGAACTGTGCTATGTGTTTCCCGTCAGAAATGGAGTTAAATCCCAGGCTCTGTTTCTTCCTATAAGCAATAATTCGTTTCATGTAAACGCAGTCACTTTTCAGCTCAAAGGAGCTACATTGTTCACGCAACTCACACGTTTGTCACTATTATCTGAAATCCATTGGAGGTTATAGGACCTGTGGTTTGTATCAGTTTCAGAAGCAGAGTTGAACTAACTATGGGCCGAATGAGTGGGAAACACAGTTCTTTTGGTCTGAGCACACTCATATTTCCTTCTGTTTTAGAGCTTTAGAAAGCAAGATCATTCATCTTACTATAAAGCAGAGTGTGTTTCATGGATGAGAACCTTGCTGTGTGTTTCACTTCAGAAATGGAGTTAAATCCCAGGATCTCTGTCTTCCTACAAGCAAGAAATCATTTCAGGTAAACACAGTCACTTTACAGCTCAAAAGAAGCTTCATCGTTCACGAAGCTCACATATTTCTCTTCTTAACGGACAAGCATTGGATGTTAGAGGACCTATGGTTTGTATCAGTTTCAGACCGAGTTGAAATAGATGTGGTCTGTATGTGTGGGAAACACCGTTCTTTTGCTCTGAGCACACTCACGTTTCCCTCTGTATTAGAGAATCTAGAAAGCATGAACGTGCTTCTTGCTCTAAAGCAGAGTGTCTTTCATGGATGAGAACTGTGCTGGGATTTTTCTTGAGAAATGGAGTTCAATCCCAGGCTCTGTGTCTTCCTACAAGCAAGACTTCGTTTCAGGTAAACACAGTCACTTTTCAGCTCAAAGGAAGCTACATCGTTCACAAAGCTCACATGATTCTCGCTCTTAAGTGACAAGCATGGGATGTTAGAGGACCAGTGATTGTATCAGTTTTAGAAGCAGAGTTGAACTATATATGTTCCCTATGTGTAAGAAACACCGTTCCTTTGTTCGGAGCACACTCATGTTTCCTGCTGTATTAGAGACACTAGAAAGCAAAAGCGTGCTTCTTGCTCTAAAGCAGAGTTTGTTTCATTGATGAGAACTGTGCTGTGCGTTTCCTTCAGAAATGGAGTTAAATCCCAGGCTCTGTGTCTTTCTACAAGCAAAATTTCTTTTCAGGTAAGCGTAGTCACTTTTCAGCTCAAAGGACCTGCATCGTTCACGAAGCTCACACATTTCTCTTCTTAACGGACATGCATTGGATGTTAGAGGACCTATGGTTTGTATCAGTTTCAGACAGAGTTGAACTAGATATGGTCTGTATGTGTGGGAAACACCGTTCTTTTGCTGTGAGCACACTCAGGTTTCCCTCTGTATTAGAGACTCTAGAAAGCAAGAGCGTGCTTCTTGCTCTAAAGCAGAGTGTGTTTCATGGATGAGAACTGTGCTGGGAATTTCCCTTCAGAAATGAAGTTCAATCCCAGTGTCTGTGTCTTCCTACAAGCAAGATTTCTTTTCAGATAAACACAGTCACTTTTCAGCTCAAAGGAATCTACGTCGTTCACAAAGCTCACACGTTTCTCGCTCTTAACTGAAAAGCATTGGATGTTAGAGGACCTGTGGTTTGTATCACTTTCAGAAGCAGAGTTGAACTATATGTGAACCATATGTGTAGGACACACATTTCTTTTGTTCTGAGCACATTACTTTTCCTGCTGTATTAGAGACTCTAGAAAGCAAGAGCATGCTTCTTGCTCTAAAGCAGAGTGTGTTTCATGGATGAGAACTGTGGTGTGCATTTCCTTTAGAAATGGAGTTATATCCCAAGTTCTGTGTCTTCCTACAGGCAAGAAATCGTTTCAGGTAAACACAGTCACTTAACAGCTCAAATGAAGCTACATCATTCACGAAGCTCAGACGTTTGTCGCTCTTAATTGAAAAGCATTGGATGTTAGAGGACCTGTGGTTTTTATCAGTTTCAGAAGCAGAGTTGACCTAGATATGTTCCGTATGTTTAGGAAACACCATTCTTTTGTTCTGAACACAGTCACTTTTCATGCAGTATTAGAGACTCTAGAAAGCAAGAGCTTGGTTCTTGCTCTATAGCAGAGTGTTTTTCATGGATGAGAACTGTGCTGTGTGTCTCCCGTCAGATATGGAGTTAAATAATAGGCTCTGTGTCTTCCTACAGGCAATTATTCGTTTCATGTAAACGCAGTCACTTTTCAGCTCAAAGGAGCTACATCGTTTACGCAGCGCACATGTTTGTTGCTCTTAACTGAAAACCATTGGAGGTTAGAGGACCTGTGGTTTGTATAAGTTTCAGAAGCAGAGTTGAGCTAGATATGGTCCGAATGTGTAGGAAACACAGTTCTTTTGGCCCAATCACACTCATGTTTCCTTCTGTTTTAGAGACTCTAGAAAACAAGACCGTGCTTCTAACTCTAAAGCAGAAAGTGTTTCAAGCATGAGAACTGTGCTGTGTGTTTCCCTTCAGAAATGGAGTTGAATCCCACTCTCTGTGTCTTCCTACAAGCAAAATTTCTTTTCAGGTAAGGGTAGTCACTTTTCAGCTCAAAGGACCTGCATCGTTCATGAACCTCACACATTTCTCTTCTTAACTGACAAGCATTGGATGTTAGAGGACCTATGGTTTGTATCAGTTTTAGACAGAGTTGAACTACATATGGTCCGTTTGTGTGGGAAACACCGTTGTTTTGCTCTGAGCACACTCACGTTTCCCTTTGTATTAGAAACCCTAGAAAGCAAGAGCATGCTTCTTGTTCTAAAGCAGACAGTGTTTCATGGATGACAATTGTGCTGTGTGTTTCCCTTCTGAAATGGAGTTCAATCCCAGGGTCTGTGTCTTACTACATGCAAGAATTCGTTTCATGTAATCGCAGTCACTTTTTAGCTCAAAGGAAGCTACTCGTTCACAAAGCTCACATGTTGGTCGCTCTTAAGTGACAAGCATGGGATGTTAGAGGACCTGTGGTTTGTATCAGTTTTAGCAGCAGAGTTGAAGTATTTATGTTCCCAATGTGTAAGAAACACCGTTCCTTTGTTCGGAGCACACACACCTTTCCTGCTGTATTAGAGACACTAAAAAGCAAGTGCGTGCTTCTTGCTCTAAAGCAGAGTGTGTTTCATGGATGAGAACTGTGCTTGTAGTTTCGCTTCAGAAATGGAGTTAAATCCCAGGCTCTGTTTCTTCCTACAAGCAAGACTTCGTTTCAGGTAAACACAGTCACTTTTCATCTCAAAGGAAGCTACATCGTTCACAAAGCTCACACGTTTCTCGCTCTTAAATGAAAAGCATTGGATGTTAGAGGACCTGGGGTTTGTATCACTTTCAGAAGCAGAGTTGAACTAGATATGGTCCATATGTCTAGGACACACAGTTCTTTTGTTCCGAGCACATCACGTATCCTGCTGTATTAGAGACTCTAGAAAGCAAGAGCGGGCTTCTTGCTCTAAAGCAGAGTGTGTTTCATGGGTGAGAACTGTGCTTTGTGTTTCCCTTCAGAAATGGAGTTACATCCCAGGGTCTGTGTCTTCCTACAAGCAAGACTTCGTTTCAAGTAAACACAGTCACTTTTCAGCTAAAATGAAGCTACTTAGTTCACGAAGATTATACGTTTGTCGATCTTAATTGAAAAACATTGGATGTTAGAGGACCTGTGGTTTTTATCAGTTTCAGAAGCAGAGTTGAACTAGATATGGTCCGAATGTGTGGGAAACACAGTTCTTTTGGTCTGAGCACACTCATGTTTCATTCCCTTTTAGACACTCTAGAAAGCAAGACCGTGCTTCTTACTCTAAAGTAGAAAGTGTTTCATGGATGAGAACTGTGCTATGTGTTTCCCTTCAGAAATGGAGTTAAATCCCACGCTCTGTGTCTTCCTACAAGCAAAATTTCTTTTCAGGTAAGGGGAGTGACTTTTCAGCTCAAAGGACCTGCAACGTTCACGAAGCTCACACATTTCTCTTCTTAACAGAGAAGCATTGGCTGTTAGAGGACCTATGGTTTGTATCAGTTCCAGACAGAGTTGAACTAGATATGATCCGTATGTGTGGGAAACTCTGATCTTTTCCTCTGAGCACACTCACGTTTCCCTCTGTATTACAGACTCTAGAAGACAAGAGCGTGCTTCTTGCTCTAAAGCAGAGTGTGTTTCATGAATGAGAACTGTGCTGGGATATTCCCTTCAGAAATGGAGTTCAATCCCAGTCTCTGTGTCTTTCTACAAGCAAGACTTCGTTTCAGGTAAACACAGTAACTTTTCAGCTCAAAGGAAGCTACATTGTTCACAAAGCTCACACGTTTGTCGCTCTTACATGAAAAGCATTGGATGTTAGATGACCTATGTTTTTTATAACTTTTAGAATCAGAGTTGAACTAGATTGTTCCGTATGTTAGGAAACACTGTTCTTTGGTTCTGAGCACACTAACTTATCCTGCAGTATTAGAGACTCTAGAAAGCAAGAGCTTGGTTCTTGCTCTATAGCAGAGTGTTTTCATGGATGAGAACTGTGCTGTGTGTTTCCTGTCAGAAATGGAATTAAATACCAGGCTCTGTGTCTTCCTGCAGGCAATAATTCGTTTCATGTAAACGCAGTCACTTTTCAGCTCAAAGGAGCTACATTGTTCACCCAGCTCACACGTTTGTCGCTCTTAACTGAAATCCATTAGAGGTTAGAGGACCTGTGGTTTGCATAAATTTCAGAAGCAGGGTTTAACTAGATATGGTCCGAATGTGTGGGAAACACAGTTCTTTTGCTCTGAGCACACTCATGTTTCCTTCTGTTTTAGAGACTCTAGAAAGCAAGACCGTGCTTCTTACTCTAAAGCAGAAAATGTTTCATGGATGAGAACTGTGCTGTGTGTTTTCCTTCAGAAATGGAGTTATATACCACTCTCTGTGTCCTCCTACAAACAAAATTTCTTTTCAGGTAAGGGTAGTCATTTTTCAGCTCAAAGGACCTGCATCGTTCACGAAGCTCACACATTTCTCTTCTTAACAGAGAAGCATTGGATGTTAGAGGACCTTTGGTTTGTATCAGTTTCAGACAGAGTTGAACTAGATATGGTCTGTATGTGTGGGAAACTCCGATCTTTTGCTCTGAGCACACTCACGTTTCCCTCGGTATTAGAGAGTCTAGAAAGCAAGAGCGTGCTTCCTGCTCTAAAGCAGAGTGTATTTCATGGATGAGAAGTGTGTTGGGAGTTTCCCTTCAGAAATGGAGTTCAATCCCAGGCTCTTTGTCTTCCTACAAGCAAGACTACGTTTCAGGTAAACACAATCACTTTTCAGCTCAAAGGAAGCTACATCGTTCACAAAGCTCACACGTTTGTCGCTCTTCATTGAAAAGCATTGGATGTTAGAGGACCTGTGTTTTTTATCACTTTCAGAAACAGAGTTGAACTAGATATGTTCCGTATGTTTAGGAAACACCGTTCTTTTGTTCTGAGCACACTCACTTTTCATGTAGTATTAGAGACTCTTGAAAGCAAGAGCTTGGTTCTTGCTCTATAGCAGAGTGTTTTTCATGGATGAGAACTATGCTGTGTGATTCCCGTCAGAAATGGAGTTAAATCCCAGGCTCTGTGTCTTCCTACAGGCAATAATTCGTTTCATGTAAACGCAGTCACTTTTCAGCTCAAAGGAGCTTCATTGTTCACCCAGCTCACACGTTTGTCGCTGTTAACAGAAATTCTTTGGAGGTTAGAGGACCTGTGGTTTGTATCAGTTTCAGAAGCAGAGTTGAACTAGCTATGGGCCGAATGAGTGGGAACCACAGTTCTTTTGGTCTGAGCACACTCATGTTTCCTTCTGTTTTAGAGATTTTAGAAAGCAACATCATTCATCTTATTATAAAGCAGAGTGTGTTTCATGGATGAGAACTCTGCTGTGTGTTTCCCTTCAGAAATGGAGATAAATCCCAGGCTCTCTGTCTTCCTACAAGCAAGAAATCGTTTCAGGTAATTCTAATCTCTTTTCAGCTCAAAGGACCTACATTGATCACAAAGCTCACACATTTCTCTTCTTAACGGACAAGCATTGGATGTTACAGGATCTGTGGTTTGTATCACTTTCAGAATCAGAGTTGAAATAGATACGGTCCTTTTGTTTAGAAAACACCGTTCTTCTGTACTGAGCATACTCAGGCTTCCTGCTGTATTAGAGAAATTAGAAAGCAAAAGCTTTGTTCTTGCTCTATAGTAGAGGGTTTTTAATGGATGAGAACTGTGCTGTGCGTTACCTTTAGAAATGGAGTTAAAGGCGAAGCTCTGTGTCTTCCTACAAGCAAGAAATCGTTGCAGGTAAACACAGTCACTTTACAGCTCAAATGAAGCTTCATCGTTCACGAAGCTCACATATTTCTCTTCTTAACGGACAAGCATTGGATGTTAGAGGACCTATGGTTTGTATCAGTTTCAGACAGAGTTGAAATAGATGTAGTCCGTGTGTGTGGGAAACACCGTTCTTTTGCTCTGAGCACACTCAGGATTCCCTCTATATTAGAGAATCTAGAAAGCATGAGCGTGCTTCTTGCTCTAAAGCAGAGTGTGTTTCATGGATGAGAACTGTGCTGGGATTTTCCTTGAGAAATGGAGTTCAATCCCAGGCTCTGTGTCTTCCTATAAGCAAGACTTCGTTTCAGGTAAACACAGTCACTTTTCAGCTCAAAGGAAGCTACATCGTTGACAAAGCTCACATGTTTCTCGCTCTTAAGTGACATGCATGGGATGTTAGAGGACCAGTGATTGTATCAGTTTTAGAAGCAGAGTTGAACTATATATGTTTCCTATGTGTAAGAAACACCGTTCTTTTGTTCGGAGCACACTCATGTTTCCTGCTGTATTAGAGACACTTGAAAGCAAAAGCTTGCTTCTTGCTCTAAAGCAGAGTTTGTTTCATGGATGAGAACTGTGCTGTGCGTTTCCTTCAGAAATGGAGTTAAATCCCAGGCTCTGTGTCTTTCTACAAGCAAAAATTCTTTTCAGGTAAGGGTAGTCACTTTTCAGCTCAAAGGACCTGCATCGTTCACGAAGCTTACACATTTCTCTTCTTAACGGAAAAGCATTGGATGTTAGAGGACCTATGGTTTGTATCAGTTTCAGACAGAGTTGAACTAGATATGGTCTGTATGTGTGGGAAACGCCGTTCTTTCGCTGTGAGCACACTCAGGTTTCCCTCTGTATTAGAGACTCTAGAAAGCAAGAGCGTGCTTCTTGCTATAAAGCAGAGTGTGTTTCATGGATGAGGACTATGCTGGGAGTTTCCCTTCAGAAATGAAGTTCAATCCCAGTGTCTGTGTCTTCCTACAAGCAAGATTTCTTTTCAGATAAACACAGTCACTTTTCAGCTCAAAGGAATCTACGTCGTTCACAAAGCTCACACGTTTCTCGCTCTTAACTGAAAAGCATTGGATGTTAGAGGACCTGTGGTTTGTATCACTTTCAGAAGCAGAGTTGAACTATATGTGAACCATATGTGTAGGACACACATTTCTTTTGTTCTGAGCACATTATTTTCCTGCTGTATTAGAGACTCTAGAAAGCAAGAGCATGCTTCTTGCTCTAAAGCAGAGTGTGTTTCATGGATGAGAACGGTGGTGTGCATTTCCTTTAGAAATGGAGTTAAATCCCAAGCTCTGTGTCTTCCAACAGGCAAGAAATCGTTTCAGGTAAACACAGTCACTTAACAGCTCAAATGAAGCTACATCATTCACGAAGCTCAGACGTTTGTTGCTCTTAATTGAAAAGCATTGGATGTTAGAGGACCTGTGGTTTTTATCAGTTTCAGAAGCAGAGTTGACCTAGATATGTTCCGTATGTTTAGGAAACACCATTCTTTTGTTATGAGCACAGTCACTTTTCATGCAGTATTAGAGACTCTAGAAAGCAAGAGCTTGGTTCTTGCTCTATAGCAGAGTGTTTTTCATGGATGAGAACTGTGCTGTGTGTTTCTCGTCAGAAATGGAGTTAAATACCAGGCTCTGTGTCTTCCTACACGCCATAATTTGATTCATGTAAACGCGGTCACTTTTCAGCTCAAAGGAGCTACATCGTTTCACGCATCTCACACGTTTGTCGCTCTTAAATGAAAACCATTGGAGGTTAGAGGAGCTGTGGTTTGTATAAGTTTCAGAGGCAGAGTTGAACTATATATGGTCCGAATGTGTGGGAAACACAGTTCTTTTGGTCTGAGCGCACTCATGTTTCCTTCTGTTTTAGAGACTCTAGAAAGCAAGACCGTGCTTCTTACTCTAAAGCAGAAAGTGTTTCATGGATGAGAACTGTGCTGTGTGTTTCCCTTCAGAAATGGAATTAAATTGCTCGCTCTGTGTCTTCCTAAAAGCAAAATATCTTTTCAGGTAAGGGTAGTCACTTTTCAGCTCAAAGGACCTGCATCGTTCACAAAGCTCACACATTTCTCTTCTTAACAGAGAAGCATTGGATGTTAGAGGACCTTTGGTTTGTATCAGTTTCAGACAGAGTTGAACTACATACGGTCCGTTTGTGTGGGAAAAACCGTTGTTTTGCTCTGAGCACACTCACGATTCCCTCTGTATTAGAGAATCTAGAAAGCAAGAGCGTGATTCTTGCTCTAAATCAGAGTGTGGTTCATGGATGAGAACTGTGCAGGGAGTTTCCCTTGAGAAATGGAGTTCAATCCCAGGCTCTGTGTATTCCTACAACAAGACTTCATTTCAGGTAAATGCAGGAACTTTTCTGCACAATGGAATCTACATCATTCACAGAGCTCACACGTTTCTCGCTCTTAACTGAAAAGCATTGGATGTTAGAGAACCTATGGTTTGTATCAGTTTCAGAAGCAGAGTTGAACTATATATGGTCCGAATGCGTGGGTAACACAGTTCTTTGGTCTGAGCACACTCATGTTTCCTTCTGTTTTAGAGACTCTAGAAAGCAAGACCGTGCTTCTAACTCTAAAGCAGAAAGTGTTTCATGGATGAGAACTGCGCTGTGTGTTTCCGTTCAGAAATGGAGTTAAATCCCATTCTCTGTGTCTTCCTACAAGCAAAATTTCTTTTCAGGTAAGGGGTGTCACTTTTCAGCTCAAAGGACCTGGGTCGTTCACGAAGCTTACACATTTCTCTTCTTAACGGACAAGCATTGGATGTTAGAGGACCTATGGTTTGTATCAGTTTCAGACAAAGTTGAACTTGATATGTTCCGTATGTGTGGGAAACACCTTTCTTTTGCTCTGAGCACACTCACGTTTTCCTTTGTATTAGAGACACTAGAAAGCAAGAGCGTGCTTCCAGCTCTAAAGCAGAGGGTATTTCATGGATGAGAACTGTGCTGGTAGTTTCCCTTCAGAAATGGAGTTCAATCCCAGGCTTTGTGTCTTCCTACAAGCAAGACTTCGTTTCAGGTAAACACAGTCACTTTTCAGCACAAAGGAAGCTACATCGTTCACAAAGCTCACAAGTTTCTCGCTCTTAACTGAAAAGCATTGGATGTTAGAGGACCTTGGGTTTGTATCACTTTCAGAAGCAGAGTTGAACTAGATATGGTCCATATATCTAGGACACACAGTTCTTTTGTTCTGAGCACATCACGTATCCTGCTGTATTAGAGACTCTAGAAAGCAAGAGCGTGCTTCTTGCTCTAAAGCAGAGTGTGTTTCATGGATGAGAACTGTGCTTTGTGTTTCCCTTCAGAAATGGAGTTACATCCCAGGGTCTGTGTCTTCCTACAAGCAAGACTTCGTTTCAAGTAAACACAGTCACTCTTCAGCTAAAAGGAAGCTACATCGTTCACGAAGCTCACACGTTTGTCGATCTTAATTGAAAAGAATTGGATGGTAGAGAACCTGTGGTTTTTATCAGTTTCAGAAGCAGAGTTGAACTAGATATGGTCCAAATGTGTGGGAAACACAGTTCTTTTGGTCTGAGCACACTCATGTTTCATTCCCTTTTAGAGACTCTAGAAAGCAAGACCGTGCTTCTTACTCTAAAGTAGAAAGTGTTTCATGGATGAGAACTGTTCTGTGTGTTTCCGTTCAGAAATGGAGTTAAATCCCATGCTCTGTGTCTTCCTACAAGCAAAATTTCTTTTCAGGTAAGGGTAGTCACTTTTCAGCTCAAGGAACTGCATCGTTCATGAACCTCACACATTTCTCTTCTTAACGGACAAGCATTGGATGTTAGAGGACCTATGTTATGTATCAGTTGTAGACAGAGTTGATCTATATATGGTCCGTATGTGTGTGAAACACCGTTCTTTTGCTCTGAGCACACTCACGTTTCCTGCTGTATTAGAGACTCTAGAAACCGAGAGCGTGCTACTTGCTCTAAAGCAGAATGTGTTTCATGGATGAGAACTGTGCTGTGTGTTTCCCTTGCGAAATGGAGTTAAATCCCAGGCTCTGTGTCATCCTACCAGCAAGAATTCGTTTCATGTAAATGCAGTCACTTTTCAGCTCAAAGGGAGCTACATCGTTCACGCATCTCACACGTTTGTCGCTCTTAATTGAAAACCATTGTTGGTTAGAGGACATATGCTTGGTATCACTTTTAGAAGCAGAGTTGAACTAGATATGGTCCATATGTGTAGGACACACAGTATTTTTGTCTGAGCACATCATGTTTCCTGCTGTATTAGAGACTCTAGAAAGCAAGAGCGTGCTTCTTGCTCTAAAGCAGAGTGTGTTTTATGGATGAGTACTGTGCTGTGCATTTCCTTCAGAAATTGAGTTAAATCCCAAGCTCTGTGTCTTCCTTCAAGCAAGAAATTGTTTCAGGTAAACACAGTCACTTTAGAGCTCAAATGAAGCTACATCGTTCACGGAGCTCACACGTTTTTCGCTCTTAACTGAAAAGCATTGGATGATAGTGTACCTGTGGTTTGTATCAGTTTCAGAAGCAGAGTTGAACTAGATATGTTCCGTATGTTTAAGAAACACCGTTCTTTTGTTCTGAGCACACTCACTTTTCTTGCAGTATTAGAGACACTTGAAAGCAAGAGCTTGGTTCTTGCTCTATAGCATAGTGTTTTCATGGATGAGAACTGTGCTGTATGTTTTCTGACAGAAATGGAGTTAAATCTCAGGCTCTGTGACTTCCTACAGGCAATAATTCGTTTCATGTAAACGCAGTCACTTTTCAGCTCAAAGGAGCTACATCGTTCATGTAGCACACACGTTTGTCGCTCTTAATTGAAAAGCATTGGATGTTAGAGGACCTGTGGTTTTTATCAGTTTCAGAAAAGGAGTTGAACTAGATATGGTCCGTATGTGTGGGAAACTCCGATCTTTTGCTCTGAGCTCACTCACGTTTCCCTCTGTATTAGAGACTCTAGAAGGCAAGAGCGTGCTTCTTGCTCTAAAGCAGAGTGTGTTTCATGGATGAGAACAGTGCTGGGAGATTCCCTTCAGAAATGGAGTTCAATCCCAGTCTCTGTGTCTTCCTACAAGCAAGACTACGTTTCAGGTAAACACAGTCACTTTTCAGCTCAAAGGAAGCTACATTGTTCACAAAGCTCACACGTTTGTCGCTCTTAAATGAAAAGCATTGGATGTTAGATGACCTATGGTTTTTATCACTTTCAGAATCAGAGTTGAACTAGATATGTTCTGTATATTTAGGAAACACCGTTCTTTTGTTCTGAGCACACTCTCTTTTCATGCAGTATTAGAGACTCTAGAAAGCAAGAGCTTGGTTCTTGCGCTATAGCAGAGTGTTTTTCATGGATGAGAACTGTGCTGTGTGTTTCCCGTCAGAAATTGAGTTAAATCCCATGCTCTGTGTGTTCCTACAAGCAAAATTTCTTTTCAGGTAAGGGGAGTCACTTTTCAGCTCAATGGAACTGCATTGTTCACGAAGCTCACACAATTCTCTTCATAACAGACAAGCATTGGCTGTTAGAAGACCTAAGGTTTGTATCAGTTTCAGACAGAGTTGAACTAGATATGGTCCGTATGTGTGGGAAACACCGTTCTTTTGCTCTGAGCACACTCAGGTTTCCCTCTGTATTAGAGACTCTAGAAAGCAAGAGCGTGCTTCTTGCTTTAAAGCAGAGTGTGTTTCATGGATGAGAACTGTGCTGGGAGTTTCCCTTCAGAAATGGAGTTCAATCCCAGTGTCTGTGTCTTCCTACAAGCAAGATTTCTTTTCAGATAAACACAGTCACTTTTCAGCTCAAAGGAATCTAAGTCGTTCACAAAGCTCACACTTTTCTCGCTCTTAACTGAAAAGCATTGGATGTTAGAGGACTTGTGGTTTTTATCAGTTTCAGAAGAAGAGTTGAACTAGATATGATCCAAATGTGTGGGAACCACAGTACTTTTGGTCTGAGAACACTCATGTTTCCTTCTGTTTTAGAGACTCTAGAAACCGAGAGCGTGCTACTTGCTCTAAAGCAGAATGTGTTTCATGGATGAGAACTGTGCTGTGTGTTTCCCTTGCGAAATGGAGTTAAATCCCAGGCTCTGTGTCATCCTACCAGCAAGAATTCGTTTCATGTAAATGCAGTCACTTTTCAGCTCAAAGGGAGCTACATCGTTCACGCATCTCACACGTTTGTCGCTCTTAATTGAAAACCATTGTTGGTTAGAGGACATATGCTTGGTATCACTTTTAGAAGCAGAGTTGAACTAGATATGGACCATATGTGTAGGACACACAGTATTTTTGTCTGAGCACATCATGTTTCCTGCTGTATTAGAGACTCTAGAAAGCAAGAGCGTGCTTCTTGCTCTAAAGCAGAGTGTGTTTTATGGATGAGTACTGTGCTGTGCATTTCCTTCAGAAATTGAGTTAAATCCCAAGCTCTGTGTCTTCCTTCAAGCAAGAAATTGTTTCAGGTAAACACAGTCACTTTACAGCTCAAATGAAGCTACATCGTTCACGGAGCTCACACGTTTTTCGCTCTTAACTGAAAAGCATTGGATGATAGTGTACCTGTGGTTTGTATCAGTTTCAGAAGCAGAGTTGAACTAGATATGTTCCGTATGTTTAAGAAACACCGTTCTTTTGTTCTGAGCACACTCACTTTTCTTGCAGTATTAGAGACACTTGAAAGCAAGAGCTTGGTTCTTGCTCTATAGCATAGTGTATTCATGGATGAGAACTGTGCTGTATGTTTTCTGACAGAAATGGAGTTAAATCTCAGGCTCTGTGACTTCCTACAGGCAATAATTCGTTTCATGTAAACGCAGTCACTTTTCAGCTCAAAGGAGCTACATCGTTCATGCAGCACACACGTTTGTCGCTCTTAATTGAAAAGCATTGGATGTTAGAGGACCTGTGGTTTTTATCAGTTTCAGAAAAGGAGTTGAACTAGATATGGTCCGTATGTGTGGGAAACTCCGATCTTTTGCTCTGAGCTCACTCACGTTTCCCTCTGTATTAGAGACTCTAGAAGGCAAGAGCGTGCTTCTTGCTCTAAAGCAGAGTGTGTTTCATGGATGAGAACAGTGCTGGGAGATTCCCTTCAGAAATGGAGTTCAATCCCAGTCTCTGTGTCTTCCTACAAGCAAGACTACGTTTCAGGTAAACACAGTCACTTTTCAGCTCAAAGGAAGCTACATTGTTCACAAAGCTCACACGTTTGTCGCTCTTAAATGAAAAGCATTGGATGTTAGATGACCTATGGTTTTTATCACTTTCAGAATCAGAGTTGAACTAGATATGTTCTGTATATTTAGGAAACACCGTTCTTTTGTTCTGAGCACACTCTCTTTTCATGCAGTATTAGAGACTCTAGAAAGCAAGAGCTTGGTTCTTGCGCTATAGCAGAGTGTTTTTCATGGATGAGAACTGTGCTGTGTGTTTCCCGTCAGAAATTGAGTTAAATCCCATGCTCTGTGTCTTCCTACAAGCAAAATTTCTTTTCAGGTAAGGGGAGTCACTTTTCAGCTCAATGGAACTGCATTGTTCACGAAGCTCACACATTTCTCTTCATAACAGACAAGCATTGGCTGTTAGAAGACCTAAGGTTTGTATCAGTTTCAGACAGAGTTGAACTAGATATGGTCCGTATGTGTGGGAAACACCGTTCTTTTGCTCTGAGCACACTCATGTTTCCCTCTGTATTAGAGACTCTAGAAAGCAAGAGCGTGCTTCTTGCTTTAAAGCAGAGTGTGTTTCATGGATGAGAACTGTGCTGGGAGTTTCCCTTCAGAAATGGAGTTCAATCCCAGTGTCTGTGTCTTCCTACAAGCAAGATTTCTTTTCAGATAAACACAGTCACTTTTCAGCTCAAAGGAAGCTACGTCGTTCACAAAGCTCACACTTTTCTCGCTCTTAACTGAAAAGCATTGGATGTTAGAGGACCTGTGGTTTTTATCAGTTTCAGAAGAAGAGTTGAACTAGATATGATCCAAATGTGTGGGAACCACAGTACTTTTGGTCTGAGAACACTCATGTTTCCTTCTGTTTTAGAGACTCTAGAAAGCAAGACCGTGCTTCTTACTCTAAAGCAGAAAGTGTTTCATGGATGAGAACTGTGCTGTGTGTTTCCCTTCCAAAATTGAGTTAAATCCCAGGCTCTGTGTCTTCCTACAAGCAAGAATTCGTTTCATGTAAATGCAGTCACTTTTCAGCTCAAAGGAAGCTACATCGTTCACAAAGCTCACACGTTTGTCGCTCTTAATTGAAAACCATTGGATGTTAGAGGACATGTGCTTGGTATCACTTTTAGAAGCAGAGTTGAACTAGATATGGTCCATATGTGTAGGACACACAGTTTTTTTGTTCTGAGCACATCACATTTCCTGCTGTATTAGAGACTCTAGAAAGCAAGAGCGTGCTTCTTGCTCTAAAGCAGAGTGTGTTTTATGGATGAGTACTGTGCTGTGCATTTCCTTCAGAAATTGAGTTAAATCCCAAGCTCTGTGTCTTCCTACAAGCAAGAAATAGTTTCAGGTAAACACAGTCACTTTACAGCTCAAATGAAGCTACAACGTTCATGGAGCTCACACGTTTGTCGCTCTTAAATGAAAAGCATTGGATGTTCGAGGACCTGTGGTTTTTATCAGGTTCAGAAGCACAGTTGATCTAGACATGTTCCGTTTGTTTAGGAAACTCTGTTCTTTTGTTCTGAGCACACTCACTTTTCCTGCAGTATTAGAGACTCTAGAAAGCAAGAGATTGGTTCTTGCTCTAAAGCAGAGAATTTTTCATGTATGAGAACTGTGCTGTGTGTTTCGCTTCTGAAAAGGAGTTAAATCCCACGCTCTGTGTTTTCTTACAAGCAAAATTTCTTTTTAGGTAAGATTAGTTACTTTTCAGCTCAAAGACCTGCATCCTTCACGAAGCTCACACATTTCTCTTCTTAACGGACAAGCATTGGATGTTAGAGGACCTATGGTTTGTATCAGTTTCAGACAGAGTTCAACTAGATATGGTCCGTTTGTGTGTTAAACTCCTTCTTTTGCTCTGAGCACACTCACAATTCCCTCTGTATTAGAGACTCTAGAAAGCAAGAGCGTGCTTCTTGCTCTAAAGCAGAGTGTGTTTCATGGATGAGAACTAAGCTTTGGGTCTCCCTTCAGAAATGGAGTGAAATCCCAGGGTGTGTGTCTTCCTACAAGCAAGACTTCGTTTCACATATACACAGTCACTTTTCAGCTAAAATGAAGCTACATCGTTCACGAAGCTCACACGATTGTCGATCTTAATTGAAAAGCATTGGATGTTAGAGGACCTGTGGTTTTTATGAGTTTCAGAAGCAGAGTTGAACTAGACATGTTCTGTATATTTAGAAAACACTGTTCTTTTGTTCTGAGGACACTCACTTTTCCTGCAGTATTAGAGACTCTAGAAAACAAGAGCTTGGTTCTTGCTCTAAAGCAGAGTGTGTTTCATGGATGAGACTGTGCTGTGTGTTTCCCTTCAGAAATTGAGTTAAATCCCAGGCTCTGTGTCTTCCTACAAGCAAAATTTCTTTTCAGGTAAGGGTAGTCACTTTTCAGCTCAAAGGACATGCATCGTTCATGAACCTCACACATTTCTCTTTTTAACGGACAAGTATTGGATGTTAGAGAACCTATGGTTTGTCTCAGATTCAGACAGAGTTGAACTAGATATGGTCCATATGTGTGGGAAACACCGTTCTTTTGCTCTGAGCACACTCACGTTTCCCTTTGTATTAGAGACTCTAGAAAGCAAGAGCGTGCTTCCAGCTCTAAAGCAGAGGGTGTTTCATGGATGAGAACTGTGCTGGTAGTTTCCCTTCAGAAATGGAGTTAAATCTCAGGCTCTGTTTCTTCCTACAAGCAAGACTTCGTTTCAGGTAAACACAGTCACTTTTCAGCTCAAAGGAAGCTACATTGTTCACAAAGCTCACATGTTTCTCGCTCTTAACTGAAAAGCATTGGACGTTAGAGGACATGGAGTTTGTATCACTTTCAGAAGCAGAGTTGAACTAGATATGGTCCATATGTCTAGGACACACAGTTCTTTTGTTCTGAGCACATCACGTATCCTGCTGTATTAGACACTCTAGAAAGAAAGAGCGTGCTTCTTGCTCTAAAGCAGAGTGTGTTTCATGGATGAGAACTGTGCTTTGTGTTTCCCTTCAGAAATGGAGTTACATCCCAGGGTCTTTGTCTTCCTACAAGCAAGACTTCGTTTCAAGTAAACACAGCAACTTTTCAGCTGAAAGGAAGCTACATCGATCACGAAGCTCACACGTTTGTCGATCTTAATTGAAAAGCATTGGATGGTAGAGAACCTGTGTTTTTTATCAGTTTCAGAAGCAGAGTTCAACTAGATATGGTCAGAATGTGTGGGAAACACAGTTCTTTTGGTCTGAGCACACTCATGTTTCCTTCTGTTTTAGAGACTCTAGAAAGCAAGACCGTGCTTCTTACTCTAAAGCAGAAAGTGTTTCATGGATGAGAACTGTGCTGTGTGTTTCCCTTCAGAAATGGAGTTATATCCCACGCTCTGTGTCTTCCTGCAAACAAAATATCTTTTCAGGTAAGGGTAGTCACTTTTCAGCTCAAAGGACCTGCATCGTTCACGAAGCTCACACATTTCTCTTCTTATCAGAGAAGCATTGGATGGTAGAGGACCTATGGTTTGTATCAGTTTCAGACAGAGTTGAACTAGATATGGTCCATATGTGTGGGAAACTCTGATCTTTTGCTCTGAGCACACTCACGTTTCCCTCTGTATTAGAGACTATAGATGGCAAGAGCGTGCTTCTTGCCATAAAGCAGAGTATGTTTCATGGATGAGAACAGTGCTGGGAGATTCCCTTCAGAAATGGAGTTAAATCCCAGGCTCTGTGTCTTCCAACAAGCAAGAATTCGTTTCATGTAAATGCAGTCACTTTTCAGCTCAAAGGAAGCTACATCGTTCACGCAGCTCACACCTTTGTCGCTCTTAATTGAAAACCATTTGATGTTAGAGGACCTGTGATTTTATCAGTTTCAGAAGCAGAGTAGAACTAGACATGTTCTGTATGTTTAGGAAACACTGTTCTTTTGTTCTGAGCACAGTCACTTTTCATGCAGTATTGGAGACTCTAGAAAGCAAGAGCTTCGTTCTTGCTCTATATCAGAGTGTTTTTCATGGATGAGAACTGTGCTGTGTGTTTCCCATCAGTAATTGAGTTAAATCCCATGCTCTGTGTCTTCCTACAAGCAAAATTTCTTTTCAGGTAAAGGTAGTCACTTTTCAGCTCAAAGGAACTGCATTGTTCACGAAGCTCACACATTTCTCTTCATAACAGACAAGCATTGGCTGTTAGAAGACCTATGGTTTGTATCAGTTTCAGACAGAGTTGAACTAGATATGGTCCGTATGTGTGGGAAACACCGTTCTTTTGCTCTGAGCACACTCACGTTTTCCTCTGTATTAGAGACTCTAGAAAGTAAGAACGTGCTACTTGATCTAAAGCAGAATGTGTTTCATGGATGCGAACTGTGCTGTGTGTTTCCCTTCAGAAATGGAGTTCAATCCCAAGCTCTGTGTCTTCCTACAAGCAAGACTTCTTTTCAGGTAAACACAGACACTTTTCAGCTCAAAGGAAGCTACATCGTTCACAAAGCTCACACGTTTCTCGCTCTTAACTGAAAAGCATTGGATGTTAGAAGACCTGTGGTTTGTATCACTTTCAGAAGCAGAGTTGAACAAGATATGGTCCATATGTGTAGAACACTCAGTTCTTTTGTTATGAGCACATCACGTTTACTGCTGTATTAGAGACACTAGAAAGCAAGAGCGTGCTTCTTGCTCTATAGCAGAGTGTTTTCATGGATGAGAACTGTCCTGTGTGTTTTCCGTCAGAAATGGAGTTAAATACCAGGCTCTGTGTCTTCCTACAGGCAATGATTCGTTTCATGTAAACGCAGTCACTTTTCAGCTCAAAGGAGCTACATCTTTTCACGCAGCTCACACGTTTGTCGCTATTAACTGAAAACCATTGGAGGTTAGAGGACCTGTGGTTTGTATAAGTTTCAAAAGCAGAGTTGAACTAGATATGGTCCGAATGTGTGGGAAACACAGTTCTTTTTGTCTGATCACACTCATGTTTCCTTCTGTTTTAGAGACTCTAGAAAGCAAGACCGTGCTTCTTACTCTAAAGCAGAAAGTGTTTCATGGATGAGAACTGTGCTGTGTGTTTCCCATAAGAAATGGACTTAAATCCCATGCTCTGTGTCTTCCTACATGCAAAATTTCTTTTCAGGTAAGGGTAGTCACTTTTCAGCTTAATGGACCTGCATCGTTCACGATGCTCACACATTTCTCTTCTAAACGGACAATCATTGGATGTTACAGGACCTATGGTTTGTATCAGTTTCAGACAGAGTTGAACTACATATGGTCCGTTTGTGTGCGAAACACCGTTGTTTTGCTCTGAGCACACTCACGTTTCCCTTTGTATTAGAAACTCTAGGAAGCAAGAGCATGCTTCTTGTTCTAAAGCAGACTGTGTTTCATGGATGACAATTGTGCTGTGTGTTTCCATTCTGAAATGGAGTTCAATCGCAGGCTCTGTGTCTTCCTACATGCAAGAATTCGTTTCATGTAAACGCAGTCACTTTTTAGCTCAAAGGTAGCTATGTCGTCCACAAAGCTCACATGTTTCTTGCTCTTAAGTGACAAGCATGGGATGTTAGAGGACCTGTGGTTTGTATCAGTTTTAGAAGCAGAGTTGAAGTATTTATGTTCCCTATGTGTAAGAAACCCCGTTCTTTTGTTCGGAGCACACTCACCTTTCCTGCTGTATTAGAGACACTAAAAAGCAAGTGCGTGCTTCTTGCTCTAAAGCAGAGTGTGTTTCATGGATGAGAACTGTGCTTTGTGTTTCCCTTCAGAAATGGAGTTACATCCCCGGGTCTGTGTCTTCCTACAAGCATGACTTCGTTTCACGTAAACACAGTCACTTTTCAGCTCAAAGGAGCTACATTGTTGACCCAGCTCACACGTTAGCCGGTCATAACTGAAATCCATTGGAGGTTAGAGGACCTGTGGTTTATATAAGTTTCAGAAGCAGAGTTTAACTAGATATGGTCCGAATGTATGGGAAACACAGCTCTTTTGTTCTGAGCACACTCATGTTTCCTTCTGTTTTAGAGACTCTAGAAAGTAAGACCGTGCTTCTAACTCTAAAGCAGAAAGGGTTTCATGGATGAGAACTGTGCTGTGTGTTTCCCTTCAGAAATGGAGTTAAATCCCACTCTCTGTGTCTTCCTACAAGCAAAATTTCTTTTCAGGTAAGGGGCGTCACTTTCCAGCTCAAAGGACCTGCATCGTTCATGAAGCTCACACATTTCTCTTCTTAAGGGACAAGCATTGGATGTCAGAGGACCTATGGTTTGTATCAGTTTCAGACAGAGTTCAACTAGATAGGGTCCGTATGTGTGGAAAAATCTGATCTTTTGCTCTGAGCACACTCACGTTTCCCTCTGTATTAGAGACTCTAGAAGGCAAGAGCGTGCTTCTTGCTCTAAAGCAGAGTGTGTTTCATGGATGAGAACTGTGCTGGTAGTTTCCCTTCAGAAATGGATTTAAATCCCAGGCTCTGTTTCTTCCTACAAGCAAGACTTCGTTTCAGGTAAACACAGTCACTTTTCAGCTCAAAGGAAGCTACATCGTTCACAAAGCTCACACGTTTCTCGCTCTTAACTGAAAAGCATTGGATGTTAGAGGACCTGGGGTTTGTATCACTTTCAGAAGCAGAGTTGAACTAGATATGGTCCATATGTCCAGGACACACAGTTCTTTTGTTCCGAGCACATCACGTATCCTGCGGTATTAGAGACTCTAGAAAGCAAGAGCGTGCTTCTTGCTCTAAAGCAGAGTGTGTTTCATCGATGAGAACTGTGCTTTGTGTTTCCCTTCAGAAATGGAGTTACATCCCAGGGTCTGTGTCTTCCTACAAGCAAGACATCGTTTCAAGTAAACACAGTCACTTTTCAGCTAAAAGGAAGCTACATCGTTCACGAAGCTCACACGTTTGTCGATCTTAATTGAAAAGCATTGGATGCTAGAGGACCTGTGGTTTTTATCAGTTTCAGAAGCAGAGTTGAACTAGATATGGTCCGAATGTGTGGGAAACACAGTTCTTTTGGTCTGAGCACACTCATGTTTCATTCCCTTTTAGAGACTCTAGAAAGCAAGACCGTGCTTCTTACTCTAAAGTAGAAAGTGTTTCATGGATGAGAACTGTGCTGTGTGTTTCCCTTCAGAAATGGAGTTAAATCCCACGCTCTGTGTCTTCCTACAAGCAAAATTTCTTTTCAGGCAAGGGGAGTCACTTTTCAGCTCAAAGGACCTGCAACGTTCACGAAGCTCACACAGTTCTCTTCTTAACAGAGAAGCATTGGATGTTAGAGGACCTATGGTTTGTATCAGTTTCAGTCAGAGTTGAACTAGATATGATCCGTATGTGTGGGAAACTCCGATCTTTTGCTCTGAGCACACTCACGTTTCCCTCTGTATTAGAGACTCTAGAAGGCAAGAGCGTGCTTCTTGCTCTAAAGCAGAGTGTGTTTCATGGATGAGAACTGTGCTGTGCATTTCCTTCTGATATTGAGTTACATCCCAAGCTCTGTGTCTTCCTACCAGCAAGAAATCATTTCAGGTAAACACAGTCACTTTACAGCTCAAATGAAGCTACATCGTTGATGGAGCTCACATGTTTGTCGCTCTTAATTGAAAAGCATTGGATGTTAGAGGACCTGTGGTTTTTATCAGGTTCAGAAGCAGAGTTGAACTAGACATGTTCCGTTTGTTAAGGAAACACTGTTCTTTTGTTCTGAGCACACTCAATTTTCCTGCAGTATTAGAGACTCTAGAAAGCAACGGCTTGGTTCTTGCTCTAAAGCAGAGTGTGTTTCATGGATGAGAACTGTGCTGGGAGTTTCCCTTCAGAAGTGGACTTCAATCCCAGGCTCTGTGTCTTCCTACAAGCAAGACTATTTTTCAGGTAAACACAGTCACTATTCAGCTCAAAGGAAGCTACATCGTTCACAAACCTCACAGGTTTCTCGCTCTTTACTGAAAAGCATTTGATGTTAGAGGACCTGGGGTTTTTATCACTTTCAGAAGCAGTGTTGAACTAGATATGTTCCGTATGTTTAGGAAACACCGTTCTTTTGTTCTGAGCACACTCACTTTTCATGCAGTATTAGATACACTAGAAAGCAAGAGCGTGCTTCTTGCTCCAAAGCAGAGTGTGTTTCATGGATGAGAACTGAGCTTTGTGTTTCCCTTCAGAAATAGAGTTAAATCCCATGTTCTGTGTCTTCCTACAAGCAAGACTTCGTTCCAGGTAAACACAGTCACTTTTCACCTAAAATGAAGCTACATAGTTCACGAAGCTCACACGTTTGTCGATCTTAATTGAAAAGCATTGGATGTTAGAGGACCTGTGGTTTTTATCAGTTTCAGAAGGAGAGTTGAACTAGACATGTTCTCTATGTTTAGGAAACACTGTTCTTTTGTTCTGAGCACACTCACGTTTCATGCAGTATTAGAGACTCTAGAAAGCAAGTGCGTGCTTCTTGCTGTAAAGCAGAGTGTGTTTCATGCATGAGAACTGTGCTGTGAATTTCCTTCAGAAATTGAGTTAAATCCCATGCTCTGTGTCTTCCTACAAGCAAGAAATCTTTTCAGGTAAACACAGTCTCTTTACAGCTCAAATGAAGGTACATCGTTCAT
The DNA here is from genome assembly GCA_949786385.1 of Onychomys leucogaster. Taxonomy (NCBI): domain Eukaryota; kingdom Metazoa; phylum Chordata; class Mammalia; order Rodentia; family Cricetidae; genus Onychomys; species Onychomys leucogaster. Next base: position 168,945 of record CATKUP010000061.1, read on the forward strand.
GGAGCTCAAACGTTTGTCACTCTTAATTGAAAAGCATTGGATGTTAGAGGACCTGTGGTTTTTATCAGTTTCAGAAGCAGAGTTGAACTACATACGGTCCGAATGTGTGGGAAATACAGTTCTTTTGGTCTGAGCACACTCATGTTTCCTTCACTTTTAGAGAGTCTAGAAAGCAAGACCGTGCTTCTAAGTCTAAAGCAGAAAGTTTTTCATGGATGAGAACTGTGCTGTGTGTTTCCCTTCAGAAATGGAGTGAAATCCCACGCTCTGTGTCTTCCTACAAGCAAGATTCGTTTCAGGTAAGGGTAGTCACTTTTCAGCTCAAAGGACCTACATCGTTCACAAAGCTCACCTGTTTCTCTTCTTAACTGAGAAGCATTGGATGTTAGAGGACCTGTTGTTTTTATCAGTTTCAGAAGCAGAGTTGAACTAGATATGATCCTTACATGTACGAAACACAGTTCTATTTTTCTGAGCACACTCACTTTTCCTGCTGTATTAGAGACTCTAGAAAGCAAGAGCTTGATTCTTGCTCTAAAGCAGAGTGTGTTTCATGGATGACAACTGTGCTTTGTGTTTTCCTCAGAAATGGAGTTCAATCACAGGATCTGTGTCTTCCTACAAGCAATACTTCGTTTCAGGTAAGGGTAGTCACTTTTCAGCTCAAAGGACCTACATCGTTCACGAAGCTCACACAATTCTCTTCTGAACTGAGAAGCATTGGATGTTAGAGTACATGTGGTTTGTATCAGTTTCAGAAGCAGAGTTGAAATAGATATGGTCCATATGTGTAGGACACACAGTTCTTTTGATTGAGCACATCATGTTTCCTGCCATATTGCAGACTCTAGAAAGCAAGAGCAGGCTTCTTGCTCTAAAGCAGAATGTGTTTCATGGATGAGAACTGTGCAATGTGTTTCCTACAGAAATGGAGTTAAATCACAAGCTTTGTGTCTTTCTACAAGCAAGAAATTGTTTCAGGTAAACACAGTCACTTTAGAGCTCAAATGAACCAACATCATTCTCGAAGATCACACATTTGTCGCTCTTAATTGAAAAGCATTGGATGTTAGAGGACCTGTGGTTTTTATCAGTTTCTGACAGAGTTGAACTAGATATGGTCCCTATGTGTGGTAAGCACCGTTCTTTTGCTCTGAGCACACTCACGTTTCCCTCTGTATTAGAGACTCTAGAAAGCAAGAGCATGCTTCTTGCTCTAAAGCAGAGTGTGTTTCACAGATGAGAACAGTGCTGGGAGTTTCCCTTCAGAAAAGGAGTTCAGTCCCAGGCTCCTTGTCTTCCTACAAGCAAGAAATCGTTTCAGGTAAACACAGTCACTTTACAGCTCAAATGAAGCTACATCGTTCACGAAGCTCACATGTTTGTCGCTCTTAATTGAAAAGCATTGGATGTTAGAGGACCTGTGGTTTTTATCAGTTTCAGAAGGAGAGTTGAACTAGAATTGTTCTGTATGTTTAGGAAACACTGTTCTTTTGTTCTGAGCACACTCATTTTTCATGTAGTATTAGAGACTGTACAAAGCAAGAGCTTGGTTCTTGCTCTAAAGCAGAGTGTTTTTCATGGATGAGAACTGTGCTGTGTGTTTCCCTTCCAAAATGGAGTTAAATCCCACGCTCTGTGTCTTCCTACAAGCAAAATTTCTTTTTAGGTAAGGGTAGTTACTTTTCAGCTCAAAGACCTGCATCGTTCACGAAGCTCACACATTTCTCTTCTTAACGGACATGCATTGGATGTTAGAGGACCTATGGTTTCTACCAGTTTCAGACAGAGTTCAACTAGATATGGTCCATATGTGTGGGAAACACCGTTCTTTTGCTCTGAGCACACTCACGTTTCCCTCTGTATTAGAGACTCTAGAAAGCAAGAGCGTGCTTCTTGCTCTAAAGCAGAGTGTGTTTCATGGATGAGAACTGTGCCTGGAGTTTCCCTTCAGAAATGGACTTCAATCCAGGCTCTGTGACTTCCTATAAGCGAGATTTCGTTTCAGGTAAACACAGTCACTTTTCAGCTCAAAGGAAGCTACATCGTTCAAAAAGCTCACACGTTTCTCGCTCTTAATTGACAAGCATGGGATGTTAGAGGACCTGTGGTTTGTATCAGTTTTATAAGCAGAGTTGAAGTATATATGTTCCGTATGTGTAAGAAACACCATTCCTTTTTTCGGAGCACACTCACGTTTCATGCAGTATTAGAGACTCTAGAAAGCAAGAGCTTGGATCTTGCTCTATAGTAGAGTGTTTTTCATGAATGAGAACTGTGCTGTGTGTTTCCAGTCAGAAATTGAGTTAAATCCCAGGCTCTGTGTCTTCCTACAGTCAATAATTCGTTTCCTGTAAACGCAGTCCCTTTTAAGCTCAAAGGAGCTACATCGTTCACGCAGCTCACAGGTTTGTCGCTCTTAACTGAAAAGCATTGGATGTTAGAGGACCTGTGCTTTGTATCACTTTCAGAAGCATTGTTGAACTAGATATGGTCCATATGTGTAGGACACACTGTTCTTTTGTTCCGAGCACTTCACGTTTCCTGCTGTATTAGAGACTCTAGAAAGCAAGTGCGTGCTTCTTGCTGTAAAGCAGAGTGTGTTTCATGCATGAGAACTGTGCTGTGAATTTCCTTCAGAAATTGAGTTAAATCCCATGCTCTGTGTCTTCCTACAAGCAAGAAATCTTTTCAGGTAAACACAGTCTCTTTACAGCTCAAATGAAGGTACATCGTTCATGGAGCTCAAACGTTTGTCACTCTTAATTGAAAAGCATTGGATGTTAGAGGACCTGTGGTTTTTATCAGTTTCAGAAGCAGAGTTGAACTACATACGGTCCGAATGTGTGGGAAATACAGTTCTTTTGGTCTGAGCACACTCATGTTTCCTTCACTTTTAGAGAGTCTAGAAAGCAAGACCGTGCTTCGAAGTCTAAAGCAGAAAGTTTTTCATGGATGAGAACTGTGCTGTGTGTTTCCCTTCAGAAATGGAGTGAAATCCCACGCTCTGTGTCTTCCTACAAGCAAGATTCGTTTCAGGTAAGGGTAGTCACTTTTCAGCTCAAAGGACCTACATCGTTCACAAAGCTCACCTGTTTCTCTTCTTAACTGAGAAGCATTGGATGTTAGAGGACCTGTTGTTTTTATCAGTTTCAGAAGCAGAGTTGAACTAGATATGATCCTTACATGTACGAAACACAGTTCTATTTTTCTGAGCACACTCACTTTTCCTGCTGTATTAGAGACTCTAGAAAGCAAGAGCTTGATTCTTGCTCTAAAGCAGAGTGTGTTTCATGGATGACAACTGTGCTTTGTGTTTTCCTCAGAAATGGAGTTCAATCACAGGATCTGTGTCTTCCTACAAGCAATACTTCGTTTCAGGTAAGGGTAGTCACTTTTCAGCTCAAAGGACCTACATCGTTCACGAAGCTCACACAATTCTCTTCTGAACTGAGAAGCATTGGATGTTAGAGTACATGTGGTTTGTATCAGTTTCAGAAGCAGAGTTGAAATAGATATGGTCCATATGTGTAGGACACACAGTTCTTTTGATTGAGCACATCATGTTTCCTGCCATATTACAGACTCTAGAAAGCAAGAGCAGGCTTCTTGCTCTAAAGCAGAATGTGTTTCATGGATGAGAACTGTGCAATGTGTTTCCTACAGAAATGGAGTTAAATCACAAGCTTTGTGTCTTTCTACAAGCAAGAAATTGTTTCAGGTAAACACAGTCACTTTAGAGCTCAAATGAACCAACATCGTTCTCGAAGATCACACGTTTGTCGCTCTTAATTGAAAAGCATTGGATGTTAGAGGACCTGTGGTTTTTATCAGTTTCTGACAGAGTTGAACTAGATATGGTCCCTATGTGTGGTAAGCACCGTTCTTTTGCTCTGAGCACACTCACGTTTCCCTCTGTATTAGAGACTCTAGAAAGCAAGAGCATGCTTCTTGCTCTAAAGCAGAGTGTGTTTCACAGATGAGAACAGTGCTGGGAGTTTCCCTTCAGAAAAGGAGTTCAGTCCCAGGCTCCTTGTCTTCCTACAAGCAAGAAATCGTTTCAGGTAAACACAGTCACTTTACAGCTCAAATGAAGCTACATCGTTCACGAAGCTCACATGTTTGTCGCTCTTAATTGAAAAGCATTGGATGTTAGAGGACCTGTGGTTTTTATCAGTTTCAGAAGGAGAGTTGAACTAGAATTGTTCTGTATGTTTAGGAAACACTGTTCTTTTGTTCTGAGCACACTCATTTTTCATGTAGTATTAGAGACTGTACAAAGCAAGAGCTTGGTTCTTGCTCTAAAGCAGAATGTTTTTCATGGATGAGAACTGTGCTGTGTGTTTCCCTTCCAAAATGGAGTTAAATCCCACGCTCTGTGTCTTCCTACAAGCAAAATTTCTTTTTAGGTAAGGGTAGTTACTTTTCAGCTCAAAGACCTGCATCGTTCACGAAGCTCACACATTTCTCTTCTTAACGGACATGCATTGGATGTTAGAGGACCTATGGTTTCTACCAGTTTCAGACAGAGTTCAACTAGATATGGTCCATATGTGTGGGAAACACCGTTCTTTTGCTCTGAGCACACTCACGTTTCCCTCTGTATTAGAGACTCTAGAAAGCAAGAGCGTGCTTCTTGCTCTAAAGCAGAGTGTGTTTCATGGATGAGAACTGTGCCTGGAGTTTCCCTTCAGAAATGGACTTCAATCCCAGGCTCTGTGACTTCCTATAAGCAAGATTTCGTTTCAGGTAAACACAGTCAATTTTCAGCTCAAAGGAAGCTACATCGTTCAAAAAGCTCACACGTTTCTCGCTCTTAATTGACAAGCATGGGATGTTAGAGGACCTGTGGTTTGTATCAGTTTTATAAGCAGAGTTGAAGTATATATGTTCCGTATGTGTAAGAAACACTGTTCCTTTGTTCGGAGCACACTCACGTTTCATGCAGTATTAGAGATTCTAGAAAGCAAGAGCTTGGATCTTGCTCTATAGTAGAGTGTTTTTCATGAATGAGAACTGTGCTGTGTGTTTCCAGTCAGAAATTGAGTTAAATCCCAGGCTCTGTGTCTTCCTACAGTCAATAATTCGTTTCCTGTAAACGCAGTCCCTTTTAAGCTCAAAGGAGCTACATCGTTCACGCAGCTCACAGGTTTGTCGCTCTTAACTGAAAAGCATTGGATGTTAGAGGACCTGTGCTTTGAATCACTTTCAGAAGCATTGTTGAACTAGATATGGTCCATATGTGTAGGACACACTGTTCTTTTGTTCCGAGCACATCACGTTTCCTGCTGTATTAGAGACTCTAGAAAGCAAGTGCGTGCTTCTTGCTGTAAAGCAGAGTGTGTTTCATGCATGAGAACTGTGCTGTGAATTTCCTTCAGAAATTGAGTTAAATCCCATGCTCTGTGTCTTCCTACAAGCAAGAAATCTTTTCAGGTAAACACAGTCTCTTTACAGCTCAAATGAAGGTACATCGTTCACGGAGCTCAAACGTTTGTCACTCTTAATTGAAAAGCATTGGATGTTAGAGGACCTGTGGTTTTTATCAGTTTCAGAAGCAGAGTTGAACTACATATGGTCCGAATGTGTGGGAAATACAGTTCTTTTGGTCTGAGCACACTCATGTTTCCTTCCCTTTTAGAGACTCTAGAAAGCAAGACCGTGCTTCTAACTCTTAAGCAGAAAGTTTTTCATGGATGAGAACTGTGCTGTGTGTTTCCCTTCAGAAATGGAGTGAAATCCCACGCTCTGCGTCTTCCTACAAGCAAGATTCGTTTCAGGTAAGGGTAGTCACTTTTCAGCTCAAAGGACCTACATCGTTCACAAAGCTCACATGTTTCTCTTCTTAACTGAGAAGCATTGGATTTTAGAGGACCTGTTGTTTATATCAGTTTCAGAAGCAGAGTTGAACTAGATATGATCCTTACATGTACGAAACACAGTTCTATTGTTCTGAGCACACTCACTTTTCCTGCTGTATTAGAGACTCTAGAAAGCAAGAGCTTGATTCTTGCTCTAAAGCAGAGTGTGTTTCATGGATGACAACTGTGCTTTGTGTTTTCCTCAGAAATGGAGTTCAATCACAGGATCTGTGTCTTCCTACAAGCAATACTTCGTTTCAGGTAAGGGTAGTCACTTTTCAGCTCAAAGGACCTACATCGTTCACAAAGCTCACACAATTCTCTTCTGAACTGAGAAGCATTGGATGTTAGAGTACATGTGGTTTGTATCAGTTTCAGAAGCAGAGTTGAAATAGATATGGTCCATATGTGTAGGACACACAGTTCTTTTGATTGAGCACATCATGTTTCCTGCCATATTACAGACTCTAGAAAGCAAGAGCAGGCTTCTTGCTCTAAAGCAGAGTCTGTTTCATGGATGAGAACTGTGCAATGTGTTTCCTACAGAAATGGAGTTAAATCACAAGCTTTGTGTATTCCTACAAGCAAGAAATCGTTTCAGGTAAACACAGTTACTTTAGAGCTCAAATGAACCAACATTGTTCTCGAAGATCACACGTTTGTCGCTCTTAATTGAAAAGCATTGGATGTTAGAGGACCTGTGGTTTTTATCAGTTTCTGACAGAGTTGAACTAGATATGGTCCCTATGTGTGGTAAGCACTGTTCTTTTGCTCTGAGCACACTCACGTTTCCCTCTGTATTAGAGACTCTAGAAAGCAAGAGCAGGCTTCTTACTCTAAAGCAGAGTCTGTTTCATGGATGAGAACTGTGCAATGTGTTTCCTACAGAAATGGAGTTAAATCACAAGGTTTGTGTATTCCTACAAGCAAGAAATCGTTTCAGGTAAACACAGTTACTTTAGAGCTCAAATGAACCAACATCGTTCTCGAAGCTCACATGTTTGTCACTCTTAATTGAAAAGCATTGGATGTTAGAGGACCTGTGGTTTGTATCAGTTTCAGAAGCAGAGTTGTACTACATATGGTCCGAATGTGTGGGAAACACAGTTCTTTTGGTCTGAGCACACTCATGTTTCCTTCTGTTTTAGAGACTCTAGAAAGCAAGAGCATGCTTCTTGCTCTAAAGCAGAGTGTGTTTCTTGTATGAGAACTGTGCTGTGCATTTCCTTCAGAAACGGAGTTAAATCCCAAGCTCTGTGTCTTCCTACAAGCAAGAAATCGTTTCAGGTAAACACAGTCACTTTACAGCTCAAATGAAGCTACATCGTTCACGAAGCTCACATGTTTGTCGCTCTTAATTGAAAAGCATTGGATGTTAGAGGACCTGTGGTTTTTATCAGTTTCAGAAGGAGAGTTGTACTACATATGGTCCGAATGTATGGGAAACACAGTTCTTTTGGTCTGAGCACACTCATGTTTCCTTCTGTTTTAGAGACTCTGGAAAGCAAGAGCATGCTTCTTACTCTAAAGCAGAGTGTGTTTCATGGATGAGAACTGTGCTGGGAGTTTCCCTTGAGAAATGTAGTTCAATCCCAGGCTCTGTGTCTTCCTACAAGCAAGACTTCATTTTAGGTAAACACAGTCACTTTTCAGCTCAAAGGAAGCTACATCCTTCACAAAGCTCACATGTTTCTCGCTCTTAAGTGACAAGCATGGGATGTTAGAGGATCTGTGGTTAGTATCAGTTTCAGAAGCAGAGTTGTACTACATATGGTCCGAATGTGTAGGAAACACAGTTCTTTTGGTCTGAGCACTCTCATGTTTCCTTCTGTTTTAGAGACTCTAGAAAGCAAGAGCATGCTTCTTGCTCTAAAGCAGAGTGTGTTTCATGTATGAGAACTGTGCTGTTCATTTCCTTCAGAAACGGAGTTAAATCCCAAGCTCTGTGTCTTCCTACAAGCAAGAAATCGTTTCAGGTAAACACAGTCACTTTACAGCTCAAATGAAGCTACATCGTTCACGAAGCTCACATGTTTGTCGCTCTTAATTGAAAAACATTGGATGTTAGAGGACCTGTACTTTTTATCAGTTTCAGAAGGAGAGTTGAACTAGACATGTTCTGTATGTTTAGGAAACACTGTTCTTTTGTTCTGAGCACACTCATTTTTCATGTAGTATTAGAGACTGTACAAAGCAAGAGCTTGGTTCTTGCTCTAAAGCAGAGTGTTTTTCATGGATGAGAACTGTGCTGTGTGTTTCCCTTCCAAAATGGAGTTAAATCCCACGCTCTGTGTCTTCCTACAAGCAAAATTTCTTTTTAGGTAAGGGTAGTTACTTTTCAGCTCAAAGACCTGCATCGTTCACGAAGCTCACACATTTCTCTTCTTAACAGACATGCATTGGATGTTAGAGGACCTATGGTTTCTACCAGTTTCAGACAGAGTTCAACTAGATATGGTCCATATGTGTAGGAAACACCGTTCTTTTGCTCTGAGCACACTCACGTTTCCCTCTGAATTAGAGACTCTAGACAGCAAGAGCATGCTTCTTGCTCTAAAGCAGAGTGTGTTTCATGGATGAGAACTGTGCCTGGAGTTTCCCTTCAGAAATGGAGTTCAATCCCAGGCTCTGTGACTTCCTATAAGCAAGATTTCATTTCAGGTAAACACAGTCACTTTTCAGCTCAAAGGAAGCTACATCGTTCACAAAGCTCACACGTTTCTCGCTCTTAATTGACAAGCATGGGATGTTAGAGGACCTGTGGTTTGTATCAGTTTTATAAGCAGAGTTGAAGTATATATGTTCCGTATGTGTAAGAAACACCATTCCTTTGTTCGGAGCACACTCACGTTTCATGCACTTTTAGAGACTCTAGAAAGCAAGAGCTTGGATCTTGCTCTATAGTAGAGTGTTTTTCATGAATGAGAACTGTGCTGTGTGTTTCCAGTCAGAAATTGAGTTAAATCCCAGGCTCTGTGTCTTCCTACAGTCAATAATTCGTTTCCTGTAAACGCAGTCCCTTTTAAGCTCAAAGGAGCTACATCGTTCACGCAGCTCACAGGTTTGTCGCTCTTAACTGAAAAGCATTGGATGTTAGAGGACCTGTTCTTTGTATCACTTTCAGAAGCATTGTTGAACTAGATATGGTCCATATGTGTAGGACACACTGTTCTTTTGTTCCGAGCACATCACGTTTCCTGCTGTATTAGAGACTCTAGAAAGCAAGTGCGTGCTTCTTGCTGTAAAGCAGAGTGTGTTTCATGCATGAGAACTGTGCTGTGAATTTCCTTCAGAAATTGAGTTAAATCCCATGCTCTGTGTCTTCCTACAAGCAAGAAATCTTTTCAGGTAAACACAGTCTCTTTACAGCTCAAATGAAGGTACATCGTTCACGGAGCTCAAACGTTTGTCACTCTTAATTGAAAAGCATTGGATGTTAGAGGACCTGTGGTTTTTATCAGTTTCAGAAGCAGAGTTGAACTACATATGGTCCGAATGTGTGGGAAATACAGTTCTTTTGGTGTGAGCACACTCATGTTTCCTTCCCTTTTAGAGACTCTAGAAAGCAAGACCGTGCTTCTAACTCTAAAGCAGAAAGTTTTTCATGGATGAGAACTGTGCTGTGTGTTTCCCTTCAGAAATGGAGTGAAATCCCACGCTCTGTGTCTTCCTACAAGCAAGATTAGTTTCAGGTAAGGGTAGTCACTTTTCAGCTCAAAGGACCTACATCGTTCACAAAGCTCACATGTTTCTCTTCATAACTGAGAAGCATTGGATGTTAGAGGACCTGTTGTTTTTATCAGTTTCAGAAGCAGAGTTGAACTAGATATGATCCTTACATGTACGAAACACAGTTCTATTGTTCTGAGCACACTCACTTTTCCTGCTGTATTAGAGACTCTAGAAAGCAAGAGCTTGATTCTTGCTCTAAAGCAGAGTGTGTTTCATGGATGACAACTGTGCTTTGTGTTTTCCTCAGAAATGGAGTTCAATCACAGGATCTATGTCTTCCTACAAGCAATAGTTCGTTTCAGGTAAGGGTAGTCACTTTTCAGCTCAAAGGACCTACATCGTTCACGAAGCTCACACAATTCTCTTCTGAACTGAGAAGCATTGGATGTTAGAGTACATGTGGTTTGTATCAGTTTCAGAAGCATTGTTGAACTAGATATGGTCCATATGTGTAGGACACACTGTTCTTTTGTTCCGAGCACATCACGTTTCCTGCTGTATTAGAGACTCTAGAAAGCAAGTGCGTGCTTCTTGCTGTAAAGCAGAGTGTGTTTCATGCATGAGAACTGTGCTGTGAATTTCCTTCAGAAATTGAGTTAAATCCCATGCTCTGTGTCTTCCTACAAGCAAGAAATCTTTTCAGGTAAACACAGTCTCTTTACAGCTCAAATGAAGGTACATCGTTCACGGAGCTCAAACGTTTGTCACTCTTAATTGAAAAGCATTGGATGTTAGAGGACCTGTGGTTTTTATCAGTTTCAGAAGCAGAGTTGAACTACATATGGTCCGAATGTGTGGGAAATACAGTTCTTTTGGTGTGAGCACACTCATGTTTCCTTCCCTTTTAGAGACTCTAGAAAGCAAGACCGTGCTTCTAACTCTAAAGCAGAAAGTTTTTCATGGATGAGAACTGTGCTGTGTGTTTCCCTTCAGAAATGGAGTGAAATCCCACGCTCTGTGTCTTCCTACAAGTAAGATTAGTTTCAGGTAAGGGTAGTCACTTTTCAGCTCAAAGGACCTACATCGTTCACAAAGCTCACATGTTTCTCTTCATAACTGAGAAGCATTGGATGTTAGAGGACCTGTTGTTTTTATCAGTTTCAGAAGCAGAGTTGAACTAGATATGATCCTTACATGTACGAAACACAGTTCTATTTTTCTGAGCACACTCACTTTTCCTGCTGTATTAGAGACTCTAGAAAGCAAGAGCTTGATTCTTGCTCTAAAGCAGAGTGTGTTTCATGGATGACAACTGTGCTTTGTGTTTTCCTCAGAAATGGAGTTCAATCACAGGATCTGTGTCTTCCTACAAGCAATAGTTCGTTTCAGGTAAGGGTAGTCACTTTTCAGCTCAAAGGACCTACATCGTTCACGAAGCTCACACAATTCTCTTCTGAACTGAGAAGCATTGGATGTTAGAGTACATGTGGTTTGTATCAGTTTCAGAAGCAGAGTTGAAATAGATATGGTCCATATGTGTAGGACACACAGTTCTTTTGATTGAGCACATCATGTTTCCTGCCATATTACAGACTCTAGAAAGCAAGAGCAGGCTTCTTACTCTAAAGCAGAGTCTGTTTCATGGATGAGAACTGTGCAATGTGTTTCCTACAGAAATGGAGTTAAATCACAAGGTTTGTGTATTCCTACAAGCAAGAAATCGTTTCAGGTAAACACAGTTACTATAGAGCTCAAATGAACCAACATCGTTCTCGAAGATCACACGTTTGTCGCTCTTAATTGAAAAGCATTGGATGTTAGAGGACCTGTGGTTTTTATCAGTTTCTGACAGAGTTGAACTAGATATGGTCCCTATGTGTGGTAAGCACCGTTCTTTTGCTCTCAGCACACTCACGTTTCCCTCTGTATTAGAGACTCCAGAAAGCAAGAGCGTGCTTCTTGCTCTAAAGCAGAGTGTGTTTCATAGATGAGAACAGTGCTGCGAGTTTCCCTTCAGAAAAGGAGTTCAGTCCCAGGCTCCTTGTCTTCCTACAAGCAAGAAATCGTTTCAGGTAAACACAGTCACTTTACAGCTCAAATGAAGCTACATCGTTCACGAAGCTCACATGTTTGTCGCTCTTAATTGAAAAGCATTGGATGTTAGAGGACCTGTGGTTTGTATCAGTTTCAGAAGCAGAGTTGTACTACATATGGTCCGAATGTGTGGGAAACACAGTTCTTTTGGTGAGCACACTCATGTTTCCTTCTGTTTTAGAGACTCTGGAAAGCAAGAGCATGCTTCTTACTCTAAAGCAGAGTGTGTTTCATGGATGAGAACTGTGCTGGGAGTTTCCCTTGAGAAATGTAGTTCAATCCCAGGCTCTGTGTCTTCCTACAAGCAAGACTTCATTTTAGGTAAACACAGTCACTTTTCAGCTCAAAGGAAGCTACATCCTTCACAAAGCTCACATGTTTCTCGCTCTTAAGTGACAAGCATGGGATGTTAGAGGATCTGTGGTTAGTATCAGTTTCAGAAGCAGAGTTGTACTACATATGGTCCGAATGTGTAGGAAACACAGTTCTTTTGGTCTGAGCACACTCATGTTTCCTTCTGTTTTAGAGACTCTAGAAAGCAAGAGCATGCTTCTTGCTCTAAAGCAGAGTGTGTTTCATGTATGAGAACTGTGCTGTTCATTTCCTTCAGAAACGGAGTTAAATCCCAAGCTCTGTGTCTTCCTACAAGCAAGAAATCGTTTCAGGTAAACACAGTCACTTTACAGCTCAAATGAAGCTACATCGTTCACGAAGCTCACATGTTTGTCGCTCTTAATTGAAAAACATTGGATGTTAGAGGACCTGTACTTTTTATCAGTTTCAGAAGGAGAGTTGAACTAGACATGTTCTGTATGTTTAGGAAACACTGTTCTTTTGTTCTGAGCACACTCATTTTTCATGTAGTATTAGAGACTGTACAAAGCAAGAGCTTGGTTCTTGCTCTAAAGCAGAGTGTTTTTCATGGATGAGAACTGTGCTGTGTGTTTCCCTTCCAAAATGGAGTTAAATCCCACGCTCTGTGTCTTCCTACAAGCAAAATTTCTTTTTAGGTAAGGGTAGTTACTTTTCAGCTCAAAGACCTGCATCGTTCACGAAGCTCACACATTTCTCTTCTTAACGGACATGCATTGGATGTTAGAGGACCTATGGTTTCTACCAGTTTCAGACAGAGTTCAACTAGATATGGTCCATATGTGTAGGAAACACCGTTCTTTTGCTCTGAGCACACTCACGTTTCCCTCTGTATTAGAGACTCTAGAAAGCAAGAGCAGGCTTCTTACTCTAAAGCAGAGTCTGTTTCATGGATGAGAACTGTGCAATGTGTTTCCTACAGAAATGGAGTTAAATCACAAGGTTTGTGTATTCCTACAAGCAAGAAATCGTTTCAGGTAAACACAGTTACTTTAGAGCTCAAATTAACCAACATCGTTCTCGAAGCTCACATGTTTGTCGCTCTTAATTGAAAAGCATTGGATGTTAGAGGACCTGTGGTTTGTATCAGTTTCAGAAGCAGAGTTGTACTACATATGGTCCGAATGTGTGGGAAACACAGTTCTTTTGGTCTGAGCACACTCATGTTTCCTTCTGTTTTAGAGACTCTAGAAAGCAAGAGCATGCTTCTTGCTCTAAAGCAGAGTGTGTTTCTTGTATGAGAACTGTGCTGTGCATTTCCTTCAGAAACGGAGTTAAATCCCAAGCTCTGTGTCTTCCTACAAGCAAGAAATCGTTTCAGGTAAACACAGTCACTTTACAGCTCAAATGAAGCTACATCGTTCACGAAGCTCACATGTTTGTCGCTCTTAATTGAAAAGCATTGGATGTTAGAGGACCTGTGGTTTTTATCAGTTTCAGAAGGAGAGTTGTACTACATATGGTCCGAATGTGTGGGAAACACAGTTCTTTTGGTCTGAGCACACTCATGTTTCCTTCTGTTTTAGAGACTCTGGAAAGCAAGAGCATGCTTCTTACTCTAAAGCAGAGTCTGTTTCATGGATGAGAACTGTGCAATGTGTTTCCTACAGAAATGGAGTTAAATCACAAGGTTTGTGTATTCCTACAAGCAAGAAATCGTTTCAGGTAAACACAGTTACTATAGAGCTCAAATGAACCAACATCGTTCTCGAAGATCACACGTTTGTCGCTCTTAATTGAAAAGCATTGGATGTTAGAGGACCTGTGGTTTTTATCAGTTTCTGACAGAGTTGAACTAGATATGGTCCCTATGTGTGGTAAGCACCGTTCTTTTGCTCTCAGCACACTCACGTTTCCCTCTGTATTAGAGACTCTAGAAAGCAAGAGCGTGCTTCTTGCTCTAAAGCAGAGTGTGTTTCATAGATGAGAACAGTGCTGCGAGTTTCCCTTCAGAAAAGGAGTTCAGTCCCAGGCTCCTTGTCTTCCTACAAGCAAGAAATCGTTTCAGGTAAACACAGTCACTTTACAGCTCAAATGAAGCTACATCGTTCACGAAGCTCACATGTTTGTCGCTCTTAATTGAAAAGCATTGGATGTTAGAGGACCTGTGGTTTGTATCAGTTTCAGAAGCAGAGTTGTACTACATATGGTCCGAATGTGTGGGAAACACAGTTCTTTTGGTCTGAGCACACTCATGTTTCCTTCTGTTTTAGAGACTCTGGAAAGCAAGAGCATGCTTCTTACTCTAAAGCAGAGTGTGTTTCATGGATGAGAACTGTGCTGGGAGTTTCCCTTGAGAAATGTAGTTCAATCCCAGGCTCTGTGTCTTCCTACAAGCAAGACTTCATTTTAGGTAAACACAGTCACTTTTCAGCTCAAAGGAAGCTACATCCTTCACAAAGCTCACATGTTTCTCGCTCTTAAGTGACAAGCATGGGATGTTAGAGGATCTGTGGTTAGTATCAGTTTCAGAAGCAGAGTTGTACTACATATGGTCCGAATGTGTAGGAAACACAGTTCTTTTGGTCTGAGCACTCTCATGTTTCCTTCTGTTTTAGAGACTCTAGAAAGCAAGAGCATGCTTCTTGCTCTAAAGCAGAGTGTGTTTCATGTATGAGAACTGTGCTGTTCATTTCCTTCAGAAACGGAGTTAAATCCCAAGCTCTGTGTCTTCCTACAAGCAAGAAATCGTTTCAGGTAAACACAGTCACTTTACAGCTCAAATGAAGCTACATCGTTCACGAAGCTCACATGTTTGTCGCTCTTAATTGAAAAACATTGGATGTTAGAGGACCTGTACTTTTTATCAGTTTCAGAAGGAGAGTTGAACTAGACATGTTCTGTATGTTTAGGAAACACTGTTCTTTTGTTCTGAGCACACTCATTTTTCATGTAGTATTAGAGACTGTACAAAGCAAGAGCTTGGTTCTTGCTCTAAAGCAGAGTGTTTTTCATGGATGAGAACTGTGCTGTGTGTTTCCCTTCCAAAATGGAGTTAAATCCCACGCTCTGTGTCTTCCTACAAGCAAAATTTCTTTTTAGGTAAGGGTAGTTACTTTTCAGCTCAAAGACCTGCATCGTTCACGAAGCTCACACATTTCTCTTCTTAACGGACATGCATTGGATGTTAGAGGACCTATGGTTTCTACCAGTTTCAGACAGAGTTCAACTAGATATGGTCCATATGTGTAGGAAACACCGTTCTTTTGCTCTGAGCACACTCACGTTTCCCTCTGAATTAGAGACTCTAGACAGCAAGAGCATGCTTCTTGCTCTAAAGCAGAGTGTGTTTCATGGATGAGAACTGTGCCTGGAGTTTCCCTTCAGAAATGGAGTTCAATCCCAGGCTCTGTGACTTCCTATAAGCGAGATTTCATTTCAGGTAAACACAGTCACTTTTCAGCTCAAAGGAAGCTACATCGTTCACAAAGCTCACACGTTTCTCGCTCTTAATTGACAAGCATGGGATGTTAGAGGACCTGTGGTTTGTATCAGTTTTATAAGCAGAGTTGAAGTATATATGTTCCGTATGTGTAAGAAACACCATTCCTTTGTTCGGAGCACACTCACGTTTCATGCACTTTTAGAGACTCTAGAAAGCAAGAGCTTGGATCTTGCTCTATAGTAGAGTGTTTTTCATGAATGAGAACTGTGCTGTGTGTTTCCAGTCAGAAATTGAGTTAAATCCCAGGCTCTGTGTCTTCCTACAGTCAATAATTCGTTTCCTGTAAACGCAGTCCCTTTTAAGCTCAAAGGAGCTACATCGTTCACGCAGCTCACAGGTTTGTCGCTCTTAACTGAAAAGCATTGGATGTTAGAGGACCTGTTCTTTGTATCACTTTCAGAAGCATTGTTGAACTAGATATGGTCCATATGTGTAGGACACACTGTTCTTTTGTTCCGAGCACATCACGTTTCCTGCTGTATTAGAGACTCTAGAAAGCAAGTGCGTGCTTCTTGCTGTAAAGCAGAGTGTGTTTCATGCATGAGAACTGTGCTGTGAATTTCCTTCAGAAATTGAGTTAAATCCCATGCTCTGTGTCTTCCTACAAGCAAGAAATCTTTTCAGGTAAACACAGTCTCTTTACAGCTCAAATGAAGGTACATCGTTCACGGAGCTCAAACGTTTGTCACTCTTAATTGAAAAGCATTGGATGTTAGAGGACCTGTGGTTTTTATCAGTTTCAGAAGCAGAGTTGAACTACATATGGTCCGAATGTGTGGGAAATACAGTTCTTTTGGTGTGAGCACACTCATGTTTCCTTCCCTTTTAGAGACTCTAGAAAGCAAGACCGTGCTTCTAACTCTAAAGCAGAAAGTTTTTCATGGATGAGAACTGTGCTGTGTGTTTCCCTTCAGAAATGGAGTGAAATCCCACGCTCTGTGTCTTCCTACAAGTAAGATTAGTTTCAGGTAAGGGTAGTCACTTTTCAGCTCAAAGGACCTACATCGTTCACAAAGCTCACATGTTTCTCTTCATAACTGAGAAGCATTGGATGTTAGAGGACCTGTTGTTTTTATCAGTTTCAGAAGCAGAGTTGAACTAGATATGATCCTTACATGTACGAAACACAGTTCTATTGTTCTGAGCACACTCACTTTTCCTGCTGTATTAGAGACTCTAGAAAGCAAGAGCTTGATTCTTGCTCTAAAGCAGAGTGTGTTTCATGGATGACAACTGTGCTTTGTGTTTTCCTCAGAAATGGAGTTCAATCACAGGATCTGTGTCTTCCTACAAGCAATAGTTCGTTTCAGGTAAGGGTAGTCACTTTTCAGCTCAAAGGACCTACATCGTTCACGAAGCTCACACAATTCTCTTCTGAACTGAGAAGCATTGGATGTTAGAGTACATGTGGTTTGTATCAGTTTCAGAAGCAGAGTTGAAATAGATATGGTCCATATGTGTAGGACACACAGTTCTTTTGATTGAGCACATCATGTTTCCTGCCATATTACAGACTCTAGAAAGCAAGAGCAGGCTTCTTACTCTAAAGCAGAGTCTGTTTCATGGATGAGAACTGTGCAATGTGTTTCCTACAGAAATGGAGTTAAATCACAAGGTTTGTGTATTCCTACAAGCAAGAAATCGTTTCAGGTAAACACAGTTACTATAGAGCTCAAATGAACCAACATCGTTCTCGAAGATCACACGTTTGTCGCTCTTAATTGAAAAGCATTGGATGTTAGAGGACCTGTGGTTTTTATCAGTTTCTGACAGAGTTGAACTAGATATGGTCCCTATGTGTGGTAAGCACCGTTCTTTTGCTCTCAGCACACTCACGTTTCCCTCTGTATTAGAGACTCTAGAAAGCAAGAGCGTGCTTCTTGCTCTAAAGCAGAGTGTGTTTCATAGATGAGAACAGTGCTGCGAGTTTCCCTTCAGAAAAGGAGTTCAGTCCCAGGCTCCTTGTCTTCCTACAAGCAAGAAATCGTTTCAGGTAAACACAGTCACTTTACAGCTCAAATGAAGCTACATCGTTCACGAAGCTCACATGTTTGTCGCTCTTAATTGAAAAGCATTGGATGTTAGAGGACCTGTGGTTTGTATCAGTTTCAGAAGCAGAGTTGTACTACATATGGTCCGAATGTGTGGGAAACACAGTTCTTTTGGTGAGCACACTCATGTTTCCTTCTGTTTTAGAGACTCTGGAAAGCAAGAGCATGCTTCTTACTCTAAAGCAGAGTGTGTTTCATGGATGAGAACTGTGCTGGGAGTTTCCCTTGAGAAATGTAGTTCAATCCCAGGCTCTGTGTCTTCCTACAAGCAAGACTTCATTTTAGGTAAACACAGTCACTTTTCAGCTCAAAGGAAGCTACATCCTTCACAAAGCTCACATGTTTCTCGCTCTTAAGTGACAAGCATGGGATGTTAGAGGATCTGTGGTTAGTATCAGTTTCAGAAGCAGAGTTGTACTACATATGGTCCGAATGTGTAGGAAACACAGTTCTTTTGGTCTGAGCACACTCATGTTTCCTTCTGTTTTAGAGACTCTAGAAAGCAAGAGCATGCTTCTTGCTCTAAAGCAGAGTGTGTTTCATGTATGAGAACTGTGCTGTTCATTTCCTTCAGAAACGGAGTTAAATCCCAAGCTCTGTGTCTTCCTACAAGCAAGAAATCGTTTCAGGTAAACACAGTCACTTTACAGCTCAAATGAAGCTACATCGTTCACGAAGCTCACATGTTTGTCGCTCTTAATTGAAAAACATTGGATGTTAGAGGACCTGTACTTTTTATCAGTTTCAGAAGGAGAGTTGAACTAGACATGTTCTGTATGTTTAGGAAACACTGTTCTTTTGTTCTGAGCACACTCATTTTTCATGTAGTATTAGAGACTGTACAAAGCAAGAGCTTGGTTCTTGCTCTAAAGCAGAGTGTTTTTCATGGATGAGAACTGTGCTGTGTGTTTCCCTTCCAAAATGGAGTTAAATCCCACGCTCTGTGTCTTCCTACAAGCAAAATTTCTTTTTAGGTAAGGGTAGTTACTTTTCAGCTCAAAGACCTGCATCGTTCACGAAGCTCACACATTTCTCTTCTTAACGGACATGCATTGGATGTTAGAGGACCTATGGTTTCTACCAGTTTCAGACAGAGTTCAACTAGATATGGTCCATATGTGTAGGAAACACCGTTCTTTTGCTCTGAGCACACTCACGTTTCCCTCTGAATTAGAGACTCTAGACAGCAAGAGCATGCTTCTTGCTCTAAAGCAGAGTGTGTTTCATGGATGAGAACTGTGCCTGGAGTTTCCCTTCAGAAATGGAGTTCAATCCCAGGCTCTGTGACTTCCTATAAGCGAGATTTCATTTCAGGTAAACACAGTCACTTTTCAGCTCAAAGGAAGCTACATCGTTCACAAAGCTCACACGTTTCTCGCTCTTAATTGACAAGCATGGGATGTTAGAGGACCTGTGGTTTGTATCAGTTTTATAAGCAGAGTTGAAGTATATATGTTCCGTATGTGTAAGAAACACCATTCCTTTGTTCGGAGCACACTCACGTTTCATGCACTTTTAGAGACTCTAGAAAGCAAGAGCTTGGATCTTGCTCTATAGTAGAGTGTTTTTCATGAATGAGAACTGTGCTGTGTGTTTCCAGTCAGAAATTGAGTTAAATCCCAGGCTCTGTGTCTTCCTACAGTCAATAATTCGTTTCCTGTAAACGCAGTCCCTTTTAAGCTCAAAGGAGCTACATCGTTCACGCAGCTCACAGGTTTGTCGCTCTTAACTGAAAAGCATTGGATGTTAGAGGACCTGTTCTTTGTATCACTTTCAGAAGCATTGTTGAACTAGATATGGTCCATATGTGTAGGACACACTGTTCTTTTGTTCCGAGCACATCACGTTTCCTGCTGTATTAGAGACTCTAGAAAGCAAGTGCGTGCTTCTTGCTGTAAAGCAGAGTGTGTTTCATGCATGAGAACTGTGCTGTGAATTTCCTTCAGAAATTGAGTTAAATCCCATGCTCTGTGTCTTCCTACAAGCAAGAAATCTTTTCAGGTAAACACAGTCTCTTTACAGCTCAAATGAAGGTACATCGTTCACGGAGCTCAAACGTTTGTCACTCTTAATTGAAAAGCATTGGATGTTAGAGGACCTGTGGTTTTTATCAGTTTCAGAAGCAGAGTTGAACTACATATGGTCCGAATGTGTGGGAAATACAGTTCTTTTGGTGTGAGCACACTCATGTTTCCTTCCCTTTTAGAGACTCTAGAAAGCAAGACCGTGCTTCTAACTCTAAAGCAGAAAGTTTTTCATGGATGAGAACTGTGCTGTGTGTTTCCCTTCAGAAATGGAGTGAAATCCCACGCTCTGTGTCTTCCTACAAGTAAGATTAGTTTCAGGTAAGGGTAGTCACTTTTCAACTCAAAGGACCTACATCGTTCACAAAGCTCACATGTTTCTCTTCATAACTGAGAAGCATTGGATGTTAGAGGACCTGTTGTTTTTATCAGTTTCAGAAGCAGAGTTGAACTAGATATGATCCTTACATGTACGAAACACAGTTCTATTGTTCTGAGCACACTCACTTTTCCTGCTGTATTAGAGACTCTAGAAAGCAAGAGCTTGATTCTTGCTCTAAAGCAGAGTGTGTTTCATGGATGACAACTGTGCTTTGTGTTTTCCTCAGAAATGGAGTTCAATCACAGGATCTGTGTCTTCCTACAAGCAATAGTTCGTTTCAGGTAAGGGTAGTCACTTTTCAGCTCAAAGGACCTACATCGTTCACGAAGCTCACACAATTCTCTTCTGAACTGAGAAGCATTGGATGTTAGAGGACCTGGGGTTTGTATCACTTTCAGAGGCAGAGTTGAACTAGATATGGTCCATATGTGTAGGACAAACAGTTCTTTTGTTCTGAGCACATTACTTTTCCTGCTGTATTAGAGACTCTAGAAAGCAAGAGCGTGCTTCTTGCTCTAAAGCAGAGTGTGTTTCCTGGATGAGAACTGTGCTGTGCATTTCCTTCAGAAATTGAGTTAAATCCCAAGCTCTGTGTCTTCCTACAAGCAAGAAGTCGTTTCAGGTGAACACAGTCACATTACAGCTCAAATGAAACAACATCGTTCACGAAGCTCACACATTTGTTGCTCTTAATTGAAAAGCATTGCATGTTAGAGGACCTGTGGTTTTCATCAGTTTCAGAAGCAGAGTTGAACTAGATATTGTCCGAATATGTAGGAAATACAGTTCTTTTGTTCTGAGCACACTCATGCTTACTTCACATTTAGATCCTCAAGAAAGCATGAGCATCCTTCTTGCTCTAAAGCAGAGTGTGTATCATGATAAGAACTGTGCTGTGTGTTTCCCTTCATAAATGGACTTCAATCCCAGGCTCTCTGTCTTCATACAAGCAAGACTTCATTTCAGGTAAACGCAGTTATTTTCAGCTCAATTGAAGCTACAATGATCAAGAAGCTCACAAGTTTGTCGATCTTAACTGACAAGCATTGGATGTTAGAGGACCTGTGGTTTGTACCAGTTTCAGAATCAGAGTTGAACTAGTTATGGTCTGCATATGTAGGATACACCGTTCTTTTTTCATGGCACACTCACGTTTCCTGCTGTATTAGAGACTCTAGAAAGCAAGAACTTGGTTCTTACTCTAAAGCACACTGGGGTTCATGAATGAGAACTGTGCTTTGTGTTTCCCTCACAAATGGAGTTCAATCCCAGGCTCTGTGTCTTCCTACAAGCAAGACTTCATTTCAGGTAAAGGCAGGAACTTTTCTTCTCAATGGAATCTACATCATTCACAGAGCTCACACGTTTCTCGCTCTTAACTGAAAAGCATTGGATGTTAGAGGACCTATGGATTGTATCAGTTTCAGAAGCAGAGTTGAACTAGATATGGTCCGAATGTGTGGGTAAGACAGTTCTATTGGTCTGAGCACACTCATGTTTCCTTTTGTTTTAGAGAGTCTAGAAAGCAAGACCGTGCTTCTTACTCTAAATCAGAAAGTGTTTCATGGATGAGAACTGTGCTGTGTGTTTCCCTTCAGAAATGGAGTTAAATCCCACGCTCTGTGTCTTCCGACAAGCAAAATTTCTTTTTAGGTATGGGTAGTCACTTTTCACCTTAAAGGACCTGCATCGTTCACGAAGCTCACACATTTCTCTTCTTAACGGACAAGCATTGGATGTTAGAGGACCTATGGTTTGTATCAATTTCAGACAGAGTTCAACTAGATATGGTCCGTATGTGTGGGGAACACTGTTCTTTTGCTCTGAGCACACTCACGTTTCCCTCTGTATTAGAGACTCTAGAAAGCAAGAGCATGCTTCTTGCTTAAAGCAGAGTGTGTTTCATGGATGAGAACTGTGCTGGGAGTTTCACTTGAGAAATGGAGTTCAATCCCATGCTCTGTGTCTTCGTACAAGCAAGACATCGTTTCGGGTAAACACAGTCACTTTTCAGCTCAAAGGATGCTACATCATTCACAATGCTCACATGTGTCTCGCTCTTAAGTGACAAGCATGGGATGTTAGAGGACCTGTGGTTTGTATCAGTTTTAGAAGCAGAGTTGAAGTATATATGTTGCCTATGTGTAAGAAACACCGTTCCTTTGTTCAGAGCACACTCACGTTTCCTGCTGTATTAGAGACACTAGAAAGCATGAGCATGCTTCATGCTCTAAAGCAGAGTGTGTTTCATGGATGAGAACTGTGCTTTGTGTTTCCCTTCCGAAATGGAGTTAAATCCTAGGCTCTGTGTCTTACTACAGGCAATAATTCGTTTCATGTAAACGCAGTCACTTTTCAGCTCAAAGGAGCTACATCTTTCACGAAGCTCACACATTTCTCTTCTTAACGGACAAGCATTGGCTGTTAGAGGACCTATAGTTTGTATCAGTTTCTGTCAGAGTTGAACTAGATATGGTCTGTTTGTGTGGGAAACACCGTTCTTTTGCTCTGAGCACACTCATGTTTCCCTCTGTATTAGAGACTCTAGAAAGCAAGAGCATGTTTCTTGCTCTAAAGCAGAGTGTGTTTCATGGATAGGAACTGTGCTTTGTCTTTCCCTCAGAAATGGATTTCTATCCCAGGCTCTGTCTCTCCATACAAGCAATACTTCGTTTCAGGTAAATGCAGTACCTTTTCAGCTCAAAGGAAACTACAATATTCACGCAGCTCACACGTTTGTCTCTCTTAATTGAAAAGCATTGGATGTTAGAGGACCTTTGGTATTTATCAGTTTCAGAAGAAGAGTTGAACAAGATATGGTCCATATGTGTAGACAACACCGTTCTTTTGTTCTGAGCACACTCAGGTTTCCGGCTTTATTAGAGAAATTAGAAAGCAAAAGCTTGTTTCTTGCTCTATAGCAGAGTGTTTTTCATGGATGAGAATTGTGCTGTGTGTCTCCCGTCAGAAATAGAGTTAAATCCCAGGCTCTGTGTCTTCCTATAGGCAATAATTCATTTCAATAAAACGCAGTCACTTTTCAGCTAAAAGGAGCTACATTGTTCACGAAGCTCACACGTTTGTCGCTCTTAATTGAAAAGCATTGGATGTTAGAGTACCTGTGGTTTTTATCAGTTTCAGAAGGAGAGTTGTACTACATATGGTCCGAATGTGTGGGAAACACAGTTCTTTTGGTCTGAGCACACTCATGTTTCCTTCTGTTTTAGAGACTCTGGAAAGCAAGAGCATGCTTCTTACTCTAAAGCAGAGTCTGTTTCATGGATGAGAACTGTGCAATGTGTTTCCTACAGAAATGGAGTTAAATCCCAGGCCCTTTGTCTTCCTACAAGCAAGAAATCATTTCAGGTAATTCTAATCACTTTTCAGCTCAAAGGACCTACATTGATCACAAAGCTCACACATTTCTCTCCTTAACTGACAAGCATTGGATGTTAGAGGACCTGTGGTTTGTATCACTTTCAGAATCAGAGTTGAAATAGATACGGTCCTTTTGTGGAGAAAACACCGTTCTTCTGTACTGAGCACACTCAGGTTTCCTGCTGTATTAGAGAAATTAGAAAGCAAAAGCTTGGTTCTTGCTCTATAGCAGAGTGTTTTTCATGGATGAGAACTGTGCTGTGCGTTTCCTTTAGAAATGGAGTTAAATGCCAAGCTCTGTGTCTTCCTACAAGCAAGAAATCGTTTCAGGTAACTAAAGTCACTTTACAGCTCAAATGAAGCTTCATCGTTCACGTAGCTGACATATTTCTCTTCTTAACGGACAAGCATTGGATGTTAGAGGACCTATGGTTTGTATCAGTTTCAGACAGAGTTGAAATAGATGTGGTCTGTATGTGTGTGAAAAACCGTTCTTTTGCTCTGAGCACACTCACGTTTCCCTCTGTATTAGAGACTCTAGAAAGCAAAAGCTTGCTTCTTGCTCTAAAGCAGAGTGTGTTTCATGGATGAGAACTGTGCTGGGATTTTCCTTCAGAAATGGAGTTCAATCCCAGGCTCTGTGTCTTCCTACAAGCAAGACTTTGTTTCAGGTAAACACAGTCACTTTTCAGCTCAAAGGAAGCTACATCGTTCACAAAGCTCACATGTTTCTCGCTCTTAAGTGACAAGCATGGGCGGTTAGAGGACCAGTGATTGTATCACTTTTAGAAGTAGAGTTGAACTATATATGTTCCCTATTTGTAAGAAAATCCGTTCCTTTGTTCGGAGCACACTCATGTTTCCTGCAGTATTAGAGACTCTAGAAATCAAGAGCGTGCTTCTTGCTCTAAAGCCGAGTGTGTTTCATGGATGAGAACTGTGCTGTGAGTTGCCCTTGAGAAATGGAGTTCAATCCCAGGCTCTGTGTCTTCCTACAAGCAAGACTTCGTTTCATGTAAACGCAGTCACTTTTTAGCTCAAAGGAAGCTACATCGTTCACGCAGCTCACACGTTTGTCGCTCTTAATTGAAAAGCATTGGATGTTAGAGGACCTGTGGTATGTATAAGTTTCAGAAGCAGAGTTTAACTAGATATGGTCCGAATGTGTGGTAAACACAGTTCTTTTGGTCTGAGCACACTCATGTTTCCCTCTGTTTTAGAGATTCTAGAAAGCAAGACCGTGCTTCTTACTCTAAAGCAGAAAGTGTTTCATGGATGAGAACTGTGCTGTGTGTTTCCCGTCAGAAATGGAGTTAAATACCATGCTCTGTGTCTTCCTACAAGCAAAATTTCTTTTCAGGTAAGGGTAGTCACTTTTCAGCTCAAAGGACCTGCATCGTTTACGAAGCTCACACATTTTTCTTCTTAACGGACAAGCATTGGATGTTAGAGGACCGGTGGTTTGTATCACTTTCAGAAGCAGAGTAGAACTAGATATGGTCCATATGTGTAGGACACACAGTTCTTTTGTTCTTAGCACATCACGTTTCCTGCTGTATTAGAGACTCTAGAAAGCAAGAGCGTGCTTCTTGCTCTAAAGCAGAGTGTGTTTCATGGATGAGAACTGTGCTGTGCATTTCTTTCAGGAATTGAGTTAAATCCCAAGCTCTGTGTCTTCCTACAAGCAAGAAATTGTTTCAGGTAAACACAGTCAATTTACAGCTCAAATGAAGCTACATCGTTCACGGAGCTCACACGTTTGTTGCTCTTAATTGAAAAGCATTGGATGTTCAAGGACCTGTGGTTTTTATCAGGTTCAGAACCAGAGTTGAACTAGACATGTTCCGTTTGTTTAGGAAACACTGTTCTTTTGTTCTGAGCACACTCACTTTTCCTGCAGTATTAGAGACTCTAGAAATCAAGAGCTTGATTCTTGCTCTAAAGCAGAGTGTTTTTCATGGATGAGAACTGTGCTGTGTGTTTCCCGTCAGAAATGGAGTTAAAATCCCAGGCTCTGTGGCTCCCTACAGGCAATAATTCGTTTCATGTAAACGCAGTCACTTTTCAGCTCAAAGAAGCTACATCTTTTCACACAGCTCACACGTTTGTCGCTCTTAACTGAAAACCATTGTAGGTTAGAGAACCTGTGCTTTGTATAAGTTTCAGAAGCAGAGTTGAACGACGTATGGTCCGAAAGTGTGGGAAACACAGTTCTTTTGGTCTGAGCACACTCATGTTTCCTTCTGTTTTAGAGACTCTAGAGAGCAAGACCGTGCTTCTTACTATAAAGCAGAAAGTGTTTCATGAATGAGAACTGTGCTGCGTGTTTCCCTTCAGAAATGAAGTAAAATCCCACGCTCTGTGTCTTCCTATATGCAAAATTTCTTTTCAGTTAAGAGTAGTAACTTTTCAGCTCAATGGACCTGCATCGTTCACAAAGCTCACAAATTTCTCTTCTATACGGACAAGCATTGGATGTTAGAGGAACTATGGTTTGTATCAGTTTCAGACAGAGTTGAACTAGATATGGTCCGTATGTGTGGGGAACACTGTTCTTTTGCTCTGAGCACACTAACCTTTCCCTCTGTAATAGAAAGTCCAGAAAGCCAGAGCGTGCTTCTTGCTCTAAAGCAGAGTGTGTTTCATGGATGAGAACTGTGCTGTGAGTTTCCCTTGAGAAGTGGAGTTCAATCCCAGGCTCTGTGTCTTCCTAGAAGCAAGAGTTCATTTCATGTAAACGCAGTCACTTTTCAGCTCAAAGGAAGCTACATCGTTCACGCAGCTCACACGTTTGTCGCTCTTAATTGAAAAGCATTGGAAGTTAGAGGACCTGTGGTTTTTATCATGTTCAGAAGCAGAGGAGAAATAGATATGTTCCGTATGTTTAGGAAACACCGTTCTTTTGTTCTGAGCACACTCACATTTCATTCAGTATTAGAGACTCTAGAAAGCAAGAGCTTGGTTCTTGCTCTAAAGCAGAGTGTTTTTCATGGATGAGAACTGTGCTGTGTCTGTCCCATCAGAAAGGAGTTAAATCACAGGCTCTGTGTCTTCCTACAGGCAATAATTCATTTCATGTAAACACAGTCACTTTTCAGCTCAAAGGAACTACATCGTTTCACGCAGCTCACACGTTTGTTGCTCTTATCTGAAAACCATTGGATGTTAGAGGACCTGTGGTTTGTATAAGTTTCAGAAGCAGAGTTGAACTAGATATGGTCCGAATGTGTGGGAAACACAGTTCTTTTGGTCTGAGCACACTCATGTTTCCGTCTGTTTTAGAGATTCTAGAAAGCACGACCGTGCTTCTTACTCTAAAGCAGAAAGTGTTTCATGGATGAGAACTGTGCTGTGTGTTTCCTGTCAGAAATGGAGTTAAATCCCATGCTCTGTGTCTTCCTACAAGCAAAATTTCTTTTCAGGTAAGGGTAGTCACTTTTTAGCTCAAAGGACCTGCATCGTTTACGAAGCTCACACATTTTTCTTCTTAACAGACAAGCATTGGATGTTAGAGGACCGGTGGTTTTTATCATTTTCAGAAGCAGAGTTGAACTAGATATGGTCCATATGTGAAGGACACACAGTTCTTTTGTTCTTAGCACATCACGTTTCCTGGTGTATTACAGACTCTAGAAAGCAAGAGCGTGCTTCTTGCTCTAAAGCAGAGTGTGTTTCATGGATGAGAACTGTGCTGTGCATTTCCTTCAGGAATTGAGTTAAATCCCAAGCTATGTGTCTTCCTACAAGCCAGAAATCGTTTCAGGTATACACAGTCACTTTTTAGCTCAAAGGAAGCTACATCGTTCACGGAGCTCACACGGTTGTCGCTCTTAATTGTAAAGCATTGGATGTTCAAGGACCTGTGGTTTTTATCAGGTTCAGAACTAGACTTGAACTAGACATGTTCCGTTTGTTTAGGAAACACTGTTCTTTTATTCTGAGCACACTCACTTCTCCTGCAGTATTAGAGAATCTAGAAATCAAGAGCTTGCTTCTTGCTCTAAAGCAGAGTGTGTTTCATGGATGAGAACTGTGCTTTGTGTTTCCCTTCAGAAATGGATTACAATCTCAGGGTCTGTGTTTTCCTACACGCAAGACTTCGTTTCAGGTAAACACAGACACTTTTCAGCTCAAAGGGAGCTACATCGTTCATGCTGCTCACACGTTTGTCGCTCTTAATTGAAAATCACTGGATGTTCAAGGAATCTGTGGTTTTTATCAGTTTTAGAAGCAGAGTTGATCTAGACATGTCCTGTATGTTTAGGAAACACTGTTCTTTTGTTCTGAGCACACTCACGTTTCCCTCTGTATTAGAGACTCTAGAAAGCAAGAGCTTGCTTCTTGCTCTAAAGCAGAGTGTGTTTCATGGATGAGAACTGTGCTTTGTGTTTCCCTTCAGAAATGGAGTTAAATCCCAGGGTCTGTGTCTTCCTACAAGCAAGAATTCATTTCAGGTAAACACAGTCACTTTTCTGCTCAAAGGAAGCTACATCGTTCACAAAGCTCACATGTTTGTCGATCATAATTGAAAAGCATTGGACGTTCAAGGACCTTTGGTTTTTATCAGTTTCAGAAGCAGAGTTGAACTAGACATGTTCCATATGTTTAGGAAACACCATTCCTTTGTTCTGAGCACACTCACTTTTCTTGCAGTGTTAGAGACTCTAGAAAGCAAGAGCTTGGTTCTTGCTCTATAGCAGAGTGTTTTCATGGATGAGAACTGTGCTGTGTGTTTTCCGTCAGAAATGGAGTTAAATCCCAGGCTCTGTGTCTTCCTACAGGCAATAATTCCTTTCATGTAAACGCAGTCAATTTCAGCTCAAAGGAGCTACATCGTTCACGCAGCTCACACATTTGTCGCTCTTAATTGAAAAGCATTGGCTGTTAGAGGACCTGTGGTTTTTATCACTTTCAGAAGAAGAGTTGAACTAGATATGGTCCAAATGTGTGGGAAACACAGTTCTTTTGGTCTGAGCACACTCAAGTTTCCTTCTCTTTTAGAGACTCTAGAAAGCAAGACCGTGCTTCTTACTCTAAAGCAGAAAGTGTTTCAAGGATGAGAAATGTGCTGTGTGTTTCCCTTCAGAAATGGAGTTAAATCGCATGGTATGTGTCTTCCTACAAGCAAGATTTCGTTTCAGGTAAGGGTAGTCACTTTTCAGCACAAAGGACCTGCATCTTATATGAAGCTCACACATTTCTCTTCTTAACAGACCTGCATGGGATGTTAGAGAACCTATGGTTTGTCTCAGTTTTAGAAGCAGAGTTGAACTAGATATGTTCCGTATGTGTGTGAAACACCATTCTTTTGCTCTGAGCACACTCACGTTTCCCTTTGTATAAGAGACTCTAGAAAGTAAGAGCTTGCTTCTTGCTCTAAAGCAGAGTGTGTTTCATAGATGAAAACTGTGCTTTGTGTTTCCCTTCAGAAATGGAGTTAAATCCCAGGGTCTGTGTCTTCCTACAAGCAAGACTTCGTTTCAGGTAAACACAGTCACTTTTCAACTCAAAGGAAGCTACATCGTTCTCGAAGCTCACATGTTTGTCGATCATAATTGAAAAGCATTGGATATTCAAGGATCTTTGGTTTTTATCACTACAGAAGCACAGTTGAACTAGACATATTCTGTATGTTTAGGAAACACCGTTCTTTTGTTCTGAGCACACTCACTACTCTTGCATTATTAGAGACACTTGAAAGCAAGAGCTTGGTTCTTGCTCTATAGCATAGTGTTTTCATGGATGAGAACTGTGCTGTGTGTTTTCCGACAGAAATGGAGTTAAATCCCAGGCTCTGTGTCTTCCTACAGGCAATAATTCGTGTCATGTAAACGCAGTCACTTTTCAGCTTAAAGGAGCTACATCGTTCACGCAGCTCACACATTTGTTGCTCTTAATTGAAAAGTATTGGATGTTAGAGGACCTGTGGTTTTTATCAGTTTCAGACAGAGTTGAACTAGATATGGTCCATATGTGTGTGAAACACCATTCTTTTGCTCTGAGCACACTCAAGTTTCCCTTTGTATTAGAGACTCTAGAAAGCAAGAGCGTGCTTCTTGCTAGAGAGCAGAGTGTGTTTAATGGATGAGAACTGTTCTGTGCATTGCTTTCAGAAATTGAGTTAAATCCCAAGCTCTGTGTCTTCCTACAAGCAAGAAATCATTTCAGGTAAACACAGTCACTTTACAGGTCAAATGAAGCTACATCATTCACGGAGCTCACACGTTTGTCTCTCTTAATTGAAAAGCATTGGATATTCGAGGACCTGTGGTTTTTATCTGTTTCAGAAGCAGAGTTGAACTAGACATGTTCCGTATGTTTCGAAAACACTGTTCTTTGTTCTGAGCACACTCACTTTCCAGCGGTATTAGAGACTCTAGAAAGCAAGAGCTTGGTTCTTGCTCTAAAGCAGAGTGTTTTTCATGGATGAGAACTGTGCTGTGTGTTTCTCATCAGAAATGGAGTTAAATCCCAGGCTCTGTGTCTTCCTACAGGCAATAATTCGTTTCATGTAAACACAGTCACTTTTCAGCTCAAAGAGCTACATCGTTTCATGCAGCTCACACGTTTGTCGCTCTTAACTGAAAACCAGTGGAGGTTAGAGGACCTGTGGTTTGTATAAGTTTCAGAAGCAGAGTTGAACTAGATATGGTCCGAATGTGTGGGAAACACAGTTCTTTTGGTCTGAGCACACTCATGTTTCCTTCTGTTTTAGAGACTCTAGAAAGCAAGACCATGCTTCTTACTCTAAAGCAGAAAGTGTTTCATGGACGAGATCTGTGCTGTGTGTTTCCCTTCAGAAATGGAGTTAAATGCCATGCTCTGTGTCTTCCTACAAGCAAAATTTCTTTTCAGGTAAGGGTAGTCACTTTTCAGCTCAATGGACCTGCATCGTTCACGAATCTCACACACATTTCTCTTTTTAACGTTCAAGTATTAGATATTAGAGGACCTATGGTTTGTATCAGTTTCAGACAGAGTTGAACTAGATATGGTCCGCATGTGTGGGAAACACCGTTCTTTTGCTCTGAGCACACTCACATTTCCCTCTGTATTAGAGACTCTAGAAAGCAAGAGCGTGCCCCTTGCTCTAAAGCAGAATGTGTTTCATAGATGAGAACTGTCGTGGGAGTTTCCCTTCAGAAATGGAGTTCAATCCCAGGCTCTGTGTCTTCCTACAAGCAAGACTTCGTTTCAGGTAAACACAGTCACTTTTCCGCTCAAAGGAAGCTACATTGTTCACAAAGCTCACATGTTTCTCGCTCTTAAGTGACAAGCATGGGATGTTAGAGAACCTGTGGTTTGTATCAGTTTTAGAAGCAGAGTTGAAGTACATATGTTCCCTATGTGTAAGAAACACCGTTCCTTTGTTCGGAGCACACTCACGTTTCCTGCTGTATTAGAGACATGAGAAAGCAGAGCGTTCTTCTTGCTCTAAAGCAGAGTGTGTTTCATTGATGAGAACTGTGCTGTGTGTTTTCCGACAGAAATGGAGTTAAATCCCATGCTCTGAGTCTTCCTACAGGCAATAATTCATTTCATGTAAACGCAGTCACTTTTCAGCTCAAAGGAGCTACATCGTTCACGCAGCTCACACATTTGTTGCTCTTAATTGAAAAGTATTGGATGTTAGAGGACCTGTGGTTTTTATCAGTTTCAGACAGAGTTGAACTAGATATGGTCCATATGTGTGTGAAACACCGTTCTTTTGCTCTGAGCACACTCAAGTTTCCCTTTGTATTAGAGACTCTAGAAAGCAAGAGCGTGCTTCTTGCTAGAGAGCAGAGTGTGTTTAATGGATGAGAACTGTTCTGTGCATTGCTTTCAGAAATTGAGTTAAATCCCAAGCTCTGTGTCTTCCTACAAGCAAGAAATCATTTCAGGTAAACACAGTCACTTTACAGGTCAAATGAAGCTACATCATTCACGGAGCTCACACGTTTGTCTCTCTTAATTGAAAAGCATTGGATATTCGAGGACCTGTGGTTTTTATCTGTTTCAGAAGCAGAGTTGAACTAGACATGTTCCGTATGTTTCGAAAACACTGTTCTTTGTTCTGAGCACACTCACTTTCCAGCGGTATTAGAGACTCTAGAAAGCAAGAGCTTGGTTCTTGCTCTAAAGCAGAGTGTTTTTCATGGATGAGAACTGTGCTGTGTGTTTCTCATCAGAAATGGAGTTAAATCCCAGGCTCTGTGTCTTCCTACAGGCAATAATTCGTTTCATGTAAACACAGTCACTTTTCAGCTCAAAGAGCTACATCGTTTCATGCAGCTCACACGTTTGTCGCTCTTAACTGAAAACCAGTGGAGGTTAGAGGACCTGTGGTTTGTATAAGTTTCAGAAGCAGAGTTGAACTAGATATGGTCCGAATGTGTGGGAAACACAGTTCTTTTGGTCTGAGCACACTCATGTTTCCTTCTGTTTTAGAGACTCTAGAAAGCAAGACCATGCTTCTTACTCTAAAGCAGAAAGTGTTTCATGGACGAGACCTGTGCTGTGTGTTTCCCTTCAGAAATGGAGTTAAATGCCATGCTCTGTGTCTTCCTACAAGCAAAATTTCTTTTCAGGTAAGGGTAGTCACTTTTCAGCTCAATGGACCTGCATCGTTCACGAATCTCACACACATTTCTCTTTTTAACGTTCAAGTATTAGATATTAGAGGACCTATGGTTTGTATCAGTTTCAGACAGAGTTGAACTAGATATGGTCCGCATGTGTGGAAAACACCGTTCTTTTGCTCTGAGCACACTCACATTTCCCTCTGTATTAGAGACTCTAGAAAGCAAGAGCGTGCCCCTTGCTCTAAAGCAGAATGTGTTTCATAGATGAGAACTGTCGTGGGAGTTTCCCTTCAGAAATGGAGTTCAATCCCAGGCTCTGTGTCTTCCTACAAGCAAGACTTCTTTTCAGGTAAACACAGTCACTTTTCCGCTCAAAGGAAGCTACATTGTTCACAAAGCTCACATGTTTCTCGCTCTTAAGTGCCAAGCATGGGATGTTAGAGAACCTGTGGTTTGTATCAGTTTTAGAAGCAGAGTTGAAGTACATATGTTCCCTATGTGTAAGAAACACCGTTCCTTTGTTCGGAGCACACTCACGTTTCCTGCTGTATTAGAGACATGAGAAAGCAGAGCGTTCTTCTTGCTCTAAAGCAGAGTGTGTTTCATTGATGAGAACTGTGCTGTGTGTTTTCCGACAGAAATGGAGTT
This sequence comes from Onychomys leucogaster, assembly GCA_949786385.1. NCBI lineage: Eukaryota > Metazoa > Chordata > Mammalia > Rodentia > Cricetidae > Onychomys > Onychomys leucogaster. The sequence continues at coordinate 201,436 of CATKUP010000061.1, forward strand.
AAATCCCAGGCTCTGTGTCTTCCTACAGGCAATAATTCATTTCATGTAAACGCAGTCACTTTTCAGCTCAAAGGAGCTACATCGTTCACGCAGCTCACACATTTGTTGCTCTTAATTGAAAAGTATTGGATGTTAGAGGACCTGTGGTTTTTATCAGTTTCAGACAGAGTTGAACTAGATATGGTCCATATGTGTGTGAAACACCGTTCTTTTGCTCTGAGCACACTCAAGTTTCCCTTTGTATTAGAGACTCTAGAAAGCAAGAGCGTGCTTCTTGCTAGAGAGCAGAGTGTGTTTAATGGATGAGAACTGTTCTGTGCATTGCTTTCAGAAATTGAGTTAAATCCCAAGCTCTGTGTCTTCCTACAAGCAAGAAATCATTTCAGGTAAACACAGTCACTTTACAGGTCAAATGAAGCTACATCATTCACGGAGCTCACACGTTTGTCTCTCTTAATTGAAAAGCATTGGATATTCGAGGACCTGTGGTTTTTATCTGTTTCAGAAGCAGAGTTGAACTAGACATGTTCCGTATGTTTCGAAAACACTGTTGTTTGTTCTGAGCACACTCACTTTCCAGCGGTATTAGAGACTCTAGAAAGCAAGAGCTTGGTTCTTGCTCTAAAGCAGAGTGTTTTTCATGGATGAGAACTGTGCTGTGTGTTTCTCATCAGAAATGGAGTTAAATCCCAGGCTCTGTGTCTTCCTACAGGCAATAATTCGTTTCATGTAAACACAGTCACTTTTCAGCTCAAAGAGCTACATCGTTTCATGCAGCTCACACGTTTGTCGCTCTTAACTGAAAACCAGTGGAGGTTAGAGGACCTGTGGTTTGTATAAGTTTCAGAAGCAGAGTTGAACTAGATATGGTCCGAATGTGTGGGAAACACAGTTCTTTTGGTCTGAGCACACTCATGTTTCCTTCTGTTTTAGAGACTCTAGAAAGCAAGACCATGCTTCTTACTCTAAAGCAGAAAGTGTTTCATGGACGAGATCTGTGCTGTGTGTTTCCCTTCAGAAATGGAGTTAAATGCCATGCTCTGTGTCTTCCTACAAGCAAAATTTCTTTTCAGGTAAGGGTAGTCACTTTTCAGCTCAATGGACCTGCATCGTTCACGAATCTCACACACATTTCTCTTTTTAACGTTCAAGTATTAGATATTAGAGGACCTATGGTTTGTATCAGTTTCAGACAGAGTTGAACTAGATATGGTCCGCATGTGTGGGAAACACCGTTCTTTTGCTCTGAGCACACTCACATTTCCCTCTGTATTAGAGACTCTAGAAAGCAAGAGCGTGCCCCTTGCTCTAAAGCAGTATGTGTTTCATAGATGAGAACTGTCGTGGGAGTTTCCCTTCAGAAATGGAGTTCAATCCCAGGCTCTGTGTCTTCCTACAAGCAAGACTTCGTTTCAGGTAAACACAGTCACTTTTCCGCTCAAAGGAAGCTACATTGTTCACAAAGCTCACATGTTTCTCGCTCTTAAGTGACAAGCATGGGATGTTAGAGAACCTGTGGTTTGTATCAGTTTTAGAAGCAGAGTTGAAGTATATATGTTCCCTATGTGTAAGAAACACCGTTCCTTTGTTCGGAGCACACTCACGTTTCCTGCTCTATTAGAGACATGAGAAAGCAGAGCGTTCTTCTTGCTCTAAAGCAGAGTGTGTTTCATTGATGAGAACTGTGCTTTGTGTTTCCCTTCAGAAATGGAGTTAAATCCCAGGGTCTGTGTCTTCCTACAAGCCAGACTTCGTTTCAGGTAAACACAGTCACTTTTCAGCTCAAAGGAAGCTACAATGTTCACGAAGCTCACACGTTTCCGATCTTAATTGAAAAGCATTGGATGTTAGAGGACTTGTGTTTTTTATCAGTTTTAGAAGCAGAGTTGATCTAGACATGTCCCGTATGTTTAGGAAACACTGTTCTTTTGTTCTGAGCACACTCACGTTTCCCTCTGTATTAGAGACTCTAGAAAGCAAGAGCTTGCTTCTTGCTCTAAAGCAGAGTGTGTTTCATGGATGAGAACTGTGCTTTGTGTTTCCCTTCAGAAATGGAGTTAAATCCCAGGGTCTGTGTCTTCCTTCAAGCAAGACTTCATTTCAGGTAAACACAGTCACTTTTCTGCTCAAAGGAAGCTACATCGTTCACAAAGCTCACATGTTTGTCGATCATAATTGAAAAGCATTGGACGTTCAAGGACCTTTGGTTTTTATCAGTTTCAGAAGCAGAGTTGAACTAGACATGTTCCATATGTTTAGGAAACACCATTCCTTTGTTCTGAGCACACTCACTTTTCTTGCAGTGTTAGAGACTCTAGAAAGCAAGAGCTTGGTTCTTGCTCTATAGCAGAGTGTTTTCATGGATGAGAACTGTGCTGTGTGTTTTCCGTCAGAAATGGAGTTAAATCCCAGGCTCTGTGTCTTCCTACAGGCAATAATTCGTTTCATGTAAACTCAGTCAATGTCAGCTCAAAGGAGGTACATCGTTCACGCAGCTCACACGTTTGTCGCTCTTAATTGAAAAGCATTGGATGTTAGAGGACCTGTGGTTTTTATCACTTTCAGACGAAGAGTTGAACTAGATATGGTCCAAATGTGTGGGAAACACAGTTCTTTTGGTCTGAGCACACTCATGTTTCCTTCTCTTTTAGAGACTCTACAAAGCAAGACCGTGCTTCTTACTCTAAAACAGAAAGTGTTTCAAGGATGAGAACTGTGCTGTGTGTTTCCCTTCAGAAATGGAGTTAAATCGCATGGTATGTGTCTTCCTACAAACAAGATTTCGTTTCAGGTAAGGGTAGTCACTTTTCAGCTCAAAGGACCTGCATCTTTCATGAAGCTCACACATTTCTCTTCTTAACAGACCTGCATATGATGTTAGAGGACCTATGGTTTGTCTCAGTTTTAGAAGCAGAGTTGAACTAGATATGTTCCGTATGTGTGTGAAACACCATTCTTTTGCTCTGAGCACACTCACGTTTCCCTTTGTATAAGAGACTCTAGAAAGCAAGAGCTTGCTTCTTGCTCTAAAGCAGAGTGTGTTTCATGGATGAAAACTGTGCTTTGTGTTTCCCTTCAGAAATGGAGTTAAATCCCAGGGTCTGTGTCTTCCTACAAGCAAGACTTCGTTTCAGGTAAACACAGTCACTTTTCAACTCAAAGGAAGCTACATCGTTCTCGAAGCTCACATGTTTGTCGATCATAATTGAAAAGCATTGGATGTTCAAGGATCTTTGGTTTTTATCACTACAGAAGCACAGTTGAACTAGACATATTCCGTATGTTTAGGAAACACCGTTCTTTTGTTCTGAGCACACTCACTACTCTTGCAATATTAGAGACACTTGAAAGCAAGAGCTTGGTTCTTGCTCTATAGCATAGTGTTTTCATGGATGAGAACTGTGCTGTGTGTTTTCCGACAGAAATGGAGTTAAATCCCAGGATCTGTGTCTTCCTACAGGCAATAATTCGTTTCATGTAAACACAGTCACTTTTCAGCTCAAAGGAGCTACATCGTTCACGCAGCTCACACATTTGTTGCTCTTAATTGAAAAGTATTGGATGTTAGAGGACCTGTGGTTTTTATCAGTTTCAGACAGAGTTGAACTAGATATGGTCCATATGTGTGTGAAACACCGTTCTTTTGCTCTGAGCACACTCAAGTTTCCCTTTGTATTAGAGACTCTAGAAAGCAAGAGCATGCTTCTTGCTATAGAGCAGAGTATGTTTAATGGATGAGAACTGTTCTGTGCATTGCTTTCAGAAATTGAGTTAAATCCCAAGCTCTGTGTCTTCCTACAAGCAAGAAATCATTTCAGGTAAACACAGTCACTTTACAGGTCAAATGAAGCTACATCATTCACGGAGCTCACACGTTTGTCTCTCTTAATTGAAAAGCATTGGATATTCGAGGACCTGTGGTTTTTATCTGTTTCAGAAGCAGAGTTGAACTAGACATGTTCCGTATGTTTCAAAAACACTGTTGTTTGTTCTGAGCACACTCACTTTCCAGCGGTATTAGAGACTCTAGAAAGCAAGAGCTTGGTTCTTGCTCTAAAGCAGAGTGTTTTTCATGGATGAGAACTGTGCTGTGTGTTTCTCGTCAGAAATGGAGTTAAATCCCAGGCTCTGTGTCTTCCTACAGGCAATAATTCGTTTCATGTAAACACAGTCACTTTTCAGCTCAAAGAGCTACATCGTTTCATGCAGCTCACACGTTTGTCGCTCTTAACTGAAAACCAGTGGAGGTTAGAGGACCTGTGGTTTGTATAAGTTTCAGAAGCAGAGTTGAACTAGATATGGTCCGAATGTGTGGGAAACACAGTTCTTTTGGTCTGAGCACACTCATGTTTCCTTCTGTTTTAGAGACTCTAGAAAGCAAGACCATGCTTCTTACTCTAAAGCAGAAAGTGTTTCATGGACGAGACCTGTGCTGTGTGTTTCCCTTCAGAAATGGAGTTAAATGCCATGCTCTGTGTCTTCCTACAAGCAAAATTTCTTTTCAGGTAAGGGTAGTCACTTTTCAGCTCAATGGACCTGCATCGTTCACGAATCTCACACACATTTCTCTTTTTAACGTTCAAGTATTAGATATTAGAGGACCTATGGTTTGTATCAGTTTCAGACAGAGTTGAACTAGATATGGTCCGCATGTGTGGAAAACACCGTTCTTTTGCTCTGAGCACACTCACATTTCCCTCTGTATTAGAGACTCTAGAAAGCAAGAGCGTGCCCCTTGCTCTAAAGCAGAATGTGTTTCATAGATGAGAACTGTCGTGGGAGTTTCCCTTCAGAAATGGAGTTCAATCCCAGGCTCTGTGTCTTCCTACAAGCAAGACTTCTTTTCAGGTAAACACAGTCACTTTTCCGCTCAAAGGAAGCTACATTGTTCACAAAGCTCACATGTTTCTCGCTCTTAAGTGCCAAGCATGGGATGTTAGAGAACCTGTGGTTTGTATCAGTTTTAGAAGCAGAGTTGAAGTACATATGTTCCCTATGTGTAAGAAACACCGTTCCTTTGTTCGGAGCACACTCACGTTTCCTGCTGTATTAGAGACATGAGAAAGCAGAGCGTTCTTCTTGCTCTAAAGCAGAGTGTGTTTCATTGATGAGAACTGTGCTGTGTGTTTTCCGACAGAAATGGAGTTAAATCCCAGGCTCTGTGTCTTCCTACAGGCAATAATTCATTTCATGTAAACGCAGTCACTTTTCAGCTCAAAGGAGCTACATCGTTCACGCAGCTCACACATTTGTTGCTCTTAATTGAAAAGTATTGGATGTTAGAGGACCTGTGGTTTTTATCAGTTTCAGACAGAGTTGAACTAGATATGGTCCATATGTGTGTGAAACACCGTTCTTTTGCTCTGAGCACACTCAAGTTTCCCTTTGTATTAGAGACTCTAGAAAGCAAGAGCGTGCTTCTTGCTAGAGAGCAGAGTGTGTTTAATGGATGAGAACTGTTCTGTGCATTGCTTTCAGAAATTGAGTTAAATCCCAAGCTCTGTGTCTTCCTACAAGCAAGAAATCATTTCAGGTAAACACAGTCACTTTACAGGTCAAATGAAGCTACATCATTCACGGAGCTCACACGTTTGTCTCTCTTAATTGAAAAGCATTGGATATTCGAGGACCTGTGGTTTTTATCTGTTTCAGAAGCAGAGTTGAACTAGACATGTTCCGTATGTTTCGAAAACACTGTTGTTTGTTCTGAGCACACTCACTTTCCAGCGGTATTAGAGACTCTAGAAAGCAAGAGCTTGGTTCTTGCTCTAAAGCAGAGTGTTTTTCATGGATGAGAACTGTGCTGTGTGTTTCTCATCAGAAATGGAGTTAAATCCCAGGCTCTGTGTCTTCCTACAGGCAATAATTCGTTTCATGTAAACACAGTCACTTTTCAGCTCAAAGAGCTACATCGTTTCATGCAGCTCACACGTTTGTCGCTCTTAACTGAAAACCAGTGGAGGTTAGAGGACCTGTGGTTTGTATAAGTTTCAGAAGCAGAGTTGAACTAGATATGGTCCGAATGTGTGGGAAACACAGTTCTTTTGGTCTGAGCACACTCATGTTTCCTTCTGTTTTAGAGACTCTAGAAAGCAAGACCATGCTTCTTACTCTAAAGCAGAAAGTGTTTCATGGACGAGATCTGTGCTGTGTGTTTCCCTTCAGAAATGGAGTTAAATGCCATGCTCTGTGTCTTCCTACAAGCAAAATTTCTTTTCAGGTAAGGGTAGTCACTTTTCAGCTCAATGGACCTGCATCGTTCACGAATCTCACACACATTTCTCTTTTTAACGTTCAAGTATTAGATATTAGAGGACCTATGGTTTGTATCAGTTTCAGACAGAGTTGAACTAGATATGGTCCGCATGTGTGGGAAACACCGTTCTTTTGCTCTGAGCACACTCACATTTCCCTCTGTATTAGAGACTCTAGAAAGCAAGAGCGTGCCCCTTGCTCTAAAGCAGTATGTGTTTCATAGATGAGAACTGTCGTGGGAGTTTCCCTTCAGAAATGGAGTTCAATCCCAGGCTCTGTGTCTTCCTACAAGCAAGACTTCGTTTCAGGTAAACACAGTCACTTTTCCGCTCAAAGGAAGCTACATTGTTCACAAAGCTCACATGTTTCTCGCTCTTAAGTGACAAGCATGGGATGTTAGAGAACCTGTGGTTTGTATCAGTTTTAGAAGCAGAGTTGAAGTATATATGTTCCCTATGTGTAAGAAACACCGTTCCTTTGTTCGGAGCACACTCACGTTTCCTGCTCTATTAGAGACATGAGAAAGCAGAGCGTTCTTCTTGCTCTAAAGCAGAGTGTGTTTCATTGATGAGAACTGTGCTTTGTGTTTCCCTTCAGAAATGGAGTTAAATCCCAGGGTCTGTGTCTTCCTACAAGCCAGACTTCGTTTCAGGTAAACACAGTCACTTTTCAGCTCAAAGGAAGCTACAATGTTCACGAAGCTCACACGTTTCCGATCTTAATTGAAAAGCATTGGATGTTAGAGGACTTGTGTTTTTTATCAGTTTTAGAAGCAGAGTTGATCTAGACATGTCCCGTATGTTTAGGAAACACTGTTCTTTTGTTCTGAGCACACTCACGTTTCCCTCTGTATTAGAGACTCTAGAAAGCAAGAGCTTGCTTCTTGCTCTAAAGCAGAGTGTGTTTCATGGATGAGAACTGTGCTTTGTGTTTCCCTTCAGAAATGGAGTTAAATCCCAGGGTCTGTGTCTTCCTTCAAGCAAGACTTCATTTCAGGTAAACACAGTCACTTTTCTGCTCAAAGGAAGCTACATCGTTCACAAAGCTCACATGTTTGTCGATCATAATTGAAAAGCATTGGACGTTCAAGGACCTTTGGTTTTTATCAGTTTCAGAAGCAGAGTTGAACTAGACATGTTCCATATGTTTAGGAAACACCATTCCTTTGTTCTGAGCACACTCACTTTTCTTGCAGTGTTAGAGACTCTAGAAAGCAAGAGCTTGGTTCTTGCTCTATAGCAGAGTGTTTTCATGGATGAGAACTGTGCTGTGTGTTTTCCGTCAGAAATGGAGTTAAATCCCAGGCTCTGTGTCTTCCTACAGGCAATAATTCGTTTCATGTAAACTCAGTCAATGTCAGCTCAAAGGAGCTACATCGTTCACGCAGCTCACACGTTTGTCGCTCTTAATTGAAAAGCATTGGATGTTAGAGGACCTGTGGTTTTTATCACTTTCAGACGAAGAGTTGAACTAGATATGGTCCAAATGTGTGGGAAACACAGTTCTTTTGGTCTGAGCACACTCATGTTTCCTTCTCTTTTAGAGACTCTAGAAAGCAAGACCGTGCTTCTTACTCTAAAACAGAAAGTGTTTCAAGGATGAGAACTGTGCTGTGTGTTTCCCTTCAGAAATGGAGTTAAATCGCATGGTATGTGTCTTCCTACAAACAAGATTTCGTTTCAGGTAAGGGTAGTCACTTTTCAGCTCAAAGGACCTGCATCTTTCATGAAGCTCACACATTTCTCTTCTTAACAGACCTGCATATGATGTTAGAGGACCTATGGTTTGTCTCAGTTTTAGAAGCAGAGTTGAACTAGATATGTTCCGTATGTGTGTGAAACACCATTCTTTTGCTCTGAGCACACTCACGTTTCCCTTTGTATAAGAGACTCTAGAAAGCAAGAGCTTGCTTCTTGCTCTAAAGCAGAGTGTGTTTCATGGATGAAAACTGTGCTTTGTGTTTCCCTTCAGAAATGGAGTTAAATCCCAGGGTCTGTGTCTTCCTACAAGCAAGACTTCGTTTCAGGTAAACACAGTCACTTTTCAACTCAAAGGAAGCTACATCGTTCTCGAAGCTCACATGTTTGTCGATCATAATTGAAAAGCATTGGATGTTCAAGGATCTTTGGTTTTTATCACTACAGAAGCACAGTTGAACTAGACATATTCCGTATGTTTAGGAAACACCGTTCTTTTGTTCTGAGCACACTCACTACTCTTGCAATATTAGAGACACTTGAAAGCAAGAGCTTGGTTCTTGCTCTATAGCATAGTGTTTTCATGGATGAGAACTGTGCTGTGTGTTTTCCGACAGAAATGGAGTTAAATCCCAGGATCTGTGTCTTCCTACAGGCAATAATTCGTTTCATGTAAACACAGTCACTTTTCAGCTCAAAGGAGCTACATCGTTCACGCAGCTCACACATTTGTTGCTCTTAATTGAAAAGTATTGGATGTTAGAGGACCTGTGGTTTTTATCAGTTTCAGACAGAGTTGAACTAGATATGGTCCATATGTGTGTGAAACACCGTTCTTTTGCTCTGAGCACACTCAAGTTTCCCTTTGTATTAGAGACTCTAGAAAGCAAGAGCATGCTTCTTGCTATAGAGCAGAGTATGTTTAATGGATGAGAACTGTTCTGTGCATTGCTTTCAGAAATTGAGTTAAATCCCAAGCTCTGTGTCTTCCTACAAGCAAGAAATCATTTCAGGTAAACACAGTCACTTTACAGGTCAAATGAAGCTACATCATTCACGGAGCTCACACGTTTGTCTCTCTTAATTGAAAAGCATTGGATATTCGAGGACCTGTGGTTTTTATCTGTTTCAGAAGCAGAGTTGAACTAGACATGTTCCGTATGTTTCAAAAACACTGTTGTTTGTTCTGAGCACACTCACTTTCCAGCGGTATTAGAGACTCTAGAAAGCAAGAGCTTGGTTCTTGCTCTAAAGCAGAGTGTTTTTCATGGATGAGAACTGTGCTGTGTGTTTCTCGTCAGAAATGGAGTTAAATCCCAGGCTCTGTGTCTTCCTACAGGCAATAATTTGTTTCATGTAAACACAGTCACTTTTCAGCTCAAAGAGCTACATCGTTTCATGCAGCTCACACGTTTGTCGCTCTTAACTGAAAACCAGTGGAGGTTAGAGGACCTGTGGTTTGTATAAGTTTCAGAAACAGGGTTGAACTAGATATGGTCTGAATGTGTGTGAAACACAGTTCTTTTGGTCTGAGCACACTCATGTTTCCTTCTGTTTTAGAGACTCTAGAAAGCAAGACCATGCTTCTTACTCTAAAGCAGAAAGTGTTTTATGGATGAGATCTGTGCTGTGTGTTTCCCTTCAGAAATGGAGTTAAATGCCATGCTCTGTGTCTTCCTACAAGCAAAATTTCTTTTCAGGTAAGGGTAGTCACTTTTCAGCTCAATGGACCTGCATCGTTCACGAATCTCACACACATTTCTCTTCTTAACGTTCAAGTATTAGATATTAGAGGACCTATGGTTTGTATCAGTTTCAGACAGAGTTGAACAAGACATGGTCCGCATGTGTGGGAAACACCGTTCTTTTGCTCTGAGCACACTCACATTTCCCTCTGTATTAGAGACTCTAGAAAGCAAGAGCGTGCCCCTTGCTCTAAAGCAGAATGTGTTTCATGGATGAGAACTGTCGTGGGAGTTTCCCTTCAGAAATGGAGATCAATCCCAGGCTCTGTGTCTTCCTACAAGCAAGACTTCATTTCAGGTAAACACAGTCACTTTTCCGCTCAAAGGAAGCTACATTGTTCACAAAGCTCACATGTTTCTCGCTCTTAAGTGACAAGCATGGGATGTTAGAGACCCTGTGGTTTGTATCAGTTTTAGAAGCAGAGTTGAAGTATATATGTTCCCTATGTGTAAGAAACACCGTTCCTTTGTTCGGAGCACACTCACGTTTCCTGCTGTATTAGAGACATGAGAAAGCAGAGCGTTCTTCTTGCTCTAAAGCAGAGTGTGTTTCATTGATGAGAACTGTGCTTTGTGTTTCCCTTCAGAAATGGAGTTAAATCCCAGGGTCTGTGTCTTCCTACAAGCAAGACTTCGTTTCAGGTAAACACAGTCACTTTTCAGCTCAAAGGAAGCTACAATGTTCACAAAGCTCACACGTTTCCGATCTTAATTGAAAAGCATTGGATGTTAGAGGACCTGTGGTTTTTATCAGTTTCAGAAGCAGAGTTGAACTAGACATGTTCCGTATGTTTAGGAAACACTGTTCTTTTGTTAAGAGCACACTTACTTTTCCTGCAGTATTAGAGACTCTAGAAAGCAAGAGCTTGGGTATTGCTCTAAAGCAGAGTGTTTTTCATGTATGAGAACTGTGCTGTGTGTTTCCCGACAGAAATGGAGTTAAATCCCAGGCTCTGTGTCTTCCTACAGGCAATAATTCGTTTCATGTAAAAGCAGTCACTTTTCAGCTCAAAGGAGCTACATCGTTTCATGCAGCTCACACGTTTGTCGCTCTTAACTGAAAACCAGTGGCGGTTAGAGTACCTGTGGTTTGTATAAGTTTCAGAAGCAGAGTTGAACTAGATATGGTCCGAATGTGTGAGAAACACAGTTCTTTTGGTCTGAGCACACTCATGTTTCCTTCTGTTTTAGAGACTCTAGAAAGCAAGACCGTGCTTCTTACTCTAAAGCAGAAAGTGTTTCATGGATGAGACCTGTGCTGTGTGTTTCCCTTCAGAAATGGAGTTCAATCCCATGCTCTGTGTCTTCCTACAAGCAAAATTTCTTTTCAGGTAAGGGTAGTCACTTTTCAGCTCAATGGACCTGCATCGTTCACGTCTCTCACACATTTCTCTTCTTAACTGTCAAGCATTAGATGTTAGAGGACCTATGGTTTATATCAGTTTCAGACAGAGTTGAACTAGATATGGTCTGTATGTGTGTGAAAAACCGTTCTTTTGCTCTGAGCACACTCAAGTTTCCCTTTGTATTAGAGACTCTAGAATGCAAGAGCGTGCTTCTTGCTATAGAGCAGAGTGTGTTTCATGGATGAGAACTGTGCTGGGAGTTTCCCTTCAGAAATGGAGTTCAATCCCAGGCTCTGTTTCTTCCTACAAGCAAGCCTTCATTTCAGGTAAACACAGCCACTTTTCATCTCAAAGTAGGCTACATTGTTCACAAAGCTCACACGTTTCTCGCTCTTAAATGAAAAGCATTGGATGTTAGAGGACCTGTGGTTTGTATCACTTTCAGAAGCAGAGTTGAACTAGATATATTCCATATGTGTAGGACACACAGTTCTTTTGTTCTGAGCACATCACGTTTCCTGCTGTATTAGAGACACTAGAAAGCAAGAGCTTGCTTCTTGCTCTAAAGCAGATTGTGTTTCATGGATGAGAACTGTGCTGTGCATTTTCTTCAGAAATTGAGTTAAATCCCAAGCTCTGTGTCTTCCTACAAGCAAGATATGGTTTCAGGTATACACAGTCACATTTCAGCTCCAAGGAAGCTACATCGTTCACGCTGCTCACACGTTTGTCACTCTTAATTGAAAACATTGGATGTTAGAGGACCTGTGGTTGTTATCAGTTTCAGAAGCAGAGTTGAACTAGACATGTTCTGTATATTTAGGAAACACTGTTCTTTTGTTCTGAGGACACTCACTTTTCCTGCAGTATTAGAGACTCTAGAAAGCAAGAGCTTGGTTTTTGCTCTAAAGCAGAGTGTTTTTCATGGATGAGAACTGTACTGTGTGTTTCCCTTCAGAAATTGAGTTAAATCCCAGGCTCTGTGTCTTCCTACAAGCAAAATTTCTTTTCAGGTAAGGGTAGTCACTTTTCAGCTCAAAGTACCTGCATCGTTCATGAACCTCACACATTTCTCTTCTTAACGGACAAGCATTGGATGTTAATGGACCTATGGTTTGTCTCAGTTTCAGACAGAGTTGAACTAGATATGGTCCGTATGTGTGTGAAACACCATTCTTTTGCTCTGAGCACACTCAAGTTTCCCTTTGTATTAGAGACTCTAGAATGCAAGAGTGTGCTTCTTGCTATAGAGCAGAGTGTGTTTCATGGATGAGAACTGTGCTGTGTGTTTCTCTTCAGAAATGGAGTTCAATCCCACGGTCTGTGTCTTCCTACAAGCAAAATTTCTTTTCAGGTAAGGGTAGGCACTCTTCAGCTCAAAGGACCTGCATCGTTCACGAAGCTCACACATTTCTCTATTAAACGGAAAATCATTGGATGTTACAGGACCTATGATTTGTATCAGTTTCAGATAGAGTTGAACTAGATATGTTCCGTATTTGTAGGAAACACTGTTCTTTTTTCTGAGCACACTCAGTTTTCCTGCTGTATTAGAGACTCTACAAAGCAAGAGCATGTTTCTTGCTCTAAAGCAGAGTGTGTTTCATGGATAGGAACTGTGCTTTGTGTTTCCCTCAGAAATGGAGTTCAATCCCAAGCTCTGTGTCTCCGTACAAGCAATACTTCGTTTCAGGTAAAGGCAGTAACTTTTCAGCTCAAAGGAAACTACAACATTCACGCAGCTCACACGTTTGTCGCTCTAAATTGAAAAGCATTGGATGTTAGAGGACCTGTGGTATTTATCAGTTTCAGAAGCAGTGTTGAACAAGATATGGTCCATATGTGTAGAAAACACCGTTCTTTTGTTCTGAGCACACTCAGGTTTCCTGCTTAATTAGAGAAATTAGAAAGCAAAAGCTTGGTTCTTGCCCTATTTCAGAGTGTTTTTCATGGATGAGAACTGTGCTGTGTGTTTCCCGTCAGAAATGGAGTTAAATCCCAGGCTCTGTTTCTTCCTATAAGCAATAATTCGTTTCATGTAAACGCAGTCACTTTTCAGCTCAAAGGAGCTACATTGTTCACGCAGCTCACACGTTTGTCTCTATTAACTGAAATCCATTGGAGGTTATAGTACCTGTGGTTTTTATCAGTTTCAGAAGCAGAGTTGAAATAGATATGTTCCGTATGTTTAGGAAACACCTTTTTTTGTTCTGAGCACACTCACTTTTCATGAAGTATTAGACACTATAGAAAGGAAGAGCTTGGTTCTTGCTGTAAAGCAGAGTGTTTTTCATGGATGAGAACTGTGCTGTGTGTTTCCCGTCAGAAATGGAGTTAAATCCCAGGCTCTGTGTCTTCCTACAGGCAATAATTTGTTTCATGTAAACGCAGTCGCTTTTCTGCTCAAAGGAGCTACATCGCTTCATGCAGCTCACACGTTTGTCGCTCTTAACTGAAAACCATTAGAGTTTAGAGGACCTGTGGTTTGTATAAGTTTCAGAAGCAGAGTTGAACTAGATATGGTCTGAATGTGTGGGAAACACAGTTCTTTTTGTCTGAGCACACTCATGTTTCCTTCTGTTTTAGAGACTCTAGAAAGCAAGACCGTGCTTCTTACTCTAAAGCAGAAAGTTTTTCATGGCTGAGAACTGTGCTGTGTGTTTCACTTCAGAAATGGAGTTCAATCCCACGATCTGTGTCTCCCTACAAGCAAAATTTCTTTTCAGGTAACGGTAGTCACTCTTCAGCTCTAAGGACCTGCATCGTTCACAAAGCTCACACATTTCTCTTCTAAACGGACAATCATTGGATGTTACAGGACCTATGGTTTGTATCAGATTCAGACAGAGTTGAACTAGATATGTTCCGTTTGTGTAGGAAACACTGTTCTTTTTTCTGAGCACACTCAGTTTTCCTGCTGTATTAGAGACTCTGGAAAGCAAGAGCATGTTTCTTGCTCTAAAGCAGAGTGTGTTTCATGGAGAGGAACTGTGGTTTGTGTTTCCCTCAGAAATGAAGTGCAATCCCAGGCTCTGTGTCTTCGTTCAAGCAATACTTCGTTTCAGGTAAAGGCAGTAACTTTTCACCTCAAAGGAAACTACAACATTCACGCAGCTCACACGTTTGTCGCTCTTAATTGAAAAGCATTGGATGTTAGAGGACCTGTGGTATTTATCAGTTTCAGAAGCTGAGTTGAACTAGATATGGTCCGTATGTGTAGAAATCACCTTTCTTTTGTTCAGAGCACACTCAGGTTTCCTGCTTTATTAGAGAAATTAGAAAGCAAAAGCTTGGTTCTTGCTCTATAGCAGAGTGTTTTTCATGGATGAGAACTGTGCTGTGTGTTTCCCATCAGAAATGGAGTTAAATCCCAGGCTCTGTGTCTTCCTATAGGCAATAATTCATTTCATGTAAACGCAGTCACTTTTCAGCACAAAGGAGCTACATTGTTCACGCAGCTCACACGTGTGTCGCTCTTAACTGAAATCCATTGGAGGTTAGAGGACATGTGGTTTGTATCAGTTTTAGAAGCAGAGTAGAACTAGATATGGTCCGAATGTGTGGGAAACACAGTTCTTTTGGTCTGAGCACACTCATGTTTCCTTCTGTTTTAGAGACTCTAGAAAGCAAGACCATTCTTCTTATTATAAAGCAGAGTGTGTTTCATGGATGAGAACTGTGCTGTGTTTCCCTTCAGAAATGGAGTTAAATCCCAGGCTCTGTGTCTTCCTACAAGCAAGACATCATTTCAGGTAATTCTAATCACTTTTCAGCTCAAAGGACCTACATTGATCATGAAGCTCACACATTTCTCTCCTTAACTGACAAGCATTGGATGTTAGAGGACCTGTGGTTTGTATCACTTTCAGAATCAGAGTTGAACTAGATATTGTCCTTTTTTGTAGAAAACACCGTTCTTCTGTTCTGAGCACACTCAGGCTTCCTGCTGTATTAGAGAAAGTAGAAAGCAAAAGCTTGGTTCTTCTCTATAGCAGAGTGTTTTTCATGGATGAGAACTGTGCTGTGCGTTTCCTTTAGAAATGGAGTTAAAGGCGAAGCTCTGTGTCTTCCTACAAGCTAGAAAACGTTTCAGGTAAACACCGTCACTTTACAGCTCAAATGAAGCTACATTGTTCACGAAGCTCACATATTTCTCTTCTATTCTAAAGCAGAAAGGGTTTCAAGGATGAGAACTGTGCTGTGTGTTTCCCTTCAGAAATGGAGCAAATCCCATGCTCTTTTTCTTCCTACAAGCAATATTTCGTTTCAGGTAAGGGTAGTCACTTTTCAGCTCAACGGACATGCATCGTTCATGAAGCTCACACATTTCTCTTCTTAACGGACAAGCATGGGATGTTAGAGGACCTATGGTTTGTCTCAGTTTTAGAAGCAGATTTGAACTAGATATGGTCCGTATGTGTGTGAAACACCATTCTTTTGCTCTGAGCACACTCACGTTTCCCTTTGTATTAGAGACTCTAGAAAGCAAGAGCGTGCTTCTTGCTCTAAAGCAGAGTGTGTTTCATGGATGAGAACTGTGCTGGGAGTTTCCCCTCAGAAATGGGGTTCAATCCCAGGTTCTGTGTCTTCCTACAGGCAAGACTTCGTTTCAGGTAAACACAGTCACTTTTCAGCTCAAAGGAAGATACATCGTTCACAAAGCTCACACGTTTCTCGCTCTTAACTGAAAAGCATTGGATGTTAGAGTACCTGGGGTTTGTATCACTTTCAATGCAGAGTTGAACTAGATATGGTCCATATGTGTAGGACACACAGTTCCTTTGTACTGAGCACATCACATTTCCTGCTGTATTAGAGACTCTAGAAAGCAAGTGCGTGCTTCTTGCTCTAAAGCAGAGTGTGTTTCATGGATGAGAACTGTGCTGTGCATTTCCATCAGAAATGGAGTTCAATCCCAAGCTCTGTGTCTTCCTAAAAGCAAGACACCGTTTCATGTAAACACAGTCACTTTTCAGCTAAAATGAAGCTACATCGTTCACGAAGCACACGTTTGTCGATCTTAATTGGAAAGCATTGGATGTTATAGGACCTGTGGTTTTTATCAGTTTCAGAAGCAGAGTTGAACTAGACATGTTCTGTATATTTAGGAAACACTGTTCTTTGTTCTGAGGACACTCACTTTTCCTGCAGTATTAGAGTCTCTAGAAAGCAAGAGCTTGGTTCTTGCTCTAAAGCAGAGTGTTTTTCATGGATGAGAACTGTGCTGTGTGTTTCCCTTTAGAAATTGAGTTAAATCCCAGGCTCTGTGTCTTCCTAAAAGCAAAATTTCTTTTCAGGTAAGGGTAGTCACTTTTCAGCTCAAAGGACCTGCATCGTTCATGAACCTCACACATTTCTCTTCTTAACGGACAAGCATTGGATGTTAGAGGACCTATGGTTTGTCTCAGTTTCAGACAGAGTTGAACTAGATATGGTCCGTATGTGTGTGAAACACCGTTCTTTTGCTCTGAGCACACTCAAGTTTCCCTTTGTATTAGAGACTCTAGAATGCAAGAGTGTGCGTCTTGCTATAGAGCAGAGTGTGTTTCATGGATGAGAACTGTGCTGTGTGTTTCACTTCAGAAATGGAGTTCAATCCCACGGTCTGTGTCTTCCTACAAGCAAAATTTCATTTCAGGTAAGGGTAGTCACTCTTCAGCTCAAAGGATCTGCATCGTTCACGAAGCTCACACATTTCTCTTCTAAACGGAAAGTCATTGGATGTTACAGGACCTATGGTTTGTATCAGTTTCAGATAGAGTTGAACTAGATGTTTTCTGTATGTGTAGGAAACACTATTCTTTTTTCTGAGCACACTCAGTTTTCCTGCTGTATTAGAGACTCTAGAAAGCAAGAGCATGTTTCTTGCTCTAAAGCAGAGTGTGTTTCATGGATAGGAACTGTGCTTTGTGTTTCCCTCAGAAATGGAGTGCAATCCCAGGCTCTGTGTCTCCGTCCAAGCAATACTTCGTTTCAGGTAAAGGCAGTAACTTTTCAGTTCAAAGGAAACTACAACATTCACGCAGCTCACACGTTTGCCGCTCTAAATTGAAAAGCATTGGATGTTAGAGGACCTGTGGTATTTATCAGTTTCAGAAGCAGAGTTGAACAAGATATGGTCCATACGTGTAGAAAACACCGTTCTTTTGTTTTGAGCCCACTCAGGTTTCCTGCTTTATTAGAGAAATTAGAAAGCAAAAGCTTGGTTCTGGCTCTATAGCAGAGTGTTTTTCATGGATGAGAACTGTGCTATGTGTTTCCCGTCAGAAATGGAGTTAAATCCCAGGCTCTGTTTCTTCCTATAAGCAATAATTCGTTTCATGTAAACGCAGTCACTTTTCAGCTCAAAGGAGCTACATTGTTCACGCAACTCACACGTTTGTCACTATTATCTGAAATCCATTGGAGGTTATAGGACCTGTGGTTTGTATCAGTTTCAGAAGCAGAGTTGAACTAACTATGGGCCGAATGAGTGGGAAACACAGTTCTTTTGGTCTGAGCACACTCATATTTCCTTCTGTTTTAGAGCTTTAGAAAGCAAGATCATTCATCTTACTATAAAGCAGAGTGTGTTTCATGGATGAGAACCTTGCTGTGTGTTTCACTTCAGAAATGGAGTTAAATCCCAGGATCTCTGTCTTCCTACAAGCAAGAAATCATTTCAGGTAAACACAGTCACTTTACAGCTCAAAAGAAGCTTCATCGTTCACGAAGCTCACATATTTCTCTTCTTAACGGACAAGCATTGGATGTTAGAGGACCTATGGTTTGTATCAGTTTCAGACCGAGTTGAAATAGATGTGGTCTGTATGTGTGGGAAACACCGTTCTTTTGCTCTGAGCACACTCACGTTTCCCTCTGTATTAGAGAATCTAGAAAGCATGAACGTGCTTCTTGCTCTAAAGCAGAGTGTCTTTCATGGATGAGAACTGTGCTGGGATTTTTCTTGAGAAATGGAGTTCAATCCCAGGCTCTGTGTCTTCCTACAAGCAAGACTTCGTTTCAGGTAAACACAGTCACTTTTCAGCTCAAAGGAAGCTACATCGTTCACAAAGCTCACATGATTCTCGCTCTTAAGTGACAAGCATGGGATGTTAGAGGACCAGTGATTGTATCAGTTTTAGAAGCAGAGTTGAACTATATATGTTCCCTATGTGTAAGAAACACCGTTCCTTTGTTCGGAGCACACTCATGTTTCCTGCTGTATTAGAGACACTAGAAAGCAAAAGCGTGCTTCTTGCTCTAAAGCAGAGTTTGTTTCATTGATGAGAACTGTGCTGTGCGTTTCCTTCAGAAATGGAGTTAAATCCCAGGCTCTGTGTCTTTCTACAAGCAAAATTTCTTTTCAGGTAAGCGTAGTCACTTTTCAGCTCAAAGGACCTGCATCGTTCACGAAGCTCACACATTTCTCTTCTTAACGGACATGCATTGGATGTTAGAGGACCTATGGTTTGTATCAGTTTCAGACAGAGTTGAACTAGATATGGTCTGTATGTGTGGGAAACACCGTTCTTTTGCTGTGAGCACACTCAGGTTTCCCTCTGTATTAGAGACTCTAGAAAGCAAGAGCGTGCTTCTTGCTCTAAAGCAGAGTGTGTTTCATGGATGAGAACTGTGCTGGGAATTTCCCTTCAGAAATGAAGTTCAATCCCAGTGTCTGTGTCTTCCTACAAGCAAGATTTCTTTTCAGATAAACACAGTCACTTTTCAGCTCAAAGGAATCTACGTCGTTCACAAAGCTCACACGTTTCTCGCTCTTAACTGAAAAGCATTGGATGTTAGAGGACCTGTGGTTTGTATCACTTTCAGAAGCAGAGTTGAACTATATGTGAACCATATGTGTAGGACACACATTTCTTTTGTTCTGAGCACATTACTTTTCCTGCTGTATTAGAGACTCTAGAAAGCAAGAGCATGCTTCTTGCTCTAAAGCAGAGTGTGTTTCATGGATGAGAACTGTGGTGTGCATTTCCTTTAGAAATGGAGTTATATCCCAAGTTCTGTGTCTTCCTACAGGCAAGAAATCGTTTCAGGTAAACACAGTCACTTAACAGCTCAAATGAAGCTACATCATTCACGAAGCTCAGACGTTTGTCGCTCTTAATTGAAAAGTATTGGATGTTAGAGGACCTGTGGTTTTTATCAGTTTCAGACAGAGTTGAACTAGATATGGTCCATATGTGTGTGAAACACCGTTCTTTTGCTCTGATCACACTCAAGTTTCCCTTTGTATTAGAGACTCTAGAAAGCAAGAGCGTGCTTCTTGCTAGAGAGCAGAGTGTGTTTAATGGATGAGAACTGTTCTGTGCATTGCTTTCAGAAATTGAGTTAAATCCCAAGCTCTGTGTCTTCCTACAAGCAAGAAATCATTTCAGGTAAACACAGTCACTTTACAGGTCAAATGAAGCTACATCATTCACGGAGCTCACACGTTTGTCTCTCTTAATTGAAAAGCATTGGATATTCGAGGACCTGTGGTTTTTATCTGTTTCAGAAGCAGAGTTGAACTAGACATGTTCCGTATGTTTCGAAAACACTGTTCTTTGTTCTGAGCACACTCACTTTCCAGCGGTATTAGAGACTCTAGAAAGCAAGAGCTTGGTTCTTGCTCTAAAGCAGAGTGTTTTTCATGGATGAGAACTGTGCTGTGTGTTTCTCATCAGAAATGGAGTTAAATCCCAGGCTCTGTGTCTTCCTACAGGCAATAATTCGTTTCATGTAAACACAGTCACTTTTCAGCTCAAAGAGCTACATCGTTTCATGCAGCTCACACGTTTGTCGCTCTTAACTGAAAACCAGTGGAGGTTAGAGGACCTGTGGTTTGTATAAGTTTCAGAAGCAGAGTTGAACTAGATATGGTCCGAATGTGTGGGAAACACAGTTCTTTTGGTCTGAGCACACTCATGTTTCCTTCTGTTTTAGAGACTCTAGAAAGCAAGACCATGCTTCTTACTCTAAAGCAGAAAGTGTTTCATGGACGAGACCTGTGCTGTGTGTTTCCCTTCAGAAATGGAGTTAAATGCCATGCTCTGTGTCTTCCTACAAGCAAAATTTCTTTTCAGGTAAGGGTAGTCACTTTTCAGCTCAATGGACCTGCATCGTTCACGAATCTCACACACATTTCTCTTTTTAACGTTCAAGTATTAGATATTAGAGGACCTATGGTTTGTATCAGTTTCAGACAGAGTTGAACTAGATATGGTCCGCATGTGTGGAAAACACCGTTCTTTTGCTCTGAGCACACTCACATTTCCCTCTGTATTAGAGACTCTAGAAAGCAAGAGCGTGCCCCTTGCTCTAAAGCAGAATGTGTTTCATAGATGAGAACTGTCGTGGGAGTTTCCCTTCAGAAATGGAGTTCAATCCCAGGCTCTGTGTCTTCCTACAAGCAAGACTTCTTTTCAGGTAAACACAGTCACTTTTCCGCTCAAAGGAAGCTACATTGTTCACAAAGCTCACATGTTTCTCGCTCTTAAGTGCCAAGCATGGGATGTTAGAGAACCTGTGGTTTGTATCAGTTTTAGAAGCAGAGTTGAAGTACATATGTTCCCTATGTGTAAGAAACACCGTTCCTTTGTTCGGAGCACACTCACGTTTCCTGCTGTATTAGAGACATGAGAAAGCAGAGCGTTCTTCTTGCTCTAAAGCAGAGTGTGTTTCATTGATGAGAACTGTGCTGTGTGTTTTCCGACAGAAATGGAGTTAAATCCCAGGCTCTGTGTCTTCCTACAGGCAATAATTCATTTCATGTAAACGCAGTCACTTTTCAGCTCAAAGGAGCTACATCGTTCACGCAGCTCACACATTTGTTGCTCTTAATTGAAAAGTATTGGATGTTAGAGGACCTGTGGTTTTTATCAGTTTCAGACAGAGTTGAACTAGATATGGTCCATATGTGTGTGAAACACCGTTCTTTTGCTCTGAGCACACTCAAGTTTCCCTTTGTATTAGAGACTCTAGAAAGCAAGAGCGTGCTTCTTGCTAGAGAGCAGAGTGTGTTTAATGGATGAGAACTGTTCTGTGCATTGCTTTCAGAAATTGAGTTAAATCCCAAGCTCTGTGTCTTCCTACAAGCAAGAAATCATTTCAGGTAAACACAGTCACTTTACAGGTCAAATGAAGCTACATCATTCACGGAGCTCACACGTTTGTCTCTCTTAATTGAAAAGCATTGGATATTCGAGGACCTGTGGTTTTTATCTGTTTCAGAAGCAGAGTTGAACTAGACATGTTCCGTATGTTTCGAAAACACTGTTGTTTGTTCTGAGCACACTCACTTTCCAGCGGTATTAGAGACTCTAGAAAGCAAGAGCTTGGTTCTTGCTCTAAAGCAGAGTGTTTTTCATGGATGAGAACTGTGCTGTGTGTTTCTCATCAGAAATGGAGTTAAATCCCAGGCTCTGTGTCTTCCTACAGGCAATAATTCGTTTCATGTAAACACAGTCACTTTTCAGCTCAAAGAGCTACATCGTTTCATGCAGCTCACACGTTTGTCGCTCTTAACTGAAAACCAGTGGAGGTTAGAGGACCTGTGGTTTGTATAAGTTTCAGAAGCAGAGTTGAACTAGATATGGTCCGAATGTGTGGGAAACACAGTTCTTTTGGTCTGAGCACACTCATGTTTCCTTCTGTTTTAGAGACTCTAGAAAGCAAGACCATGCTTCTTACTCTAAAGCAGAAAGTGTTTCATGGACGAGATCTGTGCTGTGTGTTTCCCTTCAGAAATGGAGTTAAATGCCATGCTCTGTGTCTTCCTACAAGCAAAATTTCTTTTCAGGTAAGGGTAGTCACTTTTCAGCTCAATGGACCTGCATCGTTCACGAATCTCACACACATTTCTCTTTTTAACGTTCAAGTATTAGATATTAGAGGACCTATGGTTTGTATCAGTTTCAGACAGAGTTGAACTAGATATGGTCCGCATGTGTGGGAAACACCGTTCTTTTGCTCTGAGCACACTCACATTTCCCTCTGTATTAGAGACTCTAGAAAGCAAGAGCGTGCCCCTTGCTCTAAAGCAGTATGTGTTTCATAGATGAGAACTGTCGTGGGAGTTTCCCTTCAGAAATGGAGTTCAATCCCAGGCTCTGTGTCTTCCTACAAGCAAGACTTCGTTTCAGGTAAACACAGTCACTTTTCCGCTCAAAGGAAGCTACATTGTTCACAAAGCTCACATGTTTCTCGCTCTTAAGTGACAAGCATGGGATGTTAGAGAACCTGTGGTTTGTATCAGTTTTAGAAGCAGAGTTGAAGTATATATGTTCCCTATGTGTAAGAAACACCGTTCCTTTGTTCGGAGCACACTCACGTTTCCTGCTCTATTAGAGACATGAGAAAGCAGAGCGTTCTTCTTGCTCTAAAGCAGAGTGTGTTTCATTGATGAGAACTGTGCTTTGTGTTTCCCTTCAGAAATGGAGTTAAATCCCAGGGTCTGTGTCTTCCTACAAGCCAGACTTCGTTTCAGGTAAACACAGTCACTTTTCAGCTCAAAGGAAGCTACAATGTTCACGAAGCTCACACGTTTCCGATCTTAATTGAAAAGCATTGGATGTTAGAGGACTTGTGTTTTTTATCAGTTTTAGAAGCAGAGTTGATCTAGACATGTCCCGTATGTTTAGGAAACACTGTTCTTTTGTTCTGAGCACACTCACGTTTCCCTCTGTATTAGAGACTCTAGAAAGCAAGAGCTTGCTTCTTGCTCTAAAGCAGAGTGTGTTTCATGGATGAGAACTGTGCTTTGTGTTTCCCTTCAGAAATGGAGTTAAATCCCAGGGTCTGTGTCTTCCTTCAAGCAAGACTTCATTTCAGGTAAACACAGTCACTTTTCTGCTCAAAGGAAGCTACATCGTTCACAAAGCTCACATGTTTGTCGATCATAATTGAAAAGCATTGGACGTTCAAGGACCTTTGGTTTTTATCAGTTTCAGAAGCAGAGTTGAACTAGACATGTTCCATATGTTTAGGAAACACCATTCCTTTGTTCTGAGCACACTCACTTTTCTTGCAGTGTTAGAGACTCTAGAAAGCAAGAGCTTGGTTCTTGCTCTATAGCAGAGTGTTTTCATGGATGAGAACTGTGCTGTGTGTTTTCCGTCAGAAATGGAGTTAAATCCCAGGCTCTGTGTCTTCCTACAGGCAATAATTCGTTTCATGTAAACTCAGTCAATGTCAGCTCAAAGGAGCTACATCGTTCACGCAGCTCACACGTTTGTCGCTCTTAATTGAAAAGCATTGGATGTTAGAGGACCTGTGGTTTTTATCACTTTCAGACGAAGAGTTGAACTAGATATGGTCCAAATGTGTGGGAAACACAGTTCTTTTGGTCTGAGCACACTCATGTTTCCTTCTCTTTTAGAGACTCTAGAAAGCAAGACCGTGCTTCTTACTCTAAAACAGAAAGTGTTTCAAGGATGAGAACTGTGCTGTGTGTTTCCCTTCAGAAATGGAGTTAAATCGCATGGTATGTGTCTTCCTACAAACAAGATTTCGTTTCAGGTAAGGGTAGTCACTTTTCAGCTCAAAGGACCTGCATCTTTCATGAAGCTCACACATTTCTCTTCTTAACAGACCTGCATATGATGTTAGAGGACCTATGGTTTGTCTCAGTTTTAGAAGCAGAGTTGAACTAGATATGTTCCGTATGTGTGTGAAACACCATTCTTTTGCTCTGAGCACACTCACGTTTCCCTTTGTATAAGAGACTCTAGAAAGCAAGAGCTTGCTTCTTGCTCTAAAGCAGAGTGTGTTTCATGGATGAAAACTGTGCTTTGTGTTTCCCTTCAGAAATGGAGTTAAATCCCAGGGTCTGTGTCTTCCTACAAGCAAGACTTCGTTTCAGGTAAACACAGTCACTTTTCAACTCAAAGGAAGCTACATCGTTCTCGAAGCTCACATGTTTGTCGATCATAATTGAAAAGCATTGGATGTTCAAGGATCTTTGGTTTTTATCACTACAGAAGCACAGTTGAACTAGACATATTCCGTATGTTTAGGAAACACCGTTCTTTTGTTCTGAGCACACTCACTACTCTTGCAATATTAGAGACACTTGAAAGCAAGAGCTTGGTTCTTGCTCTATAGCATAGTGTTTTCATGGATGAGAACTGTGCTGTGTGTTTTCCGACAGAAATGGAGTTAAATCCCAGGATCTGTGTCTTCCTACAGGCAATAATTCGTTTCATGTAAACACAGTCACTTTTCAGCTCAAAGGAGCTACATCGTTCACGCAGCTCACACATTTGTTGCTCTTAATTGAAAAGTATTGGATGTTAGAGGACCTGTGGTTTTTATCAGTTTCAGACAGAGTTGAACTAGATATGGTCCATATGTGTGTGAAACACCGTTCTTTTGCTCTGAGCACACTCAAGTTTCCCTTTGTATTAGAGACTCTAGAAAGCAAGAGCATGCTTCTTGCTATAGAGCAGAGTATGTTTAATGGATGAGAACTGTTCTGTGCATTGCTTTCAGAAATTGAGTTAAATCCCAAGCTC
The DNA here is from genome assembly GCA_949786385.1 of Onychomys leucogaster. Taxonomy (NCBI): domain Eukaryota; kingdom Metazoa; phylum Chordata; class Mammalia; order Rodentia; family Cricetidae; genus Onychomys; species Onychomys leucogaster. The sequence continues at coordinate 225,969 of CATKUP010000061.1, forward strand.
TGTGTCTTCCTACAAGCAAGAAATCATTTCAGGTAAACACAGTCACTTTACAGGTCAAATGAAGCTACATCATTCACGGAGCTCACACGTTTGTCTCTCTTAATTGAAAAGCATTGGATATTCGAGGACCTGTGGTTTTTATCTGTTTCAGAAGCAGAGTTGAACTAGACATGTTCCGTATGTTTCAAAAACACTGTTGTTTGTTCTGAGCACACTCACTTTCCAGCGGTATTAGAGACTCTAGAAAGCAAGAGCTTGGTTCTTGCTCTAAAGCAGAGTGTTTTTCATGGATGAGAACTGTGCTGTGTGTTTCTCGTCAGAAATGGAGTTAAATCCCAGGCTCTGTGTCTTCCTACAGGCAATAATTCGTTTCATGTAAACACAGTCACTTTTCAGCTCAAAGAGCTACATCGTTTCATGCAGCTCACACGTTTGTCGCTCTTAACTGAAAACCAGTGGAGGTTAGAGGACCTGTGGTTTGTATAAGTTTCAGAAGCAGAGTTGAACTAGATATGGTCCGAATGTGTGGGAAACACAGTTCTTTTGGTCTGAGCACACTCATGTTTCCTTCTGTTTTAGAGACTCTAGAAAGCAAGACCATGCTTCTTACTCTAAAGCAGAAAGTGTTTCATGGACGAGACCTGTGCTGTGTGTTTCCCTTCAGAAATGGAGTTAAATGCCATGCTCTGTGTCTTCCTACAAGCAAAATTTCTTTTCAGGTAAGGGTAGTCACTTTTCAGCTCAATGGACCTGCATCGTTCACGAATCTCACACACATTTCTCTTTTTAACGTTCAAGTATTAGATATTAGAGGACCTATGGTTTGTATCAGTTTCAGACAGAGTTGAACTAGATATGGTCCGCATGTGTGGAAAACACCGTTCTTTTGCTCTGAGCACACTCACATTTCCCTCTGTATTAGAGACTCTAGAAAGCAAGAGCGTGCCCCTTGCTCTAAAGCAGAATGTGTTTCATAGATGAGAACTGTCGTGGGAGTTTCCCTTCAGAAATGGAGTTCAATCCCAGGCTCTGTGTCTTCCTACAAGCAAGACTTCTTTTCAGGTAAACACAGTCACTTTTCCGCTCAAAGGAAGCTACATTGTTCACAAAGCTCACATGTTTCTCGCTCTTAAGTGCCAAGCATGGGATGTTAGAGAACCTGTGGTTTGTATCAGTTTTAGAAGCAGAGTTGAAGTACATATGTTCCCTATGTGTAAGAAACACCGTTCCTTTGTTCGGAGCACACTCACGTTTCCTGCTGTATTAGAGACATGAGAAAGCAGAGCGTTCTTCTTGCTCTAAAGCAGAGTGTGTTTCATTGATGAGAACTGTGCTGTGTGTTTTCCGACAGAAATGGAGTTAAATCCCAGGCTCTGTGTCTTCCTACAGGCAATAATTCATTTCATGTAAACGCAGTCACTTTTCAGCTCAAAGGAGCTACATCGTTCACGCAGCTCACACATTTGTTGCTCTTAATTGAAAAGTATTGGATGTTAGAGGACCTGTGGTTTTTATCAGTTTCAGACAGAGTTGAACTAGATATGGTCCATATGTGTGTGAAACACCGTTCTTTTGCTCTGAGCACACTCAAGTTTCCCTTTGTATTAGAGACTCTAGAAAGCAAGAGCGTGCTTCTTGCTAGAGAGCAGAGTGTGTTTAATGGATGAGAACTGTTCTGTGCATTGCTTTCAGAAATTGAGTTAAATCCCAAGCTCTGTGTCTTCCTACAAGCAAGAAATCATTTCAGGTAAACACAGTCACTTTACAGGTCAAATGAAGCTACATCATTCACGGAGCTCACACGTTTGTCTCTCTTAATTGAAAAGCATTGGATATTCGAGGACCTGTGGTTTTTATCTGTTTCAGAAGCAGAGTTGAACTAGACATGTTCCGTATGTTTCGAAAACACTGTTGTTTGTTCTGAGCACACTCACTTTCCAGCGGTATTAGAGACTCTAGAAAGCAAGAGCTTGGTTCTTGCTCTAAAGCAGAGTGTTTTTCATGGATGAGAACTGTGCTGTGTGTTTCTCATCAGAAATGGAGTTAAATCCCAGGCTCTGTGTCTTCCTACAGGCAATAATTCGTTTCATGTAAACACAGTCACTTTTCAGCTCAAAGAGCTACATCGTTTCATGCAGCTCACACGTTTGTCGCTCTTAACTGAAAACCAGTGGAGGTTAGAGGACCTGTGGTTTGTATAAGTTTCAGAAGCAGAGTTGAACTAGATATGGTCCGAATGTGTGGGAAACACAGTTCTTTTGGTCTGAGCACACTCATGTTTCCTTCTGTTTTAGAGACTCTAGAAAGCAAGACCATGCTTCTTACTCTAAAGCAGAAAGTGTTTCATGGACGAGATCTGTGCTGTGTGTTTCCCTTCAGAAATGGAGTTAAATGCCATGCTCTGTGTCTTCCTACAAGCAAAATTTCTTTTCAGGTAAGGGTAGTCACTTTTCAGCTCAATGGACCTGCATCGTTCACGAATCTCACACACATTTCTCTTTTTAACGTTCAAGTATTAGATATTAGAGGACCTATGGTTTGTATCAGTTTCAGACAGAGTTGAACTAGATATGGTCCGCATGTGTGGGAAACACCGTTCTTTTGCTCTGAGCACACTCACATTTCCCTCTGTATTAGAGACTCTAGAAAGCAAGAGCGTGCCCCTTGCTCTAAAGCAGTATGTGTTTCATAGATGAGAACTGTCGTGGGAGTTTCCCTTCAGAAATGGAGTTCAATCCCAGGCTCTGTGTCTTCCTACAAGCAAGACTTCGTTTCAGGTAAACACAGTCACTTTTCCGCTCAAAGGAAGCTACATTGTTCACAAAGCTCACATGTTTCTCGCTCTTAAGTGACAAGCATGGGATGTTAGAGAACCTGTGGTTTGTATCAGTTTTAGAAGCAGAGTTGAAGTATATATGTTCCCTATGTGTAAGAAACACCGTTCCTTTGTTCGGAGCACACTCACGTTTCCTGCTCTATTAGAGACATGAGAAAGCAGAGCGTTCTTCTTGCTCTAAAGCAGAGTGTGTTTCATTGATGAGAACTGTGCTTTGTGTTTCCCTTCAGAAATGGAGTTAAATCCCAGGGTCTGTGTCTTCCTACAAGCCAGACTTCGTTTCAGGTAAACACAGTCACTTTTCAGCTCAAAGGAAGCTACAATGTTCACGAAGCTCACACGTTTCCGATCTTAATTGAAAAGCATTGGATGTTAGAGGACTTGTGTTTTTTATCAGTTTTAGAAGCAGAGTTGATCTAGACATGTCCCGTATGTTTAGGAAACACTGTTCTTTTGTTCTGAGCACACTCACGTTTCCCTCTGTATTAGAGACTCTAGAAAGCAAGAGCTTGCTTCTTGCTCTAAAGCAGAGTGTGTTTCATGGATGAGAACTGTGCTTTGTGTTTCCCTTCAGAAATGGAGTTAAATCCCAGGGTCTGTGTCTTCCTTCAAGCAAGACTTCATTTCAGGTAAACACAGTCACTTTTCTGCTCAAAGGAAGCTACATCGTTCACAAAGCTCACATGTTTGTCGATCATAATTGAAAAGCATTGGACGTTCAAGGACCTTTGGTTTTTATCAGTTTCAGAAGCAGAGTTGAACTAGACATGTTCCATATGTTTAGGAAACACCATTCCTTTGTTCTGAGCACACTCACTTTTCTTGCAGTGTTAGAGACTCTAGAAAGCAAGAGCTTGGTTCTTGCTCTATAGCAGAGTGTTTTCATGGATGAGAACTGTGCTGTGTGTTTTCCGTCAGAAATGGAGTTAAATCCCAGGCTCTGTGTCTTCCTACAGGCAATAATTCGTTTCATGTAAACTCAGTCAATGTCAGCTCAAAGGAGCTACATCGTTCACGCAGCTCACACGTTTGTCGCTCTTAATTGAAAAGCATTGGATGTTAGAGGACCTGTGGTTTTTATCACTTTCAGACGAAGAGTTGAACTAGATATGGTCCAAATGTGTGGGAAACACAGTTCTTTTGGTCTGAGCACACTCATGTTTCCTTCTCTTTTAGAGACTCTAGAAAGCAAGACCGTGCTTCTTACTCTAAAACAGAAAGTGTTTCAAGGATGAGAACTGTGCTGTGTGTTTCCCTTCAGAAATGGAGTTAAATCGCATGGTATGTGTCTTCCTACAAACAAGATTTCGTTTCAGGTAAGGGTAGTCACTTTTCAGCTCAAAGGACCTGCATCTTTCATGAAGCTCACACATTTCTCTTCTTAACAGACCTGCATATGATGTTAGAGGACCTATGGTTTGTCTCAGTTTTAGAAGCAGAGTTGAACTAGATATGTTCCGTATGTGTGTGAAACACCATTCTTTTGCTCTGAGCACACTCACGTTTCCCTTTGTATAAGAGACTCTAGAAAGCAAGAGCTTGCTTCTTGCTCTAAAGCAGAGTGTGTTTCATGGATGAAAACTGTGCTTTGTGTTTCCCTTCAGAAATGGAGTTAAATCCCAGGGTCTGTGTCTTCCTACAAGCAAGACTTCGTTTCAGGTAAACACAGTCACTTTTCAACTCAAAGGAAGCTACATCGTTCTCGAAGCTCACATGTTTGTCGATCATAATTGAAAAGCATTGGATGTTCAAGGATCTTTGGTTTTTATCACTACAGAAGCACAGTTGAACTAGACATATTCCGTATGTTTAGGAAACACCGTTCTTTTGTTCTGAGCACACTCACTACTCTTGCAATATTAGAGACACTTGAAAGCAAGAGCTTGGTTCTTGCTCTATAGCATAGTGTTTTCATGGATGAGAACTGTGCTGTGTGTTTTCCGACAGAAATGGAGTTAAATCCCAGGATCTGTGTCTTCCTACAGGCAATAATTCGTTTCATGTAAACACAGTCACTTTTCAGCTCAAAGGAGCTACATCGTTCACGCAGCTCACACATTTGTTGCTCTTAATTGAAAAGTATTGGATGTTAGAGGACCTGTGGTTTTTATCAGTTTCAGACAGAGTTGAACTAGATATGGTCCATATGTGTGTGAAACACCGTTCTTTTGCTCTGAGCACACTCAAGTTTCCCTTTGTATTAGAGACTCTAGAAAGCAAGAGCATGCTTCTTGCTATAGAGCAGAGTATGTTTAATGGATGAGAACTGTTCTGTGCATTGCTTTCAGAAATTGAGTTAAATCCCAAGCTCTGTGTCTTCCTACAAGCAAGAAATCATTTCAGGTAAACACAGTCACTTTACAGGTCAAATGAAGCTACATCATTCACGGAGCTCACACGTTTGTCTCTCTTAATTGAAAAGCATTGGATATTCGAGGACCTGTGGTTTTTATCTGTTTCAGAAGCAGAGTTGAACTAGACATGTTCCGTATGTTTCAAAAACACTGTTGTTTGTTCTGAGCACACTCACTTTCCAGCGGTATTAGAGACTCTAGAAAGCAAGAGCTTGGTTCTTGCTCTAAAGCAGAGTGTTTTTCATGGATGAGAACTGTGCTGTGTGTTTCTCGTCAGAAATGGAGTTAAATCCCAGGCTCTGTGTCTTCCTACAGGCAATAATTCGTTTCATGTAAACACAGTCACTTTTCAGCTCAAAGAGCTACATCGTTTCATGCAGCTCACACGTTTGTCGCTCTTAACTGAAAACCAGTGGAGGTTAGAGGACCTGTGGTTTGTATAAGTTTCAGAAGCAGAGTTGAACTAGATATGGTCCGAATGTGTGGGAAACACAGTTCTTTTGGTCTGAGCACACTCATGTTTCCTTCTGTTTTAGAGACTCTAGAAAGCAAGACCATGCTTCTTACTCTAAAGCAGAAAGTGTTTCATGGACGAGACCTGTGCTGTGTGTTTCCCTTCAGAAATGGAGTTAAATGCCATGCTCTGTGTCTTCCTACAAGCAAAATTTCTTTTCAGGTAAGGGTAGTCACTTTTCAGCTCAATGGACCTGCATCGTTCACGAATCTCACACACATTTCTCTTTTTAACGTTCAAGTATTAGATATTAGAGGACCTATGGTTTGTATCAGTTTCAGACAGAGTTGAACTAGATATGGTCCGCATGTGTGGAAAACACCGTTCTTTTGCTCTGAGCACACTCACATTTCCCTCTGTATTAGAGACTCTAGAAAGCAAGAGCGTGCCCCTTGCTCTAAAGCAGAATGTGTTTCATAGATGAGAACTGTCGTGGGAGTTTCCCTTCAGAAATGGAGTTCAATCCCAGGCTCTGTGTCTTCCTACAAGCAAGACTTCTTTTCAGGTAAACACAGTCACTTTTCCGCTCAAAGGAAGCTACATTGTTCACAAAGCTCACATGTTTCTCGCTCTTAAGTGCCAAGCATGGGATGTTAGAGAACCTGTGGTTTGTATCAGTTTTAGAAGCAGAGTTGAAGTACATATGTTCCCTATGTGTAAGAAACACCGTTCCTTTGTTCGGAGCACACTCACGTTTCCTGCTGTATTAGAGACATGAGAAAGCAGAGCGTTCTTCTTGCTCTAAAGCAGAGTGTGTTTCATTGATGAGAACTGTGCTGTGTGTTTTCCGACAGAAATGGAGTTAAATCCCAGGCTCTGTGTCTTCCTACAGGCAATAATTCATTTCATGTAAACGCAGTCACTTTTCAGCTCAAAGGAGCTACATCGTTCACGCAGCTCACACATTTGTTGCTCTTAATTGAAAAGTATTGGATGTTAGAGGACCTGTGGTTTTTATCAGTTTCAGACAGAGTTGAACTAGATATGGTCCATATGTGTGTGAAACACCGTTCTTTTGCTCTGAGCACACTCAAGTTTCCCTTTGTATTAGAGACTCTAGAAAGCAAGAGCGTGCTTCTTGCTAGAGAGCAGAGTGTGTTTAATGGATGAGAACTGTTCTGTGCATTGCTTTCAGAAATTGAGTTAAATCCCAAGCTCTGTGTCTTCCTACAAGCAAGAAATCATTTCAGGTAAACACAGTCACTTTACAGGTCAAATGAAGCTACATCATTCACGGAGCTCACACGTTTGTCTCTCTTAATTGAAAAGCATTGGATATTCGAGGACCTGTGGTTTTTATCTGTTTCAGAAGCAGAGTTGAACTAGACATGTTCCGTATGTTTCGAAAACACTGTTGTTTGTTCTGAGCACACTCACTTTCCAGCGGTATTAGAGACTCTAGAAAGCAAGAGCTTGGTTCTTGCTCTAAAGCAGAGTGTTTTTCATGGATGAGAACTGTGCTGTGTGTTTCTCATCAGAAATGGAGTTAAATCCCAGGCTCTGTGTCTTCCTACAGGCAATAATTCGTTTCATGTAAACACAGTCACTTTTCAGCTCAAAGAGCTACATCGTTTCATGCAGCTCACACGTTTGTCGCTCTTAACTGAAAACCAGTGGAGGTTAGAGGACCTGTGGTTTGTATAAGTTTCAGAAGCAGAGTTGAACTAGATATGGTCCGAATGTGTGGGAAACACAGTTCTTTTGGTCTGAGCACACTCATGTTTCCTTCTGTTTTAGAGACTCTAGAAAGCAAGACCATGCTTCTTACTCTAAAGCAGAAAGTGTTTCATGGACGAGATCTGTGCTGTGTGTTTCCCTTCAGAAATGGAGTTAAATGCCATGCTCTGTGTCTTCCTACAAGCAAAATTTCTTTTCAGGTAAGGGTAGTCACTTTTCAGCTCAATGGACCTGCATCGTTCACGAATCTCACACACATTTCTCTTTTTAACGTTCAAGTATTAGATATTAGAGGACCTATGGTTTGTATCAGTTTCAGACAGAGTTGAACTAGATATGGTCCGCATGTGTGGGAAACACCGTTCTTTTGCTCTGAGCACACTCACATTTCCCTCTGTATTAGAGACTCTAGAAAGCAAGAGCGTGCCCCTTGCTCTAAAGCAGTATGTGTTTCATAGATGAGAACTGTCGTGGGAGTTTCCCTTCAGAAATGGAGTTCAATCCCAGGCTCTGTGTCTTCCTACAAGCAAGACTTCGTTTCAGGTAAACACAGTCACTTTTCCGCTCAAAGGAAGCTACATTGTTCACAAAGCTCACATGTTTCTCGCTCTTAAGTGACAAGCATGGGATGTTAGAGAACCTGTGGTTTGTATCAGTTTTAGAAGCAGAGTTGAAGTATATATGTTCCCTATGTGTAAGAAACACCGTTCCTTTGTTCGGAGCACACTCACGTTTCCTGCTCTATTAGAGACATGAGAAAGCAGAGCGTTCTTCTTGCTCTAAAGCAGAGTGTGTTTCATTGATGAGAACTGTGCTTTGTGTTTCCCTTCAGAAATGGAGTTAAATCCCAGGGTCTGTGTCTTCCTACAAGCCAGACTTCGTTTCAGGTAAACACAGTCACTTTTCAGCTCAAAGGAAGCTACAATGTTCACGAAGCTCACACGTTTCCGATCTTAATTGAAAAGCATTGGATGTTAGAGGACTTGTGTTTTTTATCAGTTTTAGAAGCAGAGTTGATCTAGACATGTCCCGTATGTTTAGGAAACACTGTTCTTTTGTTCTGAGCACACTCACGTTTCCCTCTGTATTAGAGACTCTAGAAAGCAAGAGCTTGCTTCTTGCTCTAAAGCAGAGTGTGTTTCATGGATGAGAACTGTGCTTTGTGTTTCCCTTCAGAAATGGAGTTAAATCCCAGGGTCTGTGTCTTCCTTCAAGCAAGACTTCATTTCAGGTAAACACAGTCACTTTTCTGCTCAAAGGAAGCTACATCGTTCACAAAGCTCACATGTTTGTCGATCATAATTGAAAAGCATTGGACGTTCAAGGACCTTTGGTTTTTATCAGTTTCAGAAGCAGAGTTGAACTAGACATGTTCCATATGTTTAGGAAACACCATTCCTTTGTTCTGAGCACACTCACTTTTCTTGCAGTGTTAGAGACTCTAGAAAGCAAGAGCTTGGTTCTTGCTCTATAGCAGAGTGTTTTCATGGATGAGAACTGTGCTGTGTGTTTTCCGTCAGAAATGGAGTTAAATCCCAGGCTCTGTGTCTTCCTACAGGCAATAATTCGTTTCATGTAAACTCAGTCAATGTCAGCTCAAAGGAGCTACATCGTTCACGCAGCTCACACGTTTGTCGCTCTTAATTGAAAAGCATTGGATGTTAGAGGACCTGTGGTTTTTATCACTTTCAGACGAAGAGTTGAACTAGATATGGTCCAAATGTGTGGGAAACACAGTTCTTTTGGTCTGAGCACACTCATGTTTCCTTCTCTTTTAGAGACTCTAGAAAGCAAGACCGTGCTTCTTACTCTAAAACAGAAAGTGTTTCAAGGATGAGAACTGTGCTGTGTGTTTCCCTTCAGAAATGGAGTTAAATCGCATGGTATGTGTCTTCCTACAAACAAGATTTCGTTTCAGGTAAGGGTAGTCACTTTTCAGCTCAAAGGACCTGCATCTTTCATGAAGCTCACACATTTCTCTTCTTAACAGACCTGCATATGATGTTAGAGGACCTATGGTTTGTCTCAGTTTTAGAAGCAGAGTTGAACTAGATATGTTCCGTATGTGTGTGAAACACCATTCTTTTGCTCTGAGCACACTCACGTTTCCCTTTGTATAAGAGACTCTAGAAAGCAAGAGCTTGCTTCTTGCTCTAAAGCAGAGTGTGTTTCATGGATGAAAACTGTGCTTTGTGTTTCCCTTCAGAAATGGAGTTAAATCCCAGGGTCTGTGTCTTCCTACAAGCAAGACTTCGTTTCAGGTAAACACAGTCACTTTTCAACTCAAAGGAAGCTACATCGTTCTCGAAGCTCACATGTTTGTCGATCATAATTGAAAAGCATTGGATGTTCAAGGATCTTTGGTTTTTATCACTACAGAAGCACAGTTGAACTAGACATATTCCGTATGTTTAGGAAACACCGTTCTTTTGTTCTGAGCACACTCACTACTCTTGCAATATTAGAGACACTTGAAAGCAAGAGCTTGGTTCTTGCTCTATAGCATAGTGTTTTCATGGATGAGAACTGTGCTGTGTGTTTTCCGACAGAAATGGAGTTAAATCCCAGGATCTGTGTCTTCCTACAGGCAATAATTCGTTTCATGTAAACACAGTCACTTTTCAGCTCAAAGGAGCTACATCGTTCACGCAGCTCACACATTTGTTGCTCTTAATTGAAAAGTATTGGATGTTAGAGGACCTGTGGTTTTTATCAGTTTCAGACAGAGTTGAACTAGATATGGTCCATATGTGTGTGAAACACCGTTCTTTTGCTCTGAGCACACTCAAGTTTCCCTTTGTATTAGAGACTCTAGAAAGCAAGAGCATGCTTCTTGCTATAGAGCAGAGTATGTTTAATGGATGAGAACTGTTCTGTGCATTGCTTTCAGAAATTGAGTTAAATCCCAAGCTCTGTGTCTTCCTACAAGCAAGAAATCATTTCAGGTAAACACAGTCACTTTACAGGTCAAATGAAGCTACATCATTCACGGAGCTCACACGTTTGTCTCTCTTAATTGAAAAGCATTGGATATTCGAGGACCTGTGGTTTTTATCTGTTTCAGAAGCAGAGTTGAACTAGACATGTTCCGTATGTTTCAAAAACACTGTTGTTTGTTCTGAGCACACTCACTTTCCAGCGGTATTAGAGACTCTAGAAAGCAAGAGCTTGGTTCTTGCTCTAAAGCAGAGTGTTTTTCATGGATGAGAACTGTGCTGTGTGTTTCTCGTCAGAAATGGAGTTAAATCCCAGGCTCTGTGTCTTCCTACAGGCAATAATTTGTTTCATGTAAACACAGTCACTTTTCAGCTCAAAGAGCTACATCGTTTCATGCAGCTCACACGTTTGTCGCTCTTAACTGAAAACCAGTGGAGGTTAGAGGACCTGTGGTTTGTATAAGTTTCAGAAACAGGGTTGAACTAGATATGGTCTGAATGTGTGTGAAACACAGTTCTTTTGGTCTGAGCACACTCATGTTTCCTTCTGTTTTAGAGACTCTAGAAAGCAAGACCATGCTTCTTACTCTAAAGCAGAAAGTGTTTTATGGATGAGATCTGTGCTGTGTGTTTCCCTTCAGAAATGGAGTTAAATGCCATGCTCTGTGTCTTCCTACAAGCAAAATTTCTTTTCAGGTAAGGGTAGTCACTTTTCAGCTCAATGGACCTGCATCGTTCACGAATCTCACACACATTTCTCTTCTTAACGTTCAAGTATTAGATATTAGAGGACCTATGGTTTGTATCAGTTTCAGACAGAGTTGAACAAGACATGGTCCGCATGTGTGGGAAACACCGTTCTTTTGCTCTGAGCACACTCACATTTCCCTCTGTATTAGAGACTCTAGAAAGCAAGAGCGTGCCCCTTGCTCTAAAGCAGAATGTGTTTCATGGATGAGAACTGTCGTGGGAGTTTCCCTTCAGAAATGGAGATCAATCCCAGGCTCTGTGTCTTCCTACAAGCAAGACTTCATTTCAGGTAAACACAGTCACTTTTCCGCTCAAAGGAAGCTACATTGTTCACAAAGCTCACATGTTTCTCGCTCTTAAGTGACAAGCATGGGATGTTAGAGACCCTGTGGTTTGTATCAGTTTTAGAAGCAGAGTTGAAGTATATATGTTCCCTATGTGTAAGAAACACCGTTCCTTTGTTCGGAGCACACTCACGTTTCCTGCTGTATTAGAGACATGAGAAAGCAGAGCGTTCTTCTTGCTCTAAAGCAGAGTGTGTTTCATTGATGAGAACTGTGCTTTGTGTTTCCCTTCAGAAATGGAGTTAAATCCCAGGGTCTGTGTCTTCCTACAAGCAAGACTTCGTTTCAGGTAAACACAGTCACTTTTCAGCTCAAAGGAAGCTACAATGTTCACAAAGCTCACACGTTTCCGATCTTAATTGAAAAGCATTGGATGTTAGAGGACCTGTGGTTTTTATCAGTTTCAGAAGCAGAGTTGAACTAGACATGTTCCGTATGTTTAGGAAACACTGTTCTTTTGTTAAGAGCACACTTACTTTTCCTGCAGTATTAGAGACTCTAGAAAGCAAGAGCTTGGGTATTGCTCTAAAGCAGAGTGTTTTTCATGTATGAGAACTGTGCTGTGTGTTTCCCGACAGAAATGGAGTTAAATCCCAGGCTCTGTGTCTTCCTACAGGCAATAATTCGTTTCATGTAAAAGCAGTCACTTTTCAGCTCAAAGGAGCTACATCGTTTCATGCAGCTCACACGTTTGTCGCTCTTAACTGAAAACCAGTGGCGGTTAGAGTACCTGTGGTTTGTATAAGTTTCAGAAGCAGAGTTGAACTAGATATGGTCCGAATGTGTGAGAAACACAGTTCTTTTGGTCTGAGCACACTCATGTTTCCTTCTGTTTTAGAGACTCTAGAAAGCAAGACCGTGCTTCTTACTCTAAAGCAGAAAGTGTTTCATGGATGAGACCTGTGCTGTGTGTTTCCCTTCAGAAATGGAGTTCAATCCCATGCTCTGTGTCTTCCTACAAGCAAAATTTCTTTTCAGGTAAGGGTAGTCACTTTTCAGCTCAATGGACCTGCATCGTTCACGTCTCTCACACATTTCTCTTCTTAACTGTCAAGCATTAGATGTTAGAGGACCTATGGTTTATATCAGTTTCAGACAGAGTTGAACTAGATATGGTCTGTATGTGTGTGAAAAACCGTTCTTTTGCTCTGAGCACACTCAAGTTTCCCTTTGTATTAGAGACTCTAGAATGCAAGAGCGTGCTTCTTGCTATAGAGCAGAGTGTGTTTCATGGATGAGAACTGTGCTGGGAGTTTCCCTTCAGAAATGGAGTTCAATCCCAGGCTCTGTTTCTTCCTACAAGCAAGCCTTCATTTCAGGTAAACACAGCCACTTTTCATCTCAAAGTAGGCTACATTGTTCACAAAGCTCACACGTTTCTCGCTCTTAAATGAAAAGCATTGGATGTTAGAGGACCTGTGGTTTGTATCACTTTCAGAAGCAGAGTTGAACTAGATATATTCCATATGTGTAGGACACACAGTTCTTTTGTTCTGAGCACATCACGTTTCCTGCTGTATTAGAGACACTAGAAAGCAAGAGCTTGCTTCTTGCTCTAAAGCAGATTGTGTTTCATGGATGAGAACTGTGCTGTGCATTTTCTTCAGAAATTGAGTTAAATCCCAAGCTCTGTGTCTTCCTACAAGCAAGATATGGTTTCAGGTATACACAGTCACATTTCAGCTCCAAGGAAGCTACATCGTTCACGCTGCTCACACGTTTGTCACTCTTAATTGAAAACATTGGATGTTAGAGGACCTGTGGTTGTTATCAGTTTCAGAAGCAGAGTTGAACTAGACATGTTCTGTATATTTAGGAAACACTGTTCTTTTGTTCTGAGGACACTCACTTTTCCTGCAGTATTAGAGACTCTAGAAAGCAAGAGCTTGGTTTTTGCTCTAAAGCAGAGTGTTTTTCATGGATGAGAACTGTACTGTGTGTTTCCCTTCAGAAATTGAGTTAAATCCCAGGCTCTGTGTCTTCCTACAAGCAAAATTTCTTTTCAGGTAAGGGTAGTCACTTTTCAGCTCAAAGTACCTGCATCGTTCATGAACCTCACACATTTCTCTTCTTAACGGACAAGCATTGGATGTTAATGGACCTATGGTTTGTCTCAGTTTCAGACAGAGTTGAACTAGATATGGTCCGTATGTGTGTGAAACACCATTCTTTTGCTCTGAGCACACTCAAGTTTCCCTTTGTATTAGAGACTCTAGAATGCAAGAGTGTGCTTCTTGCTATAGAGCAGAGTGTGTTTCATGGATGAGAACTGTGCTGTGTGTTTCTCTTCAGAAATGGAGTTCAATCCCACGGTCTGTGTCTTCCTACAAGCAAAATTTCTTTTCAGGTAAGGGTAGGCACTCTTCAGCTCAAAGGACCTGCATCGTTCACGAAGCTCACACATTTCTCTATTAAACGGAAAATCATTGGATGTTACAGGACCTATGATTTGTATCAGTTTCAGATAGAGTTGAACTAGATATGTTCCGTATTTGTAGGAAACACTGTTCTTTTTTCTGAGCACACTCAGTTTTCCTGCTGTATTAGAGACTCTACAAAGCAAGAGCATGTTTCTTGCTCTAAAGCAGAGTGTGTTTCATGGATAGGAACTGTGCTTTGTGTTTCCCTCAGAAATGGAGTTCAATCCCAAGCTCTGTGTCTCCGTACAAGCAATACTTCGTTTCAGGTAAAGGCAGTAACTTTTCAGCTCAAAGGAAACTACAACATTCACGCAGCTCACACGTTTGTCGCTCTAAATTGAAAAGCATTGGATGTTAGAGGACCTGTGGTATTTATCAGTTTCAGAAGCAGTGTTGAACAAGATATGGTCCATATGTGTAGAAAACACCGTTCTTTTGTTCTGAGCACACTCAGGTTTCCTGCTTAATTAGAGAAATTAGAAAGCAAAAGCTTGGTTCTTGCCCTATTTCAGAGTGTTTTTCATGGATGAGAACTGTGCTGTGTGTTTCCCGTCAGAAATGGAGTTAAATCCCAGGCTCTGTTTCTTCCTATAAGCAATAATTCGTTTCATGTAAACGCAGTCACTTTTCAGCTCAAAGGAGCTACATTGTTCACGCAGCTCACACGTTTGTCTCTATTAACTGAAATCCATTGGAGGTTATAGTACCTGTGGTTTTTATCAGTTTCAGAAGCAGAGTTGAAATAGATATGTTCCGTATGTTTAGGAAACACCTTTTTTTGTTCTGAGCACACTCACTTTTCATGAAGTATTAGACACTATAGAAAGGAAGAGCTTGGTTCTTGCTGTAAAGCAGAGTGTTTTTCATGGATGAGAACTGTGCTGTGTGTTTCCCGTCAGAAATGGAGTTAAATCCCAGGCTCTGTGTCTTCCTACAGGCAATAATTTGTTTCATGTAAACGCAGTCGCTTTTCTGCTCAAAGGAGCTACATCGCTTCATGCAGCTCACACGTTTGTCGCTCTTAACTGAAAACCATTAGAGTTTAGAGGACCTGTGGTTTGTATAAGTTTCAGAAGCAGAGTTGAACTAGATATGGTCTGAATGTGTGGGAAACACAGTTCTTTTTGTCTGAGCACACTCATGTTTCCTTCTGTTTTAGAGACTCTAGAAAGCAAGACCGTGCTTCTTACTCTAAAGCAGAAAGTTTTTCATGGCTGAGAACTGTGCTGTGTGTTTCACTTCAGAAATGGAGTTCAATCCCACGATCTGTGTCTCCCTACAAGCAAAATTTCTTTTCAGGTAACGGTAGTCACTCTTCAGCTCTAAGGACCTGCATCGTTCACAAAGCTCACACATTTCTCTTCTAAACGGACAATCATTGGATGTTACAGGACCTATGGTTTGTATCAGATTCAGACAGAGTTGAACTAGATATGTTCCGTTTGTGTAGGAAACACTGTTCTTTTTTCTGAGCACACTCAGTTTTCCTGCTGTATTAGAGACTCTGGAAAGCAAGAGCATGTTTCTTGCTCTAAAGCAGAGTGTGTTTCATGGAGAGGAACTGTGGTTTGTGTTTCCCTCAGAAATGAAGTGCAATCCCAGGCTCTGTGTCTTCGTTCAAGCAATACTTCGTTTCAGGTAAAGGCAGTAACTTTTCACCTCAAAGGAAACTACAACATTCACGCAGCTCACACGTTTGTCGCTCTTAATTGAAAAGCATTGGATGTTAGAGGACCTGTGGTATTTATCAGTTTCAGAAGCTGAGTTGAACTAGATATGGTCCGTATGTGTAGAAATCACCTTTCTTTTGTTCAGAGCACACTCAGGTTTCCTGCTTTATTAGAGAAATTAGAAAGCAAAAGCTTGGTTCTTGCTCTATAGCAGAGTGTTTTTCATGGATGAGAACTGTGCTGTGTGTTTCCCATCAGAAATGGAGTTAAATCCCAGGCTCTGTGTCTTCCTATAGGCAATAATTCGTTTCATGTAAACGCAGTCACTTTTCAGCACAAAGGAGCTACATTGTTCACGCAGCTCACACGTGTGTCGCTCTTAACTGAAATCCATTGGAGGTTAGAGGACATGTGGTTTGTATCAGTTTTAGAAGCAGAGTAGAACTAGATATGGTCCGAATGTGTGGGAAACACAGTTCTTTTGGTCTGAGCACACTCATGTTTCCTTCTGTTTTAGAGACTCTAGAAAGCAAGACCATTCTTCTTATTATAAAGCAGAGTGTGTTTCATGGATGAGAACTGTGCTGTGTTTCCCTTCAGAAATGGAGTTAAATCCCAGGCTCTGTGTCTTCCTACAAGCAAGACATCATTTCAGGTAATTCTAATCACTTTTCAGCTCAAAGGACCTACATTGATCATGAAGCTCACACATTTCTCTCCTTAACTGACAAGCATTGGATGTTAGAGGACCTGTGGTTTGTATCACTTTCAGAATCAGAGTTGAACTAGATATTGTCCTTTTTTGTAGAAAACACCGTTCTTCTGTTCTGAGCACACTCAGGCTTCCTGCTGTATTAGAGAAAGTAGAAAGCAAAAGCTTGGTTCTTCTCTATAGCAGAGTGTTTTTCATGGATGAGAACTGTGCTGTGCGTTTCCTTTAGAAATGGAGTTAAAGGCGAAGCTCTGTGTCTTCCTACAAGCTAGAAAACGTTTCAGGTAAACACCGTCACTTTACAGCTCAAATGAAGCTACATTGTTCACGAAGCTCACATATTTCTCTTCTATTCTAAAGCAGAAAGGGTTTCAAGGATGAGAACTGTGCTGTGTGTTTCCCTTCAGAAATGGAGCAAATCCCATGCTCTTTTTCTTCCTACAAGCAATATTTCGTTTCAGGTAAGGGTAGTCACTTTTCAGCTCAACGGACATGCATCGTTCATGAAGCTCACACATTTCTCTTCTTAACGGACAAGCATGGGATGTTAGAGGACCTATGGTTTGTCTCAGTTTTAGAAGCAGATTTGAACTAGATATGGTCCGTATGTGTGTGAAACACCATTCTTTTGCTCTGAGCACACTCACGTTTCCCTTTGTATTAGAGACTCTAGAAAGCAAGAGCGTGCTTCTTGCTCTAAAGCAGAGTGTGTTTCATGGATGAGAACTGTGCTGGGAGTTTCCCCTCAGAAATGGGGTTCAATCCCAGGTTCTGTGTCTTCCTACAGGCAAGACTTCGTTTCAGGTAAACACAGTCACTTTTCAGCTCAAAGGAAGATACATCGTTCACAAAGCTCACACGTTTCTCGCTCTTAACTGAAAAGCATTGGATGTTAGAGTACCTGGGGTTTGTATCACTTTCAATGCAGAGTTGAACTAGATATGGTCCATATGTGTAGGACACACAGTTCCTTTGTACTGAGCACATCACATTTCCTGCTGTATTAGAGACTCTAGAAAGCAAGTGCGTGCTTCTTGCTCTAAAGCAGAGTGTGTTTCATGGATGAGAACTGTGCTGTGCATTTCCATCAGAAATGGAGTTCAATCCCAAGCTCTGTGTCTTCCTAAAAGCAAGACACCGTTTCATGTAAACACAGTCACTTTTCAGCTAAAATGAAGCTACATCGTTCACGAAGCACACGTTTGTCGATCTTAATTGGAAAGCATTGGATGTTATAGGACCTGTGGTTTTTATCAGTTTCAGAAGCAGAGTTGAACTAGACATGTTCTGTATATTTAGGAAACACTGTTCTTTGTTCTGAGGACACTCACTTTTCCTGCAGTATTAGAGTCTCTAGAAAGCAAGAGCTTGGTTCTTGCTCTAAAGCAGAGTGTTTTTCATGGATGAGAACTGTGCTGTGTGTTTCCCTTTAGAAATTGAGTTAAATCCCAGGCTCTGTGTCTTCCTAAAAGCAAAATTTCTTTTCAGGTAAGGGTAGTCACTTTTCAGCTCAAAGGACCTGCATCGTTCATGAACCTCACACATTTCTCTTCTTAACGGACAAGCATTGGATGTTAGAGGACCTATGGTTTGTCTCAGTTTCAGACAGAGTTGAACTAGATATGGTCCGTATGTGTGTGAAACACCGTTCTTTTGCTCTGAGCACACTCAAGTTTCCCTTTGTATTAGAGACTCTAGAATGCAAGAGTGTGCGTCTTGCTATAGAGCAGAGTGTGTTTCATGGATGAGAACTGTGCTGTGTGTTTCACTTCAGAAATGGAGTTCAATCCCACGGTCTGTGTCTTCCTACAAGCAAAATTTCATTTCAGGTAAGGGTAGTCACTCTTCAGCTCAAAGGATCTGCATCGTTCACGAAGCTCACACATTTCTCTTCTAAACGGAAAGTCATTGGATGTTACAGGACCTATGGTTTGTATCAGTTTCAGATAGAGTTGAACTAGATGTTTTCTGTATGTGTAGGAAACACTATTCTTTTTTCTGAGCACACTCAGTTTTCCTGCTGTATTAGAGACTCTAGAAAGCAAGAGCATGTTTCTTGCTCTAAAGCAGAGTGTGTTTCATGGATAGGAACTGTGCTTTGTGTTTCCCTCAGAAATGGAGTGCAATCCCAGGCTCTGTGTCTCCGTCCAAGCAATACTTCGTTTCAGGTAAAGGCAGTAACTTTTCAGTTCAAAGGAAACTACAACATTCACGCAGCTCACACGTTTGCCGCTCTAAATTGAAAAGCATTGGATGTTAGAGGACCTGTGGTATTTATCAGTTTCAGAAGCAGAGTTGAACAAGATATGGTCCATACGTGTAGAAAACACCGTTCTTTTGTTTTGAGCCCACTCAGGTTTCCTGCTTTATTAGAGAAATTAGAAAGCAAAAGCTTGGTTCTGGCTCTATAGCAGAGTGTTTTTCATGGATGAGAACTGTGCTATGTGTTTCCCGTCAGAAATGGAGTTAAATCCCAGGCTCTGTTTCTTCCTATAAGCAATAATTCGTTTCATGTAAACGCAGTCACTTTTCAGCTCAAAGGAGCTACATTGTTCACGCAACTCACACGTTTGTCACTATTATCTGAAATCCATTGGAGGTTATAGGACCTGTGGTTTGTATCAGTTTCAGAAGCAGAGTTGAACTAACTATGGGCCGAATGAGTGGGAAACACAGTTCTTTTGGTCTGAGCACACTCATATTTCCTTCTGTTTTAGAGCTTTAGAAAGCAAGATCATTCATCTTACTATAAAGCAGAGTGTGTTTCATGGATGAGAACCTTGCTGTGTGTTTCACTTCAGAAATGGAGTTAAATCCCAGGATCTCTGTCTTCCTACAAGCAAGAAATCATTTCAGGTAAACACAGTCACTTTACAGCTCAAAAGAAGCTTCATCGTTCACGAAGCTCACATATTTCTCTTCTTAACGGACAAGCATTGGATGTTAGAGGACCTATGGTTTGTATCAGTTTCAGACCGAGTTGAAATAGATGTGGTCTGTATGTGTGGGAAACACCGTTCTTTTGCTCTGAGCACACTCACGTTTCCCTCTGTATTAGAGAATCTAGAAAGCATGAACGTGCTTCTTGCTCTAAAGCAGAGTGTCTTTCATGGATGAGAACTGTGCTGGGATTTTTCTTGAGAAATGGAGTTCAATCCCAGGCTCTGTGTCTTCCTACAAGCAAGACTTCGTTTCAGGTAAACACAGTCACTTTTCAGCTCAAAGGAAGCTACATCGTTCACAAAGCTCACATGATTCTCGCTCTTAAGTGACAAGCATGGGATGTTAGAGGACCAGTGATTGTATCAGTTTTAGAAGCAGAGTTGAACTATATATGTTCCCTATGTGTAAGAAACACCGTTCCTTTGTTCGGAGCACACTCATGTTTCCTGCTGTATTAGAGACACTAGAAAGCAAAAGCGTGCTTCTTGCTCTAAAGCAGAGTTTGTTTCATTGATGAGAACTGTGCTGTGCGTTTCCTTCAGAAATGGAGTTAAATCCCAGGCTCTGTGTCTTTCTACAAGCAAAATTTCTTTTCAGGTAAGCGTAGTCACTTTTCAGCTCAAAGGACCTGCATCGTTCACGAAGCTCACACATTTCTCTTCTTAACGGACATGCATTGGATGTTAGAGGACCTATGGTTTGTATCAGTTTCAGACAGAGTTGAACTAGATATGGTCTGTATGTGTGGGAAACACCGTTCTTTTGCTGTGAGCACACTCAGGTTTCCCTCTGTATTAGAGACTCTAGAAAGCAAGAGCGTGCTTCTTGCTCTAAAGCAGAGTGTGTTTCATGGATGAGAACTGTGCTGGGAATTTCCCTTCAGAAATGAAGTTCAATCCCAGTGTCTGTGTCTTCCTACAAGCAAGATTTCTTTTCAGATAAACACAGTCACTTTTCAGCTCAAAGGAATCTACGTCGTTCACAAAGCTCACACGTTTCTCGCTCTTAACTGAAAAGCATTGGATGTTAGAGGACCTGTGGTTTGTATCACTTTCAGAAGCAGAGTTGAACTATATGTGAACCATATGTGTAGGACACACATTTCTTTTGTTCTGAGCACATTACTTTTCCTGCTGTATTAGAGACTCTAGAAAGCAAGAGCATGCTTCTTGCTCTAAAGCAGAGTGTGTTTCATGGATGAGAACTGTGGTGTGCATTTCCTTTAGAAATGGAGTTATATCCCAAGTTCTGTGTCTTCCTACAGGCAAGAAATCGTTTCAGGTAAACACAGTCACTTAACAGCTCAAATGAAGCTACATCATTCACGAAGCTCAGACGTTTGTCGCTCTTAATTGAAAAGCATTGGATGTTAGAGGACCTGTGGTTTTTATCAGTTTCAGAAGCAGAGTTGACCTAGATATGTTCCGTATGTTTAGGAAACACCATTCTTTTGTTCTGAACACAGTCACTTTTCATGCAGTATTAGAGACTCTAGAAAGCAAGAGCTTGGTTCTTGCTCTATAGCAGAGTGTTTTTCATGGATGAGAACTGTGCTGTGTGTCTCCCGTCAGATATGGAGTTAAATAATAGGCTCTGTGTCTTCCTACAGGCAATTATTCGTTTCATGTAAACGCAGTCACTTTTCAGCTCAAAGGAGCTACATCGTTTACGCAGCGCACATGTTTGTTGCTCTTAACTGAAAACCATTGGAGGTTAGAGGACCTGTGGTTTGTATAAGTTTCAGAAGCAGAGTTGAGCTAGATATGGTCCGAATGTGTAGGAAACACAGTTCTTTTGGCCCAATCACACTCATGTTTCCTTCTGTTTTAGAGACTCTAGAAAACAAGACCGTGCTTCTAACTCTAAAGCAGAAAGTGTTTCAAGCATGAGAACTGTGCTGTGTGTTTCCCTTCAGAAATGGAGTTAAATCCCACTCTCTGTGTCTTCCTACAAGCAAAATTTCTTTTCAGGTAAGGGTAGTCACTTTTCAGCTCAAAGGACCTGCATCGTTCATGAAGCTCACACATTTCTCTTCTTAACTGACAAGCATTGGATGTTAGAGGACCTATGGTTTGTATCAGTTTTAGACAGAGTTGAACTACATATGGTCCGTTTGTGTGGGAAACACCGTTGTTTTGCTCTGAGCACACTCACGTTTCCCTTTGTATTAGAAACCCTAGAAAGCAAGAGCATGCTTCTTGTTCTAAAGCAGACAGTGTTTCATGGATGACAATTGTGCTGTGTGTCTCCCTTCTGAAATGGAGTTCAATCCCAGGGTCTGTGTCTTACTACATGCAAGAATTCGTTTCATGTAATCGCAGTCACTTTTTAGCTCAAAGGAAGCTACTCGTTCACAAAGCTCACATGTTGGTCGCTCTTAAGTGACAAGCATGGGATGTTAGAGGACCTGTGGTTTGTATCAGTTTTAGCAGCAGAGTTGAAGTATTTATGTTCCCAATGTGTAAGAAACACCGTTCCTTTGTTCGGAGCACACACACCTTTCCTGCTGTATTAGAGACACTAAAAAGCAAGTGCGTGCTTCTTGCTCTAAAGCAGAGTGTGTTTCATGGATGAGAACTGTGCTTGTAGTTTCGCTTCAGAAATGGAGTTAAATCCCAGGCTCTGTTTCTTCCTACAAGCAAGACTTCGTTTCAGGTAAACACAGTCACTTTTCATCTCAAAGGAAGCTACATCGTTCACAAAGCTCACACGTTTCTCGCTCTTAAATGAAAAGCATTGGATGTTAGAGGACCTGGGGTTTGTATCACTTTCAGAAGCAGAGTTGAACTAGATATGGTCCATATGTCTAGGACACACAGTTCTTTTGTTCCGAGCACATCACGTATCCTGCTGTATTAGAGACTCTAGAAAGCAAGAGCGGGCTTCTTGCTCTAAAGCAGAGTGTGTTTCATGGGTGAGAACTGTGCTTTGTGTTTCCCTTCAGAAATGGAGTTACATCCCAGGGTCTGTGTCTTCCTACAAGCAAGACTTCGTTTCAAGTAAACACAGTCACTTTTCAGCTAAAATGAAGCTACTTAGTTCACGAAGATTATACGTTTGTCGATCTTAATTGAAAAACATTGGATGTTAGAGGACCTGTGGTTTTTATCAGTTTCAGAAGCAGAGTTGAACTAGATATGGTCCGAATGTGTGGGAAACACAGTTCTTTTGGTCTGAGCACACTCATGTTTCATTCCCTTTTAGACACTCTAGAAAGCAAGACCGTGCTTCTTACTCTAAAGTAGAAAGTGTTTCATGGATGAGAACTGTGCTATGTGTTTCCCTTCAGAAATGGAGTTAAATCCCACGCTCTGTGTCTTCCTACAAGCAAAATTTCTTTTCAGGTAAGGGGAGTGACTTTTCAGCTCAAAGGACCTGCAACGTTCACGAAGCTCACACATTTCTCTTCTTAACAGAGAAGCATTGGCTGTTAGAGGACCTATGGTTTGTATCAGTTCCAGACAGAGTTGAACTAGATATGATCCGTATGTGTGGGAAACTCTGATCTTTTCCTCTGAGCACACTCACGTTTCCCTCTGTATTACAGACTCTAGAAGACAAGAGCGTGCTTCTTGCTCTAAAGCAGAGTGTGTTTCATGAATGAGAACTGTGCTGGGATATTCCCTTCAGAAATGGAGTTCAATCCCAGTCTCTGTGTCTTTCTACAAGCAAGACTTCGTTTCAGGTAAACACAGTAACTTTTCAGCTCAAAGGAAGCTACATTGTTCACAAAGCTCACACGTTTGTCGCTCTTACATGAAAAGCATTGGATGTTAGATGACCTATGTTTTTTATAACTTTTAGAATCAGAGTTGAACTAGATTGTTCCGTATGTTAGGAAACACTGTTCTTTGGTTCTGAGCACACTAACTTATCCTGCAGTATTAGAGACTCTAGAAAGCAAGAGCTTGGTTCTTGCTCTATAGCAGAGTGTTTTCATGGATGAGAACTGTGCTGTGTGTTTCCTGTCAGAAATGGAATTAAATACCAGGCTCTGTGTCTTCCTGCAGGCAATAATTCGTTTCATGTAAACGCAGTCACTTTTCAGCTCAAAGGAGCTACATTGTTCACCCAGCTCACACGTTTGTCGCTCTTAACTGAAATCCATTAGAGGTTAGAGGACCTGTGGTTTGCATAAATTTCAGAAGCAGGGTTTAACTAGATATGGTCCGAATGTGTGGGAAACACAGTTCTTTTGCTCTGAGCACACTCATGTTTCCTTCTGTTTTAGAGACTCTAGAAAGCAAGACCGTGCTTCTTACTCTAAAGCAGAAAATGTTTCATGGATGAGAACTGTGCTGTGTGTTTTCCTTCAGAAATGGAGTTATATACCACTCTCTGTGTCCTCCTACAAACAAAATTTCTTTTCAGGTAAGGGTAGTCATTTTTCAGCTCAAAGGACCTGCATCGTTCACGAAGCTCACACATTTCTCTTCTTAACAGAGAAGCATTGGATGTTAGAAGACCTTTGGTTTGTATCAGTTTCAGACAGAGTTGAACTAGATATGGTCTGTATGTGTGGGAAACTCCGATCTTTTGCTCTGAGCACACTCACGTTTCCCTCGGTATTAGAGAGTCTAGAAAGCAAGAGCGTGCTTCCTGCTCTAAAGCAGAGTGTATTTCATGGATGAGAAGTGTGTTGGGAGTTTCCCTTCAGAAATGGAGTTCAATCCCAGGCTCTTTGTCTTCCTACAAGCAAGACTACGTTTCAGGTAAACACAATCACTTTTCAGCTCAAAGGAAGCTACATCGTTCACAAAGCTCACACGTTTGTCGCTCTTCATTGAAAAGCATTGGATGTTAGAGGACCTGTGTTTTTTATCACTTTCAGAAACAGAGTTGAACTAGATATGTTCCGTATGTTTAGGAAACACCGTTCTTTTGTTCTGAGCACACTCACTTTTCATGTAGTATTAGAGACTCTTGAAAGCAAGAGCTTGGTTCTTGCTCTATAGCAGAGTGTTTTTCATGGATGAGAACTATGCTGTGTGATTCCCGTCAGAAATGGAGTTAAATCCCAGGCTCTGTGTCTTCCTACAGGCAATAATTCGTTTCATGTAAACGCAGTCACTTTTCAGCTCAAAGGAGCTTCATTGTTCACCCAGCTCACACGTTTGTCGCTGTTAACAGAAATTCTTTGGAGGTTAGAGGACCTGTGGTTTGTATCAGTTTCAGAAGCAGAGTTGAACTAGCTATGGGCCGAATGAGTGGGAACCACAGTTCTTTTGGTCTGAGCACACTCATGTTTCCTTCTGTTTTAGAGATTTTAGAAAGCAACATCATTCATCTTACTATAAAGCAGAGTGTGTTTCATGGATGAGAACCTTGCTGTGTGTTTCACTTCAGAAATGGAGTTAAATCCCAGGATCTCTGTCTTCCTACAAGCAAGAAATCATTTCAGGTAAACACAGTCACTTTACAGCTCAAAAGAAGCTTCATCGTTCACGAAGCTCACATATTTCTCTTCTTAACGGACAAGCATTGGATGTTAGAGGACCTATGGTTTGTATCAGTTTCAGACCGAGTTGAAATAGATGTGGTCTGTATGTGTGGGAAACACCGTTCTTTTGCTCTGAGCACACTCACGTTTCCCTCTGTATTAGAGAATCTAGAAAGCATGAACGTGCTTCTTGCTCTAAAGCAGAGTGTCTTTCATGGATGAGAACTGTGCTGGGATTTTTCTTGAGAAATGGAGTTCAATCCCAGGCTCTGTGTCTTCCTACAAGCAAGACTTCGTTTCAGGTAAACACAGTCACTTTTCAGCTCAAAGGAAGCTACATCGTTCACAAAGCTCACATGATTCTCGCTCTTAAGTGACAAGCATGGGATGTTAGAGGACCAGTGATTGTATCAGTTTTAGAAGCAGAGTTGAACTATATATGTTCCCTATGTGTAAGAAACACCGTTCCTTTGTTCGGAGCACACTCATGTTTCCTGCTGTATTAGAGACACTAGAAAGCAAAAGCGTGCTTCTTGCTCTAAAGCAGAGTTTGTTTCATTGATGAGAACTGTGCTGTGCGTTTCCTTCAGAAATGGAGTTAAATCCCAGGCTCTGTGTCTTTCTACAAGCAAAATTTCTTTTCAGGTAAGCGTAGTCACTTTTCAGCTCAAAGGACCTGCATCGTTCACGAAGCTCACACATTTCTCTTCTTAACGGACATGCATTGGATGTTAGAGGACCTATGGTTTGTATCAGTTTCAGACAGAGTTGAACTAGATATGGTCTGTATGTGTGGGAAACACCGTTCTTTTGCTGTGAGCACACTCAGGTTTCCCTCTGTATTAGAGACTCTAGAAAGCAAGAGCGTGCTTCTTGCTCTAAAGCAGAGTGTGTTTCATGGATGAGAACTGTGCTGGGAATTTCCCTTCAGAAATGAAGTTCAATCCCAGTGTCTGTGTCTTCCTACAAGCAAGATTTCTTTTCAGATAAACACAGTCACTTTTCAGCTCAAAGGAATCTACGTCGTTCACAAAGCTCACACGTTTCTCGCTCTTAACTGAAAAGCATTGGATGTTAGAGGACCTGTGGTTTGTATCACTTTCAGAAGCAGAGTTGAACTATATGTGAACCATATGTGTAGGACACACATTTCTTTTGTTCTGAGCACATTACTTTTCCTGCTGTATTAGAGACTCTAGAAAGCAAGAGCATGCTTCTTGCTCTAAAGCAGAGTGTGTTTCATGGATGAGAACTGTGGTGTGCATTTCCTTTAGAAATGGAGTTATATCCCAAGTTCTGTGTCTTCCTACAGGCAAGAAATCGTTTCAGGTAAACACAGTCACTTAACAGCTCAAATGAAGCTACATCATTCACGAAGCTCAGACGTTTGTCGCTCTTAATTGAAAAGCATTGGATGTTAGAGGACCTGTGGTTTTTATCAGTTTCAGAAGCAGAGTTGACCTAGATATGTTCCGTATGTTTAGGAAACACCATTCTTTTGTTCTGAACACAGTCACTTTTCATGCAGTATTAGAGACTCTAGAAAGCAAGAGCTTGGTTCTTGCTCTATAGCAGAGTGTTTTTCATGGATGAGAACTGTG
This sequence comes from Onychomys leucogaster, assembly GCA_949786385.1. Classification (NCBI taxonomy): domain Eukaryota; kingdom Metazoa; phylum Chordata; class Mammalia; order Rodentia; family Cricetidae; genus Onychomys; species Onychomys leucogaster. Next base: position 252,166 of record CATKUP010000061.1, read on the forward strand.
CTGTGTGTCTCCCGTCAGATATGGAGTTAAATAATAGGCTCTGTGTCTTCCTACAGGCAATTATTCGTTTCATGTAAACGCAGTCACTTTTCAGCTCAAAGGAGCTACATCGTTTACGCAGCGCACATGTTTGTTGCTCTTAACTGAAAACCATTGGAGGTTAGAGGACCTGTGGTTTGTATAAGTTTCAGAAGCAGAGTTGAGCTAGATATGGTCCGAATGTGTAGGAAACACAGTTCTTTTGGCCCAATCACACTCATGTTTCCTTCTGTTTTAGAGACTCTAGAAAACAAGACCGTGCTTCTAACTCTAAAGCAGAAAGTGTTTCAAGCATGAGAACTGTGCTGTGTGTTTCCCTTCAGAAATGGAGTTAAATCCCACTCTCTGTGTCTTCCTACAAGCAAAATTTCTTTTCAGGTAAGGGTAGTCACTTTTCAGCTCAAAGGACCTGCATCGTTCATGAAGCTCACACATTTCTCTTCTTAACTGACAAGCATTGGATGTTAGAGGACCTATGGTTTGTATCAGTTTTAGACAGAGTTGAACTACATATGGTCCGTTTGTGTGGGAAACACCGTTGTTTTGCTCTGAGCACACTCACGTTTCCCTTTGTATTAGAAACCCTAGAAAGCAAGAGCATGCTTCTTGTTCTAAAGCAGACAGTGTTTCATGGATGACAATTGTGCTGTGTGTTTCCCTTCTGAAATGGAGTTCAATCCCAGGGTCTGTGTCTTACTACATGCAAGAATTCGTTTCATGTAATCGCAGTCACTTTTTAGCTCAAAGGAAGCTACTCGTTCACAAAGCTCACATGTTGGTCGCTCTTAAGTGACAAGCATGGGATGTTAGAGGACCTGTGGTTTGTATCAGTTTTAGCAGCAGAGTTGAAGTATTTATGTTCCCAATGTGTAAGAAACACCGTTCCTTTGTTCGGAGCACACACACCTTTCCTGCTGTATTAGAGACACTAAAAAGCAAGTGCGTGCTTCTTGCTCTAAAGCAGAGTGTGTTTCATGGATGAGAACTGTGCTTGTAGTTTCGCTTCAGAAATGGAGTTAAATCCCAGGCTCTGTTTCTTCCTACAAGCAAGACTTCGTTTCAGGTAAACACAGTCACTTTTCATCTCAAAGGAAGCTACATCGTTCACAAAGCTCACACGTTTCTCGCTCTTAAATGAAAAGCATTGGATGTTAGAGGACCTGGGGTTTGTATCACTTTCAGAAGCAGAGTTGAACTAGATATGGTCCATATGTCTAGGACACACAGTTCTTTTGTTCCGAGCACATCACGTATCCTGCTGTATTAGAGACTCTAGAAAGCAAGAGCGGGCTTCTTGCTCTAAAGCAGAGTGTGTTTCATGGGTGAGAACTGTGCTTTGTGTTTCCCTTCAGAAATGGAGTTACATCCCAGGGTCTGTGTCTTCCTACAAGCAAGACTTCGTTTCAAGTAAACACAGTCACTTTTCAGCTAAAATGAAGCTACTTAGTTCACGAAGATTATACGTTTGTCGATCTTAATTGAAAAACATTGGATGTTAGAGGACCTGTGGTTTTTATCAGTTTCAGAAGCAGAGTTGAACTAGATATGGTCCGAATGTGTGGGAAACACAGTTCTTTTGGTCTGAGCACACTCATGTTTCATTCCCTTTTAGACACTCTAGAAAGCAAGACCGTGCTTCTTACTCTAAAGTAGAAAGTGTTTCATGGATGAGAACTGTGCTATGTGTTTCCCTTCAGAAATGGAGTTAAATCCCACGCTCTGTGTCTTCCTACAAGCAAAATTTCTTTTCAGGTAAGGGGAGTGACTTTTCAGCTCAAAGGACCTGCAACGTTCACGAAGCTCACACATTTCTCTTCTTAACAGAGAAGCATTGGCTGTTAGAGGACCTATGGTTTGTATCAGTTCCAGACAGAGTTGAACTAGATATGATCCGTATGTGTGGGAAACTCTGATCTTTTCCTCTGAGCACACTCACGTTTCCCTCTGTATTACAGACTCTAGAAGACAAGAGCGTGCTTCTTGCTCTAAAGCAGAGTGTGTTTCATGAATGAGAACTGTGCTGGGATATTCCCTTCAGAAATGGAGTTCAATCCCAGTCTCTGTGTCTTTCTACAAGCAAGACTTCGTTTCAGGTAAACACAGTAACTTTTCAGCTCAAAGGAAGCTACATTGTTCACAAAGCTCACACGTTTGTCGCTCTTACATGAAAAGCATTGGATGTTAGATGACCTATGTTTTTTATAACTTTTAGAATCAGAGTTGAACTAGATTGTTCCGTATGTTAGGAAACACTGTTCTTTGGTTCTGAGCACACTAACTTATCCTGCAGTATTAGAGACTCTAGAAAGCAAGAGCTTGGTTCTTGCTCTATAGCAGAGTGTTTTCATGGATGAGAACTGTGCTGTGTGTTTCCTGTCAGAAATGGAATTAAATACCAGGCTCTGTGTCTTCCTGCAGGCAATAATTCGTTTCATGTAAACGCAGTCACTTTTCAGCTCAAAGGAGCTACATTGTTCACCCAGCTCACACGTTTGTCGCTCTTAACTGAAATCCATTAGAGGTTAGAGGACCTGTGGTTTGCATAAATTTCAGAAGCAGGGTTTAACTAGATATGGTCCGAATGTGTGGGAAACACAGTTCTTTTGCTCTGAGCACACTCATGTTTCCTTCTGTTTTAGAGACTCTAGAAAGCAAGACCGTGCTTCTTACTCTAAAGCAGAAAATGTTTCATGGATGAGAACTGTGCTGTGTGTTTTCCTTCAGAAATGGAGTTATATACCACTCTCTGTGTCCTCCTACAAACAAAATTTCTTTTCAGGTAAGGGTAGTCATTTTTCAGCTCAAAGGACCTGCATCGTTCACGAAGCTCACACATTTCTCTTCTTAACAGAGAAGCATTGGATGTTAGAGGACCTTTGGTTTGTATCAGTTTCAGACAGAGTTGAACTAGATATGGTCTGTATGTGTGGGAAACTCCGATCTTTTGCTCTGAGCACACTCACGTTTCCCTCGGTATTAGAGAGTCTAGAAAGCAAGAGCGTGCTTCCTGCTCTAAAGCAGAGTGTATTTCATGGATGAGAAGTGTGTTGGGAGTTTCCCTTCAGAAATGGAGTTCAATCCCAGGCTCTTTGTCTTCCTACAAGCAAGACTACGTTTCAGGTAAACACAATCACTTTTCAGCTCAAAGGAAGCTACATCGTTCACAAAGCTCACACGTTTGTCGCTCTTCATTGAAAAGCATTGGATGTTAGAGGACCTGTGTTTTTTATCACTTTCAGAAACAGAGTTGAACTAGATATGTTCCGTATGTTTAGGAAACACCGTTCTTTTGTTCTGAGCACACTCACTTTTCATGTAGTATTAGAGACTCTTGAAAGCAAGAGCTTGGTTCTTGCTCTATAGCAGAGTGTTTTTCATGGATGAGAACTATGCTGTGTGATTCCCGTCAGAAATGGAGTTAAATCCCAGGCTCTGTGTCTTCCTACAGGCAATAATTCGTTTCATGTAAACGCAGTCACTTTTCAGCTCAAAGGAGCTTCATTGTTCACCCAGCTCACACGTTTGTCGCTGTTAACAGAAATTCTTTGGAGGTTAGAGGACCTGTGGTTTGTATCAGTTTCAGAAGCAGAGTTGAACTAGCTATGGGCCGAATGAGTGGGAACCACAGTTCTTTTGGTCTGAGCACACTCATGTTTCCTTCTGTTTTAGAGATTTTAGAAAGCAACATCATTCATCTTATTATAAAGCAGAGTGTGTTTCATGGATGAGAACTCTGCTGTGTGTTTCCCTTCAGAAATGGAGATAAATCCCAGGCTCTCTGTCTTCCTACAAGCAAGAAATCGTTTCAGGTAATTCTAATCTCTTTTCAGCTCAAAGGACCTACATTGATCACAAAGCTCACACATTTCTCTTCTTAACGGACAAGCATTGGATGTTACAGGATCTGTGGTTTGTATCACTTTCAGAATCAGAGTTGAAATAGATACGGTCCTTTTGTTTAGAAAACACCGTTCTTCTGTACTGAGCATACTCAGGCTTCCTGCTGTATTAGAGAAATTAGAAAGCAAAAGCTTTGTTCTTGCTCTATAGTAGAGGGTTTTTAATGGATGAGAACTGTGCTGTGCGTTACCTTTAGAAATGGAGTTAAAGGCGAAGCTCTGTGTCTTCCTACAAGCAAGAAATCGTTGCAGGTAAACACAGTCACTTTACAGCTCAAATGAAGCTTCATCGTTCACGAAGCTCACATATTTCTCTTCTTAACGGACAAGCATTGGATGTTAGAGGACCTATGGTTTGTATCAGTTTCAGACAGAGTTGAAATAGATGTAGTCCGTGTGTGTGGGAAACACCGTTCTTTTGCTCTGAGCACACTCAGGATTCCCTCTATATTAGAGAATCTAGAAAGCATGAGCGTGCTTCTTGCTCTAAAGCAGAGTGTGTTTCATGGATGAGAACTGTGCTGGGATTTTCCTTGAGAAATGGAGTTCAATCCCAGGCTCTGTGTCTTCCTATAAGCAAGACTTCGTTTCAGGTAAACACAGTCACTTTTCAGCTCAAAGGAAGCTACATCGTTGACAAAGCTCACATGTTTCTCGCTCTTAAGTGACATGCATGGGATGTTAGAGGACCAGTGATTGTATCAGTTTTAGAAGCAGAGTTGAACTATATATGTTTCCTATGTGTAAGAAACACCGTTCTTTTGTTCGGAGCACACTCATGTTTCCTGCTGTATTAGAGACACTTGAAAGCAAAAGCTTGCTTCTTGCTCTAAAGCAGAGTTTGTTTCATGGATGAGAACTGTGCTGTGCGTTTCCTTCAGAAATGGAGTTAAATCCCAGGCTCTGTGTCTTTCTACAAGCAAAAATTCTTTTCAGGTAAGGGTAGTCACTTTTCAGCTCAAAGGACCTGCATCGTTCACGAAGCTTACACATTTCTCTTCTTAACGGAAAAGCATTGGATGTTAGAGGACCTATGGTTTGTATCAGTTTCAGACAGAGTTGAACTAGATATGGTCTGTATGTGTGGGAAACGCCGTTCTTTCGCTGTGAGCACACTCAGGTTTCCCTCTGTATTAGAGACTCTAGAAAGCAAGAGCGTGCTTCTTGCTATAAAGCAGAGTGTGTTTCATGGATGAGGACTATGCTGGGAGTTTCCCTTCAGAAATGAAGTTCAATCCCAGTGTCTGTGTCTTCCTACAAGCAAGATTTCTTTTCAGATAAACACAGTCACTTTTCAGCTCAAAGGAATCTACGTCGTTCACAAAGCTCACACGTTTCTCGCTCTTAACTGAAAAGCATTGGATGTTAGAGGACCTGTGGTTTGTATCACTTTCAGAAGCAGAGTTGAACTATATGTGAACCATATGTGTAGGACACACATTTCTTTTGTTCTGAGCACATTATTTTCCTGCTGTATTAGAGACTCTAGAAAGCAAGAGCATGCTTCTTGCTCTAAAGCAGAGTGTGTTTCATGGATGAGAACGGTGGTGTGCATTTCCTTTAGAAATGGAGTTAAATCCCAAGCTCTGTGTCTTCCAACAGGCAAGAAATCGTTTCAGGTAAACACAGTCACTTAACAGCTCAAATGAAGCTACATCATTCACGAAGCTCAGACGTTTGTTGCTCTTAATTGAAAAGCATTGGATGTTAGAGGACCTGTGGTTTTTATCAGTTTCAGAAGCAGAGTTGACCTAGATATGTTCCGTATGTTTAGGAAACACCATTCTTTTGTTATGAGCACAGTCACTTTTCATGCAGTATTAGAGACTCTAGAAAGCAAGAGCTTGGTTCTTGCTCTATAGCAGAGTGTTTTTCATGGATGAGAACTGTGCTGTGTGTTTCTCGTCAGAAATGGAGTTAAATACCAGGCTCTGTGTCTTCCTACACGCCATAATTTGATTCATGTAAACGCGGTCACTTTTCAGCTCAAAGGAGCTACATCGTTTCACGCATCTCACACGTTTGTCGCTCTTAAATGAAAACCATTGGAGGTTAGAGGAGCTGTGGTTTGTATAAGTTTCAGAGGCAGAGTTGAACTATATATGGTCCGAATGTGTGGGAAACACAGTTCTTTTGGTCTGAGCGCACTCATGTTTCCTTCTGTTTTAGAGACACTAGAAAGCAAGACCGTGCTTCTTACTCTAAAGCAGAAAGTGTTTCATGGATGAGAACTGTGCTGTGTGTTTCCCTTCAGAAATGGAATTAAATTGCTCGCTCTGTGTCTTCCTAAATGCAAAATATCTTTTCAGGTAAGGGTAGTCACTTTTCAGCTCAAAGGACCTGCATCGTTCACAAAGCTCACACATTTCTCTTCTTAACAGAGAAGCATTGGATGTTAGAGGACCTTTGGTTTGTATCAGTTTCAGACAGAGTTGAACTACATACGGTCCGTTTGTGTGGGAAAAACCGTTGTTTTGCTCTGAGCACACTCACGATTCCCTCTGTATTAGAGAATCTAGAAAGCAAGAGCGTGATTCTTGCTCTAAATCAGAGTGTGGTTCATGGATGAGAACTGTGCAGGGAGTTTCCCTTGAGAAATGGAGTTCAATCCCAGGCTCTGTGTATTCCTACAACAAGACTTCATTTCAGGTAAATGCAGGAACTTTTCTGCACAATGGAATCTACATCATTCACAGAGCTCACACGTTTCTCGCTCTTAACTGAAAAGCATTGGATGTTAGAGAACCTATGGTTTGTATCAGTTTCAGAAGCAGAGTTGAACTATATATGGTCCGAATGCGTGGGTAACACAGTTCTTTGGTCTGAGCACACTCATGTTTCCTTCTGTTTTAGAGACTCTAGAAAGCAAGACCGTGCTTCTAACTCTAAAGCAGAAAGTGTTTCATGGATGAGAACTGCGCTGTGTGTTTCCGTTCAGAAATGGAGTTAAATCCCATTCTCTGTGTCTTCCTACAAGCAAAATTTCTTTTCAGGTAAGGGGTGTCACTTTTCAGCTCAAAGGACCTGGGTCGTTCACGAAGCTTACACATTTCTCTTCTTAACGGACAAGCATTGGATGTTAGAGGACCTATGGTTTGTATCAGTTTCAGACAAAGTTGAACTTGATATGTTCCGTATGTGTGGGAAACACCTTTCTTTTGCTCTGAGCACACTCACGTTTTCCTTTGTATTAGAGACACTAGAAAGCAAGAGCGTGCTTCCAGCTCTAAAGCAGAGGGTGTTTCATGGATGAGAACTGTGCTGGTAGTTTCCCTTCAGAAATGGAGTTCAATCCCAGGCTTTGTTTCTTCCTACAAGCAAGACTTCGTTTCAGGTAAACACAGTCACTTTTCAGCACAAAGGAAGCTACATCGTTCACAAAGCTCACAAGTTTCTCGCTCTTAACTGAAAAGCATTGGATGTTAGAGGACCTTGGGTTTGTATCACTTTCAGAAGCAGAGTTGAACTAGATATGGTCCATATATCTAGGACACACAGTTCTTTTGTTCTGAGCACATCACGTATCCTGCTGTATTAGAGACTCTAGAAAGCAAGAGCGTGCTTCTTGCTCTAAAGCAGAGTGTGTTTCATGGATGAGAACTGTGCTTTGTGTTTCCCTTCAGAAATGGAGTTACATCCCAGGGTCTGTGTCTTCCTACAAGCAAGACTTCGTTTCAAGTAAACACAGTCACTCTTCAGCTAAAAGGAAGCTACATCGTTCACGAAGCTCACACGTTTGTCGATCTTAATTGAAAAGAATTGGATGGTAGAGAACCTGTGGTTTTTATCAGTTTCAGAAGCAGAGTTGAACTAGATATGGTCCAAATGTGTGGGAAACACAGTTCTTTTGGTCTGAGCACACTCATGTTTCATTCCCTTTTAGAGACTCTAGAAAGCAAGACCGTGCTTCTTACTCTAAAGTAGAAAGTGTTTCATGGATGAGAACTGTTCTGTGTGTTTCCGTTCAGAAATGGAGTTAAATCCCATGCTCTGTGTCTTCCTACAAGCAAAATTTCTTTTCAGGTAAGGGTAGTCACTTTTCAGCTCAAGGAACTGCATCGTTCATGAACCTCACACATTTCTCTTCTTAACGGACAAGCATTGGATGTTAGAGGACCTATGTTATGTATCAGTTGTAGACAGAGTTGATCTATATATGGTCCGTATGTGTGTGAAACACCGTTCTTTTGCTCTGAGCACACTCACGTTTCCTGCTGTATTAGAGACTCTAGAAACCGAGAGCGTGCTACTTGCTCTAAAGCAGAATGTGTTTCATGGATGAGAACTGTGCTGTGTGTTTCCCTTGCGAAATGGAGTTAAATCCCAGGCTCTGTGTCATCCTACCAGCAAGAATTCGTTTCATGTAAATGCAGTCACTTTTCAGCTCAAAGGAAGCTACATCGTTCACGCATCTCACACGTTTGTCGCTCTTAATTGAAAACCATTGTTGGTTAGAGGACATATGCTTGGTATCACTTTTAGAAGCAGAGTTGAACTAGATATGGTCCATATGTGTAGGACACACAGTATTTTTGTCTGAGCACATCATGTTTCCTGCTGTATTAGAGACTCTAGAAAGCAAGAGCGTGCTTCTTGCTCTAAAGCAGAGTGTGTTTTATGGATGAGTACTGTGCTGTGCATTTCCTTCAGAAATTGAGTTAAATCCCAAGCTCTGTGTCTTCCTTCAAGCAAGAAATTGTTTCAGGTAAACACAGTCACTTTAGAGCTCAAATGAAGCTACATCGTTCACGGAGCTCACACGTTTTTCGCTCTTAACTGAAAAGCATTGGATGATAGTGTACCTGTGGTTTGTATCAGTTTCAGAAGCAGAGTTGAACTAGATATGTTCCGTATGTTTAAGAAACACCGTTCTTTTGTTCTGAGCACACTCACTTTTCTTGCAGTATTAGAGACACTTGAAAGCAAGAGCTTGGTTCTTGCTCTATAGCATAGTGTTTTCATGGATGAGAACTGTGCTGTATGTTTTCTGACAGAAATGGAGGTAAATCTCAGGCTCTGTGACTTCCTACAGGCAATAATTCGTTTCATGTAAATGCAGTCACTTTTCAGCTCAAAGGAGCTACATCGTTCATGTAGCACACACGTTTGTCGCTCTTAATTGAAAAGCATTGGATGTTAGAGGACCTGTGGTTTTTATCAGTTTCAGAAAAGGAGTTGAACTAGATATGGTCCGTATGTGTGGGAAACTCCGATCTTTTGCTCTGAGCTCACTCACGTTTCCCTCTGTATTAGAGACTCTAGAAGGCAAGAGCGTGCTTCTTGCTCTAAAGCAGAGTGTGTTTCATGGATGAGAACAGTGCTGGGAGATTCCCTTCAGAAATGGAGTTCAATCCCAGTCTCTGTGTCTTCCTACAAGCAAGACTACGTTTCAGGTAAACACAGTCACTTTTCAGCTCAAAGGAAGCTACATTGTTCACAAAGCTCACACGTTTGTCGCTCTTAAATGAAAAGCATTGGATGTTAGATGACCTATGGTTTTTATCACTTTCAGAATCAGAGTTGAACTAGATATGTTCTGTATATTTAGGAAACACCGTTCTTTTGTTCTGAGCACACTCTCTTTTCATGCAGTATTAGAGACTCTAGAAAGCAAGAGCTTGGTTCTTGCGCTATAGCAGAGTGTTTTTCATGGATGAGAACTGTGCTGTGTGTTTCCCGTCAGAAATTGAGTTAAATCCCATGCTCTGTGTGTTCCTACAAGCAAAATTTCTTTTCAGGTAAGGGGAGTCACTTTTCAGCTCAATGGAACTGCATTGTTCACGAAGCTCACACATTTCTCTTCATAACAGACAAGCATTGGCTGTTAGAAGACCTAAGGTTTGTATCAGTTTCAGACAGAGTTGAACTAGATATGGTCCGTATGTGTGGGAAACACCGTTCTTTTGCTCTGAGCACACTCAGGTTTCCCTCTGTATTAGAGACTCTAGAAAGCAAGAGCGTGCTTCTTGCTTTAAAGCAGAGTGTGTTTCATGGATGAGAACTGTGCTGGGAGTTTCCCTTCAGAAATGGAGTTCAATCCCAGTGTCTGTGTCTTCCTACAAGCAAGATTTCTTTTCAGATAAACACAGTCACTTTTCAGCTCAAAGGAATCTAAGTCGTTCACAAAGCTCACACTTTTCTCGCTCTTAACTGAAAAGCATTGGATGTTAGAGGACTTGTGGTTTTTATCAGTTTCAGAAGAAGAGTTGAACTAGATATGATCCAAATGTGTGGGAACCACAGTACTTTTGGTCTGAGAACACTCATGTTTCCTTCTGTTTTAGAGACTCTAGGAACCGAGAGCGTGCTACTTGCTCTAAAGCAGAATGTGTTTCATGGATGAGAACTGTGCTGTGTGTTTCCCTTGCGAAATGGAGTTAAATCCCAGGCTCTGTGTCATCCTACCAGCAAGAATTCGTTTCATGTAAATGCAGTCACTTTTCAGCTCAAAGGGAGCTACATCGTTCACGCATCTCACACGTTTGTCGCTCTTAATTGAAAACCATTGTTGGTTAGAGGACATATGCTTGGTATCACTTTTAGAAGCAGAGTTGAACTAGATATGGACCATATGTGTAGGACACACAGTATTTTTGTCTGAGCACATCATGTTTCCTGCTGTATTAGAGACTCTAGAAAGCAAGAGCGTGCTTCTTGCTCTAAAGCAGAGTGTGTTTTATGGATGAGTACTGTGCTGTGCATTTCCTTCAGAAATTGAGTTAAATCCCAAGCTCTGTGTCTTCCTTCAAGCAAGAAATTGTTTCAGGTAAACACAGTCACTTTACAGCTCAAATGAAGCTACATCGTTCACGGAGCTCACACGTTTTTCGCTCTTAACTGAAAAGCATTGGATGATAGTGTACCTGTGGTTTGTATCAGTTTCAGAAGCAGAGTTGAACTAGATATGTTCCGTATGTTTAAGAAACACCGTTCTTTTGTTCTGAGCACACTCACTTTTCTTGCAGTATTAGAGACACTTGAAAGCAAGAGCTTGGTTCTTGCTCTATAGCATAGTGTATTCATGGATGAGAACTGTGCTGTATGTTTTCTGACAGAAATGGAGTTAAATCTCAGGCTCTGTGACTTCCTACAGGCAATAATTCGTTTCATGTAAACGCAGTCACTTTTCAGCTCAAAGGAGCTACATCGTTCATGCAGCACACACGTTTGTCGCTCTTAATTGAAAAGCATTGGATGTTAGAGGACCTGTGGTTTTTATCAGTTTCAGAAAAGGAGTTGAACTAGATATGGTCCGTATGTGTGGGAAACTCCGATCTTTTGCTCTGAGCTCACTCACGTTTCCCTCTGTATTAGAGACTCTAGAAGGCAAGAGCGTGCTTCTTGCTCTAAAGCAGAGTGTGTTTCATGGATGAGAACAGTGCTGGGAGATTCCCTTCAGAAATGGAGTTCAATCCCAGTCTCTGTGTCTTCCTACAAGCAAGACTACGTTTCAGGTAAACACAGTCACTTTTCAGCTCAAAGGAAGCTACATTGTTCACAAAGCTCACACGTTTGTCGCTCTTAAATGAAAAGCATTGGATGTTAGATGACCTATGGTTTTTATCACTTTCAGAATCAGAGTTGAACTAGATATGTTCTGTATATTTAGGAAACACCGTTCTTTTGTTCTGAGCACACTCTCTTTTCATGCAGTATTAGAGACTCTAGAAAGCAAGAGCTTGGTTCTTGCGCTATAGCAGAGTGTTTTTCATGGATGAGAACTGTGCTGTGTGTTTCCCGTCAGAAATTGAGTTAAATCCCATGCTCTGTGTCTTCCTACAAGCAAAATTTCTTTTCAGGTAAGGGGAGTCACTTTTCAGCTCAATGGAACTGCATTGTTCACGAAGCTCACACATTTCTCTTCATAACAGACAAGCATTGGCTGTTAGAAGACCTAAGGTTTGTATCAGTTTCAGACAGAGTTGAACTAGATATGGTCCGTATGTGTGGGAAACACCGTTCTTTTGCTCTGAGCACACTCATGTTTCCCTCTGTATTAGAGACTCTAGAAAGCAAGAGCGTGCTTCTTGCTTTAAAGCAGAGTGTGTTTCATGGATGAGAACTGTGCTGGGAGTTTCCCTTCAGAAATGGAGTTCAATCCCAGTGTCTGTGTCTTCCTACAAGCAAGATTTCTTTTCAGATAAACACAGTCACTTTTCAGCTCAAAGGAAGCTACGTCGTTCACAAAGCTCACACTTTTCTCGCTCTTAACTGAAAAGCATTGGATGTTAGAGGACCTGTGGTTTTTATCAGTTTCAGAAGAAGAGTTGAACTAGATATGATCCAAATGTGTGGGAACCACAGTACTTTTGGTCTGAGAACACTCATGTTTCCTTCTGTTTTAGAGACTCTAGAAAGCAAGACCGTGCTTCTTACTCTAAAGCAGAAAGTGTTTCATGGATGAGAACTGTGCTGTGTGTTTCCCTTCCAAAATTGAGTTAAATCCCAGGCTCTGTGTCTTCCTACAAGCAAGAATTCGTTTCATGTAAATGCAGTCACTTTTCAGCTCAAAGGAAGCTACATCGTTCACAAAGCTCACACATTTGTCGCTCTTAATTGAAAACCATTGGATGTTAGAGGACATGTGCTTGGTATCACTTTTAGAAGCAGAGTTGAACTAGATATGGTCCATATGTGTAGGACACACAGTTTTTTTGTTCTGAGCACATCACATTTCCTGCTGTATTAGAGACTCTAGAAAGCAAGAGCGTGCTTCTTGCTCTAAAGCAGAGTGTGTTTTATGGATGAGTACTGTGCTGTGCATTTCCTTCAGAAATTGAGTTAAATCCCAAGCTCTGTGTCTTCCTACAAGCAAGAAATAGTTTCAGGTAAACACAGTCACTTTACAGCTCAAATGAAGCTACAACGTTCATGGAGCTCACACGTTTGTCGCTCTTAAATGAAAAGCATTGGATGTTCGAGGACCTGTGGTTTTTATCAGGTTCAGAAGCACAGTTGATCTAGACATGTTCCGTTTGTTTAGGAAACTCTGTTCTTTTGTTCTGAGCACACTCACTTTTCCTGCAGTATTAGAGACTCTAGAAAGCAAGAGATTGGTTCTTGCTCTAAAGCAGAGAATTTTTCATGTATGAGAACTGTGCTGTGTGTTTCGCTTCTGAAAAGGAGTTAAATCCCACGCTCTGTGTTTTCTTACAAGCAAAATTTCTTTTTAGGTAAGATTAGTTACTTTTCAGCTCAAAGACCTGCATCCTTCACGAAGCTCACACATTTCTCTTCTTAACGGACAAGCATTGGATGTTAGAGGACCTATGGTTTGTATCAGTTTCAGACAGAGTTCAACTAGATATGGTCCGTTTGTGTGTTAAACTCCTTCTTTTGCTCTGAGCACACTCACAATTCCCTCTGTATTAGAGACTCTAGAAAGCAAGAGCGTGCTTCTTGCTCTAAAGCAGAGTGTGTTTCATGGATGAGAACTAAGCTTTGGGTCTCCCTTCAGAAATGGAGTGAAATCCCAGGGTGTGTGTCTTCCTACAAGCAAGACTTCGTTTCACATATACACAGTCACTTTTCAGCTAAAATGAAGCTACATCGTTCACGAAGCTCACACGATTGTCGATCTTAATTGAAAAGCATTGGATGTTAGATGACCTGTGGTTTTTATGAGTTTCAGAAGCAGAGTTGAACTAGACATGTTCTGTATATTTAGAAAACACTGTTCTTTTGTTCTGAGGACACTCACTTTTCCTGCAGTATTAGAGACTCTAGAAAACAAGAGCTTGGTTCTTGCTCTAAAGCAGAGTGTGTTTCATGGATGAGACTGTGCTGTGTGTTTCCCTTCAGAAATTGAGTTAAATCCCAGGCTCTGTGTCTTCCTACAAGCAAAATTTCTTTTCAGGTAAGGGTAGTCACTTTTCAGCTCAAAGGACATGCATCGTTCATGAACCTCACACATTTCTCTTTTTAACGGACAAGTATTGGATGTTAGAGAACCTATGGTTTGTCTCAGATTCAGACAGAGTTGAACTAGATATGGTCCATATGTGTGGGAAACACCGTTCTTTTGCTCTGAGCACACTCACGTTTCCCTTTGTATTAGAGACTCTAGAAAGCAAGAGCGTGCTTCCAGCTCTAAAGCAGAGGGTGTTTCATGGATGAGAACTGTGCTGGTAGTTTCCCTTCAGAAATGGAGTTAAATCTCAGGCTCTGTTTCTTCCTACAAGCAAGACTTCGTTTCAGGTAAACACAGTCACTTTTCAGCTCAAAGGAAGCTACATTGTTCACAAAGCTCACATGTTTCTCGCTCTTAACTGAAAAGCATTGGACGTTAGAGGACATGGAGTTTGTATCACTTTCAGAAGCAGAGTTGAACTAGATATGGTCCATATGTCTAGGACACACAGTTCTTTTGTTCTGAGCACATCACGTATCCTGCTGTATTAGACACTCTAGAAAGAAAGAGCGTGCTTCTTGCTCTAAAGCAGAGTGTGTTTCATGGATGAGAACTGTGCTTTGTGTTTCCCTTCAGAAATGGAGTTACATCCCAGGGTCTTTGTCTTCCTACAAGCAAGACTTCGTTTCAAGTAAACACAGCAACTTTTCAGCTGAAAGGAAGCTACATCGATCACGAAGCTCACACGTTTGTCGATCTTAATTGAAAAGCATTGGATGGTAGAGAACCTGTGTTTTTTATCAGTTTCAGAAGCAGAGTTCAACTAGATATGGTCAGAATGTGTGGGAAACACAGTTCTTTTGGTCTGAGCACACTCATGTTTCCTTCTGTTTTAGAGACTCTAGAAAGCAAGACCGTGCTTCTTACTCTAAAGCAGAAAGTGTTTCATGGATGAGAACTGTGCTGTGTGTTTCCCTTCAGAAATGGAGTTATATCCCACGCTCTGTGTCTTCCTGCAAACAAAATATCTTTTCAGGTAAGGGTAGTCACTTTTCAGCTCAAAGGACCTGCATCGTTCACGAAGCTCACACATTTCTCTTCTTATCAGAGAAGCATTGGATGGTAGAGGACCTATGGTTTGTATCAGTTTCAGACAGAGTTGAACTAGATATGGTCCATATGTGTGGGAAACTCTGATCTTTTGCTCTGAGCACACTCACGTTTCCCTCTGTATTAGAGACTATAGATGGCAAGAGCGTGCTTCTTGCCATAAAGCAGAGTATGTTTCATGGATGAGAACAGTGCTGGGAGATTCCCTTCAGAAATGGAGTTAAATCCCAGGCTCTGTGTCTTCCAACAAGCAAGAATTCGTTTCATGTAAATGCAGTCACTTTTCAGCTCAAAGGAAGCTACATCGTTCACGCAGCTCACACCTTTGTCGCTCTTAATTGAAAACCATTTGATGTTAGAGGACCTGTGATTTTATCAGTTTCAGAAGCAGAGTAGAACTAGACATGTTCTGTATGTTTAGGAAACACTGTTCTTTTGTTCTGAGCACAGTCACTTTTCATGCAGTATTGGAGACTCTAGAAAGCAAGAGCTTCGTTCTTGCTCTATATCAGAGTGTTTTTCATGGATGAGAACTGTGCTGTGTGTTTCCCATCAGTAATTGAGTTAAATCCCATGCTCTGTGTCTTCCTACAAGCAAAATTTCTTTTCAGGTAAAGGTAGTCACTTTTCAGCTCAAAGGAACTGCATTGTTCACGAAGCTCACACATTTCTCTTCATAACAGACAAGCATTGGCTGTTAGAAGACCTATGGTTTGTATCAGTTTCAGACAGAGTTGAACTAGATATGGTCCGTATGTGTGGGAAACACCGTTCTTTTGCTCTGAGCACACTCACGTTTTCCTCTGTATTAGAGACTCTAGAAAGTAAGAACGTGCTACTTGATCTAAAGCAGAATGTGTTTCATGGATGCGAACTGTGCTGTGTGTTTCCCTTCAGAAATGGAGTTCAATCCCAAGCTCTGTGTCTTCCTACAAGCAAGACTTCTTTTCAGGTAAACACAGACACTTTTCAGCTCAAAGGAAGCTACATCGTTCACAAAGCTCACACGTTTCTCGCTCTTAACTGAAAAGCATTGGATGTTAGAAGACCTGTGGTTTGTATCACTTTCAGAAGCAGAGTTGAACAAGATATGGTCCATATGTGTAGAACACTCAGTTCTTTTGTTATGAGCACATCACGTTTACTGCTGTATTAGAGACACTAGAAAGCAAGAGCGTGCTTCTTGCTCTATAGCAGAGTGTTTTCATGGATGAGAACTGTCCTGTGTGTTTTCCGTCAGAAATGGAGTTAAATACCAGGCTCTGTGTCTTCCTACAGGCAATGATTCGTTTCATGTAAACGCAGTCACTTTTCAGCTCAAAGGAGCTACATCTTTTCACGCAGCTCACACGTTTGTCGCTATTAACTGAAAACCATTGGAGGTTAGAGGACCTGTGGTTTGTATAAGTTTCAAAAGCAGAGTTGAACTAGATATGGTCCGAATGTGTGGGAAACACAGTTCTTTTTGTCTGATCACACTCATGTTTCCTTCTGTTTTAGAGACTCTAGAAAGCAAGACCGTGCTTCTTACTCTAAAGCAGAAAGTGTTTCATGGATGAGAACTGTGCTGTGTGTTTCCCATAAGAAATGGACTTAAATCCCATGCTCTGTGTCTTCCTACATGCAAAATTTCTTTTCAGGTAAGGGTAGTCACTTTTCAGCTTAATGGACCTGCATCGTTCACGATGCTCACACATTTCTCTTCTAAACGGACAATCATTGGATGTTACAGGACCTATGGTTTGTATCAGTTTCAGACAGAGTTGAACTACATATGGTCCGTTTGTGTGCGAAACACCGTTGTTTTGCTCTGAGCACACTCACGTTTCCCTTTGTATTAGAAACTCTAGGAAGCAAGAGCATGCTTCTTGTTCTAAAGCAGACTGTGTTTCATGGATGACAATTGTGCTGTGTGTTTCCATTCTGAAATGGAGTTCAATCGCAGGCTCTGTGTCTTCCTACATGCAAGAATTCGTTTCATGTAAACGCAGTCACTTTTTAGCTCAAAGGTAGCTATGTCGTCCACAAAGCTCACATGTTTCTTGCTCTTAAGTGACAAGCATGGGATGTTAGAGGACCTGTGGTTTGTATCAGTTTTAGAAGCAGAGTTGAAGTATTTATGTTCCCTATGTGTAAGAAACCCCGTTCTTTTGTTCGGAGCACACTCACCTTTCCTGCTGTATTAGAGACACTAAAAAGCAAGTGCGTGCTTCTTGCTCTAAAGCAGAGTGTGTTTCATGGATGAGAACTGTGCTTTGTGTTTCCCTTCAGAAATGGAGTTACATCCCCGGGTCTGTGTCTTCCTACAAGCATGACTTCGTTTCACGTAAACACAGTCACTTTTCAGCTCAAAGGAGCTACATTGTTGACCCAGCTCACACGTTAGCCGGTCATAACTGAAATCCATTGGAGGTTAGAGGACCTGTGGTTTATATAAGTTTCAGAAGCAGAGTTTAACTAGATATGGTCCGAATGTATGGGAAACACAGCTCTTTTGTTCTGAGCACACTCATGTTTCCTTCTGTTTTAGAGACTCTAGAAAGTAAGACCGTGCTTCTAACTCTAAAGCAGAAAGGGTTTCATGGATGAGAACTGTGCTGTGTGTTTCCCTTCAGAAATGGAGTTAAATCCCACTCTCTGTGTCTTCCTACAAGCAAAATTTCTTTTCAGGTAAGGGGCGTCACTTTCCAGCTCAAAGGACCTGCATCGTTCATGAAGCTCACACATTTCTCTTCTTAAGGGACAAGCATTGGATGTCAGAGGACCTATGGTTTGTATCAGTTTCAGACAGAGTTCAACTAGATAGGGTCCGTATGTGTGGAAAAATCTGATCTTTTGCTCTGAGCACACTCACGTTTCCCTCTGTATTAGAGACTCTAGAAGGCAAGAGCGTGCTTCTTGCTCTAAAGCAGAGTGTGTTTCATGGATGAGAACTGTGCTGGTAGTTTCCCTTCAGAAATGGATTTAAATCCCAGGCTCTGTTTCTTCCTACAAGCAAGACTTCGTTTCAGGTAAACACAGTCACTTTTCAGCTCAAAGGAAGCTACATCGTTCACAAAGCTCACACGTTTCTCGCTCTTAACTGAAAAGCATTGGATGTTAGAGGACCTGGGGTTTGTATCACTTTCAGAAGCAGAGTTGAACTAGATATGGTCCATATGTCCAGGACACACAGTTCTTTTGTTCCGAGCACATCACGTATCCTGCGGTATTAGAGACTCTAGAAAGCAAGAGCGTGCTTCTTGCTCTAAAGCAGAGTGTGTTTCATCGATGAGAACTGTGCTTTGTGTTTCCCTTCAGAAATGGAGTTACATCCCAGGGTCTGTGTCTTCCTACAAGCAAGACATCGTTTCAAGTAAACACAGTCACTTTTCAGCTAAAAGGAAGCTACATCGTTCACGAAGCTCACACGTTTGTCGATCTTAATTGAAAAGCATTGGATGCTAGAGGACCTGTGGTTTTTATCAGTTTCAGAAGCAGAGTTGAACTAGATATGGTCCGAATGTGTGGGAAACACAGTTCTTTTGGTCTGAGCACACTCATGTTTCATTCCCTTTTAGAGACTCTAGAAAGCAAGACCGTGCTTCTTACTCTAAAGTAGAAAGTGTTTCATGGATGAGAACTGTGCTGTGTGTTTCCCTTCAGAAATGGAGTTAAATCCCACGCTCTGTGTCTTCCTACAAGCAAAATTTCTTTTCAGGCAAGGGGAGTCACTTTTCAGCTCAAAGGACCTGCAACGTTCACGAAGCTCACACAGTTCTCTTCTTAACAGAGAAGCATTGGATGTTAGAGGACCTATGGTTTGTATCAGTTTCAGTCAGAGTTGAACTAGATATGATCCGTATGTGTGGGAAACTCCGATCTTTTGCTCTGAGCACACTCACGTTTCCCTCTGTATTAGAGACTCTAGAAGGCAAGAGCGTGCTTCTTGCTCTAAAGCAGAGTGTGTTTCATGGATGAGAACTGTGCTGTGCATTTCCTTCTGATATTGAGTTACATCCCAAGCTCTGTGTCTTCCTACCAGCAAGAAATCATTTCAGGTAAACACAGTCACTTTACAGCTCAAATGAAGCTACATCGTTGATGGAGCTCACATGTTTGTCGCTCTTAATTGAAAAGCATTGGATGTTAGAGGACCTGTGGTTTTTATCAGGTTCAGAAGCAGAGTTGAACTAGACATGTTCCGTTTGTTAAGGAAACACTGTTCTTTTGTTCTGAGCACACTCAATTTTCCTGCAGTATTAGAGACTCTAGAAAGCAACGGCTTGGTTCTTGCTCTATAGCAGAGTGTTTTCATGGATGAGAACTGTACTGTGTGTTTTCCATCAGAAATGGAGTTAAATATCAGGCTCTGTGTCTTCCTACAGGCAATGATTCGTTTCATGTAAACGCAGTCACTTTTCAGCTCAAAGGAGCTACATCTTTTCACGCAGCTCACACGTTTGTCGCTCTTAATTGAAAACCATTGGAGGTTAGAGGACCTGTGGTTTGTATACGTTTCAGAAGCAGAGTTGAACTAGATATGGTCCGAATGTGTGGGAAACACAGTTCTTTTGGTCTGATCACACTCATGTTTCCTTCTGTTTTAGAGACTCTAGAAAGCAAGACCGTGCTTCTTACTCTAAAGCAGAAAGTGTTTCATGGATGAGAACTGTGCTGTGTGTTTCCCTTCAAAAATGGAGTTATATCCCACGCTCTGTGTCTTCCTACAAACAAAATATCTTTTCAGGTAAGGGTAGTCACATTTCAGCTCAAAGGACCTGCATCGTTCACGATGCTCACACATTTCTCTTCTTAACAGAGAAGCATTGGATGTTAGAGGACCTATGGTTTGTATCAGTTTCAGACAGAGTTCAAGTAGATATGGTCCGATTGTGTGGGAAACACTGTTCTTTTGCTCTGAGCACACTCACGTTTCCCTCTGTATTAGAGACTCTAGAAAGCAAGAGCGTGCTTCTTGCTCTAAAGCAGAGTGTGTTTCATGGATGAGAACTGTGCTGGGAGTTTCCCTTCAGAAGTGGACTTCAATCCCAGGCTCTGTGTCTTCCTACAAGCAAGACTATTTTTCAGGTAAACACAGTCACTATTCAGCTCAAAGGAAGCTACATCGTTCACAAACCTCACAGGTTTCTCGCTCTTTACTGAAAAGCATTTGATGTTAGAGGACCTGGGGTTTTTATCACTTTCAGAAGCAGTGTTGAACTAGATATGTTCCGTATGTTTAGGAAACACCGTTCTTTTGTTCTGAGCACACTCACTTTTCATGCAGTATTAGATACACTAGAAAGCAAGAGCGTGCTTCTTGCTCCAAAGCAGAGTGTGTTTCATGGATGAGAACTGAGCTTTGTGTTTCCCTTCAGAAATAGAGTTAAATCCCATGTTCTGTGTCTTCCTACAAGCAAGACTTCGTTCCAGGTAAACACAGTCACTTTTCACCTAAAATGAAGCTACATAGTTCACGAAGCTCACACGTTTGTCGATCTTAATTGAAAAGCATTGGATGTTAGAGGACCTGTGGTTTTTATCAGTTTCAGAAGGAGAGTTGAACTAGACATGTTCTCTATGTTTAGGAAACACTGTTCTTTTGTTCTGAGCACACTCACGTTTCATGCAGTATTAGAGACTCTAGAAAGCAAGTGAGTGCTTCTTGCTGTAAAGCAGAGTGTGTTTCATGCATGAGAACTGTGCTGTGAATTTCCTTCAGAAATTGAGTTAAATCCCATGCTCTGTGTCTTCCTACAAGCAAGAAATCTTTTCAGGTAAACACAGTCTCTTTACAGCTCAAATGAAGGTACATCGTTCATGGAGCTCAAACGTTTGTCACTCTTAATTGAAAAGCATTGGATGTTAGAGGACCTGTGGTTTTTATCAGTTTCAGAAGCAGAGTTGAACTACATACGGTCCGAATGTGTGGGAAATACAGTTCTTTTGGTCTGAGCACACTCATGTTTCCTTCACTTTTAGAGAGTCTAGAAAGCAAGACCGTGCTTCTAAGTCTAAAGCAGAAAGTTTTTCATGGATGAGAACTGTGCTGTGTGTTTCCCTTCAGAAATGGAGTGAAATCCCACGCTCTGTGTCTTCCTACAAGCAAGATTCGTTTCAGGTAAGGGTAGTCACTTTTCAGCTCAAAGGACCTACATCGTTCACAAAGCTCACCTGTTTCTCTTCTTAACTGAGAAGCATTGGATGTTAGAGGACCTGTTGTTTTTATCAGTTTCAGAAGCAGAGTTGAACTAGATATGATCCTTACATGTACGAAACACAGTTCTATTTTTCTGAGCACACTCACTTTTCCTGCTGTATTAGAGACTCTAGAAAGCAAGAGCTTGATTCTTGCTCTAAAGCAGAGTGTGTTTCATGGATGACAACTGTGCTTTGTGTTTTCCTCAGAAATGGAGTTCAATCACAGGATCTGTGTCTTCCTACAAGCAATACTTCGTTTCAGGTAAGGGTAGTCACTTTTCAGCTCAAAGGACCTACATCGTTCACGAAGCTCACACAATTCTCTTCTGAACTGAGAAGCATTGGATGTTAGAGTACATGTGGTTTGTATCAGTTTCAGAAGCAGAGTTGAAATAGATATGGTCCATATGTGTAGGACACACAGTTCTTTTGATTGAGCACATCATGTTTCCTGCCATATTACAGACTCTAGAAAGCAAGAGCAGGCTTCTTGCTCTAAAGCAGAATGTGTTTCATGGATGAGAACTGTGCAATGTGTTTCCTACAGAAATGGAGTTAAATCACAAGCTTTGTGTCTTTCTACAAGCAAGAAATTGTTTCAGGTAAACACAGTCACTTTAGAGCTCAAATGAACCAACATCGTTCTCGAAGATCACACATTTGTCGCTCTTAATTGAAAAGCATTGGATGTTAGAGGACCTGTGGTTTTTATCAGTTTCTGACAGAGTTGAACTAGATATGGTCCCTATGTGTGGTAAGCACCGTTCTTTTGCTCTGAGCACACTCACGTTTCCCTCTGTATTAGAGACTCTAGAAAGCAAGAGCATGCTTCTTGCTCTAAAGCAGAGTGTGTTTCACAGATGAGAACAGTGCTGGGAGTTTCCCTTCAGAAAAGGAGTTCAGTCCCAGGCTCCTTGTCTTCCTACAAGCAAGAAATCGTTTCAGGTAAACACAGTCACTTTACAGCTCAAATGAAGCTACATCGTTCACGAAGCTCACATGTTTGTCGCTCTTAATTGAAAAGCATTGGATGTTAGAGGACCTGTGGTTTTTATCAGTTTCAGAAGGAGAGTTGAACTAGAATTGTTCTGTATGTTTAGGAAACACTGTTCTTTTGTTCTGAGCACACTCATTTTTCATGTAGTATTAGAGACTGTACAAAGCAAGAGCTTGGTTCTTGCTCTAAAGCAGAGTGTTTTTCATGGATGAGAACTGTGCTGTGTGTTTCCCTTCCAAAATGGAGTTAAATCCCACGCTCTGTGTCTTCCTACAAGCAAAATTTCTTTTTAGGTAAGGGTAGTTACTTTTCAGCTCAAAGACCTGCATCGTTCACGAAGCTCACACATTTCTCTTCTTAACGGACATGCATTGGATGTTAGAGGACCTATGGTTTCTACCAGTTTCAGACAGAGTTCAACTAGATATGGTCCATATGTGTGGGAAACACCGTTCTTTTGCTCTGAGCACACTCACGTTTCCCTCTGTATTAGAGACTCTAGAAAGCAAGAGCGTGCTTCTTGCTCTAAAGCAGAGTGTGTTTCATGGATGAGAACTGTGCCTGGAGTTTCCCTTCAGAAATGGACTTCAATCCAGGCTCTGTGACTTCCTATAAGCGAGATTTCGTTTCAGGTAAACACAGTCACTTTTCAGCTCAAAGGAAGCTACATCGTTCAAAAAGCTCACACGTTTCTCGCTCTTAATTGACAAGCATGGGATGTTAGAGGACCTGTGGTTTGTATCAGTTTTATAAGCAGAGTTGAAGTATATATGTTCCGTATGTGTAAGAAACACCATTCCTTTTTTCGGAGCACACTCACGTTTCATGCAGTATTAGAGACTCTAGAAAGCAAGAGCTTGGATCTTGCTCTATAGTAGAGTGTTTTTCATGAATGAGAACTGTGCTGTGTGTTTCCAGTCAGAAATTGAGTTAAATCCCAGGCTCTGTGTCTTCCTACAGTCAATAATTCGTTTCCTGTAAACGCAGTCCCTTTTAAGCTCAAAGGAGCTACATCGTTCACGCAGCTCACAGGTTTGTCGCTCTTAACTGAAAAGCATTGGATGTTAGAGGACCTGTGCTTTGTATCACTTTCAGAAGCATTGTTGAACTAGATATGGTCCATATGTGTAGGACACACTGTTCTTTTGTTCCGAGCACTTCACGTTTCCTGCTGTATTAGAGACTCTAGAAAGCAAGTGCGTGCTTCTTGCTGTAAAGCAGAGTGTGTTTCATGCATGAGAACTGTGCTGTGAATTTCCTTCAGAAATTGAGTTAAATCCCATGCTCTGTGTCTTCCTACAAGCAAGAAATCTTTTCAGGTAAACACAGTCTCTTTACAGCTCAAATGAAGGTACATCGTTCATGGAGCTCAAACGTTTGTCACTCTTAATTGAAAAGCATTGGATGTTAGAGGACCTGTGGTTTTTATCAGTTTCAGAAGCAGAGTTGAACTACATACGGTCCGAATGTGTGGGAAATACAGTTCTTTTGGTCTGAGCACACTCATGTTTCCTTCACTTTTAGAGAGTCTAGAAAGCAAGACCGTGCTTCTAAGTCTAAAGCAGAAAGTTTTTCATGGATGAGAACTGTGCTGTGTGTTTCCCTTCAGAAATGGAGTGAAATCCCACGCTCTGTGTCTTCCTACAAGCAAGATTCGTTTCAGGTAAGGGTAGTCACTTTTCAGCTCAAAGGACCTACATCGTTCACAAAGCTCACCTGTTTCTCTTCTTAACTGAGAAGCATTGGATGTTAGAGGACCTGTTGTTTTTATCAGTTTCAGAAGCAGAGTTGAACTAGATATGATCCTTACATGTACGAAACACAGTTCTATTTTTCTGAGCACACTCACTTTTCCTGCTGTATTAGAGACTCTAGAAAGCAAGAGCTTGATTCTTGCTCTAAAGCAGAGTGTGTTTCATGGATGACAACTGTGCTTTGTGTTTTCCTCAGAAATGGAGTTCAATCACAGGATCTGTGTCTTCCTACAAGCAATACTTCGTTTCAGGTAAGGGTAGTCACTTTTCAGCTCAAAGGACCTACATCGTTCACGAAGCTCACACAATTCTCTTCTGAACTGAGAAGCATTGGATGTTAGAGTACATGTGGTTTGTATCAGTTTCAGAAGCAGAGTTGAAATAGATATGGTCCATATGTGTAGGACACACAGTTCTTTTGATTGAGCACATCATGTTTCCTGCCATATTACAGACTCTAGAAAGCAAGAGCAGGCTTCTTGCTCTAAAGCAGAATGTGTTTCATGGATGAGAACTGTGCAATGTGTTTCCTACAGAAATGGAGTTAAATCACAAGCTTTGTGTCTTTCTACAAGCAAGAAATTGTTTCAGGTAAACACAGTCACTTTAGAGCTCAAATGAACCAACATCGTTCTCGAAGATCACACGTTTGTCGCTCTTAATTGAAAAGCATTGGATGTTAGAGGACCTGTGGTTTTTATCAGTTTCTGACAGAGTTGAACTAGATATGGTCCCTATGTGTGGTAAGCACCGTTCTTTTGCTCTGAGCACACTCACGTTTCCCTCTGTATTAGAGACTCTAGAAAGCAAGAGCATGCTTCTTGCTCTAAAGCAGAGTGTGTTTCACAGATGAGAACAGTGCTGGGAGTTTCCCTTCAGAAAAGGAGTTCAGTCCCAGGCTCCTTGTCTTCCTACAAACAAGAAATCGTTTCAGGTAAACACAGTCACTTTACAGCTCAAATGAAGCTACATCGTTCACGAAGCTCACATGTTTGTCGCTCTTAATTGAAAAGCATTGGATGTTAGAGGACCTGTGGTTTTTATCAGTTTCAGAAGGAGAGTTGAACTAGAATTGTTCTGTATGTTTAGGAAACACTGTTCTTTTGTTCTGAGCACACTCATTTTTCATGTAGTATTAGAGACTGTACAAAGCAAGAGCTTGGTTCTTGCTCTAAAGCAGAGTGTTTTTCATGGATGAGAACTGTGCTGTGTGTTTCCCTTCCAAAATGGAGTTAAATCCCACGCTCTGTGTCTTCCTACAAGCAAAATTTCTTTTTAGGTAAGGGTAGTTACTTTTCAGCTCAAAGACCTGCATCGTTCACGAAGCTCACACATTTCTCTTCTTAACGGACATGCATTGGATGTTAGAGGACCTATGGTTTCTACCAGTTTCAGACAGAGTTCAACTAGATATGGTCCATATGTGTGGGAAACACCGTTCTTTTGCTCTGAGCACACTCACGTTTCCCTCTGTATTAGAGACTCTAGAAAGCAAGAGCGTGCTTCTTGCTCTAAAGCAGAGTGTGTTTCATGGATGAGAACTGTGCCTGGAGTTTCCCTTCAGAAATGGACTTCAATCCCAGGCTCTGTGACTTCCTATAAGCAAGATTTCGTTTCAGGTAAACACAGTCACTTTTCAGCTCAAAGGAAGCTACATCGTTCAAAAAGCTCACACGTTTCTCGCTCTTAATTGACAAGCATGGGATGTTAGAGGACCTGTGGTTTGTATCAGTTTTATAAGCAGAGTTGAAGTATATATGTTCCGTATGTGTAAGAAACACCATTCCTTTGTTCGGAGCACACTCACGTTTCATGCAGTATTAGAGACTCTAGAAAGCAAGAGCTTGGATCTTGCTCTATAGTAGAGTGTTTTTCATGAATGAGAACTGTGCTGTGTGTTTCCAGTCAGAAATTGAGTTAAATCCCAGGCTCTGTGTCTTCCTACAGTCAATAATTCGTTTCCTGTAAACGCAGTCCCTTTTAAGCTCAAAGGAGCTACATCGTTCACGCAGCTCACAGGTTTGTCGCTCTTAACTGAAAAGCATTGGATGTTAGAGGACCTGTGCTTTGTATCACTTTCAGAAGCATTGTTGAACTAGATATGGTCCATATGTGTAGGACACACTGTTCTTTTGTTCCGAGCACATCACGTTTCCTGCTGTATTAGAGACTCTAGAAAGCAAGTGCGTGCTTCTTGCTGTAAAGCAGAGTGTGTTTCATGCATGAGAACTGTGCTGTGAATTTCCTTCAGAAATTGAGTTAAATCCCATGCTCTGTGTCTTCCTACAAGCAAGAAATCTTTTCAGGTAAACACAGTCTCTTTACAGCTCAAATGAAGGTACATCGTTCATGGAGCTCAAACGTTTGTCACTCTTAATTGAAAAGCATTGGATGTTAGAGGACCTGTGGTTTTTATCAGTTTCAGAAGCAGAGTTGAACTACATACGGTCCAAATGTGTGGGAAATACAGTTCTTTTGGTCTGAGCACACTCATGTTTCCTTCACTTTTAGAGAGTCTAGAAAGCAAGACCGTGCTTCTAAGTCTAAAGCAGAAAGTTTTTCATGGATGAGAACTGTGCTGTGTGTTTCCCTTCAGAAATGGAGTGAAATCCCACGCTCTGTGTCTTCCTACAAGCAAGATTCGTTTCAGGTAAGGGTAGTCACTTTTCAGCTCAAAGGACTTACATCGTTCACAAAGCTCACCTGTTTCTCTTCTTAACTGAGAAGCATTGGATGTTAGAGGACCTGTTGTTTTTATCAGTTTCAGAAGCAGAGTTGAACTAGATATGATCCTTACATGTACGAAACACAGTTCTATTTTTCTGAGCACACTCACTTTTCCTGCTGTATTAGAGACTCTAGAAAGCAAGAGCTTGATTCTTGCTCTAAAGCAGAGTGTGTTTCATGGATGACAACTGTGCTTTGTGTTTTCCTCAGAAATGGAGTTCAATCACAGGATCTGTGTCTTCCTACAAGCAATACTTCGTTTCAGGTAAGGGTAGTCACTTTTCAGCTCAAAGGACCTACATCGTTCACGAAGCTCACACAATTCTCTTCTGAACTGAGAAGCATTGGATGTTAGAGTACATGTGGTTTGTATCAGTTTCAGAAGCAGAGTTGAAATAGATATGGTCCATATGTGTAGGACACACAGTTCTTTTGATTGAGCACATCATGTTTCCTGCCATATTACAGACTCTAGAAAGCAAGAGCAGGCTTCTTGCTCTAAAGCAGAATGTGTTTCATGGATGAGAACTGTGCAATGTGTTTCCTACAGAAATGGAGTTAAATCACAAGCTTTGTGTCTTTCTACAAGCAAGAAATTGTTTCAGGTAAACACAGTCACTTTAGAGCTCAAATGAACCAACATCGTTCTCGAAGATCACACGTTTGTCGCTCTTAATTGAAAAGCATTGGATGTTAGAGGACCTGTGGTTTTTATCAGTTTCTGACAGAGTTGAACTAGATATGGTCCCTATGTGTGGTAAGCACCGTTCTTTTGCTCTGAGCACACTCACGTTTCCCTCTGTATTAGAGACTCTAGAAAGCAAGAGCATGCTTCTTGCTCTAAAGCAGAGTGTGTTTCACAGATGAGAACAGTGCTGGGAGTTTCCCTTCAGAAAAGGAGTTCAGTCCCAGGCTCCTTGTCTTCCTACAAGCAAGAAATCGTTTCAGGTAAACACAGTCACTTTACAGCTCAAATGAAGCTACATCGTTCACGAAGCTCACATGTTTGTCGCTCTTAATTGAAAAGCATTGGATGTTAGAGGACCTGTGGTTTTTATCAGTTTCAGAAGGAGAGTTGAACTAGAATTGTTCTGTATGTTTAGGAAACACTGTTCTTTTGTTCTGAGCACACTCATTTTTCATGTAGTATTAGAGACTGTACAAAGCAAGAGCTTGGTTCTTGCTCTAAAGCAGAGTGTTTTTCATGGATGAGAACTGTGCTGTCTGTTTCCCTTCCAAAATGGAGTTAAATCCCACGCTCTGTGTCTTCCTACAAGCAAAATTTCTTTTTAGGTAAGGGTAGTTACTTTTCAGCTCAAAGACCTGCATCGTTCACGAAGCTCACACATTTCTCTTCTTAACGGACATGCATTGGATGTTAGAGGACCTATGGTTTCTACCAGTTTCAGACAGAGTTCAACTAGATATGGTCCATATGTGTGGGAAACACCGTTCTTTTGCTCTGAGCACACTCACGTTTCCCTCTGTATTAGAGACTCTAGAAAGCAAGAGCGTGCTTCTTGCTCTAAAGCAGAGTGTGTTTCATGGATGAGAACTGTGCCTGGAGTTTCCCTTCAGAAATGGACTTCAATCCCAGGCTCTGTGACTTCCTATAAGCAAGATTTCGTTTCAGGTAAACACAGTCACTTTTCAGCTCAAAGGAAGCTACATCGTTCAAAAAGCTCACACGTTTCTCGCTCTTAATTGACAAGCATGGGATGTTAGAGGACCTGTGGTTTGTATCAGTTTTATAAGCAGAGTTGAAGTATATATGTTCCGTATGTGTAAGAAACACCATTCCTTTGTTCGGAGCACACTCACGTTTCATGCAGTATTAGAGACTCTAGAAAGCAAGAGCTTGGATCTTGCTCTATAGTAGAGTGTTTTTCATGAATGAGAACTGTGCTGTGTGTTTCCAGTCAGAAATTGAGTTAAATCCCAGGCTCTGTGTCTTCCTACAGTCAATAATTCGTTTCCTGTAAACGCAGTCCCTTTTAAGCTCAAAGGAGCTACATCGTTCACGCAGCTCACAGGTTTGTCGCTCTTAACTGAAAAGCATTGGATGTTAGAGGACCTGTGCTTTGTATCACTTTCAGAAGCATTGTTGAACTAGATATGGTCCATATGTGTAGGACACACTGTTCTTTTGTTCCGAGCACATCACGTTTCCTGCTGTATTAGAGACTCTAGAAAGCAAGTGCGTGCTTCTTGCTGTAAAGCAGAGTGTGTTTCATGCATGAGAACTGTGCTGTGAATTTCCTTCAGAAATTGAGTTAAATCCCATGCTCTGTGTCTTCCTACAAGCAAGAAATCTTTTCAGGTAAACACAGTCTCTTTACAGCTCAAATGAAGGTACATCGTTCATGGAGCTCAAACGTTTGTCACTCTTAATTGAAAAGCATTGGATGTTAGAGGACCTGTGGTTTTTATCAGTTTCAGAAGCAGAGTTGAACTACATACGGTCCAAATGTGTGGGAAATACAGTTCTTTTGGTCTGAGCACACTCATGTTTCCTTCACTTTTAGAGAGTCTAGAAAGCAAGACCGTGCTTCTAAGTCTAAAGCAGAAAGTTTTTCATGGATGAGAACTGTGCTGTGTGTTTCCCTTCAGAAATGGAGTGAAATCCCATGCTCTGTGTCTTCCTACAAGCAAGATTCGTTTCAGGTAAGGGTAGTCACTTTTCAGCTCAAAGGACTTACATCGTTCACAAAGCTCACCTGTTTCTCTTCTTAACTGAGAAGCATTGGATGTTAGAGGACCTGTTGTTTTTATCAGTTTCAGAAGCAGAGTTGAACTAGATATGATCCTTACATGTACGAAACACAGTTCTATTTTTCTGAGCACACTCACTTTTCCTGCTGTATTAGAGACTCTAGAAAGCAAGAGCTTGATTCTTGCTCTAAAGCAGAGTGTGTTTCATGGATGACAACTGTGCTTTGTGTTTTCCTCAGAAATGGAGTTCAATCACAGGATCTGTGTCTTCCTACAAGCAATACTTCGTTTCAGGTAAGGGTAGTCACTTTTCAGCTCAAAGGACCTACATCGTTCACGAAGCTCACACAATTCTCTTCTGAACTGAGAAGCATTGGATGTTAGAGTACATGTGGTTTGTATCAGTTTCAGAAGCAGAGTTGAAATAGATATGGTCCATATGTGTAGGACACACAGTTCTTTTGATTGAGCACATCATGTTTCCTGCCATATTACAGACTCTAGAAAGCAAGAGCAGGCTTCTTGCTCTAAAGCAGAATGTGTTTCATGGATGAGAACTGTGCAATGTGTTTCCTACAGAAATGGAGTTAAATCACAAGCTTTGTGTCTTTCTACAAGCAAGAAATTGTTTCAGGTAAACACCGTCACTTTAGAGCTCAAATGAACCAACATCGTTCTCGAAGATCACATGTTTGTCGCTCTTAATTGAAAAGCATTGGATGTTAGAGGACCTGTGGTTTTTATCAGTTTCTGACAGAGTTGAACTAGATATGGTCCCTATGTGTGGTAAGCACCGTTCTTTTGCTCTGAGCACACTCACGTTTCCCTCTGTATTAGAGACTCTAGAAAGCAAGAGCATGCTTCTTGCTCTAAAGCAGAGTGTGTTTCACAGATGAGAACAGTGCTGGGAGTTTCCCTTCAGAAAAGGAGTTCAGTCCCAGGCTCCTTGTCTTCCTACAAGCAAGAAATCGTTTCAGGTAAACACAGTCACTTTACAGCTCAAATGAAGCTACATCGTTCACGAAGCTCACATGTTTGTCGCTCTTAATTGAAAAGCATTGGATGTTAGAGGACCTGTGGTTTTTATCAGTTTCAGAAGGAGAGTTGAACTAGAATTGTTCTGTATGTTTAGGAAACACTGTTCTTTTGTTCTGAGCACACTCATTTTTCATGTAGTATTAGAGACTGTACAAAGCAAGAGCTTGGTTCTTGCTCTAAAGCAGAGTGTTTTTCATGGATGAGAACTGTGCTGTGTGTTTCCCTTCCAAAATGGAGTTAAATCCCACGCTCTGTGTCTTCCTACAAGCAAAATTTCTTTTTAGGTATGGGTAGTTACTTTTCAGCTCAAAGACCTGCATCGTTCACGAAGCTCACACATTTCTCTTCTTAACGGACATGCATTGGATGTTAGAGGACCTATGGTTTCTACCAGTTTCAGACAGAGTTCAACTAGATATGGTCCATATGTGTGGGAAACACCGTTCTTTTGCTCTGAGCACACTCACGTTTCCCTCTGTATTAGAGACTCTAGAAAGCAAGAGCGTGCTTCTTGCTCTAAAGCAGAGTGTGTTTCATGGATGAGAACTGTGCCTGGAGTTTCCCTTCAGAAATGGACTTCAATCCAGGCTCTGTGACTTCCTATAAGCGAGATTTCGTTTCAGGTAAACACAGTCACTTTTCAGCTCAAAGGAAGCTACATCGTTCAAAAAGCTCACACGTTTCTCGCTCTTAATTGACAAGCATGGGATGTTAGAGGACCTGTGGTTTGTATCAGTTTTATAAGCAGAGTTGAAGTATATATGTTCCGTATGTGTAAGAAACACCATTCCTTTTTTCGGAGCACACTCACGTTTCATGCAGTATTAGAGACTCTAGAAAGCAAGAGCTTGGATCTTGCTCTATAGTAGAGTGTTTTTCATGAATGAGAACTGTGCTGTGTGTTTCCAGTCAGATTGAGTTAAATCCCAGGCTCTGTGTCTTCCTACAGTCAATAATTCGTTTCCTGTAAACGCAGTCCCTTTTAAGCTCAAAGGAGCTACATCGTTCACGCAGCTCACAGGTTTGTCGCTCTTAACTGAAAAGCATTGGATGTTAGAGGACCTGTGCTTTGTATCACTTTCAGAAGCATTGTTGAACTAGATATGGTCCATATGTGTAGGACACACTGTTCTTTTGTTCCGAGCACTTCACGTTTCCTGCTGTATTAGAGACTCTAGAAAGCAAGTGCGTGCTTCTTGCTGTAAAGCAGAGTGTGTTTCATGCATGAGAACTGTGCTGTGAATTTCCTTCAGAAATTGAGTTAAATCCCATGCTCTGTGTCTTCCTACAAGCAAGAAATCTTTTCAGGTAAACACAGTCTCTTTACAGCTCAAATGAAGGTACATCGATCATGGAGCTCAAACGTTTGTCACTCTTAATTGAAAAGCATTGGATGTTAGAGGACCTGTGGTTTTTATCAGTTTCAGAAGCAGAGTTGAACTACATACGGTCCGAATGTGTGGGAAATACAGTTCTTTTGGTCTGAGCACACTCATGTTTCCTTCACTTTTAGAGAGTCTAGAAAGCAAGACCGTGCTTCTAAGTCTAAAGCAGAAAGTTTTTCATGGATGAGAACTGTGCTGTGTGTTTCCCTTCAGAAATGGAGTGAAATCCCACGCTCTGTGTCTTCCTACAAGCAAGATTCGTTTCAGGTAAGGGTAGTCACTTTTCAGCTCAAAGGACCTACATCGTTCACAAAGCTCACATGTTTCTCTTCTTAACTGAGAAGCATTGGATGTTAGAGGACCTGTTGTTTTTATCAGTTTCAGAAGCAGAGTTGAACTAGATATGATCCTTACATGTACGAAACACAGTTCTATTTTTCTGAGCACACTCACTTTTCCTGCTGTATTAGAGACTCTAGAAAGCAAGAGCTTGATTCTTGCTCTAAAGCAGAGTGTGTTTCATGGATGACAACTGTGCTTTGTGTTTTCCTCAGAAATGGAGTTCAATCACAGGATCTGTGTCTTCCTACAAGCAATACTTCGTTTCAGGTAAGGGTAGTCACTTTTCAGCTCAAAGGACCTACATCGTTCACGAAGCTCACACAATTCTCTTCTGAACTGAGAAGCATTGGATGTTAGAGTACATGTGGTTTGTATCTGTTTCAGAAGCAGAGTTTAAATAGATATGGTCCATATGTGTAGGACACACAGTTCTTTTGATTGAGCACATCATGTTTCCTGCCATATTACAGACTCTAGAAAGCAAGAGCAGGCTTCTTGCTCTAAAGCAGAATGTGTTTCATGGATGAGAACTGTGCAATGTGTTTCCTACAGAAATGGAGTTAAATCACAAGCTTTGTGTCTTTCTACAAGCAAGAAATTGTTTCAGGTAAACACAGTCACTTTAGAGCTCAAATGAACCAACATCGTTCTCGAAGATCACACGTTTGTCGCTCTTAATTGAAAAGCATTGGATGTTAGAGGACCTGTGGTTTTTATCAGTTTCTGACAGAGTTGAACTAGATATGGTCCCTATGTGTGGTAAGCACCGTTCTTTTGCTCTGAGCACACTCACGTTTCCCTCTGTATTAGAGACTCTAGAAAGCAAGAGCATGCTTCTTGCTCTAAAGCAGAGTGTGTTTCACAGATGAGAACAGTGCTGGGAGTTTCCCTTCAGAAAAGGAGTTCAGTCCCAGGCTCCTTGTCTTCCTACAAGCAAGAAATCGTTTCAGGTAAACACAGTCACTTTACAGCTCAAATGAAGCTACATCGTTCACGAAGCTCACATGTTTGTCGCTCTTAATTGAAAAGCATTGGATGTTAGAGGACCTGTGGTTTTTATCAGTTTCAGAAGGAGAGTTGAACTAGAATTGTTCTGTATGTTTAGGAAACACTGTTCTTTTGTTCTGAGCACACTCATTTTTCATGTAGTATTAGAGACTGTACAAAGCAAGAGCTTGGTTCTTGCTCTAAAGCAGAGTGTTTTTCATGGATGAGAACTGTGCTGTCTGTTTCCCTTCCAAAATGGAGTTAAATCCCACGCTCTGTGTCTTCCTACAAGCAAAATTTCTTTTTAGGTAAGGGTAGTTACTTTTCAGCTCAAAGACCTGCATCGTTCACGAAGCTCACACATTTCTCTTCTTAACGGACATGCATTGGATGTTAGAGGACCTATGGTTTCTACCAGTTTCAGACAGAGTTCAACTAGATATGGTCCATATGTGTGGGAAACACCGTTCTTTTGCTCTGAGCACACTCACGTTTCCCTCTGTATTAGAGACTCTAGAAAGCAAGAGCGTGCTTCTTGCTCTAAAGCAGAGTGTGTTTCATGGATGAGAACTGTGCCTGGAGTTTCCCTTCAGAAATGGACTTCAATCCCAGGCTCTGTGACTTCCTATAAGCAAGATTTCGTTTCAGGTAAACACAGTCAATTTTCAGCTCAAAGGAAGCTACATCGTTCAAAAAGCTCACACGTTTCTCGCTCTTAATTGACAAGCATGGGATGTTAGAGGACCTGTGGTTTGTATCAGTTTTATAAGCAGAGTTGAAGTATATATGTTCCGTATGTGTAAGAAACACTGTTCCTTTGTTCGGAGCACACTCACGTTTCATGCAGTATTAGAGACTCTAGAAAGCAAGAGCTTGGATCTTGCTCTATAGTAGAGTGTTTTTCATGAATGAGAACTGTGCTGTGTGTTTCCAGTCAGAAATTGAGTTAAATCCCAGGCTCTGTGTCTTCCTACAGTCAATAATTCGTTTCCTGTAAACGCAGTCCCTTTTAAGCTCAAAGGAGCTACATCGTTCACGCAGCTCACAGGTTTGTCGCTCTTAACTGAAAAGCATTGGATGTTAGAGGACCTGTGCTTTGAATCACTTTCAGAAGCATTGTTGAACTAGATATGGTCCATATGTGTAGGACACACTGTTCTTTTGTTCCGAGCACATCACGTTTCCTGCTGTATTAGAGACTCTAGAAACCAAGTGCGTGCTTCTTGCTGTAAAGCAGAGTGTGTTTCATGCATGAGAACTGTGCTGTGAATTTCCTTCAGAAATTGAGTTAAATCCCATGCTCTGTGTCTTCCTACAAGCAAGAAATCTTTTCAGGTAAACACAGTCTCTTTACAGCTCAAATGAAGGTACATCGTTCACGGAGCTCAAACGTTTGTCACTCTTAATTGAAAAGCATTGGATGTTAGAGGACCTGTGGTTTTTATCAGTTTCAGAAGCAGAGTTGAACTACATATGGTCCGAATGTGTGGGAAATACAGTTCTTTTGGTCTGAGCACACTCATGTTTCCTTCCCTTTTAGAGACTCTAGAAAGCAAGACCGTGCTTCTAACTCTTAAGCAGAAAGTTTTTCATGGATGAGAACTGTGCTGTGTGTTTCCCTTCAGAAATGGAGTGAAATCCCACGCTCTGCGTCTTCCTACAAGCAAGATTCGTTTCAGGTAAGGGTAGTCACTTTTCAGCTCAAAGGACCTACATCGTTCACAAAGCTCACATGTTTCTCTTCTTAACTGAGAAGCATTGGATGTTAGAGGACCTGTTGTTTATATCAGTTTCAGAAGCAGAGTTGAACTAGATATGATCCTTACATGTACGAAACACAGTTCTATTGTTCTGAGCACACTCACTTTTCCTGCTGTATTAGAGACTCTAGAAAGCAAGAGCTTGATTCTTGCTCTAAAGCAGAGTGTGTTTCATGGATGACAACTGTGCTTTGTGTTTTCCTCAGAAATGGAGTTCAATCACAGGATCTGTGTCTTCCTACAAGCAATACTTCGTTTCAGGTAAGGGTAGTCACTTTTCAGCTCAAAGGACCTACATCGTTCACGAAGCTCACACAATTCTCTTCTGAACTGAGAAGCATTGGATGTTAGAGTACATGTGGTTTGTATCAGTTTCAGAAGCAGAGTTGAAATAGATATGGTCCATATGTGTAGGACACACAGTTCTTTTGATTGAGCACATCATGTTTCCTGCCATATTACAGACTCTAGAAAGCAAGAGCAGGCTTCTTGCTCTAAAGCAGAGTCTGTTTCATGGATGAGAACTGTGCAATGTGTTTCCTACAGAAATGGAGTTAAATCACAAGCTTTGTGTATTCCTACAAGCAAGAAATCGTTTCAGGTAAACACAGTTACTTTAGAGCTCAAATGAACCAACATTGTTCTCGAAGATCACACGTTTGTCGCTCTTAATTGAAAAGCATTGGATGTTAGAGGACCTGTGGTTTTTATCAGTTTCTGACAGAGTTGAACTAGATATGGTCCCTATGTGTGGTAAGCACTGTTCTTTTGCTCTGAGCACACTCACGTTTCCCTCTGTATTAGAGACTCTAGAAAGCAAGAGCAGGCTTCTTACTCTAAAGCAGAGTCTGTTTCATGGATGAGAACTGTGCAATGTGTTTCCTACAGAAATGGAGTTAAATCACAAGGTTTGTGTATTCCTACAAGCAAGAAATCGTTTCAGGTAAACACAGTTACTTTAGAGCTCAAATGAACCAACATCGTTCTCGAAGCTCACATGTTTGTCACTCTTAATTGAAAAGCATTGGATGTTAGAGGACCTGTGGTTTGTATCAGTTTCAGAAGCAGAGTTGTACTACATATGGTCCGAATGTGTGGGAAACACAGTTCTTTTGGTCTGAGCACACTCATGTTTCCTTCTGTTTTAGAGACTCTAGAAAGCAAGAGCATGCTTCTTGCTCTAAAGCAGAGTGTGTTTCTTGTATGAGAACTGTGCTGTGCATTTCCTTCAGAAACGGAGTTAAATCCCAAGCTCTGTGTCTTCCTACAAGCAAGAAATCGTTTCAGGTAAACACAGTCACTTTACAGCTCAAATGAAGCTACATCGTTCACGAAGCTCACATGTTTGTCGCTCTTAATTGAAAAGCATTGGATGTTAGAGGACCTGTGGTTTTTATCAGTTTCAGAAGGAGAGTTGTACTACATATGGTCCGAATGTATGGGAAACACAGTTCTTTTGGTCTGAGCACACTCATGTTTCCTTCTGTTTTAGAGACTCTGGAAAGCAAGAGCATGCTTCTTACTCTAAAGCAGAGTGTGTTTCATGGATGAGAACTGTGCTGGGAGTTTCCCTTGAGAAATGTAGTTCAATCCCAGGCTCTGTGTCTTCCTACAAGCAAGACTTCATTTTAGGTAAACACAGTCACTTTTCAGCTCAAAGGAAGCTACATCCTTCACAAAGCTCACATGTTTCTCGCTCTTAAGTGACAAGCATGGGATGTTAGAGGATCTGTGGTTAGTATCAGTTTCAGAAGCAGAGTTGTACTACATATGGTCCGAATGTGTAGGAAACACAGTTCTTTTGGTCTGAGCACTCTCATGTTTCCTTCTGTTTTAGAGACTCTAGAAAGCAAGAGCATGCTTCTTGCTCTAAAGCAGAGTGTGTTTCATGTATGAGAACTGTGCTGTTCATTTCCTTCAGAAACGGAGTTAAATCCCAAGCTCTGTGTCTTCCTACAAGCAAGAAATCGTTTCAGGTAAACACAGTCACTTTACAGCTCAAATGAAGCTACATCGTTCACGAAGCTCACATGTTTGTCGCTCTTAATTGAAAAACATTGGATGTTAGAGGACCTGTACTTTTTATCAGTTTCAGAAGGAGAGTTGAACTAGACATGTTCTGTATGTTTAGGAAACACTGTTCTTTTGTTCTGAGCACACTCATTTTTCATGTAGTATTAGAGACTGTACAAAGCAAGAGCTTGGTTCTTGCTCTAAAGCAGAGTGTTTTTCATGGATGAGAACTGTGCTGTGTGTTTCCCTTCCAAAATGGAGTTAAATCCCACGCTCTGTGTCTTCCTACAAGCAAAATTTCTTTTTAGGTAAGGGTAGTTACTTTTCAGCTCAAAGACCTGCATCGTTCACGAAGCTCACACATTTCTCTTCTTAACAGACATGCATTGGATGTTAGAGGACCTATGGTTTCTACCAGTTTCAGACAGAGTTCAACTAGATATGGTCCATATGTGTAGGAAACACCGTTCTTTTGCTCTGAGCACACTCACGTTTCCCTCTGAATTAGAGACTCTAGACAGCAAGAGCATGCTTCTTGCTCTAAAGCAGAGTGTGTTTCATGGATGAGAACTGTGCCTGGAGTTTCCCTTCAGAAATGGAGTTCAATCCCAGGCTCTGTGACTTCCTATAAGCAAGATTTCATTTCAGGTAAACACAGTCACTTTTCAGCTCAAAGGAAGCTACATCGTTCACAAAGCTCACACGTTTCTCGCTCTTAATTGACAAGCATGGGATGTTAGAGGACCTGTGGTTTGTATCAGTTTTATAAGCAGAGTTGAAGTATATATGTTCCGTATGTGTAAGAAACACCATTCCTTTGTTCGGAGCACACTCACGTTTCATGCACTTTTAGAGACTCTAGAAAGCAAGAGCTTGGATCTTGCTCTATAGTAGAGTGTTTTTCATGAATGAGAACTGTGCTGTGTGTTTCCAGTCAGAAATTGAGTTAAATCCCAGGCTCTGTGTCTTCCTACAGTCAATAATTCGTTTCCTGTAAACGCAGTCCCTTTTAAGCTCAAAGGAGCTACATCGTTCACGCAGCTCACAGGTTTGTCGCTCTTAACTGAAAAGCATTGGATGTTAGAGGACCTGTTCTTTGTATCACTTTCAGAAGCATTGTTGAACTAGATATGGTCCATATGTGTAGGACACACTGTTCTTTTGTTCCGAGCACATCACGTTTCCTGCTGTATTAGAGACTCTAGAAAGCAAGTGCGTGCTTCTTGCTGTAAAGCAGAGTGTGTTTCATGCATGAGAACTGTGCTGTGAATTTCCTTCAGAAATTGAGTTAAATCCCATGCTCTGTGTCTTCCTACAAGCAAGAAATCTTTTCAGGTAAACACAGTCTCTTTACAGCTCAAATGAAGGTACATCGTTCACGGAGCTCAAACGTTTGTCACTCTTAATTGAAAAGCATTGGATGTTAGAGGACCTGTGGTTTTTATCAGTTTCAGAAGCAGAGTTGAACTACATATGGTCCGAATGTGTGGGAAATACAGTTCTTTTGGTGTGAGCACACTCATGTTTCCTTCCCTTTTAGAGACTCTAGAAAGCAAGACCGTGCTTCTAACTCTAAAGCAGAAAGTTTTTCATGGATGAGAACTGTGCTGTGTGTTTCCCTTCAGAAATGGAGTGAAATCCCACGCTCTGTG
Organism: Onychomys leucogaster; assembly: GCA_949786385.1. NCBI lineage: Eukaryota > Metazoa > Chordata > Mammalia > Rodentia > Cricetidae > Onychomys > Onychomys leucogaster. The sequence continues at coordinate 290,614 of CATKUP010000061.1, forward strand.
TCTTCCTACAAGCAAGATTAGTTTCAGGTAAGGGTAGTCACTTTTCAGCTCAAAGGACCTACATCGTTCACAAAGCTCACATGTTTCTCTTCATAACTGAGAAGCATTGGATGTTAGAGGACCTGTTGTTTTTATCAGTTTCAGAAGCAGAGTTGAACTAGATATGATCCTTACATGTACGAAACACAGTTCTATTGTTCTGAGCACACTCACTTTTCCTGCTGTATTAGAGACTCTAGAAAGCAAGAGCTTGATTCTTGCTCTAAAGCAGAGTGTGTTTCATGGATGACAACTGTGCTTTGTGTTTTCCTCAGGAATGGAGTTCAATCACAGGATCTGTGTCTTCCTACAAGCAATAGTTCGTTTCAGGTAAGGGTAGTCACTTTTCAGCTCAAAGGACCTACATCGTTCACGAAGCTCACACAATTCTCTTCTGAACTGAGAAGCATTGGATGTTAGAGTACATGTGGTTTGTATCAGTTTCAGAAGCATTGTTGAACTAGATATGGTCCATATGTGTAGGACACACTGTTCTTTTGTTCCGAGCACATCACGTTTCCTGCTGTATTAGAGACTCTAGAAAGCAAGTGCGTGCTTCTTGCTGTAAAGCAGAGTGTGTTTCATGCATGAGAACTGTGCTGTGAATTTCCTTCAGAAATTGAGTTAAATCCCATGCTCTGTGTCTTCCTACAAGCAAGAAATCTTTTCAGGTAAACACAGTCTCTTTACAGCTCAAATGAAGGTACATCGTTCACGGAGCTCAAACGTTTGTCACTCTTAATTGAAAAGCATTGGATGTTAGAGGACCTGTGGTTTTTATCAGTTTCAGAAGCAGAGTTGAACTACATATGGTCCGAATGTGTGGGAAATACAGTTCTTTTGGTGTGAGCACACTCATGTTTCCTTCCCTTTTAGAGACTCTAGAAAGCAAGACCGTGCTTCTAACTCTAAAGCAGAAAGTTTTTCATGGATGAGAACTGTGCTGTGTGTTTCCCTTCAGAAATGGAGTGAAATCCCACGCTCTGTGTCTTCCTACAAGTAAGATTAGTTTCAGGTAAGGGTAGTCACTTTTCAGCTCAAAGGACCTACATCGTTCACAAAGCTCACATGTTTCTCTTCATAACTGAGAAGCATTGGATGTTAGAGGACCTGTTGTTTTTATCAGTTTCAGAAGCAGAGTTGAACTAGATATGATCCTTACATGTACGAAACACAGTTCTATTTTTCTGAGCACACTCACTTTTCCTGCTGTATTAGAGACTCTAGAAAGCAAGAGCTTGATTCTTGCTCTAAAGCAGAGTGTGTTTCATGGATGACAACTGTGCTTTGTGTTTTCCTCAGAAATGGAGTTCAATCACAGGATCTGTGTCTTCCTACAAGCAATAGTTCGTTTCAGGTAAGGGTAGTCACTTTTCAGCTCAAAGGACCTACATCGTTCACGAAGCTCACACAATTCTCTTCTGAACTGAGAAGCATTGGATGTTAGAGTACATGTGGTTTGTATCAGTTTCAGAAGCAGAGTTGAAATAGATATGGTCCATATGTGTAGGACACACAGTTCTTTTGATTGAGCACATCATGTTTCCTGCCATATTACAGACTCTAGAAAGCAAGAGCAGGCTTCTTACTCTAAAGCAGAGTCTGTTTCATGGATGAGAACTGTGCAATGTGTTTCCTACAGAAATGGAGTTAAATCACAAGGTTTGTGTATTCCTACAAGCAAGAAATCGTTTCAGGTAAACACAGTTACTATAGAGCTCAAATGAACCAACATTGTTCTCGAAGATCACACGTTTGTCGCTCTTAATTGAAAAGCATTGGATGTTAGAGGACCTGTGGTTTTTATCAGTTTCTGACAGAGTTGAACTAGATATGGTCCCTATGTGTGGTAAGCACCGTTCTTTTGCTCTCAGCACACTCACGTTTCCCTCTGTATTAGAGACTCCAGAAAGCAAGAGCGTGCTTCTTGCTCTAAAGCAGAGTGTGTTTCATAGATGAGAACAGTGCTGCGAGTTTCCCTTCAGAAAAGGAGTTCAGTCCCAGGCTCCTTGTCTTCCTACAAGCAAGAAATCGTTTCAGGTAAACACAGTCACTTTACAGCTCAAATGAAGCTACATCGTTCACGAAGCTCACATGTTTGTCGCTCTTAATTGAAAAGCATTGGATGTTAGAGGACCTGTGGTTTGTATCAGTTTCAGAAGCAGAGTTGTACTACATATGGTCCGAATGTGTGGGAAACACAGTTCTTTTGGTGAGCACACTCATGTTTCCTTCTGTTTTAGAGACTCTGGAAAGCAAGAGCATGCTTCTTACTCTAAAGCAGAGTGTGTTTCATGGATGAGAACTGTGCTGGGAGTTTCCCTTGAGAAATGTAGTTCAATCCCAGGCTCTGTGTCTTCCTACAAGCAAGACTTCATTTTAGGTAAACACAGTCACTTTTCAGCTCAAAGGAAGCTACATCCTTCACAAAGCTCACATGTTTCTCGCTCTTAAGTGACAAGCATGGGATGTTAGAGGATCTGTGGTTAGTATCAGTTTCAGAAGCAGAGTTGTACTACATATGGTCCGAATGTGTAGGAAACACAGTTCTTTTGGTCTGAGCACACTCATGTTTCCTTCTGTTTTAGAGACTCTAGAAAGCAAGAGCATGCTTCTTGCTCTAAAGCAGAGTGTGTTTCATGTATGAGAACTGTGCTGTTCATTTCCTTCAGAAACGGAGTTAAATCCCAAGCTCTGTGTCTTCCTACAAGCAAGAAATCGTTTCAGGTAAACACAGTCACTTTACAGCTCAAATGAAGCTACATCGTTCACGAAGCTCACATGTTTGTCGCTCTTAATTGAAAAACATTGGATGTTAGAGGACCTGTACTTTTTATCAGTTTCAGAAGGAGAGTTGAACTAGACATGTTCTGTATGTTTAGGAAACACTGTTCTTTTGTTCTGAGCACACTCATTTTTCATGTAGTATTAGAGACTGTACAAAGCAAGAGCTTGGTTCTTGCTCTAAAGCAGAGTGTTTTTCATGGATGAGAACTGTGCTGTGTGTTTCCCTTCCAAAATGGAGTTAAATCCCACGCTCTGTGTCTTCCTACAAGCAAAATTTCTTTTTAGGTAAGGGTAGTTACTTTTCAGCTCAAAGACCTGCATCGTTCACGAAGCTCACACATTTCTCTTCTTAACGGACATGCATTGGATGTTAGAGGACCTATGGTTTCTACCAGTTTCAGACAGAGTTCAACTAGATATGGTCCATATGTGTAGGAAACACCGTTCTTTTGCTCTGAGCACACTCACGTTTCCCTCTGTATTAGAGACTCTAGAAAGCAAGAGCAGGCTTCTTACTCTAAAGCAGAGTCTGTTTCATGGATGAGAACTGTGCAATGTGTTTCCTACAGAAATGGAGTTAAATCACAAGGTTTGTGTATTCCTACAAGCAAGAAATCGTTTCAGGTAAACACAGTTACTTTAGAGCTCAAATGAACCAACATCGTTCTCGAAGCTCACATGTTTGTCGCTCTTAATTGAAAAGCATTGGATGTTAGAGGACCTGTGGTTTGTATCAGTTTCAGAAGCAGAGTTGTACTACATATGGTCCGAATGTGTGGGAAACACAGTTCTTTTGGTCTGAGCACACTCATGTTTCCTTCTGTTTTAGAGACTCTAGAAAGCAAGAGCATGCTTCTTGCTCTAAAGCAGAGTGTGTTTCTTGTATGAGAACTGTGCTGTGCATTTCCTTCAGAAACGGAGTTAAATCCCAAGCTCTGTGTCTTCCTACAAGCAAGAAATCGTTTCAGGTAAACACAGTCACTTTACAGCTCAAATGAAGCTACATCGTTCACGAAGCTCACATGTTTGTCGCTCTTAATTGAAAAGCATTGGATGTTAGAGGACCTGTGGTTTTTATCAGTTTCAGAAGGAGAGTTGTACTACATATGGTCCGAATGTGTGGGAAACACAGTTCTTTTGGTCTGAGCACACTCATGTTTCCTTCTGTTTTAGAGACTCTGGAAAGCAAGAGCATGCTTCTTACTCTAAAGCAGAGTCTGTTTCATGGATGAGAACTGTGCAATGTGTTTCCTACAGAAATGGAGTTAAATCACAAGGTTTGTGTATTCCTACAAGCAAGAAATCGTTTCAGGTAAACACAGTTACTATAGAGCTCAAATGAACCAACATCGTTCTCGAAGATCACACGTTTGTCGCTCTTAATTGAAAAGCATTGGATGTTAGAGGACCTGTGGTTTTTATCAGTTTCTGACAGAGTTGAACTAGATATGGTCCCTATGTGTGGTAAGCACCGTTCTTTTGCTCTCAGCACACTCACGTTTCCCTCTGTATTAGAGACTCTAGAAAGCAAGAGCGTGCTTCTTGCTCTAAAGCAGAGTGTGTTTCATAGATGAGAACAGTGCTGCGAGTTTCCCTTCAGAAAAGGAGTTCAGTCCCAGGCTCCTTGTCTTCCTACAAGCAAGAAATCGTTTCAGGTAAACACAGTCACTTTACAGCTCAAATGAAGCTACATCGTTCACGAAGCTCACATGTTTGTCGCTCTTAATTGAAAAGCATTGGATGTTAGAGGACCTGTGGTTTGTATCAGTTTCAGAAGCAGAGTTGTACTACATATGGTCCGAATGTGTGGGAAACACAGTTCTTTTGGTCTGAGCACACTCATGTTTCCTTCTGTTTTAGAGACTCTGGAAAGCAAGAGCATGCTTCTTACTCTAAAGCAGAGTGTGTTTCATGGATGAGAACTGTGCTGGGAGTTTCCCTTGAGAAATGTAGTTCAATCCCAGGCTCTGTGTCTTCCTACAAGCAAGACTTCATTTTAGGTAAACACAGTCACTTTTCAGCTCAAAGGAAGCTACATCCTTCACAAAGCTCACATGTTTCTCGCTCTTAAGTGACAAGCATGGGATGTTAGAGGATCTGTGGTTAGTATCAGTTTCAGAAGCAGAGTTGTACTACATATGGTCCGAATGTGTAGGAAACACAGTTCTTTTGGTCTGAGCACTCTCATGTTTCCTTCTGTTTTAGAGACTCTAGAAAGCAAGCGCATGCTTCTTGCTCTAAAGCAGAGTGTGTTTCATGTATGAGAACTGTGCTGTTCATTTCCTTCAGAAACGGAGTTAAATCCCAAGCTCTGTGTCTTCCTACAAGCAAGAAATCGTTTCAGGTAAACACAGTCACTTTACAGCTCAAATGAAGCTACATCGTTCACGAAGCTCACATGTTTGTCGCTCTTAATTGAAAAACATTGGATGTTAGAGGACCTGTACTTTTTATCAGTTTCAGAAGGAGAGTTGAACTAGACATGTTCTGTATGTTTAGGAAACACTGTTCTTTTGTTCTGAGCACACTCATTTTTCATGTAGTATTAGAGACTGTACAAAGCAAGAGCTTGGTTCTTGCTCTAAAGCAGAGTGTTTTTCATGGATGAGAACTGTGCTGTGTGTTTCCCTTCCAAAATGGAGTTAAATCCCACGCTCTGTGTCTTCCTACAAGCAAAATTTCTTTTTAGGTAAGGGTAGTTACTTTTCAGCTCAAAGACCTGCATCGTTCACGAAGCTCACACATTTCTCTTCTTAACGGACATGCATTGGATGTTAGAGGACCTATGGTTTCTACCAGTTTCAGACAGAGTTCAACTAGATATGGTCCATATGTGTAGGAAACACCGTTCTTTTGCTCTGAGCACACTCACGTTTCCCTCTGAATTAGAGACTCTAGACAGCAAGAGCATGCTTCTTGCTCTAAAGCAGAGTGTGTTTCATGGATGAGAACTGTGCCTGGAGTTTCCCTTCAGAAATGGAGTTCAATCCCAGGCTCTGTGACTTCCTATAAGCGAGATTTCATTTCAGGTAAACACAGTCACTTTTCAGCTCAAAGGAAGCTACATCGTTCACAAAGCTCACACGTTTCTCGCTCTTAATTGACAAGCATGGGATGTTAGAGGACCTGTGGTTTGTATCAGTTTTATAAGCAGAGTTGAAGTATATATGTTCCATATGTGTAAGAAACACCATTCCTTTGTTCGGAGCACACTCACGTTTCATGCACTTTTAGAGACTCTAGAAAGCAAGAGCTTGGATCTTGCTCTATAGTAGAGTGTTTTTCATGAATGAGAACTGTGCTGTGTGTTTCCAGTCAGAAATTGAGTTAAATCCCAGGCTCTGTGTCTTCCTACAGTCAATAATTCGTTTCCTGTAAACGCAGTCCCTTTTAAGCTCAAAGGAGCTACATCGTTCACGCAGCTCACAGGTTTGTCGCTCTTAACTGAAAAGCATTGGATGTTAGAGGACCTGTGCTTTGTATCACTTTCAGAAGCATTGTTGAACTAGATATGGTCCATATGTGTAGGACACACTGTTCTTTTGTTCCGAGCACATCACGTTTCCTGCTGTATTAGAGACTCTAGAAAGCAAGTGCGTGCTTCTTGCTGTAAAGCAGAGTGTGTTTCATGCATGAGAACTGTGCTGTGAATTTCCTTCAGAAATTGAGTTAAATCCCATGCTCTGTGTCTTCCTACAAGCAAGAAATCTTTTCAGGTAAACACAGTCTCTTTACAGCTCAAATGAAGGTACATCGTTCACGGAGCTCAAACGTTTGTCACTCTTAATTGAAAAGCATTGGATGTTAGAGGACCTGTGGTTTTTATCAGTTTCAGAAGCAGAGTTGAACTACATATGGTCCGAATGTGTGGGAAATACAGTTCTTTTGGTGTGAGCACACTCATGTTTCCTTCCCTTTTAGAGACTCTAGAAAGCAAGACCGTGCTTCTAACTCTAAAGCAGAAAGTTTTTCATGGATGAGAACTGTGCTGTGTGTTTCCCTTCAGAAATGGAGTGAAATCCCACGCTCTGTGTCTTCCTACAAGTAAGATTAGTTTCAGGTAAGGGTAGTCACTTTTCAGCTCAAAGGACCTACATCGTTCACAAAGCTCACATGTTTCTCTTCATAACTGAGAAGCATTGGATGTTAGAGGACCTGTTGTTTTTATCAGTTTCAGAAGCAGAGTTGAACTAGATATGATCCTTACATGTACGAAACACAGTTCTATTGTTCTGAGCACACTCACTTTTCCTGCTGTATTAGAGACTCTAGAAAGCAAGAGCTTGATTCTTGCTCTAAAGCAGAGTGTGTTTCATGGATGACAACTGTGCTTTGTGTTTTCCTCAGAAATGGAGTTCAATCACAGGATCTGTGTCTTCCTACAAGCAATAGTTCGTTTCAGGTAAGGGTAGTCACTTTTCAGCTCAAAGGACCTACATCGTTCACGAAGCTCACACAATTCTCTTCTGAACTGAGAAGCATTGGATGTTAGAGTACATGTGGTTTGTATCAGTTTCAGAAGCAGAGTTGAAATAGATATGGTCCATATGTGTAGGACACACAGTTCTTTTGATTGAGCACATCATGTTTCCTGCCATATTACAGACTCTAGAAAGCAAGAGCAGGCTTCTTACTCTAAAGCAGAGTCTGTTTCATGGATGAGAACTGTGCAATGTGTTTCCTACAGAAATGGAGTTAAATCACAAGGTTTGTGTATTCCTACAAGCAAGAAATCGTTTCAGGTAAACACAGTTACTATAGAGCTCAAATGAACCAACATCGTTCTCGAAGATCACACGTTTGTCGCTCTTAATTGAAAAGCATTGGATGTTAGAGGACCTGTGGTTTTTATCAGTTTCTGACAGAGTTGAACTAGATATGGTCCCTATGTGTGGTAAGCACCGTTCTTTTGCTCTCAGCACACTCACGTTTCCCTCTGTATTAGAGACTCTAGAAAGCAAGAGCGTGCTTCTTGCTCTAAAGCAGAGTGTGTTTCATAGATGAGAACAGTGCTGCGAGTTTCCCTTCAGAAAAGGAGTTCAGTCCCAGGCTCCTTGTCTTCCTACAAGCAAGAAATCGTTTCAGGTAAACACAGTCACTTTACAGCTCAAATGAAGCTACATCGTTCACGAAGCTCACATGTTTGTCGCTCTTAATTGAAAAGCATTGGATGTTAGAGGACCTGTGGTTTGTATCAGTTTCAGAAGCAGAGTTGTACTACATATGGTCCGAATGTGTGGGAAACACAGTTCTTTTGGTGAGCACACTCATGTTTCCTTCTGTTTTAGAGACTCTGGAAAGCAAGAGCATGCTTCTTACTCTAAAGCAGAGTGTGTTTCATGGATGAGAACTGTGCTGGGAGTTTCCCTTGAGAAATGTAGTTCAATCCCAGGCTCTGTGTCTTCCTACAAGCAAGACTTCATTTTAGGTAAACACAGTCACTTTTCAGCTCAAAGGAAGCTACATCCTTCACAAAGCTCACATGTTTCTCGCTCTTAAGTGACAAGCATGGGATGTTAGAGGATCTGTGGTTAGTATCAGTTTCAGAAGCAGAGTTGTACTACATATGGTCCGAATGTGTAGGAAACACAGTTCTTTTGGTCTGAGCACACTCATGTTTCCTTCTGTTTTAGAGACTCTAGAAAGCAAGAGCATGCTTCTTGCTCTAAAGCAGAGTGTGTTTCATGTATGAGAACTGTGCTGTTCATTTCCTTCAGAAACGGAGTTAAATCCCAAGCTCTGTGTCTTCCTACAAGCAAGAAATCGTTTCAGGTAAACACAGTCACTTTACAGCTCAAATGAAGCTACATCGTTCACGAAGCTCACATGTTTGTCGCTCTTAATTGAAAAACATTGGATGTTAGAGGACCTGTACTTTTTATCAGTTTCAGAAGGAGAGTTGAACTAGACATGTTCTGTATGTTTAGGAAACACTGTTCTTTTGTTCTGAGCACACTCATTTTTCATGTAGTATTAGAGACTGTACAAAGCAAGAGCTTGGTTCTTGCTCTAAAGCAGAGTGTTTTTCATGGATGAGAACTGTGCTGTGTGTTTCCCTTCCAAAATGGAGTTAAATCCCACGCTCTGTGTCTTCCTACAAGCAAAATTTCTTTTTAGGTAAGGGTAGTTACTTTTCAGCTCAAAGACCTGCATCGTTCACGAAGCTCACACATTTCTCTTCTTAACGGACATGCATTGGATGTTAGAGGACCTATGGTTTCTACCAGTTTCAGACAGAGTTCAACTAGATATGGTCCATATGTGTAGGAAACACCGTTCTTTTGCTCTGAGCACACTCACGTTTCCCTCTGAATTAGAGACTCTAGACAGCAAGAGCATGCTTCTTGCTCTAAAGCAGAGTGTGTTTCATGGATGAGAACTGTGCCTGGAGTTTCCCTTCAGAAATGGAGTTCAATCCCAGGCTCTGTGACTTCCTATAAGCGAGATTTCATTTCAGGTAAACACAGTCACTTTTCAGCTCAAAGGAAGCTACATCGTTCACAAAGCTCACACGTTTCTCGCTCTTAATTGACAAGCATGGGATGTTAGAGGACCTGTGGTTTGTATCAGTTTTATAAGCAGAGTTGAAGTATATATGTTCCGTATGTGTAAGAAACACCATTCCTTTGTTCGGAGCACACTCACGTTTCATGCACTTTTAGAGACTCTAGAAAGCAAGAGCTTGGATCTTGCTCTATAGTAGAGTGTTTTTCATGAATGAGAACTGTGCTGTGTGTTTCCAGTCAGAAATTGAGTTAAATCCCAGGCTCTGTGTCTTCCTACAGTCAATAATTCGTTTCCTGTAAACGCAGTCCCTTTTAAGCTCAAAGGAGCTACATCGTTCACGCAGCTCACAGGTTTGTCGCTCTTAACTGAAAAGCATTGGATGTTAGAGGACCTGTTCTTTGTATCACTTTCAGAAGCATTGTTGAACTAGATATGGTCCATATGTGTAGGACACACTGTTCTTTTGTTCCGAGCACATCACGTTTCCTGCTGTATTAGAGACTCTAGAAAGCAAGTGCGTGCTTCTTGCTGTAAAGCAGAGTGTGTTTCATGCATGAGAACTGTGCTGTGAATTTCCTTCAGAAATTGAGTTAAATCCCATGCTCTGTGTCTTCCTACAAGCAAGAAATCTTTTCAGGTAAACACAGTCTCTTTACAGCTCAAATGAAGGTACATCGTTCACGGAGCTCAAACGTTTGTCACTCTTAATTGAAAAGCATTGGATGTTAGAGGACCTGTGGTTTTTATCAGTTTCAGAAGCAGAGTTGAACTACATATGGTCCGAATGTGTGGGAAATACAGTTCTTTTGGTGTGAGCACACTCATGTTTCCTTCCCTTTTAGAGACTCTAGAAAGCAAGACCGTGCTTCTAACTCTAAAGCAGAAAGTTTTTCATGGATGAGAACTGTGCTGTGTGTTTCCCTTCAGAAATGGAGTGAAATCCCACGCTCTGTGTCTTCCTACAAGTAAGATTAGTTTCAGGTAAGGGTAGTCACTTTTCAGCTCAAAGGACCTACATCGTTCACAAAGCTCACATGTTTCTCTTCATAACTGAGAAGCATTGGATGTTAGAGGACCTGTTGTTTTTATCAGTTTCAGAAGCAGAGTTGAACTAGATATGATCCTTACATGTACGAAACACAGTTCTATTGTTCTGAGCACACTCACTTTTCCTGCTGTATTAGAGACTCTAGAAAGCAAGAGCTTGATTCTTGCTCTAAAGCAGAGTGTGTTTCATGGATGACAACTGTGCTTTGTGTTTTCCTCAGAAATGGAGTTCAATCACAGGATCTGTGTCTTCCTACAAGCAATAGTTCGTTTCAGGTAAGGGTAGTCACTTTTCAGCTCAAAGGACCTACATCGTTCACGAAGCTCACACAATTCTCTTCTGAACTGAGAAGCATTGGATGTTAGAGTACATGTGGTTTGTATCAGTTTCAGAAGCAGAGTTGAAATAGATATGGTCCATATGTGTAGGACACACAGTTCTTTTGATTGAGCACATCATGTTTCCTGCCATATTACAGACTCTAGAAAGCAAGAGCAGGCTTCTTACTCTAAAGCAGAGTCTGTTTCATGGATGAGAACTGTGCAATGTGTTTCCTACAGAAATGGAGTTAAATCACAAGGTTTGTGTATTCCTACAAGCAAGAAATCGTTTCAGGTAAACACAGTTACTATAGAGCTCAAATGAACCAACATCGTTCTCGAAGATCACACGTTTGTCGCTCTTAATTGAAAAGCATTGGATGTTAGAGGACCTGTGGTTTTTATCAGTTTCTGACAGAGTTGAACTAGATATGGTCCCTATGTGTGGTAAGCACCGTTCTTTTGCTCTCAGCACACTCACGTTTCCCTCTGTATTAGAGACTCTAGAAAGCAAGAGCGTGCTTCTTGCTCTAAAGCAGAGTGTGTTTCATAGATGAGAACAGTGCTGCGAGTTTCCCTTCAGAAAAGGAGTTCAGTCCCAGGCTCCTTGTCTTCCTACAAGCAAGAAATCGTTTCAGGTAAACACAGTCACTTTACAGCTCAAATGAAGCTACATCGTTCACGAAGCTCACATGTTTGTCGCTCTTAATTGAAAAGCATTGGATGTTAGAGGACCTGTGGTTTGTATCAGTTTCAGAAGCAGAGTTGTACTACATATGGTCCGAATGTGTGGGAAACACAGTTCTTTTGGTGAGCACACTCATGTTTCCTTCTGTTTTAGAGACTCTGGAAAGCAAGAGCATGCTTCTTACTCTAAAGCAGAGTGTGTTTCATGGATGAGAACTGTGCTGGGAGTTTCCCTTGAGAAATGTAGTTCAATCCCAGGCTCTGTGTCTTCCTACAAGCAAGACTTCATTTTAGGTAAACACAGTCACTTTTCAGCTCAAAGGAAGCTACATCCTTCACAAAGCTCACATGTTTCTCGCTCTTAAGTGACAAGCATGGGATGTTAGAGGATCTGTGGTTAGTATCAGTTTCAGAAGCAGAGTTGTACTACATATGGTCCGAATGTGTAGGAAACACAGTTCTTTTGGTCTGAGCACACTCATGTTTCCTTCTGTTTTAGAGACTCTAGAAAGCAAGAGCATGCTTCTTGCTCTAAAGCAGAGTGTGTTTCATGTATGAGAACTGTGCTGTTCATTTCCTTCAGAAACGGAGTTAAATCCCAAGCTCTGTGTCTTCCTACAAGCAAGAAATCGTTTCAGGTAAACACAGTCACTTTACAGCTCAAATGAAGCTACATCGTTCACGAAGCTCACATGTTTGTCGCTCTTAATTGAAAAACATTGGATGTTAGAGGACCTGTACTTTTTATCAGTTTCAGAAGGAGAGTTGAACTAGACATGTTCTGTATGTTTAGGAAACACTGTTCTTTTGTTCTGAGCACACTCATTTTTCATGTAGTATTAGAGACTGTACAAAGCAAGAGCTTGGTTCTTGCTCTAAAGCAGAGTGTTTTTCATGGATGAGAACTGTGCTGTGTGTTTCCCTTCCAAAATGGAGTTAAATCCCACGCTCTGTGTCTTCCTACAAGCAAAATTTCTTTTTAGGTAAGGGTAGTTACTTTTCAGCTCAAAGACCTGCATCGTTCACGAAGCTCACACATTTCTCTTCTTAACGGACATGCATTGGATGTTAGAGGACCTATGGTTTCTACCAGTTTCAGACAGAGTTCAACTAGATATGGTCCATATGTGTAGGAAACACCGTTCTTTTGCTCTGAGCACACTCACGTTTCCCTCTGTATTAGAGACTCTAGAAAGCAAGAGCAGGCTTCTTACTCTAAAGCAGAGTCTGTTTCATGGATGAGAACTGTGCAATGTGTTTCCTACAGAAATGGAGTTAAATCACAAGGTTTGTGTATTCCTACAAGCAAGAAATCGTTTCAGGTAAACAAAGTTACTATAGAGCTCAAATGAACCAACATCGTTCTCGAAGATCACACGTTTGTCGCTCTTAATTGAAAAGCATTGGATGTTAGAGGACCTGTGGTTTTTATCAGTTTCTGACAGAGTTGAACTAGATATGGTCCCTATGTGTGGTAAACACCGTTCTTTTGCTCTCAGCACACTCACGTTTCCCTCTGTATTAGAGACTCTAGAAAGCAAGAGCGTGCTTCTTGCTCTAAAGCAGAGTGTGTTTCTTGTATGAGAACAGTGCTGCGAGTTTCCCTTCAGAAAAGGAGTTCAGTCCCAGGCTCCTTGTCTTCCTACAAGCAAGAAATCGTTTCAGGTAAACACAGTCACTTTACAGATCAAATGAAGCTACATCGTTCACGAAGCTCACATGTTTGTCGCTCTTAATTGAAAAGCATTGGATGTTAGAGGACCTGTGGTTTGTATCAGTTTCAGAAGCAGAGTTGTACTACATATGGTCCGAATGTGTGGGAAACACAGTTCTTTTGGTCTGAGCACACTCATGTTTCCTTCTGTTTTAGAGACTCTGGAAAGCAAGAGCATGCTTCTTACTCTAAAGCAGAGTGTGTTTCATGGATGAGAACTGTGCTGGGAGTTTCCCTTGAGAAATGTAGTTCAATCCCAGGCTCTGTGTCTTCCTACAAGCAAGACTTCATTTTAGGTAAACACAGTCACTTTTCAGCTCAAAGGAAGCTACATCCTTCACAAAGCTCACATGTTTCTCGCTCTTAAGTGACAAGCATGGGATGTTAGAGGATCTGTGGTTAGTATCAGTTTCAGAAGCAGAGTTGTACTACATATGGTCCGAATGTGTAGGAAACACAGTTCTTTTGGTCTGAGCACTCTCATGTTTCCTTCTGTTTTAGAGACTCTAGAAAGCAAGAGCATGCTTCTTGCTCTAAAGCAGAGTGTGTTTCATGTATGAGAACTGTGCTGTTCATTTCCTTCAGAAACGGAGTTAAATCCCAAGCTCTGTGTCTTCCTACAAGCAAGAAATCGTTTCAGGTAAACACAGTCACTTTACAGCTCAAATGAAGCTACATCGTTCACGAAGCTCACATGTTTGTCGCTCTTAATTGAAAAACATTGGATGTTAGAGGACCTGTACTTTTTATCAGTTTCAGAAGGAGAGTTGAACTAGACATGTTCTGTATGTTTAGGAAACACTGTTCTTTTGTTCTGAGCACACTCATTTTTCATGTAGTATTAGAGACTGTACAAAGCAAGAGCTTGGTTCTTGCTCTAAAGCAGAGTGTTTTTCATGGATGAGAACTGTGCTGTGTGTTTCCCTTCCAAAATGGAGTTAAATCCCACGCTCTGTGTCTTCCTACAAGCAAAATTTCTTTTTAGGTAAGGGTAGTTACTTTTCAGCTCAAAGACCTGCATCGTTCACGAAGCTCACACATTTCTCTTCTTAACGGACATGCATTGGATGTTAGAGGACCTATGGTTTCTACCAGTTTCAGACAGAGTTCAACTAGATATGGTCCATATGTGTAGGAAACACCGTTCTTTTGCTCTGAGCACACTCACGTTTCCCTCTGAATTAGAGACTCTAGACAGCAAGAGCATGCTTCTTGCTCTAAAGCAGAGTGTGTTTCATGGATGAGAACTGTGCCTGGAGTTTCCCTTCAGAAATGGAGTTCAATCCCAGGCTCTGTGACTTCCTATAAGCGAGATTTCATTTCAGGTAAACACAGTCACTTTTCAGCTCAAAGGAAGCTACATCGTTCACAAAGCTCACACGTTTCTCGCTCTTAATTGACAAGCATGGGATGTTAGAGGACCTGTGGTTTGTATCAGTTTTATAAGCAGAGTTGAAGTATATATGTTCCGTATGTGTAAGAAACACCATTCCTTTGTTCGGAGCACACTCACGTTTCATGCACTTTTAGAGACTCTAGAAAGCAAGAGCTTGGATCTTGCTCTATAGTAGAGTGTTTTTCATGAATGAGAACTGTGCTGTGTGTTTCCAGTCAGAAATTGAGTTAAATCCCAGGCTCTGTGTCTTCCTACAGTCAATAATTCGTTTCCTGTAAACGCAGTCCCTTTTAAGCTCAAAGGAGCTACATCGTTCACGCAGCTCACAGGTTTGTCGCTCTTAACTGAAAAGCATTGGATGTTAGAGGACCTGTTCTTTGTATCACTTTCAGAAGCATTGTTGAACTAGATATGGTCCATATGTGTAGGACACACTGTTCTTTTGTTCCGAGCACATCACGTTTCCTGCTGTATTAGAGACTCTAGAAAGCAAGTGCGTGCTTCTTGCTGTAAAGCAGAGTGTGTTTCATGCATGAGAACTGTGCTGTGAATTTCCTTCAGAAATTGAGTTAAATCCCATGCTCTGTGTCTTCCTACAAGCAAGAAATCTTTTCAGGTAAACACAGTCTCTTTACAGCTCAAATGAAGGTACATCGTTCACGGAGCTCAAACGTTTGTCACTCTTAATTGAAAAGCATTGGATGTTAGAGGACCTGTGGTTTTTATCAGTTTCAGAAGCAGAGTTGAACTACATATGGTCCGAATGTGTGGGAAATACAGTTCTTTTGGTGTGAGCACACTCATGTTTCCTTCCCTTTTAGAGACTCTAGAAAGCAAGACCGTGCTTCTAACTCTAAAGCAGAAAGTTTTTCATGGATGAGAACTGTGCTGTGTGTTTCCCTTCAGAAATGGAGTGAAATCCCACGCTCTGTGTCTTCCTACAAGTAAGATTAGTTTCAGGTAAGGGTAGTCACTTTTCAGCTCAAAGGACCTACATCGTTCACAAAGCTCACATGTTTCTCTTCATAACTGAGAAGCATTGGATGTTAGAGGACCTGTTGTTTTTATCAGTTTCAGAAGCAGAGTTGAACTAGATATGATCCTTACATGTACGAAACACAGTTCTATTGTTCTGAGCACACTCACTTTTCCTGCTGTATTAGAGACTCTAGAAAGCAAGAGCTTGATTCTTGCTCTAAAGCAGAGTGTGTTTCATGGATGACAACTGTGCTTTGTGTTTTCCTCAGAAATGGAGTTCAATCACAGGATCTGTGTCTTCCTACAAGCAATAGTTCGTTTCAGGTAAGGGTAGTCACTTTTCAGCTCAAAGGACCTACATCGTTCACGAAGCTCACACAATTCTCTTCTGAACTGAGAAGCATTGGATGTTAGAGGACCTGGGGTTTGTATCACTTTCAGAGGCAGAGTTGAACTAGATATGGTCCATATGTGTAGGACAAACAGTTCTTTTGTTCTGAGCACATTACTTTTCCTGCTGTATTAGAGACTCTAGAAAGCAAGAGCGTGCTTCTTGCTCTAAAGCAGAGTGTGTTTCCTGGATGAGAACTGTGCTGTGCATTTCCTTCAGAAATTGAGTTAAATCCCAAGCTCTGTGTCTTCCTACAAGCAAGAAGTCGTTTCAGGTGAACACAGTCACATTACAGCTCAAATGAAACAACATCGTTCACGAAGCTCACACATTTGTTGCTCTTAATTGAAAAGCATTGCATGTTAGAGGACCTGTGGTTTTCATCAGTTTCAGAAGCAGAGTTGAACTAGATATTGTCCGAATATGTAGGAAATACAGTTCTTTTGTTCTGAGCACACTCATGCTTACTTCACATTTAGATCCTCAAGAAAGCATGAGCATCCTTCTTGCTCTAAAGCAGAGTGTGTATCATGATAAGAACTGTGCTGTGTGTTTCCCTTCATAAATGGACTTCAATCCCAGGCTCTCTGTCTTCATACAAGCAAGACTTCATTTCAGGTAAACGCAGTTATTTTCAGCTCAATTGAAGCTACAATGATCAAGAAGCTCACAAGTTTGTCGATCTTAACTGACAAGCATTGGATGTTAGAGGACCTGTGGTTTGTACCAGTTTCAGAATCAGAGTTGAACTAGTTATGGTCTGCATATGTAGGATACACCGTTCTTTTTTCATGGCACACTCACGTTTCCTGCTGTATTAGAGACTCTAGAAAGCAAGAACTTGGTTCTTACTCTAAAGCACACTGGGGTTCATGAATGAGAACTGTGCTTTGTGTTTCCCTCACAAATGGAGTTCAATCCCAGGCTCTGTGTCTTCCTACAAGCAAGACTTCATTTCAGGTAAAGGCAGGAACTTTTCTTCTCAATGGAATCTACATCATTCACAGAGCTCACACGTTTCTCGCTCTTAACTGAAAAGCATTGGATGTTAGAGGACCTATGGATTGTATCAGTTTCAGAAGCAGAGTTGAACTAGATATGGTCCGAATGTGTGGGTAAGACAGTTCTTTTGGTCTGAGCACACTCATGTTTCCTTTTGTTTTAGAGAGTCTAGAAAGCAAGACCGTGCTTCTTACTCTAAATCAGAAAGTGTTTCATGGATGAGAACTGTGCTGTGTGTTTCCCTTCAGAAATGGAGTTAAATCCCACGCTCTGTGTCTTCCGACAAGCAAAATTTCTTTTTAGGTATGGGTAGTCACTTTTCACCTTAAAGGACCTGCATCGTTCACGAAGCTCACACATTTCTCTTCTTAACGGACAAGCATTGGATGTTAGAGGACCTATGGTTTGTATCAATTTCAGACAGAGTTCAACTAGATATGGTCCGTATGTGTGGGGAACACTGTTCTTTTGCTCTGAGCACACTCACGTTTCCCTCTGTATTAGAGACTCTAGAAAGCAAGAGCATGCTTCTTGCTTAAAGCAGAGTGTGTTTCATGGATGAGAACTGTGCTGGGAGTTTCACTTGAGAAATGGAGTTCAATCCCATGCTCTGTGTCTTCGTACAAGCAAGACATCGTTTCGGGTAAACACAGTCACTTTTCAGCTCAAAGGATGCTACATCATTCACAATGCTCACATGTGTCTCGCTCTTAAGTGACAAGCATGGGATGTTAGAGGACCTGTGGTTTGTATCAGTTTTAGAAGCAGAGTTGAAGTATATATGTTGCCTATGTGTAAGAAACACCGTTCCTTTGTTCAGAGCACACTCACGTTTCCTGCTGTATTAGAGACACTAGAAAGCATGAGCATGCTTCATGCTCTAAAGCAGAGTGTGTTTCATGGATGAGAACTGTGCTTTGTGTTTCCCTTCCGAAATGGAGTTAAATCCTAGGCTCTGTGTCTTACTACAGGCAATAATTCGTTTCATGTAAACGCAGTCACTTTTCAGCTCAAAGGAGCTACATCTTTCACGAAGCTCACACATTTCTCTTCTTAACGGACAAGCATTGGCTGTTAGAGGACCTATAGTTTGTATCAGTTTCTGTCAGAGTTGAACTAGATATGGTCTGTTTGTGTGGGAAACACCGTTCTTTTGCTCTGAGCACACTCATGTTTCCCTCTGTATTAGAGACTCTAGAAAGCAAGAGCATGTTTCTTGCTCTAAAGCAGAGTGTGTTTCATGGATAGGAACTGTGCTTTGTCTTTCCCTCAGAAATGGATTTCTATCCCAGGCTCTGTCTCTCCATACAAGCAATACTTCGTTTCAGGTAAATGCAGTACCTTTTCAGCTCAAAGGAAACTACAATATTCACGCAGCTCACACGTTTGTCTCTCTTAATTGAAAAGCATTGGATGTTAGAGGACCTTTGGTATTTATCAGTTTCAGAAGAAGAGTTGAACAAGATATGGTCCATATGTGTAGACAACACCGTTCTTTTGTTCTGAGCACACTCAGGTTTCCGGCTTTATTAGAGAAATTAGAAAGCAAAAGCTTGTTTCTTGCTCTATAGCAGAGTGTTTTTCATGGATGAGAATTGTGCTGTGTGTCTCCCGTCAGAAATAGAGTTAAATCCCAGGCTCTGTGTCTTCCTATAGGCAATAATTCATTTCAATAAAACGCAGTCACTTTTCAGCTAAAAGGAGCTACATTGTTCACGAAGCTCACACGTTTGTCGCTCTTAATTGAAAAGCATTGGATGTTAGAGGACCTGTGGTTTTTATCAGTTTCAGAAGGAGAGTTGTACTACATATGGTCCGAATGTGTGGGAAACACAGTTCTTTTGGTCTGAGCACACTCATGTTTCCTTCTGTTTTAGAGACTCTGGAAAGCAAGAGCATGCTTCTTACTCTAAAGCAGAGTCTGTTTCATGGATGAGAACTGTGCAATGTGTTTCCTACAGAAATGGAGTTAAATCCCAGGCCCTTTGTCTTCCTACAAGCAAGAAATCATTTCAGGTAATTCTAATCACTTTTCAGCTCAAAGGACCTACATTGATCACAAAGCTCACACATTTCTCTCCTTAACTGACAAGCATTGGATGTTAGAGGACCTGTGGTTTGTATCACTTTCAGAATCAGAGTTGAAATAGATACGGTCCTTTTGTGGAGAAAACACCGTTCTTCTGTACTGAGCACACTCAGGTTTCCTGCTGTATTAGAGAAATTAGAAAGCAAAAGCTTGGTTCTTGCTCTATAGCAGAGTGTTTTTCATGGATGAGAACTGTGCTGTGCGTTTCCTTTAGAAATGGAGTTAAATGCCAAGCTCTGTGTCTTCCTACAAGCAAGAAATCGTTTCAGGTAACTAAAGTCACTTTACAGCTCAAATGAAGCTTCATCGTTCACGTAGCTGACATATTTCTCTTCTTAACGGACAAGCATTGGATGTTAGAGGACCTATGGTTTGTATCAGTTTCAGACAGAGTTGAAATAGATGTGGTCTGTATGTGTGTGAAAAACCGTTCTTTTGCTCTGAGCACACTCACGTTTCCCTCTGTATTAGAGACTCTAGAAAGCAAAAGCTTGCTTCTTGCTCTAAAGCAGAGTGTGTTTCATGGATGAGAACTGTGCTGGGATTTTCCTTCAGAAATGGAGTTCAATCCCAGGCTCTGTGTCTTCCTACAAGCAAGACTTTGTTTCAGGTAAACACAGTCACTTTTCAGCTCAAAGGAAGCTACATCGTTCACAAAGCTCACATGTTTCTCGCTCTTAAGTGACAAGCATGGGCGGTTAGAGGACCAGTGATTGTATCACTTTTAGAAGTAGAGTTGAACTATATATGTTCCCTATTTGTAAGAAAATCCGTTCCTTTGTTCGGAGCACACTCATGTTTCCTGCAGTATTAGAGACTCTAGAAATCAAGAGCGTGCTTCTTGCTCTAAAGCCGAGTGTGTTTCATGGATGAGAACTGTGCTGTGAGTTGCCCTTGAGAAATGGAGTTCAATCCCAGGCTCTGTGTCTTCCTACAAGCAAGACTTCGTTTCATGTAAACGCAGTCACTTTTTAGCTCAAAGGAAGCTACATCGTTCACGCAGCTCACACGTTTGTCGCTCTTAATTGAAAAGCATTGGATGTTAGAGGACCTGTGGTATGTATAAGTTTCAGAAGCAGAGTTTAACTAGATATGGTCCGAATGTGTGGTAAACACAGTTCTTTTGGTCTGAGCACACTCATGTTTCCCTCTGTTTTAGAGATTCTAGAAAGCAAGACCGTGCTTCTTACTCTAAAGCAGAAAGTGTTTCATGGATGAGAACTGTGCTGTGTGTTTCCCGTCAGAAATGGAGTTAAATACCATGCTCTGTGTCTTCCTACAAGCAAAATTTCTTTTCAGGTAAGGGTAGTCACTTTTCAGCTCAAAGGACCTGCATCGTTTACGAAGCTCACACATTTTTCTTCTTAACGGACAAGCATTGGATGTTAGAGGACCGGTGGTTTGTATCACTTTCAGAAGCAGAGTAGAACTAGATATGGTCCATATGTGTAGGACACACAGTTCTTTTGTTCTTAGCACATCACGTTTCCTGCTGTATTAGAGACTCTAGAAAGCAAGAGCGTGCTTCTTGCTCTAAAGCAGAGTGTGTTTCATGGATGAGAACTGTGCTGTGCATTTCTTTCAGGAATTGAGTTAAATCCCAAGCTCTGTGTCTTCCTACAAGCAAGAAATTGTTTCAGGTAAACACAGTCAATTTACAGCTCAAATGAAGCTACATCGTTCACGGAGCTCACACGTTTGTTGCTCTTAATTGAAAAGCATTGGATGTTCAAGGACCTGTGGTTTTTATCAGGTTCAGAACCAGAGTTGAACTAGACATGTTCCGTTTGTTTAGGAAACACTGTTCTTTTGTTCTGAGCACACTCACTTTTCCTGCAGTATTAGAGACTCTAGAAATCAAGAGCTTGAT
This sequence comes from Onychomys leucogaster, assembly GCA_949786385.1. Classification (NCBI taxonomy): domain Eukaryota; kingdom Metazoa; phylum Chordata; class Mammalia; order Rodentia; family Cricetidae; genus Onychomys; species Onychomys leucogaster. Next base: position 311,442 of record CATKUP010000061.1, read on the forward strand.
TCTTGCTCTAAAGCAGAGTGTTTTTCATGGATGAGAACTGTGCTGTGTGTTTCCCGTCAGAAATGGAGTTAAAATCCCAGGCTCTGTGGCTCCCTACAGGCAATAATTCGTTTCATGTAAACGCAGTCACTTTTCAGCTCAAAGAAGCTACATCTTTTCACACAGCTCACACGTTTGTCGCTCTTAACTGAAAACCATTGTAGGTTAGAGAACCTGTGCTTTGTATAAGTTTCAGAAGCAGAGTTGAACGACGTATGGTCCGAAAGTGTGGGAAACACAGTTCTTTTGGTCTGAGCACACTCATGTTTCCTTCTGTTTTAGAGACTCTAGAGAGCAAGACCGTGCTTCTTACTATAAAGCAGAAAGTGTTTCATGAATGAGAACTGTGCTGCGTGTTTCCCTTCAGAAATGAAGTAAAATCCCACGCTCTGTGTCTTCCTATATGCAAAATTTCTTTTCAGTTAAGAGTAGTAACTTTTCAGCTCAATGGACCTGCATCGTTCACAAAGCTCACAAATTTCTCTTCTATACGGACAAGCATTGGATGTTAGAGGAACTATGGTTTGTATCAGTTTCAGACAGAGTTGAACTAGATATGGTCCGTATGTGTGGGGAACACTGTTCTTTTGCTCTGAGCACACTAACCTTTCCCTCTGTAATAGAAAGTCCAGAAAGCCAGAGCGTGCTTCTTGCTCTAAAGCAGAGTGTGTTTCATGGATGAGAACTGTGCTGTGAGTTTCCCTTGAGAAGTGGAGTTCAATCCCAGGCTCTGTGTCTTCCTAGAAGCAAGAGTTCATTTCATGTAAACGCAGTCACTTTTCAGCTCAAAGGAAGCTACATCGTTCACGCAGCTCACACGTTTGTCGCTCTTAATTGAAAAGCATTGGAAGTTAGAGGACCTGTGGTTTTTATCATGTTCAGAAGCAGAGGAGAAATAGATATGTTCCGTATGTTTAGGAAACACCGTTCTTTTGTTCTGAGCACACTCACATTTCATTCAGTATTAGAGACTCTAGAAAGCAAGAGCTTGGTTCTTGCTCTAAAGCAGAGTGTTTTTCATGGATGAGAACTGTGCTGTGTCTGTCCCATCAGAAAGGAGTTAAATCACAGGCTCTGTGTCTTCCTACAGGCAATAATTCATTTCATGTAAACACAGTCACTTTTCAGCTCAAAGGAACTACATCGTTTCACGCAGCTCACACGTTTGTTGCTCTTATCTGAAAACCATTGGATGTTAGAGGACCTGTGGTTTGTATAAGTTTCAGAAGCAGAGTTGAACTAGATATGGTCCGAATGTGTGGGAAACACAGTTCTTTTGGTCTGAGCACACTCATGTTTCCGTCTGTTTTAGAGATTCTAGAAAGCACGACCGTGCTTCTTACTCTAAAGCAGAAAGTGTTTCATGGATGAGAACTGTGCTGTGTGTTTCCTGTCAGAAATGGAGTTAAATCCCATGCTCTGTGTCTTCCTACAAGCAAAATTTCTTTTCAGGTAAGGGTAGTCACTTTTTAGCTCAAAGGACCTGCATCGTTTACGAAGCTCACACATTTTTCTTCTTAACAGACAAGCATTGGATGTTAGAGGACCGGTGGTTTTTATCATTTTCAGAAGCAGAGTTGAACTAGATATGGTCCATATGTGAAGGACACACAGTTCTTTTGTTCTTAGCACATCACGTTTCCTGGTGTATTACAGACTCTAGAAAGCAAGAGCGTGCTTCTTGCTCTAAAGCAGAGTGTGTTTCATGGATGAGAACTGTGCTGTGCATTTCCTTCAGGAATTGAGTTAAATCCCAAGCTATGTGTCTTCCTACAAGCCAGAAATCGTTTCAGGTATACACAGTCACTTTTTAGCTCAAAGGAAGCTACATCGTTCACGGAGCTCACACGGTTGTCGCTCTTAATTGTAAAGCATTGGATGTTCAAGGACCTGTGGTTTTTATCAGGTTCAGAACTAGACTTGAACTAGACATGTTCCGTTTGTTTAGGAAACACTGTTCTTTTATTCTGAGCACACTCACTTCTCCTGCAGTATTAGAGAATCTAGAAATCAAGAGCTTGCTTCTTGCTCTAAAGCAGAGTGTGTTTCATGGATGAGAACTGTGCTTTGTGTTTCCCTTCAGAAATGGATTACAATCTCAGGGTCTGTGTTTTCCTACACGCAAGACTTCGTTTCAGGTAAACACAGACACTTTTCAGCTCAAAGGGAGCTACATCGTTCATGCTGCTCACACGTTTGTCGCTCTTAATTGAAAATCACTGGATGTTCAAGGAATCTGTGGTTTTTATCAGTTTTAGAAGCAGAGTTGATCTAGACATGTCCTGTATGTTTAGGAAACACTGTTCTTTTGTTCTGAGCACACTCACGTTTCCCTCTGTATTAGAGACTCTAGAAAGCAAGAGCTTGCTTCTTGCTCTAAAGCAGAGTGTGTTTCATGGATGAGAACTGTGCTTTGTGTTTCCCTTCAGAAATGGAGTTAAATCCCAGGGTCTGTGTCTTCCTACAAGCAAGAATTCATTTCAGGTAAACACAGTCACTTTTCTGCTCAAAGGAAGCTACATCGTTCACAAAGCTCACATGTTTGTCGATCATAATTGAAAAGCATTGGACGTTCAAGGACCTTTGGTTTTTATCAGTTTCAGAAGCAGAGTTGAACTAGACATGTTCCATATGTTTAGGAAACACCATTCCTTTGTTCTGAGCACACTCACTTTTCTTGCAGTGTTAGAGACTCTAGAAAGCAAGAGCTTGGTTCTTGCTCTATAGCAGAGTGTTTTCATGGATGAGAACTGTGCTGTGTGTTTTCCGTCAGAAATGGAGTTAAATCCCAGGCTCTGTGTCTTCCTACAGGCAATAATTCCTTTCATGTAAACGCAGTCAATTTCAGCTCAAAGGAGCTACATCGTTCACGCAGCTCACACATTTGTCGCTCTTAATTGAAAAGCATTGGCTGTTAGAGGACCTGTGGTTTTTATCACTTTCAGAAGAAGAGTTGAACTAGATATGGTCCAAATGTGTGGGAAACACAGTTCTTTTGGTCTGAGCACACTCAAGTTTCCTTCTCTTTTAGAGACTCTAGAAAGCAAGACCGTGCTTCTTACTCTAAAGCAGAAAGTGTTTCAAGGATGAGAAATGTGCTGTGTGTTTCCCTTCAGAAATGGAGTTAAATCGCATGGTATGTGTCTTCCTACAAGCAAGATTTCGTTTCAGGTAAGGGTAGTCACTTTTCAGCACAAAGGACCTGCATCTTATATGAAGCTCACACATTTCTCTTCTTAACAGACCTGCATGGGATGTTAGAGGACCTATGGTTTGTCTCAGTTTTAGAAGCAGAGTTGAACTAGATATGTTCCGTATGTGTGTGAAACACCATTCTTTTGCTCTGAGCACACTCACGTTTCCCTTTGTATAAGAGACTCTAGAAAGCAAGAGCTTGCTTCTTGCTCTAAAGCAGAGTGTGTTTCATAGATGAAAACTGTGCTTTGTGTTTCCCTTCAGAAATGGAGTTAAATCCCAGGGTCTGTGTCTTCCTACAAGCAAGACTTCGTTTCAGGTAAACACAGTCACTTTTCAACTCAAAGGAAGCTACATCGTTCTCGAAGCTCACATGTTTGTCGATCATAATTGAAAAGCATTGGATATTCAAGGATCTTTGGTTTTTATCACTACAGAAGCACAGTTGAACTAGACATATTCTGTATGTTTAGGAAACACCGTTCTTTTGTTCTGAGCACACTCACTACTCTTGCATTTTTAGAGACACTTGAAAGCAAGAGCTTGGTTCTTGCTCTATAGCATAGTGTTTTCATGGATGAGAACTGTGCTGTGTGTTTTCCGACAGAAATGGAGTTAAATCCCAGGCTCTGTGTCTTCCTACAGGCAATAATTCGTGTCATGTAAACGCAGTCACTTTTCAGCTTAAAGGAGCTACATCGTTCACGCAGCTCACACATTTGTTGCTCTTAATTGAAAAGTATTGGATGTTAGAGGACCTGTGGTTTTTATCAGTTTCAGACAGAGTTGAACTAGATATGGTCCATATGTGTGTGAAACACCATTCTTTTGCTCTGAGCACACTCAAGTTTCCCTTTGTATTAGAGACTCTAGAAAGCAAGAGCGTGCTTCTTGCTAGAGAGCAGAGTGTGTTTAATGGATGAGAACTGTTCTGTGCATTGCTTTCAGAAATTGAGTTAAATCCCAAGCTCTGTGTCTTCCTACAAGCAAGAAATCATTTCAGGTAAACACAGTCACTTTACAGGTCAAATGAAGCTACATCATTCACGGAGCTCACACGTTTGTCTCTCTTAATTGAAAAGCATTGGATATTCGAGGACCTGTGGTTTTTATCTGTTTCAGAAGCAGAGTTGAACTAGACATGTTCCGTATGTTTCGAAAACACTGTTCTTTGTTCTGAGCACACTCACTTTCCAGCGGTATTAGAGACTCTAGAAAGCAAGAGCTTGGTTCTTGCTCTAAAGCAGAGTGTTTTTCATGGATGAGAACTGTGCTGTGTGTTTCTCATCAGAAATGGAGTTAAATCCCAGGCTCTGTGTCTTCCTACAGGCAATAATTCGTTTCATGTAAACACAGTCACTTTTCAGCTCAAAGAGCTACATCGTTTCATGCAGCTCACACGTTTGTCGCTCTTAACTGAAAACCAGTGGAGGTTAGAGGACCTGTGGTTTGTATAAGTTTCAGAAGCAGAGTTGAACTAGATATGGTCCGAATGTGTGGGAAACACAGTTCTTTTGGTCTGAGCACACTCATGTTTCCTTCTGTTTTAGAGACTCTAGAAAGCAAGACCATGCTTCTTACTCTAAAGCAGAAAGTGTTTCATGGACGAGATCTGTGCTGTGTGTTTCCCTTCAGAAATGGAGTTAAATGCCATGCTCTGTGTCTTCCTACAAGCAAAATTTCTTTTCAGGTAAGGGTAGTCACTTTTCAGCTCAATGGACCTGCATCGTTCACGAATCTCACACACATTTCTCTTTTTAACGTTCAAGTATTAGATATTAGAGGACCTATGGTTTGTATCAGTTTCAGACAGAGTTGAACTAGATATGGTCCGCATGTGTGGGAAACACCGTTCTTTTGCTCTGAGCACACTCACATTTCCCTCTGTATTAGAGACTCTAGAAAGCAAGAGCATGCCCCTTGCTCTAAAGCAGAATGTGTTTCATAGATGAGAACTGTCGTGGGAGTTTCCCTTCAGAAATGGAGTTCAATCCCAGGCTCTGTGTCTTCCTACAAGCAAGACTTCGTTTCAGGTAAACACAGTCACTTTTCCGCTCAAAGGAAGCTACATTGTTCACAAAGCTCACATGTTTCTCGCTCTTAAGTGACAAGCATGGGATGTTAGAGAACCTGTGGTTTGTATCAGTTTTAGAAGCAGAGTTGAAGTACATATGTTCCCTATGTGTAAGAAACACCGTTCCTTTGTTCGGAGCACACTCACGTTTCCTGCTGTATTAGAGACATGAGAAAGCAGAGCGTTCTTCTTGCTCTAAAGCAGAGTGTGTTTCATTGATGAGAACTGTGCTGTGTGTTTTCCGACAGAAATGGAGTTAAATCCCATGCTCTGAGTCTTCCTACAGGCAATAATTCATTTCATGTAAACGCAGTCACTTTTCAGCTCAAAGGAGCTACATCGTTCACGCAGCTCACACATTTGTTGCTCTTAATTGAAAAGTATTGGATGTTAGAGGACCTGTGGTTTTTATCAGTTTCAGACAGAGTTGAACTAGATATGGTCCATATGTGTGTGAAACACCGTTCTTTTGCTCTGAGCACACTCAAGTTTCCCTTTGTATTAGAGACTCTAGAAAGCAAGAGCGTGCTTCTTGCTAGAGAGCAGAGTGTGTTTAATGGATGAGAACTGTTCTGTGCATTGCTTTCAGAAATTGAGTTAAATCCCAAGCTCTGTGTCTTCCTACAAGCAAGAAATCATTTCAGGTAAACACAGTCACTTTACAGGTCAAATGAAGCTACATCATTCACGGAGCTCACACGTTTGTCTCTCTTAATTGAAAAGCATTGGATATTCGAGGACCTGTGGTTTTTATCTGTTTCAGAAGCAGAGTTGAACTAGACATGTTCCGTATGTTTCGAAAACACTGTTGTTTGTTCTGAGCACACTCACTTTCCAGCGGTATTAGAGACTCTAGAAAGCAAGAGCTTGGTTCTTGCTCTAAAGCAGAGTGTTTTTCATGGATGAGAACTGTGCTGTGTGTTTCTCATCAGAAATGGAGTTAAATCCCAGGCTCTGTGTCTTCCTACAGGCAATAATTCGTTTCATGTAAACACAGTCACTTTTCAGCTCAAAGAGCTACATCGTTTCATGCAGCTCACACGTTTGTCGCTCTTAACTGAAAACCAGTGGAGGTTAGAGGACCTGTAGTTTGTATAAGTTTCAGAAGCAGAGTTGAACTAGATATGGTCCGAATGTGTGGGAAACACAGTTCTTTTGGTCTGAGCACACTCATGTTTCCTTCTGTTTTAGAGACTCTAGAAAGCAAGACCATGCTTCTTACTCTAAAGCAGAAAGTGTTTCATGGACGAGATCTGTGCTGTGTGTTTCCCTTCAGAAATGGAGTTAAATGCCATGCTCTGTGTCTTCCTACAAGCAAAATTTCTTTTCAGGTAAGGGTAGTCACTTTTCAGCTCAATGGACCTGCATCGTTCACGAATCTCACACACATTTCTCTTTTTAACGTTCAAGTATTAGATATTAGAGGACCTATGGTTTGTATCAGTTTCAGACAGAGTTGAACTAGATATGGTCCGCATGTGTGGGAAACACCGTTCTTTTGCTCTGAGCACACTCACATTTCCCTCTGTATTAGAGACTCTAGAAAGCAAGAGCGTGCCCCTTGCTCTAAAGCAGTATGTGTTTCATAGATGAGAACTGTCGTGGGAGTTTCCCTTCAGAAATGGAGTTCAATCCCAGGCTCTGTGTCTTCCTACAAGCAAGACTTCGTTTCAGGTAAACACAGTCACTTTTCCGCTCAAAGGAAGCTACATTGTTCACAAAGCTCACATGTTTCTCGCTCTTAAGTGACAAGCATGGGATGTTAGAGAACCTGTGGTTTGTATCAGTTTTAGAAGCAGAGTTGAAGTATATATGTTCCCTATGTGTAAGAAACACCGTTCCTTTGTTCGGAGCACACTCACGTTTCCTGCTCTATTAGAGACATGAGAAAGCAGAGCGTTCTTCTTGCTCTAAAGCAGAGTGTGTTTCATTGATGAGAACTGTGCTTTGTGTTTCCCTTCAGAAATGGAGTTAAATCCCAGGGTCTGTGTCTTCCTACAAGCCAGACTTCGTTTCAGGTAAACACAGTCACTTTTCAGCTCAAAGGAAGCTACAATGTTCACGAAGCTCACACGTTTCCGATCTTAATTGAAAAGCATTGGATGTTAGAGGACTTGTGTTTTTTATCAGTTTTAGAAGCAGAGTTGATCTAGACATGTCCCGTATGTTTAGGAAACACTGTTCTTTTGTTCTGAGCACACTCACGTTTCCCTCTGTATTAGAGACTCTAGAAAGCAAGAGCTTGCTTCTTGCTCTAAAGCAGAGTGTGTTTCATGGATGAGAACTGTGCTTTGTGTTTCCCTTCAGAAATGGAGTTAAATCCCAGGGTCTGTGTCTTCCTTCAAGCAAGACTTCATTTCAGGTAAACACAGTCACTTTTCTGCTCAAAGGAAGCTACATCGTTCACAAAGCTCACATGTTTGTCGATCATAATTGAAAAGCATTGGACGTTCAAGGACCTTTGGTTTTTATCAGTTTCAGAAGCAGAGTTGAACTAGACATGTTCCATATGTTTAGGAAACACCATTCCTTTGTTCTGAGCACACTCACTTTTCTTGCAGTGTTAGAGACTCTAGAAAGCAAGAGCTTGGTTCTTGCTCTATAGCAGAGTGTTTTCATGGATGAGAACTGTGCTGTGTGTTTTCCGTCAGAAATGGAGTTAAATCCCAGGCTCTGTGTCTTCCTACAGGCAATAATTCGTTTCATGTAAACTCAGTCAATGTCAGCTCAAAGGAGCTACATCGTTCACGCAGCTCACACGTTTGTCGCTCTTAATTGAAAAGCATTGGATGTTAGAGGACCTGTGGTTTTTATCACTTTCAGACGAAGAGTTGAACTAGATATGGTCCAAATGTGTGGGAAACACAGTTCTTTTGGTCTGAGCACACTCATGTTTCCTTCTCTTTTAGAGACTCTAGAAAGCAAGACCGTGCTTCTTACTCTAAAACAGAAAGTGTTTCAAGGATGAGAACTGTGCTGTGTGTTTCCCTTCAGAAATGGAGTTAAATCGCATGGTATGTGTCTTCCTACAAACAAGATTTCGTTTCAGGTAAGGGTAGTCACTTTTCAGCTCAAAGGACCTGCATCTTTCATGAAGCTCACACATTTCTCTTCTTAACAGACCTGCATATGATGTTAGAGGACCTATGGTTTGTCTCAGTTTTAGAAGCAGAGTTGAACTAGATATGTTCCGTATGTGTGTGAAACACCATTCTTTTGCTCTGAGCACACTCACGTTTCCCTTTGTATAAGAGACTCTAGAAAGCAAGAGCTTGCTTCTTGCTCTAAAGCAGAGTGTGTTTCATGGATGAAAACTGTGCTTTGTGTTTCCCTTCAGAAATGGAGTTAAATCCCAGGGTCTGTGTCTTCCTACAAGCAAGACTTCGTTTCAGGTAAACACAGTCACTTTTCAACTCAAAGGAAGCTACATCGTTCTCGAAGCTCACATGTTTGTCGATCATAATTGAAAAGCATTGGATGTTCAAGGATCTTTGGTTTTTATCACTACAGAAGCACAGTTGAACTAGACATATTCCGTATGTTTAGGAAACACCGTTCTTTTGTTCTGAGCACACTCACTACTCTTGCAATATTAGAGACACTTGAAAGCAAGAGCTTGGTTCTTGCTCTATAGCATAGTGTTTTCATGGATGAGAACTGTGCTGTGTGTTTTCCGACAGAAATGGAGTTAAATCCCAGGATCTGTGTCTTCCTACAGGCAATAATTCGTTTCATGTAAACACAGTCACTTTTCAGCTCAAAGGAGCTACATCGTTCACGCAGCTCACACATTTGTTGCTCTTAATTGAAAAGTATTGGATGTTAGAGGACCTGTGGTTTTTATCAGTTTCAGACAGAGTTGAACTAGATATGGTCCATATGTGTGTGAAACACCGTTCTTTTGCTCTGAGCACACTCAAGTTTCCCTTTGTATTAGAGACTCTAGAAAGCAAGAGCATGCTTCTTGCTATAGAGCAGAGTATGTTTAATGGATGAGAACTGTTCTGTGCATTGCTTTCAGAAATTGAGTTAAATCCCAAGCTCTGTGTCTTCCTACAAGCAAGAAATCATTTCAGGTAAACACAGTCACTTTACAGGTCAAATGAAGCTACATCATTCACGGAGCTCACACGTTTGTCTCTCTTAATTGAAAAGCATTGGATATTCGAGGACCTGTGGTTTTTATCTGTTTCAGAAGCAGAGTTGAACTAGACATGTTCCGTATGTTTCAAAAACACTGTTGTTTGTTCTGAGCACACTCACTTTCCAGCGGTATTAGAGACTCTAGAAAGCAAGAGCTTGGTTCTTGCTCTAAAGCAGAGTGTTTTTCATGGATGAGAACTGTGCTGTGTGTTTCTCGTCAGAAATGGAGTTAAATCCCAGGCTCTGTGTCTTCCTACAGGCAATAATTTGTTTCATGTAAACACAGTCACTTTTCAGCTCAAAGAGCTACATCGTTTCATGCAGCTCACACGTTTGTCGCTCTTAACTGAAAACCACTGGAGGTTAGAGGACCTGTGGTTTGTATAAGTTTCAGAAACAGGGTTGAACTAGATATGGTCTGAATGTGTGTGAAACACAGTTCTTTTGGTCTGAGCACACTCATGTTTCCTTCTGTTTTAGAGACTCTAGAAAGCAAGACCATGCTTCTTACTCTAAAGCAGAAAGTGTTTTATGGATGAGATCTGTGCTGTGTGTTTCCCTTCAGAAATGGAGTTAAATGCCATGCTCTGTGTCTTCCTACAAGCAAAATTTCTTTTCAGGTAAGGGTAGTCACTTTTCAGCTCAATGGACCTGCATCGTTCACGAATCTCACACACATTTCTCTTCTTAACGTTCAAGTATTAGATATTAGAGGACCTATGGTTTGTATCAGTTTCAGACAGAGTTGAACAAGACATGGTCCGCATGTGTGGGAAACACCGTTCTTTTGCTCTGAGCACACTCACATTTCCCTCTGTATTAGAGACTCTAGAAAGCAAGAGCGTGCCCCTTGCTCTAAAGCAGAATGTGTTTCATGGATGAGAACTGTCGTGGGAGTTTCCCTTCAGAAATGGAGATCAATCCCAGGCTCTGTGTCTTCCTACAAGCAAGACTTCATTTCAGGTAAACACAGTCACTTTTCCGCTCAAAGGAAGCTACATTGTTCACAAAGCTCACATGTTTCTCGCTCTTAAGTGACAAGCATGGGATGTTAGAGACCCTGTGGTTTGTATCAGTTTTAGAAGCAGAGTTGAAGTATATATGTTCCCTATGTGTAAGAAACACCGTTCCTTTGTTCGGAGCACACTCACGTTTCCTGCTGTATTAGAGACATGAGAAAGCAGAGCGTTCTTCTTGCTCTAAAGCAGAGTGTGTTTCATTGATGAGAACTGTGCTTTGTGTTTCCCTTCAGAAATGGAGTTAAATCCCAGGGTCTGTGTCTTCCTACAAGCAAGACTTCGTTTCAGGTAAACACAGTCACTTTTCAGCTCAAAGGAAGCTACAATGTTCACAAAGCTCACACGTTTCCGATCTTAATTGAAAAGCATTGGATGTTAGAGGACCTGTGGTTTTTATCAGTTTCAGAAGCAGAGTTGAACTAGACATGTTCCGTATGTTTAGGAAACACTGTTCTTTTGTTAAGAGCACACTTACTTTTCCTGCAGTATTAGAGACTCTAGAAAGCAAGAGCTTGGGTATTGCTCTAAAGCAGAGTGTTTTTCATGTATGAGAACTGTGCTGTGTGTTTCCCGACAGAAATGGACTTAAATCCCAGGCTCTGTGTCTTCCTACAGGCAATAATTCGTTTCATGTAAAAGCAGTCACTTTTCAGCTCAAAGGAGCTACATCGTTTCATGCAGCTCACACGTTTGTCGCTCTTAACTGAAAACCAGTGGCGGTTAGAGTACCTGTGGTTTGTATAAGTTTCAGAAGCAGAGTTGAACTAGATATGGTCCGAATGTGTGAGAAACACAGTTCTTTTGGTCTGAGCACACTCATGTTTCCTTCTGTTTTAGAGACTCTAGAAAGCAAGACCGTGCTTCTTACTCTAAAGCAGAAAGTGTTTCATGGATGAGACCTGTGCTGTGTGTTTCCCTTCAGAAATGGAGTTCAATCCCATGCTCTGTGTCTTCCTACAAGCAAAATTTCTTTTCAGGTAAGGGTAGTCACTTTTCAGCTCAATGGACCTGCATCGTTCACGTCTCTCACACATTTCTCTTCTTAACTGTCAAGCATTAGATGTTAGAGGACCTATGGTTTATATCAGTTTCAGACAGAGTTGAACTAGATATGGTCTGTATGTGTGTGAAAAACCGTTCTTTTGCTCTGAGCACACTCAAGTTTCCCTTTGTATTAGAGACTCTAGAATGCAAGAGCGTGCTTCTTGCTATAGAGCAGAGTGTGTTTCATGGATGAGAACTGTGCTGGGAGTTTCCCTTCAGAAATGGAGTTCAATCCCAGGCTCTGTTTCTTCCTACAAGCAAGCCTTCATTTCAGGTAAACACAGCCACTTTTCATCTCAAAGTAGGCTACATTGTTCACAAAGCTCACACGTTTCTCGCTCTTAAATGAAAAGCATTGGATGTTAGAGGACCTGTGGTTTGTATCACTTTCAGAAGCAGAGTTGAACTAGATATATTCCATATGTGTAGGACACACAGTTCTTTTGTTCTTAGCACATCACGTTTCCTGCTGTATTAGATACACTAGAAAGCAAGAGCTTGCTTCTTGCTCTAAAGCAGATTGTGTTTCATGGATGAGAACTGTGCTGTGCATTTTCTTCAGAAATTGAGTTAAATCCCAAGCTCTGTGTCTTCCTACAAGCAAGATATGGTTTCAGGTATACACAGTCACATTTCAGCTCCAAGGAAGCTACATCGTTCACGCTGCTCACACGTTTGTCACTCTTAATTGAAAACATTGGATGTTAGAGGACCTGTGGTTGTTATCAGTTTCAGAAGCAGAGTTGAACTAGACATGTTCTGTATATTTAGGAAACACTGTTCTTTTGTTCTGAGGACACTCACTTTTCCTGCAGTATTAGAGACTCTAGAAAGCAAGAGCTTGGTTTTTGCTCTAAAGCAGAGTGTTTTTCATGGATGAGAACTGTACTGTGTGTTTCCCTTCAGAAATTGAGTTAAATCCCAGGCTCTGTGTCTTCCTACAAGCAAAATTTCTTTTCAGGTAAGGGTAGTCACTTTTCAGCTCAAAGTACCTGCATCGTTCATGAACCTCACACATTTCTCTTCTTAACGGACAAGCATTGGATGTTAATGGACCTATGGTTTGTCTCAGTTTCAGACAGAGTTGAACTAGATATGGTCCGTATGTGTGTGAAACACCATTCTTTTGCTCTGAGCACACTCAAGTTTCCCTTTGTATTAGAGACTCTAGAATGCAAGAGTGTGCTTCTTGCTATAGAGCAGAGTGTGTTTCATGGATGAGAACTGTGCTGTGTGTTTCTCTTCAGAAATGGAGTTCAATCCCACGGTCTGTGTCTTCCTACAAGCAAAATTTCTTTTCAGGTAAGGGTAGGCACTCTTCAGCTCAAAGGACCTGCATCGTTCACGAAGCTCACACATTTCTCTATTAAACGGAAAATCATTGGATGTTACAGGACCTATGATTTGTATCAGTTTCAGATAGAGTTGAACTAGATATGTTCCGTATTTGTAGGAAACACTGTTCTTTTTTCTGAGCACACTCAGTTTTCCTGCTGTATTAGAGACTCTACAAAGCAAGAGCATGTTTCTTGCTCTAAAGCAGAGTGTGTTTCATGGATAGGAACTGTGCTTTGTGTTTCCCTCAGAAATGGAGTTCAATCCCAAGCTCTGTGTCTCCGTACAAGCAATACTTCGTTTCAGGTAAAGGCAGTAACTTTTCAGCTCAAAGGAAACTACAACATTCACGCAGCTCACACGTTTGTCGCTCTAAATTGAAAAGCATTGGATGTTAGAGGACCTGTGGTATTTATCAGTTTCAGAAGCAGTGTTGAACAAGATATGGTCCATATGTGTAGAAAACACCGTTCTTTTGTTCTGAGCACACTCAGGTTTCCTGCTTAATTAGAGAAATTAGAAAGCAAAAGCTTGGTTCTTGCCCTATTTCAGAGTGTTTTTCATGGATGAGAACTGTGCTGTGTGTTTCCCGTCAGAAATGGAGTTAAATCCCAGGCTCTGTTTCTTCCTATAAGCAATAATTCGTTTCATGTAAACGCAGTCACTTTTCAGCTCAAAGGAGCTACATTGTTCACGCAGCTCACACGTTTGTCTCTATTAACTGAAATCCATTGGAGGTTATAGTACCTGTGGTTTTTATCAGTTTCAGAAGCAGAGTTGAAATAGATATGTTCCGTATGTTTAGGAAACACCTTTTTTTGTTCTGAGCACACTCACTTTTCATGAAGTATTAGACACTATAGAAAGGAAGAGCTTGGTTCTTGCTGTAAAGCAGAGTGTTTTTCATGGATGAGAACTGTGCTGTGTGTTTCCCGTCAGAAATGGAGTTAAATCCCAGGCTCTGTGTCTTCCTACAGGCAATAATTTGTTTCATGTAAACGCAGTCGCTTTTCTGCTCAAAGGAGCTACATCGCTTCATGCAGCTCACACGTTTGTCGCTCTTAACTGAAAACCATTAGAGTTTAGAGGACCTGTGGTTTGTATAAGTTTCAGAAGCAGAGTTGAACTAGATATGGTCTGAATGTGTGGGAAACACAGTTCTTTTTGTCTGAGCACACTCATGTTTCCTTCTGTTTTAGAGACTCTAGAAAGCAAGACCGTGCTTCTTACTCTAAAGCAGAAAGTTTTTCATGGCTGAGAACTGTGCTGTGTGTTTCACTTCAGAAATGGAGTTCAATCCCACGATCTGTGTCTCCCTACAAGCAAAATTTCTTTTCAGGTAACGGTAGTCACTCTTCAGCTCTAAGGACCTGCATCGTTCACAAAGCTCACACATTTCTCTTCTAAACGGACAATCATTGGATGTTACAGGACCTATGGTTTGTATCAGATTCAGACAGAGTTGAACTAGATATGTTCCGTTTGTGTAGGAAACACTGTTCTTTTTTCTGAGCACACTCAGTTTTCCTGCTGTATTAGAGACTCTGGAAAGCAAGAGCATGTTTCTTGCTCTAAAGCAGAGTGTGTTTCATGGAGAGGAACTGTGGTTTGTGTTTCCCTCAGAAATGAAGTGCAATCCCAGGCTCTGTGTCTTCGTTCAAGCAATACTTCGTTTCAGGTAAAGGCAGTAACTTTTCACCTCAAAGGAAACTACAACATTCACGCAGCTCACACGTTTGTCGCTCTTAATTGAAAAGCATTGGATGTTAGAGGACCTGTGGTATTTATCAGTTTCAGAAGCTGAGTTGAACTAGATATGGTCCGTATGTGTAGAAATCACCTTTCTTTTGTTCAGAGCACACTCAGGTTTCCTGCTTTATTAGAGAAATTAGAAAGCAAAAGCTTGGTTCTTGCTCTATAGCAGAGTGTTTTTCATGGATGAGAACTGTGCTGTGTGTTTCCCATCAGAAATGGAGTTAAATCCCAGGCTCTGTGTCTTCCTATAGGCAATAATTCGTTTCATGTAAACGCAGTCACTTTTCAGCACAAAGGAGCTACATTGTTCACGCAGCTCACACGTGTGTCGCTCTTAACTGAAATCCATTGGAGGTTAGAGGACATGTGGTTTGTATCAGTTTTAGAAGCAGAGTAGAACTAGATATGGTCCGAATGTGTGGGAAACACAGTTCTTTTGGTCTGAGCACACTCATGTTTCCTTCTGTTTTAGAGACTCTAGAAAGCAAGACCATTCTTCTTATTATAAAGCAGAGTGTGTTTCATGGATGAGAACTGTGCTGTGTTTCCCTTCAGAAATGGAGTTAAATCCCAGGCTCTGTGTCTTCCTACAAGCAAGACATCATTTCAGGTAATTCTAATCACTTTTCAGCTCAAAGGACCTACATTGATCATGAAGCTCACACATTTCTCTCCTTAACTGACAAGCATTGGATGTTAGAGGACCTGTGGTTTGTATCACTTTCAGAATCAGAGTTGAACTAGATATTGTCCTTTTTTGTAGAAAACACCGTTCTTCTGTTCTGAGCACACTCAGGCTTCCTGCTGTATTAGAGAAAGTAGAAAGCAAAAGCTTGGTTCTTCTCTATAGCAGAGTGTTTTTCATGGATGAGAACTGTGCTGTGCGTTTCCTTTAGAAATGGAGTTAAAGGCGAAGCTCTGTGTCTTCCTACAAGCTAGAAAACGTTTCAGGTAAACACCGTCACTTTACAGCTCAAATGAAGCTACATTGTTCACGAAGCTCACATATTTCTCTTCTATTCTAAAGCAGAAAGGGTTTCAAGGATGAGAACTGTGCTGTGTGTTTCCCTTCAGAAATGGAGCAAATCCCATGCTCTTTTTCTTCCTACAAGCAATATTTCGTTTCAGGTAAGGGTAGTCACTTTTCAGCTCAACGGACATGCATCGTTCATGAAGCTCACACATTTCTCTTCTTAACGGACAAGCATGGGATGTTAGAGGACCTATGGTTTGTCTCAGTTTTAGAAGCAGATTTGAACTAGATATGGTCCGTATGTGTGTGAAACACCATTCTTTTGCTCTGAGCACACTCACGTTTCCCTTTGTATTAGAGACTCTAGAAAGCAAGAGCGTGCTTCTTGCTCTAAAGCAGAGTGTGTTTCATGGATGAGAACTGTGCTGGGAGTTTCCCCTCAGAAATGGGGTTCAATCCCAGGTTCTGTGTCTTCCTACAGGCAAGACTTCGTTTCAGGTAAACACAGTCACTTTTCAGCTCAAAGGAAGATACATCGTTCACAAAGCTCACACGTTTCTCGCTCTTAACTGAAAAGCATTGGATGTTAGAGTACCTGGGGTTTGTATCACTTTCAATGCAGAGTTGAACTAGATATGGTCCATATGTGTAGGACACACAGTTCCTTTGTACTGAGCACATCACATTTCCTGCTGTATTAGAGACTCTAGAAAGCAAGTGCGTGCTTCTTGCTCTAAAGCAGAGTGTGTTTCATGGATGAGAACTGTGCTGTGCATTTCCATCAGAAATGGAGTTCAATCCCAAGCTCTGTGTCTTCCTAAAAGCAAGACACCGTTTCATGTAAACACAGTCACTTTTCAGCTAAAATGAAGCTACATCGTTCACGAAGCACACGTTTGTCGATCTTAATTGGAAAGCATTGGATGTTATAGGACCTGTGGTTTTTATCAGTTTCAGAAGCAGAGTTGAACTAGACATGTTCTGTATATTTAGGAAACACTGTTCTTTGTTCTGAGGACACTCACTTTTCCTGCAGTATTAGAGTCTCTAGAAAGCAAGAGCTTGGTTCTTGCTCTAAAGCAGAGTGTTTTTCATGGATGAGAACTGTGCTGTGTGTTTCCCTTTAGAAATTGAGTTAAATCCCAGGCTCTGTGTCTTCCTAAAAGCAAAATTTCTTTTCAGGTAAGGGTAGTCACTTTTCAGCTCAAAGGACCTGCATCGTTCATGAACCTCACACATTTCTCTTCTTAACGGACAAGCATTGGATGTTAGAGGACCTATGGTTTGTCTCAGTTTCAGACAGAGTTGAACTAGATATGGTCCGTATGTGTGTGAAACACCGTTCTTTTGCTCTGAGCACACTCAAGTTTCCCTTTGTATTAGAGACTCTAGAATGCAAGAGTGTGCGTCTTGCTATAGAGCAGAGTGTGTTTCATGGATGAGAACTGTGCTGTGTGTTTCACTTCAGAAATGGAGTTCAATCCCACGGTCTGTGTCTTCCTACAAGCAAAATTTCATTTCAGGTAAGGGTAGTCACTCTTCAGCTCAAAGGATCTGCATCGTTCACGAAGCTCACACATTTCTCTTCTAAACGGAAAGTCATTGGATGTTACAGGACCTATGGTTTGTATCAGTTTCAGATAGAGTTGAACTAGATGTTTTCTGTATGTGTAGGAAACACTATTCTTTTTTCTGAGCACACTCAGTTTTCCTGCTGTATTAGAGACTCTAGAAAGCAAGAGCATGTTTCTTGCTCTAAAGCAGAGTGTGTTTCATGGATAGGAACTGTGCTTTGTGTTTCCCTCAGAAATGGAGTGCAATCCCAGGCTCTGTGTCTCCGTCCAAGCAATACTTCGTTTCAGGTAAAGGCAGTAACTTTTCAGTTCAAAGGAAACTACAACATTCACGCAGCTCACACGTTTGCCGCTCTAAATTGAAAAGCATTGGATGTTAGAGGACCTGTGGTATTTATCAGTTTCAGAAGCAGAGTTGAACAAGATATGGTCCATACGTGTAGAAAACACCGTTCTTTTGTTTTGAGCCCACTCAGGTTTCCTGCTTTATTAGAGAAATTAGAAAGCAAAAGCTTGGTTCTGGCTCTATAGCAGAGTGTTTTTCATGGATGAGAACTGTGCTATGTGTTTCCCGTCAGAAATGGAGTTAAATCCCAGGCTCTGTTTCTTCCTATAAGCAATAATTCGTTTCATGTAAACGCAGTCACTTTTCAGCTCAAAGGAGCTACATTGTTCACGCAACTCACACGTTTGTCACTATTATCTGAAATCCATTGGAGGTTATAGGACCTGTGGTTTGTATCAGTTTCAGAAGCAGAGTTGAACTAACTATGGGCCGAATGAGTGGGAAACACAGTTCTTTTGGTCTGAGCACACTCATATTTCCTTCTGTTTTAGAGCTTTAGAAAGCAAGATCATTCATCTTACTATAAAGCAGAGTGTGTTTCATGGATGAGAACCTTGCTGTGTGTTTCACTTCAGAAATGGAGTTAAATCCCAGGATCTCTGTCTTCCTACAAGCAAGAAATCATTTCAGGTAAACACAGTCACTTTACAGCTCAAAAGAAGCTTCATCGTTCACGAAGCTCACATATTTCTCTTCTTAACGGACAAGCATTGGATGTTAGAGGACCTATGGTTTGTATCAGTTTCAGACCGAGTTGAAATAGATGTGGTCTGTATGTGTGGGAAACACCGTTCTTTTGCTCTGAGCACACTCACGTTTCCCTCTGTATTAGAGAATCTAGAAAGCATGAACGTGCTTCTTGCTCTAAAGCAGAGTGTCTTTCATGGATGAGAACTGTGCTGGGATTTTTCTTGAGAAATGGAGTTCAATCCCAGGCTCTGTGTCTTCCTACAAGCAAGACTTCGTTTCAGGTAAACACAGTCACTTTTCAGCTCAAAGGAAGCTACATCGTTCACAAAGCTCACATGATTCTCGCTCTTAAGTGACAAGCATGGGATGTTAGAGGACCAGTGATTGTATCAGTTTTAGAAGCAGAGTTGAACTATATATGTTCCCTATGTGTAAGAAACACCGTTCCTTTGTTCGGAGCACACTCATGTTTCCTGCTGTATTAGAGACACTAGAAAGCAAAAGCGTGCTTCTTGCTCTAAAGCAGAGTTTGTTTCATTGATGAGAACTGTGCTGTGCGTTTCCTTCAGAAATGGAGTTAAATCCCAGGCTCTGTGTCTTTCTACAAGCAAAATTTCTTTTCAGGTAAGCGTAGTCACTTTTCAGCTCAAAGGACCTGCATCGTTCACGAAGCTCACACATTTCTCTTCTTAACGGACATGCATTGGATGTTAGAGGACCTATGGTTTGTATCAGTTTCAGACAGAGTTGAACTAGATATGGTCTGTATGTGTGGGAAACACCGTTCTTTTGCTGTGAGCACACTCAGGTTTCCCTCTGTATTAGAGACTCTAGAAAGCAAGAGCGTGCTTCTTGCTCTAAAGCAGAGTGTGTTTCATGGATGAGAACTGTGCTGGGAATTTCCCTTCAGAAATGAAGTTCAATCCCAGTGTCTGTGTCTTCCTACAAGCAAGATTTCTTTTCAGATAAACACAGTCACTTTTCAGCTCAAAGGAATCTACGTCGTTCACAAAGCTCACACGTTTCTCGCTCTTAACTGAAAAGCATTGGATGTTAGAGGACCTGTGGTTTGTATCACTTTCAGAAGCAGAGTTGAACTATATGTGAACCATATGTGTAGGACACACATTTCTTTTGTTCTGAGCACATTACTTTTCCTGCTGTATTAGAGACTCTAGAAAGCAAGAGCATGCTTCTTGCTCTAAAGCAGAGTGTGTTTCATGGATGAGAACTGTGGTGTGCATTTCCTTTAGAAATGGAGTTATATCCCAAGTTCTGTGTCTTCCTACAGGCAAGAAATCGTTTCAGGTAAACACAGTCACTTAACAGCTCAAATGAAGCTACATCATTCACGAAGCTCAGACGTTTGTCGCTCTTAATTGAAAAGCATTGGATGTTAGAGGACCTGTGGTTTTTATCAGTTTCAGAAGCAGAGTTGACCTAGATATGTTCCGTATGTTTAGGAAACACCATTCTTTTGTTCTGAACACAGTCACTTTTCATGCAGTATTAGAGACTCTAGAAAGCAAGAGCTTGGTTCTTGCTCTATAGCAGAGTGTTTTTCATGGATGAGAACTGTGCTGTGTGTCTCCCGTCAGATATGGAGTTAAATAATAGGCTCTGTGTCTTCCTACAGGCAATTATTCGTTTCATGTAAACGCAGTCACTTTTCAGCTCAAAGGAGCTACATCGTTTACGCAGCGCACATGTTTGTTGCTCTTAACTGAAAACCATTGGAGGTTAGAGGACCTGTGGTTTGTATAAGTTTCAGAAGCAGAGTTGAGCTAGATATGGTCCGAATGTGTAGGAAACACAGTTCTTTTGGCCCAATCACACTCATGTTTCCTTCTGTTTTAGAGACTCTAGAAAACAAGACCGTGCTTCTAACTCTAAAGCAGAAAGTGTTTCAAGCATGAGAACTGTGCTGTGTGTTTCCCTTCAGAAATGGAGTTAAATCCCACTCTCTGTGTCTTCCTACAAGCAAAATTTCTTTTCAGGTAAGGGTAGTCACTTTTCAGCTCAAAGGACCTGCATCGTTCATGAAGCTCACACATTTCTCTTCTTAACTGACAAGCATTGGATGTTAGAGGACCTATGGTTTGTATCAGTTTTAGACAGAGTTGAACTACATATGGTCCGTTTGTGTGGGAAACACCGTTGTTTTGCTCTGAGCACACTCACGTTTCCCTTTGTATTAGAAACCCTAGAAAGCAAGAGCATGCTTCTTGTTCTAAAGCAGACAGTGTTTCATGGATGACAATTGTGCTGTGTGTCTCCCTTCTGAAATGGAGTTCAATCCCAGGGTCTGTGTCTTACTACATGCAAGAATTCGTTTCATGTAATCGCAGTCACTTTTTAGCTCAAAGGAAGCTACTCGTTCACAAAGCTCACATGTTGGTCGCTCTTAAGTGACAAGCATGGGATGTTAGAGGACCTGTGGTTTGTATCAGTTTTAGCAGCAGAGTTGAAGTATTTATGTTCCCAATGTGTAAGAAACACCGTTCCTTTGTTCGGAGCACACACACCTTTCCTGCTGTATTAGAGACACTAAAAAGCAAGTGCGTGCTTCTTGCTCTAAAGCAGAGTGTGTTTCATGGATGAGAACTGTGCTTGTAGTTTCGCTTCAGAAATGGAGTTAAATCCCAGGCTCTGTTTCTTCCTACAAGCAAGACTTCGTTTCAGGTAAACACAGTCACTTTTCATCTCAAAGGAAGCTACATCGTTCACAAAGCTCACACGTTTCTCGCTCTTAAATGAAAAGCATTGGATGTTAGAGGACCTGGGGTTTGTATCACTTTCAGAAGCAGAGTTGAACTAGATATGGTCCATATGTCTAGGACACACAGTTCTTTTGTTCCGAGCACATCACGTATCCTGCTGTATTAGAGACTCTAGAAAGCAAGAGCGGGCTTCTTGCTCTAAAGCAGAGTGTGTTTCATGGGTGAGAACTGTGCTTTGTGTTTCCCTTCAGAAATGGAGTTACATCCCAGGGTCTGTGTCTTCCTACAAGCAAGACTTCGTTTCAAGTAAACACAGTCACTTTTCAGCTAAAATGAAGCTACTTAGTTCACGAAGATTATACGTTTGTCGATCTTAATTGAAAAACATTGGATGTTAGAGGACCTGTGGTTTTTATCAGTTTCAGAAGCAGAGTTGAACTAGATATGGTCCGAATGTGTGGGAAACACAGTTCTTTTGGTCTGAGCACACTCATGTTTCATTCCCTTTTAGAGACTCTAGAAAGCAAGACCGTGCTTCTTACTCTAAAGTAGAAAGTGTTTCATGGATGAGAACTGTGCTATGTGTTTCCCTTCAGAAATGGAGTTAAATCCCACGCTCTGTGTCTTCCTACAAGCAAAATTTCTTTTCAGGTAAGGGGAGTGACTTTTCAGCTCAAAGGACCTGCAACGTTCACGAAGCTCACACATTTCTCTTCTTAACAGAGAAGCATTGGCTGTTAGAGGACCTATGGTTTGTATCAGTTCCAGACAGAGTTGAACTAGATATGATCCGTATGTGTGGGAAACTCTGATCTTTTCCTCTGAGCACACTCACGTTTCCCTCTGTATTACAGACTCTAGAAGACAAGAGCGTGCTTCTTGCTCTAAAGCAGAGTGTGTTTCATGAATGAGAACTGTGCTGGGATATTCCCTTCAGAAATGGAGTTCAATCCCAGTCTCTGTGTCTTTCTACAAGCAAGACTTCGTTTCAGGTAAACACAGTAACTTTTCAGCTCAAAGGAAGCTACATTGTTCACAAAGCTCACACGTTTGTCGCTCTTACATGAAAAGCATTGGATGTTAGATGACCTATGTTTTTTATAACTTTTAGAATCAGAGTTGAACTAGATTGTTCCGTATGTTAGGAAACACTGTTCTTTGGTTCTGAGCACACTAACTTATCCTGCAGTATTAGAGACTCTAGAAAGCAAGAGCTTGGTTCTTGCTCTATAGCAGAGTGTTTTCATGGATGAGAACTGTGCTGTGTGTTTCCTGTCAGAAATGGAATTAAATACCAGGCTCTGTGTCTTCCTGCAGGCAATAATTCGTTTCATGTAAACGCAGTCACTTTTCAGCTCAAAGGAGCTACATTGTTCACCCAGCTCACACGTTTGTCGCTCTTAACTGAAATCCATTAGAGGTTAGAGGACCTGTGGTTTGCATAAATTTCAGAAGCAGGGTTTAACTAGATATGGTCCGAATGTGTGGGAAACACAGTTCTTTTGCTCTGAGCACACTCATGTTTCCTTCTGTTTTAGAGACTCTAGAAAGCAAGACCGTGCTTCTTACTCTAAAGCAGAAAATGTTTCATGGATGAGAACTGTGCTGTGTGTTTTCCTTCAGAAATGGAGTTATATACCACTCTCTGTGTCCTCCTACAAACAAAATTTCTTTTCAGGTAAGGGTAGTCATTTTTCAGCTCAAAGGACCTGCATCGTTCACGAAGCTCACACATTTCTCTTCTTAACAGAGAAGCATTGGATGTTAGAGGACCTTTGGTTTGTATCAGTTTCAGACAGAGTTGAACTAGATATGGTCTGTATGTGTGGGAAACTCCGATCTTTTGCTCTGAGCACACTCACGTTTCCCTCGGTATTAGAGAGTCTAGAAAGCAAGAGCGTGCTTCCTGCTCTAAAGCAGAGTGTATTTCATGGATGAGAAGTGTGTTGGGAGTTTCCCTTCAGAAATGGAGTTCAATCCCAGGCTCTTTGTCTTCCTACAAGCAAGACTACGTTTCAGGTAAACACAATCACTTTTCAGCTCAAAGGAAGCTACATCGTTCACAAAGCTCACACGTTTGTCGCTCTTCATTGAAAAGCATTGGATGTTAGAGGACCTGTGTTTTTTATCACTTTCAGAAACAGAGTTGAACTAGATATGTTCCGTATGTTTAGGAAACACCGTTCTTTTGTTCTGAGCACACTCACTTTTCATGTAGTATTAGAGACTCTTGAAAGCAAGAGCTTGGTTCTTGCTCTATAGCAGAGTGTTTTTCATGGATGAGAACTATGCTGTGTGATTCCCGTCAGAAATGGAGTTAAATCCCAGGCTCTGTGTCTTCCTACAGGCAATAATTCGTTTCATGTAAACGCAGTCACTTTTCAGCTCAAAGGAGCTTCATTGTTCACCCAGCTCACACGTTTGTCGCTGTTAACAGAAATTCTTTGGAGGTTAGAGGACCTGTGGTTTGTATCAGTTTCAGAAGCAGAGTTGAACTAGCTATGGGCCGAATGAGTGGGAACCACAGTTCTTTTGGTCTGAGCACACTCATGTTTCCTTCTGTTTTAGAGATTTTAGAAAGCAACATCATTCATCTTACTATAAAGCAGAGTGTGTTTCATGGATGAGAACCTTGCTGTGTGTTTCACTTCAGAAATGGAGTTAAATCCCAGGATCTCTGTCTTCCTACAAGCAAGAAATCATTTCAGGTAAACACAGTCACTTTACAGCTCAAAAGAAGCTTCATCGTTCACGAAGCTCACATATTTCTCTTCTTAACGGACAAGCATTGGATGTTAGAGGACCTATGGTTTGTATCAGTTTCAGACCGAGTTGAAATAGATGTGGTCTGTATGTGTGGGAAACACCGTTCTTTTGCTCTGAGCACACTCACGTTTCCCTCTGTATTAGAGAATCTAGAAAGCATGAACGTGCTTCTTGCTCTAAAGCAGAGTGTCTTTCATGGATGAGAACTGTGCTGGGATTTTTCTTGAGAAATGGAGTTCAATCCCAGGCTCTGTGTCTTCCTACAAGCAAGACTTCGTTTCAGGTAAACACAGTCACTTTTCAGCTCAAAGGAAGCTACATCGTTCACAAAGCTCACATGATTCTCGCTCTTAAGTGACAAGCATGGGATGTTAGAGGACCAGTGATTGTATCAGTTTTAGAAGCAGAGTTGAACTATATATGTTCCCTATGTGTAAGAAACACCGTTCCTTTGTTCGGAGCACACTCATGTTTCCTGCTGTATTAGAGACACTAGAAAGCAAAAGCGTGCTTCTTGCTCTAAAGCAGAGTTTGTTTCATTGATGAGAACTGTGCTGTGCGTTTCCTTCAGAAATGGAGTTAAATCCCAGGCTCTGTGTCTTTCTACAAGCAAAATTTCTTTTCAGGTAAGCGTAGTCACTTTTCAGCTCAAAGGACCTGCATCGTTCACGAAGCTCACACATTTCTCTTCTTAACGGACATGCATTGGATGTTAGAGGACCTATGGTTTGTATCAGTTTCAGACAGAGTTGAACTAGATATGGTCTGTATGTGTGGGAAACACCGTTCTTTTGCTGTGAGCACACTCAGGTTTCCCTCTGTATTAGAGACTCTAGAAAGCAAGAGCGTGCTTCTTGCTCTAAAGCAGAGTGTGTTTCATGGATGAGAACTGTGCTGGGAATTTCCCTTCAGAAATGAAGTTCAATCCCAGTGTCTGTGTCTTCCTACAAGCAAGATTTCTTTTCAGATAAACACAGTCACTTTTCAGCTCAAAGGAATCTACGTCGTTCACAAAGCTCACACGTTTCTCGCTCTTAACTGAAAAGCATTGGATGTTAGAGGACCTGTGGTTTGTATCACTTTCAGAAGCAGAGTTGAACTATATGTGAACCATATGTGTAGGACACACATTTCTTTTGTTCTGAGCACATTACTTTTCCTGCTGTATTAGAGACTCTAGAAAGCAAGAGCATGCTTCTTGCTCTAAAGCAGAGTGTGTTTCATGGATGAGAACTGTGGTGTGCATTTCCTTTAGAAATGGAGTTATATCCCAAGTTCTGTGTCTTCCTACAGGCAAGAAATCGTTTCAGGTAAACACAGTCACTTAACAGCTCAAATGAAGCTACATCATTCACGAAGCTCAGACGTTTGTCGCTCTTAATTGAAAAGCATTGGATGTTAGAGGACCTGTGGTTTTTATCAGTTTCAGAAGCAGAGTTGACCTAGATATGTTCCGTATGTTTAGGAAACACCATTCTTTTGTTCTGAACACAGTCACTTTTCATGCAGTATTAGAGACTCTAGAAAGCAAGAGCTTGGTTCTTGCTCTATAGCAGAGTGTTTTTCATGGATGAGAACTGTGCTGTGTGTCTCCCGTCAGATATGGAGTTAAATAATAGGCTCTGTGTCTTCCTACAGGCAATTATTCGTTTCATGTAAACGCAGTCACTTTTCAGCTCAAAGGAGCTACATCGTTTACGCAGCGCACATGTTTGTTGCTCTTAACTGAAAACCATTGGAGGTTAGAGGACCTGTGGTTTGTATAAGTTTCAGAAGCAGAGTTGAGCTAGATATGGTCCGAATGTGTAGGAAACACAGTTCTTTTGGCCCAATCACACTCATGTTTCCTTCTGTTTTAGAGACTCTAGAAAACAAGACCGTGCTTCTAACTCTAAAGCAGAAAGTGTTTCAAGCATGAGAACTGTGCTGTGTGTTTCCCTTCAGAAATGGAGTTAAATCCCACTCTCTGTGTCTTCCTACAAGCAAAATTTCTTTTCAGGTAAGGGTAGTCACTTTTCAGCTCAAAGGACCTGCATCGTTCATGAAGCTCACACATTTCTCTTCTTAACTGACAAGCATTGGATGTTAGAGGACCTATGGTTTGTATCAGTTTTAGACAGAGTTGAACTACATATGGTCCGTTTGTGTGGGAAACACCGTTGTTTTGCTCTGAGCACACTCACGTTTCCCTTTGTATTAGAAACCCTAGAAAGCAAGAGCATGCTTCTTGTTCTAAAGCAGACAGTGTTTCATGGATGACAATTGTGCTGTGTGTTTCCCTTCTGAAATGGAGTTCAATCCCAGGGTCTGTGTCTTACTACATGCAAGAATTCGTTTCATGTAATCGCAGTCACTTTTTAGCTCAAAGGAAGCTACTCGTTCACAAAGCTCACATGTTGGTCGCTCTTAAGTGACAAGCATGGGATGTTAGAGGACCTGTGGTTTGTATCAGTTTTAGCAGCAGAGTTGAAGTATTTATGTTCCCAATGTGTAAGAAACACCGTTCCTTTGTTCGGAGCACACACACCTTTCCTGCTGTATTAGAGACACTAAAAAGCAAGTGCGTGCTTCTTGCTCTAAAGCAGAGTGTGTTTCATGGATGAGAACTGTGCTTGTAGTTTCGCTTCAGAAATGGAGTTAAATCCCAGGCTCTGTTTCTTCCTACAAGCAAGACTTCGTTTCAGGTAAACACAGTCACTTTTCATCTCAAAGGAAGCTACATCGTTCACAAAGCTCACACGTTTCTCGCTCTTAAATGAAAAGCATTGGATGTTAGAGGACCTGGGGTTTGTATCACTTTCAGAAGCAGAGTTGAACTAGATATGGTCCATATGTCTAGGACACACAGTTCTTTTGTTCCGAGCACATCACGTATCCTGCTGTATTAGAGACTCTAGAAAGCAAGAGCGGGCTTCTTGCTCTAAAGCAGAGTGTGTTTCATGGGTGAGAACTGTGCTTTGTGTTTCCCTTCAGAAATGGAGTTACATCCCAGGGTCTGTGTCTTCCTACAAGCAAGACTTCGTTTCAAGTAAACACAGTCACTTTTCAGCTAAAATGAAGCTACTTAGTTCACGAAGATTATACGTTTGTCGATCTTAATTGAAAAACATTGGATGTTAGAGGACCTGTGGTTTTTATCAGTTTCAGAAGCAGAGTTGAACTAGATATGGTCCGAATGTGTGGGAAACACAGTTCTTTTGGTCTGAGCACACTCATGTTTCATTCCCTTTTAGACACTCTAGAAAGCAAGACCGTGCTTCTTACTCTAAAGTAGAAAGTGTTTCATGGATGAGAACTGTGCTATGTGTTTCCCTTCAGAAATGGAGTTAAATCCCACGCTCTGTGTCTTCCTACAAGCAAAATTTCTTTTCAGGTAAGGGGAGTGACTTTTCAGCTCAAAGGACCTGCAACGTTCACGAAGCTCACACATTTCTCTTCTTAACAGAGAAGCATTGGCTGTTAGAGGACCTATGGTTTGTATCAGTTCCAGACAGAGTTGAACTAGATATGATCCGTATGTGTGGGAAACTCTGATCTTTTCCTCTGAGCACACTCACGTTTCCCTCTGTATTACAGACTCTAGAAGACAAGAGCGTGCTTCTTGCTCTAAAGCAGAGTGTGTTTCATGAATGAGAACTGTGCTGGGATATTCCCTTCAGAAATGGAGTTCAATCCCAGTCTCTGTGTCTTTCTACAAGCAAGACTTCGTTTCAGGTAAACACAGTAACTTTTCAGCTCAAAGGAAGCTACATTGTTCACAAAGCTCACACGTTTGTCGCTCTTACATGAAAAGCATTGGATGTTAGATGACCTATGTTTTTTATAACTTTTAGAATCAGAGTTGAACTAGATTGTTCCGTATGTTAGGAAACACTGTTCTTTGGTTCTGAGCACACTAACTTATCCTGCAGTATTAGAGACTCTAGAAAGCAAGAGCTTGGTTCTTGCTCTATAGCAGAGTGTTTTCATGGATGAGAACTGTGCTGTGTGTTTCCTGTCAGAAATGGAATTAAATACCAGGCTCTGTGTCTTCCTGCAGGCAATAATTCGTTTCATGTAAACGCAGTCACTTTTCAGCTCAAAGGAGCTACATTGTTCACCCAGCTCACACGTTTGTCGCTCTTAACTGAAATCCATTAGAGGTTAGAGGACCTGTGGTTTGCATAAATTTCAGAAGCAGGGTTTAACTAGATATGGTCCGAATGTGTGGGAAACACAGTTCTTTTGCTCTGAGCACACTCATGTTTCCTTCTGTTTTAGAGACTCTAGAAAGCAAGACCGTGCTTCTTACTCTAAAGCAGAAAATGTTTCATGGATGAGAACTGTGCTGTGTGTTTTCCTTCAGAAATGGAGTTATATACCACTCTCTGTGTCCTCCTACAAACAAAATTTCTTTTCAGGTAAGGGTAGTCATTTTTCAGCTCAAAGGACCTGCATCGTTCACGAAGCTCACACATTTCTCTTCTTAACAGAGAAGCATTGGATGTTAGAGGACCTTTGGTTTGTATCAGTTTCAGACAGAGTTGAACTAGATATGGTCTGTATGTGTGGGAAACTCCGATCTTTTGCTCTGAGCACACTCACGTTTCCCTCGGTATTAGAGAGTCTAGAAAGCAAGAGCGTGCTTCCTGCTCTAAAGCAGAGTGTATTTCATGGATGAGAAGTGTGTTGGGAGTTTCCCTTCAGAAATGGAGTTCAATCCCAGGCTCTTTGTCTTCCTACAAGCAAGACTACGTTTCAGGTAAACACAATCACTTTTCAGCTCAAAGGAAGCTACATCGTTCACAAAGCTCACACGTTTGTCGCTCTTCATTGAAAAGCATTGGATGTTAGAGGACCTGTGTTTTTTATCACTTTCAGAAACAGAGTTGAACTAGATATGTTCCGTATGTTTAGGAAACACCGTTCTTTTGTTCTGAGCACACTCACTTTTCATGTAGTATTAGAGACTCTTGAAAGCAAGAGCTTGGTTCTTGCTCTATAGCAGAGTGTTTTTCATGGATGAGAACTATGCTGTGTGATTCCCGTCAGAAATGGAGTTAAATCCCAGGCTCTGTGTCTTCCTACAGGCAATAATTCGTTTCATGTAAACGCAGTCACTTTTCAGCTCAAAGGAGCTTCATTGTTCACCCAGCTCACACGTTTGTCGCTGTTAACAGAAATTCTTTGGAGGTTAGAGGACCTGTGGTTTGTATCAGTTTCAGAAGCAGAGTTGAACTAGCTATGGGCCGAATGAGTGGGAACCACAGTTCTTTTGGTCTGAGCACACTCATGTTTCCTTCTGTTTTAGAGATTTTAGAAAGCAACATCATTCATCTTATTATAAAGCAGAGTGTGTTTCATGGATGAGAACTCTGCTGTGTGTTTCCCTTCAGAAATGGAGATAAATCCCAGGCTCTCTGTCTTCCTACAAGCAAGAAATCGTTTCAGGTAATTCTAATCTCTTTTCAGCTCAAAGGACCTACATTGATCACAAAGCTCACACATTTCTCTTCTTAACGGACAAGCATTGGATGTTACAGGATCTGTGGTTTGTATCACTTTCAGAATCAGAGTTGAAATAGATACGGTCCTTTTGTTTAGAAAACACCGTTCTTCTGTACTGAGCATACTCAGGCTTCCTGCTGTATTAGAGAAATTAGAAAGCAAAAGCTTTGTTCTTGCTCTATAGTAGAGGGTTTTTAATGGATGAGAACTGTGCTGTGCGTTACCTTTAGAAATGGAGTTAAAGGCGAAGCTCTGTGTCTTCCTACAAGCAAGAAATCGTTGCAGGTAAACACAGTCACTTTACAGCTCAAATGAAGCTTCATCGTTCACGAAGCTCACATATTTCTCTTCTTAACGGACAAGCATTGGATGTTAGAGGACCTATGGTTTGTATCAGTTTCAGACAGAGTTGAAATAGATGTAGTCCGTGTGTGTGGGAAACACCGTTCTTTTGCTCTGAGCACACTCAGGATTCCCTCTATATTAGAGAATCTAGAAAGCATGAGCGTGCTTCTTGCTCTAAAGCAGAGTGTGTTTCATGGATGAGAACTGTGCTGGGATTTTCCTTGAGAAATGGAGTTCAATCCCAGGCTCTGTGTCTTCCTATAAGCAAGACTTCGTTTCAGGTAAACACAGTCACTTTTCAGCTCAAAGGAAGCTACATCGTTGACAAAGCTCACATGTTTCTCGCTCTTAAGTGACATGCATGGGATGTTAGAGGACCAGTGATTGTATCAGTTTTAGAAGCAGAGTTGAACTATATATGTTTCCTATGTGTAAGAAACACCGTTCTTTTGTTCGGAGCACACTCATGTTTCCTGCTGTATTAGAGACACTTGAAAGCAAAAGCTTGCTTCTTGCTCTAAAGCAGAGTTTGTTTCATGGATGAGAACTGTGCTGTGCGTTTCCTTCAGAAATGGAGTTAAATCCCAGGCTCTGTGTCTTTCTACAAGCAAAAATTCTTTTCAGGTAAGGGTAGTCACTTTTCAGCTCAAAGGACCTGCATCGTTCACGAAGCTTACACATTTCTCTTCTTAACGGAAAAGCATTGGATGTTAGAGGACCTATGGTTTGTATCAGTTTCAGACAGAGTTGAACTAGATATGGTCTGTATGTGTGGGAAACGCCGTTCTTTCGCTGTGAGCACACTCAGGTTTCCCTCTGTATTAGAGACTCTAGAAAGCAAGAGCGTGCTTCTTGCTATAAAGCAGAGTGTGTTTCATGGATGAGGACTATGCTGGGAGTTTCCCTTCAGAAATGAAGTTCAATCCCAGTGTCTGTGTCTTCCTACAAGCAAGATTTCTTTTCAGATAAACACAGTCACTTTTCAGCTCAAAGGAATCTACGTCGTTCACAAAGCTCACACGTTTCTCGCTCTTAACTGAAAAGCATTGGATGTTAGAGGACCTGTGGTTTGTATCACTTTCAGAAGCAGAGTTGAACTATATGTGAACCATATGTGTAGGACACACATTTCTTTTGTTCTGAGCACATTATTTTCCTGCTGTATTAGAGACTCTAGAAAGCAAGAGCATGCTTCTTGCTCTAAAGCAGAGTGTGTTTCATGGATGAGAACGGTGGTGTGCATTTCCTTTAGAAATGGAGTTAAATCCCAAGCTCTGTGTCTTCCAACAGGCAAGAAATCGTTTCAGGTAAACACAGTCACTTAACAGCTCAAATGAAGCTACATCATTCACGAAGCTCAGACGTTTGTTGCTCTTAATTGAAAAGCATTGGATGTTAGAGGACCTGTGGTTTTTATCAGTTTCAGAAGCAGAGTTGACCTAGATATGTTCCGTATGTTTAGGAAACACCATTCTTTTGTTATGAGCACAGTCACTTTTCATGCAGTATTAGAGACTCTAGAAAGCAAGAGCTTGGTTCTTGCTCTATAGCAGAGTGTTTTTCATGGATGAGAACTGTGCTGTGTGTTTCTCGTCAGAAATGGAGTTAAATACCAGGCTCTGTGTCTTCCTACACGCCATAATTTGATTCATGTAAACGCGGTCACTTTTCAGCTCAAAGGAGCTACATCGTTTCACGCATCTCACACGTTTGTCGCTCTTAAATGAAAACCATTGGAGGTTAGAGGAGCTGTGGTTTGTATAAGTTTCAGAGGCAGAGTTGAACTATATATGGTCCGAATGTGTGGGAAACACAGTTCTTTTGGTCTGAGCGCACTCATGTTTCCTTCTGTTTTAGAGACACTAGAAAGCAAGACCGTGCTTCTTACTCTAAAGCAGAAAGTGTTTCATGGATGAGAACTGTGCTGTGTGTTTCCCTTCAGAAATGGAATTAAATTGCTCGCTCTGTGTCTTCCTAAAAGCAAAATATCTTTTCAGGTAAGGGTAGTCACTTTTCAGCTCAAAGGACCTGCATCGTTCACAAAGCTCACACATTTCTCTTCTTAACAGAGAAGCATTGGATGTTAGAGGACCTTTGGTTTGTATCAGTTTCAGACAGAGTTGAACTACATACGGTCCGTTTGTGTGGGAAAAACCGTTGTTTTGCTCTGAGCACACTCACGATTCCCTCTGTATTAGAGAATCTAGAAAGCAAGAGCGTGATTCTTGCTCTAAATCAGAGTGTGGTTCATGGATGAGAACTGTGCAGGGAGTTTCCCTTGAGAAATGGAGTTCAATCCCAGGCTCTGTGTATTCCTACAACAAGACTTCATTTCAGGTAAATGCAGGAACTTTTCTGCACAATGGAATCTACATCATTCACAGAGCTCACACGTTTCTCGCTCTTAACTGAAAAGCATTGGATGTTAGAGAACCTATGGTTTGTATCAGTTTCAGAAGCAGAGTTGAACTATATATGGTCCGAATGCGTGGGTAACACAGTTCTTTGGTCTGAGCACACTCATGTTTCCTTCTGTTTTAGAGACTCTAGAAAGCAAGACCGTGCTTCTAACTCTAAAGCAGAAAGTGTTTCATGGATGAGAACTGCGCTGTGTGTTTCCGTTCAGAAATGGAGTTAAATCCCATTCTCTGTGTCTTCCTACAAGCAAAATTTCTTTTCAGGTAAGGGGTGTCACTTTTCAGCTCAAAGGACCTGGGTCGTTCACGAAGCTTACACATTTCTCTTCTTAACGGACAAGCATTGGATGTTAGAGGACCTATGGTTTGTATCAGTTTCAGACAAAGTTGAACTTGATATGTTCCGTATGTGTGGGAAACACCTTTCTTTTGCTCTGAGCACACTCACGTTTTCCTTTGTATTAGAGACACTAGAAAGCAAGAGCGTGCTTCCAGCTCTAAAGCAGAGGGTGTTTCATGGATGAGAACTGTGCTGGTAGTTTCCCTTCAGAAATGGAGTTCAATCCCAGGCTTTGTTTCTTCCTACAAGCAAGACTTCGTTTCAGGTAAACACAGTCACTTTTCAGCACAAAGGAAGCTACATCGTTCACAAAGCTCACAAGTTTCTCGCTCTTAACTGAAAAGCATTGGATGTTAGAGGACCTTGGGTTTGTATCACTTTCAGAAGCAGAGTTGAACTAGATATGGTCCATATATCTAGGACACACAGTTCTTTTGTTCTGAGCACATCACGTATCCTGCTGTATTAGAGACTCTAGAAAGCAAGAGCGTGCTTCTTGCTCTAAAGCAGAGTGTGTTTCATGGATGAGAACTGTGCTTTGTGTTTCCCTTCAGAAATGGAGTTACATCCCAGGGTCTGTGTCTTCCTACAAGCAAGACTTCGTTTCAAGTAAACACAGTCACTCTTCAGCTAAAAGGAAGCTACATCGTTCACGAAGCTCACACGTTTGTCGATCTTAATTGAAAAGAATTGGATGGTAGAGAACCTGTGGTTTTTATCAGTTTCAGAAGCAGAGTTGAACTAGATATGGTCCAAATGTGTGGGAAACACAGTTCTTTTGGTCTGAGCACACTCATGTTTCATTCCCTTTTAGAGACTCTAGAAAGCAAGACCGTGCTTCTTACTCTAAAGTAGAAAGTGTTTCATGGATGAGAACTGTTCTGTGTGTTTCCGTTCAGAAATGGAGTTAAATCCCATGCTCTGTGTCTTCCTACAAGCAAAATTTCTTTTCAGGTAAGGGTAGTCACTTTTCAGCTCAAGGAACTGCATCGTTCATGAACCTCACACATTTCTCTTCTTAACGGACAAGCATTGGATGTTAGAGGACCTATGTTATGTATCAGTTGTAGACAGAGTTGATCTATATATGGTCCGTATGTGTGTGAAACACCGTTCTTTTGCTCTGAGCACACTCACGTTTCCTGCTGTATTAGAGACTCTAGAAACCGAGAGCGTGCTACTTGCTCTAAAGCAGAATGTGTTTCATGGATGAGAACTGTGCTGTGTGTTTCCCTTGCGAAATGGAGTTAAATCCCAGGCTCTGTGTCATCCTACCAGCAAGAATTCGTTTCATGTAAATGCAGTCACTTTTCAGCTCAAAGGAAGCTACATCGTTCACGCATCTCACACGTTTGTCGCTCTTAATTGAAAACCATTGTTGGTTAGAGGACATATGCTTGGTATCACTTTTAGAAGCAGAGTTGAACTAGATATGGTCCATATGTGTAGGACACACAGTATTTTTGTCTGAGCACATCATGTTTCCTGCTGTATTAGAGACTCTAGAAAGCAAGAGCGTGCTTCTTGCTCTAAAGCAGAGTGTGTTTTATGGATGAGTACTGTGCTGTGCATTTCCTTCAGAAATTGAGTTAAATCCCAAGCTCTGTGTCTTCCTTCAAGCAAGAAATTGTTTCAGGTAAACACAGTCACTTTAGAGCTCAAATGAAGCTACATCGTTCACGGAGCTCACACGTTTTTCGCTCTTAACTGAAAAGCATTGGATGATAGTGTACCTGTGGTTTGTATCAGTTTCAGAAGCAGAGTTGAACTAGATATGTTCCGTATGTTTAAGAAACACCGTTCTTTTGTTCTGAGCACACTCACTTTTCTTGCAGTATTAGAGACACTTGAAAGCAAGAGCTTGGTTCTTGCTCTATAGCATAGTGTTTTCATGGATGAGAACTGTGCTGTATGTTTTCTGACAGAAATGGAGGTAAATCTCAGGCTCTGTGACTTCCTACAGGCAATAATTCGTTTCATGTAAACGCAGTCACTTTTCAGCTCAAAGGAGCTACATCGTTCATGCAGCACACACGTTTGTCGCTCTTAATTGAAAAGCATTGGATGTTAGAGGACCTGTGGTTTTTATCAGTTTCAGAAAAGGAGTTGAACTAGATATGGTCCGTATGTGTGGGAAACTCCGATCTTTTGCTCTGAGCTCACTCACGTTTCCCTCTGTATTAGAGACTCTAGAAGGCAAGAGCGTGCTTCTTGCTCTAAAGCAGAGTGTGTTTCATGGATGAGAACAGTGCTGGGAGATTCCCTTCAGAAATGGAGTTCAATCCCAGTCTCTGTGTCTTCCTACAAGCAAGACTACGTTTCAGGTAAACACAGTCACTTTTCAGCTCAAAGGAAGCTACATTGTTCACAAAGCTCACACGTTTGTCGCTCTTAAATGAAAAGCATTGGATGTTAGATGACCTATGGTTTTTATCACTTTCAGAATCAGAGTTGAACTAGATATGTTCTGTATATTTAGGAAACACCGTTCTTTTGTTCTGAGCACACTCTCTTTTCATGCAGTATTAGAGACTCTAGAAAGCAAGAGCTTGGTTCTTGCGCTATAGCAGAGTGTTTTTCATGGATGAGAACTGTGCTGTGTGTTTCCCGTCAGAAATTGAGTTAAATCCCATGCTCTGTGTCTTCCTACAAGCAAAATTTCTTTTCAGGTAAGGGGAGTCACTTTTCAGCTCAATGGAACTGCATTGTTCACGAAGCTCACACATTTCTCTTCATAACAGACAAGCATTGGCTGTTAGAAGACCTAAGGTTTGTATCAGTTTCAGACAGAGTTGAACTAGATATGGTCCGTATGTGTGGGAAACACCGTTCTTTTGCTCTGAGCACACTCAGGTTTCCCTCTGTATTAGAGACTCTAGAAAGCAAGAGCGTGCTTCTTGCTTTAAAGCAGAGTGTGTTTCATGGATGAGAACTGTGCTGGGAGTTTCCCTTCAGAAATGGAGTTCAATCCCAGTGTCTGTGTCTTCCTACAAGCAAGATTTCTTTTCAGATAAACACAGTCACTTTTCAGCTCAAAGGAATCTAAGTCGTTCACAAAGCTCACACTTTTCTCGCTCTTAACTGAAAAGCATTGGATGTTAGAGGACTTGTGGTTTTTATCAGTTTCAGAAGAAGAGTTGAACTAGATATGATCCAAATGTGTGGGAACCACAGTACTTTTGGTCTGAGAACACTCATGTTTCCTTCTGTTTTAGAGACTCTAGGAACCGAGAGCGTGCTACTTGCTCTAAAGCAGAATGTGTTTCATGGATGAGAACTGTGCTGTGTGTTTCCCTTGCGAAATGGAGTTAAATCCCAGGCTCTGTGTCATCCTACCAGCAAGAATTCGTTTCATGTAAATGCAGTCACTTTTCAGCTCAAAGGGAGCTACATCGTTCACGCATCTCACACGTTTGTCGCTCTTAATTGAAAACCATTGTTGGTTAGAGGACATATG
The DNA here is from genome assembly GCA_949786385.1 of Onychomys leucogaster. Taxonomy (NCBI): domain Eukaryota; kingdom Metazoa; phylum Chordata; class Mammalia; order Rodentia; family Cricetidae; genus Onychomys; species Onychomys leucogaster. Next base: position 347,161 of record CATKUP010000061.1, read on the forward strand.
CTTGGTATCACTTTTAGAAGCAGAGTTGAACTAGATATGGACCATATGTGTAGGACACACAGTATTTTTGTCTGAGCACATCATGTTTCCTGCTGTATTAGAGACTCTAGAAAGCAAGAGCGTGCTTCTTGCTCTAAAGCAGAGTGTGTTTTATGGATGAGTACTGTGCTGTGCATTTCCTTCAGAAATTGAGTTAAATCCCAAGCTCTGTGTCTTCCTTCAAGCAAGAAATTGTTTCAGGTAAACACAGTCACTTTACAGCTCAAATGAAGCTACATCGTTCACGGAGCTCACACGTTTTTCGCTCTTAACTGAAAAGCATTGGATGATAGTGTACCTGTGGTTTCTATCAGTTTCAGAAGCAGAGTTGAACTAGATATGTTCCGTATGTTTAAGAAACACCGTTCTTTTGTTCTGAGCACACTCACTTTTCTTGCAGTATTAGAGACACTTGAAAGCAAGAGCTTGGTTCTTGCTCTATAGCATAGTGTATTCATGGATGAGAACTGTGCTGTATGTTTTCTGACAGAAATGGAGTTAAATCTCAGGCTCTGTGACTTCCTACAGGCAATAATTCGTTTCATGTAAACGCAGTCACTTTTCAGCTCAAAGGAGCTACATCGTTCATGCAGCACACACGTTTGTCGCTCTTAATTGAAAAGCATTGGATGTTAGAGGACCTGTGGTTTTTATCAGTTTCAGAAAAGGAGTTGAACTAGATATGGTCCGTATGTGTGGGAAACTCCGATCTTTTGCTCTGAGCTCACTCACGTTTCCCTCTGTATTAGAGACTCTAGAAGGCAAGAGCGTGCTTCTTGCTCTAAAGCAGAGTGTGTTTCATGGATGAGAACAGTGCTGGGAGATTCCCTTCAGAAATGGAGTTCAATCCCAGTCTCTGTGTCTTCCTACAAGCAAGACTACGTTTCAGGTAAACACAGTCACTTTTCAGCTCAAAGGAAGCTACATTGTTCACAAAGCTCACACGTTTGTCGCTCTTAAATGAAAAGCATTGGATGTTAGATGACCTATGGTTTTTATCACTTTCAGAATCAGAGTTGAACTAGATATGTTCTGTATATTTAGGAAACACCGTTCTTTTGTTCTGAGCACACTCTCTTTTCATGCAGTATTAGAGACTCTAGAAAGCAAGAGCTTGGTTCTTGCGCTATAGCAGAGTGTTTTTCATGGATGAGAACTGTGCTGTGTGTTTCCCGTCAGAAATTGAGTTAAATCCCATGCTCTGTGTCTTCCTACAAGCAAAATTTCTTTTCAGGTAAGGGGAGTCACTTTTCAGCTCAATGGAACTGCATTGTTCACGAAGCTCACACATTTCTCTTCATAACAGACAAGCATTGGCTGTTAGAAGACCTAAGGTTTGTATCAGTTTCAGACAGAGTTGAACTAGATATGGTCCGTATGTGTGGGAAACACCGTTCTTTTGCTCTGAGCACACTCATGTTTCCCTCTGTATTAGAGACTCTAGAAAGCAAGAGCGTGCTTCTTGCTTTAAAGCAGAGTGTGTTTCATGGATGAGAACTGTGCTGGGAGTTTCCCTTCAGAAATGGAGTTCAATCCCAGTGTCTGTGTCTTCCTACAAGCAAGATTTCTTTTCAGATAAACACAGTCACTTTTCAGCTCAAAGGAAGCTACGTCGTTCACAAAGCTCACACTTTTCTCGCTCTTAACTGAAAAGCATTGGATGTTAGAGGACCTGTGGTTTGTATCACTTTCAGAAGAAGAGTTGAACTAGATATGATCCAAATGTGTGGGAACCACAGTACTTTTGGTCTGAGAACACTCATGTTTCCTTCTGTTTTAGAGACTCTAGAAAGCAAGACCGTGCTTCTTACTCTAAAGCAGAAAGTGTTTCATGGATGAGAACTGTGCTGTGTGTTTCCCTTCCAAAATTGAGTTAAATCCCAGGCTCTGTGTCTTCCTACAAGCAAGAATTCGTTTCATGTAAATGCAGTCACTTTTCAGCTCAAAGGAAGCTACGTCGTTCACAAAGCTCACACGTTTGTCGCTCTTAATTGAAAACCATTGGATGTTAGAGGACATGTGCTTGGTATCACTTTTAGAAGCAGAGTTGAACTAGATATGGTCCATATGTGTAGGACACACAGTTTTTTTGTTCTGAGCACATCACATTTCCTGCTGTATTAGAGACTCTAGAAAGCAAAAGCGTGCTTCTTGCTCTAAAGCAGAGTGTGTTTTATGGATGAGTACTGTGCTGTGCATTTCCTTCAGAAATTGAGTTAAATCCCAAGCTCTGTGTCTTCCTACAAGCAAGAAATAGTTTCAGGTAAACACAGTCACTTTACAGCTCAAATGAAGCTACAACGTTCATGGAGCTCACACGTTTGTCGCTCTTAAATGAAAAGCATTGGATGTTCGAGGACCTGTGGTTTTTATCAGGTTCAGAAGCACAGTTGATCTAGACATGTTCCGTTTGTTTAGGAAACTCTGTTCTTTTGTTCTGAGCACACTCACTTTTCCTGCAGTATTAGAGACTCTAGAAAGCAAGAGATTGGTTCTTGCTCTAAAGCAGAGAATTTTTCATGTATGAGAACTGTGCTGTGTGTTTCGCTTCTGAAAAGGAGTTAAATCCCACGCTCTGTGTTTTCTTACAAGCAAAATTTCTTTTTAGGTAAGATTAGTTACTTTTCAGCTCAAAGACCTGCATCCTTCACGAAGCTCACACATTTCTCTTCTTAACGGACAAGCATTGGATGTTAGAGGACCTATGGTTTGTATCAGTTTCAGACAGAGTTCAACTAGATATGGTCCGTTTGTGTGTTAAACTCCTTCTTTTGCTCTGAGCACACTCACAATTCCCTCTGTATTAGAGACTCTAGAAAGCAAGAGCGTGCTTCTTGCTCTAAAGCAGAGTGTGTTTCATGGATGAGAACTAAGCTTTGGGTCTCCCTTCAGAAATGGAGTGAAATCCCAGGGTGTGTGTCTTCCTACAAGCAAGACTTCGTTTCACATATACACAGTCACTTTTCAGCTAAAATGAAGCTACATCGTTCACGAAGCTCACACGATTGTCGATCTTAATTGAAAAGCATTGGATGTTAGAGGACCTGTGGTTTTTATGAGTTTCAGAAGCAGAGTTGAACTAGACATGTTCTGTATATTTAGAAAACACTGTTCTTTTGTTCTGAGGACACTCACTTTTCCTGCAGTATTAGAGACTCTAGAAAACAAGAGCTTGGTTCTTGCTCTAAAGCAGAGTGTGTTTCATGGATGAGACTGTGCTGTGTGTTTCCCTTCAGAAATTGAGTTAAATCTCAGGCTCTGTGTCTTCCTACAAGCAAAATTTCTTTTCAGGTAAGGGTAGTCACTTTTCAGCTCAAAGGACCTGCATCGTTCACGAAGCTTACACATTTCTCTTCTTAACGGAAAAGCATTGGATGTTAGAGGACCTATGGTTTGTATCAGTTTCAGACAGAGTTGAACTAGATATGGTCTGTATGTGTGGGAAACACCGTTCTTTCGCTGTGAGCACACTCAGGTTTCCCTCTGTATTAGAGACTCTAGAAAGCAAGAGCGTGCTTCTTGCTATAAAGCAGAGTGTGTTTCATGGATGAGAACTATGCTGGGAGTTTTCCTTCAGAAATGAAGTTCAATCCCAGTGTCTGTGTCTTCCTACAAGCAAGATTTCTTTTCAGATAAACACAGTCACTTTTCAGCTCAAAGGAATCTACGTCGTTCACAAAGCTCACACGTTTCTCGCTCTTAACTGAAAAGCATTGGATGTTAGAGGACCTGTGGTTTGTATCACTTTCAGAAGCAGAGTTGAACTATATGTGAACCATATGTGTAGGACACACATTTCTTTTGTTCTGAGCACATTATTTTCCTGCTGTATTAGAGACTCTAGAAAGCAAGAGCATGCTTCTTGCTCTAAAGCAGAGTGTGTTTCATGGATGAGAACGGTGGTGTGCATTTCCTTTAGAAATGGAGTTAAATCCCAAGCTCTGTGTCTTCCAACAGGCAAGAAATCGTTTCAGGTAAACACAGTCACTTAACAGCTCAAATGAAGCTACATCATTCACGAAGCTCAGACGTTTGTTGCTCTTAATTGAAAAGCATTGGATGTTAGAGGACCTGTGGTTTTTATCAGTTTCAGAAGCAGAGTTGACCTAGATATGTTCCGTATGTTTAGGAAACACCATTCTTTTGTTATGAGCACAGTCACTTTTCATGCAGTATTAGAGACTCTAGAAAGCAAGAGCTTGGTTCTTGCTCTATAGCAGAGTGTTTTTCATGGATGAGAACTGTGCTGTGTGTTTCTCGTCAGAAATGGAGTTAAATACCAGGCTCTGTGTCTTCCTACACGCCATAATTTGATTCATGTAAACGCGGTCACTTTTCAGCTCAAAGGAGCTACATCGTTTCACGCATCTCACACGTTTGTCGCTCTTAAATGAAAACCATTGGAGGTTAGAGGAGCTGTGGTTTGTATAAGTTTCAGAGGCAGAGTTGAACTATATATGGTCCGAATGTGTGGGAAACACAGTTCTTTTGGTCTGAGCGCACTCATGTTTCCTTCTGTTTTAGAGACTCTAGAAAGCAAGACCGTGCTTCTTACTCTAAAGCAGAAAGTGTTTCATGGATGAGAACTGTGCTGTGTGTTTCCCTTCAGAAATGGAATTAAATTGCTCGCTCTGTGTCTTCCTAAAAGCAAAATATCTTTTCAGGTAAGGGTAGTCACTTTTCAGCTCAAAGGACCTGCATCGTTCACAAAGCTCACACATTTCTCTTCTTAACAGAGAAGCATTGGATGTTAGAGGACCTTTGGTTTGTATCAGTTTCAGACAGAGTTGAACTACATACGGTCCGTTTGTGTGGGAAAAACCGTTGTTTTGCTCTGAGCACACTCACGATTCCCTCTGTATTAGAGAATCTAGAAAGCAAGAGCGTGATTCTTGCTCTAAATCAGAGTGTGGTTCATGGATGAGAACTGTGCAGGGAGTTTCCCTTGAGAAATGGAGTTCAATCCCAGGCTCTGTGTATTCCTACAACAAGACTTCATTTCAGGTAAATGCAGGAACTTTTCTGCACAATGGAATCTACATCATTCACAGAGCTCACACGTTTCTCGCTCTTAACTGAAAAGCATTGGATGTTAGAGAACCTATGGTTTGTATCAGTTTCAGAAGCAGAGTTGAACTATATATGGTCCGAATGCATGGGTAACACAGTTCTTTGGTCTGAGCACACTCATGTTTCCTTCTGTTTTAGAGACTCTAGAAAGCAAGACCGTGCTTCTAACTCTAAAGCAGAAAGTGTTTCATGGATGAGAACTGCGCTGTGTGTTTCCGTTCAGAACTGGAGTTAAATCCCATTCTCTGTGTCTTCCTACAAGCAAAATTTCTTTTCAGGTAAGGGGTGTCACTTTTCAGCTCAAAGGACCTGGGTCGTTCACGAAGCTTACACATTTCTCTTCTTAACGGACAAGCATTGGATGTTAGAGGACCTATGGTTTGTATCAGTTTCAGACAAAGTTGAACTTGATATGTTCCGTATGTGTGGGAAACACCTTTCTTTTGCTCTGAGCACACTCACGTTTTCCTTTGTATTAGAGACACTAGAAAGCAAGAGCGTGCTTCCAGCTCTAAAGCAGAGGGTGTTTCATGGATGAGAACTGTGCTGGTAGTTTCCCTTCAGAAATGGAGTTCAATCCCAGGCTTTGTTTCTTCCTACAAGCAAGACTTCGTTTCAGGTAAACACAGTCACTTTTCAGCACAAAGGAAGCTACATCGTTCACAAAGCTCACAAGTTTCTCGCTCTTAACTGAAAAGCATTGGATGTTAGAGGACCTTGGGTTTGTATCACTTTCAGAAGCAGAGTTGAACTAGATATGGTCCATATATCTAGGACACACAGTTCTTTTGTTCTGAGCACATCACGTATCCTGCTGTATTAGAGACTCTAGAAAGCAAGAGCGTGCTTCTTGCTCTAAAGCAGAGTGTATTTCATGGATGAGAACTGTGCTTTGTGTTTCCCTTCAGAAATGGAGTTACATCCCAGGGTCTGTGTCTTCCTACAAGCAAGACTTCGTTTCAAGTAAACACAGTCACTCTTCAGCTAAAAGGAAGCTACATCGTTCACGAAGCTCACACGTTTGTCGATCTTAATTGAAAAGAATTGGATGGTAGAGAACCTGTGGTTTTTATCAGTTTCAGAAGCAGAGTTGAACTAGATATGGTCCAAATGTGTGGGAAACACAGTTCTTTTGGTCTGAGCACACTCATGTTTCATTCCCTTTTAGAGACTCTAGAAAGCAAGACCGTGCTTCTTACTCTAAAGTAGAAAGTGTTTCATGGATGAGAACTGTTCTGTGTGTTTCCGTTCAGAAATGGAGTTAAATCCCATGCTCTGTGTCTTCCTACAAGCAAAATTTCTTTTCAGGTAAGGGTAGTCACTTTTCAGCTCAAGGAACTGCATCGTTCATGAACCTCACACATTTCTCTTCTTAACGGACAAGCATTGGATGTTAGAGGACCTATGTTATGTATCAGTTGTAGACAGAGTTGATCTATATATGGTCCGTATGTGTGTGAAACACCGTTCTTTTGCTCTGAGCACACTCACGTTTCCTGCTGTATTAGAGACTCTAGAAACCGAGAGCGTGCTACTTGCTCTAAAGCAGAATGTGTTTCATGGATGAGAACTGTGCTGTGTGTTTCCCTTGCGAAATGGAGTTAAATCCCAGGCTCTGTGTCATCCTACCAGCAAGAATTCGTTTCATGTAAATGCAGTCACTTTTCAGCTCAAAGGAAGCTACATCGTTCACGCATCTCACACGTTTGTCGCTCTTAATTGAAAACCATTGTTGGTTAGAGGACATATGCTTGGTATCACTTTTAGAAGCAGAGTTGAACTAGATATGGTCCATATGTGTAGGACACACAGTATTTTTGTCTGAGCACATCATGTTTCCTGCTGTATTAGAGACTCTAGAAAGCAAGAGCGTGCTTCTTGCTCTAAAGCAGAGTGTGTTTTATGGATGAGTACTGTGCTGTGCATTTCCTTCAGAAATTGAGTTAAATCCCAAGCTCTGTGTCTTCCTTCAAGCAAGAAATTGTTTCAGGTAAACACAGTCACTTTACAGCTCAAATGAAGCTACATCGTTCACGGAGCTCACACGTTTTTCGCTCTTAACTGAAAAGCATTGGATGATAGTGTACCTGTGGTTTGTATCAGTTTCAGAAGCAGAGTTGAACTAGATATGTTCCGTATGTTTAAGAAACACCGTTCTTTTGTTCTGAGCACACTCACTTTTCTTGCAGTATTAGAGACACTTGAAAGCAAGAGCTTGGTTCTTGCTCTATAGCATAGTGTTTTCATGGATGAGAACTGTGCTGTATGTTTTCTGACAGAAATGGAGGTAAATCTCAGGCTCTGTGACTTCCTACAGGCAATAATTCGTTTCATGTAAACGCAGTCACTTTTCAGCTCAAAGGAGCTACATCGTTCATGCAGCACACACGTTTGTCGCTCTTAATTGAAAAGCATTGGATGTTAGAGGACCTGTGGTTTTTATCAGTTTCAGAAAAGGAGTTGAACTAGATATGGTCCGTATGTGTGGGAAACTCCGATCTTTTGCTCTGAGCTCACTCACGTTTCCCTCTGTATTAGAGACTCTAGAAGGCAAGAGCGTGCTTCTTGCTCTAAAGCAGAGTGTGTTTCATGGATGAGAACAGTGCTGGGAGATTCCCTTCAGAAATGGAGTTCAATCCCAGTCTCTGTGTCTTCCTACAAGCAAGACTACGTTTCAGGTAAACACAGTCACTTTTCAGCTCAAAGGAAGCTACATTGTTCACAAAGCTCACACGTTTGTCGCTCTTAAATGAAAAGCATTGGATGTTAGATGACCTATGGTTTTTATCACTTTCAGAATCAGAGTTGAACTAGATATGTTCTGTATATTTAGGAAACACCGTTCTTTTGTTCTGAGCACACTCTCTTTTCATGCAGTATTAGAGACTCTAGAAAGCAAGAGCTTGGTTCTTGCGCTATAGCAGAGTGTTTTTCATGGATGAGAACTGTGCTGTGTGTTTCCCGTCAGAAATTGAGTTAAATCCCATGCTCTGTGTCTTCCTACAAGCAAAATTTCTTTTCAGGTAAGGGGAGTCACTTTTCAGCTCAATGGAACTGCATTGTTCACGAAGCTCACACATTTCTCTTCATAACAGACAAGCATTGGCTGTTAGAAGACCTAAGGTTTGTATCAGTTTCAGACAGAGTTGAACTAGATATGGTCCGTATGTGTGGGAAACACCGTTCTTTTGCTCTGAGCACACTCAGGTTTCCCTCTGTATTAGAGACTCTAGAAAGCAAGAGCGTGCTTCTTGCTTTAAAGCAGAGTGTGTTTCATGGATGAGAACTGTGCTGGGAGTTTCCCTTCAGAAATGGAGTTCAATCCCAGTGTCTGTGTCTTCCTACAAGCAAGATTTCTTTTCAGATAAACACAGTCACTTTTCAGCTCAAAGGAATCTAAGTCGTTCACAAAGCTCACACTTTTCTCGCTCTTAACTGAAAAGCATTGGATGTTAGAGGACTTGTGGTTTTTATCAGTTTCAGAAGAAGAGTTGAACTAGATATGATCCAAATGTGTGGGAACCACAGTACTTTTGGTCTGAGAACACTCATGTTTCCTTCTGTTTTAGAGACTCTAGAAACCGAGAGCGTGCTACTTGCTCTAAAGCAGAATGTGTTTCATGGATGAGAACTGTGCTGTGTGTTTCCCTTGCGAAATGGAGTTAAATCCCAGGCTCTGTGTCATCCTACCAGCAAGAATTCGTTTCATGTAAATGCAGTCACTTTTCAGCTCAAAGGGAGCTACATCGTTCACGCATCTCACACGTTTGTCGCTCTTAATTGAAAACCATTGTTGGTTAGAGGACATATGCTTGGTATCACTTTTAGAAGCAGAGTTGAACTAGATATGGACCATATGTGTAGGACACACAGTATTTTTGTCTGAGCACATCATGTTTCCTGCTGTATTAGAGACTCTAGAAAGCAAGAGCGTGCTTCTTGCTCTAAAGCAGAGTGTGTTTTATGGATGAGTACTGTGCTGTGCATTTCCTTCAGAAATTGAGTTAAATCCCAAGCTCTGTGTCTTCCTTCAAGCAAGAAATTGTTTCAGGTAAACACAGTCACTTTACAGCTCAAATGAAGCTACATCGTTCACGGAGCTCACACGTTTTTCGCTCTTAACTGAAAAGCATTGGATGATAGTGTACCTGTGGTTTGTATCAGTTTCAGAAGCAGAGTTGAACTAGATATGTTCCGTATGTTTAAGAAACACCGTTCTTTTGTTCTGAGCACACTCACTTTTCTTGCAGTATTAGAGACACTTGAAAGCAAGAGCTTGGTTCTTGCTCTATAGCATAGTGTATTCATGGATGAGAACTGTGCTGTATGTTTTCTGACAGAAATGGAGTTAAATCTCAGGCTCTGTGACTTCCTACAGGCAATAATTCGTTTCATGTAAACGCAGTCACTTTTCAGCTCAAAGGAGCTACATCGTTCATGCAGCACACACGTTTGTCGCTCTTAATTGAAAAGCATTGGATGTTAGAGGACCTGTGGTTTTTATCAGTTTCAGAAAAGGAGTTGAACTAGATATGGTCCGTATGTGTGGGAAACTCCGATCTTTTGCTCTGAGCTCACTCACGTTTCCCTCTGTATTAGAGACTCTAGAAGGCAAGAGCGTGCTTCTTGCTCTAAAGCAGAGTGTGTTTCATGGATGAGAACAGTGCTGGGAGATTCCCTTCAGAAATGGAGTTCAATCCCAGTCTCTGTGTCTTCCTACAAGCAAGACTACGTTTCAGGTAAACACAGTCACTTTTCAGCTCAAAGGAAGCTACATTGTTCACAAAGCTCACACGTTTGTCGCTCTTAAATGAAAAGCATTGGATGTTAGATGACCTATGGTTTTTATCACTTTCAGAATCAGAGTTGAACTAGATATGTTCTGTATATTTAGGAAACACCGTTCTTTTGTTCTGAGCACACTCTCTTTTCATGCAGTATTAGAGACTCTAGAAAGCAAGAGCTTGGTTCTTGCGCTATAGCAGAGTGTTTTTCATGGATGAGAACTGTGCTGTGTGTTTCCCGTCAGAAATTGAGTTAAATCCCATGCTCTGTGTCTTCCTACAAGCAAAATTTCTTTTCAGGTAAGGGGAGTCACTTTTCAGCTCAATGGAACTGCATTGTTCACGAAGCTCACACATTTCTCTTCATAACAGACAAGCATTGGCTGTTAGAAGACCTAAGGTTTGTATCAGTTTCAGACAGAGTTGAACTAGATATGGTCCGTATGTGTGGGAAACACCGTTCTTTTGCTCTGAGCACACTCATGTTTCCCTCTGTATTAGAGACTCTAGAAAGCAAGAGCGTGCTTCTTGCTTTAAAGCAGAGTGTGTTTCATGGATGAGAACTGTGCTGGGAGTTTCCCTTCAGAAATGGAGTTCAATCCCAGTGTCTGTGTCTTCCTACAAGCAAGATTTCTTTTCAGATAAACACAGTCACTTTTCAGCTCAAAGGAAGCTACGTCGTTCACAAAGCTCACACTTTTCTCGCTCTTAACTGAAAAGCATTGGATGTTAGAGGACCTGTGGTTTTTATCAGTTTCAGAAGAAGAGTTGAACTAGATATGATCCAAATGTGTGGGAACCACAGTACTTTTGGTCTGAGAACACTCATGTTTCCTTCTGTTTTAGAGACTCTAGAAAGCAAGACCGTGCTTCTTACTCTAAAGCAGAAAGTGTTTCATGGATGAGAACTGTGCTGTGTGTTTCCCTTCCAAAATTGAGTTAAATCCCAGGCTCTGTGTCTTCCTACAAGCAAGAATTCGTTTCATGTAAATGCAGTCACTTTTCAGCTCAAAGGAAGCTACATCGTTCACAAAGCTCACACGTTTGTCGCTCTTAATTGAAAACCATTGGATGTTAGAGGACATGTGCTTGGTATCACTTTTAGAAGCAGAGTTGAACTAGATATGGTCCATATGTGTAGGACACACAGTTTTTTTGTTCTGAGCACATCACATTTCCTGCTGTATTAGAGACTCTAGAAAGCAAGAGCGTGCTTCTTGCTCTAAAGCAGAGTGTGTTTTATGGATGAGTACTGTGCTGTGCATTTCCTTCAGAAATTGAGTTAAATCCCAAGCTCTGTGTCTTCCTACAAGCAAGAAATAGTTTCAGGTAAACACAGTCACTTTACAGCTCAAATGAAGCTACAACGTTCATGGAGCTCACACGTTTGTCGCTCTTAAATGAAAAGCATTGGATGTTCGAGGACCTGTGGTTTTTATCAGGTTCAGAAGCACAGTTGATCTAGACATGTTCCGTTTGTTTAGGAAACTCTGTTCTTTTGTTCTGAGCACACTCACTTTTCCTGCAGTATTAGAGACTCTAGAAAGCAAGAGATTGGTTCTTGCTCTAAAGCAGAGAATTTTTCATGTATGAGAACTGTGCTGTGTGTTTTGCTTCTGAAAAGGAGTTAAATCCCACGCTCTGTGTTTTCTTACAAGCAAAATTTCTTTTTAGGTAAGATTAGTTACTTTTCAGCTCAAAGACCTGCATCCTTCACGAAGCTCACACATTTCTCTTCTTAACGGACAAGCATTGGATGTTAGAGGACCTATGGTTTGTATCAGTTTCAGACAGAGTTCAACTAGATATGGTCCGTTTGTGTGTTAAACTCCTTCTTTTGCTCTGAGCACACTCACAATTCCCTCTGTATTAGAGACTCTAGAAAGCAAGAGCGTGCTTCTTGCTCTAAAGCAGAGTGTGTTTCATGGATGAGAACTAAGCTTTGGGTCTCCCTTCAGAAATGGAGTGAAATCCCAGGGTGTGTGTCTTCCTACAAGCAAGACTTCGTTTCACATATACACAGTCACTTTTCAGCTAAAATGAAGCTACATCGTTCACGAAGCTCACACGATTGTCGATCTTAATTGAAAAGCATTGGATGTTAGAGGACCTGTGGTTTTTATGAGTTTCAGAAGCAGAGTTGAACTAGACATGTTCTGTATATTTAGAAAACACTGTTCTTTTGTTCTGAGGACACTCACTTTTCCTGCAGTATTAGAGACTCTAGAAAACAAGAGCTTGGTTCTTGCTCTAAAGCAGAGTGTGTTTCATGGATGAGACTGTGCTGTGTGTTTCCCTTCAGAAATTGAGTTAAATCCCGGCTCTGTGTCTTCCTACAAGCAAAATTTCTTTTCAGGTAAGGGTAGTCACTTTTCAGCTCAAAGGACATGCATCGTTCATGAACCTCACACATTTCTCTTTTTAACGGACAAGTATTGGATGTTAGAGAACCTATGGTTTGTCTCAGATTCAGACAGAGTTGAACTAGATATGGTCCATATGTGTGGGAAACACCGTTCTTTTGCTCTGAGCACACTCACGTTTCCCTTTGTATTAGAGACTCTAGAAAGCAAGAGCGTGCTTCCAGCTCTAAAGCAGAGGGTGTTTCATGGATGAGAACTGTGCTGGTAGTTTCCCTTCAGAAATGGAGTTAAATCTCAGGCTCTCTTTCTTCCTACAAGCAAGACTTCGTTTCAGGTAAACACAATCACTTTTCAGCTCAAAGGAAGCTACATTGTTCACAAAGCTCACATGTTTCTCGCTCTTAACTGAAAAGCATTGGACGTTAGAGGACATGGAGTTTGTATCACTTTCAGAAGCAGAGTTGAACTAGATATGGTCCATATGTCTAGGACACACAGTTCTTTTGTTCTGAGCACATCACGTATCCTGCTGTATTAGACACTCTAGAAAGAAAGAGCGTGCTTCTTGCTCTAAAGCAGAGTGTGTTTCATGGATGAGAACTGTGCTTTGTGTTTCCCTTCAGAAATGGAGTTACATCCCAGGGTCTTTGTCTTCCTACAAGCAAGACTTCGTTTCAAGTAAACACAGCAACTTTTCAGCTGAAAGGAAGCTACATCGATCACGAAGCTCACACGTTTGTCGATCTTAATTGAAAAGCATTGGATGGTAGAGAACCTGTGTTTTTTATCAGTTTCAGAAGCAGAGTTCAACTAGATATGGTCAGAATGTGTGGGAAACACAGTTCTTTTGGTCTGAGCACACTCATGTTTCCTTCTGTTTTAGAGACTCTAGAAAGCAAGACCGTGCTTCTTACTCTAAAGCAGAAAGTGTTTCATGGATGAGAACTGTGCTGTGTGTTTCCCTTCAGAAATGGAGTTATATCCCACGCTCTGTGTCTTCCTGCAAACAAAATATCTTTTCAGGTAAGGGTAGTCACTTTTCAGCTCAAAGGACCTGCATCGTTCACGAAGCTCACACATTTCTCTTCTTATCAGAGAAGCATTGGATGGTAGAGGACCTATGGTTTGTATCAGTTTCAGACAGAGTTGAACTAGATATGGTCCATATGTGTGGGAAACTCTGATCTTTTGCTCTGAGCACACTCACGTTTCCCTCTGTATTAGAGACTATAGATGGCAAGAGCGTGCTTCTTGCTATAAAGCAGAGTATGTTTCATGGATGAGAACAGTGCTGGGAGATTCCCTTCAGAAATGGAGTTAAATCCCAGGCTCTGTGTCTTCCAACAAGCAAGAATTCGTTTCATGTAAATGCAGTCACTTTTCAGCTCAAAGGAAGCTACATCGTTCACGCAGCTCACACCTTTGTCGCTCTTAATTGAAAACCATTTGATGTTAGAGGACCTGTGATTTTATCAGTTTCAGAAGCAGAGTAGAACTAGACATGTTCTGTATGTTTAGGAAACACTGTTCTTTTGTTCTGAGCACAGTCACTTTTCATGCAGTATTGGAGACTCTAGAAAGCAAGAGCTTCGTTCTTGCTCTATATCAGAGTGTTTTTCATGGATGAGAACTGTGCTGTGTGTTTCCCATCAGTAATTGAGTTAAATCCCATGCTCTGTGTCTTCCTACAAGCAAAATTTCTTTTCAGGTAAAGGTAGTCACTTTTCAGCTCAAAGGAACTGCATTGTTCACGAAGCTCACACATTTCTCTTCATAACAGACAAGCATTGGCTGTTAGAAGACCTATGGTTTGTATCAGTTTCAGACAGAGTTGAACTAGATATGGTCCGTATGTGTGGGAAACACCGTTCTTTTGCTCTGAGCACACTCACGTTTTCCTCTGTATTAGAGACTCTAGAAAGTAAGAACGTGCTACTTGATCTAAAGCAGAATGTGTTTCATGGATGCGAACTGTGCTGTGTGTTTCCCTTCAGAAATGGAGTTCAATCCCAAGCTCTGTGTCTTCCTACAAGCAAGACTTCTTTTCAGGTAAACACAGACACTTTTCAGCTCAAAGGAAGCTACATCGTTCACAAAGCTCACACGTTTCTCGCTCTTAACTGAAAAGCATTGGATGTTAGAAGACCTGTGGTTTGTATCACTTTCAGAAGCAGAGTTGAACAAGATATGGTCCATATGTGTAGAACACTCAGTTCTTTTGTTATGAGCACATCACGTTTACTGCTGTATTAGAGACACTAGAAAGCAAGAGCGTGCTTCTTGCTCTATAGCAGAGTGTTTTCATGGATGAGAACTGTCCTGTGTGTTTTCCGTCAGAAATGGAGTTAAATACCAGGCTCTGTGTCTTCCTACAGGCAATGATTCGTTTCATGTAAACGCAGTCACTTTTCAGCTCAAAGGAGCTACATCTTTTCACGCAGCTCACACGTTTGTCGCTATTAACTGAAAACCATTGGAGGTTAGAGGACCTGTGGTTTGTATAAGTTTCAAAAGCAGAGTTGAACTAGATATGGTCCGAATGTGTGGGAAACACAGTTCTTTTTGTCTGATCACACTCATGTTTCCTTCTGTTTTAGAGACTCTAGAAAGCAAGACCGTGCTTCTTACTCTAAAGCAGAAAGTGTTTCATGGATGAGAACTGTGCTGTGTGTTTCCCATAAGAAATGGACTTAAATCCCATGCTCTGTGTCTTCCTACATGCAAAATTTCTTTTCAGGTAAGGGTAGTCACTTTTCAGCTTAATGGACCTGCATCGTTCACGATGCTCACACATTTCTCTTCTAAACGGACAATCATTGGATGTTACAGGACCTATGGTTTGTATCAGTTTCAGACAGAGTTGAACTACATATGGTCCGTTTGTGTGCGAAACACCGTTGTTTTGCTCTGAGCACACTCACGTTTCCCTTTGTATTAGAAACTCTAGGAAGCAAGAGCATGCTTCTTGTTCTAAAGCAGACTGTGTTTCATGGATGACAATTGTGCTGTGTGTTTCCATTCTGAAATGGAGTTCAATCGCAGGCTCTGTGTCTTCCTACATGCAAGAATTCGTTTCATGTAAACGCAGTCACTTTTTAGCTCAAAGGTAGCTATGTCGTCCACAAAGCTCACATGTTTCTTGCTCTTAAGTGACAAGCATGGGATGTTAGAGGACCTGTGGTTTGTATCAGTTTTAGAAGCAGAGTTGAAGTATTTATGTTCCCTATGTGTAAGAAACCCCGTTCTTTTGTTCGGAGCACACTCACCTTTCCTGCTGTATTAGAGACACTAAAAAGCAAGTGCGTGCTTCTTGCTCTAAAGCAGAGTGTGTTTCATGGATGAGAACTGTGCTTTGTGTTTCCCTTCAGAAATGGAGTTACATCCCCGGGTCTGTGTCTTCCTACAAGCATGACTTCGTTTCACGTAAACACAGTCACTTTTCAGCTCAAAGGAGCTACATTGTTGACCCAGCTCACACGTTAGCCGGTCATAACTGAAATCCATTGGAGGTTAGAGGACCTGTGGTTTATATAAGTTTCAGAAGCAGAGTTTAACTAGATATGGTCCGAATGTATGGGAAACACAGCTCTTTTGTTCTGAGCACACTCATGTTTCCTTCTGTTTTAGAGACTCTAGAAAGTAAGACCGTGCTTCTAACTCTAAAGCAGAAAGGGTTTCATGGATGAGAACTGTGCTGTGTGTTTCCCTTCAGAAATGGAGTTAAATCCCACTCTCTGTGTCTTCCTACAAGCAAAATTTCTTTTCAGGTAAGGGGCGTCACTTTCCAGCTCAAAGGACCTGCATCGTTCATGAAGCTCACACATTTCTCTTCTTAAGGGACAAGCATTGGATGTCAGAGGACCTATGGTTTGTATCAGTTTCAGACAGAGTTCAACTAGATAGGGTCCATATGTGTGGAAAAATCTGATCTTTTGCTCTGAGCACACTCACGTTTCCCTCTGTATTAGAGACTCTAGAAGGCAAGAGCGTGCTTCTTGCTCTAAAGCAGAGTGTGTTTCATGGATGAGAACTGTGCTGGTAGTTTCCCTTCAGAAATGGATTTAAATCCCAGGCTCTGTTTCTTCCTACAAGCAAGACTTCGTTTCAGGTAAACACAGTCACTTTTCAGCTCAAAGGAAGCTACATCGTTCACAAAGCTCACACGTTTCTCGCTCTTAACTGAAAAGCATTGGATGTTAGAGGACCTGGGGTTTGTATCACTTTCAGAAGCAGAGTTGAACTAGATATGGTCCATATGTCCAGGACACACAGTTCTTTTGTTCCGAGCACATCACGTATCCTGCGGTATTAGAGACTCTAGAAAGCAAGAGCGTGCTTCTTGCTCTAAAGCAGAGTGTGTTTCATCGATGAGAACTGTGCTTTGTGTTTCCCTTCAGAAATGGAGTTACATCCCAGGGTCTGTGTCTTCCTACAAGCAAGACATCGTTTCAAGTAAACACAGTCACTTTTCAGCTAAAAGGAAGCTACATCGTTCACGAAGCTCACACGTTTGTCGATCTTAATTGAAAAGCATTGGATGCTAGAGGACCTGTGGTTTTTATCAGTTTCAGAAGCAGAGTTGAACTAGATATGGTCCGAATGTGTGGGAAACACAGTTCTTTTGGTCTGAGCACACTCATGTTTCATTCCCTTTTAGAGACTCTAGAAAGCAAGACCGTGCTTCTTACTCTAAAGTAGAAAGTGTTTCATGGATGAGAACTGTGCTGTGTGTTTCCCTTCAGAAATGGAGTTAAATCCCACGCTCTGTGTCTTCCTACAAGCAAAATTTCTTTTCAGGCAAGGGGAGTCACTTTTCAGCTCAAAGGACCTGCAACGTTCACGAAGCTCACACAGTTCTCTTCTTAACAGAGAAGCATTGGATGTTAGAGGACCTATGGTTTGTATCAGTTTCAGTCAGAGTTGAACTAGATATGATCCGTATGTGTGGGAAACTCCGATCTTTTGCTCTGAGCACACTCACGTTTCCCTCTGTATTAGAGACTCTAGAAGGCAAGAGCGTGCTTCTTGCTCTAAAGCAGAGTGTGTTTCATGGATGAGAACTGTGCTGTGCATTTCCTTCTGATATTGAGTTACATCCCAAGCTCTGTGTCTTCCTACCAGCAAGAAATCATTTCAGGTAAACACAGTCACTTTACAGCTCAAATAAAGCTACATCGTTGATGGAGCTCACATGTTTGTCGCTCTTAATTGAAAAGCATTGGATGTTAGAGGACCTGTGGTTTTTATCAGGTTCAGAAGCAGAGTTGAACTAGACATGTTCCGTTTGTTAAGGAAACACTGTTCTTTTGTTCTGAGCACACTCAATTTTCCTGCAGTATTAGAGACTCTAGAAAGCAACGGCTTGGTTCTTGCTCTATAGCAGAGTGTTTTCATGGATGAGAACTGTACTGTGTGTTTTCCATCAGAAATGGAGTTAAATATCAGGCTCTGTGTCTTCCTACAGGCAATGATTCGTTTCATGTAAACGCAGTCACTTTTCAGCTCAAAGGAGCTACATCTTTTCACGCAGCTCACACGTTTGTCGCTCTTAATTGAAAACCATTGGAGGTTAGAGGACCTGTGGTTTGTATACGTTTCAGAAGCAGAGTTGAACTAGATATGGTCCGAATGTGTGGGAAACACAGTTCTTTTGGTCTGATCTCACTCATGTTTCCTTCTGTTTTAGAGACTCTAGAAAGCAAGACCGTGCTTCTTACTCTAAAGCAGAAAGTGTTTCATGGATGAGAACTGTGCTGTGTGTTTCCCTTCAAAAATGGAGTTATATCCCACGCTCTGTGTCTTCCTACAAACAAAATATCTTTTCAGGTAAGGGTAGTCACATTTCAGCTCAAAGGACCTGCATCGTTCACGATGCTCACACATTTCTCTTCTTAACAGAGAAGCATTGGATGTTAGAGGACCTATGGTTTGTATCAGTTTCAGACAGAGTTCAAGTAGATATGGTCCGATTGTGTGGGAAACACTGTTCTTTTGCTCTGAGCACACTCACGTTTCCCTCTGTATTAGAGACTCTAGAAAGCAAGAGCGTGCTTCTTGCTCTAAAGCAGAGTGTGTTTCATGGATGAGAACTGTGCTGGGAGTTTCCCTTCAGAAGTGGACTTCAATCCCAGGCTCTGTGTCTTCCTACAAGCAAGACTATTTTTCAGGTAAACACAGTCACTATTCAGCTCAAAGGAAGCTACATCGTTCACAAACCTCACAGGTTTCTCGCTCTTTACTGAAAAGCATTTGATGTTAGAGGACCTGGGGTTTTTATCACTTTCAGAAGCAGTGTTGAACTAGATATGTTCCGTATGTTTAGGAAACACCGTTCTTTTGTTCTGAGCACACTCACTTTTCATGCAGTATTAGATACACTAGAAAGCAAGAGCGTGCTTCTTGCTCCAAAGCAGAGTGTGTTTCATGGATGAGAACTGAGCTTTGTGTTTCCCTTCAGAAATAGAGTTAAATCCCATGTTCTGTGTCTTCCTACAAGCAAGACTTCGTTCCAGGTAAACACAGTCACTTTTCACCTAAAATGAAGCTACATAGTTCACGAAGCTCACACGTTTGTCGATCTTAATTGAAAAGCATTGGATGTTAGAGGACCTGTGGTTTTTATCAGTTTCAGAAGGAGAGTTGAACTAGACATGTTCTCTATGTTTAGGAAACACTGTTCTTTTGTTCTGAGCACACTCACGTTTCATGCAGTATTAGAGACTCTAGAAAGCAAGTGCGTGCTTCTTGCTGTAAAGCAGAGTGTGTTTCATGCATGAGAACTGTGCTGTGAATTTCCTTCAGAAATTGAGTTAAATCCCATGCTCTGTGTCTTCCTACAAGCAAGAAATCTTTTCAGGTAAACACAGTCTCTTTACAGCTCAAATGAAGGTACATCGTTCATGGAGCTCAAACGTTTGTCACTCTTAATTGAAAAGCATTGGATGTTAGAGGACCTGTGGTTTTTATCAGTTTCAGAAGCAGAGTTGAACTACATACGGTCCGAATGTGTGGGAAATACAGTTCTTTTGGTCTGAGCACACTCATGTTTCCTTCACTTTTAGAGAGTCTAGAAAGCAAGACCGTGCTTCTAAGTCTAAAGCAGAAAGTTTTTCATGGATGAGAACTGTGCTGTGTGTTTCCCTTCAGAAATGGAGTGAAATCCCACGCTCTGTGTCTTCCTACAAGCAAGATTCGTTTCAGGTAAGGGTAGTCACTTTTCAGCTCAAAGGACCTACATCGTTCACAAAGCTCACCTGTTTCTCTTCTTAACTGAGAAGCATTGGATGTTAGAGGACCTTTTGTTTTTATCAGTTTCAGAAGCAGAGTTGAACTAGATATGATCCTTACATGTACGAAACACAGTTCTATTTTTCTGAGCACACTCACTTTTCCTGCTGTATTAGAGACTCTAGAAAGCAAGAGCTTGATTCTTGCTCTAAAGCAGAGTGTGTTTCATGGATGACAACTGTGCTTTGTGTTTTCCTCAGAAATGGAGTTCAATCACAGGATCTGTGTCTTCCTACAAGCAATACTTCGTTTCAGGTAAGGGTAGTCACTTTTCAGCTCAAAGGACCTACATCGTTCACGAAGCTCACACAATTCTCTTCTTAACTGAGAAACATTGGATGTTAGAGTACATGTGGTTTGTATCAGTTTCAGAAGCAGAGTTGAAATAGATATGGTCCATATGTGTAGGACACACAGTTCTTTTGATTGAGCACATCATGTTTCCTGCCATATTACAGACTCTAGAAAGCAAGAGCAGGCTTCTTGCTCTAAAGCAGAATGTGTTTCATGGATGAGAACTGTGCAATGTGTTTCCTACAGAAATGGAGTTAAATCACAAGCTTTGTGTCTTTCTACAAGCAAGAAATTGTTTCAGGTAAACACAGTCACTTTAGAGCTCAAATGAACCAACATCGTTCTCGAAGATCACACGTTTGTCGCTCTTAATTGAAAAGCATTGGATGTTAGAGGACCTGTGGTTTTTATCAGTTTCTGACAGAGTTGAACTGGATATGGTCCCTATGTGTGGTAAGCACCGTTCTTTTGCTCTGAGCACACTCACGTTTCCCTCTGTATTAGAGACTCTAGAAAGCAAGAGCATGCTTCTTGCTCTAAAGCAGAGTGTGTTTCACAGATGAGAACAGTGCTGGGAGTTTCCCTTCAGAAAAGGAGTTCAGTCCCAGGCTCCTTGTCTTCCTACAAGCAAGAAATCGTTTCAGGTAAACACAGTCACTTTACAGCTCAAATGAAGCTACATCGTTCACGAAGCTCACATGTTTGTCGCTCTTAATTGAAAAGCATTGGATGTTAGAGGACCTGTGGTTTTTATCAGTTTCAGAAGGAGAGTTGAACTAGAATTGTTCTGTATGTTTAGGAAACACTGTTCTTTTGTTCTGAGCACACTCATTTTTCATGTAGTATTAGAGACTGTACAAAGCAAGAGCTTGGTTCTTGCTCTAAAGCAGAGTGTTTTTCATGGATGAGAACTGTGCTGTGTGTTTCCCTTCCAAAATGGAGTTAAATCCCACGCTCTGTGTCTTCCTACAAGCAAAATTTCTTTTTAGGTAAGGGTAGTTACTTTTCAGCTCAAAGACCTGCATCGTTCACGAAGCTCACACATTTCTCTTCTTAACGGACATGCATTGGATGTTAGAGGACCTATGGTTTCTACCAGTTTCAGACAGAGTTCAACTAGATATGGTCCATATGTGTGGGAAACACCGTTCTTTTGCTCTGAGCACACTCACGTTTCCCTCTGTATTAGAGACTCTAGAAAGCAAGAGCGTGCTTCTTGCTCTAAAGCAGAGTGTGTTTCATGGATGAGAACTGTGCCTGGAGTTTCCCTTCAGAAATGGACTTCAATCCAGGCTCTGTGACTTCCTATAAGCGAGATTTCGTTTCAGGTAAACACAGTCACTTTTCAGCTCAAAGGAAGCTACATCGTTCAAAAAGCTCACACGTTTCTCGCTCTTAATTGACAAGCATGGGATGTTAGAGGACCTGTGGTTTGTATCAGTTTTATAAGCAGAGTTGAAGTATATATGTTCCGTATGTGTAAGAAACACCATTCCTTTTTTCGGAGCACACTCACGTTTCATGCAGTATTAGAGACTCTAGAAAGCAAGAGCTTGGATCTTGCTCTATAGTAGAGTGTTTTTCATGAATGAGAACTGTGCTGTGTGTTTCCAGTCAGAAATTGAGTTAAATCCCAGGCTCTGTGTCTTCCTACAGTCAATAATTCGTTTCCTGTAAACGCAGTCCCTTTTAAGCTCAAAGGAGCTACATCGTTCACGCAGCTCACAGGTTTGTCGCTCTTAACTGAAAAGCATTGGATGTTAGAGGACCTGTGCTTTGTATCACTTTCAGAAGCATTGTTGAACTAGATATGGTCCATATGTGTAGGACACACTGTTCTTTTGTTCCAAGCACATCACGTTTCCTGCTGTATTAGAGACTCTAGAAAGCAAGTGCGTGCTTCTTGCTGTAAAGCAGAGTGTGTTTCATGCATGAGAACTGTGCTGTGAATTTCCTTCAGAAATTGAGTTAAATCCCATGCTCTGTGTCTTCCTACAAGCAAGAAATCTTTTCAGGTAAACACAGTCTCTTTACAGCTCAAATGAAGGTACATCGTTCATGGAGCTCAAACGTTTGTCACTCTTAATTGAAAAGCATTGGATGTTAGAGGACCTGTGGTTTTTATCAGTTTCAGAAGCAGAGTTGAACTACATACGGTCCGAATGTGTGGGAAATACAGTTCTTTTGGTCTGAGCACACTCATGTTTCCTTCACTTTTAGAGAGTCTAGAAAGCAAGACCGTGCTTCTAAGTCTAAAGCAGAAAGTTTTTCATGGATGAGAACTGTGCTGTGTGTTTCCCTTCAGAAATGGAGTGAAATCCCACGCTCTGTGTCTTCCTACAAGCAAGATTCGTTTCAGGTAAGGGTAGTCACTTTTCAGCTCAAAGGACCTACATCGTTCACAAAGCTCACCTGTTTCTCTTCTTAACTGAGAAGCATTGGATGTTAGAGGACCTTTTGTTTTTATCAGTTTCAGAAGCAGAGTTGAACTAGATATGATCCTTACATGTACGAAACACAGTTCTATTTTTCTGAGCACACTCACTTTTCCTGCTGTATTAGAGACTCTAGAAAGCAAGAGCTTGATTCTTGCTCTAAAGCAGAGTGTGTTTCATGGATGACAACTGTGCTTTGTGTTTTCCTCAGAAATGGAGTTCAATCACAGGATCTGTGTCTTCCTACAAGCAATACTTCGTTTCAGGTAAGGGTAGTCACTTTTCAGCTCAAAGGACCTACATCGTTCACGAAGCTCACACAATTCTCTTCTGAACTGAGAAGCATTGGATGTTAGAGTACATGTGGTTTGTATCAGTTTCAGAAGCAGAGTTGAAATAGATATGGTCCATATGTGTAGGACACACAGTTCTTTTGATTGAGCACATCATGTTTCCTGCCATATTACAGACTCTAGAAAGCAAGAGCAGGCTTCTTGCTCTAAAGCAGAATGTGTTTCATGGATGAGAACTGTGCAATGTGTTTCCTACAGAAATGGAGTTAAATCACAAGCTTTGTGTCTTTCTACAAGCAAGAAATTGTTTCAGGTAAACACAGTCACTTTAGAGCTCAAATGAACCAACATCGTTCTCGAAGATCACACGTTTGTCGCTCTTAATTGAAAAGCATTGGATGTTAGAGGACCTGTGGTTTTTATCAGTTTCTGACAGAGTTGAACTGGATATGGTCCCTATGTGTGGTAAGCACCGTTCTTTTGCTCTGAGCACACTCACGTTTCCCTCTGTATTAGAGACTCTAGAAAGCAAGAGCATGCTTCTTGCTCTAAAGCAGAGTGTGTTTCACAGATGAGAACAGTGCTGGGAGTTTCCCTTCAGAAAAGGAGTTCAGTCCCAGGCTCCTTGTCTTCCTACAAGCAAGAAATCGTTTCAGGTAAACACAGTCACTTTACAGCTCAAATGAAGCTACATCGTTCACGAAGCTCACATGTTTGTCGCTCTTAATTGAAAAGCATTGGATGTTAGAGGACCTGTGGTTTTTATCAGTTTCAGAAGGAGAGTTGAACTAGAATTGTTCTGTATGTTTAGGAAACACTGTTCTTTTGTTCTGAGCACACTCATTTTTCATGTAGTATTAGAGACTGTACAAAGCAAGAGCTTGGTTCTTGCTCTAAAGCAGAGTGTTTTTCATGGATGAGAACTGTGCTGTGTGTTTCCCTTCCAAAATGGAGTTAAATCCCACGCTCTGTGTCTTCCTACAAGCAAAATTTCTTTTTAGGTAAGGGTAGTTACTTTTCAGCTCAAAGACCTGCATCGTTCACGAAGCTCACACATTTCTCTTCTTAACGGACATGCATTGGATGTTAGAGGACCTATGGTTTCTACCAGTTTCAGACAGAGTTCAACTAGATATGGTCCATATGTGTGGGAAACACCGTTCTTTTGCTCTGAGCACACTCACGTTTCCCTCTGTATTAGAGACTCTAGAAAGCAAGAGCGTGCTTCTTGCTCTAAAGCAGAGTGTGTTTCATGGATGAGAACTGTGCCTGGAGTTTCCCTTCAGAAATGGACTTCAATCCCAGGCTCTGTGACTTCCTATAAGCGAGATTTCGTTTCAGGTAAACACAGTCACTTTTCAGCTCAAAGGAAGCTACATCGTTCAAAAAGCTCACACGTTTCTCGCTCTTAATTGACAAGCATGGGATGTTAGAGGACCTGTGGTTTGTATCAGTTTTATAAGCAGAGTTGAAGTATATATGTTCCGTATGTGTAAGAAACACCATTCCTTTTTTCGGAGCACACTCACGTTTCATGCAGTATTAGAGACTCTAGAAAGCAAGAGCTTGGATCTTGCTCTATAGTAGAGTGTTTTTCATGAATGAGAACTGTGCTGTGTGTTTCCAGTCAGAAATTGAGTTAAATCCCAGGCTCTGTGTCTTCCTACAGTCAATAATTCGTTTCCTGTAAACGCAGTCCCTTTTAAGCTCAAAGGAGCTACATCGTTCACGCAGCTCACAGGTTTGTTGCTCTTAACTGAAAAGCATTGGATGTTAGAGGACCTGTGCTTTGTATCACTTTCAGAAGCATTGTTGAACTAGATATGGTCCATATGTGTAGGACACACTGTTCTTTTGTTCCGAGCACATCACGTTTCCTGCTGTATTAGAGACTCTAGAAAGCAAGTGCGTGCTTCTTGCTGTAAAGCAGAGTGTGTTTCATGCATGAGAACTGTGCTGTGAATTTCCTTCAGAAATTGAGTTAAATCCCATGCTCTGTGTCTTCCTACAAGCAAGAAATCTTTTCAGGTAAACACAGTCTCTTTACAGCTCAAATGAAGGTACATCGTTCATGGAGCTCAAACGTTTGTCACTCTTAATTGAAAAGCATTGGATGTTAGAGGACCTGTGGTTTTTATCAGTTTCAGAAGCAGAGTTGAACTACATACGGTCCGAATGTGTGGGAAATACAGTTCTTTTGGTCTGAGCACACTCATGTTTCCTTCACTTTTAGAGAGTCTAGAAAGCAAGACCGTGCTTCTAAGTCTAAAGCAGAAAGTTTTTCATGGATGAGAACTGTGCTGTGTGTTTCCCTTCAGAAATGGAGTGAAATCCCACGCTCTGTGTCTTCCTACAAGCAAGATTCGTTTCAGGTAAGGGTAGTCACTTTTCAGCTCAAAGGACTTACATCGTTCACAAAGCTCACCTGTTTCTCTTCTTAACTGAGAAGCATTGGATGTTAGAGGACCTGTTGTTTTTATCAGTTTCAGAAGCAGAGTTGAACTAGATATGATCCTTACATGTACGAAACACAGTTCTATTTTTCTGAGCACACTCACTTTTCCTGCTGTATTAGAGACTCTAGAAAGCAAGAGCTTGATTCTTGCTCTAAAGCAGAGTGTGTTTCATGGATGACAACTGTGCTTTGTGTTTTCCTCAGAAATGGAGTTCAATCACAGGATCTGTGTCTTCCTACAAGCAATACTTCGTTTCAGGTAAGGGTAGTCACTTTTCAGCTCAAAGGACCTACATCGTTCACGAAGCTCACACAATTCTCTTCTGAACTGAGAAGCATTGGATGTTAGAGTACATGTGGTTTGTATCAGTTTCAGAAGCAGAGTTGAAATAGATATGGTCCATATGTGTAGGACACACAGTTCTTTTGATTGAGCACATCATGTTTCCTGCCATATTACAGACTCTAGAAAGCAAGAGCAGGCTTCTTGCTCTAAAGCAGAATGTGTTTCATGGATGAGAACTGTGCAATGTGTTTCCTACAGAAATGGAGTTAAATCACAAGCTTTGTGTCTTTCTACAAGCAAGAAATTGTTTCAGGTAAACACAGTCACTTTAGAGCTCAAATGAACCAACATCGTTCTCGAAGATCACATGTTTGTCGCTCTTAATTGAAAAGCATTGGATGTTAGAGGACCTGTGGTTTTTATCAGTTTCTGACAGAGTTGAACTAGATATGGTCCCTATGTGTGGTAAGCACCGTTCTTTTGCTCTGAGCACACTCACGTTTCCCTCTGTATTAGAGACTCTAGAAAGCAAGAGCATGCTTCTTGCTCTAAAGCAGAGTGTGTTTCACAGATGAGAACAGTGCTGGGAGTTTCCCTTCAGAAAAGGAGTTCAGTCCCAGGCTCCTTGTCTTCCTACAAGCAAGAAATCGTTTCAGGTAAACACAGTCACTTTACAGCTCAAATGAAGCTACATCGTTCACGAAGCTCACATGTTTGTCACTCTTAATTGAAAAGCATTGGATGTTAGAGGACCTGTGGTTTTTATCAGTTTCAGAAGGAGAGTTGAACTAGAATTGTTCTGTATGTTTAGGAAACACTGTTCTTTTGTTCTGAGCACACTCATTTTTCATGTAGTATTAGAGACTGTACAAAGCAAGAGCTTGGTTCTTGCTCTAAAGCAGAGTGTTTTTCATGGATGAGAACTGTGCTGTGTGTTTCCCTTCCAAAATGGAGTTAAATCCCACGCTCTGTGTCTTCCTACAAGCAAAATTTCTTTTTAGGTAAGGGTAGTTACTTTTCAGCTCAAAGACCTGCATCGTTCACGAAGCTCACACATTTCTCTTCTTAACGGACATGCATTGGATGTTAGAGGACCTATGGTTTCTACCAGTTTCAGACAGAGTTCAACTAGATATGGTCCATATGTGTGGGAAACACCGTTCTTTTGCTCTGAGCACACTCACGTTTCCCTCTGTATTAGAGACTCTAGAAAGCAAGAGCGTGCTTCTTGCTCTAAAGCAGAGTGTGTTTCATGGATGAGAACTGTGCCTGGAGTTTCCCTTCAGAAATGGACTTCAATCCAGGCTCTGTGACTTCCTATAAGCGAGATTTCGTTTCAGGTAAACACAGTCACTTTTCAGCTCAAAGGAAGCTACATCGTTCAAAAAGCTCACACGTTTCTCGCTCTTAATTGACAAGCATGGGATGTTAGAGGACCTGTGGTTTGTATCAGTTTTATAAGCAGAGTTGAAGTATATATGTTCCGTATGTGTAAGAAACACCATTCCTTTTTTCGGAGCACACTCACGTTTCATGCAGTATTAGAGACTCTAGAAAGCAAGAGCTTGGATCTTGCTCTATAGTAGAGTGTTTTCATGAATGAGAACTGTGCTGTGTGTTTCCAGTCAGAAATTGAGTTAAATCCCAGGCTCTGTGTCTTCCTACAGTCAATAATTCGTTTCCTGTAAACGCAGTCCCTTTTAAGCTCAAAGGAGCTACATCGTTCACGCAGCTCACAGGTTTGTCGCTCTTAACTGAAAAGCATTGGATGTTAGAGGACCTGTGCTTTGTATCACTTTCAGAAGCATTGTTGAACTAGATATGGTCCATATGTGTAGGACACACTGTTCTTTTGTTCCGAGCACTTCACGTTTCCTGCTGTATTAGAGACTCTAGAAAGCAAGTGCGTGCTTCTTGCTGTAAAGCAGAGTGTGTTTCATGCATGAGAACTGTGCTGTGAATTTCCTTCAGAAATTGAGTTAAATCCCATGCTCTGTGTCTTCCTACAAGCAAGAAATCTTTTCAGGTAAACACAGTCTCTTTACAGCTCAAATGAAGGTACATCGTTCATGGAGCTCAAACGTTTGTCACTCTTAATTGAAAAGCATTGGATGTTAGAGGACCTGTGGTTTTTATCAGTTTCAGAAGCAGAGTTGAACTACATACGGTCCGAATGTGTGGGAAATACAGTTCTTTTGGTCTGAGCACACTCATGTTTCCTTCACTTTTAGAGAGTCTAGAAAGCAAGACCGTGCTTCTAAGTCTAAAGCAGAAAGTTTTTCATGGATGAGAACTGTGCTGTGTGTTTCCCTTCAGAAATGGAGTGAAATCCCACGCTCTGTGTCTTCCTACAAGCAAGATTCGTTTCAGGTAAGGGTAGTCACTTTTCAGCTCAAAGGACCTACATCGTTCACAAAGCTCACCTGTTTCTCTTCTTAACTGAGAAGCATTGGATGTTAGAGGACCTGTTGTTTTTATCAGTTTCAGAAGCAGAGTTGAACTAGATATGATCCTTACATGTACGAAACACAGTTCTATTTTTCTGAGCACACTCACTTTTCCTGCTGTATTAGAGACTCTAGAAAGCAAGAGCTTGATTCTTGCTCTAAAGCAGAGTGTGTTTCATGGATGACAACTGTGCTTTGTGTTTTCCTCAGAAATGGAGTTCAATCACAGGATCTGTGTCTTCCTACAAGCAATAGTTCGTTTCAGGTAAGGGTAGTCACTTTTCAGCTCAAAGGACCTACATCGTTCACGAAGCTCACACAATTCTCTTCTGAACTGAGAAGCATTGGATGTTAGAGTACATGTGGTTTGTATCAGTTTCAGAAGCAGAGTTGAAATAGATATGGTCCATATGTGTAGGACACACAGTTCTTTTGATTGAGCACATCATGTTTCCTGCCATATTACAGACTCTAGAAAGCAAGAGCAGGCTTCTTGCTCTAAAGCAGAATGTGTTTCATGGATGAGAACTGTGCAATGTGTTTCCTACAGAAATGGAGTTAAATCACAAGCTTTGTGTCTTTCTACAAGCAAGAAATTGTTTCAGGTAAACACAGTCACTTTAGAGCTCAAATGAACCAACATCGTTCTCGAAGATCACACGTTTGTCGCTCTTAATTGAAAAGCATTGGATGTTAGAGGACCTGTGGTTTTTATCAGTTTCTGACAGAGTTGAACTAGATATGGTCCCTATGTGTGGTAAGCACCGTTCTTTTGCTCTGAGCACACTCACGTTTCCCTCTGTATTAGAGACTCTAGAAAGCAAGAGCATGCTTCTTGCTCTAAAGCAGAGTGTGTTTCACAGATGAGAACAGTGCTGGGAGTTTCCCTTCAGAAAAGGAGTTCAGTCCCAGGCTCCTTGTCTTCCTACAAGCAAGAAATCGTTTCAGGTAAACACAGTCACTTTACAGCTCAAATGAAGCTACATCGTTCACGAAGCTCACATGTTTGTCGCTCTTAATTGAAAAGCATTGGATGTTAGAGGACCTGTGGTTTTTATCAGTTTCAGAAGGAGAGTTGAACTAGAATTGTTCTGTATGTTTAGGAAACACTGTTCTTTTGGTCTGAGCACACTCATTTTTCATGTAGTATTAGAGACTGTACAAAGCAAGAGCTTGGTTCTTGCTCTAAAGCAGAGTGTTTTTCATGGATGAGAACTGTGCTGTCTGTTTCCCTTCCAAAATGGAGTTAAATCCCACGCTCTGTGTCTTCCTACAAGCAAAATTTCTTTTTAGGTAAGGGTAGTTACTTTTCAGCTCAAAGACCTGCATCGTTCACGAAGCTCACACATTTCTCTTCTTAACGGACATGCATTGGATGTTAGAGGACCTATGGTTTCTACCAGTTTCAGACAGAGTTCAACTAGATATGGTCCATATGTGTGGGAAACACCGTTCTTTTGCTCTGAGCACACTCACGTTTCCCTCTGTATTAGAGACTCTAGAAAGCAAGAGCGTGCTTCTTGCTCTAAAGCAGAGTGTGTTTCATGGATGAGAACTGTGCCTGGAGTTTCCCTTCAGAAATGGACTTCAATCCCAGGCTCTGTGACTTCCTATAAGCAAGATTTCGTTTCAGGTAAACACAGTCAATTTTCAGCTCAAAGGAAGCTACATCGTTCAAAAAGCTCACACGTTTCTCGCTCTTAATTGACAAGCATGGGATGTTAGAGGACCTGTGGTTTGTATCAGTTTTATAAGCAGAGTTGAAGTATATATGTTCCGTATGTGTAAGAAACACCATTCCTTTGTTCGGAGCACACTCACGTTTCATGCAGTATTAGAGACTCTAGAAAGCAAGAGCTTGGATCTTGCTCTATAGTAGAGTGTTTTTCATGAATGAGAACTGTGCTGTGTGTTTCCAGTCAGAAATTGAGTTAAATCCCAGGCTCTGTGTCTTCCTACAGTCAATAATTCGTTTCCTGTAAACGCAGTCCCTTTTAAGCTCAAAGGAGCTACATCGTTCACGCAGCTCACAGGTTTGTTGCTCTTAACTGAAAAGCATTGGATGTTAGAGGACCTGTGCTTTGTATCACTTTCAGAAGCATTGTTGAACTAGATATGGTCCATATGTGTAGGACACACTGTTCTTTTGTTGCGAGCACATCACGTTTCCTGCTGTATTAGAGACTCTAGAAAGCAAGTGCGTGCTTCTTGCTGTAAAGCAGAGTGTGTTTCATGCATGAGAACTGTGCTGTGAATTTCCTTCAGAAATTGAGTTAAATCCCATGCTCTGTGTCTTCCTACAAGCAAGAAATCTTTTCAGGTAAACCCAGTCTCTTTACAGCTCAAATGAAGGTACATCGTTCATGGAGCTCAAACGTTTGTCACTCTTAATTGAAAAGCATTGGATGTTAGAGGACCTGTGGTTTTTATCAGTTTCAGAAGCAGAGTTGAACTACATACGGTCCGAATGTGTGGGAAATACAGTTCTTTTGGTCTGAGCACACTCATGTTTCCTTCACTTTTAGAGAGTCTAGAAAGCAAGACCGTGCTTCTAAGTCTAAAGCAGAAAGTTTTTCATGGATGAGAACTGTGCTGTGTGTTTCCCTTCAGAAATGGAGTGAAATCCCACGCTCTGTGTCTTCCTACAAGCAAGATTCGTTTCAGGTAAGGGTAGTCACTTTTCAGCTCAAAGGACTTACATCGTTCACAAAGCTCACCTGTTTCTCTTCTTAACTGAGAAGCATTGGATGTTAGAGGACCTGTTGTTTTTATCAGTTTCAGAAGCAGAGTTGAACTAGATATGATCCTTACATGTACGAAACACAGTTCTATTTTTCTGAGCACACTCACTTTTCCTGCTGTATTAGAGACTCTAGAAAGCAAGAGCTTGATTCTTGCTCTAAAGCAGAGTGTGTTTCATGGATGACAACTGTGCTTTGTGTTTTCCTCAGAAATGGAGTTCAATCACAGGATCTGTGTCTTCCTACAAGCAATACTTCGTTTCAGGTAAGGGTAGTCACTTTTCAGCTCAAAGGACCTACATCGTTCACGAAGCTCACACAATTCTCTTCTGAACTGAGAAGCATTGGATGTTAGAGTACATGTGGTTTGTATCAGTTTCAGAAGCAGAGTTGAAATAGATATGGTCCATATGTGTAGGACACACAGTTCTTTTGATTGAGCACATCATGTTTCCTGCCATATTACAGACTCTAGAAAGCAAGAGCAGGCTTCTTGCTCTAAAGCAGAATGTGTTTCATGGATGAGAACTGTGCAATGTGTTTCCTACAGAAATGGAGTTAAATCACAAGCTTTGTGTCTTTCTACAAGCAAGAAATTGTTTCAGGTAAACACAGTCACTTTAGAGCTCAAATGAACCAACATCGTTCTCGAAGATCACATGTTTGTCGCTCTTAATTGAAAAGCATTGGATGTTAGAGGACCTGTGGTTTTTATCAGTTTCTGACAGAGTTGAACTAGATATGGTCCCTATGTGTGGTAAGCACCGTTCTTTTGCTCTGAGCACACTCACGTTTCCCTCTGTATTAGAGACTCTAGAAAGCAAGAGCATGCTTCTTGCTCTAAAGCAGAGTGTGTTTCATGTATGAGAACTGTGCTGTTCATTTCCTTCAGAAACGGAGTTAAATCCCAAGCTCTGTGTCTTCCTACAAGCAAGAAATCGTTTCAGGTAAACACAGTCACTTTACAGCTCAAATGAAGCTACATCGTTCACGAAGCTCACATGTTTGTCGCTCTTAATTGAAAAACATTGGATGTTAGAGGACCTGTACTTTTTATCAGTTTCAGAAGGAGAGTTGAACTAGACATGTTCTGTATGTTTAGGAAACACTGTTCTTTTGTTCTGAGCACACTCATTTTTCATGTAGTATTAGAGACTGTACAAAGCAAGAGCTTGGTTCTTGCTCTAAAGCAGAGTGTTTTTCATGGATGAGAACTGTGCTGTGTGTTTCCCTTCCAAAATGGAGTTAAATCCCACGCTCTGTGTCTTCCTACAAGCAAAATTTCTTTTTAGGTAAGGGTAGTTACTTTTCAGCTCAAAGACCTGCATCGTTCACGAAGCTCACACATTTCTCTTCTTAACAGACATGCATTGGATGTTAGAGGACCTATGGTTTCTACCAGTTTCAGACAGAGTTCAACTAGATATGGTCCATATGTGTAGGAAACACCGTTCTTTTGCTCTGAGCACACTCACGTTTCCCTCTGAATTAGAGACTCTAGACAGCAAGAGCATGCTTCTTGCTCTAAAGCAGAGTGTGTTTCATGGATGAGAACTGTGCCTGGAGTTTCCCTTCAGAAATGGAGTTCAATCCCAGGCTCTGTGACTTCCTATAAGCAAGATTTCATTTCAGGTAAACACAGTCACTTTTCAGCTCAAAGGAAGCTACATCGTTCACAAAGCTCACACGTTTCTCGCTCTTAATTGACAAGCATGGGATGTTAGAGGACCTGTGGTTTGTATCAGTTTTATAAGCAGAGTTGAAGTATATATGTTCCGTATGTGTAAGAAACACCATTCCTTTGTTCGGAGCACACTCACGTTTCATGCAGTATTAGAGACTCTAGAAAGCAAGAGCTTGGATCTTGCTCTATAGTAGAGTGTTTTTCATGAATGAGAACTGTGCTGTGTGTTTCCAGTCAGAAATTGAGTTAAATCCCAGGCTCTGTGTCTTCCTACAGTCAATAATTCGTTTCCTGTAAACGCAGTCCCTTTTAAGCTCAAAGGAGCTACATCGTTCACGCAGCTCACAGGTTTGTCGCTCTTAACTGAAAAGCATTGGATGTTAGAGGACCTGTTCTTTGTATCACTTTCAGAAGCATTGTTGAACTAGATATGGTCCATATGTGTAGGACACACTGTTCTTTTGTTCCGAGCACATCACGTTTCCTGCTGTATTAGAGACTCTAGAAAGCAAGTGCGTGCTTCTTGCTGTAAAGCAGAGTGTGTTTCATGCATGAGAACTGTGCTGTGAATTTCCTTCAGAAATTGAGTTAAATCCCATGCTCTGTGTCTTCCTACAAGCAAGAAATCTTTTCAGGTAAACACAGTCTCTTTACAGCTCAAATGAAGGTACATCGTTCACGGAGCTCAAACGTTTGTCACTCTTAATTGAAAAGCATTGGATGTTAGAGGACCTGTGTTTTTTATCAGTTTCAGAAGCAGAGTTGAACTACATATGGTCCGAATGTGTGGGAAATACAGTTCTTTTGGTGTGAGCACACTCATGTTTCCTTCCCTTTTAGAGACTCTAGAAAGCAAGACCGTGCTTCTAACTCTAAAGCAGAAAGTTTTTCATGGATGAGAACTGTGCTGTGTGTTTCCCTTCAGAAATGGAGTGAAATCCCACGCTCTGTGTCTTCCTACAAGCAAGATTAGTTTCAGGTAAGGGTAGTCACTTTTCAGCTCAAAGGACCTACATCGTTCACAAAGCTCACATGTTTCTCTTCATAACTGAGAAGCATTGGATGTTAGAGGACCTGTTGTTTTTATCAGTTTCAGAAGCAGAGTTGAACTAGATATGATCCTTACATGTACGAAACACAGTTCTATTGTTCTGAGCACACTCACTTTTCCTGCTGTATTAGAGACTCTAGAAAGCAAGAGCTTGATTCTTGCTCTAAAGCAGAGTGTGTTTCATGGATGACAACTGTGCTTTGTGTTTTCCTCAGAAATGGAGTTCAATCACAGGATCTGTGTCTTCCTACAAGCAATAGTTCGTTTCAGGTAAGGGTAGTCACTTTTCAGCTCAAAGGACCTACATCGTTCACGAAGCTCACACAATTCTCTTCTGAACTGAGAAGCATTGGATGTT
Organism: Onychomys leucogaster; assembly: GCA_949786385.1. Taxonomy (NCBI): domain Eukaryota; kingdom Metazoa; phylum Chordata; class Mammalia; order Rodentia; family Cricetidae; genus Onychomys; species Onychomys leucogaster. The sequence continues at coordinate 380,748 of CATKUP010000061.1, forward strand.
AGAGTACATGTGGTTTGTATCAGTTTCAGAAGCAGAGTTGAAATAGATATGGTCCATATGTGTAGGACACACAGTTCTTTTGATTGAGCACATCATGTTTCCTGCCATATTACAGACTCTAGAAAGCAAGAGCAGGCTTCTTGCTCTAAAGCAGAGTCTGTTTCATGGATGAGAACTGTGCAATGTGTTTCCTACAGAAATGGAGTTAAATCACAAGCTTTGTGTATTCCTACAAGCAAGAAATCGTTTCAGGTAAACACAGTTACTTTAGAGCTCAAATGAACCAACATCGTTCTCGAAGATCACACGTTTGTCGCTCTTAATTGAAAAGCATTGGATGTTAGAGGACCTGTGGTTTTTATCAGTTTCTGACAGAGTTGAACTAGATATGGTCCCTATGTGTGGTAAGCACCGTTCTTTTGCTCTGAGCACACTCACGTTTCCCTCTGTATTAGAGACTCTAGAAAGCAAGAGCAGGCTTCTTACTCTAAAGCAGAGTCTGTTTCATGGATGAGAACTGTGCAATGTGTTTCCTACAGAAATGGAGTTAAATCACAATGTTTGTGTATTCCTACAAGCAAGAAATCGTTTCAGGTAAACACAGTTACTTTTGAGCTCAAATGAACCAACATCGTTCTCGAAGCTCACATGTTTGTCGCTCTTAATTGAAAAGCATTGGATGTTAGAGGACCTGTGGTTTGTATCAGTTTCAGAAGCAGAGTTGTACTACATATGGTCCGAATGTGTGGGAAACACAGTTCTTTTGGTCTGAGCACACTCATGTTTCCTTCTGTTTTAGAGACTCTAGAAAGCAAGAGCATGCTTCTTGCTCTAAAGCAGAGTGTGTTTCTTGTATGAGAACTGTGCTGTGCATTTCCTTCAGAAACGGAGTTAAATCCCAAGCTCTGTGTCTTCCTACAAGCAAGAAATCGTTTCAGGTAAACACAGTCACTTTACAGCTCAAATGAAGCTACATCATTCACTAAGCTCACATGTTTGTCGCTCTTAATTGAAAAGCATTGGATGTTAGAGGACCTGTGGTTTTTATCAGTTTCAGAAGGAGAGTTGTACTACATATGGTCCGAATGTGTGGGAAACACAGTTCTTTTGGTCTGAGCACACTCATGTTTCCTTCTGTTTTAGAGACTCTGGAAAGCAAGAGCATGCTTCTTACTCTAAAGCAGAGTCTGTTTCATGGATGAGAACTGTGCAATGTGTTTCCTACAGAAATGGAGTTAAATCACAAGGTTTGTGTATTCCTACAAGCAAGAAATCGTTTCAGGTAAACACAGTTACTATAGAGCTCAAATGAACCAACATCGTTCTCGAAGATCACACGTTTGTCGCTCTTAATTGAAAAGCATTGGATGTTAGAGGACCTGTGGTTTTTATCAGTTTCTGACAGAGTTGAACTAGATATGGTCCCTATGTGTGGTAAGCACCGTTCTTTTGCTCTCAGCACACTCACGTTTCCCTCTGTATTAGAGACTCTAGAAAGCAAGAGCGTGCTTCTTGCTCTAAAGCAGAGTGTGTTTCATAGATGAGAACAGTGCTGCGAGTTTCCCTTCAGAAAAGGAGTTCAGTCCCAGGCTCCTTGTCTTCCTACAAGCAAGAAATCGTTTCAGGTAAACACAGTCACTTTACAGCTCAAATGAAGCTACATCGTTCACGAAGCTCACATGTTTGTCGCTCTTAATTGAAAAGCATTGGATGTTAGAGGACCTGTGGTTTGTATCAGTTTCAGAAGCAGAGTTGTACTACATATGGTCCGAATGTATGGGAAACACAGTTCTTTTGGTCTGAGCACACTCATGTTTCCTTCTGTTTTAGAGACTCTGGAAAGCAAGAGCATGCTTCTTACTCTAAAGCAGAGTGTGTTTCATGGATGAGAACTGTGCTGGGAGTTTCCCTTGAGAAATGTAGTTCAATCCCAGGCTCTGTGTCTTCCTACAAGCAAGACTTCATTTTAGGTAAACACAGTCACTTTTCAGCTCAAAGGAAGCTACATCCTTCACAAAGCTCACATGTTTTTCGCTCTTAAGTTACAAGCATGGGATGTTAGAGGATCTGTGGTTAGTATCAGTTTCAGAAGCAGAGTTGTACTACATATGGTCCGAATGTGTAGGAAACACAGTTCTTTTGGTCTGAGCACTCTCATGTTTCCTTCTGTTTTAGAGACTCTAGAAAGCAAGAGCATGCTTCTTGCTCTAAAGCAGAGTGTGTTTCATGTATGAGAACTGTGCTGTTCATTTCCTTCAGAAACGGAGTTAAATCCCAAGCTCTGTGTCTTCCTACAAGCAAGAAATCGTTTCAGGTAAACACAGTCACTTTACAGCTCAAATGAAGCTACATCGTTCACGAAGCTCACATGTTTGTCGCTCTTAATTGAAAAACATTGGATGTTAGAGGACCTGTACTTTTTATCAGTTTCAGAAGGAGAGTTGAACTAGACATGTTCTGTATGTTTAGGAAACACTGTTCTTTTGTTCTGAGCACACTCATTTTTCATGTAGTATTAGAGACTGTACAAAGCAAGAGCTTGGTTCTTGCTCTAAAGCAGAGTGTTTTTCATGGATGAGAACTGTGCTGTGTGTTTCCCTTCCAAAATGGAGTTAAATCCCACGCTCTGTGTCTTCCTAAAAGCAAAATTTCTTTTTAGGTAAGGGTAGTTACTTTTCAGCTCAAAGACCTGCATCGTTCACGAAGCTCACACATTTCTCTTCTTAACGGACATGCATTGGATGTTAGAGGACCTATGGTTTCTACCAGTTTCAGACAGAGTTCAACTAGATATGGTCCATATGTGTAGGAAACACCGTTCTTTTGCTCTGAGCACACTCACGTTTCCCTCTGAATTAGAGACTCTAGACAGCAAGAGCATGCTTCTTGCTCTAAAGCAGAGTGTGTTTCATGGATGAGAACTGTGCCTGGAGTTTCCCTTCAGAAATGGAGTTCAATCCCAGGCTCTGTGACTTCCTATAAGCGAGATTTCATTTCAGGTAAACACAGTCACTTTTCAGCTCAAAGGAAGCTACATCGTTCACAAAGCTCACACGTTTCTCGCTCTTAATTGACAAGCATGGGATGTTAGAGGACCTGTGGTTTGTATCAGTTTTATAAGCAGAGTTGAAGTATATATGTTCCGTATGTGTAAGAAACGCCATTCCTTTGTTCGGAGCACACTCACGTTTCATGCACTTTTAGAGACTCTAGAAAGCAAGAGCTTGGATCTTGCTCTATAGTAGAGTGTTTTTCATGAATGAGAACTGTGCTGTGTGTTTCCAGTCAGAAATTGAGTTAAATCCCAGGCTCTGTGTCTTCCTACAGTCAATAATTCGTTTCCTGTAAACGCAGTCCCTTTTAAGCTCAAAGGAGCTACATCGTTCACGCAGCTCACAGGTTTGTCGCTCTTAACTGAAAAGCATTGGATGTTAGAGGACCTGTTCTTTGTATCACTTTCAGAAGCATTGTTGAACTAGATATGGTCCATATGTGTAGGACACACTGTTCTTTTGTTCCGAGCACATCACGTTTCCTGCTGTATTAGAGACTCTAGAAAGCAAGTGCGTGCTTCTTGCTGTAAAGCAGAGTGTGTTTCATGCATGAGAACTGTGCTGTGAATTTCCTTCAGAAATTGAGTTAAATCCCATGCTCTGTGTCTTCCTACAAGCAAGAAATCTTTTCAGGTAAACACAGTCTCTTTACAGCTCAAATGAAGGTACATCGTTCACGGAGCTCAAACGTTTGTCACTCTTAATTGAAAAGCATTGGATGTTAGAGGACCTGTGGTTTTTATCAGTTTCAGAAGCAGAGTTGAACTACATATGGTCCGAATGTGTGGGAAATACAGTTCTTTTGGTGTGAGCACACTCATGTTTCCTTCCCTTTTAGAGACTCTAGAAAGCAAGACCGTGCTTCTAACTCTAAAGCAGAAAGTTTTTCATGGATGAGAACTGTGCTGTGTGTTTCCCTTCAGAAATGGAGTGAAATCCCACGCTCTGTGTCTTCCTACAAGTAAGATTAGTTTCAGGTAAGGGTAGTCACTTTTCAGCTCAAAGGACCTACATCGTTCACAAAGCTCACATGTTTCTCTTCATAACTGAGAAGCATTGGATGTTAGAGGACCTGTTGTTTTTATCAGTTTCAGAAGCAGAGTTGAACTAGATATGATCCTTACATGTACGAAACACAGTTCTATTGTTCTGAGCACACTCACTTTTCCTGCTGTATTAGAGACTCTAGAAAGCAAGAGCTTGATTCTTGCTCTAAAGCAGAGTGTGTTTCATGGATGACAACTGTGCTTTGTGTTTTCCTCAGAAATGGAGTTCAATCACAGGATCTGTGTCTTCCTACAAGCAATAGTTCGTTTCAGGTAAGGGTAGTCACTTTTCAGCTCAAAGGACCTACATCGTTCACGAAGCTCACACAATTCTCTTCTGAACTGAGAAGCATTGGATGTTAGAGTACATGTGGTTTGTATCAGTTTCAGAAGCAGAGTTGAAATAGATATGGTCCATATGTGTAGGACACACAGTTCTTTTGATTGAGCACATCATGTTTCCTGCCATATTACAGACTCTAGAAAGCAAGAGCAGGCTTCTTACTCTAAAGCAGAGTCTGTTTCATGGATGAGAACTGTGCAATGTGTTTCCTACAGAAATGGAGTTAAATCACAAGGTTTGTGTATTCCTACAAGCAAGAAATCGTTTCAGGTAAACACAGTTACTATAGAGCTCAAATGAACCAACATTGTTCTCGAAGATCACACGTTTGTCGCTCTTAATTGAAAAGCATTGGATGTTAGAGGACCTGTGGTTTTTATCAGTTTCTGACAGAGTTGAACTAGATATGGTCCCTATGTGTGGTAAGCACCGTTCTTTTGCTCTGAGCACACTCACGTTTCCCTCTGTATTAGAGACTCTAGAAAGCAAGAGCGTGCTTCTTGCTCTAAAGCAGAGTGTGTTTCATAGATGAGAACAGTGCTGCGAGTTTCCCTTCAGAAAAGGAGTTCAGTCCCAGGCTCCTTGTCTTCCTACAAGCAAGAAATCGTTTCAGGTAAACACAGTCACTTTACAGCTCAAATGAAGCTACATCGTTCACGAAGCTCACATGTTTGTCGCTCTTAATTGAAAAGCATTGGATGTTAGAGGACCTGTGGTTTGTATCAGTTTCAGAAGCAGAGTTGTACTACATATGGTCCGAATGTGTGGGAAACACAGTTCTTTTGGTGAGCACACTCATGTTTCCTTCTGTTTTAGAGACTCTGGAAAGCAAGAGCATGCTTCTTACTCTAAAGCAGAGTGTGTTTCATGGATGAGAACTGTGCTGGGAGTTTCCCTTGAGAAATGTAGTTCAATCCCAGGCTCTGTGTCTTCCTACAAGCAAGACTTCATTTTAGGTAAACACAGTCACTTTTCAGCTCAAAGGAAGCTACATCCTTCACAAAGCTCACATGTTTCTCGCTCTTAAGTGACAAGCATGGGATGTTAGAGGATCTGTGGTTAGTATCAGTTTCAGAAGCAGAGTTGTACTACATATGGTCCGAATGTGTAGGAAACACAGTTCTTTTGGTCTGAGCACACTCATGTTTCCTTCTGTTTTAGAGACTCTAGAAAGCAAGAGCATGCTTCTTGCTCTAAAGCAGAGTGTGTTTCATGTATGAGAACTGTGCTGTTCATTTCCTTCAGAAACGGAGTTAAATCCCAAGCTCTGTGTCTTCCTACAAGCAAGAAATCGTTTCAGGTAAACACAGTCACTTTACAGCTCAAATGAAGCTACATCGTTCACGAAGCTCACATGTTTGTCGCTCTTAATTGAAAAACATTGGATGTTAGAGGACCTGTACTTTTTATCAGTTTCAGAAGGAGAGTTGAACTAGACATGTTCTGTATGTTTAGGAAACACTGTTCTTTTGTTCTGAGCACACTCATTTTTCATGTAGTATTAGAGACTGTACAAAGCAAGAGCTTGGTTCTTGCTCTAAAGCAGAGTGTTTTTCATGGATGAGAACTGTGCTGTGTGTTTCCCTTCCAAAATGGAGTTAAATCCCACGCTCTGTGTCTTCCTACAAGCAAAATTTCTTTTTAGGTAAGGGTAGTTACTTTTCAGCTCAAAGACCTGCATCGTTCACGAAGCTCACACATTTCTCTTCTTAACGGACATGCATTGGATGTTAGAGGACCTATGGTTTCTACCAGTTTCAGACAGAGTTCAACTAGATATGGTCCATATGTGTAGGAAACACCGTTCTTTTGCTCTGAGCACACTCACGTTTCCCTCTGTATTAGAGACTCTAGAAAGCAAGAGCAGGCTTCTTACTCTAAAGCAGAGTCTGTTTCATGGATGAGAACTGTGCAATGTGTTTCCTACAGAAATGGAGTTAAATCACAAGGTTTGTGTATTCCTACAAGCAAGAAATCGTTTCAGGTAAACACAGTTACTTTAGAGCTCAAATGAACCAACATCGTTCTCGAAGCTCACATGTTTGTCGCTCTTAATTGAAAAGCATTGGATGTTAGAGGACCTGTGGTTTGTATCAGTTTCAGAAGCAGAGTTGTACTACATATGGTCCGAATGTGTGGGAAACACAGTTCTTTTGGTCTGAGCACACTCATGTTTCCTTCTGTTTTAGAGACTCTAGAAAGCAAGAGCATGCTTCTTGCTCTAAAGCAGAGTGTGTTTCTTGTATGAGAACTGTGCTGTGCATTTCCTTCAGAAACGGAGTTAAATCCCAAGCTCTGTGTCTTCCTACAAGCAAGAAATCGTTTCAGGTAAACACAGTCACTTTACAGCTCAAATGAAGCTACATCGTTCACGAAGCTCACATGTTTGTCGCTCTTAATTGAAAAGCATTGGATGTTAGAGGACCTGTGGTTTTTATCAGTTTCAGAAGGAGAGTTGTACTACATATGGTCCGAATGTGTGGGAAACACAGTTCTTTTGGTCTGAGCACACTCATGTTTCCTTCTTTTTTAGAGACTCTGGAAAGCAAGAGCATGCTTCTTACTCTAAATCAGAGTCTGTTTCATGGATGAGAACTGTGCAATGTGTTTCCTACAGAAATGGAGTTAAATCACAAGGTTTGTGTATTCCTACAAGCAAGAAATCGTTTCAGGTAAACACAGTTACTATAGAGCTCAAATGAACCAACATCGTTCTCGAAGATCACACGTTTGTCGCTCTTAATTGAAAAGCATTGGATGTTAGAGGACCTGTGGTTTTTATCAGTTTCTGACAGAGTTGAACTAGATATGGTCCCTATGTGTGGTAAGCACCGTTCTTTTGCTCTGAGCACACTCACGTTTCCCTCTGTATTAGAGACTCTAGAAAGCAAGAGCGTGCTTCTTGCTCTAAAGCAGAGTGTGTTTCATAGATGAGAACAGTGCTGCGAGTTTCCCTTCAGAAAAGGAGTTCAGTCCCAGGCTCCTTGTCTTCCTACAAGCAAGAAATCGTTTCAGGTAAACACAGTCACTTTACAGCTCAAATGAAGCTACATCGTTCACGAAGCTCACATGTTTGTCGCTCTTAATTGAAAAGCATTGGATGTTAGAGGACCTGTGGTTTGTATCAGTTTCAGAAGCAGAGTTGTACTACATATGGTCCGAATGTGTGGGAAACACAGTTCTTTTGGTCTGAGCACACTCATGTTTCCTTCTGTTTTAGAGACTCTGGAAAGCAAGACCATGCTTCTTACTCTAAAGCAGAGTGTGTTTCATGGATGAGAACTGTGCTGGGAGTTTCCCTTGAGAAATGTAGTTCAATCCCAGGCTCTGTGTCTTCCTACAAGCAAGACTTCATTTTAGGTAAACACAGTCACTTTTCAGCTCAAAGGAAGCTACATCCTTCACAAAGCTCACATGTTTCTCGCTCTTAAGTGACAAGCATGGGATGTTAGAGGATCTGTGGTTAGTATCAGTTTCAGAAGCAGAGTCGTACTACATATGGTCCGAATGTGTAGGAAACACAGTTCTTTTGGTCTGAGCACTCTCATGTTTCCTTCTGTTTTAGAGACTCTAGAAAGCAAGAGCATGCTTCTTGCTCTAAAGCAGAGTGTGTTTCATGTATGAGAACTGTGCTGTTCATTTCCTTCAGAAACGGAGTTAAATCCCAAGCTCTGTGTCTTCCTACAAGCAAGAAATCGTTTCAGGTAAACACAGTCACTTTACAGCTCAAATGAAGCTACATCGTTCACGAAGCTCACATGTTTGTCGCTCTTAATTGAAAAACATTGGATGTTAGAGGACCTGTACTTTTTATCAGTTTCAGAAGGAGAGTTGAACTAGACATGTTCTGTATGTTTAGGAAACACTGTTCTTTTGTTCTGAGCACACTCATTTTTCATGTAGTATTAGAGACTGTACAAAGCAAGAGCTTGGTTCTTGCTCTAAAGCAGAGTGTTTTTCATGGATGAGAACTGTGCTGTGTGTTTCCCTTCCAAAATGGAGTTAAATCCCACGCTCTGTGTCTTCCTACAAGCAAAATTTCTTTTTAGGTAAGGGTAGTTACTTTTCAGCTCAAAGACCTGCATCGTTCACGAAGCTCACACATTTCTCTTCTTAACGGACATGCATTGGATGTTAGAGGACCTATGGTTTCTACCAGTTTCAGACAGAGTTCAACTAGATATGGTCCATATGTGTAGGAAACACCGTTCTTTTGCTCTGAGCACACTCACGTTTCCCTCTGAATTAGAGACTCTAGACAGCAAGAGCATGCTTCTTGCTCTAAAGCAGAGTGTGTTTCATGGATGAGAACTGTGCCTGGAGTTTCCCTTCAGAAATGGAGTTCAATCCCAGGCTCTGTGACTTCCTATAAGCAAGATTTCGTTTCAGGTAAACACAGTCACTTTTCAGCTCAAAGGAAGCTACATCGTTCACAAAGCTCACACGTTTCTCGCTCTTAATTTACAAGCATGGGATGTTAGAGGACCTGTGGTTTGTATCAGTTTTATAAGCAGAGTTGAAGTATATATGTTCCGTATGTGTAAGAAACACCATTCCTTTGTTCGGAGCACACTCACGTTTCATGCAGTTTTAGAGACTCTAGAAAGCAAGAGCTTGGATCTTGCTCTATAGTAGAGTGTTTTTCATGAATGAGAACTGTGCTGTGTGTTTCCAGTCAGAAATTGAGTTAAATCCCAGGCTCTGTGTCTTCCTACAGTCAATTATTCTTTTCCTGTAAACGCAGTCCCTTTTAAGCTCAAAGGAGCTACATCGTTCACGCAGCTCACAGGTTTGACGCTCTTAACTGAAAAGCATTGGATGTTAGAGGACCTGTTCTTTGTATCACTTTCAGAAGCATTGTTGAACTAGATATGGTCCATATGTGTAGGACACACTGATCTTTTGTTCCGAGCACATCACGTTTCCTGCTGTATTAGAGACTCTAGAAAGCAAGTGCGTGCTTCTTGCTGTAAAGCAGAGTGTGTTTCATGCATGAGAACTGTGCTGTGAATTTCCTTCAGAAATTGAGTTAAATCCCATGCTCTGTGTCTTCCTACAAGCAAGAAATCTTTTCAGGTAAACACAGTCTCTTTACAGCTCAAATGAAGGTACATCGTTCACGGAGCTCAAACGTTTGTCACTCTTAATTGAAAAGCATTGGATGTTAGAGGACCTGTGGTTTTTATCAGTTTCAGAAGCAGAGTTGAACTACATATGGTCCGAATGTGTGGGAAATACAGTTCTTTTGGTGTGAGCACACTCATGTTTCCTTCCATTTTAGAGACTCTAGAAAGCAAGACCGTGCTTCTAACTCTAAAGCAGAAAGTTTTTCATGGACAAGAACTGTGCTGTGTGTTTCCCTTCAGAAATGGAGTGAAATCCCACGCTCTGTGTCTTCCTACAAGCAAGATTCGTTTCAGGTAAGGGTAGTCACTTTTCAGCTCAAAGGACCTACATCGTTCACAAAGCTCACATGTTTCTCTTCATAACTGAGAAGCATTGGATGTTAGAGGACCTGTTGTTTTTATCAGTTTCAGAAGTAGAGTTGAACTAGATATGATCCTTACATGTACGAAACACAGTTCTATTGTTCTGAGCACACTCACTTTTCCTGCTGTATTAGAGACTCTAGAAAAAAAGAGCTTGATTCTTGCTCTAAAGCAGAGTGTGTTTCATGGATGACAACTGTGCTTTGTGTTTTCCTCAGAAATGGAGTTCAATCACAGGATCTGTGTCTTCCTACAAGCAATAGTTCGTTTCAGGTAAGGGTAGTCACTTTTCAGCTCAAAGGACCTACATCGTTCACGAAGCTCACACAATTCTCTTCTGAACTGAGAAGCATTGGATGTTAGAGTACATGTGGTTTGTACCAGTTTCAGAAGCAGAGTTGAAATAGATATGGTCCATATGTGTAGGACACACAGTTCTTTTGATTGAGCACATCATGTTTCCTGCCATATTACAGACTCTAGAAAGCAAGAGCAGGCTTCTTACTCTAAAGCAGAGTCTGTCTCATGGATGAGAACTGTGCAATGTGTTTCCTACAGAAATGGAGTTAAATCACAAGGTTTGTGTGTTCCTACAAGCAAGAAATCGTTTCAGGTAAACACAGTTACTTTAGAGCTCAAATGAACCAACATCGTTCTCGAAGATCACACGTTTGTCGCTCTTAATTGAAAAGCATTGGATGTTAGAGGACCTGTGGTTTTTATCAGTTTCTGACAGAGTTGAACTAGATATGGTCCCTATGTGTGGTAAGCACCGTTCTTTTGCTCTCAGCACACTCACGTTTCCCTCTGTATTAGAGACTCTAGAAAGCAAGAGCGTGCTTCTTGCTCTAAAGCAGAGTGTGTTTCATAGATGAGAACAGTGCTGCGAGTTTCCCTTCAGAAAAGGAGTTCAGTCCCAGGCTCCTTGTCTTCCTACAAGCAAGAAATCGTTTCAGGTAAACACAGTCACTTTACAGCTCAAATGAAGCTACATCGTTCACGAAGCTCACATGTTTGTCGCTCTTAATTGAAAAGCATTGGATGTTAGAGGACCTGTGGTTTGTATCAGTTTCAGAAGCAGAGTTGTACTACATATGGTCCGAATGTGTGGGAAACACAGTTCTTTTGGTCTGAGCACACTCATGTTTCCTTCTGTTTTAGAGACTCTGGAAAGCAAGAGCATGCTTCTTACTCTAAAGCAGAGTGTGTTTCATGGATGAGAACTGTGCTGGGAGTTTCCCTTGAGAAATGTAGTTCAATCCCAGGCTCTGTGTCTTCCTACAAGCAAGACTTCATTTTAGGTAAACACAGTCACTTTTCAGCTCAAAGGAAGCTACATCCTTCACAAAGCTCACATGTTTCTCGCTCTTAAGTGACAAGCATGGGATGTTAGAGGATCTGTGGTTAGTATCAGTTTCAGAAGCAGAGTTGTACTACATATGGTCCGAATGTGTAGGAAACACAGTTCTTTTGGTCTGAGCACTCTCATGTTTCCTTCTGTTTTAGAGACTCTAGAAAGCAAGAGCATGCTTCTTGCTCTAAAGCAGAGTGTGTTTCATGTATGAGAACTGTGCTGTGCATTTCCTTCAGAAACGGAGTTAAATCCCAAGCTCTGTGTCTTCCTAAAGAAAGAAATCGTTTCAGGTAAACACAGTCACTTTACAGCTCAAATGAAGCTACATCGTTCACGAAGCTCACATGTTTGTCGCTCTTAATTGAAAAACATTGGATGTTAGAGGACCTGTGGTTTTTATCAGTTTCAGAAGGAGAGTTGAACTAGACATGTTCTGTATGTTTAGGAAACACTGTTCTTTTGTTCTGAGCACACTCATTTTTCATGTAGTATTAGAGACTGTACAAAGCAAGAGCTTGGTTCTTGCTCTAAAGCAGAGTGTTTTTCATGGATGAGAACTGTGCTGTGTGTTTCCCTTCCAAAATGGAGTTAAATCCCACGCTCTGTGTCTTCCTACAAGCAAAATTTCTTTTTAGGTATGGGTAGTTACTTTTCAGCTCAAAGACCTGCATCGTTCACGAAGCTCACACATTTCTCTTCTTAAAGGACATGCATTGGATGTTAGAGGACCTATGGTTTCTACCAGTTTCAGACAGAGTTCAACTAGATATGGTCCATATGTGTGGGAAACACCGTTCTTTTGCTCTGAGCACACTCACGTTTCCCTCTGTATTAGAGACTCTAGAAAGCAAGAGCGTGCTTCTTGCTCTAAAGCAGAGTGTGTTTCATGGATGAGAACTGTGCCTGGAGTTTCCCTTCAGAAATGGAGTTCAATCCCAGGCTCTGTGACTTCCTATAAGCAAGACGTCGTTTCAGGTAAACACAGTCACTTTAGAGCTCAAATGAACCAACATCGTTCTCGAAGATCACACGTTTGTCGCTCTTAATTGAAAAGCATTGGATGTTAGAAGACCTGTGGTTTTTATCAGTTTCTGACAGAGTTGAACTAGATATGGTCCTTATGTGTGGTAAGCACCGTTCTTTTGCTCTGAGCACACTCACGTTTCCCTCTGTATTAGAGACTCTAGAAAGCAAGAGCGTGCTTCTTGCTCTAAAGCCGAGTGTGTTTCATAGATGAGAAGAGTGCTGGGAGTTACCCTTCAGAAAAGGAGTTCAGTCCCAGGCTCCTTGTCTTCCTACAAGCAAGACTTCGTTTCAGGTAAACACAGTCACGTTTCGGCTGAAAGGAAGCTACATTGTTCACAAAGCTCACACGTTTCTCGCTCTTAACTGAAAAGCATTGGATGTTAGAGGACCTGTGGTTTTTATCACTTTCAGAAGCAGAGTAGAACTAGATATGGTCCATATGTGTAGGACACACAGTTCTTTTGTTCTGAGCACATCACGTTTCCTGCTGTATTAGAGACTCTAGAAAGCAAGAGCGTGCTTCTTACTCTAAAGCAGAGTGTGTTTCATGTATGAGAACTGTGCTGTGCATTTCCTACAGAAACGGAGTTAAATCCCAAGCTCTGTGTCTTCCTACAAGCAAGAAATCGTTTCAGGTAAACACAGTCACTTTACAGCTCAAATGAAACTACATCGTTCACGAAGCTCACATGTTTGTCGCTCTTAATTGAAAAGCATGGGATGTTAGAGGACCTGTGGTTTTTATTAGTTTCAGAAGATGAGTTGAACTAGATATGGTCTGCATGTGTAGGAAACACCGTTCTTTAATCTGAGCACACTCACTTTTCCTGCTGTATTAGAGACTCTAGAAAGCAAGAGCATGTTTCTTGCTCTAAAGCAGAGTGTGTTTCATGGATGAGAACTGTGCTGGGATTTTCCTTCAGAAATGGAGTTCTATCCCAGGCTCTGTGTCTTCATACAAGAAAGAATTCACTTCAGGTTAAGGCAGTAACTTTTCAGCTCAAAGGAATCTACATCATTCACAGAGCTCACAAGTTTCTCGCTCTTAAATGAAAAGCATTCGATGTTGGACGACCTATGATTTGTGTCAGTTTCAGAAGCAGAGTTGTACTACATATGGTCCGAATGTGTAGGAAACACAGTTCTTTTGGTCTGAGCACACTCATGTTTCCTTCTGTTTTAGAGGCTCTAGAAAGCAAGAGCATGCTTCTTGCTCTAAAGCAGAGTGTGTTTCATGGATGAGAACTTGCTGGGAGTTTCCCTTCAGAAATGGACTTCAATCCCAGGCTCTGTGTCTTCCTACAAGCAAGACTTCGTTTCAGGTAAACACATTCACTTTTCAGCTAAAGGAAGCTACATCGTTCACAAAGCTCACATGTTTCTCGCGCTTAAGTGACAAGCATGGGATGTTAGAGGATCTGTGGTTAGTATCAGTTTCAGAAGCAGAGTTGTACTACATATGGTCCGAATGTGTAGGAAACACAGTTCTTTTGGTCTGAGCACTCTCATGTTTCCTTCTGTTTTAGAGACTCTAGAAAGCAAGAGCATGCTTCTTGCTCTAAAGCAGAGTGTGTTTCATGTATGAGAACTGTGCTGTGCATTTCCTTCAGAAACGGAGTTAAATGCCAAGCTCTGTGTCTTCCTAAAGAAAGAAATCGTTTCAGGTAAACACAGTCACTTTACAGCTCAAATGAAGCTACATCGTTCACGAAGCTCACATGTTTGTCGCTCTTAATTGAAAAACATTGGATGTTAGAGGACCTGTGGTTTTTATCAGTTTCAGAAGGAGAGTTGAACTAGACATGTTCTGTATGTTTAGGAAACACTGTTCTTTTGTTCTGAGCACACTCATTTTTCATGTAGTATTAGAGACTGTACAAAGCAAGAGCTTGGTTCTTGCTCTAAAGCAGAGTGTTTTTCATGGATGAGAACTGTGCTGTGTGTTTCCCTTCCAAAATGGAGTTAAATCCCACGCTCTGTGTCTTCCTACAAGCAAAATTTCTTTTTAGGTATGGGTAGTTACTTTTCAGCTCAAAGACCTGCATCGTTCACGAAGCTCACACATTTCTCTTCTTAAAGGACATGCATTGGATGTTAGAGGACCTATGGTTTCTACCAGTTTCAGACAGAGTTCAACTAGATATGGTCCATATGTGTGGGAAACACCGTTCTTTTGCTCTGAGCACACTCACGTTTCCCTCTGTATTAGAGACTCTAGAAAGCAAGAGCGTGCTTCTTGCTCTAAAGCAGAGTGTGTTTCATGGATGAGAACTGTGCCTGGAGTTTCCCTTCAGAAATGGAGTTCAATCCCAGGCTCTGTGACTTCCTATAAGCAAGACTTCGTTTCAGGTAAACACAGTCACTTTAGAGCTCAAATGAACCAACATCGTTCTCGAAGATCACACGTTTGTCGCTCTTAATTGAAAAGCATTGGATGTTAGAGGACCTGTGGTTTTTATCAGTTTCTGACAGAGTTGAACTAGATATGGTCCCTATGTGTGGTAAGCACCGTTCTTTTGCTCTGAGCACACTCACGTTTCCCTCTGTATTAGAGACTCTAGAAAGCAAGAGCGTGCTTCTTGCTCTAAAGCAGAGTGTGTTTCATAGATGAGAAGAGTGCTGGGAGTTTCCCTTCAGAAAAGGAGTTCAGTCCCAGGCTCCTTGTCTTCCTACAAGCAAGACTTCGTTTCAGGTAAACACAGTCACGTTTCGGCTGAAAGGAAGCTACATTGTTCACAAAGCTCACACGTTTCTCGCTCTTAACTGAAAAGCATTGGATGTTAGAGGACCTGTGGTTTGTATCACTTTCAGAAGCAGAGTAGAACTAGATATGGTCCATATGTGTAGGACACACAGTTCTTTTGTTCTGAGCACATCACGTTTCCTGCTGTATTAGAGACTCTAGAAAGCAAGAGCGTGCTTCTTACTCTAAAGCAGAGTGTGTTTCATGTATGAGAACTGTGCTGTGCATTTCCTACAGAAACGGAGTTAAATCCCAAGCTCTGTGTCTTCCTACAAGCAAGAAATCGTTTCAGGTAAACACAGTCACTTTACAGCTCAAATGAAACTACATCGTTCACAAAGCTCACATGTTTGTCGCTCTTAATTGAAAAGCATGGGATGTTAGAGGACCTGTGGTTTTTATTAGTTTCAGAAGATGAGTTGAACTAGATATGGTCTGTATGTGTAGGAAACACCGTTCTTTAATCTGAGCACACTCACTTTTCCTGCTGTATTAGAGACTCTAGAAAGCAAGAGCATGTTTCTTGCTCTAAAGCAGAGTGTGTTTCATGGATGAGAACTGTGCTGGGAGTTTCCCTTGAGAAATGTAGTTCAATCCCAGGCTCTGTGTCTTCCTACAAGCAAGACTTCATTTTAGGTAAACACAGTCACTTTTCAGCTCAAAGGAAGCTACATCCTTCACAAAGCTCACATGTTTCTCGCTCTTAAGTGACAAGCATGGGATGTTAGAGGATCTGTGGTTAGTATCAGTTTCAGAAGCAGAGTTGTACTACATATGGTCCGAATGTGTAGGAAACACAGTTCTTTTGGTCTGAGCACACTCATGTTTCCTTCTGTTTTAGAGGCTCTAGAAAGCAAGAGCATGCTTCTTGCTCTAAAGCAGAGTGTGTTTCATGGATGAGAACTTGCTGGGAGTTTCCCTTCAGAAATGGACTTCAATCCCAGGCTCTGTGTCTTCCTACAAGCAAGACTTCGTTTCAGGTAAACACATTCACTTTTCAGCTAAAGGAAGCTACATCGTTCACAAAGCTCACATGTTTCTCGCGCTTAAGTGACAAGCATGGGATGTTAGAGGATCTGTGGTTAGTATCAGTTTCAGAAGCAGAGTTGTACTACATATGGTCCGAATGTGTAGGAAACACAGTTCTTTTGGTCTGAGCACTCTCATGTTTCCTTCTGTTTTAGAGACTCTAGAAAGCAAGAGCATGCTTCTTGCTCTAAAGCAGAGTGTGTTTCATGTATGAGAACTGTGCTGTGCATTTCCTTCAGAAACGGAGTTAAATGCCAAGCTCTGTGTCTTCCTAAAGAAAGAAATCGTTTCAGGTAAACACAGTCACTTTACAGCTCAAATGAAGCTACATCGTTCACGAAGCTCACATGTTTGTCGCTCTTAATTGAAAAACATTGGATGTTAGAGGACCTGTGGTTTTTATCAGTTTCAGAAGGAGAGTTGAACTAGACATGTTCTGTATGTTTAGGAAACACTGTTCTTTTGTTCTGAGCACACTCATTTTTCATGTAGTATTAGAGACTGTACAAAGCAAGAGCTTGGTTCTTGCTCTAAAGCAGAGTGTTTTTCATGGATGAGAACTGTGCTGTGTGTTTCCCTTCCAAAATGGAGTTAAATCCCACGCTCTGTGTCTTCCTACAAGCAAAATTTCTTTTTAGGTATGGGTAGTTACTTTTCAGCTCAAAGACCTGCATCGTTCACGAAGCTCACACATTTCTCTTCTTAAAGGACATGCATTGGATGTTAGAGGACCTATGGTTTCTACCAGTTTCAGACAGAGTTCAACTAGATATGGTCCATATGTGTGGGAAACACCGTTCTTTTGCTCTGAGCACACTCACGTTTCCCTCTGTATTAGAGACTCTAGAAAGCAAGAGCGTGCTTCTTGCTCTAAAGCAGAGTGTGTTTCATGGATGAGAACTGTGCCTGGAGTTTCCCTTCAGAAATGGAGTTCAATCCCAGGCTCTGTGACTTCCTATAAGCAAGACTTCGTTTCAGGTAAACACAGTCACTTTAGAGCTCAAATGAACCAACATCGTTCTCGAAGATCACACGTTTGTCGCTCTTAATTGAAAAGCATTGGATGTTAGAGGACCTGTGGTTTTTATCAGTTTCTGACAGAGTTGAACTAGATATGGTCCCTATGTGTGGTAAGCACCGTTCTTTTGCTCTGAGCACACTCACGTTTCCCTCTGTATTAGAGACTCTAGAAAGCAAGAGCGTGCTTCTTGCTCTAAAGCAGAGTGTGTTTCATAGATGAGAAGAGTGCTGGGAGTTTCCCTTCAGAAAAGGAGTTCAGTCCCAGGCTCCTTGTCTTCCTACAAGCAAGACTTCGTTTCAGGTAAACACAGTCACGTTTCGGCTGAAAGGAAGCTACATTGTTCACAAAGCTCACACGTTTCTCGCTCTTAACTGAAAAGCATTGGATGTTAGAGGACCTGTGGTTTGTATCACTTTCAGAAGCAGAGTAGAACTAGATATGGTCCATATGTGTAGGACACACAGTTCTTTTGTTCTGAGCACATCACGTTTCCTGCTGTATTAGAGACTCTAGAAAGCAAGAGCGTGCTTCTTACTCTAAAGCAGAGTGTGTTTCATGTATGAGAACTGTGCTGTGCATTTCCTACAGAAACGGAGTTAAATCCCAAGCTCTGTGTCTTCCTACAAGCAAGAAATCGTTTCAGGTAAACACAGTCACTTTACAGCTCAAATGAAACTACATCGTTCACAAAGCTCACATGTTTGTCGCTCTTAATTGAAAAGCATGGGATGTTAGAGGACCTGTGGTTTTTATTAGTTTCAGAAGATGAGTTGAACTAGATATGGTCTGTATGTGTAGGAAACACCGTTCTTTAATCTGAGCACACTCACTTTTCCTGCTGTATTAGAGACTCTAGAAAGCAAGAGCATGTTTCTTGCTCTAAAGCAGAGTGTGTTTCATGGATGAGAACTGTGCTGGGATTTTCCTTCAGAAATGGAGTTCTATCCCAGGCTCTGTGTCTTCATACAAGAAAGAATTCACTTCAGGTAAAGGCAGTAACTTTTCAGCTCAAAGGAATCTACATCATTCACAGAGCTCACAAGTTTCTCGCTCTTAAATGAAAAGCATTCGATGTTAGACGACCTATGATTTGTGTCAGTTTCAGAAGCAGAGTTGTACTACATATGGTCCGAATGTGTAGGAAACACAGTTCTTTTGGTCTGAGCACACTCATGTTTCCTTCTGTTTTAGAGGCTCTAGAAAGCAAGAGCATGCTTCTTGCTCTAAAGCAGAGTGTGTTTCATGGATGAGAACTTGCTGGGAGTTTCCCTTCAGAAATGGACTTCAATCCCAGGCTCTGTGTCTTCCTACAAGCAAGACTTCGTTTCAGGTAAACACATTCACTTTTCAGCTAAAGGAAGCTACATCGTTCACAAAGCTCACATGTTTCTCGCGCTTAAGTGACAAGCATGGGATGTTAGAGGATCTGTGGTTAGTATCAGTTTCAGAAGCAGAGTTGTACTACATATGGTCTGAATGTGTAGGAAACACAGTTCTTTTGGTCTGAGCACTCTCATGTTTCCTTCTGTTTTAGAGACTCTAGAAAGCAAGAGCATGCTTCTTGCTCTAAAGCAGAGTGTGTTTCATGTATGAGAACTGTGCTGTGCATTTCCTTCAGAAACGGAGTTAAATGCCAAGCTCTGTGTCTTCCTAAAGAAAGAAATCGTTTCAGGTAAACACAGTCACTTTACAGCTCAAATGAAGCTACATCGTTCACGAAGCTCACATGTTTGTCGCTCTTAATTGAAAAACATTGGATGTTAGAGGACCTGTGGTTTTTATCAGTTTCAGAAGGAGAGTTGAACTAGACATGTTCTGTATGTTTAGGAAACACTGTTCTTTTGTTCTGAGCACACTCATTTTTCATGTAGTATTAGAGACTGTACAAAGCAAGAGCTTGGTTCTTGCTCTAAAGCAGAGTGTTTTTCATGGATGAGAACTGTGCTGTGTGTTTCCCTTCCAAAATGGAGTTAAATCCCACGCTCTGTGTCTTCCTACAAGCAAAATTTCTCTTTAGGTAAGGGTAGTTACTTTTCAGCTCAAAGACCTGCATCGTTCACGAAGCTCACACATTTCTCTTCTTAAAGGACATGCATTGGATGTTAGAGGACCTATGGTTTCTACCAGTTTCAGACAGAGTTCAACTAGATATGGTCCATATGTGTGGGAAACACCGTTCTTTTGCTCTGAGCACACTCATGTTTCCCTCTGTATTAGAGACTCTAGAAAGCAAGAGCGTCCTTCTTACTCTAAAGCAGAGTGTGTTTCATATATGAGAACTGTGCTGTGCATTTCCTTCAGAAACGGAGTTAAATCCCAAGCTCTGTGTCTTCCTACAAGCAAGAAATCGTTTCAGGTAAACACAGTCACTTTACAGCTCAAATGAAGCTACATCGTTCACGAAGCACACATGTTTGTCGCTCTTAATTGAAAAGCATTGGATGTTAGAGGACCTGTGGTTTTTATCAGTTTCAGAAGCAGAGTTGAACTACATATGGTCCGAATGTGTGGGAAATACAGTTCTTTTGGTCTGAGCACACTCATGTTTCCTTCCCTTTTAGAGACTCTAGAAAGCAAGACCGTGCTTCTAAATCTAAAGCAGAAAGTTTTTCATGGATGAGAACTGTGCTGTGTGTTTCCCTTCAGAAATGGAGTGAAATCCCACGCTCTGTGTCTTCCTACAAGCAAGAAATCGTTTCAGGTAAACACAGTTACTTTAGAGCTCAAATGAACCAACATCGTTCTCGAAGATCACACGTTTGTCGCTCTTAATTGAAAAGCATTGGATGTTAGAGGACCTGTGGTTTTTATCAGTTTCTGACAGAGTTGAACTAGATATGGTCTCTATGTGTGGTAAGCACCGTTCTTTTGCTCTGAGCACACTCACGATTCCCTCTGTATTAGAGACTCTAGAAAGCAAGAGCGTGCTTCTTGCTCTAAAGCAGAGTGTGTTTCATAGATGAGAAGAGTGCTGGGAGTTTCCCTTCAGAAAAGGAGTTCAGTCCCAGGCTCCTTGTCTTCCTACAAGCAAGAAATCGTTTCAGGTAAACACAGTCACTTTACAGCTCAAATGAAGCTACATCGTTCACGAAGCTCACATGTTTGTCGCTCTTAATTGAAAAGCATTGGATGTTAGAGGACCTGTGGTTTGTATCAGTTTCAGAAGCAGAGTTGTACTACATATGGTCCGAATGTGTGGGAAACACAGTTCTTTTGGTCTGAGCACACTCATGTTTCCTTCTGTTTTAGAGACTCTGGAAAGCAAGAGCATGCTTCTTACTCTAAAGCAGAGTGTGTTTCATGGATGAGAACTGTGCTGGGAGTTTCCCTTGAGAAATGTAGTTCAATCCCAGGCTCTGTGTCTTCCTACAAGCAAGACTTCATTTTAGGTAAACACAGTCACTTTTCAGCTCAAAGGAAGCTAAATCCTTCACAAAGCTCACATGTTTCTCGCTCTTAAGTGACAAGCATGGGATGTTAGAGGATCTGTGGTTAGTATCAGTTTCAGAAGCAGAGTTGAACTAGATATGGTCCATATGTGTAGGACACACAGTTCTTTTGTTCTGAGCACATCACGTTTCCTGCTGTATTAGAGACTCTAGAAAGCAAGAGCATGCTTCTTACTCTAAAGCAGAGTGTGTTTCATGTATGAGAACTGTGCTGTGCATTTCCTTCAGAAACGGAGTTAAATCCCAAGCTCTGTGTCTTCCTACAAGCAAGAAATCGTTTCAGGTAAACACAGTTACTTTAGAGCTCAAATGAACCAACATCGTTCTCGAAGATCACACGTTTGTCGCTCTTAATTGAAAAGCATTGGATGTTAGAGGACCTGTGGTTTTTATCAGTTTCTGACAGAGTTGAACTAGATATGGTCTCTATGTGTGGTAAGCACCGTTCTTTTGCTCTGAGCACACTCACCTTTCCCTCTGTATTAGAGACTCTAGAATGCAAGAGCGTGCTTCTTGCTCTAATGCAGAGTGTGTTTCATAGATGAGAACAGTGCTGGGAGTTTCCCTTCAGAAAAGGAGTTCAGTCCCAGGCTCCTTGTCTTCCTACAAGCAAGAAATCGTTTCAGGTAAACACAGTCACTTTACAGCTCAAATGAAGCTACATCGTTCACGAAGCTCACATGTTTGTCGCTCTTAATTGAAAAGCATTGGATGTTAGAGGACCTGTGTTTTGTATCAGTTTCAGAAGCAGAGTTGTACTACATATGGTCCGAATGTGTGGGAAACACAGTTCTTTTGGTCTGAGCACACTCATGTTTCCTTCTGTTTTAGAGACTCTGGAAAGCAAGAGCATGCTTCTTACTCTAAAGCAGAGTGTGTTTCATGGATGAGAACTGTGCTGGGAGTTTCCCTTGAGAAATGTAGTTCAATCCCAGGCTCTGTGTCTTCCTACAAGCAAGACTTCATTTTAGGTAAACACAGTCACTTTTCAGCTCAAAGGAAGCTACATCCTTCACAAAGCTCACATGTTTCTCGCTCTTAAGTGACAAGCATGGGATGTTAGAGGATCTGTGGTTAGTATCAGTTTCAGAAGCAGAGTTGAACTAGATATGGTCCATATGTGTAGGACACACAGTTCTTTTGTTCTGAGCACATCACGTTTCCTGCTGTATTAGAGACTCTAGAAAGCAAGAGCGTGCTTCTTACTCTAAAGCAGAGTGTGTTTCATGTATGAGAACTGTGCTGTGCATTTCCTTCAGAAACTGAGTTAAATCCCAAGCTCTGTGTCTTCCTACAAGCAAGAAATCGTTTCAGGTAAACACAGTCACTTTACAGCTCAAATGAAGCTACATCGTTCACGAAGCTCACATGTTTGTCGCTCTTAATTGAAAAGCATGGGATGTTAGAGGACCTGTGGTTTTTATTAGTTTCAGAAGATGAGTTGAACTAGATATGGTCTGTATGTGTAGGAAACACCGTTCTTTAATCTGAGCACACTCACTTTTCCTGCTGTATTAGAGACTCTAGAAAGCAAGAGCATGTTTCTTGCTCTAAAGCAGAGTGTGTTTCATGGATGAGAACTGTGCTGGGATTTTCCTTCAGAAATGGAGTTCAATCCCAGGCTCTGTGTCTTCATACAAGAAAGAATTCACTTCAGGTAAAGGCAGTAACTTTTCAGCTCAAAGGAATCTACATCATTCACAGAGCTCACAAGTTTCTCGCTCTTAAATGAAAAGAATTCGATGTTAGACGACCTATGATTTGTATCAGTTTCAGAAGCAGAGTTGTACTACATATGGTCCGAATGTGTAGGAAACACAGTTCTTTTGGTCTGAGCACACTCATGTTTCCTTCTGTTTTATAGACTCTAGAAAGCAAGAGCATGCTTCTTGCTCTAAAGCAGAGTGTGTTTCATGGATGAGAACTTCCTGGGAGTTTCCCTTCAGAAATGGACTTCAATCCCAGGCTCTGTGTCTTCCTACAAGCAAGACTTCGTTTCAGGTAAACACAGTCACTTTTCAGCTAAAGGAAGCTACATCCTTCACAAAGCTCACATGTTTCTCGCACTTAAGTGACAAGCATGGGATGTTAGAGGATCTGTGGTTAGTATCAGTTTCAGAAGCAGAGTTGTACTACATATGGTCCGAATGTGTAGGAAACACAGTTCTTTTGGTCTGAGCACACTCATGTTTCCTTCTGTTTTAGAGACTCTAGAAAGCAAGAGCATGCTTCTTGCTCTAAAGCAGAGTGTGTTTCATGTATGAGAACTGTGCTGTGCATTTCCTTCAGAAACGGAGTTAAATCCCAAGCTCCTTGTCTTCCTACAAGCAAGAAATCGTTTCAGGTAAACACAGTCACTTTACAGCTCAAATGAAGCTACATCGTTCACGAAGCTCACATGTTTGTCGCTCTTAATTGAAAAGCATTGGATGTTAGAGGACCTGTGGTTTGTATCAGTTTCAGAAGCAGAGTTGAACTAGACATGTTCTGTATGTTTAGGAAACACTGTTCTTTTGTTCTGAGCACAGTCACTTTTCCTGCAGTATTAGAGACTCTAAAAAGCAAGATCTTGGTTCTTGCCCTAAAGCAGAGTATTTTTCATGGATGAGAACTGTGCTGTGCATTTCCTTCAGAAATTGAGTTAAATCACACGCTCTGTGTCTTCCTACAACCAAGATTCCGTTTCATGTAAACACAATCACTTTTCAGCTCAAAGGACATGCGTCGTTCACGAAGCTCACACATTTCTCTTCTTAACAGACAAGCATTGGATGTTAGAGGACCACTGGTTTGTATCAGTTTCACACAGAGTTGAACTAGACATGGTCCCTATGTGGGGAAAACACCGTTCTTTTGCTCTGAGAACACTCATGTTTCCCTTTGTATTAGAGACTCTAGAAAGCAAGAGCGTGCTTCTTGCTCTAAAGCAGAGTGTGTTTCATGTATGAGAACTGTGCTGTGCATTTCCTTCAGAAACGGAGTTAAATCCCAAGCTCTGTGTCTTCCTACAAGCAAGAAATCGTTTCAGGTAAACACAGTCACTTTACAGCTCAAATGAAGCTACATCGTTCACGAAGCTCACATGTTTGTCGCTCTTAATTGAAAAGCATTGGATGTTAGAGGACCTGTGGTTTTTATCAGTTTCAGAAGGAGAGTTGAACTAGACATGTTCTGTATGTTTAGGAAACACTGTTCTTTTGTTCTGAGCACACTCATTTTTCATGTAGTATTAGAGACTGTACAAAGCAAGAGCTTGGTTCTTGCTCTAAAGCAGAGTGTTTTTCATGGATGAGAACTGTGCTGTGTGTTTCCCTTCCAAAATGGAGTTAAATCCCACGCTCTGTGTCTTCCTACAAGCAAAATTTCTTTTTAGGTATGGGTAGTTACTTTTCAGCTCAAAGACCTGCATCGTTCACGAAGCTCACACATTTCTCTTCTTAAAGGACATGCATTGGATGTTAGAGGACCTATGGTTTCTACCCGTTTCAGACAGAGTTCAACTAGATATGGTCCATATGTGTGGGAAACACCGTTCTTTTGCTCTGAGCACACTCACGTTTCCCTCTGTATTAGAGACTCTAGAAAGCAAGAGCGTGCTTCTTGCTCTAAAGCAGAGTGTGTTTCATGGATGAGAACTGTGCCTGGAGTTTCCCTTCAGAAATGGAGTTCAATCCCAGGCTCTGTGACTTCCTATAAGCAAGACGTCGTTTCAGGTAAACACAGTCACTTTAGAGCTCAAATGAACCAACATCGTTCTAGAAGATCACACGTTTGTCGCTCTTAATTGAAAAGCATTGGATGTTAGAAGACCTGTGGTTTTTATCAGTTTCTGACAGAGTTGAACTAGATATGGTCCCTATGTGTGGTAAGCACCGTTCTTTTGCTCTGAGCACACTCACGTTTCCCTCTGTATTAGAGACTCTAGAAAGCAAGAGCGTGCTTCTTGCTCTAAAGCAGAGTGTGTTTCATAGATGAGAAGAGTGCTGGGAGTTTCCCTTCAGAAAAGGAGTTCAGTGCCAGGCTCCTTGTCTTCCTACAAGCAAGACTTCGTTTCAGGTAAACACAGTCACGTTTTGGCTGAAAGGAAGCTACATTTTTCACAAAGCTCACACGTTTCTCGCTCTTAACTGACTAGCATTGGATGTTAGAGGATCTGTGGTTTGTATCACTTTCAGAAGCAGAGTTGAACTAGATATGGTCCATATGTGTAGGACACACAGTTCTTTTGTTCTGAGCACATCACGTTTCCTGCTGTATTAGAGACTCTAGAAAGCAAGAGCGTGCTTCTTACTCTAAAGCAGAGTGTGTTTCATGCATGACAACTGTGCTTTGTGTTTTCCTCAGAAATGGAGTTCAATCACAGGATCTGTGTCTTCCTACAAGCAATACTTCGTTTCAGGTAAGGGTAGTCACTTTTCAGCTCAAAGGACCTACATCGTTCACGAAGCTCACACAATTCTCTTCTGAACTGAGAAGCATTGGATGTTAGAGTACATGTGGTTTGTATCAGTTTCAGAAGCAGAGTTGAAATAGATATGGTCCATTTGTGTAGGACACACAGTTCTTTTGATTGAGCACATCATGTTTCCTGCCATATTACAGACTCTAAAAAGCAAGAGCAGCCTTCTTGCTCTAAAGCAGAGTGTGTTTCATGGATGAGAACTGTGCAATGTGTTTCCTACAGAAATGGAGTTAAATCACATGCTCTGTGTCTTCCTACAAGCAAGAAATCGTTTCAGGTAAACACAGGCACTTTAGAGCTCAAATGAACCAACATCGTTCTCGAGGATCACACGTTTGTCGCTCTTAATTGAAAAGCATTGGATGTTAGAGGACCTGTGGTTTTTATCAGGTAAGGGTAGTCACTTTTCAGCTCAAAGGACCAGCATCGTTCACGAAACTCACACATTTCTCTTCTTAATGGACAAGCATTGGATGTTAGAGGAACTCTGGTTTGTATCAGTTTTAGACAGTGTTGAACTAGATATGGTCCGTATATGTGGGAAACACCGTTCTTTTGTTCTGAGCACACTCACTTTTCGTGCAGTATTAGAGACTCTAAAAAGCAAGATCTTGGTTCTTGCCCTAAAGCAGAGTATTTTTCATGGATGAGAACTGTGCTGTGCATTTCCTTCAGAAATTGAGTTAAATCACACGCTCTGTGTCTTCCTACAACCAAGATTCCGTTTCATGTAAACACAATCACTTCTCAGCTCAAAGGACATGCATCGTTCACAAAGCTCACACATTTCTCTTCTTAACAGACAAGCATTGGATGTTAGAGGACCTCTGGTTTGTATCAGTTTCAGACAGAGTTGAACTAGATATGGTCCCTATGTGGGGAAAAAACAATTCTTTTGCTCTGAGAACACTCATGTTTCCCTTTGTATTAGAGACTCTAGAAAGCAAGAGCGTGCTTCTTGCTCTAAAGCAGAGTGTGTTTCATGGATGAGAACTGTGCTGGGAGTTTCCCTTCAGAAAAGGAGTTCAGTCCCAGGCTCCTTGTCTTCCTACAAGCAAGACTTCGTTTCAGGTAAACACAGTCACGTTTTGGCTGAAAGGAAGCTACATTTTTCACAAAGCTCAAACGTTTCTCGCACTTAACTGAAAAGCATTGGATGTTAGAGGACCTGTGGTTTGTATCACTTTCAGAAGCAGAGTTGAACTAGATATGGTCCATATGTGTAGGACACACAGTTCTTTTGTTCTGAGCACATCACGTTTCTTGCTGTATTAGAGACTCTAGAAAGCAAGAGCATGCTTCTTACTCTAAAGCAGAGTGTGTTTCATGTGTGAGAACTGTGCTGTGCATTTCCTTCAGAAACGGAGTTAAATCCCAAGCTCTGTGTCTTCCTACAAGCAAGAAATCGTTTCAGGTAAACACAGTCACTTTACAGCTCAAATGAAGCTACATCGTTCACGAAGCTCACATGTTTGTCGCTCTTAATTGAAAAGCATGGGATGTTAGAGGACCTGTGGTTTTTATTAGTTTCAGAAGATGAGTTGAACTAGATATGGTCTGTATGTGTAGGAAACACCATTCTTTAATCTGAGCACACTCACTTTTCCTGCTGTATTAGAGACTCTAGAAAGCAAGAGCATGTTTCTTGCTCGAAAGCAGAGTGTGTTTCATGGATGAGAACTGTGCTGGGATTTTCCTTCAGAAATGGAGTTCAATCCCAGGCTCTGTATCTTCATACAAGAAAGAATTCACTTCAGGTAAAGGCAGTAACTTTTCAGCTCAAAGGAATCTACATCATTCACAGAGCTCACAAGTTTCTCGCTCTTAAATGAAAAGCATTCCATGTTAGACGACCTATGATTTGTATCAGTTTCAGAAGCAGAGTTGTACTACATATGGTCCGAATGTGTAGGAAACACAGTTCTTTTGGTCTGAGCACACTCATGTTTCCTTCTGTTTTATAGACTCTAGAAAGCAAGAGCATGCTTCTTGCTCTAAAGCAGAGTGTGTTTCATGGATGAGAACTTCCTGGGAGTTTCCGTTCAGAAATGGACTTCAATCCCAGGCTCTGTGTCTTCCTACAAGCAAGACTTCGTTTCAGGTAACCACAGTCACTTTTCAGCTAAAGGAAGCTACATCCTTCACAAAGCTCACATGTTTCTCGCACTTAAGTGACAAGCATGGGATGTTAGAGGATCTGTGGTTAGTATCAGTTTCAGAAGCAGAGTTGTACTACATATGGTCCGAATGTGTAGGAAACACAGTTCTTTTGGTCTGAGCACACTCATGTTTCCTTCTGTTTTAGAGACTCTAGAAAGCAAGAGCATGCTTCTTGCTCTAAAGCAGAGTGTGTTTCATGTATGAGAACTGTGCTGTGCATTTCCTTCAGAAACGGAGTTAAATCCCAAGCTCTGTGTCTTCCTACAAGCAAGAAATCGTTTCAGGTAAACACAGTCACTTTACAGCTCAAATGAAGCTACATCGTTCACGAAGCTCACATGTTTGTCGCTCTTAATTGAAAAGCATTGGATGTTAGAGGACCTGTGGTTTTTATCAGTTTCAGAAGGAGAGTTGAACTAGACATGTTCTGTATGTTTAGGAAACACTGTTCTTTTGTTCTGAGCACACTCATTTTTCACTAGTATTAGAGACTATACAAAGCAAGAGCTTGGTTCTTGCTCTAAAGCAGAGTGTTTTTCATGGATGAGAACTGTGCTGTGTGTTTCCCTTCCAAAATGGAGTTAAATCCCATGCTCTGTGTCTTCCTATAAGCAAAATTTCTTTTTAGGTAAGGGTAGTTACTTTTCACCTCAAAGACCTGCATCGTTCACGAAGCTCAAACATTTCTCTTCTTATCGGACATGCCTTGGATGTTAGAGGACCTATGGTTTCTACCAGTTTCAGACAGAGTTCAACTAGATATGGTCCATATGTGTGGGAAACACCGTTCTTTTGCTCTGAGCACACTCACGTTTCCCTCTGTATTAGAGACTCTAGAAAGCAAGAGCGTGCTTCTTACTCTAAAGCAGAGTGTGTTTCATGGATGAGAACTGTGCCTGGAGTTTCCCTTCAGAAATGGAGTTCAATCCCAGGCTCTGTGACTTCCTATAAGCAAGACTTCATTTCAGGGAAACACAGTCACTTTTCAGCTCAAAGGAAGCTACATCGTTCACAAAGCTCACACGTTTCTCGCTCTTAATTGACAAGCATGGGATGTTAGAGGACCTGTGGTTTGTATCAGTTTTATAAGCAGAGTTGAAGTATATATGTTCCGTATGTGTAAGAAACACCGTTCCTTTGTTCGGAGCACACTCACGTTTCATGCAGTATTAGAGACTCTAGAAAGCAAGAGCTTGGATCTTTCTCTATAGTAGAGTGTTTTTCATGGATGAGAACTGTGCTGTGTGTTTCCAGTCAGAAATTGAGTTAAATCCCAGGCTCTGTGTCTTCCTACAGGCAATAATTCATTTCATGTAAACGCAGTCCCTTTTAAGCTCAAAGGAGCTACATCGTTCACGCTGCTCACAGGTTTGTCACTCTTAACTGAAAAGCATTGGATGTTAGAGGACCTGTGCTTTGTATCACTTTCAGAAGCATTGTTGAACTAGATATGGTCCATATGTGTAGGACACACTGTTCTTTTTTTCCAAGCACATCACGTTTCCTGCTGTATTAGAGACTCTAGAAAGCAAGTGCGTGCTTCTTGCTGTAAAGCCGAGTGTGTTTCATGCATGAGAACTGTGCAATGTGTTTCCTACAGAAATGGAGTTAAATCCCATGCTCTGTGTCTTCCTACAAGCAAGAAATCTTTTCAGGTAAACACAGTCTCTTTACAGCTCAAATGAAGGTACATCGTTCACGGAGCTCAAACGTTTGTCACTCTTAATTGAAAAGCATTGGATGTTAGAGGACCTGTGGTTTTTATCAGTTTCAGAAGCAGAGTTGAACTACATATGGTCCGAATGTGTGGGAAATACAGTTCTTTTTGTCTGAGCACACTCATGTTTCCTTCCCTTTCAGAGACTCTAGAAAGCAAGACCGTGCTTCTAACTCTTAAGCAGAAACTTTTTCATGGATGAGAACTGAGCTGTGTGTTTCCAGTCAGAAATTGAGTTAAATCCCAGGCTCTGTGTCTTCCTACAGGCAATAATTCATTTCATGTAAACGCAGTCCCTTTTAAGCTCAAAGGAGCTACATCGTTCACGCTGCTCACAGGTTTGTCACTCTTAACTGAAAAGCATTGGATGTTAGAGGACCTGTGCTTTGTATCACTTTCAGAAGCATTGTTGAACTAGATATGGTCCATATGTGTAGGACACACTGTTCTTTTTTTCCAAGCACATCACGTTTCCTGCTGTATTAGAGACTCTAGAAAGCAAGTGCGTGCTTCTTGCTGTAAAGCCGAGTGTGTTTCATGCATGAGAACTGTGCAATGTGTTTCCTACAGAAATGGAGTGAAATCCCACGCTCTGTGTCTTCCTACAAGCAAGATTCGTTTCAGGTAAGGGTAGTCACTTTTCAGCTCAAAGGACCTACATCGTTCACGAATCTCACATGTTTCTCTTCTTACCTGAGAAGCATTGGATGTTTGAGGTCCTGTTGTTTTTGTCAGTTTCAGAAGCAGAGTTGAACTACATATGATCCTTACGTGTACGAAACACAGTTCTATTGTTCTGAGCACGCTCACTTTTCCTGCTGTATTAGAGACTCTAGAAAGCAAGAGCTTGATTCTTGCTCTAAAGCAGAGTGTGTTTCATGCATGACAACTGTGCTTTGTGTTTTCCTCAGAAATGGAGTTCAATCACAGGATCTGTGTCTTCCTACAAGCAATACTTCGTTTCAGGTAAGGGTAGACACTTTTCAGCTCAAAGGACCTACATCGTTCACGAAGCTCACACAATTCTCTTCTGAACTGAGAAGCATTGGATGTTAGAGTACATGTGGTTTGTATCAGTTTCAGAAGCAGAGTTGAAATAGATATGGTCCATTTGTGTAGGACACACAGTTCTTTTGTTTGAGCACATCATGTTTCCTGCCATATTACAGACTCTAGAAAGCAAGAGCAGCCTTCTTGCTCTCAAGCAGAGTGTGTTTCATGTATGAGAACTGTGCTGTGCATTTCCTTCAGAAACGGAGTTAAATCCCAAGCTCTGTGTCTTCCTACAAGCAAGAAATCGTTTCAGGTAAACACAGTCACTTTACAGCTCAAATGAACCAACATCGTTCTCGAAGATCACACGTATGTAGCTCTTAATTGAAAAGCATTGGATGTTAGAGGACCTGTGGTTTTTATCAGGTAAGGGTAGTCACTTTTCAGCTCTAAGGACCAGCATCGTTCACGAAACTCACACATTTCTCTTCTTAATGGACAAGAATTGGATGTTAGAGGAACTCTGGTTTGTATCAGTTTTAGACAGTGTTGAACTAGATATGGTCCGTATATGTGGGAAACAACATTCTTTTGTTCTGAGCACACTCACTTTTCCTGCAGTATTAGAGACTCTAGAAAGCAAGAGCTTGGTTCTTGCCCTAAAGCAGAGTATTTTTCATGGATGAGAACTGTGCTGTGCATTTCCTTCAGAAATTGAGTTAAATCACACGCTCTGTGTCTTCCTACAACCAAGATTCCGTTTCATGTAAACACAGTCACTTTTCAGCTCAAAGGACATGCATCGTTCACGAAGCTCACACATTTCTCTTCTTAAAGGACAAGCATTGGATGTTAGAGGACTTCTGGTTTGTATCAGTTTCAGACAGAGTTGAACTAGATATGGTCCCTATGTGGGGAAAACACCGTTCTTTTGCTCTGAGAACACTCATGTTTCCCTTTGTATTAGAGACTCTAGAAAGCAAGAGCGTGTTTCTTGCTCTAAAGCAGAGTGTGTTTCATGGATGAGAACTGTGCTGGGAGTTTCCCTTGAGAAATGTAGTTCAATCCCAGGCTCTGTGTCTTCCTACAAGCAAGACTTCGTTTCAGGTAAACACAGTCACTTTTCAGCTCAAAGGAAGCTACATCGTTCACAAAGCTCACATGTTTCTCGCTCTTAAGTGACAAGCATGGGATGTTAGAGGATCTGTGGTTAGTATCAGTTTTAGAAGCAGAGCTGAAGTATATATGTTCCCTATGTGTAAGAAACACCGTTCCTTTGTTCGGAGCACACTCACGTTTCCTGCTGTATTAGAGACTCTAGAAAGCAAGAGCGTGCTTCGTGCTCTAAAGCAGAGTGTGTTTCATGGATGAGAAATGTGCTTTGGGTTTCTGTTCAGAAATGGAGTTAAATCCCAGGCTCTGTGTCTTCCTACAAGCAAGACTTCGTTTCAGGTAAACACAGTCACTTTTCAGCTCAAAGGAAGCTACATTTTTCTCAAAGCTCACACGTTTCTCGCTCTTAACTGAAAAGCATTGGATGTTAGAGGACCTGTGGTTTGTATCACTTTCAGAAGCAGAGTTGAACTAGATATGGTCCATATGTGTAGGACACACAATTCTTTTGTTCTGAGCACATCACGTTTCCTGCTGTATTAGAGACTCTAGAAAGCAAGAGCGTGCTTCTTACTCTAAAGCAGAGTGTGTTTCATGTATGAGAACTGGGCTGTGCATTTCCTTCAGAAACGGAGTTAAATCCCAAGCTGTGTGTCTTCCTACAAGCAAGAAATCGTTTCAGGTAAACACAGTCACTTTACAGCTCAAATGAAGCTACATCGTTCACGAAGCTCACATGTTTGTCGCTCTTAATTGAAAAGCATGGGATGTTAGAGGACCTGTGGTTTTTATCAGTTTCAGAAGATGAGTTGAACTAGATATGGTCTGTATGTGTAGGAAACACCTTTCTTTAATCTGAGCACACTCACTTTTCCTGCTGTATTAGAGACTCTAGAAAGCAAGAGCATGTTTCTTGCTCGAAAGCAGAGTGTGTTTCATGGATGAGAACTGTGCTGGGATTTTCCTTCAGAAATGGAGTTCAATCCCAGGCTCTGTATCTTCATACAAGAAAGAATTCACTTCAGGTAAAGGCAGTAACTTTTCAGCTCAAAGGAATCTACATCATTCACAGAGCTCACAAGTTTCTCGCTCTTAAATGAAAAGCATTCAATGTTAGAGGACCTATGATTTGTATCAGTTTCAGAAGCAGAGTTGTACTACATATGGTCCGAATGTGTAGGAAACACAGTTCTTTTGGTCTGAGCACACTCATGTTTCCTTCTGTTTTAGAGAATCTAGAAAGCAAGAGCATGCTTCTTGCTCTAAAGCAGAGTGTGTTTCATGGATGAGAACTGTGCTGGGAGTTTCCCTTCAGAAATGGAGTTCAATCCCAGGTGGGGTGTCTTCTTACAATCAAGACTTCGTTTCAGGTAAACACAGTCACTTTTCAGCTCAAAGGAAGCTACATCCTTCACAAAGCTCACATGTTTCTCGCTCTTAAGTGACAAGCAAGGGATGTTAGAGGATCTGTGGTTAGTATCAGTTTCTGAAGCAGAGTTGTACTACATAGGGTCCGAATGTGTAGGAAACACAGTTCTTTTGGTCTGAGCACACTCATGTTTCCTTCTGTTTTAGAGACTCTAGAAAGCAAGAGCATGCTTCTTGCTCTAAAGCAGAGTGTGTTTCATGTATGAGAACTGTGCTGTGCATTTCCTTCAGAAACGGAGTTAAATCCCAAGCTCTGTGTCCTCCTACAAGCAAGAAATCGTTTCAGGTAAACACAGTCACTTTACAGCTCAAATGAAGCTACATCATTCACGAAGCTCACATGTTTGTCGCTCTTAATTGAAAAGCATTGGATGTTAGAGGACCTGTGGTTTTTATCAGTTTCAGAAGGAGAGTTGAACTAGACATGTTCTGTATGTTTAGGAAACACTGTTCTTTTGTTCTGAGCACACTCATTTTTCATGTAGTATTAGAGACTGTACAAAGCAAGAGCTTGGTTCTTGCTCTAAAGCAGAGTGTTTTTCATGGATGAGAACTGTGCTATGTGTTTCCCTTCCAAAATGGAGTTAAATCCCACGCTCTGTGTCTTCCTACAAGCAAAATTTCTTTTTAGGTAAGGGTAGTTACTTTTCAGCTCAAAGACCTGCATCGTTCACGAAGCTCACACATTTCTCTTCTTAAAGGACATGCATTGGATGTTAGAGGACCTATGGTTTCTACCAGTTTCAGACAGAGTTCAACTAGATATGGTCGATAGGTGTGGGAAACACCGTTGTTTTGGTCAGAGCACACTCATGTTTCCTTCTGTTTTAGAGACTCTAGAAAGCAAGAGCATGCTTCTTGCTCTAAAGCAGAGTGTGTTTCATGGATGAGAACTGTGCTGGGAGTTTCCCTTCAGAAATGGAGTTCAATCCCAGGCGTGGTGTCTTCCTACAATCAAGACTTCGTTTCAGGTAAACACAGTCACTTTTCAGTTCAAAGGAAGCTACATCGTTCACAAAGCTCACACGTTTCTCGCTCTTAATTGACAAGCATGGGAGGTTAGAGGACCTGTGGTTTGTATCAGTTTCATAAGCAGAGTTGAAGTATATATGTTCCGTATGTGTAAGAAACACCGTTCCTTTGTTCGGAGCACACTCACGTTTCATGCAGTATTAGAGACTCTAGAAAGCAAGAGCTTGGATCTTGCTCTATAGTAGAGTGTTTTTCATGGATGAGAACTGTGCTGTGTGTTTCCAGTCAGAAATTGAGTTAAATCCCAGGCTCTCTGTCTTCCTACAGGCAATAATTCATTTCATGTAAACGCAGTCCCTTTTAAGCTCAAAGGAGCTACATCGTTCACGCAGCTCACAGGATTGTCGCTCTTAACTGAAAAGCATTGGATGTTAGAGGACCTGTGCTTTGTATCACTTTCAGAAGCATTGTTGAACTAGATATGTTCCATATGTGTAGGACACACTGTTCTTTTGTTCCGAGCACATCACGTTTCCTGCTGTATTAGAGACTCTAGAAAGCAAGAGCTTGGATCTTGCTCCATAGTAGAGTGTTTTTCATGGATGAGAACTGTGCTGTGTGTTTCCAGTCAGAAATTGAGTTAAATCCCATGCTCTGTGTCTTCCTACAAGCAAGAAATCTTTTCAGGTAAACACAGTCTCTTTACAGCTCAAATGAAGGTACATCGTTCACGGAGCTCAAACGTTTGTCACTCTTAATTGAAAAGCATTGGATGTTAGAGGACCTGTGGTTTTTATCAGTTTCAGAAGCAGAGTTGAACTACATATGGTCCGAATGTGTGGGAAATACAGTTCTTTTGGTCTGAGCACACTCATGTTTCCTTCCCTTTTAGAGACTCTAGAAAGCAAGACCGTGCTTCTAACTCTTAAGCAGAAAGTTTTTCATGGATGAGAACTGTGCTGTGTGTTTCCCTTCAGAAATGGAGTGAAATCCCACAATCTGTGTCTTCCTACAAGCAAGATTCGTTTCAGGTAAGGGTAGTCACTTTTCAGCTCAAAGGACCTACATCGTTCACGAAGCTCACATGTTTCTCTTCTTAACTGAGAAGCATTGGATGTTAGAGGTCCTGTTGTTTTTATCAGTTTCAGAAGCAGAGTTGAACTACATATGATCCTTACGTGTACGAAACACAGTTCTATTGTTCTGAGCACGCTCACTTTTCCTGCTGTATTAGAGACTCTAGAAAGCAAGAGCTTGATTCTTGCTCTAAAGCAGAGTGTGTTTCATGCATGACAACTGTGCTTTGTGTTTTCCTCAGAAATGGAGTTCAATCACAGGATCTGTGTCTTCCTACAAGCAATACTTCGTTTCAGGTAAGGGTAGTCACTTTTCAGCTCAAAGGACCTACATCGTTCACGAAGCTCAGCCACTTCTCTTCTGAACTGAGAAGCATTGGATGTTAGAGTACATGTGGTTTGTATCAGTTTCAGAAGCAGAGTTGAAATAGATATGGTCCATATGTGTAGGACACACAGTTCTTTTGATTGAGCACATCATGTTTCCTGCCATATTACAGACTCTAGAAAGCAAGAGCAGGCTTCTTGCTCTAAAGCAGAGTGTGTTTCATGGATGAGAACTGTGCAATGTGTTTCCTACAGAAATGGAGTCAAATCACAAGCTCTGTGTCTTCCTACAAGCACGAAATCGTTTCAGGTAAACACAGTCACTTTAGAGCTTAAATGAACCAACATCGTTCTCGAAGATCACACGTTTGTCGCTCTTAATTGAAAAGCATTGTATGTTAGAGGACCTGTGGTTTTTATCAGGTAAGGGTAGTCACTTTTCAGCTCTAAGGACCAGCATCGTTCACGAAACTCACACATTTCTTTTCTTAATGGACAAGCATTGGATGTTAGAGTAACTCTGGTTTGTATCAGATTTAGACAGTGTTGAACTAGATATGGTCCGTATAGGTTGGAAACACCGTTCTTTTGTTCTGAGCACACTCACTTTTCCTGTAGTATTAGAGACTCTAGAAAGCAAGAGCTTGGTTCTTGCCCTAAAGTGAGTATTTTTCATGGATGAGAACTGTGCTGTGCATTTCCTTCAGAAATTGAGTTAAATCACACGCTCTGTGTCTTCCTACAACCAAGATTCCGTTTCATGTAAACACAGTCACTTTTCAGCTCAAAGGACATGCATCGTTCACGAAGCTCACACATTTCTCTTCTTAAAGGACAAGCATTAGATGTTAGAGGACCTCTGGTTTGTATCAGTTTCAGACAGAGTTGAACTAGATATGGTCCCTATGTGGGGAAAACACCGTTCTTTTGCTCTGAGAACACTCATGTTTCCCTTTGTATTAGAGACTCTAGAAAGCAAGAGCGTGCTTCTTGCTCTAAAGCAGAGTGTGTTTCATGGATGAGAACTGTGCTGGGATTTTCCTTCAGAAATGGAGTTCAATCCCAGGCTCTGTGTCTTCATACAAGAAAGAATTCACTTCAGGTAAAGGCAGTAACTTTTCAGCTCAAAGGAAGCTACATCCTTCACAAAGCTCACATGTTTCTCGCACTTAAGTGACAAGCATGGGATGTTAGAGGATCTGTGGTTAGTATCAGTTTCAGAACCAGAGTTGTACTACATATGGTCCGAATGTGTTGGAAACACAGTTCTTTTTGTCTGAGCACACTCATGTTTCCTTCTGTTTTAGAGACTCTAGAAAGCAAGAGCATGCTTCTTGCTTTAAAGCAGAGTGTGTTTCATGTATGAGAACTGTGCTGTGCATTTCCTTCAGAAACGGAGTTAAATCCCAAGCTCTGTGTCTTCCTACAAGCAAGAAATCGTTTCAGGTAAACACAGTCACTTTACAGCTCAAATGAAGCTACATCGTTCACGAAGCTCACATGTTTGTCGCTCTTAATTGAAAAGCATTGGATGTTAAAGGACCTGTGGTTTTTATCAGTTTCAGAAGATGAGTTGAACTAGATATGGTCTGTATGTGTAGGAAACACCGTTCTTTAATCTGAGCACACTCATTTTTCCTGCTGTATTAGAGACTCAAGAAAGCAAGAGCATGTTTCTTGCTCTAAAGCAGAGTGTGTTTCATGGATGAGAACTGTGCTGGGATTTTCCTTCAGAAATGGAGTTCAATCCCAGGCTCTGTGTCTTCATACAAGAAAGAATTCACTTCATGTAAAGGCAGTAACTTTTCAGCTCAAAGGAATCTACATCATTCACTGAGCTCACAAGTTTCTCGCTCTTAAATGAAAAGCATTCGATGTTAGAGGACCTATGATTTGTATCAGTTTCAGAAGGAGAGTTGTACTACATATGGTCCGAATGTGTAGGAAACACAGTTCTTTTGGTCTGAGCACACTCATGTTTCCTTCTGTTTTAGAGACTCTAGAAAGCAAGAGCATGCTTCTTGCTCTAAAGCAGAGTGTGTTTCATGGATGAGAACTGTGCTGGGAGTTTCCCTTCAGAAACGGAGTTCAATCCCAGGCGTGGTGTCTTCTTACAATCAAGACTTCGTTTCAGGTAAACACAGTCACTTTTCAGCTCAAAGGAAGCTACATCCTTCACAAAGCTCACATGTTTCTCGCTCTTAAGTGACAAGCAAGGGATGTTAGAGGATCTGTGGTTAATATCAGTTTCTGAAGCAGAGTTGTACTACATAGGGTCCGAATGTGTAGGAAACACAG
Source organism: Onychomys leucogaster (assembly GCA_949786385.1). Lineage (NCBI taxonomy): Eukaryota > Metazoa > Chordata > Mammalia > Rodentia > Cricetidae > Onychomys > Onychomys leucogaster. The sequence goes on from CATKUP010000061.1 coordinate 417,847, forward strand.
TTCTTTTTGTCTGAGCACACTCATGTTTCCTTCTGTTTTAGAGACTCTAGAAAGCAAGAGCATGCTTCTTGCTTTAAAGCAGAGTGTGTTTCATGTATGAGAACTGTGCTGTGCATTTCCTTCAGAAACGGAGTTAAATCCCAAGCTCTGTGTCTTCCTACAAGCAAGAAATCATTTCAGGTAAACACAGTCACTTTACAGCTCAAATGAAGCTACATCGTTCACGAAGCTCACATGTTTGTCGCTCTTAATTGAAAAGCATTGGATGTTAGAGGACCTGTGGTTTTTATCAGTTTCAGAAGATGAGTTGAACTAGATATGGTCTGTATGTGTAGGAAACACCGTTCTTTAATCTGAGCACACTCATTTTTCCTGCTGTATTAGAGACTCAAGAAAGCAAGAGCATGTTTCTTGCTCTAAAGCAGAGTGTGTTTCATGGATGAGAACTGTGCTGGGATTTTCCTTCAGAAATGGAGTTCAATCCCAGGCTCTGTGTCTTCATACAAGAAAGAATTCACTTCAGGTAAAGGCAGTAACTTTTCAGCTCAAAGGAATCTACATCATTCACTGAGCTCACAAGTTTCTCGCTCTTAAATGAAAAGCATTCGATGTTAGAGGACCTATGATTTGTATCAGTTTCAGAAGGAGAGTTGTACTACATATGGTCTGAATGTGTAGGAAACACAGTTCTTTTGGTCTGAGCACACTCATGTTTCCTTCTGTTTTAGAGACTCTAGAAAGCAAGAGCATGCTTCTTGCTCTAAAGCAGAGTGTGTTTCATGGATGAGAACTGTGCTGGGAGTTTCCCTTCAGAAATGGAGTTCAATCCCAGGCTCTGTGTCTTCCTACAAGCAACACTTCGTTTCAGGTAAACACAGTCACTTTTCAGCTCAAAAAATCTACATCGTTCACAAAGCTCACATGTTTCTCGCTCTTAAGTGACAAGCATGGGATGTTAGAGGATCTGTGGTTAGTATCAGTTTCAGAAGCAGAGTTGTACTACATATGGTCCGAATGTGTAGGAAACACAGTTCTTTTGGGTTGAGCAACTCATGTTTCCTTCTGTTTTAGAGACTCTAGAAAGCAAGAGCATGTTTCTTGCTCTAAAGCAGAGTGTGTTTCATGTATGAGAACTGTGCTGTGCATTTCCTTCAGAAACGGAGTTAAATCCCAAGCTCTGTGTCTTCCTACAAGCAAGAAATTGTTTCAGGTAAACACAGTCACTTTACAGCTCAAATGAAGCTACATCGTTCACGAAGCTCACATGTTTGTCGCTCTTAATTGAAAAGCATTGGATGTTAGAGGACCTGTGGTTTTTATCAGTTTCAGAAGGAGAGTTTAACTAGACATGTTCTGTATGTTTAGGAAACACTGTTCTTTTGTTCTGAGCACACTCATTTTTCATGTAGTATTAGAGACTGTACAAAGCAAGAGCTTGGTTTTTGCTCTTAAGCAGAGAATTTTTCATGGATGAGAACTGTGCTGTGCGTTTCCCTTCCGAAATGGAGTTATATCCCACGCTCTGTGTCTTCTTACAAGCAAAATTTCTTTGTAGGTAAGTTTAGTACCTTTTCAGCTCAAAGACCTGCGTCCTTCTCGAGGCTCACACATTTCTCTTCTTAATGGACAAGCATTGGATGTTAGAGGACCTATGGTTTGTACAGTTTCAGACAGAGTTCAACTAGATATGGTTCGTATGTGTGGGAAACACCATTCTTTTGCTCTGAGCACACTCACGTTTCCCTCTGTATTAGAGACTCTAGAAAGCAAAAGCGTGCTTCTTGCTCTAAAGCAGAGTGTGTTTCATGGATGAGATCTGTGCTGGGAGATTCCCTTCAGAAATTGAGTTAAATCCCAAGCTCTGTGTGTTCCTACAAGCAAGACTTCATTTCAGTTAAACACAGTCACTTTTCAGCTCAAAGGAAGCTACATCCTTCACAAAGCTCACATGTTTCTTGCTCTTAAGTGACAAGCATGGGATGTTAGAGGACCAGTGGTTTTTATCAGTTTCAGAATCAGAGTTGAACTAGATGTGTTCTGTATGTTTAGGAAACACTGTTCTTTTGTTCTGAGCACACTCACTTTTCCTGCAGTATTAGAGACTCTAGAAAGCAAGAGCTTGGTTCTTGCTCTAAAGCAGAGTGTTTTTCATGGATGAGAATTGTGCTGTGTGTTTCCCGTCAGAAATGGAGTTAAATCCCGGGCTGTGTTTCTTCCTACACACAATAATTCGTTTCATGTAAACGCAGTCACTTTTCAGCTCAAAGGAGCTACATCGTTCACACAGCTCACACGTTTGTCGCTCTTAACTGAAAACCATTGGAGGTTAGAGGACTTGTGGTTTGTATAAGTTGCAGAAGCAGAGTTGAACTAGATATGGTCCAAATTGTGGGAAACACAGTTCTTTTGGTCTGAGCACACTCATGTTTCCTTCTGTTTTAGAGACTCTAGAAAGCAAGACCGTGCTTCTTACTCTAAAGCAGAAAGTGTTTCATGGATGAGAACTGTGCTGTGTGTTTCCCGTCAGAAATGGAGTTAAATCCCAGACTGTGTTTCTTCCTACAGGCAATAATTCATTTCATGTAAACACAGTCACTTTTATGCTCAAAGGAAGCTACATCTTTTCACGCAGCTCACACGTTTGCCGCTCTTAACTGAAAAACATTGGAGGTTAGAGGACCTGTGGTTTGTATCAGTTTCAGACAGAGTTGAACTAGATATGGTCCGTATATGTGGGAAACACCGTTCTTTGCTCTGGGCACACTCATGTTTCCCTCTGTATTAGAGACTCTAGAAAGCAAGAGCGTGATTCTTGCTCTAAAGCAGTGGGTGTTTCATGGATGAGAACTGTGCTGGGAGTTTCCCTTGAGAAATGGAGTTCAATCCCAGGCTCTGTGTTTTCCTATAAGCAAGACTTCGTTTCAGTTAAACACAGTCACTTTTCAGCTCAAAGGAAGCTACATCCTTCACAAAGCTCACATTTTCTCGCTAATAAATGACAAGCATGGGATATTAGAGGACCTGTGGTTTGTATCAGTTTTAGAATCAGAGTTGAAGTGTCTATGTTCCCTATGTGTAAGAAACACCATTCCTTTGTTTGGAGCATAGCCACGTTTCCTGCTGTATTAGAGACTCTAGAAAACAAGAGCATGCTTCTTGCTCTAAAGCAGAGTGTGTTTCATGTATGAGAACTGTGCTGTGCATTTCCTTCAGAAACGGAGTTAAATCCCACGCTCTGTGTCTTACTACAAGCAAGAAATCGATTCAGGTAAACACAGTCACTTCACAGCTCAAATGAAGCTACATCGTTCACGAAGCTCACATGTTTGTCGCTCTTAATTGAAAAGCATTGGATGTTAGAGGACCTGTGGTTTTTATCAGTTTCAGAAGCAGAGTTGAACTAGATATGGTCTGTATGTGTAGGAAACACCGTTCTTTAATCTGAGCACACTCACTTTTCCTGCTGTATTAGAGACTCTAGAAAGCAAGAGCATGTTTCTTCCTCTAAAGCAGAGTGTGTTTCATGGATGAGAATTGAGCTTTTTGTTTCCCTCAGAAATGGAGTTCAATCCCAGGCTCTGTGTCTTCATACAAGAAAGAATTCATTTCAGGTAAAGGCAGTAACTTTTCAGCTCAAAGGAATCTACATCATTCACAGAGCTCACAAGTTTCTCGCTCTTAAATGAAAAGCATTCGATGTTAGAGGACCTATGATTTGTATCAGTTTCAGAAGCAGAGTTGTACTACATATGGTCCGAATGTGTAGGAAACACAGTTCTTTTGGTCTGAGCACACTCATGTTTCCTTCTGTTTTAGAGGCTCTAGAAAGCAAGAGCATGCTTCTTGCTCTAAAGCAGAGTGTGTTTCATGGATGAGAACTGTGCTGGGAGTTTCCCTTCAGAAATGGAGTTCAATCCCAGGCTCTGTGTCTTCCTACAAGCAAGACTTCGTTTCAGGTAAACACAGTCACTTTTCAGCTCAAAGGAAGCTACATCCTTCACAAAGCTCACATGTTTCTCGCTCTTAAGTGACAAGCATGGGATGTTAGAGGATCTGTGGTTAGTATCAGTTTCTGAAGCAGAGTTGTACTACATAGGGTCCGAATGTGTAGGAAACACAGTTCTTTTGGTCTGAGCACACTCATGTTTCCTTCAGTTTTAGAGACTCTAGAAAGCAAGAGCATGCTTCTTGCTCTAAAGCAGAGTGTGTTTCATGTATGAGAACTGTGCTGTGCATTTCCTTCAGAAACGGAGTTAAATCCCAAGCTCTGTGTCTTCCTACAAGCAAGAAATCGTTTCAGGTAAACACAGTCACTTTACAGCTCAAATGAAGCTACATCGTTCACGAAGCTCACATGTTTGTCGCTCTTAATTGAAAAGCATTGGATGTTAGAGGACCTGTGGTTTTTATCAGTTTCAGAAGGAGAGTTGAACTAGACATGTTCTGTATGTTTAGGAAACACTGTTCTTTTGTTCTGAGTACACTCATTTTTCATGTAGTATTAGAGACTGTACAAAGCAAGAGCTTGGTTTTTACTCTTAAGCAGAGAATTTTTCATGGATGAGAACTGTGCTGTGCTTTTCCCTTCCGAAATGGAGTTATTTCCCATGCTCTGTGTCTTCCTACAAGCAAAATTTCTTTGTAGGTAAGGTTAGTAACTTTTCAGCTCAAAGACCTGCGTCCTTCTCGAAGCTCACACATTTCTCTTCTTAATGGACAAGCATTGGATGTTAGAGGACCTATGGTTTGTATCAGTTTCAGACAGAGTTCAACTAGATATTGTTCGTATGTGTGGGAAACACCATTCTTTTGCTCTGAGCACACTCACGTTTCCCTCTGTATTAGAGACTCTAGAAAGCAAGAGCGTGCTTCTTGCTCTAAAGCAGAGTGTGTTTCATGGATGAGATCTGTGCTGGGAGATTCCCTTCAGAAATTGAGTTGAATCCCAAGCTCTGTGTCTTCCTACAAGCAAGACTTCATTTCAGTTAAACACAGTCACTTTTCAGCTCAAAGGAAGCTACATCCTTCACAAAGCTCACATGTTTCTTGCTCTTAAGTGACAAGCATGGGATGTTAGAGGACCAGTGGTTTGTATCAGTTTTAGAATCAGAGTTGAAGTATATATGTTCCCTATGAGTAAGAAACTCCGTTCTTTTTTTTGGAGCACACTCACGTTTCCTGTTGTATTAGAGACACTAGAAAGCAAGAGCGTGCTTCTTGCTCTAAAGCAGAGTGTGTTTCATGGATGAGAACTGTGCTTTGTGTTTCCCTTCAGAAATGGAGTTAAATCCCAGGGTCTGTGTCTTCCTACAAGCAATACTTCGTTTCACGGAAACACAGTCACTTTTCTGCTCAAAGGAGGCTACATCGTTCACGCAGCTCACAAGTTTGTCTCTCTTAACTGTAAAGTATTGGATGTTGGAGGACTTGTGCTTTGTATCACTTTAAGAAGCAGAGTTGAACTAGACATGTTCCGTTTGTTTAGGAAACACTGTTCTTTTGTTCTGAGCACACTCAATTTTCCTGCAGTATTAGAGACTCTAGAAAGCGAGAGCTTGGTTCTTGCTCTAAAGCAGAGTGTGTTTCATGGATGAGAACTGTGCTGTGCATATCCTTCAGAAATTGAAATAAATCCCACACTCTGTGTCTTCCTACAAGCAAGAATTCATTTCATGTAAACACAGTCACTTTTCAGCTCAAATGAAGCTACATCGTTCACGAAGCTCACATGTTTGTCGCTCTTAATTGAAAAGCATTGGATGTTAGAGGACCTGTGGTTTTTATCAGTTTCAGAAGCAGAGTTGAACTAGATATGGTCTGTATGTGTAGGAAACACCGTTCTTTAATCTGAGCACACTCACTTTTCCTGCTGTATTAGAGACTCTAGAAAGCAAGAGCATGTTTCTTCCTCTAAAGCAGAGTGTGTTTCATGGATGAGAATTGAGCTTTTTGTTTCCCTCAGAAATGGAGTTCAATCCCAGGCTCTGTGTCTTCATACAAGAAAGAATTCATTTCAGGTAAAGGCAGTAACTTTTCAGCTCAAAGGAATCTACATCATTCACAGAGCTCACAAGTTTCTCGCTCTTAAATGAAAAGCATTCGATGTTAGAGGACCTATGATTTGTATCAGTTTCAGAAGCAGAGTTGTACTACATATGGTCCGAATGTGTAGGAAACACAGTTCTTTTGGTCTGAGCACACTCATGTTTCCTTCTGTTTTAGAGGCTCTAGAAAGCAAGAGCATGCTTCTTGCTCTAAAGCAGAGTGTGTTTCATGGATGAGAACTGTGCTGGGAGTTTCCCTTCAGAAATGGAGTTCAATCCCAGGCTCTGTGTCTTCCTACAAGCAAGACTTCGTTTCAGGTAAACACAGTCACTTTTCAGCTCAAAGGAAGCTACATCCTTCACAAAGCTCACATGTTTCTCGCTCTTAAGTGACAAGCATGGGATGTTAGAGGATCTGTGGTTAGTATCAGTTTCTGAAGCAGAGTTGTACTACATAGGGTCCGAATGTGTAGGAAACACAGTTCTTTTGGTCTGAGCACACTCATGTTTCCTTCAGTTTTAGAGACTCTAGAAAGCAAGAGCATGCTTCTTGCTCTAAAGCAGAGTGTGTTTCATGTATGAGAACTGTGCTGTGCATTTCCTTCAGAAACGGAGTTAAATCCCAAGCTCTGTGTCTTCCTACAAGCAAGAAATCGTTTCAGGTAAACACAGTCACTTTACAGCTCAAATGAAGCTACATCGTTCACGAAGCTCACATGTTTGTCGCTCTTAATTGAAAAGCATTGGATGTTAGAGGACCTGTGGTTTTTATCAGTTTCAGAAGGAGAGTTGAACTAGACATGTTCTGTATGTTTAGGAAACACTGTTCTTTTGTTCTGAGTACACTCATTTTTCATGTAGTATTAGAGACTGTACAAAGCAAGAGCTTGGTTTTTACTCTTAAGCAGAGAATTTTTCATGGATGAGAACTGTGCTGTGCTTTTCCCTTCCGAAATGGAGTTATTTCCCATGCTCTGTGTCTTCCTACAAGCAAAATTTCTTTGTAGGTAAGGTTAGTAACTTTTCAGCTCAAAGACCTGCGTCCTTCTCGAAGCTCACACATTTCTCTTCTTAATGGACAAGCATTGGATGTTAGAGGACCTATGGTTTGTATCAGTTTCAGACAGAGTTCAACTAGATATTGTTCGTATGTGTGGGAAACACCATTCTTTTGCTCTGAGCACACTCACGTTTCCCTCTGTATTAGAGACTCTAGAAAGCAAGAGCGTGCTTCTTGCTCTAAAGCAGAGTGTGTTTCATGGATGAGATCTGTGCTGGGAGATTCCCTTCAGAAATTGAGTTGAATCCCAAGCTCTGTGTCTTCCTACAAGCAAGACTTCATTTCAGTTAAACACAGTCACTTTTCAGCTCAAAGGAAGCTACATCCTTCACAAAGCTCACATGTTTCTTGCTCTTAAGTGACAAGCATGGGATGTTAGAGGACCAGTGGTTTGTATCAGTTTTAGAATCAGAGTTGAAGTATATATGTTCCCTATGAGTAAGAAACTCCGTTCTTTTTTTTGGAGCACACTCACGTTTCCTGTTGTATTAGAGACACTAGAAAGCAAGAGCGTGCTTCTTGCTCTAAAGCAGAGTGTGTTTCATGGATGAGAACTGTGCTTTGTGTTTCCCTTCAGAAATGGAGTTAAATCCCAGGGTCTGTGTCTTCCTACAAGCAATACTTCGTTTCACGGAAACACAGTCACTTTTCTGCTCAAAGGAGGCTACATCGTTCACGCAGCTCACAAGTTTGTCTCTCTTAACTGTAAAGTATTGGATGTTGGAGGACTTGTGCTTTGTATCACTTTAAGAAGCAGAGTTGAACTAGACATGTTCCGTTTGTTTAGGAAACACTGTTCTTTTGTTCTGAGCACACTCAATTTTCCTGCAGTATTAGAGACTCTAGAAAGCGAGAGCTTGGTTCTTGCTCTAAAGCAGAGTGTGTTTCATGGATGAGAACTGTGCTGTGCATATCCTTCAGAAATTGAAATAAATCCCACACTCTGTGTCTTCCTACAAGCAAGAATTCATTTCATGTAAACACAGTCACTTTTCAGCTCAAAGGAAGCTACATCGTTCACAAAGCTCACATGTTTCTCGCTCTTAAGTGACAAGCATGGGATGTTAGAGGACCTGTGGTTTTGTATCAGTTTTAGAAGCAGAGTTGAATTATATATGTTCCCTATGATTAAGAAACACTGTTCCTTTGTTCAGAGCACACTCACGTTTCCTGATGTATTAGAGACACTAGAAAGCAAGAGCGTGCTTCTTGCTCTAAAGCAGATGTGTTTCATGAAGGAGAACTGTGCTGTGTGTTTCCCTTCAGAAATGGAGTTAAATCCCACTCTCTGTGTCTTCCTACAAGAAAAATTTCTTTTTAGGTAAGGGTAGTCACTTTTCAGCTCAAAGGGCCTGCATCATTCAAGAAGCTCACACATTTCTCTTCTTAACGGACAAGCATTGGATGTTAGAGGACCTCTGGTTTGTATCAGTTTCAGACAGAGTTGAACTAGATATGGTCCATATGTGTGGGAAACACCGTTCTTTTGCTCTGAGCACACTCACGTTTCCCTTTGTATTAGAAACTCTAGAAAGCAAGATCGTGCTTCTTGCTCTATAGCAGAGTGTGTTTCATGGATGAGAACTGTGCTGGGAGTTTCCCTTCAGAAATGGAGTTCAATCCCAGGCTCTGTGTCTGCCTACAAGCAAGACTTCGTTTCAGGTAAACACAGTCACTTTTCAGCTCATATGAAGCTACATCGTTCACAAAGCTCACACGTTTCTCGCTCTTAATTGAAAAGCATTGGATGTTCAAGGACCTGTGGTTTTTATCAGGTTCAGAAGCAGAGTTGAACTAGACGAGTTCTGTTTGTTTAGGAAACACTGTTCGTTTTTTCTGAGCACACTCACTTTTCCTGCAGTATTAGAGAGGGTAGAAAGCAAGAGCGTGGTTCTTAATCTATAGCAGAGTGTTTTTCATGGATGAGAACTGTGCTGTGTGTTTCCCTTCCGAAATGGAGTTAAATCCCAAGCTCTGTGTCTTTCTACAGTCAAGACTTCATTTCAGTTAAACACAGTCACTTATCAGCTCAAAGGAAGCCACATCCTTCACAAAGCTCACATGTTTCTTGCTCTTAAGTGACAAGCATGGGATGTTAGAGGACCAGTGGTTTGTATCAGTTTTAGAATCAGAGTTGAAGTATATATGTTCCCTATGAGTAAGAAACTCCGTTCCTTTTTTTGGAGCACATTCACGTTTCCTGTTGTATTAGAGACACTAGAAAGCAAGAGCGTGCTTCTTGCTCTAAAGCAGAGTGTGTTTCATGGATGAGAACTGTGCTTTGTGTTTCCCTTCAGAAATGGAGTTAAATCCCAGGGTCTGTGTCTTCCTACAAGCAATACTTCGTTTCACGGAAACACAGTCACTTTTCTGCTCAAAGGAGGCTACATCGTTCACGCAGCTCACAAGTTTGTCTCTCTTAACTGTAAAGTATTGGATGTTGGAGGACTTGTGCTTTGTATCACTTTAAGAAGCAGAGTTGAACTAGACATGTTCCGTTTGTTTAGGAAACACTGTTCTTTTGTTCTGAGCACACTCAATTTTCCTGCAGTATTAGAGACTCTAGAAAGAGAGAGCTTGGTTCTTGCTCTAAAGCAGAGTGTGTTTCATGGATGAGAACTGTGCTGTGCATATCCTTCAGAAATTGAAATAAATCCCACGCTCTGTGTCTTCCTACAAGCAAGAATTCATTTCATGTAAACACAGTCACTTTTCAGCTCAAAGGAAGCTACATCGTTCACAAAGCTCACATGTTTCTCGCTCTTAAGTGACAAGCATGGGATGTTAGAGGACCTGTGGTTTTGTATCAGTTTTAGAAGCAGAGTTGAATTATATATGTTCCATATGATTAAGAAACACCGTTCCTTTGTTCAGAGCACACTCACGTTTCCTGATGTATTAGAGACACTAGAAAGCAAGAGCGTGCTTCTTGCTCTAAAGCAGATGTGTTTCATGAAGGAGAACTGTGCTGTGTGTTTCCCTTCAGAAATGGAGTTAAATCCCACTCTCTGTGTCTTCCTACAAGAAAAATTTCTTTTTAGGTAAGGGTAGTCACTTTTCAGCTCAAAGGTCCTGCATCATTCACGAAGCTCACACATTTCTCTTCTTAACGGACAAGCATTGGATGTTAGAGGACCTCTGGTTTGTATCAGTTTCAGACAGAGTTGAACTAGATATGGTCCATATGTGTGGGAAACACCGTTCTTTTGCTCTGAGCACACTCACGTTTCCCTTTGTATTAGAAACTCTAGAAAGCCAGATCGTGCTTCTTGCTCTATAGCAGAGTGTGTTTCATGGATGAGAACTGTGCTGGGAGTTTCCCTTCAGAAATGGAGTTCAATCCCAGGCTCTGTGTCTGCCTACAAGCAAGACTTCGTTTCAGGTAAACACAGTCACTTTTCAGCTCATATGAAGCTACATCGTTCACAAAGCTCACACGTTTCTCGCTCTTAATTGAAAAGCATTGGCTGTTCAAGGACCTGTGGTTTTTATCAGGTTCAGAAGCAGAGTTGAACTAGACGAGTTCTGTTTGTTTAGGAAACACTGTTCGTTTTTCCTGAGCACACTCACTTTTCCTGCAGTATAAAGAGGGTAGAAAGCAAGAGCTTGGTTCTTAATCTATAGCAGAGTGTTTTTCATGGATGAGAACTGTACTGTGTGTTTCCCTTCCGAAATGGAGTTAAATCCCATGCTCTTTGTCTTCCTACAAGCATGAATTCGTTTCATGTGATCTCAGTCAATTTTCAGCTCAAAGGAAGCTACATCGTTCACAAAGCTCACATGTTTCTCGCTCTTCACTGACAAGCATGGGATGTTAGAGGACCTGTGGTTTGTATCAGTTTTAGAAGCAGAGTTGAAGTATATATGTTCTCTATGTGTAAAAAACACCGTACCTTGGTTCGGAGCACACTCACGTTTCCTGATGTATTAGAGACACTAGAAAGCAAGAGCGTGCTTCTTGCTCTAAAGCAGAGTGTGTTTCATGGATGAGAACTGTGCTTTGTGTTTCCCTTCAGAAATGGAGTTAAATCCCAGGGTCTGTGTCTTCCTACAAGCAAGAATTCGTTTCAGGTAAACACAGTCACTTTTCAGCTCAAAGGGAGCTACATAGTTCATGTAGTTCACACGTTTGTCGATCTTATTTGAAAAGCATTGGATGTTAGAGGACTTGTGGTTTTTATCAGTTTCAGAAGCAGAATTCAACTAGATATGGTCTGAATGTGTGGGAAACACAGTTCTTTTGGTCTGTGCACACTCTTGTTTCCTTTTGTTTTTGAGATTCTAGAAAGCAAGACCGTGCTTCTTACTCTAAAGCAGAAAGTGTTTCATGGATGAGAACTGTGCTGTGTGTTTCCCGTCAGAAATGGAGTTAAATCCCACTCTCTGTGTCTTCCTACAAGCAAAATTACTTTTTTGGCAAGGGTAGTCACTTTTCAGCTCAAAGGACCTGCATCGTTCACGAAGCTCACACATTTCTCTTCTTAACGGACAAGCATTGGATTTTAGAGGACCTATGGTTTTTATCAGTTTCAGACAGAGTTCAACTAGATATGCTCCGTATGTGTGGAAACCACCGTTCTTTTGATCTGAGGACACTCACGTTTCCCTCTGTATTAGAGACTCTAGAAGCAAGTGCGTGCTTCTTGCTCTAAAGCAGAGTGTGTTTCATGGATGAGAACTGTGCTGGGAGTTTCTGTTCAGAAATGGTGTTCCATCCCAGGCTCTGTGTCTTCCTACAAGCAAGACTTCGTTTCAGGTAAACACAGTCAATTTTCAGCTCAAAGGAAGCTACATCGTTCACAAAGCTCACACGTTTCTCACTCTTAACTGAAAAGCATTGGATGTTAGAGGACCTGGGGTTTGTATCACTTCCAGAAGCAGAGTTGAACTAGATATGGTCCATATGTGTAGGACACACAGTTCTTTTGTTCTGAGAACATCACGTTTCCTGCTGTATTAGAGACTCTAGAAAGCAAGCGCATGCTTCTTGCTCTAAAGCAGAGTGTGTTTCATGGATGAGATCTGTGCTGTGCATTTCCTTCAGAAATTGAGTTACATCCCAGGGTCTGTGTCTTCCTACAAGCAAGACTTCGTTTCAGGTAAACACAGTCTCTTTTCAGCTCAAAGGAAGCTACATCTTTCACGGAGCTCACACGTTGTCGCTCTTAATTAAAAAGCATTGGATGTTAGAGGACCTATGGTTTTTATCAGTTTCAGACAGAGTTGAACTAGATATGGTCCTTATGTGTGGGAAACACCGTTCCTTTGCTCTGAGCACACTCATGTTTCCCTTTGTATTAGAGACTCAAGAAAGCAAGAGCGTGCTTCTTGCTCTAAAGCAGAGTGTGTTTCATGGATGGGAACTGTGCTGTGCATTTCCTTCAGAAATTGAGTTAAATCCCAAGCTCTGTGTCTTCCTACAAGCAAGAAATCGTTTCAGGTAAACACAGTCAATATACAGCTAAAATGAAGCTACATCTTTCACGGAGCTCACACTTTTGTCGCTCTTAATTGAAAAGCATTGAATGTTCGAGGACCTGTGGTTTTTATCAGGTTCAGAAGCAGAGTTGAACTAGACATGTTCCGTTTGTTTGGGAAACACTGTTCTTTTGTTCTGAGCACATGCACTTTTCCTGCAGTATTAGAGACTCTAGAAAGCAAGAGCTTGGTTCTTGCTCTAAAGCAGAGTGTTTTTCATGGATCAGAACTGTGCTGTGTGTTTCCCTCCCGAAATGGAGTTAAATCCCAGGCTCTGTGTCTTCCTACAAGCAAGAATTTGTTTCATGTAAACGCAGTCACTTTTCAGCTGCAAGGAAGCTACATCGTTCACGCAGCTCACACCTTTGTCGCTCTTAATTGAAAAGTATTGGATGTTAGAGGACCTGTGGTTTTAATTCGTTTCAGAAGCAGAGTTGAAATAGACATGTTGCGTATGTTTAGGAAACACCGTCCTTTTGTTCTGAGCACACACACTTTTAATGAACTATTAGAGACTCTAGAAATCAAGAGCGTGATTCTTGCTCTAAGGAGACTGTGTTTCATGGATGAGAACTGTGCTTTGTGTTTCCTGTCAGAAATTGAGTTAAATCATTCACAAAGCTCACACATTTCTCTTCTTAACGGACAAGCAATGGATGTTAGAGGTCCTGTGGTTTGTATCAGTTTCAGAAGCAGAGTTGAACTAGATATGGTCCGAATATGTGGGAAACACAGTTCTTTTGGTCTGAGCACACTCATTTTTCCTTCTGTTTTAGAGAATCTAGAAGCAACACCGTGCTTCTTACTCTAAATCAGAAAGTATTTCATGGATGAGAACTGTGCTGTGTATTTCCCGTCAGAAATTGAGTTAAATCCCAGGTCTGTGTCTTCCTACAGGCAATAATTCATTTCATGTAAACACAGTCACTTTTCACCACAAATGAGCTACATCGTTCACGAAGCTCACACATTTGTCGCTCTTACCTGAAAACCATTGGAGGTTAGAGGAACTGTGATTTGTATCAGTTTCAGAAGAAGAGTTGAACTAGATATGGTCCGAATGTGTGGGAAACACATTTCTTTTGTTCTGAGCACAACCAGATTTCCTTCTGTTTTAGAGACTCTAGAAAGCAAGCCTGTGCTTCTTACTCAAAAGCAGAAAGTGTTTCATGGATGAGAACTGTGCTGTGTGTTTCCCTTCAGAAATGGAGCTAAATCCCACACCTTGTGTCTTCCTACAAGCCAAAATTCTTTTCAGATAAGTGTAGTCACTTTTCAGCTCAAAGGACCTGCATCGTTCACGAAGCTCACACATTTCTCTTCTTAACGGACAAGCATTGGATATTAGAGGACCTATTGTTTGTATCAGTTTCAGATCGAGTTGAACTACGTATGGCCCATATGTGTAGGACACACAGTTCTTTTGTTCTGAGCACATGACGTTTCCTGCTGTATTAGAGACTCTAGAAAGCAAGAGTGTGCTTCTTGCTCTAAAGCAGAGTGTGTTTCATGGATGAGAACTGTGCTGTGCGTTTCCTTCAGAAATGGAGTTAAATCCCAAGCTCTGTGTCTTCCTACAAGCAAGAAATCGTTTCAGGTAAACACAGTCACTTTATAGATCAAATGAAGCTACATCGTTCATGAAGCTCACACGTTTAACGCTCTTAATTGAAATGCATTGGATGTTAGAGGACCTGTGGTTTTCATCAGTTTCAGAAGCAGAGTTGAACTAGATATGGTCCGAATATGTAGGAAATACAGTTCTTTTGTTCTGAGCACACTCTTGTTTACTTCACATTTAGATCCTCAAGAAAGCATGAGCATGCTTCTTTCTCTAAAGCAGAGTGTGTTTCATGGATGAGAACTGTGCTGTGTGTTTACCTTCATAAATGGTGTTCAATCCCAGGCTTTGTGTCTTCATACAAGCAAGACTTCATTTCAGGTAAACGCAGTCATTTTCAGCTCAATCGAAGCTACATTGTTCACTAAGCTCACACGTTTGTCGATAAAACTGTCAAGCATTAGATAGTAGAGGACCTGTGGTTTGTATCAGTTTCAGAAGCAGATTTGAACTAGGTATGGTCTACATATGTAGGATACACCATTCTTTTTTCAGAGCACAATCACGTTTCTTGCTGTATTAGAGACACTAGAAAGCAAGAGTTTGGTTCTTGCTCTAAAGCACACTGCGTTTCATTGATGAGAACTGTGCTGTGTGTTTCCTTTCAGAAATGGAGTTAAATCACAAGCTCTGTGTCTTCCTACAAGCAATACTTCGTTTCCTGTAAACACAGTCTCTTTTCTGCTCAAAGGACCTACATTCATCAGGAAGCTCACACATTTCTCTCCTTAACTGACAAGCATTGGATGTTAGAGGACCTGTGGTTTATATCACTTTCAGAAGCAGAGTTGAACTAGATATGGTCCATAAGTGTAGGACACACAGCTCTTTTGTTATGAGCACATCACGTTTCCTGCTGTATTAGAGACTCTAGAAAGCAAGAGCGTACTTCTTGCTCTAAAGCAGAGTGTGTTTCATGGATGAGAACTGTGCTGTGCGTTTCCTTCAGAAATGGAGTTAAATGGCAAGATCTGTGTCTTCCTACAAGCAAGAAATCATTTCAGGTAAACACAGTCACTTTACAGCTCAAATGAAGCTACATCATTCACGAAGCTCACACATTTTTTCTTCTTAACAGACAAGCATTGGATGTTAGAGGACCTGTGGTTTGTATCAGTTTCAGAAGCAGAGTAGAACTAGATATGGTCCGAATGTGTGGGAAACACAGTTCTTTTGGTCTGAGCACACTCATTTTTCCATCTGTTTTAGAGAATCTAGAAGCAAGACCGTGCTTCTTACTCCAAAGCAGAAAGTGTTTCATGGATGAGAACTGTGCTGTGTGTTTCCCGTCAGAAATGGAGTGAAATCCCAGGCTCTGTGTCTTCCTACATGCAATAATTCGTTTCATGTAAACGCTGTCCCTTTTCACCTCAAAGGAGCTACATCATTCACGAAGCTCACACGTTTGTAGCTCTTAAGTGAAAACCATTGGAAGTTAGAGGACCTGTGGTTTGTGTCAGTTTCAGAAGAAGAGTTGAACTAGATATGGTCCGAATATGTGGGAAACAGTTTTTTTGGTCTCAGCACACTCATGTTTCCTTCTGTTTTAGAGCCTCTAGAAAGCAAGACCGTGCTTCTTACTCTAAAGCAGAATGTCTTTCATGGATGAGAACTGTGCTGTGTGTTTCCCATGAGAAATGGAGTTAAATCCCATGCTCTGTGTCTTCCTACAAGCAAAAATTCTTTTCAGGTAAGGGTAGTCACTTTTCAGCTCAAAGGTCCTACATCGTTCACAAAGCTCACACATTTCTCTTCTTAACGGACAAGCATTGGATGTTAGAGGACCTATTGTTTGTATCACTTTCAGACAGAGTTGAACTAGATATGGTCCGAATGTGTGGGAAACACAGTTCTCTTGGTCTGAGCACACTCACGTTTCCTGCTGTATTAGAGACTCTAGAAAGCAAGAGCATGCTTCTTGCTCTAAAGCAGAGTGTGTTTCATGGATGAGAACTGTGCTGGGAGCTTCCCTTCAGAAATGGAGTTCAATCCCAGCTTCTGTGTCTTCCTTCAAGCAAGACTTCGTTTCAGGTAAACACAGTCACTTTGCAGCTCAAAGGAAGCTACATAGTTCACAAAACTCACATGTTTCTCGCTCTTAAGTGACAAGCATGGGATGTTAGAGGACCAGTGGATTGTACCAGTTTTAGAAGCTGAGTTGAAGTATATATGATCCCTATGTATAAGAAACACCATTCCTTTGTTCGGAGCACACTCACCTTTCCTGCTGTATTACAGACACTAGAAAGCAAGAGCATGTTTCTTGCTCTAAAGCAGAGTGTGTTTCATGGATGAGAAATGTGCTCTGTGTTTCCCTTCAGAAATGGAGTTAAATCCCAGGCTCTGTGTCTTCCTACAAGCAAGACATCTTTTCAGGTAAACACAGTCACTTTTCAGTTCAAAGGAAGCTTCATCGTTCACGAAGCTCACACGTTTGTCGCTCTTAATTGAAAAGCTTTGGACGTCAGACGACCTGTGGTTTTTTTCAGTTTCCGAAGTAGAGTTGAACTGGACATGTTCCTTATGTTTAGGAAACACTGTTCTTTTGTTCTGAGCACACTCACTTTTCCTGCAGTATTATAGAATCTAGAAAGCAAGAGCTTGAATCTTGCTCTAAAACAGAGTGTTTTTCATGGATGAGAACTGTGCTGTATGTTTCCCATCAAGAATGGAGTTAAATTCCAGGCTCGATGTCTTCCTACAGGCAATAATTCATTTCATGTAAACGCAGTCACTATTCAACTCAAAGGAGCTACATCGTTCACGAAGCTCACACGTTTGTCGCTCGTAACTGAAAACCATTGGAGGTTAGAGGACCTGTGTTTTGTGTCAGTTTCAGAAGAAGAGTTGAACTAGGTATGGTCTGCATATGTAGGGTACACCGTTCTTTTTTGAGTGCACACTCATGTTTCCTGCTGTATTAGATACTCTAGAAAGCAAGAGCTTGGTTCTTGCTCTAAATCACACTGTGTTTCATGGAGGAGAACTGTGCTGTGTGTTTCCCGTCAGAAATGGAGTTACATTGCAGGCTCTGTGACTTCCTACAGGCAATAATTCGTTTCATGTAATCGCAGTCAATTTTCAGCTCAAAGGATCTACATCGTTCACGAAGCTCACACGTTTGTCGCTCGTAACTGAAAACCATTGGAGGTTAGAGGACCTGTGTTTTGTGTCAGTTTCAGAAGAAGAGTTGAACTAGATATGGTCCGAATGTGTGGGAAACACAGTTTTTTTGGTCTCAGCACACTCATGTTTCCTTCTGTTTTAGAGCCTCTAGAAAGCAAGAGCGTGCTTCTTACTCTAAAGCAGAGTGTGTTTCATGGATGAGAACTGTGCTGTGTGTTTCACTTCAGAAATGGAGTTAAATCCCATGCTCTGTGTCTTCCTACAAGCAAAATTTCTTTTAAGGTAAGGGTAGTCACTTTTCAGCTCAAAGGTCCTGCATCGTTCACGAAGCTCACACATTTCTCTTCTTCATGGACAAGCATTGGATGTTAGAGGACCTATTGTTTGTATCAGTTTCAGACAGAGTTGTACTAGATATGGTCCGAATATGTGGGAAACACCGTTCTTTTGCTCTGAGCACACTCACGATTCCTGCTGTATTAGAGACTCTAGAAAGACAGAGCTTGGTTCTTGCTCTAAAGCAGAGTGTGTTTTATGGATGAGAACTTTGCTGAGAGTTTCTCTTCAGAAATGGAGTTCAATCCCAGGCTCTGTGTCTTCCTACAAGCAAGACCTCGTTTCAGGTAAACACAGTCACTTTTCAGCTCAACAGAAGATACATCATTCACAAAGCTCACTTGTTTCTCGCTCTTAAGTGACAAGCATGGAATGATAGAGGACCAGTGGTTTGTACCAGTTTTAGAAGCAGAGTTGAAGTATATATGATCCCTATGTGTAAGAAACACCATTCCTTTGTTCGGAGAATACTCACGTTTCCTGCTGTATTAGAGTCATTAGAAAGCAAGAGCATGCTTCTTGCTCAAAAGCAGAGTGTGTTTCATGGATGAGAACTGTGCTTTGGGTTTCTCTTCAGAAATGGAGTTAAATCCCAGGCTCTGTGTCTTCCTACAAGCAAGACTTCGTTTCAGGTAAACACAGTCACTTTTCAGCTCAAAGGAAGCTACATCATTCACAAAGCTCACACGTTTCTTGCTCTTAACTTAAAAGCATTGTATGTTAGAGGACCTGTGGTTTGTATCAGTTTCAGAAGCAGAGTTGAACTAGGTATGGTCTGCATATGTAGGGTACACCGTTCCTTTTTCAGTGCACACTCATTTTTGCTGCTGTATGAGATACTCTAGAAAGCAAGAGCTTGGTTCTTGCTCTAAATCACACTGTGTTTCATGGATGAGAACTGTGCTGTGTGTTTCCCGTCAGAAATGGAGTTACATTGCAGGCTCTGTGACTTCCTACAGGCAATAATTCGTTTCATGTAATCGCAGTCAATTTTCAGCTCAAAGGAGCTACATCGTTCACGCAGCTCACACGTTTGTCGCAATTAAATGTAAACCATTGGAGGTTAGAGATCCTGTGGTTTGAATAAGTTTCAGATGCAGAGTTGAACTAGATATGGTCTGAATGTGTGGGAAACGCAGGTCTTTTGGTCTAGCACACAAATGTTTCTTTCTGTTTTAGAGACTCTAGAAAGCAAGACCGTGCTTCTTACTCTAAAGTAGAAAGTTTTTCATGGATGAGAACTGTGCTGTGTGTTTCCCTTCAGAAATGGAGTTAAATCCCACGCTCTGTGTCTTCCTACAAGCAAAATTTCTTTTTAGTTAAGGGTAGTCACTTTTCAGCTCAATCGACCTGCATCGTTCACGAAGCTCACACATTTCTCTTCTTAACGGACAAGCATTGGATGTTAGAGGACCTATGGTTTGTATCAGTTTCAGACAGAGTTGAACTAGATATGGTCCATATGTGTGGGAAACACCGTTCTTTTGCTCTGAGCACACTCACTTTTCATGCAGTATTAGAGACGCTAGAAAGCAAGAGCTTGGTTCTTGATCTATAGCAGAGTGATTTTCATGGATGAGAACTGTGCTGTGTGTTTCCCGTCAGAAATGGAATTAAATCCCAGGCTCTGTGTCTTCCTACAGGCAATAATTCGTTTCATGTAAATGCAGTCACTTTTCAGCTCAAAGGAGCTACATCGTTCACGCAGCTCACACGTTTGTCGCTCTTAACTGAAAACCATTGGAGTTTAGAGGACCTTTGGTTTGTATCAGTTTCAGAAGAAGGGTTGAACTAGATATGGTCCGAATGTGTGGGAAACACAGTTCTCTTGGTCTGAGCACACTCACGTTTCCTGCTGTATTAGAGACTCTAGAAAGCAAGAGCGTGCTTCTTGCTCTAAAACAGAGTGTGTTTCATGGATGAGAACTGTGCTGGGAGTTTCCCTTCAGAAATGGAGTTCAATCCCAGCTTCTGTGTCTTCCTACAAGCAAGACTTCGTTTCAGGTAAACACAATCACTATGCAGCTCAAAGGAAGCTACATCGTTCACAAAGCTGACACGTTTCTCGCTCCTAAGTGACAAGCATGGGATGTTAGAGGACATGTGGTTTGTATCAGTTTAGAAGCAGAGTTGAAGTATATATGTTCCCTATGTGTAAGAAACACCGTTCCTTTGTTCAGGGCACATTCACGTTTCCTGCTGTATTAGAGACACTAGAGAGCAAGAGCTTGGTTCTTGCTCTATAGCAGAGAGTTGTTAATGGATGAGAACTGTGCTGTGTGTTTCCCATCAGAAATGGAGTTAAATCCCAGGCTCTGTGTCTTCCTACAGGCAATAATTCGTTTCATGTAAACGCAGTCACTCTTCAGCCCAAATGAGCTACATCCTTCACAAAGCTCACACGTTTGTCGTTCTTAACTGAAAAGCATTGGATGTTAGAGGACCTGTGGTTTGTATCAGTTTCAGAAGAAGTGTTGAACTAGATATGGTCCGAATATGTGGGAATCACAGTTCATTTTGTCTGAGCACAATCATGTTTCCTTCTGTTTTAGAGACTCTAGAAGAAAGACTGTGCTTCTTATTCTAAAGCAGAAAGTGTTTCATGGATGAGAACTGTACTGTGTGTTTCCATTCAGAAATAGAGTTCAATCCCAGGCTCTTTTTCTTCCTACAAGCAAGACATCGTTTCACGTAAACACAGTCACTTTTCAGCTCAAAGGAAGCTACATCATTCACAAAGCTCACATGTTTCTTGCTCTTAACTGAAAAGCATTGGATGTTAGATGACCTGTGGTTTGTATCTGTTTCAGAAGCAGAGTTGAACTAGATATGGTCCGAATATGTAGGAAATACAGTTCTTTTGTTCTGAGCACACTCATGTTTACTTCTCATTTAGATCCTCAAGAAAGTATGAGCATGCTTCTGTCTCTAAAGCAGAGTATGATTCATGGATGAGAACTGTGCTGTGTGTTTCGCTTCATAAATGGAGTTCAATCCCAGGCTCTGTGTCTTCATACAAGCAAGACTTCATTTCAGGTAAACGCAGTCATTTTCATCTCAATCTAAGCTACATCTTTCACAGAGCTCACAAGTTTCTCGCTCTTAACTGAAAAGCATTGGATGTTAGAGTACCTATGGTTTGTACCATTTTCAGAAGCAGAGTTTTACTAGATATGGTTCAAATGTGTAGGAAACACAGTTCTTTTGGTCTGAGCACACTTCTGTTTGCTTCTGTTTAAGAGAGTCTAGAAAGCAAGAGCATGCTTCTTGCTATAAAGCAGAGGGTGTTTCATGGAAGAGAACTGTGCTGTGTATTTCCCTTCAGAAATGGGGTTAAATCCCATGCTCTGTGTCTTCCTACAAGCAAGACTTCTTTTCAGGTAAATGTAGTCACTTTTCAGCTCAAAGGACCTACATTGATCACGAAGCTCACACATTTCTCTCTTTAACTGACAAGCATTGGGTGTTAGAGGACCTGTGGTTTTTATCAGTTTCAGAAGCAGAGTTTAACTAGATATGTCTGTATTTTTAGGAAACACCGTTCTTTGTTCTGAGCACACTCACTTTTCCTGTAGTATTAGAGACTCTAGAAAGCAAGAGCTTGGTTCTTGCTCTAAAGCAGAGTGTTTTTCATGGATGAGAACAGTGCTGTGTGTTTCCATTCTGAAATGGAGTTAAATACCAGGCTCTGTGTCTTCCTACAAACAAGTATTCGTTTCAGGTAAGGGTAGTCACTTTCCAGCTCAAAGGACCTACATCGTTCACGAAGCTCACACATTTCTATTCTTAACTGACAAGCATTGGATGTTAGAGGACCTATGGTTTGTATCAGTTTCTGACATAGTTGAACTTGATATGGTCGGAATGTGTTGAAAAAACCATGCTTTTGCTCTGAGCACACTCATGTTTCCTGCTGTATTAGAGACTCTAGAAAGCAAGAACTTGATTCTTGCTCTAAATCAGGGTGTGTTTCCTAGAAGAGAACTCTGCTGTGTGTTCCCGTTCCTAAATGGTGTTAAATCCCAGGCTCAGTGTCTTCCTACAAGCATGACTAAGTTTCAGGTAAACGCAGTCATTTTCAGCTCAAAGGAACCTACAACGTTCACGAAGCTCACATGTTTGTCGTTCTTAAGTGAAAAGCATTGGATGTTAGAGGACCTGTGGTTTGTATCAGTTTCAGAAGCAGAGTTGAATTAGGTTTGGTCTGCATATGTAGGATACCACGTTCTTTTTTCAGAGCACACTCACTTTTCCTGCTGTATTAGAGACTCTAGAAAGCAAGAGCTTGGTTCTTGCTCTAAAGCACATTGTGTTTCATGGATGAGAACAGTGCTGTGTGTTTCCCTTCTGAAAGGGAGTTAAATCCCATGCTCTGTGTCTTCCTACAAGCAATACTTCCTTTCAGGTAAGGGTAGTCACTTTTCAGCTCAAAGGACCGGCATCCATCACGAAGCTCACACATTTCTATTCTGAACTGAGAAGCATTGGATGATAGAGGACCTGTGGTTATTATCAGTTTCAGAAGCAGAGTTGAACTAGATATGTTCCGTATGTTTAGCAAACACCGTTCTTTTTTCTGAGCACACTCACATTTCCAGCAGTATTAGATTTTCTAGAAAGCAACAGCTTGGTTCTTGCTCTAAAGCAGAGTGTTTTTCTTGGATGAGAACTGTGATAGTGTTTCCCTTCCAAAATGGAGTTAAATCCCAGGCTCTGTGTCTTCCTACAAGCAAGAATTCGTTTCATGAAAACGCAGTCACTTTAGAGCTCAAAGGAAGCTACATCGTTCAAGCAGCTCACACGTTTGTCGCTCTTAATTGAAAAGCATCGGATGTTAGAGGACGTGTGGTTTTTATCAGTTTCAGAAGCAGAGTTGACCTAGATGTGATCCTTACCTGTAGGAAACACAGTTCTTTTGTTCTGAGCACACTCACGTTTCCTGCAGTATTAGAGACACTATAAAGCAAGAGCTTGGTTTTTGATCTAAAGAGAGAGTTTTTCATGGATGAGAACTGTGCTGTGTGTTTCCCTTCCAAAATGGAGTTAAATCACAGGCTCTGTGTCTTCCTACAGGTAATAATTCATTTCATGTAAACGCAGTCACTTTTCAGCTCAAAGGGATCTAAATCGTTCATGCTGCTCACACGTTTTTCGCTCTTTCCTGAAAAGCATTGGATGTTAGAGGACCTGTGGTTTGTGTCAGTTTCAGAAGCAGAGTTGAACTAGGTATGGCCTGCATATGTAGGGTACACCGTTATTTTTTAAGTGCACACTGACGTTTCCTGCTGTATTAGAGACTCTAGAAAGCAAGAGCTTTGATCTTGTTCTAAAGCACACTGTGTTTCATGGATGAGAACTCTGCTGTGTGTTTGCCTTCAGAAATGGAGTTAAATAACACACTCTGTGTCGTCCTACAAGAAATACTTCGTTTCAGGTAAGGGTAGACACATTTTAGCTCAAAGGACCTACATCACTCACGAAGCTCACACATTTCTCTTCTGAAATGATAAGCATTGGATGTTAGAGGACCTGTGGTTTGCATCACTTTCAGAAGCAGATTTGAACTAGATATGGTTGGTATGTGTAGGAAACACCGTCTTTTTTCTGAGCACACTTACGTTTCCTGCTGTATTAGAGACCATAGAAAGCAAGAGCATGCTTCTTGTTCTAAAGCAGAGTGTGGTTCATGGATGAGAACTGTGCTTTGTGTTTCCCTCAGAAATGGAGTTCAATCCCAGGCTCTGTGTCTTCATACAAGCAAGAATTCATTTCAGGTAAAGGCAGTAACTTTTCAGCTCAAAGGAAGCTACATCATTCACAGAGCTCAAAAGTTTCTCGCTATTAAATGAAAAGCATTGGATGTTGGAGGACCTATGGTTTGAATCAGTATCAGAAGCAGAGTAGTACTAGATATGGTCCGAGTGTGTAGGAAACACAGTTCTTTTGGTCAGAGCACACTCCTGTTTCCTTCTGTTTTAGAGACTCTAGAAAGCAAGAGCGTGCTTCTTGCTCTAATGCGTAGTGTGTTTCATGGTTGAGAACTGGGCTGTGTGTTTCCCTTCAGAAATGCAGTTAAATCCCAGGCTCTGTGTCTTCCTACAAGCAAGACTTCCTTTCAGGTAAGAGTAGTCACTTTTCAGCTCAAACGACCTACACTGATCACGAAGCTCACACATTTCTCTTCTGAAATGATAAGCATTGGATGTTAGAGGACCTGTGGTTTGTATCAGTTTCAGAAGCAGAGTTGAACTAGATATGATCCGTATATGTAGGAAACACCTTTCTTTTTTCTGAGCACAATCACGTTTCCTGCTGTATTAGAGACTCTAGAAAGCAAGAGTTTGGTTCATGCCCTAAAGCAGAGTGTGTTTCATGAAGGAGCACTGTGCTGTGTGTTTCCTTCAGAAATGGAGTTAAATCCTAGGCACTTTGTCTTCCTACAAGCAAGATTTCGCTTCAGGTAAACACAGTAACTTTTCAGCTCAAAGGAAGCTACATCATTCACAGAGCTCACACGTTTCTCGCTATTAACTGAAAAGCATTGGATGTTAGAGGACTTATGGTTTGTATCAGTTTCAGAAGCAGAGTGGTAATAGATATGGTCTGAATGTGTAGGAAACACAGTTCTTTTGGTCTGAGCACACACATGATTCTTTCTGTTTTAGAGACTCTGGAAAGCAAGAGCGTGCTTATTGCTCTAAAGCAGAGTGTATTTCATGGATGAGAACTGTGCTGTGTGTTTCCCTTCAGAAATGGAGTTAAATCCCAAGCTCAGTGTCTTCCTACAAGCAATACTTCATTTCAGGTAAGGGTAGTAACTTTTCAGCTCACAGGACCTGCATGTTCGCGAAGCTCACACATTTCTCCTCTGAACTGACAAGCATTGGATGTTAGAGGACCTGTGGTTTGCATCAGTTTCAGAAGCAGATTTGAACTAGATATGATCCGGATGTGTAGGAAACACCGTTTTTTTTCTGAGCACACTCACGTTTCCTGCTGTATTAGAGACTCCAGAAAGCAAGAGCATGCTTCTTGTTCTAAAAAAGAGTGTGGTTCATGGATGAGAACTCTGCTGTGTGTTTCCCTCAGAAATGGAGTTCAATCCCAGGCTCTGTGTCTTCATACAAGCAAGAATCCATATCAGGTAAAGGCAGTAACTTTTCAGCTCATAGGAAGCTATCATTCAGAGAGCTCTCACATTTCTGGCTCTTAAATGAAAAGCATTGGATATTAGAGGACCTATGGGTTGTATCAGTTTCAGAGCCAGAGTTGTACTAGATATGGTCTGAATGTGTAGGAAACACAGTTCTTTTTGTCAGAGCACACTCATATTTCCTTCTGTTTTAGAGACTCTAGAAAGCAAGAACATTCTTCTTTTTCTAAAGCAGAGTGTGTTTCAAGGATGAGAACTGTGCTGTGTTTCCCTTCAGTAATGGAGTTAAATCCCATGCTCTGTGTCTTCCTACAAGCAAGACTTCCGTTCAGGGAAGGGTAGTCAATTTTCAGCTCAAAGGACCTACATTGATCAGGAATCTCACACATTTCTCTTCTTAACTGACACGCATTGGATGTTAGAGGACCTGTGGTTTGTATCAGTTTCAGAATCAGAGTTGAACTAGATATGGTCCGTATATGTAGGAAACACCTTTCTTTTTTCTGAGCACACTAAAGTTTCCTGCTGTATTAGAGACTCTAGAAAGCAAGAGCTTGGGTCTTGCTCTAAAGCAGAGTGTGTTTCATGAATGAGAACTGTGCTGTGTGTTTCCCTTCAGAAATGCAGTTAAATCCCAG
This sequence comes from Onychomys leucogaster, assembly GCA_949786385.1. NCBI lineage: Eukaryota > Metazoa > Chordata > Mammalia > Rodentia > Cricetidae > Onychomys > Onychomys leucogaster. Next base: position 443,303 of record CATKUP010000061.1, read on the forward strand.
GCTCTGTGTCTTCCTACAAGCAAGACTTCGTTTCAGGTAAGTGTATTCACTTTTCAGCTCGAATGACCTACATTGATCACGAATCTCACACATTTCTCTTCTTAACTGACACGCATTGGATGTTAGAGGACATGTGGTTTGTATCAGTTTCAGAAGCAGAGTTGAACTAGATATGGTCCATATGTGTAGGAAACACCATTCTTTTGTCCTGAGTACACTCATGTTTCCTGCTCTATTAGAGACTCTAGAATGCAAGAGCGTGCTTATTGCTCTAAAGAAGAGTGTGTTTCAAGTATGAGAACTGTGATGTATGTTTCCCTTAAGAAATGTAGTTAAATCCCAGGCTGTGTATCTTCCTACAAGCAAGTCTTGGTTTAGGGTAAACTCAGTCATTTTAAGCTCAAGTAGCTACATCGTTCACAGAGCTCACACGATTGTCGCCCTTAACTTCAAAGCTTTGGATGTTAGAGGACCTGTGGTTTGTATCAGTTTCAGAAGCAGAGTTGAACTAGATATGGTCTGTATATGTAGGAAACACCTTTCTTTTTTCTGACCAAAATCATATTTCCTGCTGTATTAGAGACTCTAGAAAGCAAGAGCTTGTTTCTTGCTCTAAAGCAGAGTGTGTTTCATGAATGAGAACTGTGCTGTGTGTTTCCCTTCAGAAATGCACTTATATCCCATGCTCTGTGTCTTCCTAAAAGCAAGACTTCGTTTCAGGTAAGTGTATTCACTTTTCAGCACAAAGGACCTACATTGATCACGAATCTCACACATTTCTCTTCTTAACTGACATGCATTGGATATTAGAGGACCTTTGGTTTGTATCAGTTTCAGAAGCAGAGGTGAACTAGATATGGTTGGTATGTGTAGGAAACACCGTTCTTTTGTTCTGAGTACACTCATGTTTACTGAAGTATTAGAGTCTCTAGAATGCAAGAGCGTGCTTATTGCTCTAAAGCAGAGTGTATTTCATGGATGAGAACTGTGCTGTGTGTTTCCCTTCAGAAATGCAGTTAAATCCCAGGCTCTGTATCTTCCTACAAGGAATACTTCGTTTCATGTAAGGGTAGTCACTTTTCAGCTCAAAGGACCTACATTTATCACGAATCTCACACATTTCTCTTCTTAAATGACACGCATTGGATGTTAGAGGACCTGTGGTTTGTATCAGTTTCAGAAGCAGAGTTGAACTAGATATGGTTGGTAGGTGTAGGAAACACCGTTCTTTTGTTCTGAGTACACTCATGTTTCCTGAAGTATTAGAGATTATAGAATGCAAGAGCGTGCTTATTGCTCTAAAGCAGAGTGTGTTTCATGTATGAGAACTGTTATGTGTGTTTCCCTTCAGAAATGGAGTTAAATCCCTGCCTCAATGTCTTCCTACAAGTAATACTTCGTTTCAGGTAAGGGTAGTCACTTTTCAGCTCAAAGGACCTACATCATTCGCGAAGCTCACACATTTCTCTTCTGAACTGACAAGCATTGGATGTTAGAGGACCTGTGGTTTGTATCAGTTTCAGAAGCAGATTTGAACTAGATATGGTCCGGATGTGTAGGAAACACCATCTTTTTTCTGAGCACACTCACGTTTCCTGCCGTATTAGAGACTCTAGAAAGCAAGAGCATGCTTCTTGTTCTAAAGCAGAGTGTGGTTCATGGATGAGAACTCTGCTGTTTGTTTCCCTCAGAAATGGAGTTCAATCCCAGGCTCTGTGTCTTCATACAAGCAAGAATTCATATCAGGTAAAGGGAGAAACTTTTCAGCTCAATGGAAGCTATCATTCACAGAGCTCTCACGTGTCTCGCTCTGAACTGAAAAGCATTGGATATTAGAGGTCCTATGGGTTGTATCAGTTTCAGAGGCACAGTTGTACTAGATATGGTCTGAATGTGTAGGAAACACAGTTCTTTTTGTCAGAGCACACTCATATTTCCTTCTGTTTTAGAGACTCTAGAAAGCAAGAACATTCTTCTTTTTCTAAAGCAGAGTGTGTTTCAAGGATGAGAACTGTGCTGTGTTTCCGTTCAGTAATGGAGTTAAATCCCATGCTCTGTGTCTTCCTACAAGCAAGACTTCCTTTCAGGGAAGGGTAGTCAATTTTCAGCTCAAAGGACCTACATTGATCAGGAATCTCACACATTTCTCTTCTTAACTGACACGCATTGGATGTTAGAGGACCTGTGGTTTGTATCAGTTTCAGGATCAGAGTTGAACTAGATATGGTCCGTATATGTAGAAAACACCTTTCTTTTTTGTGAGCACACTAAAGTTTCCTGCTGTATTAGAGACTTTAGAAAGCAAGAGCTTGGTTCTTGCTCTAAAGCAGAGTGTGTTTCATGAATGAGAACTGTGCTGTGTGTTTCGCTTCAGAAATGCACTTAAATCCCAGGCTCTGTGTCTTCCTACAAGCAAGACTTCGTTTCAGGTAAGTGTATTCACTTTTCAGCAAAAAGGACCTACATTGATCACGAATCTCACACATTTCTCTTCTTAACTGACACGCATTGGATATTAGAGGACCTTTGGTTTGTATCAGTTTCAGAAGCAGAGGTGAACTAGATATGGTTGGTATGTGTAGGAAACACCGTTCTTTTGTTCTGAGTATACTCATGTTTCCTGAAGTATTAGAGACACTAGAATGCAAGAGCATGCTTATTGCTCTAAAGCAGAGTGTATTTCATGGATGAGAACTGTGCTGTGTGTTTCCCTTCAGAAATGGAGTTAAATCCCCAGCTCAGTGTCTTCCTACAAGCAATACTTCATTTCAGGTAAGGGTAGTCACTTTTCAGCTCACAGTACCTGCATGTTCGCGAAGCTCACACATTTCTCTTCTGAACTGACAAGCATTGGATGTTAGAGGACCTGTGGTTTGTATCAGTTTCAGAAGCAGATTTGAACTAGATGTGATCCGGATGTGTAGGAAACACCGTCTTTTTTCTGAGCACACTCACGTTTCCTGCTGTATTAGAGACTCTAGAAAGCAAGAGCATGCTTCTTGTTCTAAAGCAGAATGTGGTTCATGGATGAGAACTCTGCTGTGTGTTTCCCTCAGGAATGGAGTTCAATCCCAGGCTCTGTGTCTTCATACAAGCAAGAATTCATATCAGGTAAAGGCAGTAACTTTTCAGCTCAAAGGAAACTATCATTCAGAGAGCTCTCACGTTTCTGGCTCCTAACTGAAAAGCATTGGATATTAGAGGACCTATGGGTTGTATCAGTTTCAGAGGCAGAGTTGTACTAGATATGGTCTGAATGTGTAGGAAACACAGTTCTTTTTGTCAGAGCACACTCATATTTCCTTCTGTTTTAGTGACTCTAGAAAGCAAGAACATACTTCTTGTTCTAAAGCAGAGTGTGTTTCAAGGATGAGAACTGTGCTGTGTTTCCCTTCAGTAATGGAGTTAAATCCTATGCTCTGTGTCTTCCTACAAGCAAGACTTCCGTTCAGGGAAGGGTAGTCAATTTTCAGCTCAAAGGACCTACATTGATCAGGAATCTCACACATTTCTCTTCTTAACTGACACACATTGGATGTTAGAGGACCTGTGGTTTGTATGAGTTTCAGAATCAGAGTTGAACTAGATATGGTCCGTATATGTAGGAAACACCTTTCTTTTTTGTTAGCACACTAAAGTTTCCTGCTGTATTAGAGACTCTAGAAAGCAAGAGCTTGGTTTTTGCTCTAAAGCAGAGTGTGTTTCATGAATGAGAACTGTGCTGTGTGTTTCCCTTCAGAAATGCAGTTAAATCCCAGGCTCTGTGTCTTCCTACTAGCAAGAATTCGTTTCAGGTAAGTGTATTCACTTTTCAGCACAAAGGACCTACACTGATCATGAATCTCACACATTTCTCTTCTTAACAGACACGCATTGGATATTAGAGGACCTTTGGTTTGTATCAGTTTCAGAAGCAGAGTTGAACTAGATATTGTTGGTATGTGTAGGATACACCGTTCTTTTGTTCTGAGTATACTCATGTTTCCTGAAGTATTAGAGACTCTAGAATGCAAGCGCGTGCTTTTTGCTCTAAAGCAGAGTGTATTTCATGGATGAGAACTGTGCTGTGTGTTTCCCTTCAGAAATGGAGTTAAATCCCCAGCTCAGTGTCCTCCTACAAGCAATACTTCATTTCAGGTAAGGGTAGTCACTTTTCAGCTCACAGTACCTACATGTTCGCGAAGCTCACACATTTCTCTTCTGAACTGACAAGCATTGGATGTTAGAGGACCTGTGGTTTGTATCAGTTTCAGAAGCAGATTTGAACTAGATGTGATCTGGATGTGTAGGAAACACCGTCTTTTTTCTGAGCACACTCACGTTTCCTGCTGTATTAGAGACTCTAGAAAGCAAGAGCATGCTTCTTGTTCTAAAGCAGAATGTGGTTCATGGATGAGAACTCTGCTGTGTGTTTCCCTCAGAAATGGAGTTCAATCCCAGGCTCTGTGTCTTCATACAAGCAAGAATTCATATCAGGTAAAGGCAGTAACTTTTCAGCTCAAAGGAAGCTATCATTCAGAGAGCTCTCAAGTTTCTGGCTCCTAACTGAAAAGCATTGGATATTAGAGGACCTATGTGTTGTATCATTTTCAGAGCCAGAGTTGTACTAGATATGGTCTGAATGTGTAGGAAACACAGTTCTTTTTGTCAGAGCACACTCATATTTCCTTCTGTTTTAGTGACTCTAGAAAGCAAGAACATACTTCTTGTTCTAAAGCAGAGTGTGTTTCAAGGATGAGAACTGTGCTGTGTTTCCCTTCAGTAATGGAGTTAAATCCTATGCTCTGTGTCTTCCTACAAGCAAGACTTCCGTTCAGGGAAGGGTAGTCAATTTTCAGCTCAAAGGACCTACATTGATCAGGAATCTCACACATTTCTCTTCTTAACTGACACGCATTGGATGTTAGAGGACCTGTGGTTTGTATCAGTTTCAGAATCAGAGTTGAACTATATATGGTCCGTATATGTAGGAAACACCTTTCTTTTTTGTTAGCACACTAAAGTTTCCTGCTGTATTAGAGACTCTAGAAAGCAAGAGCTTGGTTTTTGCTCTAAAGCAGAGTGTGTTTCATGAATGAGAACTGTGCTGTGTGTTTCCCTTCAGAAATGCAGTTAAATCTCAGGCTCTGTGTCTTCCTACAAGCAAGAATTCGTTTCAGGTAAGTGTATTCACTTTTCAGCACAAAGGACCTACACTGATCACGAATCTCACACATTTCGTTCTTAACAGACACGCATTGGATATTAGAGGACCTTTGGTTTGTATCAGTTTCAGAAGCAGAGTTGAACTAGATATGGTTGGTATGTGCAGGATACACCGTTCTTTTGTTCTGAGTATACTCATGTTTCCTGAAGTATTAGAGACTCTAGAATGCAAGCGCGTGTTTATTGCTCAGAAGCAGAGTGTATTTCATGGATGAGAACTGTGCTGTGTGTTTCCCTTCAGAAATGGAGTTAAATCCCCAGCTCAGTGACTTCCTACAAGCAATACTTCATTTCAGGTAAGGGTAGTCACTTTTCAGCTCACAGTACCTGCATGTTCGCGAAGCTCACACATTTCTCTTCTGAACTGACAAGCATTGGATGTTAGAGGACCTGTGGTTTGTATCAGTTTCAGAAGCAGATTTGAACTAGATGTGATCCGGATGTGTAGGAAACACCGTCTTTTTTCTGAGCACACTCACGTTTCCTGCTGTATTAGAGACTCTAGAAAGCAAGAGCATGCTTCTTGTTCTAAAGCAGAGTGTGGTTCATGGATGAGAACTTTGCTGTTTGTTTCCCTCAGAAATGGAGTTCAGTCCCAGGCTCTGTGTCTTCATACAAGCAAGAATTCATATCAGGTAAAGGCAGTAACTTTTCAGCTCAAAGGAAGCTATCATTCAGAGAGCTCTCACGTTTCTGGCTCTTAACTGAAAAGCATTGGATATTAGAGGTATTATGGGTTGTATCAGTTTCAGAGGCACAGTAGTACTAGGTATGGTCTGAATGTGTAGGAAACACAGTTCTTTTTGTCAGAGCACACTCATATTTCTTTCTGTTTTAGAGACTCTAGAAAGCAAGAACATACTTCTTGTTCTAAAGCAGAGTTTGTTTCATGGATGAGAACTGTGCTGTGTGTTTCCCTTCACAAATGCAGTTAAATCCCAGGCTCTGTGTCTTCCTACAAGCAAGACTTCGTTTCAGGAAAAGTATAATCACTTTTCACCTCAAAGGATCTACATTGATCACGAATCTCACACATTTCTCTTCTAACTGACCCACATTGGATGTTAGAGGACCTGTGGTTTGTATCAGTTTCAGAAGCAGATTTGAACTAGATATGATCCGGATGTGTAGGAAACACCATCTTTTTTCTGAGCACACTCATGTTTCCTGCCGTATTAGAGACTCTAGAAAGCAAGAGCATGCTTCTTGCTCTAAAGCAGAGTGTGGTTCATGAATGAGAACTGTGCTTTGTGTTTCTCTCAGAAATGTGGTTCAATCACAGGCTCAGTGTCTTCATACAAGCAAGAATTCATTTCTGGTAAAGGCAGTAACTTTTCAGCTCAAAGGAAACTACATCATTCACAGAGCTCTCACATGTCTCGATCTGAACTGAAATACATTGGATGTTAGAGGAGCTGTGGGTTGTATCAATTTCAGAGCCAGAGTTGTACTAGATATGGTCCGAATGTGTAGGAAACACAGTTCTTTTTGTCAGAGCACACTCATATTTTCTTCTGTTTTAGAGACTCTAGAAAGCAAGAGCATACTTCTTGGTATAAAGCAGAGTGTGTTTCATGGATGAGAACTGTGCTGTGTGTTTCCCTTCAGAAATGCAGTTAAATCCCAGGCTCTGTGTCTTCCTACAAGCAAGACTTCGTTTCAAGAACAGTATAGTCACTTTTCACCTCAAAGGAGCTACATTGATCACGAATCTCACACATTTCTCTTCGAACTGACAAGCATTGGATGTTAGAGGACCTGTGGTTTGTATCATTTTCAGAAGCAGAGTTTAACTAGATATGGTTGGTATATGTAGGAAACACCGTTCTTTTGTTCTGAGTACAGTCACGTTTCCTGCAGTATTAGAGACTCTAGAATGCAAGAGCGTGCTTACTCCTCTAAAGAAGAGTGTGTTTCATGTATGAGAACTGTGATGTGTGTTTCCCTTCAGAATTGGAGTTAAATCCCAGGCTGTGTATCTTCCTACAAGCAAGTCTTCGTTTCAGGTAAACTCAGTCACTTTTCAGCTCAAATGTAGCTACATCGTTCACGAAGCTCACACGTTTTTCGCCCTTGCCTGAAAGCTTTGGATGTTAGAGGACCTGTGGTTTTTATCAGTTTCAGAAGCAGAGTTGAACTAGATATGGACCGTATATGTGGGAAACACCTTTCTTTTTTCTGAGCACACACATGTTTCCTGCTGTATTAGAGACTCTAGAAAGCAAGAGCTTGGTTCTTGCTCTAAAGCAGAGTGTGTTTCATGGTTGAGAACTGTGCTGTGTGTTTCCCTCAGAAATGGAGTTAATTCCTAGGCGCTGTGTCTTCCTACAAGCAAGATTTCGTTTCAGGTAAACACAGTAACTTTTCAGCTCAAAGGTAGCTACATCATTCACAGAGCTCACACGTTTCTCGCTATTAACTGAAAAGCATTGGATGAGAGAGGACCTATGGTTTGTATCAGTTTCAGAAGCAGAGTGGAACTAGATATGATCCGAATGTGTAGGAAACAGGTTCTTTTGGTCTGAGCAATCTCATGTTTCCATCTTTTTCAGAGACTCGAGAAAGCAAGAGCGTGCTTCTTGCTCTAAAGCATAGTGTGTTCATGAATGAGAACTGTGCTGTGTGTTTCCCTTCAGAAATGCAGTTAAATCCCAGGCTCTGTGTCTTCCTACAAGCAAGAATTCGTTTCAGGTAAGTGTATTAACTTTTCACCTCAAAGGAGCTACATTGATCACGAATCTCACACATTTCTCTTCTTAACTGACACACATTGGATGTTAGAGGACCTGTGGTTTGTATCAGTTTCAGAAGCAGAGTTGAACTAGATATGGTTGGTATGTGTAGGAAACACCGTTATTTTGTTCTGAGAACACTCGTGTTTCCTGAAGTATTAGAGACTATAGAATGCAAGAGCGTGCTTATTGCTCTAAAGCAGAGTGTGTTTCATGTATGAGAACTGTGATGTTTGTTTCCCTTCATAAATGGAGTTAAATCCCCGGCTCAATGTCTTCCTACAAGTGATACTTCGTTTCAGGTAAGGGTAGTCACTTTTCAGCTCAAAGGACCTGCATCGTTCGCGAAGCTCACACATTTCTCTTCTGAACTGACAAGCATTGGATGTTAGAGGACCTGTGGTTTGTATCAGTTTCAGAAGCAGATTTGCACTAGATATGGTCCGGATGTGTAGGAAACACCGTCTTTTTTCTGAGCACACTCACGTTTCCTGCCGTATTAGAGACTCTAAAAAGCAAGCGCATGCTTCTTGCTCTAAATCAGAGTGTGGTTCATGGATGAGAACTGTGCTTTGTGTTTCCCTCAGAAATGGAGTTCAATCCCAGGCTTTGTGTCTTCATACAAGACAGAATTCATTTCTGGTAAAGGCGGTAACCTTTCAGGTCAAAGGAAACTACATCATTCACAGAGCTCTCACGTTTCTCGCTCTGAACTGAAAAGCATTGACTATTAGAGGTCCTATGATTTTTATCTGTTTCAGAGGTAGAGTTGTACTAGATATGGTCCGAATGTGTAGGAAACACATTTCTTTTTGTCAGACACACTCATGTTTCCTTCTATTTTAGATATTCAAGAAAGCAAGAGCATACTTCTTGGTATAAAGCAGAGTGTGTTTCATGGATGAGAACTGTGCTGTGTGTTTACCTTCAGAAATGCAGTTAAATCCCAGGCTCTGTGTCTTCCTACAAGCAGGACTTTGTTTCAGGAAAAGTATAGTCACTTTTCACCTCAAAGGGGCTACATTGATCACGAATCTCACACATTTCTCTTCTAACTGACACGCATTGGATGTTAGAGGACCTGTGGTTTGTATCATTTTCAGAAGCAGAGTTGTACTAGATATGGTCCATATGTGTAGGAAACACCATTCTTTTGTTCTGAGTACACTCACGTTTGCTGTTGTATTAGAGACTCTAGAATGCAAGAGGGTGCTTCATGCTCTAAAGCATTCGGTGTTTTATGGATGAGAACTGTGCTGTGTGTTTCCCTTCAGAAATGCAGTTAAATCGCAGGCTCTGTATCTTCCTACAAGCAAGACTTCATTTCATGGTAAGTGTAGTTACTTTTCAGCTCAAAAGACCTACATTGATCACGAATCTCACACATTTCTCTTCTAACTGACACGCATTGGATGTTAGAGGCCCTGTGGTTTGTATCAGTTTCAGAAGCAGATTTGCACTAGATATGGTCCACATGTGTAGGAAACACAATCTTTTTTCTGAGCACACTCACGTTTCCTGCCATATTAGAGACTCTAGCAAGCAAGAGCATGCTTCTTGCTCTAAATCAGAGTGTGGTTCATGGATGAGAACTGTGCTTTGTGTTTCCCTCAGAAATGGAGTTCAATCCCAGGCTTTGTGTCTTCATACATGCAAGAATTCATTTCTGGTAAAGGCAGTAACTTTTCAGGTCAAAGGAAACTACATCATTCACAGAGCTCTCACGTTTCTCGCTCTGAACTGAAAAGCATTGACTATTGGAGGTCCTATGGATTGTATCAGTTTCAGAGCCAGAGTTGTACTAGATATGCTCTGAATGTGTAGGAAACACAGTTCTTTTTGTCAGAGCACACTCATATTTCCTTCTGTTTTAGAGACTCTAGAAAGCAAGAGCATACTTCTTGGTATAAGCAGAGTGTGTTTCCTGGATGAGAACTGTGCTGTGTGTTTCCCTTCAGAAATGCAGTTAAATCCTAGGCTCTGTGTCTTCCTTCAAGCAAAACTTTGTTTCAGGAAAAGTATAGTCACTTTTCACCTCAAAGGAGCTACATTGATCACGAATCTCACACATTTCTCTTCTAACTGACACGCATTGGATGTTAGAGGACCTGTGGTTTGTATCATTTTCAGAAGCAGAGTTGAACTAGATATGGTTGGTATATGTGGGAAACACCGTTCTTTTGTTCTGAGTACACTCATGTTTCCTGCTGTATTAGAGACTCTAGAATGCAAGAGCGTGCTTATTGATCTAAAGAAGAGTGTGTTTCATGTATGAGAACTGTGCTTTGTGTTTCCCTCAGAAATCGGGTTCAATCCCAGGATCTGTGTCTTCATACGTTCAAGAATTCACTTCTGGTAAAGGCAGTAACTTTTCAGCTCAAAGAAACTACATCATTCACAGAGCTCTCACGTTTCTTGCTCTGAACTGAAATGCATTGGATATTAGAGGACCTATGGGTTGTATCAGTTTCAGAGCCAGAGTTGTACTAGATATGGTCTGAGTGTGTAGGAAACACAGTTCTTTTTGTCAGAGCACACTCAAGTTTCCTTGTGTTTTAGAGACTCTAGAAAGCAAGAGCATACTTCTTGGTATAAAGCAGAGTGTGTTTCCTGGATGAGAACTGTGCTGTGTGTTTCCCTTCAGAAATGCAGTTAAATCCCAGGCTCTGTGTCTTCCTACAAGCAAAACTTTGTTTCAGGAAAAGTATAGTCACTTTTCACCTCAAAGGAGCTACATTGATCACGAATATCACACATTTCTCTTCTAACTGACATGCATTGGATGTCAGAGGACCTGTGGTTTGTATAATTTTCAGAAGCAGAGTTTAACTAGATATGGTTGGTATATGTAGGAAACACCGTTCTTTTGTTCTGAGTACACTCACATTTCTTGTTGTATTAGAGACTCTAGAATGAAAGAGGGTGCTTCTTGCTCTAAAGCATTGGGTGTTTCATGGATGAGAACTGTGCTGTGTGTTTCCCTTCAGAAATGCAGTTAAATCCCATGCTCTGTATCTTCCTACAAGCAATACTTCTTTTCAGGGAAGGGTAGTCACTTTTCAGCTCAAAGGACCTACATTTATCACGAATCTCACACATTTCTCTTCTTAACTGACACGCATTGGATGTTAGAGGACCTGTGGTTTGTATCAGTTTCAGAAGCAGAGTTGAACTAGATATGGTTGGTAGGTGTAGGAAACACCGTTATTTTGTCCTGAGTACACTCATGTTTCCTGAAGTATTAGAGACTATAGAATGCAAGAGCGTGCTTATTGCTCTAAAGCAGAGTGTGTTTCATGTATGAGAACTGTGATGTGTGTTTCCCTTCAGAAATGGAGTTAAATCCCCGCCTCAATGTCTTCCTACAAGTAATACTTCGTTTCAGGTAAGTGTAGTCACTTTTCAGCTCAAAGGACCTGCATCATTCGCGAAGCTTACACATTTCTCTTCTGAACTGACAAGCATTGGATGTTAGAGGACCTGTGGTTTGTATCAGTTTCAGAAGCAGATTTGAACTAGATATGGTCCGGATGTGTAGGAAACACCATCTTTTTTCTGAGCACACTCACGTTTCCTGCCGTATTAGAGACTCTAGAAAGCAAGAGCATGCTTCTTGCTCTAAAGCAGAGTGTGGTTCATGGATGAGAACTGTGCTTTGTGTTTCCCTCAGAAATCGGGTTCAATCCCAGGATCTGTGTCTTCATACATTCAAGAATTCACTTCTGGTAAAGGCAGTAACTTTTCAGCTCAAAGAAACTACTTCATTCACAGAGCTCTCACGTTTCTTGCTCTGAACTGAAATGCATTGGATATTAGAGGACCTATGGGTTGTATCAGTTTCAGAGTCAGAGTTGTACTCGATATGGTCCGAATGTGTAGGAAACACAGTTCTTTTTGTCAGAGCACACTCACGTTTCCTTCTGTTTTAGAGACTCTAGAAAGCAAGAGCATACTTTTTGGTATAAAGCAGAGTGTGTTTCATGGATGAGAACTGTGCTGTGTGTTTCCCTTCAGAAATGGAGTTAAATCCCAGGCTGTGTATCTTCCTACAAGCAAGTCTTCGTTTCAGGTAAACTCAGTCACTTTTCAGCTAAAATATAGCTACATCGTTCACGAAGCTCACACGTTTGTTGCCCTTAACTGAAAAGCTTTGGATCTTAGAGGACCTGTAGTTTGTATCAGTTTCAGAAGCAGAGTTGAACTAGATATGGTCCGTATATGTAGGAAACACCTTTCTTTTTTTTGAGCACACTCACGTTTCCTGCTGTATTAGAGACTCTAGAAAGCAAGAGCTTGGTTCTTGCTCTAAAGCAGCGTGTGTTTCATGGATGAGAACTGTGCTGTGTGTTTCCCTCAGAAATGGAGTTAAATCCTAGGCACTGTGTCTTCCTATAAGCAAGATTTCATTTCATGAAAACACATTAACTTTTGAGCTCAAAGGTAGCTACATCATTCAAAGAGCTCACGCCTTTCTCGCTATTAACTGAAAAGCATTTGATGATAGAGGACCTATGGTTTGTATCAGTATCAGAAGCAGAGTCGTATTAGATATTATCCGAATGTGTAGGAAACACAGTTCTTTTGGTCTGAGCAAACTCATGTTTCCATCTTTTTTAGAGACTCGAGAAAGCAAGAGCATGCTTCTTGCTCTAAAGCATAGTGTGTTTCATAACTGAGAACTGTGCTGTGTGTTTACCTTCAGAAATGCAGTTAAATCCCAGGCTCTGTGTCTTCCTACAAGCAAGACTTCGTTTCAGGAAAAGTATAGTCACTTTTCACCTCAAAGGGGCTACATTGATCACGAATCTCACACATTTCTCTTCTAACTGACACGCATTGGATGTTAGAGGGCCTGTGGTTTTTATCAATTTCACAAGCAGAGTTGAACTAGATATGGTTGGTATATGTAGGAAACACCATTCTTTTGTTCTGAGTACACTCACGTTTCCTGTTGTATTAGAGACTCTAGAATGAAAGAGGGTGCTTCTTGCTCTAAAGCATTGGGTGTTTCATGGATGAGAACTGTGCTGTGTGTTTCCCTTCAGAAATGCAGTTAAATCCCAGGCTCTGTATCTTCCTACAAGGAATACTTCGTTTCAGGTAAGGGTAGTCACTTTTCAGCTCAAAGGACCTACATTTATCACGAATCTCACACATTTCTCTTCTTAACTGACACGCATTGGATGTTAGAGGACCTGTGGTTTGTATCAGTTTCAGAAGCAGAGTTGAACTAGATATGGTTGGTAGGTGTAGGAAACACCGTTATTTTGTTCTGAGTACACTCATGTTTCCTGAAGTATTAGAGACTATAGAATGCAAGCGCGTGCTTATTGCTCTAAAGCAGAGTGTGTTTCATGTATGAGAACTGTGATGTGTGTTTCCCTTCAGAAATGGAGTTAAATCCCTGCCTCAATGTCTTCCTACAAGTAATACTTCGTTTCAGGTAAAGGTAGTCACTTTTCAGCTCAAAGGACCTGCATCATTCGCGAAGCTCACACATTTCTCTTCTGAACTGACAAGCATTGGATGTTAGAGGACCTGTGGTTTGTATCAGTTTCAGAAGCAGATTTGCACTAGATATGGTCCGGATCTGTAGGAAACACCGTCTTTTTTCTGAGCACACTCACGTTTCCTGCCGTATTAGAGACTCTAGAAAGCAAGAGCATGCTTCTTGCTCTAAAGCAGAGTGTGGTTCATGGATGAGAACTGTGCTTTGTGTTTCCCTCAGAAATGGAGTTCAGTCCCAGGCTTTGTGTCTTCATACAAGACAGAATTCATTTCTGGTAAAGGCGGTAACTTTTCAGGTCAAAGGAAACTACATCATTCACAGAGCTCTCACGTTTCTCGCTCTGAACTGAAAAGCATTGACTATTGGAGGTCCTATGGATTGTATCAGTTTCAGAGCCAGAGTTGTACTAGACATTGTCCGAATGTGTAGGAAACACAGTTCTTTTTGTCAGAGCACACTCAAGTTTCCTTCTGTTTTAGAGACTCTAGAAAGCCAGAGCATACTTCTTTGTATAAAGCAGAGTGTGTTTCCTGGATGAGAACTGTGCTGAGTGTTTCCCTTCAGAAATGCAGTTAAATCCCAGGCTCTGTGTCTTCCTACAAGCAAAACTTTGTTTCAGGAAAATATAGTCACTTTTCACCTCAAAGGAGCTACATTGATCACGAATCTCACACATTTCTCTTCTAACTGACATGCATTGGATGTTAGAGGACCTGTGGTTTGTATAATTTTCAGAAGCAGAGTTGAACTAGATATGGTTGGTATATGTAGGAAACACTGTTCTTTTGTTCTGAGTACACTCACGTTTCCTGTTGTATTAGAGACTCTAGAATGAAAGAGGGTGCTTCTTGCTCTAAAGCATTGGGTGTTTCATGGATGAGAACTGTGCTGTGTGTTTCCCTTCAGAAATGCAGTTAAATCCCATGCTCTGTATCTTCCTACAAGCAATACTTCGTTTCAGGTAAGGGTAGTCACTTTTCAGCTCAAAGGACCTACATTTATCACGAATCTCACACATTTCTCTTCGTAACTGACACGCATTGGATGTTAGAGGACCTGTGGTTTGTATCAGTTTCAGAAGCAGAGTTGAACTAGATATGGTTGGTAGGTGTAGGAAACACCGTTATTTTGTTCTGAGTACACTCATGTTTCCTGAAGTATTAGAGACTATAGAATGCAAGAGCGTGCTTATTGCTCTAAAGCAGAGTGTGTTTCATGTATGAGAACTGTGATGTGTGTTTCCCTTCAGAAATGGAGTTAAATCCCCGCCTCAATGTCTTCCTACAAGTAATACTTCGTTTCAGGTAAGTGTAGTCACTTTTCAGCTCAAAGGACCTGCATCATTCGCGAAGCTTACACATTTCTCTTCTGAACTGACAAGCATTGGATGTTAGAGGACCTGTGGTTTGTATCAGTTTCAGAAGCAGATTTGAACTAGATATGGTCCGGATGTGTAGGAAACACCATCTTTTTTCTGAGCACACTCACGTTTCCTGCCGTATTAGAGACTCTAGAAAGCAAGAACATGCTTCTTGCTCTAAAGCAGAGTGTGGTTCATGGATGAGAACTGTGCTTTGTGTTTCCCTCAGAAATCGGGTTCAATTCCAGTATCTGTGTCTTCATACATTCAAGAATTCACTTCTGGTAAAGGCAGTAACTTTTCAGCTCAAAGAAACTACATCATTCACAGAGCTCTCACGTTTCTTGCTCTGAACTGAAATGCATTGGATATTAGAGGACCTATGGGTTGTATCAGTTTCAGAGTCAGAGTTGTACTCGATATGGTCCGAATGTGTAGGAAACACAGTTCTTTTTGTCAGAGCACACTCACGTTTCCTTCTGTTTTAGAGACTCTAGAAAGCAAGAGCATACTTTTTGGTATAAAGCAGAGTGTGTTTCATGGATGAGAACTGTGCTGTGTGTTTCCCTTCAGAAATGGAGTTAAATCCCAGGCTGTGTATCTTCCTACAAGCAAGTCTTCGTTTCAGGTAAACTCAGTCACTTTTCAGCTAAAATATAGCTACATCGTTCACGAAGCTCACACGTTTGTTGCCCTTAACTGAAAAGCTTTGGATCTTAGAGGACCTGTAGTTTGTTTCAGTTTCAGAAGCAGAGTTGAACTAGATATGGTCCGTATATGTAGGAAACACATTTCTTTTTTTTGAGCACACTCACGTTTCCTGCTGTATTAGAGTCTCTAGAAAGCAAGAGCTTGGTTCTTGCTCTAAAGCAGCGTGTGTTTCATGGATGAGAACTGTGCTGTGTGTTTCCCTCAGAAATGGAGTTAAATCCTAGGCACTGTGTCTTCCTATAAGCAAGATTTCATTTCATGAAAACACAGTAACTTTTGAGCTCTAAGGGTGCTACATCATTCACAGAGCTCACACGTTTCTCGCTATTAACTGAAAACATTGGATGTTAGAGGACCTATGGTTTGTATCAGTTTCAGAAGCAGAGTCATACTAGATGTGGTCCGAATGTGTAGGAAACACAGTTCTGTTAGTCTAAGCACACCCATGTTTCCTTCTGTTTTAGAGACTCTAGAAAGCAAGAGCGTGCTTCTTGCTCTAAAGCAGAGTTTGTTTCATGGATGAGAACTGTGCTGTGTGTTTCCCTTCAGTAATGGAGTTTAATCCCATGCTCTGTATCTTCCTAAAAGCAAGACTTCGTTTCAGAAAATTATAGTCACTTTTCAGCTCAAAGGAGCTACATTGATCAAGAATCACACACATTTCTCTTCTTAACTGACACGCATTGGATGTTAGAGGACCTGTGGTTTGTATCATTTTCAGAAGCAGAGTTGAAATAGATATGGTCCATATATGTAGGGAACACCGTTCTTTTTTCTGAGCACAATCACTTTTCCTGTAGTATTAGATACTCTAGAAAGGAAGAGCTTGGTTCTTGCTCTAAAGCACACTGTGAGTCATGAATGAGAACTGTGCTATGTGTTTCCCTCAGAAATGGAGTAAAATCCTATGCTCAGTGTCATCCTACGAGCAAGACTTCCTTTCAGGTAAGGGTAGTCACTTTTCAGCTCAAAGGTCCTACATTGATCACGAAGCTCACACGTTTCACTTCTTAACTGACAAGCATTGGATGTTAGAGGACCTGTGGTTTGTATGAGTTTCAGAAGAAGAGTTGAAATAGATATGGTCCGTATATGTAGGGAACACCATTTTTTTTTCTGAGCACAATCACTTTCCCTGCAGTATTAGAGACTCTAGAAAGGAAGAGCTTGATTCTTGCTCTAAAGCACACTGTGAGTCATGAATGAGAACTGTGCTATGTGTTTCCCTCAGAAATGCAGTTAAATCCGATGCTCAGTGTCTTCCTACAAGCAAGATTTCATTTCAGGTAAATCCAGTAAATTTTCAGCTCCAAAGAAGCTCACATGTTTGTTGCCCTTGACTGAAAAGCTTTGTATGTTACTGTACCTGTGGTTTGTATCAGTTTCAGAAGCAGAGTTGAACTAGATACAGACCGTATATGTTGGAAACCCCTTTCTTTTTTCTTAGCACACTCATGTTTCCTGCTGTATTAGAGATTCTAGAAAGCAAGCGCTTGGTTCTTGCTCTAAAGCAGAGTGTGTTTCATGGACGAGAACTGTGCTGTTGTTTCCCTCAGAAATAGAGTTAAATCCTTGGTGCTGTGTCTTCCCACAAGCAAGATTTCGTTTCAGGTAAACACAGTAACTTTTCAGCTCAAAGGAAGCTACATCATTCACAGAGCTCACACGTTTCTCGCTATTAACTGAAAAGCTTTGTATGTTAGAGGACCTGTGGTTTGTATCAGTTTCAGAAGCAGAGTTGAACTAGATATGGTCCGAATGTGTAGGAAACACAGTCCTGCTGGTCTGAGCACACTCATGTTTCCCTCTGTTTTAGAGACTCTAGAAAGTAAGAGCCTGCTTCTTGCTCTAAAGCAGAGTGTGTTTCATGGATGAGAACTGTGCTGTGTGTTTCCCTTCAGAAATGGAGTTAAATCCCATGCTCTGTGTCTTCCTACAAGCAAGACTTCCTTTCAGGTAAGGGTACTCACTTTTCAACTCAAAGGTCCTACATTGGTCAAGAAGCTCACACGTTTCTCTTCTTAACTGACAAGCATTGGATGTTAGTAGACCTGTGGTTTGTATCAGTTTCAGAAGAAGAGTTGACCTAGATATGTTCCGTATATGTAGGGAACACCCTTCTTTTTTTATGAGCATAATCACTTTTCTTGCTGTATTAGAGACTCTAGAATGGAAGAGCTTGGTTCTTGCTCTACAGCACACTGTGAGTCATGAATAAGAACTGTGCTATGTGTTTCCCTCAGAAATGGAGTTAAATCCTATGCTCAGTGTCTTCCTACAAGCAAGATTTCGTTTCAGGTAAATCCAGTAAATTTTCAGCTCCAAGGAAGCTACATAGTTCGCGGAGGTTACACGTTTCTCGCTCTTAAATGAAAAGCATTGGATGTGAGAGGATCTGTGGTTTGCATCAGTTTCAGAAGCATAGTTGTACTAGATATGGTCCGAATGTGTAGGAAACACCGTTCTTTTTGTCAGAGCACACTCATGTTTCCTTCTGTTTTAGAGACTCTAGAAAGCAAGAGCATACTTCTTGTTCTAAAGCAGAGTGTGTTTCATGGATGAGAACTGTGCTGTGTGTTTCCCTCAGAAATGGAGTTAAATCCTAGGTGCTGTGTCTTCCTATGAGCAAGATTTCGTTTCAGGAAAACACAGTAACTTTTGAGCTCAAAGGAAGCTACATCATTCACAGTGCTCACACGTTTCTCGCTATTAACTGAAAAGCATTGGATGTTAGAGGACCTATGGTTTGTATCAGTTTTAGAAGCAGAGTGGTACTAGATATGGTCCGAATGTGTAGGAAACACAGTTCTGATGGTCTGAGCACACTCATGTTTCCTTCTGTTTTAGAGACTCTAAAAAGCAAGAGCGTGCTTCTTGCGCTAAAGCAGAGTGTGTTTCATGGATGAGAACTGTGCTGTGTGTTTCCCTTCAGAAATGGAGTTAAATCCCATGCTCTGTGTCTTCCTACAAGCAAGACTTCCTTTCAGGTAAGGGTAGTCACTTTTCAACTCAAAGGTCCTACATTGATAAGAAGCTCTCAAGTTTCTCTTCTTAACTGACAAGCATTGGATGTTAGAGGACCTGTGGTTTGTATCAGTTTCAGAAGAAGATTTGAACTAGATATGGTCCGTATATGTAGGGAACACTGTTCTTTTTTCTGAGCACAATCCCTTTTCCTGCTGTATTAGAGACTCTAGAAAGGAAGAGCTTGGTTCTTGCTCTAAAGCACACTGTGAGTCATGAATGAGAACTGTGCTATGTGTTTCCCTCAGAAATGGAGTTAAATCCTATGCTCAGTGTCTTCTTACAAGCAAGATTTCGTTTCAGGTAAATCCACTAAATTTTCAGCTCCAAGGAACCTACATAGTTCGCAGAGGTCACACGTTTCTCGCTCTTAAATGAAAAGCATTGGATGTGAGAGGATCTGTGGTTTGCATCAGTTTCAGAAGCATAATCCTACTAGATATGGTCTGAATGTGTAGGATACACAGTTCTTTTTGTCAGAGCACACTCATGTTTCCTTCTGTTTTAGAGACTCTAGAAAGCAAGAGCATACTTCTTGTTCTAAAGCAGAGTGTGTTTCATGGATGAGAACTGTGCTGTGTGTTTCCCTTCAGAAATGGAGTTAAATCCCATGCTCTGTGTCTTCCTACAAGCAAGACATCCTTTCAGGGAAGGGTAGTCACTTTTCAGCTCAAAGGACCTACATTGATCAAGAAGCTCACACAATTCTGTTCTTAACTGACACGCATTGGATGTTAGAGGACCTGAGGTTTGTATCATTTTCAGAAGCAGATTTGAACTAGATATGGTCCATATGTGTAGGAAACACCATTCTTTTTTTCTGAGTACACTCACATTTCGTGTTGTATTAGACTCTAGAATGCAAGGACTTGGTTCTTGCTCTAAAGCATTGGGTTTTTCATGGATGAGAACTGTGCTGTGTTTTTCCCTTCAGACATGGAGTTAAATCCCAGGCTGTGTATCTTCCTACAAGAAAGTCTTCGTTTCATGTAAACTCAGTCACTTTTCAGCTCAAAGGACCTACATTGATCAAGAAGCTCACACATTTCTCTTCTTAACTGACATGCATTGGATGTTAGAGGACCTGAGGTTTGTATCATTTTCAGAAGAAGAGTTGAAATAGATATGGTCCATATATGTAGGGAACACCGTTCTTTTTTCTGAGCACAATCACTTATCCTGCAGTATTAGATACTCTAGAAAGGAAGAGCTTGGTTCTTGCTCTAAAGCACACTGTGAGTCATGAATGAGAACTGTGCTATGTGTTTCCCTCAGAAATGGAGGTAAATCCTGTGCTCAGTGTCTTCCTACAAGCAAGATTTCGTTTCAGGTAAATCCAATAAATTTTCAGCTCCAAGGAAGCTACATAGTTCACGGAGGTTACACGTTTCTTGCTGTTAAATGAAAAGCATTGGATGTGAGAGGATCTGTGGTTTGCATCAGTTTCAGAAGCATACTTGTACTAGAAATGGTCCGAATGTGTAGGAAACACAGTTCTTTTTGTCAGAGCACACTCATGTTTCCGTTTGTTTTAGAGACTCTAGAAAGCAAAGCATACTTCTTGTTCTAAAGCAGAGTGTGTTTCATGGATGAGAACTGTGCTTTGTGTTTCCCTTCAGAAATGCAGTTAAATCCCAGGCTCTGTGTCTTCCTACAAGCAAGACTTCGTTTCAGGAAAAGTATAGTCACTTTTCAGCTCAAAGGAGCTACATTGATCACGAATCTCACACATTTCTCTTTTTAACTGACACGCATTGGATGTTAGAGGACCTGTGGTTTGTATCATTTTCAGAAGCAGATTTGAACTAGATATGGTCCATATGTGTAGGAAACACCGTTCTTTTGTTCTGAGTACACTCATGTTTCCTGAAGTATTAGAGACTATAGAATGCAAGAGCGTGCTTATTGCTCTAAAGCAGAGTGTGTTTCATGTATGAGAACTGTGATGTGTGTTTCCCTTCAGAAATGGAGTTAAATCCCCGCCTCAATGTCTTCCTACAAGCAATACTTCGTTTCAGGTAAGGGTAGTCACTTTTCAGCTCAAAAGACCTGCATCGTTCGCGAAGCTCACACATTTCTCTTCTGAACTGACAAGCATTGGATGTTAGAGGACCTGTGGTTTGTATCAGTTTCAGAATCAGATTTGAACTAGATATGGTCCGGATGTGTAGGAAATACCGTCTTTTTTTCTGAGCACTCTCACGTTTCCTGCCATATTAGAGACTCTAGAAAGCAAGAGCATACTTCTTGTTCTAAAGCAGAGTGTGTTTCATGGATGAGAACTGTGCTGTGTGTTTCCCTCAGAAATGGAGTTAAATCCTAGGTGCTGTGTCTTCCTATGAGCAAGATTTCGTTTCAGGAAAACACAGTAACTTTTGAGCTCAAAGGAAGCTACATCATTCACAGTGCTCACACGTTTCTCGCTATTAACTGAAAAGCATTGGATGTTAGAGGACCTATGGTTTGTATCAGTTTTAGAAGCAGAGTGGTACTAGATATGGTCCGAATGTGTAGGAAACACAGTTCTGATGGTCTGAGCACACTCATGTTTCCTTCTGTTTTAGAGACTCTAAAAAGCAAGAGCGTGCTTCTTGCGCTAAAGCAGAGTGTGTTTCATGGATGAGAACTGTGCTGTGTGTTTCCCTTCAGAAATGGAGTTAAATCCCATGCTCTGTGTCTTCCTACAAGCAAGACTTCCTTTCAGGTAAGGGTAGTCACTTTTCAACTCAAAGGTCCTACATTGATAAGAAGCTCTCAAGTTTCTCTTCTTAACTGACAAGCATTGGATGTTAGAGGACCTGTGGTTTGTATCAGTTTCAGAAGAAGATTTGAACTAGATATGGTCCGTATATGTAGGGAACACTGTTCTTTTTTCTGAGCACAATCCCTTTTCCTGCTGTATTAGAGACTCTAGAAAGGAAGAGCTTGGTTCTTGCTCTAAAGCACACTGTGAGTCATGAATGAGAACTGTGCTATGTGTTTCCCTCAGAAATGGAGTTAAATCCTATGCTCAGTGTCTTCTTACAAGCAAGATTTCGTTTCAGGTAAATCCACTAAATTTTCAGCTCCAAGGAACCTACATAGTTCGCAGAGGTCACACGTTTCTCGCTCTTAAATGAAAAGCATTGGATGTGAGAGGATCTGTGGTTTGCATCAGTTTCAGAAGCATAATCCTACTAGATATGGTCCGAATGTGTAGGATACACAGTTCTTTTTGTCAGAGCACACTCATGTTTCCTTCTGTTTTAGAGACTCTAGAAAGCAAGAGCATACTTCTTGTTCTAAAGCAGAGTGTGTTTCATGGATGAGAACTGTGCTGTGTGTTTCCCTTCAGAAATGGAGTTAAATCCCATGCTCTGTGTCTTCCTACAAGCAAGACATCCTTTCAGGGAAGGGTAGTCAATTTTCAGCTCAAAGGACCTACATTGATCAAGAAGCTCACACAATTCTGTTCTTAACTGACACGCATTGGATGTTAGAGGACCTGAGGTTTGTATCATTTTCAGAAGCAGATTTGAACTAGATATGGTCCATATGTGTAGGAAACACCATTCTTTTTTTCTGAGTACACTCACATTTCGTGTTGTATTAGACTCTAGAATGCAAGGGCTTGGTTCTTGCTCTAAAGCATTGGGTTTTTCATGGATGAGAACTGTGCTGTGTTTTTCCCTTCAGACATGGAGTTAAATCCCAGGCTGTGTATCTTCCTACAACCAAGTCTTCGTTTCATGTAAACTCAGTCACTTTTCAGCTCAAAGAACCTACATTGATCAAGAAGCTCACACATTTCTCTTCTTAACTGACACGCATTGGATGTTAGAGGACCTGAGGTTTGTATCATTTTCAGAAGAAGAGTTGAAATAGATATGGTCCATATATGTAGGGAACACCGTTCTTTTTTCTGAGCACAATCACTTATCCTGCAGTATTAGATACTCTAGAAAGGAAGAGCTTGGTTCTTGCTCTAAAGCACACCGTGAGTCATGAATGAGAACTGTGCTATGTGTTTCCCTCAGAAATGGAGGTAAATCCTGTGCTCAGTGTCTTCCTACAAGCAAGATTTCGTTTCAGGTAAATCCAATAAATTTTCAGCTCCAAGGAAGCTACATAGTTCACGGAGGTTACACGTTTCTTGCTGTTAAATGAAAAGCATTGGATGTGAGAGGATCTGTGGTTTGCATCAGTTTCAGAAGCATAATTGTACTAGAAATGGTCCGAATGTGTAGGAAACACAGTTCTTTTTGTCAGAGCACACTCATGTTTCCGTTTGTTTTAGAGACTCTAGAAAGCAAAGCATACTTCTTGTTCTAAAGCAGAGTGTGTTTCATGGATGAGAACTGTGCTTTGTGTTTCCCTTCAGAAATGCAGTTAAATCCCAGGCTCTGTGTCTTCCTACAAGCAAGACTTCGTTTCAGGAAAAGTATAGTCACTTTTCAGCTCAAAGGAGCTACATTGATCACGAATCTCACACATTTCTCTTTTTAACTGACACGCATTGGATGTTAGAGGACCTGTGGTTTGTATCATTTTCAGAAGCAGATTTGAACTAGATATGGTCCATATGTGTAGGAAACACCGTTCTTTTGTTCTGAGTACACTCATGTTTCCTGAAGTATTAGAGACTATAGAATGCAAGAGCGTGCTTATTGCTCTAAAGCAGAGTGTGTTTCATGTATGAGAACTGTGATGTGTGTTTCCCTTCAGAAATGGAGTTAAATCCCCGCCTCAATGTCTTCCTACAAGCAATACTTCGTTTCAGGTAAGGGTAGTCACTTTTCAGCTCAAAAGACCTGCATTGTTCGCGAAGCTCACACATTTCTCTTCTGAACTGACAAGCATTGGATGTTAGAGGACCTGTGGTTTGTATCAGTTTCAGAATCAGATTGGAACTAGATATGGTCCGGATGTGTAGGAAATACCGTCTTTTTTTCTGAGCACTCTCACGTTTCCTGCCATATTAGAGACTCTAGAAAGCAAGAGCATGCTTCTTGTTCTAAAGCAGAGTGTGATTCATGGATGAGAACTGTGCTTTGTCTTTCCATCAGAAATGGGGTTCAATCCCAGGCTCCGTGTCTTCATACAAGCAAGAATTCATTTCTGGTAAAGGCAGTAACTTTTCAGCTCAAAGGAAACTGCATCATTCACAGAGCTCTCACGTTTCTTGCTCTGAACTGAAATGCATTGGATATTGGAGGACCTATGGGTTGTATCAGTTTTAGAGCCAGAGTTGTACTAGATAAGGTCCGAATGTGTAGGAAACACAGTTCTTTTTGTCAGAGCACACTGACTTTTCCTGTTATATTAGAGACTCTAGAATGCAAGAGGGTGCTTCTTGCTCTAGAGTAGAGTGTGTTTCAAGGATGAGAACTGTGCTGTGTGTTTCCCTTCAGAAATGGAGTTAAATCCCATGTTCTGTGTCTTCCTACAAGCAGGACTTCCTTTCAGGGAAGGGTAGTCACTTTTCAGCTCACAGGACCTACATTGATCAAGAAGCTCACACATTTCTCTTCTTAACTGACACGCATTGGATGTTAGAGGACCTGAGGTTTGTATCATTTTCAGAAGCAGAGTTGAACTAGATATGGTCCATATGTGTAGGAAACACCATTCTTTTGTTCTGAGTACACTCAATTTTCCTGTTGTATTAGAGAATCTAGAATGCAAGAGGGTGCTTCTTGCTCTAAAGCACTGGGTTTTTCCTGGATGAGGACTGTGCTGTGTGTTTCCCTTCAGAAATGGAGTTAAATCCCAGGCTGTGTATCTTCCTACAAGCAAGTCTTCGTTTCAGGTAAACTCAGTCACTTTTCAGCTCAAATGTAGCTACATCGTTCACCAAGCACACAGGTTTGTCGCCCTTGACTGAAAAGCTTTGTATGATAGTGGACCTGTGGTTTGTATCAGTTTCAGAAGCAGAGTTGAACTAGATACGGACCGTATATTTTGGAAACCCCTTTCTTTTTTCTTAGCACACTCATGTTTCCTGCTGTATTAGAGATTCTAGAAAGCAAGAGCTTGGTTCTTGCTCTAAAGCAGAGTGTGTTTCATGGATGAGAACTGTGCTGTGTGTTTCTCTCAGAAATGGAGTTAAATCCTTGGTGCTGTGTCTTCCTACAAGCAAGATTTCGTTTCAGGTAAACACAGTAACTTTTCAGCTCAAAGGAAGCTACATCATTCACAGAGCTCACACGTTTCTCGCTATTACCTGAAAAGCATTGGATGTTAGAGGACCTGTGGTTTGTATTAGTTTCAGAAGCAGAGCTGAACTAGATATGGTCCGAATGTGTAGGAAACAAAGTCCTGTTGGTCTGAGCACACTCATGTTTCCTTCTGTTTTAGAGACTCTAGAAAGCAAGAGCGTGCTTCTTGCTCTAAAGCAGAGTGTGTTTCATGGATGACAACTTTGCTGTGTGTTTCCCTTCTGAAATGGAGTTAAATCCCTTGCTCTGTGTCTTCCTACAAGCAAGACTTCCTTTCATGTAAGGGTAGTCACTTTTCAACTAAAAGGTCCTACATTGATCAACAAGCTCACACGTTTCTCTTCTTAACTGACAAGCATTGGATATTAGAGGACCTGTGGTTTGAATCAGTTTCAGAAGAAGAGTTGAACTAGATATGGTCCGTATATGTAGGGAACACCGTTCTCTTTTCTGAGCATAATCACTTTTCCTGCTGTATTAGAGACTCTAGAAAGGAAGAGCATTGTTCTTGCTCTAAAGCACACTGTGAGTCATGAATGAGAACTGTGCTTTGTGTTTCCCTCAGAAACGGAGTTAAATCCCTTGCTCTGTGTCTTCCTACAAGCAAGACTTCCTTTCAGGTAAGGGTAGTCACTTTTCAACTCAAAGGTCCTACATTGATCAAGAAGCTCACACGTTTCTCTTCTTAACTGACAAGCATTGAATGTTAGAGGACCTGTGGTTTGAATCAGTTTCAGAAGAAGAGTTGAAGTAGATATGGTCCGTATATGTAGGGAACACTGTTCTTTTTTCTGAGCATAATCACTTTTCCTGCTGTAATAGAGACTCTAGAAAGGAAGAGCTTGGTTCTTGCTCTAAAACACACTGTGAGTCATGAATGAGAACTGTGCTATGTGTTTCCCTCAGAAATGGAGTTAAATCCTATGCTCAGTGTCTTCCTACAAGCAAGATTTCGTTTCAGTTAAATCCAGTAAATTTTCAGCTCCAAGGAAGCTACATAGTTCGCGGAGGTTACACGTTTCTCGCTCTTAAATGAAATGCATTGGATGTGAGAGGATCTGTGGTTTGCATCAGTTTCAGAAGCATAGTTGTACTAGATATGGTCCGAATGTGTAGGAAACACAGTTCTTTTTGTCAGAGCACACTCATGTTTCCTTCTGATTTAGAGACTCTAGAAAGCAAGAGCATACTTCTTGTTCTAAAGCAGAGTGTGTTTCATGGATGAGAACTGTGCTGTGCGTTTTCCTCAGAAATGGAGTTAAATCCTAGGTGCTGTGTCTTCCTATGAGTAAGATTTCGTTTCAGGAAAACACAGTAACTTTTGAGCTCAAAGGAAGCTACATCATTCACAGAGCTCACACGTTTCTCGCTATTAACTGAAAAGCATTGGATGTTAGAGGACATATGGTTTGTATCAGTTTCAGAAGCAGAGTGGTACTAGATATGGTCCGAATGTGTAGGAAACACAGTTCTTTTTGTCAGAGCACACTCATGTTTCCTTCTGTTTTAGAGACTCTAGAAAGCAAGAGCATACTTCTTGTTCTAAAGCAGAGTGTGTTTCATGGATGAGAACTGTGCTTTGTGTTTCCCTTCAGAAATGCAGTTAAATCCCAGGCTCTATGTCTTCCTACAAGCAAGACTTCGTTTCAGGAAAAGTATAGTCACTTTTCAGCTCAAAGGAGCTACATTGATCACGAATCTCACACATTTCTCTTCTTAACTGACACGCATTGGATTTTAGAGGACCTGTGGTGTGTATCATTTTCAGAAGCAGAGTTGAAATAGATATGGTCCATGTGTGTAGGAAACACCATTCTTTTGTTCTGAGTACACTCACATTTCGTGTTGTATTAGACTCTAGAATGCAAGGGCTTGGTTCTTGCTCTAAAGCATTGGGTTTTTCATGGATGAGAACTGTGCTGTGTTTTTCCCTTCAGACATGGAGTTAAATCCCAGGCTGAGTATCTTCCTACAAGCAAGTCTTCATTTCAGGTAAACTCAGTCACTTTTCAGCTCAAAGGACCTACATTGATCAAGAAGCTCACACATTTCTCTTCTTAACTGACACGCATTGGATGTTAGAGGACCTGTGGTTGGTATCATTTTCAGAAGCAGAGTTGAAATAGATATGGTCCATATGTGTAGGAAACACCGTTCTTTTGTTCTGAGTACACTCATGTTTCCTGAAGTATTAGAGACTATAGAATGCAAGAGCATGCTTATTGCTCTAAAGCAGAGTGTGTTTCATGTATGAGAACTGTGATGTGTGTTTCCCTTCAGAAATGGAGTTAAATCCCCGCCTCAATGTCTTCCTACAAGCAATACTTCGTTTCAGGTAAGGGTAGTCACTTTTCAGCTCAAAGGACCTGCATAGTTCGCGAAGCTCACACATTTCTCTTCTGAACTGACAAGCATTGGATGTTAGAGGACCTGTGGTTTGTATCAGTTTCAGAATCAGATTTGAACTAGATATGGTCCGGATGTGTAGGAAACACCGTCTTTTTTTCTGAGCACTCTCACGTTTCCTGCCATATTAGAGACTCTAGAAAGCAAGAGCATGCTTCTTGCTCTAAAGCAGAGTGTGATTCATGGATGAGAACTGTGCTTTGTCTTTCCCTCAGAAATGGGGTTCAATCCCAGGCTCTGTGTCTTCATACAAGCAAGAATTCATTTCTGGTAAAGGCAGTAACTTTTCAGCTCAAAGGAAACTACATCATTCACAGAGCTCTCACGTTTCTTGCTCTGAACTGAAATGCATTGGATATTAGAGGACCTATGGGTTGTATCAGTTTTAGAGCCAGAGTTGTACTAGATAAGGTCCGAATGTGTAGGAAACACAGTTCTTTTTGTAAGAGCACACTGACTTTTCCTGTTGTATTAGAGACTCTAGAATGCAAGAGGGTGCTTCTTGCTCTAAAGCAGAGTGTGTTTCAAGGATGAGAACTGTGCTGTGTGTTTCCCTTCAGAAATGGAGTTAAATCCCATGTTCTGTGTCTTCCTACAAGCAGGACTTCCTTTCAGGGAAGGGTAGTCACTTTTCAGCTCAAAGGACCTACATTGATCAAGAAGCTCACACATTTCTCTTCTTAACTGACACGCATTGGATGTTAGAGGACCTGAGGTTTGTATCATTTTCAGAAGCAGAGTAAACTAGATATGGTCCATATGTGTAGGAAACACCATTCTTTTGATCTGAGTACACTCAATTTTCCTGTTGTATTAGAGAATCTAGAATGCAAGAGGGTGCTTCTTGCTCTAAAGCACTGGGTTTTTCCTGGATGAGGACTGTGCTGTGTGTTTCCCTTCAGAAATGGAGTTAAATCCCAGGCTGTATATTTTCCTACAAGCAAGTCTTCGTTTCAGGTAAACTCAGTCACTTTTCAGCTCAAATGTAGCTACATCGTTCACCAAGCACACAGGTTTGTCGCCCTTGACTGAAAAGCTTTGTATGATAGTGGACCTGTGGTTTGTATCAGTTTCAGAAGCAGAGTTGAACTAGATACGGACCGTATATGTTGGAAACCCCTTTCTTTTTTCTTAGCACACTCATATTTCCTGCTGTATTAGAGATTCTAGAAAGCAAGAGCTTGGTTCTTGCTCTAAAGCAGAGTGTGTTTCATGGATGAGAACTGTGCTGTGTGTTTCTCTCAGAAATGGAGTTAAATCCTCGGTGCTGTGTCTTCCTACAAGCAAGATTTCGTTTCAGGTAAACACAGTAACTTTTCAGCTCAAAGGAAGCTACATCATTCACAGAGCTCACACGTTTCTAGTTATTAAATGAAAACCTTTGTATATTAGTGGACCTGTGGTTTGTATCAGTTTCATAAGCAGAGTTGAACTAGATATGGTCCGAATGTGTAGGAAACACAGTTCTGTTGGTCTGAGCACACTCATGTTTCCTTCTGTTTTAGAGACTCTAGAAAGCAAGAGCGTGCTTCTTGCTCTAAAGCAGAGTGTGTTTCATGGATGAGAACTTTGCTGTGTGTTTCCCTTCTGAAATGGAGTTAAATCCCTTGCTCTGTGTCTTCCTACAAGCAAGACTTCCTTTCAGGTAAGGGTAGTCACTTTTCAACTCAAAGGTCCTACATTGATCAAGAAGCTCACACGTTTCTCTTCTTAACTGACAAGCATTGAATGTTAGAGGACCTGTGGTTTGAATCAGTTTCAGAAGAAGAGTTGAACTAGATATGGTCCGTATATGTAGGGAACACTGTTCTTTTTTCTGAGCATAATCACTTTTCCTGCTGTAATAGAGACTCTAGAAAGGAAGAGCTTGGTTCTTGCTCTAAAACACACTGTGAGTCATGAATGAGAACTGTGCTATGTGTTTCCCTCAGAAATGGAGTTAAATCCTATGCTCAGTGTCTTCCTACAAGCAAGATTTCGTTTCAGTTAAATCCAGTAAATTTTCAGCTCCAAGGAAGCTACATAGTTCGCGGAGGTTACACGTTTCTCGCTCTTAAATGAAAAGCATTGGATGTGAGAGGATCTGTGGTTTGCATCAGTTTCAGAAGCATAGTTGTACTAGATACGGTCCGAATGTGTAGGAAACACAGTTCTTTTTGTCAGAGCACACTCATGTTTCCTTCTGTTTTAGAGACTCTAGAAAGCAAGAGCATACTTCTTGTTCTAAAGCAGAGTGTGTTTCATGGATGAGAACTGTGCTGTGCGTTTCCCTCAGAAATGGAGTTAAATCCTAGGTGCTGTGTCTTAATATGAGCAAGATTTCGTTTCAGGAAAACACAGTAACTTTTGAGCTCAAAGGATGCTACATCATTCACAGAGCTCACACGTTTCTCGCTATTAACTGAAAAGCATTGGATGTTAGAGGACATATGGTTTGTATCAGTTTCAGAAGCAGAGTGGTACTAGATATGGTCCGAATGTGTAGGAAACACAGTTCTTTTTGTCAGAGCACACTCATGTTTCCTTCTGTTTTAGAGACTCTAGAAAGCAAGAGCATACTTCTTGTTCTAAAGCAGAGTGTGTTTCATGGATGAGAAATGTGCTGTGTGTTTCCCTTCAGAAGTGGAGTTAAATCCCATGCTCTGTGTCTTCCTACAAGCAAGACATCCTTTCAGGGAAGGGTAGTCACTTTTCAGCTCAAAGGACCTACATTGATCAAGAAGCTCACACAATTCTGTTCTTAACTGACACGCATTGGATGTTGGAGGACCTGAGGTTTGTATCATTTTCAGAAGCAGATTTGAACTAGATATGGTCCATATGTGTAGGAAACACCATTCTTTTTTTCTGAGTACACTCACATTTCGTGTTGTATTAGACTCTAGAATGCAAGGGCTTGGTTCTTGCTCTAAAGCATTGGGTTTTTCATGGATGAGAACTGTGCTGTGTTTTTCCCTTCAGACATGGAGTTAAATCCCAGGCTGTGTATCTTCCTACAAGCAAGTCTTCGTTTCAGGTAAACTCACTCACTTTTCAGCTCAAAGGACCTACATTGATCAAGAAGCTCACACATTTCTCTTCTTAACTGACACGCATTGGATGTTAGAGGACCTGAGGTTTGTATCATTTTCAGAAGAAGAGTTGAAATAGATATGGTCCATATATGTAGGGAACACCGTTCTTTTTTCTGAGCACAATCACTTATCCTGCAGTATTAGATACTCTAGAAAGGAAGAGCTTGGTTCTTGCTCTAAAGCACACTGTGAGTCATGAATGAGAACTGTGCTATGTGTTTCCCTCAGAAATGGAGGTAAATCCTGTGCTCAGTGTCTTCCTACAAGCAAGATTTCGTTTCAGGTAAATCCAATAAATTTTCAGCTCCAAGGAAGCTACATAGTTCACGGAGGTTACACGTTTCTTGCTGTTAAATGAAAAGCATTGGATGTGAGAGGATCTGTGGTTTGCATCAGTTTCAGAAGCATAATTGTACTAGAAATGGTCCGAATGTGTAGGAAACACAGTTCTTTTTGTCAGAGCACACTCATGTTTCCGTTTGTTTTAGAGACTCTAGAAAGCAAAGCATACTTCTTGTTCTAAAGCAGAGTGTGTTTCATGGATGAGAACTGTGCTTTGTGTTTCCCTTCAGAAATGCAGTTAAATCCCAGGCTCTGTGTCTTCCTACAAGCAAGACTTCGTTTCAGGAAAAGTATAGTCACTTTTCAGCTCAAAGGAGCTACATTGATCACAAATCTCACACATTTCTCTTTTTAACTGACACGCATTGGATGTTAGAGGACCTGTGGTTTGTATCATTTTCAGAACCAGATTTGAACTAGATATGGTCCATATGTGTAGGAAACACCGTTCTTTTGTTCTGAGTACACTCATGTTTCCTGAAGTATTAGAGACTATAGAATGCAAGAGCGTGCTTATTGCTCTAAAGCAGAGTGTGTTTCATGTATGAGAACTGTGATGTGTGTTTCCCTTCAGAAATGGAGTTATATCCCCGCCTCAATGTCTTCCTACAAGCAATACTTCGTTTCAGGTAAGGGTAGTCACTTTTCAGCTCAAAAGACCTGCATCGTTCGCGAAGCTCACACATTTCTCTTCTGAACTGACAAGCATTGGATGTTAGAGGACCTGTGGTTTGTATCAGTTTCAGAATCAGATTTGAACTAGATATGGTCCGGATGTGTAGGAAACACCGTCTTTTTTTCTGAGCACTCTCACGTTTCCTGCCATATTAGAGACTCTAGAAAGCAAGAGCATGCTTCTTGTTCTAAAGCAGAGTGTGATTCATGGATGAGAACTGTGCTTTGTCTTTCCATCAGAAATGTGGTTCAATCCCAGGCTCCGTGTCTTCATATAAGCAAGAATTCATTTCTGGTAAAGGCAGTAACTTTTCAGCTCAAAGGAAACTACATCATTCACAGAGCTCTCACGTTTCTTGCTCTGAACTGAAATGCATTGGATATTGGAGGACCTATGGGTTGTATCAGTTTTAGAGCCAGAGTTGTACTAGATAAGGTCTGAATGTGTAGGAAACACAGTTCTTTTTGTCAGAGCACACTGACTTTTCCTGTTGTATTAGAGACTCTAGAATGCAAGAGGGTGCTTCTTGCTCTAGAGTAGAGTGTGTTTCAAGGATGAGAACTGTGCTGTGTGTTTCCCTTCAGAAATGGAGTTAAATCCCATGTTCTGTGTCTTCCTACAAGCAGGACTTCCTTTCAGGGAAGGGTAGTCACTTTTCAGCTCACAGGACCTACATTGATCAAGAAGCTCACACATTTCTCTTCTTAATTGACACGCATTGGATGTTAGAGGACCTGAGAGGTTTGTATCATTTTCAGAAGCAGAGTTGAACTAGATATGGTCCATATGTGTAGGAAACACCATTCTTTTGTTCTGAATACACTCACATTTCCTGATGTATTAGAGAGTCTAGAATGCAAGAGCTTGGTTATTGCTCTAAAGCATTGGGATTTTCATGGATGAGAACTTTGCTGTGTTTTCCCTTCAGAAATGGAGTTAAATCCCAGGCTGTGTATCTTCCTACAAGCAAGTCTTCGTTTCAGGTAAACTAAGTCACTTTTCAGCTCAAATTAGCTACATCGTTCAAGAAGCTCACACGTTTGTCGCCCTTGACTGAAAAGCTTTGTATGTTAGAGGACCTGTGGTTTGTATCATTTTCAGAAGCAGAGTTGAACTAGATACGGTCCGTATATGTTGGAAACACCTTTCTTTTTTCTTAGCACACTCATATTTCCTGCTGTATTAGAGATTCTAGAAAGCAAATGCTTGGTTCTTGCTCTAAAGCAGAGTGTGTTTCATGGACGAAAACTGTGCTGTGTGTTTCCCTCAGAAATGGAGTTAAAATCTTGGTGCTGTGTCTTCCTACAAACAAGATTTCGTTTCAGGTAAACACAGTAACTTTTCAGCTCAAAGGAAGCTACATCATTCACAGAGCTCACAAGTTTCTCGCTATTACCTGAAAAGCATTGGATGTTAGAGGACCTGTGGTTTGTATCAGTTTCAGAAGCAGAGTTGAACTAGATGTGGTTGGTATGTGTAGGAAACACAGTTCTGTTTGTCTGAGCACACTCACTTTTCCTTCTGTTTTAGAGCCTCTAGAAAGCAAGAGCGTACTTCTTGCTCTAATGCAAAGTGTGTTACATGGATGACAACTGTGCTGTGTGTTTCCCTTCTGAAATGGAGTTAAATACCAGGCTCTGTGTCTTCCTACAAGCAAGACTTCGTTTCAGGTAAACTTAGTCACCTTTCAGCTCAAACAAAGCTACATCGTACACGAAGCTCATATGTTTATCGCTCTTAACTGAAAACCATTGGATGTTAGAAGAACTGTGGTTTGTATCAGTTTCCGAAGGAGATTTGAACTAGATATGGTCCGTATGTGTAGGAAACACCATCTTTTTTCTGAGCACACTCACGTTTCCTGCCATATTAGAGACTCTAGAAACCAAGAGCATGCTTCTTGCTCTAAAGCAGAGTGTGGTCCATGGATGAGAACTGTGCTTTGTGTTTCCCTCAGAAATGGGGTTCAATCCCAGGCTCTGTGTCTTCATACAAGCAAGAATTCATTTCTGGTAAAGGCAGTAAGTTTTCAGCTCAAAGAAACTACGTCATTCACAGAGCTCTCACGTTTCTTGCGCTGAAATGAAATGCATTGGATATTAGAGGACCTTTGGGTTTTATCAGTTTCAGAGCCAGAGTTGTACTAGATATGGTCCGAATGTGTATCAAACACCATTCTTTTGATCTGAGTACACTCACGTTTCCTGTTGTATTAGAGACTCTAGAATGCAAGAGGGTGCTTCTTGCTCTAAAGCATTGGGTTTTTCATGGATGAGGACTGTGCTGTGTGTTTCCCTTCAGAAATGGAGTTAAATCACAGGCTGTGTATCTTCCTACAAGCAAGTCTTCGTTTCAGGTAAACTCAGTCACTTTTCAGCTCAAATGTAGCTACATCGTTCACGAAGCTCACACGTTTGTCGCCCTGAACTGAAAAGCTTTGTATGTTAGTGGACCTGTGGTTTGTATCAGTTTCAGAAGCAGAGTTGAACTAGATACGGACCGTATATGTTGATAACCTCTTTCTTTTTTCTTAGCACACTCATGTTTCCTGCTGTATTAGAGATTCTAGAAAGCAAGAGCTTGGTTCTTGCTCTAAAGCAGAGTGTGTTTCATGGACGAGAACTGTGCTGTGTGTTTCTCTCAGAAATGGAGTTAAATCCTCGGTGCTGTGTCTTCCTACAATCAAGATTTCATTTCAGGTAAACACAGTAACTTTTCAGCTCAAAGGAAGCTACATCATTCACAGAGCTCACACGTTTCTCGCTATTAACTGAAAAGCTTTGTATGTTAGAGGACCTGTGGTTTGTATCAGTTTCAGAAGCAGAGTTGAACAAGATACGGTCCAAATGTGTAGGAAACACACTTCTGTTGGTCTGAGCACACTCATGTTTCCTTCTGTTTTAGAGACTCTAGAAAGCAAGAGCATGCTTCTTGCTCTAAAGCAGAGTGTGTTTCATGGATGAGAACTGTGATGTGTGCTTCCCTTCAGAAATGGAGTTAAATCCCATGCTCTGTGTCTTCCTACAAGCAAGACTTCCTTTCAGGTAAGGGTAGTCACTTTTCAACTCAAAGGTCCTTCATTGATCAAGAAGCTCTCACGTTTCTCTTCTTAACTGACAAGCATTTGATGTTAGAGGACCTGTGGTTTGTATCAGTTTCAGAAGAAGAGTTGAACTAGATATGGTCCGTATATGTAGGGAACACTGTTCTTTTTTCTGAGCACAATCACTTTTCCTGCTGTATTAGAGACTCTAGAAAGGAAGAGCTTGGTTCTTGCTCTAAAGCACACTGTGAGTCATGAATGAGAACTGTGCTATGTGTTTCCCTCAGAAATGGAGTTAAATCCTATGCTCAGTGTCTTCCTACAAGCAAGATTTCATTTCAGGTAAATCCAGTAAATTTTCAGCTCCAAGGACGCTACATAGTTCGCAGAGGTCACACGTTTCTCGCTCTTAAATGAAAAGCATTGGATGTGAGAGGATCTGTGGTTTGCATCAGTTTCAGAAGCATAGTTGTACTAGATATGGTCCGAATGTGTAGGAAACACCGTTCTTTTTGTCAGAGCACACTCATGTTTCCTTCTGTTTTAGAGACTCTAGAAAGCAAGAGCATACTTCTTGTTCTAAAGCAGAGTGTGTTTCATGGATGAGAACTGTGCTGTGTGTTTCACTTCAGAAATGCAGTTAAATCCCAGTCTCTATGTCTTCCTACAAGCAAGACTTCGTTTCAGGAAAAGTATAGTCACTTTTCAGCTCAAAGGGGCTACATTGATCACGAATCTCACACATATCTCTTCTTAACTGACACGCATTGGATGTTAGAGGACCTGTGGTGTGTATCATTTTCAGACCAGAGTTGAAATAGATATGGTCCATATGTGTAGGAAACACCATTCTTTTTTTCTGAGTACACTCTCGTTTCCTGTTGTATTAGAGACTCTAGAATGCAAGAGGGTGCTTCTTGCTCTAAAGCAGAGTGTGTTTCAAGGATGAGAACTGTGCTGTGTTTTTCCCTTCAGAAATGGAGTTAAATCCCATGCTCTGTGTCTTCCTACAAGCAAGACTTCCTTTCAGGGAAGGGTAGTCACTTTTCAGCTCAAAGGACCCACATTGATCAAGAAGCTCACACATTTCTCTTCTTAACTGACACGCATTGGATGTTAGAGGACCTGAGGTTTGTATCATTTTCTGAAGCAGAGTTGAACTAGATATGGTCCATATGTGTAGGAAACACCATTCTTTTATTCTGAGTACACTCACGTTTCCTGTTGTATTAGAGACTCTAGAATGCAAGAGGGTGCTTCTTGCTCCAAAGCATTGGGTTTTTCATGGATGAGGACTGTGCTGTGTGTTTCTCTCAGAAATGGAGTTAAATCCTCGGTGCTGTGTCTTCCTATAAGCAAGATTCGTTTCAGGTAAACACAGTAACTTTTCAGCTCAAAGGAAGCTACATCATTCACAGAACTCACACGTTTCTCTCTATTATCTGAAAAGCTTTGTATGTTAGAGGACCTGTGGTTTGTATCAGTTTCAGAAGCAGAGTTGAACTAGATACGGTCCGAATGTGTAGGAAACACAGTTCTGTTTGTCTGAGCACACTCATGTTTCCTTCTGTTTTAGAGACTCTAGAAAGCAAGAGCTTGCTTCTTGCTCTAAAGCAGAGTGTGTTTCATGGATGAGAACTGTGCCGTGTGTTTCCCTTCAGAAATGGAGTTAAATCCCATGCTCTGTGTCTTCCTACAAGCAAGACTTCCATTCAGGTAAGGGTATTCACTTTTCAACTCAAAGGTCCTAGATTGATCAAGAAGCTCTCACGTTTCTCTTCTTAACTGACAAGCATTGGATGTTAGAGGACCTGTGGTTTGTATCAGTTTCAGAAGAAGAGTTGAACTAGATATGGTCCGTATATGGAGGGAACACTGTTCTTTTTTCTGAGCACAATCACTTTTCCTGCTGTATTAGAGACTCTAGAAAGCAAGAGCATACTTCTTGTTCTAAAGCAGAGTGTGTTTCATGGTTGAGAACTGTGCTGTGTGTTTCCCTTCAGAAATGCAGTTAAACCCCAGGCTCTATGTCTTCCTACAAGCAAGACTTCGTTTCAGGAAATGTATAGTCACTTTTCAGCTCAAAGGAGATACATTGATCACGAATCTCAAACATTTCTCTTCTTAACTGACACGCATTGGATGTTATAGGACCTGTGGAGGGTATCATTTTCAGAAGCAGAGTTGAACTAGATATGGTCCATATGTGTAGGAAACACCGTTCTTTTGTTCAGAGTACCCTCCATTTCTGGCTCTATTAGAGACTCTAGAAAGCAAGAGCATGCTTCGTGCTATAAAGCAGAGTGTGTTTCATGGATGAGAACTGTGCTATGTGTTTCCCTTCAGAAATGGAGTTAAATCCCAGGCGCTGTGTCTTCCTACAAGCAAGTCATCATTTCAGGTAAACGCTGTCACTTTTCAGCTCAAATGAATATAAATCGTTTACAAAGCTCACACGTTTCTCGATCTTCACTGGAAAGCATTGCATGTTAGAGGAATTGTGGTTTGTATCAGTTTCAGAAGGAGAGTTGACCTAGATATGGTCCGTATGTGTAGTAAATACCGTTATTTTGTTCTGACCACAGTCACGTTTCCTGCTCTATTTGAGATTCTTAGAAAGCAAGAGCGTGCTTCTTGCTCTGTAGGAGAGTGTGTTTCATGGATGAGAACTGTGCTGTGTGTTTCCCTTCAGAAATGGAGCTAATTCCCAGGCTCTGTGTCTTCCTACAAGCAAGACATCATTTCAGGTAAACGCAGTCACTTTTCATCTCAAATGAATATAAATCGTTTACGAAGCTCACACGTTTCTTGCTCTTAACGGAAAAGCATTGGGTGTTAGATGACTTGTGCTTTGTATCAGTTTCAGAAGAAGATTTGACCTAGATATGGTCCGTATGTGTAGGAAACACCGTTATTTTGTTGTGACCACAGTCACGTTTCCTGCTGTATTTGAGACTCTGAGAAAGCAAGACTCTGCTTCTTGCTCTAAGGCAGAGTGTGTTTCATGGATGAGAACTGTGCTGTGTGTTTCCCTTCAGAAATGGAGTTATATTCCAGGCTCTGTGTCTTCCTACAAGCAAGACATCATTTCAGGTAAACGCAGTCACTTTTCAGCTCAAATCAATATAAATCGTTTTCGAAGCTCACACGTTTCTTGCTCTTAACTGAAAAGCATTGGATGTTAGATGACATGTTGTTTGTATCATTTTCAGAAGCAGATTGAACTACCAATGGTCCGTTTTTGTAGGAAACACCGTTATTTTGTTCAGAGCACCCTCAAGTTTCTGGCTCTATTAGAGACTCTAGAAAGCAAGAGCATGCTTCGTGCCCTAAAGCAGAGTGTGTTTCATGGATGAGAATTGTGCTGTGTGTTTCCCTTCAGAAATGGAGTTAAATCCCATGCTCTGTGTCTTCCTATAAGCAAGATTAGGTTCACGTAAACTCAGTCACCTTTCAGCTCAAACAAAGCTAAATCGTTCACGAAGCTCACAAGTTTCTCGCTCTTAACTGGAAAGCGTTGCATGTTAGAGGAACTGTGGTTTGTATCAGTTTCAGAAGAAGAGTTGACCTAGATATGGTCCGTATGTGTAGGAAACACCGTTCTTTGTTCTGAGCACACTCACGTTTCCTGCTCTATTAGAGACTCTAGAAAGCAAGAGCGTGCTTCTTCCTATACGCTGAGTGTGTTTCATCGTGAGAACAGTGCTGTGTGTTTCCCTTCAGAAATGGAATTAAATCACAGGCTCTGTATCTTCCTACAAGCAAGACTTCGTTTCACGTAAACTCAGTCACCTTTCAGCTCAAACAAAGCTACATCGTTCACGAAGCTCACAAGTTTCTCGCTCTTACCTGGAAAGAATTGCATGTTAATGGAACTGTGGTTTGTATCAGTTTCAGAAGAAGAGTTGACCTAGATATGGTCAGTATGTGTAGGAAGCACCGTTATTTTGTTCTGACCACAGTCACGGTTCCTGTTGTATTAGAGACTCTTAGAAAGCAAGAGTGTGCTTCTTGCTCTAAAGCAGAGTGTATTTCATGGATGAGAACTGTGCTGTGTGTTTCCCTTCAGATATGGAGTTAAATCCCACGCTCTGTGTCTTCCTACAAGCAAGACATCTTTTCAAGTAAACGCAGTCACTTTTCAGCTCAAATGAATATATATTGTTTGCGAAGCTCACACGTTTTTTGCTCTTAACTGAAAAGCATTGGATGTTAGATGACTTGTGGTTTGTATCAGTTTCAGAAGCAGAGTTGAACTAGCTATGGTCGGTATGTGTAGGAAACTCCGTTCTTTTGCTCAGAGTACCCTCAATTTTCTGGCTCCTTTAGAGACTCTAGAAAGCAAGAGCATGCTCCGTGCTCTAAAGCAGAGTGTGTTTCATGGTTGACAACTGTGCTGTGTGTTTCCCTTCAGAAATGGAGTTAAATCCCAGGCTCTGTGTCTTCCTATAAGCAAGACTTCGTTTTACGTAAACTCAGTCACCTTTCAGCTCAAACAAAGCTAAAGCGTTCACGAAGCTCACAAGTTTCTCGCTCTTAACTGGAAAGCGTTGCATGTTAGAGGACTGTGGTTTGTATCAGTTTCAGAAGAAGAGTTGACCTAGATATGGTCCGTTTGTGTAGGAAACACCGTTCTTTGTTCTGAGCACACTCACGTTTCCTGCTCTATTAGAGACTCTAGAAAGCAAGAGCATGCTTCTTCCTATACGCAAATTGTGTTTCATCGTGAGAACAATGCTGTGTGTTTCCCTTCAGAAATGGAATTAAATCACAGGCTCTGTATCTTCCTACAAGCAAGACTTCGTTTCATGTAAACTCAGTCACCTTTCAGCTCACACAAAGCTAAATCGTTCACGAAGCTCACAAGTTTCTCGCTCTTAACTGGAAAGCGTTGCATGTTAGAGGAACTGTGGTTTGTATCAGTTTCAGAAGAAGAGTTGACCTAGATATGGTCCGTATGTTTAGGAAACACCGTTGTTTTGTTTTGAAATCAGTCACGTTTTCTGCTCTATTAGAGACTCTTAGAAAGCAAGAGCTTGCTTCTTCCTCTAAAGCAGAGTTTGTTTCATGGATGAGAACAATGCTGTGTGTTTCCCTTCAGAAATGGAGTTAAATCCCAGGCTCTGTGTCTTCCTACAAGCAAGTCATCATTTCAGGTAAACGCTGTCACTTTTCAGCTCAAAAGAATATAAAGCGTTTACGAAGCTTACAGGTTTCTCGCTCTTAGCTGAAAAGCATTGGATGTTGGAGAACCTGTGGTTTGTATCAGTTTCAGGAGCAGAGTTGAACTAGATAGGGTCTGTGTGTGTAGGAATCCCAGTTCTTTTATTCTGAGCACACTTTCAAGTCTGGCTCTATTATAGACTCTAGAAAGCAAGAGCGTGCTTCTTGCTCTAAAGCAGAGTGTGTTTCATGGATGAGAACAGTGCTGTGTGTTTCCCTTCAGAAATGGAGTTAAATTCCAGGTTCTGGGTCTTCCTACAAGCAAGACAACTTTTCAGGTAAACGCAATCACTTTTCAGCTCAAATGAATATAAATCGTTTACGAAGCTCACACGTATTTGCTCTTAACTGAATAGCATTGGATGTTAGATGACTTGTGGTTTGTATCAGTTTCAGAAGCAGAGTTGAACTAGCTACGGTCGGTATGTGTAGGAAACAACATTTTTTTGTTCAGAGTACCCTCAAGTTTCTGGCTCTTTTAGAGACTCTAGAAAGAAAAAGCCTGCTCCATGCTGTAAAGCAGAGTGTGTTTCATGGATGAGAACTGTGCTGTGTGTTTCCCTTCAGAAATGGAGTTAAATCCTAGGCTCTGTGTCTTCCTACAAGCAAGTCATCATTTCAGGTAAACGCTGTCACTTTTCAGCTCAAATGAATATAAATCGTTTACGAAGCTCACAGGTTTCTCGCTCTTAACAGAAAAGCATTGGATGTTAGAGGACCTGTGGTTTGTATCAGTTTCAGGAGCAGAGTTGAACTAGATATGGTCCGTGTGTGTATGAAACCCAGTTCTTTTATTCTGAGCACACTTTAAAGTATCTGGCTCTATTATAGACTCTAGAAAGCAAGAGCGTGCTTCTTGCTCTAAAGCAGAGTGTGTTTCATGGATGAGAACTGTGCTGTGTGTTTCCCTTCAGAAATGGAGTTAAATCCCAGGCTCTGTGTCTTCCTATAAGCAAGACTTCGTTTAACGTATACTCAGTCACCTTCAGCTCAAACAAAGCTAAATCTTTCACGAAGCTCACAAATTTCTCGCTCTTAACTGGAAAGCGTTGCATGTTAGAGGAACTGTGGTTTGTATCAGTTTCAGAAGAAGAGTTGACCTAGATATGGTCCGTATGTGTAGGAAACACCGTTCTTTGTTCTGAGCACACTCACGTTTCCTGCTCTATTAGAGACTCTAGAAAGCAAGAGCGTGCTTCTTCCTGTACGCAGAGTGTGTTTCATCCTGAGAACAGTGCTGTGTGTTTCCCTTCAGAAATGGAATTAAATCACAGTGTCTGTATCTTCCTACAAGCAAGACTTCGTTTCACGTAAACTCAGTCACCTTTCAGCTCAAACAAAGCTACATCGTTCACGAAGCTCACAAGTTTCTCGCTCTTACCTGGAAAGCATTGCATATTAGAGGAACTGTGGTTTTTATCAGTTTTAGAAGAAGAGTTGACCTAGATATGGTCCGTATGTGTAGGAAACACCGTTATTTTGTTTTGAAATCAGTCACGTTTTCTGCTCTTTAAGAGACTCTTAGAATGCAAGAGATTGCTTCTTGCTCTAAAGCAGAGTGTGTTTCATGGATGAGAACTGTGCTGTGTGTTTCCCTTCAGAAATGGAGTTAAATCCCAGGCTCTGTGTCTTCCTATAAGCAAGACTTCGTTTAACGTATACTCAGTCACCTTCAGCTCAAACAAAGCTAAATCTTTCACGAAGCTCACAAATTTCTCGCTCTTAACTGGAAAGCGTTGCATGTTAGAGGAACTGTGGTTTGTATCAGTTTCAGAAGAAGAGTTGACCTAGATATGGTCCGTATGTGTAGGAAACACCGTTCTTTGTTCTGAGCACACTCACGTTTCCTGCTCTATTAGAGACTCTAGAAAGCAAGAGCGTGCTTCTTCCTGTACGCAGAGTGTGTTTCATCCTGAGAACAGTGCTGTGTGTTTCCCTTCAGAAATGGAATTAAATCACAGTGTCTGTATCTTCCTACAAGCAAGACTTCGTTTCACGTAAACTCAGTCACCTTTCAGCTCAAACAAAGCTACATCGTTCACGAAGCTCACAAGTTTCTCGCTCTTACCTGGAAAGCATTGCATATTAGAGGAACTGTGGTTTTTATCAGTTTTAGAAGAAGAGTTGACCTAGATATGGTCCGTATGTGTAGGAAACACCGTTATTTTGTTTTGAAATCAGTCACGTTTTCTGCTCTTTAAGAGACTCTTAGAATGCAAGAGATTGCTTCTTGCTCTAAAGCAGAGTGTGTTTCATGGATGAGAACTGTGCTTTGTGTTTCCCTTCAGAAATGGAGTAAAACTCCAGGCTCAATGTCTTCCTACAAGCAAGACATCATTTCAGGTAACGCAGTCACTTTTCAGCTCAAATGAATATAAATCGTTTACAAAGATCACACGTTTCTTGCTCTTAACTGAAAAACATTGGATTTTAGATGACTTGCTTTTGTATCAGTTTCAGAAGCAGAGTTGAACTAGCAATTGTCCGTATATGTAGCAAACAACATTATTTTGTTCAGAGAACCCTCATGTTTCTGGCTCTATTAG
Source organism: Onychomys leucogaster (assembly GCA_949786385.1). Lineage (NCBI taxonomy): Eukaryota > Metazoa > Chordata > Mammalia > Rodentia > Cricetidae > Onychomys > Onychomys leucogaster. The sequence goes on from CATKUP010000061.1 coordinate 485,351, forward strand.
AGACTCTAGAAAGCAAGAGCATGCTTCGTGCTCTAACGCAGAGTGTGTTTCATGGATGCGAACTGTGCTCTGTGTTTCCCTTCAGAAATGGAATTAAATCACAGGCTCTGTATCTTCCTACAAGCAAGACTTCGTTTCAAATAAACTCACTCACCTTTCAGCTCAAACAAAGCTAAATCGTTCACGAAGCTCACAAGTTTCTCGCTCTTAACTTGAAACCATTGCATGTTAATGGAACTGTGCGTTGTATCAGTTTCAGAAGAAGAGTTGACCTAGATATGGTCCGTATGTGTATGAAACACCGTTATTTTGTTCTGACCACAGTCACGTTTCCTGCTGTATTAGAGACTCTTAGAAAGCAAGACTGTGCTTCTTGCTCTAAAGCAGAGTGTGTTTCATGGATGAGAACTGTGAAGTATGTTTCCCTTCAGAAATGGAGTTATATTCCTGGTTTTGTGTCTTCCTACAAACAAGACATCATTTCAGGTAATCGCAGTCACTTTTCAGCTCAAATGAATATAAATCGTTTACGAAGCTCACACGTTTCTTGCTCTTCACTGAAAAGCATTGGATGTTAGAGGACCTTGGTTTGTATCAGTTTCAGGAGCAGAGTTGAACTAGATATGATCCGTGTGTGTAGGAAACACAGTTCTTTTATTATGAGCACACTTTCAAGTTTCTGGCTCTAGTATAGACTCTAGAAAGCAAGAGCATGCTTCTTGCTCTAAAGCAGAGTGTGTTTCATGGATGAGAACTGTGCTCTGTTTTTCCCTTCATAAATAGAGTTAAATCCCAGGCTCTGTGTCTTCCTACAAGCAAGACATCTTTTCAGGTAAATTCAGTCACTTTTCAGCTCAAAGGAAGCTACATCGTTCACATAGCTCACACGTTTCTCGCTCTTAACTGGAAAGCTTTGCATGTTAATGGAACTGTGGTTTGTATCAGTTTTAGAAGAAGAGTTGATCTACATATCGTCCGTAGGTGTAGGAAACACCGTTATTTTGTTCTGAAAACAGTCACGTTTTCTGCTCTATTAGAGACTCTTAGAAAGCAAGAGCTTGCTTCTTGCTCTAAGGCAGAGTGTGTTTCATGGATGAGAACTGTGCTGTGTGTTTCCCTTCAGAAATGGAGTTAAACTCCAGGCTCAATGTCTTCCTACAAGCAAGACATCATTTCAGGTAACACAGTCACTTTTCAGCTCAAATGAATATAAATCGTTTACAAAGATCACACTTTTCTCGCTCTTAACTGAATAGCATTGGATGTTAGATGACTTGTGGTTTGTATAAGTTTCAGAAGCAGAGTTGAACTACCTATGGTCGGTATGTGTAGGAAACACCGTTCTTTTGTTCAGAGTACCCTCCATTTCTGGCTCTATTAGAGACTCTAGAAAGCAAGAGCATGCTTCGTGCTATAAAGCAGAGTGTGTTTCATGGATGAGAACTGTGCTATGTGTTTCCCTTCAGAAATGGAGTTAAATCCCAGGCGCTGTGTCTTCCTACAAGCAAGTCATCATTTCAGGTAAACGCTGTCACTTTTCAGCTCAAATGAATATAAATCGTTTACGAAGCTCACACGTTTCTCGATCTTCACTGGAAAGCATTGCATGTTAGAGGAATTGTGGTTTGTATCAGTTTCAGAAGGAGAGTTGACCTAGATATGGTCCGTATGTGTAGTAAATACCGTTATTTTGTTCTGACCACAGTCACGTTTCCTGCTCTTTTGAGAATCTTAGAAAGCAAGAGCGTGCTTCTTGCTCTATAGGAGAGTGTGTTTCATGGATGAGAACTGTGCTGTGTGTTTCCCTTCAGAAATGGAGCTAAATCCCAGGCTCTGTGTCTTCCTACAAGCAAGACATCATTTCAGGTAAACGCAGTCACTTTTCATCTCAAATGAATATAAATCGTTTACGAAGCTCACACGTTTCTTGCTCTTAACGGAAAAGCATTGGGTGTTAGATGACTTGTGGTTTGTATCAGTTTCAGAAGAAGATTTGACCTAGATATGGTCCGTATGTGTAGGAAACACCGTTATTTTGTTCTGACCACAGTCACGTTTCCTGCTGTATTTGAGAGTCTGAGAAAGCAAGACTCTGCTTCTTGCTCTAAGGCAGAGTGTGTTTCATGGATGAGAACTGTGCTGTGTGTTTCCCTTCAGAAATGGAGTTATATTCCAGGCTCTGTGTCTTCCTACAAGCAAGATATCATTTCAGGTAAACGCAGTCACTTTTCAGCTCAAATGAATATAAATAGTTTTCGAAGCTCACACGTTTCTTGCTCTTAACTGAAAAGCATTGGATGATAGATGACATGTTGTTTGTATCATTTTCAGAAGCAGAGTTGACTAGCAATGGTCCTTTTTTGTAGGAAACACCGTTATTTTGTTCAGAGCACCCTCATGTTTCTGGCTCTATTAGAGACTCTAGAAAGCAAGAGCATGCTTCGTGCTCTAAAGCAGAGTGTGTTTCATGGATGAGAACTGTGCTGTGTGTTTCCCTTCAGAAATGGAGTTAAATCCCATGCTGTGTGTCTTCCTATAAGCAAGATTATGTTTCACGTAAACTCAGTCACCTTTCAGCTCAAACAAAGCTAAATCGTTCACGAAGCTCACAAGTTTCTCGCTCTTAACTGGAAAGCGTTGCATGTTAGAGGAACTGTGGTTTGTATCAGTTTCAGAAGAAGAGTTGACCTAGATATGGTCCGTTTGTGTATGAAACACCGTTATTTTGTTCTGACCACAGTCACGTTTCCTGCTGTATTAGAGACTCTTAGAAAGCAAGACTGTGCTTCTTGCTCTAAAGCAGAGTGTGTTTCATGGATGAGAACTGTGAAGTGTGTTTCCCTTCAGAAATGGAGTTATATTCCTGGCTCTGTGTCTTCCTACAAACAAGACATCATTTCAGGTAATCGCAGTCACTTTTCAGCTCAAATGAATATAAATCGTTTACGAAGCTCACACGATTCTTGCTCTTCACTGAAAAGCATTGGATGTTAGAGGACCTTGGTTTGTATCAGTTTCAGGAGCAGAGTTGAACTGGATATGATCCGTGTGTGTAGGAAACACAGTTCTTTTATTATGAGCACACTTTCAAGTTTCTGGCTCTAGTATAGACTCTAGAAAGCAAGAGCATGCTTCTTGCTCTAAAGCAGAGTGTGTTTCATGGATGAGAACTGTGCTCTGTTTTTCCCTTCATAAATAGAGTTAAATCCCAGGCTCTGTGTCTTCCTACAAGCAAGACATCTTTTCAGGTAAACTAAGTCACTTTTCAGCTCAAAGGAAGCTACATCGTTCACATAGCTCACACGTTTCTCGCTCTTAACTGGAAAGCTTTGCATGTTAATGGAACTGTGGTTTGTATCAGTTTTAGAAGAAGAGTTGACCTACATATGGTCCGTATGTGTAGGAAACACCGTTATTTTGTTCTGAAAACAGTCACGTTTTCTGCTCTATTAGAGACTCTTAGAAAGCAAGAGCTTGCTTCTTGCTCTAAGGCAGAGTGTGATTCATGGATGAGAACTGTGCTGTGTGTTTCCCTTCAGAAATGGAGTTAAACTCCAGGCTCAATGTCTTCCTACAAGCAAGACATCATTTCAGGTAACACAGTCACTTTTCAGCTCAAATGAATATAAATCGTTTACAAAGATCACACGTTTCTCGCTCTTAACTGAATAGCATTGGATGTTAGATGACTTGTGGTTTGTATAAGTTTCAGAAGCAGAGTTGAACTACCTATGGTCGGTATGTGTAGGAAACACCGTTCTTTTGTTCAGAGTACCCTCCATTTCTGGCTCTATTAGAGACTCTAGACAGCAAGAGCATGCTTCGTGCTATAAAGCAGAGTGTGTTTCATGGATGAGAACTGTGCTATGTGTTTCCCTTCAGAAATGGAGTTAAATCCCAGGCGCTGTGTCTTCCTACAAGCAAGTCATCATTTCAGGTACACGCTGTCACTTTTCAGCTCAAATGAATATAAATCGTTTACGAAGCTCACACGTTTCTCGATCTTCACTGGAAAGCATTGCATGTTAGAGGAATTGTGGTTTGTATCAGTTTCAGAAGGAGAGTTGACCTAGATATGGTCCGTATGTGTAGCAAATACCGTTATTTTGTTCTGACCACAGTCACGTTTCCTGTTCTTTTGAGATTCTTAGAAAGCAAGAGCGTGCTTCTTGCTCTATAGGAGAGTGTGTTTCATGGATGAGAACTGTGCTGTGTGTTTCCCTTCAGAAATGGAGCTAAATCCCAGGCTCTGTGTCTTCCTACAAGCAAGACATCATTTCAGGTAAACGCAGTCACTTTTCATCTCAAATGAATATAAATCGTTTACGAAGCTCACACGTTTCTTGCTCTTAACGGAAAAGCATTGGGTGTTAGATGACTTGTGGTTTGTATCAGTTTCAGAAGAAGATTTGACCTAGATATGGTCCGTATGTGTAGGAAACACCGTTATTTTGTTCTGACCACAGTCACGTTTCCTGCTGTATTTGAGAGTCTGAGAAAGCAAGACTCTGCTTCTTGCTCTAAGGCAGAGTGTGTTTCATGGATGAGAACTGTGCTGTGTGTTTCCCTTCGGAAATGGAGTTATATTCCAGGCTCTGTGTCTTCCTACAAGCAAGACATCATTTCAGGTAAACGCAGTCACTTTTCAGCTCAAATGAATATAAATCGTTTTCGAAGCTCACACGTTTCTTGCTCTTAACTGAAAAGCATTGGATGTTAGATGACATGTTGTTTGTATCATTTTCAGAAGCAGAGTTGACTAGCAATGGTCCGTTTTTGTAGGAAACACCGTTATTTTGTTCAGAGCACCCTCATGTTTCTGGCTCTATTAGAGACTCTAGAAAGCAAGAGCATGCTTCGTGCTCTAAAGCAGAGTGTGTTTCATGGATGAGAACTGTGCTGTGTGTTTCCCTTCAGAAATGGAGTTAAATCCCATGCTGTGTGTCTTCCTATAAGCAAGATTACGTTTCACGTAAACTCAGTCACCTTTCAGCTCAAACAAAGCTAAATCGTTCACGAAGCTCACAAGTTTCTCACTCTTAACTGGAAAGCGTTGCATGTTAGAGGAACTGTGGTTTGTATCAGTTTCAGAAGAAGAGTTGACCTAGATATGGTCCGTATGTGTATGAAACACCGTTATTTTGTTCTGACCACAGTCACGTTTCCTGCTGTATTAGAGACTCTTAGAAAGCAAGACTGTGCTTCTTGCTCTAAAGCAGAGTGTGTTTCATGGATGAGAACTGTGAAGTGTGTTTCCCTTCAGAAATGGAGTTATATTCCTGGCTCTGTGTCTTCCTACAAACAAGACATCATTTCAGGTAATCGCAGTCACTTTTCAGCTCAAATGAATATAAATCGTTTATGAAGCTCACACGTTTCTTGCTCTTCACTGAAAAGCATTGGATGTTAGAGGACCTTGGTTTGTATCAGTTTCAGGAGCAGAGTTGAACTAGATATGATCCGTGTGTGTAGGAAACACAGTTCTTTTATTATGAGCACACTTTCAAGTTTCTGGCTCTAGTATATACTCTAGAAAGCAAGAGCATGCTTCTTGCTCTAAAGCAGAGTGTGTTTCATGGATGAGAACTGTGCTCTGTTTTTCCCTTCATAAATAGAGTAAAATCCCAGGCTCTGTGTCTTCCTACAAGCAAGACATCTTTTCAGGTAAACTCAGTCACTTTTCAGCTCAAAGGAAGCTACATCGTTCACATAGCTCACACGTTTCTCGCTCTTAACTGGAAAGCTTTGCATGTTAATGGAACTGTGGTTTGTATCAGTTTTAGAAGAAGAGTTGACCTACATATGGTCCGTATGTGTAGGAAACACCGTTATTTTGTTCTGAAAACAGTCACGTTTTCTGCTCTATTAGAGACTCTTAGAAAGCAAGAGCTTGCTTCTTGCTCTAAGGCAGAGTGTGTTTCATGGATGAGAACTGTGCTCTGTTTTTCCCTTCATAAATAGAGTTAAATCCCAGGCTCTGTGTCTTCCTACAAGCAAGACATCATTTCAGGTAACACAGTCACTTTTCAGCTCAAATGAATATAAATCGTTTACAAAGATCACACGTTTCTCGCTCTTAACTGAATAGCATTGGATGTTAGATGACTTGTGGTTTGTATAAGTTTCAGAAGCAGAGTTGAACTACCTATGGTCGGTATGTGTAGGAAACACCGTTCTTTTGTTCAGAGTACCCTCCATTTCTGGCTCTATTAGAGACTCTAGAAAGCAAGAGCATGCTTCGTGCTATAAAGCAGAGTGTGTTTCATGGATGAGAACTGTGCTATGTGTTTCCCTTCAGAAATGGAGTTAAATCCCAGGCGCTGTGTCTTCCTACAAGCAAGTCATCATTTCAGGTAAACGCTGTCACTTTTCAGCTCAAATGAATATAAATCGTTTACAAAGCTCACACGTTTCTCGATCTTCACTGGAAAGCATTGCATGTTAGAGGAATTGTGGTTTGTATCAGTTTCAGAAGGAGAGTTGACCTAGATATGGTCCGTATGTGTAGTAAATACCGTTATTTTGTTCTGACCACAGTCACGTTTCCTGCTCTTTTGAGATTCTTAGAAAGCAAGAGCGTGCTTCTTGCTCTATAGGAGAGTGTGTTTCATGGATGAGAACTGTGCTGTGTGTTTCCCTTCAGAAATGGAGCTAAATCCCAGGCTCTGTGTCTTCCTACAAGCAAGACATCATTTCAGGTAAACGCAGTCACTTTTCATCTCAAATGAATATAAATCGTTTACGAAGCTCACACGTTTCTTGCTCTTAACGGAAAAGCATTGGGTGTTAGATGACTTGTGGTTTGTATCAGTTTCAGAAGAAGATTTGACCTAGATATGGTCCGTATGTGTAGGAAACACCGTTATTTTGTTCTGACCACAGTCACGTTTCCTGCTGTATTTGAGAGTCTGAGAAAGCAAGACTCTGCTTCTTGCTCTAAGGCAGAGTGTGTTTCATGGATGAGAACTGTGCTGTGTGTTTCCCTTCAGAAATGGAGTTATATTCCAGGCTCTGTGTCTTCCTACAAGCAAGACATCATTTCAGGTAAACGCAGTCACTTTTCAGCTCAAATGAATATAAATCGTTTTCGAAGCTCACACGTTTCTTGCTCTTAACTGAAAAGCATTGGATGTTAGATGACATGTTGTTTGTATCATTTTCAGAAGCAGAGTTGACTAGCAATGGTCCTTTTTTGTAGGAAACACCGTTATTTTGTTCAGAGCACCCTCATGTTTCTGGCTCTATTAGAGACTCTAGAAAGCAAGAGCATGCTTCGTGCTCTAAAGCAGAGTGTGTTTCATGGATGAGAACTGTGCTGTGTGTTTCCCTTCAGAAATGGAGTTAAATCCCATGCTCTGTGTCTTCCTATAAGCAAGATTACGTTTCACGTAAACTCAGTCACCTTTCAGCTCAAACAAAGCTAAATCGTTCACGAAGCTCACAAGTTTCTCGCTCTTAACTGGAAAGCGTTGCATGTTAGAGGAACTGTGGTTTGTATCAGTTTCAGAAGAAGAGTTGACCTAGATATGGTCCGTATGTGTAGGAAACACCGTTCTTTGTTCTGAGCACACTCACGTTTCCTGCTCTATTAGAGACTCTAGAAAGCAAGAGCATGCTTCTTCCTATATGCAGAGTGTGTTTCATCGTGAGAACAGTGCTGTGTGTTTCCCTTCAGAAATGGAATTAAATCACAGGCTCTGTATCTTCCTACAAGCAAGACTTCGTTTCACGTAAACTCAGTCACCTTTGAGCTCAAACAAAGCTACATCGTTCACGAAGCTCACAAGTTTCTCGCTCTTACCTGGAAAGAATTGCATGTTAATGGAACTGTGGTTTGTATCAGTTTCAGAAGAAGAGTTGACCTAGATATGGTCCGTATGTGTAGGAAGCACCGTTATTTTGCTCTGACCACAGTCACGTTTCCTGTTGTATTAGAGACTCTTAGAAAGCAAGAGTGTGCTTATTGCTCTAAAGCAGAGTGTATTTCATGGATGAGAACTGTGCTGTGTGTTTCCCTTCAGATATGGAGTTAAATCCCACGCTCTGTGTCTTCCTACAAGCAAGACATCTTTTCAGGTAAACGCAGTCACTTTTCAGCTCAAATGAATATATATCGTTTGTGAAGCTCACACGTTTTTTGCTCTTAACTGAAAAGCATTGGATGTTAGAAGACTTGTGGTTTGTATCAGTTTCAGAAGCAGAGTTGAACTAGCTATGGTCGGTATGTGTAGGAAACTCCGTTCTTTTGCTCAGAGTACCCTCAATTTTCTGGCTCCTTTAGAGACTCTAGAAAGCAAGAGCATGCTTCGTGCTCTAAAGCAGAGTGTGTTTCATGGTTCACAACTGTGCTTTGTGGTTCCCTTCAGAAATGGAGTTAAATCCCAGGCTCTGTGTCTTCCTATAAGCAAGACTTCATTTTACGTAAACTCAGTCACCTTTCAGCTCAAACAAAGCTAAATCATTCACGAAGCTCACAAGTTTCTCGCTCTTAAATGGAAAGCGTTGCATGTTAGAGGAACTGTGGTTTGTATCAGTTTCAGAAGAAGAGTTGACCTAGATATGGTCCGTATATTTAGGAAACACCGTTGTTTTGTTTTGAAATCAGTCACGTTTTCTGCTCTATTAGAGACTCTTAGAAAGCAAGAGCGTGCTTCTTGCTCTAAAGCAGAGTGTGTTTCATGGATGAGAACTGTGCTGTGTGTTTCCCTTCAGAAATGGAGTTGAATCCCATGCTCTGTGTCTTCCTACAAGCAAGACATCTTTTCAGGTAAACTCAGTCACTTTTCAGCTCAAAGGAAGATACATCGTTCACAAAGCTCACACGTTTCTCGCTCTTAAATGGAAAGCATTGCATGTTAATGGAACTGTGCTTTGTATCAGTTTCAGAAGAAGAGTTTACCTAGCTATGGGCCGTATGTGTAGGAAACACCGTTATTTTGTTCTGAACACAGTCACGTTTCCTGCTGTATTAGGGACTCTTAGAAAGCAAGACTGTGCTTCTTGCTCTAAAACAGAGTGTGTTTCATGGATGAGAACTCTGCTGTGTGTTTCCCTTCAGAAATGGAGTTTTATTCCAGGCTCTGTGTCTTCCTACTAGCAAGACATCATTTCAGGTAAACGCAGTCACTTTTCAGCGCAAATGAATATAAATTGTTTACGAAGCTCACACGTTTTTTGCTCTTAACTGAATACCATTGGATGTTAGATGACTTGTGGTTTCTATCAGTTTCAGAAGCAGAGTTGAACTAGCTATGGTGCGTATGTGTAGGAAACACTGTTCTTTTGTTCAGAGTACCCTCCATTTTCTGGCTCTATTAGAGAATCTAGAAAGCAAGAGCATGCTCCGTGCTCTAAAGCAGAGTGTGTTTCATGGATGAGAACAGTGCTGTGTGTTTCCCTTCAGAAATGGAGTTAAATCCCAGGCTCTGTGCCTTCCTACAAGCAAGTCATCATTTCAGGTAACACAGTCACTTTTCAGCTCAAATGAATATAAATCGTTTGCAAAGATCACACGTTTCTCGCTCTTAACTGAAAACCGTTGCATGTTAATGGAACTGTGGTTTGTATGAGTTTCAAGAGCAGATTGAACTAGATATGGTCCGTGTGTGTAGGAAACCCAGTTCTTTTATTCTGAGCACACTTTCAAGTTTCTGGCTCTATTATAGTCTCTAGAAATCAAGAGCATGCTTTTTGCTCTAAAGCAGAGTGTGTTTCATGGATGAGAACTTTGCTGTGTGTTTCCCTTCAGAAATGGAGTTAAATCCCAGGCTCTGTGTCTTCCTACAAGCAAGACAACTTTTCAGGTAAACGCAGTCACTTTTCAGCTCAAATGAATATAAATCGTTTACGAAGCTCACACGTTTTTTGCTCTTAACTGAATAGCATTGGATGTTAGATGACTTGATGTTTCTATCAGTTTCAGAAGCAGAGTTGAACTAGCTGTGGTCCGTATGTGTAGCAAACACCGTTCTTTTGTTCAGAATACCCTCAAGTTTCTGGATCTATTAGAGACTCTAGAAAGCAAGAGCCTGCTTCGTGCTCTAAAGCAGAGTGTGTTTCATGGATGAGAACTGTGCTTTGTGTTTCACTTCAGGAATGGAGTTAAATCCCCGGCTCTGTGTCTTCCTACAAGCAAGACATCTTTTCATGTAAACTCAGTCACTTTTCAGCTCAAAGGAAGCTACATCGTTCACGAAGCTCACACGGTTCTCACTCTTAACTGGAAAGCATTGCATCTTAATGGAACTGTGCTTTGTATCAGTTTCAGAAGAAGAGTTGACCTAGATATGGTCTGTATGTGTATGAAACACCGTTATTTTGTTCTGACCACAGTCACGTTTCCTGCTCTATTAGAGACTCTTAGAAAGCAAGAGTGTGCTTCTTGCTCTAAAGCAGAGTGTGTTTCATGGATGAGAACTGTGCTGTGTGTTTCCCTTCAGAAATGGAGTTATATTCCAGGCTCAATGTCTTCCTACAAGCAAGACATCATTTCAGGTAACACAGTCACTTTTCAGCTCAAATGAATATAAATCGTTTACGAAGATCACACGTTTCTCGCTCTTAACTGAATAGCATTGGATGTTAGATGACTTGTGGTTTCTATCAGTTGCAGAAGCAGAGTTGAAATAGCTATGGTCGGTATGTGTAGGAAACACCGTTCTTTTGTTCAGAGTACCCTCAAGTTTCTGGCACTTTTAGAGACTCTAGAAAGCAAGAGCATGCTCCGTGCTCTAATGCAGAGTGTGTTTCATGGATGAGAACTGTGCTGTGTGTTTCCCTTCAGAAACGGATGAAAATCCCAGGCTCTGTGTCTTCCTACATGCAAGTCATCATTTCATGTAAACGCTGTCACTTTTCAGCTCAAATGAATAAAATCGTTTACAAAGCTCACAGGTTTCTCGCTCTTACCAGAAAAGCATTGGATGTTAGAGGACCTGTGGTTTGAATCAGTTCAGGAGCAGCGTTGAACTAGCTATTGTCCGTATATGTAGGAAACACAGTTATTTTGTTCAGAGTACCCTCAAGTTTCTGGATCTATTAGATACTCTGGAAAGCAAGAGCCTGCTTCGTGCCCTTAAGCAGAGTGTGTTTCATGGATGAGAACTGTGCTTTGTGTTTCACTTCAGAAATGGACTTAAATCCCAGGCTCTGTGTCTTCCTACAAGCAAGACATCTTTTCAGGTAAACTCAGTCACTTTTCAGCTCAAAGGAAGCTACATCGTTCACGAAGCTCACACGTTTCTCGCTCTTAACTGGAAAGCATTGCATCTTAAGGGAACTGTGCTTTGTATCAGTTTCAGAAGAAGTGTTGACCTAGATATGGTCTGTGTGTGTAGGAAACCCAGTTCTTTTATTCTGAGCACACTTTCAAGTTTCTGGCTCTATTATAGACTCTAGAAAGCAAGAGCATGATTCTTGCTCTAAAGCAGAGTGTATTTCATGGATGAGAACTGTGCTGTGTGTTTCCCTTCAGTAATGGAGTTAATTTCCAGGCTCAATATTTTCCTACAAGCAAGACATCATTTCAGGTAACGCAGTCACTTTTCAGCTCAAATGAATATAAATCATTTACGAAGATCACACGTTTCTTGCTCTTAATTGAATAGCATTAGATGTTAGATGACTTGTGGTTTGTATCAGTTTCAGAATCAGAGTTGAACTAGATGTGGACCGTGTGTGTAGGAAACCAGTTCTTTTATTCTGAGCACACTTTCAAGTTTCTGGCTCTATTATAGAGTCTAGAAAGCAAGATCGTGCTTCTTGCTCTAAAGCAGAGTGTGTTTCATGGATGAGAACTGTGCTGTGTGTTTCCCTTCAGATATGGAGTAAAATCACAGGCTCTGTATCTTCCTACAAGCAAGACTTCGTTTCACGTAAACTCAGTCACCTTCCAGCTCAAACAAAGCTAAATCGTTCACGAAGCTCACAAGTTTCTCGCTCTTAACTGGAAAGCATTGCATGTTATAGGAACTGTGGTTTGTATCAGTTTCAGAAGAGTTGACCTAGATATGGTCCATATGTGTAGAAAACACCATTATTTTGTTCTGAGCACACTCACGTTTCCTGCTCTATTAGAGACTCTAGAAAGCAAGAGCGTGCTTCTTTCTATACGCAGAGTGTGTTTCATCGTGAGAACATTGCTGTGTGTTTCCCTTCAGAAATGGAGTTAAATCACAGGCTCTGTATCTTCCTACAAGCAAGACTTCATTTCACGTAAACTCAGACACCCTTCAGCTCAAACGAATCTACATCATTCACGTAGCTCACACGTTTCTTGCTCTTAACTGTAAAGCATTGGATGTTAGAGAACCTGTGGTGTGTATCAGTTTCAGAAGCAGAGTTGAACTAGCAATGGTCCGTATGTGTAGGAAACACCGTTCGTTTTTCTGAGTACCCTTAATTTTCTGGCTCTATTAGTGACTCTGGAAAGCAAGAGCATGCATCTTGCTCAAAAGCAGAGTGTGTTTCATGGATGAGTACTATGCTGTGTGTTTCCGTTCAGAAATGGAGTTAAATTCCAGGCTCTGAGTCTTCCTATAAAGAAGACATCATTTCAGGTAAACGCAGTCACTTTTCAGCTCAAAGGAAGCTACATCGTTCATGAAGCTCACACATTTCTCGCTCTTAACTGGAAAGCATTGCATGTTAGAGGAACTGTGGTTTGTATCACATTCAGAAGAAGAGTTGACCTAGATATGGTCCGAATGTGTAGGAAACACCGTTATTTTGTTCTGACCACAGTCACGTTTCCTGCTGTATTAGAGACACATAGAAAGCAAGAGCATGCTTCTTGCTCTAAAGCAGAGTGTGTTTCATGGATGAGAACTGTGCTGTGTGTTTCCCTTCAGAAATGGAGTTAAAGCCCAGGGTCTGTGCTTCCTACAAGCAAGACATCTTTTCAGGTAAACTCTGTCACTTTTCAGCTCAAAGGAAGCAACATCGTTCACGATGCTCACACGTTTCTCGCTCTTAACTTGAAAGCATTGCATGTTAATGGAACTGTGCTTTGTATCAGTTTCAGAAGATGAGTTGACCTAGATATGGTCCGTATGTGTAGGAAACACCGTTATTTTGTTCTGACCACAGTCACGTTTCCTGCTGTATTAGAGACTCTTTGAAAGGAAGAGTGTGCTTCTTGCTCTAAAGCAGAGTGTGTTTCATGGATGAGAACTGGGCTGTGTGTTTCCCTTCAGAAATGGAGTTAAATTCCAGGCTCTGTTTCTATCTAGAAGCAAGACATCATTTCAGGTAAACGCAGTCACTTTTCAGCTCAAATGAATATAAATCGTTCACGAAGATCACACGTTACTTGCTCTTAACTGAAAAACATTGGATGTTAGATGACTTGTGGTTCGTATCAGTTTCAGAAGCAGATTTGAACTAGCAATGGTCCGTATGTGTAAGAAACACAGTTGTTTTGTTCTGAGCACACTCACGTTTCATGCTCTATTAGAGACTCTAGAAAGCAAGAGCGTGCTTCTTCCTAAACGCAGAGTGTGTTTCATCGTGAGAACTGTGCTGTGTGTTTCCCTTCAGAAATGGAGTTAAATCACAGGCTCTTGTCTTCCTACAAGCAAGACTTCGTTTCACGTAAACTCAGTCACCTTTCAGCTCAAACGAATCTACATCGTTCATGTAGCTCACACGTTTCTTGCTCTTAACTGTAAAGCATTGGATTTTAGAGGACCTGTGGTTTGTATCAGTTTCAGAAGAAGAGTTGACCTTGATATGTTCTGTATGTGTAGGAAACACCGTTATTTTGTTTTGAGCACAGTCACGTTTCCTGCTCTATTAGAAACTCTTAGAAAGCAAGAGCGTGCTTCTTGCTCTAAAGCAGAGTGTGTTTCATGGATGAGAACTGTGCTGTGTGTTTCCCTTCAGAAAGGGAGTTAAATTCCAGGCTCTGTGTCTTCCTACAAGCAAGACATCATTTCAGGAAAACGCAGTCACTTTTCAGCTCAAATGAATATAAATCGTTTAGGAAGATCACACGTTTCTCGCTCTTAACTGAAAAGCATTGGATGTTAGATGACTTGGGGTTTGTATCAGTTTCACAAGCAGAGTTGATCTAGAAATGGTACGTATGTGTAGGAAACACAGTTCTTTTGTTCTGATCACACTCACGGTTCCTGCTCTATTAGAGACTCTAGAAAGCAAGAGCATGCTTCTTCCTATACGCAGAGTGTGTTTCCTCGTGAGAACAGTGCTGTGTGTTTCCCTTCAGAAATGGAGTTAAATCAGAGGCTCTGTGTCATCCTACAAGCAAGACTTCGTTTCACGTAAACTCAGTCAACTTTCAGCTCAAACGAATCTACATCGTTCACGTAGCTCACACGTTTCTTGCTCCTAATTGTAAAGTGTTGGATGTTAGAGGACCTGTGGTTTGTATCAGTTTCAGAAGAAGAGTTGAACTAGCAATGGTCCGAATGTGTAGGAAACACCGTTCTTTTGTTCTGAGTACCCTCAAGTTTCTGGCTCTATTAGAGACTCTGCAAAGAAAGACCATGCTTCTTGCTCTAAAGCAGAGTGTGTTTCATCGTGAGAACTGTGCTGTGTGTTTCACTTCAGAAATGGAGTTAAATCCCAGGCTCTTTATCTTCCTACAAGCTAGACATCTTTTCAGGTAAACTCAGTCACTTTTCAGCTCATAGGAAGCTACATCGTTTACAACGTTCAAACGTTTCTCACTCTTAACTGAACAGCATTGGATGTTAGAGGACCTGTGGTGTGTATCAGTTTCAGAAGCAGAGTTGAACTAGCAATAGTCCGTATGTGTAGGAAACACCATTCTTTTGTTCTGAGTACCCTCATGTTTCTGGCTCTATTAGAGACTCTAGAAAGCAAGAGCATGCTTCTTTCTCTAAAGCAGAGTGTGTTTCATGGATGAGTATTGTGCTGTGTGTTTCCGTTCATAAATGGAATTAAATTCCAGGCTCTCTGTCTGCCTATAAGAAAGACATCATTTCAGGTAAACGCAATCACTTTTCAGCTCAAATGAATATAAATCGTTTACGAAGCTCACACGTTTCTTGCTCTTAACTGAAAAGCATTGGATGTTAGATGACTTGTGGTTTGTTTCAGTTTCCGAAGCAGAGTTGACCTAGATGTGATCCGTACATGTAGGAAACACCGTTATTTGTTCTGACCACAGTCACGTTTCCTGCACTATTAGAGACTCTAAGAAAGCAAGAGCGTGCTTCTTGCTCTAAAGCAGAGTGTGTTTCATGGAAGAGTATTGTGCTGTGTGTTTCCGTTCAGAAATGGAATTAAATTCCAGGCTCTGTGTCTTCCTACAAGCAAGACATCATGTCAGGTAAATGCATTCACTTTTCAGCTCAAATGAATATAAAACCTTTACGAAGCTCACACGTTTCTCGCTCTTAACTGAAAAGCATTGGATGTTAGATGACTTGTGGTCTGTATCATTTTCAGAAGCAGAGTTGAACTAGCAGTGGTCCATATGTGTAAGAAACACCGTTCTTTTGTTTTGAGCACACTCAAGTTTCATGCTCTATTAGAGACTCTAGAAAGCAAGAGCGTGCTTCTTCCTAAATGAAGAGTGTGTTTCATCGTGAGAACTGTGCTGTGTGTTTCCCTTCAGAAATGGAGTTAAATTACAGGCAATGTGTCTTCCTACAAGCAAGACTTCATTTCACGTAAACTCAGTCACCTTTCAGCTCAAACGAATCTACATCGTTCACGTAGCTCACACGTTTCTTGCTCTTAACTGTAAAGCATTGGATGTTAGAGAACCTGTGGTGTGTATCAGTTTCAAAAGCAGAGTTGAACTAGATATGGTCCGTATGTGTAGGAAACACCGTTCGTTTTTCTGAGTACCCTTAATTTTCTGGCTCTATTAGAGACTCTGGAAAGCAAGAGCATGCATCTTGCTCAAAAGCAGAGTGTGTTTCATGGATGAGTACTATGCTGTGTGTTTCCGTTCAGAAATGGAGTTAAATTCCAGGCTCTGAGTCTTCCTATAAGGAAGACATCATTTCAGGTAAACGCAGTCACTTTTCAGCTCAAATGAATATAAATCGTTTACGAAGCTCACACGTTTATCGCTCTTAACTGGAAAGAATTGCATTTTAGAGGAAGTGTGGTTTGTATCAGTTTCAGAAGAAGAGTTGAACTAGATATGGTCTGTATATGTAGGAAACACCGTTATTTTGTTCTGAAAACAGTCACGGTTCCTGCTGTATTAGAGAAACATAGAAAGCAAGAGCATGCTTCTTGCTCTAAAGCAGAGTGTGTTTCATCGTGAGAACTGTGCTGTGTGTTTCCCTTCAGAAATGGATTTAAATCCCAGGCTCTGTACCTTCCTAAAAGCAAGACATCTTTTCAGGTAAACTCAGGCACTTTTCAGCTCAAAGGAAGCTACATCGTTCATGAAGCTCACACGTTTCTCGCTCTTAACTGGAAAGCATTGCATGTTAGAGGAACTGTGGTTTGAATCACATTCAGAAGAAGAGTTGACCTAGATATGGTCCGTATGTGTAGGAAACACCGTTATTTTGTTCTGACCACAGTCACGTTTCCTGCTGTATTAGAGACACATAGAAAGCAAGAGCATACTTCTTACTCTAAAGCAGAGTGTGTTTCATGGATGAGAACTGTGCTGTGTGTTTCCCTTCAGAAATGGAGTTAAAGCCCAGGGTCTGTGCTTCCTACAAGCAAGACATCTTTTCAGGTAAACTCTGTCACTTTTCAGCTCAAAGGAAGCAACATCGTTCACGATGCTCACACGTTTCTCGCTCTTAACTTGAAAGCATTGCATGTTAATGGAACTGTGCTTTGTATCAGTTTCAGAAGATAGGTTGACCTAGATATGGTCCGTATGTGTAGGAAACACCGTTATTTTGTTCTGACCACAGTCACGTTTCCTGCTGTATTAGAGACTCTTTGAAAGAAAGAGTGTGCTTCTTGCTCTAAAGCAGAGTGTGTTTCATCGTGAGAACTGTGCTGTGTGTTTCCCTTCAGAAATGGAGTTAAATCACAGGCTCTTGTCTTCCTACAAGCAAGACTTCGTTTCACGTAAACTCAGTCACCTTTCAGCTCAAACGAATCTACATCGTTCATGTAGCTCACACGTTTCTTGCTCTTAACTGTAAAGCATTGGATTTTAGAGGACCTGTGGTTTGTATCAGTTTCAGAAGTAGAGTTGACCTTGATATGTTCTGTATGTGTAGGAAACACCGATATTTTGTTTTGAGCACAGTCACGTTTCCTGCTCTATTAGAAACTCTTAGAAAGCAAGAGCGTGCTTCTTGCTCTAAAGCAGAGTGTGTTTCATGGATGAGAACTGTGCTGTGTGTTTCCCTTCAGAAAGGGAGTTAAATTCCAGGCTCTGTGTCTTCCTACAAGCAAGACATCATTTCAGGAAAACGCAGTCACTTTTCAGCTCAAATGAATATAAATCGTTTAGGAAGATCACACATTTCTCGCTCTTAACTGAAAAGCATTGGATGTTAAATGACTTGGGGTTTGTATCAGTTTCACAAGCAGAGTTGATCTAGAAATGGTACGTATGTGTAGCAAACACAGTTCTTTTGTTCTGAACACACTCACGGTTCCTGATCTATTAGAGACTCTAGAAAACAAGAGCATGCTTCTTCCTATATGCAGAGTGTGTTTCCTCGTGAGAACAGTGCTGTGTGTTTCCCTTCAGAAATGGAGTTAAATCAGAGGCTCTGTGTCATCCTACAAGCAAGACTTCGTTTCACGTAAACTCAGTCAACTTTCAGCTCAAACGAATCTACATCGTTCACGTAGCTCACACGTTTCTTGCTCCTAATTGTAAAGTGTTGGATGTTAGAGGACCTGTGGTTTGTATCAGTTTCAGAAGAAGAGTTGAACTAGCAATGGTCCGAATGTGTAGGAAACACCGTTCTTTTGTTCTGAGTACCCTCATGTTTCTGGCTCTATTAGAGACTCTGCAAAGAAAGACCATGCTTCTTGCTCTAAAGCAGAGTGTGTTTCATCGTGAGAACTGTGCTGTGTGTTTCCCTTCAGAAATGGAGTTAAATCCCAGGCTCTGTGTCTTCCTACAAGCAAGACATCTTGTCAGGTAAACTCAGTCACTTTTCAGCTCAAAGGAAGCTACATCGTTCACGAAGCTCACACGTTTCTCGCTGTTAACTGCAAAGCATTGCATGTTAGAGGAACTGTGGTTTGTATCACATTCAGAAGAAGAGTTGACCTAGATATGGTCCGTATGTGTAGGAAACTCCTTTATTTTGTTCTGACCACAGTAACGTTTCCTGCTGTATTAGAGACACATAGAAGGCAAGAGCATGCTTCTTGCTCTAAAGCAGAGTGTGTTTCATGGATGAGAACTGTGCTGTGTGTTTCCCTTCAGAAATGGAGTTAAATCACAGGCTCTGTATCTTCCTACAAGCAAGACTTCGTTTCACGTAAACTCAGTCAACTTTCAGCTCAAACGAATCTACATCGTTCACGTAGCTCACACGTTTCTTGCTCTTAACTGTAAAGCATTGGATGTTAGAGAACCTGTGGTGTGTATCAGTTTCAGAAGCAGAGTTGAACTAGATATGGTCCGTATGTGTAGGAAACACAGTTATTTTTTCTGAGTACCCTTAATTTTCTGGCTCTATTAGAGACTCTGGAAAGCAAGAGCATGCATCTTGCTCAAAAGCAGAGTGTGTTTCATGGATGAGTACTATGCTGTGTGTTTCCGTTCAGAAATGGAGTTAAATTCCAGGCTCTGAGTCTTCCTATAAGGAAGACATCATTTCAGGTAAACGCAGTCACTTTTCAGCTCAAATGAATATAAATCGTTTACGAAGCTCACACGTTTATCGCTCTTAACTGGAAAGAATTGCATTTTAGAGGAAGTGTGGTTTGTATCAGTTTCAGAAGAAGAGTTGAACTAGATATGGTCTGTATATGTAGGAAACACCATTATTTTGTTCTGAAAACAGTCACGGTTCCTGCTATATTAGAGACACATAGAAAGCAAGAGCATGCTTCTTGCTCTAAAGCAGAGTTTGTTTCATGGATGAGAACTGTGCTGTGTGTTTCCATTCAGAAATGGAGATAAATCCCAGGCTCTGTACCTTCCTACAAGCAAGACATCTTTTCAGGTAAACTCAGTCACTTTTCAGCTCAAAGGAAGCTACATCGTTCATGAAGCTCACACGTTTCTCGCTCTTAACTGGAAAGCATTGCATGTTAGAGGAACTGTGGTTTGTATCACATTCAGAAGAAGAGTTGACCTAGATATGGTCCGTATGTGTAGGAAACACCGTTATTTTGTTCTGACCACAGTCACGTTTCCTGCTGTATTAGAGACACATAGAAAGCAAGAGCATGCATCTTGCTCTAAAGCAGAGTGTGTTTCATGGATGAGAACTGTGCTGTGTGTTTCCCTTCAGAAATGGAATTAAAGCCCAGGGTCTGTGCTTCCTACAAGCAAGACATCTTTTCAGGTAAACTCTGTCACTTTTCAGCTCAAAGGAAGCAACATCGTTCACGATGCTCACTCGTTTCTCGCTCTTAACTTGAAAGCATTGCATGTTAATGGAACTGTGCTTTGTATCAGTTTCAGAAGATGAGTTGACCTAGATATGGTCCGTATGTGTAGGAAACACCGTTATTTTGTTCTGACCACAGTCACGTTTCCTGCTGTATTAGAGACTCTTTGAAAGCAAGAGTGTGCTTCTTGCTCTAAAGCAGAGTGTGTTTCATGGATGAGAACTGGGCTGTGTGTTTCCCTTCAGAAAGGGAGTTAAATTCCAGGCTCTGTGTCTTCCTACAAGCAAGACATCATGTCAGGTAAATGTAGTCACTTTTCAGCTCAAATGAATATAAATCCTTTATGAAGCTCACATGTTTCTCGCTCTTAACTGAAAAGCATTGGATGTTAGATGACTTGTGGTTTGTATCAGTTTCAGAAGCAGAGTTGAACTAGCAGTGGTCCGTATGTGTAAGAAACACCGTTCTTTTATCTGAGCACACTCAATTTTCCTGCTCTATTAGAAACTCTAGAAAGCAAGAGCATGCTTCTTCCTATACGCAGAATGTGTTTCCTCGTGAGAACAGTGCTGTGTGTTTCCCTTCAGAAATGGAGTTAAATCACAGGCTCTGTATCTTCCTACAAGCAAGACTTCGTTTCACGTAAACTCAGTCAACTTTCAGCTGAAAAGAAGCTACATCGTTCACGTTGCTCAGACGTTTCTCACTCTTAACTGAAAAGCATAGGATGTTAGAAGACTTTTGGTTTGTATCTGTTTTAGAAGCAGAGTTGAACAAGCATAGGTCTGTACGTGTAGGAAACACCGTTCTTTTG
The DNA here is from genome assembly GCA_949786385.1 of Onychomys leucogaster. Taxonomy (NCBI): domain Eukaryota; kingdom Metazoa; phylum Chordata; class Mammalia; order Rodentia; family Cricetidae; genus Onychomys; species Onychomys leucogaster. Next base: position 505,659 of record CATKUP010000061.1, read on the forward strand.
TTCTGAGCACACTCAAGTTTCCTGCTCTATTAGAGACTCTAGAAAGCAAGAGTGTGATTCTTCCTAAACGCAGAGTGTATTTCATCGTGAGAACTGTGCTGTGTGTTTCCCTTCAGAAATGGTGTTAAATCCCAGGCTCTGTGTCTTCCTTCAAGCAAGACCTCTTTTCTGGTAAACGCAGTCACTTTACAGCTCCAATGAATATAAATCGTTACGAAACTCAAACGTTTCTTGCTCTGAACTGAAAAGCATTGGAAGTTAGATGACTTGTGGTTTGTATCAGTTTCAGAAGCAGAGTTGACATAGATATGGTCTGTATGTGTAGGAAACACCGTTATTTTGTTCTAACCACAGTCACGTTTCCTGCTGTATTAGAGACACATAGAAAGCAAGAGCATGCTTCTTGCTCTAAAGCAGAGTGTGTTTCATGAATGAGAACTGTGCTGTGTGTTTCCCTTCAGAAATGGAGTTAAAGCCCAGGGTCTGTGCTTCCTACAAGCAAGACATCTTTTCAGGTAAACTCTGTCACTTTTCAGCTCAAAGGAAGCAACATCGTTCACGATGCTCACACGTTTCTCGCTCTTAACTTGAAAGCATTGCATGTTAATGGAACTGTGCTTAGTATCAGTTTCAGAAGATGAGTTGACCTAGATATGGGCCGTATGTGTAGGAAACACCGTTATTTTGTTCTGACCACAGTCACGTTTCCTGCTGTATTAGAGACTCTTTGAAAGCAAGAGTGTGCTTCTTGCTCTAAAGCAGAGTGTGTTTCATGGATGAGAACTGGGCTGTGTGTTTCCCTTCAGAAATGGAGTTAAATTCCAGGCTCTGTTTCTATCTACAAGCAAGACATCATTTCAGGTAAACACAGTCACTTTTCAGCTCAAATGAATATAAATCGTTCACGAAGATCACACGTTTCTCGCTCTTAACTGAAAAACATTGGATATTAGATGACTTGTGGTTCGTATCAGTTTCAGAAGCAGATTTGAACTAGCAATGGTCCGTATGTGTAGGAAACACTGTTGTTTTGTACTGAGCACACTCACGTTTCATGCTCTATTAGAGACTCTAGAAAGCAAGAGCGTGCTTCTTCCTAAACGCAGAGAGTGTTTCATCGTGAGAACTGTGGTGTGTGTTTCCCTTCAGAAATGTAGTTAAATCACAGGCTCTTGTCTTCCTACAAGCAAGACTTCGTTTTACGTAAACTCAGTCAACTTTCAGCTCAAATGAAGCTACATCGTTCATGTAGCTCACACGTTTTTTGCTCCTAACTGTAAAGCATTGGATGTTAGAGGACCTGTGATTTGTATCAGTTTCAGAAGAAGAGTTGAACTAGCAATGGTCTGTTTGTGTAGGAAACACCGATCTTTTGTTCTGAGTACCCTCAAGTTTCTGGCTCTATTAGAGACTCTGCAAAGAAAGAGCAGGCTTCTTGCTCTAAAGCAGAGTGTGTTTCATCGTGAGAACTGTGCTGTGTGTTTCCCTTCAGAAATGGAGTTAAATACCAGGCTCTGTGTCTTCCTACAAGCAAGACATCTTTTCAGGTAAACTCACTCACTTTTCAGCTCAAAGGAAGCTACATCGTTCACGAAGCTCACACGTTTCTTGGTCTTAACTTGAAAGCATTGCATGTTAATGGAACTGTGCTTTGTATCAATTTCAGAAAAAGAGTTGACCTAGATATGGTCCGTATGTGTAGGAAACACCGTTATTTTGTTCTGACCACAGTCACGTTTCCGGCTGTATTAGAGAATCTTAGAAAGCAAGTGTGTGCTTCTTGCTCTAAAGCAGAGTGTGTTTCATGGATGAGAACTGTGCTGTGTGTTTCCCTTCAGAAAGGGAGTTAAATTCCAGGCTCTGTGTCTTCCTACAAGCAAGACATCATTTCAGGAAAACGCAGTCACTTTTCAGCTCAAATGAATATAAATCGTTTAGGAAGATCACACGTTTCTCGCTCTTAACTGAAAAGCATTGGATGTTAGATGACTTGGGGTTTCTATCAGTTTCACAAGGAGAGTTGAACTAGAAATGGTACGTATGTGTAGGAAACACAGTTCTTTTGTTCTGATCACACTCACGGTTCCTGCTCTATTAGAGACTCTAGAAAGCAAGAGCATGCTTCTTCCTATACGCAGAGTGTGTTTCCTCGTGAGAACAGTGCTGTGTGTTTCCCTTCAGAAATGGAGTTAAATCAGAGGCTCTGTGTCATCCTACAAGCAAGACTTCGTTTCACGTAAACTCAGTCAACTTTCAGCTCAAACGAATCTACATCGTTCACGTAGCTCACACGTTTCTTGCTCCTAATTGTAAAGTGTTGGATGTTAGAGGACCTGTGGTTTGTATCAGTTTCAGAAGAAGAGTTGAACTAGCAATGGTCCGAATGTGTAGGAAACACCGTTCTTTTGTTCTGAGTACCCTCAAGTTTCTGGCTCTATTAGAGACTCTGCAAAGAAAGACCATGCTTCTTGCTCTAAAGCAGAGTGTGTTTCATCGTGAGAACTGTGCTGTGTGTTTCCCTTCAGAAATGGAGTTAAATCCCAGGCTCTTTATCTTCCTACAAGCTAGACATCTTTTCAGGTAAACTCAGTCACTTTTCAGCTCATAGGAAGCTACATCGTTTACAACGTTCAAACGTTTCTCACTCTTAACTGAACAGCATTGGATGTTAGAGGACCTGTGGTGTGTATCAGTTTCAGAAGCAGAGTTGAACTAGCAATAGTCCGTATGTGTAGGAAACACCATTCTTTTGTTCTGAGTACCCTCATGTTTCTGGCTCTATTAGAGACTCTAGAAAGCAAGAGCATGCTTCTTTCTCTAAAGCAGAGTGTGTTTCATGGATGAGTATTGTGCTGTGTGTTTCCGTTCATAAATGGAATTAAATTCCAGGCTCTCTGTCTGCCTATAAGAAAGACATCATTTCAGGTAAACGCAATCACTTTTCAGCTCAAATGAATATAAATCGTTTACGAAGCTCACACGTTTCTTGCTCTTAACTGAAAAGCATTGGATGTTAGATGACTTGTGGTTTGTTTCAGTTTCCGAAGCAGAGTTGACCTAGATATGATCCGTACATGTAGGAAACACCGTTATTTGTTCTGACCACAGTCACGTTTCCTGCACTATTAGAGACTCTAAGAAAGCAAGAGCGTGCTTCTTGCTCTAAAGCAGAGTGTGTTTCATGGAAGAGTATTGTGCTGTGTGTTTCCGTTCAGAAATGGAATTAAATTCCAGGCTCTGTGTCTTCCTACAAGCAAGACATCATGTCAGGTAAATGCATTCACTTTTCAGCTCAAATGAATATAAAACCTTTACGAAGCTCACACGTTTCTCGCTCTTAACTGAAAAGCATTGGATGTTAGATGACTTGTGGTCTGTATCATTTTCAGAAGCAGAGTTGAACTAGCAGTGGTCCATATGTGTAAGAAACACCGTTCTTTTGTTTTGAGCACACTCAAGTTTCATGCTCTATTAGAGACTCTAGAAAGCAAGAGCGTGCTTCTTCCTAAATGAAGAGTGTGTTTCATCGTGAGAACTGTGCTGTGTGTTTCCCTTCAGAAATGGAGTTAAATTACAGGCAATGTGTCTTCCTACAAGCAAGACTTCATTTCACGTAAACTCAGTCACCTTTCAGCTCAAACGAATCTACATCGTTCACGTAGCTCACACGTTTCTTGCTCTTAACTGTAAAGCATTGGATGTTAGAGAACCTGTGGTGTGTATCAGTTTCAAAAGCAGAGTTGAACTAGATATGGTCCGTATGTGTAGGAAACACCGTTCGTTTTTCTGAGTACCCTTAATTTTCTGGCTCTATTAGAGACTCTGGAAAGCAAGAGCATGCATCTTGCTCAAAAGCAGAGTGTGTTTCATGGATGAGTACTATGCTGTGTGTTTCCGTTCAGAAATGGAGTTAAATTCCAGGCTCTGAGTCTTCCTATAAGGAAGACATCATTTCAGGTAAACGCAGTCACTTTTCAGCTCAAATGAATATAAATCGTTTACGAAGCTCACACGTTTATCGCTCTTAACTGGAAAGAATTGCATTTTAGAGGAAGTGTGGTTTGTATCAGTTTCAGAAGAAGAGTTGAACTAGATATGGTCTGTATATGTAGGAAACACCGTTATTTTGTTCTGAAAACAGTCACGGTTCCTGCTGTATTAGAGAAACATAGAAAGCAAGAGCATGCTTCTTGCTCTAAAGCAGAGTGTGTTTCATCGTGAGAACTGTGCTGTGTGTTTCCCTTCAGAAATGGATTTAAATCCCAGGCTCTGTACCTTCCTAAAAGCAAGACATCTTTTCAGGTAAACTCAGGCACTTTTCAGCTCAAAGGAAGCTACATCGTTCATGAAGCTCACACGTTTCTCGCTCTTAACTGGAAAGCATTGCATGTTAGAGGAACTGTGGTTTGAATCACATTCAGAAGAAGAGTTGACCTAGATATGGTCCGTATGTGTAGGAAACACCGTTATTTTGTTCTGACCACAGTCACGTTTCCTGCTGTATTAGAGACACATAGAAAGCAAGAGCATACTTCTTACTCTAAAGCAGAGTGTGTTTCATGGATGAGAACTGTGCTGTGTGTTTCCCTTCAGAAATGGAGTTAAAGCCCAGGGTCTGTGCTTCCTACAAGCAAGACATCTTTTCAGGTAAACTCTGTCACTTTTCAGCTCAAAGGAAGCAACATCGTTCACGATGCTCACACGTTTCTCGCTCTTAACTTGAAAGCATTGCATGTTAATGGAACTGTGCTTTGTATCAGTTTCAGAAGATAGGTTGACCTAGATATGGTCCGTATGTGTAGGAAACACCGTTATTTTGTTCTGACCACAGTCACGTTTCCTGCTGTATTAGAGACTCTTTGAAAGAAAGAGTGTGCTTCTTGCTCTAAAGCAGAGTGTGTTTCATCGTGAGAACTGTGCTGTGTGTTTCCCTTCAGAAATGGAGTTAAATCACAGGCTCTTGTCTTCCTACAAGCAAGACTTCGTTTCACGTAAACTCAGTCACCTTTCAGCTCAAACGAATCTACATCGTTCATGTAGCTCACACGTTTCTTGCTCTTAACTGTAAAGCATTGGATTTTAGAGGACCTGTGGTTTGTATCAGTTTCAGAAGTAGAGTTGACCTTGATATGTTCTGTATGTGTAGGAAACACCGATATTTTGTTTTGAGCACAGTCACGTTTCCTGCTCTATTAGAAACTCTTAGAAAGCAAGAGCGTGCTTCTTGCTCTAAAGCAGAGTGTGTTTCATGGATGAGAACTGTGCTGTGTGTTTCCCTTCAGAAAGGGAGTTAAATTCCAGGCTCTGTGTCTTCCTACAAGCAAGACATCATTTCAGGAAAACGCAGTCACTTTTCAGCTCAAATGAATATAAATCGTTTAGGAAGATCACACATTTCTCGCTCTTAACTGAAAAGCATTGGATGTTAAATGACTTGGGGTTTGTATCAGTTTCACAAGCAGAGTTGATCTAGAAATGGTACGTATGTGTAGCAAACACAGTTCTTTTGTTCTGAACACACTCACGGTTCCTGATCTATTAGAGACTCTAGAAAACAAGAGCATGCTTCTTCCTATATGCAGAGTGTGTTTCCTCGTGAGAACAGTGCTGTGTGTTTCCCTTCAGAAATGGAGTTAAATCAGAGGCTCTGTGTCATCCTACAAGCAAGACTTCGTTTCACGTAAACTCAGTCAACTTTCAGCTCAAACGAATCTACATCGTTCACGTAGCTCACACGTTTCTTGCTCCTAATTGTAAAGTGTTGGATGTTAGAGGACCTGTGGTTTGTATCAGTTTCAGAAGAAGAGTTGAACTAGCAATGGTCCGAATGTGTAGGAAACACCGTTCTTTTGTTCTGAGTACCCTCATGTTTCTGGCTCTATTAGAGACTCTGCAAAGAAAGACCATGCTTCTTGCTCTAAAGCAGAGTGTGTTTCATCGTGAGAACTGTGCTGTGTGTTTCCCTTCAGAAATGGAGTTAAATCCCAGGCTCTGTGTCTTCCTACAAGCAAGACATCTTGTCAGGTAAACTCAGTCACTTTTCAGCTCAAAGGAAGCTACATCGTTCACGAAGCTCACACGTTTCTCGCTGTTAACTGCAAAGCATTGCATGTTAGAGGAACTGTGGTTTGTATCACATTCAGAAGAAGAGTTGACCTAGATATGGTCCGTATGTGTAGGAAACTCCTTTATTTTGTTCTGACCACAGTAACGTTTCCTGCTGTATTAGAGACACATAGAAGGCAAGAGCATGCTTCTTGCTCTAAAGCAGAGTGTGTTTCATGGATGAGAACTGTGCTGTGTGTTTCCCTTCAGAAATGGAGTTAAATCACAGGCTCTGTATCTTCCTACAAGCAAGACTTCGTTTCACGTAAACTCAGTCAACTTTCAGCTCAAACGAATCTACATCGTTCACGTAGCTCACACGTTTCTTGCTCTTAACTGTAAAGCATTGGATGTTAGAGAACCTGTGGTGTGTATCAGTTTCAGAAGCAGAGTTGAACTAGATATGGTCCGTATGTGTAGGAAACACAGTTATTTTTTCTGAGTACCCTTAATTTTCTGGCTCTATTAGAGACTCTGGAAAGCAAGAGCATGCATCTTGCTCAAAAGCAGAGTGTGTTTCATGGATGAGTACTATGCTGTGTGTTTCCGTTCAGAAATGGAGTTAAATTCCAGGCTCTGAGTCTTCCTATAAGGAAGACATCATTTCAGGTAAACGCAGTCACTTTTCAGCTCAAATGAATATAAATCGTTTACGAAGCTCACACGTTTATCGCTCTTAACTGGAAAGAATTGCATTTTAGAGGAAGTGTGGTTTGTATCAGTTTCAGAAGAAGAGTTGAACTAGATATGGTCTGTATATGTAGGAAACACCATTATTTTGTTCTGAAAACAGTCACGGTTCCTGCTATATTAGAGACACATAGAAAGCAAGAGCATGCTTCTTGCTCTAAAGCAGAGTTTGTTTCATGGATGAGAACTGTGCTGTGTGTTTCCATTCAGAAATGGAGATAAATCCCAGGCTCTGTACCTTCCTACAAGCAAGACATCTTTTCAGGTAAACTCAGTCACTTTTCAGCTCAAAGGAAGCTACATCGTTCATGAAGCTCACACGTTTCTCGCTCTTAACTGGAAAGCATTGCATGTTAGAGGAACTGTGGTTTGTATCACATTCAGAAGAAGAGTTGACCTAGATATGGTCCGTATGTGTAGGAAACACCGTTATTTTGTTCTGACCACAGTCACGTTTCCTGCTGTATTAGAGACACATAGAAAGCAAGAGCATGCATCTTGCTCTAAAGCAGAGTGTGTTTCATGGATGAGAACTGTGCTGTGTGTTTCCCTTCAGAAATGGAATTAAAGCCCAGGGTCTGTGCTTCCTACAAGCAAGACATCTTTTCAGGTAAACTCTGTCACTTTTCAGCTCAAAGGAAGCAACATCGTTCACGATGCTCACTCGTTTCTCGCTCTTAACTTGAAAGCATTGCATGTTAATGGAACTGTGCTTTGTATCAGTTTCAGAAGATGAGTTGACCTAGATATGGTCCGTATGTGTAGGAAACACCGTTATTTTGTTCTGACCACAGTCACGTTTCCTGCTGTATTAGAGACTCTTTGAAAGCAAGAGTGTGCTTCTTGCTCTAAAGCAGAGTGTGTTTCATGGATGAGAACTGGGCTGTGTGTTTCCCTTCAGAAAGGGAGTTAAATTCCAGGCTCTGTGTCTTCCTACAAGCAAGACATCATGTCAGGTAAATGTAGTCACTTTTCAGCTCAAATGAATATAAATCCTTTATGAAGCTCACATGTTTCTCGCTCTTAACTGAAAAGCATTGGATGTTAGATGACTTGTGGTTTGTATCAGTTTCAGAAGCAGAGTTGAACTAGCAGTGGTCCGTATGTGTAAGAAACACCGTTCTTTTATCTGAGCACACTCAATTTTCCTGCTCTATTAGAAACTCTAGAAAGCAAGAGCATGCTTCTTCCTATACGCAGAATGTGTTTCCTCGTGAGAACAGTGCTGTGTGTTTCCCTTCAGAAATGGAGTTAAATCACAGGCTCTGTATCTTCCTACAAGCAAGACTTCGTTTCACGTAAACTCAGTCAACTTTCAGCTGAAAAGAAGCTACATCGTTCACGTTGCTCAGACGTTTCTCACTCTTAACTGAAAAGCATAGGATGTTAGAAGACTTTTGGTTTGTATCTGTTTTAGAAGCAGAGTTGAACAAGCATAGGTCTGTACGTGTAGGAAACACCGTTCTTTTGTTCTGAGCACACTCAAGTTTCCTGCTCTATTAGAGACTCTAGAAAGCAAGAGTGTGATTCTTCCTAAACGCAGAGTGTATTTCATCGTGAGAACTGTGCTGTGTGTTTCCCTTCAGAAATGGTGTTAAATCCCAGGCTCTGTGTCTTCCTTCAAGCAAGACCTCTTTTCTGGTAAACGCAGTCACTTTACAGCTCCAATGAATATAAATCGTTATGAAACTCACACGTTTCTTGCTCTGAACTGAAAAGCATTGGAAGTTAGATGACTTGTGGTTTGTATCAGTTTCAGAAGCAGAGTTGACATAGATATGGTCTGTATGTGTAGGAAACACCGTTATTTTGTTCTAACCACAGTCACGTTTCCTGCTGTATTAGAGACACATAGAAAGCAAGAGCATGCTTCTTGCTCTAAAGCAGAGTGTGTTTCATGAATGAGAACTGTGCTGTGTGTTTCCCTTCAGAAATGGAGTTAAAGCCCAGGGTCTGTGCTTCCTACAAGCAAGACATCTTTTCAGGTAAACTCTGTCACTTTTCAGCTCAAAGGAAGCAACATCGTTCACGATGCTCACACGTTTCTCGCTCTTAACTTGAAAGCATTGCATGTTAATGGAACTGTGCTTAGTATCAGTTTCAGAAGATGAGTTGACCTAGATATGGGCCGTATGTGTAGGAAACACCGTTATTTTGTTCTGACCACAGTCACGTTTCCTGCTGTATTAGAGACTCTTTGAAAGCAAGAGTGTGCTTCTTGCTCTAAAGCAGAGTGTGTTTCATGGATGAGAACTGGGCTGTGTGTTTCCCTTCAGAAATGGAGTTAAATTCCAGGCTCTGTTTCTATCTACAAGCAAGACATCATTTCAGGTAAACACAGTCACTTTTCAGCTCAAATGAATATAAATCGTTCACGAAGATCACACGTTTCTCGCTCTTAACTGAAAAACATTGGATATTAGATGACTTGTGGTTCGTATCAGTTTCAGAAGCAGATTTGAACTAGCAATGGTCCGTATGTGTAGGAAACACTGTTGTTTTGTACTGAGCACACTCACGTTTCATGCTCTATTAGAGACTCTAGAAAGCAAGAGCGTGCTTCTTCCTAAACGCAGAGTGTGTTTCATCGTGAGAACTGTGGTGTGTGTTTCCCTTCAGAAATGGAGTTAAATCACAGGCTCTTGTCTTCCTACAAGCAAGACTTCGTTTTACGTAAACTCAGTCAACTTTCAGCTCAAATGAAGCTACATCGTTCATGTAGCTCACACGTTTTTTGCTCCTAACTGTAAAGCGTTGGATGTTAGAGGACCTGTGATTTGTATCAGTTTCAGAAGAAGAGTTGAACTAGCAATGGTCTGTTTGTGTAGGAAACACCGATCTTTTGTTCTGAGTACCCTCAAGTTTCTGGCTCTATTAGAGACTCTGCAAAGAAAGAGCAGGCTTCTTGCTCTAAAGCAGAGTGTGTTTCATCGTGAGAACTGTGCTGTGTGTTTCCCTTCAGAAATGGAGTTAAATACCAGGCTCTGTGTCTTCCTACAAGCAAGACATCTTTTCAGGTAAACTCAGTCACTTTTCAGCTCAAAGGAAGCTACATCGTTCACGAAGCTCACACGTTTCTTGGTCTTAACTTGAAAGCATTGCATGTTAATGGAACTGTGCTTTGTATCAATTTCAGAAAAAGAGTTGACCTAGATATGGTCTGTATGTGTAGGAAACACCGTTATTTTGTTCTGACCACAGTCACGTTTCCGGCTGTATTAGAGAATCTTAGAAAGCAAGTGTGTGCTTCTTGCTCTAAAGCAGAGTGTGTTTCATGGATGAGAACTGTGCTGTGTGTTTCCCTTCAGAAAGGGAGTTAAATTCCAGGCTCTGTGTCTTCCTACAAGCAAGACATCATGTCAGGTAAATGCAGTCACATTTCAGCTCAAATGAATATAAATCCTTTATGAAGCTCACATGTTTCTCGCTCTTAACTGAAAAGCATTGGATGTTAGATGACTCGTGGTTTGTATCAGTTTCAGAAGCAGAGTTGAACTAGCAGTGGTCCGTATGTGTAAGAAACACCGTTCTTTTATCTGAGCACACTCAAGTTTCCTGCTCTATTAGAAACTCTAGAAAGCAAGAGCATGCTTCTTCCTATACGCAGAATGTGTTTCCTCGTGACAACAGTGCTGTGTGTTTCCCTTCAGAAATGGAGTTAAATCACAGGCTCTGTATCTTCCTACAAGCAAGACTTTGTTTAACGTAAACTCAGTCAACTTTCAGCTGAAAAGAAGCTACATCGTTCACGTTGCTCACACGTTACTTGCTCCTAACTGTAAAGCGTTGGATGTTAGAGAACCTGTGGTGTTTATCAGTTTCAGAAGCAGAGTTGAACTAGCAATGGTCCGTATGTGTAGGAAACACCGTTCTTTTGTTATGAGTACCCACAAGTTTCTGGCTCTATTAGAGACTCTGCAAAGAAAGAGCATGCTTCTTGCTCTAAAGCAGAGTGTGTTTCATCATGAGAACTGTGCTGTTTGTTTCCCTTCAGAAAGGGAGTTAAATTCCAGGCTCTGTGTCTTCCTACAAGCAAGACATCATTTCAGGAAAACGCAGTCACTTTTCTGCTCAAATGAATGTAAATCGTTTACGAAGATCACAAGTTTCTCACTTTTAACTGAAAAGCATAGGATGTTAGATGACTTTTGGTTTGTATCAGTTTCAGAAGCAGAGTTGAACTAGCAGTGGTCTGTATGTGTAGGAAACACCGTTCTTTTGTTCTGTGCACAGTCAAGTTTCCTGCTCTATTAGAGACTCTAGAAAGCAAGAGCGTGATTCTTCCTAAACGCAGAGTGTATTTCATCGTGAGAACTGTGCTGTGTGTTTCCCTTCAGAAATGGTGTTAAATCCCAGGCTCTGTGTCTTCCTTCAAGCAAGACCTCTTTTCAGGTAAACGCAGTCACTTTACAGCTCCAATGAATATAAATCGTTTACGAAACTCACACGTTTCTTGCTCTGAACTGAAAAGCATTGGAAGTTAGATGACTTGGGGTTTGTATCAGTTTCCGAAGCAGAGTTGACCTAGATATGGTCTGTATGTGTAGGTAACACCATTAATTTATTCTAACCACTGTCATGTTTCCTGCTGTATTAGAGACACAGAGAAAGCAAGAGCATGCTTCTTGCTCTAAAGCAGAGTGTATTTCATGAATGAGAACTGTGCTGTGTGTTTCCCTTCAGAAATGGAGTTAAATCCCAGGCTCTGTGACTTCCTACAAGCAAGACATGTTTTCAGGTAAACTAAGTCACTTTTCAGCTCTAAGGAAGTTACATCATTCACGAAGCTCACAAGTTTCTCACTCTTAATTGGAAAGCATTGCATGTTAGAGGAACAGTGGTTTGTATCAGTTTCACAAGCAGAGTTGAACTAGCTATGGGCCGTATGTGTAGGAAACACCGTTCTTTGTTCTGAGCACACTCACATTTCCTGCACTATTAGAGACTCTAGAAAGCAAGAGCGTGCTTCTTCCTATACGCAGAGTGTGTTTCCTCGTGAGAACTGTGCTGTGTGTTTCCCTTCAGAAAGGGAGTTAAATCCCAGGCTCTGTGTCTTCCTAAAGGCAAGACATCATTTCAAGTAAACGCAGTCAATTTTCAGCTCAAATGAATATAAATCGTTTACGAAGGTCACACGTTACTTGCTCTTAACGTAAAAGCATTGGATGTTAGATGACTTGTGGTTTGGATCAGATTCAGAAGCAGAGTTGAACTAGCAATGGTCCGTATATGTAGGAAACACCGTTATTTTGTCCAGAGCACCCTCATTTTTCTGGCTCTATTAGAGACTCTAGAAAGCAAGAGCATGCTTCGTGCTCTAAAGCAGAGTGTTTTTCATGGAGGAGAACTGTGCTGGGTGTTTCCCCTCAGAAAGGGATTTAAATCCCAGGCTCTGTATCTTCCTATAAGCAAGATATCTTTTCAGGTAAACTCAGACACTTTTAAGCTCAAAGGAAGCTGCATCGTTCACAAAGCTCACACGTTTCTCGCTCTTAACTGGAAAGAATTGCATGTTAGAGGAAGTGTAGTTTGTATCAGTTTCAGAAGAAGAGTTGACCTAGATATGGTCTGTATGTGTAGGAAACACCGTTATTTTGTTCTGAACGCAGTCACGTTTCCTGCTCTATTAGAGACTCTTAGAAAGCAAGAGCGTGCTTCTTGCTCTAAAGCAGAGGGTGTTTCATGGATGAGATCTGTGCTGTGTGTTTCCCTTCAGAAAGGGAGTTAAATTCCAGGCTCTGTGTCTTCCTACAAGCAAGAAATCATTTCAGGTAAACGCAGTCAATTTTCAGCTCAAATGAATATAAATCATTTACGAAGGTCCCACGTTACTTGCTCTTAACTGAAAAGCATTGGAAGTTAGATGACTTGTGGTTTGTATCAGATTCAGAAGAAGAATTGAACTAGCAATGATCCGTACATGTAGGAAACACCGTTATTTTGTTCTGACCACAGTCACCTTTCCTGCTCTATTAGAGACTTTTAGAAAGCAAGAGCTTGCTTCTTGCTCTAAAGCAGAGTGTGTTTCATGGATGAGAACTGTGCTGTGTGTTTCCCTTCAGAAAGGAAGTTAAATTCCAGGCTCTGTGTCCTCCTACAAGCAAGACATCATTTCAGGTAAATGCAGTCACTGTTCAGCTCAAATGAATATAAATCCTTTACGAAGCTCACACGTTTCTCGCTCTTAACTGAAAAGCATTGGATGTTAGATGACTTGTGGTTTGTATCAGTTTCAGAAGCAGAGTTGATCTAGCAATGGTCCATATATGTAGGAAACACCGTTATTTTGTTCAGAGCACCCTCAAATTTCTGGCTCTATTAGAGACTCTGGAAAGCAAGAGCATGCATCGTGCTCAAAAGCAGAGTGTGTTTCATTAATGAGAACTGTGCTGTGTGTTTCCCTTCAGTAATGGAGTTACATCAGAGGCTCTGTGTAATCCTACAAGCAAGACATGTTTTCAGGTAAACTAAGTCACTTTTCATCTCAAAGGAAGTTACATCGTTCACGAAGCTCACAAGTTTCTCACTCTTAACTGGAAAGCATTGCATGTTAGAGGAACTGTGGTTTGTATCAGTTTCAGAAGCAGAGTTGAACTAGCTATGGTCCGTATGTGTAGGAAACACCGTTCTTTTGTTCTGAGCACACTCACATTTCCTGCACTATTAGAGACTCTAGAAAGCAAGAGCGTGCTTCTTCCTATAAGCAGAGTGTGTTTCCTCGTGAGAACTATGCTGTGTGTTTCCCTTCAGAAATGGAGTTAAATCCCAGGCTCTGTGTCTTCCTCCAAGCAAGACATCATTTCAAGTAAACGCAGTCAATTTTCAGCTCAAATGAATATAAATCGTTTACGAAGGTCACACGTTACTTGCTCTTAACTGAAAAGCATTGGATGTTAGATGACTTGTGGTTTCGATCAGTTTCAGAAGCAGAGTTGATCTAGCTATGGTCCGTATATGTAGGAAACACCGTTATTTTGTTCAGAGCACCCTCATGTTTCTGGCTCTATTAGAGACTCTGGAAAGCAAGAGCATGCATTGTACTCAAAAGCAGAGTGTGCTTCATGGAGGAGTATTGTGCTGTGTGTTTCCCTTCAGAAATGGAGTTAAATCCCAGGCTCTGTGTCTTCCTACAAGCAAGGCATGTTTTCAGGTAAACTCAGACACTTTTGAACTCAAAGGAAGCTACATCGTTCACAAAGCTCACACGTTTCTCGCTCTTAACTGGAAAGAATTGCATGTTAGAGGAAGTGTAGTTTGTATCAGTTTCAGAAGAAGAGTTGACCTAGATATGGTCTGTATGTGTAGGAAACACCGTAATTTTGTTCTGACCACAGTCACCTTTCCTGCTCTCTTAGAGACTCTTAGAAAGCAAGAGCGTGCTTCTTGCTCTAAAGCAGAGGGTGTTTCAGGGATGAGAACTGTGCTGTGTGTTTCCCTTCAGAAATGGAGTTAAATCCCAGGCTCTGTGACTTCCTACAAGCAAGACATGTTTTCAGGTAAACTAAGTCACTTTTCAGCTCTAAGGAAGTTACATCATTCACGAAGCTCACAAGTTTCTCACTCTTAATTGGAAAGCATTGCATGTTAGAGGAACAGTGGTTTGTATCAGTTTCACAAGCAGAGTTGAACTAGCTATGGGCCGTATGTGTAGGAAACACCGTTCTTTGTTCTGAGCACACTCACATTTCCTGCACTATTAGAGACTCTAGAAAGCAAGAGCGTGCTTCTTCCTATACGCAGAGTGTGTTTCCTCGTGAGAACTGTGCTGTGTGTTTCCCTTCAGAAAGGGAGTTAAATCCCAGGCTCTGTGTCTTCCTAAAGGCAAGACATCATTTCAAGTAAACGCAGTCAATTTTCAGCTCAAATGAATATAAATCGTTTACGAAGGTCACACGTTACTTGCTCTTAACGTAAAAGCATTGGATGTTAGATGACTTGTGGTTTGGATCAGATTCAGAAGCAGAGTTGAACTAGCAATGGTCCGTATATGTAGGAAACACCGTTATTTTGTCCAGAGCACCCTCATTTTTCTGGCTCTATTAGAGACTCTAGAAAGCAAGAGCATGCTTCGTGCTCTAAAGCAGAGTGTTTTTCATGGAGGAGAACTGTGCTGGGTGTTTCCCCTCAGAAAGGGATTTAAATCCCAGGCTCTGTATCTTCCTATAAGCAAGATATCTTTTCAGGTAAACTCAGACACTTTTAAGCTCAAAGGAAGCTGCATCGTTCACAAAGCTCACACGTTTCTCGCTCTTAACTGGAAAGAATTGCATGTTAGAGGAAGTGTAGTTTGTATCAGTTTCAGAAGAAGAGTTGACCTAGATATGGTATGTATGTGTAGGAAACACCGTTATTTTGTTCTGAACGCAGTCACGTTTCCTGCTCTATTAGAGACTCTTAGAAAGCAAGAGCGTGCTTCTTGCTCTAAAGCAGAGGGTGTTTCATGGATGAGATCTGTGCTGTGTGTTTCCCTTCAGAAAGGGAGTTAAATTCCAGGCTCTGTGTCTTCCTACAAGCAAGAAATCATTTCAGGTAAACGCAGTCAATTTTCAGCTCAAATGAATATAAATCATTTACGAAGGTCCCACGTTACTTGCTCTTAACTGAAAAGCATTGGAAGTTAGATGACTTGTGGTTTGTATCAGATTCAGAAGAAGAATTGAACTAGCAATGATCCGTACATGTAGGAAACACCGTTATTTTGTTCTGACCACAGTCACCTTTCCTGCTCTATTAGAGACTCTTAGAAAGCAAGAGCTTGCTTCTTGCTCTAAAGCAGAGTGTGTTTCATGGATGAGAACTGTGCTGTGTGTTTCCCTTCAGAAAGGAAGTTAAATTCCAGGCTCTGTGTCCTCCTACAAGCAAGACATCATTTCAGGTAAATGCAGTCACTGTTCAGCTCAAATGAATATAAATCCTTTACGAAGCTCACACGTTTCTCGCTCTTAACTGAAAAGCATTGGATGTTAGATGACTTGTGGTTTGTATCAGTTTCAGAAGCAGAGTTGATCTAGCAATGGTCCATATATGTAGGAAACACCGTTATTTTGTTCAGAGCACCCTCAAATTTCTGGCTCTATTAGAGACTCTGGAAAGCAAGAGCATGCATCGTGCTCAAAAGCAGAGTGTGTTTCATTAATGAGAACTGTGCTGTGTGTTTCCCTTCAGTAATGGAGTTACATCAGAGGCTCTGTGTAATCCTACAAGCAAGACATGTTTTCAGGTAAACTAAGTCACTTTTCATCTCAAAGGAAGCTACATCGTTCACGAAGCTCACAAGTTTCTCACTCTTAACTGGAAAGCATTGCATGTTAGAGGAACTGTGGTTTGTATCAGTTTCAGAAGCAGAGTTGAACTAGCTATGGTCCGTATGTGTAGGAAACACCGTTCTTTTGTTCTGAGCACACTCACATTTCCTGCACTATTAGAGACTCTAGAAAGCAAGAGCGTGCTTCTTCCTATAAGCAGAGTGTGTTTCCTCGTGAGAACTATGCTGTGTGTTTCCCTTCAGAAATGGAGTTAAATCCCAGGCTCTGTGTCTTCCTCCAAGCAAGACATCATTTCAAGTAAACGCAGTCAATTTTCAGCTCAAATGAATATAAATCGTTTACGAAGGTCACACGTTACTTGCTCTTAACTGAAAGGCATTGGATGTTAGATGACTTGTGGTTTCGATCAGTTTCAGAAGCAGAGTTGATCTAGCTATGGTCCGTATATGTAGGAAACACCGTTATTTTGTTCAGAGCACCCTCATGTTTCTGGCTCTATTAGAGACTCTGGAAAGCAAGAGCATGCATTGTACTCAAAAGCAGAGTGTGCTTCATGGAGGAGTATTGTGCTGTGTGTTTCCCTTCAGAAATGGAGTTAAATCCCAGGCTCTGTGTCTTCCTACAAGCAAGGCATGTTTTCAGGTAAACTCAGACACTTTTGAACTCAAAGGAAGCTACATCGTTCACAAAGCTCACACGTTTCTCGCTCTTAACTGGAAAGAATTGCATGTTAGAGGAAGTGTAGTTTGTATCAGTTTCAGAAGAAGAGATGACCTAGATATGGTCTGTATGTGTAGGAAATACCATAATTTTGTTCTGACCACAGTCACCTTTCCTGCTCTCTTAGAGACTCTTAGAAAGCAAGAGCGTGCTTCTTGCTCTAAAGCAGAGGGTGTTTCAGGGATGAGAACTGTGCTGTGTGTTTCCCTTCAGAAATGGAGTTAAATCCCAGGCTCTGTGTCTTCCTATAAGCAAGACATGTTTTCAGGTAAACTCAGTCACTTTTCAGCTCAAAGGAAGCTACATCGTTCACGAAGCTCACAAGTTTCTCACGCTTAACTGGATAGCATTGCATGTTAGAGGAACTGTGGTGTGTATCAGTTTCAGAAGAAGAGTTGACTTAGATATTGTCCGTATGTGTAGGAAACACCGTTATTTTGTTTTGAATACAGTCACGTTTCCTGCTCTATTAGAGACTCTTAGAAAGCAAGAGCGTGCTTCTTGCTCTAAAGCAGAGTGTGTTTCATCGATGACAACTGTGCTGTGTGTTTCCCTTCAGAATGGGAGTTAAATTCCAGGCTCTGTGTCTTCCTACAAGCAAGACATCATTTCAGGTAAACCCAGTCAATTTTCAGCTCAAATGAATATAAATCGTTTACGAAGGTCACACGTTACTTGCTCTTAACTGAAAAGCATTGGATGTTAGATGACTTGTGGTTTGGATCACTTTCAGAAGCAGAGTTGAACTAGCTATGGTCCATATGTGTAGGAAACACCGTTCTTTTGTTCTGAGCACACTCACATTTCCTGCACTATTAGAGTCTCTAGAAAGCAAGAGCGTGCTTCTTCCTATACGCAGAGTGTGTTTCCTCGTGAGAACTGTGCTGTGTGTTTCCCTTCAGAAATGGAGTTAAATCCCAGGCTCTGTGTCTTCCTCCAAGCAAGACATCATTTCAAGTAAACGCAGTCAATTTTCAGCTCAAATGAATATAAATCATTTACGAAGGTCACACGTTACTTGCTCTTAACTGAAAAGCATTTGGTGTTAGATGACTTGAGGTTTGGTTCAGATTCAGAAGCAGAGTTGAACTAGCAATGGTCCGTATATGTAGGAAACACCGTTATTTTGTTCAGAGCACCCTCATGTTTCTGGCTCTATTAGAGACTCTAGAAAGCAAGAGCATGCTTCATGCTCTAAAGCAGAGTGTGTTAAATGAAGGAGAACTGTGCTGCGTGTTTCCCTTCAGAAATGGGGTTAAATCCCAGGCTCTCTGTCTTCCTACAAGCAAGACATGTTTTCAGGTAAACTAAGTCACTTTTCAGCTCTAAGGAAGCTACATCGTTCATGAAGCTCACAAGTTTCTCACTCATAACTGGATAGCGTTGCATGTTAGAGGAACTGTTGTGTGTATCAGTTTCAGAAGCAGAGTTGAACTAGCTATGGTCCGTATGTATAGGAAAAACCGTTCTTTTGTTCTGAGCACACTCACATTTCCTGCACTATTAGAGACTCTAGAAAGCAAGAGCGTGCTTCTTCCTATACGCAGAGTGTGTTTCCTCGTGAGAACTTTGCTGTGTGTTTCCCTTCAGAAATGGAGTTAAATCCCAGGCTCTGTGTCTTCCTACAAGCAAGACATGTTTTCAGGTAAACTCAGTCACTTTTCAGCTCAAAGGAAGCTACATCGTTCACGAAGCTCACAAGTTTCTCATTCTTAACTTGAAAGCATTGCATGTTTATGGAACTGTGCTTTGTATCAGTTTCAGAAGAAGAGTTGACCTAGATATTGTCCGTATGTGTAGGAAACACCCTTATTTTTTTTTAATACAGTCACGTTTCCTGCTGTATTAGAGACTCTTAGAAAGCAAGAGCGTGCATCTTGCTCTAAAGCAGAGTGTGTTTCATGGATGAGAACTGTGCTGTGTGTTTCCCTTCAGAAAGGGAGTTAAATTGCAGCCTCGGTGTCTTCCTACAAGCAAGACATCATTTCAAGTAACCGCAGTCAATTTTCAGCTCAATGAATATAAATCGTTTACGAAGGTCACACGTTACTTGCTCTTAACTGAAAAGCATTGGATGTTAGATGACTTGTGGTTTGGATCAGATTCAGAAGCAGAATTGAACTAGCAATGGTCCGTATATGTAGGAAACACCGTTATTTTGTACAGAGCACCCTCATGTTTCTGGCTCTATTAGAGACTCTAGAAAGCAAGAGATGATTCATGCTCTAAAGCAGAGTGTGTTTCATGGAGGAGAACTGTGCTGTGTGTTTCCCTTCAGAAATGGATTTAAATCCCAGGCTCTGTATCTTCCTATAAGCAAGATATCTTTTCAGGTAAACTCAGACACATTTAAGCTCAAAGGAAGCTACATCGATCACAAAGCTCACACGTTTCTCGCTCTTAACTGGAAAGAATTGCATGTTAGAGGAAGTGTAGTTTGTATCATTTTCAGAAGAAGAGTTGACCTAGATATGGTCCGTATGTGTAGGAAACACCGTTATTCTGTTCTGAATACAGTCACGTTTCCTGCTGTATTAGAGATTCTTAGAAAGCAAGAGTGTGCTTCTTGCTCTAAAGCAGAGTGTGTTTCATGGATGAGAACTGTGCTGTGTGTTTCCCTTCAGAAAGGAAGTTAAATTCCAGGCTCTGTGTCCTCCTACAAGCAAGACATCATTTCAGGTAAATGCAGTCACTTTTCAGCTCAAATGAATACAAATCCTTTAGGAAGCTCACACGTTTCTCGCTCTTAATTGAAAAGCATTGGATGTTAGATGACTTGTGGTTTGTATCAGTTTCACAAGCAGAGTTGAACTAGCAATGGTCCATATATGTAGGAAACACTGTTATTTTGTTCAGAGCACCCTCAATTTTCTGGCTCTATTAGAGACTCTGGAAAGGAAGAGCATGCATCGTGCTGAAAAGCAGAGTGTGCTTCATGGAGGAGTATTGTGCTGTGTGTTTCCCTTCAGTAATGGAGTTACATCCCAGGCTCTGTGTCTTCCTACAAGCAAGACATGTTTTCAGGTAAACTAAGTCACTTTTCATCTCAAAGGAAGCTATATCGTTCACGAAGCTCACAATTTTCTCACTCTTAACTGGAAAGCATTGCATGTTAGAGGAACTGTGGTGTGCATCAGTTTCAGAAGCAGAGTTGAACTAGCTATGGTCCGTATGTGTAGGAAACACCGTTCTTTTGTTCTGAGCACACTCACATTTCCTGCACTATTAGAGACTCTAGAAAGCAAGAGCGTGCTTCTTCCTATACGCAGAGTGTGTTTCCTCGTGAGAACTGTGCTGTGTGTTTCCCTTCAGAAATGGAGTTAAATCCCAGGCTCTGTGTCTTCCTCCAAGCAAGACATCATTTCAAGTAAACGCAGTCAATTTTCAGCTCAAATGAATATAAATCGTTTACGAAGGTCACACGTTACTTGCTCTTAACTGAAAAGCATTGGATGTTAGATGACTTGTGGTTTGGATCAGTTTCAGAAGCAGAGTTGATCTAGCTATGGTCCGTATATGTAGGAAACACCGTTATTTTGTTCAGAGCACCCTCATGTTTCTGGCTCTATTAGAGACTCTGGAAAGCAAGAGCATGCATTGTGCTCAAAAGCAGAGTGTGCTTCATGGAGGAGTATTGTGCTGTGTGTTTCCCTTCAGAAATGGAGTTAAATCCCAGGCTCTGTGTCTTCCTACAAGCAAGGCATGATTTCAGGTAAACTCAGACACTTTTGAACTCAAAGGAAGCTACATCATTCACAAAGCTCACACGTTTCTCGCTCTTAACTGGAAAGAATTGCATGTTAGAGGAAGTGTAGTTTGTATCAGTTTCAGAAGAAGAGTTGACCTAGATATGGTCTGTATGTGTAGGAAACACCGTAATTTTGTTCTGACCACAGTCACATTTCCTGCTCTATTAGAGACTCTTAGAAAGCAAGAGCGTGCTTCATGCTCTAAAGCAGAGGGTGTTTCATGGATGAGAACTGTGCTGTGTGTTTCCCTTCAGAAATGGAGTTAAATCCCAGGCTCTGTGTCTTCCTACAAGCAAGACATGTTTTCAGGTAAACTCAGTCACTTTTCAGCTCAAAGGAAGCTACATCGTTCACGAAGCTCACACGTTTCTCGCTCTTAACTGGAAAGAATTGCATGTTAGAGGAAGTGTAGTTTGTATCAGTTTCAGAAGAAGAGTTGACCTAGATATGGTCCGTATGTGTAGGAAACACTGTTATTTTGTTCTGAATACAGTCACGTTTCCTGCTGTATTAGAGATTCTTAGAAAGCAAGAGTGTGCTTCTTGCTCTAAAGCAGAGTGTGTTTCATGGATGAGAACTGTGCTGTGTGTTTCCCTTCAGAAAGGAAGTTAAATTCCAGGCTCTGTGTCCTCCTACAAGCAAGACATCATTTCAGGTAAATGCAGTCACTGTTCAGCTCAAATGAATATAAATCCTTTACGAAGCTCACACGTTTCTCGCTCTTAACTGAAAAGCATTGGATGTTAGATGACTTGTGGTTTGTATCAGTTTCAGAAGCAGAGTTGATCTAGCAATGGTCCATATATGTAGGAAACACCGTTATTTTGTTCAGAGCACCCTCAAATTTCTGGCTCTATTAGAGACTCTGGAAAGCAAGAGCATGCATCGTGCTCAAAAGCAGAGTGTGTTTCATTAATGAGAACTGTGCTGTGTGTTTCCCTTCAGAAATGGGGTTAAATCAGAGGCTCTGTGTCTTCCTACAAGCAAGACATATTTTCAGGTAAACTAAGTCACTTTTCAGCTCTAAGGAAGCTACATCATTCACGAAGCTCACAAGTTTCTCACTCTTAACTGGAAAGCATTGCATGTTAGAGGAACTGTGGTGTGCATCAGTTTCAGAAGAAAAGTTGAACTAGCTATGGTCCATATGTGTAGGAAACACCGTTCTTTTGTTCTGAGCACACTCACATTTCCTGCACTATTAGAGATCTAGAAAGCAAGAGTGTGCTTCTTCCTATACGCAGAGTGTGTATCCTCGTGAGAACTGTGCTGTGTGTTTCCCTTCAGAAATGGATTTAAATCCCAGGCTCTGTATCTTCCTATAAGCAAGATATCTTTTCAGGTAAACTCAGACACTTTTAAGCTCAAAGGAAGCTACATCGATCACAAAGCTCACATGTTTCTCGCTCTTAACTGGAAAGAATTGCATGTTAGAGGAAGTGTAGTTTGTATCAGTTTCAGAAGAAGAGTTGACCTATATATGGTCTGTATGTGTAGGAAACACCGTTATTTTGTTCTGACCACAGTCACGTTTCCTGCCCTATTAGAGACTCTTAGAAAGCAAGAGATGCTTCTTGCTCTAAAGCGGAGGGTGTTTCATGGATGAGAACTGTGCTGTGTGTTTCCCTTCAGAAATGGAGTTAAATCCCAGGCTCTGTGTCTTCCTATAAGCAAGACATGTTTTCAGGTAAACCCAGTCACTTTTCAGCTCAAAGGAAGCTACATCGTTCACGAAGCTCACAAGTTTCTCACGCTTAACTGGATAGCATTGCATGTTAGAGGAACTGTGGTGTGTATCAGTTTCAGAAGAAGAGTTGACTTAGATATTGTCCGTATGTGTAGGAAACACCGTTATTTTGTTTTGAATACAGTCACGTTTCCTGCTGTATTAGAGACTCTTAGAAAGCAAGAGCGTGCTTCTTGCTCTAAAGCAGAGTGTGTTTCATCGATGACAACTGTGCTGTGTGTTTCCCTTCAGAAAGGGAGTTAAATTCCAGGCTCTGTGTCTTCCTACAAGCAAGACATCATTTCAGGTAAACCCAGTCAATTTTCAGCTCAAATGAATATAAATCGTTTACGAAGGTCACACGTTACTTGCTCTTAACTGAAAAGCATTGGATGTTAGATGACTTGTGGTTTGGATCAGTTTCAGAAGCAGAGTTGAACTAGCTATGGTCCATATGTGTAGGAAACACCATTCTTTTGTTCTGAGCACACTCACATTTCCTGCACTATTAGAGACTCTAGAAAGCAAGAGCGTGCTTCTTCCTATACGCAGAGTGTGTTTCCTCGTGAGAACTGTGCTGTGTGTTTCCCTTCAGAAATGGAGTTAAATCCCAGGCTCTGTGTCTTCCTCCAAGCAAGACATCATCTCAAGTAAACGCAGTCAATTTTCAGCTCAAATGAATATAAATCAGTTACGAAGGTCACACGTTACTTGCTCTTAACTGAAAAGCATTTGGTGTTAGATGACTTGAGGTTTGGTTCAGATTCAGAAGCAGAGTTGAACTAGCAATGGTCCGTATATGTAGGAAACACCGTTATTTTGTTCAGAGCACCCTCATGTTTCTGGCTCTATTAGAGACTCTAGAAAGCAAGAGCATGCTTCATGCTCTAAAGCAGAGTGTGTTTCATGAAGGAGAACTGTGCTGTGTGTTTCCCTTCAGAAATGGATTTAAATCCCAGGCTCTGTATCTTCCTATAAGCAAGATATCTTTTCAGGTAAACTCAGACACTTTTAAACTCAAAGGAAGATACATCGTTCACAAAGCTCACACGTTTCTCGCACTTAACTGGAAAGAATTGCATGTTAGAGGAAGTGTAGTTTGTATCAGTTTCAGAAGAAGAGTTGACCTAGATATGGTCTGTATGTGTAGGAAACACCGTAATTTTATTCTGACCACAGTCACGTTTCCTGCTCTATTAGAGACTCTTAGAAAGCAAGAGCGTGCTTCTTGCTCTAAAGCAGAGGGTGTTTCATGGATGACAACTGTGCTGTGTGTTTCCCTTCAGAAATGGAGTTAAATCCCAGGCTCTGTGTCTTCCTACAAGCAAGACATGTTTTCAGGTAAACCCAGTCACTTTTCAGCTCAAAGGAAGCTACATCGTTCACGAAGCTCACAAGTTTGTCACTCTTAACTTGAAAGCATTGCATGTTAATGGAACTGTGCTTTGTATCAGTTTCAGAAGAAGAGTTGACCTAGATAATGTCCGTATGTGTAGGAAACACCGTTATTTTGTTTTGAATACAGTCACGTTTCCTGCAGTATTAGAGACTCTTAGAAAGCAAGAGCGTGCTTCTTGCTCTAAAGCAGAGTGTGTTTCATCGATGACAACTGTGCTGTGTGTTTCCCTTCAGAAAGGGAGTTAAATTCCAGGCTCTGTGTCTTCCTACAAGCAAGACATCATTTCAGGTAAACGTAGTAAATTTTCAGCTCAAGTGAATATAAATCGTTTACGAAGGTCACACGTTACTTGCTCTTAACTGAAAAGCATTGGATGTTAGATGACTTGTGGTTTGCATCAGTTTCAGAAGCAGAGTTGATCTAGCAATGGTCCGTATATGTAGGAAACACCGTTATTTTGTTCAGAGCACCCTCATGTTTCTGGCTCTATTAGAGACTTTGGAAAGCAAGAGCATGCATTGTGCTCAAAAGCAGAGTGTGCTTCATGGAGGAGTATTGTGCTGTGTGTTTCCCTTCAGAAATGGAGTTAAATCCCAGGCTCTGTGTCTTCCTACAAGCAAGGCATGTTTTCAGGTAAACTCAGACACTTTTGAACTCAAAGGAAGCTACATCATTCACAAAGCTCACACGTTTCTCGCTCTTAACTGGAAAGAATTGCATGTTAGAGGAAGTGTAGTTTGTATCAGTTTCAGAAGAAGAGTTGACCTAGATATGGTCTGTATGTGTAGGAAACACCGTAATTTTGTTCTGACCACAGTCACGTTTCCTGCTCTATTAGAGACTCTTAGAAAGCAAGAGCGTGCTTCATGCTCTAAAGCAGAGGGTGTTTCATGGATGAGAACTGTGCTGTGTGTTTCCCTTCAGAAATGGAGTTAAATCCCAGGCTCTGTGTCTTCCTACAAGCAAGACATGTTTTCAGGTAAACTCAGTCACTTTTCAGCTCAAAGGAAGCTACATCGTTCACGAAGCTCACACGTTTCTCGCTCTTAATTGGAAAGAATTGCATGTTAGAGGAAGTGTAGTTTGTATCAGTTTCAGAAGAAGAGTTGACCTAGATATGGTCCGTATGTGTAGGAAACACTGTTATTTTGTTCTGAATACAGTCACGTTTCCTGCTGTATTAGAGATTCTTAGAAAGCAAGAGTGTGCTTCTTGCTCTAAAGCAGAGTGTGTTTCATGGATGAGAACTGTGCTGTGTGTTTCCCTTCAGAAAGGAAGTTAAATTCCAGGCTCTGTGTCCTCCTACAAGCAAGACATCATTTCAGGTAAATGCAGTCACTGTTCAGCTCAAATGAATATAAATCCTTTACGAAGCTCACACGTTTCTCGCTCTTAACTGAAAAGCATTGGATGTTAGATGACTTGTGGTTTGTATCAGTTTCAGAAGCAGAGTTGATCTAGCAATGGTCCATATATGTAGGAAACACCGTTATTTTGTTCAGAGCACCCTCAAATTTCTGGCTCTATTAGAGACTCTGGAAAGCAAGAGCATGCATCGTGCTCAAAAGCAGAGTGTGTTTCATTAATGAGAACTGTGCTGTGTGTTTCCCTTCAGAAATGGGGTTAAATCAGAGGCTCTGTGTCTTCCTACAAGCAAGACATATTTTCAGGTAAACTAAGTCACTTTTCAGCTCTAAGGAAGCTACATCGTTCACGAAGCTCACAAGTTTCTCACTCTTAACTGGAAAGCATTGCATGTTAGAGGAACTGTGGTGTGCATCAGTTTCAGAAGCAAAGTTGAACTAGCTATGGTCCATATGTGTAGGAAACACCGTTCTTTTGTTCTGAGCACACTCACATTTCCTGCACTATTAGAGATCTAGAAAGCAAGAGTGTGCTTCTTCCTATACGCAGAGTGTGTATCCTCGTGAGAACTGTGCTGTGTGTTTCCCTTCAGAAATGGATTTAAATCCCAGGCTCTGTATCTTCCTATAAGCAAGATATCTTTTCAGGTAAACTCAGACACTTTTAAGCTCAAAGGAAGCTACATCGATCACAAAGCTCACATGTTTCTCGCTCTTAACTGGAAAGAATTGCATGTTAGAGGAAGTGTAGTTTGTATCAGTTTCAGAAGAAGAGTTGACCTATATATGGTCTGTATGTGTAGGAAACACCGTTATTTTGTTCTGACCACAGTCACGTTTCCTGCCCTATTAGAGACTCTTAGAAAGCAAGAGATGCTTCTTGCTCTAAAGCGGAGGGTGTTTCATGGATGAGAACTGTGCTGTGTGTTTCCCTTCAGAAATGGAGTTAAATCCCAGGCTCTGTGTCTTCCTATAAGCAAGACATGTTTTCAGGTAAACCCAGTCACTTTTCAGCTCAAAGGAAGCTACATCGTTCACGAAGCTCACAAGTTTCTCACGCTTAACTGGATAGCATTGCATGTTAGAGGAACTGTGGTGTGTATCAGTTTCAGAAGAAGAGTTGACTTAGATATTGTCCGTATGTGTAGGAAACACCGTTATTTTGTTTTGAATACAGTCACGTTTCCTGCTGTATTAGAGACTCTTAGAAAGCAAGAGCGTGCTTCTTGCTCTAAAGCAGAGTGTGTTTCATCGATGACAACTGTGCTGTGTGTTTCCCTTCAGAAAGGGAGTTAAATTCCAGGCTCTGTGTCTTCCTACAAGCAAGACATCATTTCAGGTAAACCCAATCAATTTTCAGCTCAAATGAATATAAATCGTTTACGAAGGTCACACGTTACTTGCTCTTAACTGAAAAGCATTGGATGTTAGATGACTTGTGGTTTGGATCAGTTTCAGAAGCAGAGTTGAACTAGCTATGGTCCATATGTGTAGGAAACACCGTTCTTTTGTTCTGAGCACACTCACATTTCCTGCACTATTAGAGACTCTAGAAAGCAAGAGCGTGCTTCTTCCTATACGCAGAGTGTGTTTCCTCGTGAGAACTGTGCTGTGTGTTTCCCTTCAGAAATGGAGTTAAATCCCAGGCTCTGTGTCTTCCTCCAAGCAAGACATCATTTCAAGTAAACGCAGTCAATTTTCAGCTCAAATGAATATAAATCAGTTACGAAGGTCACACGTTACTTGCTCTTAACTGAAAAGCATTTGGTGTTAGATGACTTGAGGTTTGGTTCAGATTCAGAAGCAGAGTTGAACTAGCAATGGTCCGTATATGTAGGAAACACCGTTATTTTGTTCAGAGCACCCTCATGTTTCTGGCTCTATTAGAGACTCTAGAAAGCAAGAGCATGCTTCATGCTCTAAAGCAGAGTGTGTTTCATGAAGGAGAACTGTGCTGTGTGTTTCCCTTCAGAAATGGATTTAAATCCCAGGCTCTGTATCTTCCTATAAGCAAGATATCTTTTCAGGTAAACTCAGACACTTTTAAACTCAAAGGAAGATACATCGTTCACAAAGCTCACACGTTTCTCGCTCTTAACTGGAAAGAATTGCATGTTAGAGGAAGTGTAGTTTGTATCAGTTTCAGAAGAAGAGTTGACCTAGATATGGTCTGTATGTGTAGGAAACACCGTAATTTTATTCTGACCACAGTCACGTTTCCTGCTCTATTAGAGACTCTTAGAAAGCAAGAGTGTGCTTCTTGCTCTAAAGCAGAGGGTGTTTCATGGATGAGAACTGTGCTGTGTGTTTCCCTTCAGAAATGGAGTTAAATCCCAGGCTCTGTGTCTTCCTACAAGCAAGACATGTTTTCAGGTAAACCCAGTCACTTTTCAGCTCAAAGGAAGCTACATCGTTCACGAAGCTCACAAGTTTGTCACTCTTAACTTGAAAGCATTGCATGTTAATGGAACTGTGCTTTGTATCAGTTTCAGAAGAAGAGTTGACCTAGATAATGTCCGTATGTGTAGGAAACACCGTTATTTTGTTTTGAATACAGTCACGTTTCCTGCTGTATTAGAGACTCTTAGAAAGCAAGAGCGTGCTTCTTGCTCTAAAGCAGAGTGTGTTTCATCGATGACAAGTGTGCTGTGTGTTTCCCTTCAGAAAGGGAGTTAAATTCCAGGCTCTGTGTCTTCCTACAAGCAAGACATCATTTCAAGTAAACGCAGTCAATTTTCAGCTCAAATGATTATAAATCATTTACGAAGGTCACACGTTACTTGCTCTTAACTGAAAAGCATTGGATGTTAGATGACTTGTGGTTTGGATCAGTTTCAGAAGCAGAGTTGATCTAGCAATGGTCCGTATATGTAGGAAACACCGTTATTTTGTTCAGAGCACCCTCATGTTTCTGGCTCTATTAGAGCCTCTGGAAAGCAAGAGCATGCATTGTGCTCAAAAGCAGAGTGTGCTTCATGGAGGAGTATTGTGCTGTGTGTTTCCCTTCAGAAATGGAGTTAAATCCCAGGCTCTGTGTCTTCCTACAAGCAAGACATGTTTTCAGGTAAACTAAGTCACTTTTCAGCTCAAAGGAAGCTACGTCGTTCACGAAGCTCACAAGTTTCTCACTCTTAACTGGAAAGCATTGCATGTTAGAGGAACTGTGGTTTGTATCAGTTTCAGAAGCAGAGTTGAACTAGCTATGGTCCGTATGTGTAGGAAACACCGTTCTTTTGTTCTGAGCACACTCACATTTCCTGCACTATTAGAGACTCTAGAAAGCAAGAGCGTGCTTCTTCCTATACGCAGAGTGTGTTTCCTCGTGAGAACTGTGCTGTGTGTTTCCCTACAGAAATGGAGTTAAATCCCAGGCTCTGTGTCTTCCTCCAAGCAAGACATCATTTCAAGTAAACGCAGTCAATTTTCAGCTCAAATGAATATAAATCGTTTACGAAGTTCACACGTTACTTGCTCTTAACTGAAAAGCATTGGATGTTAGATGACTTGTGGTTTGGATCAGATTCAGAAGCAGAGTTGAACTAGCAATGGTCCGTATATGTAGAAACACCGTTATTTTGTTCAGAGCACCCTCATGTTTCTGGCTCTATTAGAGACTCTAGAAAGCAAGAGCATGCTTCGTGCTCTAAAGCAGAGTGTGTTTCATGAAGTAGAACTGTGCTGTGTGTTTCCCTTCAGAAATGGATTTA
This sequence comes from Onychomys leucogaster, assembly GCA_949786385.1. Classification (NCBI taxonomy): domain Eukaryota; kingdom Metazoa; phylum Chordata; class Mammalia; order Rodentia; family Cricetidae; genus Onychomys; species Onychomys leucogaster. The sequence continues at coordinate 534,385 of CATKUP010000061.1, forward strand.
AATCCAAGGCTCTGTATCTTCCTATAAGCAAGATATCTTTTCAGGTAAACTCAGACACTTTTAAACTCAAAGGAAGCTACATCGTTCACAAAGCTCACACGTTTCTCGCTCTTAACTGGAAAGAATTGCATGTTAGAGGAAGTGTAGTTTGTATCAGTTTCAGAAGAAGAGTTGACCTAGATATGGTCTGTATGTGTAGGAAACACCGTAATTTTGTTCTGACCACAGCCACGTTTCCTGCTCTATTAGAGACTCTTAGAAAGCAAGAGAGTACTTCTTGCTCTAAAGCAGAGGGTGTTTCATGGATGAGAACTGTGCTGTGTGTTTCCCTTCAGAAATGGAGTTAAATCCCAGGCTCTGTGTCTTCCTACAAGCAAGACATGTTTTCAGGTAAACTAAGTCACTTTTCAGCTCTAAGGAAGCTACATCGTTCATGAAGCTCACAAGTTTCTCACTCTTAACTGGATAGCATTGCATGTTAGAGGAACTGTTGTGTGTATCAGTTTCAGAAGCAGAGTTGAACTAGCTATGGTCCGTATGTATAGGAAAAACCGTTCTTTTGTTCTGAGCACACTCACATTTCCTGCACTATTAGAGACTCTAGAATGCAAGAGCGTGCTTCTTCCTATACGCAGAGTGTGTTTCCTCGTGAGAACTTTGCTGTGTGTTTCCCTTCAGAAATGGAGTTAAATCCCAGGCTCTGTGTCTTCCTACAAGCAAGACATATTTTCGGGTAAACTCAGACACTTTTGAACTCAAAGGAAGCTACATCATTCACAAAGCTCACACGTTTCTCGCTCTTAACTGGAAAGAATTGCATGTTAGAGGAAGTGTAGTTTGTATCAGTTTCAGAAGAAGAGTTGACCTAGATATGGTCTGTATGTGTAGGAAACACCGTAATTTTGTTCTGAACACAGACACGTTTCCTGCTCTATTAGAGACTCTTAGAAAGCAAGAGCGTGCTTCTTGCTCTAAAGCAGAGGGTGTTTCATGGATGAGAACTGTGCTGTGTGTTTCCCTTCAGAAATGGAGTTAAATCCCAGGCTCTGTGTCTTCCTACAAGCAAGACATGTTTTCAGGTAAACTCAGTCACTTTTCAGCTCAAAGGAAGCTACATCGTTCACGAAGCTCACACGTTTCTCGCGCTTAACTGGAAAGAAGTGCATGTTAGAGGAAGTGTAGTTTGTATAAGTTTCAGAAGAAGAGTTGACCTAGATATGGTCCGTATGTGTAGGAAACACCGTTATTTTGTTCTGAATACAGTCACGTTTCCTGCTGTATTAGAGATTCTTAGAAAGCAAGAGTGTGCTTCTTGCTCTAAAGCAGAGTGTGTTTCATGGATGAGAACTGTGCTGTGTGTTTCCCTTCAGAAAGGAAGTTAAATCCCAGGCTCTGTGTCCTCCTACAAGCAAGACATCATTTCAGGTAAATGCAGTCACTGTTCAGCTCAAATGAATATAAATCCTTTACGAAGCTCACACGTTTCTCGCTCTTAACTGAAAAGCATTGGATGTTAGATGACTTGTGGTTTGTATCAGTTTCAGAAGCAGAGTTGATCTAGCAATGGTGCATATATGTAGGAAACACCGTTATTTTGTTCAGAGCACCCTCAAATTTCTGGCTCTATTAGAGACTCTGGAAAGCAAGAGCATGCATCGTGCTCAAAAGCAGAGTGTGTTTCATTAATGAGAACTGTGCTGTGTGTTTCCCTTCAGAAATGGGGTTAAATCAGAGGCTCTGTGTCTTCCTACAAGCAAGACATATTTTCAGGTAAACTAAGTCACTTTTCAGCTCTAAGGAACCTACATCGTTCACGAAGCTCACAAGTTTCTCACTCTTAAGTGGAAAGCATTGCATGTTAGAGGAACTGTGGTGTGCATCAGTTTCAGAAGCAGAGTTGAACTAGCTATGGTCCGTATGTGTAGGAAACACCGTTCTTTTGTTCTGAGCACACTCACATTTCGTGCACTATTAGAGATCTAGAAAGCAAGAGCGTGCTTCTTCCTATACGCAGAGTGTGTTTCCTCGTGAGAACTGTGCTGTGTGTTTCCCTTCAGAAATGGATTTAAATCCCAGGCTCTGTATCTTCCTATAAGCATGATATCTTTTCAGGTAAACTCAGACACTTTTAAGCTCAAAGGAAGCTACATCGATCACAAAGCTCACATGTTTCTCGCTCTTAACTGGAAAGAATTGCATGTTAGAGGAAGTGTGGTTTGTATCAGTTTCAGAAGAAGAGTTGACCTATATATGGTCTGTATGTGTAGGAAACACCGTCATTTTGTTCTGACCACAGTCACGTTTCCTGCCCTATTAGAGACTCTTAGAAAGCAAGAGATGCTTCTTGCTCTAAAGCGGAGGGTGTTTCATGGATGAGAACTGTGCTGTGTGTTTCCCTTCAGAAATGGAGTTAAATTCCAGGCTCTGTGTCTTCCTGCAAGCAAGACATCATTTCAGGTAAATTCAGTCACTTTTCAGCTCAAAGTAAGCTACATTGTTCACGAAGCTCACAAGTTTCTCACGCTTAACTGGATAGCATTGCATGTTAGAGGAACTGTGGTGTGTATCAGTTTCAGAAGAAGAGTTGACTTAGATATTGTCCGTATGTGTAGGAAACACCGTTATTTTGTTTTGAATACAGTCACGTTTCCTGCTCTATTAGAGACTCTTAGAAAGCAAGAGCGTGCTTCTTGCTCTAAAGCAGAGTGTGTTTCATTGATGAGAACTGTGCTGTGTGTTTCCCTTCAGAAAGGGAGTTAAATTCCAGGCTCTGTGTCTTCCTGCAAGCAAGACATCATTTCAGGTAAACCCAGTCAATTTTCAGCTCAAATGAATATAAATCGTTTACGAAGGTCACACGTTACTTGCTCTTAACTGAAAAGCATTGGATGTTAGATGACTTGTGGTTTGGATCAGTTTCAGAAGCAGAGTTGAACTAGTTATGGTCCGTATGTGTAGGAAACACCGTTCTTTTGTTCTGAGCACACTCACATTTCCTGCACTATTAGAGACTCTAGAAAGCAAGAGCGTGCTTCTTCCTATACACAGAGTGTGTTTCCTCGTGAGAACTGTGCTGTGTGTTTCCCTTCAGAAATGGAGTTAAATCCCAGGCTCTGTGTCTTCCTCCAAGCAAGACATCATTTCAAGTAAACGCAGTCAATTTTCAGCTCAAATGAATATAAATCGTTTACGAAGGTCACACGTTACTTGCTCTTAACTGAAAAGCATTGGATGTTAGGTGACTTGTGGTTTGGATCAGTTTCAGAAGCAGAGTTGATCTAGCTATGGTCCGTATATTTAGGAAACACCGTTATTTTGTTCAGAGCACCCTCATGTTTCTGGCTCTATTAGAGACTCTGGAAAGCAAGAGCATGCATTGTGCTCAAAAGCAGAGTGTGCTTCATGGAGGAGTACTATGCTGTGTGTTTCCCTTCAGAAATGGAGTTAAATCCCAGGCTCTGTGTCTTCCTACAAGCAAGACATGTTTTCAGGTAAACTAAGTCACTTTTCAGCTCTAAGGAAGCTACATCGTTCATGAAGCTCACAAGTTTCTCACTCTTAACTGGATAGCATTGCATGTTAGAGGAACTGTTGTGTGTATCAGTTTCAGAAGCAGAGTTGAACTAGCTATGGTCCGTATGTATAGGAAAAACCGTTCTTTTGTTCTGAGCACACTCACATTTCCTGCACTATTAGAGAGTCTAGAATGCAAGAGCGTGCTTCTTCCTATACGCAGAGTGTGTTTCCTCATGAGAACTTTGCTGTGTGTTTCCCTTCAGAAATGGAGTTAAATCCCAGGCTCTGTGTCTTCCTACAAGCAAGGCATGTTTTCAGGTAAACTCAGACACTTTTGAACTCAAAGGAAGCTACATCATTCACAAAGCTCACACGTTTCTCGCTCTTAACTGGAAAGAATTGCATGTTAGAGGAAGTGTAGTTTGTATCAGTTTCAGAAGAAGAGTTGACCTAGATATGGTCTGTATGTGTAGGAAACACCGTAATTTTGTTCTGACCACAGTCACATTTCCTGCTCTATTAGAGACTCTTAGAAAGCAAGAGCGTGCTTCATGCTCTAAAGCAGAGGGTGTTTCATGGATGAGAACTGTGCTGTGTGTTTCCCTTCAGAAATGGAGTTAAATCCCAGGCTCTGTGTCTTCCTACAAGCAAGACATGTTTTCAGGTAAACTCAGTCACTTTTCAGCTCAAAGGAAGCTACATCGTTCACGAAGCTCACACGTTTCTCGCTCTTAACTGGAAAGAATTGCATGTTAGAGGAAGTGTAGTTTGTATCAGTTTCAGAAGAAGAGTTGACCTAGATATGGTCCGTATGTGTAGGAAACACTGTTATTTTGTTCTGAATACAGTCACGTTTCCTGCTGTATTAGAGATTCTTAGAAAGCAAGAGTGTGCTTCTTGCTCTAAAGCAGAGTGTGTTTCATGGATGAGAACTGTGCTGTGTGTTTCCCTTCAGAAAGGAAGTTAAATTCCAGGCTCTGTGTCCTCCTACAAGCAAGACATCATTTCAGGTAAATGCAGTCACTGTTCAGCTCAAATGAATATAAATCCTTTACGAAGCTCACACGTTTCTCGCTCTTAACTGAAAAGCATTGGATGTTAGATGACTTGTGGTTTGTATCAGTTTCAGAAGCAGAGTTGATCTAGCAATGGTCCATATATGTAGGAAACACCGTTATTTTGTTCAGAGCACCCTCAAATTTCTGGCTCTATTAGAGACTCTGGAAAGCAAGAGCATGCATCGTGCTCAAAAGCAGAGTGTGTTTCATTAATGAGAACTGTGCTGTGTGTTTCCCTTCAGTAATGGAGTTACATCAGAGGCTCTGTGTAATCCTACAAGCAAGACATGTTTTCAGGTAAACTAAGTCACTTTTCATCTCAAAGGAAGCTACATCGTTCACGAAGCTCACAAGTTTCTCACTCTTAACTGGAAAGCATTGCATGTTAGAGGAACTGTGGTTTGTATCAGTTTCAGAAGCAGAGTTGAACTAGCTATGGTCCGTATGTGTAGGAAACACTGTTCTTTTGTTCTGAGCACACTCACATTTCCTGCACTATTAGAGACTCTAGAAAGCAAGAGCGTGCTTCTTCCTATAAGCAGAGTGTGTTTCCTCGTGAGAACTATGCTGTGTGTTTCCCTTCAGAAATGGAGTTAAATCCCAGGCTCTGTGTCTTCCTCCAAGCAAGACATCATTTTAAGTAAACGCAGTCAATTTTCAGCTCAAATGAATATAAATCGTTTATGAAGGTCACACGTTACTTGCTCTTAACTCAAAAGCATTGGATGTTAGATGACTTGTGGTTTGGATTAGTTTCAGAAGCAGAGTTGATCTAGCTATGGTCCGTATATGTAGGAAACACCGTTATTTTGTTCAGAGCACCCTCATGTTTCTGGCTCTATTAGAGACTCTGGAAAGCAAGAGCATGCATTGTACTCAAAAGCAGAGTGTGCTTCATGGAGGAGTATTGTGCTGTGTGTTTCCCTTCAGAAATGGAGTTAAATCCCAGGCTCTGTGTCTTCCTACAAGCAAGGCATGTTTTCAGGTAAACTCAGACACTTTTGAACTCAAAGGAAGCTACATCGTTCACAAAGCTCACACGTTTCTCGCTCTTAACTGGAAAGAATTGCATGTTAGAGGAAGTGTAGTTTGTATCAGTTTCAGAAGAAGAGTTGACCTAGATATGGTCTGTATGTGTAGGAAACACCGTAATTTTGTTCTGACCACAGTCACCTTTCCTGCTCTCTTAGAGACTCTTAGAAAGCAAGAGCGTGCTTCTTGCTCTAAAGCAGAGGGTGTTTCAGGGATGAGAACTGTGCTGTGTGTTTCCCTTCAGAAATGGAGTTAAATCCCAGGCTCTGTGTCTTCCTATAAGCAAGACATGTTTTCAGGTAAACTCAGTCACTTTTCAGCTCAAAGGAAGCTACATCGTTCACGAAGCTCACAAGTTTCTCACGCTTAACTGGATAGCATTGCATGTTAGAGGAACTGTGGTGTGTATCAGTTTCAGAAGAAGAGTTGACTTAGATATTGTCCGTATGTGTAGGAAACACCGTTATTTTGTTTTGAATACAGTCACGTTTCCTGCTCTATTAGAGACTCTTAGAAAGCAAGAGCGTGCTTCTTGCTCTAAAGCAGAGTGTGTTTCATCGATGACAACTGTGCTGTGTCTTTCCCTTCAGAAAGGGAGTTAAATTCCAGGCTCTGTGTCTTCCTACAAGCAAGACATCATTTCAGGTAAACCCAGTCAATTTTCAGCTCAAATGAATATAAATCGTTTACGAAGGTCACACGTTACTTGCTCTTAACTGAAAAGCATTGGATGTTAGATGACTTGTGGTTTGGATCAGTTTCAGAAGCAGAGTTGAACTAGCTATGGTCCATATGTGTAGGAAACACCGTTCTTTTGTTCTGAGCACACTCACATTTCCTGCACTATTAGAGTCTCTAGAAAGCAAGAGCGTGCTTCTTCCTATACGCAGAGTGTGTTTCCTCGTGAGAACTGTGCTGTGTGTTTCCCTTCAGAAATGGAGTTAAATCCCAGGCTCTGTGTCTTCCTCCAAGCAAGACATCATTTCAAGTAAACGCAGTCAATTTTCAGCTCAAATGAATATAAATCATTTACGAAGGTCACACGTTACTTGCTCTTAACTGAAAAGCATTTGGTGTTAGATGACTTGAGGTTTGGTTCAGATTCAGAAGCAGAGTTGAACTAGCAATGGTCCGTATATGTAGGAAACACCGTTATTTTGTTCAGAGCACCCTCATGTTTCTGGCTCTATTAGAGACTCTAGAAAGCAAGAGCATGCTTCATGCTCTAAAGCAGAGTGTGTTTCATGAAGTAGAACTGTGCTGCGTGTTTCCCTTCAGAAATGGGGTTAAATCCCAGGCTCTGTGTCTTCCTACAAGCAAGACATGTTTTCAGGTAAACTAAGTCACTTTTCAGCTCTAAGGAAGCTACATCGTTCATGAAGCTCACAAGTTTCTCACTCTTAACTGGATAGCGTTGCATGTTAGAGGAACTGTTGTGTGTATCAGTTTCAGAAGCAGAGTTGAACTAGCTATGGTCCGTATGTATAGGAAAAACCGTTCTTTTGTTCTGAGCACACTCACATTTCCTGCACTATTAGAGACTCTAGAAAGCAAGAGCGTGCTTCTTCCTATACGCAGAGTGTGTTTCCTCGTGAGAACTTTGCTGTGTGTTTCCCTTCAGAAATGGAGTTAAATCCCAGGCTCTGTGTGTTCCTACAAGCAAGACATGTTTTCAGGTAAACTCAGTCACTTTTCAGCTCAAAGGAAGCTACATCGTTCACGAAGCTCACAAGTTTCTCATTCTTAACTTGAAAGCATTGCATGTTTATGGAACTGTGCTTTGTATCAGTTTCAGAAGAAGAGTTGACCTAGATATTGTCCGTATGTGTAGGAAACACCCTTATTTTTTTTTAATACAGTCACGTTTCCTGCAGTATTAGAGACTCTTAGAAAGCAAGAGCGTGCATCTTGCTCTAAAGCAGAGTGTGTTTCATGGATGAGAACTGTGCTGTGTGTTTCCCTTCAGAAATGGAGTTATCCCAGGCTCTGTGTCTTCCTACAAGCAAGACATCATTTCAAGTAACCGCAGTCAATTTTCAGCTCAATGAATATAAATCGTTTACGAAGGTCACACGTTACTTGCTCTTAACTGAAAAGCATTGGATGTTAGATGACTTGTGCTTTGGATCAGATTCAGAAGCAGAATTGAACTAGCAATGGTCCGTATATGTAGGAAACACCGTTATTTTGTACAGAGCACCCTCATGTTTCTGGCTCTATTAGAGACTCTAGAAAGCAAGAGATGCTTCGTGCTCTAAAGCAGAGTGTGTTTCATGGAGGAGAACTGTGCTGTGTGTTTCCCTTCAGAAATGGATTTAAATCCCAGGCTCTGTATCTTCCTATAAGCAAGATATCTTTTCAGGTATACTCAGACACATTTAAGCTCAAAGGAAGCTACATCGATCACAAAGCTCACACGTTTCTCGCTCTTAACTGGAAAGAATTGCATGTTAGAGGAAGTGTAGTTTGTATCATTTTCAGAAGAAGAGTTGACCTAGATATGGTCCGTATGTGTAGGAAACACCGTTATTTTGTTCTGAATACAGTCACGTTTCCTGCTGTATTAGAGATTCTTAGAAAGCAAGAGTGTGCTTCTTGCTCTAAAGCAGAGTGTGTTTCATGGATGAGAACTGTGCTGTGTGTTTCCCTTCAGAAAGGAAGTTAAATTCCAGGCTCTGTGTCCTCCTACTAGCAAGACATCATTTCAGGTAAATGCAGTCACTTTTCAGCTCAAATGAATACAAATCCTTTAGGAAGCTCACACGTTTCTCGCTCTTAATTGAAAAGCATTGGATGTTAGATGAATTGTGGTTTGTATCAGTTTCACAAGCAGAGTTGAACTAGCAATGGTCCATATATGTAGGAAACACTGTTATTTTGTTCAGAGCACCCTCAATTTTCTGGCTCTATTAGAGACTCTGGAAAGGAAGAGCATGCATCGTGCTCAAAAGCAGAGTGTGCTTCATGGAGGAGTATTGTGCTGTGTGTTTCCCTTCAGTAATGGAGTTACATCCCAGGCTCTGTGTCTTCCTACAAGCAAGACATGTTTTCAGGTAAACTAAGTCACTTTTCATCTCAAAGGAAGCTATATCGTTCACGAAGCTCACAAGTTTCTCACTCTTAACTGGAAAGCATTGCATGTTAGAGGAACTGTGGTGTGCATCAGTTTCAGAAGCAGAGTTGAACTAGCTATGGTCCGTATGTGTAGGAAACACCGTTCTTTTGTTCTGAGCACACTCACATTTCCTGCACTATTAGAGACTCTAGAAAGCAAGAGCGTGCTTCTTCCTATACGCAGAGTGTGTTTCCTCGTGAGAACTGTGCTGTGTGTTTCCCTTCAGAAATGGAGTTAAATCCCAGGCTCTGTGTCTTCCTCCAAGCAAGACATCATTTCAAGTAAACGCAGTCAATTTTCAGCTCAAATGAATATAAATCGTTTACGAAGGTCACACGTTACTTGCTCTTATCTGAAAAGCATTGGATGTTAGATGACTTGTGGTTTGGATCAGTTTCAGAAGCAGAGTTGATCTAGCTATGGTCCGTATATGTAGGAAACACCGTTATTTTGTTCAGAGCACCCTCATGTTTCTGGCTCTATTAGAGACTCTGGAAAGCAAGAGCATGCATTGTGCTCAAAAGCAGAGTGTGCTTCATGGAGGAGTATTGTGCTGTGTGTTTCCCTTCAGAAATGGAGTTAAATCCCAGGCTCTGTGTCTTCCTACAAGCAAGGCATGTTTTCAGGTAAACTCAGACACTTTTGAACTCAAAGGAAGCTACATCATTCACAAAGCTCACACGTTTCTCGCTCTTAACTGGAAAGAATTGCATGTTAGAGGAAGTGTAGTTTGTATCAGTTTCAGAAGAAGAGTTGACCTAGATATGGTCTGTATGTGTAGGAAACACCGTAATTTTGTTCTGACCACAGTCACGTTTCCTGCTCTATTAGAGACTCTTAGAAAGCAAGAGCGTGCTTCATGCTCTAAAGCAGAGGGTGTTTCATGGATGAGAACTGTGCTGTGTGTTTCCCTTCAGAAATGGAGTTAAATCCCAGGCTCTGTGTCTTCCTACAAGCAAGACATGTTTTCAGGTAAACTCAGTCACTTTTCAGCTCAAAGGAAGCTACATCGTTCACGAAGCTCACACGTTTCTCGCTCTTAACTGGAAAGAATTGCATGTTAGAGGAAGTGTAGTTTGTATCAGTTTCAGAAGAAGAGTTGACCTAGATATGGTCCGTATGTGTAGGAAACACTGTTATTTTGTTCTGAATACAGTCACGTTTCCTGCTGTATTAGAGATTCTTAGAAAGCAAGAGTGTGCTTCTTGCTCTAAAGCAGAGTGTGTTTCATGGATGAGAACTGTGCTGTGTGTTTCCCTTCAGAAAGGAAGTTAAATTCCAGGCTCTGTGTCCTCCTATAAGCAAGACATCATTTCAGGTAAATGCAGTCACTGTTCAGCTCAAATGAATATAAATCCTTTACGAAGCTCACACGTTTCTCGCTCTTAACTGAAAAGCATTGGATGTTAGATGACTTGTGGTTTGTATCAGTTTCAGAAGCAGAGTTGATCTAGCAATGGTCCATATATGTAGGAAACACCGTTATTTTGTTCAGAGCACCCTCAAATTTCTGGCTCTATTAGAGACTCTGGAAAGCAAGAGCATGCATCGTGCTCAAAAGCAGAGTGTGTTTCATTAATGAGAACTGTGCTGTGTGTTTCCCTTCAGAAATGGGGTTAAATCAGAGGCTCTGTGTCTTCCTACAAGCAAGACATATTTTCAGGTAAACTAAGTCACTTTTCAGCTCTAAGGAAGCTACATCGTTCACGAAGCTCACAAGTTTCTCACTCTTAACTGGAAAGCATTGCATGTTAGAGGAACTGTGGTGTGCATCAGTTTCAGAGGAAAAGTTGAACTAGCTATGGTCCATATGTGTAGGAAACACCGTTCTTTTGTTCTGAGCACACTCACATTTCCTGCACTATTAGAGATCTAGAAAGCAAGAGCGTGCTTCTTCCTATACGCAGAGTGTGTATCCTCGTGAGAACTGTGCTGTGTGTTTCCCTTCAGAAATGGATTTAAATCCCAGGCTCTGTATCTTCCTATAAGCAAGATATCTTTTCAGGTAAACTCAGACACTTTTAAGCTCAAAGGAAGCTACATCGATCACAAAGCTCACATGTTTCTCGCTCTTAACTGGAAAGAATTGCATGTTAGAGGAAGTGTAGTTTGTATCAGTTTCAGAAGAAGAGTTGACCTATATATGGTCTGTATGTGTAGGAAACACCGTTATTTTGTTCTGACCACAGTCACGTTTCCTGCCCTATTAGAGACTCTTAGAAAGCAAGAGATGCTTCTTGCTCTAAAGCGGAGGGTGTTTCATGGATGAGAACTGTGCTGTGTGTTTCCCTTCAGAAATGGAGTTAAATCCCAGGCTCTGTGTCTTCCTATAAGCAAGACATGTTTTCAGGTAAACCCAGTCACTTTTCAGCTCAAAGGAAGCTACATCGTTCACGAAGCTCACAAGTTTCTCACGCTTAACTGGATAGCATTGCATGTTAGAGGAACTGTGGTGTGTATCAGTTTCAGAAGAAGAGTTGACTTAGATATTGTCCGTATGTGTAGGAAACACCGTTATTTTGTTTTGAATACAGTCACGTTTCCTGCTCTATTAGAGACTCTTAGAAAGCAAGAGCGTGCTTCTTGCTCTAAAGCAGAGTGTGTTTCATCGATGACAACTGTGCTGTGTGTTTCCCTTCAGAAAGGGAGTTAAATTCCAGGCTCTGTGTCTTCCTACAAGCAAGACATCATTTCAGGTAAACCCAGTCAATTTTTAGCTCAAATGAATATAAATCGTTTACGAAGGTCACACGTTACTTGCTCTTAACTGAAAAGCATTGGATGTTAGATGACTTGTGGTTTGGATCAGTTTCAGAAGCAGAGTTGAACTAGCTATGGTCCATATGTGTAGGAAACACCGTTCTTTTGTTCTGAGCACACTCACATTTCCTGCACTATTAGAGACTCTAGAAAGCAAGAGCGTGCTTCTTCCTGTACGCAGAGTATGTTTCCTCGTGAGAACTGTGCTGTGTGTTTCCCTTCAGAAATGGAGTTAAATCCCAGGCTCTGTGTCTTCCTCCAAGCAAGACATCATTTCAAGTAAACGCAGTCAATTTTCAGCTCAAATGAATATAAATCAGTTACGAAGGTCACACGTTACTTGCTCTTAACTGAAAAGCATTTGGTGTTAGATGACTTGAGGTTTGGTTCAGACTCAGAAGCAGAGTTGAACTAGCAATGGTCCGTATATGTAGGAAACACCGTTATTTTGTTCAGAGCACCCTCATGTTTCTGGCTCTATTAGAGAATCTAGAAAGCAAGAGCATGCTTCATGCTCTAAAGCAGAGTGTGTTTCATGAAGGAGAACTGTGCTGTGTGTTTCCCTTCAGAAATGGATTTAAATCCCAGGCTCTGTATCTTCCTATAAGCAAGATATCTTTTCAGGTAAACTCAGACACTTTTAAACTCAAAGGAAGATACATCGTTCACAAAGCTCACACGTTTCTCGCTCTTAACTGGAAAGAATTGCATGTTAGAGGAAGTGTAGTTTGTATCAGTTTCAGAAGAAGAGTTGACCTACATATGGTCTGTATGTGTAGGAAACACCGTAATTTTATTCTGACCACAGTCACGTTTCCTGCTCTATTAGAGACTCTTAGAAAGCAAGAGCGTGCTTCTTGCTCTAAAGCAGAGGGTGTTTCATGGATGAGAACTGTGCTGTGTGTTTCCCTTCAGAAATGGAGTTAAATCCCAGGCTCTGTGTCTTCCTACAAGCAAGACATGTTTTCAGGTAAACCCAGTCACTTTTCAGCTCAAAGGAAGCTACATTGTTCACGAAGCTCACAAGTTTGTCACTCTTAACTTGAAAGCATTGCATGTTAATGGAACTGTGCTTTGTATCAGTTTCAGAAGAAGAGTTGACCTAGATAATGTCCATATGTGTAGGAAACACCGTTATTTTGTTTTGAATACAGTCACGTTTCCTGCTGTATTAGAGACTCTTAGAAAGCAAGAGCGTGCTTCTTGCTCTAAAGCAGAGTGTGTTTCATCGATGACAACTGTGCTGTGTGTTTCCCTTCAGAAAGGGAGTTAAATTCCAGGCTCTGTGTCTTCCTACAAGCAAGACATCATTTCAGGTAAACGTAGTCAATTTTCAGCTCAAATGAATATAAATCGTTTACGAAGGTCACACGTTACTTGCTCTTAACTGAAAAGCATTGGATGTTAGATGACTTGTGGTTTGGATCAGTTTCAGAAGCAGAGTTGATCTAGCAATGGTCCGTATATGTAGGAAACACCGTTATTTTGTTCAGAGCACCCTCATGTTTCTGGCTCTATTAGAGACTCTGGAAAGCAAGAGCATGCATTGTGCTCAAAAGCAGAGTGTGCTTCATGGAGGAGTATTGTGCTGTGTGTTTCCCTTCAGAAATGTAGTTAAATCCCAGGCTCTGTGTCTTCCTACAAGCAAGACATGTTTTCAGGTAAACTAAGTCACTTTTCAGCTCAAAGGAAGCTACGTCGTTCACGAAGCTCACAAGTTTCTCACTCTTAACTGGAAAGCATTGCATGTTAGAGGAACTGTGGTTTGTATCAGTTTCAGAAGCAGAGTTGAACTAGCTATGGTCCGTATGTGTAGGAAACACCGTTCTTTTGTTCTGAGCACACTCACATTTCCTGCACTATTAGAGACTCTAGAAAGCAAGAGCGTGCTTCTTCCTATACGCAGAGTGTGTTTCCTCGTGAGAACTTTGCTGTGTGTTTCCCTTCAGAAATGGAGTTAAATACCAGGCTCTGTGTCTTCCTACAAGCAAGACATGTTTTCAGGTATACTCATTCACTTTTCAGCTCAAAGGAAGCTACATCGTTCACGAAGCTCACACGTTTCTCGCTCTTAACTGGAAAGAATTGCATGTTAGAGGAAGTGTAGTTTGTATCAGTTTCAGAAGAAGAGTTGACCTAGATATGGTCCGTATGTGTAGGAAACACCATTATTTTGTTCTGAATACAGTCACGTTTCCTGCTGTATTAGAGATTCTTAGAAAGCAAGAGTGTGCTTCTTGTTCTAAAGCAGAGTGTGTTTCATGGATGAGAACTGTGCTGTGTGTTTCCCTTCAGAAAGGAGACTTAAATCCCAGGCTCTGTATCTTCCTATAAGCAAGATATCTTTTCAGGTAAACTCATACACTTTTAAGCTCTAAGGAGGCTACATCGATCACAAAGCTCACATGTTTCTCGCTCTTAACTGGAAAGAATTGCATGTTAGAGGAAGTGTAGTTTGTATCAGTTTCAGAAGAAGAGTTGACCTATATATGGTCTGTATGTGTGGGAAACACCGTTATTTTGTTCTGACCACAGTCACGTTTCCTGCTCTATTAGAGACTCTTAGAAAGCAAGAGATGCTTCTTGCTCTAAAGCGGAGGGTGTTTCATGGATGAGAACTGTGCTGTGTGTTTCCCTTCAGAAATGGAGTTAAATCCCAGGCTCTGTGTCTTCCTATAAGCAAGACATGTTTTCAGGTAAACTCAGTCACTTTTCAGCTCAAAGGAAGCTACAGCGTTCACGAAGCTCATACGTTTCTTGCTCTTAATTGAAACCATTGCATGTTAATGGAACTGTGCTTTGTATCAGTTTCAGAAGAAGAGTTGACCTAGATATTGTCCGTATGTGTAGGAAACACCGTTATTTTGTTGTGAATACAGTCACGTTTCCTGCTGTATTAGAGATTCTTAGAAAGCAAGAGTGTGCTTCTTGCTCTAAAGCAGAGTGTGTTACATGGATGAGAACTGTGCTGTGTGTTTCCCTTCAGAAAGGGAGTTAAATTCCAGGCTATGTGTCTTCCTACAAGCAAGACATAATTTCAAGTAAACGCAGTCAATTTTCAGCTCAAATGAATATAAATCGTTTACGAAGGTCACACGTTACTTGCTCTTAAATGAAAAGCATTGGATGTTAGATGACTTGTGGTTTGTATCAGTTTGAGAAGCAGAGTTGATCTAGCAATGGTCCATATATGTAGGAAACACCGTTATTTTGTTCAGAGCACCCTCAATTTTCTGGCTCTATTAGAGACTCTGGAAAGCAAGAGCATGCATCGTGCTCAAAAGCAGAATGTGTTTCATTAATGAGAACTGTGCTGTGTGTTTCCCTTCAGAAATGGGGTTAAATCAGAGGCTCTGTGTCTTCCTACAAGCAAGACATATTTTCAGGTAAACTAAGTCACTTTTCAGCTCTAAGGAACCTACATCATTCACGGAGCTCACAAGTTTCTCACGCTTAACTGGATAGCATTGCATGTTAGAGGAACTGTGGTGTGTATCAGTTTCAGAAGAAGAGTTGACCTAGAAATTGTCCGTATGTGTAGGAAACACCGTTATTTTGTTTTGAATACAGTCACGTTTCCTGCTGTATTAGAGACTCTTAGAAAGCAAGAGCGTCCTTCTTGCTCTAAAGCAGAGTGTGTTTCCTCGTGAGAACTGTGCTGTGTGTTTCCCTTCAGAAATGGAGTTAAATCCCAGGCTCTGTGTCTTCCTCCAAGCAAGACATCATTTCAAGTAAACGCAGTCAATTTTCAGCTCAAATGAATATAAATCATTTACGAAGGTCACACGTTACTTGCTCTTAACTGAAAAGCATTGGATGTTAGATGACTTGTGGTTTGGATGAGATTCAGAAGCAGAGTTGAACTAGCAATGGTCCGTATATGTAGGAAACACCGTTATTTTGTTCAGAGCACCCTCATGTTTCTGGCTCTATTAGAGAATCTAGAAAGCAAGAGCATGCTTCGTGCTCTAAAGCAGAGTGTGTTTCATGAAGTAGACTGTGCTGTGTGTTTCCCTTCAGAAATGGATTTAAATCCAAGGCTCTGTATCTTCCTATAAGCAAGATATCTTTTCAGGTAAACTCAGACACTTTTAAACTCAAAGGAAGCTACATCGTTCACAAAGCTCACACGTTTCTCGCTCTTAACTGGAAAGAATTGCATGTTAGAGGAAGTGTAGTTTGTATCAGTTTCAGAAGAAGAGTTGACCTAGATATGGTCTGTATGTGTAGGAAACACCGTAATTTTGTTCTGACCACAGCCACGTTTCCTGCTCTATTACAGACTCTTAGAAAGCAAGAGCGTACTTCTTGCTCTAAATCAGAGGGTGTTTCATGGATGAGAACTGTGCTGTGTGTTTCCCTTCAGAAATGGAGTTAAATCCCAGGCTCTGTGTCTTCCTACAAGCAAGACATGTTTTCAGGTAAACTCAGTCACTTTTCAGCTCAAAGGAAGCTACATCGTTCACAAAGCTCACAAGTTTCTCACTCTTAACTTGAAAGCATTGCATGTTAATGGAACTGTGCTTTGTATCAGTTTCAGAAGAAGAGTTGACCTAGATATTGTCCATACGTGTAGGAAACACCTTTATTTTGTTTTGAATACAGTCACGTTTCTTGTTGTATTAGAGACTCGTAGAAAGCAAGAGCGTGCTTCTTGCTCTAAAGCAGAGTGTGTTTCATGGATGAGAACTGTGCTGTGTGTTTCCCTTCAGAAAGGGAGTTAAATTCCACGCTCTGTGTCTTCCTACAAGCAAGACATCATTTCAGGTAAACGCAGTCAATTTTCAGCTCAAATGAATATAAATCGTTTACGAAGGTCACACGTTACTTGCTCTTAACTGAAAAGCATTGGATGTTAGATGACTTGTGGTTTGGGTAAGTTTCAAAAGCAGAGTTGATCTAGCAATGGACCGTATATGTAGGAAACACCGTTATTTTGTTCAGAGCACCCTCATGTTTCTGGCTCTATTAGAGACTCTAGAAAGAAAGAGCATGCTTCGTGCTCTAAAGCAGAGTGTGTTTCATTAATGAGAACTGTGCTGTGTTTTTCCCTTCAGAAATGGGGTTAAATCCCAGGCTCTGTGTCTTCCTACAAGCAAGACATGTTTTCAGGTAAACTAAGTCACTTTTCAGCTCAAAGGAAGCTACGTCGTTCACGAAGCTCACAAGTTTCTCACTCTTAACTGGAAAGCATTGCATGTTAGAGGAACTGTGGTGTGTATCAGTTTCAGAAGCAGAGTTGAACTAGCTATGGTCCGTATGTATAGGAAACACCGTTCTTTTGTTCTGAGCACACTCACATTTCCTGCACTATTAGAGACTCTAGAAAGCAAGAGCGTGCTCCTTCCTATACGCAGAGTGTGTTTCCTCGTGAGAACTTTGCTGTGTGTTTCCCTTCAGAAATGGAGTTAAATACCAGGCTCTGTGTCTTCCTACAAGCAAGACATGTTTTCAGGTATACTCATTCACTTTTCAGCTCAAAGGAAGCTACATCGTTCACGAAGCTCACACGTTTCTCGCTCTTAACTGGAAAGAATTGCATGTTAGAGGAAGTGTAGTTTGTATCAGTTTCAGAAGAAGAGTTGACCTAGATATGGTCCGTATGTGTAGGAAACACCATTATTTTGTTCTGAATACAGTCACGTTTCCTGCTGTATTAGAGATTCTTAGAAAGCAAGAGTGTGCTTCTTGTTCTAAAGCAGAGTGTGTTTCATGGATGAGAACTGTGCTGTGTGTTTCCCTTCAGAAAGGAGACTTAAATCCCAGGCTCTGTATCTTCCTATAAGCAAGATATCTTTTCAGGTAAACTCATACACTTTTAAGCTCTAAGGAAGCTACATCGATCACAAAGCTCACATGTTTCTCGCTCTTAACTGGAAAGAATTGCATGTTAGAGGAAGTGTAGTTTGTATCAGTTTCAGAAGAAGAGTTGACCTATATATGGTCTGTATGTGTGGGAAACACCGTTATTTTGTTCTGACCACAGTCACGTTTCCTGCTCTATTAGAGACTCTTAGAAAGCAAGAGATGCTTCTTGCTCTAAAGCGGAGGGTGTTTCATGGATGAGAACTGTGCTGTGTGTTTCCCTTCAGAAATGGAGTTAAATCCCAGGCTCTGTGTCTTCCTATAAGCAAGACATGTTTTCAGGTAAACTCAGTCACTTTTCAGCTCAAAGGAAGCTACAGCGTTCACGAAGCTCATACGTTTCTTGCTCTTAATTGAAAGCATTGCATGTTAATGGAACTGTGCTTTGTATCAGTTTCAGAAGAAGAGTTGACCTAGATATTGTCCGTACGTGTAGGAAACACCTTTATTTTGTTTTGAATGCAGTCACGTTTCTGTTGTATTAGAGACTCTTAGAAAGCAAGAGCGTGCTTCTTGCTGTAAAGCAGAGTGTGTTTCATGGATGAGAACTGTGCTGTGTGTTTCCCTTCAGAAAGGGAGTTAAATTCCACGAGCTGTGTCTTCCTACAAGCAAGACATCATTTAAGGTAAACGCAGTCAATTTTCAGCTCAAATGAATATAAATCGTTTACGAAGGTCACACGTTACTTGCTCTTAACTGAAAAGCATTGGATGTTAGATGACTTGTGGTTTGGATCAGTTTCAGAAGCAGAGTTGATCTAGCAATGGACCGTTTATGTAGGAAACACTGTTATTTTGTTCAGAGCACCCTCATGTTTCTGGCTCTATTAGAGACTCTAGAAAGAAAGAGCATGCTTCGTGCTCTAAAGCAGAGTGTGTTTCATTAATGAGAACTGTGCTGTGTGTTTCCCTTCAGAAATGGGGTTAAATCCCAGGCTCTGTGTCTTCCTACAAGCAAGACTTGTTTTCAGGTAAACTAAGTCACTTTTCAGCTCTAAGGAAGCTACATCGTTCACGAAGCTCACATGTTTCTCACTCTTAACTGGAAAGCATTGCATGTTAGAGGAACTGTGGTGTGTATCAGTTTCAGAAGCAGAGTTGAACTAGCTATGGTCCGTATGTATAGGAAACACCGTTCTTTTGTTCTGAGCACACTCACATTTCCTGCACTATTAGAGACTCTAGAAAGCAAGAGCGTGCTTCTTCCTATACGCAGAGTGTGTTTCCTCGTGAGAACTGTGCTGTGTGTTTCCCTTCAGAAATGGAGTTAAATCCCAGGCTCTGTGTCTTCCTACAAGCAAGACATGTTTTCAGGTAAACTCAGACACTTTTAAGCTCTAAGGAAGCTACATCGATCACAAAGCTCACATGTTTCTCGCTCTTAACTGGAAAGAATTGCATGTTACAGGAAGTGAAATTTGTATCAGTTTCAGAAGAAGAGTTGACCTATATATGGTCTGTATGTGTAGGAAACACCGTTATTTTGTTCTGACCACAGTCACGTTTCCTGCTCTATTAGAGACTCTTAGAAAGCAAGAGATGCTTCTTGCTCTAAAGTGGAGAGTGTTTCATGGATGAGAACTGTGCTGTGTGTTTCCCTTCAGAAATGGAGTTAAATCCCAGGCTCTGTGTCTTCCTATAAGCAAGACATGTTTTCAGGTAAACTCAGTCACTTTTCAGCTCAAAGGAAGCTAAAGCGTTCATGAAGCTCATACGTTTCTTGCTCTTAACTTGAAAGCATTGCATGTTAATGGAACTGTGCTTTGTATCAGTTTCAGAAGAAGAGTTGACCTAGATATTGTCCGTATGTGTAGGAAACACCGTTATTTTGTTGTGAATACAGTCACGTTTCCTGCTGTACTAGAGATTCTTAGAAAGCAAGAGTGTGCTTCTTGCTCTAAAGCAGAGTGTGTTTCATGGAGGAGAACTGTGCTGTTTGTTTCTCTTCAGAAATGGATTTTAATCCCAGGCTCTGTATCTTCCTAGCAGCAAGATATCTTTTCAGGTAATCTCAGACACTTTTAAACTCAAAGGAAGCTACATCGTTCACAAAGCTCACACGTTTCTCACTCTTAACTGGAAAGAATTGCATGTTAGAGGAAGTGTAGTTTGTATCATTTTCAGAAGAAGAGTTGACCTAGATATGGTCCGTATGTGTAGGAAACTCCGTTATTTTGTTCTGAACACAGTCACGTTTCCTGCTGTATTAGAGACTCGTAGAAAGCAAGAGTGTGCTTCTTGCTCTAAAGCAGAGTGTGTTTCATGGATGAGAACTGTGCTGTGTGTTTCCCTTCAGAAAGGGAGGTAAATTCCAGGCTCTGTGTCTTCCTACAAGCAAGACATCATTTCAGGTAAACTCAGACACTTTTAAAGTCAAAGGAATCTACATCGTTCACAAAGCTCACACGTTTCTCGCTCTTAACTGGAAAGAATTGCATGTTAGAGGAAGTGTAGTTTGTATCAGTTTCAGACGAAGAGTTGACCTAGATATGGTCCGTATGTGTAGGAAACTCCGTTATTTTGTTCTGACACAGTCACGTTGCCTGCTCTATTAGAGACTCTTAGAAAGCAAGATCGTGCTTCTTGCTCTAAAGAGGAGAGTGTTTCATGGATGAGAACTGTGCTGTGTGTTTCCCTTCAGAAATGGATTTAAATCCCAGGCTCTGTGTATTCCTACAAGCAAGACATGTTTTCCCGTAAACTCAGTCACTTTTCAGCTCAAAGGAAGCTACATCATTCACGAAGCTCACAAGTTTCTCACTCTTAACTTGAAAGCATTGCATGTTAATGGAACTGTGTTTTGTATTAGTTTCAGAAGAAGAGTTGACCTAGATATTGTCCGTATGTGTAGGAAACACCGTTATTTTGTTTTGAATACAGTCACGTTCCTGCTGTATTAGAGACTCTTAGAAAGCAAGAGCGTGCTTCTTGCTCTAAAGCAGAGTGTGTTTCATTAATGTGAACTGTGCTGTGTGTTTCCCTTCAGAAATGGGGTTAAATCTCAGGCACTGTGTCTTCCTACAAGCAAGACATGTTTTCAGGTAAACTAAGTCACTTTTCAGCTCTAAGGAAGCTACATCGTTCACGAAGCTCACAAGTTTCTCACTCTTAACTGTAAAGCATTGCATGTTAGAGGAACTGTGGTGTGTATCAGTTTCAGAAGCAGAGTTGAACTAGCAATGGTCCGTATGTGTAGGAAACACTGTTCTTTTGTTCTGAGCACACTCACATTTCCTGCACTATTAGAGACTCTAGAAAGCAAGAACGTGCTTCTTCCTATATGCAGAGTGTGTTTCCTCGTGAGAACTTTGCTGTGTGTTTCCCTTCAGAAATGGAGTTAAATCCCAGGCTCTGTGTCTTCCTACAAGCAAGACATCATTTCAAGTAAACGCAGTCAATTTTCAGCTCAAATGAATATAAATCGTTTACGAAGGTCACACGTTACTTGCTCTTAACTGAAAAGCATTGGATGTTAGATGACTTGTGGTTTGGATCAGTTTCAGAAGCAGAGTTGATCTAGCAATGGTCCGTATATGTAGGAAACACCGTTATTTTGTTCAGAGCACCCTCATGTTTCTGGCTCTATTAGAGACTCTAGAAAGAAACAGCATGCTTCGTGCTCTAAAGCAGAGTGTGTTTCATTAATGAGAACTGTGCTGTGTGTTTCCCTTCAGAAATGGGGTTAAATCCCAGGCTCTGTGTCTTCCTACAAGCAAGACATGTTTTCAGGTAAACTAAGTCACTTTTCAGCTCAAAGGAAGCTACATCGTTCACGAAGCTCACAAGTTTCTCACTCTTAACTGGAACGCATTGCATGTTAGAGGAACTGTGGTTTGTATCAGTTTCAGAAGCAGAGTTGAACTAGCTATGATCCGTATGTGTAGGAAACACCGTTCTTTTGTTCTGAGAACACTCACATTTCCTGCACTATTAGAGACTCTAGAAAGCAAGAGCGTGATTCTTCCTATACGCAGAGTGTGTTTCCTCGTGAGAACTGTGCTGTGTGTTTCCCTTCAGAAATGGAGTTGAATCCCAGGCTCTGTGTCTTCCAACAAGCAAGACATCATTTCAAGTAAACGCAGTCAATTTTCAGCTCAAATGAATATAAATCATTTACGAAGGTCACACGTTACTTGCTCTTAACTGAAAAGCATTGGATGTTAGATGACTTGTGGTTTGGATCAGTTTCAGAAGCAGAGTTGAACTAGCAATGGTCCGTATATGTAGGAAACACCGTTATTTTGTTCAGAGCACCCTCATGTTTCTGGCTCTATTAGAGACTCTAGAAAGCAAGAGCATGCTTCGTGCTCTAAAGCAGAGTGTGTTTCATGGAGGAGAACTGTGCTGTTTGTTTCTCTTCAGAAATGGATTTAAATCCCAGGCTCTGTATCTTCCTAGCAGCAAGATATCTTTTCAGGTAAACTCAGACACTTTTAAACTCAAAAGGAAGCTACATCGTTCACAAAACTCACACGTTTCTCGCTCTTAACTGGAAAGAATTGCATGTTAGAGGAAGTGTAGTTTGTATCAGTTTCAGAAGAAGAGTTGACCTACATATGGTCTGTATGTGTAGGAAACACCGTTATTTTGTTCTGACCACAGTCACGTTTCCTGCTCTATTAGAGACTCTTAAGAAGCAAGAGCGTGCTTCTTGCTCTAAAGCAGAGGGTGTTTCATGGATGATAACTGTGCTGTGTGTTTCCCTTCAGAAATGGAGTTAAATCCCAGGCTCTGTGTCTTCCTACAAGCAAGACATGTTTTCAGGTAAACTCAGTCACTTTTCAGCTCAAAGGAAGCTACATCGTACACGAAGCTCACAAGTTTCTCGCTCTTAACTTGAAAGCATTGCATGTTAATGGAACTGTGCTTTGTATCAGTTTCAGAAGAAGAGTTGACCTAGATATTGTCCGTATGTGTAGGAAACACCGTTATTTTGTTCTGAATACAGTCACGTTTCCTGCTGATTTAGAGACTCTAGGAAGCAAGAGCGTGCTTCTTCCTATACGCAGAGTGTGTTTCCTCGTGAGAACTGTGCTGTGTGTTTCCCTTCAAAAATGGAGTTAAATCCCATGCTCTGTGTCTTCCTACAAGCAAGACATCATTTCAGGTAAACGCAGTCACTTTTCAGCTCAAATGAATATAAATCGTTTACGAAGGTCACACGTTACTTGCTCTTAACTGAAAAGCATTGGATGTTAGATGACTTGTGGTTTGGATCAGTTACAGAAGCAGAGTTGATCTAGCAATGGTCCGTATATGTAGGAAACTCCGTTATTTTGTTCAGAGCACCCTCATGTTTCTGGCTCTATTAGAGACTTTAGAAACCAAGAGCATGCTTCGTGCTCTAAAGCAGAGTGTGTTTCATGGAGGAGAACTGTGCTGTTTGTTTCTCTTCAGAAATGGATTTTAATCCCAGGCTCTGTATCTTCCTAGCAGCAAGATATCTTTTCTGGTAAACTCAGACACTTTTAAACTCAAAGGAAGCTACATCGTTCACAAAGCTCACACGTTTCTCACTCTTAACTGGAAAGAATTGCATGTTAGAGGAAGTGTAGTTTGTATCATTTGCAGAAGAAGAGTTGACCTAGATATGGTCCGTATGTGTAGGAAACTCCGTTATTTTGTTCTGACCACAGTCACGTTTCCTGCTGTATTAGAGACTCGTAGAAAGCAAGAGTGTGCTTCTTGCTCTAAAGCAGAGTGTGTTTCATGGATGAGAACTGTGCTGTGTGTTTCCCTTCAGAAAGGGAGTTAAATTCCAGGCTCTGTGTCTTCCTACAAGCAAGACATCATTTCTGGTAAACTCAGACACTTTTAAACTCAAAGGAAGCTACATCGTTCACAAAGCTCACACGTTTCTCGCTCTTAACTGGAAAGAATTGCATGTTAGAGGAAGTGTAGTTTGTATCAGTTTCAGACGAAGAGTTGACCTAGATATGGTCCGTATGTGTAGGAAACTCCGTTATTTTGTTCTGACACAGTCACGTTTCCTGCTGTATTAGAGACTCTTAGAAAGCAAGAGCGTGCTTCTTGCTCTAAAGTGGAGAGTGTTTCATGGATGAGAACTGTGCTGTGTGTTTCCCTTCAGAAATGGATTTAAATCCCAGGCTCTGTGTCTTCCTACAAGCAAGACATGTTTTCCGGTAAACTCAGTCACTTTTCAGCTCAAAGGAAGCTACATCATTCACGAAGCTCACAAGTTTCTCACTCTTAACTTGAAAGCATTGCATGTTAATGGAACTGTGTTTTGTATTAGTTTCAGAAGAAGAGTTGACCTAGATATTGTCCGTATGTGTAGGAAACACCGTTATTTTGTTTTGAATACAGTCACGTTTCCTGCTGTATTAGAGACTCTTAGAAAGCAAGAGCGTGCTTCTTGCTCTAAAGCAGAGTGTGTTTCATTAATGAGAACTGTGCTGTGTGTTTCCCTTCAGAAATGGGGTTAAATCTCAGGCTCTGTGTCTTCCTACAAGCAAGACATGTTTTCAGGTAAACTAAGTCACTTTTCAGCTCTAAGGAAGCTACATCGTTCACGAAGCTCACAAGTTTCTCACTCTTAACTGGAAAGCATTGCATGTTAGAGGAACTGTGGTGTGTATCAGTTTCAGAAGCAGAGTTGAACTAGCAATGGTCCGTATGTGTAGGAAACACTGTTCTTTTGTTCTGAGCACACTCACATTTCCTGCACTATTAGAGACTCTAGAAAGCAAGAACGTGCTTCTTCCTATACGCAGAGTGTGTTTCCACGTGAGAACTGTGCTGTGTGTTTCCCTTCAGAAATGGAGTTAAATCCCAGGCTCTGTGTCTTCCTACAAGCAAGACATCATTTCAAGTAAACGCAGTCAATTTTCAGCTCAAATGAATATAAATCGTTTACGAAGGTCACACGTAACTTGCTCTTAACTGAAAAGCATTGGATGTTAGATGACTTGTGGTTTGGATCAGTTTCAGAAGCAGAGTTGATCTAGCAATGGTCTGTATATGTAGGAAACACCGTTATTTTGTTCAGAGCACCCTCATGTTTCTGGCTCTATTAGAGACTCTAGAAAGAGACAGCATGCTTCGTGCTCTAAAGCAGAGTGTGTTTCATTAATGAGAACTGTGCTGTGTGTTTCCCTTCAGAAATGGGGTTAAATCCCAGGCTCTGTGTCTTCCTACAAGCAAGACATGTTTTCAGGTAAACTAAGTCACTTTTCAGCTCAAAGGAAGCTACATCGTTCACGAAGCTCACAAGTTTCTCACTCTTAACTGGAACGCATTGCATGTTAGAGGAACTGTGGTTTGTATCAGTTTCAGAAGCAGAGTTGAACTAGCTATGGTCCGTATGTGTAGGAAACACCGTTCTTTTGTTCTGAGCACACTCACATTTCCTGCACTATTAGAGACTCTAGAAAGCAAGAGCGTGATTTTTCCTACACGCAGAGTGTGTTTCCTCGTGAGAACTGTGCTGTGTGCTTCCCTTCAGAAATGGAGTTGAATCCCAGGCTCTGTGTCTTCCTCCAAGCAAGACATCATTTCAAGTAAACGCAGTCAATTTTCAGCTCAAATGATTATAAATCATTTACGAAGGTCACACGTTACTTGCTCTTAACTGAAAAGCATTGGATGTTAGATGACTTGTGGTTTGGATCAGTTTCAGAAGCAGAGTTGAACTAGCAATGGTCCGTATATGTAGGAAACACCGTTATTTTGTTCAGAGCACCCTCATGTTTCTGGCTCTACTAGAGACTCTAGAAAGCAAGAGCATGCTTCGTGCTCTAAAGCAGAGTGTGTTTCATGGAGGAGAACTGTGCTGTTTGTTTCTCTTCAGAAATGGATTTAAATCCCAGGCTCTGTATCTTCCTAGCAGCAAGATATCTTTTCAGGTAAACTCAGACACTTTTAAACTCAAAGGAAGCTACATCGTTCACAAAGCTCACACGTTTCTCGCTCTTAACTGGAAAGAATTGCATGTTAGAGGAAGCGTAGTTTGTATCAGTTTCAGAAGAAGAGTTGACCTACATATGGTCTGTATGTGTAGGAAACACCGTTATTTTGTTCTGACCACAGTCACGTTTCCTGCTCTATTAGAGACTCTTAAGAAGCAAGAGCGTGCTTCTTGCTCTAAAGCAGAGGGTGTTTCATGGATGATAACTGTGCTGTGTGTTTCCCTTCAGAAATGGAGTTAAATACCAGGCTCTGTGTCTTCCTACAAGCAAGACATGTTTTCAGGTAAACTCAGTCACTTTTCAGCTCAAAGGAAGCTACATCGTTCACGAAGCTCACAAGTTTCTCACTCTTAACTTGAAAGCATTGCATGTTAATGGAACTGTGCTTTGTATCAGTTTCAGAAGAAGAGTTGACCTAGATATTGTCCGTATGTGTAGGAAACACCGTTATTTTGTTCTGAATATAGTCACGTTTCCTGCTGTATTCGAGACTCTAGAAAGCAAGAGCGTGCTTCTTCCTATACGCAGAGTGTGTTTCCTCGTGAGAACTGTGCTGTGTGTTTCCCTTCAAAAATGGAGTTAAATCCCAGGCTCTGTGTCTTCCTACAAGCAAGACATCTTTTCAAGTAAACGCAGTCAATTTTCAGCTCAAATGAATATAAATCGTTTACAAAGGTCACACGTTACTTGCTCTTAACTGAAAAGCATTGGATGTTAGATGACTTGTGGTTTGGATCAGATTCAGAAGCAGAGTTGAACTAGCAATGGTCCGTATATGTAGGAAACACCGTTATTTTGTTCAGAGCACCCCCATGTTTCTGGCTCTATTAGAGACTCGTAGAAAGCAAGAGTGTGCTTCTTGCTCTAAAGCAGAGTGTGTTTCATGGATGAGAACTGTGCTGTGTGTTTCCCTTCAGAAAGGGACTTAAATTCCAGGCTGTGTGTCTTCCTACAAGCAAGACATCATTTCTGGTAAACTCAGACACTTTTAAACTCAAAGGAAGCTACATCGTTCACAAAGCTCACACGTTTCTCGCTCTTAACTGGAAAGAATTGCATGTTAGAGGAAGTGTAGTTTGTATCAGTGTCAAACGAAGAGTTGACCTAGATATGGTCCGTATGTGTAGGAAACTCCGTTATTTTGTTCTGACACAGTCACGTTTCCTGCTGTGTTAGAGACTCTTAGAAAGCAAGAGCGTGCTTCTTGCTCTAAAGTGGAGAGTGTTTCATGGATGAGAACTGTGCTGTGTGTTTCCCTTCAGAAATGGATTTAAATCCCAGGCTCTGTGTCTTCCTACAAGCAAGACATGTTTTCCGGTAAACTCAGTCACTTTTCAGCTCAAAGGAAGCTACATCATACACGAAGCTCACAAGTTTCTCACTCTTAACTTGAAAGCATTGCATGTTAATGGAACTGTGTTTTGTATTAGTTTCAGAAGAAGAGTTGACCTAGATATTGTCTGTATGTGTAGGAAACACCGTTATTTTGTTTTGAATACAGTCACGTTTCCTGCTGTATTAGAGACTCTTAGAAAGCAAGAGCGTGCTTCTTGCTCTAAAGCAGAGTGTGTTTCATTAATGAGAACTGTGCTGTGTGTTTCCCTTCAGAAATGGGGTTAAATCTCAGGCTCTGTGTCTTCCTACAAGCAAGACATGTTTTCAGGTAAACTAAGTCACTTTTCAGCTCTAAGGAAGCTACATCGTTCACGAAGCTCACAAGTTTCTCACTCTTAACTGGAAAGCATTGCATGTTAGAGGAACTGTGGTGTGTATCAGTTTCAGAAGCAGAGTTGAACTAGCAATGGTCCGTATGTGTAGGAAACACTGTTCTTTTGTTCTGAGCACACTCACATTTCCTGCACTATTAGAGACTCTAGAAAGCAAGAACGTGCTTCTTCCTATACGCAGAGTGTGTTTCCTCGTGAGAACTGTGCTGTGTGTTTCCCTTCAGAAATGGAGTTAAATCCCAGGCTCTGTGTCTTCCTACAAGCAAGACATCATTTCAAGTAAACGCAGTCAATTTTCAGCTCAAATGAATATAAATCGTTTACGAAGGTCACACGTTACTTGCTCTTAACTGAAAAGCATTGGATGTTAGATGACTTGTGGTTTGGATCAGTTTCAGAAGCAGAGTTGATCTAGCAATGGTCCGTATATGTAGGAAACACCGTTATTTTGTTCAGAGCACCCTCATGTTTCTGGCTCTATTAGAGACTCTAGAAAGAAACAGCATGCTTCGTGCTCTAAAGCAGAGTGTGTTTCATTAATGAGAACTGTGCTGTGTGTTTCCCTTCAGAAATGGGGTTAAATCCCAGGCTCTGTGTCTTCCTACAAGCAAGACATGTTTTCAGGTAAACTAAGTCACTTTTCAGCTCAAAGGAAGCTACATCGTTCACGAAGCTCACAAGTTTCTCACTCTTAACTGGAACGCATTGCATGTTAGAGGAACTGTGGTTTGTATCAGTTTCAGAAGCAGAGTTGAACTAGCTATGGTCCGTATGTGTAGGAAACACCGTTCTTTTGTTCTGAGCACACTCACATTTCCTGCACTATTAGAGACTCTAGAGCAAGAGCGTGATTCTTCCTATACGCAGAGTGTGTTTCCTCGTGAGAACTTTGCTGTGTGCTTCCCTTCAGAAATGGAGTTAAATCCCAGGCTCTGTGTCTTCCTACAAGCAAGACATCATTTCAAGTAAACGCAGTCAATTTTCAGCTCAAATGATTATAAATCATTTACGAAGGTCACACGTTACTTGCTCTTAACTGAAAAGCATTGGATGTTAGATGACTTGTGGTTTGGATCAGTTTCAGAAGCAGAGTTGAACTAGCAATGGTCCGTATATGTAGGAAACACCGTTATTTTGTTCAGAGGACCCTCATGTTTCTGGCTCTACTAGAGACTCTAGAAAGCAAGAGCATGCTTCGTGCTCTAAAGCAGAGTGTGTTTCATGGAGGAGAACTGTGCTGTTTGTTTCTCTTCAGAAATGGATTTAAATCCCAGGCTCTGTATCTTCCTAGCAGCAAGATATCTTTTCAGGTAAACTCAGACACTTTTAAACTCAAAGGAAGCTACATCGTTCACAAAGCTCACACGTTTCTCGCTCTTAACTGGAAAGAATTGCATGTTAGAGGAAGTGTAGTTTGTATCAGTTTCAGAAGAAGAGTTGACCTACATATGGTCTGTATGTGTAGGAAACACCGTTATTTTGTTCTGACCACAGTCACGTTTCCTGCTGTATTAGAGACTCTTAGAAAGCAAGGGCATGCTTCTTGCTCTAAAGCAGAGGGTGTTTCATGGATGATAACTGTGCTGTGTGTTTCCCTTCAGAAATGGAGTTAAATCCCAGGCTCTGTGTCTTCCTACAAGCAAGACATCTTTTCAGGTAAACTCAGTCACTTTTCAGCTCAAAGGAAGCTACATCGTTCACGAATCTCACAAGTTCCTCGCTCTTAACTTGAAAGCATTGCATGTTAATGGAACTGTGCTTTGTATCAGTTTCAGAAGAAGAGTTGACCTAGATATTGTCCATATGTGTAGGAAACACCGTTATTTTGTTTTGAATACAATCACGTTTCCTGCTGTATTAGAGACTCTTAGAAAGCAAGAGTGTGCTTCTTGCTCTAAAGCAGAGTGTGTTTCATGGATGAGAACCGTGCTGTGTGTTTCCCTTCAGAAAGGGAGTTAAATTCCAGGCTCTGTGTCTTCCTACAAGCAAGACATCATTTCAGGTAAACGCAGTCACTTTTCAGCTCAAATGAATATAAATCGTTTACGAAGGTCACACGTTGCTTGCTCTTAACTGAAAAGCATTGGATGTTAGATGACTTGTGGTTTGGATCAGTTTCAGAAGCAGAGTTGATCTAGCAATGGTCCGTATATGTAGGAAATTCCGTTATTTTGTTCAGAGCACCCTCAATTTTCTGGCTCTATTAGAGACTCTAGAAAGCAAGAGCATGCTTCATGCTCTAAAGCAGAGTGTGCTCCATGGAGGAGAACTGTGCTGTTTGTTTATCTTCAGAAATGGATTTTAATCCCAGGCTCTGTATCTTCCTACCAGCAAGATATCTTTTCTGGTAAACTCAGACACTTTTAAACTCAAAGGAAGCTACATCGTTCACAAAGCTCACACGTTTCTCACTCTTAACTGGAAAGAATTGCATGTTAGAGGAAGTGTAGTTTGTATCATTTTCAGAAGAAGAGTTGACCTAGATATGGTCCGTATGTGTAGGAAACTCCGTTATTTTGTTCTGACCACAGTCACGTTTCCTGCTGTATTAGAGACTCTAGAAAGCAAGAGCATGCTTCGTGCTCTAAAGCAGAGTGTGTTTCATGGAGGAGAACTGTGCTGTTTGTTTCTCTTCAGAAATGGATTTAAATCCCAGGCTCTGTATCTTCCTAGCAGCAAGATATCTTTTCAGGTAAACTCAGACACTTTTAAACTCAAAGGAAGCTACATCGTTCACAAAACTCACACGTTTCTCGCTCTTAACTGGAAAGAATTGCATGTTAGAGGAAGTGTAGTTTGTATCAGTTTCAGAAGAAGAGTTGACCTACATATGGTCTGTATGTGTAGGAAACACCGTTATTTTGTTCTGACCACAGTCACGTTTCCTGCTCTATTAGAGACTCTTAAGAAGCAAGAGCGTGCTTCTTGCTCTAAAGCAGAGGGTGTTTCATGGATGATAACTGTGCTGTGTGTTTCCCTTCAGAAATGGAGTTAAATCCCAGGCTCTGTGTCTTCCTACAAGCAAGACATGTTTTCAGGTAAACTCAGTCACTTTTCAGCTCAAAGGAAGCTACATCGTACACGAAGCTCACAAGTTTCTCGCTCTTAACTTGAAAGAATTGCATGTTAATGGAACTGTGCTTTGTATCAGTTTCAGAAGAAGAGTTGACCTAGATATTGTCCGTATGTGTAGGAAACACCGTTATTTTGTTCTGAATACAGTCACGTTTCCTGCTGATTTAGAGACTCTAGGAAGCAAGAGCGTGCTTCTTCCTATACGCAGAGTGTGTTTCCTCGTGAGAACTGTGCTGTGTGTTTCCCTTCAAAAATGGAGTTAAATCCCATGCTCTGTGTCTTCCTACAAGCAAGACATCATTTCAGGTAAACGCAGTCACTTTTCAGCTCAAATGAATATAAATCGTTTACGAAGGTCACACGTTACTTGCTCTTAACTGAAAAGCATTGGATGTTAGATGACTTGTGGTTTGGATAAGTTACAGAAGCAGAGTTGATCTAGCAATGGTCCGTATATGTAGGAAACTCCGTTATTTTGTTCAGAGCACCCTCATGTTTCTGGCTCTATTAGAGACTCTAGAAACCAAGAGCATGCTTCGTGCTCTAAAGCAGAGTGTGTTTCATGGATGAGAACTGTGCTGTGTGTTTCCCTTCGGAAATGGAGTTAAATCCCAGGCTCTGTGTCTTCCTACAAGCAAGACATGTTTTCAGGTAAACTAAGTCACTTCTCAGCTCTAAGGAAGCTACATCGTTCACGAAGCTCACAAGTTTCTGACTCTTAACTGGAAAGCATTGCATGTTAGAGGAACTGTGGTTTGTATCATTTTCAGAAGAAGAGTTGACCTAGATATGGTCCGTATGTGTAGGAAACTCCGTTATTTTGTTCTGACCACAGTCACGTTTCCTGCTGTATTAGAGACTCGTAGAAAGCAAGAGTGTGCTTCTTGCTCTAAAGCAGAGTGTGTTTCATGGATGAGAACTGTGCTGTGTGTTTTCCTTCAGAAAGGGAGTTAAATTCCAGGCTCTGTGTCTTCCTACAAGCATGACATCATTTCTGGTAAACTCAGACACTTTTAAACTCAAAGGAAGCTACATCGTTCACAAAGCTCACACGTTTCTCGCTCTTAACTGGAAAGAATTGCATGTTAGAGGAAGTGTAGTTTGTATCAGTTTCAGACGAAGAGTTGACCTAGATATGGTCCGTATGTGTAGGAAACTCCGTTATTTTGTTCTGACACAGTCACGTTTCCTGCTGTATTAGAGACTCTTAGAAAGCAAGAGCGTGCTTCTTGCTCTAAAGTGGAGAGTGTTTCATGGATGAGAACTGTGCTGTGTGTTTCCCTTCAGAAATGGATTTAAATCCCAGGCTCTGTGTCTTCCTACAAGCAAGACATGTTTTCCGGTAAACTCAGTCACTTTTCGCTCAAAGGAAGCTACATCATTCACGAAGCTCACAAGTTTCTCGCTCTTAACTTGAAAGCATTGCAGGTTAATGGAACTGTGTTTTGTATTAGTTTCAGAAGAAGAGTTGACCTAGATATTGTCCGTATGTGTAGGAAACACCGTTATTTTGTTTTGAATACAGTCACGTTTCCTGCTGTATTAGAGACTCTTAGAAAGCAAGAGCGTGCTTCTTGCTCTAAAGTGGAGAGTGTTTCATGGATGAGAACTGTGCTGTGTGTTTCCCTTCAGAAATGGGGTTAAATCTCAGGCTCTGTGTCTTCCTACAAGCAAGACATGTTTTCAGGTAAACTAAGTCACTTTTCAGCTCTAAGGAAGCTACATCGTTCACGAAGCTCACAAGTTTCTCACTCTTAACTGGAAAGCATTGCATGTTAGAGGAACTGTGGTGTGTATCAGTTTCAGAAGCAGAGTTGAACTAGCAATGGTCCGTATGTGTAGGAAACACTGTTCTTTTGTTCTGAGCACACTCACATTTCCTGCACTATTAGAGACTCTAGAAAGCAAGAACGTGCTTCTTCCTATATGCAGAGTGTGTTTCCTCGTGAGAACTGTGCTGTGTGTTTCCCTTCAGAAATGGAGTTAAATCCCAGGCTCTGTGTCTTCCTACAAGCAAGACATCATTTCAAGTAAACGCAGTCAATTTTCAGCTCAAATGAATATAAATCGTTTACGAAGGTCACACGTTACTTGCTCTTAACTGAAAAGCATTGGATGTTAGATGACTTGTGGTTTGGATCAGTTTCAGAAGCAGAGTTGATCTAGCAATGGTCCCTATATGTAGGAAACACCGTTATTTTGTTCAGAGCACCCTCATGTTTCTGGCTCTATTAGAGACTCTAGAAAGAAAGAGCATGCTTCGTGCTCTAAAGCAGAGTGTGTTTCATTAATGAGAACTGTGCTGTGTGTTTCCCTTCAGAAATGGGGTTAAATCCATCCCAGGCTCTGTGTCTTCCTACAAGCAAGACATGTTTTCAGGTAAACTAAGTCACTTTTCAGCTCAAAGGAAGCTACATCGTTCACGAAGCTCACAAGTTTCTCACTCTTAACTGGAACGCATTGCATGTTAGAGGAACTGTGGTTTGTATCAGTTTCAGAAGCAGAGTTGAACTAGCTATGGTCCGTATGTGTAGGAAACACCGTTCTTTTGTTCTGAGCACACTCACATTTCCTGCACTATTAGAGACTCTAGAGCAAGAGCGTGATTCTTCCTATACGCAGAGTGTGTTTCCTCGTGAGAACTTTGCTGTGTGCTTCCCTTCAGAAATGGAGTTAAATCCCAGGCTCTGTGTCTTCCTACAAGCAAGACATCATTTCAAGTAAACGCAGTCAATTTTCAGCTCAAATGATTATAAATCATTTACGAAGGTCACACATGCTCTTAACTGAAAAGCATTGGATGTTAGATGACTTGTGGTTTGGATCAGTTTCAGAAGCAGAGTTGAACTAGCAATGGTCCGTATATGTAGGAAACACCGTTATTTTGTTCAGAGCACCCTCATGTTTCTGGCTCTACTAGAGACTCTAGAAAGCAAGAGCATGCTTCGTGCTCTAAAGCAGAGTGTGTTTCATGGAGGAGAACTGTGCTGTTTGTTTCTCTTCAGAAATGGATTTAAATCCCAGGCTCTGTATCTTCCTAGCAGCAAGATATCTTTTCAGGTAAACTCAGACAATTTTAAACTCAATGGAAGCTACATCGTTCACAAAGCTCACACGTTTCTCGCTCTTAACTGGAAAGAATTGCATGTTAGAGGAAGTGTAGTTTGTATCAGTTTCAGAAGAAGAGTTGACCTACATATGGTCTGTATGTGTAGGAAACACCGTTATTTTGTTCTGACCACAGTCACGTTTCCTGCTGTATTAGAGACTCTTAAGAAGCAAGAGCGTGCTTCTTGCTCTAAAGCAGAGGGTGTTTCATGGATGATAACTGTGCTGTGTGTTTCCCTTCAGAAATGGAGTTAAATCCCAGGCTCTGTGTCTTCCTACAAGCAAGACATCTTTTCAGGTAAACTCAGTCACTTTTCAGCTCAAAGGAAGCTACATCGTTCACGAAGCTCACAAGTTTCTCGCTCTTAACTTGAAAGCATTGCATGTTAATGGAACTGTGCTTTGTATCAGTTTCAGAAGAAGAGTTGACCTAGATATTGTCCGTATGTGTAGGAAACACCGTTATTTTGTTTTGAATACAGTCACGTTTCCTGCTGTATTAGAGACTCTTAGAAAGCAAGAGTGTGCTTCTTGCTCTAAAGCAGAGTGTGTTTCATGGATGAGAACCGTGCTGTGTGTTTCCCTTCAGAAAGGGAGTTAAATCCCAGGCTCTGTGTCTTCCTATGAGCAAGACATCATTTCAGGTAAATGCAGTCACTTTTCAGCTCAAATGAATACAAATCCCTTACAAAGCTCACACGTTACTCGCTCTTAACTGAAAAGCATTGGATGTTAGATGACTTGTGGTTTGTATCAGTTTCAGAAGCAGAGTTGATCTAGCAATGGTCCATATATGTAGGAAACTCTGTTATTTTGTTCAGAGCACCCTCAATTTTCTGGCTCTA
Source organism: Onychomys leucogaster (assembly GCA_949786385.1). Lineage (NCBI taxonomy): Eukaryota > Metazoa > Chordata > Mammalia > Rodentia > Cricetidae > Onychomys > Onychomys leucogaster. The sequence continues at coordinate 568,414 of CATKUP010000061.1, forward strand.
TTAGAGATTCTGGAAAGCAAGAGCATGCATCGTGCTCAAAAGCAGAGTGTGTTTCATGGAGGAGTATTGTGCTGTGTGTTTCCCTTCAGAAATGGAGTTAAATCCCAGGCACTTTGTATTCCTACAAGCAAGACATGTTTTCATTTAAACTCAGTCACTTTTCAGCTCAAAGGAAGCTACATCGTTCACGAAGCTCACAAGTTTCTCACTCTTAAATGGAAAGCATTGCATGTTAGAGGAACTATGGTTTGTATCAGTTTTAGAAGAAGAGTTGACCTAGATATGGTCCGTATGTGTAGGAAACACCGTTCTTTTGTTCTGAGCACAGTCAGGTTTCTTGCTCAATTAGAGACTCTTAGAAAGCAAGAGCGTGCTTCTTGCTCTAAAGCAGAGTGTGTTTCATGGATGAGAACTGTGCTGTGTGTTTCCCTTCAGAAAGGGAGTTAAATTCCAGGCTCTGTGTCCTCCTACAAGCAAGACATCATTTCAGGTAAATGCAGTCAATTTTCAGCTCAAATGAATATAAATCGTTTACGAAGCTCACACGTTTCTCGCTCTTAACTGAAAAGCATTGGATGTTAGATGACTTGTAGTTTGTATCAGTTTCAGAAGCAGAGTTTAACTAGCTATGGTCCGTATATGTAGGAAATACCGTTCTTTTTTTCTGAGCTCCCTCACGTTTCCTGCTCTATTAGAGACTCTAGAAAGCAAGAGCGTGCTTCTTCCTAAACGCAGACTGTGTTTCATCGTGAGAACTGTGCTGTATGTTTCCCTTCAGAAATGGAGTTAAATCACAGGCTCTGTGTCTTCCTACAAGCAAGACTTCTTTTCACGTAAACTCAGTCACCTTTCAGCTCAAACGAATCTACATCGTTCACGTAGCTCACACGTGTCTTGCTCTTAACTGTAAAGCATTGGATTTTAGAGGACATGCTGTTTGTATCAGTTTCAGAAGCAGAGTTGAACTAGCAATGGTCTGTATGTGTAGGAAATACCGTTCTTTTGTACTGAGTACCCTCAATTTTCTGACTCTTAGAGACTCTGGAAAGCAAGAGCATGCTTCTTGCTCTAAAGCAGAGTGTTTTTCATGGATGAGTACTGTGCTGTGTGTTTCCCTTCAGAAATGGAGTTAAATTCCAGACTCTGTATCTTCCTATAAGCAAGACATCTTTTCAGGTAAACTCAGTCACTTTTCAGCTCAAAGGAATCTACATCGTTCACGAAGCTCACATGATTCTCGCTGTTAAGAAGAAAGCATTGCATGTTAGAAGAACTGTGGTTTGTATCAGTTTCAGAAGAAGGTTTGACCTAGATATGGTCCGTATGTGTAGGAAACACCGTTATTTTGTTCTGTCCACAGTCACGTTTCCTGCTGTATTTGAGACTCTTAGAAAGCAAGAGTGTGCTTCTTGCTCTAAAGCAGAGTGTGTTTCATGGATGAGAACTGTGCTGAGTGTTTCCCTTCAGAAATGGAGGTAAATCCCAGGCTCTGTGTCTTCCTACAAGCAAGACATCATTTCAGGTAAATGCAGTCACTTTTCAGCTCAAAGGAATATAAATCGTTTACGAGGCTCACACGTTTCTCGCTCTTAACTGAAAAGCATTGGATGTTAGATGACTTGTGGTTTGTATCAGTTTCAGAAGCAGAGTTGAACTAGCAATGGTCCGTAAGTGTAGGAAACACCGTTCTTTTGTTCTGAGTACCCTCAAGATTTCTGGGTCTTTTAGAGACTCTAGAAAGCAAGAGCATGCTTCTTGCTCTAAAGTAGTGTTTTTCATGCATGAGAACTGTGCTGTGTGTTTCCCTTCAGAAAAGGGTATTAATCCCAGCCTCTGTATCTTCCTACAAGCAAGACATCTTTTCAGGTAAACTCAGTCAATTTCACATCAGAGGAAGCTACATCGTTCACAAAGCTCACACGTTTCTCGCTCTTAACTGGAAAGCATTGGATGTTAGAGGAAATGTGGTTTGTATCAGTTTCAGAAGAAGAGTTGACCTAGATATGGTCCGTACAGTAGGAAACACCCTTATTTTGTTCTGACCACATTCATGTTTCCCGCTCTATTAGAGACTCATAGAAAGCAAGAGCGTGCTTCTTGCTCTAAAGCAGAGTGTCTTTCACGGATGAGAACTTTGCAGTGTGTTTCCCTTCAGAAATGGAGTTAAATTCCAGTCTCTGTGTCTTCCTACAAGCAAGACATCATTTCAGGAAAATGCAGTCACATTTCAGCTCAAATGAATATAAATCGTATAGGAAGATCACACTTTTCTCCCTCTTAACTGAAAAGCATTTAATGTTTGATGACTTGGGGTTTGTATCAGTTTCAGAAGCAGAGTTGAACTAGAAATGGACCGTATGTGTAGGAAACACAGTTCTTTTGTTCTGAGCACACTCACGTTTCCTGCTCTATTAGAGACTCTAGAAAGCAAGAGCATGCTTCTTCCTATACACAGAGTGTGTTACCTCGTGAGAACAGTGCTGTGGGTTTCCCTTCAGAAATTGAGTTAAATCACAGGCTCTGTATCTTCCTACAAGCAAGACTTCGTTTCACGTAAACTCAGTCAACTTTCAGCTCAAAAGAAACTACATCGTTCACGTAGCTCACACGTTTCTTGCTCCTAAATGTTAAGCGTTGGTGTTAGAAGACCTGTGATTTGTATCAGTTTCAGAAGCAGAGTTGAACTAGCAATGGTCCTTATGTGTAGGAAACACCGTTATTTTGTTCAGAGCACCCTCAATTTTCTGGCTCTATTGGAGACTCTGGAAAGCAAGAGCATGCTTCGTGCTCTAAAGCAGAGTGTGTTTCATGGATGAGAACTGTGCTGTGTGTTTCCCTTCAGAAATGGGGTTAAATCCCAGGCTCTTTGTCTTCCTACATGCAAGATATGTTTTCAGGTAAACTCAGTCACTTTTCAGCTCAAAGGAAGCTACATCGTTTCATTAATGAGAACTGTGCTGTGTGTTTCCCTTCAGAAATGGGGTTAAATCCCAGGCTCTGTGTCTTCCTACCAGCAAGACATGTTTTCAGGTAAACTAAGTCACTTTTCAGCTCTAAGGAAGCTACATCGTTCACGAAGCTCACAAGTTTCTCACTCTTAACTGGAAAGCATTGCATGTTAGAGGAACTGTGGTTTGTATCAGTTTCAGAAGAAGAGTTGACCTAGATATGGTCCGTAGGTGTAGGAAACACCGTTATTTTGTTCTGACCACAGTCACGTTTCCTGCTGTATTAGAGACTCTTAGAAAGCAAGAGTGTGCTTCTTGCTCTAAAGCAGTGTGTGTTTCATGGATGAGAACGGTGCTGTGTGTTTCCATTCAGATATGGAGTTAAATTCCAGGCTCCGTGTCTTCCTACAAGCAAGACATCTTTTCAGGTAAACTCAGTCACTTTTCAGCTCAAAGGAAGCTACATCATTCACGCTAACACGTTTCTAGCTCTTAACTTGAAAGCATTGCATGTTAATGGAACTGTGCTTTGTATCAGTTTCAGAAGAAGAGTTGACCTAGATATTGTCCTTATGTGTAGGCAACACCGTTATTTTGTTCTGAATACAGTCACGTTTCCTGCTGTATTAGAGATTCTTAGAAAGCAAGAGTTTCACGTAAACTCAGTCAACTTTCAGCTCAAAAGAAACTACATCGTTCACGTAGCTCACACGTTTCTTGCTCCTAACTGTAAAGCGTTGGTGTTAGAGGACCTGTGATTTGTAGCAGTTTCAGAAGCAGAGTTGAACTAGCAATGGTTCTTATGTGTAGGAAACACCGTTCTTTTGTTCAGAGCACCCTCAATTTTCTGGCTCTATTAGAGACTCTGGAAAGCAAGAGCATGCATCGTGGTCAAAAGCAGAGTGTGTTTCATGGATGAGTACTGTGCTGTGTGTTTCCCTTCAGAAATGGAGTTAAATCCCAGGCCCTGTGTCTTCCTACAAGCAAGACATGTTGTCAGGTAAACTAAGTCTCTTCTCAGCTCTAAGGAAGCTACATCGTTCACGAAGCTCACAAGTTTCTGGCTCTTAAATGAAAAGCAATGGATGTTAGATGACTTGTGGTTTGTATTAGTTTCAGAAGCAGAGTTGAACTAGCTATGGTCCGTATGTGTAGGAAACACCGTTCTTTTGTTCTGACCATAGGCATGTTTCCTGCTGTATTAGAGACACATAGAAAGCAAGAGCATGCTTCTTGCCCTAAAGCAGAGTGTGTTTCATGGATGAGAACTGTGCTGTTTGTTTCTCTTCAGAAATGGAGTTAAATTCCAGGTCTGTGTCTTCCTACAAGCAAGACATCATTTCAGGTATATGCATTCACTTTTCAGCTCAAATGAATATAAATCGTTTACGAAGCTCACACGTTTCTCGCTCTTAACTGAAAAGCATTGGATGTTAGATGACTTGTGGTTTGTATCAGTTTCAGAAGCAGAGTTGAACTAGCTATGGTCCGTATATGTAGGAAATTCCGTTCTTTTGTTCTGAGCTCCCTCACGTTTCCTGCTCTATAAGAGACTCTAGAAAGCAAGAGCATGCTTCGTGCTCTAATACAGAGTGTGTTTCATGGATGAGAACTGTGCTGTGTGTTTCCCTTCAGAAATGGAGTTAAATCATAGGCTCTGTGTCTTCCTACATGCAAGACATGTTTTCAGGTAAACTGAGTCACTTTTCAGCTCAAAGAAAGCTACATCATTCACGAAGCTCACAAGTTTCTCACTCTTAACTGGAAAGCATTCCATGTTAGAGGAACTGTGGTTTGTATCAGTTTCAGAAGAAGAGTTGACCTAGATATGGTCCGTACGTGTAGGAAACACCATTATTTTGTTCTGACCACAGTCACGTTTCCTGCTGTATTAGAGACTCTTAGAAAGCAAGAGTGTGCTTCTTGCTCTAAAGCAGTGTGTGTTTCATGGATGAGAACTGTGCTGTGTGTTTCCCTTCAGATATGGAGTTAAATTCCAGGCTCCGTGTCTTCCTACAAGCAAGACATCATTTCAGGTAAACGCACTCACTTTTCAGCTTAAATGAATACAAATTGTTCACAAAGATCACACGTTTCTCACTCTTAAGTGAAAAGCATTGGATGTTAGATGACTTGCTGTTTGTATCAGTTACAGAAGCAGAGTTGAACTAGCTGTGGTCCGTATGTATATGAAACACCGTTCTTTTGTTGTGAGCACACTCATGTTTCCTGCTCTATTAGAGATTCTAGAAAGCATGAGCGTGCTTCTTCCTAAAAGCAGAGTGTGTTTCATCGTGAGAAATGTGCTGTGTGTTTCCCTTCAGAATTGGAGTTAAATCACAGGCTCTGTATCGTCCTAGAAGCAAGACTTCGTTTCACGTAAACTCAGTCACCTTTCAGCTCAAACAAAGCTACATCGTTCACGAAGCTCACACGTTTCTTGCTCTTATCCTAAAAGCATTGGATGTTAGATGAATTGTGTTTTGTATCAGTTTCAGAAGCAGAGTTGAACTGGTATTGGTCTGTAAATGTAGGAAACACCGTTATTTTGTTCAGAGCACACTCATGTTTCTGGCTCTATTAGAGACTCTAGAAAGCAAGAGCATGCTTCGTGCTCTAAAGGAGAGTGTGTTTCATGGATGAGAACTGTGCTGTGTATTTCCCTTCAGAAATGGAGTTAAATGCCAGGCTCTGTATCTTCCTACAAGCAAGACATCTTTTCAGGTAAACTCAGTCACTTTTCAGCTCAAAGGAATCTACATCGTTCACGAAGCTCACATGTTTCTCGCTCTTAAGAAGAAAGCATTGCATGTTAGAAGAACTGTGGTTTGTATCAGTTTCAGAAGAAGAGTTGACCTAGATAAGGTCCATACGTGTAGGAAACACCGCTATTTTGTTCTGACCATAGTCACGTTTCCTGCTGTATTTGAGAATCTTAGAAAGCAAGACCGTGCTTCTTGCTCTAAAGCAGAGTGTGTTTCATAGATGAGAACTGTGCTGTGTGTTTCCCTTCGGAAATGGAGTTAAATCCCAGGCTCTGTGTCTTCCTACAAGCAAGACATGTTTTCAGGTAAACTAAGTCACTTCTCAGCTCTAAGGAAACTACATCGTTCACGAAGCTCACAAGTTTCTGACTCTTAACTGGAAAGCATTGCATGTTAGAGGAACTGTGGTTTGTATCAGTTTCAGAAGAAGAGTTGACCTAGATATGGTCCGTATGTGTAGGAAACACCGTTATTTTGTTCTGACTTCAGTCACGTTTCCTGCTCTATTAGAGACTCTTAGAAAGCAAGAGCGTGCTTCTGGCTCTAAAGCAGAGTGTGTTTCATGGATGAGAACTGTGCTGTGTGTTTCCCTTCAGAAATGGAGTTAAATCCCAGGCTCTGTGTCTTCCTACATGGAAGACCTCTTTTCAGGAAAACTCAGTCACTATTCATCTCAAAGGGAGCTACATCGTTCACAAAGTTAATACGTTTCTCGCTCTTAACTGGAAAGCATTGCATGTTAGAGGAACTGTGGTTTGTATAACATTCAGAAGAAGAGTAGACCTAGATATGCTCTGTATGTGTAGGAAACACCGTTGTTTTATTCTGACCACAGTCACGTTTCCTGCTGTATTAGAGACACACAGAAAGCAAGAGCATGCTTCTTGCTCTAAAGCAGAGTGTGTTTCATGGATGAGAACTGTGCTGTTTGTTTCCCTTCAGAAATGGAGTTAAATTCCAGGTCTGTGTCTTCCTACAAACAAGACATCATTTCAGGTAAATGCAGTCACTTTTCAGCTCAAATGAATATAAATCGTTTACGAAGCTCACACATTTCTCGCTCTTAACTGAAAAGCATTGGATGGTAGATGACTTGGGTTTGTATCAGTTTCAGAAGCAGAGTTGAACTAGCAGTGGTCCGTATGTGTAGGAAACACCGTTCTTTTGTTGTGAGCACACTCAATTTTCTTGCTCTATTAGAGATTCTAGAAAGCAAGAGCGTGCTTCTTCCTAAAAGCAGAGTGTGTTTCATCGTGAGAAATGTGCTGTGTGTTTCCCTTCAGAATTGTAGTTAAATCACAGGCTCTGTATCATCCTAGAAGCAAGACTTCGTTTCACGTAAACTCAGTCACCTTTCAGCTCAAACAAAGCTACATCGTTCAAGAAGCTCACATGTTTCTTGCTCTTAACTGAAAAGCATTGGATGTTAGAGGACCTGTGGTTTGTCTCAGTTTCAGAAGCAGAGTTGAACTAGCAATGCTCCATACGTGTAGGAAACAGCATTCTTTTGTTCTGAGTACCCTCAAGTTTCTGGCTTTATTAGAGACTCTTAGAAAGCAAGAGCATGCTTCTTGCTCTAAAGCAGAGTTTGTTTCATGGATGAGTACTGTGCTGTGTGTTTCCCTTCAGAAATGGAGTTAAATCCCAGGCTCTGTGTCTTCCTACAAGCAAGACATCTTTTCAGGTAAACTCAGTCACTTTTCAGCTCAAAGGAAGCTACATCATTCACGCTAACACGTTTCTAGCTCTTAACTTGAAAGCATTGCATGTTACTGGAACTGTGCTTTGTATCAGTTTCAGAAGAAGAGTTGACCTAGATATTGTCCTTATGTGTAGGCAACACCGTTATTTTGTTCTGAATACAGTCACGTTTCCTGCTGTATTAGAGATTCTTAGAAAGCAAGAGTGTGCTTCTTGCTCTAAAGCAGAGTGTGTTTCATGGATGAGAACTGTGCTGTGTGTTTCCCTTCAGAAAGGGAGTTAAAATCCAGGTTCTGTGTCTTCCTACAAGCAATATATCATTTCAGGTAAATGCAGTCACTATTGAGCTCAAATGAATATTAATCCTTTACAAAGCTCACACGTTTCTCTCTCTTAACTGAAAAGCATTGGATGTTAGATGACTTGTGGTTTGTATCAGTTTCAGAAGCAGAGTTGAACTAGCAATCGTCCATATATGTAGGAAACACCGTTATTTTGTTCAGAGCACCCTCAATTTTCTGGCTCTGTTAGAGAATCTGGAAAGCAAGAGCATGCATCGTGCTCAAAAGCAGAGTGTGTTTCATCGATGAGTACTGTGCTGTGTGTTTCCCTTCAGAAATGGAGTTAAATCCCAGGCTCTGTGTCTTCGTACATGCAAGACATGTTTTCAGGTAAACTCAGTCAGTTTTCAGCTCAAAGGAAGCTACATCGTTCACGAAGCTCACAACGTTCTCACTCTTAACTGGAAAGCATTGCATGTTAGAGGAACTGTGGTTTGTATCAGTTTCAGAAGAAGAGTTGACCTAGATATGGTCCGTATGTGTAGGAAACACCGTTATTTTGTTTTGAGCACAGTCACGTTTCCTGCTCTATTAGAGACCCTTAGAAAGCAAGAGCGTGCTTCTTGCTCTAAAGCAGAGTGTGTTTCATGGATGAGAACTGTGCTGTGTGTTTCCCTTTAGAAATGGAGTTAAATTCCAGGCTCTGTGTCTTCCTACAAGCAAGACATCATTTCAGGAAAACGCAGTAACTTTTCAGCTCAAATGAATGTAAATCGTTTACGAAGATCACACGTTTCTCACTCTTAACTGAAAATCATAGGATGTTAGATGACTTTTGGTTTGTATCAGTTTCAGAAGCAGAGTTGAACTAGCAGTGGTCCTTATGTGTAGGAAGCACAGTTCTTTTATTCTGAGCACACTCAAGTTTCCTGCTCTATTAGAGACTCTAGAAAGAAAGAGCGTGCTTCTTCCTAAACGCAGAGTGGGTTTCCTCGTGAGAACAGTGCTGTGTGTTTCCCTTCAGAAAGGGAGTTAAATCACAGGCTCTGTATCTTCCTACACGCAAGACTTCGTTTCACGTAAACTCAGTCAACTTTCAGCTCAAACGAATCTACATCGTTCATGTAGCTCACACGTTTCTTGCTCCTAACTGTCAAGCGTTGGTGTTAGAGGACCTGTGATTTGTATCAGTTTCAGAAGCAGAGTTGAACTAGCAATGGTTCTTATGTGTAGGAAACACCGTTATTTTGTTCAGAGCACCCTCAATTTTCTGGCTCTATTAGAGACTCTGGAAAGCAAGAGCATGCATCGTGGTCAAAAGCAGAGTGTGTTTCATGGATGAGTACTGTGCTGTGTGTTTCCCTTCAGAAATGGAGTTAAATCCCAGGCTCTGTGTCTTCCTACAAGCAAGACATGTTGTCAGGTAAACTAAGTCTCTTCTCAGCTCTAAGGAAGCTACATCGTTCACGAAGCTCACAAGTTTCTGGCTCTTAAATGAAAAGCAATGGATGTTTGATGACTTGTGGTTTGTATTAGTTTCAGAAGCAGAGTTGAACTAGCTATGGTCTGTATGTGTAGGAAACACCGTTCTTTTGTTCTGACCATAGTCATGTTTCCTGCTGTATTAGAGACACATAGAAAGCAAGAGCATGCTTCTTGCCCTAAAGCAGAGTGTGTTTCATGGATGAGAACTGTGCTGTTTGTTTCTCTTCAGAAATGGAGTTAAATTCCAGGTCTGTGTCTTCCTACAAGCAAGACATCATTTCAGGTATATGCATTCACTTTTCAGCTCAAATGAATATAAATCGTTTACGAAGCTCACACGTTTCTCGCTCTTAACTGAAAAGCATTGGATGTTAGATGACTTGTGGTTTGTATCAGTTTCAGAAGCAGAGTTGAACTAGCTATGGTCCGTATATGTAGGAAATTCCGTTCTTTTGTTCTGAGCTCCCTCACGTTTCCTGCTCTATAAGAGACTCTAGAAAGCAAGAGCATGCTTCGTGCTGTAATACAGAGTGTGTTTCATGGATGAGAACTGTGCTGTGTGTTTCCCTTCAGAAATGGAGTTAAATCATAGGCTCTGTGTCTTCCTACATGCAAGACATGTTTTCAGGTAAACTGAGTCACTTTTCAGCTCAAAGAAAGCTACATCATTCACGAAGCTCACAAGTTTCTCACTCTTAACTGGAAAGCATTCCATGTTAGAGGAACTGTGGTTTGTATCAGTTTCAGAAGAAGAGTTGACCTAGATATGGTCCGTACGTGTAGGAAACACCATTATTTTGTTCTGACCACAGTCACGTTTCCTGCTGTATTAGAGACTCTTAGAAAGCAAGAGTGTGCTTCTTGCTCTAAAGCAGTGTGTGTTTCATGGATGAGAACTGTGCTGTGTGTTTCCCTTCAGATATGGAGTTAAATTCCAGGCTCCGTGTCTTCCTACAAGCAAGACATCATTTCAGGTAAACGCACTCACTTTTCAGCTTAAATGAATACAAATTGTTCACAAAGATCACACGTTTCTCACTCTTAAGTGAAAAGCATTGGATGTTAGATGACTTGCTGTTTGTATCAGTTACAGAAGCAGAGTTGAACTAGCTGTGGTCCGTATGTATATGAAACACCGTTCTTTTGTTGTGAGCACACTCATGTTTCCTGCTCTATTAGAGATTCTAGAAAGCATGAGCGTGCTTCTTCCTAAAAGCAGAGTGTGTTTCATCGTGAGAAATGTGCTGTGTGTTTCCCTTCAGAATTGGAGTTAAATCACAGGCTCTGTATCGTCCTAGAAGCAAGACTTCGTTTCACGTAAACTCAGTCACCTTTCAGCTCAAACAAAGCTACATCGTTCACGAAGCTCACACGTTTCTTGCTCTTATCCTAAAAGCATTGGATGTTAGATGAATTGTGTTTTGTATCAGTTTCAGAAGCAGAGTTGAACTAGTATTGGTCTGTAAATGTAAGAAACACCGTTATTTTGTTCAGAGCACACTCATGTTTCTGGCTCTATTAGAGACTCTAGAAAGCAAGAGCATGCTTCGTGCTCTAAAGGAGAGTGTGTTTCATGGATGAGAACTGTGCTGTGTATTTCCCTTCAGAAATGGAGTTAAATGCCAGGCTCTGTATCTTCCTACAAGCAAGACATCTTTTCAGGTAAACTCAGTCACTTTTCAGCTCAAAGGAATCTACATCGTTCACGAAGCTCACATGTTTCTCGCTCTTAAGAAGAAAGCATTGCATGTTAGAAGAACTGTGGTTTGTATCAGTTTCAGAAGAAGAGTTGACCTAGATAAGGTCCATACGTGTAGGAAACACCGCTATTTTGTTCTGACCATAGTCACGTTTCCTGCTGTATTTGAGACTCTTAGAAAGCAAGAGCGTGCTTCTTGCTCTAAAGCAGAGTGTGCTTCATGGATGAGAACTGTGCTGTGTGTTTCCCTTCGGAAATGGAGTTAAATCCCAGGCTCTGTGTCTTCCTACAAGCAAGACATGTTTTCAGGTAAACTAAGTCACTTCTCAGCTCTAAGGAAACTACATCGTTCACGAAGCTCACAAGTTTCTGACTCTTAACTGGAAAGCATTGCATGTTAGAGGAACTGTGGTTTGTATCATTTTCAGAAGAAGAGTTGACCTAGATATGGTCCGTATGTGTAGGAAACTCCGTTATTTTGTTCTGACCACAGTCACGTTTCCTGCTGTATTAGAGACTCGTAGAAAGCAAGAGTGTGCTTCTTGCTCTAAAGCAGAGTGTGTTTCATGGATGAGAACTGTGCTGTGTGTTTCCCTTCAGAAAGGGAGTTAAATTCTAGGCTCTGTGTCTTCCTACAAGCATGACATCATTTCTGGTAAACTCAGTCACTTTTCAGCTCAAAGGAAGCTACATCGTTCACAAAGCTCACACGTTTCTCGCTCTTAACTGGAAAGAATTGCATGTTAGAGGAAGTGTAGTTTTTATCAGTTTCAGACGAAGAGTTGACCTAGATATGGTCCGTATGTGTAGGAAACTCCGTTATTTTGTTCTGACACAGTCACGTTTCCTGCTGTATTAGAGACTCTTAGAAAGCAAGAGCGTGCTTCTTGCTCTAAAGTGGAGAGTGTTTCATGGATGAGAACTGTGCTGTGTGTTTCCCTTCAGAAATGGATTTAAATCCCAGGCTCTGTGTCTTCCTACAAGCAAGACATGTTTTCCGGTAAACTCAGTCACTTTTCGCTCAAAGGAAGCTACATCATTCACGAAGCTCACAAGTTTCTCACTCTTAACTTGAAAGCATTGCATGTTAATGGAACTGTGTTTTGTATTAGTTTCAGAAGAAGAGTTGACCTAGATATTGTCCGTATGTGTAGGAAACACCGTTATTTTGTTTTGAATACAGTCACGTTTCCTGCTGTATTAGAGACTCTTAGAAAGCAAGAGCGTGCTTCTTGCTCTAAAGCAGAGTGTGTTTCATTATTGAGAACTGTGCTGTGTGTTTCCCTTCAGAAATGGGGTTAAATCTCAGGCTCTGTGTCTTCCTACAAGCAAGACATGTTTTCAGGTAAACTAAGTCACTTTTCAGCTCTAAGGAAGCTACATCGTTCACGAAGCTCACAAGTTTCTCACTCTTAACTGGAAAGCATTGCATGTTAGAGGAACTGTGGTGTGTATCAGTTTCAGAAGCAGAGTTGAACTAGCAATGGTCCGTATGTGTAGGAAACACTGTTCTTTTGTTCTGAGCACACTCACATTTCCTGCACTATTAGAGACTCTAGAAAGCAAGAACGTGCTTCTTCCTATACGCAGAGTGTGTTTCCTCGTGAGAACTGTGCTGTGTGTTTCCCTTCAGAAATGGAGTTAAATCCCAGGCTCTGTGTCTTCCTACAAGCAAGACATCATTTCAAGTAAACGCAGTCAATTTTCAGCTCAAATGAATATAAATCGTTTACGAAGGTCACACGTTACTTGCTCTTAACTGAAAAGCATTGGATGTTAGATGACTTGTGGTTTGGATCAGTTTCAGAAGCAGAGTTGATCTAGCAATGGTCCGTATATGTAGGAAACACCGTTATTTTGTTCAGAGCACCCTCATGTTTCTGGCTCTATTAGAGACTCTAGAAAGAAAGAGCATGCTTCGTGCTCTAAAGCAGAGTGTGTTTCATTAATGAGAACTGTGCTGTGTGTTTCCCTTCAGAAATGGGGTTAAATCCCAGGCTCTGTGTCTTCCTACAAGCAAGACATGTTTTCAGGTAAACTAAGTCACTTTTCAGCTCAAAGGAAGCTACATCGTTCACAAAGCTCACACGTTTCTCGCTCTTAACTGGAAAGAATTGCATGTTAGAGGAAGTGTAGTTTATATCAGTTTCAGAAGAAGAGTTGACCTACATATGGTCTGTATGTGTAGGAAACACCGTTATTTTGTTCTGACCACAGTCACGTTTCCTGCTCTATTAGAGACTCTTAAGAAGCAAGAGCGTGCTTCTTGCTCTAACGCAGAGGGTGTTTCATGGATGATAACTGTGCTGTGTGTTTCCCTTCAGAAATGGAGTTAAATCCCAGGCTCTGTGTCTTCCTACAAGCAAGACATGTTTTCAGGTAAACTCAGTCACTTTTCAGCTCAAAGGAAGCTACATCGTACACGAAGCTCACAAGTTTCTCGCTCTTAACTTGAAAGCATTGCATGTTAATGGAACTGTGCTTTGTATCAGTTTCAGAAGAAGAGTTGACCTAGATATTGTCCGTATGTGTAGGAAACACCGTTATTTTGTTCTGAATACAGTCACGTTTCCTGCTGATTTAGAGACTCTAGGAAGCAAGAACGTGCTTCTTCCTATACGCAGAGTGTGTTTCCTCGTGAGAACTGTGCTGTGTGTTTCCCTTCAAAAATGGAGTTAAATCCCATGCTCTGTGTCTTCCTACAAGCAAGACATCATTTCAGGTAAACGCAGTCACTTTTCAGCTCAAATGAATATAAATCGTTTACGAAGGTCACACGTTACTTGCTCTTAACTGAAAAGCATTGGATGTTAGATGACTTGTGGTTTGGATCAGTTACAGAAGCAGAGTTGATCTAGCAATGGTCCGTATATGTAGGAAACTCCGTTATTTTGTTCAGAGCACCCTCTAGTTTCTGGCTCTATTAGAGACTCTAGAAACCAAGAGCATGCTTCGTGCTCTAAAGCAGAGTGTGTTTCATGGAGGAGACCTGTGCTGTTTGTTTCTCTTCAGAAATGGATTTTAATCCCAGGCTCTGTATCTTCCTAGCAGCAAGATATCTTTTCTGGTAAACTCAGACACTTTTAAACTCAAAGGAAGCTACATCGTTCACAAAGCTCACACGTTTCTCACTCTTAACTGGAAAGAATTGCATGTTAGAGGAAGTGTAGTTTGTATCATTTGCAGAAGAAGAGTTGACCTAGATATGGTCCGTATGTGTAGGAAACTCCGTTATTTTGTTTTGACCACAGTCACGTTTCCTGCTGTATTAGAGACTCGTAGAAAGCAAGAGTGTGCTTCTTGCTCTAAAGCAGAGTGTGTTTCATGGATGAGAACTGTGCTGTGTGTTTCCCTTCAGAAAGGGAGTTAAATTCCAGGCTCTGTGTCTTCCTACAAGCAAGACATCATTTCTGGTAAACTCAGACACTTTTAAACTCAAAGGAAGCTACATCGTTCACAAAGCTCACACGTTTCTCGCTCTTAACTGGAAAGAATTGCATGTTAGAGGAAGTGTAGTTTGTATCAGTTTCAGACGAAGAGTTGACCTAGATATGGTCCGTATGTGTAGGAAACACCGTTATTTTGTTCTGACACAGTCACGTTTCCTGCTGTATTAGAGACTCTTAGAAAGCAAGAGCGTGCTTCTTGCTCTAAAGTGGAGAGTGTTTCATGGATGAGAACTGTGCTGTGTGTTTCCCTTCAGAAATGGATTTAAATCCCAGGCTCTGTGTCTTCCTACAAGCAAGACATGTTTTCCGGTAAACTCAGTCACTTTTCAGCTCAAAGGAAGCTACATCATTCACGAAGCTAACAAGTTTCTCACTCTTAACTTGAAAGCATTGCATGTTAATGGAACTGTGTTTTGTATTAGTTTCAGAAGAAGAGTTGACCTAGATATTGTCCGTATGTGTAGGAAACACCGTTATTTTGTTTTGAATACAGTCACGTTTCCTGCTGTATTTGAGACTCTTAGAAAGCAAGAGCGTGCTTCTTGCTCTAAAGCAGAGTGTGCTTCATGGATGAGAACTGTGCTGTGTGTTTCCCTTCGGAAATGGAGTTAAATCCCAGGCTCTGTGTCTTCCTACAAGCAAGACATGTTTTCAGGTAAACTAAGTCACTTCTCAGCTCTAAGGAAACTACATCGTTCACGAAGCTCACAAGTTTCTGACTCTTAACTGGAAAGCATTGCATGTTAGAGGAACTGTGGTTTGTATCATTTTCAGAAGAAGAGTTGACCTAGATATGGTCCGTATGTGTAGGAAACTCCGTTATTTTGTTCTGACCACAGTCACGTTTCCTGCTGTATTAGAGACTCGTAGAAAGCAAGAGTGTGCTTCTTGCTCTAAAGCAGAGTGTGTTTCATGGATGAGAACTGTGCTGTGTGTTTCCCTTCAGAAAGGGAGTTAAATTCTAGGCTCTGTGTCTTCCTACAAGCATGACATCATTTCTGGTAAACTCAGTCACTTTTCAGCTCAAAGGAAGCTACATCGTTCACAAAGCTCACACGTTTCTCGCTCTTAACTGGAAAGAATTGCATGTTAGAGGAAGTGTAGTTTTTATCAGTTTCAGACGAAGAGTTGACCTAGATATGGTCCGTATGTGTAGGAAACTCCGTTATATTGTTCTGACACAGTCACGTTTCCTGCTGTATTAGAGACTCTTAGAAAGCAAGAGCGTGCTTCTTGCTCTAAAGTGGAGAGTGTTTCATGGATGAGAACTGTGCTGTGTGTTTCCCTTCAGAAATGGATTTAAATCCCAGGCTCTGTGTCTTCCTACAAGCAAGACATGTTTTCCGGTAAACTCAGTCACTTTTCAGCTCAAAGGAAGCTACATCATTCACGAAGCTCACAAGTTTCTCACTCTTAACTTGAAAGCATTGCATGTTAATGGAACTGTGTTTTGTATTAGTTTCAGAAGAAGAGTTGACCTAGATATTGTCCGTATGTGTAGGAAACACCGTTATTTTGTTTTGAATACAGTCACGTTTCCTGCTGTATTAGAGACTCTTAGAAAGCAAGAGCGTGCTTCTTGCTCTAAAGCAGAGTGTGTTTCATTATTGAGAACTGTGCTGTGTGTTTCCCTTCAGAAATGGGGTTAAATCTCAGGCTCTGTGTCTTCCTACAAGCAAGACATGTTTTCAGGTAAACTAAGTCACTTTTCAGCTCTAAGGAAGCTACATCGTTCACGAAGCTCACAAGTTTCTCACTCTTAACTGGAAAGCATTGCATGTTAGAGGAACTGTGGTGTGTATCAGTTTCAGAAGCAGAGTTGAACTAGCAATGGTCCGTATGTGTAGGAAACACTGTTCTTTTGTTCTGAGCACACTCACATTTCCTGCACTATTAGAGACTCTAGAAAGCAAGAACGTGCTTCTTCCTATACGCAGAGTGTGTTTCCTCGTGAGAACTGTGCTGTGTGTTTCCCTTCAGAAATGGAGTTAAATCCCAGGCTCTGTGTCTTCCTACAAGCAAGACATCATTTCAAGTAAACGCAGTCAATTTTCAGCTCAAATGAATATAAATCGTTTACGAAGGTCACACGTTACTTGCTCTTAACTGAAAAGCATTGGATGTTAGATGACTTGTGGTTTGGATCAGTTTCAGAAGCAGAGTTGATCTAGCAATGGTCCGTATATGTAGGAAACACCGTTATTTTGTTCAGAGCACCCTCATGTTTCTGGCTCTATTAGAGACTCTAGAAAGAAAGAGCATGCTTCGTGCTCTAAAGCAGAGTGTGTTTCATTAATGAGAACTGTGCTGTGTGTTTCCCTTCAGAAATGGGGTTAAATCCATCCCAGGCTCTGTGTCTTCCTACAAGCAAGACATGTTTTCAGGTAAACTAAGTCACTTTTCAGCTCAAAGGAAGCTACATCGTTCACGAAGCTCACAAGTTTCTCACTCTTAACTGGAACGCATTGCATGTTAGAGGAACTGTGGTTTGTATCAGTTTCAGAAGCAGAGTTGAACTAGCTATGATCCGTATGTGTAGGAAACACCGTTCTTTTGTTCTGAGAACACTCACATTTCCTGCACTATTAGAGACTCTAGAAAGCAAGAGCGTGATTCTTCCTATACGCAGAGTGTGTTTCCTCGTGAGAACTGTGCTGTGTGTTTCCCTTCAGAAATGGAGTTGAATCCCAGGCTCTGTGTCTTCCTACAAGCAAGACATCATTTCAAGTAAACGCAGTCAATTTTCAGCTCAAATGAATATAAAGCATTTACGAAGGTCACACGTTACTTGCTCTTAACTGAAAAGCATTGGATGTTAGATGACTTGTGGTTTGGATCAGTTTCAGAAGCAGAGTTGAACTAGCAATGGTCCGTATATGTAGGAAACACCGTTATTTTGTTCAGAGCACCCTCATGTTTCTGGCTCAATTAGAGACTCTAGAAAGCAAGAGCATGCTTCGTGCTCTAAAGCAGAGTGTGTTTCATGGAGGAGAACTGTGCTGTTTGTTTCTCTTCAGAAATGGATTTAAATCCCAGGCTCTGTATCTTCCTAGCAGCAAGATATCTTTTCAGGTAAACTCAGACACTTTTCAACTCAAAGGAAGCTACATCGTTCACAAAGCTCACACGTTTCTCGCTCTTAACTGGAAAGAATTGCATGTTAGAGGAAGTGTAGTTTATATCAGTTTCAGAAGAAGAGTTGACCTACATATGGTCTGTATGTGTAGGAAACACCGTTATTTTGTTCTGACCACAGTCACGTTTCCTGCTCTATTAGAGACTCTTAAGAAGCAAGAGCGTGCTTCTTGCTCTAACGCAGAGGGTGTTTCATGGATGATAACTGTGCTGTGTGTTTCCCTTCAGAAATGGAGTTAAATCCCAGGCTCTGTGTCTTCCTACAAGCAAGACATGTTTTCAGGTAAACTCAGTCACTTTTCAGCTCAAAGGAAGCTACATCGTACACGAAGCTCACAAGTTTCTCGCTCTTAACTTGAAAGCATTGCATGTTAATGGAACTGTGCTTTGTATCAGTTTCAGAAGAAGAGTTGACCTAGATATTGTCCGTATGTGTAGGAAACACCGTTATTTTGTTCTGAATACAGTCACGTTTCCTGCTGATTTAGAGACTCTAGGAAGCAAGAACGTGCTTCTTCCTATACGCAGAGTGTGTTTCCTCGTGAGAACTGTGCTGTGTGTTTCCCTTCAAAAATGGAGTTAAATCCCATGCTCTGTGTCTTCCTACAAGCAAGACATCATTTCAGGTAAACGCAGTCACTTTTCAGCTCAAATGAATATAAATCGTTTACGAAGGTCACACGTTACTTGCTCTTAACTGAAAAGCATTGGATGTTAGATGACTTGTGGTTTGGATCAGTTACAGAAGCAGAGTTGATCTAGCAATGGTCCGTATATGTAGGAAACTCCGTTATTTTGTTCAGAGCACCCTCTAGTTTCTGGCTCTATTAGAGACTCTAGAAACCAAGAGCATGCTTCGTGCTCTAAAGCAGAGTGTGTTTCATGGAGGAGACCTGTGCTGTTTGTTTCTCTTCAGAAATGGATTTTAATCCCAGGCTCTGTATCTTCCTAGCAGCAAGATATCTTTTCTGGTAAACTCAGACACTTTTAAACTCAAAGGAAGCTACATCGTTCACAAAGCTCACACGTTTCTCACTCTTAACTGGAAAGAATTGCATGTTAGAGGAAGTGTAGTTTGTATCATTTGCAGAAGAAGAGTTGACCTAGATATGGTCCGTATGTGTAGGAAACTCCGTTATTTTGTTTTGACCACAGTCACGTTTCCTGCTGTATTAGAGACTCGTAGAAAGCAAGAGTGTGCTTCTTGCTCTAAAGCAGAGTGTGTTTCATGGATGAGAACTGTGCTGTGTGTTTCCCTTCAGAAAGGGAGTTAAATTCCAGGCTCTGTGTCTTCCTACAAGCAAGACATCATTTCTGGTAAACTCAGACACTTTTAAACTCAAAGGAAGCTACATCGTTCACAAAGCTCACACGTTTCTCGCTCTTAACTGGAAAGAATTGCATGTTAGAGGAAGTGTAGTTTGTATCAGTTTCAGACGAAGAGTTGACCTAGATATGGTCCGTATGTGTAGGAAACTCCGTTATTTTGTTCTGACACAGTCACGTTTCCTGCTGTATTAGAGACTCTTAGAAAGCAAGAGCGTGCTTCTTGCTCTAAAGTGGAGAGTGTTTCATGGATGAGAACTGTGCTGTGTGTTTCCCTTCAGAAATGGATTTAAATCCCAGGCTCTGTGTCTTCCTACAAGCAAGACATGTTTTCCGGTAAACTCAGTCACTTTTCAGCTCAAAGGAAGCTACATCATTCACGAAGCTCACAAGTTTCTCACTCTTAACTTGAAAGCATTGCATGTTAATGGAACTGTGTTTTGTATTAGTTTCAGAAGAAGAGTTGACCTAGATATGGTCCGTATGTGTAGGAAACACCGTTATTTTGTTTTGAATACAGTCACGTTTCCTGCTGTATTAGAGACTCTTAGAAAGCAAGAGCGTGCTTCTTGCTCTAAAGCAGAGTGTGTTTCATTAATGAGAACTGTGCTGTGTGTTTCCCTTCAGAAATGGGGTTAAATCTCAGGCTCTGTGTCTTCCTACAAGCAAGACATGTTTTCAGGTAAACTAAGTCACTTTTCAGCTCTAAGGAAGCTACATCGTTCACGAAGCTCACAAGTTTCTCACTCTTAACTGGAAAGCATTGCATGTTAGAGGAACTGTGGTGTGTATCAGTTTCAGAAGCAGAGTTGAACTAGCAATGGTCCGTATGTGTAGGAAACACTGTTCTTTTGTTCTGAGCACACTCACATTTCCTGCACTATTAGAGACTCTAGAAAGCAAGAACGTGCTTCTTCCTATACGCAGAGTGTGTTTCCTCGTGAGAACTGTGCTGTGTGTTTCCCTTCAGAAATGGAGTTAAATCCCAGGCTCTGTGTCTTCCTACAAGCAAGACATCATTTCAAGTAAACGCAGTCAATTTTCAGCTCAAATGAATATAAATCGTTTACGAAGGTCACACGTTACTTGCTCTTAACTGAAAAGCATTGGATGTTAGATGACTTGTGGTTTGGATCAGTTTCCGAAGCAGAGTTGATCTAGCAATGGTCTGTATATGTAGGAAACACCGTTATTTTGTTCAGAGCACCCTCATGTTTCTGGCTCTATTAGAGACTCTAGAAAGAGACAGCATGCTTCGTGCTCTAAAGCAGAGTGTGTTTCTTAATGAGAACTGTGCTGTGTGTTTCCCTTCAGAAATGGGGTTAAATCCCAGGCTCTGTGTCTTCCTACAAGCAAGACATGTTTTCAGGTAAACTAAGTCACTTTTCAGCTCAAAGGAAGCTACATCGTTCACGAAGCTCACAAGTTTCTCACTCTTAACTGGAACGCATTGCATGTTAGAGGAACTGTGGTTTGTATCAGTTTCAGAAGCAGAGTTGAACTAGCTATGGTCCGTATGTGTAGGAAACACCGTTCTTTTGTTCTGAGCACACTCACATTTCCTGCACTATTAGAGACTCTAGAAAGCAAGAGCGTGATTTTTCCTATACGCAGAGTGTGTTTCCTCGTGAGAACTGTGCTGTGTGCTTCCCTTCAGAAATGGAGTTGAATCCCAGGCTCTGTGTCTTCCTCCAAGCAAGACATCATTTCAAGTAAACGCAGTCAATTTTCAGCTCAAATGATTATAAATCATTTACGAAGGTCACACGTTACTTGCTCTTAACTGAAAAGCATTGGATGTTAGATGACTTGTGGTTTGGATCAGTTTCAGAAGCAGAGTTGAACTAGCAATGGTCCGTATATGTAGGAAACACCGTTATTTTGTTCAGAGCACCCTCATGTTTCTGGCTCTACTAGAGACTCTAGAAAGCAAGAGCATGCTTCGTGCTCTAAAGCAGAGTGTGTTTCATGGAGGAGAACTGTGCTGTTTGTTTCTCTTCAGAAATGGATTTAAATCCCAGGCTCTGTATCTTCCTAGCAGCAAGATATCTTTTCAGGTAAACTCAGACACTTTTAAACTCAAAGGAAGCTACATCGTTCACAAAGCTCACACGTTTCTCGCTCTTAACTGGAAAGAATTGCATGTTAGAGGAAGCGTAGTTTGTATCAGTTTCAGAAGAAGAGTTGACCTACATATGGTCTGTATGTGTAGGAAACACCGTTATTTTGTTCTGACCACAGTCACGTTTCCTGCTCTATTAGAGACTCTTAAGAAGCAAGAGCGTGCTTCTTGCTCTAAAGCAGAGGGTGTTTCATGGATGATAACTGTGCTGTGTGTTTCCCTTCAGAAATGGAGTTAAATCCCAGGCTCTGTGTCTTCCTACAAGCAAGGCATGTTTTCAGGTAAACTCAGTCACTTTTCAGCTCAAAGGAAGCTACATCGTTCACGAAGCTCACAAGTTTCTCACTCTTAACTTGAAAGCATTGCATGTTAATGGAACTGTGCTTTGTATCAGTTTCAGAAGAAGAGTTGACCTAGATATTGTCCGTATGTGTAGGAAACACCGTTATTTTGTTCTGAATATAGTCACGTTTCCTGCTGTATTCCAGACTCTAGAAAGCAAGAGCGTGCTTCTTCCTATACGCAGAGTGTGTTTCCTCGTGAGAACTGTGCTGTGTGTTTCCCTTCAAAAATGGAGTTAAATCCCAGGCTCTGTGTCTTCCTACAAGCAAGACATCTTTTCAAGTAAACGCAGTAAATTTTCAGCTCAAATGAATATAAATCGTTTACAAAGGTCACACGTTACTTGCTCTTAACTGAAAAGCATTGGATGTTAGATGACTTGTGGTTTGGATCAGATTCAGAAGCAGAGGTGAACTAGCAATGGTCCGTATATGTAGGAAACACCGTTATTTTGTTCAGAGCACCCCCATGTTTCTGGCTCTATTAGAGACTCGTAGAAAGCAAGAGTGTGCTTCTTGCTCTAAAGCAGAGTGTGTTTCATGGATGAGAACTGTGCTGTGTGTTTCCCTTCAGAAAGGGACTTAAATTCCAGGCTGAGTGTCTTCCTACAAGCAAGACATCATTTCTGGTAAACTCAGACACTTTTAAACTCAAAGGAAGCTACATCGTTCACAAAGCTCACAGGTTTCTCGCTCTTAACTGGAAAGAATTGCATGTTAGAGGAATTGTAGTTTGTATCAGTGTCAAACGAAGAGTTGACCTAGATATGGTGCGTATGTGTAGGAAACTCCGTTATTTTGTTCTGACACAGTCACGTTTCCTGCTGTATTAGAGACTCTTAGAAAGCAAGAGCGTGCTTCTTGCTCTAAAGTGGAGAGTGTTTCATGGATGAGAACTGTGCTGTGTGTTTCCCTTCAGAAATGGGGTTAAATCTCAGGCTCTGTGTCTTCCTACAAGCAAGACATGTTTTCAGGTAAACTAAGTCACTTTTCAGCTCTAAGGAAGCTACATCGTTCACGAAGCTCACAAGTTTCTCACTCTTAACTGTAAAGCATTGCATGTTAGAGGAACTGTGGTGTGTATCAGTTTCAGAAGCAGAGTTGAACTAGCAATGGTCCGTATGTGTAGGAAACACTGTTCTTTTGTTCTGAGCACACTCACATTTCCTGCACTATTAGAGACTCTAGAAAGCAAGAACGTGCTTCTTCCTATACGCAGAGTGTGTTTCCTCGTGAGAACTGTGCTGTGTGTTTCCCTTCAGAAATGGAGTTATCCCAGGCTCTGTGTCTTCCTACAAGCAAGACATCATTTCAAGTAAACGCAGTCAATTTTCAGCTCAAATGAATATAAATCGTTTACGAAGGTCACACGTTACTTGCTCTTAACTGAAAAGCA
This sequence comes from Onychomys leucogaster, assembly GCA_949786385.1. Classification (NCBI taxonomy): domain Eukaryota; kingdom Metazoa; phylum Chordata; class Mammalia; order Rodentia; family Cricetidae; genus Onychomys; species Onychomys leucogaster. The sequence goes on from CATKUP010000061.1 coordinate 591,062, forward strand.
TTGGATGTTAGATGACTTGTGGTTTGGATCAGTTTCAGAAGCAGAGTTGATCTAGCAATGGTCCGTATATGTAGGAAACACCGTTATTTTGTTCAGAGCACCCTCATGTTTCTGGCTCTATTAGAGACTCTAGAAAGAAACAGCATGCTTCGTGCTCTAAAGCAGAGTGTGTTTCATTAATGAGAACTGTGCTGTGTGTTTCCCTTCAGAAATGGGGTTAAATCCCAGGCTTTGTGTCTTCCTACAAGCAAGACATGTTTTCAGGTAAACTAAGTCACTTTTCAGCTCAAAGGAAGCTACATCGTTCACGAAGCTCACAAGTTTCTCACTCTTAACTGGAACGCATTGCATGTTAGAGGAACTGTGGTTTGTATCAGTTTCAGAAGAAGAGTTGACCTACATATGGTCTGTATGTGTAGGAAACACCGTTATTTTGTTCTGACCACAGTCACGTTTCCTGCTGTATTAGAGACTCTTAAGAAGCAAGAGCGTGCTTCTTGCTCTAAAGCAGAGGGTGTTTCATGGATGATAACTGTGCTGTGTGTTTCCCTTCAGAAATGGAGTTAAATCCCAGGCTCTGTGTCTTCCTACAAGCAAGACATCTTTTCAGGTAAACTCAGTCACTTTTCAGCTCAAAGGAAGCTACATCGTTCACGAAGCTCACAAGTTTCTCGCTCTTAACTTGAAAGCATTGCATGTTAATGGAACTGTGCTTTGTATCAGTTTCAGAAGAAGAGTTGACCTAGATATTGTCCGTATGTGTAGGAAACACCGTTATTTTGTTTTGAATACAGTCACGTTTCCTGCTGTATTAGAGACTCTTAGAAAGCAAGAGTGTGCTTCTTGCTCTAAAGCAGAGTGTGTTTCATGGATGAGAACCGTGCTGTGTGTTTCCCTTCAGAAAGGGAGTTAAATCCCAGGCTCTGTGTCTTCCTATGAGCAAGACATCATTTCAGGTAAATGCAGTCACTTTTCAGCTCAAATGAATACAAATCCCTTACAAAGCTCACACGTTACTCGCTCTTAACTGAAAAGCATTGGATGTTAGATGACTTGTGGTTTGTATCAGTTTCAGAAGCAGAGTTGATCTAGCAATGGTCCATATATGTAGGAAACTCTGTTATTTTGTTCAGAGCACCCTCAATTTTCTGGCTCTATTAGAGATTCTGGAAAGCAAGAGCATGCATCGTGCTCAAAAGCAGAGTGTGTTTCATGGAGGAGTATTGTGCTGTGTGTTTCCCTTCAGAAATGGAGTTAAATCCCAGGCACTTTGTATTCCTACAAGCAAGACATGTTTTCATTTAAACTCAGTCACTTTTCAGCTCAAAGGAAGCTACATCGTTCACGAAGCTCACAAGTTTCTCACTCTTAAATGGAAAGCATTGCATGTTAGAGGAACTATGGTTTGTATCAGTTTTAGAAGAAGAGTTGACCTAGATATGGTCCGTATGTGTAGGAAACACCGTTCTTTTGTTCTGAGCACAGTCAGGTTTCTTGCTCAATTAGAGACTCTTAGAAAGCAAGAGCGTGCTTCTTGCTCTAAAGCAGAGTGTGTTTCATGGATGAGAACTGTGCTGTGTGTTTCCCTTCAGAAAGGGAGTTAAATTCCAGGCTCTGTGTCCTCCTACAAGCAAGACATCATTTCAGGTAAATGCAGTCAATTTTCAGCTCAAATGAATATAAATCGTTTACGAAGCTCACACGTTTCTCGCTCTTAACTGAAAAGCATTGGATGTTAGATGACTTGTAGTTTGTATCAGTTTCAGAAGCAGAGTTTAACTAGCTATGGTCCGTATATGTAGGAAATACCGTTCTTTTTTTCTGAGCTCCCTCACGTTTCCTGCTCTATTAGAGACTATAGAAAGCAAGAGCGTGCTTCTTCCTAAACGCAGACTGTGTTTCATCGTGAGAACTGTGCTGTATGTTTCCCTTCAGAAATGGAGTTAAATCACAGGCTCTGTGTCTTCCTACAAGCAAGACTTCTTTTCACGTAAACTCAGTCACCTTTCAGCTCAAACGAATCTACATCGTTCACGTAGCTCACACGTGTCTTGCTCTTAACTGTAAAGCATTGGATTTTAGAGGACATGCTGTTTGTATCAGTTTCAGAAGCAGAGTTGAACTAGCAATGGTCCGTATGTGTAGGAAATACCGTTCTTTTGTACTGAGTACCCTCAATTTTCTGGCTCTATTAGAGACTCTGGAAAGCAAGAGCATGCTTCTTGCTCTAAAGCAGAGTGTTTTTCATGGATGAGTACTGTGCTGTGTGTTTCCCTTCAGAAATGGAGTTAAATTCCAGGCTCTGTGTCTTCCTATAAGCAAGACATCTTTTCAGGTAAACTCAGTCACTTTTCAGCTCAAAGGAATCTACATCGTTCACGAAGCTCACATGATTCTCGCTGTTAAGAAGAAAGCATTGCATGTTAGAAGAACTGTGGTTTGTATCAGTTTCAGAAGAAGGTTTGACCTAGATATGGTCCGTATGTGTAGGAAACACCGTTATTTTGTTCTGTCCACAGTCACGTTTCCTGCTGTATTTGAGACTCTTAGAAAGCAAGAGTGTGCTTCTTGCTCTAAAGCAGAGTGTGTTTCATGGATGAGAACTGTGCTGAGTGTTTCCCTTCAGAAATGGAGGTAAATCCCAGGCTCTGTGTCTTCCTACAAGCAAGACATCATTTCAGGTAAATGCAGTCACTTTTCAGCTCAAAGGAATATAAATCGTTTACGAGGCTCACACGTTTCTCGCTCTTAACTGAAAAGCATTGGATGTTAGATGACTTGTGGTTTGTATCAGTTTCAGAAGCAGAGTTGAACTAGCAATGGTCCGTAAGTGTAGGAAACACCGTTCTTTTGTTCTGAGTACCCTCAAGATTTCTGGGTCTTTTAGAGACTCTAGAAAGCAAGAGCATGCTTCTTGCTCTAAAGTAGTGTTTTTCATGCATGAGAACTGTGCTGTGTGTTTCCCTTCAGAAAAGGGTATTAATCCCAGCCTCTGTATCTTCCTACAAGCAAGACATCTTTTCAGGTAAACTCAGTCAATTTCACATCAGAGGAAGCTACATCGTTCACAAAGCTCACACGTTTCTCGCTCTTAACTGGAAAGCATTGGATGTTAGAGGAAATGTGGTTTGTATCAGTTTCAGAAGAAGAGTTGACCTAGATATGGTCCGTACAGTAGGAAACACCCTTATTTTGTTCTGACCACATTCATGTTTCCCGCTCTATTAGAGACTCATAGAAAGCAAGAGCGTGCTTCTTGCTCTAAAGCAGAGTGTCTTTCACGGATGAGAACTTTGCAGTGTGTTTCCCTTCAGAAATGGAGTTAAATTCCAGTCTCTGTGTCTTCCTACAAGCAAGACATCATTTCAGGAAAATGCAGTCACATTTCAGCTCAAATGAATATAAATCGTATAGGAAGATCGCACTTTTCTCCCTCTTAACTGAAAAGCATTTAATGTTTGATGACTTGGGGTTTGTATCAGTTTCAGAAGCAGAGTTGAACTAGAAATGGACCGTATGTGTAGGAAACACAGTTCTTTTGTTCTGAGCACACTCACGTTTCCTGCTCTATTAGAGACTCTAGAAAGCAAGAGCATGCTTCTTCCTATACACAGAGTGTGTTACCTCGTGAGAACAGTGCTGTGGGTTTCCCTTCAGAAATTGAGTTAAATCACAGGCTCTGTATCTTCCTACAAGCAAGACTTCGTTTCACGTAAACTCAGTCAACTTTCAGCTCAAAAGAAACTACATCGTTCACGTAGCTCACACGTTTCTTGCTCCTAAATGTTAAGCGTTGGTGTTAGAAGACCTGTGATTTGTATCAGTTTCAGAAGCAGAGTTGAACTAGCAATGGTCCTTATGTGTAGGAAACACCGTTATTTTGTTCAGAGCACCCTCAATTTTCTGGCTCTATTGGAGACTCTGGAAAGCAAGAGCATGCTTCGTGCTCTAAAGCAGAGTGTGTTTCATGGATGAGAACTGTGCTGTGTGTTTCCCTTCAGAAATGGGGTTAAATCCCAGGCTCTTTGTCTTCCTACATGCAAGATATGTTTTCAGGTAAACTCAGTCACTTTTCAGCTCAAAGGAAGCTACATCGTTTCATTAATGAGAACTGTGCTGTGTGTTTCCCTTCAGAAATGGGGTTAAATCCCAGGCTCTGTGTCTTCCTACCAGCAAGACATGTTTTCAGGTAAACTAAGTCACTTTTCAGCTCTAAGGAAGCTACATCGTTCACGAAGCTCACAAGTTTCTCACTCTTAACTGGAAAGCATTGCATGTTAGAGGAACTGTGGTTTGTATCAGTTTCAGAAGAAGAGTTGACCTAGGTATGGTCCGTAGGTGTAGGAAACACCGTTATTTTGTTCTGACCACAGTCACGTTTCCTGCTGTATTAGAGACTCTTAGAAAGCAAGAGTGTGCTTCTTGCTCTAAAGCAGTGTGTGTTTCATGGATGAGAACGGTGCTGTGTGTTTCCATTCAGATATGGAGTTAAATTCCAGGCTCCGTGTCTTCCTACAAGCAAGACATCTTTTCAGGTAAACTCAGTCACTTTTCAGCTCAAAGGAAGCTACATCATTCACGCTAACACGTTTCTAGCTCTTAACTTGAAAGCATTGCATGTTAATGGAACTGTGCTTTGTATCAGTTTCAGAAGAAGAGTTGACCTAGATATTGTCCTTATGTGTAGGCAACACCGTTATTTTGTTCTGAATACAGTCACGTTTCCTGCTGTATTAGAGATTCTTAGAAAGCAAGAGTTTCACGTAAACTCAGTCAACTTTCAGCTCAAAAGAAACTACATCGTTCACGTAGCTCACACGTTTCTTGCTCCTAACTGTAAAGCGTTGGTGTTAGAGGACCTGTGATTTGTAGCAGTTTCAGAAGCAGAGTTGAACTAGCAATGGTTCTTATGTGTAGGAAACACCGTTCTTTTGTTCAGAGCACACTCAATTTTCTGGCTCTATTAGAGACTCTGGAAAGCAAGAGCATGCATCGTGGTCAAAAGCAGAGTGTGTTTCATGGATGAGTACTGTGCTGTGTGTTTCCCTTCAGAAATGGAGTTAAATCCCAGGCCCTGTGTCTTCCTACAAGCAAGACATGTTGTCAGGTAAACTAAGTCTCTTCTCAGCTCTAAGGAAGCTACATCGTTCACGAAGCTCACAAGTTTCTGGCTCTTAAATGAAAAGCAATGGATGTTAGATGACTTGTGGTTTGTATTAGTTTCAGAAGCAGAGTTGAACTAGCTATGGTCCATATGTGTAGGAAACACCGTTCTTTTGTTCTGACCATAGGCATGTTTCCTGCTGTATTAGAGACACATAGAAAGCAAGAGCATGCTTCTTGCCCTAAAGCAGAGTGTGTTTCATGGATGAGAACTGTGCTGTTTGTTTCTCTTCAGAAATGGAGTTAAATTCCAGGTCTGTGTCTTCCTACAAGCAAGACATCATTTCAGGTATATGCATTCACTTTTCAGCTCAAATGAATATAAATCGTTTACGAAGCTCACACGTTTCTCGCTCTTAACTGAAAAGCATTGGATGTTAGATGACTTGTGGTTTGTATCAGTTTCAGAAGCAGAGTTGAACTAGCTATGGTCCGTATATGTAGGAAATTCCGTTCTTTTGTTCTGAGCTCCCTCACGTTTCTTGCTCTATAAGAGACTCTAGAAAGCAAGAGCATGCTTCGTGCTCTAATACAGAGTGTGTTTCATGGATGAGAACTGTGCTGTGTGTTTCCCTTCAGAAATGGAGTTAAATCATAGGCTCTGTGTCTTCCTACATGCAAGACATGTTTTCAGGTAAACTGAGTCACTTTTCAGCTCAAAGAAAGCTACATCATTCACGAAGCTCACAAGTTTCTCACTCTTAACTGGAAAGCATTCCATGTTAGAGGAACTGTGGTTTGTATCAGTTTCAGAAGAAGAGTTGACCTAGATATGGTCCGTACGTGTAGGAAACACCATTATTTTGTTCTGACCACAGTCACGTTTCCTGCTGTATTAGAGACTCTTAGAAAGCAAGAGTGTGCTTCTTGCTCTAAAGCAGTGTGTGTTTCATGGATGAGAACTGTGCTGTGTGTTTCCCTTCAGATATGGAGTTAAATTCCAGGCTCCGTGTCTTCCTACAAGCAAGACATCATTTCAGGTAAACGCACTCACTTTTCAGCTTAAATGAATACAAATTGTTCACAAAGATCACACGTTTCTCACTCTTAAGTGAAAAGCATTGGATGTTAGATGACTTGCTGTTTGTATCAGTTACAGAAGCAGAGTTGAACTAGCTGTGGTCCGTATGTATATGAAACACCGTTCTTTTGTTGTGAGCACACTCATGTTTCCTGCTCTATTAGAGATTCTAGAAAGCATGAGCGTGCTTCTTCCTAAAAGCAGAGTGTGTTTCATCGTGAGAAATGTGCTGTGTGTTTCCCTTCAGAATTGGAGTTAAATCACAGGCTCTGTATCGTCCTAGAAGCAAGACTTCGTTTCACGTAAACTCAGTCACCTTTCAGCTCAAACAAAGCTACATCGTTCACGAAGCTCACACGTTTCTTGCTCTTATCCTAAAAGCATTGGATGTTAGATGAATTGTGTTTTGTATCAGTTTCAGAAGCATAGTTGAACTAGTATTGGTCTGTAAATGTAAGAAACACCGTTATTTTGTTCAGAGCACACTCATGTTTCTGGCTCTATTAGAGACTCTAGAAAGCAAGAGCATGCTTCGTGCTCTAAAGGAGAGTGTGTTTCATGGATGAGAACTGTGCTGTGTATTTCCCTTCAGAAATGGAGTTAAATGCCAGGCTCTGTATCTTCCTACAAGCAAGACATCTTTTCAGGTAAACTCAGTCACTTTTCAGCTCAAAGGAATCTACATCGTTCACGAAGCTCACATGTTTCTCGCTCTTAAGAAGAAAGCATTGCATGTTAGAAGAACTGTGGTTTGTATCAGTTTCAGAAGAAGAGTTGACCTAGATAAGGTCCATACGTGTAGGAAACACCGCTATTTTGTTCTGACCATAGTCACGTTTCCTGCTGTATTTGAGACTCTTAGAAAGCAAGACCGTGCTTCTTGCTCTAAAGCAGAGTGTGTTTCATGGATGAGAACTGTGCTGTGTGTTTCCCTTCGGAAATGGAGTTAAATCCCAGGCTCTGTGTCTTCCTACAAGCAAGACATGTTTTCAGGTAAACTAAGTCACTTCTCAGCTCTAAGGAAACTACATCGTTCACGAAGCTCACAAGTTTCTGACTCTTAACTGGAAAGCATTGCATGTTAGAGGAACTGTGGTTTGTATCAGTTTCAGAAGAAGAGTTGACCTAGATATGGTCCGTATGTGTAGGAAACACCGTTATTTTGTTCTGACTTCAGTCACGTTTCCTGCTCTATTAGAGACTCTTAGAAAGCAAGAGCGTGCTTCTGGCTCTAAAGCAGAGTGTGTTTCATGGAGGAGAACTGTGCTGTGTGTTTCCCTTCAGAAATGGAGTTAAATCCCAGGCTCTGTGTCTTCCTACATGGAAGACCTATTTTCAGGAAAACTCAGTCACTATTCATCTCAAAGGGAGCTACATCGTTCACAAAGTTCACACGTTTCTCGCTCTTAACTGGAAAGCATTGCATGTTAGAGGAACTGTGGTTTGTATAACATTCAGAAGAAGAGTAGACCTAGATATGCTCTGTATGTGTAGGAAACACCGTTGTTTTATTCTGACCACAGTCACGTTTCCTGCTGTATTAGAGACACACAGAAAGCAAGAGCATGCTTCTTGCTCTAAAGCAGAGTGTGTTTCATGGATGAGAACTGTGCTGTTTGTTTCCCTTCAGAAATGGAGTTAAATTCCAGGTCTGTGTCTTCCTACAAACAAGACATCATTTCAGGTAAATCCAGTCACTTTTCAGCTCAAATGAATATAAATCGTTTACGAAGCTCACACATTTCTCGCTCTTAACTGAAAAGCATTGGATGGTAGATGACTTGGGTTTGTATCAGTTTCAGAAGCAGAGTTGAACTAGCAGTGGTCCGTATGTGTAGGAAACACCGTTCTTTTGTTGTGAGCACACTCAATTTTCTTGCTCTATTAGAGATTCTAGAAAGCAAGAGCGTGCTTCTTCCTAAAAGCAGAGTGTGTTTCATCGTGAGAAATGTGCTGTGTGTTTCCCTTCAGAATTGTAGTTAAATCACAGGCTCTGTATCGTCCTAGAAGCAAGACTTCGTTTCACGTAAACTCAGTCACCTTTCAGCTCAAACAAAGCTACATCGTTCAAGAAGCTCACATGTTTCTTGCTCTTAACTGAAAAGCATTGGATGTTAGAGGACCTGTGGTTTGTCTCAGTTTCAGAAGCAGAGTTGAACTAGCAATGCTCCGTACGTGTAGGAAACAGCGTTCTTTTGTTCTGAGTACCCTCAAGTTTCTGGCTTTATTAGAGACTCTTAGAAAGCAAGAGCATGCTTATTGCTCTAAAGCAGAGTTTGTTTCATGGATGAGTACTGTGCTGTGTGTTTCCCTTCAGAAATGGAGTTAAATCCCAGGCTCTGTGTCTTCCTACAAGCAAGACATCTTTTCAGGTAAACTCAGTCACTTTTCAGCTCAAAGGAAGCTACATCATTCACGCTAACACGTTTCTAGCTCTTAACTTGAAAGCATTGCATGTTACTGGAACTGTGCTTTGTATCAGTTTCAGAAGAAGAGTTGACCTAGATATTGTCCTTATGTGTAGGCAACACCGTTATTTTGTTCTGAATACAGTCACGTTTCCTGCTGTATTAGAGATTCTTAGAAAGCAAGAGTGTGCTTCTTGCTCTAAAGCAGAGTGTGTTTCATGGATGAGAACTGTGCTGTGTGTTTCCCTTCAGAAAGGGAGTTAAAATCCAGGTTCTGTGTCTTCCTACAAGCAATACATCATTTCAGGTAAATGCAGTCACTATTGAGCTCAAATGAATATTAATCCTTTACAAAGCTCACACGTTTCTCTCTCTTAACTGAAAAGCATTGGATGTTAGATGACTTGTGGTTTGTATCATTTTCAGAAGAAGAGTTGACCTAGATATGGTCCGTATGTGTAGGAAACTCCGTTATTTTGTTCTGACCACAGTCACGTTTCCTGCTGTATTAGAGACTCGTAGAAAGCAAGAGTGTGCTTCTTGCTCTAAAGCAGAGTGTGTTTCATGGATGAGAACTGTGCTGTGTGTTTCCCTTCAGAAAGGGAGTTAAATTCTAGGCTCTGTGTCTTCCTACAAGCATGACATCATTTCTGGTAAACTCAGTCACTTTTCAGCTCAAAGGAAGCTACATCGTTCACAAAGCTCACACGTTTCTCGCTCTTAACTGGAAAGAATTGCATGTTAGAGGAAGTGTAGTTTTTATCAGTTTCAGACGAAGAGTTGACCTAGATATGGTCCGTATGTGTAGGAAACTCCGTTATTTTGTTCTGACACAGTCACGTTTCCTGCTGTATTAGAGACTCTTAGAAAGCAAGAGCGTGCTTCTTGCTCTAAAGTGGAGAGTGTTTCATGGATGAGAACTGTGCTGTGTGTTTCCCTTCAGAAATGGATTTAAATCCCAGGCTCTGTGTCTTCCTACAAGCAAGACATGTTTTCCGGTAAACTCAGTCACTTTTCAGCTCAAAGGAAGCTACATCATTCACGAAGCTCACAAGTTTCTCACTCTTAACTTGAAAGCATTGCATGTTAATGGAACTGTGTTTTGTATTAGTTTCAGAAGAAGAGTTGACCTAGATATTGTCCGTATGTGTAGGAAACACCGTTATTTTGTTTTGAATACAGTCACGTTTCCTGCTGTATTAGAGACTCTTAGAAAGCAAGAGCGTGCTTCTTGCTCTAAAGCAGAGTGTGTTTCATTATTGAGAACTGTGCTGTGTGTTTCCCTTCAGAAATGGGGTTAAATCTCAGGCTCTGTGTCTTCCTACAAGCAAGACATGTTTTCAGGTAAACTAAGTCACTTTTCAGCTCTAAGGAAGCTACATCGTTCACGAAGCTCACAAGTTTCTCACTCTTAACTGGAAAGCATTGCATGTTAGAGGAACTGTGGTGTGTATCAGTTTCAGAAGCAGAGTTGAACTAGCAATGGTCCGTATGTGTAGGAAACACTGTTCTTTTGTTCTGAGCACACTCACATTTCCTGCACTATTAGAGACTCTAGAAAGCAAGAACGTGCTTCTTCCTATACGCAGAGTGTGTTTCCTCGTGAGAACTGTGCTGTGTGTTTCCCTTCAGAAATGGAGTTAAATCCCAGGCTCTGTGTCTTCCTACAAGCAAGACATCATTTCAAGTAAACGCAGTCAATTTTCAGCTCAAATGAATATAAATCGTTTACGAAGGTCACACGTTACTTGCTCTTAACTGAAAAGCATTGGATGTTAGATGACTTGTGGTTTGGATCAGTTTCAGAAGCAGAGTTGATCTAGCAATGGTCCGTATATGTAGGAAACACCGTTATTTTGTTCAGAGCACCCTCATGTTTCTGGCTCTATTAGAGACTCTAGAAAGAAAGAGCATGCTTCGTGCTCTAAAGCAGAGTGTGTTTCATTAATGAGAACTGTGCTGTGTGTTTCCCTTCAGAAATGGGGTTAAATCCATCCCAGGCTCTGTGTCTTCCTACAAGCAAGACATGTTTTCAGGTAAACTAAGTCACTTTTCAGCTCAAAGGAAGCTACATCGTTCACGAAGCTCACAAGTTTCTCACTCTTAACTGGAACGCATTGCATGTTAGAGGAACTGTGGTTTGTATCAGTTTCAGAAGCAGAGTTGAACTAGCTATGATCCGTATGTGTAGGAAACACCGTTCTTTTGTTCTGAGAACACTCACATTTCCTGCACTATTAGAGACTCTAGAAAGCAAGAGCGTGATTCTTCCTATACGCAGAGTGTGTTTCCTCGTGAGAACTGTGCTGTGTGTTTCCCTTCAGAAATGGAGTTGAATCCCAGGCTCTGTGTCTTCCTACAAGCAAGACATCATTTCAAGTAAACGCAGTCAATTTTCAGCTCAAATGAATATAAAGCATTTACGAAGGTCACACGTTACTTGCTCTTAACTGAAAAGCATTGGATGTTAGATGACTTGTGGTTTGGATCAGTTTCAGAAGCAGAGTTGAACTAGCAATGGTCCGTATATGTAGGAAACACCGTTATTTTGTTCAGAGCACCCTCATGTTTCTGGCTCTATTAGAGACTCTAGAAAGCAAGAGCATGCTTCGTGCTCTAAAGCAGAGTGTGTTTCATGGAGGAGAACTGTGCTGTTTGTTTCTCTTCAGAAATGGATTTAAATCCCAGGCTCTGTATCTTCCTAGCAGCAAGATATCTTTTCAGGTAAACTCAGACACTTTTCAACTCAAAGGAAGCTACATCGTTCACAAAGCTCACACGTTTCTCGCTCTTAACTGGAAAGAATTGCATGTTAGAGGAAGTGTAGTTTATATCAGTTTCAGAAGAAGAGTTGACCTACATATGGTCTGTATGTGTAGGAAACACCGTTATTTTGTTCTGACCACAGTCACGTTTCCTGCTCTATTAGAGACTCTTAAGAAGCAAGAGCGTGCTTCTTGCTCTAACGCAGAGGGTGTTTCATGGATGATAACTGTGCTGTGTGTTTCCCTTCAGAAATGGAGTTAAATCCCAGGCTCTGTGTCTTCCTACAAGCAAGACATGTTTTCAGGTAAACTCAGTCACTTTTCAGCTCAAAGGAAGCTACATCGTACACGAAGCTCACAAGTTTCTCGCTCTTAACTTGAAAGCATTGCATGTTAATGGAACTGTGCTTTGTATCAGTTTCAGAAGAAGAGTTGACCTAGATATTGTCCGTATGTGTAGGAAACACCGTTATTTTGTTCTGAATACAGTCACGTTTCCTGCTGATTTAGAGACTCTAGGAAGCAAGAACGTGCTTCTTCCTATACGCAGAGTGTGTTTCCTCGTGAGAACTGTGCTGTGTGTTTCCCTTCAAAAATGGAGTTAAATCCCATGCTCTGTGTCTTCCTACAAGCAAGACATCATTTCAGGTAAACGCAGTCACTTTTCAGCTCAAATGAATATAAATCGTTTACGAAGGTCACACGTTACTTGCTCTTAACTGAAAAGCATTGGATGTTAGATGACTTGTGGTTTGTATCATTTTCAGAAGAAGAGTTGACCTAGATATGGTCCGTATGTGTAGGAAACTCCGTTATTTTGTTCTGACCACAGTCACGTTTCCTGCTGTATTAGAGACTCGTAGAAAGCAAGAGTGTGCTTCTTGCTCTAAAGCAGAGTGTGTTTCATGGATGAGAACTGTGCTGTGTGTTTCCCTTCAGAAAGGGAGTTAAATTCCAGGCTCTGTGTCTTCCTACAAGCAAGACATCATTTCTGGTAAACTCAGACACTTTTAAACTCAAAGGAAGCTACATCGTTCACAAAGCTCACACGTTTCTCGCTCTTAACTGGAAAGAATTGCATGTTAGAGGAAGTGTAGTTTGTATCAGTTTCAGACGAAGAGTTGACCTAGATATGGTCCGTATGTGTAGGAAACACCGTTATTTTGTTCTGACACAGTCACGTTTCCTGCTGTATTAGAGACTCTTAGAAAGCAAGAGCGTGCTTCTTGCTCTAAAGTGGAGAGTGTTTCATGGATGAGAACTGTGCTGTGTGTTTCCCTTCAGAAATGGATTTAAATCCCAGGCTCTGTGTCTTCCTACAAGCAAGACATGTTTTCCGGTAAACTCAGTCACTTTTCAGCTCAAAGGAAGCTACATCATTCACGAAGCTCACAAGTTTCTCACTCTTAACTTGAAAGCATTGCATGTTAATGGAACTGTGTTTTGTATTAGTTTCAGAAGAAGAGTTGACCTAGATATTGTCCGTATGTGTAGGAAACACCGTTATTTTGTTTTGAATACAGTCACGTTTCCTGCTGTATTAGAGACTCTTAGAAAGCAAGAGCGTGCTTCTTGCTCTAAAGCAGAGTGTGTTTCATTAATGAGAACTGTGCTGTGTGTTTCCCTTCAGAAATGGGGTTAAATCTCAGGCTCTGTGTCTTCCTACAAGCAAGACATGTTTTCAGGTAAACTAAGTCACTTTTCAGCTCTAAGGAAGCTACATCGTTCACGAAGCTCACAAGTTTCTCACTCTTAACTGGAAAGCATTGCATGTTAGAGGAACTGTGGTGTGTATCAGTTTCAGAAGCAGAGTTGAACTAGCAATGGTCCGTATGTGTAGGAAACACTGTTCTTTTGTTCTGAGCACACTCACATTTCCTGCACTATTAGAGACTCTAGAAAGCAAGAACGTGCTTCTTCCTATACGCAGAGTGTGTTTCCTCGTGAGAACTGTGCTGTGTGTTTCCCTTCAGAAATGGAGTTAAATCCCAGGCTCTGTGTCTTCCTACAAGCAAGACATCATTTCAAGTAAACGCAGTCAATTTTCAGCTCAAATGAATATAAATCGTTTACGAAGGTCACACGTTACTTGCTCTTAACTGAAAAGCATTGGATGTTAGATGACTTGTGGTTTGGATCAGTTTCAGAAGCAGAGTTGATCTAGCAATGGTCTGTATATGTAGGAAACACCGTTATTTTGTTCAGAGCACCCTCATGTTTCTGGCTATATTAGAGACTCTAGAAAGAGACAGCATGCTTCGTGCTCTAAAGCAGAGTGTGTTTCATTAATGAGAACTGTGCTGTGTGTTTCCCTTCAGAAATGGGGTTAAATCCCAGGCTCTGTGTCTTCCTACAAGCAAGACATGTTTTCAGGTAAACTAAGTCACTTTTCAGCTCAAAGGAAGCTACATCGTTCACGAAGCTCACAAGTTTCTCACTCTTAACTGGAACGCATTGCATGTTAGAGGAACTGTGGTTTGTATCAGTTTCAGAAGCAGAGTTGAACTAGCTATGGTCCGTATGTGTAGGAAACACCGTTCTTTTGTTCTGAGCACACTCACATTTCCTGCACTATTAGAGACTCTAGAAAGCAAGAGCGTGATTTTTCCTATACGCAGAGTGTGTTTCCTCGTGAGAACTGTGCTGTGTGCTTCCCTTCAGAAATGGAGTTGAATCCCAGGCTCTGTGTCTTCCTCCAAGCAAGACATCATTTCAAGTAAACGCAGTCAATTTTCAGCTCAAATGATTATAAATCATTTACGAAGGTCACACGTTACTTGCTCTTAACTGAAAAGCATTGGATGTTAGATGACTTGTGGTTTGGATCAGTTTCAGAAGCAGAGTTGAACTAGCAATGGTCCGTATATGTAGGAAACACCGTTATTTTGTTCAGAGCACCCTCATGTTTCTGGCTCTACTAGAGACTCTAGAAAGCAAGAGCATGCTTCGTGCTCTAAAGCAGAGTGTGTTTCATGGAGGAGAACTGTGCTGTTTGTTTCTCTTCAGAAATGGATTTAAATCCCAGGCTCTGTATCTTCCTAGCAGCAAGATATCTTTTCAGGTAAACTCAGACACTTTTAAACTCAAAGGAAGCTACATCGTTCACAAAGCTCACACGTTTCTCGCTCTTAACTGGAAAGAATTGCATGTTAGAGGAAGCGTAGTTTGTATCAGTTTCAGAAGAAGAGTTGACCTACATATGGTCTGTATGTGTAGGAAACACCGTTATTTTGTTCTGACCACAGTCACGTTTCCTGCTCTATTAGAGACTCTTAAGAAGCAAGAGCGTGCTTCTTGCTCTAAAGCAGAGGGTGTTTCATGGATGATAACTGTGCTGTGTGTTTCCCTTCAGAAATGGAGTTAAATCCCAGGCTCTGTGTCTTCCTACAAGCAAGGCATGTTTTCAGGTAAACTCAGTCACTTTTCAGCTCAAAGGAAGCTACATCGTTCACGAAGCTCACAAGTTTCTCACTCTTAACTTGAAAGCATTGCATGTTAATGGAACTGTGCTTTGTATCAGTTTCAGAAGAAGAGTTGACCTAGATATTGTCCGTATGTGTAGGAAACACCGTTATTTTGTTCTGAATATAGTCACGTTTCCTGCTGTATTCCAGACTCTAGAAAGCAAGAGCGTGCTTCTTCCTATACGCAGAGTGTGTTTCCTCGTGAGAACTGTGCTGTGTGTTTCCCTTCAAAAATGGAGTTAAATCCCAGGCTCTGTGTCTTCCTACAAGCAAGACATCTTTTCAAGTAAACGCAGTAAATTTTCAGCTCAAATGAATATAAATCGTTTACAAAGGTCACACGTTACTTGCTCTTAACTGAAAAGCATTGGATGTTAGATGACTTGTGGTTTGGATCAGATTCAGAAGCAGAGGTGAACTAGCAATGGTCCGTATATGTAGGAAACACCGTTATTTTGTTCAGAGCACCCCCATGTTTCTGGCTCTATTAGAGACTCGTAGAAAGCAAGAGTGTGCTTCTTGCTCTAAAGCAGAGTGTGTTTCATGGATGAGAACTGTGCTGTGTGTTTCCCTTCAGAAAGGGACTTAAATTCCAGGCTGAGTGTCTTCCTACAAGCAAGACATCATTTCTGGTAAACTAAGACACTTTTAAACTCAAAGGAAGCTACATCGTTCACAAAGCTCACAGGTTTCTCGCTCTTAACTGGAAAGAATTGCATGTTAGAGGAATTGTAGTTTGTATCAGTGTCAAACGAAGAGTTGACCTAGATATGGTGCGTATGTGTAGGAAACTCCGTTATTTTGTTCTGACACAGTCACGTTTCCTGCTGTATTAGAGACTCTTAGAAAGCAAGAGCGTGCTTCTTGCTCTAAAGTGGAGAGTGTTTCATGGATGAGAACTGTGCTGTGTGTTTCCCTTCAGAAATGGGGTTAAATCTCAGGCTCTGTGTCTTCCTACAAGCAAGACATGTTTTCAGGTAAACTAAGTCACTTTTCAGCTCTAAGGAAGCTACATCGTTCACGAAGCTCACAAGTTTCTCACTCTTAACTGTAAAGCATTGCATGTTAGAGGAACTGTGGTGTGTATCAGTTTCAGAAGCAGAGTTGAACTAGCAATGGTCCGTATGTGTAGGAAACACTGTTCTTTTGTTCTGAGCACACTCACATTTCCTGCACTATTAGAGACTCTAGAAAGCAAGAACGTGCTTCTTCCTATACGCAGAGTGTGTTTCCTCGTGAGAACTGTGCTGTGTGTTTCCCTTCAGAAATGGAGTTATCCCAGGCTCTGTGTCTTCCTACAAGCAAGACATCATTTCAAGTAAACGCAGTCAATTTTCAGCTCAAATGAATATAAATCGTTTACGAAGGTCACACGTTACTTGCTCTTAACTGAAAAGCATTGGATGTTAGATGACTTGTGGTTTGGATCAGTTTCAGAAGCAGAGTTGATCTAGCAATGGTCCGTATATGTAGGAAACACCGTTATTTTGTTCAGAGCACCCTCATGTTTCTGGCTCTATTAGAGACTCTAGAAAGAAACAGCATGCTTCGTGCTCTAAAGCAGAGTGTGTTTCATTAATGAGAACTGTGCTGTGTGTTTCCCTTCAGAAATGGGGTTAAATCCCAGGCTTTGTGTCTTCCTACAAGCAAGACATGTTTTCAGGTAAACTAAGTCACTTTTCAGCTCAAAGGAAGCTACATCGTTCACGAAGCTCACAAGTTTCTCACTCTTAACTGGAACGCATTGCATGTTAGAGGAACTGTGGTTTGTATCAGTTTCAGAAGCAGAGTTGAACTAGCTATGGTCCGTATGTGTAGGAAACACCATTCTTTTGTTCTGAGCACACTCACATTTCCTGCACTATTAGAGACTCTAGAGCAAGAGCGTGATTCTTCCTATACGCAGAGTGTGTTTCCTCGTGAGAACTTTGCTGTGTGCTTCCCTTCAGAAATGGAGTTAAATCCCAGGCTCTGTGTCTTCCTACAAGCAAGACATCATTTCAAGTAAACGCAGTCAATTTTCAGCTCAAATGATTATAAATCATTTACGAAGGTCACACGTTACTTGCTCTTAACTGAAAAGCATTGGATGTTAGATGACTTGTGGTTTGGATCAGTTTCAGAAGCAGAGTTGAACTAGCAATGGTCCGTATATGTAGGAAACACCGTTATTTTGTTCAGAGCACCCTCATGTTTCTGGCTCTACTAGAGACTCTAGAAAGCAAGAGCATGCTTCGTGCTCTAAAGCAGAGTGTGTTTCATGGAGGAGAACTGTGCTGTTTGTTTCTCTTCAGAAATGGATTTAAATCCCAGGCTCTGTATCTTCCTAGCAGCAAGATATCTTTTCAGGTAAACTCAGACACTTTTAAACTCAAAGGAAGCTACATCGTTCACAAAGCTCACACGTTTCTCGCTCTTAACTGGAAAGAATTGCATGTTAGAGGAAGTGTAGTTTGTATCAGTTTCAGAAGAAGAGTTGACCTACATATGGTCTGTATGTGTAGGAAACACCGTTATTTTGTTCTGACCACAGTCACGTTTCCTGCTGTATTAGAGACTCTTAAGAAGCAAGAGCGTGCTTCTTGCTCTAAAGCAGAGGGTGTTTCATGGATGATAACTGTGCTGTGTGTTTCCCTTCAGAAATGGAGTTAAATCCCAGGCTCTGTGTCTTCCTACAAGCAAGACATCTTTTCAGGTAAACTCAGTCACTTTTCAGCTCAAAGGAAGCTACATCGTTCACGAAGCTCACAAGTTTCTCGCTCTTAACTTGAAAGCATTGCATGTTAATGGAACTGTGCTTTGTATCAGTTTCAGAAGAAGAGTTGACCTAGATATTGTCCGTATGTGTAGGAAACACCGTTATTTTGTTTTGAATACAGTCACGTTTCCTGCTGTATTAGAGACTCTTAGAAAGCAAGAGTGTGCTTCTTGCTCTAAAGCAGAGTGTGTTTCATGGATGAGAACCGTGCTGTGTGTTTCCCTTCAGAAAGGTAGTCAAATCCCAGACTCTGTGTCTTCCTATGAGCAAGACATCATTTCAGGTAAATGCAGTCACTTTTCAGCTCAAATGAATACAAATCCCTTACAAAGCTCACACGTTACTCGCTCTTAACTGAAAAGCATTGGATGTTAGATGACTTGTGGTTTGTATCAGTTTCAGAAGCAGAGTTGATCTAGCAATGGTCCATATATGTAGGAAACTCTGTTATTTTGTTCAGAGCACCCTCAATTTTCTGGCTCTATTAGAGATTCTGGAAAGCAAGAGCATGCATCGTGCTCAAAAGCAGAGTGTGTTTCATGGAGGAGTATTGTGCTGTGTGTTTCCCTTCAGAAATGGAGTTAAATCCCAGGCACTTTGTATTCCTACAAGCAAGACATGTTTTCATTTAAACTCAGTCACTTTTCAGCTCAAAGGAAGCTACATCGTTCACGAAGCTCACAAGTTTCTCACTCTTAAATGGAAAGCATTGCATGTTAGAGGAACTATGGTTTGTATCAGTTTTAGAAGAAGAGTTGACCTAGATATGGTCCGTATGTGTAGGAAACACCGTTCTTTTGTTCTGAGCACAGTCAGGTTTCTTGCTCAATTAGAGACTCTTAGAAAGCAAGAGCGTGCTTCTTGCTCTAAAGCAGAGTGTGTTTCATGGATGAGAACTGTGCTGTGTGTTTCCCTTCAGAAAGGGAGTTAAATTCCAGGCTCTGTGTCCTCCTACAAGCAAGACATCATTTCAGGTAAATGCAGTCAATTTTCAGCTCAAATGAATATAAATCGTTTACGAAGCTCACACGTTTCTCGCTCTTAACTGAAAAGCATTGGATGTTAGATGACTTGTAGTTTGTATCAGTTTCAGAAGCAGAGTTTAACTAGCTATGGTCCGTATATGTAGGAAATACCGTTCTTTTTTTCTGAGCTCCCTCACGTTTCCTGCTCTATTAGAGACTATAGAAAGCAAGAGCGTGCTTCTTCCTAAACGCAGACTGTGTTTCATCATGAGAACTGTGCTGTATGTTTCCCTTCAGAAATGGAGTTAAATCACAGGCTCTGTGTCTTCCTACAAGCAAGACTTCTTTTCACGTAAACTCAGTCACCTTTCAGCTCAAACGAATCTACATCGTTCACGTAGCTCACACGTGTCTTGCTCTTAACTGTAAAGCATTGGATTTTAGAGGACATGCTGTTTGTATCAGTTTCAGAAGCAGAGTTGAACTAGCAATGGTCCGTATGTGTAGGAAATACCGTTCTTTTGTACTGAGTACCCTCAATTTTCTGGCTCTATTAGAGACTCTGGAAAGCAAGAGCATGCTTCTTGCTCTAAAGCAGAGTGTTTTTCATGGATGAGTACTGTGCTGTGTGTTTCCCTTCAGAAATGGAGTTAAATTCCAGGCTCTGTGTCTTCCTATAAGCAAGACATCTTTTCAGGTAAACTCAGTCACTTTTCAGCTCAAAGGAATCTACATCGTTCACGAAGCTCACATGATTCTCGCTGTTAAGAAGAAAGCATTGCATGTTAGAAGAACTGTGGTTTGTATCAGTTTCAGAAGAAGGTTTGACCTAGATATGGTCCGTATGTGTAGGAAACACCGTTATTTTGTTCTGTCCACAGTCACGTTTCCTGCTGTATTTGAGACTCTTAGAAAGCAAGAGTGTGCTTCTTGCTCTAAAGCAGAGTGTGTTTCATGGATGAGAACTGTGCTGAGTGTTTCCCTTCAGAAATGGAGGTAAATCCCAGGCTCTGTGTCTTCCTACAAGCAAGACATCATTTCAGGTAAATGCAGTCACTTTTCAGCTCAAAGGAATATAAATCGTTTACGAGGCTCACACGTTTCTCGCTCTTAACTGAAAAGCATTGGATGTTAGATGACTTGTGGTTTGTATCAGTTTCAGAAGCAGAGTTGAACTAGCAATGGTCCGTAAGTGTAGGAAACACCGTTCTTTTGTTCTGAGTACCCTCAAGATTTCTGGGTCTTTTAGAGACTCTAGAAAGCAAGAGCATGCTTCTTGCTCTAAAGTAGTGTTTTTCATGCATGAGAACTGTGCTGTGTGTTTCCCTTCAGAAAAGGGTATTAATCCCAGCCTCTGTATCTTCCTACAAGCAAGACATCTTTTCAGGTAAACTCAGTCAATTTCACATCAGAGGAAGCTACATCGTTCACAAAGCTCACACGTTTCTCGCTCTTAACTGGAAAGCATTGGATGTTAGAGGAAATGTGGTTTGTATCAGTTTCAGAAGAAGAGTTGACCTAGATATGGTCCGTACAGTAGGAAACACCCTTATTTTGTTCTGACCACATTCATGTTTCCCGCTCTATTAGAGACTCATAGAAAGCAAGAGCGTGCTTCTTGCTCTAAAGCAGAGTGTCTTTCACGGATGAGAACTTTGCAGTGTGTTTCCCTTCAGAAATGGAGTTAAATTCCAGTCTCTGTGTCTTCCTACAAGCAAGACATCATTTCAGGAAAATGCAGTCACATTTCAGCTCAAATGAATATAAATCGTATAGGAAGATCGCACTTTTCTCCCTCTTAACTGAAAAGCATTTAATGTTTGATGACTTGGGGTTTGTATCAGTTTCAGAAGCAGAGTTGAACTAGAAATGGACCGTATGTGTAGGAAACACAGTTCTTTTGTTCTGAGCACACTCACGTTTCCTGCTCTATTAGAGACTCTAGAAAGCAAGAGCATGCTTCTTCCTATACACAGAGTGTGTTACCTCGTGAGAACAGTGCTGTGGGTTTCCCTTCAGAAATTGAGTTAAATCACAGGCTCTGTATCTTCCTACAAGCAAGACTTCGTTTCACGTAAACTCAGTCAACTTTCAGCTCAAAAGAAACTACATCGTTCACGTAGCTCACACGTTTCTTGCTCCTAAATGTTAAGCGTTGGTGTTAGAAGACCTGTGATTTGTATCAGTTTCAGAAGCAGAGTTGAACTAGCAATGGTCCTTATGTGTAGGAAACACCGTTATTTTGTTCAGAGCACCCTCAATTTTCTGGCTCTATTGGAGACTCTGGAAAGCAAGAGCATGCTTCGTGCTCTAAAGCAGAGTGTGTTTCATGGATGAGAACTGTGCTGTGTGTTTCCCTTCAGAAATGGGGTTAAATCCCAGGCTCTTTGTCTTCCTACATGCAAGATATGTTTTCAGGTAAACTCAGTCACTTTTCAGCTCAAAGGAAGCTACATCGTTTCATTAATGAGAACTGTGCTGTGTGTTTCCCTTCAGAAATGGGGTTAAATCCCAGGCTCTGTGTCTTCCTACCAGCAAGACATGTTTTCAGGTAAACTAAGTCACTTTTCAGCTCTAAGGAAGCTACATCGTTCACGAAGCTCACAAGTTTCTCACTCTTAACTGGAAAGCATTGCATGTTAGAGGAACTGTGGTTTGTATCAGTTTCAGAAGAAGAGTTGACCTAGGTATGGTCCGTAGGTGTAGGAAACACCGTTATTTTGTTCTGACCACAGTCACGTTTCCTGCTGTATTAGAGACTCTTAGAAAGCAAGAGTGTGCTTCTTGCTCTAAAGCAGTGTGTGTTTCATGGATGAGAACGGTGCTGTGTGTTTCCATTCAGATATGGAGTTAAATTCCAGGCTCCGTGTCTTCCTACAAGCAAGACATCTTTTCAGGTAAACTCAGTCACTTTTCAGCTCAAAGGAAGCTACATCATTCACGCTAACACGTTTCTAGCTCTTAACTTGAAAGCATTGCATGTTAATGGAACTGTGCTTTGTATCAGTTTCAGAAGAAGAGTTGACCTAGATATTGTCCTTATGTGTAGGCAACACCGTTATTTTGTTCTGAATACAGTCACGTTTCCTGCTGTATTAGAGATTCTTAGAAAGCAAGAGTTTCACGTAAACTCAGTCAACTTTCAGCTCAAAAGAAACTACATCGTTCACGTAGCTCACACGTTTCTTGCTCCTAACTGTAAAGCGTTGGTGTTAGAGGACCTGTGATTTGTAGCAGTTTCAGAAGCAGAGTTGAACTAGCAATGGTTCTTATGTGTAGGAAACACCGTTCTTTTGTTCAGAGCACACTCAATTTTCTGGCTCTATTAGAGACTCTGGAAAGCAAGAGCATGCATCGTGGTCAAAAGCAGAGTGTGTTTCATGGATGAGTACTGTGCTGTGTGTTTCCCTTCAGAAATGGAGTTAAATCCCAGGCCCTGTGTCTTCCTACAAGCAAGACATGTTGTCAGGTAAACTAAGTCTCTTCTCAGCTCTAAGGAAGCTACATCGTTCACGAAGCTCACAAGTTTCTGGCTCTTAAATGAAAAGCAATGGATGTTAGATGACTTGTGGTTTGTATTAGTTTCAGAAGCAGAGTTGAACTAGCTATGGTCCATATGTGTAGGAAACACCGTTCTTTTGTTCTGACCATAGGCATGTTTCCTGCTGTATTAGAGACACATAGAAAGCAAGAGCATGCTTCTTGCCCTAAAGCAGATTGTGTTTCATGGATGAGAACTGTGCTGTTTGTTTCTCTTCAGAAATGGAGTTAAATTCCAGGTCTGTGTCTTCCTACAAGCAAGACATCATTTCAGGTATATGCATTCACTTTTCAGCTCAAATGAATATAAATCGTTTACGAAGCTCACACGTTTCTCGCTCTTAACTGAAAAGCATTGGATGTTAGATGACTTGTGGTTTGTATCAGTTTCAGAAGCAGAGTTGAACTAGCTATGGTCCGTATATGTAGGAAATTCCGTTCTTTTGTTCTGAGCTCCCTCACGTTTCTTGCTCTATAAGAGACTCTAGAAAGCAAGAGCATGCTTCGTGCTCTAATACAGAGTGTGTTTCATGGATGAGAACTGTGCTGTGTGTTTCCCTTCAGAAATGGAGTTAAATCATAGGCTCTGTGTCTTCCTACATGCAAGACATGTTTTCAGGTAAACTGAGTCACTTTTCAGCTCAAAGAAAGCTACATCATTCACGAAGCTCACAAGTTTCTCACTCTTAACTGGAAAGCATTCCATGTTAGAGGAACTGTGGTTTGTATCAGTTTCAGAAGAAGAGTTGACCTAGATATGGTCCGTACGTGTAGGAAACACCATTATTTTGTTCTGACCACAGTCACGTTTCCTGCTGTATTAGAGACTCTTAGAAAGCAAGAGTGTGCTTCTTGCTCTAAAGCAGTGTGTGTTTCATGGATGAGAACTGTGCTGTGTGTTTCCCTTCAGATATGGAGTTAAATTCCAGGCTCCGTGTCTTCCTACAAGCAAGACATCATTTCAGGTAAACGCACTCACTTTTCAGCTTAAATGAATACAAATTGTTCACAAAGATCACACGTTTCTCACTCTTAAGTGAAAAGCATTGGATGTTAGATGACTTGCTGTTTGTATCAGTTACAGAAGCAGAGTTGAACTAGCTGTGGTCCGTATGTATATGAAACACCGTTCTTTTGTTGTGAGCACACTCATGTTTCCTGCTCTATTAGAGATTCTAGAAAGCATGAGCGTGCTTCTTCCTAAAAGCAGAGTGTGTTTCATCGTGAGAAATGTGCTGTGTGTTTCCCTTCAGAATTGGAGTTAAATCACAGGCTCTGTATCGTCCTAGAAGCAAGACTTCGTTTCACGTAAACTCAGTCACCTTTCAGCTCAAACAAAGCTACATCGTTCACGAAGCTCACACGTTTCTTGCTCTTATCCTAAAAGCATTGGATGTTAGATGAATTGTGTTTTGTATCAGTTTCAGAAGCATAGTTGAACTAGTATTGGTCTGTAAATGTAAGAAACACCGTTATTTTGTTCAGAGCACACTCATGTTTCTGGCTCTATTAGAGACTCTAGAAAGCAAGAGCATGCTTCGTGCTCTAAAGGAGAGTGTGTTTCATGGATGAGAACTGTGCTGTGTATTTCCCTTCAGAAATGGAGTTAAATGCCAGGCTCTGTATCTTCCTACAAGCAAGACATCTTTTCAGGTAAACTCAGTCACTTTTCAGCTCAAAGGAATCTACATCGTTCACGAAGCTCACATGTTTCTCGCTCTTAAGAAGAAAGCATTGCATGTTAGAAGAACTGTGGTTTGTATCAGTTTCAGAAGAAGAGTTGACCTAGATAAGGTCCATACGTGTAGGAAACACCGCTATTTTGTTCTGACCATAGTCACGTTTCCTGCTGTATTTGAGACTCTTAGAAAGCAAGACCGTGCTTCTTGCTCTAAAGCAGAGTGTGTTTCATGGATGAGAACTGTGCTGTGTGTTTCCCTTCGGAAATGGAGTTAAATCCCAGGCTCTGTGTCTTCCTACAAGCAAGACATGTTTTCAGGTAAACTAAGTCACTTCTCAGCTCTAAGGAAACTACATCGTTCACGAAGCTCACAAGTTTCTGACTCTTAACTGGAAAGCATTGCATGTTAGAGGAACTGTGGTTTGTATCAGTTTCAGAAGAAGAGTTGACCTAGATATGGTCCGTATGTGTAGGAAACACCGTTATTTTGTTCTGACTTCAGTCACGTTTCCTGCTCTATTAGAGACTCTTAGAAAGCAAGAGCGTGCTTCTGGCTCTAAAGCAGAGTGTGTTTCATGGAGGAGAACTGTGCTGTGTGTTTCCCTTCAGAAATGGAGTTAAATCCCAGGCTCTGTGTCTTCCTACATGGAAGACCTATTTTCAGGAAAACTCAGTCACTATTCATCTCAAAGGGAGCTACATCGTTCACAAAGTTCACACGTTTCTCGCTCTTAACTGGAAAGCATTGCATGTTAGAGGAACTGTGGTTTGTATAACATTCAGAAGAAGAGTAGACCTAGATATGCTCTGTATGTGTAGGAAACACCGTTGTTTTATTCTGACCACAGTCACGTTTCCTGCTGTATTAGAGACACACAGAAAGCAAGAGCATGCTTCTTGCTCTAAAGCAGAGTGTGTTTCATGGATGAGAACTGTGCTGTTTGTTTCCCTTCAGAAATGGAGTTAAATTCCAGGTCTGTGTCTTCCTACAAACAAGACATCATTTCAGGTAAATGCAGTCACTTTTCAGCTCAAATGAATATAAATCGTTTACGAAGCTCACACATTTCTCGCTCTTAACTGAAAAGCATTGGATGGTAGATGACTTGGGTTTGTATCAGTTTCAGAAGCAGAGTTGAACTAGCAGTGGTCCGTATGTGTAGGAAACACCGTTCTTTTGTTGTGAGCACACTCAATTTTCTTGCTCTATTAGAGATTCTAGAAAGCAAGAGCGTGCTTCTTCCTAAAAGCAGAGTGTGTTTCATCGTGAGAAATGTGCTGTGTGTTTCCCTTCAGAATTGTAGTTAAATCACAGGCTCTGTATCGTCCTAGAAGCAAGACTTCGTTTCACGTAAACTCAGTCACCTTTCAGCTCAAACAAAGCTACATCGTTCAAGAAGCTCACATGTTTCTTGCTCTTAACTGAAAAGCATTGGATGTTAGAGGACCTGTGGTTTGTCTCAGTTTCAGAAGCAGAGTTGAACTAGCAATGCTCCGTACGTGTAGGAAACAGCGTTCTTTTGTTCTGAGTACCCTCAAGTTTCTGGCTTTATTAGAGACTCTTAGAAAGCAAGAGCATGCTTATTGCTCTAAAGCAGAGTTTGTTTCATGGATGAGTACTGTGCTGTGTGTTTCCCTTCAGAAATGGAGTTAAATCCCAGGCTCTGTGTCTTCCTACAAGCAAGACATCTTTTCAGGTAAACTCAGTCACTTTTCAGCTCAAAGGAAGCTACATCATTCACGCTAACACGTTTCTAGCTCTTAACTTGAAAGCATTGCATGTTACTGGAACTGTGCTTTGTATCAGTTTCAGAAGAAGAGTTGACCTAGATATTGTCCTTATGTGTAGGCAACACCGTTATTTTGTTCTGAATACAGTCACGTTTCCTGCTGTATTAGAGATTCTTAGAAAGCAAGAGTGTGCTTCTTGCTCTAAAGCAGAGTGTGTTTCATGGATGAGAACTGTGCTGTGTGTTTCCCTTCAGAAAGGGAGTTAAAATCCAGGTTCTGTGTCTTCCTACAAGCAATACATCATTTCAGGTAAATGCAGTCACTATTGAGCTCAAATGAATATTAATCCTTTACAAAGCTCACACGTTTCTCTCTCTTAACTGAAAAGCATTGGATGTTAGATGACTTGTGGTTTGTATCAGTTTCAGAAGCAGAGTTGAACTAGCAATCGTCCATATATGTAGGAAACACCGTTATTTTGTTCAGAGCACCCTCAATTTTCTGGCTCTGTTAGAGAATCTGGAAAGCAAGAGCATGCATCGTGCTCAAAAGCAGAGTGTGTTTCATCGATGAGTACTGTGCTGTGTGTTTCCCTTCAGAAATGGAGTTAAATCCCAGGCTCTGTGTCTTCGTACATGCAAGACATGTTTTCAGGTAAACTCAGTCACTTTTCAGCTCAAAGGAAGCTACATAGTTCACGAAGCTCACAACGTTCTCACTCTTAACTGGAAAGCATTGCATGTTAGAGGAACTGTGGTTTGTATCAGTTTCAGAAGAAGAGTTGACCTAGATATGGTCCGTATGTGTAGGAAACACCGTTATTTTGTTTTGAGCACAGTCACGTTTCCTGCTCTATTAGAGACCCTTAGAAAGCAAGAGCGTGCTTCTTGCTCTAAAGCAGAGTGTGTTTCATGGATGAGAACTGTGCTGTGTGTTTCCCTTTAGAAATGGAGTTAAATTCCAGGCTCTGTGTCTTCCTACAAGCAAGACATCATTTCAGGAAAACGCAGTAACTTTTCAGCTCAAATGAATGTAAATCGTTTACGAAGATCACACGTTTCTCACTCTTAACTGAAAATCATAGGATGTTAGATGACTTTTGGTTTGTATCAGTTTCAGAAGCAGAGTTGAACTAGCAGTGGTCCTTATGTGTAGGAAACACAGTTCTTTTATTCTGAGCACACTCAAGTTTCCTGCTCTATTAGAGACTCTAGAAAGAAAGAGCGTGCTTCTTCCTAAACGCAGAGTGGGTTTCCTCGTGAGAACAGTGCTGTGTGTTTCCCTTCAGAAAGGGAGTTAAATCACAGGCTCTGTATCTTCCTACACGCAAGACTTCGTTTCACGTAAACTCAGTCAACTTTCAGCTCAAACGAATCTACATCGTTCATTTAGCTCACACGTTTCTTTCTCCTAACTGTCAAGCGTTGGTGTTAGAGGACCTGTGATTTGTATCAGTTTCAGAAGGAGAGTTGAACTAGCAATGGTTCTTATGTGTAGGAAACACCGTTATTTTGTTCAGAGCACCCTCAATTTTCTGGCTCTATTAGAGACTCTGGAAAGCAAGAGCATGCATCGTGGTCAAAAGCAGAGTGTGTTTCATGGATGAGTACTGTGCTGTGTGTTTCCCTTCAGAAATGGAGTTAAATCCCAGGCTCTGTGTCTTCCTACAAGCAAGACATGTTGTCAGGTAAACTAAGTCTCTTCTCAGCTCTAAGGAAGCTACATCGTTCACGAAGCTCACAAGTTTCTGGCTCTTAAATGAAAAGCAATGGATGTTTGATGACTTGTGGTTTGTATTAGTTTCAGAAGCAGAGTTGAACTAGCTATGGTCTGTATGTGTAGGAAACACCGTTCTTTTGTTCTGACCATAGTCATGTTTCCTGCTGTATTAGAGACACATAGAAAGCAAGAGCATGCTTCTTGCCCTAAAGCAGAGTGTGTTTCATGGATGAGAACTGTGCTGTTTGTTTCTCTTCAGAAATGGAGTTAAATTCCAGGTCTGTGTCTTCCTACAAGCAAGACATCATTTCAGGTATATGCATTCACTTTTCAGCTCAAATGAATATAAATCGTTTACGAAGCTCACACGTTTCTCGCTCTTAACTGAAAAGCATTGGATGTTAGATGACTTGTGGTTTGTATCAGTTTCAGAAGCAGAGTTGAACTATCTATGGTCCGTATATGTAGGAAATTCCGTTCTTTTGTTCTGAGCTCCCTCACGTTTCCTGCTCTATAAGAGACTCTAGAAAGCAAGAGCATGCTTCGTGCTCTAATACAGAGTGTGTTTCATGGATGAGAACTGTGCAGTGTGTTTCCCTTCAGAAATGGAGTTAAATCATAGGCTCTGTGTCTTCCTACATGCAAGACATGTTTTCAGGTAAACTGAGTCACTTTTCAGCTCAAAGAAAGCTACATCATTCACGAAGCTCACAAGTTTCTCACTCTTAACTGGAAAGCATTCCATGTTAGAGGAACTGTGCTTTGTATCAGTTTCAGAAGAAGAGTTGACCTAGATATGGTCCGTACGTGTAGGAAACACCATTATTTTGTTCTGACCACAGTCACGTTTCCTCCTGTATTAGAGACTCTTAGAAAGCAAGAGTGTGCTTCTTGCTCTAAAGCAGTGTGTGTTTCATGGATGAGAACTGTGCTGTGTGTTTCCCTTCAGATATGGAGTTAAATTCCAGGCTCCGTGTCTTCCTACAAGCAAGACATCATTTCAGGTAAACGCACTCACTTTTCAGCTTAAATGAATACAAATTGTTCACAAAGATCACACGTTTCTCACTCTTAAGTGAAAAGCATTGGATGTTAGATGACTTGCTGTTTGTATCAGTTACAGAAGCAGAGTTGAACTAGCTGTGGTCCGTATGTATATGAAACACCGTTCTTTTGTTGTGAGCACACTCATGTTTCCTGCTCTATTAGAGATTCTAGAAAGCATGAGCGTGCTTCTTCCTAAAAGCAGAGTGTGTTTCATCGTGAGAAATGTGCTGTGTGTTTCCCTTCAGAATTGGAGTTAAATCACAGGCTCTGTATCGTCCTAGAAGCAAGACTTCGTTTCACGTAAACTCAGTCACCTTTCAGCTCAAACAAAGCTACATCGTTCACGAAGCTCACACGTTTCTTGCTCTTATCCTAAAAGCATTGGATGTTAGATGAATTGTGTTTTGTATCAGTTTCAGAAGCATAGTTGAACTAGTATTGGTCTGTAAATGTAAGAAACACCGTTATTTTGTTCAGAGCACACTCATGTTTCTGGCTCTATTAGAGACTCTAGAAAGCAAGAGCATGCTTCGTGCTCTAAAGGAGAGTGTGTTTCATGGATGAGAACTGTGCTGTGTATTCCCCTTCAGAAATGGAGTTAAATGCCAGGCTCTGTATCTTCCTACAAGCAAGACATCTTTTCAGGTAAACTCAGTCACTTTTCAGCTCAAAGGAATCTACATCGTTCACGAAGCTCACATGTTTCTCGCTCTTAAGAAGAAAGCATTGCATGTTAGAAGAACTGTGGTTTGTATCAGTTTCAGAAGAAGAGTTGACCTAGATAAGGTCCATACGTGTAGGAAACACCGCTATTTTGTTCTGACCATAGTCACGTTTCCTGCTGTATTTGAGACTCTTAGAAAGCAAGAGCGTGCTTCTTGCTCTAAAGTGGAGAGTGTTTCATGGATGAGAACTGTGCTGTGTGTTTCCCTTCAGAAATGGGGTTAAATCTCAGGCTCTGTGTCTTCCTACAAGCAAGACATGTTTTCAGGTAAACTAAGTCACTTCTCAGCTCTAAGGAAACTACATCGTTCACGAAGCTCACAAGTTTCTGACTCTTAACTGGAAAGCATTGCATGTTAGAGGAACTGTGGTTTGTATCAGTTTCAGAAGAAGAGTTGACCTAGATATGGTCCGTATGTGTAGGAAACACCGTTATTTTGTTCTGACTTCAGTCACGTTTCCTGCTCTATTAGAGACTCTTAGAAAGCAAGAGCGTGCTTCTGGCTCTAAAGCAGAGTGTGTTTCATGGAGGAGAACTGTGCTGTGTGTTTCCCTTCAGAAATGAAGTTAAATCCCAGGCTCTGTGTCTTCCTACATGGAAGACCTATTTTCAGGAAAACTCAGTCACTATTCATCTCAAAGGGAGCTACATCGTTCACAAAGTTCACACGTTTCTCGCTCTTAACTGGAAAGCATTGCATGTTAGAGGAACTGTGGTTTGTATAACATTCAGAGGAAGAGTAGACCTAGATATGGTCTGTATGTGTAGGAAACACCGTTGTTTTATTCTGACCACAGTCACGTTTCCTGCTGTATTAGAGACACACAGAAAGCAAGAGCATGCTTCTTGCTCTAAAGCAGAGTGTGTTTCATGGATGAGAACTGTGCTGTTTGTTTCCCTTCAGAAATGGAGTTAAATTCCAGGTCTGTGTCTTCCTACAAGCAAGACATCATTTCAGGTAAATGCAGTCACTTTTCAGCTCAAATGAATATAAATCGTTTACGAAGCTCACACGTTTCTCGCTCTTAACTGAAAAGCATTGGATGGTAGATGACTTGGGTTTGTATCAGTTTCAGAAGCAGAGTTGAACTAGCAGTGGTCCGTATGTGTAGGAAACACCGTTCTTTTGTTGTGAGCACACTCATGTTTCCTGCTCTATTAGAGATTCTAGAAAGCAAGAGCGTGCTTCTTCCTAAAAGCAGAGTGTGTTTCATCGTGAGAAATGTGCTGTGTGTTTCCCTTCAGAATTGTAGTTAAATCACAGGCTCTGTATCGTCCTAGAAGCAAGACTTCGTTTCACGTAAACTCAGTCACCTTTCAGCTCAAACAAAGCTACATCGTTCAAGAAGCTCACATGTTTCTTGCTCTTAACTGAAAAGCATTGGATGTTAGAGGACCTGTGGTTTGTCTCAGTTTCAGAAGCAGAGTTGAACTAGCAATGCTCCGTACGTGTAGGAAACAGCGTTCTTTTGTTCTGAGTACCCTCAAGTTTCTGGCTTTATTAGAGACTCTTAGAAAGCAAGAGCATGCTTCTTGCTCTAAAGCAGAGTTTGTTTCATGGATGAGTACTGTGCTGTGTGTTTCCCTTCAGAAATGGAGTTGAATCCCAGGCTCTGTGTCTTCCTACAAGCAAGACATCTTTTCAGGTAAACTCAGTCACTTTTCAGCTCAAAGGAAGCTACATCATTCACGCTAACACGTTTCTAGCTCTTAACTTGAAAGCATTGCATGTTACTGGAACTGTGCTTTGTATCAGTTTCAGAAGAAGAGTTGACCTAGATATTGTCCTTATGTGTAGGCAACACCGTTATTTTGTTCTGAATACAGTCACGTTTCCTGCTGTATTAGAGATTCTTTGAAAGCAAGAGTGTGCTTCTTGCTCTAAAGCAGAGTGTGTTTCATGGATGAGAACTGTGCTGTGTGTTTCCCTTCAGAAAGGGAGTTAAAATCCAGGTTCTGTGTCTTCCTACAAGCAATACATCATTTCAGGTAAATGCAGTCACTATTGAGCTCAAATGAATATTAATCCTTTACGAAGCTCACACGTTTCTCTCTCTTAACTGAAAAGCATTGGATGTTAGATGACTTGTGGTTTGTATCAGTTTCAGAAGCAGAGTTGAACTAGCAATCGTCCATATATGTAGGAAACACCAATATTTTGTTCAGAGCACCCTCAATATTCTGGCTCTATTAGAGACTCTGGAAAGCAAGAGCATGCATCGTGGTCAAAAGCAGAGTGTGTTTCATGGATGAGTACTGTGCTGTGTGTTTCCCTTCAGAAATGGAGTTAAATCCCAGGCTCTGTGTCTTCCTACAAGCAAGACATGTTGTCAGGTAAACTAAGTCTCTTCTCAGCTCTAAGGAAGCTACATCGTTCACGAAGCTCACAAGTTTCTGGCTCTTAAATGAAAAGCAATGGATGTTAGATGACTTGTGGTTTGTATTAGTTTCAGAAGCAGAGTTGAACTAGCTATGGTCTGTATGTGTAGGAAACACCGTTCTTTTGTTCTGACCATAGTCATGTTTCCTGCTGTATTAGAGACACATAGAAAGCAAGAGCATGCTTCTTGCCCTAAAGCAGAGTGTGTTTCATGGATGAGAACTGTGCTGTTTGTTTCTCTTCAGAAATGGAGTTAAATTCCAGGTCTGTGTCTTCCTACAAGCAAGACATCATTTCAGGTAAATGCATTCACTTTTCAGCTCAAATGAATATAAATCGTTTACGAAGCTCACACGTTTCTCGCTCTTAACTGAAAAGCATTGGATGTTAGATGACTTGTGGTTTGTATCAGTTTCAGAAGCAGAGTTGAACTAGCTATGGTCCGTATATGTAGGAAATTCCGTTCTTTTGTTCTGAGCTCACTCACGTTTCCTGCTCTATAAGAGACTCTAGAAAGCAAGAGCATGCTTCGTGCTCTAAAACAGAGTGTGTTTCATGGATGAGAACTGTGCTATGTGTTTCCCTTCAGAAATGGAGTTAAATCATAGGCTCTGTGTCTTCCTACATGCAAGACATGTTTTCAGGTAAACTGAGTCACTTTTCAGCTCAAAGAAAGCTACATCGTTCACGAAGCTCACAAGTTTCTCACTCTTAACTGGAAAGCATACCATGTTAGAGGAACTGTGGTTTGTATCAGTTTCAGAAGCAGAGTTGAACTAGATATGGTCCGTACGTGTAGGAAACACCGTTATTTTGTGCTGAGCACAGTCACGATTCCTGCTGTATTAGACTCTTAGAAAGCAAGAGCGTGCTTCTTGCTCTAAAGCAGTGTGTGTTTCATGGATGAGAACTGTGCTGTGTGTTTCCCTTCAGATATGGAGTTAAATTCCAGGCTCCGTGTCTTCCTACAAGCAAGACATCATTTCAGGTAAATGCACTCACTTTTCAGCTAAAATGAATACAAATTGTTCACAAAGATCACACGTTTCTCACACTTAACTGAAAAGCATTGGATGTTAGATGACTTGCTGTTTGTATCAGTTACAGAAGCAGAGTTGAACTAGCAGTGGTCCGTATGTATATGAAACACCGTTCTTTTGTTGTGAGCACACTCATGTTTCCTGCTCTATTAGAGATTCTAGAAAGCATGAGCGTGCTTCTTCCTAAAAGCAGAGTGTGTTTCATCGTGAGAAATGTGCTGTGTGTTTCCCTTCAGAATTGGAGTTAAATCACAGGCTCTGTATCGTCCTCGAAGCAAGACTTCGTTTCACGTAAACTCAGTCACCTTTCAGCTCAAACAAAGCTACATCGTTCACGAAGCTCACACGTTTCTTGCTCTTAACTGAAAAGCATTGGATGTTAGATGAATTGTGTTTTGTATCAGTTTCAGAAGCAGAGTTGAACTAGTATTGGTCTGTAAATGTAGGACACACCGTTATTTTGTTCAGAGCACCCTCATGTTTCTGGCTCTATTAGAGACTCTAGAAAGCAAGAGCATGCTTCGTGCTCTAAAGCAGAGTGTGTTTCATGGATGAGAACTGTGCTGTGTGTTTCCCTACAGAAATGGAGTTAAATCCCAGGCTCTGTATCTTCCTACAAGCAAGACATCTTTTCAGGTAAACTCAGTCACTTTTCAGCTCAAAGGAAGCTACATAGTTCACGATGCTGACACGTTTCTCACTCTTACTGGGAAGCATTGCATGTTAGAGGTACTGGGGTTTGTATCAGTTTCAGAAGCAGAGTTGATCTACCTATGGTCCGTATGTGTAGGAAACACCGTTCTTTTGTTCTGGCCACAGTCGTGTTTCCTGATGTATTAGAGACACATAGAAAGCAAGAGCATGCCTCTTGCTCTAAAGCAGAGTGTGTTTCATGGATGAGAACTATACTGTTTGTTTCTCTTCAGAAATGGAGTTAAATTCCAGGTCTGTGTCTTCCTACAAGCAAGACATCATTTCAGGTATATGCATTCACTTTTCAGCTCAAATGAATATAAATCATTTACGAAGCTCACACGTTTCTCGCTCTTAACTGAAAAGCATTGGATGTTAGATAACTTGTGGTTTGTATCAGTTTCAGAAGCAGAGTTGAACTAGCTATGGTCCGTATATGTAGGAAATACCGTTCTTTTGTTCTGAGCTCCCTCACGTTTCCTGCTCTATTAGAGACTCTAGAAAGCAAGAGCATGCTTCGTGCTCTAAAGCAGAGTGTGTTTCATCGTGAGAACTGTGCTGTGTGTTTCCCTTCAGAACTGGAGTTAAATCACAGGCTCTGCATCGTCCTAGAAGCAAGACTTCGTTTCATGTAACCTCAGTCACCTATCAGCTCAAACAAAGCTACATCTTTCACGAAGCTCACACGTTTCTCGCTCTTAAGAAGAAAGCATTTCATGTTAGAAGACCTGTGGTTTGTATCAGTTTCAGAAGAAATGTTGACCTAGATATGGTCCATACGTGTAGGAAACACCGTTATTTTGTTCTGACTTCAGTCAAGTTTCCTGATCTATTAGAGACTCTTAGAAAGCAAGAGCGTGCTTCTGGCTCTAAAGCAGAGTGTGTTTCATGGATGAGAACTGTGCTGTGTGTTTCCCTTCAGAAATGGAGTTAAATCACAGGCTCTGTGTCTTCCTACAAGGAAGACCTCTTTTCAGGAAAACTCAGTCACTATTCACCTCAAAGGAAGCTTCATCGTTCACAAAGTTCACACGTTTCTCGCTCTTAACTGGAAAGCATTGCATGTTATAGGAACTGTGGTTTGTATCACATTCAGAAGAAGAGTAGACCTAGATATTGTCTGTATGTGTAGGAAACACCATTATTTTGTTCTGACCACAGTCACATTTCCTGCTGTATTAGAGACACATTGAAAGCAAGAGCATGCTTCTTGCTCTAAAGCAGAGTGTGTTTCATGGATGAGAACTGTGCTGTTTGTTTCCCTTCAGAAATGGAGTTAAATTCCAGGTCTGTGTCTTCCTACAAGCAAGACATCATTTCAGGTAAATGCAGTCACTTTTCAGCTCAAATGAATATAAATCGTTTACCAAGCTCACACGTATCTTGCTCTTAACTGAAAAGCATTGGATGTTAGATGACTTGTGGTTTGTATCAGTTTCAGAATTAGAGTTGAACTAGCAATGGTCAGTAAGTGTAGGAAACACCGTTCTTTTGTTCTGAGTACCCTCAAGATTTCTGGCTCTTTTAGAGACTCTAGAAAGCAAGAGCATGCTTCTTGCTCTAATGTAGAGTGTTTTTCATGGATGAGAACTGTGCTGTGTGTTTCCCTTCAGAAATGGAGTTAATCCCAGCCTCTGTACCTTCCTACAAGCAAGACTTCTTTTCAGGTAAACTCAGTCAATTTCAGATCAGAGGAAGCTACATCGTTCACAAAGCTCACACGTTTCTCGCTCTTAACTGGAAAGCATTGCATGTTAGAGGAAATGTGGTTTGTATCAGTTTCAGAAGAAGAGTTGACCTAGATATGGTCCGTACAGTAGGAAACACCCTTATTTTGTTCTGACCACAGTCATGTTTCCTGCTCTAT
The DNA here is from genome assembly GCA_949786385.1 of Onychomys leucogaster. Lineage (NCBI taxonomy): Eukaryota > Metazoa > Chordata > Mammalia > Rodentia > Cricetidae > Onychomys > Onychomys leucogaster. The sequence goes on from CATKUP010000061.1 coordinate 626,028, forward strand.
TAGAGACTCTTAGAAAGCAAGAGTGTTCTTCTTGCTCTAAAGCAGAGTGTGTTTCACGGATGAGAACTGTGCAGTGTGTTTCCCTTCAGAAATGGAGTTAAATTCCAGTCTCTGTGTCTTCCTACAAGCAAGACATGTTTTCAGGTAAACTAAGTCACTTTTCAGCTCTAAGGAAGCTACATCGTTCACGAAGCTCACAAGTTTCTCACTCTTAACTGTAAAGCATTGCATGTTAGAGGAACTGTGGTGTGTATCAGTTTCAGAAGCAGAGTTGAACTAGCAATGGTCCGTATGTGTAGGAAACACTGTTCTTTTGTTCTGAGCACACTCACATTTCCTGCACTATTAGAGACTCTAGAAAGCAAGAACGTGCTTCTTCCTATACGCAGAGTGTGTTTCCTCGTGAGAACTGTGCTGTGTGTTTCCCTTCAGAAATGGAGTTAAATCACAGGCTCTGTATCTTCCTACAAGCAAGACTTCGTTTCACGTAAACTCAGTACTTTCAGCTCTAACGAATCTACATCGTTCACGTAGCTAACACGTTTCTTGCTCCTAACTGTAAAGCGTTGGTGTTAGAGGACCTGTGATTTGTATCATTTTCAGAAGCAGAGTTGAACTAGCAATGGTCCTTATATGTAGGAAACGCCATTATTTTGTTCAGAGCATCCTCAAATTTATGGCTCTATTAGAGACTATGGAAAGCAAGGGTATGCATCGTGCTCAAAATCAGAGTGTGTTTCATGGATGAGTACTGTGCTGTGTGTTTCCCTTCAGAAATGGAGTTAAATCCCAGGCTCTGTGTCTTCCTACAAGCAAGACATGTTTTCAGGTAAACTCAGTCACTTTTCAGCTCAAAGGAAGTTACATCGTTCACGAAGCTCACAAGTTTCTCACTCTTAACTGGAAAGAATTTCATGTTAGAGGAACTGTGGTTTGTATCAGTTTCAGAAGAAGAGTTGACCTAGATATGGTCCGTATGTGTAGGAAACACCGTTATTTTATTTTGAGCACAGTCACGTTTCCTGCTCTATTAGAGACTCTTAGAAAGCAAGAGCGCGCTTCTTGCTCTAAAGCAGAGTGTGTTTCATGGATGAGAACTGTGCTGTGTGTTTCCCTACAGAAATGGAGTTAAATCCCAGGCTCTGTGTCTTCCTACAAGAAAGACATCATTTCAGGAAAACGCAGTCACTTATCAGCTCAAATGCATATAAATCGTTTACGAAGATCACACGTTTCTCACTCTTAACAGAAAAGCATAGGATGTTAGATGACTTTTGGTTTGTATCAGTTTCAGAAGCAGAGTTGACCTAGCAGTGGTCCGTATGTGTAGGAAACACCGTTCATTTGTTCTGACCACACTCAAGTTTCCTGCTCTATTAGAGACTCTAGAAAGCAAGAGCGTGCTTCTTCCTAAACGCAGAGTGTATTTCATCGTGAGAACTGTGCTGTGTGTTTCCTTTCAGAAATGGAGTTAAATCCCAGGCTCTGTGTCTTCCTTCAAGCAAGACATCTTTTCAGGTAAACGCAGTCACTTTACAGCTCCAATGAATATAAATCGTTTACGAAACTCACACGATTCTTGCTCTGAACTGAAAAGCATTGGATGTTAGATGACTTGTGGTTTGTATCAGTTTGAGAAGCAGAGTTGACCTACATATGGTCCGTATGTGTAGGAAACACCGTTATTTTGTTCTAACCACAGTCACGTTTCCTGCTGTATTAGAGACACATAGAAAGCAAGAGCATGCTTCTTGCTCTAAAGCAGAGTGTGTTTCATGAACGAGAACTGTGCTGTGTGTTTAGCTTCAGAAATGGAGTGAAATCCCAGGCTCTGTACTTCCTACAAGCAAGACATGTTTTCAGGTAAACTAAGTCACTTCTCAGCTCTAAGGAAGCTACATCGTTCACGAAGCTCACAAGTTTCTCGCTCTTAACTGAAAAGCAATGGATGTTAGATGATTTGTGGTTTGTATCAGTTTCAGAAGCAGAGTTGAACTAGCTATGGTCCGTATGTGTAGGAAACACCGTTCTTTTGTTTTGAGCTCACTCAAGTTTCCTGCTCTATTAGAGACTCTAGAAAGCAAGAGCATGCTTCGTGCTCTAAAGCAGAGTGTGTTTCAAAGTTGAGAACTGTGCTGTGTGCTTCCCTTCTGAAATGGAGTTAAATCCCAGGCTCTGTGTCTTCCTACAAGCAAGACATCATTTCAGGTAAACGCAGTCACTTTTCAGCTCAAATGAATATAAATCGTTTAGGAAGAATACACGTTTCTCGCTCTTAACAGAAAAACATTGGATGTTAGATGACTTTTGGTGGTATGAGTTTCAGACGCAGAGTTGAACTAGCAATGGTCCATAGGTGTAAGAAACACAGTACTTTTGTTTTGAGCACCCTCAAGTTTCCTGCTCTATTAGAGACTCTAGAAAGCAAGAGCGTGCTTCTTCCTAAACGCAGAGTGGGTTTCATCGTGAGAAATGAGCTGTGTGTTTCCCTTCAGAAATGGAGTTAAATCACAGGCTCTGTGTCTTCCTACAAGCAAGACTTCGTTTCACGTAAACTCAGTCACCTTTCAGCACAAACGAATCTACATCCTTCACGTAGCTCAAACGTCTCTTGCTCTTAACTCTAAAGCATTGGATTTTAGAGGACCTGTGGTTTGTATCTTTTTCAGAAGCAGAGTTGAACTAGCAATGGTCCGTATGTGTAGGAAATACCGTACTTTTGTTCTGAGTACCCTCAATTTTCTGGCTCTATTAGAGACTCTGGAAAGCAAGAGCATGCTTCTTGCTCTAAAGCAGAGTGTGTTCCATGGATGAGAACTGTGCTGTTTGTTTCCGTTCAGAAATGGAGTTAAATTCCAGGTCTGTGTCTTCCTACAAGCAAGACGTCATTTCAGGTAAATGCAGTGACTTTTCAGCTCAAATGAATATAAATCGTTTACAACGCTCACACATTTCTCGATCTTAACTGAAAAGCATTGGATGTTAGATGACTTGTGGTTTGTATCATCTTCAGAAGCAGAGTTGAACTAGCAATTGTTCGTAAGTGTAGGAAACACCGTTCTTTTGTTCTGAGTACCCTCAAATTTCTGGCTCTTTTAGAGACTCTAGAAAGCAAGAGCATGCTTCTTGCTCTAAAGTAGAGTGTTTTTCATGGATGAGAACTGTGCTGTGTGTTTCCCTTCAGAAATGGAGTTAATCCCAGGCTCTGTATCTTCCTACAAGCAAGACATCTTTTCAAGTAAACTCAGTCAACTTCAAATCAGAGGAAGCTACATCTTTCACAAAGCTCACACGTTTCTCGCTCTTAACTGGAAAGAATTGCATGTTAGAGCAACTGTGGTTTGTATCAGTTTCAGAAGAAGAGTTGACCTAGATATGGTCCGTACAGTAGGAAACACCGTTATTTTGTTCTGACGACAGTCACGTTTCCTGCTGTATTAGAGACTCTTATAAAGCAAGAGCGTGCTTCTTGCTCTAAAGTAGAGTGTGTTTCATGGACGAGAACTGTGCTGTGTGTTTCCCTTCAGAAATAGAGTTAAATTCCAGGCCCAGTGTCTTCCTACAAGCAGGAAATCATTTCAGGTAAACGCAGTCACTTTTCAGCTCAAATGAATATAAATCGTTTACGAAGCTCACACGTTTCTCGCTCTTAACTGGAAAGCATTGGATGTTAGATGACTTGTGGTTTGTATCATCTTCAGAAGCAGAGTTGAACTAGCAATTGTTCGTAAGTGTAGGAAACACCGTTCTTTTGTTCTGAGTACCCTCAAATTTCTGGCTCTTTTAGAGACTCTAGAAAGCAAGAGCATGCTTCTTGCTCTAAAGTAGAGTGTTTTTCATGGATGAGAACTGTGCTGTGTGTTTCCCTTCAGAAATGGAGTTAATCCCAGGCTCTGTATCTTCCTACAAGCAAGACATCTTTTCAAGTAAACTCAGTCAACTTCAAATCAGAGGAAGCTACATCTTTCACAAAGCTCACACGTTTCTCGCTCTTAACTGGAAAGAATTGCATGTTAGAGCAACTGTGGTTTGTATCAGTTTCAGAAGAAGAGTTGACCTAGATATGGTCCGTACAGTAGGAAACACCGTTATTTTGTTCTGACGACAGTCACGTTTCCTGCTGTATTAGAGACTCTTATAAAGCAAGAGCGTGCTTCTTGCTCTAAAGTAGAGTGTGTTTCATGGACGAGAACTGTGCTGTGTGTTTCCCTTCAGAAATAGAGTTAAATTCCAGGCCCAGTGTCTTCCTACAAGCAGGAAATCATTTCAGGTAAACGCAGTCACTTTTCAGCTCAAATGAATATAAATCGTTTACGAAGCTCACACGTTTCTCGCTCTTAACTGGAAAGCATTGGATGTTAGATGACTTGTGGTTTCTATCAGTTTCAGAAGCAGAGTTGAACTAGCTAAGGTCCATATGTGTAGAAAATACCGTTCTTTTGTTCTGAGCTCACTCACGTTTCCTGCTCTATTAGAGCCTCTAGAAAGCAAGAGCATGCTTCGTGCTCTAAAACAGAGTGTGTTTCATGGATGAGAACTGTGCTGTGTGTTTCCTTTCAGAAATGGAGTTAAATCACAGGCTCTGCATCTTCCTACAAGCAAGACATCTTTTCGGGCAAACTCAGTCACTTTTCAGCTCAAAGGAAGCTACATTGTTCACGAAGCTCACACGTTTCTCCCTCTTAACTAGAAAGCATTGCATGTTAGAGGAACTGTGGTTTGTATCTGTTTCAGAAGAAGAGTTGACCTAGATATTTTCCATACGGTGTTGGAAACACCATTATTTTGTTCTGACCATAGTCACGTTTCCTGATGTATTAGAGACTCTTAGAAAGCAAGAGCGTGCTTCTTGCTCTAAAGCAGTGTGTTTCATGGATGAGAACTGTGCTGTGTGTTTCCCTTCAGAAATGGAGATAATTCCAGGCTCTGTGTCTTCCTACAAGCAAGACATCATTTCAGGTAAACGCAGTCACTTTTCAGCTTAAATGAATATAAATCGTTTACGAAGATCACACGTTTCTCACTCTTAACTGAAACGCATTGGATGTTAGATGACCTGTGCTTTGTATCAGTTTCAGAAGCAGAGTTTAACTAGCAGTGGTCCGTATGTGTAGGAAACACCGTTCTTTTGTTCTGAGCACACTCATGATTCTTGCTCTATTAGAGACTCTAGAAAGCAAGAGCGTGCTTCCTCCTAAACGCAGAGTGTGTTTAGTCGTGAGAAATGTGCTGTGTGTTTCCCTTCAGAAATGGAGTTAAATCACTGGCTCTGTATCTTCCTACAAGCAAGACTTCGTTTCACGTAAACTTAGTCACCTTTCAGCTCAAACAAAGCTACATCGTTCACAAAGCTCACACGTTTCTTGCTCTTAAATGTAAAGCCTTGGATGTTAGTGGACTTGTGGTTTGTATCAGTTTCAGAAGCATAGTTGAACTAGAAATTGTCCGTATGTGTAGGAAACACCGTTCTTTTATTCTGAGTACCCTCAATTTTCTGGCTCTATTAGAGATTCTGGAAAGCAAGAGCATGCTTCGTGCCCTACAGCAGAGTGTGTTTCATGGATGAGAACTGTGCTGTGCGTTTCCCTTCAGAAATGGAGTTAAATCCCAGGCTCTGTATCTTCTTACAAGCAAGACATCTTTTTGGGTAAACTCAGTCACTTTTCTGCTCAAAGGAAGCTACATCGTTCACGAAGCTCGCACGTTTCTCGCTCTTAACTGGAAAGCATTGGATGTTAGAGGACCTGTGGTTTGTATCAGTTTCAGAAGCAGATTTGACCTAGATATGGTCCGTATTTGTAGGAATCACCGTTATTTTATTCTGACAACAGTCACATTTCCTGCTGTATTAGAGACTCTTAGAAAGCAAGAGCGTGCTTCCTCCTAAACGCAGAGTGTGTTTAGTCGTGAGAAATGTGCTGTGTGTTTCCCTTCAGAAATGGAGTTAAATCACTGGCTCTGTATCTTCCTACAAGCACGACTTCGTTTCACGTAAACTTAGTCACCTTTCAGCTCAAACAAAGCTACATCGTTCACGAAGCTCACATGTTTCTTGCTCTTAAATGTAAAGCCTTGGATGTTAGATGACTTGCTGTTTGTATCAGTTTCAGAAGCAGAGTTGAACTAGCAGTGGTCCGTATGTGTAGGAAACACCGTTCTTTTGTTCTGAGCACACTCAAGTTTCCTGCTCTATTAGAGATTCTAGAAAGCAAGAGCGTGCTTCTTCCTAAACGCAGAGTGTGTTTCATCGTGAGAAATGTGCTGTGTGTTTCCCTTCAGAATTGGAGTTAAATCACAGGCTCTGTATCATCCTAGAAGCAAGACTTCGTTTCATGTAAACTCTGTCACCTTTCAGCTCAAACAAAGCTACATCGTTCACGAAGCTCACACGTTTCTTGCCCTTAACTGTAAAGCATTGGATGTTAGAGGACCTGTGGTTTGTATCAGTTTCAGAAGCAGATTTGACCTAGATATGGTCCGTATTTGTAGGAAACACCGTTATTTTATTCTGACAACACTCACATTTCCTGCTGTATTAGAGACTCTTAGAAAGCAAGAGCGTGCTTCTTGCTCTAAAGTAGAGTGTGATTCATGGATTAGAACTGTGCTGTGTGTTTCCCTTCAGAAATAGAGTTAAATTCCAGGCCCAGTGTCTTCCTACAAGCAGGAAATCATTTCAGGTAAACGCAGTCACTTTTCAGCTCAAATGAATATAAATCGTTTACGAAGCTCACACGTTTCTCGCTCTTAACTGGAAAGCATTGGATGTTAGATGACTTGTGGTTTCTATCAGTTTCAGAAGCAGAGTTGAACTAGCTAAGGTCCATATGTGTAGAAAATACCGTTCTTTTGTTCTGAGTACCCTCAAGATTCTGGCTCTATTAGAGACTCTGGAAAGCAAGAGCATGCTTCTTGCTCTAAAGCAGAGTGTGTTTCATGGATGAGAACTGTGCTGTGTGTTTCCCTTCAGAAATGGAGTTAAATCCCAGGCTCTGTGTCTTCCTACAAGGAAGACCTCTTTTCACGTAAACTCAGTCACTATTCACCTCAAAGGAAGCTACATCGTTCACGAAGCTCACACGTTTCTCGCTCATAACTGAAAAGCATTGGATGTTAGATGACTTGTGGTTTGTATCAGTTTCAGAAGCAGAGTTGAACTAGCAATGGTCCGTAAGTGTAGGAAACACCGTTCTTTTGTTCCGAGTACCCTCAAGTTTCTGGCTCTTTTAGAGACTCTAGAAAGCAAGAGCATGCTTCTTGCTCTAAAGTAGAGTGTTTTTCATGGATGAGTACTGTGCTGTGTGTTTCCCATCAGAAATAGAGTTAAATTCAAGGTTCTGTTTCTTCCTATAAGCAAGACATAATTTCAGGTAAACGCAGTCACTTTTCAGTTCAAATGAATATTAATCGTTTACGAAGATCACACGTTTCTTGCTCTTAGCTGAAAATCATTGGATGTTAGATGACTTGTGGTTTGTATCAGTTTCAGAAGCAGAGTTGAACGAGCACAGGTCCGTATGTGTAGGAAACACCGTTCTTTTGTTCTGAGCACACTCAAATTTCCTGCTCTATTAGAGAATCTAGAAAGCAAGAGTGTGCTTCTTCCTGAACGCACAGTGTGTTTCATCGTGAGAACTGTGTTGAGTGTTTCCCTTCAGAAATGGAGTAAAATCACAGGCTCTGTATCTTCCTACAAGCAAGACTTCATTTCAGGTAAACTTAGTCACCTTTCAGCTCAAACAAAGCTACATCGTTCACAAAGCTCACACGTTTCTTGCTCTTAAATGTAAAGCCTTGGATGTTAGTGGACTTGTGGTTTGTATCAGTTTCAGAAGCATAGTTGAACTAGAAATTGTCCGTATGTGTAGGAAACACCGTTCTTTTATTCTGAGTACCCTCAATTTTCTGGCTCTATTAGAGATTCTGGAAAGCAAGAGCATGCTTCGTGCCCTACAGCAGAGTGTGTTTCATGGATGAGAACTGTGCTGTGCGTTTCCCTTCAGAAATGGAGTTAAATCCCAGGCTCTGTATCTTCTTACAAGCAAGACATCTTTTTGGGTAAACTCAGTCACTTTTCTGCTCAAAGGAAGCTACATCGTTCACGAAGCTCGCACGTTTCTCGCTCTTAACTGGAAAGCATTGGATGTTAGAGGACCTGTGGTTTGTATCAGTTTCAGAAGCAGATTTGACCTAGATATGGTCCGTATTTGTAGGAATCACCGTTATTTTATTCTGACAACAGTCACATTTCCTGCTGTATTAGAGACTCTTAGAAAGCAAGAGCGTGCTTCCTCCTAAACGCAGAGTGTGTTTAGTCGTGAGAAATGTGCTGTGTGTTTCCCTTCAGAAATGGAGTTAAATCACTGGCTCTGTATCTTCCTACAAGCACGACTTCGTTTCACGTAAACTTAGTCACCTTTCAGCTCAAACAAAGCTACATCGTTCACGAAGCTCACATGTTTCTTGCTCTTAAACGTAAAGCCTTGGATGTTAGATGACTTGCTGTTTGTATCAGTTTCAGAAGCAGAGTTGAACTAGCAGTGGTCCGTATGTGTAGGAAACACCGTTCTTTTGTTCTGAGCACACTCAAGTTTCCTGCTCTATTAGAGATTCTAGAAAGCAAGAGCGTGCTTCTTCCTAAACGCAGAGTGTGTTTCATCGTGAGAAATGTGCTGTGTGTTTCCCTTCAGAATTGGAGTTAAATCACAGGCTCTGTATCGTCCTAGAAGCAAGACTTCGTTTCATGTAAACTCTGTCACCTTTCAGCTCAAACAAAGCTACATCGTTCACGAAGCTCACACGTTTCTTGCCCTTAACTGTAAAGCATTGGATGTTAGAGGACCTGTGGTTTGTATCAGTTTCAGAAGCAGATTTGACCTAGATATGGTCCGTATTTGTAGGAAACACCGTTATTTTATTCTGACAACACTCACATTTCCTGCTGTATTAGAGACTCTTAGAAAGCAAGAGCGTGCTTCTTGCTCTAAAGTAGAGTGTGATTCATGGATTAGAACTGTGCTGTGTGTTTCCCTTCAGAAATAGAGTTAAATTCCAGGCCCAGTGTCTTCCTACAAGCAGGAAATCATTTCAGGTAAACGCAGTCACTTTTCAGCTCAAATGAATATAAATCGTTTACGAAGCTCACACGTTTCTCGCTCTTAACTGGAAAGCATTGGATGTTAGATGACTTGTGGTTTCTATCAGTTTCAGAAGCAGAGTTGAACTAGCTAAGGTCCATATGTGTAGAAAATACCGTTCTTTTGTTCTGAGTACCCTCAAGATTCTGGCTCTATTAGAGACTCTGGAAAGCAAGAGCATGCTTCTTGCTATAAAGCAGAGTGTGTTTCATGGATGAGAACTGTGCTGTGTGTTTCCCTTCAGAAATGGAGTTAAATCCCAGGCTCTGTGTCTTCCTACAAGGAAGACCTCTTTTCACGTAAACTCAGTCACTATTCACCTCAAAGGAAGCTACATCGTTCACGAAGCTCACACGTTTCTCGCTCATAACTGAAAAGCATTGGATGTTAGATGACTTGTGGTTTGTATCAGTTTCAGAAGCAGAGTTGAACTAGCAATGGTCCGTAAGTGTAGGAAACACCGTTCTTTTGTTCCGAGTACCCTCAAGTTTCTGGCTCTTTTAGAGACTCTAGAAAGCAAGAGCATGCTTCTTGCTCTAAAGTAGAGTGTTTTTCATGGATGAGTACTGTGCTGTGTGTTTCCCATCAGAAATAGAGTTAAATTCAAGGTTCTGTTTCTTCCTATAAGCAAGACATAATTTCAGGTAAACGCAGTCACTTTTCAGTTCAAATGAATATTAATCGTTTACGAAGATCACACGTTTCTTGCTCTTAGCTGAAAATCATTGGATGTTAGATGACTTGTGGTTTGTATCAGTTTCAGAAGCAGAGTTGAACTAGCACAGGTCCGTATGTGTAGGAAACACCGTTCTTTTGTTCTGAGCACACTCAAGTTTCCTGCTCTATTAGAGAATCTAGAAAGCAAGAGTGTGCTTCTTCCTGAACGCACAGTGTGTTTCATCGTGAGAACTGTGTTGAGTGTTTCCCTTCAGAAATGGAGTAAAATCACAGGCTCTGTATCTTCCTACAAGCAAGACTTCATTTCAGGTAACCTTAGTCACCTTTCAGCTCAAACAAAGCTACATCATTCACGAAGCTCACACGTTTCTTGCTCTTAACTGTAAAGCATTGGATGTTAGAGGACTTGTGGTTTGTATCAGTTTCAGAAGCAGATTTGACCTAGATATGGTCCGTATTTGTAGGAAACACCGTTATTTTATTCTGACAACAGTCACATTTCCTGCTGTATTAGAGACTCTTAGAAAGCAAGAGCGTGCTTCTTGCTCTAATGTAGAGTGTGTTTCATGGATGAGAACTGTGCTGTGTGTTTCCCTTCAGAAATAGAGTTAAATTCCAGGCCCAGTGTCTTCCTACAAGCAGGAAATCATTTCAGGTAAACGCAGTCACTTTTCAGCTCAAATGAATATAAACCGTTTACGAAGCTCACACGTTTCTCGCTCTTAACTGTAAGCCTTGTATGTTAGTGGACTTGTGGTTTGTATCAGTTTCAGAAGCAGAGTTGAACTGGCAGTGGTCCGTATGTGTAGGAAACACCGTTCTTTTGTTCTGAGTACACTCAAGTTTCCTGCTCTATTAGAGACTCTAGAAAGCAAGAGTGTGCTTCTTCCTGAACGCACAGTGTGTTTCATCGTGAGAACTGTGTTGAGTGTTTCCCTTCAGAAATGGAGTAAAATCACAGGCTCTGTATCTTCCTACAAGCAAGACTTCGTTTCAGGTAAACTTAGTCACCTTTCAGCTCAAACAAAGCTACATCGTTCACGAAGCTCACACGTTTCTTGCTCTTAACTGTAAAGCCTTGGATTTTAGTGCACATGTGGTTTGTATCAGTTTCAGAAGCATAGTTGAACTAGCAATGGTCCGTATGTGTAGGAAACACCGTTCTTTTGTTCTGAGTACCCTCAAGTTTCTGGCTCTATTAGAGACTCTGGAAAGCAAGAGCAAGCTTCTTGCTCTAAAGCAGAGTGTGTTTCATGGATGAGTACTGTGCTGTGTGTTTCCCATCAGAAATGGAGTTAAATTCAAGGCTCTGTGTCTTCCTATAAGCAAGACATCATTTCAGGTAAACACAGTCACTTTTCAGCTCAAATGAATATAAATCGTTTACGAAGCTCACACGTTTCTTGCTCTTAGCTGAAAAGCATTGGAAGTTAGATGAATTGGGGTTTGTATCAGTTTCAGAAGCAGAGTTGAACTAGCATTGGTCCGTAAATGAAGGAAACACCGTTATTTTGTTTGAGCACCTTCATGTTTCTGGCTCTAATAGAGACTCTAGAAAGTAAGACCATGCTTCATGCTCTAAAGGAGAGTATGTTTCATGTATGAGAACTGTGCTGTGTATTTCCCTTCAGAAATGGAGTTACATCCCAGGCTCTGTATCTTCCTACAAGCAAGACATCTTTTCAGGTAAACTCAGTCACTGTTCAGCTCAAAGGAAGCTACATCGTTCACGAAGCTCACACGTTTCTTGCTCTTAACTGGAAAGCAGTGCATGTTAGAGGAACTGTGGTTTGTATCAGTTTCAGAAGAAGAGTTAAACTAGATATGGTCCGTACAGTAGGAAACACCGTTATTTTGTTCTGACCACAGTCAAGTTTCCTGCTGTATTAGAGACTCTCAGAAAGCAAGAGCGTGCTTCTTGCTCTAAAGCAGAGTGTGTTTCATGGATGAGAACTGTGCTTTGTGTTTCACTTCAGAAATGGAGTTAAATCCTAGGCTCTGTGTCTTCCTACAAGGAAGACATCTTTTCAGGTAAACTCAGTCACTATTCACCTCAAAGGAAGCTACATCGTTCACGAAGCTCACACGTTTCTCGCTCTTAACTGGAAAGCATTGCATGTTACAGGAACTGTGGTTTGTATCAGTTTCAGAAGAAGAGTTGACCTAGATATGGTCCGTACAGTAGGAAACACCGTTATTTTGTTCTGACCACAGTCACGTTTCCTGCTGTATTAGAGACTCTTAGAAAGTAAGGGCATGCTTCTTGGTCTAAAGCAGTGTGTGTTTCATGGACGAGAACTGTGCTGAGTGTTTCCCTACAGAAATGGATTTAAATTCCAGGCTCCGAGTCTTCCTACACGCAAGACATCTTTTCAGGTTAACGCAGTCAGTTTTCAGCTTAAATGAATATAAATCGTTTACGACGCTCACACGTTTCTTGCTCTTAACTGAAAAGCATTGGATGTTAGAGGACCTGTGGTTTGTATCCGTTTCAGAAGCAGTTTTGAACTAGCAATTGTCCGTATGTGTAGGAAACACCGTTCTTTTGTTCTGAGTACCCTCAAGTTTCTGGCTCTATTAGAGACTCTGGAAAGCAAGAGCATGCTTCTTGCTCTAAAGCAGAGTGTGTTTCATGGATGAGTACTGTGCTGTGTGTTTCCCTTCAGAAATGGAGTTAAATCACAGGCTATGTGTCTCCCTACAAGCAAGACTTCGTTTCACGTAAACTTAGTCACCTTTCAGCTCAAACAAAGCTACATCATTCACGAACCTCACACGTTTCTCGCTCTTAACTGGAAAGCATTGGATGTTAGATGACTTGTGGTTTCTATCAGTTTCAGAAGCAGAGTTGAACTAGCTAAGGTCCATATGTGTAGAAAATACCGTTCTTTTGTTCTGAGCTCACTCACGTTTCCTGCTCTATTAGAGCCTCTAGAAAGCAAGAGCATGCTTCGTGCTCTAAAACAGAGTGTGTTTCATGGATGAGAACTGTGCTGTGTGTTTCCTTTCAGAAATGGAGTTAAATCACAGGCTCTGCATCTTCCTACAAGCAAGACATCTTTTCGGGCAAACTCAGTCACTTTTCAGCTCAAAGGAAGCTACATTGTTCACGAAGCTCACACGTTTCTCCCTCTTAACTAGAAAGCATTGCATGTTAGAGGAACTGTGGTTTGTATCTGTTTCAGAAGAAGAGTTGACCTAGATATTTTCCATACGGTGTTGGAAACACCATTATTTTGTTCTGACCATAGTCACGTTTCCTGATGTATTAGAGACTCTTAGAAAGCAAGAGCGTGCTTCTTGCTCTAAAGCAGTGTGTTTCATGGATGAGAACTGTGCTGTGTGTTTCCCTTCATAAATGGAGATAATTCCAGGCTCTGTGTCTTCCTACAAGCAAGACATCATTTCAGGTAAACGCAGTCACTTTTCAGCTTAAATGAATATAAATCGTTTACGAAGATCACACGTTTCTCACTCTTAACTGAAACGCATTGGATGTTAGATGACTTGTGCTTTGTATCAGTTTCAGAAGCAGAGTTTAACTAGCAGTGGTCCGTATGTGTAGGAAACACCGTTCTTTTGTTCTGAGCACACTCATGATTCTTGCTCTATTAGAGACTCTATAAAGCAAGAGCGTGCTTCCTCCTAAACGCAGAGTGTGTTTAGTCGTGAGAAATGTGCTGTGTGTTTCCCTTCAGAAATGGAGTTAAATCACTGGCTCTGTATCTTCCTACAAGCAAGACTTCGTTTCACGTAAACTTAGTCACCTTTCAGCTCAAACAAAGCTACATCGTTCACAAAGCTCACACGTTTCTTGCTCTTAAATGTAAAGCCTTGGATGTTAGTGGACTTGTGGTTTGTATCAGTTTCAGAAGCATAGTTGAACTAGAAATTGTCCGTATGTGTAGGAAACACCGTTCTTTTATTCTGAGTACCCTCAATTTTCTGGCTCTATTAGAGATTCTGGAAAGCAAGAGCATGCTTCGTGCCCTACAGCAGAGTGTGTTTCATGGATGAGAACTGTGCTGTGCATTTCCCTTCAGAAATGGAGCTAAATCCCAGGCTCTGTATCTTCTTACAAGCAAGACATCTTTTTGGGTAAACTCAGTCACTTTTCTGCTCAAAGGAAGCTACATCGTTCACGAAGCTCGCACGTTTCTCGCTCTTAACTGGAAACCATTGGATGTTAGAGGACCTGTGGTTTGTATCAGTTTCAGAAGCAGATTTGACCTAGATATGGTCCGTATTTTGTAGGAATCACCGTTATTTTATTCTGACAACAGTCACATTTCCTGCTGTATTAGAGACTCTTAGAAAGCAAGAGCGTGCTTCCTCCTAAACGCAGAGTGTGTTTAGTCGTGAGAAATGTGCTGTGTGTTTCCCTTCAGAAATGGAGTTAAATCACTGGCTCTGTATCTTCCTACAAGCACGACTTCGTTTCACGTAAACTTAGTCACCTTTCAGCTCAAACAAAGCTACATCGTTCACGAAGCTCACATGTTTCTTGCTCTTAAATGTAAAGCCTTGGATGTTAGATGACTTGCTGTTTGTATCAGTTTCAGAAGCAGAGTTGAACTAGCAGTGGTCCGTATGTGTAGGAAACACCGTTCTTTTGTTCTGAGCACACTCAAGTTTCCTGCTCTATTAGAGATTCTAGAAAGCAAGAGCGTGCTTCTTCCTAAACGCAGAGTGTGTTTCATCGTGAGAAATGTGCTGTGTGTTTCCCTTCAGAATTGGAGTTAAATCACAGGCTCTGTATCGTCCTAGAAGCAAGACTTCGTTTCATGTAAACTCTGTCACCTTTCAGCTCAAACAAAGCTACATCGTTCACGAAGCTCACACGTTTCTTGCCCTTAACTGTAAAGCATTGGATGTTAGAGGACCTGTGGTTTGTATCAGTTTCAGAAGCAGATTTGACCTAGATATGATCCGTATTTGTAGGAAACACCGTTATTTTATTCTGACAACACTCACATTTCCTGCTGTATTAGAGACTCTTAGAAAGCAAGAGCGTGCTTCTTGCTCTAAAGTAGAGTGTGATTCATGGATTAGAACTGTGCTGTGTGTTTCCCTTCAGAAATAGAGTTAAATTCCAGGCCCAGTGTCTTCCTACAAGCAGGAAATCATTTCAGGTAAATGCAGTCACTTTTCAGCTCAAATGAATATAAATCGTTTACGAAGCTCACACGTTTCTCGCTCTTAACTGGAAAGCATTGGATGTTAGATGACTTGTGGTTTCTATCAGTTTCAGAAGCAGAGTTGAACTAGCTAAGGTCCATATGTGTAGAAAATACCGTTCTTTTGTTCTGAGTACCCTCAAGATTCTGGCTCTATTAGAGACTCTGGAAAGCAAGAGCATGCTTCTTGCTCTAAAGCAGAGTGTGTTTCATGGATGAGAACTGTGCTGTGTGTTTCCCTTCAGAAATGGAGTTAAATCCCAGGCTCTGTGTCTTCCTACAAGGAAGACCTCTTTTCACGTAAACTCAGTCACTATTCACCTCAAAGGAAGCTACATCGTTCACGAAGCTCACACGTTTCTCGCTCATAACTGAAAAGCATTGGATGTTAGATGACTTGTGGTTTGTATCAGTTTCAGAAGCAGAGTTGAACTAGCAATGGTCCGTAAGTGTAGGAAACACCGTTCTTTTGTTCCGAGTACCCTCAAGTTTCTGGCTCTTTTAGAGACTCTAGAAAGCAAGAGCATGCTTCTTGCTCTAAAGTAGAGTGTTTTTCATGGATGAGAACTGTGCTGTGTGTTTCCCTTCAGAAATGGAGTTAATCCCAGGCTCTGTATCTTCCTACAAGCAAGATATCTTTTCAAGTAAACTCAGTCACTTTTCAGCTCAAAGGAAGCTACATCGTTCACGATGCACACACGTGTATCGCTCTTAAATTGAAAGCATTGCATGTTAATGGAACTTTGGTTTGTATCAGTTTCAGAAGAAGAGTTGACCTAGATATGGTCCGTATGTGTAGGAAACACCGTTATTTTGTTCTGACAACAGTCACGTTTCCTGCTGTATTAGAGACACTTAGAAAGCAAGAGCGTGCTTCTTCTTCTAAAGTAGAGTGTGTTTCATGGATGAGAACTGTGCTGTGTGTTTCCCTTCAGAAATAGAGTTAATTCCAGGCCCAGTGTCTTCCTACAAGCAGGAAATCATTTCAGGTAAACGCAGTCACTTTTCAGCTCAAATGAATATAAATCGTTTACGAAGCTCACACGTTTCTCGCTCTTAACTGGAAAGCATTGGATGTAAGATGACTTGTGGTTTCTATCAGTTTCAGATGCAGAGTTGAACTAGCTATGGTCCATATGTGTAGAAAATACCGTTCTTTTGTTCTGAGCTCACTCAAGTTTCCTGCTCTATTAGAGACTCTAGAACACAAGAGCGTGCTTCTTCCTAAACGCAGAGTGTGTTTAGTCGTGAGAAATGTGCTGTGTGTTTCCCTTCAGAAATGGAGTTAAATCACAGGCTATGTGTCTCCCTACAAGCAAGACTTCGTTTCACGTAAACTTAGTCACCTTTCAGCTCAAACAAAGATACATCGTTCACGAACCTCACACGTTTCTTGCTCTTAACTGGAAAGCCTTGGATGTTAGTGGACCTGTGGTTTGTATCAGTGTCAGAAGCAGAGTTGAACTAGCAATGGTCCGTATGTGTAGGAAACACCGTTCTTTTGTTCTGAGTACCCTCAAGTTTCTGGCTCTATTAGAGACTCTGGAAAGCAAGAGCATTCTTCTTGCCCTAAGCAGAGTGTGTTTCATGGATGAGTACTGTGCTGTGTGTTTCCCATCAGAAATAGAGTTAAATTCAAGGCTCTGTTTCTTCCTATAAGCAAGACATCATTTCAGGTAAACACAGTCACTTTTCAGCTCAAATGAATATAAATCGTTTACGAAGCTCACACGTTTCTTGCTCTTAGCTGAAAAGCATTGGATGTTAGATGAATTGGGGTTTGTATCAGTTTCAGAAGCAGAGTTGAACTAGCAATGGTCCGTAAATGAAGGAAACACCGTTCTTTTGTTTGAGCACCTTCATGTTTCTGGCTCTAATAGAGACTCTAGAATGTAAGACCATGCTTCGTGCTCTAAAGGAGAGTGTGTTTCATGTATGAGAACTGTGCTGTGTATTTCCCTTCAGAAATGGAGTTACATCCCAGGCTCTGTATCTTCCTACAAGCAAGACATCTTTTCAGGTAAACTCAGTCACTGTTCAGCTCAAAGGAAGGTACATCGTTCACGAAGCTCACACGTTTCTTGCTCTTAACTGGAAAGCAGTGCATGTTAGAGGAACTGTGGTTTGTATCAGTTTCAGAAGAAGAGTTAAACTAGATATGGTCCGTACAGTAGGAAACACCGTTATTTTGTTCTGACCACAGTCACGTTTCCTGCTGTATTAGAGACTCTCAGAAAGCAAGAGCGTGCTTCTTGCTCTAAAGCAGAGTGTGTTTCATGGATGAGAACTGTGCTGTGTGTTTCCCTTCAGAAATGGAGTTAAATCCCAGGCTCTGTGTCTTCCTATAATCAAGATATGTTTTCAGGTAAACTAAGTCACTTCTCAGCTCTATGGAAGCTACATCCTTCACAAAGCTCACAAGTTTCTCACACTTAACTGGAAAGCATTGCATGTTAGAGGAACTGTGGTTTGTATCAGTTCCAGAAGAAGAGTTGAACTAGCAATGGTACGTATGTTTAGGAAATTCCATTATTATGTTCTGACCACAGTCACGTTTCCTGCTCTATTAGAGACTCTTAGAAAGCAAGAGCGTGCTTCTTGCTCTAAAGCAGAGTGTGTTTCATGGATGAGAACTGTGCTTTGTGTTTCACTTCAGAAATGGAGTTAAATCCCAGGCTCCGTGTCTTCCTACAAGGAAGACATCTTTTCAGGTAAACTCAGTCACTATTCACCTCAAAGGAAGCTACATCGTTCACGAAGCTCACACGTTTCTCGCTCTTAACTGGAAAGCATTGCATGTTAGAGGAACTGTGGTTTGTATGAGTTTCAGAAGAAGAGTTGACCTAGATATGGTCCGTACAGTAGGAAACACCGTTATTTTGTTCTGACCACAGTCACGTTTCCTGCTGTATTAGAGACTCTTAGAAAGCAAGAGCGTGCTTCTTCCTCTAAAGCAGTGTGTGTTTCATGGATGAGAACTGTGCTGTGTGTTTCCCTTCAGAAATGGAGATAATTCCAGGCTCTGTGTCTTCCTACAAGCAAGACATCATTTCAGGTAAACGCAGTCACTTTTCAGCTTAAATGAATATAAATCGTTTTCGAAGCTCAAACGTTTCTTGCTCTTAGCTGAAAATCATTGGATGTTAGATGACTTGTGGTTTGTATCAGTTTCAGAAGCAGAGTTGAACTAGCAGTGGTCCGTATGTGTAGGAAACCCCGTTCTTTTGTTCCGAGTACCCTCAAGTTTATGGCTCTTTTAGAGACTCTAGAAAGCAAGAGCATGCTTCTTGCTCTAAAGTAGAGTGTTTTTCATGGATGAGAACTGTGCTGTGTGTTTCCCTTCAGAAATGGAGTTAATCCCAGGCTATGTATCTTCCTACAAGCAAGATAACTTTTCAAGTAAACTCAGTCACTTTTCAGCTCAAAGGAAGCTACATCATTTATGAAGCTCACACTTGTATCGCTCTTAAATTGAAAGCATTGCATGTTAATGGAACTGTGGTTTGTATCAGTTTCAGAAGAAGAGTTGACCTAGGTATGGTCCGTATGTGTAGGAAACACCGTTCTGTTGTTCTGACAACAGTCACGTTTCCTGCTGTATTAGAGACATTTAGAAAGCAAGAGCATGCTTCTTGCTCTAAAGTAGAGTGTGTTTCATGGATGAGAACTGTGCTGTGTGTTTCCCTTCAGAAATAGAGTTAAATTCCAGACCCCATGTCTTCCTGCTAGCAGGAAATCATTTCAGGTAAACGCAGTCACTTTTCAGCTCAAATGAATATAAATCGTTTATGAAGCTCACACTTTTCTCGCTCTTAACTGGAAAGCATTGGATGTTAGATGACTTGTGGTTTCTATCAGTTTCAGAAGAGTTGATCTAGCTATGGTCCATATGTGTAGAAAATACCGTTCCTTTGTTCTGAGCTCACTCACGTTTCCTGCTCTATTAGAGACTCTAGAACGCAAGAGCGTGCTTCTTCCTAAACGCAGATTGTGTTTAGTCGTGAGAAATGTGCTGTGTGTTTCCCTTCAGAAATGGAGTTATATCACAGGCTATGTATCTCCCTACAAGCAAGACTTCGTTTCACGTAAACTTAGTCACCTTTCAGCTCAAAGAAAGCTACATCGTTCATGAACCTCACACGTTTCTTGCTCTTAACTGGAAAGCCTTGGATGTTAGTGGACCTGTGGTTTGTATCATTTCAGAAGCAGAGTTGAACTAGCAATGGTCCGTATGTGTAGGAAACACTGTTCTTTTGTTCTGAGTACCCTCAAGTTTCTGGCTCTATTAGAGACTCTGGAAAGCAAGAACATTCTTCTTGCCCTAAGCAGAGTGTGTTTCATGGATGAGTACTGTGCTGTGTGTTTCCCATCAGAAATGGAGTTAAATTCAAGGCTCTGTTTCTTCCTATAAGCAAGACATAATTTCAGGTAAACGCAGTCACTTTTCAGCTCAAATGAATATAAATCGTTTACGAAGCTCACACGTTACTTGCTCTTAGCTGAAAATCATTGGATGTTAGATGACTTGTGGCTTGTATCAGTTTCAGAAGCAGAGTTGAACTAGCAGTGGTCCGTATGTGTAGGAAACACCGTTCTTTTGTTCTGAGCACACTCAAGTTTCCTGCTCTATTAGAGACTCTAGAAAGCAAGAGTGTGCTTCTTCCTGAACGCACAGTGTGTTTCATCGTTCGAACTGTGTTGAGTGTTTCCCTTCAGAAATGGAGTAAAATCACAGGCTCTGTATCTTCCTACAAGCAAGACTTCGTTTCAGGTAAACTTAGTCACCTTTCAGCTCAAAAAAAAGCTATATCGTTCACGAAGCTCACACGTTTCTTGCTCTTAACTGTAAAGCCTTGGATTTTAGTGCACATGTGGTTTGTATCAGTTTCAGAAGCATAGTTGAACTAGCAATGGTCCGTATGTATAGGAAACACCGTTCTTTTGTTCTGAGTACCCTCAAGTTTTTGGCTCTATTAGCGACTCTGGAAAGCAACAGCATGCTTCTTGCTCTAAAGCAGAGTGTGTTTCATGGATGAGTACTGTGCTGTGTGTTTCCCATCAGAAATGGAGTTAAATTCAAGGCTCTGTGTCTTCCTATAAGCAAGACATCATTTCAGGTAAACACAGTCACTTTTCAGCTCAAATGAATATAAATCGTTTACGAAGCTCACACGTTTCTTGCTCTTAGCTGAAAAGCATTGGATGTTAGATGAATTGGGGTTTGTATCAGTTTCAGAAGCAGAGTTGAACTAGCAATGGTCCGTAAATGAAGGAAACACCGTTCTTTTGTTTGAGCACCTTCATGTTTCTGGCTCTAATAGAGACTCTAGAATGTAAGACCATGCTTCGTGCTCTAAAGGAGAGTGTGTTTCATGTATGAGAACTGTGCTGTGTATTTCCCTTCAGAAATGGAGTTACATCCCAGGCTCTGTATCTTCCTACAAGCAAGACATCTTTTCAGGTAAACTCAGTCACTGTTCAGCTCAAAGGAAGGTACATCGTTCACGAAGCTCACACGTTTCTTGCTCTTAACTGGAAAGCAGTGCATGTTAGAGGAACTGTGGTTTGTATCAGTTTCAGAAGAAGAGTTAAACTAGATATGGTCCGTACAGTAGGAAACACCGTTATTTTGTTCTGACCACAGTCACGTTTCCTGCTGTATTAGAGACTCTCAGAAAGCAAGAGCGTGCTTCTTGCTCTAAAGCAGAGTGTGTTTCATGGATGAGAACTGTGCTGTGTGTTTCCCTTCAGAAATGGAGTTAAATCCCAGGCTCTGTGTCTTCCTATAATCAAGATATGTTTTCAGGTAAACTAAGTCACTTCTCAGCTCTATGGAAGCTACATCCTTCACAAAGCTCACAAGTTTCTCACACTTAACTGGAAAGCATTGCATGTTAGAGGAACTGTGGTTTGTATCAGTTCCAGAAGAAGAGTTGAACTAGCAATGGTACGTATGTTTAGGAAATTCCATTATTATGTTCTGACCACAGTCACGTTTCCTGCTCTATTAGAGACTCTTAGAAAGCAAGAGCGTGCTTCTTGCTCTAAAGCAGAGTGTGTTTCATGGATGAGAACTGTGCTTTGTGTTTCACTTCAGAAATGGAGTTAAATCCCAGGCTCCGTGTCTTCCTACAAGGAAGACATCTTTTCAGGTAAACTCAGTCACTATTCACCTCAAAGGAAGCTACATCGTTCACGAAGCTCACACGTTTCTCGCTCTTAACTGGAAAGCATTGCATGTTAGAGGAACTGTGGTTTGTATGAGTTTCAGAAGAAGAGTTGACCTAGATATGGTCCGTACAGTAGGAAACACCGTTATTTTGTTCTGACCACAGTCACGTTTCCTGCTGTATTAGAGACTCTTAGAAAGCAAGAGCGTGCTTCTTCCTCTAAAGCAGTGTGTGTTTCATGGATGAGAACTGTGCTGTGTGTTTCCCTTCAGAAATGGAGATAATTCCAGGCTCTGTGTCTTCCTACAAGCAAGACATCATTTCAGGTAAACGCAGTCACTTTTCAGCTTAAATGAATATAAATCGTTTTCGAAGCTCAAACGTTTCTTGCTCTTAGCTGAAAATCATTGGA
Source organism: Onychomys leucogaster (assembly GCA_949786385.1). NCBI lineage: Eukaryota > Metazoa > Chordata > Mammalia > Rodentia > Cricetidae > Onychomys > Onychomys leucogaster. Next base: position 647,602 of record CATKUP010000061.1, read on the forward strand.
TGTTAGATGACTTGTGGTTTGTATCAGTTTCAGAAGCAGAGTTGAACTAGCAGTGGTCCGTATGTGTAGGAAACACCGTTCTTTTGTTCCGAGTACCCTCAAGTTTATGGCTCTTTTAGAGACTCTAGAAAGCAAGAGCATGCTTCTTGCTCTAAAGTAGAGTGTTTTTCATGGATGAGAACTGTGCTGTGTGTTTCCCTTCAGAAATGGAGTTAATCCCAGGCTATGTATCTTCCTACAAGCAAGATAACTTTTCAAGTAAACTCAGTCACTTTTCAGCTCAAAGGAAGCTACATCATTTATGAAGCTCACACGTGTATCGCTCTTAAATTGAAAGCATTGCATGTTAATGGAACTGTGGTTTGTATCAGTTTCAGAAGAAGAGTTGACCTAGATATGGTCCGTATGTGTAGGAAACACCGTTATTTTGTTCTGACAACAGTCACGTTTCCTGCTGTATTAGAGACATTTAGAAAGCAAGAGCATGCTTCTTGCTCTAAAGTAGAGTGTGTTTCATGGATGAGAACTGTGCTGTGTGTTTCCCTTCAGAAATAGAGTTAAATTCCAGACCCCATGTCTTCCTACTAGCAGGAAATCATTTCAGGTAAACGCAGTCACTTTTCAGCTCAAATGAATATAAATCGTTTACGAAGCTCACACATTTCTCGCTCTTAACAGGAAAGCATTGGATGTTAGATGACTTGTGGTTTCTATCAGTTTCAGAAGAGTTGATCTAGCTATGGTCCATATGTGTAGAAAATACCGTTCCTTTGTTCTGAGCTCACTCACGTTTCCTGCTCTATTAGAGACTCTAGAACGCAAGAGCGTGCTTCTTCCTAAACGCAGAGTGTGTTTAGTCGTGAGAAATGTGCTGTGTGTTTCCCTTCAGAAATGGAGTTAAATCACAGGCTATGTGTCTCCCTACAAGCAAGACTTCGTTTCACGTAAACTTAGTCACCTTTCAGCTCAAACAAAGATACATCGTTCACGAACCTCACACGTTTCTTGCTCTTAACTGGAAAGCCTTGGATGTTAGTGGACCTGTGGTTTGTATCAGTGTCAGAAGCAGAGTTGAACTAGCAATGGTCCGTATGTGTAGGAAACACCGTTCTTTTGTTCTGAGTACCCTCAAGTTTCTGGCTCTATTAGAGACTCTGGAAAGCAAGAACATTCTTCTTGCCCTAAGCAGAGTGTGTTTCATGGATGAGTACTGTGCTGTGTGTTTCCCATCAGAAATGGAGTTAAATTCAAGGCTCTGTTTCTTCCTATAAGCAAGACATAATTTCAGGTAAACGCAGTCACTTTTCAGCTCAAATGAATATAAATCGTTTACGAAGCTCACACGTTACTTGCTCTTAGCTGAAAATCATTGGATGTTAGATGACTTGTGGCTTGTATCAGTTTCAGAAGCAGAGTTGAACTAGCAGTGGTCCGTATGTGTAGGAAACACCGTTCTTTTGTTCTGAGCACACTCAAGTTTCCTGCTCTATTAGAGACTCTAGAAAGCAAGAGTGTGCTTCTTCCTGAACGCACAGTGTGTTTCATCGTGAGAACTGTGTTGAGTGTTTCCCTTCAGAAATGGAGTAAAATCACAGGCTCTGTATCTTCCTACAAGCAAGACTTCGTTTCAGGTAAACTTAGTCACCTTTCAGCTCAAAAAAAGCTATATCGTTCACGAAGCTCACACGTTTCTTGCTCTTAACTGTAAAGCCTTGGATTTTAGTGCACATGTGGTTTGTATCAGTTTCAGAAGCATAGTTGAACTAGCAATGGTCCGTATGTATAGGAAACACCGTTCTTTTGTTCTGAGTACCCTCAAGTTTTTGGCTCTATTAGCGACTCTGGAAAGCAACAGCATGCTTCTTGCTCTAAAGCAGAGTGTGTTTCATGGATGAGTACTGTGCTGTGTGTTTCCCATCAGAAATGGAGTTAAATTCAAGGCTCTGTGTCTTCCTATAAGCAAGACATCATTTCAGGTAAACACAGTCACTTTTCAGCTCAAATGAATATAAATCGTTTACGAAGCTCACACGTTTCTTGCTCTTAGCTGAAAAGCATTGGATGTTAGATGAATTGGGGTTTGTATCAGTTTCAGAAGCAGAGTTGAACTAGCAATGGTCCGTAAATGAAGGAAACACCATTCTTTTGTTTTGAGCACCTTCAAGTTTCTGGCTCTAATAGAGACTCTAGAATGTAAGACCATGCTTCGTGCTCTAAAGGAGAGTGTGTTTCATGTATGAGAACTGTGCTGTGTATTTCCCTTCAGAAATGGAGTTACATCCCAGGCTCTGTATCTTCCTACAAGCAAGACATCTTTTCAGGTAAACTCAGTCACTGTTCAGCTCAAAGGAAGCTACATCGTTCACGAAGCTCACACGTTTCTCGCTCTTAACTGGAAAGCAGTGCATGTTAGAGGAACTGTGGTTTGTATCAGTTTCAGAAGAAGAGTTAAACTAGATATGGTCCGTACAGTAGGAAACACCGTTATTTTGTTCTGACCACAGTCACGTTTCCTGCTCTATTAGAGACTCTTAGAAAGCAAGAGCGTGCTTCTTGCTCTAAAGCAGAGTTTTTTTCATGGATGAGAACTGTGCTTTGTGTTTCACTTCAGAAATGGAGTTAAATCCCAGGCTCCGTGTCTTCCTACAAGGAAGACATCTTTTCAGGTAAACTCAGTCACTATTCACCTCAAAGGAAGCTACATCGTTCACGAAGCTCACACGTTTCTCGCTCTTAACTGGAAAGCATTGCATGTTAGAGGAACTGTGGTTTGTATGAGTTTCAGAAGAAGAGTTGACCTAGATATGGTCCGTACAGTAGGAAACACCGTTATTTTGTTCTGACCACAGTCACGTTTCCTGCTGTATTAGAGACTCTTAGAAAGCAAGAGCGTGCTTCTTCCTCTAAAGCAGTGTGTGTTTCATGGATGAGAACTGTGCTGTGTGTTTCCCTTCAGAAATGGAGATAATTCCAGGCTCTGTGTCTTCCTACAAGCAAGACATCATTTCAGGTAAACGCAGTCACTTTTCAGCTTAAATGAATATAAATCGTTTTCGAAGCTCAAACGTTTCTTGCTCTTAGCTGAAAATCATTGGATGTTAGATGACTTGTGGTTTGTATCAGTTTCAGAAGCAGAGTTGAACTAGCAGTGGTCCGTATGTGTAGGAAACACCGTTCTGTTGTTCTGACAACAGTCACGTTTCCTGCTGTATTAGAGACATTTAGAAAGCAAGAGCATGCTTCTTGCTCTAAAGTAGAGTGTGTTTCATGGATGAGAACTGTGCTGTGTGTTTCCCTTCAGAAATAGAGTTAAATTCCAGACCCCATGTCTTCCTACTAGCAGGAAATCATTTCAGGTAAACGCAGTCACTTTTCAGCTCAAATGAATATAAATCGTTTACGAAGCTCACACTTTTCTCGCTCTTAACTGGAAAGCATTGGATGTTAGATGACTTGTGGTTTCTATCATTTTCAGAAGAGTTGATCTAGCTATGGTCCATATGTGTAGAAAATACCGTTCCTTTGTTCTGAGCTCACTCACGTTTCCTGCTCTATTAGAGACTCTAGAACGCAAGAGCGTGCTTCTTCCTAAACGCAGAGTGTGTTTAGTCGTGAGAAATGTGCTGTGTGTTTCCCTTCAGAAATGGAGTTATATCACAGGCTATGTATCTCCCTACAAGCAAGACTTCGTTTCACGTAAACTTAGTCACCTTTCAGCTCAAAGAAAGCTACATCATTCATGAAACTCACACGTTTCTTGCTCTTAACTGGAAAGCCTTGGATGTTAGTGGACCTGTGGTTTGTATCATTTCAGAAGCAGAGTTGAACTAGCAATGGTCCGTATGTGTAGGAAACACTGTTCTTTTGTTCTGAGTACCCTCAAGTTTCTGGCTCTATTAGAGACTCTGGAAAGCAAGAGCATTCTTCTTGCCCTAAGCAGATTGTGTTTCATGGATGTGTACTGTGCTGTGTGTTTCCCATCAGAAATGGAGTTAAATTCAAGGCTCTGTTTCTTCCTATAAGCAAGACATAATTTCAGGTAAACGCAGTCACTTTTCAGCTCAAATGAATATAAATCGTTTACGAAGCTCATACGTTTCTTGCTCTTAGCTGAAAATCATTGGATGTTAGATGACTTGTGGTTTGTATCAGTTTCAGAAGCAGAGTTGAACTAGCAGTGGTCCGTATGTGTAGGAAACACCGTTCTGTTGTTCTGAGAACACTCAAGTTTCCTGCTCTATTAGAGACTCTAGAAAGCAAGAGTGTGCTTCTTCCTGAACGCACAGTGTGTTTCATCGTGAGAACTGTGTTGAGTGTTTCCCTTCAGAAATGGAGTAAAATCACAGGCTCTGTATCTTCCTACAAGCAAGACTTAGTTTCAGGTAAACTTACTCAGCTTTCAGCTCAAACAAAGCTACATCGTTCACGAAGCTCACACGTTTCTTGCTCTTAACTGTAAAGCCTTGGATTTTAGTGCACATGTGGTTTGTATCAGTTTCAGAAGCATAGTTGAACTAGCAATGGTCCGTATGTGTAGGAAACACCGTTCTTTTGTTCTGAGTACCCTCAAGTTTCTGGCTCTATTAGAGACTCTGGAAAGCAAGAGCATGCTTCTTGCTCTAAAGCAGAGTGTGTTTCATGGATGAGTACTGTGCTGTGTGTTTCCCATCAGAAATGGAGTTAAATTCAAGGCTCTGTGTCTTCCTATAAGCAATACATCATTTCATGTATACACGGTCACTTTTCAGCTCAAATGAATATAAATCGTTTACGAAGCTCACACGTTTCTCGCTCTTAGCTGAAAAGCATTGGATGTTAGATGAATTGGGGTTTGTATCAGTTTCAGAAGGAGAGTTGAACTAGCAATGGTCTGTAAATGAAGGAAACACCGTTATTTTGTTTGAGCACCTTCATGTTTCTGGCTCTAATAGAGACTCTAGAAAGTAAGACCATGCTTAGTGCTCTAAAGGAGAGTGTGGTTCATGTATGAGAACTGTGCTGTGTATTTCCCTTTAGAAATGGAGTTACATCCCAGGCTCTGTATCTTCCTACAAGCAAGACATCTATTCAGGTAAACTCAGTCACTGTTCAGCTCAAAGGAAGCTACATCGTTCACGAAGCTCACACGTTTCTTGCTCTTAACTGGAAAGCAGTGCATGTTAGAGGAACTGTGGTTTGTATCAGTTTCAGAAGAAGAGTTAAACTAGATATGGTCCGTACAGTAGGAAACACCGTTATTTTGTTCTGACCACAGTCAATTTTCCTGCTATATTAGAGACTCTCAGAAAGCAAGAGCGTGCTTCTTGCTCTAAAGCAGAGTGTGTTTCATGGATGAGAACTGTGCTGTGTGTTTCCCTTCAGAAATGGAGTTAAATCCCAGGCTCTGTGTCTTCCTACAATCAAGACATGTTTTCAGGTAAACTAAGTCACTTCTCAGCTCTATGGAAGCTACATCCTTCACAAAGCTCACAAGTTTCTCACTCTTAACTGGAAAGCATAGCATGTTAGAGGAATTGTGGTTTGTATCAGTTTCAGAAGAAGAGTTGAACTAGCAATGGTACGTATGTTTAGGAAATTCCATTATTATGTTCTGACCACAGTCACGTTTCCTGCTCTATTAGAAGCTCTTAGAAAGCAAGAGCGTGCTTCTTGCACTAAAGCAGAGTATGTTTCATGGATGAGAACTGTGCTTTGTGTTTCACTTCAGAAATGGAGTTAAATCCCAGGCTCTGTGTCTTCCTACTAGGAAGACATCTTTTCAGGTAAACTCAGTCACTATTCACCTCAAAGGAAGCTACATCGTTCACGAAGCTCACACGTTTCTCGCTCTTAACTGGAAAGCATTGCATGTTAGAGGAACTGTGGTTTGTATCAGTTTCAGAAGAAGAGTTGACCTAGTTATGGTCCGTACAGTAGGAAACACCATTATTTTGTTCTGACCACAGTCACGTTTCCTTCTGTATTAGAGAATCTTAGAAAGCAAGGGCATGCTTCTTGCTCTAAATCAGTGTGTGTTTCATGGACGAGAACTGTGCTTAGTGTTTCCCTACAGAGATGGATTTAAATTCCAGGCTCCGAGTCTTCCTACAAGCAAGACATCTTTTCAGGTTAACGCAGTCAGTTTTCAGCTTAAATGAATATAAATCGTTTACGACGCTCACACGTTTCTTGCTCTTAACTAAAAAAGCATTGGATGTTAGAGGACCTGTGGTTTGTATCCGTTTCAGAAGCAGAGTTGAACTAGCAATTGTCCGTATGTGTAGGAAACACCGTTATTTTGTTCTGAGTACCCTCAAGTTTCTGGCTCTATTAGAGACTCTGGAAAGCAAGAGCATGCTTCTTGCTCTAAAGCAGAGTGTGTTTCATGGATGAGTACTGTGCTGTGTGTTTCCCTTCAGAAATGGAGTTAAATTCCAGGCTCTGTGTCTTCCTATAAGCAAGACATCATTTCAGGAAAACGCAGTAACTTTTCAGCTCAAATGAATATAAATCGTTTACGAAGCTGACACGTTTCTTGCTCTTAGCTGAAAATCATTGGATGTTAGATGACTTGTGGTTTGTATCAGTTTCAGAAGCAGAGTTGAACTAGCAGTGGTCCTTATGTGTAGGAAACACCGTTCTTTTGTTCCGAGTACCCTCAAGTTTATGGCTCTTTTAGAGACTGTAGAAAGCAAGAGCATGCTTCTTGCTCTAAAGTAGAGTGTTTTTCATGGATGAGAACTGTGCTGTGTGTTTCCCTTCAGAAATGGAGTTAATCCCAGGCTATGTATCTTCCTACAAGCAAGATAACTTTTCAAGTAAACTCAGTCACTTTTCAGCTCAAAGGAAGCTACATCGTTTACGAAGCTCACACGTGTATCGCTCTTAAATTGAAAGCATTGCATGTTAATGGAACTGTGGTTTGTATCAGTTTCAGAAGAAGAGTTGACCTAGATATGGTCTGTATGTGTAGGAAACACCGTTATTTTGTTCTGACAACAGTCACGTTTCCTGCTGTATTAGAGACACTTAGAAAGCAAGAGCATGCTTCTTGCTCTAAAGTAGAGTGTGTTTCATGGATGAGAACTGTGCTGTGTGTTTCCCTTCAGAAATAGAGTAAAATTCCAGGCCCCGTGTCTTCCTACAAGCAGGAAATCATTTCAGGTAAACGCAGTCACTTTTCAGCTCAAATGAATATAAATCGTTTACGAAGCTCACACGTTTCTCGCTCTTAACTGGAAAGCATTGGATGTTAGATGACTTGTGGTTTCTATCAGTTTCAGAAGAGTTGTTCTAGCTATGGTCCATATGTGTAGAAAATACCGTTCCTTTGTTCTGAGCTCACTCACGTTTCCTGCTCTATTAGAGACTCTAGAACGCAAGAGCGTGCTTCTTCCTAAACGCAGAGTGTGTTTCATCGTGAGAACTGTGTTGAGTGTTTCCCTTCAGAAATGGAGTAAAATCACAGGCTCTGTATCTTCCTACAAGCAAGACTTATTTTCAGGTAAACTTAGTCACCTTTCAGCTCAAACAAAGCTACATTGTTCACGAACCTCACACGTTTCTTGCTCTTAACTGTAAAGCCTTGGATTTTAGTGCACATGTGGTTTGTATCAGTTTCAGAAGCATAGTTGAACTAGCAATGGTCCGTATGTGTAGGAAACACCGTTCTTTTGTTCTGAGTACCCTCAAGTTTCTGGCTCTATTAGAGACTCTGGAAAGCAAGAGCATGCTTCTTGCTCTATAGCAGAGTGTGTCATGGATGAGTACTGTGCTGTGTGTTTCCCATCAGAAATGGAGTTAAATTCAAGGCTCTGTGTCTTCCTATAAGCAATACATCATTTCAGGTAAACACAGTCACTTTTCAGCTGAAATGAATATAAATCGTTTACAAAGCTCATACTTTTCTCGCTCTTATCTGAAAAGCATTGGATGTTAGATGAATTGGGGTTTGTATCAGTTTCAGAAGCAGAGTTGAACTAGCAATGGTCCGTAAATGAAGGAAACACCGTTATTTTGTTTGAGCACCTTCATGTTTCTGGCTCTAATAGAGACTCTAGAAAGTAAGACCATGCTTCGTGCTCTAAAGGAGAGTGTGTTTCATGTATGAGAACTGTGCTGTGTATTTCCCTTCAGAAATGGAGTTACATCCCAGGCTCTGTATCTTCCTACAAGCAAGACATCTTTTCAGGTAAACTCAGTCACTGTTCAGCTCAAAGGAAGCTACATCGTTCACGAAGCTCACACGTTTCTTGCTCTTAACTGGAAAGCAGTGCATGTTAGAGGAACTGTGGTTTGTATCAGTTTCAGAAGAAGAGTTAAACAAGATATGGTCCGTACAGTAGGAAACACCGTTACTTTGTTCTGACCACAGTCAAGTTTCCTGCTGTATTAGAGACTCTCAGAAAGCAAGAGCGTGCTTCTTGCTCTAAAGCAGAGTGTGTTTCATGGATGAGAACTGTGCTGTGTGTTTCCCTTCAGAAATGGAGTTAAATCCCAGGCTCTGTGTCTTCCTACAATCAAGACATGTTTTCAGGTAAACTAAGTCACTTCTCAGCTCTATGGAAGCTACATCCTTCACAAAGCTCACAAGTTTCTCACTCTTAACTGGAAAGCATTGCATGTTAGAGGAACTGTGGTTTGTATCAGTTTCAGAAGAAGAGTTGAACTAGCAATGGTATGTATGTTTAGGAAATTCCATTATTATGTTCTGACCACAGTCACGTTTCCTGCTCTATTAGAGACTCTTAGAAAGCAAGAGCGTGCTTCTTGCTCTAAAGCAGAGTGTGTTTCATGGATGAGAACTGTGCTTTGTGTTTCACTTCAGAAATGGAGTTAAATCCCAGGCTCTGTGTCTTCCTACAAGGAAGACATCCTTTCAGGTAAACTCAGTCACTATTCACCTCAAAGTAAGCTACATCGTTCACGAAGCTCACACGTTTCTCGCTCTTAACTGGAAAGCATTGCATGTTAGAGGAACTGTGGTTTGTATCAGTTTCAGAAGAAGAGTTGACCTAGATATGGTCCGTACAGTAGGAAACACCGTTATTTTGTTCTGACCACAGTCACGTTTCCTGCTTTATTAGTGACTCTTAGAATGCAAGGGCATGCTTCTTGCTCTAAAGCAGTGTGTGTTTCATGGACGAGAACTGTGCTGAGTGTTTCCCTACAGAAATGGATTTAAATTCCAGGCTCCGAGTCTTCCTACAAGCAAGATATCTTTTCAGGTTAACGCAGTCAGTTTTCAGCTTAAATGAATATAAATCGTTTACGACGCTCACACGTTTCTTGCTCTTAGCTGAAAAGCATTGGATGTTAGATGAATTGGTGTTTGTATCAGTTTCAGAAGCAGAGTTGAACTAGCAATGGTCCGTAAATGAAGGAAACAACGTTATTTTGTTTGAGCACCTTCATGTTTCTGGCTCTAATAGAGACTCTAGAAAGTAAGACCATGCTTCGTGCTCTAAAGGAGAGTGTGTTTCATGTATGAGAACTGTGCTGTGTATTTTCCTTCAGAAATGGAGTTAAATCCCAGGCTATGTATCTTCCTACAAGCAAGACATCTTTTCAGGTAAACTCATTCACTTTTCAGCTCAAAGGAAGCTACATTGTTCATGAAGCTCACACGTTTCTCCCTCTTATATGGAAAGCATTGCATGTTAGAGGAACTGTGGTTTGTATCAGTTTCAGAAGAAGAGTTGACCTAGATATGGTCCATACGTGTTGGAAACACCGTTATTTTGTTCTGACCACAGTCACGTTTCCTGATGTATTAGAGACTCTTAGAAAGCAAGAGCGTGCTTCTTCCTCTAAAGCAGTGTGTGTTTCATGGATGAGAACTGTGCTGTGTGTTTCCCTTCAGAAATGGAGATAATTCCAGGCTCTGTGTCTTCCTACAAGCAAGACATCATTTCAGGTAAACGCAGTCACTTTTCAGCTTAAATGAATATAAATCGCTTTCGAAGCTCACACGTTTCTTGCTCTTAGCTGAAAATCATTGGATGTTAGATGACTTGTGGTTTGTATCAGTTTCAGAAGCAGAGTTGAACTAGCAGTGGTCCGTATGTGTAGGAAACACCGTTCTTTTGTTCCGAGTACCCTCAATTTTATGGCTCTTTTAGAGACTCTAGAAAGCAAGAGCATGCTTCTTGCTCTAAAGTAGAGTGTTTTTCGTGGATGAGAACTGTGCTGTGTGTTTCCCTTCAGAAATGGAGTAAATCCCAGGCTATGTATCTTCCTACAAGCAAGATAACTTTTCAAGTAAACTCAGTCACTTTTCAGCTCAAAGGAAGCTACATCGTTTACGAAGCTCACACGTGTATCGCTCTTAAATTGAAAGCATTGCATGTTAATGGAACTGTGGTTTGTATCAGTTTCAGAAGAAGAGTTGACCTAGATATGGTCCGTATGTGTAGGAAACACCGTTATTTTGTTCTGACAACAGTCACGTTTCCTGCTGTATTAGAGACACTTAGAAAGCAAGAGCATGCTTCTTGCTCTAAAGTAGAGTGTGTTTCATGGATGAGAACTGTGCTGTGTGTTTCCCTTCAGAAATAGAGTAAAATTCCAGGCCCCGTGTCTTCCTACAAGCAGGAAATCATTTCAGGTAAACGCAGTCACTTTTCAGCTCAAATGAATATAAATCGTTTACGAAGCTCACACGTTTCTCGCTCTTAACTGGAAAGCATTGGATGTTAGATGACTTGTGGTTTCTATCAGTTTCAGAAGAGTTGTTCTAGCTATGGTCCATATGTGTAGAAAATACCGTTCCTTTGTTCTGAGCTCACTCACGTTTCCTGCTCTATTAGAGACTCTAGAACGCAAGAGCGTGCTTCTTCCTAAACGCAGAGTGTGTTTCATCGTGAGAACTGTGTTGAGTGTTTCCCTTCAGAAATGGAGTAAAATCACAGGCTCTGTATCTTCCTACAAGCAAGACTTATTTTCAGGTAAACTTAGTCACCTTTCAGCTCAAACAAAGATACATCGTTCACGAACCTCACACGTTTCTTGCTCTTAACTGTAAAGACTTGGATTTTAGTGCACATGTGGTTTGTATCAGTTTCAGAAGCATAGTTGAACTAGCAATGGTCCGTATGTGTAGGAAACACCGTTCTTTTGTTCTGAGTACCCTCAAGTTTCTGGCTCTATTAGAGACTCTGGAAAGCAAGAGCATGCTTCTTGCTCTAAAGCAGAGTGTGTCATGGATGAGTACAGTGCTGTGTGTTTCCCATCAGAAATGGAGTTAAATTCAAGGCTCTGTGTCTTCCTATAAGCAATACATCATTTCAGGTAAACACAGTCACTTTTCAGCTCAAATGAATATAAATCGTTTACGAAGCTCATACTTTTCTCGCTCTTAGCTGAAAAGCATTGGATGTTAGATGAATTGGGGTTTGTATCAGTTTCAGAAGCAGAGTTGAACTAGCAATGGTCCGTAAATGAAGGAAACACCGTTATTTTGTTTGAGCACCTTCATGTTTCTGGCTCTAATAGAGACTCTAGAAAGTAAGACCATGCTTCGTGCTCTAAAGGAGAGTGTGTTTCATGTATGAGAACTGTGCAGTGTATTTCCCTTCAGAAATGGAGTTACATCCCAGGCTCTGTATCTTCCTACAAGCAAGACATCATTTCAGGTAAACTCAGTCACTGTTCAGCTCAAAGGAAGCTACATCGTTCACGAAGCTCACACGTTTCTTGCTCTTAACTGGAAAGCAGTGCATGTTAGAGGAACTGTGGTTTGTATCAGTTTCAGAAGAAGAGTTAAACTAGATATGGTCCGTACAGTAGGAAACACCGTTATTTTGTTCTGACCACAGTCAAGTTTCCTGCTGTATTAGAGACTCTCAGAAAGCAAGAGCGTGCTTCTTGCTCTAAAGCAGTGTGTGTTTCATGGATGAGAACTGTGCTGTGTGTTTCCCTTCAGAAATGGAGTTAAATCCCAGGCTCTGTGTCTTCCTACAATCAAGACATGTTTTCAGGTAAACTAAGTCACTTCTCAGCTCTATGGAAGCTACATCCTTCACAAAGCTCACAAGTTTCTCACTCTTAACTGGAAAGCATTGCATGTTAGAGGAACTGTGGTTTGTATCAGTTTCAGAAGAAGAGTTGAACTAGCAATGGTATGTATGTTTAGGAAATTCCATTATTATGTTCTGACCACAGTCACGTTTCCTGCTCTATTAGAGACTCTTAGAAAGCAAGAGCGTGCTTCTTGCTCTAAAGCAGAGTGTGTTTCATGGATGAGAACTGTGCTTTGTGTTTCACTTCAGAAATGGAGTTAAATCCCAGGCTCTGTGTCTTACTACAAGGAAGACATCTTTTCAGGTAAACTCAGTCACTATTCACCTCAAAGGAAGCTAAATCGTTCCCGAAGCTCATACGTTTCTCGCTCTTAACTGGAAAGCATTGCATGTTAGAGGAACTGTGGTTTGTATCAGTTTCAGAAGAAGAGTTGACCTAGATATGGTCCGTACAGTAGGAAACACCGTTATTTTGTTCTGACCACAGTGACGTTTCCTGCTGTATTAGAGACTCTTAGAAAGCAAGGGCATGCTTCTTGCTCTAAAGCAGTGTGTGTTTCATGGACGAGAACTGTGCTGAGTGTTTCCCTACAGAAATGGATTTAAATTCCAGGCTCCGAGTCTTCCTACAAGCAAGACATCTTTTCAGGTTAACGCAGTCAGTTTTCAGCTTAAATGAATATAAATCGTTTACGACGCTCACACGTTTCTTGCTCTTAGCTGAAAAGCATTGGATGTTAGATGAATTGGTGTTTGTATCAGTTTCAGAAGCAGAGTTGAACTAGCAATGGTCCGTATATGAAGGAAACACCGTTATTTTGTTTGAGCACCTTCATGTTTCTGGCTCTAATAGAGACTCTAGAAAGTAAGACCATGCTTCGTGCTCTAAAGGAGAGTGTGTTTCATGTATGAGAACTGTGCTGTGTATTTCCCTTCAGAAATGGAGTTACATCCCAGGCTCTGTATCTTCCTTCAAGCAAGACATCTTTTCAGGTAAACTCAGTCACTGTTCAGCTCAAAGGAAGCTACATCGTTCATGAAGCTCACACGTTTCTGGCTCTTAACTGGAAAGCAGTGCATGTTAGAGGAACTGTGGTTTGTATCAGTTTCAGAAGAAGAGTTAAACTAGATATGGTCCGTACAGTAGGAAATACCGTTATTTTGTTCTGACCACAGTCAAGTTTCCTATTGTATTAGAGACTCTCAGAAAGCAAGAGCGTGCTTCTTGCTCTAAAGCAGAGTGTGTTTCATGGATGAGAACTGTGCTGTGTGTTTCCCTTCAGAAATGGAGTTAAATCCCAGGCTCTGTGTCTTCCTACACTCAAGACATGTTTTCAGGTAAACTAAGTCACTTCTCAGCTCTATGGAAGCTACATCCTTCACAAAGCTCACAGGTTTCTCACTCTTAACTGGAAAGCATTGCATGTTAGAGGAACTGTGGTTTGTATCAGTTTCAGAAGAAGAGTTGAACTAGCAATGGTATGTATGTTTAGGAAATTCCATTATTATGTTCTGACCACAGTCACGTTTCCTGCTCTATTAGAGACTCTTAGAAAGCAAGAGCGTGCTTCTTGCTCTAAAGCAGAGTGTGTTTCATGGATGAGAACTGTGCTGTGTGTTTCCCTTCATAAATGGAGTTAAATTCCAGGCCCCGTGTCTTCCTACAAGCAAGAAATCATTTCAGGTAAACGCAGTCACTTTTCAGCTCAAATGAATATCAATAGTTTATGAAGCTCACACGTTTCTCGCTCTTAACTGGAAAGCATTGCATGTTAGAGGAACTGTGGTTTGTATCAGTTTCAGAAGAAGAGTTGACCTAGATATGGTCCGTACAGTAGGAAACACCGTTATTTTGTTCTGACAACAGTCACGTTTCCTGCTGTATTAGAGACTCTTAGAAAGCAAGGGCATGCTTCTTGCTCTAAAGCAGTGTGTGTTTCATGGATGAGAACTGTGCTGTGTGTTTCCCTTCAGAAATGGAGATAATTCCAGGCTCTGTGTCTTCCTACAAGCAAGACATCATTTCAGGTAAACGCAGTCACTTTTCAGCTTAAATGAATATAAATCGCTTTCGAAGCTCACACGTTTCTTGCTCTTAGCTGAAAATCATTGGATGTTAGATGACTTGTGGTTTGTATCAGTTTCAGAAGCAGAGTTGAACTAGCAGTGGTCCGTATGTGTAGGAAACACCGTTCTTTTGTTCCGAGTACCCTCAATTTTATGGCTCTTTTAGAGACTCTAGAAAGCAAGAGCATGCTTCTTGCTCTAAAGTAGAGTGTTTTTCATGGATGAGAACTGTGCTGTGTGTTTCCCTTCAGAAATGGAGTAAATCCCAGGCTATGTATCTTCCTACAAGCAAGATAACTTTTCAAGTAAACTCAGTCACTTTTCAGCTCAAAGGAAGCTACATCGTTTACGAAGCTCACACGTGTATCGCTCTTAAATTGAAAGCATTGCATGTTAATGGAACTGTGGTTTGTATCAGTTTCAGAAGAAGAGTTGACCTAGATATGGTCCGTATGTGTAGGAAACACCGTTATTTTGTTCTGACAACAGTCACGTTTCCTGCTGTATTAGAGACACTTAGAAAGCAAGAGCATGCTTCTTGCTCTAAAGTAGAGTGTGTTTCATGGATGAGAACTGTGCTGTGTGTTTCCCTTCAGAAATAGAGTAAAATTCCAGGCCCCGTGTCTTCCTACAAGCAGGAAATCATTTCAGGTAAACGCAGTCACTTTTCAGCTCAAATGAATATAAATCGTTTACGAAGCTCACACGTTTCTCGCTCTTAACTGGAAAGCATTGGATGTTAGATGACTTGTGGTTTCTATCAGTTTCAGAAGAGTTGTTCTAGCTATGGTCCATATGTGTAGAAAATACCGTTCCTTTGTTCTGAGCTCACTCACGTTTCCTGCTCTATTAGAGACTCTAGAACGCAAGAGCGTGCTTCTTCCTAAACGCAGAGTGTGTTTCATCGTGAGAACTGTGTTGAGTGTTTCCCTTCAGAAATGGAGTAAAATCACAGGCTCTGTATCTTCCTACAAGCAAGACTTATTTTCAGGTAAACTTAGTCACCTTTCAGCTCAAACAAAGCTACATCGTTCACGAACCTCACACGTTTCTTGCTCTTAACTGTAAAGCCTTGGATTTTAGTGCACATGTGGTTTGTATCAGTTTCAGAAGCATAGTTGAACTAGCAATGGTCCGTATGTGTAGGAAACACCGTTCTTTTGTTCTGAGTACCCTCAAGTTTCTGGCTCTATTAGAGACTCTGGAAAGCAAGAGCATGCTTCTTGCTCTATAGCAGAGTGTGTCATGGATGAGTACTGTGCTGTGTGTTTCCCATCAGAAATGGAGTTAAATTCAAGGCTCTGTGTCTTCCTATAAGCAATACATCATTTCAGGTAAACACAGTCACTTTTCAGCTGAAATGAATATAAATCGTTTACAAAGCTCATACTTTTCTCGCTCTTATCTGAAAAGCATTGGATGTTAGATGAATTGGGGTTTGTATCAGTTTCAGAAGCAGAGTTGAACTAGCAATGGTCCGTAAATGAAGGAAACACCGTTATTTTGTTTGAGCACCTTCATGTTTCTGGCTCTAATAGAGACTCTAGAAAGTAAGACCATGCTTCGTGCTCTAAAGGAGAGTGTGTTTCATGTATGAGAACTGTGCTGTGTATTTCCCTTCAGAAATGGAGTTACATCCCAGGCTCTGTATCTTCCTACAAGCAAGACATCTTTTCAGGTAAACTCAGTCACTGTTCAGCTCAAAGGAAGCAACATCGTTCACGAAGCTCACACGTTTCTTGCTCTTAACTGGAAAGCAGTGCATGTTAGAGGAACTGTGGTTTGTATCAGTTTCAGAAGAAGAGTTAAACAAGATATGGTCCGTACAGTAGGAAACACCGTTACTTTGTTCTGACCACAGTCAAGTTTCCTGCTGTATTAGAGACTCTCAGAAAGCAAGAGCGTGCTTCTTGCTCTAAAGCAGAGTGTGTTTCATGGATGAGAACTGTGCTGTGTGTTTCCCTTCAGAAATGGAGTTAAATCCCAGGCTCTGTGTCTTCCTACAATCAAGACATGTTTTCAGGTAAACTAAGTCACTTCTCAGCTCTATGGAAGCTACATCCTTCACAAAGCTCACAAGTTTCTCACTCTTAACTGGAAAGCATTGCATGTTAGAGGAACTGTGGTTTGTATCAGTTTCAGAAGAAGAGTTGAACTAGCAATGGTATGTATGTTTAGGAAATTCCATTATTATGTTCTGACCACAGTCACGTTTCCTGCTCTATTAGAGACTCTTAGAAAGCAAGAGCGTGCTTCTTGCTCTAAAGCAGAGTGTGTTTCATGGATGAGAACTGTGCTTTGTGTTTCACTTCAGAAATGGAGTTAAATCCCAGGCTCTGTGTCTTCCTACAAGGAAGACATCCTTTCAGGTAAACTCAGTCACTATTCACCTCAAAGTAAGCTACATCGTTCACGAAGCTCACACGTTTCTCGCTCTTAACTGGAAAGCATTGCATGTTAGAGGAACTGTGGTTTGTATCAGTTTCAGAAGAAGAGTTGACCTAGATATGGTCCGTACAGTAGGAAACACCGTTATTTTGTTCTGACCACAGTCACGTTTCCTGCTGTATTAGTGACTCTTAGAAAGCAAGGGCATGCTTCTTGCTCTAAAGCAGTGTGTGTTTCATGGACGAGAACTGTGCTGAGTGTTTCCCTACAGAAATGGATTTAAATTCCAGGCTCCGAGTCTTCCTACAAGCAAGATATCTTTTCAGGTGAACGCAGTCAGTTTTCAGCTTAAATGAATATAAATCGTTTACGACGCTCACACGTTTCTTGCTCTTAGCTGAAAAGCATTGGATGTTAGATGAATTGGTGTTTGTATCAGTTTCAGAAGCAGAGTTGAACTAGCAATGGTCCGTAAATGAAGGAAACAACGTTATTTTGTTTGAGCACCTTCATGTTTCTGGCTCTAATAGAGACTCTAGAAAGTAAGACCATGCTTCGTGCTCTAAAGGAGAGTGTGTTTCATGTATGAGAACTGTGCTGTGTATTTTCCTTCAGAAATGGAGTTAAATCCCAGGCTATGTATCTTCCTACAAGCAAGACATCTTTTCAGGTAAACTCATTCACTTTTCAGCTCAAAGGAAGCTACATTGTTCATGAAGCTCACACGTTTCTCCCTCTTATATGGAAAGCATTGCATGTTAGAGGAACTGTGGTTTGTATCAGTTTCAGAAGAAGAGTTGACCTAGATATGGTCCATACGTGTTGGAAACACCGTTATTTTGTTCTGACCACAGTCACGTTTCCTGATGTATTAGAGACTCTTAGAAAGCAAGAGCGTGCTTCTTCCTCTAAAGCAGTGTGTGTTTCATGGATGAGAACTGTGCTGTGTGTTTCCCTTCAGAAATGGAGATAATTCCAGGCTCTGTGTCTTCCTACAAGCAAGACATCATTTCAGGTAAACGCAGTCACTTTTCAGCTTAAATGAATATAAATCGCTTTCGAAGCTCACACGTTTCTTGCTCTTAGCTGAAAATCATTGGATGTTAGATGACTTGTGGTTTGTATCAGTTTCAGAAGCAGAGTTGAACTAGCAGTGGTCCGTATGTGTAGGAAACACCGTTCTTTTGTTCCGAGTACCCTCAATTTTATGGCTCTTTTAGAGACTCTAGAAAGCAAGAGCATGCTTCTTGCTCTAAAGTAGAGTGTTTTTCATGGATGAGAACTGTGCTGTGTGTTTCCCTTCAGAAATGGAGTAAATCCCAGGCTATGTATCTTCCTACAAGCAAGATAACTTTTCAAGTAAACTCAGTCACTTTTCAGCTCAAAGGAAGCTACATCGTTTACGAAGCTCACACGTGTATCGCTCTTAATTGAAAGCATTGCATGTTAATGGAACTGTGGTTTGTATCAGTTTCAGAAGAAGAGTTGACCTAGATATGGTCCGTATGTGTAGGAAACACCGTTATTTTGTTCTGACAACAGTCACGTTTCCTGCTGTATTAGAGACACTTAGAAAGCAAGAGCATGCTTCTTGCTCTAAAGTAGAGTGTGTTTCATGGATGAGAACTGTGCTGTGTGTTTCCCTTCAGAAATAGAGTAAAATTCCAGGCCCCGTGTCTTCCTACAAGCAGGAAATCATTTCAGGTAAACGCAGTCACTTTTCAGCTCAAATGAATATAAATCGTTTACGAAGCTCACACGTTTCTCGCTCTTAACTGGAAAGCATTGGATGTTAGATGACTTGTGGTTTCTATCAGTTTCAGAAGAGTTGTTCTAGCTATGGTCCATATGTGTAGAAAATACCGTTCCTTTGTTCTGAGCTCACTCACGTTTCCTGCTCTATTAGAGACTCTAGAACGCAAGAGCGTGCTTCTTCCTAAACGCAGAGTGTGTTTCATCGTGAGAACTGTGTTGAGTGTTTCCCTTCAGAAATGGAGTAAAATCACAGGCTCTGTATCTTCCTACAAGCAAGACTTATTTTCAGGTAAACTTAGTCACCTTTCAGCTCAAACAAAGCTACATCGTTCACGAACCTCACATGTTTCTTGCTCTTAACTGTAAAGACTTGGATTTTAGTGCACATGTGGTTTGTATCAGTTTCAGAAGCATAGTTGAACTAGCAATGGTCCGTATGTGTAGGAAACACCGTTCTTTTGTTCTGAGTACCCTCAAGTTTCTGGCTCTATTAGAGACTCTGGAAAGCAAGAGCATGCTTCTTGCTCTAAAGCAGAGTGTGTCATGGATGAGTACTGTGCTGTGTGTTTCCCATCAGAAATGGAGTTAAATTCAAGGCTCTGTGTCTTCCTATAAGCAATACATCATTTCAGGTAAACACAGTCACTTTTCAGCTCAAATGAATATAAATCGTTTACGAAGCTCATACTTTTCTCGCTCTTAGCTGAAAAGCATTGGATGTTAGATGAATTGGGGTTTGTATCAGTTTCAGAAGCAGAGTTGAACTAGCAATGGTCCGTAAATGAAGGAAACACCGTTATTTTGTTTGAGCACCTTCATGTTTCTGGCTCTAATAGAGACTCTAGAAAGTAAGACCATGCTTCGTGCTCTAAAGGAGAGTGTGTTTCATGTATGAGAACTGTGCAGTGTATTTCCCTTCAGAAATGGAGTTACATCCCAGGCTCTGTATCTTCCTACAAGCAAGACATCATTTCAGGTAAACTCAGTCACTGTTCAGCTCAAAGGAAGCTACATCGTTCACGAAGCTCACACGTTTCTTGCTCTTAACTGGAAAGCAGTGCATGTTAGAGGAACTGTGGTTTGTATCAGTTTCAGAAGAAGAGTTAAACTAGATATGGTCCGTACAGTAGGAAACACCGTTATTTTGTTCTGACCACAGTCAAGTTTCCTGCTGTATTAGAGACTCTCAGAAAGCAAGAGCGTGCTTCTTGCTCTAAAGCAGTGTGTGTTTCATGGATGAGAACTGTGCTGTGTGTTTCCCTTCAGAAATGGAGTTAAATCCCAGGCTCTGTGTCTTCCTACAATCAAGACATGTTTTCAGGTAAACTAAGTCACTTCTCAGCTCTATGGAAGCTACATCCTTCACAAAGCTCACAAGTTTCTCACTCTTAACTGGAAAGCATTGCATGTTAGAGGAACTGTGGTTTGTATCAGTTTCAGAAGAAGAGTTGAACTAGCAATGGTATGTATGTTTAGGAAATTCCATTATTATGTTCTGACCACAGTCACGTTTCCTGCTCTATTAGAGACTCTTAGAAAGCAAGAGCGTGCTTCTTGCTCTAAAGCAGAGTGTGTTTCATGGATGAGAACTGTGCTTTGTGTTTCACTTCAGAAATGGAGTTAAATCCCAGGCTCTGTGTCTTACTACAAGGAAGACATCTTTTCAGGTAAACTCAGTCACTATTCACCTCAAAGGAAGCTAAATCGTTCCCGAAGCTCATACGTTTCTCGCTCTTAACTGGAAAGCATTGCATGTTAGAGGAACTGTGGTTTGTATCAGTTTCAGAAGAAGAGTTGACCTAGATATGGTCCGTACAGTAGGAAACACCGTTATTTTGTTCTGACCACAGTGACGTTTCCTGCTGTATTAGAGACTCTTAGAAAGCAAGGGCATGCTTCTTGCTCTAAAGCAGTGTGTGTTTCATGGACGAGAACTGTGCTGAGTGTTTCCCTACAGAAATGGATTTAAATTCCAGGCTCCGAGTCTTCCTACAAGCAAGACATCTTTTCAGGTTAACGCAGTCAGTTTTCAGCTTAAATGAATATAAATCGTTTACGACGCTCACACGTTTCTTGCTCTTAGCTGAAAAGCATTGGATGTTAGATGAATTGGTGTTTGTATCAGTTTCAGAAGCAGAGTTGAACTAGCAATGGTCCGTAAATGAAGGAAACACCGTTATTTTGTTTGAGCACCTTCATGTTTCTGGCTCTAATAGAGACTCTAGAAAGTAAGACCATGCTTCGTGCTCTAAAGGAGAGTGTGTTTCATGTATGAGAACTGTGCTGTGTATTTCCCTTCAGAAATGGAGTTACATCCCAGGCTCTGTATCTTCCTTCAAGCAAGACATCTTTTCAGGTAAACTCAGTCACTGTTCAGCTCAAAGGAAGCTACATCGTTCACGAAGCTCACACGTTTCTGGCTCTTAACTGGAAAGCAGTGCATGTTAGAGGAACTGTGGTTTGTATCAGTTTCAGAAGAAGAGTTAAACTAGATATGGTCCGTACAGTAGGAAATACCGTTATTTTGTTCTGACCACAGTCAAGTTTCCTATTGTATTAGAGACTCTCAGAAAGCAAGAGCGTGCTTCTTGCTCTAAAGCAGAGTGTGTTTCATGGATGAGAACTGTGCTGTGTGTTTCCCTTCAGAAATGGAGTTAAATCCCAGGCTCTGTGTCTTCCTACAATCAAGACATGTTTTCAGGTAAACTAAGTCACTTCTCAGCTCTATGGAAGCTACATCCTTCACAAAGCTCACAGGTTTCTCACTCTTAACTGGAAAGCATTGCATGTTAGAGGAACTGTGGTTTGTATCAGTTTCAGAAGAAGAGTTGAACTAGCAATGGTATGTATGTTTAGGAAATTCCATTATTATGTTCTGACCACAGTCACGTTTCCTGCTCTATTAGAGACTCTTAGAAAGCAAGAGCGTGCTTCTTGCTCTAAAGCAGAGTGTGTTTCATGGATGAGAACTGTGCTGTGTGTTTCCCTTCAGAAATGGAGTTAAATTCCAGGCCCCGTGTCTTCCTACAAGCAAGAAATCATTTCAGGTAAACGCAGTCACTTTTCAGCTCAAATGAATATCAATAGTTTATGAAGCTCACACGTTTCTCGCTCTTAACTGGAAAGCATTGCATGTTAGAGGAACTGTGGTTTGTATCAGTTTCAGAAGAAGAGTTGACCTAGATATGGTCCGTACAGTAGGAAACACCGTTATTTTGTTCTGACCACAGTGACGTTTCCTGCTGTATTAGAGACTCTTAGAAAGCAAGGGCATGCTTCTTGCTCTAAAGCAGTGTGTGTTTCATGGACGAGAACTGTGCTGAGTGTTTCCCTACAGAAATGGATTTAAATTCCAGGCTCCGAGTCTTCCTACAAGCAAGACATCTTTTCAGGTTAACGCAGTCAGTTTTCAGCTTAAATGAATATAAATCGTTTACGACGCTCACACGTTTCTTGCTCTTAGCTGAAAAGCATTGGATGTTAGATGAATTGGTGTTTGTATCAGTTTCAGAAGCAGAGTTGAACTAGCAATGGTCCGTAAATGAAGGAAACACCGTTATTTTGTTTGAGCACCTTCATGTTTCTGGCTCTAATAGAGACTCTAGAAAGTAAGAAGATGCTTCGTGCTCTAAAGGAGAGTGTGTTTCATGTATGAGAACTGTGCTGTGTATTTCCCTTCAGAAATGGAGTTACATCCCAGGCTCTGTATCTTCCTTCAAGCAAGACATCTTTTCAGGTAAACTCAGTCACTGTTCAGCTCAAAGGAAGCTACATCGTTCACGAAGCTCACACGTTTCTGGCTCTTAACTGGAAAGCAGTGCATGTTAGAGGAACTGTGGTTTGTATCAGTTTCAGAAGAAGAGTTAAACTAGATATGGTCCGTACAGTAGGAAATACCGTTATTTTGTTCTGACCACAGTCAAGTTTCCTATTGTATTAGAGACTCTCAGAAAGCAAGAGCGTGCTTCTTGCTCTAAAGCAGAGTGTGTTTCATGGATGAGAACTGTGCTGTGTGTTTCCCTTCAGAAATGGAGTTAAATCCCAGGCTCTGTGTCTTCCTACAATCAAGACATGTTTTCAGGTAAACTAAGTCACTTCTCAGCTCTATGGAAGCTACATCCTTCACAAAGCTCACAGGTTTCTCACTCTTAACTGGAAAGCATTGCATGTTAGAGGAACTGTGGTTTGTATCAGTTTCAGAAGAAGAGTTGAACTAGCAATGGTATGTATGTTTAGGAAATTCCATTATTATGTTCTGACCACAGTCACGTTTCCTGCTCTATTAGAGACTCTTAGAAAGCAAGAGCGTGCTTCTTGCTCTAAAGCAGAGTGTGTTTCATGGATGAGAACTGTGCTGTGTGTTTCCCTTCAGAAATGGAGTTAAATTCCAGGCCCCGTGTCTTCCTACAAGCAAGAAATCATTTCAGGTAAACGCAGTCACTTTTCAGCTCAAATGAATATCAATAGTTTATGAAGCTCACACGTTTCTCGCTCTTAACTGGAAAGCATTGCATGTTAGAGGAACTGTGGTTTGTATCAGTTTCAGAAGAAGAGTTGACCTAGATATGGTCCGTACAGTAGGAAACACCGTTATTTTGTTCTGACAACAGTCACGTTTCCTGCTGTATTAGAGACTCTTAGAAAGCAAGGGCATGCTTCTTGCTCTAAAGCAGTGTGTGTTTCATGGACGAGAACTGTGCTGAGTGTTTCCCTACAGAAATGGATTTAAATTCCAGGCTCCGAGTCTTCCTACAAGCAAGACATCTTTTCAGGTTAACGCAGTCAGTTTTCAGCTTAAATGAATATAAATCGTTTACGACGCTCACACGTTTCTTGCTCTTAACTGAAAAGCATTGGATGTTAGATGAATTGGTGTTTGTATCAGTTTCAGAAGCAGAGTTGAACTAGCAGTGGTCCGTAAATGAAGGAAACACCGTTATTTTGTTTGAGTACCTTCATGTTTCTGGCTCTAATAGAGACTCTAGAAAGTAAGACTTGCTTCGTGCTCTAAAGGAGAGTGTGTTTCATGTATGAGAACTGTGCTGTGTATTTCCCTTCAGAAATGGAGTTACCTCCCAGGCTCTGTATCTTCCTACAAGCAAGACATCTTTCCAGGTAAACTCAGTCACTTTTCAGCTCAAAGGAAGCTACATCGTTCACGAAGCTCACACGTTTCTTGCTCTTAACTGGAAAGCAGTGCATGTTAGAGGAACTGTGGTTTGTATCAGTTTCAGAAGAAGAGTTAAACTAGATATGGTCTGTACAGTAGGAAATACCGTTATTTTGTTGTGACCACAGTCAAGTTTCCTGCTGTATTAGAGACTCTCAGAAAGCAAGAGCGTGCTTCTTGCTCTAAAGCAGAGTGTGTTTCATGGATGAGAACTGTGCTGTGTGTTTCCCTTCGGAAATGGAGTTAAAACCCAGGCTCTGTGTCTTCCTACAATCAAGACATGTTTTCAGGTAAACTAAGTCACTTCTCAGCTCTATGGAAGCTACATCCTTCACAAAGCTCACAAGTTTCTCACTCTTAACTGGAAAGCATTGCATGTTAGAGGAACTGTGGTTTGTATCAGTTTCAGAAGAAGAGTTGAACTAGCAATGGTATGTATGCTTAGGAAATTCCATTATTAAGTTCTGACCACAGTCACGTTTCCTGCTCTATTAGAGACTCTTAGAAAGCAAGAGCGTGCTTCTTGCTCTAAAGCAGAGTGTGTTTCATGGATGAGAACTGTGCTGTGTGTTTCCCTTCAGAAATGGAGTTAAATTCCAGGCCCCGTGTCTTCCTACAAGCAAGAAATCATTTCAGGTAAACGCAGTCACTTTTCAGCTCAAATGAATATCAATAGTTTATGAAGCTCACACGTTTCGCGCTCTTAACTGAAAAGCATTGGATGTTAGATGACTTGTGGTTTGTATCAGTTTCAGAAGCAGAGTTGAACTAGCAATGGTCCCTATGTGTAGGAAATACCGTTCTTTTGTTCTGAGCTCACTCACATTTCCTGCTCTATTAGAGACTCTAGAAAGCAAGAGCATGCTTCCTGCTCTAAAGCCGAGTGTGTTTCATGGATGAGAACTGTGCTGTGTGTTTCCCTTCAGAAATGGAGTTAAATCCCAGGCTCTGTATCTTCCTACACGCAAGACATCTTTTCGGGTAAACTCAGTCACCTTTCAGCTCAAAGGAAGCTACATCGTTCACGAAGCTCACATGTTTATCGCTCTTAACTGGAAAGCATTGCATGTTAGAGGAACTGTGGTTTGTATCAGTTTCAGAAGAAGAGTTGACCTAGATATGGTCCATACGTGTAGGAAACACCGTTATTTTGTTCTGACCACAGTCACGTTTCATGTTGTATTAGAGACTCTTAGAAAGCAAGAGCGTGCTTCTTCCTCTAAAGCAGTGTGTGTTTCATGGATGAGAACTGTGCTGTGTCTTTCCCTTCAGAAATGGAGTTAAATTCCAGGCTCTGTGTCGTACTACAAGCAAGACATCATTTCAGGTAAACGCAGTCACTTTTCAGCTTAAATGAATATAAATCGTTTACGAAGATCACAAGTTTCTCACTCTTAACTGGAAAGCATTGTATGTTAGATGACTTGTGGTTTGTATCAGTTTCAGAAGCAGAGTTGAACTAGCAGTGGTCCGTATGTGTAGGAAACACCGTTCTTTTGTTCTGACCACACTCAAGTTTCCTGGTCTATTTAACTCTAGAAAGCAAGAGTGTGCTTCTTCCTGAACGCAGAGTGTGTTTCATCGTGAGAACTGTGTTGAGTGTTTCCCTTCAGAAATGGAGTAAAATCACAGGCTCTGTATCTTCCTACAAGCAAAACTTCGTTTCACATAAAGTTAGTCACGTTTCAGCTCAAACAAAGCTACAGTGTTCACGAAGCTCACAAGTTTCTTGCTCTGAACTGTAAAGCCTTTGATGTTAGTGGACCTGTGGTTTGTATAGGCTTCAGAAGCAGAGTTGAACTAGCAATGGTCCGTATGTGTAGGAAACTCCGTTCTTTTGTTCTGAGTACCCTCAAGTTTCTGGCTCCATTAGAGACTCTGGAAAGCAAGAGCATGCTTCTTGCTCTAAAGCAGAGTGTGTTTCATGGATGAGTACTGTGCTGTGTGTTTCCCATCAGAAATGGAGTTAAATTCAAGGCTCTGTGTCTTCCTATAAGCAAGATATCATTTCAGGTAAACGCAGTCACTTTTAAGCTCAAATGAATATAAATCGTTTACAAAGCTCACACGTTTCTTGCTCTTAGCTGAAAAGCATTGGATGTTAGATGACTTGTGGTTTATATCAGTTTCAGAAGCAGAGTTGAACTAGCAATGGTCCGTAAATGAAGGAAACACCGTTATTTTGTTTGAGCACTCTCATGTTTCTGGCTCTATTAGAGACTATAGAAAGTAAGAGCATGCTTCGTGCTCTAAAGCAGAGTGTGTTTCATGGATGAGAACTGTGCTGTGTGTTTCCCTTGAGAAATGGAGTTAAATCCCAGTCTCAGTATCTTCCTACAAGCATGACATCTTTTCAAGTAAACTCAGTAACTTTTCAGCTCAAAGGAAGCTACATCGTTCACGAAGCTCACACGTTTCTCGCTCTTAACTGGAAAGCATTGCGTGTTAGAGGAACTGTGGATTGTATCAGTTCCAGAAGAAGAGTTGACCTAGATATGGTCCGTACAGTAGGAAACACCATTATTTTGTTCTGACCACAGTCACGTTTCCTGCTGTATTAGAGACTCTCAGAAAGCAAGAGCGTGCTTCTTGCTCTAAAGCAGAGTGTGTTTCATGGATGAGAACTGTGCTGTGTGTTTCCCTTCAGAAAGGGAGTTAAATCCCAGGCTCTGTGTCTTCCTACAATCAAGACATGTTTTCAGGTAAACTAAGTCACTTCTCAGCTCTAAGGAAGCTACATTGTTCACGAAGCTCACAAGTTTCTCACTCTTAACTGGAAAGCATTGCATGTTAGAGGAACTGTGGTTTGTATCAGTTTCAGTAGAAGAGTTGACGTAGATATGGTCCATATGTTTAGGAAACTCCGTTATTTTGTTCTGACCACAGTTATGTTTCCTGCTCCATTAGACACTCTTAGAAAGCAAGAGCGTGCTACTTGCTCTAACGCAGAGTGTGTTTCATGGAGAGGAACTGTGCTTTGTGTTTCCCTTCAGAAATGGAGTTAAATCCCAGGCTCTGTGTCTTCCTACAAGCAAGACATCTTTTCCAGTAAACTCAGTCACTTTTCAGCTCAAAGGAAGCTACATCGTTCACGAAGCTCACACGTTTCTCGCTCGTAACTTGAAAGCATTGCATGTTAATGGAACTGTGTTTTGTATCAATTTCAGAAATAGACTTGACATAGATATGGTCCGTATGTGTAGGAAACACCGTTATTTTGTTCTTACAACAGTCACGTTTCCTGCTGTATTAGAGACACTTTAAAAGCAAGAACGTGCTTCTTGCTCTAAAGTAGAGTGTGTTTCATGGATGAGAACTGTGCTGTGTGTTTCCCTTCAGAAATGGAGTTAAATTCCAGGCTCTGTGTTTTCCTACCAGCAAGACATCTTTTCAGGTAAACTCAGTCACTTTTCAGCTTAAATGAATATAAATTGTTTACGAAGCTCACACGTTTCTTGCTCTTAGCAGAAAAGCATTGGATGTTAGATGACTTGTGGTTTCTATCAGTTTCAGAAGCAGAGTTGAACTAGCAATGGTCCGTAAATGAAGGAAACACCGTTATTTTGTTTGAGCTCACTCACGTTTCCTGCTCTATTAGGGACTATAGAAAGTAGGAGCATGCTTCATGCTCTAAAGCAGAGTGTGTTTCATGGATGAGAACTGTGCTGTTTGTTTCCCTTCAGAAATGGAGTTACATCCCAGGCTCTGTATCTTCCTGCAAGCAAGACATCATTTCACGTAAACTCAGTCACCTTGCACTCAAACAAAGCTACATCGTTCACATAGTTCACACGTTTCTTGCTCTTAACTGTAAATCATTGGATGTTAGAGGACCTGTGGTTTGTATCAGTTTCAGAAGAAGAGTTGACCTAGATATGGTCTGTAAGTGTAGGAAAAACCGTTATTTTGTTCTGACCACAGTCACATTTCCTGCTGTATTAGAGACTCTTAGAAAGCAAGAGCGTGCTTCTTGCTCTAATGCAGAGTGTGTTTCATGGATGAGAACTCTTCTGTGTATTTCCCTTCAGAAATGGAGTTAAATTCCAGAATCCGTGACTTCCTACAAGCAAGACATCATTTCAGGTAAACGCAGTCACTTTTCAGCTCAAATGAATATAAATCGTTTACAAAGGTCACACGTTTCTTGCTCTTAATTGAAAAGCATTGGATGTTAGATGACTTGTGGTTCGTATCCATTTCAAAAGCACAGTTTAACTAGCAATGGTCCGTATGTGTAGGAAACACCGTTCTTTTGTTCTAGGCACACTCACGTTTCCTGCTCTATTAGAGACTCTAGAAAGCAAGAGCGTGCATCTTCATATAAGCAGAGTATCTTTCATTGTGAGTACTGTGCTGTGTGTTTCCCTTCAGAAATGGAGTTAAATCACAGGTTCTGTATCTTCCTACAAGCAAGACTTCTTTTCACGTAAACTCAGTCACCTTTCAGCTCAAAGAAAGCTACATCGTTCACGTAGCTCACACGTTACTTGCTCTTACCTGTGAAGCATTGGATGTTAGAGGACCTGTGGTTTGTATCATTTTCAGAAGCAGAGTTGAACTCGCAATGGTCTGTATGTGTAGGAAACACCGTTCTTTTGTTCTGAGTACCCTCATGTTTCTGGCTCTATTAGAGACTCTGGAAAGAGAGGCATGCTTCTTGCTCTAAAGCAGAGTGTGTTTAATGGATGAGTACTGTGCTGTGTGTTTCCCTTCAGAAATGGAGTTAAATTCCAGGCTCTGTGTATTCCTACAAGCAAGACATCTTTTTAGGTAAACTCAGTAACTATTCACCTAAAAGGAAGCTACATCGTTCACGAAGATCACACGTTTCTCGCTCTGAACTGGAAAGCATGGCATGATAGAGGAACTGTGGTTTGTATCAGTTTCAGAAGAAGAGTTGACCTAGATATGGTCCGTATGTGTAGGGAACACCGTTCTTTTGTTCAGACCACAGTCACGTTTCCTGCTCTATTAGAGACTCTTAGAAAGCAAGAGCATGCTTCTTGCTCTAAAGCAGAGTGTGTTTCATGGATGAGAACTGTGCTGTGATTTTCCCTTCAGAAATGGAGTTAAATCCCAAGCTCTGTATCTTCCTACAAGCAAGACATCATTTCAGGTAAACGCAGTCACTTTTCAGCTCAAATGAATATAAATCGTTTACAAAGCTCACACGTTTCTTGCTCTTAACTGAAAAGCATTGGATGTTAGATGACTTGTAGTTCGTATCCATTTCAGAAGCAGAGTTTAACTAGCAATGGTCCGTATGTGTAGGAAACACCGTTCTTTTCTTCAGAATACCCTCAAGCTTCTGGCTGTATTAGAGACTCTAGAAAGGAAGAGCATGCTTTGTGCTCTATAGCAGAGTGTGTTTCATCGTGAGAACTGTGCTGTGTGTTTCCCTTCAGAAATGGAGTTAAATCACTGGCTCTGTATCTTCCTACAAGCAAGACTTCGTTTAACGTAAACTCAGCCACCTTTCAGCTCAAACAAAGCAATATCGTTCACATAGATCACATGTTTCTTGCTCTTAACTGTAAAGCATTGGATGTTAGAAGACCTGTGGTTTGTATCAGTTTCAGAAGCAGAGTTGAACTAACAGTGGTCCGTATGTGTAGGAAACACCGTTCTTTTGTTCTAGGCACACTCACGTTTCCTGCTCTATTAGAGACTCTAGAAAGCAAGAGCGTGTATCTTCATATAAGCAGAGTATCTTTCATCGTGAGTACTGTGCTGTGTGTTTCCCTTCAGAAATGGAGTTAAATCACAGGCTCTGTATCTTCCTACAAGCAAGACTTCCTTTCACGTAAACTCTGTCACCTTTCAGCTCAAACAAAGCTACATCATTCACGTAGCTCACACGTTACTTGCTCTTACCTGTGAAGCATTGGATGTTAGAGGACCTGTGGTTTGTATCATTTCAGAAGCAGAGTTGAACTCGCAATGGTCTGTATGTGTAGGAAACACCGTTCTTTTGTTCTGACTACCCTCATGTTTCTGGCTCTATTAGAGACTCTGGAAAGAAAGGGCATTCTTCTTGCTCTAAAGCAGAGTGTGTTTAATGGATGAGAACTGCGCTGTGTGTATCCCTTCAGAAATGGAGTTAAATCCCAGTCTCTGTGTTTTCCTACAAGCAAGACATCATTTCAGGTAAACGCAGTCACTTTTCAGCTCAAATGAATATAAATCGTTTACAAAGGTCACACGTTTCTTGCTCTTAACTGAAAAGCATTGGATGTTAGATGACTTGTGGTTCGTATCCGTTTCAAAAGCAGAGTTTAATTAGCAATGGTCCGTATGTGTAGGAAACACCGTTCTTTTGTTCTAGGCACACTCACGTTTCCTGCTCTATTAGAGACTCTAGAAAGCAAGAGCGTGCATCTTCATATCAGCAGAGTATCTTTCATTGTGAGTACTGTGCTGTGTGTTTCCCTTCAGAAATGGAGTTAAATCACAGGTTCTGTATCTTCCTACAAGCAAGACTTCTTTTCACGTAAACTCAGTCACCTTTCAGCTCAAAGAAAGCTACATCGTTCACGTAGCTCACACGTTACTTGCTCTTACCTGTGAAGCATTGGATGTTAGAGGACCTGTGGTTTGTAGCATTTTCAGAAGCAGAGTTGAACTCGCAATGGTCTGTATGTGTAGGAAACACCGTTCTTTTGTTCTGAGTACCCTCATGTTTCTGGCTCTATTAGAGACTCTGGAAAGAAAGGCATGCTTCTTGCTCTAAAGCAGAGTGTGTTTAATGGATGAGTACTGTGCTGTGTGTTTCCCTTCAGAAATGGAGTTAAATTCCAGGCTCTGTGTATTCCTACAAGCAAGACATCTTTTCAGGTAAACTCAGTAACTATTCACCTAAAAGGATGCTACATCGTTCACGAAGATCACACGTTTCTCGCTCTGAACTGGAAAGCATGGCATGATAGAGGAACTGTGGTTTGTATCAGTTTCAGAAGAAGAGTTGACCTAGATATGGTCCGTATGTGTAGGGAACACCGTTCTTTTGTTCTGACCACAGTCACGTTTCCTGCTGTATTAGAGACTCTTAGAAAGCAAGTGCGTGATTCTTGCTCTAAAGCAGAGTGTGTTTCATGGATGAGAACTCTTCTGTGTTTTTCCCTTCAGAAATGGAGTTAAATTTCAGAATCTGTGTCTTCCTACAAGCAAGACATCATTTCAGGTAAACGCAGTCAAATTGCAGCACTAATGAATGTAAATCGTTTATGAAGCTCACACGTTTTTTGCTCTTAACTGAAAAGCATTGGATGTTAGATGACTTGTGGTTTGTATCCGTTTCAGAAGCAGAGTTTAACTAGCAATGGTCCATATGTGTAGGAAATACCGTTCTTTTCTTCAGAGTACCCTCAAGCTTCTGGCTCTATTAGAGACTCTAGAAAGGAAGAGCATGCTTTGTGCTCTATATCAGAGTGTGTTTCAACGTGAGAACTGTGCTGTGTGTTTCCCTACAGAAATGGAGTTAAATCACTGGCTCTGTATCTTCCTACAAGCAAGACTTCGTTTAACGTAAACTCAGCCACCTTTCAGCTCAAACAAAGCTATATCGTTCACGTAGATCACATGTTTCTTGCTCTTAACTGTAAAGCATTGGATGTTAGAGGACCTGTGGTTTGTATCAGTTTCAGAAGCAGAGTTGAACTAGCAATGGTCCGTATGTGTAGGAAACACCGTTCTTTTGTTCTGAGTACCCTCAAGTTTCTGTTTTTTTAGAGACTCTGGAAAGCAAGAGCATGCTTCTTGCTCTAAGGCAGATTGTGTTTCATGGATGAAGACTGTGCTGTATGTTTGCCTCAGAAATGGAGATTACTCCCAGGCTCTGTGTATTCCTACAAGCAAGACATCTTCTCAGGTAAACTTAGACACTTTTCAGCTCAAAGGAAGCTACATCGTTCACAAAACTTACACGTTTCTCGCTCTTAACTGGAAAGCATTGCATGTTTCAGGAACTGTGGTTTGTATCAGGTTCAGAAGAAGAGTTGACCTAGATATGGTCCCTATGTGTACGAAACACCGTTATTTTGTTCTGACCACAGTCACGTTTCCTGCTGTATTAGAGACACTTTAAAAGCAAGAGCGTGCTTCTTGCTCTAAAGTAGAGTGTGTTTCATGGATGAGAACTGTGCTGTGTGTTTCCCTTCAGAAATGGAGTTAAATTCCAGGCTCTGTGTCTTCCTTGCAAGACATCTTTTCTAGTAAACTCAGTCACTTTTCAGCTTAAATGAATATAAATTGTTTACGAAGCTCACACGTTTCTTGCTCTTAGCAGAAAAGCATTGGATGTTAGATGACTTGTGGTTTGTATCAGTTTCAGAAGCAGAGTTGAACTAGCAATGGTCCGTAAATGAAGGAAACACCGTTATTTTGTTTGAGCTCACTCACGTTTCCTGCTCTATTAGAGACTATAGAAAGTAGGAGCATGCTTCATGCTCTAAAGCAGAGTGTGTTTCATGGATGAGAACTGTGCTGTTTGTTTCCCTTCAGAAATGGAGTTACATCCCAGGCTCTGTATCTTCCTGCAAGCAAGACATCTTTTCAGGTAAACTCAGTCACTTTACAGCTCAAAGGAAGCTACATCGTTCACGAAGCTCACACGTTTCTCGCTCTTAACTGAAAAGCATTGGATGTTAGATGACTTGTGGTTTGTATCAGTTTCAGAAGCAGAGTTTAACTAGCAATGGTCCGTATGTATAGGAAACACCGTTCTTTTCTTCAGAATACCCTCAAGCTTCTGGCTCTATTAGAGACTCTAGAAAGGAAGAGCATGCTTTGTGCTCTATAGCAGAGTGTGTTTCATCGTGAGAACTGTGCTGTGTGTTTCCCCTCAGAAATTGAGTTAAATCACTGGCTCTGTATCTTCCTACAAGCAAGATTTCATTTAACGTAAACTCAGCCACCTTTCAGCTCAAACAAAGCTATATCGTTCATGTAGATCACATGTATCTTGCTCTTAACTGTAAACCATTGGATGTTAGAGGACCTGTGGTTTGTATCAGTTTCAGAAGCAGAGTTGAACTAGCAATGGTCCGTATGTGTAGGAAACACCGTTATTTTGTTCAGAGTACCCTCAATTTTCTGTATTTTTAGAGACTCTGGAAAGCAAGAGCATGCTTCTTGCTCTAAAGCAGAGTGTGTTTCATGGATGAGAACTGTGCTTTGTGTTTCCCTTCAGAAATGGAATTAAATTCCAGGTTCTGTGTCTTCCTACAAGCAAGACATCATTTCAGGTAAACTCAGTCACTTTTCAGCTCAAATGAATATAAATCGTTTACGAAGATCACACGTTTCTCGCTCTTAACTGAAAAGCATTGGATGTTAGATGACTTGTGGTTTGTATCAGTTTCAGGAGCAGAGTTGAACTAGCTATGGTCCGTATGTGTAGGAAATACCGTTCTTTTGTTCTGAGCTCACTCACGTTTCTTGCTCTATTAGAGACTCTAGAAAGCAAGAGCATGCTTCTTCCTATACGCAGAGTGTGTTTCCTCGTGAGAACTGTGCTGTGTGTTTCCCTTCAGAAAGGGAGTTAAATCACAGGCTCTGTATCTTCCTACAATCAAGACTTCATTTCACGTAAACTCAGTCACCTTGCACTCAAACAAAGCTACATCGTTCACATAGTTCACACGTTTCTTGCTCTTAACTGTAAATCATTGGATGTTAGAGGACCTGTGGTTTGTATCAGTTTCAGAAGAAGAGTTGACCTAGATATGGTCTGTAATTGTAGGAAAAAGCGTTATTTTTTTCTAACCACAGTCACGTTTCCTGCTGTATTAGAGACTCTTAGAAAGCAAGAGCGTGCTTCTTGCTCTAATGCAGAGTGTGTTTCATGGATGAGAACTCTTCTGTGTATTTCCCTTCAGAAATGGAGTTAAATTCCAGAATCCGTGACTTCCTACAAGCAAGACATCATTTCAGATAAACGCAGTCAAAGTGCAGCTCTAATGAATGTATATCGTTTATAAGCTCATTCGTTTCTTGCTCTTAACTGAAAAGCATTGGATGTTAGATGACTTGTTGTTTGTATCAGTTTCAGGAGCAGAGTGGAACTAACAGTGGTCCGTATGTGTAGGGAAACCGTTCTTTTGTTCTGGGCACACTCACTTTTCCTGCTCTATTAGAGACTCTAGAAAGCAAGAGCATGCTTCTTCCTATACCCAGAGTGTGTTTCATCGTGAGTACTGTGCTGTGTGTTTCCCTTCAGAAATGGAGTTAAATTCCAGGCTCTGTGTATTCCTACAAGCAAGACATCTTTTCAGGTAAACTCAGTCACTATTGACCTCAAAGGAAGCTACATCGTTCACGAAGCTCACACGTTTCTCGCTCTTAACTGGAAAGCATGGCATGTTAGAGGAACTGTGGTTTGTATCAGTTTCAGAAGAAGAGTTGACCTAGATATGGTCCGTATGTGTAGGAAACACCGTTATTTTGTTCAGACCACAGTCACGTTTCCTGCTCTATTAGAGACTCTTAGAAAGCAAGAGCATGCTTCTTGCTCTAAAGCAGAGTGTGTTTCATGGATGAGAACTGTGCTGTGTTTTTCCCTTCAGAAATGGAGTTAAATCCCAAGCTCTGTATCTTCCTACAAGCAAGACATCATTTCAGGTAAACGCAGTCACTTTTCAGCTCAAATGAATATAAATCGTTTACAAAGCTCACACGTTTCTTGCTCTTAACTGAAAAGCATTGGATGTTAGATGACTTGTAGTTCGTATCCATTTCAGAAGCAGAGTTTAACTAGCAATGGTCCGTATGTGTAGGAAACACCGTTCTTTTCTTCAGAATACCCTCAAGCGTCTGGCTCTATTAGAGTCTCTAGACAGGAAGAGCATGCTTTG
Source organism: Onychomys leucogaster (assembly GCA_949786385.1). NCBI lineage: Eukaryota > Metazoa > Chordata > Mammalia > Rodentia > Cricetidae > Onychomys > Onychomys leucogaster. The sequence goes on from CATKUP010000061.1 coordinate 681,831, forward strand.
TGCTCTATAGCAGAGTGTGTTTCATCGTGAGAACTGTGCTGTGTGTTTCCCTTCAGAAATTGAGTTAAATCACTGGCTCTGTATCTTCCTACAAGCAAGACTTCGTTTAACGTAAACTCAGCCACCTTTCAGCTCAAACAAAGCTATATCGTTCACATAGGTCACATGTTTCTTGCTCTTAACTGTAAAGCATTGGATGTTAGAAGACCTGTGGTTTGTATCAGTTTCAGAAGCAGAGTTGAACTAACAGTGGTCCGTATGTGTAGTAAACACCGTTCTTTTGTTCTAGGCACATTCACGTTTCCTGCTCTATTAGAGACTCTAGAAAGAAAGAGCGTGCATCTTCATATAAGCAGAGTATCTTTCATCGTGAGTACTTTGCTGTGTGTTTCCCTTCAGAAATGGAGTTAAATCACAGGCTCTGTATCTTCCTACAAGCAAGATTTCCTTTCACGTAAACTCAGTCACCTTTCAGCTCAAACAAAGCTACATCATTCACGTAGCTCACACGTTAATTGCTCTTACCTGTGAAGCATTGGATGTTAGAGGACCTGTGGTTTGTATCATTTTCAGAAGCAGAGTTGAACTCGCAATGGTCTGTATGTGTAGGAAACACCGTTCTTTTGTTCTGAGTACCCTCATGTTTCTGGCTCTATTAGAGACTCTGGAAAGAAAGGGCATTCTTCTTGCTCTAAAGCAGAGTGTGTTTAATGGATGAGAACTGCGCTGTGTGTATCCCTTCAGAAATGGAGTTAAATCCCAGTCTCTCTGTTTTCCTACAAGCAAGACATCATTTCAGGTAAACGCAGTCACTTTTCAGCTCAAATGAATATAAATCGTTTACAAAGCTCACACGTTTCTTGCTCTTAACTGAAAAGCATTGGATGTTAGATGACTTGTGGTTCGTAATCCGTTTCAAAAGCAGAGTTTAACTAGCAATGGTCCGTATGTGTAGGAAACACCGTTCTGTTGTTCTAGGCACACTCACGTTTCCTGCTCTATTAGAGACTCTAGAAAGCAAGAGCGTGCATCTTCATATAAGCAGAGTATCTTTCATTGTGAGTACTGTGCTGTGTGTTTCCCTTCAGAAATGGAGTGATATTCCAGGCTCTGTATCTTCCTACAAGCAAGACTTCGTTTCAGGTTAACGCAGTCCCTTTTCATCTCGAACAAAGCTACATCGTTCACAAAGCCCACAAGATTCTCTCTCTAACTGAAAAGCATTGGATGTTAGAGGTCGTGTGCTTTCTATCAGTTTAAGAAGCAGATTTGAACTAGATTTGGTCTACATGTGTAGGAAACACAGTTCTTTTGTTCTGAGCCCACTAACGTTTCCTGCTATATTAGAGATTCTAGAAGCAAGAGCGTGCTGCTTGCTCTAAAGCAGAGTGTGTTTCATGAATGAGAACTGTGCTGTGTTTTTCCCTTCAGAAATGGAGATAAATGCCAGTCTCTTTGTCTTCCTAACAAGCAAGACTTCTTTTCAGGTAAACACATTCACTTTTTGGCTCAAACGAAGGTAAATCGTTCACGAATCTCACACGTTAATCACTCTTAACTGAAAAGCATTGGATGTTAGAGGACCTGTGGTTTGTATCAGTTTCAGGAGCAGAGTTGACCTAGATGTGGTCCGTGCATGTAGGACACACAGTTCTTTTGTCCTTAGCAAACTCACGTTTCCTGCCATCTTGGAGACTCTACAATGCATGAGCATGCTTCTTGCTCTAAAGCAGAGTAAGTTTCATTGATGAGAACTGTGCGGTGTGTTTCCCTTCAGAAATGGAGAGAAACCAGGCTCTGTATCTTCCTACAAGCAAGAATTATTTTCTGGTAAACACAGTCACTTTTCTGTTCAAACGAAGCTAAATCGTTCACGAATCACACACAATAATCACTCTTACCTGAAAAGCATTGGATGTTAGAGGACCTGTGGTTTGTATCAGTTTCAGGAGCAGAGTTGACCTAGACATGGTCTGTACGTGTAGGATGCACAGTTCTTTTGTTCTTAGCACACTCATGTTTCTTGCTGTCTTAGAGACTCTAGAGTGCATTAGCATGCTTCTTTCTCTAAAGCAGAGTATGATTCATTGACGAGAACTGTGCTGTGTGTTTCCCTTCAGAAATGGAGTGAAATCCCAGGGTCTGTATCTTCCTACAAGCAAGACTTCTTTTCTGGTAAACACAGTCACTTTTCAGGTCAAACGAAGATACATCGTTCACTAAGCTCACACGTTTGTCTCTCTTCCCTGAAAAGAGTTGGATATTAGAGGACCTGTGGTTTGTATCAGTTTCAGAGAAGAGTTGAACTAGATATGGTCCATATCTGAAGGAAACACAGTTCTTTTGTTCGGTGCACACTCCCTTTTCCTGCTGTATTAGAGAATCTTGAATGCATGAGCATGCTTCTTGCTCTAAAGCAGAGTGTATTCCATGGATGAGAAATGTTTTGTGTGTTTCCTTTAGAAATGGAGTTAAATCCCAGGTTCTGTGTCTTCCTACAAGCAAGAAATCGTTTCAGGTAAATGCAGTCCCTTTTCAGCTCCAACGGAGCTATATCATCCACGAAGCAACCCTGTTTCAGGCTCTTAATTGAAAAGCATTGGATGTTAGAGGACCAGTGGTTTGTATCAGTTTCAGAAGCAGAGTTGAACTAGATATGGTCCGTATGTGTAGGACACACAGTTCTTTTTTTCTGAGCACACTCATGTTTCCTGCTGTATTAGAGACTATTAGAAAGCAAGAGCATACTTATTGTTCTAAAGCAGAGTGTGTTTCATGGATGAGAACTGTGCTGTGTATTTCCCTTCAGAAATTGCGTTAAATTCCAGGCTCTGTGTCTTCCTACAAGCAAGACATCATTTCAGGTAAAAGGAGTCACTTTTCAGGTCAAATGAATATAAATCATTTAAGAAGCTCACTCGTTTCTCGCTCTTAAATGAAAAGCATAGGATGTTAGATGACTTGTGGTTTGTATCAGTTTCAGAAGCAGAGTTGAACTAGCAATGGTCCGCATGTGTAGGAAACCACGTTCTTTTGTTCTGAGCACACTTTCAAGTTTCTGGCTCTATTGGATACTCTAGAAAGCAAGAGCATGCTTCTTGCTCTAAAGCAGAGTGTGTTCGATGGATGAGAACTGTGTTGCGTGTTTCCCTTCAGAAATGGAGGTAAATCCCAGGTCTGTGTCTTCCTACAAGAAAGACATCTTTTCAGGTAAACACAGTCACTTTTCAGCTCTAATGAAGCTAAATCGTTCACGTATCTCACACGATAATCACTCTTAACTGAAAAGCATTGGATGTTAGAGGACCTGTGGTTTGTATCAGTTTCAGGAGCAGAGTTGACCTAGATATGGTCCGTACCTTTAGGAAACCCAGTTCTTTTGTTCTTAGCACACTCAAGTTTCCTGCCGTCTTGGGGACTCTACAATGCATGAGCATGCTTCTTGCTCTAAAGCAGAGTAAGTTTCATTGATGAGAATTGTGCGTTGTGTTTCCTTTCAGAAATGGAGTGAAATCCCAGGCTCTGTATCTTCCTACAAGCAAGAATTCTTTTCTGGTAAACACAGTCACTATACAGGTCAAACGAAGCTACATCGTTCATGAAGCTCACATGTTTCTCACTCTTACCTGAAAAGCATTGGATGTTAGAGGACCTGTGGTTTGTTTCAGTTTCAGATGAAAAGTTGAACTAGATATGGTCTGCATGTGTAGGAAACACCGTTCTTTTGTTCTGAGCATACTCATGTTACCTGCTGTATTAGAGACTCTAGAAAGCAAGAGCGTGTTTCTTGCTCTAAAGCAGAGTGTGTTCCATGGATGAGAACTGTGCTGTGTGTTAGTCTAAAAAAGTGGAGTTAAATCCCAGGCTCTGTGTCTTTATCAAGGCCAGACTTCGTTTCAGGTAAACACAGTCACTTTTCAGAACAAATGAAGCTACATCATTCACGAAGGTCACATGTTTCTGCTTCTTAACTTAAAGGCATTGGATGTTAGAGGACCTGTGGTTTGTATCAGTTTCAGAATCAGAGTTGAACTAGATATTTTCTGCATGTGTAGGAAACACAGTTCTTTTATTCAGAGCACACTCACTATTCCTGCTGTATTAGCGACTCTAGAAAGCAAGAGCTTGCCTCTTGCTCTAAAGCAGAGTGTGTTCCATGGATGAGAACTGTCCTGCGTGTTTCCCTTACGAAATGGAGTTAAATCCCAGGTTCTGTGTCTTCCTACAAGCAAGAATTCGTTTCAGGTAAACACAGTCACTTTTCAGCTCAAAGAAGCTAAATCGTTTACGAATCTCACACGATAATCACTCTTTAATGAAAAGCATTGGATGTTAGATGACTTGTGATTTGTATCAGTTTCAGAAGCAGAGTTTAACTAGCAATGGTCCGTATGTGTAGGAAACACCGTTCTTTTCTTAAGAATACCCTCAAGCTTCTGGCTCTATTAGAGACTCTAGAAAGGAAGAGCATGCTTTGTGCTCTATAGCAGAGTGTGTTTCATCGTGAGAACTGTGCTGTGTGTTTCCCTTCAGAAATGGAGTTAAATCACTGGCTCTGTATCTTCCTACAAGCAAGACTTCGTTTAACGTAAACTCAGCCACCTTTCAGCTCAAACAAAGCTATATCGTTCATGTAGATCACATGTTTCTTGCTCTTAACTGTAAAGCATTGGATGTTAGAGGACCTGTGGTTTGTATCAGTTTCAGAAGCAGAGTTGAACTAGCAATGGTCAGTATGTGTAGGAAACACCGTTATTTTGTTCAGAGTACCCTCAAGTTTCTGTATTTTTAGAGACTCTGGAAAGCAAGAGCATGCTTCTTGCTCTAAAGCAGAGTGTGTTTCATGGATGAGAACTGTGCTTTTTGTTTCCCTTCAGAAATGGAGTTAAATCCCAGGCTCCTTGTCTTCCTACAAGGAAGACATCTTTTCAGGTAAACTCAGTCACTGTTCACCTCAAAGGAAGCAACATCGTTCACGAAGCTCACACGTTTCTCGCTCTTAACTTGAAAGCATTGCATGTTAATGGAACTGTGCTTTGTATCAGTTGCAGAAGAAAGGTATACCTAGATATGGTCCGTATGTGTAGGAAACACCGTTATTTTGTTCTGACCACAGTCATGTTTCCTGCTGTATTAGGGACACTTAGAAAGCAAGAGCGTGCTTCTTGCTCTAAAGCAGAGTTTGTTTCATGGATGAGAACTGTGCTGCGTGTTTCCCTTCTGATAAGGAGTTAAATTCCAGGTTCTGTGTCTTCCTACAAGCAAGACATCATTTCAGGTAAACTCAGTCACTTTTCAGCTCAAATGAATATAAATCGTTTACAAAGATCACACGTTTCTCGCTCTTAACTGAAAAGCATTGGATGTTAGATGACTTGTGGTTTGTATCAGTTTCAGGAGCAGAGTCGAACTAGCTATGGTCCGTATGTGTAGGAAATACCGTTCTTTTGTTCTGAGCCCACTCACGTTTCTTGCTCTATTAGAGACTCTAGAAAGCAAGAGCATGCTTCTTCCTATACCCAGAGTGTGTTTCATCGTGAGAACTGTGCTGTGTGTTTCCCTTCAGAAATGGAGTTAAATCACAGGCTCTGTATCTTCCTACAAGCAAGACTTCTTTTCACGTAAACTCAGTCACCTTTCAGCTCAAAGAAAGCTACATCGTTCACGTAGCTCACACGTTACTTGCTCTTACCTGTGAAGCATTGGATGTTAGAGGACCTGTGGTTTGTATCATTTTCAGAAGCAGAGTTGAACTCGCAATGGTCTGTATGTGTAGGAAACACCGTTCTTTTGTTCTGAGTACCCTCATGTTTCTGGCTCTATTAGAGAGTCTGGAAAGAAAGGGCATTCTTCTTGCTCTAAAGCAGAGTGTGTTTAATGGATGAGTACTGTGCTGTGTGTTTCCCTTCAGAAATGGAGTTAAATTCCAGGCTCTGTGTATTCCTACAAGCAAGATATCTTTTCAGGTAAACTCAGTAACTATTCACCTAAAAGGAAGCTACATCGTTCACGAAGATCACACGTTTCTCGCTCTGAACTGGAAAGCATAGCATGATAGAGGAACTGTGGTTTGTATCAGTTTCAGAAGAAGAGTTGACCTAGATATGGTCCGTATGTGTAGGGAACACCGTTCTTTTGTTCAGACCACAGTCACGTTTCCTGCTCTATTAGAGACTCTTAGAAAGCAAGAGCATGCTTCTTGCTCTAAAGCAGAGTGTGTTTCATGGATGAGAACTGTGCTGTGATTTTCCCTTCAGAAATGGAGTTAAATCCCAAGCTCTGTATCTTCCTACAAGCAAGACATCATTTCAGGTAAACGCAGTCACTTTTCAGCTCAAATGAATATAAATCGTTTACAAAGCTCACACGTTTCTTGCTCTTAACTGAAAAGCATTGGATGTTAGATGACTTGTAGTTCGTATCCATTTCAGAAGCAGAGTTTAACTAGCAATGGTCCGTATGTGTAGGAAACACCGTTCTTTTCTTCAGAATACCCTCAAGCTTCTGGCTGTATTAGAGACTCTAGAAAGGAAGAGCATGCTTTGTGCTCTATAGCAGAGTGTGTTTCATCGTGAGAACTGTGCTGTGTGTTCCCCTTCAGAAATTGAGTTAAATCACTGGCTCTGTATCTTCCTACAAGCAAGACTTCGTTTAACGTAAACTCAGCCACCTTTCAGCTCAAACAAAGCAATATCGTTCACATAGATCACATGTTTCTTGCTCTTAACTGTAAAGCATTGGATGTTAGAAGACCTGTGGTTTGTATCAGTTTCAGAAGCAGAGTTGAACTAACAGTGGTCCGTATGTGTAGGAAACACCGTTCTTTTGTTCTAGGCACACTCACGTTTCCTGCTCTATTAGAGACTCTAGAAAGCAAGAGCGTGCATCTTCATATAAGCAGAGTATCTTTCATCGTGAGTACTGTGCTGTGTGTTTCCCTTCAGAAATGGAGTTAAATCACAGGCTCTGTATCTTCCTACAAGCAAGACCTCCTTTCACGTAAACTCTGTCACCTTTCACCTCAAACAAAGCTACATCATTCACGTAGCTCACACGTTACTTGCTCTTACCTGTGAAGCATTGGATGTTAGAGGACCTGTGGTTTGTATCATTTTCAGAAGCAGAGTTGAACTCGCAATGGTCTGTATGTGTAGGAAACACCGTTCTTTTGTTCTGAGTACCCTCATGTTTCTGGCTCTATTAGAGACTCTGGAAAGAAAGGGCATTCTTCTTGCTCTAAAGCAGAGTGTGTTTAATGGATGAGAACTGCGCTGTGTGTATCCCTTCAGAAATGGAGTTAAATCCCAGTCTCTCTGTTTTCCTACAAGCAAGACATCATTTCAGGTAAACGCAGTCACTTTTCAGCTCAAATGAATATAAATCGTTTACAAAGGTCACACGTTTCTTGCTCTTAATTGAAAAGCATTGGATGTTAGATGACTTGTGGTTCGTATCCGTTTCAAAAGCAGAGTTTAACTAGCAATGGTCCGTATGTGTAGGAAACACCGTTCTTTTGTTCTAGGCACACTCACGTTTCCTGCTCTATTAGAGACTCTAGAAAGCAAGAGCGTGCATCTTCATATAAGCAGAGTATCTTTCATTGTGAGTACTGTGCTGTGTGTTTCCCTTCAGAAATGGAGTTAAATTACAGGTTCTGTATCTTCCTACAAGCAAGACTTCTTTTCACGTAAACTCAGTCACCTTTCAGCTCAAATGAATATAAATCGTTTACAAAGCTCACACGTTTCTTGCTCTTAACTGAAAAGCATTGGATGTTAGATGACTTGTAGTTCGTATCCATTTCAGAAGCACAGTTTAACTAGCAATGGTCCGTATGTGTAGGAAACACCGTTCTTTTGTTCCGAGTACCCTCATGTTTCTGGCTCTATTAGAGACTCTGGAAAGAAAGGCATGCTTCTTGCTCTAAAGCAGAGTGTGTTTAATGGATGAGTACTGTGCTGTGTGTTTCCCTTCAGAAATGGAGTTAAATTCCAGGCTCTGTGTATTCCTACAAGCAAGACATCTTTTCAGGTAAACTCAGTAACTATTCACCTAAAAGGAAGCTACATCGTTCACGAAGATCACACGTTTCTCGCTCTGAACTGGAAAGCATGGCATGATAGAGGAACTGTGGTTTGTATCAGTTTCAGAAGAAGAGTTGACCTAGATATGGTCCGTATGTGTAGGGAACACCGTTATTTTGTTCAGACCACAGTCACGTTTCCTGATAGAGACTCTTAGAAAGCAAGAGCATGCTTCTTGCTCTAAAGCAGAGTGTGTTTCATGGATGAGAACTGTGCTGTGATTTTCCCTTCAGAAATGGAGTTAAATCCCAAGCTCTGTGTTTTCCTACAAGCAAGACATCATTTCAGGTAAACGCAGTCACTTTTCAGCTCAAATGAATATAAATCGTTTACAAAGGTCACACGTTTCTTGCTCTTAACTGAAAAGCATTGGATGTTAGATGACTTGTGGTTCGTATCCGTTTCAAAAGCAGAGTTTAATTAGCAATGGTCCGTATGTGTAGGAAACACCGTTCTTTTGTTCTAGGCACACTCACGTTTCCTGCTCTATTAGAGACTCTAGAAAGCAAGAGCGTGCATCTTCATATAAGCAGAGTATCTTTCATTGTGAGTACTGTGCTGTGTGTTTCCCTTCAGAAATGGAGTTAAATCACAGGTTCTGTATCTTCCTACAAGCAAGACTTCTTTTCACGTAAACTCAGTCACCTTTCAGCTCAAAGAAAGCTACATCGTTCACGTAGCTCACACGTTACTTGCTCTTACCTGTGAAGCATTGGATGTTAGAGGACCTGTGGTTTGTATCATTTTCAGAAGCAGAGTTGAACTCGCAATGGTCTGTATGTGTAGGAAACACCGTTCTTTTGTTCTGAGTACCCTCATGTTTCTGGCTCTATTAGAGACTCTGGAAAGAAAGGCATGCTTCTTGCTCTAAAGCAGAGTGTGTTTAATGGATGAGTACTGTGCTGTGTGTTTCCCTTCAGAAATGGAGTTAAATTCCAGGCTCTGTGTATTCCTACAAGCAAGACATCTTTTCAGGTAAACTCAGTAACTATTCACCTAAAAGGAAGCTACATCGTTCACGATGATCACATGTTTCTCGCTCTGAACTGGAAAGCATGGCATGATAGAGGAACTGTGGTTTGTATCAGTTTCAGAAGAAGAGTTGACCTAGATATGGTCCGTATGTGTAGGGAACACCGTTCTTTTGTTCTGACCACAGTCACGTTTCCTGCTGTATTAGAGACTCTTAGAAAGCAAGTGCGTGATTCTTGCTCTAAAGCAGAGTGTGTTTCATGGATGAGAACTCTTCTGTGTTTTTCCCTTCAGAAATGGAGTTAAATTCCAGAATCTGTGTCTTCCTACAAGCAAGACATCATTTCAGGTAAACGCAGTCAAATTGCAGCACTAATGAATGTAAATCGTTTATGAAGCTCACACGTTTTTTGCTCTTAACTGAAAAGCATTGGATGTTAGATGACTTGTGGTTTGTATCCGTTTCAGAAGCAGAGTTTAACTAGCAATGGTCCATATGTGTAGGAAATACCGTTCTTTTCTTCAGAGTACCCTCAAGCTTCTGGCTCTATTAGAGACTCTAGAAAGGAAGAGCATGCTTTGTGCTCTATAGCAGAGTGTGTTTCAACGTGAGAACTGTGCTGTGTGTTTCCCTACAGAAATGGAGTTAAATCACTGGCTCTGTATCTTCCTACAAGCAAGACTTCGTTTAACGTAAACTCAGCCACCTTTCAGCTCAAACAAAGCTATATCGTTCACGTAGATCACATGTTTCTTGCTCTTAACTGTAAAGCATTGGATGTTAGAGGACCTGTGGTTTGTATCAGTTTCAGAAGCAGAGTTGAACTAGCAATGGTCCGTATGTGTAGGAAACACCGTTCTTTTGTTCTGAGTACCCTCAAGTTTCTGTTTTTTTAGAGACTCTGGAAAGCAAGAGCATGCTTCTTGCTCTAAGGCAGATTGTGTTTCATGGATGAAGACTGTGCTGTATGTTTGCCTCAGAAATGGAGATTAATCCCAGGCTCTGTGTATTCCTACAAGCAAGACATCTTCTCAGGTAAACTTAGACACTTTTCAGCTCAAAGGAAGCTACATCGTTCACAAAACTTACACGTTTCTCACTCTTAACTGGAAAGCATTGCATGTTTCAGGAACTGTGGTTTGTATCAGGTCCAGAAGAAGAGTTGACCTAGATATGGTCCCTATGTGTACGAAACACCGTTATTTTGTTCTGACCACAGTCACGTTTCCTGCTGTATTAGAGACACTTTAAAAGCAAGAGCGTGCTTCTTGCTCTAAAGTAGAGTGTGTTTCATGGATGAGAACTGTGCTGTGTGTTTCCCTTCAGAAATGGAGTTAAATTCCAGGCTCTGTGTCTTCCTTGCAAGACATCTTTTCTAGTAAACTCAGTCACTTTTCAGCTTAAATGAATATAAATTGTTTACGAAGCTCACACGTTTCTTGCTCTTAGCAGAAAAGCATTGGATATTAGATGACTTGTGGTTTGTATCAGTTTCAGAAGCAGAGTTGAACTAGCAATGGTCCGTAAATGAAGGAAACACCGTTATTTTGTTTGAGCTCACTCACTTTTCCTGCTCTATTAGAGACTATAGAAAGTAGGAGCATGCTTCATGCTCTAAAGCAGAGTGTGTTTCATGGATGAGAACTGTGCTGTTTGTTTCCCTTCAGAAATGGAGTTACATCCCACGCTCTGTATCTTCCTGCAAGCAAGACATCTTTTCAGGTAAACTCAGTCACTTTACAGCTCAAAGGAAGCTACATCGTTCACGAAGCTCACACGTTTCTCGCTCTTAACTGAAAAGCATTGGATGTTAGATGACTTGTGGTTTGTATCAGTTTCAGAAGCAGAGTTTAACTAGCAATGGTCCGTATGTGTAGGAAACACCGTTCTTTTCTTCAGAATACCCTCAAGCTTCTGGCTCTATTAGAGACTCTAGATAGGAAGAGCATGCTTTGTGCTCTATAGCAGAGTGTGTTTCATCGTGAGAACTGTGCTGTGTGTTTCCCTTCAGAAATTGACTTAAATCACTGGCTCTGTATCTTCCTACAAGCAAGATTTCGTTTAACGTAAACTCAGCCACCTTTCAGCTCAAACAAAGCTATATCGTTCATGTAGATCACATGTATCTTGCTCTTAACTGTAAACCATTGGATGTTAGAGGACCTGTGGTTTGTATCAGTTTCAGAAGCAGAGTTGAACTAGCAATGGTCCGTATGTGTAGGAAACACCGTTATTTTGTTCAGAGTACCCTCAAGTTTCTGGATTTTTAGAGACTCTGGAAAGCAAGAGCATGCTTCTTGCTCTAAAGCAGAGTGTGTTTCATGGATGAGAACTGTGCTTTGTGTTTCCCTTCAGAAATGGAGTTAAATCCCAGGCTCTGTGTCTTCCTACAAGGAAGACATCTTTTCAGGTAAACTCAGTCACTATTCACCTCAAAGGAAGCAACATCGTTCACGAAGCTCACACGTTTCTCGCTCTTAACTTGAAAGCATTGCATGTTAATGGAACTGTGCTTTGTATCAGTTGCAGAAGAAAGGTATACCTAGATATGGTCCGTATGTGTAGGAAACACCGTTATTTTGTTCTGACCACAGTCACGTTTCCTGCTGTATTAGAGACACTTAGAAAGCAAGAGCGTGCTTCTTGCTCTAAAGCAGAGTGTGTTTCATGGATGAGAACTGTGCTGCGTGTTTCCCTTCTGATATGGAGTTAAATTCCAGGTTCTGTGTCTTCCTACAAGCAAGACATCATTTCAGGTAAACTCAGTCACTTTTCAGCTCAAATGAATATAAATCGTTTACGAAGATCACACGTTTCTCGCTCTTAACTGAAAAGCATTGGATGTTAGATGACTTGTGGTTTGTATCAGTTTCAGGAGCAGAGTTGAACTAGTTATGGTCCGTATGTGTAGGAAATACCGTTCTTTTGTTCTGAGCTCACTCACGTTTCTTGCTCTATTAGAGACTCTAGAAAGCAAGAGCATGCTTCTTCCTATACGCAGAGTGTGTTTCCTCGTGAGAACTGTGCTGTGTGTTTCCCTTCAGAAAGGGAGTTAAATCACAGGCTCTGTATCTTCCTACAATCAAGACTTCATTTCACGTAAACTCAGTCACCTTGCACTCAAACAAAGCTACATCGTTCACATAGTTCACACGTTTCTTGCTCTTAACTGTAAATCATTGAATGTTAGAGGACCTGTGGTTTGTATCAGTTTCAGAAGAAGAGTTGACCTAGATATGGTCTGTAAGTGTAGGAAAAAGCGTTATTTTTTTCTAACCACAGTCACGTTTCCTGCTGTATTAGAGACTCTTAGAAAGCAAGAGCGTGCTTCTTGCTCTAATGCAGAGTGTGTTTCATGGATCAGAACTCTTCTGTGTATTTCCCTTCAGAAATGGAGTTAAATTCCAGAATCCGTGACTTCCTACAAGCAAGACATCATTTCAGATAAACGCAGTCAAAGTGCAGCTCTAGTGAATGTAAATCGTTTATAAGCTCATTCGTTTCTTGCTCTTAACTGAAAAGCATTGGATGTTAGATGACTTGTTGTTTGTATCAGTTTCAGGAGCAGAGTGGAACTAACAGTGGTCCGTATGTGTAGGGAAACCGTGCTTTTGTTCTGGGCACACTCACTTTTCCTGCTCTATTAGAGACTCTAGAAAGCAAGAGCATGCTTCTTCCTATACCCAGAGTGTGTTTCATCGTGAGTACTGTGCTGTGTGTTTCCCTTCAGAAATGGAGTTAAATTCCAGGCTCTGTGTATTCCTACAAGCAAGACATCTTTTCAGGTAAACTCAGTCACTATTGACCTCAAAGGAAGCTACATCGTTCACGAAGCTCACACGTTTCTCGCTCTTAACTGGAAAGCATGGCATGTTAGAGGAACTGTGGTTTGTATCAGTTTCAGAAGAAGAGTTGACCTAGATATGGTCCGTATGTGTAGGAAACACCGTTATTTTGTTCAGACCACAGTCACGTTTCCTGCTCTATTAGAGACTCTTAGAAAGCAAGAGCATGCTTCTTGCTCTAAAGCAGAGTGTGTTTCATGGATGAGAACTGTGCTGTGTTTTTCCCTTCAGAAATTGAGTTAAATCACTGGCTCTGTATCTTCCTACAAGCAAGACTTCGTTTAACGTAAACTCAGCCACCTTTCAGCTCAAACAAAGCTATATCGTTCACATAGGTCACATGTTTCTTGCTCTTAACTGTAAAGCATTGGATGTTAGAAGACCTGTGGTTTGTATCAGTTTCAGAAGCAGAGTTGAACTAACAGTGGTCCGTATGTGTAGTAAACACCGTTCTTTTGTTCTAGGCACATTCACGTTTCCTGCTCTATTAGAGACTCTAGAAAGAAAGAGCGTGCATCTTCATATAAGCAGAGTATCTTTCATCGTGAGTACTTTGCTGTGTGTTTCCCTTCAGAAATGGAGTTAAATCACAGGCTCTGTATCTTCCTACAAGCAAGATTTCCTTTCACGTAAACTCAGTCACCTTTCAGCTCAAACAAAGCTACATCATTCACGTAGCTCACACGTTACTTGCTCTTACCTGTGAAGCATTGGATGTTAGAGGACCTGTGGTTTGTATCATTTTCAGAAGCAGAGTTGAACTCGCAATGGTCTGTATGTGTAGGAAACACCGTTCTTTTGTTCTGAGTACCCTCATGTTTCTGGCTCTATTAGAGACTCTGGAAAGAAAGGGCATTCTTCTTGCTCTAAAGCAGAGTGTGTTTAATGGATGAGAACTGCGCTGTGTGTATCCCTTCAGAAATGGAGTTAAATCCCAGTCTCTCTGTTTTCCTACAAGCAAGACATCATTTCAGGTAAACGCAGTCACTTTTCAGCTCAAATGAATATAAATCGTTTACAAAGGTCACACGTTTCTTGCTCTTAACTGAAAAGCATTGGATGTTAGATGACTTGTGGTTTGTAATCCGTTTCAAAAGCAGAGTTTAACTAGCAATGGTCCGTATGTGTAGGAAACACCATTCTGTTGTTCTAGGCACACTCACGTTTCCTGCTCTATTAGAGACTCTAGAAAGCAAGAGCGTGCATCTTCATATAAGCAGAGTATCTTTCATTGTGAGTACTGTGCTGTGTGTTTCCCTTCAGAAATGGAGTGATATTCCAGGCTCTGTATCTTCCTACAAGCAAGACTTCGTTTCAGGTTAACGCAGTCCCTTTTCATCTCGAACAAAGCTACATCGTTCACAAAGCCCACAAGATTCTCTCTCTAACTGAAAAGCATTGGATGTTAGAGGTCGTGTGCTTTCTATCAGTTTAAGAAGCAGATTTGAACTAGATTTGGTCTACATGTGTAGGAAACACAGTTCTTTTGTTCTGAGCCCACTAACGTTTCCTGCTATATTAGAGATTCTAGAAGCAAGAGCGTGCTGCTTGCTCTAAAGCAGAGTGTGTTTCATGAATGAGAACTGTGCTGTGTGTTTCCCTTCAGAAATGGAGATAAATGCCAGTCTCTTTGTCTTCCTAACAAGCAAGACTTCTTTTCAGGTAAACACATTCACTTTTTGGCTCAAACGAAGCTAAATCGTTCACGAATCTCACACGTTAATCACTCTTAACTGAAAAGCATTGTATGTTAGAGGACCTGTGGTTTGTATCAGTTTCAGGAGCAGAGTTGACCTAGATGTGGTCCGTGCATGTAGGACACACAGTTCTTTTGTCCTTAGCAAACTCACGTTTCTTGCCATCTTGGAGACTCTACAATGCATGAGCATGCTTCTTGCTCTAAAGCAGAGTAAGTTTCATTGATGAGAACTGTGCGGTGTGTTTCCCTTCAGAAATGGAGAGAAACCAGGCTCTGTATCTTCCTACAAGCAAGAATTATTTTCTGGTAAACACAGTCACTTTTCTGTTCAAACGAAGCTAAATCGTTCACGAATCACACACGATAATCACTCTTACCTGAAAAGCATTGGATGTTAGAGGACCTGTGGTTTGTATCAGTTTCAGGAGCAGAGTTGACCTAGACATGGTCTGTACGTGTAGGATGCACAGTTCTTTTGTTCTTAGCACACTCATGTTTCTTGCTGTCTTAGAGACTCTAGAGTGCATTAGCATGCTTCTTTCTCTAAAGCAGAGTATGATTCATTGATGAGAACTGTGCTGTGTGTTTCCCTTCAGAAATGGAGTGAAATCCCAGGGTCTGTATCTTCCTACAAGCAAGACTTCTTTTCTGGTAAACACAGTCACTTTTCAGGTCAAACGAAGATACATCGTTCACTAAGCTCACACGTTTGTCTCTCTTCCCTGAAAAGAGTTGGATATTAGAGGACCTGTGGTTTGTATCAGTTTCAGAGAAGAGTTGAACTAGATATGGTCCATATCTGAAGGAAACACAGTTCTTTTGTTCGGTGCACACTCCCTTTTCCTGCTGTATTAGAGAATCTTGAATGCATGAGCATGCTTCTTGCTCTAAAGCAGAGTGTATTCCATGGATGAGAAATGTTTTGTGTGTTTCCTTTAGAAATGGAGTTAAATCCCAGGTTCTGTGTCCTCCTACAAGCAAGAAATCGTTTCAGGTAAATGCAGTCCCTTTTCAGCTCCAACGGAGCTATATCATCCACGAAGCAACCCTGTTTCAGGCTCTTAACTGAAAAGCATTGGATGTTAGAGGACCAGTGGTTTGTATCAGTTTCAGAAGCAGAGTTGAACTAGATATGGTCCGTATGTGTAGGACACACAGTTCTTTTTTTCTGAGCACACTCATGTTTCCTGCTGTATTAGAGACTATTAGAAAGCAAGAGCATACTTATTGTTCTAAAGCAGAGTGTGTTTCATGGATGAGAACTGTGCTGTGTATTTCCCTTCAGAAATTGCGTTAAATTCCAGGCTCTGTGTCTTCCTACAAGCAAGACATCATTTCAGGTAAAAGGAGTCACTTTTCAGGTCAAATGAATATAAATCATTTAAGAAGCTCACTCGTTTCTCGCTCTTAAATGAAAAGCATAGGATGTTAGATGACTTGTGGTTTGTATCAGTTTCAGAAGCAGAGTTGAACTAGCAATGGTCCGCATGTGTAGGAAACCACGTTCTTTTGTTCTGAGCACACTTTCAAGTTTCTGGCTCTATTGGATACTCTAGAAAGCAAGAGCATGCTTCTTGCTCTAAAGCAGAGTGTGTTCCATGGATGAGAACTGTGTTGCGTGTTTCCCTTCAGAAATGGAGGTAAATCCCAGGTCTGTGTCTTCCTACAAGAAAGACATCTTTTCAGGTAAACACAGTCACTTTTCAGCTCTAATGAAGCTAAATCGTTCACGTATCTCACACGTTAATCACTCTTAACTGAAAAGCATTGGATGTTAGAGGACCTGTGGTTTGTATCAGTTTCAGGAGCAGAGTTGACCTAGATATGGTCCGTACCTGTAGGACACCCAGTTCTTTTGTTCTTAGCACACTCAAGTTTCCTGCCGTCTTGGGGACTCTACAATGCATGAGCATGCTTCTTGCTCTAAAGCAGAGTAAGTTTCATTGATGAGAATTGTGCGTTGTGTTTCCTTTCAGAAATGGAGTGAAATCCCAGGCTCTGTATCTTCCTACAAGCAAGAATTCTTTTCTGGTAAACACAGTCACTATACAGGTCAAACGAAGCTACATCGTTCATGAAGCTCACATGTTTCTCACTCTTACCTGAAAAGCACTGGATGTTAGAGGACCTGTGGTTTGTTTCAGTTTCAGATGAAAAGTTGAACTAGATATGGTCTGCATGTGTAGGAAACACCGTTCTTTTGTTCTGAGCATACTCATGTTACCTGCTGTATTAGAGACTCTAGAAAGCAAGAGCGTGTTTCTTGCTCTAAAGCAGAGTGTGTTCCATGGATGAGAACTGTGCTGTGTGTTAGTCTAAAAAAGTGGAGTTAAATCCCAGGCTCTGTGTCTTTATCAAGGCCAGACTTCGTTTCAGGTAAACACAGTCACTTTTCAGAACAAATGAAGCTACATCATTCACGAAGGTCACATGTTTCTGCTTCTTAACTTAAAGGCATTGGATGTTAGAGGACCTGTGGTTTGTATCAGTTTCAGAATCAGAGTTGAACTAGATATTTTCTGCATGTGTAGGAAACACAGTTCTTTTATTCAGAGCACACTCACTATTCCTGCTGTATTAGCGACTCTAGAAAGCAAGAGCTTGCCTCTTGCTCTAAAGCAGAGTGTGTTCCATGGATGAGAACTGTCCTGCGTGTTTCCCTTACGAAATGGAGTTAAATCCCAGGTTCTGTGTCTTCCTACAAGCAAGAATTCGTTTCAGGTAAACACAGTCACTTTTCAGCTCAAAGAAGCTAAATCGTTTACGAATCTCACACGATAATCACTCTTTAATGAAAAGCATTGGATGTTAGAGGACCTGTGGTTTGTATCAGTTTCAGGAGCAGAGTTGACCTAGACATGGTCCGTACATGTAGGACACACAGTTCTTTTGTTCTTAGCGCACTAACGATTCCTGCTGTCTTAGACTCTCAAGTGCATGAGCATGCTTCTTGCTCTAAAGCAGAGTATGATACATTGATGAGAACTGTGCTGTGTGTTTCCCTTCAGATATGGAGTGAAATCCCAGGCTCTGTATCTTCCTACAATCAAGACTTCTTTTCTGGTAAACACAGTCACTTTTCAGGTCAAACCTAGCTACATCGTTCACGAAGCTCACACTTTTCTCGCTCGTAACTGAAAGCATTGGATGTTAGAGGACATGTGGTTTGTATCACATTCAGAAGCAGTTTTGAACTAGATTTGGTCTACATGTATGGGAAACACAGTTCTTTTTTTCTGAGCACACTCACGTTTCCTGCTCTATGAGAGATTCTGGAAAGCAAAAGAGTGCTGCTTGCTCTAAAGCAGAGTGTGTTCCATGGATGAGAACTGTCCTGCGTGTTTCCCTTAAGAAATGGAGTTAAATCCCAGCTTCTGTGTCTTCCTACAAGCAAGTCTCATTTCAGTTAAATGCCCTCACTTTTCAGCTCAAAAGTAGCAATATCGTTCCCGAAGCTCACACGTTTCTCACTCGTAACCGAAAAGCATTGGATGTTAGAGGACCTGTAGTTTGTATCAATTTCAGAAGCAGAGTTGACCTTGATGTGGCCCGTGTGTAGGAAACATAGTTCTTATTTTCTGAGCAAACTCAGGTTTCCTCCTATATTATAGATCCTGGAAAGCAAGATTGTGCTTCTTCCTTCAAAGCAGAGTATGTTTTATGGATGAGAACTGTGCTGTGTTTTTCCCCAAAAAACGGAGTTAAATCCCAGTCTCTGTGTCTTCCTACAAGCAAGACTTCGTTTTAGGTAAACACAGTCACTTTTGCGCTCAAACAAAGCTACATCATTCACGAAGCTCAAACGTTTCTCGCTCTTAACTAAAAAGCATTGGAATGTAGAGGTCCTGTGGTTTGTATCACTTTCAGAAGCAGAGTTGAACCAGATATGGTCCACCTGTGTAGGAAACACAGTTCCTTTGTTCTAAGCACACTCACGTTTCTTGCAGTATTAGAGACTCTAGAAAGCAAGAGCATGCTTCTTGCTCTAAAGCTGAGTGTGTTCCATTGATGAGAACTGTTTTGTGTGTTTAATTTAAAATGGAGTTAAATCCCAGGTTCTGTGTCTTCCTACAAGCAACACTTCGTTTCAGGTGAACCCAGTCACTTTTCAGCTCAAACGAAGCTACATCATTCACGAAGCTCACCTATTTCTCGCTTTTAACTGAAAAGCATTGAATGTTAGAGGACGAGTGGTTTGTATCACTTTCAGAAGCAGAGTTGAACTAGATATGGTCCGTATGTGTAGGCCACACAGTTCTTTTGTTCTGAGCACACTCATGTTTCCTGCTGACTTAGAGTCTCTACAATGCATGAGCATGCTTCTTGCTCTAAAGCAGTGTATGTTTCGTGGATGAGAACTATGCTGTGTGTTTCCCTTCAGTAATGGAGTGATATTCCAGGCTATGTATCTTCCTACAAGCAAGACTTTATTTCAGGTAAGCGCAGTCACTTTTCAGCTCAAAGGAATCTACTTCATTTATGAAGATTACATTTTTCTGGCTCTTAAATGAAAATTATTGGATGTAAGATGCCCTGTGGTTTGTATCAGTTTCAGACGCAAAGTTGAACTAGATATGACCGCATGTGTAGGAAACACAGGTCTTTTGTTCTGAGCACACTCATGTTTCCTGCTGTATTAGAGATTCTAGAAAGCAAGAGGGTTATGCTTGCTATAAAGCAGAGTAGGTTTCATGAATGAGAACTGTGATGTGTGTTTCCCTTCAGAAATGGAGATAAATGCCAGTCTATTTGTCTTCCAAAGAAGTAAGACTTCGTTTCAGGTAAACACAGTCACTTTTCAGCTCAAACAAAGCTACATCTTTCGCGAAGCTAACACGTTTCTGGATCTCAACTGAAAATCATTGGATGTTAGAGGCCCTGTGGTTTGTATCAATTTCAGAAGCAGAGTTGAACTAGATAAGGTCTGCATGTGTAGAAAACACAGGTCTTTTGTTCGGAGCACACTCATGTTTCCTGCTGACTTAGAGACTCTATAATGCATGAGCATGCTTCCTGCTCTAAAGCAGTGCATGTTTCGTGCATGAGAAATGTGCTGTGTGTTTCCCTTCAGAAATGGAGTGATATTCCAGGCTCTGTATCTTCCTACAAGCAAGACTTCGTTTCAGGTTAACACAGTCCCTTTTCATCTTGAACAAAGCTACATCGTTCACGAAGCTCACAAGATTCTCTCTCTAACTGAAAAGCATTGGATGTTAAAGGTCATGTGCTTTCTATCAGTTTAAGAAGCAGATTTGAACTAGATTTGGTCTACATGTGTAGGAAACACAGTTCTTTTGTTCTGAGCACACTCACGTGTCCTGCTATATTAGAGATTCTAGAAGCAAGAGCGTGCTGCTTGCTCTAAAGCAGAGTGTGTTTCATGAATGAGAACTGTGCTGTGTGTTTCCCTTCAGAAATGGAGATAAATGCCAGTCTCTTTGTCTTCCTAACAAGCAAGACTTCTTTTCAGGTAAACACAGTCACTTTTCAGCTCAAACGAAGCTAAATCGTTCACGAATCTCACACGTTAATCACTCTTAACTGAAAAGCATTGGATGTTAGAGGACCTGTGGTTTGTATCAGTTTCAGGAGCAGAGTTGACCTAGATATGGTCCGTGCATGTAGGACACACAGTTCTTTTGTCCTTAGCACACTCATGTTTCTTGCCATCTTGGAGACTCTACAATGCATGAGCATGCTTCTTGCTCTAAAGCAGAGTAAGTTTCATTGATGAGAACTGTGCGGTGTGTTTCCCTTCAGAAATGGAGAGAAACCAGGCTCTGTATCTTCCTACACACAAGATTGCTTTTCTGGTAAACACAGTCATTTTCTGTTCAAACGAAGCTAAATCGTTCATGAATCTCACACGTTAATCACTCTTAACTGAAAAGCATTGGATGTTAGAGGACCAGTGGTTTGTATCAGTTTCAGAAGCAGAGTTGAACTAGATATGGTCCGTATGTGTAGGACACACAGTTCTTTTTTTCTGAGCACACTCATGTTTCCTGCTGTATTAGAGACTATTAGAAAGCAAGAGCGTACTTATTGTTCTAAAGCAGAGTGTGTTTCATGGATGAGAACTGTGCTGTGTATTTCCCTTCAGAAATTGCGTTAAATTCCAGGCGCTGTGTCTTCCTACAAGCAAGACATCATTTCAGGTAAAAGGAGTCACTTTTCAGGTCAAATGAATATAAATCATTTAAGAAGCTCACTCGTTTCTCGCTCTTAAATGAAAAGCATAGGATGTTAGATGACTTGTGGTTTGTATAAGTTTCAGAAGCAGAGTTGAACTAGCAATGGTCCGCATGTGTAGGAAACCACGTTCTTTTGTTCTGAGCACACTTTCAAGTTTCTGGCTCTATTGGATACTCTAGAAAGCAAGAGCGTGCTTCTTGCTCTAAAGCAGAGTGTGTTCGATGGATGAGAACTGTGCTGCGTGTTTCCCTTCAGAAACCGAGTTAAATCCCAGGTTCTGTGTCTTCCTACAAGAAAGACATCTTTTTAGGTAAACACAGTCACATTTCAGCTCTAATGAAGCTAAATCGTTCACGTATCTCACACGTCAATCACTCCTAACTGAAAAGCATTGGATGTTAGAGGACCTGTGGTTTGTATCAGTTTCAGGAGCAGAGTTGACCTAGATATGGTCCGTAGCTGTAGGACACCCAGTTCTATTTTTCTTAGCACACTCAAGTTTCCTGCCGTCTTGGAGACTCTACAATGCATGAGCATGCTTCTTGCTCTAAAGCAGAGTAAGTTTCAATGATGAGAATTGTGCGTTGTGTTTCCTTTCAGAAATGGAGTGAAATCCCAGGCTCTGTATCTTCCTACAAGCAAGAATTTTTTTCTGGTAAACACAGTCACTTTACAGGTCAAACGAAGCTACATCGTTCATGAAGCTCACACGTTTCTCACTCTTACCTGAAAAGCATTGGATGTTAGAGGACCTGTGGTTTGTTTCAGTTTCAGATGAAAAGTTGAACTAGATATGGTCTACATGTGTAGGAAACACAGTTCTTTTGTTCTGAGCATACTCATGTTTCCTGCTGTATTAGAGACTCTAGAAAGCAAGAGCGTGCTTCTTGCTCTAAAGCAGAGTGTGTTCCATGGATGAGAACTGTGCTGTGTGTTAGTCTAAAAAAGTGGAGTTAAATCCCAGGCTCTGTGTCTTCATCAAGGCCAGACTTCGTTTCAGGTAAACACAGTAACTTTTCAGAACAAATGAAGCTACATCATTCACGAAGGTCACAGGTTTCTGCTTCTTAACTTAAAGGCATTGGATGTTAGAGGACCTGTGGTTTGTATCAGTTTCAGAATCAGAGTTGAGCTAGATATTTTCTGAATGTGTAGGAAACACAGTTCTTTTATTCGGAGCACACTCACTATTCCTGCTGTATTAGAGACTCTAGAAAGTAAGAGCTTGCCACTTGCTCTAAAGCAGAGTGTGTTCCATGGATGAGAACTGTCCTGCGTGTTTCCCTTACGAAATGGAGTTAAATCCCAGGTTCTGTGTCTTCCTACAAGCAAGACTTCGTTTCAGGTAAACACATTCACTTTTCAGCTCAAAGACGCTAAATCGTTTACGAATCTCACACGATAATCACTCTTTATTGAAAAGCATTGGATGTTAGAGGACCTGTGGTTTGTATCAGTTTCAGGAGCAGAGTTGACCTAGACATGGTCCGTACATGTAGGACACACAGTTCTTTTGTTCTTAGCGCACTCACGATTCCTGCTGTCTTAGACTCTCGAGTGCATGAGCATGCTTCTTGCTCTAAAGCAGAGTATGATACATTGATGAGAACTGTGCTGTGTGTTTTCCTTCAGATATGGAGTGAAATCCCAGGCTCTGTATCTTCCTACAATCAAGATTTCTTTTCTGGTAAACACAGTCACTTTTCAGGTCAAACCTAGCTACATCGTTCACGAAGCTCACACTTTTCTCGCTCGTAACTGAAAGCATTGGATGTTAGAGGACATGTGGTTTGTATCACATTCAGAAGCAGTTTTGAACTAGATTTGGTCTACATGTATAGGAAACACAGTTCTTTTGTTCTGAGCACACTCACGTTTCCTGCTTTATGAGAGATTCTAGAAAGCAAGAGAATGCTGCTTGCTCTAAGCAGAGTGTGTTCCATGGATGAGAACTGTCCTGCGTGTTTCCCTTAAGATATGGAGTTAAATCCCAGCTTCTGTGTCTTCCTACAAGCAAGTCTCATTTCAGTTAAATGGACTCACTTTTCAGCTCAAAAGTAGCAATATCGTTCCCGAAGCTCACACGTTTCTCACTCGTAACCGAAAAGCATTGGATGTTAGAGGACCTGTGGTTTGTATCAGTTTCAGAAGCAGAGTTGACCTAGATATGGCCCGTGTGTAGGAAACATAGTTCTTATTTTCTGAGCAAACTCAGGTTTCCTCCTATATTATAGATCCTGGAAAGCAAGATTGTGCTTCTTCCTTCAAAGCAGAGTGTGCTTCATGGATGAGAACTGTGCTGTGTGTTTCCCCAAAAAACGGAGTTAAATCCCAGTCTCTGTGTCTTCCTACAAACAAGACTTCGTTTTAGGTAAACACAGTCACTTTTGCGCTCAAACGAAGCTACATCATTCACGAAGCTCAAAAGTTTCTCGCTCTTAACTAAAAAGCATTGGAATGTAGAGGTCCTGTGCTTTGTATCACTTTCAGAAGCAGAGTTGAACCAGATATGGTCCACCTGTGTAGGAAACACAGTTCCTTTGTTCTGAGCACACTCACGTTTCTTGCAGTATTAGAGACTCTAGAAAGCAAGAGCATGCTTCTTGCTCTAAAGCTGAGTGTGTTCCATTGATGAGAACTGTTTTGTGTGTTTAATTTAAAATGGAGTTAAATCCCAGGTTCTGTGTCTTCCTACAAGCAACACTTCGTTTCAGGTAAACCCAGTCACTTTTCAGCTCAAACGAAGCTACATCATTCACGAAGCTCACCTATTTCTCGCTCTTAACTGAAAAGCATTGAATGATAGAGGATGAGTGTTTTGTATCACTTTCAGAAGCAGAGTTGAACTAGATATGGTCCGTATGTGTAGGCCACACAGTTCT
This sequence comes from Onychomys leucogaster, assembly GCA_949786385.1. Classification (NCBI taxonomy): domain Eukaryota; kingdom Metazoa; phylum Chordata; class Mammalia; order Rodentia; family Cricetidae; genus Onychomys; species Onychomys leucogaster. Next base: position 705,509 of record CATKUP010000061.1, read on the forward strand.
TTTGTTCTGAGCACACTCATGTTTCCTGCTGACTTAGAGACTCTACAATGCATGAGCATGCTTCTTGCTCTAAAGCAGTGTATGTTTCGTGGATGAGAACTATGCTGTGTGTTTCCCTTCAGTAATGGAGTGATATTCCAGGCTATGTATCTTCCTACAAGCAAGACTTTATTTCAGGTAAGCGCAGTCACTTTTCAGCTCAAAGGAATCTACTTCATTTATGAAGATTACATTTTTCTGGCTCTTAAATGAAAATTATTGGATGTAAGATGCCCTGTGGTTTGTATCAGTTTCAGACGCAAAGTTGAACTAGATATGGTCCGCATGTGTAGGAAACACAGGTCTTTTGTTATGAGCACACTCACGTTTCCTGCTGTATTAGAGATTCTAGAAAGCAAGAGGGTTATGCTTGCTATAAAGCAGAGTAGGTTTCATGAATTAGAACTGTGTTGTGTGTTTCCTTCAGAAATGGAGATAAATGCCAGTCTATTTGTCTTCCTAAGAAGCAAGACTTCGTTTAATGTAAACACAGTCACTTTTCAGCTCAAACAAAGCTATATCATTAGAAAAGCTCACACATTTCTGGCTCTCAACTGAAAATCATTGGATGTAAGAGGCCTTGTGGTTTGTACCAGTTTCTGAAGCAGAGTTGAACTAGATATTGTCTGCATGTGTAGAAAACACAGGTCTTTTGTTCTGAGCACACTCACGTTTCCTGCTGTCTTAGAGACTCTAGAAAGCAAGAGTGTGCTTCTTGCTCTAAAGCATAGTGTGTTCCATTGATGAGAACTGTGCTGTGAGTTTCCCTTCGGAAATGGAGTTAAATCCCAGCTTCTGTGTCTACCTACAAGCAAGACTCATTTCAGGTAAATGCACTCAATTTTCAGCTCAAAAGTATCAATATCTTTCACGAAGCTGACACGTTTCTCACTAGTTACCGAAATGCATTCGATGTTAGAGGACCTGTGGTTTGTATCAGATTCAGAAGCAGAGTTGACCTACATATGATCCGTGTTTAGGAAACCCAGTTCTTTTGTTCTTACCACACTCACGTTTCCTGCCGTCTTATAGACTCTACAATGCATGAGCATGCTTCTTGATCTAAATCAGAGTAAGTTTCGTTGATGAGAACTGTGCTGTGTGTTTCCCTCAGAAATGGAGTGAAAATCCAGGCTCTGTATCTTCCTACAAGCAAGACTTCATTTCAGGTAAACGCAGTCACTTTTCAGCTCAAAGGAATCTACTTCGTTCACGAAGCTCACACGTCTCTCACTCTTAACTGAAAAGCATTGGATATTAGAAGACCTGTGCTTGCTATCAGTTTCAGATGAAGACTTGAACTAGATATGGTCTGCAAGTGTAGGAAACACAGTTCTTTTGTTCTGAGCCCACTCACATTTCCTGGTGTATTAGAGACTCTAGAAAGCAAGAGTGTGCTTCTTGCTCTAAAGCTGAGGGTGTTCCATGGATGAGAACTGTGCTGCGTGTTTCCCTTCAGAAATGGAGTTAAATCCAAGGTTCTGTGTCTTCCTACAAGCAAGACTTCGTTTCATGTAAACACAGTCACTTTTCAGTTCAAATGAAGGTAAATCGTTCACGAATCACACACGATAATCACTCTTAAATGAAAAGCACTGGATGTTAGAGGACCTGTGGTTTGTATCAGTTTCAGGAGGAGAGTTGACCTAGACATGGTCCGTACGTGTAGGACACACAGTTCTTTTAGTCTTAGCACACACACGTTTCCTTCTGAATTAGAGACTCTAGAATGCATGAGCATGCTTCTTGCTCTAAAGAAGAGTGTGTTCCATGGATGAGAACTGTGCTGTGTGTTTCCCTTCAGAAATGGAGTGAAATCCCAGGGTCTGTATCTTCCTACAAGCAAGACTTCTTTTCTGGTAAACCCAGTCACTTTTCAGGTCAAACGAAGAAACATCGTTCTTAAGCTCACACATTTTTCTCTCTTAACTGAAAAGAAATGGATATTAGAGGACCTGTGGTTTGTATCAGTTTCAGAGAAGAGTTGATCTAGATATGGTCTGTATCTGAAGGAAACACAGTTCTTTTGTTCTGTGCACACTCCCTTTTCCTGCCCTATTAGAGAATCTAGAATGCATGACCATGCTTCTTGCTCTAAAGCAGAGTGTGTTCCATGGATGAGAAATGTTTTGTGTGTTTTCTTTAGAAATGGAGTGAAATCCCAGGGTCTGTATCTTCCTACAAGCAAGATTTCTTTTCTGGTAAACACAGTCACTTTTCAGGTCAAACGAAGATACATCGTTCACTAAGCTCACACGTTTCTCTCTCTTAACTGAAAAGAATTGGATATTAGAGGACCTGTGGTTTGTATCAGTTTCAGAGTAGAGTTGAACTAGATATGGTCCATATCTGAAGGAAACACAGTTCTTTGTTCGGTGCACACTCCCTTTTCCTGCTGTATGAGAGAATCTAGAATGCATGAGCATGCTTCTTTCTCTAAAACACAATGTGGTCCATGGATGAAAAATGTTTTGTGTGTTTCCATTAGAAATGGAGTTAAATCCCAGGTTCTGTGTCCTCCTACAAGTAAGAAATCGTTTCAGGTAAATGCAGTCCCTTTTCAGCTCGAACAAAGCTACCTCATCCACGAAGTTCCCCTGTTTCTGGCTCTTAACTGAAAAGCATTGGATGTTAGAGGACCAGTGGTTTGTATCAGTTTCAGAAGCAGAGTTGAACTACATATGGTCCGTATATGTAGGACACACAGTTCTTTTGTTCTGAGCACACTCACGTTTCCTGCTGTATGAGAGTCTCTAGAAAGCAAGAGCGTGCTTCTTGCTCTAAATCAGAGTGTGTTCCATGGATGAGAACTGTGCTGCGTGTTTCCCTTCAGAAATGGGGTTAAATCCCAGGTTCTGTGTCTTCCTACATGCAAGATATCTTTTCAGGTAAACACAGTCACTTTTCAGCTCAAATGAAGCTAAATCGTTCACGAATCTCACACGTTAATCACTCTTAACTGAAAAGCATTGGATGTTAGAGGACCTGTGGTTTGTATCAGTTTCAGGAGCAGAGTTGACCTACATATGGTCTGTACATGTAGGACACACAGTTCTTTTGTTCTTAGCACACTCACGTTTCGTGCCGTCTTAGAGACTCTAGAATGCATGAGCATGCTTGTTGTTCTAAAATAGAGTAAGTTTCATTAATGAAAACTGTGCTGCGTGTTTCCCTTCAGAAATGGAGTGAAATCCCAGGTTATGTGTCTTCCTACAAGCAAGACTTCGTTTCATGTAAACACAGTCACTTTTCAGTTCAAACGAAGCTAAATCGTTCACGAATCACACACGATAATCACTCATAACTGAAAAGCATTGGATGTTAGACGACCTGTGGTTTGTATCAGTTTCAGGAGCAGAGTTGTCCTAGACATGGTCTGTACGTGTAGGACGCACAGTTCTTTTGTTCTTAGCACACTCATGTTCTTTTCCCTCTTAGAGACTCTAGAGTACATGAGCATGCTTCTTTCTCTAAAGCAGAGTATGATTCAGTGATGAGAACTGTGCTGTGTGTTTCCCTTCAGAAATGGAGTGAAATCCCAGGGTCTGTATCTTCCTACAAGCAAGATTTCTTTTCTGGTAAACACAGTCACTTTTCATGTCAAACAAAGCTACATCGTTCACTAAGCTCACACGTTTCTCTTTCTTAACTGAAAAGAATTGGATATTAGAGGACCTGTGGTTTGTATCAGTTTCAGAGAAGAGTTGAACTAGATATGGTCCCTATCTGAATGAAACACAGTTCTTTGTTCGGTGCACACTCCATTTTCCTGCCCTATTAGAGAATCTAGAATGCATGAGCATGCTTCTTGCTCTAAGGCACAGTGTGTTCCATGGATGAAAAATGTTTTGTGTGTTTTCTTTAGAAATGGAGTTAAATCCCAGGTTCTGTGTCTTCCTACAAGCAAGAAATAGTTTCAGGTAAATGCAGTCCCTTTTCAGCTCGAACGAAGCTACATCATCCACTAAGTTCCCCTGTTTCTGGCTCTTAACTGAAAAGCATTGGATGTTAGAGGACCAGTGGTTTGTATCAGTTTCAGAAGCAGAGTTGAACTAGATATGGTCCGTATATGTAGGGCACACAGTTCTTTTGTTCTGAGCACACTCACGTTTCCTGCTGTATGAGAGTCTCTAGAAAGCAAGAGCGTGCTTCTTGCTCTAAATCAGAGTGTGTTCCATGGATGAGAACTGTGCTGCGTGTTTCCCTTCAGAAATGGGGTTAAATCCCAGGTTCTGTGTCTTCCTACATGCAAGATATCTTTTCAGGTAAACATAGTCACTTTTCAGCTCAAATGAAGCTAAATAGTTCACGAATCTCACACGTTAATCACTCTTAACTGAAAAGCATTGGATGTTAGAGGACCTTTGGTTTGTATCAGTTTCAGGAGCAGAGTTGACCTAGATATGATCTGTACATGTAGGACGCACAGTTCTTTTGTTCTTAGCACACTCATGTTTCTTGCCATCTTAGAGACACTAGAGTGCATGAGCATGCTTCTTTCTCTAAAGCAGAGTGTGATTCATTGATGAGAACTGTGCTGTGTGTTTCCCTTCAGAATTGGAGTGAAATCCCAGGGTCTGTATCTTCCTACAAGCAAGATTTCTTTTCTGGTAAACACAGTCACTTTTCAGGTCAAACGAAGATACATCGTTCACTAAGCTCACACGTTTCTCTTTCTTAACTGAAAAGAATTGGATATTAGAGGACCTGTGGTTTGTATCAGTTTCAGAGAAGAGTTGAACTAGATATGGTCTGTACCGGAAGGAAACACAGTTCTTTGTTCGGTGCACACTCCCTTTTCCTGCTGTATTAGAGAATCTAGAATGCATGAGCATGCTTCTTGCTCTAAAGCAGAGTGTGTTCCGTGGATGAAAAATGTTTAGTGTTTCCTTTAGAAATGGAGTTAAATCCCAGGTACTGTGTCTTCCTACATGCAAGAAATCATTTCAGGTAAATGCAGTCCCTTTTCAGCTCGAACGAAGCTACATCATCCACGAAGCTCCCCTGTTTCTGGCTCTTAACTGAGAAGCATTGGATGTTAGAGGACCTGTGGTTTGTATCAGTTTCAGGAGCAGAGTTGACCTAGATATGATCCGTACATGTAGGACACACAGTTCTTTTGTTCTTAGCACACTCAAGTTTCCTGCCGTCTTAGAGACTCTAGAAAGCATGAGCATGATTGTTGTTCTAAAATAGAGTAAGTTTCATTGATGAGAACTGTGCTGAGTGTTTCCCTTCAGAAATGGAGTGAAATCCCAGGTTTTGTGTCTTCCTACAAGCAAGAAATCGTTTCAGGTAAATGCAGTCCCTTTTCAGCTCGAACGAAACAACATCATTGACGAAGCTCCCCTGTTTCTGGCTCTTAATTGAGAAGCATTGGATGTTAGAGGACCTGTGGTTTGTATCAATTTAAGGAGCAGAGTTGACCTAGATATGATCCGTACATGTAGGACACACAATTCTTTTGTTCTTAGCACACTCACATTTCCTGCCGTCTTAGAGAGTCTACAATGCATGAGTTGCTTCTTGCTCTAAAGTAGAGTAAGTTTCATTGATGAAAACTGTGTGGTGAGTTTCCCTTCAGAAATGGAGAGATCCCAGGCTCTATATCTTCCTACAAGCATGATTTCTGGTAAACACATTCACTTTTCAGGTCAAACGAAGCTACATCGTTCATGAAGCTCACACATTTCTCACTCTTACCTGAAAAGCATTGGATGTTAGACGACCTGTAGCTTGTTTCAGTTTCAGATGAAGAGTTGAACTAGATATGGTCTGCATGTTTAGGAAACACAGTTCTTTTGTTCTGTGCATACTCACGTTTCCTGCTGTATTAGATACTCTAGAAACCAAGAGCGTGCTTCTTGCTCTAAATCAGAGTGTGTTCCATGGATGAGAACTGTGCTGCGTGTTTCCCTTCAGAAATGGAGTTAAATCCCTGGTTCTGTGTCTTCCTACAAGCAAGACAACTTTTCAGGTAAACACAGTCACTTTTCAGCTCATACGAAGCTAAATTGTTCACGAATCTCACACGTTTAATCACTCTTAACTGAAAAGCATTGGATGTTATAGGACCTGTGGTTTGTATCAGTTTCAGGAGCAGAGTTGACCTAGACATGGTCCGTACGTGTAGGACGCACAGTTCTTTTGTTCTTAGCACACTCATGTTTATGGCGGTCTTAGAGACTCTAGAGTGCATGAGCATGCTTCTTTCCCTAAAGTAGAGTATGATTCATTGATGAGAACTGTATTGTGTGTTTCCATTCAGAATTGGAGTGAAATCCCAGGGTCTGTATCTTCCTACAAGCAAGATTTCTTTTCTGGTAAACACAGTCACTTTTCAGGTCAAACGAAGATACATCGTTCACTAAGCTCACACGTTTCTCTCTCTTAACTGAAAAGAATTGGATATTAGAGGACCTGTGGTTTGTATCAGTTTCAGAGAAGAGTTGAACTAGATATGGTCCGTATCTGAAGGAAACACAGTTCTTTGTTCGGTGCACACCCCTTTTCCTGCTGTATTAGAGAATCTAGAATGCATGAGCATGCTTCTTGCTCTAAAGCAGAGTGTGTTCCATGGATGAAAAATGTTTTGTGTGTTTCCTTTAGAAATGGAGTTAAATCCCAGGTTCTGTGTCTTCCTACAAGCAAGAAATCATTTCAGGTAAATGCAGTCCCTTTTCAGCTCGAACGAAGCTACATCATCCACGAAGCTCCCCTGTTTCTGGCTCTTAACTGAGAAGCATTGGATGTTAGAGGACCTGTGGTTTGTATCAGTTTCAGGAGCAGAGTGGACCTAGATATGATCCGTACATGTAGGACACACAGTTCTTTTGTTCTTAGCACACTCACATTTCTTGCCATCTTAGAGACTCTACAATGCATGAGTTGCTTCTTGCTCTAAAGTAGAGTAAGTTTCATTGATGAGAACTGTGTGGTGTGTTTCCCCTCAGAAATGGAGAGATCCAGGCTCTATATCCTCCTACAAGCATGATTTCTTTTCTGGTAAACACATTCACATTTCATTTCCAACGAAGCTACATAGTACATGAAGCTCACACGTTTCTCACTCTTACCTGAAAAGCATTGGATGTTAGAGGACCTGTAGCTTGTTTCAGTTTCAGATGAAGAGTTGAACTAGATATGGTCTGAATGTGTAGGAAACACAGTTCTTTTGTTCTGAGCATACTCACGTTTCCTGCTGTATTAGAGAATCTAGAATGCATGAGCATGCTTCTTGCTCTAAAGCACAGTGTGTTCCATGGATGAAAAATGTTTTTTGTGTTTTCTTTAGAAATGGAGTTAAATCCCAGGTTCTGTGTCTTACTACAAGCAAGAAATCGTTTCAGGTAAAGGCAGTCCCTTATCAACTCGTACGAAGCTACATCATCGACTAAGCTCCCCTGTTTCTGGCTCTTAAATGAAAAGCATTGGATGTTAGAGGACCAGTGGTTTGTATCAGTTTCAGAAGCAGAGTTGAACTAGATATGGTCCGTATGTGTAGGACACACAGTTCTTTTGTTCTGAGCACACTCATGTTTCTTGCCGTCTTAGAGACTCTAGAGTGCATGAGCATGCTTCTTTCCCTAAAGTAGAGTATGATTCATTGATGAGAACTGTACTGTGTGTTTCCCTTCAGAATTGGAGTCAAATCCCAGTGTCTGTATCTTCCTACAAGCAAGATTTCTTTTCTGGTAAACACAGTCACTTTTCAGGTCAAACGAAGATATATCGTTCACTAAGCTCACACTTTTCTCTCTCTTAACTGAAAAGAATTGGATATTAGAGGACCTGTGGTTAGTATCAGTTTCAGAGAAGAGTTGGACTAGATATGGTCCGTATCTGAAGAAAACACAGTGCTTTGTTCGGTGCACACCCCTTTTCCTGCTGTATTAGAGAATCTAGAATGCATGAGCATGCTTCTTGCTCTAAAGCAGAGTGTGGTCCATGGATTAAAAATGTTTTGTGTGTTTCATTTAGAAATGGAGTTAAATCCCAGGTTCTGTGTCTTCCTACAAGCAAGAAATCATGTCAGGTAAATGCAGTCCCATTACAGCTCGAACGAAGCTACATCATCCACGAAGCTCCCCTGTTTCTGGCTCTTAACTGAGAAGCATTGGATGTTAGAGGACCTGTGGTTTGTATCAGTTTCAGGAGCAGAGTTGACCTAGATATGATCCGTACATGTAGGACACACAGGTCTTTTGTTCTTAACACACTCACACTTCCTGCCGTCTTAAAGACTCTACAATGCATGAGTTGCTTCTTGCTCTAAAGTAGAGTAAGTTTCATTGATGAGAACTGTGCGGTGTGTTTCCCTTCAGAAATGGAGAGATCCCAGGCTCTATATCTTCCTACAAGCATGATTTCTGGTAAACACATTCACTTTTCAGGTCAAACGAAGCTACATCGTTCATGAAGCTCACACATTTCTCACTCTTACCTGAAAAGCATTGGATGTTAGACGACCTGTAGCTTGTTTCAGTTTCAGATGAAGAGTTGAACTAGATATGGTCTGCATGTTTAGGAAACACAGTTCTTTTGTTCTGTGCATACTCACGTTTCCTGCTGTATTAGAGACTCTAGAAACCAAGAGCGTGCTTCTTGCTCTAAATCAGAGTGTGTTCCATGGATGAGAACTGTGCTGCGTGTTTCCCTTCAGAAATGGAGTTAAATCCCTGGTTCTGTGTCTTCCTACAAGCAAGACAACTTTTCAGGTAAACACAGTCACTTTTCAGCTCATAAGAAGCTAAATCGTTCACGAATCTCACACGTTTAATCACTCTTAACTGAAAAGCATTGGATGTTAGAGGACCTGTGGTTTGTATCAGTTTCAGGAGCAGAGTTGACCTAGACATGGTCCGTACGTGTAGGACGCACAGTTCTTTTGTTCTTAGCACACTCATGTTTATGGCGGTCTTAGAGACTCTAGAGTGCATGAGCATGCTTCTTTCCCTAAAGTAGAGTATGATTCATTGATGAGAACTGTACTGTGTGTTTCCCTTCAGAATTGGAGTGAAATCCCAGGGTCTGTATCTTCCTACAAGCAAGATTTCTTTTCTGGTAAACACAGTCACTTTTCAGGTCAAACGAAGATACATCGTTCACTAAGCTCACACGTTTCTCTCTCTTAACTGAAAAGAATTGGATATTAGAGGACCTGTGGTTTGTATCAGTTTCAGAGAAGAGTTGAACTAGATATGGTCCGTATCTGAAGGAAACACAGTTCTTTGTTCAGTGCACACCCCTTTTCCTGCTGTATTAGAGAATCTAGAATGCATGAGCATGCTTCTTGCTCTAAAGAAGAGTGTGTTCCATGGATGAAAAATGTTTTGTGTGTTTCCTTTAGAAATGGAGTTAAATCCCAGGTTCTGTGTCTTCCTACAAGCAAGAAATCATTTCAGGTAAATGCAGTCCCTTTTCAGCTCGAACGAAGCTACATCATCCACGAAGCTCCCCTGTTTCTGGCTCTTAACTGAGAAGCATTGGATGTTAGAGGACCTGTGGTTTGTATCAGTTTCAGGAGCAGAGTGGACCTAGATATGATCCGTACATGTAGGACACACAGTTCTTTTGTTCTTAGCACACTCACATTTCTTGCCATCTTAGAGACTCTACAATGCATGAGTTGCTTCTTGCTCTAAAGTAGAGTAAGTTTCATTGATGAGAACTGTGTGGTGTGTTTCCCCTCAGAAATGGAGAGATCCAGGCTCTATATCCTCCTACAAGCATGATTTCTTTTCTGGTAAACACATTCACATTTCATTTCCAACGAAGCTACATAGAACATGAAGCTCACACGTTTCTCACTCTTACCTGAAAAGCATTGGATGTTAGAGGACCTGTAGCTTGTTTCAGTTTCAGATGAAGAGTTGAACTAGATATGGTCTGAATGTGTAGGAAACACAGTTCTTTTGTTCTGAGCATACTCACGTTTCCTGCTGTATTAGAGAATCTAGAATGCATGAGCATGCTTCTTGCTCTAAAGCACAGTGTGTTCCATGGATGAAAAATGTTTTGTGTGTTTTCTTTAGAAATGGAGTTAAATCCCAGGTTCTGTGTCTTCCTACAAGCAAGAAATCGTTTCAGGTAAAGGCAGTCCCTTATCAACTCGTACGAAGCTACATCATCGACTAAGCTCCCCTGTTTCTGGCTCTTAAATGAAAAGCATTGGATGTTAGAGGACCAGTGGTTTGTATCAGTTTCAGAAGCAGAGTTGAACTAGATATGGTCCGTATGTGTAGGACACACAGTTCTTTTGTTCTGAGCACACTCATGTTTCTTGCCGTCTTAGAGACTCTAGAGTGCATGAGCATGCTTCTTTCCCTAAAGTAGAGTATGATTCATTGATGAGAACTGTACTGTGTGTTTCCCTTCAGAATTGGAGTCAAATCCCAGTGTCTGTATCTTCCTACAAGCAAGATTTCTTTTCTGGTAAACACAGTCACTTTTCAGGTCAAACGAAGATATATCGTTCACTAAGCTCACACTTTTCTCTCTCTTAACTGAAAAGAATTGGATATTAGAGGACCTGTGGTTAGTATCAGTTTCAGAGAAGAGTTGGACTAGATATGGTCCGTATCTGAAGAAAACACAGTGCTTTGTTCGGTGCACACCCCTTTTCCTGCTGTATTAGAGAATCTAGAATGCATGAGCATGCTTCTTGCTCTAAAGCAGAGTGTGGTCCATGGATTAAAAATGTTTTGTGTGTTTCATTTAGAAATGGAGTTAAATCCCAGGTTCTGTGTCTTCCTACAAGCAAGAAATCATGTCAGGTAAATGCAGTCCCATTACAGCTCGAACGAAGCTACATCATCCACGAAGCTCCCCTGTTTCTGGCTCTTAACTGAGAAGCATTGGATGTTAGAGGACCTGTGGTTTGTATCAGTTTCAGGAGCAGAGTTGACCTAGATATGATCCGTACATGTAGGACACACAGGTCTTTTGTTCTTAACACACTCACACTTCCTGCCGTCTTAAAGACTCTACAATGCATGAGTTGCTTCTTGCTCTAAAGTAGAGTAAGTTTCATTGATGAGAACTGTGCGGTGTGTTTCCCTTCAGAAATGGAGAGATCCCAGGCTCTATATCTTCCTACAAGCATGATTTCTGGTAAACACATTCACTTTTCAGGTCAAACGAAGCTACATCGTTCATGAAGCTCACACATTTCTCACTCTTACCTGAAAAGCATTGGATGTTAGACGACCTGTAGCTTGTTTCAGTTTCAGATGAAGAGTTGAACTAGATATGGTCTGCATGTTTAGGAAACACAGTTCTTTTGTTCTGTGCATACTCACGTTTCCTGCTGTATTAGAGACTCTAGAAACCAAGAGCGTGCTTCTTGCTCTAAATCAGAGTGTGTTCCATGGATGAGAACTGTGCTGCGTGTTTCCCTTCAGAAATGGAGTTAAATCCCTGGTTCTGTGTCTTCCTACAAGCAAGACAACTTTTCAGGTAAACACAGTCACTTTTCAGCTCATAAGAAGCTAAATCGTTCACGAATCTCACACGTTTAATCACTCTTAACTGAAAAGCATTGGATGTTAGAGGACCTGTGGTTTGTATCAGTTTCAGGAGCAGAGTTGACCTAGACATGGTCCGTACGTGTAGGACGCACAGTTCTTTTGTTCTTAGCACACTCATGTTTATGGCGGTCTTAGAGACTCTAGAGTGCATGAGCATGCTTCTTTCCCTAAAGTAGAGTATGATTCATTGATGAGAACTGTACTGTGTGTTTCCCTTCAGAATTGGAGTGAAATCCCAGGGTCTGTATCTTCCTACAAGCAAGATTTCTTTTCTGGTAAACACAGTCACTTTTCAGGTCAAACGAAGATACATCGTTCACTAAGCTCACACGTTTCTCTCTCTTAACTGAAAAGAATTGGATATTAGAGGACCTGTGGTTTGTATCAGTTTCAGAGAAGAGTTGAACTAGATATGGTCCGTATCTGAAGGAAACACAGTTCTTTGTTCAGTGCACACCCCTTTTCCTGCTGTATTAGAGAATCTAGAATGCATGAGCATGCTTCTTGCTCTAAAGAAGAGTGTGTTCCATGGATGAAAAATGTTTTGTGTGTTTCCTTTAGAAATGGAGTTAAATCCCAGGTTCTGTGTCTTCCTACAAGCAAGAAATCATTTCAGGTAAATGCAGTCCCTTTTCAGCTCGAACGAAGCTACATCATCCACGAAGCTCCCCTGTTTCTGGCTCTTAACTGAGAAGCATTGGATGTTAGAGGACCTGTGGTTTGTATCAGTTTCAGGAGCAGAGTGGACCTAGATATGATCCGTACATGTAGGACACACAGTTCTTTTGTTCTTAGCACACTCACATTTCTTGCCATCTTAGAGACTCTACAATGCATGAGTTGCTTCTTGCTCTAAAGTAGAGTAAGTTTCATTGATGAGAACTGTGTGGTGTGTTTCCCCTCAGAAATGGAGAGATCCAGGCTCTATATCCTCCTACAAGCATGATTTCTTTTCTGGTAAACACATTCACATTTCATTTCCAACGAAGCTACATAGAACATGAAGCTCACACGTTTCTCACTCTTACCTGAAAAGCATTGGATGTTAGAGGACCTGTAGCTTGTTTCAGTTTCAGATGAAGAGTTGAACTAGATATGGTCTGAATGTGTAGGAAACACAGTTCTTTTGTTCTGAGCATACTCACGTTTCCTGCTGTATTAGAGAATCTAGAATGCATGAGCATGCTTCTTGCTCTAAAGCACAGTGTGTTCCATGGATGAAAAATGTTTTGTGTGTTTTCTTTAGAAATGGAGTTAAATCCCAGGTTCTGTGTCTTCCTACAAGCAAGAAATCGTTTCAGGTAAAGGCAGTCCCTTTTCAACTCGAACGAAGCTACATCATCGACTAAGCTCCTCTGTTTCTGGCTCTTAAATGAAAAGCATTGGATGTTAGAGGACCAGTGGTTTGTATCAGTTTCAGAAGCAGAGTTGAACTAGATATGGTCCGTATGTGTAGGACACACAGTTCTTTTGTTCTGAGCACACTCACATTTCCTGCTGTATGAGAGACTCTAGAAACCAAGAGCGTGCTTCTTGCTCTAAATCAGAGTGTGTTCCATGGATGAGAACTGTGCTGCGTGTTTCCCTTCAGAAATGGAGTTAAATCCCTGGTTCTGTGTCTTCCTACAAGCAAGACAACTTTTCAGGTAAACACAGTCACTTTTCAGCTCATACGAAGCTAAATCGTTCACGAATCTCACACGTTAATCACTCTTAACTGAAAAGCATTGGATGTTAGAGGACCTGTGGTTTGTATCAGTTTCAGGAGCAGAGTTGACCTAGACATGGTCCGTACGTGTAGGACGCACAGTTCTTTTGTTCTTAGCACACTCATGTTTCTTGCCGTCTTAGAGACTCTAGAGTGCATGAGCATGCTTCTTTCTCTAAAGCAGAGTATGATTCATTGATGAGAACTGTGCTGTGTGTTTCCCTTCAGAAATGGAGTGAAATCCCAGGGTCTGTATCTTCCTACAAGCAAGATTTCTTTTCTGGTAAACACAGTCACTTTTCATGTCAAACGAAGCTACATCGTTCACTAAGCTCACACGTTTCTCTTTCTTAACTGAGAAGAATTGGATATTAGAGGACCTGTGGTTTGTATCAGTTTCAGAGAAGAGTTGAACTAGATATGGTCCGTATCTGAAGGAAACACAGTTCTTTGTTCGGTGCACACCCCTTTTCCTGCTGTATTAGATAATCTAGAATGCATGAGCATGCTTCTTGCTCTAAAGCAGAGTGTGGTCCATGGATGAAAAATGTTTTGTGTGTTTCCTTTAGAAATGGAGTTAAATCCCAGGTTCTGTGTCTTCCTACAAGCAAGAAATCTTTTCAGGTAAATGCAGTCCCTTTTCAGCTCGAACGAAGCTACATCATCCACGAAGCTCCCCTGTTTCTGGCTCTTAAATGAGAAGCATTGGATGTTAGAGGACCTGTGCTTTGTATCAGTTTCAGGAGCAGAGTGGACCTAGATATGATCCGTACATGTAGGACACACAGTTCTTTTGTTCTTAGCACACTCACATTTCTTGCCGTCTTAGAGACTCTACAATGCATGAGTTGCTTCTTGCTCTAAAGGAGAGTAAGTTTCATTGATGAGAACTGTGTGGTGTGTTTCCCCTCAGAAATGGAGAGATCCAGGCTCTATATCTTCCTACAAGCATGATTTCTTTTCTGGTAAACACATTCACTTTTCATTTCCAACGAAGCTACATCATTCATGAAGCTCACACGTTTCTCACTCTTACCTGAAAAGCATTGGATGTTAGAGGACCTGTAGCTTGTTTCAGTTTCAGATGAAGAGTTGAACTAGATATGGTCTGAAAGTGTAGGAAACACAGTTCTTTTGTTCTGTGCATACTCACGTTTCCTGTTGTATTAGAGAATCTAGAATGCATGAGCATGCTTCTTGCTCTAAAGCAGAGTGTGTTCCATGGATGAAAAATGTTTTTTGTGTTTTCTTCAGAAATGGAGTTAAATCCCAGGTTCTGTGTCTTCCTACAAGCAAGAAATCGTTTCAGGTAAAGGCAGTCCATTTTCAGCTCGAACGAAGTTACATCATCGACTAAGCTCAACTGTTTCTGGCTCTTAACTGAAAAGCATTGGATGTTAGAGGACCAGTGGTTTGTATCAGTTTCAAAAGCAGAGTTGAACTAGATATGGTCCGTATGTGTAGGACACACAGTTCTTTTGTTCTGAGCACACTCACGTTTCCTGCTGTATGAGAGACTCTAGAAAGCAAGAGCGTGCTTCTTGCTCTAAAGCAGAGTGTGTTCCATGGATGAGAACTGTGCTGCATGTTTCCCTTCAGAAATGGAGTTAAATCCCAGGTTCTGTGTCTTCCTACAAGCAAGACAACATTTCAGGTAAACACAGTCACTTTTCAGCTCATACGAAGCTAAATCGTTCACGAATCTCACACGTTAATCACTCTTAACTGAGAAGCATTGGATGTTAGAGGACCTGTGGTTTGTATCAGTTTCAGGAGCAGAGTTGACCTAGACATGGTCCGTACGTGTAGGACGCACAGTTCTTTTGTTCTTAGCACACTCATGTTTCTTGCTGTCTTAGAGACTCTAGAGTGCATGAGCATGCTTCTTTCCCTAAAGTAGAGTATGATTCATTGATGAGAACTGTACTGTGTGTTTCCCTTCAGAATTGGAGTGAAATCCCAGGGTCTGTATCTTCCTACAAGCAAGATTTCTTTTCTGGTAAACACAGTCACTTTTCAGGTCAAACGAAGATACATCGTTCACTAAGCTCACACGTTTCTCTCTCTTAACTGAAAAGAATTGGATATTAGAGGACCTGTGGTTTGTATCAGTTTCAGAGAAGAGTTGAACTAGATATGGTCCGTATCTGAAGGAAACACAGTGCTTTGTTCGGTGCACACCCCTTTTCCTGCTGTATTAGAGAATCTAGAATGCATGAGCATGCTTCTTGCTCTAAAGCAGAGTGTGTTCCATGGATGAAAAATGTTTTGTGTGTTTCCTTTAGAAATGGAGTTAAATCCCAGGTTCTCTGTCTTCCTACAAGCAAGAAATCATGTCAGGTAAATGCAGTCCCTTTTCAGCTCGAACGAAGCTACTTCATCCACAAATCGCCCCTGTTTCTGGCTCTTAACTGAGAAGCATTGGATGTTAGAGGACCTGTGGTTTGTATCAGTTTCAGGAGCAGAGTTGACCTAGATATGATCCGTACATGTAGGACACACAGTTCTTTTGTTCTTAGCACACTCACATTTCTTGCCGTCTTAGAGACTCTACAATGCATGAGTTGCTTCTTGCTCTAAAGTAGAGTAAGTTTCATTGATGAGAACTGTGTGGTGTGTTTCCCCTCAGAAATGGAGAGATCCAGGCTCTATATCCTCCTACAAGCATGATTTCTTTTCTGGTAAACACATTCACTTTTCATTTCCAACGAAACTACATCGTTCATGAAGCTCACACGTTTCTCACTCTTACCTGAAAAGCATTGGATGTTAGAGG
Organism: Onychomys leucogaster; assembly: GCA_949786385.1. Classification (NCBI taxonomy): domain Eukaryota; kingdom Metazoa; phylum Chordata; class Mammalia; order Rodentia; family Cricetidae; genus Onychomys; species Onychomys leucogaster. Next base: position 721,560 of record CATKUP010000061.1, read on the forward strand.
ACCTGTAGCTTGTTTCAGTTTCAGATGAAGAGTTGAACTAGATATGGTCTGAAAGTGTAGGAAACACAGTTCTTTTGTTCTGTGCATACTCACGTTTCCTGCTGTATTAGAGAATCTAGAATGCATGAGCATGCTTCTTGCTCTAGAGCAGAGTGTGTTCCATGGATGAAAAATGTTTTTTGTGTTTTCTTCAGAAATGGAGTTAAATCCCAGGTTCTGTGTCTTCCTACAAGCAAGAAATCGTTTCAGGTAAAGGCAGTCCATTTTCAGCTCGAACGAAGTTACATCATCGACTAAGCTCCCCTGTTTCTGGCTCTTAACTGAAAAGCATTGGATGTTAGAGGACCAGTGGTTTGTATCAGTTTCAAAAGCAGAGTTGAACTAGATATGGTCCGTATGTGTAGGACACACAGTTCTTTTGTTCTGAGCACACTCACGTTTCCTGCTATATGAGAGACTCTAGAAAGCAAGAGCGTGCTTCTTGCTCTAAAGCAGAGTGTGTTCCATGGATGAGAACTGTGCTGCATGTTTCCCTTCAGAAATGGAGTTAAATCCCAGGTTCTGTGTCTTCCTACAAGCAAGACATCTTTTCAGGTAAACACAGTCACTTTTCAGCTCATACGAAGCTAAATCGTTCAGGAATCTCACACGTTAATCACTCTTAACTGAAAAGCATTGGATGTTAGAGGACCAGTGGTTTGTATCAGTTTCAGGAGCAGAGTTGACCTAGATATGATCTGTACATGTAGGACGCACAGTTCTTTTGTTCTGAGCACACTCACATTTCCTGCTGTATGAGAGACTCTAGAAAGCAAGAGCATGCTTCTTGCTTTAAATCAGAGTGTGTTCCATGGATGAGAACTGTGCTGCGTGTTTCCCTTCAGAAATGGAGTTAAATCCCTGGTTCTGTGTCTTCCTACAAGCAAGACAACATTTCAGGTAAACACAGTCACTTTTCAGCTCATACGAAGCTAAATCGTTCACGAATCTCACACGTTAATCACTCTTAAATGAAAAGCATTGGATGTTAGAAGACCTGTGGTTTGTATCAGTTTCAGGAGCAGAGTTGACCTAGACATGGTCCGTACGTGTAGGACGCACAGTTCTTTTGTTCTTAGCACACTCATGTTTCTTGCCGTCTTAGAGACTCTAGAGTGCATGAGCATGCTTCTTTCTCTAAAGCAGTGTATGATTCATTGATGAGAACTGTGCTGTGTGTTTCCCTTCAGAAATGGAGTGAAATCCCAGGGTCGTATCTTCCTACAAGCAAGATTTCTTTTCTGGTAAACACAGTCACTTTTCATGTCAAACAAAGCTACATCGTTCACTAAGCTCACACGTTTCTCTCTCTTAACTGAAAAGAATTGGATATTAGAGGACCTGTGGTTTGTATCAGTTTCAGAGAAGAGTTGAACTAGATATGGTCCGTATCTGAAGGAAACACAGTTCTTTGTTCGGTGCACACCCCTTTTCCTGCTGTATTAGAGAATCTAGAATGCATGAGCATGCTTCTTGCTCTAAAGCACAGTGTGTTCCATGGATGAAAAATGTTTTTTGTGTTTTCTTTAGAAATGGAGTTAAATCCCAGGTTCTGTGTCTTCCTACAAGCAAGAAATCTTTTCAGGTAAATGCAGTCCCTTTTCAGCTCGAACGAAGCTACATCATCCACGAAGCTCCCCTGTTTCTGGCTCTTAACTGAGAAGCATTGGATGTTAGAGGACCTGTGGTTTGTATCAGTTTCAGGAGCAGAGTTGACCTAGATATGATCCGTACAAGTAGGACACACAGGTCTTTTGTTCTTAGCACACTCACACTTCCTGCTGTCTTAGAGACTCTACAATGCATGAGTTGCTTCTTGCTCTAAAGTAGAGTAAGTTTCATTGATGAGAACTGTGCGGTGTGTTTCCCTTCAGAAATGGAGAGATCCCAGGCTCTATATCTTCCTACAAGCATGATTTCTGGTAAACACATTCACTTTTCAGGTCAAACGAAGCTACATCTTTCATGAAGCTCACACGTTTCTCACTCTTACTTGAAAAGCATTGGATGTTAGACGACCTGTAGCTTGTTTCAGTTTCAGATGAAGAGTTGAACTAGATATGGTCTGAATGTGTAGGAAACACAGTTCTTTTTTTCTGAGCATACTCACGTTTCCTGCTGTATTAGAGAATCTAGAATGCATGAGCATGCTTCTTGCTCTAAAGCACAGTGTGTTCCATGGATGAAAAATGTTTTGTGTGTTTTCTTTAGAAATGGAGTTAAATCCCAGGTTCTGTGTGTTCCTACAAGCAAGAAATCGTTTCAGGTAAAGGCAGTCCCTTTTCAACTCGAACGAAGCTACATCATCGACTAAGCTCCTCTGTTTCTGGCTCTTAACTGAAAAGCATTGGATGTTTGAGGACCAGTGGTTTGTATCAGTTTCAGAAGCAGAGTTGAACTTGATATGGTCCGTATGTGTAGGACACACAGTTCTTTTGTTCTGAGCACACTCACGTTTCCTGCTGTATGAGAGACTCTAGAAAGCAAGAGCGTGCTTCTTGCTCTAAAGCAGAGTGTGTTCCATGGATGAGAACTGTGCTGCATGTTTCCCTTCAGAAATGGAGTTAAATCCCAGGTTCTGTGTCTTCCTACAAGCAAGACATCTTTTCAGGTAAACACAGTCACTTTTCAGCTCATACGAAGCTAAATCGTTCAGGAATCTCACACGTTAATCACTCTTAACTGAAAAGCATTGGATGTTAGCCTACCTGTAGTTTGTATCAGTTTCAGGAGCAGAGTTGACCTAGATATGATCTGTACATGTAGGACGCACAGTTCTTTTGTTCTTAGCACACTCATGTTTCTTGCCATCTTAGAGACACTAGAGTTCATGAGCATGCTTCTTTCTCTAAAGCAGAGTGTGATTCATTGATGAGAACTGTGCTGTGTGTTTCCCTTCAGAATTGGAGTGAAATCCCAGGGTCTGTATCTTCCTACAAGCAAGATTTCTTTTCTGGTAAACACAGTCACTTTTCAGGTCAAACGAAGATACATCGTTCACTAAGCTCACACGTTTCTCTTTCTTAACTGAAAAGAATTGGATATTAGAGGACCTGTGGTTTGTATCAGTTTCAGAGAAGAGTTGAACTAGATATGGTCCGTATCTGAAGGAAACACAGTGCTTTGTTCGGTGCACACTCCCTTTTCCTGCTGTATTATAGAATCTAGAATGCATGAGCATGCTTCTTGCTCTAAAGCAGAGTGTATTCCGTGGATGAAAAATGTTTAGTGTTTCCTTTAGAAATGGAGTTAAATCCCAGGTTCTGTGTCTGCCTACAAGCAAGAAATCATTTCAGGTAAATGCAGTCCCTTTTCAGCTTGAACGAAGCTACATCATCCACGAAGCTCCCCTGTTTCTGGCTCTTAACTGAGAAGCATTGGATGTTAGAGGACCTGTGGTTTGTATCAGTTTCAGGAGCAGAGTTGACCTAGATATGATCCGTACATGTAGGACACACAGTTCTTTTGTTCTTAGCACACTCACATTTCTTGCCGTCTTAGAGACTCTACAATGCATGAGTTGCTTCTTGCTCTAAAGTAGAGTAAGTTTCATTGATGAGAACTGTGTGGTGTGTTTCCCCTCAGAAATGGAGAGATCCAGGCTCTATATCTTCCTACAAGCATGATTTCTTTTCTGGTAAACACATTCACTTTTCATTTCCAAAGAAGCTACATCGTTCATGAAGCTCACACGTTTCTCACTCTTACCTGAAAAGCATTGGATGTTAGAGGACCTGTAGCTTGTTTCAGTTTCAGATGAAGAGTTGAACTAGATATGGTCTGAATGTGTAGGAAACACAGTTCTTTTGTTCTGAGCATACTCACGTTTCCTGCTGTATTAGAGAATCTAGAATGCATGAGCATGCTTCTTGCTCTAAAGCACAGTGTGTTCCATGGATGAAAAATGTTTTGTGTGTTTTCTTTAGAAATGGAGTTAAATCCCAGGTTCTGTGTCTTCCTACAAGCAAGAAATCTTTTCAGGTTAATGCAGTCCCTTTTCAGCTCGAACGAAGCTACATCATCCACGAAGCTCCCCTGTTTCTGGCTCTTAACTGAGAAGCATTGGATGTTAGAGGACCTGTGGTTTGTATCAGTTTCAGGAGCAGAGTTGACCTAGATATGATCCGTACAAGTAGGACACACAGGTCTTTTGTTCTTAGCACACTCACACTTCCTGCTGTCTTAGAGACTCTACAATGCATGAGTTGCTTCTTGCTCTAAAGTAGAGTAAGTTTCATTGATGAGAACTGTGCGGTGTGTTTCCCTTCAGAAATGGAGAGATCCCAGGCTCTATATCTTCCTACAAGCATGATTTCTGGTAAACACATTCACTTTTCAGGTCAAACGAAGCTACATCGTTCATGAAGCTCACACGTTTCTCACTCTTACTTGAAAAGCATTGGATGTTAGACGACCTGTAGCTTGTTTCAGTTTCAGATGAAGAGTTGAACTAGATATGGTCTGCATGTTTAGGAAACACAGTTCTTTTGTTCTGTGCATACTCACGTTTCCTGCTGTATTAGAGACTCTAGAAAGCAAGAGCGTGCTTCTTGCTCTAAATCAGAGTGTGTTCCATGGATGAGAACTGTGCTGCGTGTTTCCCTTCAGAAATGGAGTTAAATCCCTGGTTCTGTGTCTTCCTACAAGCAAGACAACTTTTCAGGTAAACACAGTCACTTTTCAGCTCATAAGAAGCTAAATCGTTCACGAATCTCACACGTTAATCACTCTTAACTGAAAAGCATTGGATGTTAGAGGACCTGTGGTTTGTATCAGTTTCAGGAGCAGAGTTGACCTAGACATGGTCCGTACGTGTAGGACGCACAGTTCTTTTGTTCTTAGCACACTCATGTTTCTTGCTGTCTTAGAGACTCTAGAGTGCATGAGCATGCTTCTTTCCCTAAAGTAGAGTATGATTCATTGATGAGAACTGTACTGTGTGTTTCCCTTCAGAATTGGAGTGAAATCCCAGGGTCTGTATCTTCCTACAAGCAAGATTTCTTTTCTGGTAAACACAGTCACTTTTCAGGTCAAACGAAGATACATCGTTCACTAAGCTCACACGTTTCTCTCTCTTAACTGAAAAGAATTGGATATTGGAGGACCTGTGGTTTGTATCAGTTTCAGAGAAGAGTTGAACTAGATATGGTCCGTATCTGAAGGAAACACAGTGCTTTGTTCGGTGCACACCCCTTTTCCTGCTGTATTAGAGAATCTAGAATGCATGAGCATGCTTCTTGCTCTAAAGCAGAGTGTGTTCCATGGATGAAAAATGTTTTGTGTGTTTTCTTTAGAAATGGAGTTAAATCCCAGGTTCTGTGTCTTCCTACAAGCAAGAAATCTTTTCAGGTAAATGCAGTCCCTTTTCAGCTCGAACGAAGCTACATCATCCACGAAGCTCCCCTGTTTCTGGCTCTTAACTGAGAAGCATTGGATGTTAGAGGACCTGTGGTTTGTATCAGTTTCAGGAGCAGAGTTGACCTAGATATGATCCGTACAAGTAGGACACACAGGTCTTTTGTTCTTAGCACACTCACACTTCCTGCTGTCTTAGAGACTCTACAATGCATGAGTTGCTTCTTGCTCTAAAGTAGAGTAAGTTTCATTGATGAGAACTGTGTGGTGTGTTTCCCCTCAGAAATGGAGAGATCCAGGCTCTATATCTTCCTACAAGCATGATTTCTTTTCTGGTAAACACATTCACTTTTCAGGTCCAACAAAGCTACATCGTTCATGAAGCTCACACGTTTCTCACTCTTACCTGAAAAGCATTGGATGTTAGAGGACCTGTAGCTTGTTTCAGTTTCAGATGAAGAGTTGAACTAGATATGGTCTGAATGTGTAGGAAACACAGTTCTTTTTTTCTGAGCATACTCACGTTTCCTGCTGTATTAGAGAATCTAGAATGCATGAGCATGCTTCTTGCTCTAAAGCACAGTGTGTTCCATGGATGAAAAATGTTTTGTGTGTTTTCTTTAGAAATGGAGTTAAATCCCAGGTTCTGTGTGTTCCTACAAGCAAGAAATCGTTTCAGGTAAAGGCAGTCCCTTTTCAACTCGAACGAAGCTACATCATCGACTAAGCTCCTCTGTTTCTGGCTCTTAACTGAAAAGCATTGGATGTTTGAGGACCAGTGGTTTGTATCAGTTTCAGAAGCAGAGTTGAACTTGATATGGTCCGTATGTGTAGGACACACAGTTCTTTTGTTCTGAGCACACTCACGTTTCCTGCTGTATGAGAGACTCTAGAAAGCAAGAGCGTGCTTCTTGCTCTAAAGCAGAGTGTGTTCCATGGATGAGAACTGTGCTGCATGTTTCCCTTCAGAAATGGAGTTAAATCCCAGGTTCTGTGTCTTCCTACAAGCAAGACATCTTTTCAGGTAAACACAGTCACTTTTCAGCTCATACGAAGCTAAATCGTTCAGGAATCTCACACGTTAATCACTCTTAACTGAAAAGCATTGGATGTTAGCCTACCTGTAGTTTGTATCAGTTTCAGGAGCAGAGTTGACCTAGATATGATCTGTACATGTAGGACGCACAGTTCTTTTGTTCTTAGCACACTCATGTTTCTTGCCATCTTAGAGACACTAGAGTTCATGAGCATGCTTCTTTCTCTAAAGCAGAGTGTGATTCATTGATGAGAACTGTGCTGTGTGTTTCCCTTCAGAATTGGAGTGAAATCCCAGGGTCTGTATCTTCCTACAAGCAAGATTTCTTTTCTGGTAAACACAGTCACTTTTCAGGTCAAACGAAGATACATCGTTCACTAAGCTCACACGTTTCTCTTTCTTAACTGAAAAGAATTGGATATTAGAGGACCTGTGGTTTGTATCAGTTTCAGAGAAGAGTTGAACTAGATATGGTCCGTATCTGAAGGAAACACAGTGCTTTGTTCGGTGCACACTCCCTTTTCCTGCTGTATTATAGAATCTAGAATGCATGAGCATGCTTCTTGCTCTAAAGCAGAGTGTATTCCGTGGATGAAAAATGTTTAGTGTTTCCTTTAGAAATGGAGTTAAATCCCAGGTTCTGTGTCTGCCTACAAGCAAGAAATCATTTCAGGTAAATGCAGTCCCTTTTCAGCTTGAACGAAGCTACATCATCCACGAAGCTCCCCTGTTTCTGGCTCTTAACTGAGAAGCATTGGATGTTAGAGGACCTGTGGTTTGTATCAGTTTCAGGAGCAGAGTTGACCTAGATATGATCCGTACATGTAGGACACACAGTTCTTTTGTTCTTAGCACACTCACATTTCTTGCCGTCTTAGAGACTCTACAATGCATGAGTTGCTTCTTGCTCTAAAGTAGAGTAAGTTTCATTGATGAGAACTGTGTGGTGTGTTTCCCCTCAGAAATGGAGAGATCCAGGCTCTATATCTTCCTACAAGCATGATTTCTTTTCTGGTAAACACATTCACTTTTCATTTCCAAAGAAGCTACATCGTTCATGAAGCTCACACGTTTCTCACTCTTACCTGAAAAGCATTGGATGTTAGAGGACCTGTAGCTTGTTTCAGTTTCAGATGAAGAGTTGAACTAGATATGGTCTGAATGTGTAGGAAACACAGTTCTTTTGTTCTGAGCATACTCACGTTTCCTGCTGTATTAGAGAATCTAGAATGCATGAGCATGCTTCTTGCTCTAAAGCACAGTGTGTTCCATGGATGAAAAATGTTTTGTGTGTTTTCTTTAGAAATGGAGTTAAATCCCAGGTTCTGTGTCTTCCTACAAGCAAGAAATCTTTTCAGGTTAATGCAGTCCCTTTTCAGCTCGAACGAAGCTACATCATCCACGAAGCTCCCCTGTTTCTGGCTCTTAACTGAGAAGCATTGGATGTTAGAGGACCTGTGGTTTGTATCAGTTTCAGGAGCAGAGTTGACCTAGATATGATCCGTACAAGTAGGACACACAGGTCTTTTGTTCTTAGCACACTCACACTTCCTGCTGTCTTAGAGACTCTACAATGCATGAGTTGCTTCTTGCTCTAAAGTAGAGTAAGTTTCATTGATGAGAACTGTGCGGTGTGTTTCCCTTCAGAAATGGAGAGATCCCAGGCTCTATATCTTCCTACAAGCATGATTTCTGGTAAACACATTCACTTTTCAGGTCAAACGAAGCTACATCGTTCATGAAGCTCACACGTTTCTCACTCTTACTTGAAAAGCATTGGATGTTAGACGACCTGTAGCTTGTTTCAGTTTCAGATGAAGAGTTGAACTAGATATGGTCTGCATGTTTAGGAAACACAGTTCTTTTGTTCTGTGCATACTCACGTTTCCTGCTGTATTAGAGACTCTAGAAAGCAAGAGCGTGCTTCTTGCTCTAAATCAGAGTGTGTTCCATGGATGAGAACTGTGCTGCGTGTTTCCCTTCAGAAATGGAGTTAAATCCCTGGTTCTGTGTCTTCCTACAAGCAAGACAACTTTTCAGGTAAACACAGTCACTTTTCAGCTCATAAGAAGCTAAATCGTTCACGAATCTCACACGTTAATCACTCTTAACTGAAAAGCATTGGATGTTAGAGGACCTGTGGTTTGTATCAGTTTCAGGAGCAGAGTTGACCTAGACATGGTCCGTACGTGTAGGACGCACAGTTCTTTTGTTCTTAGCACACTCATGTTTCTTGCTGTCTTAGAGACTCTAGAGTGCATGAGCATGCTTCTTTCCCTAAAGTAGAGTATGATTCATTGATGAGAACTGTACTGTGTGTTTCCCTTCAGAATTGGAGTGAAATCCCAGGGTCTGTATCTTCCTACAAGCAAGATTTCTTTTCTGGTAAACACAGTCACTTTTCAGGTCAAACGAAGATACATCGTTCACTAAGCTCACACGTTTCTCTCTCTTAACTGAAAAGAATTGGATATTGGAGGACCTGTGGTTTGTATCAGTTTCAGAGAAGAGTTGAACTAGATATGGTCCGTATCTGAAGGAAACACAGTGCTTTGTTCGGTGCACACCCCTTTTCCTGCTGTATTAGAGAATCTAGAATGCATGAGCATGCTTCTTGCTCTAAAGCAGAGTGTGTTCCATGGATGAAAAATGTTTTGTGTGTTTTCTTTAGAAATGGAGTTAAATCCCAGGTTCTGTGTCTTCCTACAAGCAAGAAATCTTTTCAGGTAAATGCAGTCCCTTTTCAGCTCGAACGAAGCTACATCATCCACGAAGCTCCCCTGTTTCTGGCTCTTAACTGAGAAGCATTGGATGTTAGAGGACCTGTGGTTTGTATCAGTTTCAGGAGCAGAGTTGACCTAGATATGATCCGTACAAGTAGGACACACAGGTCTTTTGTTCTTAGCACACTCACACTTCCTGCTGTCTTAGAGACTCTACAATGCATGAGTTGCTTCTTGCTCTAAAGTAGAGTAAGTTTCATTGATGAGAACTGTGTGGTGTGTTTCCCCTCAGAAATGGAGAGATCCAGGCTCTATATCTTCCTACAAGCATGATTTCTTTTCTGGTAAACACATTCACTTTTCAGGTCCAACAAAGCTACATCGTTCATGAAGCTCACACGTTTCTCACTCTTACCTGAAAAGCATTGGATGTTAGAGGACCTGTAGCTTGTTTCAGTTTCAGATGAAGAGTTGAACTAGATATGGTCTGAATGTGTAGGAAACACAGTTCTTTTTTTCTGAGCATACTCACGTTTCCTGCTGTATTAGAGAATCTAGAATGCATGAGCATGCTTCTTGCTCTAAAGCACAGTGTGTTCCATGGATGAAAAATGTTTTTTGTGTTTTCTTTAGAAATGGAGTTAAATCCCAGGTTCTGTGTGTTCCTACAAGCAAGAAATCGTTTCAGGTAAAGGCAGTCCCTTTTCAACTCGAACGAAGCTACATCATCGACTAAGCTCCTCTGTTTCTGGCTCTTAACTGAAAAGCATTGGATGTTTGAGGACCAGTGGTTTGTATCAGTTTCAGAAGCAGAGTTGAACTTGATATGGTCCGTATGTGTAGGACACACAGTTCTTTTGTTCTGAGCACACTCACGTTTCCTGCTGTATGAGAGACTCTAGAAAGCAAGAGCGTGCTTCTTGCTCTAAAGCAGAGTGTGTTCCATGGATGAGAACTGTGCTGCATGTTTCCCTTCAGAAATGGAGTTAAATCCCAGGTTCTGTGTCTTCCTACAAGCAAGACATCTTTTCAGGTAAACACAGTCACTTTTCAGCTCATACGAAGCTAAATCGTTCAGGAATCTCACACGTTAATCACTCTTAACTGAAAAGCATTGGATGTTAGCCTACCTGTAGTTTGTATCAGTTTCAGGAGCAGAGTTGACCTAGATATGATCTGTACATGTAGGACGCACAGTTCTTTTGTTCTTAGCACACTCATGTTTCTTGCCATCTTAGAGACACTAGAGTTCATGAGCATGCTTCTTTCTCTAAAGCAGAGTGTGATTCATTGATGAGAACTGTGCTGTGTGTTTCCCTTCAGAATTGGAGTGAAATCCCAGGGTCTGTATCTTCCTACAAGCAAGATTTCTTTTCTGGTAAACACAGTCACTTTTCAGGTCAAACGAAGATACATCGTTCACTAAGCTCACACGTTTCTCTTTCTTAACTGAAAAGAATTGGATATTAGAGGACCTGTGGTTTGTATCAGTTTCAGAGAAGAGTTGAACTAGATATGGTCCGTATCTGAAGGAAACACAGTGCTTTGTTCGGTGCACACTCCCTTTTCCTGCTGTATTATAGAATCTAGAATGCATGAGCATGCTTCTTGCTCTAAAGCAGAGTGTATTCCGTGGATGAAAAATGTTTAGTGTTTCCTTTAGAAATGGAGTTAAATCCCAGGTTCTGTGTCTGCCTACAAGCAAGAAATCATTTCAGGTAAATGCAGTCCCTTTTCAGCTCGAACGAAGCTACATCATCCACGAAGCTCCCCTGTTTCTGGCTCTTAACTGAGAAGCATTGGATGTTAGAGGACCTGTGGTTTGTATCAGTTTCAGGAGCAGAGTTGACCTAGATATGATCCGTACATGTAGGACACACAGTTCTTTTGTTCTTAGCACACTCACATTTCTTGCCGTCTTAGAGACTCTACAATGCATGAGTTGCTTCTTGCTCTAAAGTAGAGTAAGTTTCATTGATGAGAACTGTGTGGTGTGTTTCCCCTCAGAAATGGAGAGATCCAGGCTCTATATCTTCCTACAAGCATGATTTCTTTTCTGGTAAACACATTCACTTTTCATTTCCAAAGAAGCTACATCGTTCATGAAGCTCACACGTTTCTCACTCTTACCTGAAAAGCATTGGATGTTAGAGGACCTGTAGCTTGTTTCAGTTTCAGATGAAGAGTTGAACTAGATATGGTCTGAATGTGTAGGAAACACAGTTCTTTTGTTCTGAGCATACTCACGTTTCCTGCTGTATTAGAGAATCTAGAATGCATGAGCATGCTTCTTGCTCTAAAGCACAGTGTGTTCCATGGATGAAAAATGTTTTGTGTGTTTTCTTTAGAAATGGAGTTAAATCCCAGGTTCTGTGTCTTCCTACAAGCAAGAAATCGTTTCAGGTAAAGGCAGTCCCTTTTCAACTCGAACGAAGCTACATCATCGACTAAGCTCCCCTGTTTCTGGCTCTTAACTGAAAAGCATTGGATGTTAGAGGACCAGTGGTTTGTATCAGTTTCAGAAGCAGAGTTGAACTAGATATGGTCCGTATGTGTAGGACACACAGTTCTTTTGTTCTGAGCACACTCACATTTCCTGCTGTATGAGAGACTCTAGAAACCAAGAGCGTGCTTCTTGCTCTAAATCAGAGTGTGTTCCATGGATGAGAACTGTGCTGCGTGTTTCCCTTCAGAAATGGAGTTAAATCCCTGGTTCTGTGTCTTCCTACAAGCAAGACAACTTTTCAGGTAAACACAGTCACTTTTCAGCTCATAAGAAGCTAAATCGTTCACGAATCTCACACGTTAATCACTCTTAACTGAAAAGCATTGGATGTTAGAGGACCTGTGGTTTGTATCAGTTTCAGGAGCAGAGTTGACCTAGACATGGTCCGTACGTGTAGGACGCACAGTTCTTTTGTTCTTAGCACACTCATGTTTCTTGCTGTCTTAGAGACTCTAGAGTGCATGAGCATGCTTCTTTCCCTAAAGTAGAGTATGATTCATTGATGAGAACTGTACTGTGTGTTTCCCTTCAGAATTGGAGTGAAATCCCAGGGTCTGTATCTTCCTACAAGCAAGATTTCGTTTCTGGTAAACACAGTCACTTTTCAGGTCAAACGAAGATACATCGTTCACTAAGCTCACACGTTTCTCTCTCTTAACTGAAAAGAATTGGATATTGGAGGACCTGTGGTTTGTATCAGTTTCAGAGAAGAGTTGAACTAGATATGGTCCGTATCTGAAGGAAACACAGTGCTTTGTTCGGTGCACACCCCTTTTCCTGCTGTATTAGAGAATCTAGAATGCATGAGCATGCTTCTTGCTCTAAAGCAGAGTGTGTTCCATGGATGAAAAATGTTTTGTGTGTTTTCTTTAGAAATGGAGTTAAATCCCAGGTTCTGTGTCTTCCTACAAGCAAGAAATCTTTTCAGGTAAATGCAGTCCCTTTTCAGCTCGAACGAAGCTACATCATCCACGAAGCTCCCCTGTTTCTGGCTCTTAACTGAGAAGCATTGGATGTTAGAGGACCTGTGGTTTGTATCAGTTTCAGGAGCAGAGTTGACCTAGATATGATCCGTACAAGTAGGACACACAGGTCTTTTGTTCTTAGCACACTCACACTTCCTGCTGTCTTAGAGACTCTACAATGCATGAGTTGCTTCTTGCTCTAAAGTAGAGTAAGTTTCATTGATGAGAACTGTGTGGTGTGTTTCCCCTCAGAAATGGAGAGATCCAGGCTCTATATCTTCCTACAAGCATGATTTCTTTTCTGGTAAACACATTCACTTTTCATTTCCAACAAAGCTACATCGTTCATGAAGCTCACACGTTTCTCACTCTTACCTGAAAAGCATTGGATGTTAGAGGACCTGTAGCTTGTTTCAGTTTCAGATGAAGAGTTGAACTAGATATGGTCTGAATGTGTAGGAAACACAGTTCTTTTTTTCTGAGCATACTCACGTTTCCTGCTGTATTAGAGAATCTAGAATGCATGAGCATGCTTCTTGCTCTAAAGCACAGTGTGTTCCATGGATGAAAAATGTTTTGTGTGTTTTCTTTAGAAATGGAGTTAAATCCCAGGTTCTGTGTGTTCCTACAAGCAAGAAATCGTTTCAGGTAAAGGCAGTCCCTTTTCAACTCGAACGAAGCTACATCATCGACTAAGCTCCTCTGTTTCTGGCTCTTAACTGAAAAGCATTGGATGTTTGAGGACCAGTGGTTTGTATCAGTTTCAGAAGCAGAGTTGAACTTGATATGGTCCGTATGTGTAGGACACACAGTTCTTTTGTTCTGAGCACACTCACGTTTCCTGCTGTATGAGAGACTCTAGAAACCAAGAGCGTGCTTCTTGCTCTAAAGCAGAGTGTGTTCCATGGATGAGAACTGTGCTGCATGTTTCCCTTCAGAAATGGAGTTAAATCCCAGGTTCTGTGTCTTCCTACAAGCAAGACATCTTTTCAGGTAAACACAGTCACTTTTCAGCTCATACGAAGCTAAATCGTTCAGGAATCTCACACGTTAATCACTCTTAACTGAAAAGCATTGGATGTTAGCCTACCTGTAGTTTGTATCAGTTTCAGGAGCAGAGTTGACCTAGATATGATCTGTACATGTAGGACGCACAGTTCTTTTGTTCTTAGCACACTCATGTTTCTTGCCATCTTAGAGACACTAGAGTTCATGAGCATGCTTCTTTCTCTAAAGCAGAGTGTGATTCATTGATGAGAACTGTGCTGTGTGTTTCCCTTCAGAATTGGAGTGAAATCCCAGGGTCTGTATCTTCCTACAAGCAAGATTTCTTTTCTGGTAAACACAGTCACTTTTCAGGTCAAACGAAGATACATTGTTCACTAAGCTCACACGTTTCTCTTTCTTAACTGAAAAGAATTGGATATTAGAGGACCTGTGGTTTGTATCAGTTTCAGAGAAGAGTTGAACTAGATATGGTCCGTATCTGAAGGAAACACAGTGCTTTGTTCGGTGCACACTCCCTTTTCCTGCTGTATTATAGAATCTAGAATGCATGAGCATGCTTCTTGCTCTAAAGCAGAGTGTATTCCGTGGATGAAAAATGTTTAGTGTTTCCTTTAGAAATGGAGTTAAATCCCAGGTTCTGTGTCTGCCTACAAGCAAGAAATCATTTCAGGTAAATGCAGTCCCTTTTCAGCTCGAACGAAGCTACATCATCCACGAAGCTCCCCTGTTTCTGGCTCTTAACTGAGAAGCATTGGATGTTAGAGGACCTGTGGTTTGTATCAGTTTCAGGAGCAGAGTTGACCTAGATATGATCCGTACATGTAGGACACACAGTTCTTTTGTTCTTAGCACACTCACATTTCTTGCCGTCTTAGAGACTCTACAATGCATGAGTTGCTTCTTGCTCTAAAGTAGAGTAAGTTTCATTGATGAGAACTGTGTGGTGTGTTTCCCCTCAGAAATGGAGAGATCCAGGCTCTATATCTTCCTACAAGCATGATTTCTTTTCTGGTAAACACATTCACTTTTCATTTCCAAAGAAGCTACATCGTTCATGAAGCTCACACGTTTCTCACTCTTACCTGAAAAGCATTGGATGTTAGAGGACCTGTAGCTTGTTTCAGTTTCAGATGAAGAGTTGAACTAGATATGGTCTGAATGTGTAGGAAACACAGTTCTTTTGTTCTGAGCATACTCACGTTTCCTGCTGTATTAGAGAATCTAGAATGCATGAGCATGCTTCTTGCTCTAAAGCACAGTGTGTTCCATGGATGAAAAATGTTTTGTGTGTTTTCTTTAGAAATGGAGTTAAATCCCAGGTTCTGTGTCTTCCTACAAGCAAGAAATCGTTTCAGGTAAAGGCAGTCCCTTTTCAACTCGAACGAAGCTACATCATCGACTAAGCTCCCCTGTTTCTGGCTCTTAACTGAAAAGCATTGGATGTTAGAGGACCAGTGGTTTGTATCAGTTTCAGAAGCAGAGTTGAACTAGATATGGTCCGTATGTGTAGGACACACAGTTCTTTTGTTCTGAGCACACTCACATTTCCTGCTGTATGAGAGACTCTAGAAACCAAGAGCGTGCTTCTTGCTCTAAATCAGAGTGTGTTCCATGGATGAGAACTGTGCTGCGTGTTTCCCTTCAGAAATGGAGTTAAATCCCTGGTTCTGTGTCTTCCTACAAGCAAGACAACTTTTCAGGTAAACACAGTCACTTTTCAGCTCATACGAAGCTAAATCGTTCACGAATCTCACACGTTAATCACTCTTAACTGAAAAGCATTGGATGTTAGAGGACCTGTGGTTTGTATCAGTTTCAGGAGCAGAGTTGACCTAGACATGGTCCGTACGTGTAGGACGCACAGTTCTTTTGTTCTTAGCACACTCATGTTTCTTGCCGTCTTAGAGACTCTAGAGTGCATGAGCATGCTTCTTTCTCTAAAGCAGAGTATGATTCATTGATGAGAACTGTGCTGTGTGTTTCCCTTCAGAAATGGAGTGAAATCCCAGGGTCTGTATCTTCCTACAAGCAAGACTTCTTTTCTGGTAAACACAGTCACTTTTCAGGTCAAACGAAGATACATCGTTCACTAAGCTCACAGTTTCTCTCTCTTAACTGAAAAGAATTGGATATTAGAGGACCTGTGGTTTGTATCAGTTTCAGAGAAGAGTTGAACTAGATATGGTCCGTATCTGAAGGAAGCACAGTTCTTTGTTCGGTGCACACTCCCTTTTCCTGCTGTATTAGAGAATCTAGAATGCATGAGCATGCTTCTTGCTCTAAAGCAGAGTGTGGTCCATGGATGAAAAATGTTTTGTGTGTTTCCTTTAGAAATGGAGTTAAATCCCAGGTTCTGTGTCTTCCTACAAGCAAGAAATCGTTTCAGGTAAATGCAGTCCCTTTTCAGCTCGAACGAAGCTACATCATCCACGAAGCTTCCCTGTTTCTGGCTCTTATCTGAGAAGCATTGGATATTAGAGGACCTGGGGTTTGTATCAGTTTCAGGAGCAGAGTTGACCTAGATATGATCCGTACATGTAGGACACACAGTTCTTTTCTTCTTAGCACACTCACATTTCCTGCCGTCTTAGAGACTCTACAATGCATGAGCATGCTTCTTGTTCTAAAGTAGAGTAAGTTTCATTGATGAGAACTGTGTGGTTTGTTTCCCTTCAGAAATGGAGAGATCCCAGGCTCTATATCTTCCTACAAGCCTGATTTCTTTTCTGGTAAACACAGTCACTTTTCAGGTCAAACGAAGCTACATCGTTCATGAAGCTCACACGTTTCTCACTCTTACCTGAAAAGCATTGGATGTTAGAGGACCTGTAGCTTGTTTCAGTTTCAGATAAAGAGTTGAACTAGATATGGTCTGCATGTGTAGGAAACACAGTTCTTTTGTTCTGAGCATACTCACGTTTCCTGCTGTATTAGAGACTCTAGAAACCAAGAGCGTGCTTCTTGCTCTAAATCAGAGTGTGTTCCATGGATGAGAACTGTGCTGCGTGTTTCCCTTCAGAAATGGAGTGAAATCCCAGATTCTGTGTCTTCCTACAAGCAAGACTTCGTTTCATGTAAACACAGTCACTTTTCAGTTCAAACGAAGCTAAATCGTTCACGAATCACACACGATAATCACTCTTAACTGAAAAGCATTGGATGTTAGACGACCTGTGGTTTGTATCAGTTTCAGGAGCAGAGTTGACCTAGACATGGTCCGTACGTGTAAGACGCACAGTTCTTTTGTTCTTAGCACACTCATGTTTCTTGCCGTCTTAGAGACTCTAGAGTACATGAGCATGCTTCTTTCTCTAAAGCAGAGTATGATTCATTGATGAGAACTGTGCAGTGTGTATCACTTCAGAAATGAAGTGAAATCCCAGACTCTGTATCTTCCTTCACGCAAGACTTCTTTTCTGGTAAACGCAGTCACTTTTCAGCTCCAACGCAGATACATCTTTCACGAAGCTCACAAGTTTCTTGCTCTTAACTGAAAAACATGGGATGTTAGAGGACCTGTGGTTTGTATCAGTTTCAAACGAAGAGTTGAACTAGATATGATCCGTATCAAAGGAAACACAGTTCTTTTTTTCTGAGCACACTCACGTTTCCTGCTTTTTTAGAGACTCTAGAAAGCAAGGGATTGCTTCTGGCTCTAAAGAAGAGTGTATTCCATGGATGAGAACTGTGCTGGGTGTTTCCCTTCACAAATGGAGTTAAATCCCAGGTTCTGTGTCTTCCTACCAGCAAGACTTCTTTTCAGGTAAATGAACTGACATTTCAGCTCAAAAGAAGCAATATCGTTCACGAAGCTCACACGTTTCTCGCTCATAACGGAAAAGCATTGCATGTCAGAGGTCCTGTGGTTTGTCTCAGTTTCAGAAGCAGAATTGAACTAGATATGGTCTGTATGTGTAGGAAAGACAGTTCTTTTTTTTTTGGAGCAAACTCACATTTCCTCCTATATTTGAGAATCTAGAAAGCAAGCGCATGCTTCTTGCTCTAAAGCAGAGTGTCTTTCATGAATGAGAACTGTGCTGTGTGTTTCCCAAAAAAGTGGAGTTAAATCCCAGGCTCTGTGTCTTCCTACAACCAAGATTTCATTTCTGGTAAACGCAGTCACTTTACATCTCAAACTAAGCTACATCGTTCAAGAACCTCACACGTTTCTTGCTCTTACCTGAAAAGCATTCGATGGTAAGGCCCTGTGGTTTGTATCACTTTCGGGAGCAGAGTTGAACCATATATGGTCCACATGTATAGGAAAGACAGTTATTTTGTTCTGAGCACACTCACATTTCCATCTATATTAGAGACTGTAGAAATAAAGAGCTTGCTTCTTGCACTAAAACAGAGTGTGCTACATGGATGAGAACTGTGCTGGGTGTTTCCCTTCAGAAAAGGAGTTAAATCCCAGGTTCTGTGTCTTCCTACAAGCAAGACTCATTTCAGGTAAATACACTCACTTTTCAGCTCAAAAGAAGCTACATTGTTCACGAAGCTCACACGTTTCTTGCTCTTAACTGAAAAGCATTGGTGTTAGAGAACTTGTGGTTTGTATCAGTTTCAGAAGCAGAGTTGAACTAGATATGGTCTGCATGTGTAGGAAACACAGTTCTTTTGTTCTGAGCACACTCACGTTTCCTGCTGAATTAGAGAATCTAGAAAGCAAGAGCGTGCTGCTTGTTCTAAAGCAGTGTAGTTTTCATCAATGAGAACTGTGCTGTGTGTTTCCCTTCAGATATGGAGATAAATGCCACTCTCTTTGTCTTCCTAACAAGCAAGACGTCGTTTCATGTAAACACAGTCTGTTTTCAGCTCAAAGGAAGCTACCTCATTCGCGAAGCTCATATGTTTCTGGTTCACAACTGAAAATCATTGGATGTTAGAGGCCCTGTGGTTTGTATCAGTTTCAGAAGCAGAGTTGAACTTGATATGGTCTGCATGTGTTGGAAACACAGTTCTTTGTTCTGAGCACACTCACATTTCCTCCTATATTAGAGATTCTATAAAGCAAGAGTGTGCTGCTTGCTTTAAAGCAGAGTGTGTTCCATGGATGAGACCTGTGCTATGTGTTTCCAAAAAAATTGAATTAAATCCCAGGCTCTGTGTCTTCCTACAAGCAAGACTTCTTTTCAGGTAAACAGAGTCACTTTTCTGCTCGAATGAAGCTACATCTTTCAAAAAGTTCACACGTTTCTCGCTCTTAATTGAAAAGCATTGGATGTTAAAGGACCTGTGGTTTGTATCAGTTTCAGGAGCAGAGTTGACCTAGACCTGGTCCGTACGTGTAGGATACACTCCCTTTTCCTGCAGTATTAGAGACTCTAGAAAGCAAGAGCGTGCTTCTTGCTCTAACGCAGAGTGTGTTCCATGGATGAGAACTGTGCTGGGTGTTTCCCTTCACAAATGGAGTTAAATCCCAGGTTCTGTGTCTTTCTACAAGCAAGACTTCTTTTCAGGTAAATGAACTGAAATTTCAGCTCAAAAGAAGCAATATCGTTCACGAAGCTCACACGTTTCTCCCTCATAACGGAAAAGCATTGCATTTTAGAGGAACTGTGGTATGTATCAGTTTCAGAAGCAGAGTTGAACTAGATATGGTCAGCATGTATAGGAAAAACAGTTCTTTAGTTCTGAGCACACTAAGGTTTCCTGCTGTATTAGACACTCTAGAAAGAAAGAGCGTGCTTCTTTCTCTAAAGCAGAGTGTGTTCCATGGATGAGAACTGTGCTGTGTGTATCCCTTCAGAAATGAAGTTAAACCCAGGCTCTGTGTCTTCCTACAAACAGGACTTCCTTTCACGTCAACGCAGTCACTTTTCAGCTCAAACAAAGCTGCATTGTTCACGAAGCTCACACGATTCTGGCTCTTAACTGAAAAAAAATGGATGTTAAAGGACCTGTGGTTTATATCAGTTTCAGAAGCAGAGTTGAACTAGATATGGTCTGCATGTGTTGGAAACACCGCACTATTTTTCTGAGCAAACTCACGTTTCCTATTATATTAGAGAATCTAGAAAGCAAGAGCGTGCTTCTTGCTCTAAAGCAGAGTGTGTTTCATGGATGAGAACTGTGCTCTGTGTCTCCCCCAAAATTGGAGTTAAATCCCAGGCTCTGTGTCTTCCTACACGCAAGATTTCGTTTCAGGTAAACGCAGTCACTCTTCAGCTCACACGAAGCTACATCGTTCATGAAGCTCACACGTTTCTCGCTCTTAACTGAAAAGCATTGGATGTTAGAGGACCTGTGGTTTGTATCAGTTTCAGGAGCAGAGTTGACCTAGATATGATCCGTACATGTAGGACACACAGTTCTTTTGTTCTTAGCACACTCACATTTCTTGCCGTCTTAGAGACTCTACAATGCATGAGTTGCTTCTTGCTCTAAAGTAGAGTAAGTTTCATTGATGAGAACTGTGTGGTGTGTTTCCCCTCAGAAATGGAGAGATCCAGGCTCTATATCTTCCTACAAGCATGATTTCTTTTCTGGTAAACACATTCACTTTTCATTTCCAACGAAGCTACATCGTTTATGAAGCTCACACGTTTCTCACTCTTACCTGAAAAGCATTGGATGTTAGAGGACCTGTAGCTTCTTTCAGTTTCAGATGAAGAGTTGAACTAGATATGGTCTGAAAGTGTAGGAAACACAGTTCTTTTGTTCTGTGCATACTCACGTTTCCTGCTGTATTAGAGAATCTAGAATGCATGAGCATGCTTCTTGCTCTAAAGCAGAGTGTGTTCCATGGATGAAAAATGTTTTATGTGTTTTCTTCAGAAATGGAGTTAAATCCCAGGTTCTGTGTCTTCCTACAAGCAAGAAATCGTTTCAGGTAAAGGCAGTCCATTTTCAGCTCCAACGAAGTTACATCATCGACTAAGCTCCCCTGTTTCTGGCTCTTAACTGAAAAGCATTGGATGTTAGAGGACCAGTGGTTTGTATCAGTTTCAAAAGCAGAGTTGAACTAGATATGGTCCGTATGTGTAGGACACACAGTTCTTTTGTTCTGAGCACACTCACGTTTCCTGCTGTATGACAGACTCTAGAAAGCAAGAGCGTGCTTCTTGCTCTAAAGCAGAGTGTGTTCCATGGATGAGAACTGTGCTGCATGTTTCCCTTCAGAAATGGAGTTAAATCCCAGGTTCTGTGTCTTCCTACAAGCAACACATCTTTTCAGGTAAACACAGTCACTTTTCAGCTCATACGAAGCTAAATCGTTCAGGAATCTCACACGTTAATCACTCTTAACTGAAAAGCATTGGATGTTAGAGGACCAGTGGTTTGTATCAGTTTCAGGAGCAGAGTTGACCTAGATATGATCTGTACATGTAGGACGCACAGTTCTTTTGTTCTGAGCACACTCACATTTCCTGCTGTATGAGAGACTCTAGAAAGCAAGAGCATGCTTCTTGCTTTAAATCAGAGTGTGTTCCATGGATGAGAACTGTGCTGCGTGTTTCCCTTCAGAAATGGAGTTAAATCCCTGGTTCTGTGTCTTCCTACAAGCAAGACAACATTTCAGGTAAACACAGTCACTTTTCAGCTCATACGAAGCTAAATCGTTCACGAATCTCACACGTTAATCACTCTTAACTGAAAAGCATTGGATGTTAGAAGACCTGTGGTTTGTATCAGTTTCAGGAGCAGAGTTGACCTAGACATGGTCCGTACGTGTAGGACGCACAGTTCTTTTGTTCTTAGCACACTCATGTTTCTTGCCGTCTTAGAGACTCTAGAGTGCATGAGCATGCTTCTTTCCCTAAAGTAGAGTACGATTCATTGATGAGAACTGTGCTGTGTGTTTCCCTTCAGAAATGGAGTGAAATCCCAGGGTCTGTATCTTCCTACAAGCAAGATTTCTTTTCTGGTAAACACAGTCACTTTTCATGTCAAACAAAGCTACATCGTTCACTAAGCTCACACGTTTCTCTCTCTTAACTGAAAAGAATTGGATATTAGAGGACCTGTGGTTTGTATCAGTTTCAGAGAAGAGTTGAACTAGATATGGTCCGTATCTGAAGGAAACACAGTTCTTTGTTCGGTGCACACCACTTTTCCTGCTGTATTAGAGAATCTAGAATGCATGAGCATGCTTCTTGCTCTAAAGCACAGTGTGTTCCATGGATGAAAAATGTTTTTTTGTGTTTTCTTTAGAAATGGAGTTAAATCCCAGGTTCTCTGTCTTCCTACAAGCAAGAAATCTTTTCAGGTAAATGCAGTCCCTTTTCAGCTCGAACGAAGCTACATCATCCACGAAGCTCCCCTGTTTCTGGCTCTTAACTGAGAAGCATTGGATGTTAGAGGACCTGTGGTTTGTATCAGTTTCAGGAGCAGAGTTGACCTAGATATGATCCGTACAAGTAGGACACACAGGTCTTTTGTTCTTAGCACACTCACACTTCCTGCTGTCTTAGAGACTCTACAATGCATGAGTTGCTTCTTGCTCTAAAGTAGAGTAAGTTTCATTGATGAGAACTGTGCGGTGTGTTTCCCTTCAGAAATGGAGAGATCCCAGGCTCTATATCTTCCTACAAGCATGATTTCTGGTAAACACATTCACTTTTCAGGTCAAACGAAGCTACATCATTCATGAACCTCACACGTTTCTCACTCTTACTTGAAAAGCATTGGATGTTAGACTACCTGTAGCTTGTTTCAGTTTCAGATGAAGAGTTGAACTAGATATGGTCTGCATGTTTAGGAAACACAGTTCTTTTGTTCTGTGCATACTCACGTTTCCTGCTGTATTAGAGACTCTAGAAAGCAAGAGCGTGCTTCTTGCTCTAAATCAGAGTGTGTTCCATGGATGAGAACTGTGCTGCGTGTTTCCCTTCAGAAATGGAGTTAAATCCCTGGTTCTGTGTCTTCCTACAAGCAAGACAACTTTTCAGGTAAACACAGTCACTTTTCAGCTCATACGAAGCTAAATCGTTCACGAATCTCACACGTTAATCACTCTTAACTGAAAAGCATTGGATGTTAGAGGACCTGTGGTTTGTATCAGTTTCAGGAGCAGAGTTGACCTAGACATGGTCCGTACGTGTAGGACGCACAGTTCTTTTGTTCTTAGCACACTCATGTTTCTTGCTGTCTTAGAGACTCTAGAGTGCATGAGCATGCTTCTTTCCCTAAAGTAGAGTATGATTCATTGATGAGAACTGTACTGTGTGTTTCCCTTCAGAATTGGAGTGAAATCCCAGGGTCTGTATCTTCCTACAAGCAAGATTTCTTTTCTGGTAAACACAGTCACTTTTCAGGTCAAACGAAGATACATCGTTCACTAAGCTCACACGTTTCTCTCTCTTAACTGAAAAGAATTGGATATTAGAGGACCTGTGGTTTGTATCAGTTTCAGAGAAGAGTTGAACTAGATATGGTCCGTATCTGAAGGAAACACAGTGCTTTGTTCGGTGCACACCCCTTTTCCTGCTGTATTAGAGAATCTAGAATGCATGAGCATGCTTCTTGCTCTAAAGCAGAGTGTGTTCCATGGATGAAAAATGTTTTGTGTGTTTCCTTTAGAAATGGAGTTAAATCCCAGGTTCTGTGTCTTCCTACAAGCAAGAAATCGTTTCAGGTAAATGCAGTCCCTTTTCAGCTCAAACGAAGCTACTTCATCCACAAAGCTCCCCTGTTTCTGGCTCTTAACTGAGAAGCATTGGATGTTAGAGGACCTGTGGTTTGTATCAGTTTCAGGAGCAGAGTTGACCTAGATATGATCCATACATGTAGGACACACAGTTCTTTTGTTCTTAGCACACTCACATTTCTTGCCGTCTTAGAGACTCTACAATGCATGAGCATGCTTCTTGTTCTAAAGTAGAGTAAGTTTCATTGATGAGAACTGTGTGGTGTGTTTCCCCTCAGAAATTTAGAGATCCAGGCTCTATATCTTCCTACAAGCATGATTTCTTTTCTGGTAAACACATTCACTTTTCATTTCCAAAGAAGCTACATCGTTCATGAAGCTCACACGTTTCTCACTCTTACCTGAAAAGCATTGGATGTTAGAGGACCTGTAGCTTGTTTCATTTTCAGATGAAGAGTTGAACTAGATATGGTCTGAAAGTGTAGGAAACACAGTTCTTTTGTTCTGAGCATACTCACGTTTCCTGCTGTATTAGAGAATCTAGAATGCATGAGCATGCTTCTTGCTCTAAAGCACAGTGTGTTCCATGGATGAAAAATGTTTTGTGTGTTTTCTTTAGAAATGGAGTTAAATCCCAGGTTCTGTGTCTTCCTACAAGCAAGAAATCGTTTCAGGTAAAGGCAGTCCCTTTTCAACTCGAACGAAGCTACATCATCGACTAAGCTCCTCTGTTTCTGGCTCTTAACTGAAAAGCATTGGATGTTAGAGGACCAGTGGTTTGTATCAGTTTCAGAAGCAGAGTTGAACTAGATATGGTCCGTATGTGTAGGACACACAGTTCTTTTGTTCTGAGCACACTCACGTTTCCTGCTGTATGAGAGACTCTAGAAAGCAAGAGCGTGCTTCTTGCTCTAAAGCAGAGTGTGTTCCATGGATGAGAACTGTGCTGCATGTTTCCCTTCAGAAATGGAGTTAAATCCCAGGTTCTGTGTCTTCCTACAAGCAAGACATCTTTTCAGGTAAACACAGTCACTTTTCAGCTCATACGAAGCTAAATCGTTCAGGAATCTCACACGTTAATCACTCTTAACTGAAAAGCATTGGATGTTAGCCTACCTGTAGTTTGTATCAGTTTCAGGAGCAGAGTTGACCTAGATATGATCTGTACATGTAGGACGCACAGTTCTTTTGTTCTTAGCACACTCATGTTTCTTGCCATCTTAGAGACACTAGAGTTCATGAGCATGCTTCTTTCTCTAAAGCAGAGTGTGATTCATTGATGAGAACTGTGCTGTGTGTTTCCCTTCAGAATTGGAGTGAAATCCCAGGGTCTGTATCTTCCTACAAGCAAGATTTCTTTTCTGGTAAACACAGTCACTTTTCAGGTCAAACGAAGATACATCGTTCACTAAGCTCACACGTTTCTCTTTCTTAACTGAAAAGAATTGGATATTAGAGGACCTGTGGTTTGTATCAGTTTCAGAGAAGAGTTGAACTAGATATGGTCCGTATCTGAAGGAAACACAGTGCTTTGTTCGGTGCACACTCCCTTTTCCTGCTGTATTATAGAATCTAGAATGCATGAGCATGCTTCTTGCTCTAAAGCAGAGTGTATTCCGTGGATGAAAAATGTTTAGTGTTTCCTTTAGAAATGGAGTTAAATCCCAGGTTCTGTGTCTGCCTACAAGCAAGAAATCATTTCAGGTAAATGCAGTCCCTTTTCAGCTTGAACGAAGCTACATCATCCACGAAGCTCCCCTGTTTCTGGCTCTTAACTGAGAAGCATTGGATGTTAGAGGACCTGTGGTTTGTATCAGTTTCAGGAGCAGAGTTGACCTAGATATGATCCGTACATGTAGGACACACAGTTCTTTTGTTCTTAGCACACTCACATTTCTTGCCGTCTTAGAGACTCTACAATGCATGAGTTGCTTCTTGCTCTAAAGTAGAGTAAGTTTCATTGATGAGAACTGTGTGGTGTGTTTCCCCTCAGAAATGGAGAGATCCAGGCTCTATATCTTCCTACAAGCATGATTTCTTTTCTGGTAAACACATTCACTTTTCATTTCCAAAGAAGCTACATCGTTCATGAAGCTCACACGTTTCTCACTCTTACCTGAAAAGCATTGGATGTTAGAGGACCTGTAGCTTGTTTCAGTTTCAGATGAAGAGTTGAACTAGATATGGTCTGAATGTGTAGGAAACACAGTTCTTTTGTTCTGAGCATACTCACGTTTCCTGCTGTATTAGAGAATCTAGAATGCATGAGCATGCTTCTTGCTCTAAAGCACAGTGTGTTCCATGGATGAAAAATGTTTTGTGTGTTTTCTTTAGAAATGGAGTTAAATCGCAGGTTCTGTGTCTTCCTACAAGCAAGAAATCGTTTCAGGTAAAGGCAGTCCCTTTTCAACTCGAACGAAGCTACATCATCGACTAAGCTCCCCTGTTTCTGGCTCTTAACTGAAAAGCATTGGATGTTAGAGGACCAGTGGTTTGTATCAGTTTCAGAAGCAGAGTTGAACTAGATATGGTCCGTATGTGTAGGACACACAGTTCTTTTGTTCTGAGCACACTCACGTTTCCTGCTGTATGAGAGACTCTAGAAAGCAAGAGCGTGCTTCTTGCTCTAAAGCAGAGTGTGTTCCATGGATGAGAACTGTGCTGCATGTTTCCCTTCAGAAATGGAGTTAAATCCCAGGTTCTGTGTCTTCCTACAAGCAAGACATCTTTTCAGGTAAACACAGTCACTTTTCAGCTCATACGAAGCTAAATCGTTCAGGAATCTCACACGTTAATCACTCTTAACTGAAAAGCATTGGATGTTAGCCTACCTGTAGTTTGTATCAGTTTCAGGAGCAGAGTTGACCTAGATATGATCTGTACATGTAGGACGCACAGTTCTTTTGTTCTTAGCACACTCATGTTTCTTGCCATCTTAGAGACACTAGAGTTCATGAGCATGCTTCTTTCTCTAAAGCAGAGTGTGATTCATTGATGAGAACTGTGCTGTGTGTTTCCCTTCAGAATTGGAGTGAAATCCCAGGGTCTGTATCTTCCTACAAGCAAGATTTCTTTTCTGGTAAACACAGTCACTTTTCAGGTCAAACGAAGATACATCGTTCACTAAGCTCACACGTTTCTCTTTCTTAACTGAAAAGAATTGGATATTAGAGGACCTGTGGTTTGTATCAGTTTCAGAGAAGAGTTGAACTAGATATGGTCCGTATCTGAAGGAAACACAGTGCTTTGTTCGGTGCACACTCCCTTTTCCTGCTGTATTATAGAATCTAGAATGCATGAGCATGCTTCTTGCTCTAAAGCAGAGTGTATTCCGTGGATGAAAAATGTTTAGTGTTTCCTTTAGAAATGGAGTTAAATCCCAGGTTCTGTGTCTGCCTACAAGCAAGAAATCATTTCAGGTAAATGCAGTCCCTTTTCAGCTTGAACGAAGCTACATCATCCACGAAGCTCCCCTGTTTCTGGCTCTTAACTGAGAAGCATTGGATGTTAGAGGACCTGTGGTTTGTATCAGTTTCAGGAGCAGAGTTGACCTAGATATGATCCGTACATGTAGGACACACAGTTCTTTTGTTCTTAGCACACTCACATTTCTTGCCGTCTTAGAGACTCTACAATGCATGAGTTGCTTCTTGCTCTAAAGTAGAGTAAGTTTCATTGATGAGAACTGTGTGGTGTGTTTCCCCTCAGAAATGGAGAGATCCAGGCTCTATATCTTCCTACAAGCATGATTTCTTTTCTGGTAAACACATTCACTTTTCATTTCCAAAGAAGCTACATCGTTCATGAAGCTCACACGTTTCTCACTCTTACCTGAAAAGCATTGGATGTTAGAGGACCTGTAGCTTGTTTCAGTTTCAGATGAAGAGTTGAACTAGATATGGTCTGAATGTGTAGGAAACACAGTTCTTTTGTTCTGAGCATACTCACGTTTCCTGCTGTATTAGAGAATCTAGAATGCATGAGCATGCTTCTTGCTCTAAAGCACAGTGTGTTCCATGGATGAAAAATGTTTTGTGTGTTTTCTTTAGAAATGGAGTTAAATCGCAGGTTCTGTGTCTTCCTACAAGCAAGAAATCGTTTCAGGTAAAGGCAGTCCCTTTTCAACTCGAACGAAGCTACATCATCGACTAAGCTCCCCTGTTTCTGGCTCTTAACTGAAAAGCATTGGATGTTAGAGGACCAGTGGTTTGTATCAGTTTCAGAAGCAGAGTTGAACTAGATATGGTCCGTATGTGTAGGACACACAGTTCTTTTGTTCTGAGCACACTCACATTTCCTGCTGTATGAGAGACTCTAGAAACCAAGAGCGTGCTTCTTGCTCTAAATCAGAGTGTGTTCCATGGATGAGAACTGTGCTGCGTGTTTCCCTTCAGAAATGGAGTTAAATCCCTGGTTCTGTGTCTTCCTACAAGCAAGACAACTTTTCAGGTAAACACAGTGACTTTTCAGCTCATACGAAGCTAAATCGTTCACGAATCTCACACGTTAATCACTCTTAACTGAAAAGCATTGGATGTTAGAGGACCTGTGGTTTGTATCAGTTTCAGGAGCAGAGTTGACCTAGACATGGTCCGTACGTGTAGGACGCACAGTTCTTTTTTTCTTAGCACACTCATGTTTCTTGCTGTCTTAGAGACTCTAGAGTGCATGAGCATGCTTCTTTCTCTAAAGCAGAGTATGATTCATTGATGAGAACTGTGCTGTGTGTTTCCCTTCAGAAATGGAGTGAAATCCCAGGGTCTGTATCTTCCTACAAGCAAGACTTCTTTTCTGGTAAACACAGTCACTTTTCAGGTCAAACGAAGATACATCGTTCACTAAGCTCACACGTTTCTCTCTCTTAACTGAAAAGAATTGGATATTAGAGGACCTGTGGTTTGTATCAGTTTCAGAGAAGAGTTGAACTAGATATGGTCCGTATCTGAAGGAAGCACAGTTCTTTGTTCGGTGCACACTCCCTTTTCCTGCTGTATTAGAGAATCTAGAATGCATGAGCATGCTTCTTGCTCTAAAGCAGAGTGTGGTCCATGGATGAAAAATGTTTTGTGTGTTTCCTTTAGAAATGGAGTTAAATCCCAGGTTCTGTGTCTTCCTACAAGCAAGAAATCGTTTCAGGTAAATGCAGTCCCTTTTCAGCTCGAACGAAGCTACATCATCCACGAAGCTTCCCTGTTTCTGGCTCTTATCTGAGAAGCATTGGATATTAGAGGACCTGGGGTTTGTATCAGTTTCAGGAGCAGAGTTGACCTAGATATGATCCGTACATGTAGGACACACAGTTCTTTTCTTCTTAGCACACTCACATTTCTTGCCGTCTTAGAGACTCTACAATGCATGAGCATGCTTCTTGTTCTAAAGTAGAGTAAGTTTCATTGATGAGAACTGTGTGGTTTGTTTCCCTTCAGAAATGGAGAGATCCCAGGCTCTATATCTTCCTACAAGCCTGATTTCTTTTCTGGTAAACACAGTCACTTTTCAGGTCAAACGAAGCTACATCGTTCATGAAGCTCACACGTTTCTCACTCTTACCTGAAAAGCATTGGATGTTAGAGGACCTGTAGCTTGTTTCAGTTTCAGATAAAGAGTTGAACTAGATATGGTCTGCATGTGTAGGAAACACAGTTCTTTTGTTCTGAGCATACTCACGTTTCCTGCTGTATTAGAGACTCTAGAAACCAAGAGCGTGCTTCTTGCTCTAAATCAGAGTGTGTTCCATGGATGAGAACTGTGCTGCGTGTTTCCCTTCAGAAATGGAGTGAAATCCCAGATTCTGTGTCTTCCTACAAGCAAGACTTCGTTTCATGTAAACACAGTCACTTTTCAGTTCAAACGAAGCTAAATCGTTCACGAATCACACACGATAATCACTCTTAACTGAAAAGCATTGGATGTTAGACGACCTGTGGTTTGTATCAGTTTCAGGAGCAGAGTTGACCTAGACATGGTCCGTACGTGTAAGACGCACAGTTCTTTTGTTCTTAGCACACTCATGTTTCTTGCCGTCTTAGAGACTCTAGAGTACATGAGCATGCTTCTTTCTCTAAAGCAGAGTATGATTCATTGATGAGAACTGTGCAGTGTGTATCACTTCAGAAATGAAGTGAAATCCCAGGCTCTGTATCTTCCTTCACGCAAGACTTCTTTTCTGGTAAACGCAGTCACTTTTCAGCTCCAACGCAGATACATCTTTCACGAAGCTCACAAGTTTCTTGCTCTTAACTGAAAAACATGGGATGTTAGAGGACCTGTGGTTTGTATCAGTTTCAAACGAAGAGTTGAACTAGATATGATCCGTATCAAAGGAAACACAGTTCTTTTTTCTGAGCACACTCACGTTTCCTGCTTTTTTAGAGACTCTAGAAAGCAAGGGATTGCTTCTGGCTCTAAAGAAGAGTGTATTCCATGGATGAGAACTGTGCTGGGTGTTTCCCTTCACAAATGGAGTTAAATCCCAGGTTCTGTGTCTTCCTACCAGCAAGACTTCTTTTCAGGTAAATGAACTGACATTTCAGCTCAAAAGAAGCAATATCGTTCACGAAGCTCACACGTTTCTCGCTCATAACGGAAAAGCATTGCATGTCAGAGGTCCTGTGGTTTGTCTCAGTTTCAGAAGCAGAATTGAACTAGATATGGTCTGTATGTGTAGGAAAGACAGTTCTTTTTTTTGGAGCAAACTCACATTTCCTCCTATATTTGAGAATCTAGAAAGCAAGCGCATGCTTCTTGCTCTAAAGCAGAGTGTCTTTCATGAATGAGAACTGTGCTGTGTGTTTCCCAAAAAAATGGAGTTAAATCCCAGGCTCTGTGTCTTCCTACAACCAAGATTTCATTTCTGGTAAACGCAGTCACTTTACATCTCAAACTAAGCTACATCGTTCAAGAACCTCACACGTTTCTTGCTCTTACCTGAAAAGCATTCGATGGTAAGGCCCTGTGGTTTGTATCACTTTCGGGAGCAGAGTTGAACCATATATGGTCCACATGTATAGGAAAGACAGTTATTTTGTTCTGAGCACACTCACATTTCCATCTATATTAGAGACTGTAGAAATAAAGAGCTTGCTTCTTGCACTAAAACAGAGTGTGCTACATGGATGAGAACTGTGCTGGGTGTTTCCCTTCAGAAAAGGAGTTAAATCCCAGGTTCTGTGTCTTCCTACAAGCAAGACTCATTTCAGGTAAATACACTCACTTTTCAGCTCAAAAGAAGCTACATTGTTCACGAAGCTCACACGTTTCTCGCTCTTAACTGAAAAGCATTGGTGTTAGAGAACTTGTGGTTTGTATCAGTTTCAGAAGCAGAGTTGAACTAGATATGGTCTGCATGTGTAGGAAACACAGTTCTTTTGTTCTGAGCACACTCACGTTTCCTGCTGAATTAGAGAATCTAGAAAGCAAGAGCGTGCTGCTTGTTCTAAAGCAGTGTAGTTTTCATCAATGAGAACTGTGCTGTGTGTTTCCCTTCAGATATGGAGATAAATGCCACTCTCTTTGTCTTCCTAACAAGCAAGACGTCGTTTCATGTAAACACAGTCTGTTTTCAGCTCAAAGGAAGCTACCTCATTCGCGAAGCTCATATGTTTCTGGTTCACAACTGAAAATCATTGGATGTTAGAGGCCCTGTGGTTTGTATCAGTTTCAGAAGCAGAGTTGAACTTGATATGGTCTGCATGTGTTGGAAACACAGTTCTTTGTTCTGAGCACACTCACATTTCCTCCTATATTAGAGATTCTATAAAGCAAGAGTGTGCTGCTTGCTTTAAAGCAGAGTGTGTTCCATGGATGAGACCTGTGCTATGTGTTTCCAAAAAAACTGAATTAAATCCCAGGCTCTGTGTCTTCCTACAAGCAAGACTTCTTTTCAGGTAAACAGAGTCACTTTTCTGCTCGAATGAAGCTACATCTTTCAAAAAGTTCACACGTTTCTCGCTCTTAATTGAAAAGCATTGGATGTTAAAGGACCTGTGGTTTGTATCAGTTTCAGGAGCAGAGTTGACCTAGACCTGGTCCGTACGTGTAGGATACACTCCCTTTTCCTGCAGTATTAGAGACTCTAGAAAGCAAGAGCGTGCTTCTTGCTCTAACGCAGAGTGTGTTCCATGGATGAGAACTGTGCTGGGTGTTTCCCTTCACAAAAGGAGTTAAATCCCAGGTTCTGTGTCTTCCTACAAGCAAGACTTCTTTTCAGGTAAATGAACTGAAATTTCAGCTCAAAAGAAGCAATATCGTTCACGAAGCTCACACGTTTCTCCCTCATAACGGAAAAGCATTGCATTTTAGAGGAATTGTGGTATGTATCAGTTTCAGAAGCAGAGTTGAACTAGATATGGTCAGCATGTATAGGAAAAACAGTTCTTTAGTTCTGAGCACACTAAGGTTTCCTGCTGTATTAGACACTCTAGAAAGAAAGAGCGTGCTTCTTTCTCTAAAGCAGAGTGTGTTCCATGGATGAGAACTGTGCTGTGTGTATCCCTTCAGAAATGAAGTTAAACCCAGGCTCTGTGTCTTCCTACAAACAGGACTTCCTTTCACGTCAACGCAGTCACTTTTCAGCTCAAACAAAGCTGCATTGTTCACGAAGCTCACATGATTCTGGCTCTTAACTGAAAAAAAATGGATGTTAAAGGACCTGTGGTTTATATCAGTTTCAGAAGCAGAGTTGAACTAGATATGGTCTGCATGTGTTGGAAACACCGCACTTTTTTTCTGAGCAAACTCACGTTTCCTATTATATTAGAGAATCTAGAAAGCAAGAGCGTGCTTCTTGCTCTAAAGCAGAGTGTGTTTCATGGATGAGAACTGTGCTCTGTGTCTCCCCCAAAATTGGAGTTAAATCCCAGGCTCTGTGTCTTCCTACACGCAAGATTTCGTTTCAGGTAAACGCAGTCACTCTTCAGATCACACGAAGCTACATCGTTCAAGAAGCTCCCCTGTTTCTGGCTCTTAACTGAGAAGCATTGGATGTTAGAGGACCTGTGGTTTGTATCAGTTTCAGGAGCAGAGTTGACCTAGATATGATCCGTACATGTAGGACACACAGTTCTTTTGTTCTTAGCACACTCACATTTCTTGCCGTCTTAGAGACTCTACAATGCATGAGTTGCTTCTTGCTCTAAAGTAGAGTAAGTTTCATTGATGAGAACTGTGTGGTGTGTTTCCCCTCAGAAATGGAGAGATCCAGGCTCTATATCTTCCTACAAGCAGGATTTCTTTTCTGGTAAACACATTCACTTTTCATTTCCAACGAAGCTACATCGTTCATGAAGCTCACACGTTTCTCACTCTTACCTGAAAAGCATTGGATGTTAGAGGACCTGTAGCTTGTTTCAGTTTCAGATGAAGAGTTGAACTAGATATGGTCTGAAAGTGTAGGAAACACAGTTCTTTTGTTCTGTGCATACTCACGTTTCCTGCTGTATTAGAGAATCTAGAATGCATGAGCATGCTTCTTGCACTAAAGCAGAGTGTGTTCCATGGATGAAAAATGTTTTTTGTGTTTTCTTCAGAAATGGAGTTAAATCCCAGGTTCTGTGTCTTCCTACAAGCAAGAAATCGTTTCAGGTAAAGGCAGTCCATTTTCAGCTCGAACGAAGTTACATCATCGACTAAGCTCCCCTGTTTCTGGCTCTTAACTGAAAAGCATTGGATGTTAGAGGACCAGTGGTTTGTATCAGTTTCAAAAGCAGAGTTGAACTAGATATGGTCCGTATGTGTAGGACACACAGTTCTTTTGTTCTGAGCACACTCACGTTTCCTGCTGTATGAGAGACTCTAGAAAGCAAGAGCGTGCTTCTTGCTCTAAAGCAGAGTGTGTTCCATGGATGAGAACTGTGCTGCATGTTTCCCTTCAGAAATGGAGTTAAATCCCAGGTTCTGTGTCTTCCTACAAGCAAGACATCTTTTCAGGTAAACACAGTCACTTTTCAGCTCATACGAAGCTAAATCGTTCAGGAATCTCACACGTTAATCACTCTTAACTGAAAACCATTGGATGTTAGAGGACCAGTGGTTTGTATCAGTTTCAGGAGCAGAGTTGACCTAGATATGATCTGTACATGTAGGACGCACAGTTCTTTTGTTCTGAGCACACTCACGTTTCCTGCTGTATGAGAGACTCTAGAAAGCAAGAGCGTGCTTCTTGCTCTAAAGCAGAGTGTGTTCCATGGATGAGAACTGTGCTGCATGTTTCCCTTCAGAAATGGAGTTAAATCCCAGGTTCTGTGTCTTCCTACAAGCAAGACATCTTTTCAGGTAAACACAGTCACTTTTCAGCTCATACGAAGCTAAATCGTTCAGGAATCTCACACGTTAATCACTCTTAACTGAAAAGCATTGGATGTTAGCCTACCTGTAGTTTGTATCAGTTTCAGGAGCAGAGTTGACCTAGATATGATCTGTACATGTAGGACGCACAGTTCTTTTGTTCTTAGCACACTCATGTTTCTTGCCATCTTAGAGACACTAGAGTTCATGAGCATGCTTCTTTCTCTAAAGCAGAGTGTGATTCATTGATGAGAACTGTGCTGTGTGTTTCCCTTCAGAATTGGAGTGAAATCCCAGGGTCTGTATCTTCCTACAAGCAAGATTTCTTTTCTGGTAAACACAGTCACTTTTCAGGTCAAACGAAGATACATCGTTCACTAAGCTCACACGTTTCTCTCTCTTAACTGAAAAGAATTGGATATTAGAGGACCTGTGGTTTGTATCAGTTTCAGAGAAGAGTTGAACTAGATATGGTCCGTATCTGAAGGAAACACAGTGCTTTGTTCGGTGCACACTCCCTTTTCCTGCTGTATTATAGAATCTAGAATGCATGAGCATGCTTCTTGCTCTAAAGCAGAGTGTATTCCGTGGATGAAAAATGTTTAGTGTTTCCTTTAGAAATGGAGTTAAATCCCAGGTTCTGTGTCTGCCTACAAGCAAGAAATCATTTCAGGTAAATGCAGTCCCTTTTCAGCTCGAACGAAGCTACATCATCCACGAAGCTCCCCTGTTTCTGGCTCTTAACTGAGAAGCATTGGATGTTAGAGGACCTGTGGTTTGTATCAGTTTCAGGAGCAGAGTTGACCTAGATATGATCCGTACATGTAGGACACACAGTTCTTTTGTTCTTAGCACACTCACATTTCTTGCCGTCTTAGAGACTCTACAATGCATGAGTTGCTTCTTGCTCTAAAGTAGAGTAAGTTTCATTGATGAGAACTGTGTGGTGTGTTTCCCCTCAGAAATGGAGAGATCCAGGCTCTATATCTTCCTACAAGCATGATTTCTTTTCTGGTAAACACATTCACTTTTCATTTCCAAAGAAGCTACATCGTTCATGAAGCTCACACGTTTCTCACTCTTACCTGAAAAGCATTGGATGTTAGAGGACCTGTAGCTTGTTTCAGTTTCAGATGAAGAGTTGAACTAGATATGGTCTGAATGTGTAGGAAACACAGTTCTTTTGTTCTGAGCATACTCACGTTTCCTGCTGTATTAGAGAATCTAGAATGCATGAGCATGCTTCTTGCTCTAAAGCACAGTGTGTTCCATGGATGAAAAATGTTTTGTGTGTTTTCTTTAGAAATGGAGTTAAATCCCAGGTTCTGTGTCTTCCTACAAGCAAGAAATCGTTTCAGGTAAAGGCAGTCCCTTTTCAACTCGAACGAAGCTACATCATCGACTAAGCTCCCCTGTTTCTGGCTCTTAACTGAAAAGCATTGGATGTTAGAGGACCAGTGGTTTGTATCAGTTTCAGAAGCAGAGTTGAACTAGATATGGTCCGTATGTGTAGGACACACAGTTCTTTTGTTCTGAGCACACTCACATTTCCTGCTGTATGAGAGACTCTAGAAACCAAGAGCGTGCTTCTTGCTCTAAATCAGAGTGTGTTCCATGGATGAGAACTGTGCTGCATGTTTCCCTTCAGAAATGGAGTTAAATCCCTGGTTCTGTGTCTTCCTACAAGCAAGACAACTTTTCAGGTAAACACAGTGACTTTTCAGCTCATACGAAGCTAAATCGTTCACGAATCTCACACGTTAATCACTCTTAACTGAAAAGCATTGGATGTTAGAGGACCTGTGGTTTGTATCAGTTTCAGGAGCAGAGTTGACCTAGACATGGTCCGTACGTGTAGGACGCACAGTTCTTTTTTTCTTAGCACACTCATGTTTCTTGCCGTCTTAGAGACTCTAGAGTGCATGAGCATGCTTCTTTCTCTAAAGCAGAGTATGATTCATTGATGAGAACTGTGCTGTGTGTTTCCCTTCAGAAATGGAGTGAAATCCCAGGGTCTGTATCTTCCTACAAGCAAGACTTCTTTTCTGGTAAACACAGTCACTTTTCAGGTCAAACGAAGATACATCGTTCACTAAGCTCACACGTTTCTCTCTCTTAACTGAAAAGAATTGGATATTAGAGGACCTGTGGTTTGTATCAGTTTCAGAGAAGAGTTGAACTAGATATGGTCCGTATCTGAAGGAAGCACAGTTCTTTGTTCGGTGCACACTCCCTTTTCCTGCTGTATTAGAGAATCTAGAATGCATGAGCATGCTTCTTGCTCTAAAGCAGAGTGTGGTCCATGGATGAAAAATGTTTTGTGTGTTTCCTTTAGAAATGGAGTTAAATCCCAGGTTCTGTGTCTTCCTACAAGCAAGAAATCGTTTCAGGTAAATGCAGTCCCTTTTCAGCTCGAACGAAGCTACATCATCCACGAAGCTTCCCTGTTTCTGGCTCTTATCTGAGAAGCATTGGATATTAGAGGACCTGGGGTTTGTATCAGTTTCAGGAGCAGAGTTGACCTAGATATGATCCGTACATGTAGGACACACAGTTCTTTTCTTCTTAGCACACTCACATTTCCTGCCGTCTTAGAGACTCTACAATGCATGAGCATGCTTCTTGTTCTAAAGTAGAGTAAGTTTCATTGATGAGAACTGTGTGGTTTGTTTCCCTTCAGAAATGGAGAGATCCCAGGCTCTATATCTTCCTACAAGCCTGATTTCTTTTCTGGTAAACACAGTCACTTTTCAGGTCAAACGAAGCTACATCGTTCATGAAGCTCACACGTTTCTCACTCTTACCTGAAAAGCATTGGATGTTAGAGGACCTGTAGCTTGTTTCAGTTTCAGATAAAGAGTTGAACTAGATATGGTCTGCATGTGTAGGAAACACAGTTCTTTTGTTCTGAGCATACTCACGTTTCCTGCTGTATTAGAGACTCTAGAAACCAAGAGCGTGCTTCTTGCTCTAAATCAGAGTGTGTTCCATGGATGAGAACTGTGCTGCGTGTTTCCCTTCAGAAATGGAGTGAAATCCCAGATTCTGTGTCTTCCTACAAGCAAGACTTCGTTTCATGTAAACACAGTCACTTTTCAGTTCAAACGAAGCTAAATCGTTCACGAATCACACACGATAATCACTCTTAACTGAAAAGCATTGGATGTTAGACGACCTGTGGTTTGTATCAGTTTCAGGAGCAGAGTTGACCTAGACATGGTCCGTACGTGTAAGACGCACAGTTCTTTTGTTCTTAGCACACTCATGTTTCTTGCCGTCTTAGAGACTCTAGAGTACATGAGCATGCTTCTTTCTCTAAAGCAGAGTATGATTCATTGATGAGAACTGTGCAGTGTGTATCACTTCAGAAATGAAGTGAAATCCCAGGCTCTGTATCTTCCTTCACGCAAGACTTCTTTTCTGGTAAACGCAGTCACTTTTCAGCTCCAACGCAGATACATCTTTCACGAAGCTCACAAGTTTCTTGCTCTTAACTGAAAAACATGGGATGTTAGAGGACCTGTGGTTTGTATCAGTTTCAAACGAAGAGTTGAACTAGATATGATCCGTATCAAAGGAAACACAGTTCTTTTTTTCTGAGCACACTCACGTTTCCTGCTTTTTTAGAGACTCTAGAAAGCAAGGGATTGCTTCTGGCTCTAAAGAAGAGTGTATTCCATGGATGAGAACTGTGCTGGGTGTTTCCCTTCACAAATGGAGTTAAATCCCAGGTTCTGTGTCTTCCTACCAGCAAGACTTCTTTTCAGGTAAATGAACTGACATTTCAGCTCAAAAGAAGCAATATCGTTCACGAAGCTCACACGTTTCTCGCTCATAACGGAAAAGCATTGCATGTCAGAGGTCCTGTGGTTTGTCTCAGTTTCAGAAGCAGAATTGAACTAGATATGGTCTGTATGTGTAGGAAAGACAGTTCTTTTTTTTTTGGAGCAAACTCACATTTCCTCCTATATTTGAGAATCTAGAAAGCAAGCGCATGCTTCTTGCTCTAAAGCAGAGTGTCTTTCATGAATGAGAACTGTGCTGTGTGTTTCCCAAAAAAATGGAGTTAAATCCCAGGCTCTGTGTCTTCCTACAACCAAGATTTCATTTCTGGTAAACGCAGTCACTTTACATCTCAAACTAAGCTACATCGTTCAAGAACCTCACACGTTTCTTGCTCTTACCTGAAAAGCATTCGATGGTAAGGCCCTGTGGTTTGTATCACTTTCGGGAGCAGAGTTGAACCATATATGGTCCACATGTATAGGAAAGACAGTTATTTTGTTCTGAGCACACTCACATTTCCATCTATATTAGAGACTGTAGAAATAAAGAGCTTGCTTCTTGCACTAAAACAGAGTGTGCTACATGGATGAGAACTGTGCTGGGTGTTTCCCTTCAGAAAAGGAGTTAAATCCCAGGTTCTGTGTCTTCCTACAAGCAAGACTCATTTCAGGTAAATACACTCACTTTTCAGCTCAAAAGAAGCTACATTGTTCACGAAGCTCACACGTTTCTCGCTCTTAACTGAAAAGCATTGGTGTTAGAGAACTTGTGGTTTGTATCAGTTTCAGAAGCAGAGTTGAACTAGATATGGTCTGCATGTGTAGGAAACACAGTTCTTTTGTTCTGAGCACACTCACGTTTCCTGCTGAATTAGAGAATCTAGAAAGCAAGAGCGTGCTGCTTGTTCTAAAGCAGTGTAGTTTTCATCAATGAGAACTGTGCTGTGTGTTTCCCTTCAGATATGGAGATAAATGCCACTCTCTTTGTCTTCCTAACAAGCAAGACGTCGTTTCATGTAAACACAGTCTGTTTTCAGCTCAAAGGAAGCTACCTCATTCGCGAAGCTCATATGTTTCTGGTTCACAACTGAAAATCATTGGATGTTAGAGGCCCTGTGGTTTGTATCAGTTTCAGAAGCAGAGTTGAACTTGATATGGTCTGCATGTGTTGGAAACACAGTTCTTTGTTCTGAGCACACTCACATTTCCTCCTATATTAGAGATTCTATAAAGCAAGAGTGTGCTGCTTGCTTTAAAGCAGAGTGTGTTCCATGGATGAGACCTGTGCTATGTGTTTCCAAAAAAACTGAATTAAATCCCAGGCTCTGTGTCTTCCTACAAGCAAGACTTCTTTTCAGGTAAACAGAGTCACTTTTCTGCTCGAATGAAGCTACATCTTTCAAAAAGTTCACACGTTTCTCGCTCTTAATTGAAAAGCATTGGATGTTAAAGGACCTGTGGTTTGTATCAGTTTCAGGAGCAGAGTTGACCTAGACCTGGTCCGTACGTGTAGGATACACTCCCTTTTCCTGCAGTATTAGAGACTCTAGAAAGCAAGAGCGTGCTTCTTGCTCTAACGCAGAGTGTGTTCCATGGATGAGAACTGTGCTGGGTGTTTCCCTTCACAAAAGGAGTTAAATCCCAGGTTCTGTGTCTTCCTACAAGCAAGACTTCTTTTCAGGTAAATGAACTGAAATTTCAGCTCAAAAGAAGCAATATCGTTCACGAAGCTCACACGTTTCTCCCTCATAACGGAAAAGCATTGCATTTTAGAGGAACTGTGGTATGTATCAGTTTCAGAAGCAGAGTTGAACTAGATATGGTCAGCATGTATAGGAAAAACAGTTCTTTAGTTCTGAGCACACTAAGGTTTCCTGCTGTATTAGACACTCTAGAAAGAAAGAGCGTGCTTCTTTCTCTAAAGCAGAGTGTGTTCCATGGATGAGAACTGTGCTGTGTGTATCCCTTCAGAAATGAAGTTAAACCCAGGCTCTGTGTCTTCCTACAAACAGGACTTCCTTTCACATCAACGCAGTCACTTTTCAGCTCAAACAAAGCTGCATTGTTCACGAAGCTCACATGATTCTGGCTCTTAACTGAAAAAAAATGGATGTTAAAGGACCTGTGGTTTATATCAGTTTCAGAAGCAGAGTTGAACTAGATATGGTCTGCATGTGTTGGAAACACCGCACTTTTTTTCTGAGCAAACTCACGTTTCCTATTATATTAGAGAATCTAGAAAGCAAGAGCGTGCTTCTTGCTCTAAAGCAGAGTGTGTTTCATGGATGAGAACTGTGCTCTGTGTCTCCCCCAAAATTGGAGTTAAATCCCAGGCTCTGTGTCTTCCTACACGCAAGATTTCGTTTCAGGTAAACGCAGTCACTCTTCAGATCACACGAAGCTACATCGTTCACGAAGCTCCCCTGTTTCTGGCTCTTAACTGAGAAGCATTGGATGTTAGAGGACCTGTGGTTTGTATCAGTTTCAGGAGCAGAGTTGACCTAGATATGATCCGTACATGTAGGACACACAGTTCTTTTGTTCTTAGCACACTCACATTTCTTGCCGTCTTAGAGACTCTACAATGCATGAGTTGCTTCTTGCTCTAAAGTAGAGTAAGTTTCATTGATGAGAACTGTGTGGTGTGTTTCCCCTCAGAAATGGAGAGATCCAGGCTCTATATCTTCCTACAAGCAGGATTTCTTTTCTGGTAAACACATTCACTTTTCATTTCCAACGAAGCTACATCGTTCATGAAGCTCACACGTTTCTCACTCTTACCTGAAAAGCATTGGATGTTAGAGGACCTGTAGCTTGTTTCAGTTTCAGATGAAGAGTTGAACTAGATATGGTCTGAAAGTGTAGGAAACACAGTTCTTTTGTTCTGTGCATACTCACGTTTCCTGCTGTATTAGAGAATCTAGAATGCATGAGCATGCTTCTTGCACTAAAGCAGAGTGTGTTCCATGGATGAAAAATGTTTTTTGTGTTTTCTTCAGAAATGGAGTTAAATCCCAGGTTCTGTGTCTTCCTACAAGCAAGAAATCGTTTCAGGTAAAGGCAGTCCATTTTCAGCTCGAACGAAGTTACATCATCGACTAAGCTCCCCTGTTTCTGGCTCTTAACTGAAAAGCATTGGATGTTAGAGGACCAGTGGTTTGTATCAGTTTCAAAAGCAGAGTTGAACTAGATATGGTCCGTATGTGTAGGACACACAGTTCTTTTGTTCTGAGCACACTCACGTTTCCTGCTGTATGAGAGACTCTAGAAAGCAAGAGCGTGCTTCTTGCTCTAAAGCAGAGTGTGTTCCATGGATGAGAACTGTGCTGCATGTTTCCCTTCAGAAATGGAGTTAAATCCCAGGTTCTGTGTCTTCCTACAAGCAAGACATCTTTTCAGGTAAACACAGTCACTTTTCAGCTCATACGAAGCTAAATCGTTCAGGAATCTCACACGTTAATCACTCTTAACTGAAAACCATTGGATGTTAGAGGACCAGTGGTTTGTATCAGTTTCAGGAGCAGAGTTGACCTAGATATGATCTGTACATGTAGGACGCACAGTTCTTTTGTTCTGAGCACACTCACGTTTCCTGCTGTATGAGAGACTCTAGAAAGCAAGAGCGTGCTTCTTGCTCTAAAGCAGAGTGTGTTCCATGGATGAGAACTGTGCTGCATGTTTCCCTTCAGAAATGGAGTTAAATCCCAGGTTCTGTGTCTTCCTACAAGCAAGACATCTTTTCAGGTAAACACAGTCACTTTTCAGCTCATACGAAGCTAAATCGTTCAGGAATCTCACACGTTAATCACTCTTAACTGAAAAGCATTGGATGTTAGCCTACCTGTAGTTTGTATCAGTTTCAGGAGCAGAGTTGACCTAGATATGATCTGTACATGTAGGACGCACAGTTCTTTTGTTCTTAGCACACTCATGTTTCTTGCCATCTTAGAGACACTAGAGTTCATGAGCATGCTTCTTTCTCTAAAGCAGAGTGTGATTCATTGATGAGAACTGTGCTGTGTGTTTCCCTTCAGAATTGGAGTGAAATCCCAGGGTCTGTATCTTCCTACAAGCAAGATTTCTTTTCTGGTAAACACAGTCACTTTTCAGGTCAAACGAAGATACATCGTTCACTAAGCTCACACGTTTCTCTTTCTTAACTGAAAAGAATTGGATATTAGAGGACCTGTGGTTTGTATCAGTTTCAGAGAAGAGTTGAACTAGATATGGTCCGTATCTGAAGGAAACACAGTGCTTTGTTCGGTGCACACTCCCTTTTCCTGCTGTATTATAGAATCTAGAATGCATGAGCATGCTTCTTGCTCTAAAGCAGAGTGTATTCCGTGGATGAAAAATGTTTAGTGTTTCCTTTAGAAATGGAGTTAAATCCCAGGTTCTGTGTCTGCCTACAAGCAAGAAATCATTTCAGGTAAATGCAGTCCCTTTTCAGCTCGAACGAAGCTACATCATCCACGAAGCTCCCCTGTTTCTGGCTCTTAACTGAGAAGCATTGGATGTTAGAGGACCTGTGGTTTGTATCAGTTTCAGGAGCAGAGTTGACCTAGATATGATCCGTACATGTAGGACACACAGTTCTTTTGTTCTTAGCACACTCACATTTCTTGCCGTCTTAGAGACTCTACAATGCATGAGTTGCTTCTTGCTCTAAAGTAGAGTAAGTTTCATTGATGAGAACTGTGTGGTGTGTTTCCCCTCAGAAATGGAGAGATCCAGGCTCTATATCTTCCTACAAGCATGATTTCTTTTCTGGTAAACACATTCACTTTTCATTTCCAAAGAAGCTACATCGTTCATGAAGCTCACACGTTTCTCACTCTTACCTGAAAAGCATTGGATGTTAGAGGACCTGTAGCTTGTTTCAGTTTCAGATGAAGAGTTGAACTAGATATGGTCTGAATGTGTAGGAAACACAGTTCTTTTGTTCTGAGCATACTCACGTTTCCTGCTGTATTAGAGAATCTAGAATGCATGAGCATGCTTCTTGCTCTAAAGCACAGTGTGTTCCATGGATGAAAAATGTTTTGTGTGTTTTCTTTAGAAATGGAGTTAAATCCCAGGTTCTGTGTCTTCCTACAAGCAAGAAATCGTTTCAGGTAAAGGCAGTCCCTTTTCAACTCGAACGAAGCTACATCATCGACTAAGCTCCCCTGTTTCTGGCTCTTAACTGAAAAGCATTGGATGTTAGAGGACCAGTGGTTTGTATCAGTTTCAGAAGCAGAGTTGAACTAGATATGGTCCGTATGTGTAGGACACACAGTTCTTTTGTTCTGAGCACACTCACATTTCCTGCTGTATGAGAGACTCTAGAAACCAAGAGCGTGCTTCTTGCTCTAAATCAGAGTGTGTTCCATGGATGAGAACTGTGCTGCGTGTTTCCCTTCAGAAATGGAGTTAAATCCCTGGTTCTGTGTCTTCCTACAAGCAAGACAACTTTTCAGGTAAACACAGTGACTTTTCAGCTCATACGAAGCTAAATCGTTCACGAATCTCACACGTTAATCACTCTTAACTGAAAAGCATTGGATGTTAGAGGACCTGTGGTTTGTATCAGTTTCAGGAGCAGAGTTGACCTAGACATGGTCCGTACGTGTAGGACGCACAGTTCTTTTTTTCTTAGCACACTCATGTTTCTTGCCGTCTTAGAGACTCTAGAGTGCATGAGCATGCTTCTTTCTCTAAAGCAGAGTATGATTCATTGATGAGAACTGTGCTGTGTGTTTCCCTTCAGAAATGGAGTGAAATCCCAGGGTCTGTATCTTCCTACAAGCAAGACTTCTTTTCTGGTAAACACAGTCACTTTTCAGGTCAAACGAAGATACATCGTTCACTAAGCTCACACGTTTCTCTCTCTTAACTGAAAAGAATTGGATATTAGAGGACCTGTGGTTTGTATCAGTTTCAGAGAAGAGTTGAACTAGATATGGTCCGTATCTGAAGGAAGCACAGTTCTTTGTTCGGTGCACACTCCCTTTTCCTGCTGTATTAGAGAATCTAGAATGCATGAGCATGCTTCTTGCTCTAAAGCAGAGTGTGGTCCATGGATGAAAAATGTTTTGTGTGTTTCCTTTAGAAATGGAGTTAAATCCCAGGTTCTGTGTCTTCCTACAAGCAAGAAATCGTTTCAGGTAAATGCAGTCC
Organism: Onychomys leucogaster; assembly: GCA_949786385.1. Taxonomy (NCBI): domain Eukaryota; kingdom Metazoa; phylum Chordata; class Mammalia; order Rodentia; family Cricetidae; genus Onychomys; species Onychomys leucogaster. The sequence goes on from CATKUP010000061.1 coordinate 765,012, forward strand.
CTTTTCAGCTCGAACGAAGCTACATCATCCACGAAGCTTCCCTGTTTCTGGCTCTTATCTGAGAAGCATTGGATATTAGAGGACCTGGGGTTTGTATCAGTTTCAGGAGCAGAGTTGACCTAGATATGATCCGTACGTGTAGGACACACAGTTCTTTTCTTCTTAGCACACTCACATTTCCTGCCGTCTTAGAGACTCTACAATGCATGAGCATGCTTCTTGTTCTAAAGTAGAGTAAGTTTCATTGATGAGAACTGTGTGGTTTGTTTCCCTTCAGAAATGGAGAGATCCCAGGCTCTATATCTTCCTACAAGCCTGATTTCTTTTCTGGTAAACACAGTCACTTTTCAGGTCAAACGAAGCTACATCGTTCATGAAGCTCACACGTTTCTCACTCTTACCTGAAAAGCATTGGATGTTAGAGGACCTGTAGCTTGTTTCAGTTTCAGATAAAGAGTTGAACTAGATATGGTCTGCATGTGTAGGAAACACAGTTCTTTTGTTCTGAGCATACTCACGTTTCCTGATGTATTAGAGACTCTAGAAACCAAGAGCGTGCTTCTTGCTCTAAATCAGAGTGTGTTCCATGGATGAGAACTGTGCTGCGTGTTTCCCTTCAGAAATGGAGTGAAATCCCAGATTCTGTGTCTTCCTACAAGCAAGACTTCGTTTCATGTAAACACAGTCACTTTTCAGTTCAAACGAAGCTAAATCGTTCACGAATCACACACGATAATCACTCTTAACTGAAAAGCATTGGATGTTAGACGACCTGTGGTTTGTATCAGTTTCAGGAGCAGAGTTGACCTAGACATGGTCCGTACGTGTAAGACGCACAGTTCTTTTGTTCTTAGCACACTCATGTTTCTTGCCGTCTTAGAGACTCTAGAGTACATGAGCATGCTTCTTTCTCTAAAGCAGAGTATGATTCATTGATGAGAACTGTGCAGTGTGTATCACTTCAGAAATGAAGTGAAATCCCAGGCTCTGTATCTTCCTTCACGCAAGACTTCTTTTCTGGTAAACGCAGTCACTTTTCAGCTCCAACGCAGATACATCTTTCACGAAGCTCACAAGTTTCTTGCTCTTAACTGAAAAACATGGGATGTTAGAGGACCTGTGGTTTGTATCAGTTTCAAACGAAGAGTTGAACTAGATATGATCCGTATCAAAGGAAACACAGTTCTTTTTTTCTGAGCACACTCACGTTTCCTGCTTTTTTAGAGACTCTAGAAAGCAAGGGATTGCTTCTGGCTCTAAAGAAGAGTGTATTCCATGGATGAGAACTGTGCTGGGTGTTTCCCTTCACAAATGGAGTTAAATCCCAGGTTCTGTGTCTTCCTACCAGCAAGACTTCTTTTCAGGTAAATGAACTGACATTTCAGCTCAAAAGAAGCAATATCGTTCACGAAGCTCACACGTTTCTCGCTCATAACGGAAAAGCATTGCATGTCAGAGGTCCTGTGGTTTGTCTCAGTTTCAGAAGCAGAATTGAACTAGATATGGTCTGTATGTGTAGGAAAGACAGTTCTTTTTTTTTTGGAGCAAACTCACATTTCCTCCTATATTTGAGAATCTAGAAAGCAAGCGCATGCTTCTTGCTCTAAAGCAGAGTGTCTTTCATGAATGAGAACTGTGCTGTGTGTTTCCCAAAAAAATGGAGTTAAATCCCAGGCTCTGTGTCTTCCTACAACCAAGATTTCATTTCTGGTAAACGCAGTCACTTTACATCTCAAACTAAGCTACATCGTTCAAGAACCTCACACGTTTCTTGCTCTTACCTGAAAAGCATTCGATGGTAAGGCCCTGTGGTTTGTATCACTTTCGGGAGCAGAGTTGAACCATATATGGTCCACATGTATAGGAAAGACAGTTATTTTGTTCTGAGCACACTCACATTTCCATCTATATTAGAGACTGTAGAAATAAAGAGCTTGCTTCTTGCACTAAAACAGAGTGTGCTACATGGATGAGAACTGTGCTGGGTGTTTCCCTTCAGAAAAGGAGTTAAATCCCAGGTTCTGTGTCTTCCTACAAGCAAGACTCATTTCAGGTAAATACACTCACTTTTCAGCTCAAAAGAAGCTACATTGTTCACGAAGCTCACACGTTTCTCGCTCTTAACTGAAAAGCATTGGTGTTAGAGAACTTGTGGTTTGTATCAGTTTCAGAAGCAGAGTTGAACTAGATATGGTCTGCATGTGTAGGAAACACAGTTCTTTTGTTCTGAGCACACTCACGTTTCCTGCTGAATTAGAGAATCTAGAAAGCAAGAGCGTGCTGCTTGTTCTAAAGCAGTGTAGTTTTCATCAATGAGAACTGTGCTGTGTGTTTCCCTTCAGATATGGAGATAAATGCCACTCTCTTTGTCTTCCTAACAAGCAAGACGTCGTTTCATGTAAACACAGTCTGTTTTCAGCTCAAAGGAAGCTACCTCATTCGCGAAGCTCATATGTTTCTGGTTCACAACTGAAAATCATTGGATGTTAGAGGCCCTGTGGTTTGTATCAGTTTCAGAAGCAGAGTTGAACTTGATATGGTCTGCATGTGTTGGAAACACAGTTCTTTGTTCTGAGCACACTCACATTTCCTCCTATATTAGAGATTCTATAAAGCAAGAGTGTGCTGCTTGCTTTAAAGCAGAGTGTGTTCCATGGATGAGACCTGTGCTATGTGTTTCCAAAAAAACTGAATTAAATCCCAGGCTCTGTGTCTTCCTACAAGCAAGACTTCTTTTCAGGTAAACAGAGTCACTTTTCTGCTCGAATGAAGCTACATCTTTCAAAAAGTTCACACGTTTCTCGCTCTTAATTGAAAAGCATTGGATGTTAAAGGACCTGTGGTTTGTATCAGTTTCAGGAGCAGAGTTGACCTAGACCTGGTCCGTACGTGTAGGATACACTCCCTTTTCCTGCAGTATTAGAGACTCTAGAAAGCAAGAGCGTGCTTCTTGCTCTAACGCAGAGTGTGTTCCATGGATGAGAACTGTGCTGGGTGTTTCCCTTCACAAAAGGAGTTAAATCCCAGGTTCTGTGTCTTCCTACAAGCAAGACTTCTTTTCAGGTAAATGAACTGAAATTTCAGCTCAAAAGAAGCAATATCGTTCACGAAGCTCACACGTTTCTCCCTCATAACGGAAAAGCATTGCATTTTAGAGGAACTGTGGTATGTATCAGTTTCAGAAGCAGAGTTGAACTAGATATGGTCAGCATGTATAGGAAAAACAGTTCTTTAGTTCTGAGCACACTAAGGTTTCCTGCTGTATTAGACACTCTAGAAAGAAAGAGCGTGCTTCTTTCTCTAAAGCAGAGTGTGTTCCATGGATGAGAACTGTGCTGTGTGTATCCCTTCAGAAATGAAGTTAAACCCAGGCTCTGTGTCTTCCTACAAACAGGACTTCCTTTCACGTCAACGCAGTCACTTTTCAGCTCAAACAAAGCTGCATTGTTCACGAAGCTCACACGATTCTGGCTCTTAACTGAAAAAAAATGGACGTTAAAGGACCTGTGGTTTATATCAGTTTCAGAAGCAGAGTTGAACTAGATATGGTCTGCATGTGTTGGAAACACCGCACTTTTTTTCTGAGCAAACTCACGTTTCCTATTATATTAGAGAATCTAGAAAGCAAGAGCGTGCTTCTTGCTCTAAAGCAGAGTGTGTTTCATGGATGAGAACTGTGCTCTGTGTCTCCCCCAAAATTGGAGTTAAATCCCAGGCTCTGTGTCTTCCTACACGCAAGATTTCGTTTCAGGTAAACGCAGTCACTCTTCAGCTCACACGAAGCTACATCGTTCATGAAGCTCACACGTTTCTCGCTCTTAACTGAAAAGCATTGGATGTTAGAGGACCTGTGGTTTGTATCAGTTTCAGAAGCAGAGTTGAACTAGATGTGGTCTACATGTGTTGGAAATAGAGTTCTTTTGTTCTGAGCACACTCACGTTTCTGGCAATATTAGAGACTCTAGAAAGCAAGAGCCTGCTTCTTGCTCTAAAGCAGAGTGTGTTCCATGAATGAGAACTGTGCTCTGGGTTTCCCTTCAGAAATGCAGTTAAATTCCAGTCTCTGTGTCTTCCTACAAGCAAGGCTTCTTTTCAGGTAAAAACAGTCACTTATCAGATAGATGGAAGCTACATCATTCACGAAGCTCACACGATTCTGGCTCTTAACTGAAAAGCATTGGATGATAGAGGACCTGTGGTTTGTATCAGTTTCAGAAGCAAATTTGAGCTAGATATGGTCAGCATGTGTAGGAAACAACAGTTTGTTTGTTCTGAGCACAATCAGGTTTCCTGCCATATTAGAGACTCTAGAAAGCAAGAGCGTGCTTGTTCCTCTAAAGCAGAGTGGTTTCCATGGATGAGAATCGTGCTGTTTCTTTCCCTTCAGAAATGAAGTTAAATCCCAGGCTCTGTGTCTTCCTACAAGCAAGACTTCTTTTAGGTAAATTTGTCACTTTTCAGGTCAAACATAGCTACATCATTCACTCAGCTCACACGTTTCTCGCTCTTAACTGAAAAGCATTGGATGTTAGAGGACATGTGGTTTGTATCAGTTTCAGAAACAGAGTGGAACTAGATGTGGTCTGCATGTGTAGGAAACACAGTTCTTTTGTTCTGAGCACACTGCTGTTTCCTGCTGTATTAGAGATTCTAGAAGGCAAGAGCGTGCTGCTTGCTCTAAAGCAGAGTGTGTTCCATGGATGAGAACCGTGCTATGTGTTTCCCTTCAGAAAGGGAGTTAAATCCCAGTCTCTGTGTCTTCCTACAAGAAAGACTTTGTTTCAAGTAACCACAGTCACTTTTCAGCTCAAATGAAGCTACATCGTTCACGATGCTCACAGGATTCTTGCTCTTGACTGAAAAGCATTTGATGTTAGTGGACTTGTGGTTTGTATCAGTTTCAGAAACAGAGTTGAACTAGATATGGTCCGTGTGTAGGAAACACAGTTCTTTTGTTCTGAGCACACTCATGCTTCTTGCAGTATTAATGAATCTAGAAACCAAGCATGTGCTTCTTGCTCTAATGCAGAGTGTGTTCCATGGATGAGAACTGTGCTGTGTGTTTCCCTTCAGAAATGGAGTTAAATTCCAGTCTCTATGTCTTCCTACAATAAGACTTCTTTTCAGGTAAAAACAGTCACTTTTCTGATCGAACGTAGCTACATCGTTCACGAAGCTCACACATTTCTGGCTCTTAAATGAAAAACATTTTATATTAGAGGATGTGAGGTTTGTATCAGTTTCAGAAGGAGAGTTTAACTAGATATGATCTGTGTGTAGGAAACACAGTTCTTTTTTTCTGAGCAAACTCACGTTTCCTCCTATATTAGAGACTCTAGAAAGCATGAGCATGCTTCTTGCTCTAAAGCAGAGTGTTTCATGAATGAGAACTGTGCTGTGTGTTTCACCAAAAAATGGAGATAAATCCCAGGCTCTGAGTCTTCCTACAAGCAAGACTTCTTTTCAGATAAACGCAGTCAATTTTCACCTCAAACGAAGCTACATCTTTCACGAAGCTCACACGTTTCTCTATCTGAACTGAAAGGAATTGGATGGTAGAGGACCTTTGGTTTGTACCAGTTTCAGAAGCAGAGTTGAACTAGATATGGTCCGTGTGTAGGAAACACAGTTCTTTTTTTCTGAGCAAACTCACGTTTCCTCCTATATTAGAGACTCTAGAAAGCAAGAGCATGCTGCTTGTTCTAAAGCAGAGTGTGTTCCATGGATGAGAACTGTGCTGTGTGTTTCCGTAAAAAAAAAAGAGTTAAATCCCAGGCTCTGTGTCTTCCTACAAGCAAGACTTCTTTTCAGGTAAAAATAGTCACTTTTCAGATCGAATGAAGCTACATCATTCACGAAGCTCACATGTTTCTGGCTCTTAACTGAAAACCATTGGATGTTAGAGGACCAGCGGTTTGTATAAGTTTCAGAAGCAGAGTTGAACTAGATATGGTCCACATGTGTAGGAAACACAGTTCTTTTGTTCTGAGAACACTCATGTTTCCTGCTGTATTAGAGACTCTAGAAAGCAAGAGCGTGATTCCTTCTCTAAAGCAGAGAGTCTTCCATGGATGAGAACTGTGCTGAGTGTTTCCCTTCAGAAATGAAGTTAAATCCCAGGCTCTGTGTCTTCCTAAAAGCAAGACTTCGTTTCATGTCAACGCAGTCAATTTTCAGCTCAAAGGAAGCTACATCGTTCATGAAGCTCACAAGTTTCAGGCTCTTAACTGAAAAAAATTGGATGTTAGAGGACCTTTGGTTTGTACAATTTTCAGAAGCAGAGTTGAACAAGATATGATCCGCATGTATAGGAAAAACCGTTCTTTTGTTCTGAGCACACTCACGTTGCCTGCTGTATTAGAGAATCTTGAAAACAACAGCGTGCTTCTTGCTCTAATGCAGAGTGTCTTTCAGGCTGAGAACTGTGCTCTGTGTTTCCCTTCAGAAATGGAATTAAATCCCAGTCTCTGTGGCTTCCTACAAGCAAGACTCCTTTCAGGTAAAGAAGCTAAACTTTCAGCTCAAACGCATCTTCATCGTTCACGAAGCTCACACGTTTCTGGTTCTTAACTGAAAGGCATTGGATGATACAGTACCTGTGGTTTGTACCAGTTTCAGAAGCAGAGTTGAACTAGATATGGTCTGCATATGTAGGAAACACAGTTGTTTTGTTCTGAGCACATTCACGTTTCCTGCTGTATTAGAGACTATAGAATGCAAGAGCGTGATTCTTGCTCTAAAGCAGAGTGTGTTCCATGGATGAGAACTATGCTGCGTGTTTCCCTTCAGAAATAACGTTAAATCTCAGGCTCCCTGTCTTCCTACAAGCAAGACATCGTTTCAGGTTAACACAGTTACTTTTCGGCTCAAACGAGGCTACATTGTTCACGAAGCTCACACGTTTCTCCCTCTTAACTGAAAAGCATTGGATATTAGAGGATGTGTGGTTTGTATCAGTTTCAGAAGCAGAGTTGAACTAGATATGATCCGTGTGTAGGAAACACAGTTCTTTTTTCTGAGCAAACTCATGTTTCCTCCAATATTTGACACTCTAGAAAGCAAGAGAGTACTTCTTGCTCTAAAGCGGAGTGTTTCATGGATGAGAACTGTGCTGTGTTTTTCTCCAATTATGGAATTAAATCCCAGGCTCTGTGTCTTCCTACAAGCAAGAATCATTTCAGGTAAAGGAAGTTAACTTTCAGCTCGAACAAAGCTCCATCGTTCACGAAGCTCACAAGTTTCTGGTTCTTAACTGAAAGGCATTGAATGATACAGTACCTGTGGTTTGTACCACTTTCAGAAGCAGAGTTGATCTAGATATGGTCCTCAAGTGGAGGAAATACCGTTCTTTTGCTCTGAGCACACTCATGTTCCCTGCTGTATTAGAGAATCTAGAAAACAAGAGCAAGCTTCTTGCTCTAAAGCAGAGTGTGTTTCATGGATGAGAACTGTGCTGTGTGTTTCCCTTCAGAAATGGAGTTGAATCGCAGGATATGTGTCTTCCTACAGGCAAGACTTCGTTTCATGTAAACGCAGTAAATTTTCAGCTAAACAAAGCTACATCATTCATGAAGCTCACACGTTTCTGGCTCTTAACTGAAAAATATTGGATGTTAAAGGACCTGTGGTTTGTATCAGTTTCAGAAGCAGAGTTGAACTGGATATGGTCCGAATGTTTAGGAAACACAGTTCTTTTGTTCTGAGCAAACACACATTTCCTGCTTTATTAGGGTTTTAGAAAGCAAAATTCGTGCTGCTTTCTCTAAAGCAGAGTGTGTTCCATGGAAGAGAACTGTGCTGTGTGTTTCGCAAAAAAATGGAGTTAAATCCCAGGCTCTGTGTCTTCCTACAAGCAAGACTTCTTTTCAGGTAAATGCAGTAACTTTTCAGCCCAAACTAAGCTACATCGTTCATGAAGCTCACACGTTTCTGGTTCTTAACTGAAAGGCATTGGATGATAGAGTACCTGTGGTTTGTACCAGTTTCAGAAGCAGAGTTGATCTAGATATGGTCCTCATGTGTAGGAAACACAGTTCTTTTGTAATGAGCACACTCATGTTGCCTGCTGTATTAGACACTCTAGAAAGCAAGAGCGTGTTTCTTGCTCTAAAGCAGAGTGTTTTCCTTGGATGAGAACTTTGCTGTGTGTTTCCCTTAAGAAATGGAGTTAAATCCCAGGCTCTGTGTCTTCCTACAATCAAGACTTCATTTCAATAAACACAGTCACTTTTCAGCTCTAACGGAGCTACATAATTCACGAAGCCACGCGTTTCTGGCTCTTAACTGAAAATCATAGGTTGTTAGAGGCCCTTTGGTTTGTGTCAGTTTCAGAAGCAGAGTTGAACTAGATATGGTCCGAATGTGGAGGACACAAACTTCTTTTGTTCTTAGCACACTCACATTTCTTTCCTATATTAGAGACTCTAGAAAGCAAGAGCGTGCTTCTTTCTCTATATCAGATTGTGTTCCCTGGAGGAGAACTGTGCTGCTTGTTTCCCTTCAGAAATGGAGTTAAATCCCAGTATCTGTGTCTTCCTACAAGCAAGACTTAGTTTCACGTAAATGCATTCACTTTTCAGCCCAAAGACGCTACATCGTTCACTAACCTCACGTTTCTAGTTCTTAACTGAAAGGCATTGGATGATAGAGGACCTGTGGTTTGTAGCAGTCTCAGAAGCAGAGTTGAACTAGAAACGGTCCGAATGTTTGGGAAACACAGTTCATTTGTTCTGAGCACACTCACATTTCCTGCTCTATTAGAGACTCTAGAAAGCAAGAGCATGTGGCTTGCTCTAAAACAGAGTATGTTTCATGAATGAGAACTGTGCTGTGTGTTTTCTTTAAGAAATGGAGTTAAATCCCAGTCTTTCTGTCTTCCTACAAGCAAGAATTCTTTTCAAGTAAACGCACAATCTTTTCAGCTCAAAGGAAGTTGCATCTTTCACGAGGCTCACACGTTTCTCGCTCTTAACTGCAAAGCATTGGATTTTGGAGGACCTGTGGTTTGTATCAGTTTCAGAAGCAGAGTTGAACTAGATATGTTACGCAGGTGCAGGAAACACTATTCTTTTGTTCTGAGCAGAAATATGTTTCTTCATATATTAGAGACTCTAGAAAGCAAGAGTGTGCTGCTTGCTCTAAAGCAGAGTGTGTTCCATGGATCAGAAGTGGGCTGTGTGTTTCCCTAAAAAACATTAGTTAAATCCCAGGCTCTGTGTCTACCTACAAGCAAGACTTCGTTTCACGTAAATGCAGTCACTTTTCAGCTCAAAGGAAGCTACATCATTCACGAAGCTCACACGTTTCTTGCTCTTAACTGCAAAGCATTGGATGTTGGAGGACATGTGGTTTGTATCAGTTTCAGAATAAGAGTTGAACTAGATATGGTGCGAATGTTTCGGAAACACAGTGCTTTTGTCCTGAGCACACTCTTATTTCCTGCTCTATTAGAGAATCTAGAAAGCAAGAGCGTGCTTCATTCTCTAAAGCAGAGTGTGTTCCATGGATGAGAACTGTGCTGTATTTCCCTTCAGAAATGAAGTTAAATCCCAGGTTCTGTGCCTTTCTACAAGCAAGACTTCTTTTCAGGTAAACGCAGTCACTTTTAGCTCAAAGGAACCTACATTGTTCATGAAGCTCACATGTTTCTCGCTCTTAATTGAAAAGCATAGGATGTTAGAGGACCTGTGGTTTGTATCACTTTCAGAATCAGAGTTTTGACCTAGATATGGTCTGTATGTGTAGGACACACAGTTCTTTTGTTCTGAGCACACTCACGTTGCCTGCTGAATTAGTGAATCTAGAAAACAAGAGCGTGCTTCTTACTCTAAAGTAGAGTGTGTTTCATGGATGAGAACTGTGCTCTGTGTTTCCCTTCAAAAATGGAATTAAATCCCAGTCTCTGTATCTTCCTACAAGCAAGACTCAGTTCAGGTAAACGCAGTCACTTTTCAGCTCAAACGAAGCTACATCGTTCACGAAGCTCACACGTTTCTCGCTCTTAACTGCAAAGCATTGGATGTTAGAGGACCTGTGGTTTGTATCAGTTTCAGAAGCAGAGTTGAACTCGATATGGTCCGCATATGTAGGATACACAGTTCCTTTGTTATGAGCACACTCACGTTGCCTGCTGTATTAGAGAATCTAGCATGGAAGAGCGTGCTTCTTTCTCTAAAGCAGAGTGTGTTCCATGGATGAAAACTGTGCTGTGTGTTTCCCTTCATAAATGAAGTTAAATCACAGGTTCTGTGTCTTCCTACAAGCAAGACTTCGTTTCAGGTAAATGCAGTAACTTTTCAGCTCAAACGAAGCTACATTGTTCACAAAGATCACACGTTTCTGGTTTTTAACCGAAAGGCATTGGATGATAGAGGACCTGTGGTTTGTATCAGTTTCAGAAGCAGAGTTGAACTAGATATGGTGCGCATATGTAGGACACACACTTCATTTGTTCTTAGCACACTCACGTTTCCAGCACTATTACAGACTCTAGAAAGCAAGAGAGTGCTTCTTGCTCTAAAGCAGAGTGTGTTCCATGGATGAGAACTGTCCTGTGTGTTTTCCTTCAGAAATGGAGTTATATCCCAGGCTCAGGGTCTTCCTCCAGGGAAGACTTCATTTCAGGTAAACTCAGTCACTTTTCAGCTCAAACGAAGCTACATCTTTCATGAAGCTCACCCCTTTCTCGCTCCTAACTGAAAAGCATTTATGATAGAGGACCTGTGGTTTGTATCAGTTTCAGAATAAGAGTTGAACTAGATATGGTGCGAATGTTTCGGAAACACAGTTCATTTGTTCTGAGCACACTTACATTTCCTGCTCTATTAGAGACTCTAGAAATCGAGAGCGTGCTTCTTTCCCTAAAGCAGAGTGTGCTCTATGGATGAGAACTGTGCTGTGTGTTTCACTTCAGATACGGAAATAAATCCCAGTATCTGTGTCTTCCTACAAGCAAGACTTCTTTTCAGGTAAACGCAGTCACTTTTTAGCTCAACGGAAGCTACATCATTCAAGAAGCTCACCTGTTTCTGGCTCTTAACTGAAAATTATTGGATGTTAGAGGGCAAGTGGTTTGGATCAGTTTCAGAAGCAGAGTTGAACTTGATATGATCTGAATGAGTAGGACACACACTTCTTTTGTTCTGAGCACACACAGGTTTCCTGCTCTATTAGAGACTCTAGAAAGCGAGAGCGTGCTTCTTTCTCTATAGCAGATTGTGTTCCATGGATGAGAACTGTGCTGTGTGTTACCCTTCAGAAATGGAATTAAATCCCAGTCTCTGTGTCTTCCTACAACAAGACTTCGTTTCACGTAAACGATTCACTTTTCAGCTCAAACGATGCTACAATGTTCACTAAGCTCACACGTTTCTAGTTCTTAACTGAAAGGCATTGGATGATAGAGGACCTGTGGTTTGTATCAGTTTCAGAAGGAGAGTTGAACTAGATACGGTCCGAATGTTTCGGAAACACAGTTCATTTGTTCTGAGCACACTCACATTTCCTGCTCTAATAGAGACTCTAGAAATCAAGAGCATGCTGCTTGCTCTAAAACAGAGTATGTTTCATGAATGAGAACTGTGCAGTGTGTTTACTTTAAGAAATGGAGTTAAATCACTGTCTCTGTGTCTTCCTACAAGCAAGACTTCGTTTCACGTAAATGCAGTCACTTTTCAGCTCAAAGGAAGCTACATCGTTCACGAAGCTCACACGTTTCTCGCTCTTAACTGCCATGCATTGGATGTTGGAGGAAATGTGGTTTGTATCAGTTTCAGAAGCAGAGTTGAACTCGATATGGTCCGCATATGTAGGAAACACAGTTCTTTGTTATGAGCACACTCAGGTTTCCTGCTGTATTAGAGACTCTAGAAAGGAAGAGTGTGCTTCTTTCTCTAAAGCAGAGTTCCATGGATGAGAACTGTGCTGTGTGTTTCCGTTCATAAATGAAGTTAAATTGTAGGTTCTGTGTCTTCCTACAAGCAAGAATTTGTTTCTGGTAAACGCAGTCACTTTTCAGCTCAAATGAAGCTACATAGTTCACGAAGCTCACACGCTTCAAGCTCTTAACTGAAAACCATTTGATGTTAGAGGACCTGTGGTTTTTATCAGTTTCAGAAGAAGATTTGAACTAGATATGGTCCGTATTTGTAGGACACACACTTCTTTTGTTCTGAGCACACTCACGTTTCCTGCTGTTTTAGAGAATCTAAAAAGCAAGAGCTTGCTGCTTACTCTTAAGCAGAGTAGGTTTCATAAATGAGAACTCTGCTGTGTGTTTCCCTTCAGAAATGGAGTTAAATACCTGTCTCTGTATCTTCCTACAAGCAAGACTTCCTTTCACTGAAACGCAGTAAGTTTTGAGATCAAACGAAGCTACATCTTTCACGAAGCTCACACGTTTCTTTCTCTGAACGGAAAAGCATTAGATGTTAGAGGACCTGTGGTTTGTATCAGTTTCAGAAGCATATTTGTCCTAGATATGGTCAGCATGTGTAGGAAACACAGTTCGTTTGTTCTGAGCACTCTCAGGTGTCCTGCTGTATTAAAGACTCTAGAAAGCAAGAGAGTGCTTCTTTCTCTAAAGCACATTGTGTTCCATGGATGAGAACTGTGCTGTGTGTTTCCCTTCAGAAACGAAGTTAAATCCCAGGGTCTGTGTCTTCCTACAAGCAAGACTTCTTTTCAGGTAAACGCACTCACTTTTCAGCTCAAACGTGCTACATCGTTCATGAAGCTCACACGTTTCTGGTTCTTAACTGAAAGTCATTGGATGCTACAGGCCCTGTGGTTGGTATCAGTTTCAGAAGCAGAGTTGAACTAGATATGGTGTGCATGTTAGGAAACACAGTTCTTTTGTTCTGAGCACAATCACATTTCCTGCTGTATTAGAGAATCTAGACAGCAAGAGCGTGCTGCTTGCTCTAAAGCACAGTAGGTTTCATTAATGAGAACTGTGCTGTGTATTTCCCTTCAGAAATGGAGTTAAATGCCTGTCTCTGTGTCTTCCTACAAGCAAGAGTTCGTTTCACGTAAATGCAGTCACTTTTCAGCTCAAAGGAAGCTACATTGTTCACAAAACTCACACGTTTCTTTCTCTTAAATGAAAAGCATTGGATGTTAGAGGAACTATGGTTTGTATCACATTCAGAAGCAGAGTTTTGACCTAGATATGGTTCGTGTGTGTAGGACACACAGTTCTTTTGTTCTGAGCACACTCACGTTGCCTGCTGTTCTAGAGACTCTGGAAACCAAGAGCGTGTTCTTGCTCTAAAGCAGAGTGTGTTCCATTGTTGAGAACTGTGCTGTGTGTTTCCATAAAAAAATGGAGTTAAATCCCAGGCTCTGTGTCTTCCTACAAGCAAGACTTCGTTTCAGGTAATCACAGTCAATTTTCAGCTCAAACGAAGCTACATCATTCACGAAGCTCACACTTTTCTCGCTCTTCACTGAAAACCATTGCATGTCAGAGGATCTGTGGTTTGTATTTGTTTCAGAAGCAGAGTTGAACTAGATATGGTCCGAATGTGTAGGAAACACACTTCTTTTGTTCTAGGCACACTCATGTTTCCTCCTGTATTAGAGATTCTGGATAGCAAGAGCATGCTGCTTGCTCTAAATCAGAGTATGTTTCATGAATGAGAACTGTCCTGTGTGTCCCTTCAGAAATGGAGATAAATCCCAGTCTCTGTGTCTTCCTACAAGCAAGACTTCTTTTCAGGTAAATGCAGTCACTTTTCAGCTCAACAAAGTTACATAATTCAAGATGCTCACCTGTTTCTGGCTCTTAACTGAAAATCATTGGATGTTAGAGTCCCTGTGGTTTGTGTCAGTTTCAGAAGCAGAGATGAACTAGATATGGCCCAAATGTGTAGGACACACACTTCTTTTGTTATTAGCACACTCACGTTTCCTCCTATATTAGAGACTCTGGAAAGCAAGAGCATGCTTCTTGCTCTAAAGCAGAGTGTGTTCCCTGGATGAGAACTGTGCTGTGTGTTTCCCATCAGAAATGGAGTTAAATCACTGCCTCTGTGTCTTCCTACAAGGAAGACTTCGTTTCAGATAAACCCAGTCACTTTTCAGCTCAAACAAAGCTACATCATTCAGGAAGCTCACACGTTTCACGCTCTTAACTGAAAAACATTGGATGTTAGAGGACCTGTGGTTTTTATCTCTTTCAGAAGTAGAGTTGAACTATATATGGTCCAAATGTGTAGGAAACACACTTCTTTTGTTCTTAGCACACTCACGTTTCCTCCTATACTAGAGACTCTAGAAAGCAAAGGCGTGCTTCTTGCTCTAAAGCAGAGTGTGTTCCATAGATGAGGACTGTGCCGTGTGTTTCCATAAAAAGATGGAGTTAAGTCCCAGTCTCTGTGTCTTCCTACAACAAGACTTTGTTTCACGTAAACGAATTCACTTTTCAGCTCTAACGAAGCTACAACGTTCATTAAGCTCACACGTTTCTAGTTCTTAAATGAAAGGCATTGGATGATAGAGGACCGGTGGTTTGTATCGGTTTCAGAAGGAGAATTGAACTAGATAAGGTCCCAATGTTTCAGAAACACAGTTCATTTGTTCTGAGCACACTCACATTTCCTGCTCAAATAGAGACTCTAGAAATCAAGAGCATCCTGCTTGATCTAAAACAGAGTATGTTTCATGAATGAGAACTGTGCTGTGTGTTTACTTTAAGAAATGGAGTTAAATCCCAGTCTTTGTGTTTTCCTACAAGCAAGACTTATTTTCAGGTAAACGCAATCACTTTTCAGCTCAAAGGAAGCTGCATTTTTCACCAGGCTCACACGTTTCTCACTCTTAACTGCAAAGCATTGGATGTTGGAGGACCTGTGCTTTGTATCAGTTTCAGAAGCAGAGTTGAACTAGATATGGACTGCATATGTAGGAAACACAGTTCTTTTGTTCTGAGCACACTCACGGTTCCTGCTGTATTAGAGAATCTAGAAAGCAAGAGCGAGCTGATTGCTCTCAAACAGAGTTGGTTTCATGAATGAGAACTGTGCTGTGTGTTTCCCTTCAGAAATGGTGTTAAATCACTGTCTCTGTGTCTTCCTACAAGCAAGAGTTCGTTTCATGTAAATGCAGTCACTTTATAGCTCAAAGGAAGCTAAATCGTTCACGAAGCTCACATGTTTCTGGCTCTGAACTGCAAAGCATTGGATGTTTGAGGACATGTGGTTTGTATCAGTTTCAGAAGCAAAGTTGAACTCGATATGGTCCGCATATATAGGAAACACAGTTCCTTTGTTATGAGCACACTCACATTGCCTGCTGTATTAGAGACTCTAGAAAGGAAGAGCGTGCTTCTTTCTCTAAAGCAGAGTGTGCTCCATGGATGAGAACTATGCTGTGTTTTTCCGTTCATAAATGAAGTTAAATCGCAGGTTCTGTGTCTTCCTACAAGCAAGACTTCGTTTCACGTAAATGCAGTCACTTTTCAGCTCAAACGAAGTTACATCGTTCACGAAGCTCACATGTTACTCGCTCTTAATTGAAAAGCATAGGATGTTAGAGGACCTGTGCTTTGTATCAGTTTCAGAAGCAGAGTTGAACTAGATATGGACTGCAAGTGTAGGAAACACAGTTCTTTTGTTCTGAGAACACTCATGGTTCCTACTGTATTAGAGAATCTAGAAAGCAATTATGTGCTGATTGCTCTAAGCAGAGTAGATTTCATGAATGAGAACTGTGCTGTGTGTTTCCCTTCAGAAATGGAGTTAAATCACTGCCTCTGTGTCTTCCTACAAGCAAGAGTTCGTTTCACGTAAATGCAGTCACTTTTCAGCTCAAAGGAAGCTACATTGTTCACAAAGCTCACATGTTTCTTTCTCTTAAATGAAAAGCATTGGATGTTAGAAGACCTGTGGTTTGTATCACTTTCAGAAGCAGAGTTTTGACCTAGATACGGTCCGTGTGTGTAAGACACACAGTTCTTTTGTTCTGAGCACACTCACGTTGCCTGCTGTTCTAGAGACTTTGGAAATCAAGACCGTGCTTCTTGCTCTAAAGCAGATTGTGTTCCATTGTTGAGAACTGTGCTGTGTGTTCCCCTTCAGAAATGGAGTTAAATCCCAGTCTCTCTGTCTTCCTACAACAAGACTTCGTTTCACGTAAACGCATTCACTTTTCAGCTCAAACGAAGCTACAACGTTCACTACGCTCACACGTTTCCAGTTCTTAAATGAAAGGCATTGGATGATAGAGGACCTGTGGTTTGTATCAGTTTCAAAAGCAGAGTTGAACTAGATATGGTCTGCATATGCAGGAAACACAGTAATTTTGTTCTGAGCACACTCACGGTTCCTGCTGTATTAGAGAACCTAGAAAGCAAGAGCGAGCTGATTGTTCTCAAGCAGAGTAGGTTTCATGAATGAGAACTGTGCTGTGTGTTTCCCTTCAGAAATGGAATTAAATCACTGTCTCTGTGTCTTCCTACAAGCAAGACTTCGTTTCACGTAAATGCAGTCACTTTTCAGCTCAAACGAAGCTACACCGTTCACGAAGCTCACACGTTTCTCACTCTTAACTGCAAAGCATTGGATGTTGGAGTACCTGTGGTTTGTATCAGTTTCAGAAGCAGAGTTGAACTCAAATGGTACGCATATGTAGGAAACACAGTTCCTTTGTTATGAGCACACTCAGGTTTCCTGTTGTATTAGAGACTCTAGAAAGGAAGAGCGTGCTTCTTTCTCTAAAGCAGAATGTGTTCCATGGAATGAGAACTGTGCTGTGTGTTTCCCTTCATAAATGAAGTTAAATCATAGGTTCTGTATCTTCCTACAAGCAAGACTTCGTTTCAGGTAACCGCAGTCACTTTTCAGCTCAAACGAAGCTACATCATTCACGAAGCTCACACGTTTCTGGTTCTTAACCGAAAGGCATTGGGTGATAGAGGACCTGTGGTTTGTATCAGTTTCAGAATAAGAGTTGAACTAGATATGGTGCGAATGTTTCGGAAACACAGTTCATTTGTTCTGAGCACACTTACATTTCCTGCTCTATTAGAGACTCTAGAAAGCAAGAGCGTGCTTCTTTCCCTAAAGCAGAGTGTGCTCCATGGATGAGAACTGTGCTGTGTGTTTTGCTTCAGATACGGAGATAAATCACAGTATCTGTGTCTTCCTACAACCAAGACTTCTTTTCAGGTAAACGCAGTCACTTTTTAGCTCAAATGAAGCTACATCATTCAAGAAGCTCACCTGTTTCTGGCTCTTAACTGAAAATCATTGGATGTTAGAGGGCACATGGTTTGGATCAGTTTTAGAAGCAGAGTTGAAGTTGATATGATCCGAATCAGTAGGACACACACTTCTTTTGTTCTTAGCACACTCAATTTCCTCATATATTAGAGACTCTAGAGAGCAAGAGCGTGCTTCTTGCTCTAAAGCAGAATGTGTTCCATGATGAGAACTGTGCTGTGTGTTTCCCTTCAGAAATTGAGTTAAATCCCAGGCTCTGTGTCTTCCTACAAGCAAGATTCATTTCAGTTAAACGCAGTCTATTTTCAGCTCAAAGGAAGCTACATTGTTCACAAAGCGCACAAGTTTCTCCCTCTTAACTGAAAAGCATTGAATGATAGTGGACCTGTTGTTTGTATCAGTTCAGAAGCAGAGTTGAACTAGATATGTTCCACATGTGTAGGAAACACAGTTCTTTTGTTCTGAGCACACTCAGGTTTCCTGCTGTATTAGAGACTCTAGAAAGCAAGAGCGTGCTTCTTTCTCTATAGCAGATTGTGTTCCATGGATGAGAACTGTGCTGTGTGTTTCCCTTCAGAAATGGAGTTAAATCCCAGTCTCTCTGTCTTCCTACAACAAGACTTCGTTTCACGTAAGTGCATTCACTTTTCAGCTCAAACGAAGCTACAACGTTCCCTAAGCTCACACGTTTCTAGTTCTTAACTGAAAGGCATTGGATGATAGAGGACCTGTGGTTTGTATCAGTTTCAGAATCAGAGTTGAACTAGATATGGTGCGAATGTTTTGGAAACACAGTTCATTTGTTCTGAGCACACACACATTTCCTGCTCTAATAGAGACTCTAGAAATCAAGAGCATGCTGCATGCTCTAAAACAGAGTATGTTTCATGAATGAGAACTGTGCTGTGTGTTTACTTTAAGAAATGGAGTTAAATCCCAGTCTTTGTGTTTTCCTACAAGCAAGACTTCTTTTCATGTAAATGCACTCACTTTTCAGCTCAAAGGAAGCTGCATCTTTCACCAGGCTCACATGTTTCTCGCTCTTAACTGCAAAGCATTGGATGTTGGAGGACCTGTTCTTTGTATCAGTTTCAGAAGCAGAGTTGAACTAGATATGGTCTGCATATGTAGGAAACACAGTTCTTTTTTTCTGAGCACACTCACGGTTCCTGCTGTATTAGAGAATCTAGAAAGCAATTATGTGCTGATTGCTCTAAAGCAGAGTAAGTTTCATGAATGAGAACTGTGCTGTGTGTTTCCCTTCAGAAAAGGAGTTAAATCACTGCCTCTGTGTCTTCCTATAAGCAATACTTCGTTTCACGTAAATGCAGTCACTTTTCAGCTCAAACGAAGCTACATCGTTCACGAAGCTCACACGTTTTTCTCTCTTCACTGCAAGGCATTGGATGTTGGAGGACATGTGGTTTGTATCAGTTTCATATCAGAGTTGAACTCGATATGGTGCGCATATGTAGGAAACACAGTTCCTTTGTTATGAGCACACTCAGGTTTCCTGCTGTATTAGATACTCTAGAAAGGAAGAGCACGCAGAGTGTGTTCCATGGATGAGAACTGTGCTGTGTGTTTCACTTCATAAATGAAGTTAAATCGTAGGTTCTGTGTCTTCCTACAAGCAAGGCTTTGTTTCAGGTAAACACAGTCACTTTTCAGCTCAAACGTAGCTACATCGTTCACGAAGCTCACACGTTTCTGGTTCTTAACCGAAAGGCATTGGATGATAGAGGACCTGTGGTTTGTATCAGTTTCAGAAGCAGAGTTGAACTAGATATGGTGGGCATATTTAGGACACACACTTCATTTGTTCTTAGCACACTCACGTTTCCAGCTCTATTACAGACTCTAGAAAGCAAGAGAGTGCTTCTTGCTCTAAAGCAGAGTGTGTTCCATGGATGAGAACTGTCCTGTGTGTTTTCCTTCAGAAATGGAGTTAAATCCTAGGCTCAGTGTCTTCCTCCAGGCAAGACTTCATTTCAGGTAAACTCAGTCATTTTTCAGCTCAAACGAAGCTACATCTTTCACGAAGCTCACCCCTTTCTCGCTCCTAACTGAAAAGCATTTATGATAGAGGACCTGTGGTTTGTATCAGTTTCAGAATAAGAGTTGAACTAGATATGGTGCGAATGTTTCAGAAACACAGTTCATTTGTTCTGAGCACACTTACATTTCCTGCTCTATTAGAGACTCTAGAAAGCAAGAGCGTGCTTCTTTCCCTAAAGCAGAGTGTGCTCCATGGATGAGAACTGTGCTGTGTGTTTCACTTCAGATACGGAGATAAATCCCAGTATCTGTGTCTTCCTACAACCAAGACTTCTTTTCGGGTAAACGCAGTCACTTTTTAGCTCAAATGAAGCTACATCATTCAAGAAGCTCACCTGTTTCTGGCTCTTAACTGAAAATCATTGGATGTTAGAGGGCAAGTGGTTTGGATCAGTTTCAGAAGCAGAGTTGAAGTTGATATGATCCGAATGAGTAGGACACACACTTCTTTTGTTCTTAGCACACTCACATTTCCTCGTATATTAGACTAAAGCAGAATGTGTTCCGTGGATGAGAACTGTGCTGTGTGTTTCCCTTCAGAAATTGAGTTAAATGCCAGGCTCTGTGTCTTCCTACAAGCAAGATTCGTTTCAGTTAAACGCAGTCAATTTTCAGCTCAAAGGAAGCTACATTGTTCACAAGCACACACGTTTCTTGCTCTTAACTGAAAAGCATTGAATGATTGTGGACCTGTTGTTTGTATCAGTTTCAGAAGCAGAGATGAACTAGATATGTTCCACATGTGTAGGAAACACAGTTCTTTTGTTCTGAGCACACTCAGGTTTCCTGCTGTATTAGAGACTCTAGAAAGCAAGAGCGTGCTTCTTTCTCTATAGCAGATTGTGTTCCATGGATGAGAACTGTGCTGTGTGTTTCCCTTCAGAAATGGAGTTAAATCCCAGTCTCTCTGTCTTCCTACAACAAGACTTCGTTTCACGTAAGCACATTCACTTTTCAGCTCAAACGAAGCTACAACGTTCACTAAGCTCACACGTTTCTAGTTCTTAACTGAAAGGCATTGGAAGATAGAGGACCTGTGGTTTGTATCAATTTCAGAATCAGAGTTGAACTAGATATAGTGCGAATGTTTTGGAAACACAGTTCATTTGTTCTGAGCACACACACATTTCTTGCTCTAATAGAGACTCTAGAAATCAAGAGCATGCTGCATGCCCTAAAACAGAGTATGTTTCATGAATGAGAACTGTGCTGTGTGTTTACTTTAAGAAATGGAGTTAAATCCCAGTCTTTGTGCTTTCCTACAAGCAAGACTTCTTTTCATGTAAATGCACACTCTTTTCAGCTCAAAGGAAGCTGCAACTTTCACCAGGCTCACACGTTTCTCGCTCTTAACTGCAAAGCATTGGATGTTGGAGGACCTGTGCTTTGTATCAGTTTCAGAAGCAGAGTTGAACTAGATATGGTCTGCATATGTAGGAAACAGGGTTCTTTTGTTCTGAGCACACTCACGGTTCCTGCTGTATTAGAGAATGTAGAAAGCAAGAGCGAGCTGATTGCTCTCAAGCAGAGTAGGTTTCATGAATGAGAACTGTGCTGTGTGTTTCCCTTCAGAAATGGAGTTAAATCACTGCCTCTGTGTCGTCCTACAAGCAAGACTTCGTTTCACGTAAATGCAGTCACTTTTCAGCTCAAACGAAGCTACATTGTTCACGAAGCTCACACGTTTTTTGCTCTTACCTGCAAAGCATTGGATGTTGGAGGACATGTGGTTTGTATCAGTTTCAGAAGCAGAGTTGAACTCGATCTGGTGCGCATATGTAGGAAACACAGTTCCTTTGTTATGAGCACACTCACGTTGCCTGCTGTATTAGAGACTCTAGAAAGGAAGAGCGTGCTTCTTTCTCTAAAGCAGAGTGTGTTGCATGCATGAGAACTGTGCTGTGTTTTTCCGTTCATAAATGAAGTTAAATTGTAGGTTCTGTGTCTTCCTACAAGCAAGACTTCGTTTCACGTAAATGCAGTCACTTTTCAGCTCAAATGAAGCTACATTGTTCACAAAGCTCACATGTTTCTCACTCTTAATTGAAAAGCATAGGATTTTAGAGGACCTGTGCTTTGTATCAGTTTCAGAAGCAGAGTTGAACTAGATATGGTCTGCAAGTGTAGGAAACACAGTTCTTGTTTCCTGAGCACACTCACGATTCCTGCTGTATTAGAGAATCTAGAAAGCAATTATGTGCTCATTGCTCTAAAGCAGAGTAGGTTTAATGACTGAGAACTGTGCTGTGTGTTTCCCTTCAGAAATGGAGTTAAATCACTGCCTCTGTGTCTTCCTACAAGCAAGACTTCGTTTAACGTAAATGCAGTCACTTTTCAGCTCAAACGAAGCTACATCGTTCACGAAGCTCACACGTTTTTCGCTCTTAACTGCAAGGCATTGGATGTTGGAGGACATGTGGTTTGTATCAGTTTCATATCAGAGTTGAACTCGATATGGTGCGCATATGTAGGAAACACATTTCCTTTGTTATGAGCACACTCAGGTTTCCTACTGTATTAGATACTCTAGAAAGGAAGAGCACGCTTCTTTCTCTAAAGCAGAGTGTGTTCCATGGATGAGAACTGTGCTGTGTGTTTCCCTTCATAAATGAAGTTAAATCGTAGGTTCTGTGTCTTCCTACATGCAAGGCTTTGTTTCAGGTAAACACAGTCACTTTTCAGCTCAAACGAAGCTACATCGTTCACGAAGCTCACACGTTTCTGGTTCTTAACCGAAAGGCATTGGATGATAGAGGACCTGTGGTTTGTATCAGTTTCCGAAGCAGAGTTGAACTAGATATGGTGGGCATATTTAGGACACACACTTCATTTGTTCTTAGCACACTCACGTTTCCAGCTCTATTACAGACTCTAGAAAGCAAGAGAGTGCTTCTTGCTCTAAAGCAGACTGTGTTCCATGGATGAGAACTGTCCTGTGTGTTTTCCTTCAGAAATGGAGTTAAATCCTAGGCTCAGTGTCTTCCTCCAGGCAAGACTTCATTTTAGGTATACTCAGTCACTTTTCAGCTCAAACGAAGCTACATCTTTCACGAAGCTCACCCCTTTCTCGCTCCTAACTGAAAAGCATTTATGATAGAGGACCTGGGGTTTGTATCAGTTTCAGAATAAGAGTTGAACTAGATATGGTGCGAATGTTTCGGAAACACAGTTCATTTGTTCTGAGCACACTTACATTTCCTGCTCTATTAGAGACTCTAGAAAGCAAGAGCGTGCTTCTTTCCCTAAAGCAGAGTGTGCTCCATGGATGAGAACTGTGCTGTGTGTTTTGCTTCAGATACGGAGATAAATCACAGTATCTGTGTCTTCCTACAACCAAGACTTCTTTTCAGGTAAACACATTCACTTTTTAGTTCAAATGAAGCTACATCATTCAAGAAGCTCACCTGTTTCTGGCTCCTAACTGAAAATCATTGGATGTTAGAGGGCAAGTGGTTTGGATCAGTTTCAGAAGCAGAGTTGAAGTTGATATGATCCGAATGAGTAGGACACACACTTCTTTTGTTCTTAGCACACTCACATTTCCTCATATATTAGAGACTCTAGAAAGCAAGAGCGTGCTTCTTGCTCTAAAGCAGAATGTGTTCCATGGATGAGAACTGTGCTGTGTGTTTCCCTTCAGAAACTGAGTTAAATCTCAGGCTCTGTGTCTTCCTATAAGCAAGATTTGTTTCAGTTAAACGCAGTCAATTTTCAGCTCAAAGGAAGCTACATTGTTCACAAAGCGCACACGTTTCTCGCTCTTAACTGAAAAGCATTGAATGATAGTGGACCTGTTGTTTGTATCAGTTCAGAAGCAGAGTTGAACTAGATATGTTCCACATGTGTAGGAAACACAGTTCTTTTGTTCTGAGCACACTCAGGTTTCCTGCTGTATTAGAGACTCTAGAAAGCAAGAGCGTGCTTCTTTCTCTATAGCAGATTGTGTTCCATGGATGAGAACTGTGCTGTGTGTTTCCCTTCAGAAATGGAGTTAAATCCCAGTCTCTGTGTCTTCCTACAACAAGACTTTGTTTCACGTAAGCGCATTCACTTTTCAGCTCAAACGAAGCTACAACGTTCACTAAGCTCACACGTTTCTAGTTCTTAACTGAAAGGCATTGGATGATAGAGGACCTGTGGTTTGTATCAGTTTCAGAATCAGAGTTGAACTAGATATGGTGCGAATGTTTTGGAAACACAGTTCATTTGTTCTGAGCACACACACATTTCCTGCTCTAATAGAGACTCTAGAAATCAAGAGCATGCTGCATGCCCTAAAACAGAGTATGTTTCATGAATGAGAACTGTGCTGTGTGTTTACTTTAAGAAATGGAGTTAAATCCCAGTCTTTGTGTTTTCCTACAAGCAAGACTTCTTTTCATGTAAACGCACTCACTTTTCAGCTCAAAGGAAGCTACATCTTTCACCAGGCTCACACGTTTCTCGCTCTTAACTGCAAAGCATTGGATGTTGGAGGACATGTGGTTTGTATCAGTTTCAGAAGCAGAGTTGAAATCGATATGGTCCGCATATGTAGGAAACACAGTTCCTTTGTTATGAGCACACTCACGTTGCCTGCTGTATTAGAGACTCTAGAAAGGAAGAGCGTGCTTCTTTCTCTAAAGCAGAGTGTGTTCCATGGATGAGAACTGTGCTGTGTGTTTCCCTTCAGAAATTGAGTTAAATCACTGCCTCTGTGTCTTCCTACAAGCAAGACTTCGTTTCACGTAAATGCAGTCACTTTTCAGCTCAAACGAAGCTACATCGTTCACAAAGGTCACACGTTTTTCGTTCTTAACTGCAAAGCATTGGATGATAGAGGACCTGTGTTTTGTATCAGTTTCAGAAGGAGAGTTGAACTAGATACGGTCCGAATGTTTTGGAACACAGTTAGTTTGTTCTGAGCATATTCACATTTCCTGCTCAAATATAGACTCTAGAAATCAAGAGCATGCTGCTTGCTCTAAAACAGAGTATGTTTCATGAATGAGAACTGTCCTGTGTGTTTACTTTAAGAAATGGAGTTAAATCCCAGTCTTTGTGTTTTCCTACATGCAAGACTACTATTCATGTAAACGCACTCACTTTTCAGCTCAAAGGAATCTGCATCTTTCACCAGGCTCACACGTTTCTCGCTCTTAACTACAAAGCATTGGATGTTGGAGGACCTGTGCTTTGTATCAGTTTCAGAAGCAGAGTTGAACTAGATATGGTCTGCATATGTAGGAAACACAGTTCTTTTGTTCTGACCACACTCACTGTTCCTGCTCTATTAGAGAATCTAGAAAGCAAGAGCGAGCTGATTGCTCTCAGGCAGAGTAGGTTTCATGAATGAGAACTGTGCTGTGTGTTTCCCTTCAGAAATGGAGTTAAATCACTGTCTCTGTGTCTTCCTACAATCAAGACTTCGTTTCACGTAAATGCAGTCACTTTTCAACTCAAATGAAGCTACATCATTCACAAAGCTCACATGTTTCTCACTCTTAACTGCAAAGCATTGGATGTTGGAGGACCTGTGGTTTGTATCAGTTTCAGAATCAGAGTTGAACTCGATATGGTGCGCATATGAAGGAAACACAGTTCCTTTGTTATGAGACACTCAGGTTTCCTGCTGTATTAGATACTCTAGAAAGGAAGAGCGTGCTTCTTTCTCTAAAGCAGAGTGTGTTCCATGGATGAGAACTGTGCTGTGTGTTTCCCTTCATAAATGAAGTTAAATCGTAGGTTCTGTGTCTTCCTACAAGCAAGACTTCCCTTCAGGTAAACTCAGTCACTTTTCAGCTCAAACGAAGCTACATCTTTCACAAAGCTCACCCCTTTCTCGCTCTTAACTGAAAAGCATTGGATGATAGAGATCCTGTGGTTTGTATCAGTTTCAGAAGCAGAGTTGAACTAGATATGGTGGGCATATTTAGGACACACAGTTCATTTTTTCTTGGCACACTCACGTTTCCAGCTCTATTACAGACTCTAGAAAGCAAGAGAGTGCTTCTTGCTCTAAAGCAGAGTGTGTTCCATGGATGAGAACTGTCCTGTGTGTTTTCCTTCAGAAATGGAGTTAAATCCCAGGCTCAGTGTCTTCCTCCAGGCAAGACTTCATGTCAGGTAAACTCAGTCACTTTTCAGCTCAAACGAAGCTACATCTTTCACGAAGCTCACCCCTTTCTCGCTCTTAACTGAAAAGCATTTATGATAGAGGACCTGTGGTTTGTATCAGTTTCAGAATAAGAATTGAACTAGATATGGTGCGAATGTTTCGGAAACACAGTTCATTTGTTCTGAGCACACTTACATTTCCTGCTCTATTAGAGACTCTAGAAAGCAAGAGCGTGCTTCTTTCCCTAAAGCAGAGTGTGCTCCATGGATGAGAACTGTGCTGTGTGTTTCGCTTCAGATACGGAGATAAATCTCAGTATCTGTGTCTTCCTACAACCAAGACTTCTTTTCAGGTAAACGCAGTCACTTTTTAGCTCAAATGAAGCTACATCATTCAAGAAGCTCACCTGTTTCTGGCTCTTAACTGAAAATCATTGGATGTTAGAGGGCAAGTGGTTTGGATCAGTTTCAGAAGCAGAGTTGAACTTGATATGATCCGAAAGAGTAGGACACACACTTCTTTTGTTCTTAGCACACTCACATTTCCTCGTATATTAGAGACTCTAGAAAGCAAGAGCGTGCTTCTTGCTCTAAAGCAGAATGTGTTCCATGGATGAGAACTGTGCTGTGTGTTTCCCTTCAGAAATTGAGTTAAATCCCAGGCTCTGTGTCTTCCTACAAGCAAGATTCATTTTAGTTAAACGCAGTCACTTTTCAGCTCAAAGGAAGTTACATTGTTCACAAAGCGCACACATTTCTCACTCTTAACTGAAAAGCATTGAATGATAGCGGACCTGTTGTTTGTATCAGTTTCAGAAGCAGAGTTGAACTAGATATGTTCCGCATGTGTAGGAAACACAGTTCTTTTGTTCTGAGCACACTCAGGTTTCCTACTGTATTAGAGACTCTAGAAAGCAAGAGCGTGCTTCTTTCTCTATAGCAGATTGTGTTCCATGGATGAGAACTGGGCTGTGTGTTTCCCTTCAGAAATGGAGTTAAATCCCAGTCTCTCTGTCTTCCTACAACAAGACTTCGTTTCACGTAAACGCATTCACTTTTCAGCTCAAACGAAGCTACAACGTTCACTAAGCTCACACGTTTCTAGTTCTTAATTGAAAGGCATTGGATGATAGAGGACCTGTGGTTTGTATCAGTTTCAGAAGGAGAGTTGAACTAGATACGGTCCAAAAGTTTCGGAAACACAGTTCATTTGTTCTGAGCACACTCACATTTCCTGCTCTAATAGAGACTCTAGAAATCAAGAGCATTCTGCTTGCTCTAAAACAGAGTATGTTTCATAAATGAGAACTGTGCTGTGGGTTTAATTTAAGAAATGGAGTTAAATCCCAGTCTTTGTGTTTTCCTACATGCAAGACTTCTTTTCAGGTAAACTCACTCACTTTTCAGCTTAAAGGAATCTGCATCTTTCACCTGGCTCACACGTTTCTCGCTCTTAACTGCAAAACATTGGATGTTGGAGGACCTGTGCTTTGTATCAGTTTCAGAAGCATAGTTGAACTAGATATGGTCTGCATATGTAGGAAACACAGTTCTTTTGTTCTGACCACACTCACTGTTCCTGCTCTATTAGAGAATCTAGAAAACAAGAGCGAGCTGATTGCTCTCAAGCAGAGTTGGTTTCATGAATGAGAACTGTGCTGTGTGTTTCCCTTCAGTAATGGAGTTAAATCACTGCCTCTGTGTCTTCCTACAAGCAAGACTTCGTTTTACGTAAATGCAGTCACTTTTCAGCTCAAAGGAAGCTACATCATTCATGAAGCTCACACATTTCTCGCTCTTAACTGCAAAGCATTGGATGTTGGAGGACTTGTGGTTTGTATCAGTTTCAGAATCAGAGTTGAACTCGATATGGTTCGCATATGTAGGAAACACAGTTCCTTTGTTATGAGCACACTCAGGTTTCCTGCTGTATTAGAGACTCTAGAAAGGAAGAGCGTGCTTCTTTCTCTAAAGCAGAGTGTGTTCCATGGAAGAGAACTGTGCTGTGTGTTTCCCTTCATAAATGAAGTTAAATCGTAGGTTCTGTGTCTTCCTGCAAGCAAGACATCCCTTCAGGTAAACTCAGTCTCTTTTCAGCTCAAACGAAGCTACATCTTTCACAAAGCTCACCCCTTTCTCGCTCTTTACTGAAAAGCATTGGATGATAGAGGACCTGTGGTTTGTATCAGTTTCAGAATAAGAGTTGAAGTAGATATGGTGCGAATGTTTCAGATACACAGTTCATTTGTTCTGAGCACACTTACATTTCCTGCTCTATTAGAGACTCTAGAAAGCAAGAGTGTGCTTCTTTCCCTAAAACAGAGTGTGCTCCATGGATGAGAACTGTACTGTATGTTTCTCTTCAGATACGGAGATAAATCCCAGTATCTGTGTCTTCCTACAACCAAGACTTCTTTTCAGGTAAATGCAGTCACTTTTTAGCTCAAACGAAGCTACATCATTCAAGAAGCTCACCTGTTTCTGGCTCTTAACTGAAAATCATTGGATGTTAGAGGTCAAGTGGTTTGGATCAGTTTCAGAAGCAGAGTTGAACTTGATATGACCCGAATGAGTAGGACACACACTTCTTTTGTTCTTAGCACACTCACATTTCCTCGTATATTAGAGACTCTAGAAAGCAAGAGCGTGCAGCTTGCCATAAAGCAGAGTAGGTTTCATGAATGAAAAATGTACTGTGTGTTTCCCTTCAGAAATGGAGTTAAATCCCTGTCTCTGTGTCTTCCTACAAACAAGACTTCGTTTCTGGTATACGCAGTCTCTTTTCAGCTCACACAAAGCTACCTCGTTCACGAAGCTCACACGTTTCATGCTCTTATCTGAAAAACATTGGATGTTAGAGGACCTGTGGTTTTTATGACTTTCAGAAGCAGAGTTGAACTAGATATGGTCCGTATTTGTGGGACACACACTTCATTTGTTCTTAGCACACTCAGGTTTCCTGCTGTATTAGAGACTCTAGAAAGCATGAGCATGTTGCTTTAGCTAAAACAGATTACGTTTCATGAATGAGTCCTGTGCTGTGTGTTTCCCTTCCAAAATGGAGTTAAATCTCAGGCTCTGTGTCTTCCTACAAGCAAGACTTCTTTTCAGGTAAACGCAGTCACATTTGAGCTCAAATGAAGCTACATCATTCACGAAACTGACAGGATTCTGGCTCTTAACTGAAAATCGTTGGATGTTAGAGGCACTGTGGTTTGTGTCATTTTCAGTAGCAGAGTTGTACTAGATATGATCTGAATGTGTAGGACACATACTTCTTTTGGTCTTAGCACACTCACGTTTTATCTTTTATTAGAGACTCTAGAATGCAAGAGTGTGCTTCTTGCTCTAAAGCAGAGTGTGTTCCATAGATGAGGACTGTGCTGTGTGTTTCCCTAAAAAGATGAAGTTAAATCCCAGTCTCTGTGTCTTCCTACAAGCAAGTCTTCGTTTCAGGTAAACACAGTCACTTTTCAGCTCAAACGAAGCTACATCGTTCACGAAGCTCAAACGTTTCTGGCTCTTAACCGAAAGGCATTTAATGATAGAGGACCTGTGGTTTGTATCAGTTTCAGAATCATAGTTGAACTAGATATGGTGCGAATGTTTCAGAAACACACTTCATTTGTTCTGAGCACACTCACATTTCCTTCTCTATTAGAGACTCTAGAAAGCAAGAGCATGCTTCTTGCTCTAAATCAATGCATATTTCATGAATGAGAACTGTGCTGTGTGTTTCACTTTGTAAATGGAGTTCAATCCCAGTCTCTGTGTCTTCCTACAAGCATGACTTCTTTTCAGGTAAACGCAGTCACTTTTCAGCTCAAACGAAGCTACATCACTCAAGAAGATCACCTGTTTCCGACTCTTAACTGAAAATCATTGGATGTTAGAGGCCCAGTGGATTGTATCAGTTTTAGAAGCAGAGTTGAACTAGATATGGTCAGCATGTGTAGGAAACACAGTTCTTTTGTTCTGAGCACATTCACGTTTCTTGCTGTATTAGAGACGCTAGAAACCAAGAGCGTGCTTCTTGCTGTAAAGCAGAGTGTGTTCAATGGATGAGAACTGTGCTGTGTGTTTTCCTTCAGAAGTGGAGTTAAATCCCAGTCTCTGCGTCTTCCTACCAGCAAGATTTCGTTTCACGTAAATGCAGTCACCTTTCAGCTTAAACGAAGCTACTTCGTTCACGAAGCTCACACGTCTCTTTCTCTTAACAGAAGAGCATTGGATGTTAGAGGAACTGTGGTTTGTATCAGTTTCAGAAGCAGAGTTGAACTAGATATGGTCCTTGTGTGTAGGAGACACAGTACTTTTGTTCTCGGCACACTCAGGTTTCCTACTGTGTTAGATTATCTAGAAAACAAGAGCACGCATCTTGCTCTAAAGCAGAGTGTGTTTCATTTATGAGAACTGTGCTGTGTATTTTCCTTCAGAAATGGAGTTAAATCCCAGTCTCTGTGTCTTCCTACAAACAAGACTTAGTTTCAGGTATATGCAGTCTCTTTTCAGCTCAAACGAATCTACATCATTCACGAAGCTCACACATTTCTGGCTCTCAACTGAAAATCATTGGATGTTAGAGGCCATGTGGTTTGTATCAGGTTCAGAAGCAGAGTTGAACTAGATATGATCCGCATGTGTAGAATACACAGTTGTTTTGTACTTAGCACACTAATTTTTCTTGCTGTATTAGAGAATCTAGAAAGCAAGAGTGTGGTTCATTCTCTAAAGCAGAGTGTGTTCCATGCATGAGAACTGTGCTATGTATTTCCCTTCAGAAATGTAGGTGAATCCCAGGCTCTTTGTCTTCCTACAGGCATGACTTCTTTTCAGGTAAACACAGTCAATTTTCAGTTCAAACAAATCAACATCATTCACGAAGCTCACACGTTTCTTGCTCTTAACTGAAGAGCATTGGATGTTAGAGGACCTGTGTTTGGTATCACTTTCAAAATCAGAGTTGAACTAGATATATTGCGAATGTTTCAGAAACACAGTTCATTTGCTCTCAGCACATTCACATTTCCTTCTCTATTAGAGACTCTAGAAAGCAAGAGCATGCTTCTTGCTCTAAAACAGAGTATATTTCATGAATGAGAACTGTGCTGTGTGTTTCGCTTCGGAAATGGAGTTAAATCCCAGTCTCTGTGTCTTCCTACAAGGATGACTTCTTTTCAGGTAAACTCAGTCACTTTTCAGCTCAAACGAAGCTAAATCGTTCATGAAGCTCACACATTTCTGGCTCTTAACTGCAAATCACTGGATGTTGGAGGACCTGTGGTTTGTATCAGTTTCAGAAGCAGAGTTGAACTAGATATGGTCAGCATGTTTAGGAAACACAGTACTTATGTTCTCATCACACTCACGTTTCCAGCTGTATTAGAGACTCTAGAAGGCAAGAGCATGCTTCTTTCTCTAAACCAGAGTGAGTTCCATGGTTGAGAACTGTGCGGTGTGTTTTCCTTCAAAAATGAAGTTAAATACAAGGTTCTGTGTCTTCCTACAAGCAAGACTTCGTTTCAAGTAAACGCAGTCCCTTTTCAGCTCAAACGAAGCTACATCATTCAAGAAGCTCACCTGTTTCTGGCTTTTAACTGAAAATCATTGGATGGTAGAGGAACTGTGGTTTGTATCAGTTTCAGAAGCAGAGTTGAACTGGATATGGTCCGCATGTGTACGAAACACAGTTCCGTTGTTATAAGCACACTCAGATTTACTGCTGTATTAGAGACTCTAGAAAGCAAGATCGTGCTTCTTTCTCTAAAGCAGAGTGTGTTTCATGGATGAGAACTGTGCTGTGTGTTTCCATTCAGAAATGGAATTAAATCCCAGTCTCTGTGTCTCCCTACAAGCAAGACTACTTTTCAGGTAAACCCAGTCACTTTTCAGCTCAAACGAAGCTACATCACTCAAGAAGCTCACCTATTTCTGGCTCTTAACTGAAAATCATTGGATGTTAGAGGCCCAGTGGTTTGTATCAGTTTCAGAAGCAGAGTTGAACTAGATATGGTCAGCATGTGTAGGAAACACAGTTCTTTGGTCTGAGCACATTCCCGTTTCCTGCTGTATTAGAGACCCTAGAAACCAAGAGTGTGCTGCTTGCTCTAAAACAGAGTAGGTTTCATGAATGAGAACTGTGCTGTGTGTTTCCCTTCAGAAATGGAGTTAAATCCCTGTCTCTGTGTCTCCCTACAAAAAAGACTTTGTTTCAGGTATACGCAGTCTCTTTTCAGCTCAAACGAATCTACATCGTCACGAAGCTTACACATTTCTGGCTCTTTACTGAAAATCATTCGATGTTAGAGGCCCTGTGGTTTGTATCAGGTTCAGAAGCAGAGTTGAACTAGATATGGTCCGCATGTGTAGGAAACACAGTTCTTTTGTTCGGAGCACACTGATGTTTCTTGCTGAATTAGAGAATCTTGAAAGCAAGAGCGTGCTTCTTTCTCTAAAACAGAGTGTGTTCCATGGGTGAGAACTGTGCTGTGTGTTTCCCTTCAGAAATGAATTTAAATGCAAGGTTCCTTGTCTTCTTACAAGCAAGACTTCGTTTCAGGTAAACACAGTCACTTTTCAGCTCAAACAAAGCTACATCGTTCACGAAGCTCACATGTTTCTTTCTCTTACCTGAAAAGCATTGGATGTTAGAGGAACTGTGGTTTGTATCAGTTTCAGAAGCAGAGTTGAGCTGGATATGGTCCGCATGTGTACGAAACACAGTTCCGTTGTTATAAGCACACTCAGATTTACTGCTGTATTAGAGACTCTAGAAAGCAAGAGCGTGCTTCTTTCTCTAAAGCAGAGTGTGTTCCAGGGAAGAGAACTGTGCTGTGTGTTTTCCTTCAGAAATGAAGTTAAATCCCAGGTTCTGTGTCTTCCTACAAGCAAGACTTCGTTTCACGTAAACGCAGTCACTTTTCAGCTGAAACGAAGCTACATCATTCATGAAGTTCACACGTTTCTCGCTCTTAACTGGAAAGCATTGGATGTTAGAGGAACTGTGGTTTATTAGTTTCAGAAGCAGAGTTGAACTAGATATGGTCCGCATGTGTAGGAAACACAGTTCTTTTGTTCTGAGCACACTCATGTTTCTTGCTGTATTAGAGAATCTAGAAAGCAAGAGCGTGCTTCTTACTCTAAAGCAGAGTGTGTTCCATGCATGAGAACTGTGCTATGTGTTTCCCTTCAGTAATGAAGTTGAATAGCAGGCTCTTTGTCTTCCTACAGGCAAGACTTCGTTTCAGGTAAACGCAGTCAATTTTCAGTTCAAACGAATCTACATCATTCATGAAGCTCCAGGTTTCTCGCTCATAAGTGAAAAGCATTGGATGTTAGAGGACCTGTAGATTGTATCACTTACAGAATCAGAGTTAAACTAGGTATGGTGCGAATGTTTCAGAAACACAGTTCATTTGTTCTGAGCACACTCACATTTCGTGCTCTATTAGAGACTCTAGAAAGCAAGAGAGTGCATCTTGCTCTGAAACAGAATATATTTCATGAATGAGAACTCTACTGTGTGTTTCGCTTCGGAAATGGAGTTAAATCCCAGTCTCTGTGTCTCCCTACAAGCTAGACTACTTTTTAGGTAAACCCAGTCACTTTTCAGCTCAAACGAAGCTACATCACTCAAGAAGCTCACCTATTTCTGGCTCTTAACTGAAAATCATTGGATGTTAGAGGCCCAGTGGTTTGTATCAGTTTCAGAAGCAGAGTTGAACTAGATATGGTCAGCATGTGTAGGAAACACAGTTCTTTGGTCTGAGCACATTCACGTTTCCTGCTGTATTAGAGACGTTAGAAACCAAGAGCATGCTTCTTGCTCTAAAGCAGAGTGTGTTCATTGGATGAGAACTGTGCTGTTTGTTTCCCTTCAGAAATGGAGTTAAATCCCAGTCTCTGTGTCTTGCTAAAAGTAAGATTTCGTTTCACGTAAATGCAGTCAATTTTCAGCTAAAACAAAGATACATCGTTCACGAAGCTCACACGTTTCTTTCTCTTAACTGAAAAGCATTGGATGTTAGAGGAAAAGTGGTTTCTGTCACTTTCAGAAGCAGAGTTGAACTGGATATGGTCCGCATGCATAGGAAACACACTTGCTTTGTTATAAGCACACTCAGGTTTCCTGCTGTATTAGAGAGTCTAGAAAGCAAGAGTGTGGTTCTTTCTCTAAACCAGAGTGTGTTCCATGGATGAGCACTGTGCTGTGTGTTTTTCTTCAAAAATGAAGATAAATCCCAGGTTCTGTGTCTTCCTACAAGCTAGACTTCGTTTCAAGTAAACACAGTCACTTCTCAGCTCAAACGAAGCTACATGGTTCACGAAGCTCACATGTTTCTCGCTCTTAATTGAAAAGAATTGGATGTTAGAGGACCTGTTCTTTGTATCACATTCAGAAGCAGTATTTTGAACTAGATATGGTCCGTATGTGTAGGACACACATTTCTTTTGTTCTGAGCACATTCACATTGCCTGCTCTATTAGAGAATCTAGAAAACAAGAGCGTGCGTCTTGCTCTAAAACAGAGTGTGTTTCATGGATGAGAACTGTGCTGTGTGTTTCCATTCAGAAATGGAATTAAATCCCAGTCTCTGTGTCTTCCTACAAGCAAGACTCATTTCAGGTAAACACAGTCACTTTTCATCTCAAACGAAGCTGCATCGTTCACGAAGCTCACAGGTTTCTCGCTCTCAACTGCAAAGCAGTGGATGTTGGTGGACCTGTGGTTTGTATCAGTTTCAGAAGCCGAGTTGAACTAGATATGATCTGTATGTGTAGGAAACACAGTACTTTTGTTCTCAGCACATTCACTTTTCCTACTATATTAGAGACCCTACAAAGCAAGTGCGTGCTGCTTGCTCTAAAGCAGAGTAGGTTTCATGAAAGAGAACTGTGCTGTCTGTTTCCCTTCAGAAATGAAGTTGAATCCCAGGCTCTTTGTCTTCCTACAAACAAGACTTCGTTGCAGGTATACGCAGTCTCTTTTCAGCTCAAACGAATCTACATCATTCACGAAGCTTACATATTTCTGGCTCTTTACTGATAATCATTGGATGTTAGAGGCCCTGTGGTTTGTATCATGTTCAGAAGCAGAGTTGAACTAGATATGGTCCGCATGTGTAGGAAACACAGTTCTTTTGTTCTGAGCACACTCATGTTTCTTGCTGTATTAGAGAATCTAGAAAGCAAGAGCGTGCTTCTTACTCTAAAGCAGAGTGTGTTCCATGCATGAGAACTGTGCTATGTGTTTCCCTTCAGAAATGAAGTTGAATCCCAGGCTCTTTGTCTTCCTACAGGCAAGACTTCGTTTCAGGTAAACACAGTCAATTTTCAGTTCAAACGAATCTACATCATTCACGAAGCTCCAGGTTTCTCGCTCATAACTTGAAAGCATTGGATGTTAGAGGACCTGTAGTTTGTATCACTTACAGAATCAGAGTTGAACTAGGTATGGTGCGAATGTTTCAGAAACACAGTTCATTTGTTCTGAGCACACTCACATTTCGTGCTCTATTAGACACTCTAGAAAGCAAGAGAGTGCATCTTGCTCTGAAACAGAGTATATTTCATGAATGACAACTCTACTGTGTGTTTCGCTTCAGAAATGGAGTTAAATCCCAGTCTCTGTGTCTTCCTACAAGCAACACTACTTTTCAGGTAAACCCAGTCACTTTTCTGCTCAAACGAAGCTACATCACTCAAGAAGCTCACCTATTTCTGGCTCTTAACTGAAAATCATTGGATGTTACAGGCCCAGTGTTTTGTATCAGTTTCAGAAGCAGAGTTGAACTAGATATGGTCAGCATGTATAGGAAACACAGTTCTTTGGTCTGAGCACATTCACGTTTCCTGCTGTATTAGAGACGCTAGAAACCAAGAGCATGCTTCTTGCTCTAAAGCAGAGTGTGTTCATTGGATGAGAACTGTGCTGTTTGTTTCCCTTCAGAAATGGAGTTAAATCCCAGTCTCTGTGTCTTCCTACAAGCAAGATTTCGTTTCAGGTAAATGCAGTCACTTTTCAGCTCAAACGAAGCTATATCGTTCACGAAGCTCACACGTTTGTTTCTCTTAACTGAAAAGCATTGGATGTTAGAGGAACTGTGGTTTCTATCGCTTTCAGAAGCAGAGTTTAACTGAATATGGTCCGCATGCGTAGGAAACACAGTTCCTTTGTTATAAGCACACTCAGGTTTCCTGCTGTATTAGAGACTCTAGAAAGCAAGAGTGTGCTTCTTTCTCTAAACCAGAGTGTGTTCCATGGATGAGCACTGTGCTGTGTGTTTTCCTTCAAAAATGAAGTTAAATCCCAGGTTCTGTCTCTTCCTACAAGCAAGACATCGTTTCAAATAAACGCAGGCACTTTTCAGCTCAAACGAAGCTACATCGTTCACGAAGCTCACATGTTTCTCGCTCTTAATTACAAAGAATTGGATGTTAGAGGACCTGTTGTTTGTATCAGTTTCAGTAGCAGAGTTTAACTAGATATGGGCCGTATTTGTAGGACACACACTTCTTTGTTCTTAGCACACGCCCGTTTCCTCCTACATTAGAGACTCTAGAAAGCAAGAGAGTGCTTCTTGCTCTAAAGCAGAGTGTGTTCCATGGATGAGAAATGTGCTGTATGTTTCCCTTAAGAAATGAAGTTAAATCCCAGGCTCTGTGTCTTCCTACACGCAAGAATTCATTTCAGTTAAACACACTCACTTTTCAGCTCAAACGAAGCTACATCTTCACAAAGCTCACACGTTTCTCGCACTTAAATGAAAAGCATTGGATGATAGAGGACCTGTGGTTTGTATCAGTTTAAGAATCAGAGTTGAAATACTTATGGTCCGAATGTTTCAGAAACACAGTTAATTTGTTCTGAGCCCACTCACATTTCCTCCTGTATTAGAGACTCTAGAATGCAAGAGCGTGCTGCTTGCTCTAAAGCAGACTGTGTACCATGGATGAGAACTGTGCTGTGTGCTTCCCTTCAGAAATGGAGTTAAATCCCAGACTCTGTGTCTTCCTACAAGCAAGACTTCGTTTCAGGTAAACCCAGTCAATTTTCAGCTCAAACAAAGCTACATCGTTCACGAAGCTCACACGTTTCTGGTTCTTAACTGTAAGGCATTGGATGATAGAGAACCTGTGGTTAGTATCAGTTTCAGAATCAGAGTTGAACTAGATATAGTCTGCAAGTGTAGGAAACACAGTTCTTTTGTTCTGAGCACACTCAGGTTTCCTGCTTTATTAGAGACCCTAGAAAGCAAGAGCGTGCTTCTTTCTCTAAAGCAGAATGTCTTCCATGGATGAGAACTGTGCTGTGTGTTTCCCTTATGAAATGAAGTTCAATCCCAGGCTCTGTGTCTTCCTACAAGCAAGAATTCGTTTCGGTTAAACACCCTCACTTTTCAGCTCGAACGAAGCTAAATCTTTCACGAAGCTCACACCTTTGTCACACTTAAGTGAAAAGCATTGGATGATAGAGGACCTGTGGTTTGTATCAGTTTAAGAATTAGGGTTGAACTACATATGGTCTGAATGTTTCGGAGACACAGTTCATTTTTATGAGCCCAATCACATTTCCTCCTGTATTAGAGACACTAGAAAGCAAGAGCGTGCAGGTTGCTCTAAAACAGAGTATGTTTCATGAATGAGAACTGTGCTGTGTGTTTCAGCTCAGAAATGGAGTTAAATCCCAGTCTCTGTGTCTTCCTTCAAGCAAGACATCGTTTCAGGTAAACACAGTCACTTTTCAGCTCAAACGAATCTACACCTTTCACGAGCTCACATGTTTCTCGCTCTTAACTGCAAAGCATTGGATGTTGGAGGACCTGTGGTTTGTATCAGTTTCAGAAGCAGATTTGAACTAGATATGGTCTGCATGTGTAGGAAACACAGTTCTTTCTTTCAGAGCACACTCAGGTTTTCTGCTGTATTAGAGATCCTAGAAATAAGAGCATACTTCTTGCTCTAAAGCAGAGTGTGTTCATTGGATGAGAACTTTGCTGTTTGTTTCCCTTCAGAAATGGAGTTAAATCCCAGTCTCTGTGTCTTCCTACAAGCAAGATTTCGTTTCACGTAAATGCAGTCACTTTTCAGCTCAAACGAAGCTACATCGTTCACGAAGCTCACATGTTTCTTTCTCTTAACTGAAAAGCATTGGATGTTAGAGGAACTGTGGTTTCTATCACTTTCAGAAGCAGAGTTGAACTGGATATGGTCCGCATGCGGAGGAAACACAGTTTCTTTGTTATCAGCACACTCAGGTTTCCTGCTGGATTAGAGACTCTAGAAAGCAAAAGTGTGCTTCTTTCTCTAAACCAGAGTGTGTTCCATGGATGAGCACTGTGCTGTGTGTTTTTCTTCAAAAATGAAGTTAAATCCCAGGTTCTTTGTCTTCCTACAAGCTAGACTTCGTTTCAAGTAAACACAGTCACTTCTCAGCTCAAACGAAGCT
The DNA here is from genome assembly GCA_949786385.1 of Onychomys leucogaster. NCBI lineage: Eukaryota > Metazoa > Chordata > Mammalia > Rodentia > Cricetidae > Onychomys > Onychomys leucogaster. The sequence continues at coordinate 802,833 of CATKUP010000061.1, forward strand.
ACATGGTTCACGAAGCTCACATGTTTCTCGCTCTTAATTGAAAAGAATTGGATGTTAGAGGACCTGTTCTTTGTATCACATTCAGAAGAAGTATTTTGAACTAGATATGGTCCGTATGTGTAGGACACACATTTCTTTTGTTCTGAGCACATTCACATTGACTGCTCTATTAGAGAATCTAGAAAACAAGAGCGTGCGTCTTGCTCTAAAACAGAGTGTGTTTCATGGATGAGAACTGTGCTGTGTGTTTCCTTCAGAAATGAACTTAAATGCCAGGTTCTGTGTCTTCCTACAAGCAAGACTTCGTTTCAGGTAAACGCAGTCAATTTTCAGTTCAAACGAATCTACATCATTCATGAAGCTCCAGGTTTCTCGCTCATAACTGAAAAGCATTGGATGTTAGAGGACCTGTGGTTTGTATCACTTACAGAATCAGAGTTGAACTAGGTATGGTGCGAATGTTTCAGAAACACAGTTCATTTGTTCTGAGCACACTCACATTTCCTGCTCTATTAGAGAATCTAGAAAGCAAGAGAGTGCATCTTGCTCTTGAAACAGAGATTATTTCATGAATGAGAAGTCTGCTGTGTATTTCGCTTCGGAAATGGAGTTAAATCCCAGTCTCTGTGTCTTCCTACAAGCAAGACTACTTTTCAGGTAAACCCAGTCACTTTTCAGCTCATACGAAGCTACATCACTCAAGAAGCTCACCTATTTCTGGCTCTTAACTGAAAAACATTGGATGTTAGAGGCCCAGTGGTTTGTATCAGTTTCAGAAGCAGAGTTGAACTAGATATGGTCAGCATGTGTAGGAAACACAGTTCTTTGGTCTGAGCACATTCCCGTTTCCTGCTGTATTAGAGACCCTAGAAAGCAAGAGCGTGCTGCTTGCTCTAAAACAGAGTAGGTTTCATGAATGAGAACTGTGCTGTGTGTTTCCCTTCAGAAATGGAGTTAAATCCCTGTCACTGTGTCTTCCTACAAAAAAGACTTCGTTTCAGGTATACGCAGTCTCTTTTCAGCTCAAACGAATCTACATCGTCACGAAGCTTACACATTTCTGGCTCTTTACTGAAAATCATTCGATGTTAGAGGCCCTGTGGTTTGTATCAGGTTCAGAAGCAGAGTTGAACTAGATATGGTCCGCATGTGTAGGAAACACAGTTCTTTTGTTCTGAGCACACTGATGTTTCTTGCTGAATTAGAGAATCTTGAAAGCAAGAGCGTGCTTCTTTCTCCAAACCAGAGTGTGTTCCATGGGTGAGAACTGTGCTGTGTGTTTCCCTTCAGAAATGAATTTAAATGCCAGGTTCCTTGTCTTCTTACAAGCAAGACTTCGTTTCAGGTAAACACAGTCACTTTTCAGCTCAAACGAAGCTACATCGTTCACGAAGCTCACATGTTTCTTTCTCTTACCTGAAAAGCATTGGATGTTAGAGGAACTGTGGTTTGTATCAGTTTCAGAAGCAGAGTTGAGCTGGATATGGTCCGCATGTGTACGAAACACAGTTCCGTTGTTATAAGCACACTCAGATTTACTGCTGTTTTAGAGACTCTAGAAAGCAAGAGCGTGCTTCTTTCTCTAAAGCAGAGTGTGTTCCAGGGAAGAGAACTGTGCTGTGTGTTTTCCTTCAGAAATGAAGTTAAATCCCAGGTTCTGTGTCTTCCTACAAGCAAGACTTCGTTTCACGTAAACGCAGTCACTTTTCAGCTGAAACGAAGCTACATCATTCATGAAGTTCACACGTTTCTCGCTCTTAACTGGAAAGCATTGGATGTTAGAGGAACTGTGGTTTATCAGTTTCAGAAGCAGAGTTGAACTAGATATGGTCAGCATGTGTAGGAAACACAGTTCTTTTGTTCTGAGCACACTCATGTTTCTTGCTGTATTAGAGAATCTAGAAAGCAAGATCGTGCTTCTTACTCTAAAGCAGAGTGTGTTCCATGGATGAGAACTGTGCTATGTGTTTCCCTTCCGTAATGAAGTTGAATCGCAGGCTCTTTGTCTTCCTACAGGCAAGACTTCGTTTCATGTAAACGCAGTCAATTTTCAGTTCAAACGAATCTACATCATTCATGAAGCTCCAGGTTTCTCGCTCATAAGTGAAAAGCATTGGATGTTAGAGGACCTGTAGATTGTATCACTTACAGAATCAGAGTTAAACTAGGTATGGTGCGAATGTTTCAGAAACACAGTTCATTTGTTCTGAGCACACTCACATTTCGTGCTCTATTAGAGACTCTAGAAAGCAAGAGAGTGCATCTTGCTCTGAAACAGAATATATTTCATGAATGAGAACTCTACTGTGTGTTTCGCTTCGGAAATGGAGTTAAATCCCAGTCTCTGTGTCTCCCTACAAGCTAGACTACGTTTTAGGTAAACCCAGTCACTTTTCAGCTCAAACGAAGCTACATCACTCAAGAAGCTCACCTATTTCTGGCTCTTAACTGAAAATCATTGGATGTTAGAGGCCCAGTGGTTTGTATCAGTTTCAGAAGCAGAGTTGAACTAGATATGGTCAGCATGTGTAGGAAACACAGTTCTTTGGTCTGAGCACATTCACGTTTCCTGCTGTATTAGAGACGTTAGAAACCAAGAGCATGCTTCTTGCTCTAAAGCAGAGTGTGTTCATTGGATGAGAACTGTGCTATTTGTTTCCCTTCAGAAATGGAGTTAAATCCCAGTCTCTGTGTCTTGCTAAAAGCAAGATTTCGTTTCACGTAAATGCAGTCAATTTTCAGCTAAAACAAAGATACATCGTTCACGAAGCTCACACGTTTCTTTCTCTTAACTGAAAAGCATTGGATGTTAGAGGAAAAGTGGTTTCTATCACTTTCAGAAGCAGAGTTGAACTGGATATGGTCCGCATGCATAGGAAACACACTTGCTTTGTTATAAGCACACTCAGGTTTCCTGCTGTATTAGAGAGTCTAGAAAGCAAGAGTGTGGTTCTTTCTCTAAACCAGAGTGTGTTCCATGGATGAGCACTGTGCTGTGTGTTTTTCTTCAAAAATGAAGATAAATCCCAGGTTCTGTGTCTTCCTACAAGCTAGACTTCGTTTCAAGTAAACACAGTCACTTCTCAGCTCAAACGAACCTACATGGTTCACGAAGCTCACATGTTTCTCGCTCTTAATTGAAAAGAATTGGATGTTAGAGGACCTGTTCTTTGTATCACATTCAGAAGCAGTATTTTGAACTAGATATGGTCCGTATGTGTAGGACACACATTTCTTTTGTTCTGAGCACATTCACATTGCCTGCTCTATTAGAGAATCTAGAAAACAAGAGCGTGCGTCTTGCTCTAAAACAGAGTGTGTTTCATGGATGAGAACTGTGCTGTGTGTTTCCATTCAGAAATGGAATTAAATCCCAGTCTCTGTGTCTTCCTACAAGCAAGACTCATTTCAGGTAAACACAGTCACTTTTCATCTCAAACGAAGCTGCATCGTTCACGAAGCTCACAGGTTTCTCGCTCTCAACTGCAAAGCAGTGGATGTTGGTGGACCTGTGGTTTGTATCAGTTTCAGAAGCCGAGTTGAACTAGATATGATCTGTATGTGTAGGAAACACAGTACTTTTGTTCTCAGCACATTCACTTTTCCTACTATATTAGAGACCCTACAAAGCAAGTGCGTGCTGCTTGCTCTAAAGCAGAGTAGGTTTCATGAAAGAGAACTGTGCTGTCTGTTTCCCTTCAGAAATGAAGTTGAATCCCAGGCTCTTTGTCTTCCTACAAACAAGAGTTCGTTGCAGGTATACGCAGTCTCTTTTCAGCTCAAACGAATCTACATCATTCACGAAGCTTACATATTTCTGGCTCTTTACTGATAATCATTGGATGTTAGAGGCCCTGTGGTTTGTATCATGTTCAGAAGCAGAGTTGAACTAGATATGGTCCGCATGTGTAGGAAACACAGTTCTTTTGTTCTGAGCACACTCATGTTTCTTGCTGTATTAGAGAATCTAGAAAGCAAGAGCGTGCTTCTTACTCTAAAGCAGAGTGTGTTCCATGCATGAGAACTGTGCTATGTGTTTCCCTTCAGAAATGAAGTTGAATCCCAGGCTCTTTGTCTTCCTACAGGCAAGACTTCGTTTCAGGTAAACGCAGTCAATTTTCAGTTCAAACGAATCTACATCATTCACGAAGCTCCAGGTTTCTCGCTCATAACTGGAAAGCATTGGATGTTAGAGGACCTGTAGTTTGTATCACTTACAGAATCAGAGTTGAACTAGGTATGGTGCGAATGTTTCAGAAACACAGTTCATTTGTTCTGAGCACACTCACATTTCGTGCTCTATTAGACACTCTAGAAAGCAAGAGAGTGCATCTTGCTCTGAAACAGAGTATATTTCATGAATGACAACTCTACTGTGTGTTTCGCTTCAGAAATGGAGTTAAATCCCAGTCTCTGTGTCTTCCTACAAGCAAGACTACTTTTCAGGTAAACCCAGTCACTTTTCTGCTCAAACGAAGCTACATCACTCAAGAAGCTCACCTATTTCTGGCTCTTAACTGAAAATCATTGGATGTTACAGGCCCAGTGTTTTGTATCAGTTTCAGAAGCAGAGTTGAACTAGATATGGTCAGCATGTATAGGAAACACAGTTCTTTGGTCTGAGCACATTCACGTTTCCTGCTGTATTAGAGACGCTAGAAACCAAGAGCATGCTTCTTGCTCTAAAGCAGAGTGTGTTCATTGGATGAGAACTGTGCTGTTTGTTTCCCTTCAGAAATGGAGTTAAATCCCAGTCTCTGTGTCTTCCTACAAGCAAGATTTCGTTTCAGGTAAATGCAGTCACTTTTCAGCTCAAACGAAGCTATATCGTTCACGAAGCTCACACGTTTGTTTCTCTTAACTGAAAAGCATTGGATGTTAGAGGAACTGTGGTTTCTATCGCTTTCAGAAGCAGAGTTTAACTGAATATGGTCCGCATGCGTAGGAAACACACTTCCTTTGTTATAAGCACACTCAGGTTTCCTGCTGTATTAGAGACTCTAGAAAACAAGAGTATGCTTCTTTCTCTAAACCAGAGTGTGTTCCATGGATGAGCACTGTGCTGTGTGTTTTCCTTCAAAAATGAAGTTAAATCCCAGGTTCTGTCTCTTCCTACAAGCAAGACATCGTTTCAAATAAACGCAGGCACTTTTCAGCTCAAACGAAGCTACATCGTTCACGAAGCTCACATGTTTCTCGCTCTTAATTACAAAGAATTGGATGTTAGAGGACCTGTTGTTTGTATCAGTTTCAGTAGCAGAGTTGAACTAGATATGGGCCGTATTTGTAGGACACACACTTCTTTGTTCTTAGCACATGCCCGTTTCCTCCTACATTAGAGACTCTAGAAAGCAAGAGAGTGCTTCTTGCTCTAAAGCAGAGTGTGTTCCATGGATGAGAAATGTGCTGTATGTTTCCCTTAAGAAATGAAGTTAAATCCCAGGCTCTGTGTCTTCCTACAAGCAAGAATTCATTTCAGTTAAACACACTCACTTTTCAGCTCAAACGAAGCTACATCTTCACAAAGCTCACACGTTTCTCGCACTTAAATGAAAAGCATTGGATGATAGAGGACCTGTGGTTTGTATCAGTTTAAGAATCAGAGTTGAAATACTTATGGTCCGAATGTTTCAGAAACACAGTTAATTTGTTCTGAGCCCACTCACATTTCCTCCTGTATTAGAGACTCTAGAATGCAAGAGCGTGCTGCTTGCTCTAAAGCAGACTGTGTACCATGGATGAGAACTGTGCTGTGTGCTTCCCTTCAGAAATGGAGTTAAATCCCAGACTCTGTGTCTTCCTACAAGCAAGACTTCGTTTCAGGTAAACCCAGTCAATTTTCAGCTCAAACAAAGCTACATCGTTCACGAAGCTCACACGTTTCTGGTTCTTAACTGTAAGGCATTGGATGATAGAGAACCTGTGGTTAGTATCAGTTTCAGAATCAGAGTTGAACTAGATATAGTCTGCAAGTGTAGGAAACACAGTTCTTTTGTTCTGAGCACACTCAGGTTTCCTGCTTTATTAGAGACCCTAGAAAGCAAGAGCGTGCTTCTTTCTCTAAAGCAGAATGTCTTCCATGGATGAGAACTGTGCTGTGTGTTTCCCTTATGAAATGAAGTTCAATCCCAGGCTCTGTGTCTTCCTACAAGCAAGAATTCGTTTCGGTTAAACACCCTCACTTTTCAGCTCGAACGAAGCTAAATCTTTCACGAAGCTCACACCTTTGTCACACTTAAGTGAAAAGCATTGGATGATAGAGGACCTGTGGTTTGTATCAGTTTAAGAATTAGGGTTGAACTACATATGGTCTGAATGTTTCGGAGACACAGTTCATTTTTATGAGCCCAATCACATTTCCTCCTGTATTAGAGACACTAGAAAGCAAGAGCGTGCAGGTTGCTCTAAAACAGAGTATGTTTCATGAATGAGAACTGTGCTGTGTGTTTCAGCTCAGAAATGGAGTTAAATCCCAGTCTCTGTGTCTTCCTTCAAGCAAGACATCGTTTCAGGTAAACACAGTCACTTTTCAGCTCAAACGAATCTACACCTTTCACGAGCTCACATGTTTCTCGCTCTTAACTGCAAAGCATTGGATGTTGGAGGACCTGTGGTTTGTATCAGTTTCAGAAGCAGATTTGAACTAGATATGGTCTGCATGTGTAGGAAACACAGTTCTTTCTTTCGGAGCACACTCAGGTTTTCTGCTGTATTAGAGATCCTAGAAATAAGAGCATACTTCTTGCTCTAAAGCAGAGTGTGTTCATTGGATGAGAACTTTGCTGTTTGTTTCCCTTCAGAAATGGAGTTAAATCCCAGTCTCTGTGTCTTCCTACAAGCAAGATTTCGTTTCACGTAAATGCAGTCACTTTTCAGCTCAAACGAAGCTACATCGCTCACGAAGCTCACATGTTTCTTTCTCTTAACTGAAAAGCATTGGATGTTAGAGGAACTGTGGTTTCTATCACTTTCAGAAGCAGAGTTGAACTGGATATGGTCCGCATGCGGAGGAAACACAGTTGCTTTGTTATCAGCACACTCAGGTTTCCTGCTGTATTAGAGACTCTAGAAAGCAAAAGTGTGCTTCTTTCTCTAAACCAGAGTGTGTTCCATGGATGAGCACTGTGCTGTGTGTTTTTCTTCAAAAATGAAGTTAAATCCCAGGTTCTATGTCTTCCTACAAGCTAGACTTCGTTTCAAGTAAACACAGTCACTTCTCAGCTCAAACGAAGCTACATGGTTCACGAAGCTCACATGTTTCTCGCTCTTAATTGAAAAGAATTGGATGTTAGAGGACCTGTTCTTTGTATCACATTCAGAAGCAGTATTTTGAACTAGATATGGTCCGTATGTGTAGGACACACATTTCTTTTGTTCTGAGCACATTCACATTGCCTGCTCTATTAGAGAATCTAGAAAACAAGAGCGTGCGTCTTGCTCTAAAACAGAGTGTGTTTCATGGATGACAACTGTGCTGTGTGTTTCCTTCAGAAATGAACTTAAATGCCAGGTTCTGTGTCTTCCTACAAGCAAGACTTCGTTTCAGGTAAACGCAGTCAATTTTCAGTTCAAACGAATCTACATCATTCATGAAGCTCCAGGTTTCTCGCTCATAACTGAAAAGCATTGGATGTTAGAGGACCTGTGGTTTGTATCACTTACAGAATCAGAGTTGAACTAGGTATGGTGCGAATGTTTCAGAAACACAGTTCATTTGTTCTGAGCACACTCACATTTCCTGCTCTATTAGAGAATCTAGAAAGCAAGAGAGTGCATCTTGCTCTTGAAACAGAGATTATTTCATGAATGAGAAGTCTGCTGTGTATTTCGCTTCGGAAATTGAGTTAAATCCCAGTCTCTGTGTCTTCCTACAAGCAAGACTACTTTTCAGGTAAACCCAGTCACTTTTCAGCTCATACGAAGCTACATCACTCAAGAAGCTCACCTATTTCTGGCTCTTAACTGAAAAACATTGGATGTTAGAGGCCCAGTGGTTTGTATCAGTTTCAGAAGCAGAGTTGAACTAGATATGGTCAGCATGTGTAGGAAACACAGTTCTTTGGTCTGAGCACATTCCCGTTTCCTGCTGTATTAGAGACCCTAGAAAGCAAGAGCGTGCTGCTTGCTCTAAAACAGAGTAGGTTTCATGAATGAGAACTGTGCTGTGTGTTTCCCTTCAGAAATGGAGTTAAATCCCTGTCACTGTGTCTTCCTACAAAAAAGACTTCGTTTCAGGTATACGCAGTCTCTTTTCAGCTCAAACGAATCTACATCGTCACGAAGCTTACACATTTCTGGCTCTTTACTGAAAATCATTCGATGTTAGAGGCCCTGTGGTTTGTATCAGGTTCAGAAGCAGAGTTGAACTAGATATGGTCCGCATGTGTAGGAAACACAGTTCTTTTGTTCTGAGCACACTGATGTTTCTTGCTGAATTAGAGAATCTTGAAAGCAAGAGTGTGCTTCTTTCTCTAAACCAGAGTGTGTTCCATGGGTGAGAACTGTGCTGTGTGTTTCCCTTCAGAAATGAATTTAAATGCCAGGTTCCTTGTCTTCTTACAAGCAAGTCTTCGTTTCAGGTAAACACAGTCACTTTTCAGCTCAAACGAAGCTACATCATTCACGAAGCTCACATGTTTCTTTCTCTTACCTGAAAACCATTGGATGTTAGAGGAACTGTGGTTTGTATCAGTTTCAGAAGCAGAGTTGAGCTGGATATGGTCCGCATGTGTACGAAACACAGTTCCGTTGTTATAAGCACACTCAGATTTACTGCTGTATTAGAGACTCTAGAAAGCAAGAGCATGCTTCTTTCTCTAAAGCAGAGTGTGTTCCAGGGAAGAGAACTGTGCTGTGTGTTTTCCTTCAGAAATGAAGTTAAATCCCAGGTTCTGTGTCTTCCTACAAGCAAGACTTCGTTTCACGTAAACGCAGTCACTTTTCAGCTGAAACGAAGCTACATCATTCATGAAGTTCACACGTTTCTCGCTCTTAACTGGAAAGCATTGGATGTTAGAGGAACTGTGGTTTATCAGTTTCAGAAGCAGAGTTGAACTAGATATGGTCCGCATGTGTAGGAAACACAGTTCTTTTGTTCTGAGCACACTCATGTTTCTTGCTGTATTAGAGAATCTAGAAAGCAAGAGCGTGCTTCTTACTCTAAAGCAGAGTGTGTTCCATGCATGAGAACTGTGCTATGTGTTTCCCTTCAGTAATGAAGTTGAATCGCAGGCTCTTTGTCTTCCTACAGGCAAGACTTCGTTTCATGTAAACGCAGTCAATTTTCAGTTCAAACGAATCTACATCATTCATGAAGCTCCAGGTTTCTCACTCATAACTGAAAAGCATTGGATGTTAGAGGACCTGTAGATTGTATCACTTACAGAATCAGAGTTAACCTAGGTATGGTGCGAATGTTTCAGAAACACAGTTCATTTGTTCTGAGCACACTCACATTTCGTGCTCTATTAGAGACTCTAGAAAGCAAGAGAGTGCATCTTGCTCTGAAACAGAATATATTTCATGAATGAGAACTCTACTGTGTGTTTCGCTTCGGAAATGGAGTTAAATCCCAGTCTCTGTGTCTCCCTACAAGCAAGACTACTTTTCAGGTAAACCCAGTCACTTTTCAGCTCAAATGAAGCTACATCACCTCAGAAGCTCACCTATTTCTGGCTCTTAACTGAAAATCATTGGATGTTAGAGGCCCAGTGGTTTGTATCAGTTTCAGAAGCAGAGTTGAACTAGATATGGTCAGCATGTGTAGGAAACACAGTTCTTTGGTCTGAGCACATTCACGTTTCCTGCTGTATTAGAGACGTTAGAAACCAAGAGCATGCTTCTTGCTCTAAAGCAGAGTGTGTTCATTGGATGAGAACTGTGCTGTTTGTTTCCCTTCAGAAATGGAGTTAAATCCCAGTCTCTGTGTCTTGCTAAAAGCAAGATTTCGTTTCACGTAAATGCAGTCAATTTTCAGCTAAAACAAAGATACATCGTTCACGAAGCTCACACGTTTCTTTCTCTTAACTGAAAAGCATTGGATGTTAGAGGTAAAGTGGTTTCTATCACTTTCAGAAGCAGAGTTGAACTGGATATGGTCCGCATGCATAGGAAACACACTTGCTTTGTTATAAGCACACTCAGGTTTCCTGCTGTATTAGAGAGTCTAGAAAGCAAGAGTGTGGTTCTTTCTCTAAACCAGAGTGTGTTCCATGGATGAGCACTGTGCTGTGTGTTTTTCTTCAAAAATGAAGATAAATCCCAGGTTCTGTGTCTTCCTACAAGCTAGACTTCGTTTCAAGTAAACACAGTCACTTCTCAGCTCAAACGAAGCTACATGGTTCACGAAGCTCACATGTTTCTCGCTCTTAATTGAAAAGAATTGGATGTTAGAGGACCTGTTCTTTGTATCACATTCAGAAGCAGTATTTTGAACTAGATATGGTCCGTATGTGTAGGACACACATTTCTTTTGTTCTGAGCACATTCACATTGCCTGCTCTATTAGAGAATCTAGAAAACAAGAGCGTGCGTCTTGCTCTAAAACAGAGTGTGTTTCATGGATGAGAACTGTGCTGTGTGTTTCCATTCAGAAATGGAATTAAATCCCAGTCTCTGTGTCTTCCTACAAGCAAGACTCATTTCAGGTAAACACAGTCACTTTTCATCTCAAACGAAGCTGCATCGTTCACGAAGCTCACAGGTTTCTCGCTCTCAACTGCAAAGCAGTGGATGTTGGTGGACCTGTGGTTTGTATCAGTTTCAGAAGCCGAGTTGAACTAGATATGATCTGTATGTGTAGGAAACACAGTACTTTTGTTCTCAGCACATTCACTTTTCCTACTATATTAGAGACCCTACAAAGCAAGTGCGTGCTGCTTGCTCTAAAGCAGAGTAGGTTTCATGAAAGAGAACTGTGCTGTCTGTTTCCCTTCAGAAATGAAGTTGAATCCCAGGCTCTTTGTCTTCCTACAAACAAGACTTCGTTTCAGGTATACGCAGTCTCTTTTCAGCTCAAACGAATCTACATCATTCACGAAGCTTACATATTTCTGGCTCTTTACTGAAAATCATTGGATGTTAGAGGCCCTGTGGTTTGTATCATGTTCAGAAGCAGAGTTGAACTAGATATGGTCCGCATGTGTAGGAAACACAGTTCTTTTGTTCTGAGCACACTCATGTTTCTTGCTGTATTAGAGAATCTAGAAAGCAAGAGCGTGCTTCTTACTCTAAAGCAGAGTGTGTACCATGCATGAGAACTGTGCTATGTGTTTTCCTTCAGAAATGAAGTTGAATCCCAGGCTCTTTGTCTTCCTACAGGCAAGACTTCGTTTCAGGTAAACGCAGTCAATTTTCAGTTCAAACGAATCTACATCATTCACGAAGCTCCAGGTTTCTCGCTCATAACTGGAAAGCATTGGATGTTAGAGGACCTGTAGTTTGTATCACTTACAGAATCAGAGTTGAACTGGGTATGGTGCGAATGTTTCAGAAACACAGTTCATTTGTTCTGAGCACACTCACATTTCGTGCTCTATTAGAGACTAAAAAGCAAGAGAGTGCATCTTGCTCTGAAACAGAGTATATTTCATGAATGACAACTCTACTGTGTGTTTCACTTAAGAAATGGAGTTAAATCCCAGTCTCTGTGTCTTCCTACAAGCAAGACTACTTTTCAGGTAAACCCAGTCACTTTTCAGCTCATACGAAGCTACATCACTCAAGAAGCTCACCTATTTCTGGCTCTTAACTGAAAATCATTGGATGTTACAGGCCCAGTGTTTTGTATCAGTTTCAGAAGCAGAGTTGAACTAGATATGGTCAGCATGTATAGGAAACACAGTTCTTTGGTCTGAGCACATTCACGTTTCCTGCTGTATTAGAGACGCTAGAAACCAAGAGCATGCTTCTTTCTCTAAACCAGAGTGTGTTCCATGGATGAGCACTGTGCTGTGTGTTTTCCTTCAAAAATGAAGTTAAATCCCAGGTTCTGTCTCTTCCTACAAGCAAGACATCGTTTCAAGTAAACGCAGGCACTTTTCAGCTCAAACGAAGCTACATCGTTCACGAAGCTCACATGTTTCTCGCTCTTAATTACAAAGAATTGGATGTTAGAGGACCTGTTGTTTGTATCAGTTTCAGTAGCAGAGTTGAACTAGATATGGGCCGTATTTGTAGGACACACACTTCTTTGTTCTTAGCACACGCCCGTTTCCTCCTACATTAGAGACTCTAGAAAGCAAGAGAGTGCTTCTTGCTCTAAAGCAGAGTGTGTTCCATGGATGAGAAATGTGCTGTATGTTTCCCTTAAGAAATGAAGTTAAATCCCAGGCTCTGTGTCTTCCTACAAGCAAGAATTCATTTCAGTTAAACACACTCACTTTTCAGCTCAAACGAAGCTACATCTTCACAAAGCTCACACGTTTCTCGCACTTAAATGAAAAGCATTGGATGATAGAGGACCTGTGGTTTGTATCAGTTTAAGAATCAGAGTTGAAATACTTATGGTCCGAATGTTTCAGAAACACAGTTAATTTGTTCTGAGCCCACTCACATTTCCTCCTGTATTAGAGACTCTAGAATGCAAGAGCGTGCTGCTTGCTCTAAAGCAGACTGTGTACCATGGATGAGAACTGTGCTGTGTGCTTCCCTTCAGAAATGGAGTTAAATCCCAGAATCTGTGTCTTCCTACAAGCAAGACTTCGTTTCAGGTAAACCCAGTCAATTTTCAGCTCAAACAAAGCTACATCGTTCACGAAGCTCACACGTTTCTGGTTCTTAACTGTAAGGCATTGGATGATAGAGAACCTGTGGTTTGTATCAGTTTCAGAATCAGAGTTGAACTAGATATAGTCTGCAAGTGTAGGAAACACAGTTCTTTTGTTCTGAGCACACTCAGGTTTCCTGCTTTATTAGAGACCCTAGAAAGCAAGAGCGTGCTTCTTTCTCTAAAGCAGAATGTCTTCCATGGATGAGAACTGTGCTGTGTGTTTCCCATATGAAATGAAGTTCAATCCCAGGCTCTGTGTCTTCCTACAAGCAAGAATTCGTTTTGGTTAAACACCCTCACTTTTCAGCTCGAACGAAGCTAAATCTTTCACGAAGCTCACACCTTTGTCACACTTAAGTGAAAAGCATTGGATGATAGAGGACCTGTGGTTTGTATCAGTTTAAGAATTAGGGTTGAACTACATATGGTCTGAATGTTTCGGAAACACAGTTCATTTTTATGAGCCCAATCACATTTCCTCCTGTATTAGAGACACTAGAAAGCAAGAGCGTGCAGGTTGCTCTAAAACAGAGTATGTTTCATGAATGAGAACTGTGCTGTGTGTTTCAGCTCAGAAATGGAGTTAAATCCCAGTCTCTGTGTCTTCCTTCAAGCAAGACTTCGTTTCAGGTAAACACAGTCACTTTTCAGCTCAAACGAATCTACACCTTTCACGAGCTCACATGTTTCTCACTCTTAACTGCAAAGCATTGGATGTTGGAGGACCTGTGGTTTGTATCAGTTTCCGAAGCAGATTTGAACTAGATATGGTCTGCATGTGTTGTAAACACAGTTCTTTTGTTCTAAGCACACTCAGGTTTTCTGCTATATTAGAGATCCTAGAAATAAGAGCCTACTTCTTCCTCTAAAGCAGAATGTCCTCCATGGATGAGAACTGTGCTGTGTGTTTCCCTTCATAAATGAAGTTAAATACCAGGCTCTGTGTCCTCCTACAAGCAAGACTTTGTTACGTGTACATGCAATCACTTTTCAGCTCAAACGAAGCTACATCGTTCACAAGCTCACACGTTTCTCGCTCTTAACTGCAAAGCATCAGATCATGAGGACCTGTAGTTTGTATCAGTTTCAGAAGCAGATATGAACTAGATATAGTCTGCATGTGTAGGAAAAACAGTTCATTTGTTGTGAGCACACTCAGGTTTCCTGCTGTATTAGAGAACCTAGAAAGCAAGAGCGTGCCTCTTTCTCTAAAACAGAGTGTGTCCCATAGATGAGAACTGTGCTGTGTGTTTCAGTTAAGAAATGAAGTTAAATCCCAGGCTCTATGTCTTCTTATAAGCAAGAATTCATTTCAGTTAAACACACTCAATTTTCAGCTCGAACAAAGCTACATCTTCACAAAGCTCACATGTTTCTCGCTCTTAACTGAAAAGCATTGATGATATAGGACCTGTGGTTTGTATCAGTTTAAGAATCAGAGTTCAACTACTTATGGTCTGAATGTTTCAGAAACACAGTTCATTTGTTCTGAGACCACTCAATTTCCTCCTGTATTAGAGACTCTAGAATGCAATAGCGTGCTGATTGCTCTAAAGCAGAGTCTGTTCCATGGATGAGAACTGTGCTGTGTGTTTCCCTTCAGAAATGAAGTTAAATCCCAGGCTCTGTGTTTTCCTACACTCAAGACTTCAGTTCAGGTAAACACAGTCACTTTTCAGCTCGAACGACGCTACATCTTTCACGAAGCTCACACCTTTAATGCACTTAACTGAAAAACATTGGATGATAGAGGACCTGTGGTTTGTATCAGTTTAAGAATTAGAGTTGAACTACATATGGTCCGAATGTTTCGGAAACACAGTTCATTTGTTATGAGCCCAATCACATTTCCTCCGTATTAGAGACACTAGAAAGCAAGAGTGTGCAGGTTGCTCTAAAACAGAGTATGTTTCATGAATGAGAACTGTGCTGTGTGTTTTGGCTCAGAAATGGAGTTAAATCCCAGTCTCTGTGTCTTCCTTCAAGCAAGACTTCGTTTCAGCTAAACACAGTCACTTTTCAGCTCAAACGAATCTACATCGTTCACGAGCTCACACGTTTCTCGCTCTTAACTGCAAAGCATTGGATGATGGAGGACCTGTGGTTTCTATCACTTTCAGAAGCAGATTTGAACTAGATATGGTCTGCATGTGTTGTAAACACAGTTCTTTTGTTCTAAGCACACTCAGGTTTCCTGCTATATTAGAGATCCTAGAAATAAGATCGTACTTCTTTCTCTAAAGCAGAATGTCTTCCATGGATGAGAACTGTGCTGTGTGTTTCCCTTCATAAATGAAGTTAAATCCCAGGCTCTGTGTGTTCCTACAAGCAAGACTTCGTTTCTTTTACACGCAGTCACTTTTCAGCTCAAACGAAGCTACATTGTTCACGAAGCTCACACGTTTCTAGTTCTTAATTGAAAGGCATTGGATGATAGAGGACCTGTGGTTTGTATCAGTTTCAGAAGCAGAGTTGAATGAGATATGGTCCGAATGTTTCAGAAACACAGTTCATTTGTTCTGAGCACACTCACATTTCCTGCTCTATTAGAGACTCTAGAAACAAGAGCGTGCTGCTTGCTCTAAAACAGAGTATGTTTCATGAATGAGAACTGTGCTGTGTGTTTCCCTTAAGAAATGAAGTTAAATCCTAGGCTATATGTCTTCCTACAAGCAAGAATTCGTTTCAGTTAAACACCCTCACTTTTCAGCTCGAACGAAGCTACATCTTTCACGAACCTCACACCTTTCATGCACTTAACTGAAACACATTGGATGATAGAGGACCTGTGGTTTGTATCAGTTTAAGAATTAGAGTTGAACTACATATGGTCTGAATGTTTCGGAAACACAGTTCATTTGTTATGAGCCCAATCACATTTCCTCCTGTATTAGAGACACTAGAAAGCAAGAGCGTGCAGGTTGCTCTAAAACAGAGTATGTTTCATGAATGAGAACTGTGCTGTGTGTTTTGGATCAGAAATGGAGTTAAATCCCAGTCTGTGTGTCTTCCGACATGCAAGAATTCGTTTCAGTAAACACAGTCACTTTTCAGCTCAAAGGAAGCTACATCATTCACGAAGCTCACACGTTTCTGGCTCTTAACTGAAAGGCATTGGATGATGGAAGACCTGTGGTTTGTATCAGTTTCTGAAGCAGATTTGAACTAGATATGCTCTGCATGTGTAGAAACACAGTTCTTTGGTTCTGAGCACACTCATGTTTCCTGCTGTATTAGAGAACCTAGAAAGCAAGAGTGTGCTTCTTTCTCTAAAGCAGAGTGTGTTCCATGGATGAGAACTGTGATGTGTGTTTTCCTTCAGAAATGAAGTTAAATCCCAGGCTCTGTGTCATCCTACAAACAAGACTTCGGTTTAGGTAAACGCAGTCAATTTTCAGCTCAAACAAAGCTACATCATTCACAAAGCTCACAGGTTTCACGCTCTTAACTGAAAAGCATTGGAAGTTAGAGAACCTATGGTTTGTATAAGTTTCAGAAGCAGAGTTGTACTAGATAAGGTCCATATTTGTAGGACACATACTTCATTTGTTCTTAGCACACTCAGGTTTCTGGCTATATTAGAGACTCTAGAAAGCAAGAGTGTGTTGCTTTCTGTAAAACAGAGTATGTTTCATGAATGAGTCCTGAGCTGTGTGTTTCCCGTCAGAAATGAAGTTCAATCCCAGGCTCTGTGTCTTCCTACAATCAAGACTTCGTTTAGGTAAACGCAGTCACTTTTCTGCCCAAACGAAGCTACATCGTTCACGAAGCTCACACATTTGTAGTTCTTAATTAAAAGGCATTGGATGATAGAGGACCTGTGGTTTGTATCAGTTTCAGAAGCAGAGTTGAACTAGACATATTCTGCATGTGTAGGAAACACAGTACTTTGGTTCTAAGCACACTCAGTTTCCTGCTTTATTAGAGATCCTAGAAATAAGAGGGTAATTCTTTCTCTAAATCAGAATGTCTTCCATGGATGAGATCTGTGCTGTGTGTTTCCCTTCATAAGTGAAGTTAAATCCCAGGCTCTGTGTCTACCTACAAGCAAGACTTTGTTTCTTTTACACGCAGTCACTTTTCAGCTCAAACGAAGCTACATTGTTCACGAAGCTCACACGTTTCTAGTTCTTAATTGAAAGGCATTGGATGATAGAGGACCTGTGGTTTGTATCAGTTTCAGAAGCAGAGTTGAACTAGATATGGTCCGAATGTTTCAGAAACACAGTTCTTTTGTTCTGAGCACACTCACATTTCCTGCTCTATTAGAGACTCTAGAAACAAGAGCGTGATTCTTGCTCTAAAACAGAGTATGTTTCATGAATGAGAACTGTGCTGTGTGTTTCCCTTCAGAAATGGAGTTAAATCCCAGTCTCTGTTTCTTCCTACAAGCAAGACTTCTTTTTAGGTAAACGCAGTCACTTTTCAGCTCAAATGAAGCTACAACATTCACAAACCTCACCGCTTACTGGCTCTTAACTGAAAATCATTGGATGACGGAGGACCTGTGGTTTGTATCAGTTTCACAAGCAGATTTCAACTAGATATGGTCTGCATGTGTAGGAAACACAGTTCTTTGGTTCTGAGCACACTCACGTTTCCTCCTATATTTGAGACCGTATAAAGCAAGAGCGTTATTCTTTCTCTAAAGCACAGTGTGTTCCTTGGATGAGACCTGTGCTGTGTGTTTCCCTTAAGAAAGGAAGTTAAATCCCAGGCTCTTTGTCACCCTACAAGCAAGAATTCGTTTCAGTTAAACACACTCACATCTCAGCTCAGACGAATCTACACCGTTCACAATGCTCACACGTTTCTCGCTCTTAACTGAAAAGCATTGGATGATAGAGGACCTGTGGTTTGTATCAGTTTGAGAATAAAAGTTGAACTACATATGGTCCAAAAGTTTCGGAAACACATTTCATTTGTTCTGAGCCCACTCACATTTCCTGCTGTATTAGAGACTCAAGAAAGCAAGAGCGTGCAGCTTGCTCTAAAACAGAGTATGTTTTAAGAATGAATACTGTGCTGTGTGGGTCCCTTCAGAAATGGAGTTAAATCCCAGGCTCTGTGTCTTCCTACAAGAAGGACTTCTTTTCAGGTAAACGCAGTCACTTTTCAGCTCAAACGAATCTACATCATTCAAGAAGCTCACCTGTTTCTGGCTCTTAATTGAAAATCTTTAGATCTTAGATGCCCAGTGGTTTGTATCAGTTTCAGAAGCAGGGTTGAACGAGATATGGTCCGAAAGTGTAGGACATACACTTCTTTTGTTCTTAGCACACTCACATTTCCTCGTATATTAGAGACTCTAAAAGCAAGAGAGTGCTTCTTGATGTAAAGCAGAGTGTGTTCCATGCATGAGAACTGTGCTGTTTTTTTTCGCTTCGGGAATGGAGTTAAATCCCTGTCTCTTGTCTTCCTACAAGCAAGACTTCTTTTAGGTAACTGCAGTCACTTCTCAGCTCAAACGAAGCTACATCGTTCATGAAGCTCACACGTTTCTTGCTATTAAATGAAAGGCATTGGATGATAGAGGACCTGTGGTTTGTATTAGTTTCAGAAGCACTGTTGAACTAGATACGTTCCTAATGTTTCGGAAACACTGTTCATTTGTTCTGAGCACACTCATTTTTCCTGCTCTATTAGAGACTCTAGGAAGCAAGAGCGTGTTGCTTTCTCTAAAACAGAGTACGTTTCATGAATGAGTCCTGTGCTGTGTGTATAACTTCAGAAATGGAGTTAAATCCCAGGCTCTGTGTCTTCCTGCAATCAAGACTTCGTTTCAGGTAAACGCAGTACCTTTTCAGCTCAAATGAAGCTACATCGTTCACGAAGCTCACAAGTTTCTCGCTCTTAACTGAAAAGCATTGGAAGTTAGAGGACCTTTGGTTTGTATCACTTTCAGAAGCAGAGTTGAACTAGATATGGTGGGCATGTGTAGGAAACACTTCATTTGTTCTTAGCTCACTCACATTTCCGGCTGTATTAGAGACTCTAGAAAACAAGAGCGTGCTTCCTTCTCTAAGGTAGTGTGTGTTCCATGGATGAGAACTGTGCTGTGTGTTTCCCTTCAGAAATGAAGTTAAATCCCAGGCTCTGTGTCTTATTACAATCAAGACTTCGTGTCAGGTAAACGCAGTCACTTTTCAGCTCAAACAAAGCTACATCTTTCACGAAGCTCACACGTTTCTTGCTCTGAACTGTAAAGCATTGGATGATTGAGGACCTGTGGTTTGTATCAGTTTCAGAAGCAGAGTTGAACTGGATATGTTCCGAATGTGTAGGGCACACACTTCATTTGTTCTTAGCACACTCAGGTTTCTGGCTGTATTAGAGACTCTAGAAATCAAGAGTGTGTTGTTTTCTCTAAAACAGAGCATGTTTCATGAATGAGTCCTGTGCTGTGTGTTTCCCTTCAGAAATGAATTCAATCCCAGGCTCTTTGTCTTCCTACAATCAAGACTTCATTTCAGGTAAACGCAGTCACTTTTCTGCCCAAACTAAGCTACATTGTTCACGAAGCTCACACATTTCTAGTTCTTAATTGAAAGGCATTGGATGATAGAGGACCTGTGGTTTGTGTCAGTTTCCGAAGTAGAGTCGAACTAGATAGGGTCCGAATGTTTCGGAATCACAGTTCATTTGTTCTGAGCACACTCACATTTCCTGCTCTATTAGAGACTCTAGAAAGCAAGAGCGTGCAGCTTGCTCTAAAACAGAGTATGTTTCATGAATGAGAACTGTGCTGTGTGTTTCCCTTCAGAAATGGAGTTAAATCCCAGGCTCTGTGTCTTCCTGCAATCAAGACTTCGTTTCAGGTAAACGCAGTACCTTTTCAGCTCAAATGAAGCTACATCGTTCACGAAGCTCACAAGTTTCTCGCTCTTAACTGAAAAGCATTGGATGATAGAGGACCTGTGGTTTGTATCAGTTTCAGAAGCAGAGTTGAACTAGACATAGTCTGCATGTGTAGGAAACACAGTTCTTTTGTTCTAAGCACACTCAGGTTTCCTGCTGTATTAGAGATCATAGAAATAAGAGGGTACTTCTTCTCTAAATCAGAAAGTCTTCCATGGATGAGAACTGTGCTGTGTGTTTCCCTTCATAAATGAAGTTAAATCCCAGGCTCTGTGTCTTCCTACAAGCAAGACTTCGTTTCTTTTACATGCAGTCACTTTTCAGCTCAAACGAAGCTACATCGTTCACAAAGCTCACACGTTTCTAGTTCTTAATTGAAAGTTATTGGATGATAGAGGACCTGTGGTTTGTATCAGTTTCAGAAACAGAGTTGAACGAGATATGGTCCGAATGTTTCAGAAACACAGTTCATTTGTTCTGAGCACACTCACATTTCCGGCTCTACTAGAGACTCTAGAAACAAGAGCGTGCTACTTGCTCTAAAACAGAGTATGTTTCATGAATGAGAACTATGCTGTGTGTTTCCATTCAGAAATGGAGTTAAATCCCAGTCTCTGTGTCTTCCTACAAGCAAGATTCTTTTTAGGTAAACACAGTCACTTTTCAGCTCAAACGAAGCTACATCATTCACGAAGCTCACACGTTTCTGGCTCTTAACTGAAAATCATTGGATGTTAGAGGCCCTGTGGTTTGTGTCAGTTTCAGAAGCAGAGTTGAACAAGATAAGGTCCGAATGTGTAGGACACACACCTCTTTTGTTCTTAGCACACTCACGTTTCCTCCTACATTAGAGACTCTAGAAAGCAAGAGAGTGCTTCTTGCTCTAAAGCAGAGTGTGTTCCATGGATGAGAACTGTGCTGTGTGTTTTCCTTCAGAAATGGAGTTAAATCCCAGTCTCTGTGTCTTCCTTCAAGCAAGACTTTGTTTCAAGTAAACACAGCCACTTTTCAGCTCAGACGAATCTACATCATTCACGAGCTCACACGTTTCTTGCTCTTAAATGCAAAGCACAGGATGATGGAGGAACTGTGGTTTGTAACAGTTTCACAAGCAGATTTCAACTAGATATGATCTGCATGTGTAGGAAACACAGTTCTTTGGTTCTGAGCACACTCATGTTTCCTGCTGTATTAGAGATCCTATAAAACAAGAGCGTTATTCTTTCTCTAAAGCACAGTGTGTTCCATGGATGAGAACTGTGCTGTGTGTTTCCCTTAAGAAATGAAGTCAAATCCCAGGCTCTGTGTCACCCTACAAATAAGAATTCGTTTCAGTTAAACACACTCACTTCTCAGCTCATACAAAGCTATGCCTTTCACGAAGCTCACATGTTTCTCGCTCTTAACTGAAAAGCATTGGATGATAGAGGAGCTGTGGTTTGTACCAGTTTAAGAATAAGAGTTGAACTACATATGGTCCGAAACTTTTGGAAACACATTTCATTTGTTCTGAGCCCACTCACATTTCTTGCTGTATTAGAAACTCAAAAAAGCAAGAGCGTGCAGCTTGCTCTAAAACAGAGTATGTTTCAAGAGTGAAAACTGTGCTGTGTGGTTCCATTCAGAAATGGAGTTAAATCCCAGGCTCTGTGTCTTCCTACAAGAAGGACTTCTTTTCAGGTAAACGCAGTCACTTTTCAGCTCAAACGTAGCTACATCATTCAAGAAGCTCACCTGATTCTGGCTCTTAATTGAAAAACATTAGATGTTAGAGGCCCAGTGGTTTGTATCAGTTTCAGAAGCATGGTTGAACTATATATGGTCCGAAAGTGTAGGACATACACTTCTTTTGTTCTTAGCACAATCACGTTTCCTCGTATATTAGAGACTCTAAAAGCAAGAGAGTGCTTCTTGATGTAAAGCAGAGTGTGTTCCATGCATGAGAACTGTTCTGTGTTTTTCGCTTCGGAAATGGAGTTAAATCCCTGTCTCTTGTCTTCCTACAAGCAAGCCTTCTTTTCAGGTAAACGCAGTCAATTTTCAGCTCAAACGAAGCTACATCATTCACGAAGTTCACACGTTACTCGCTCTTAAATGAAAGGCATTGGATGATAGAGGACCTGTGGTTTGTATCAGTTTCAGAAGCAGTGTTGAACTAGATACGGTCCGAATGTTTCGGAAACACAGTTCATTTGTTCTGAGCACACTCACATTTCCTGCTCTATTAGAGACTCTAGAAAGCAAGAGCGTGTTGCTTTCTCTAAAACAGAGTACGTTTCATGAGTGAGTCCTGTGCTGTGTGTATAACTTCAGAAATGGAGTTAAATCCCTGGCTCTGTGTCTTCCTGCAATCAAGACTTCGTTTCAGGTAAACGCAGTACCTTTTCTGCTCAAATGAAGCGACATCGTTCACGAAGCTCACAAGTTTCTCGCTCTTAACTGAAAAGCATTGGAAGTTAGAGGACCTGTGGTTTGTATCACTTTCAGAAGCAGAGTTGAACTAGATATGGTGGGCATGTGTAGGAAACACTTCATTTGTTCTTAGCTCACACACATTTCCGGCTGTATTAGAGACACTAGAAAACAAGACAGTGCTTCCTTCTCTAAGGCAGTGTGTGTTCCATGGATGAGAACTGTGCTGTGTGTTTCCCTTCAGAAATGAAGTTAAATCTCAGGCTCTGTTCTTACAACAATCAAGACTTCGTTTCAGGTAAACGCAGTGACTTTTCAGCTCAAACAAAGCTACATCTTTCACGAAGCTCACACGTTTCTGGATCTTAAGTGAAAAGCATTGGATGATTGAGGACCTGTGGTTTGTATTAGTTTCAGAATCATAGTGGAACTATATATGGTCCGAATGTTTCAGAAACACATTTCATTTGTTATGAGCACACTCACATTTCCTGCTGTATTAGAGACTCTAGAAAGCAAGAGCATGCAGCTTGCTCTAAAACATGGTATGTTTCATGAATGAGAACTGTGCTTTGTGTTTCCCTTCAGAAATGGAGTTAAATCACAGTCTCTGTGTCTTCTGACATGCAAGACTTCGTTTCAGGTAAACACAGTCACTTTTCAGCTCAAACGAAGCTACATCATTCACGAAGCTCACACGTTTCTGGCTCTTAACTGAAAGGCATTGGATGATAAAGGCCCTGTGGTTTGTATCAGTTTTAGAAGCAGATTTGAACTAGATATGGTCCGAATGTGTAGGGCACACACTTCATTTGTTCTTAGCACACTCACGTTTCAAGCTTATTACAGACTCTAGAAAGCAAGAGCATGCTTCTTGCTCTAAAGCAGAGTGTGTTCCATGGATGAGAACTGTGCTGTTTGTTTCCCTTCAGAAATGGAGTTAAATCCCAGTCTCTGTGTCTTCCTTCAAGCAAGACTATCTTTTAGGTAAACACAGTCACTTTTCAGGTCAAACGAAGATACATCGTTCACTAAGCTCACACGTTTCTGGTTTTAACTGAAAGGCATTGGATGATAGAGGACCTGTGGTTTGTATCAGTTTCAGAAGCAGAGTTGAACTAGACATATTCTGCATGTGTAGGAAACACAGTTCTTTGGTTCTAAGCACACTCAGTTTCCTGCTGTATTAGAGATCCTAGAAATAAGAGGGTAATTCTTTCTCTAAATCAGAATGTCTTCCATGGATGAGAACTGTGCTGTGTGTTTCCCTTCATAAATGAAGTTAAATCCCAGGCTCTGTGTCTTCCTACAAGCAAGACTTCGTTTCTTTTACATGCAGTCACTTTTCAGCTCAAACGAAGCTACATCGTTCACGAAGTTCACACGTTACTCGCTCTTAAATGAAAGGCATTGGATGATAGAGGACCTGTGGTTTGTATCAGTTTCAGAAGCAGTGTTGAACTAGATACGGTCCGAGTGTTTCAGAAACACAGTTCATTTGTTCTGAGCACACTCACATTTCCTGCTCTATTAGAGACTCTAGAAAGCAAGAGCGTGTTGCTTTCTCTAAAACAGAGTACGTTTCATGAGTGAGTCCTGTGCTGTGTGTATAACTTCAGAAATGGAGTTAAATCCCTGGCTCTGTGTCTTCCTGCAATCAAGACTTCGTTTCAGGTAAACGCAGTACCTTTTCTGCTCAAATGAAGCGACATCGTTCACGAAGCTCACAAGTTTCTCGCTCTTAACTGAAAAGCATTGGAAGTTAGAGGACCTGTGGTTTGTATCACTTTCAGAAGCAGAGTTGAACTAGATATGGTGGGCATGTGTAGGAAACACTTCATTTGTTCTTAGCTCACACACATTTCCAGCTGTATTAGAGACACTAGAAAACAAGACAGTGCTTCCTTCTCTAAGGCAGTGTGTGTTCCATGGATGAGAACTGTGCTGTGTGTTTCCCTTCAGAAATGAAGATAAATCTCAGGCTCTGTTCTTACAACAATCAAGACTTCGTTTCAGGTAAACGCAGTGACTTTTCAGCTCAAACAAAGCTACATCTTTCACGAAGCTCACACGTTTCTGGATCTTAAGTGAAAAGCATTGGATGATTGTGGACCTGTGGTTTGTATTAGTTTCAGAATCATAGTGGAACTATATATGGTCCGAATGTTTCAGAAACACATTTCATTTGTTATGAGCACACTCACATTTCCTGCTGTATTAGAGACTCTAGAAAGCAAGAGCATGCAGCTTGCTCTAAGACATGGTATGTTTCATGAATGAGAACTGTGCTTTGTGTTTCGCTTCAGAAATGGAGTTAAATCACAGTCTCTGTGTCTTCTGACATGCAAGACTTCGTTTCAGGTAAACACAGTCACTTTTCAGCTCAAACGAAGCTACATCATTCACGAAGCTCACACGTTTCTGGCTCTTAACTGAAAGGCATTGGATGATAAAGGCCCTGTGGTTTGTATCAGTTTTAGAAGCAGATTTGAACTAGATATGGTCCGAATGTGTAGGGCACACACTTCATTTGTTCTTAGCACACTCACGTTTCAAGCTTATTACAGACTCTAGAAAGCAAGAGCATGCTTCTTGCTCTAAAGCAGAGTGTGTTCCATGGATGAGAACTGTGCTGTTTGTTTCCCTTCAGAAATGGAGTTAAATCCCAGTCTCTGTGTCTTCCTTCAAGCAAGACTATCTTTTAGGTAAACACAGTCACTTTTCAGGTCAAACGAAGATACATCGTTCACTAAGCTCACACGTTTCTGGTTTTAACTGAAAGGCATTGGATGATAGAGGACCTGTGGTTTGTATCAGTTTCAGAAGCAGAGTTGAACTAGACATATTCTGCATGTGTAGGAAACACAGTTCTTTGGTTCTAAGCACACTCAGTTTCCTGCTGTATTAGAGATCCTAGAAATAAGAGGGTAATTCTTTCTCTAAATCAGAATGTCTTCCATGGATGAGAACTGTGCTGTGTGTTTCCCTTCATAAATGAAGTTAAATCCCAGGCTCTCTGTCTTCCTAAAAGCAAGACTTCATTACTTTTACACGCAGTCACCTTTCAGCTCAAACGAAGCTACAGCGTTCATGAAGCTCACACGTTTCTAGTTCTTAATTGAAAGGTATTGGATGATAGAGGCCCTGTGGTTTGTATCAGTTTCAGAAGCAGAGTTGAACGAGATATGGTCCGAATGTTTCAGAAACACAGTTCATTTGTTCTGAGCACACTCACATTTCCTGCTCTATTAGAGACTCTAGAAACAAGAGCGTGCTGCTTGCTTTAAAACACAGTATGTTTCATGAATGAGAACTGTGCTGTGTGTTTCCATTCAGAAATGGAGTTAAATCCCAGTCTCTGTGTCTTTCTACAAGCAAGACTTCTTTTTAGGTAAACGCAGTCACTTTTCAGCTCAAACGAAGCTACATCATTCAAGAAGCTCATCTGTTTCTGGCTCTTAATTGAAAATCATTAGATGTTAGAGGCCCAGTGGTTTGTTTCAGTTTCAGAAGCAGTGTTGAACTAGATAGGGTCCAAATCTTTCGGAAACACAGTTTATTTGTTCTGAGCACACTCACATTTCCTGCTCTATTAGAGACTCTAGAAAGCAAGAGTGTGTTGCCTTCTCTAAAACAGAGTACGTTTCATGAATGAGTCCTGTGCTGTGTGTATACCTTCAGAAATGGAGATAAATCCCAGGCTCTGTGTCTTCCTGCAATCAAGACTTCGTTTCAGGTAAACGCAGTAACTTTTTAGCTCAAACGAAGCTACATCGTTCACGAAGCTCACAAGTATCTCGCTCTTAACTGAAAAGCATTGGATGTTAGAGGACCTGTGGTTTGTATCACTTTCAGAAGCAGAGTTGAACTAGATATGGTGGGCATGTATAGGAAACACTTCATTTGTTCTTAGCTCACTCACATTTCTGGCTGTATTAGAGACTCTAGAAAGCAAGAGCGTGCTTCCTTCTCTAAGGCAGAGTGTGTTCCATGGATGAGAACTGTGCTGTGTGTTTCCCTTCAGAAATGGAGTTAAATCCCAGGCTCTGTGTCTTCCTACAAGCAAGACTTCGTTTCTTTTACACTCAGTCAATTTCAGCTCAAACGAAGCTACATCGTTCACGAAGCTCACACGTTTCTAGTTCTTAATTGAAAGGCATTGGATGATAGAGTACCTGTGGTTTGTATCAGTTTCAGAATCATAGTTGAACTATATATGGTCCAAATGTTTCAGAAACACAGTTCATTTGTTCTGAGCACACTCACATTTCCTGCTGTATTAGAGATTCTAGAAAGCAAGAGCGTGCAGCTTGCTCTAAAACAGAGTATGTTTCATGAATAGAACTGTGCTGTGTGTTTCCCTTCAGAAATGGAGTTAAATCCCAGGCTCTGTGTCTTCCTACAAGAAGGACTTCTTTTCAGGTAAACGCAGTCACTTTTCAGCTCAAACGAAGCTACATCATTCAAGAAGCTCACCTGTTTCTGGCTCTTAATTGAAAATCATTAGATGTTAGAGGCCCAGTGGTTTGTATCAGTTTCAGAAGCATGGTTGAACTAGTTATGGTCCGAAAGTGTAGGACATACACTTCTTTTGTTCTTAGCACACTCACATTTCCTCGTATATTAGAGACTCTAAAAGCAAGAGAGTGCTTCTTGATGTAAAGCAGAGTGTGTTCCATACATGAGAACTGTGCTGTGTTTTTTGCTTCGGAAATGGAGTTAAATCCCTGTCTCTTGTCTTCCTACAAGCAAGCCTTCTTTTCAAGTAACCGCAGTCACTTTTCAGCTCAAAAGAAACTACATCGTTCACGAAGCTCACACGTTACTCGCTCTTAAATGAAAGGCATTGGATGATAGAGGACCTGTGGTTTGTATCGGTTTCAGAAGCAGTGTTGAACTAGATATGGTCCGAATGTTTCGGAAACACAGTTAATTTGTTCTGAGCACACTCACATTTCCTGCTCTATTAGAGACTCTAGAAAGCAAGAGCCTGTTGCTTTCTCTAAAACATAGTATGTTTCATGAATGAGAACTGTGCTGTGTGTTTCCCTTCAGAAATGGAGTTAAATCCCAGTCTCTGTGTCTTCCTACAAGCAAGACTTCTTTTTAGGTAAATGGAGTCACTTTTCAGCTCAAACGAAGCTACATCATTCATGAAACTCACACGTTTCTGGCTCTTAAATGAAAATCATTGGATGTTAGAGGCCCTGTGGTTTGTGTCAGTTTCAGAAGCAGAGTTGAACTAGACATATTCTGCATGTGTAGGAAACACAGTTCTTTGGTTCTAAGCACACTCAGTTTCCTGCTGTATTAGAGATCCTAGAAATAAGAGGGTAATTCTTTCTCTAAATCAGAATGTCTTCCTGGATGAGAACTGTGCTGTGTGTTTCCCTTCGTAAATGAAATTAAATCCCAGGCTCTCTGTCTTCCTACAAGCAAGACTTCGTTTCTTTTACACGCAGTCACTTTTCAGCTCAAACGAAGCTACAGCTTTCATGAAGCTCACACGTTTCTAGTTCTTAATTGAAAGGTATTGGATGATAGAGGCCCTGTGGTTTGTATCAGTTTCAGAAGCAGAGTTGAACGAGATATGGTCCGAATGTTTCAGAAACACAGTTCATTTGTTCTGAGCACACTCACATTTCCTGCTCTATTAGAGACTCTAGAAACAAGAGCGTGCTGCTTGCTCTAAAACAGAGTATGTTTCATGAATGAGAACTGTGCTGTTTTTTTCCATTCAGAAATGGAGTTAAATCCCAGTCTCTGTGTCTTTCTACAAACAAGACTTCTTTTTAGGTAAACGCAGTCAATTTTCAACACAAATGAAGCTACATCATTCATGAAGCTCACACGTTTCTGGCTCTTAACTGAAAATCATTGGATGTTAGAGGCCCTGTGGTTTGTGTCAGTTTCAGAAGCAGAGTTGAACAAGATAAGGTCCGAATGTGTAGGACACACACCTCTTTTGTTCTTAGCACACTCACGTTTCCTCCTACATTAGAGACTCTAGAAAGCAAGAGAGTGCTTCTTGCTCTAAAGCAGAGTGTGTTCCATGGATGAGAACTGTGCTGTGTGTTTCCCTTCAGAAATGAAGTTAAATCCCATGCACTGTGTCTTCCTACAAGCAAGAATTCATTTCAGTTAAACACACTCACTTTTCAGCCTGAACGAAGCTACATCGTTCACGAAGCTCTCACGTTTCAGGTTCTTAAATGAAAGGCATTGGATGATAGATGACCTGTGGTTTGTAACAGTTTCAGAATCAGTGTAGAACTAGATATAGTCTGCATGTGTAGGAAACACAGTTCTTTTTTCTGAGCACACTCAAGTTTGATGCTGTATTAGAGACCCTAGAGAGCAAGAGCGTGCTTCTTTCTCTAAAGCAGAGTGTGTTCCATGGATGAGAACTGTGCTGTGTGTTTCCCTTAAGAAATGAAGTAAAATCCCAGGCTCTGTGTCACCCTACAAGCAAGAATTCGTTTCAGTTAAACACACTCACTTCTCAGCTCAAACAAAGCTACACCTTTCACGAAGCTCACACCTTTCTCGCTCTTAACTGAAAAGCATTGGATGATAGAGGAGCTGTGGTTTGTATCATTTTAAGAATAAGAGTTGAACTACATATGGTCCGAAAGTTTCGGACACACATTTCATTTGTTCTGAGCCCACTCACATTTCCTGCTGTATTAGAGAATCAAGAAAGCAACAGCGTGCAGCTTGCTCTAAAAGAGAGTATGTTTCAAGAATGAAAACTGTGCTGTGTGGTTCCCTTCAGAAATGGAGTTAAATCCCAGGCTCTGTGTCTTCCTACAAGAAGGACTTCTTTTCAGGTAAACGCAGTCACTTTTCAGCTCAAACGAAGCTACATCATTCAAGAAGCTCACCTGTTTCTTTCTCTTAATTGAAAATCATTAGATGTTAGAGGCCCAGTGGTTTGTATCAGTTTCAGAAGCAGTGTTGAACTAGATAGGGTCCAAATCTTTCGGAAACACAGTTTATTTGTTCTGAGCACACTCACATTTCCTGCTCTATTAGAGACTCTAGAAAGCAAGAGTGTGTTGCTCTCTCTAAAACAGAGTACGTTTCATGAATGAGTCCTGTGCTGTGTGTATACCTTCAGAAATGGAGATAAATCCCAGGCTCTGTGTCTTCTTGCAATCAAGACTTCGTTTCAGGTAAACGCAGGAACTTTTCAGCTCAAACGAAGCTACATCGTTCACGAAGCTCACAAGTTTCTCGCTCTTAACTGAAAAGCATTGGATGTTAGAGGACCTGTGGTTTGTATCACTTTCAGAAGCAGAGTTGAACTAGACATATTCTGCATGTGTAGGAAACACAGTTCTTTGGTTCTAAGCACACTCATTTTCCTGCTGTATTAGAGATCCTAGAAATAAGAGGGTAATTCTTTCTCTAAATCAGAATGTCTTCCATGGATGAGAACTGTGCTGTGTGTTTCCCTTCATAAATGAAGTTAAATCCCAGGCTCTCTGTCTTCCTAAAAGCAAGACTTCGTTACTTTTACACGCAGTCACCTTTCAGCTCAAACGAAGCTACAGCGTTCATGAAGCTCACACGTTTCTAGTTCTTAATTGAAAGGTATTGGATGATAGAGGCCCTGTGGTTTGTATCAGTTTCAGAAGCAGAGTTGAACGAGATATGGTCCGAATGTTTCAGAAACACAGTTCATTTGTTCTGAGCACACTCACATTTCCTGCTCTATTAGAGACTCTAGAAACAAGAGCGTGCTGCTTGCTTTAAAACACAGTATGTTTCATGAATGAGAACTGTGCTGTGTGTTTCCATTCAGAAATGGAGTTAAATCCCAGTCTCTGTGTCTTTCTACAAGCAAGACTTCTTTTTAGGTAAACGCAGTCACTTTTCAGCTCAAACGAAGCTACATCATTCATGAAGCTCACACGTTTCTGGCTCTTAACTGAAAATCATTGGATGTTAGAGGCCCTGTGGTTTGTGTCAGTTTCAGAAGCAGAGTTGAACAAGATAAGGTCCGAATGTGTAGGACACACACCTCTTTTGTTCTTAGCACACTCACGTTTCCTCCTACATTAGAGACTCTAGAAAGCAAGAGAGTGCTTCTTGCTCTAAAGCAGAGTGTGTTCCATGGATGAGAACTGTGCTGTGTGTTTCCCTTCAGATATGGAGTTAAATCCCAGTCTCTGTGTCTTCCTTCAAGCAAGACTTTGTTTCAGGTAAATACAGGCACATTTCAGCTCAGACGAATCTACATCATTCATGAGTTCACACGTTTCTTGCTCTTAAATGCAAAGCACAGGATGATGGAGGACCTGTGGTTTGTATCAGTTTCACAAGCAGATTTCAACTAGCTATGGTCTGCATGTGTAGGAAACACAGTTCTTTGGTTCTGAGCACACTCATGTTTCCTGCTCTATTATAGACCCTATAAAGCAAGAGCGTTATTCTTTCTCTAAAGCAGAGTGTGTTCCATGGATGAGAACTGTGCTGTGTGTTTACCTTAAGAAATGAAGTTAAATCCCAGGCTCTGTGTCACCCTACAAGCAAGAATTCGTTTCAGTTAAACACACTCACTTCTCAGCTCAAACAAAGCTACACCTTTCACGAAGCTCACACCTTTCTCACTCTTAACTGAAAAGCATTGGATGATAGAGGAGCTGTGGTTTGTATCATTTTAAGAATAAGAGTTGAACTACATATGGTCCGAAAGTTTCGGACACACATTTCATTTGTTCTGAGCCCACTCACATTTCCTGCTGTATTAGAGAATCAAGAAAGCAAGAGCGTGCAGCTTGCTCTAAAACAGAGTATGTTTCAAGAGTGAAAACTGTGCTGTGTGGTTCCCTTCAGAAATGGAGTTAAATCCCAGGCTCTGTGTCTTCCTACAAGAAGGACTTCTTTTCAGGTAAACGCCGTCACTTTTCAGCTCAAACGAAGCTACATCATTCAAGAAGCTCATCTGTTTCTGGCTCTTAATTGAAAATCATTAGATGTTAGAGGCCCAGTGGTTTGTTTCAGTTTCAGAAGCAGTGTTGAACTAGATAGGGTCCAAATCTTTCGGAAACACAGTTTATTTGTTCTGAGCACACTCACATTTCCTGCTCTATTAGAGACTCTAGAAAGCAAGAGTGTGTTGCCTTCTCTAAAACAGAGTACGTTTCATGAATGAGTCCTGTGCTGTGTGTATACCTTCAGAAATGGAGATAAATCCCAGGCTCTGTGTCTTCCTGCAATCAAGACTTCGTTTCAGGTAAACGCAGTAACTTTTTAGCTCAAACGAAGCTACATCGTTCACGAAGCTCACAAGTATCTCGCTCTTAACTGAAAAGCATTGGATGTTAGAGGACCTGTGGTTTGTATCACTTTCAGAAGCAGAGTTGAACTAGATATGGTGGGCATGTATAGGAAACACTTCATTTGTTCTTAGCTCACTCACATTTCTGGCTGTATTAGAGACTCTAGAAAGCAAGAGCGTGCTTCCTTCTCTAAGGCAGAGTGTGTTCCATGGATGAGAACTGTGCTGTGTGTTTCCCTTCAGAAATGGAGTTAAATCCCAGGCTCTGTGTCTTCCTACAAGCAAGACTTCGTTTCTTTTACACTCAGTCAATTTCAGCTCAAACGAAGCTACATCGTTCACGAAGCTCACACGTTTCTAGTTCTTAATTGAAAGGCATTGGATGATAGAGTACCTGTGGTTTGTATCAGTTTCAGAATCATAGTTGAACTATATATGGTCCGAATGTTTCAGAAACACAGTTCATTTGTTCTGAGCACACTCACATTTCCTGCTGTATTAGAGATTCTAGAAAGCAAGAGCGTGCAGCTTGCTCTAAAACAGAGTATGTTTCATGAATAGAACTGTGCTGTGTGTTTCCCTTCAGAAATGGAGTTAAATCCCAGGCTCTGTGTCTTCCTACAAGAAGGACTTCTTTTCAGGTAAACGCAGTCACTTTTCAGCTCAAATGAAGCTACATCATTCAAGAAGCTCACCTGTTTCTGGCTCTTAATTGAAAATCATTAGATGTTAGAGGCCCAGTGGTTTGTATCAGTTTCAGAAGCATGGTTGAACTAGTTATGGTCCGAAAGTGTAGGACATACACTTCTTTTGTTCTTAGCACACTCACATTTCCTCGTATATTAGAGACTCTAAAAGCAAGAGAGTGCTTCTTGATGTAAAGCAGAGTGTGTTCCATACATGAGAACTGTGCTGTGTTTTTCGCTTCGGAAATGGAGTTAAATCCCTGTCTCTTGTCTTCCTACAAGCAAGCCTTCTTTTCAAGTAACCGCAGTCACTTTTCAGCTCAAAAGAAACTACATCGTTCACGAAGCTCACACGTTACTCGCTCTTAAATGAAAGGCATTGGATGATAGAGGACCTGTGGTTTGTATCGGTTTCAGAAGCAGTGTTGAACTAGATATGGTCCGAATGTTTCGGAAACACAGTTAATTTGTTCTGAGCACACTCACATTTCCTGCTCTATTAGAGACTCTAGAAAGCAAGAGCCTGTTGCTTTCTCTAAAACATAGTATGTTTCATGAATGAGAACTGTGCTGTGTGTTTCCCTTCAGAAATGGAGTTAAATCCCAGTCTCTGTGTCTTCCTACAAGCAAGACTTCTTTTTAGGTAAATGGAGTCACTTTTCAGCTCAAACGAAGCTACATCATTCATGAAACTCACACGTTTCTGGCTCTTAAATGAAAATCATTGGATGTTAGAGGCCCTGTGGTTTGTGTCAGTTTCAGAAGCAGAGTTGAACTAGACATATTCTGCATGTGTAGGAAACACAGTTCTTTGGTTCTAAGCACACTCAGTTTCCTGCTGTATTAGAGATCCTAGAAATAAGAGGGTAATTCTTTCTCTAAATCAGAATGTCTTCCTGGATGAGAACTGTGCTGTGTGTTTCCCTTCGTAAATGAAATTAAATCCCAGGCTCTCTGTCTTCCTACAAGCAAGACTTCGTTTCTTTTACACGCAGTCACTTTTCAGCTCAAACGAAGCTACAGCTTTCATGAAGCTCACACGTTTCTAGTTCTTAATTGAAAGGTATTGGATGATAGAGGCCCTGTGGTTTGTATCAGTTTCAGAAGCAGAGTTGAACGAGATATGGTCCGAATGTTTCAGAAACACAGTTCATTTGTTCTGAGCACACTCACATTTCCTGCTCTATTAGAGATTCTAGAAACAAGAGCGTGCTGCTTGCTCTAAAACAGAGTATGTTTCATGAATGAGAACTGTGCTGTTTTTTCCATTCAGAAATGGAGTTAAATCCCAGTCTCTGTGTCTTTCTACAAACAAGACTTCTTTTTAGGTAAACGCAGTCACTTTTCAACACAAATGAAGCTACATCATTCATGAAGCTCACACGTTTCTGGCTCTTAACTGAAAATCATTGGATGTTAGAGGCCCTGTGGTTTGTGTCAGTTTCAGAAGCAGAGTTGAACAAGATAAGGTCCGAATGTGTAGGACACACACCTCTTTTGTTCTTAGCACACTCACGTTTCCTCCTACATTAGAGACTCTAGAAAGCAAGAGAGTGCTTCTTGCTCTAAAGCAGAGTGTGTTCCATGGATGAGAACTGTGCTGTGTGTTTCCCTTCAGAAATGAAGTTAAATCCCATGCACTGTGTCTTCCTACAAGCAAGAATTCGTTTCAGTTAAACACACTCACTTTTCAGCCTGAACGAAGCTACATCGCTCACGAAGCTCTCACGTTTCAGGTTCTTAAATGAAAGGCATTGGATGATAGATGACCTGTGGTTTGTAACAGTTTCAGAATCAGTGTAGAACTAGATATAGTCTGCATGTGTAGGAAACACAGTTCTTTTTTCTGAGCACACTCAAGTTTGATGCTGTATTAGAGACCCTAGAGAGCAAGAGCGTGCTTCTTTCTCTAAAGCAGAGTGTGTTCCATGGATGAGAACTGTGCTGTGTGTTTCCCTTAAGAAATGAAGTTAAATCCCAGGCTCTGTGTCACCCTACAAGCAAGAATTCGTTTCAGTTAAACACACTCACTTCTCAGCTCAAACAAAGCTACACCTTTCACGAAGCTCACACCTTTCTCGCTCTTAACTGAAAAGCATTGGATGATAGAGGAACTGTGGTTTGTATCATTTTAAGAATAAGAGTTGAACTACATATGGTCCGAAAGTTTCGGACACACATTTCATTTGTTCTGAGCCCACTCACATTTCCTGCTGTATTAGAGAATCAAGAAAGCAACAGCGTGCAGCTTGCTCTAAAAGAGAGTATGTTTCAAGAATGAAAACTGTGCTGTGTGGTTCCCTTCAGAAATGGAGTTAAATCCCAGGCTCTGTGTCTTCCTACAAGAAGGACTTCTTTTCAGGTAAACGCAGTCACTTTTCAGCTCAAACGAAGCTACATCATTCAAGAAGCTCACCTGTTTCTTTCTCTTAATTGAAAATCATTAGATGTTAGAGGCCCAGTGGTTTGTAACAGTTTCAGAAGCAGTGTTGAACTAGATAGGGTCCAAATCTTTCGGAAACACAGTTTATTTGTTCTGAGCACACTCACATTTCCTGCTCTATTAGAGACTCTAGAAAGCAAGAGTGTGTTGCTCTCTCTAAAACAGAGTACGTTTCATGAATGAGTCCTGTGCTGTGTGTATACCTTCAGAAATGGAGATAAATCCCAGGCTCTGTGTCTTCCTGGAATCAAGACTTCGTTTCAGGTAAACGCAGGAACTTTTCAGCTCAAACGAAGCTACATCGTTCACGAAGCTCACAAGTTTCTCGCTCTTAACTGAAAAGCATTGGATGTTAGAGGACCTGTGGTTTGTATCACTTTCAGAAGCAGAGTTGAACTAGACATATTCTGCATGTGTAGGAAACACAGTTCTTTGGTTCTAAGCACACTCAGTTTCCTGCTGTATTAGAGATCCTAGAAATAAGAGGGTAATTCTTTCTCTAAATCAGAATGTCTTCCATGGATGAGAACTGTGCTGTGTGTTTCCCTTCATAAATGAAGTTAAATCCCAGGCTCTCTGTCTTCCTAAAAGCAAGACTTCATTACTTTTACACGCAGTCACCTTTCAGCTCAAACGAAGCTACAGCGTTCATGAAGCTCACACGTTTCTAGTTCTTAATTGAAAGGTATTGGATGATAGAGGCCCTGTGGTTTGTATCAGTTTCAGAAGCAGAGTTGAACGAGATATGGTCCGAATGTTTCAGAAACACAGTTCATTTGTTCTGAGCACACTCACATTTCCTGCTCTATTAGAGACTCTAGAAACAAGAGCGTGCTGCTTGCTTTAAAACACAGTATGTTTCATGAATGAGAACTGTGCTGTGTGTTTCCATTCAGAAATGGAGTTAAATCCCAGTCTCTGTGTCTTTCTACAAGCAAGACTTCTTTTTAGGTAAACGCAGTCACTTTTCAGCTCAAACGAAGCTACATCATTCAAGAAGCTCATCTGTTTCTGGCTCTTAATTGAAAATCATTAGATGTTAGAGGCCCAGTGGTTTGTTTCAGTTTCAGAAGCAGTGTTGAACTAGATAGGGTCCAAATCTTTCGGAAACACAGTTTATTTGTTCTGAGCACACTCACATTTCCTGCTCTATTAGAGACTCTAGAAAGCAAGAGTGTGTTACTTTCTCTAAAACAGAGTACGTTTCATGAATGAGTCCTGTGCTGTGTGTATCCCTTCAGAAATGGAGTTAAATCCCAGTCTCTGTGTTTTTCTACAATCAAGACTTCGTTTCAGGTAAACGCAGTAACTTTTTAGCTCAAACGAAGCTACATCGTTCACGAAGCTCACAAGTATCTCGCTCTTAACTGAAAAGCATTGGATGTTAGAGGACCTGTGGTTTGTATCACTTTCAGAAGCAGAGTTGAACTAGATATGGTGGGCATGTATAGGAAACACTTCATTTGTTCTTAGCTCACTCACATTTCTGGCTGTATTAGAGACTCTAGAAAGCAAGAGCGTGCTTCCTTCTCTAAGGCAGAGTGTGTTCCATGGATGAGAACTGTGCTGTGTGTTTCCCTTCAGAAATGGAGTTAAATCCCAGGCTCTGTGTCTTCCTACAAGCAAGACTTCGTTTCTTTTACACTCAGTCAATTTCAGCTCAAACGAAGCTACATCGTTCACGAAGCTCACACGTTTCTAGTTCTTAATTGAAAGGCATTGGATGATAGAGTACCTGTGGTTTGTATCAGTGTCAGAATCATAGTTGAACTATATATGGTCCGAATGTTTCAGAAACACAGTTCATTTGTTCTGAGCACACTCACCTTTCCTGCTGTATTAGAGATTCTAGAAAGCAAGAGCGTGCAGCTTGCTCTAAAACAGAGTATGTTTCATGAATAGAACTGTGCTGTGTGTTTCCCTTCAGAAATGGAGTTAAATCCCAGGCTCTGTGTCTTCCTACAAGAAGGACTTCTTTTCAGGTAAACGCAGTCACTTTTCAGCTCAAATGAAGCTACATCATTCAAGAAGCTCACCTGTTTCTGGCTCTTAATTGAAAATCATTAGATGTTAGAGGCCCAGTGGTTTGTATCAGTTTCAGAAGCATGGTTGAACTAGTTATGGTCCGAAAGTGTAGGACATACACTTCTTTTGTTCTTAGCACACTCACATTTCCTCGTATATTAGAGACTCTAAAAGCAAGAGAGTGCTTCTTGATGTAAAGCAGAGTGTGTTCCATACATGAGAACTGTGCTGTGTTTTTCGCTTCGGAAATGGAGTTAAATCCCTGTCTCTTGTCTTCCTACAAGCAAGCCTTCTTTTCAAGTAACCGCAGTCACTTTTCAGCTCAAAAGAAACTACATCGTTCACGAAGCTCACACGTTACTCGCTCTTAAATGAAAGGCATTGGATGATAGAGGACCTGTGGTTTGTATCGGTTTCAGAAGCAGTGTTGAACTAGATATGGTCCGAATGTTTCGGAAACACAGTTAATTTGTTCTGAGCACACTCACATTTCCTGCTCTATTAGAGACTCTAGAAAGCAAGAGCCTGTTGCTTTCTCTAAAACATAGTATGTTTCATGAATGAGAACTGTGCTGTGTGTTTCCCTTCAGAAATGGAGTTAAATCCCAGTCTCTGTGTCTTCCTACAAGCAAGACTTCTTTTTAGGTAAATGGAGTCACTTTTCAGCTCAAACGAAGCTACATCATTCATGAAACTCACACGTTTCTGGCTCTTAAATGAAAATCATTGGATGTTAGAGGCCCTGTGGTTTGTGTCAGTTTCAGAAGCAGAGTTGAACTAGACATATTCTGCATGTGTAGGAAACACAGTTCTTTGGTTCTAAGCACACTCAGTTTCCTGCTGTATTAGAGATCCTAGAAATAAGAGGGTAATTCTTTCTCTAAATCAGAATGTCTTCCTGGATGAGAACTGTGCTGTGTGTTTCCCTTCGTAAATGAAATTAAATCCCAGGCTCTCTGTCTTCCTACAAGCAAGACTTCGTTTCTTTTACACGCAGTCACTTTTCAGCTCAAACGAAGCTACAGCGTTCATGAAGCTCACACGTTTCTAGTTCTTAATTGAAAGGTATTGGATGATAGAGGCCCTGTGGTTTGTATCAGTTTCAGAAGCA
This sequence comes from Onychomys leucogaster, assembly GCA_949786385.1. Classification (NCBI taxonomy): domain Eukaryota; kingdom Metazoa; phylum Chordata; class Mammalia; order Rodentia; family Cricetidae; genus Onychomys; species Onychomys leucogaster. Next base: position 840,423 of record CATKUP010000061.1, read on the forward strand.
GAGTTGAACGAGATATGGTCCGAATGTTTCAGAAACACAGTTCATTTGTTCTGAGCACACTCACATTTCCTGCTCTATTAGAGATTCTAGAAACAAGAGCGTGCTGCTTGCTCTAAAACAGAGTATGTTTCATGAATGAGAACTGTGCTGTTTTTTCCATTCAGAAATGGAGTTAAATCCCAGTCTCTGTGTCTTTCTACAAACAAGACTTCTTTTTAGGTAAACGCAGTCACTTTTCAACACAAATGAAGCTACATCATTCATGAAGCTCACACGTTTCTGGCTCTTAACTGAAAATCATTGGATGTTAGAGGCCCTGTGGTTTGTGTCAGTTTCAGAAGCAGAGTTGAACAAGATAAGGTCCGAATGTGTAGGACACACACCTCTTTTGTTCTTAGCACACTCACGTTTCCTCCTACATTAGAGACTCTAGAAAGCAAGAGAGTGCTTCTTGCTCTAAAGCAGAGTGTGTTCCATGGATGAGAACTGTGCTGTGTGTTTCCCTTCAGAAATGAAGTTAAATCCCATGCACTGTGTCTTCCTACAAGCAAGAATTCGTTTCAGTTAAACACACTCACTTTTCAGCCTGAACGAAGCTACATCGCTCACGAAGCTCTCACGTTTCAGGTTCTTAAATGAAAGGCATTGGATGATAGATGACCTGTGGTTTGTAACAGTTTCAGAATCAGTGTAGAACTAGATATAGTCTGCATGTGTAGGAAACACAGTTCTTTTTTCTGAGCACACTCAAGTTTGATGCTGTATTAGAGACCCTAGAGAGCAAGAGCGTGCTTCTTTCTCTAAAGCAGAGTGTGTTCCATGGATGAGAACTGTGCTGTGTGTTTCCCTTAAGAAATGAAGTTAAATCCCAGGCTCTGTGTCACCCTACAAGCAAGAATTCGTTTCAGTTAAACACACTCACTTCTCAGCTCAAACAAAGCTACACCTTTCACGAAGCTCACACCTTTCTCGCTCTTAACTGAAAAGCATTGGATGATAGAGGAACTGTGGTTTGTATCATTTTAAGAATAAGAGTTGAACTACATATGGTCCGAAAGTTTCGGACACACATTTCATTTGTTCTGAGCCCACTCACATTTCCTGCTGTATTAGAGAATCAAGAAAGCAACAGCGTGCAGCTTGCTCTAAAAGAGAGTATGTTTCAAGAATGAAAACTGTGCTGTGTGGTTCCCTTCAGAAATGGAGTTAAATCCCAGGCTCTGTGTCTTCCTACAAGAAGGACTTCTTTTCAGGTAAACGCAGTCACTTTTCAGCTCAAACGAAGCTACATCATTCAAGAAGCTCACCTGTTTCTTTCTCTTAATTGAAAATCATTAGATGTTAGAGGCCCAGTGGTTTGTATCAGTTTCAGAAGCAGTGTTGAACTAGATAGGGTCCAAATCTTTCGGAAACACAGTTTATTTGTTCTGAGCACACTCACATTTCCTGCTCTATTAGAGACTCTAGAAAGCAAGAGTGTGTTGCTCTCTCTAAAACAGAGTACGTTTCATGAATGAGTCCTGTGCTGTGTGTATACCTTCAGAAATGGAGATAAATCCCAGGCTCTGTGTCTTCCTGGAATCAAGACTTCGTTTCAGGTAAACGCAGGAACTTTTCAGCTCAAACGAAGCTACATCGTTCACGAAGCTCACAAGTTTCTCGCTCTTAACTGAAAAGCATTGGATGTTAGAGGACCTGTGGTTTGTATCACTTTCAGAAGCAGAGTTGAACTAGATATGGTGGGCATGTGTAGGAATCACCTCATTTGTTCTTAGCTCACTCACATTTCTGGCTGTATTAGAGACTCTAGAAAGCAAGAGCGTGCTTCCTTCTCTAAGGCAGAGTGTGTTCCATGGATGAGAACTGTGCTGTGTTTTTCCCTTCAGAAATGGAGTTAAATCCCAGGCTCTGTGTCTTCCTACAAGCAAGACTTCTTTTTAGGTAAACGCAGTCACTTTTCAGCTCAAACGAAGCTACATCATTCACGAAGCTCACATGTTTCTAGCGGTTAACTGAAAATCATTGGATGTTAGAGGCCCTGTGGTTTGTGTCAGTTTCAGAAGCAGAGTTGAACAAGATAAGGTCCGAATGTGTAGGACACACACCTCTATTATTCTTAGCACACTCACGTTTCCTCCTACATTAGAGACTCTAGAAAGCAAGAGAGTGCTTCTTGCTCTAAAGCAGAGTTTGTTCCATGGATGAGAACTGTGCTGTGTGTTTCCCTTCAGAAATGGAGTTAATTCCCAGTCTCTGTGTCTTCCTTCAAGCAAGACTTTTTTTCAGATAAACACAGCCACTTTTCAGCTCAGATGAATCTACATCGTTCACGAGCTCACACATTTCTTGCTCTTAAATGCAAAGCACAGGATGATGGAGGACCTGCGGTTTGTATCAGTTTCACAAGCAGATTTCAACTAGATATGGTCTGCATGTGTAGGAAACACAGTTCTTTGGTTCTGAGCACACTCATGTTTCCTGCTGTATTAGAGACCCTAGAAAGCAAGAGCGTTATTCTTTCTCTAAAGCAGAGTGTGTTCCATGGATGAGAACTGTGCTGTGTGTTTCCCTTCAGAAATGAAGTTAAATCCCAGGCACTGTGTCTTCCTACAAGCAAGAATTCGTTTCAGTTAAACACACTCACTTTTCAGCCTGAACGAAGCTACATCGTTCACGAAGCTCTCACGTTTCAGGTTCTTAACTGAAAGGCATTGGATGATAGACGACCTGTGGTTTGTACCAGTTTCAGAATCAGTGTTGAACTAGATATAGTCTGCATGTGTAGGAAGCACAGTTCTTTTTTCTGAGCACACTCAAGTTTGATGCTGTATTAGAGACCCTATAGAGCAAGAGCGTGCTTCTTTCTCTAAAGCAGAGTGTGTTCCATGGATGAGAACTGTGCTGTGTGTTTCCTTAAGAAATGAAGTTATATCCCAAGCTCTGCGTCTCCCTACAAGCAAGAATTCGTTTCAGTTAAACACACTCACTTTTCAGCTCGAACAATGCTACATCGTTCACGAAGCTCACACGTTTCTGGTTCGTAAAAGAAAGGCATTGGATGATAGAGGACCTGTGGTTTTCATCAGTTTTAGAAGCAGAGTTGAACTAGATATAGTCTGCATGTGTAGGAAACACTGTTCTTTTGTTCTGATCACACTCAACTTTGCTGCTGTATTAGAGACCCTAGAAAGCAAGAGCATGCTTCTTTCTCTAAAACAGAGTGTGTTCCATGGATGAGAACTGTGCTGTGTGTTTCCCTTCAGAAATGGAGTTAAATCCCAGGCACTGTGTCTTCCTACAAGCAAGAAATCATTTCAGTTAAACACACTCACTTTTCAGCCTGAACGAAGCTACATCGTTGACGAGATCTCACGTTTCTCGCTCTTAACTGCAAAGCATTGGAAGAAGGAGAAGCTGTGGTTTGTATCAGTTTCAGAAGCAGATATGAACTAGATATGGTTTGCATGTGTAGGAAACACAGTTCATTTGTTCTGAGCACACTCATGTTTCCTGCTGTATTAGAGAACCCTGAAATGAAGAGCGTGCCTCATTCTCTAAAGCAGAGTGTGTCCCATGGATGAGAACTGTGCTGTGTGTTTCCCTTAAGAAATGAAGTTAAATCCCAGGCTCTGTGTCTTCCTACAAGCAAGAATTCGTTTCAGGTAAACAAACTAACTTTTCAGCTCGAACGAAGCTACATCTTTCACGAAGCTCACACGTTTCTCGCTCTTAAATGAAAAGCATTGGGAGATAGAGGACCTGTGGTTTGTATCAGTTTCAGAATCATAGTTGAACTACATATGGTCCGAATGTTTCAGAAACACAGTTCATTTGTTCTGAGAACACTCACAATTCCTGCTGTATTAGAGACTCTAGAAAGCCAGAGGGTCCAACTTGCTCTAAAACAGAGTATGTTTCATGAATGAGAACTGTGCAGTTTGTTTCCCTTCAGAAATGGAGTTAAATCCCAGTCTCTGTGTCTTCCTACAAGCAAGACTTCTTTTCAGATAAACGTAGTCACTTTTCAGCTCAAACAAAGCTACATCATTCACGAAGCTCACAGGTTTCTGGCTGTTAACTGAAAGGCATTGAATGATTGAGGACCTGTGGTTTGTATCAGTTTCAGAAGCAGAGTTGAACTAGATATGGTGCGCATGTGTAGGGCACACACTTCACTTGTTCTTAGCACACTCACGTTTCCTGATGTATTACAGACTCTAGAAAGCAAGAGCATGCTTCTTCCTCTAAAGCAGAGTGTGTTCCATGGATGAGAACTGTGCAGTTTGTTTCCCTTCAGAAATAGAGTTAAATCCCAGTCTCTGTGTCTTCCTTCAAGCAAGAATTCGTTTCAGGTAAACACAGTCACTTTTCAGCTCAAACAAAGCTACATCGTTCACGAAGCTCACATGTTTCACGCTCTTAAATGAAAAGCATTGGATGTTAGAGAACCTATGGTTTGTATAAGTTTCAGAAGAAGAGTTGAACTAGATGAGGTCCATATTTGTAGGACACACACTTCATTTGTTCTTAGCACACTCAGGTTTCTGGCTGTATTAGAGAATCTAGAAAGCAAGAGCGTGTTACTTTCTCTAAAACAGAGTACGTTTCATGAATGAGTCCTGTGCTGTGTGTATCCCTTCAGAAATGGAGTTAAATCCCAGTCTCTGTGTTTTTCTACAATCAAGACTTCGTTTCAGGTAAATGCAGTAACTTTTCAGCTCAAACGAAGCTACATCGTTCACGAAGCTCACACGTTTCTCGCTCTTAACTGCAAAGCATTGGATTTTAGAGGACCTGTGGTTTGTATCACTTTCAAAAGCAGAGTTGAACGAGATATGGTGCGCATGTGTAGGAAACACACTTCATTTGTTTTTAGCACACACACGTTTCCGTCCGTATTAGAGACTCTAGAAAGCAAGAGCGTGCTTCTTTCCCTAAGGCAGAGTGTGTTCCATGGATGAGAACAGTGCTGTGTGTTTCCCTTCAGAAATGAAGTTAAATTCCAGTCTCTGTGTCTTCCTTCAAGCAAGACTTCGTTTCAGGTAAACACACTCATTTTTCAGCCTGAACTAAGCTGCATCGTTCATGAAGCTCTCACGTTTCAGGTTCTTAACTGAAAGGCATTGGATGGTAGACGACCTGTGGTTTGTATCAGTTTCAGAGGCAGTGTTGAACTAGATATAGTCTGCATGTGTAGGAAACACAGTTCTTTTTTCTGAGAACACTCAAGTTTGCTGCTGTATTAGAGACCCTAGAAAGCATGAGCGTGCTTCTTTCTCTAAAGCAGAGTGTGTTCCATGGATGAGAACTGTGCTGTGTGTTTCCCTTCAGAAATGGAGTTAAATTCCAGTTGCTGTGTCTTCCTTCAAGCAAGACTTCGTTTCAGGTAAACACAGTCACTTTTCAGCTCAAAGGTATCTACATCGTTCACGAGCTCACACGTTTATTGCTCTTAATTGCAAAGCATTGTATGATGGAGGACCTGTGGTTTGTATCAGTTTTAGAAGCAGATTTGAACTAGATATGGTCTGCATGTGTAGGAAACACTGTTCTTTGGTTTTGAGCACACTCATGTTTTGTGCTGTATTAGAGATCCTAGAAATCAAGAGCGTGCTTCTTTCCCTAAGGCAGAGTGTGTTCCATGAATGAGAACTGTGCTGTGTGTTTCCCTTCAGAAATGGAGTTAAATCCCAGGCACTGTGTCTTCCTACAAGCAAGAATTCGTTTCAGTTAAACACACTCACTTTTCAGCCTGAACGAAGCTACATCATTCACGAAGCTCACACGTATCTGGTTCTTAACTGAAAGGCAATGGATGATAGAGGACCTGTGGTTTGTATCAGTTTCAGAAGCAGTGTTGAACCAGATATAGTATGCATGTGTAGGAAACACAGTTCTTTTTTCTGAGCACACTCATGTTTCCTGCTGCATTAGAGTCCCTAGAAATCAAGAGCGTGCTTCTTTCTCTAAAGCAGAGTGTGTCCCATGGATCAGAACTGTGCTGTGTGTTTCCCTTAAGAAATGAAGTTAAATCCCAGGCTCTGTGTCTTCCTACAAGCTAGAAATCGTTTCAGTTAAACACACTCACTTTTCAGCTCGAATGAAGCTACATCTTTCACGAAGATAGAACGTTTCTCGCTCTTAACTGAAAAGCATTGGATGTTAGATGACCTATGGTTTGTATAAGTTTCAGAAGCAGAGTTGATCTAGATGAGGTCCGTATTTGTAGGACACACACTTCATTTGTTCTTAGCACACTCAGGTTTCTAGCTGTATTAGAGACTATAGAAAGCAAGAGCATGTTGCTTTCTCTAAAACGGAGTACGTTTCATGAATGAGTCCTGTGCTGTGTGTATCCCTTCAGAAATGGAGTTAAATCCCTGTCTCTGTGTTTTTTTACAATCAAGACTTCATTTCAGGTAAATGCAGTAACTTTTCAGCTCAAACGAAGCTACATCGTTCACGAAGCTCACACGTTTATCGCTCTTAACTGCAAAGCATTGTATGATGGAGGACCTATGGTTTGTATCAGTTACAGACAGAGTTGAACTAGATATGGTCTGTATGTGTGGGAAACACTGTTCTTTTGCTCTGAAAAGACTCAAGTTTCCCTTTGTATTAGAGACTCTAGAAAGCAGGAGCGTGCTTCTTGCTCTAAAGCAGAGTGTGTTTCATGGATGAGAACTGTGCTGTGCATTTCCTTCAGAAATTGAGTTAAATCCATAGCTCTGTGTCTACCTACAAGCAAGAAATCGTTTCAGGTAAACACAGTCACTTTACAGCTCAAATGAAGCTACATCATTCAAGGAGCTCACACGTTTGTCGCTCTTAATTGAAAAGCATTGGTTGTTTGAGGACCTGTGGTTTTTATCAGTTTCAGAAGCAGAGTTGAAATAGATATGGTCCGAATGTGTGGGAAACACAGTTCTTTTGGTCTGAGCACACTCATGTTTCCTTCTGTTTTAGAGACTCTAGAAAGCAAGAGCGTGCTTCTTGCTCTAAAGCAGAGTGTGTTTCATGGATGAGAACTGTGCTGTGCATTTCCTTCAGAAATTGTGTTAAATCCCAAGCTCAGTGTCTACCTACAAGCAAGAAATCTTTTCAGGTAAACACAGTCACTTTACAGCTCAAATGAAGCTACAATATTCACGGAGCTCACACGTTTGTCGCTCTTAATTGAAAAGCATTGGTTGTTCGAGGACCTGTGGTTTTTATCAGTTTCAGAAGCAGAGTTGAACTAGACATGTTCCGTTTGTTTAGGAAACACTGTTCTTTTGTTCTGAGCACATTCACTTTTCCTGCAGTATTAGAGACTCTAGAAAGCAAGAGCTTGGTTCTTGCTCTAAAGCAGAGAGTTTTTCATGTATGAGAACTGTGCTGTGTGTTTCCCGTAAGAAATGGAGTTAAATACCAGGCTCTGTGTCTTCCTACAGGCAATAATTCGTTTCATGTAAACGCAGTCACTTTTCAGCTCAAAGGACCTACATCGTTTCATGCAGCTCACACGTTTGTCGCTCTTAACTGAAAACCAGTAGAGGTTAGAGGACCTGTGGTTTTTATCAGTTTCAGAAAAAGAGTTGAACTATATATGGTCCAAATGTGTGGGAAACACAGTTCTTTTGGTCTGAGCACACTCATGTTTCCTTCTGTTTTAGAGAATCTAGAAAGTAAGACCGTGCTTCTTACTCTAAAGCAGAAAGTGTTTCATGTATGAGAACTGTGCTGTGTGTTTCCCTTCAGAAATGGAGTTAAATGCCATGCTCTGTGTCTTCCTACAAACAAAATTTCTTTTCAGGTAAGAGTAGTCAGTTTTCACCTCAAAGGACCTGCATCGTTCATGAAGCTCACACATTCTCTTCATAACGGACAAGCATTGGATGTTAGAGGACCTATGGTTTGTATCAGTTTCAGACAGAGTTGAACTAGATATGGTCCGTATGTGTGGGAAACACTGTTCTTTTGCTCTGATCACACTCACGTTTCCCTTTGTATTAGAGACCCTAGAAAGCAAGAGTGTTCTTCTTGCTCTAAAGCAGAGTGTGTTTCATGGATGAGAACTGTGCTGTGCATTTCCTTCAGAAATTCAGTTAAATCCCAAGCTCTGTGTCTTCCTACAAGCAAGAAATCGTTTCAGGTAAACACAGTCACTTTACAGCTCAAATGAAGCTACATCATTCACGGAGCTCACACTTTTGTTGCTCTTAATTGAAAAGCATTGGATGTTCGAGTACCTGTGGTTTTTATCAGTTTCAGAAGCAGAGTTGAACTAGACATGTTCCGTTTGTTTAGGAAATACTGTTCTTTTGTTCTGAGCACACTCACTTTTCCTGCAGTATTAGAGACTCTAGAAAGCAAGAGCTTGGTTCTTGCTCTAAAGCAGAGTGTTTTTCATGTATGAGAACTGTGCTGTGTGTTTCCCGTCAGAAATGGTGTTAAATCCCAGGCTCTGTGTCTTCCTACAGGCAATAATTTGTTTCATGTAAACGCAGTCACTTTTCAGCTCAAAGGAACTACATCGTTTCATGCAGCTCACATGTTTGTCGCTCTTAAATGAAAACCAGTGGAGGTTGGAGGACCTGTGGTTTATATCAGTTTCAGAAAAAGAGTTGAACTAGATATGGTCCAAATGTGTGGGAAACACAGTTCATTTGTTCTGAGCACACTCATGTTTCCTTCTGTTTTAGAGACTATAGAAAGCAAGACCGTGCTTCTTAACCTAAAGCAGAAAGTGTTTCATGTTTGAGAACTGTGCTGTGTGTTTCCCGTCAGAAATGGTGTTAAATCCCAGGCTCTGTGTCTTCCTACAGGCAATAATTCGTTTCATGTAAACGCAGTCACTTTTCAGCTCAAAGGAGCTACATCGTTTCATGCAGCTCACACGTTTGTCGCTCTTAACTGAAAACCAGTGGAGGTTAGAGGACCTGTGGTTTGAATAAGTTTCAGAAGCAGAGTTGAACTAGATATGGTCCGAATGTGTGGGAAACACAGTTCTTTTGGTCTGAGCACACTCATGTTTCCTTCTGTTTTAGAGACTCTAGAAAGGAAGACTGTGCTTCTTACTCTAAAGCAGAAAGTGTTTCATGGATGAGATCTGTGCTGTGTGTTTCCCTTCAGAAATGGAGTTATATCGCACGCTCTGTGTCTTCCTACAAGCAAAATTTCTTTTCAGGTAAGGATAGTCACTTTTCAGCTCAAAGGACCTGCAGAGTTCATGATGCTCACACATTTCTCTTCTTAACGGACAAGCATTGGATGTTAGAGGACCTATGGTTTGTATCAGTTTCAGACAGAGTTGAACTAGATATGGTCCATATGTTTGGGAAACACTGTTCTTTTGCTCTGATCACACTCACGTTTCCCTTTGTATTAGAGACTCTAGAAAGCAAGAGCGTGCTTCTTGCTCTAAAGCAGAGTGTGTTTCATGGATGAGAACTGTGCTGTGCATTTCCTTCAGAAATTCAGTTAAATCCCAAGCTCTGTTTCTACCTACAAGCAAGAAATCGTTTCAGGTAAACACAGTCACTTTACAGCTCAAATGAAGCTACATCATTCACGGAGCTCACACGTTTGTCGCTCTTAATTGAAAAGCATTGGTAGTTCGAGGACCTGTGGTTTTTATCAGTTTCAGTAGCAGAGTTGAACTAGACATGTTCCGTTTGTTTAGGAAACACTGTTCTTTTGTTCTGAGCACATTCACTTTTCCTGCAGTATTAGAGACTCTAGAAAGCAAGAGCTTGGTTCTTGCTCTAAAGCAGAGAGTTTTTCATGTATGAGAACTGTGCTGTGTGTTTCCCGTCAGAAATGGAGTTAAATCCCAGGCTCTGTGTCCTCCTACAGGCAATAATTCGTTTCATGTAAACGCAGTCACTTTTCAGCTCAAAGGACCTACATCGTTTCATGCAGCTCACACGTTTGTCGATCTTAAGTGAAAACCAGTAGAGGTTAGAGGACCTGTGGTTTTTATCAGTTTCAGAAAAAGAGATGAACTTCATATGGTCCAAATGTGTGGGAAACACAGTTCTTTTGGTCTGAGCACACTCATGTTTCCTTCTGTTTTAGAGTCTCTAGAATGAAAGACCGTGCTTCTTACTCTAAAGCAGAAAGTGTTTCATGTATGAGAACTTTGCTGTGTGTTTCCCTTCAGAAATGGAGTTAAATGCCATGCTCTGTGTCTTCTTACGAACAAAATTTCTTTTCAGGTAAGGGTAGTCACTTTTCTGCTCAAAGGACCTGCATCGTTCATGAAGCTCACACATTTCTCTTCTTAACAGACAAGCATTGGATGTTAGAGGACCTATGGTTTGTATCAGTTTCAGACAGAGTTGAACTAGATATGGTCCGTATGTGTGGGAAACACTGTTCTTTTGCTCTGATCACACTCACGTTTCCCTTTGTATTAGAGACTCTAGAAAGCAAGAGGGTGCTTCTTGCTCTAAAGCAGAGTGTGTTTCATGGATGAGAACTGTGCTGTGCATTTCTTTCAGAAATTCAGTTAAATCCCAAGCTCTGTTTCTACCTACAAGCAAGAAATCGTTTCAGGTAAACACAGTCACTTTACAGCTCAAATGAAGGTACATCATTCACGGAGCTCACACGTTTGTCGCTCTTAATTGAAAAGCATTGGTTGTTGGAGGACCTGTGGTTTTTATCAGTTTCAGAAGCAGAGTTGAACTAGACATGTTCCGTTTGTTTAGGAGACACTGTTCTTTTGTTCTGAGCACACTCAATTTTCCTGCAGTATTAGAGACTCTAGAAAGCAAGAGCTTGGTTCTTGCTCTAAAGCAGAGTGTTTTTCATGTATGAGACCTGTGCTGTGTGTTTCCCGTCAGAAATGGAGTTAAATCCCAGGCTCTGTGTCTTCCTACAGGCTATAATTCGTTTTATGTAAACGCAGTCACTTTTCAGCTCAAAGGACCTACAATGTTTCATGCAGCTCACATGTTTGTCGCTCTTATCTGAAAACCAGTGGACGTTCGAGGACCTGTGGTTTGTATAAGTTTCAGAAAAAGAGTTGAACTAGATATGGTCCAAATGTGTGGGAAACACAGTTCTTTTGGTCTGAGCACACTCATGTTTCCTTCTGTTTTAGAGACTCTAGAAAGCAAGACCGTGCTTCTTACTCTAAAGCAGAAAGTGTTTCATGTATGAGAACTGTGCTGTGTGTTTCCCTTCAGAAATGGAGTTATATCCCACGCTCTGTGTCTTCCTAACATACAAAATTTCTTTTCAGGTAGGGGTAGTCACTTTTCATCTCAAAGGACCTGCATCGTTCACGAAGCTCACACATTTCTCTTCTTAACGGCAAGCATTGGATGTTAGAGGACCTATGGTTTGTATCAGTTTCAGGCAGAGTTCAACTAGATATGGTCCGATGTGTGGGAAACACCGTTCTTTTGCTCTGAGCACACTCACGTTTCCCTTTGTATTAGAGACTCTAGAAAGCAAGAGCGTGCCACTTGCTCTAAAGCAGGATGTGTTTCATGGATGAGAACTGTCCTGGGAGTTTCCCTTCAGAAATGGAGTTCAATCCCAGGCTCTGTGTCTTCCAAAAAGCAAGATTTCATTTCAGGTAAACACAGTCACTTTTCAGCTCAAAGGAAGCTACATTGTTCACAAAGCTCTCATGGTTCTCGCTCTTAAGTGACAAGCATGGGATGTTAGAGAACCTGTGGTTTGTATCAGTTTTAGAAGCAGAGTTGAAGTATATATGTTCCCTGTGTGTAAGAAACACCGTTCCTTTGTTCGGAGCACACTCACGTTACCTGCTCTATTAGAGACATGAGAAAGCAAGAGCGTGCTTCTTGCTCTAAAGCAGAGTGTGTTTCATGGATGAGAACTGTGCTTTGTGTTTCCCTTCAGATATGGAGTTAAATCCCAGGGTCTCTGTCTTCACTCAAGCAAGACTTCGTTTCAGGTAAACACAGTCACTTTTCAGCTCAAAGGAAGCTACATCATTCACGAAGCTCACACGTTTGTCGATCATAATTGAAAAGCATTGGATGATCAAGGACCTGTGGTTTTTATCAGTTTAAGAAGCAGAGTTGAACTAGACATGATCCGTATGTTTAGGAAACACTGTTCTTTTGTTCTGAGCACACTCATGTTTCCTTATGTTTTAGAGACTCTAGAAAGCAAGACCGTGCTTCTTACTCTAAAGCAGAAAGTGTTTCATGTATGAGAACTGTGCTGTGTGTTTCCCTTCAGAAATGGAGTTAAATGCCATGCTCTGTGTCTTCTTACAAACAAAATTTCTTTTCAGGTAAGGGTAGTCACTTTTCTGCTCAAAGGACCTGCATCGTTCATGAAGCTCACACATTTCTCTTCTTAACGGACAAGCATTGGTTGTTAGAGGACCTATGGTTTGTATCAGTTTCAGACAGAGTTGAACTAGATATGGTCCGTATGTGTGGGAAACACTGTTCTTTTGCTCTGATCACACTCACGTTTCCCTTTGTATTAGAGACTCTAGAAAGCAAGAGCGTGCTTCTTGCTCTAAAGCAGAGTGTGTTTCATGGATGAGAACTGTGCTGTGCATTTCTTTCAGAAATTCAGTTAAATCCCAAGCTCTGTTTCTACCTACAAGCAAGAAATCGTTTCAGGTAAACACAGTCACTTTACAGCTCAAATGAAGGTACATCATTCACGGAGCTCACACGTTTGTCACTCTTAATTGAAAAGCATAGGATGTTCGAGGACCTGTGGTTTTTATCAGTTTCAGAAGCAGAGTTGAACTAGACATGTTCCGTTTGTTTAGGAAACACTGTTCTTTTGTTCTGAGCACTTTCACTTTTCCTGCAGTATTAGAGACTCTAGAAAGCAAGAGCTTGGTTCTTGCTCTAAAGCAGAGTTTTTTTCATGTATGAGAACTGTGCTGTGTTTTTCCCGTCAGAAATGGAGTTAAATCCCAAGCTCTGTGTCTTCCTACAGGCAATTATTAGTTTCATGTAAACGCAGTCACTTTTCAGCTCAAAGGAGCTACATCGTTTCATGCAGCTCACACGTTTGTCGCTCTTAACTGAAAACCAGTAGAGGTTAGAGGACCTGTGGTTTTTATCAGTTTCAGAAAAAGAGATGAACTTGATATGGTCCAAATGTGTGGGAAACACAGTTCTTTTGGTCTGAGCACACTCATGTTTCCTTCTGTTTTAGAGTCTCTAGAAAGAAAGACCGTGCTTCTTACTCTAAAGCAGAAAGTGTTTCATGTATGAGAACTTTGCTGTGTGTTTCCCTTCAGAAATGGAGTTAAATGCCATGCTCTGTGTCTTCTTACAAACAAAATTTCTTTTCAGGTAAGGGTAGTCACTTTTCTGCTCAAAGGACCTGCATCGTTCATGAAGCTCACACATTTCTCTTCTTAACGGACAAGCATTGGATGTTAGAGGACCTATGGTTTGTATCAGTTTCAGACAGAGTTGAACTAGATATGGTCCGTATGTGTGGGAAACACTGTTCTTTTGCTCTGATCACACTCACGTTTCCCTTTGTATTAGAGACTCTAGAAAGCAAGAGCGTGCTTCTTGCTCTAAAGCAGAGTGTGTTTCATGGATGAGAACTGTGCTGTGCATTTCCTTCAGAAATTGTGTTAAATCCCAAGCTCAGTGTCTACCTACAAGCAAGAAATCTTTTCAGGTAAACACAGTCACTTTACAGCTCAAATGAAGCTACAATATTCACGGAGCTCACACATTTGTCGCTCTTAATTGAAAAGCATTGGTTGTTCGAGGACCTGTGGTTTTTATCAGTTTCAGAAGCAGAGTTGAACTAGACATGTTCCGTTTGTTTAGGAAACACTGTTCTTTTGTTCTGAGCACATTCACTTTTCCTGCAGTATTAGAGACTCTAGAAAGCAAGAGCTTGGTTCTTGCTCTAAAGCAGAGAGTTTTTCATGTATGAGAACTGTGCTGTGTGTTTCCCGTAAGAAATGGAGTTAAATACCAGGCTCTGTGTCTTCCTACAGGCAATAATTCGTTTCATGTAAACGCAGTCACTTTTCAGCTCAAAGGACCTACATCGTTTCATGCAGCTCACACGTTTGTCGCTCTTAACTGAAAACCAGTAGAGGTTAGAGGACCTGTGGTTTTTATCAGTTTCAGAAAAAGAGTTGAACTATATATGGTCCAAATGTGTGGGAAACACAGTTCTTTTGGTCTGAGCACACTCATGTTTCCTTCTGTTTTAGAGAATCTAGAAAGTAAGACCGTGCTTCTTACTCTAAAGCAGAAAGTGTTTCATGTATGAGAACTGTGCTGTGTGTTTCCCTTCAGAAATGGAGTTAAATGCCATGCTCTGTGTCTTCCTACAAACAAAATTTCTTTTCAGGTAAGAGTAGTCAGTTTTCACCTCAAAGGACCTGCATCGTTCATGAAGCTCACACATTCTCTTCATAACGGACAAGCATTGGATGTTAGAGGACCTATGGTTTGTATCAGTTTCAGACAGAGTTGAACTAGATATGGTCCGTATGTGTGGGAAACACTGTTCTTTTGCTCTGATCACACTCACGTTTCCCTTTGTATTAGAGACCCTAGAAAGCAAGAGTGTTCTTCTTGCTCTAAAGCAGAGTGTGTTTCATGGATGAGAACTGTGCTGTGCATTTCCTTCAGAAATTCAGTTAAATCCCAAGCTCTGTGTCTTCCTACAAGCAAGAAATCGTTTCAGGTAAACACAGTCACTTTACAGCTCAAATGAAGCTACATCATTCACGGAGCTCACACTTTTGTTGCTCTTAATTGAAAAGCATTGGATGTTCGAGTACCTGTGGTTTTTATCAGTTTCAGAAGCAGAGTTGAACTAGACATGTTCCGTTTGTTTAGGAAATACTGTTCTTTTGTTCTGAGCACACTCACTTTTCCTGCAGTATTAGAGACTCTAGAAAGCAAGAGCTTGGTTCTTGCTCTAAAGCAGAGTGTTTTTCATGTATGAGAACTGTGCTGTGTGTTTCCCGTCAGAAATGGTGTTAAATCCCAGGCTCTGTGTCTTCCTACAGGCAATAATTTGTTTCATGTAAACGCAGTCACTTTTCAGCTCAAAGGAACTACATCGTTTCATGCAGCTCACATGTTTGTCGCTCTTAAATGAAAACCAGTGGAGGTTGGAGGACCTGTGGTTTATATCAGTTTCAGAAAAAGAGTTGAACTAGATATGGTCCAAATGTGTGGGAAACACAGTTCATTTGTTCTGAGCACACTCATGTTTCCTTCTGTTTTAGAGACTATAGAAAGCAAGACCGTGCTTCTTAACCTAAAGCAGAAAGTGTTTCATGTTTGAGAACTGTGCTGTGTGTTTCCCGTCAGAAATGGTGTTAAATCCCAGGCTCTGTGTCTTCCTACAGGCAATAATTCGTTTCATGTAAACGCAGTCACTTTTCAGCTCAAAGGAGCTACATCGTTTCATGCAGCTCACACGTTTGTCGCTCTTAACTGAAAACCAGTGGAGGTTAGAGGACCTGTGGTTTGAATAAGTTTCAGAAGCAGAGTTGAACTAGATATGGTCCGAATGTGTGGGAAACACAGTTCTTTTGGTCTGAGCACACTCATGTTTCCTTCTGTTTTAGAGACTCTAGAAAGGAAGACTGTGCTTCTTACTCTAAAGCAGAAAGTGTTTCATGGATGAGATCTGTGCTGTGTGTTTCCCTTCAGAAATGGAGTTATATCGCACGCTCTGTGTCTTCCTACAAGCAAAATTTCTTTTCAGGTAAGGATAGTCACTTTTCAGCTCAAAGGACCTGCAGAGTTCATGATGCTCACACATTTCTCTTCTTAATGGACAAGCATTGGATGTTAGAGGACCTATGGTTTGTATCAGTTTCAGACAGAGTTGAACTAGATATGGTCCATATGTTTGGGAAACACTGTTCTTTTGCTCTGATCACACTCACGTTTCCCTTTGTATTAGAGACTCTAGAAAGCAAGAGCGTGCTTCTTGCTCTAAAGCAGAGTGTGTTTCATGGATGAGAACTGTGCTGTGCATTTCCTTCAGAAATTCAGTTAAATCCCAAGCTCTGTTTCTACCTACAAGCAAGAAATCGTTTCAGGTAAACACAGTCACTTTACAGCTCAAATAAAGGTACATCATTCACGGAGCTCACACGTTTGTCGCTCTTAATTGAAAAGCATTGGTAGTTCGAGGACCTGTGGTTTTTATCAGTTTCAGTAGCAGAGTTGAACTAGACATGTTCCGTTTGTTTAGGAAACACTGTTCTTTTGTTCTGAGCACATTCACTTTTCCTGCAGTATTAGAGACTCTAGAAAGCAAGAGCTTGGTTCTTGCTCTAAAGCAGAGAGTTTTTCATGTATGAGAACTGTGCTGTGTGTTTCCCTTCAGAAATGGAGTTAAATCCCAGGCTCTGTGTCCTCCTACAGGCAATAATTCGTTTCATGTAAACGCAGTCACTTTTCAGCTCAAAGGACCTACATCGTTTCATGCAGCTCACACGTTTGTCGCTCTTAAGTGAAAACCAGTAGAGGTTAGAGGACCTGTGGTTTTTATCAGTTTCAGAAAAAGAGATGAACTTGATATGGTCCAAATGTGTGGGAAACACAGTTCTTTTGGTCTGAGCACACTCATGTTTCCTTCTGTTTTAGAGTCTCTAGAATGAAAGACCGTGCTTCTTACTCTAAAGCAGAAAGTGTTTCATGTATGAGAACTTTGCTGTGTGTTTCCCTTCAGAAATGGAGTTAAATGCCATGCTCTGTGTCTTCTTACAAACAAAATTTCTTTTCAGGTAAGGGTAGTCACTTTTCTGCTCAAAGGACCTGCATCGTTCATGAAGCTCACACATTTCTCTTCTTAACAGACAAGCATTGGATGTTAGAGGACCTATGGTTTGTATCAGTTTCAGACAGAGTTGAACTAGATATGGTCCGTATGTGTGGGAAACACTGTTCTTTTGCTCTGATCACACTCACGTTTCCCTTTGTATTAGAGACTCTAGAAAGCAAGAGCGTGCTTCTTGCTCTAAAGCAGAGTGTGTTTCATGGATGAGAACTGTGCTGTGCATTTCTTTCAGAAATTCAGTTAAATCCCAAGCTCTGTTTCTACCTACAAGCAAGAAATCGTTTCAGGTAAACACAGTTACTTTACAGCTCAAATGAAGGTACATCATTCACGGAGCTCACACGTTTGTCGCTCTTAATTGAAAAGCATTGGTTGTTGGAGGACCTGTGGTTTTTATCAGTTTCAGAAGCAGAGTTGAACTTGACATGTTCCGTTTGTTTAGGAGACACTGTTCTTTTGTTCTGAGCACACTCAATTTTCCTGCAGTATTAGAGACTCTAGAAAGCAAGAGCTTGGTTCTTGCTCTAAAGCAGAGTGTTTTTCATGTATGAGACCTGTGCTGTGTGTTTCCCGTCAGAAATGGAGTTAAATCCCAGGCTCTGTGTCTTCCTACAGGCTATAATTCGTTTTATGTAAACGCAGTCACTTTTCAGCTCAAAGGACCTACAATGTTTCATGCAGCTCACATGTTTGTCGCTCTTATCTGAAAACCAGTGGACGTTCGAGGACCTGTGGTTTGTATAAGTTTCAGAAAAAGAGTTGAACTAGATATGGTCCAAATGTGTGGGAAACACAGTTCTTTTGGTCTGAGCACACTCATGTTTCCTTCTGTTTTAGAGACTCTAGAAAGCAAGACCGTGCTTCTTACTCTAAAGCAGAAAGTGTTTCATGTATGAGAACTGTGCTGTGTGTTTCCCTTCAGAAATGGAGTTATATCCCACGCTCTGTGTCTTCCTAACATACAAAATTTCTTTTCAGGTAGGGGTAGTCACTTTTCATCTCAAAGGACCTGCATCGTTCACGAAGCTCACACATTTCTCTTCTTAACGGCAAGCATTGGATGTTAGAGGACCTATGGTTTGTATCAGTTTCAGGCAGAGTTCAACTAGATATGGTCCGATGTGTGGGAAACACCGTTCTTTTGCTCTGAGCACACTCACGTTTCCCTTTGTATTAGAGACTCTAGAAAGCAAGAGCGTGCCACTTGCTCTAAAGCAGGATGTGTTTCATGGATGAGAACTGTCCTGGGAGATTCCCTTCAGAAATGGAGTTCAATCCCAGGCTCTGTGTCTTCCAAAAAGCAAGATTTCATTTCAGGTAAACACAGTCACTTTTCAGCTCAAAGGAAGCTACATTGTTCACAAAGCTCTCATGGTTCTCGCTCTTAAGTGACAAGCATGGGATGTTAGAGAACCTGTGGTTTGTATCAGTTTTAGAAGCAGAGTTGAAGTATATATGTTCCCTGTGTGTAAGAAACACCGTTCCTTTGTTCGGAGCACACTCACGTTACCTGCTCTATTAGAGACATGAGAAAGCAAGAGCGTGCTTCTTGCTCTAAAGCAGAGTGTGTTTCATGGATGAGAACTGTGCTTTGTGTTTCCCTTCAGATATGGAGTTAAATCCCAGGGTCTCTGTCTTCACTCAAGCAAGACTTCGTTTCAGGTAAACACAGTCACTTTTCAGCTCAAAGGAAGCTACATCATTCACGAAGCTCACACGTTTGTCGATCATAATTGAAAAGCATTGGATGATCAAGGACCTGTGGTTTTTATCAGTTTAAGAAGCAGAGTTGAACTAGACATGATCCGTATGTTTAGGAAACACTGTTCTTTTGTTCTGAGCACACTCATGTTTCCTTCTGTTTTAGAGACTCTAGAAAGCAAGACCGTGCTTCTTACTCTAAAGCAGAAAGTGTTTCATGTATGAGAACTGTGCTGTGTGTTTCCCTTCAGAAATGGAGTTAAATGCCATGCTCTGTGTCTTCTTACAAACAAAATTTCTTTTCAGGTAAGGGTAGTCACTTTTCTGCTCAAAGGACCTGCATCGTTCATGAAGCTCACACATTTCTCTTCTTAACGGACAAGCATTGGATGTTAGAGGAACTATGGTTTGTATCAGTTTCAGACAGAGTTGTACTAGATATGGTCCGTATGTGTGGGAAACACTGTTCTTTTGCTCTGATCACACTCACGTTTCCCTTTGTATTAGAGACTCTAGAAAGCAAGAGCGTGCTTCTTGCTCTAAAGCAGAGTGTGTTTCATGGATGAGAACTGTGCTGTGCATTTCTTTCAGAAATTCAGTTAAATCCCAAGCTCTGTTTCTACCTACAAGCAAGAAATCGTTTCAGGTAAACACAGTCACTTTACAGCTCAAATGAAGGTACATCATTCACGGAGCTCACACGTTTGTCACTCTTAATTGAAAAGCATAGGATGTTCGAGGACCTGTGGTTTTTATCAGTTTCAGAAGCAGAGTTGAACTAGACATGTTCCGTTTGTTTAGGAAACACTGTTCTTTTGTTCTGAGCACTTTCACTTTTCATGCAGTATTAGAGACTCTAGAAAGCAAGAGCTTGGTTCTTGCTCTAAAGCAGAGTTTTTTTCATGTATGAGAACTGTGCTGTGTTTTTCCCGTCAGAAATGGAGTTAAATCCCAAGCTCTGTGTCTTCCTACAGGCAATTATTAGTTTCATGTAAACGCAGTCACTTTTCAGCTCAAAGGAGCTACATCGTTTCATGCAGCTCACACGTTTGTCGCTCTTAACTGAAAACCAGTAGAGGTTAGAGGACCTGTGGTTTTTATCAGTTTCAGAAAAAGAGATGAACTTGATATGGTCCAAATGTGTGGGAAACACAGTTCTTTTGGTCTGAGCACACTCATGTTTCCTTCTGTTTTAGAGTCTCTAGAAAGAAAGACCGTGCTTCTTACTCTAAAGCAGAAAGTGTTTCATGTATGAGAACTTTGCTGTGTGTTTCCCTTCAGAAATGGAGTTAAATGCCATGCTCTGTGTATTCTTACAAACAAAATTTCTTTTCAGGTAAGGGTAGTCACTTTTCTGCTCAAAGGACCTGCATCGTTCATGAAGCTCACACATTTCTCTTCTTAACGGACAAGCATTGGATGTTAGAGGACCTATGGTTTGTATCAGTTTCAGACAGAGTTGAACTAGATATGGTCCGTATGTGTGGGAAACACTGTTCTTTTGCTCTGATCACACTCACGTTTCCCTTTGTATTAGAGACTCTAGAAAGCAAGAGCGTGCTTCTTGCTCTAAAGCAGAGTGTGTTTCATGGATGAGAACTGTGCTGTGCATTTCTTTCAGAAATTCAGTTAAATCCCAAGCTCTGTTTCTACCTACAAGCAAGAAATCGTTTCAGGTAAACACAGTCACTTTACAGCTCAAATGAAGGTACATCATTCACGGAGCTCACACGTTTGTCGCTCCTAATTGAAAAGCATTGGTTGTTGGAGGACCTGTGGTTTTTATCAGTTTCAGAAGCAGAGTTGAACTAGACATGTTCCGTTTGTTTAGGAGACACTGTTCTTTTGTTCTGAGCACACTCAATTTTCCTGCAGTATTAGAGACTCTAGAAAGCAAGAGCTTGGTTCTTGCTCTAAAGCAGAGTGTTTTTCATGTATGAGACCTGTGCTGTGTGTTTCCCGTCAGAAATGGAGTTAAATCCCAGGCTCTGTGTCTTCCTACAGGCTATAATTCGTTTTATGTAAACGCAGTCACTTTTCAGCTCAAAGGACCTACAATGTTTCATGCAGCTCACATGTTTGTCGCTCTTATCTGAAAACCAGTGGACGTTCGAGGACCTGTGGTTTGTATAAGTTTCAGAAAAAGAGTTGAACTAGATATGGTCCAAATGTGTGGGAAACACAGTTCTTTTGGTCTGAGCACACTCATGTTTCCTTCTGTTTTAGAGACTCTAGAAAGCAAGACCGTGCTTCTTACTCTAAAGCAGAAAGTGTTTCATGTATGAGAACTGTGCTGTGTGTTTCCCTTCAGAAATGGAGTTATATCCCACGCTCTGTGTCTTCCTAACATACAAAATTTCTTTTCAGGTAGGGGTAGTCACTTTTCATCTCAAAGGACCTGCATTGTTCACGAAGCTCACACATTTCTCTTCTTAACGGCAAGCATTGGATGTTAGAGGACCTATGGTTTGTATCAGTTTCAGGCAGAGTTCAACTAGATATGGTCCGATGTGTGGGAAACACCGTTCTTTTGCTCTGAGCACACTCACGTTTCCCTTTGTATTAGAGACTCTAGAAAGCAAGAGCGTGCCACTTGCTCTAAAGCAGGATGTGTTTCATGGATGAGAACTGTCCTGGGAGTTTCCCTTCAGAAATGGAGTTCAATCCCAGGCTCTGTGTCTTCCAAAAAGCAAGATTTCATTTCAGGTAAACACAGTCACTTTTCAGCTCAAAGGAAGCTACATTGTTCACAAAGCTCTCATGGTTCTCGCTCTTAAGTGACAAGCATGGGATGTTAGAGAACCTGTGGTTTGTATCAGTTTTAGAAGCAGAGTTGAAGTATATATGTTCCCTGTGTGTAAGAAACACCGTTCCTTTGTTCGGAGCACACTCACGTTACCTGCTCTATTAGAGATATGAGAAAGCAAGAGCGTGCTTCTTGCTCTAAAGCAGAGTGTGTTTCATGGATGAGAACTGTGCTTTGTGTTTCCCTTCAGATATGGAGTTAAATCCCAGGGTCTCTGTCTTCACTCAAGCAAGACTTCGTTTCAGGTAAACACAGTCACTTTTCAGCTCAAAGGAAGCTACATCATTCACGAAGCTCACACGTTTGTCGATCATAATTGAAAAGCATTGGATGATCAAGGACCTGTGGTTTTTATCAGTTTAAGAAGCAGAGTTGAACTAGACATGATCCGTATGTTTAGGAAACACTGTTCTTTTGTTCTGAGCACACTCATGTTTCCTTCTGTTTTAGAGACTCTAGAAAGCAAGACCGTGCTTCTTACTCTAAAGCAGAAAGTGTTTCATGTATGAGAACTGTGCTGTGTGTTTCCCTTCAGAAATGGAGTTAAATGCCATGCTCTGTGTCTTCTTACAAACAAAATTTCTTTTCAGGTAAGGGTAGTCACTTTTCTGCTCAAAGGACCTGCATCGTTCATGAAGCTCACACATTTCTCTTCTTAACGGACAAGCATTGGATGTTAGAGGACCTATGGTTTGTATCAGTTTCAGACAGAGTTGAACTAGATATGGTCCGTATGTGTGGGAAACACTGTTCTTTTGCTCTGATCACACTCACGTTTCCCTTTGTATTAGAGACTCTAGAAAGCAAGAGCGTGCTTCTTGCTCTAAAGCAGAGTGTGTTTCATGGATGAGAACTGTGCTGTGCATTTCTTTCAGAAATTCAGTTAAATCCCAAGCTCTGTTTCTACCTACAAGCAAGAAATCGTTTCAGGTAAACACAGTCACTTTACAGCTCAAATGAAGGTACATCATTCACGGAGCTCACACGTTTGTCGCTCTTAATTGAAAAGCATTGGTTGTTGGAGGACCTGTGGTTTTTATCAGTTTCAGAAGCAGAGTTGAACTAGACATGTTCCGTTTGTTTAGGAGACACTGTTCTTTTGTTCTGAGCACACTCAATTTTCCTGCAGTATTAGAGACTCTAGAAAGCAAGAGCTTGGTTCTTGCTCTAAAGCAGAGTGTTTTTCATGTATGAGACCTGTGCTGTGTGTTTCCCGTCAGAAATGGAGTTAAATCCCAGGCTCTGTGTCTTCCTACAGGCTATAATTCGTTTTATGTAAACGCAGTCACTTTTCAGCTCAAAGGACCTACAATGTTTCATGCAGCTCACATGTTTGTCGCTCTTATCTGAAAACCAGTGGACGTTCGAGGACCTGTGGTTTGTATAAGTTTCAGAAAAAGAGTTGAACTAGATATGGTCCAAATGTGTGGGAAACACAGTTCTTTTGGTCTGAGCACACTCATGTTTCCTTCTGTTTTAGAGACTCTAGAAAGCAAGACCGTGCTTCTTACTCTAAAGCAGAAAGTGTTTCATGTATGAGAACTGTGCTGTGTGTTTCCCTTCAGAAATGGAGTTATATCCCACGCTCTGTGTCTTCCTAACATACAAAATTTCTTTTCAGGTAGGGGTAGTCACTTTTCATCTCAAAGGACCTGCATTGTTCACGAAGGTCACACATTTCTCTTCTTAACGGCAAGCATTGGATGTTAGAGGACCTATGGTTTGTATCAGTTTCAGGCAGAGTTCAACTAGATATGGTCCGATGTGTGGGAAACACCGTTCTTTTGCTCTGAGCACACTCACGTTTCCCTTTGTATTAGAGACTCTAGAAAGCAAGAGCGTGCCACTTGCTCTAAAGCAGGATGTGTTTCATGGATGAGAACTGTCCTGGGAGATTCCCTTCAGAAATGGAGTTCAATCCCAGGCTCTGTGTCTTCCAAAAAGCAAGATTTCATTTCAGGTAAACACAGTCACTTTTCAGCTCAAAGGAAGCTACATTGTTCACAAAGCTCTCATGGTTCTCGCTCTTAAGTGACAAGCATGGGATGTTAGAGAACCTGTGGTTTGTATCAGTTTTAGAAGCAGAGTTGAAGTATATATGTTCCCTGTGTGTAAGAAACACCGTTCCTTTGTTCGGAGCACACTCACGTTACCTGCTCTATTAGAGACATGAGAAAGCAAGAGCGTGCTTCTTGCTCTAAAGCAGAGTGTGTTTCATGGATGAGAACTGTGCTTTGTGTTTCCCTTCAGATATGGAGTTAAATCCCAGGGTCTCTGTCTTCACTCAAGCAAGACTTCGTTTCAGGTAAACACAGTCACTTTTCAGCTCAAAGGAAGCTATATCATTCACGAAGCTCACACGTTTGTCGATCATAATTGAAAAGCATTGGATGTTCAAGGACCTGTGGTTTTTATCAGTTTAAGAAGCAGAGTTGAACTAGACATGATCCGTATGTTTAGGAAACACTGTTCTTTTGTTCTGAGCACACTCATGTTTCCTTCTGTTTTAGAGACTCTAGAAAGCAAGACCGTGCTTCTTACTCTAAAGCAGAAAGTGTTTCATGTATGAGTACTGTGCTGTGTGTTTCCCTTCAGAAATGGAGTTAAATGCCATGCTCTGTGTCTTCTTACAAACAAAATTTCTTTTCAGGTAAGGGTAGTCACTTTTCTGCTCAAAGGACCTGCATCGTTCATGAAGCTCACACATTTCTCTTCTTAACGGACAAGCATTGGATGTTAGAGGACCTATGGTTTGTATCAGTTTCAGACAGAGTGGAACTAGATATGGCCCGTATGTGTGGGAAACACTGTTCTTTTGCTCTGATCACACTCACGTTTCCCTTTGTATTAGAGACTCTAGAAAGCAAGAGCGTGCTTCTTGCTCTAAAGCAGAGTGTGTTTCATGGATGAGAACTGTGCTGTGCATTTCCTTCAGAAATTCAGTTAAATCCCAAGCTCTGTGTCTTCCTACAAGCAAGAAATCGTTTCAGGTAAACACAGTCACTTACAGCTCAAATGAAGCTACATCATTTTCGGAGCTCACACGTTTGTCGCTCTTAATTGAAAAGCATTGGATGTTCGAGGACCTGTGGTTTTTATCAGTTTCAGAAGCAGAGTTGAACTAGACATATTCTGTTTGTTTAGGAAACACGGTACTTTTGTTCTGAGCACATTCACTTTTCATGCAGTATTAGAGACTCTAGAAAGCAAGAGCTTGGTTCTTGCTCTAAAGCAGAGTGTTTTTCATGGATGAGAACTGTGCTGTGTGTTTCCCGTCAGAAATGGAGTCAATCCCAGGCTCTGTGTCTTCCTACAAGCAAGATTTCATTTCAGGTAAACACAGTCACTTTTCAGCTCAAAGGAAGCTACATTGTTCACAAAGCTCACATGGTTCTTGCTCTTAAGTGACAAGCATGGGATGTTAGAGAACCTGTGGTTTGTATCAGTTTTAGAAGCAGAGTTGAAGTATATATGTTCCCTATGTGTAAGAAACACCGTTCCTTTGTTTGGAGCACACTCACGTTTTCTGCTGTATTATAGACATGAGAAAGCAAGAGCGTGCTTCTTGCTCTAAAGCAGAGTGTGTTTCATGGATGAGAACTGTGCTGTGCATTTCCTTCAGAAATTGAGTTAAATCCCAAGCTCTGTGTCTACCTACAAGCAAGAAATCGTTTCAGGTAAACACAGTCACTTTACAGCTCAAATGAAGCTACATCATTCACGGAGCTCACACGTTTGTCGCTCTTAATTGAAAAGCATTGGTTGTTCGAGGACCTGTGGTTTTTATCAGTTTCAGAAGCAGAGTTGAACTAGCCATGTTCCGTTTGTTTAGGAAACACTGTTCTTTTGTTCTGAGCACACTCACTTGTCCTGCGGTATTAGAGACTCTAGAAAGCAAGAGCTTGGTTATTGCTCTAAAGCAGAGTGTTTTTCATGTATGAGAACTGTGCTGTGTGTTTCCCGTCAGAAATGGAGTTAAATCCCAGGCTCTCTGTCTTCCTACAGGCAATAATTCGTTTCATGTAAACGCAGTCACTTTTCAGCTCAAAGGACCTACATCATTTCATGCAGCTCACACGTTTGTCGCTCTTAACTGAAAACCAGTGGACGTTAGAGGACCTGTGGTTTGTATAAGTTTCAGAAAAAGAGTTGAAATAGATATGGTCCAAATGTGTGGGAAACACAGTTCTTTTGGTCTGAACACACTCATGTTTCCCTCTGTTTTAGAGACTCTAGAAAGCAAGACAGTGCTTCTTACTCTAAAGCAGAAAGTGATTCATGTATGAGAACTGTGCTGTGTGTTTCCCTTCAGAAATGGAGTTATATCGCACGCTCTGTGTCTTCCTACAAATAAAATTTCTTCTTAGGTAGGGGTAGTCAATTTTCAGCTCAAAGGACCTGCATCGTTCATGAAGCTCACACATATATCTTCTTAACGGACAAGCATTGGATGTTAGAGGACCTATGGTTTATATCAGTTTCAGACAGAGTTGAACTAGATATGGTCCGTATGTGTGGGAAACTCTGTTCTTTTGCTCTGATCACACTCACGGTTCCCTTTGTATTAGAGAATCTAGAAAGCAAGAGCGTGCTTCTTGCTCTAAAGCAGAGTGTGTTTCATGGATGAGAACTGTGCTGTGCATTTCCTTCAGAAATTGAGTTAAATCCCAAGCTCTGTGTATACCTACAAGCAAGAAATCGTTTCAGGTAAACACAGTCACTTTACAGCTCAAATGAAGCTTATACATTCACAGAGCTCACACGTTTGTCGCTCTTATCTGAAAACCAGTGGACGTTCGAGGACCTGTGGTTTGTATAAGTTTCAGAAAAAGAGTTGAACTAGATATGGTCCAAATGTGTGGGAAACACAGTTCTTTTGGTCTGAGCACACTCATGTTTCCTTCTGTTTTAGAGACTCTAGAAAGCAAGACCGTGCTTCTTACTCTAAAGCAGAAAGTGTTTCATGTATGAGAACTGTGCTGTGTGTTTCCCTTCAGAAATGGAGTTATATCCCACGCTCTGTGTCTTCCTAACATACAAAATTTCTTTTCAGGTAGGGGTAGTCACTTTTCATCTCAAAGGACCTGCATTGTTCACGAAGGTCACACATTTCTCTTCTTAACGGCAAGCATTGGATGTTAGAGGACCTATGGTTTGTATCAGTTTCAGGCAGAGTTCAACTAGATATGGTCCGATGTGTGGGAAACACCGTTCTTTTGCTCTGAGCACACTCACGTTTCCCTTTGTATTAGAGACTCTAGAAAGCAAGAGCGTGCCACTTGCTCTAAAGCAGGATGTGTTTCATGGATGAGAACTGTCCTGGGAGATTCCCTTCAGAAATGGAGTTCAATCCCAGGCTCTGTGTCTTCCAAAAAGCAAGATTTCATTTCAGGTAAACACAGTCACTTTTCAGCTCAAAGGAAGCTACATTGTTCACAAAGCTCTCATGGTTCTCGCTCTTAAGTGACAAGCATGGGATGTTAGAGAACCTGTGGTTTGTATCAGTTTTAGAAGCAGAGTTGAAGTATATATGTTCCCTGTGTGTAAGAAACACCGTTCCTTTGTTCGGAGCACACTCACGTTACCTGCTCTATTAGAGACATGAGAAAGCAAGAGCGTGCTTCTTGCTCTAAAGCAGAGTGTGTTTCATGGATGAGAACTGTGCTTTGTGTTTCCCTTCAGATATGGAGTTAAATCCCAGGGTCTCTGTCTTCACTCAAGCAAGACTTCGTTTCAGGTAAACACAGTCACTTTTCAGCTCAAAGGAAGCTACATCATTCACGAAGCTCACACGTTTGTCGATCATAATTGAAAAGCATGGGATGTTAAAGGACCTGTGGTTTTTATCAGTTTAAGAAGCAGAGTTGAACTAGACATGATCCGTATGTTTAGGAAACACTGTTCTTTTGTTCTGAGCACACTCATGTTTCCTTCTGTTTTAGAGACTCTAGAAAGCAAGACCGTGCTTCTTACTCTAAAGCAGAAAGTGTTTCATGTATGAGTACTGTGCTGTGTGTTTCCCTTCAGAAATGGAGTTAAATGCCATGCTCTGTGTCTTCTTACAAACAAAATTTCTTTTCAGGTAAGGGTAGTCACTTTTCTGCTCAAAGGACCTGCATCGTTCATGAAGCTCACACATTTCTCTTCTTAACGGACAAGCATTGGATGTTAGAGGACCTATGGTTTGTATCAGTTTCAGACAGAGTGGGACTAGATATGGCCCGTATGTGTGGGAAACACTGTTCTTTTGCTCTGATCACACTCACGTTTCCCTTTGTATTAGAGACTCTAGAAAGCAAGAGCGTGCTTCTTGCTCTAAAGCAGAGTGTGTTTCATGGATGAGAACTGTGCTGTGCATTTCCTTCAGAAATTCAGTTAAATCCCAAGCTCTGTGTCTTCCTACAAGCAAGAAATCGTTTCAGGTAAACACAGTCACTTACAGCTCAAATGAAGCTACATCATTTTCGGAGCTCACACGTTTGTCGCTCTTAATTGAAAAGCATTGGATGTTCGAGGACCTGTGGTTTTTATCAGTTTCAGAAGCAGAGTTGAACTAGACATATTCTGTTTGTTTAGGAAACACGGTACTTTTGTTCTGAGCACATTCACTTTTCATGCAGTATTAGAGACTCTAGAAAGCAAGAGCTTGGTTCTTGCTCTAAAGCAGAGTGTTTTTCATGGATGAGAACTGTGCTGTGTGTTTCCCGTCAGAAATGGAGTCAATCCCAGGCTCTGTGTCTTCCTACAAGCAAGATTTCATTTCAGGTAAACACAGTCACTTTTCAGCTCAAAGGAAGCTACATTGTTCACAAAGCTCACATGGTTCTTGCTCTTAAGTGACAAGCATGGGATGTTAGAGAACCTGTGGTTTGTATCAGTTTTAGAAGCAGAGTTGAAGTATATATGTTCCCTATGTGTAAGAAACACCGTTCCTTTGTTTGGAGCACACTCACGTTTTCTGCTGTATTATAGACATGAGAAAGCAAGAGCGTGCTTCTTGCTCTAAAGCAGAGTGTGTTTCATGGATGAGAACTGTGCTGTGCATTTCCTTCAGAAATTGAGTTAAATCCCAAGCTCTGTGTCTACCTACAAGCAAGAAATCGTTTCAGGTAAACACAGTCACTTTACAGCTCAAATGAAGCTACATCATTCACGGAGCTCACACGT
The DNA here is from genome assembly GCA_949786385.1 of Onychomys leucogaster. Taxonomy (NCBI): domain Eukaryota; kingdom Metazoa; phylum Chordata; class Mammalia; order Rodentia; family Cricetidae; genus Onychomys; species Onychomys leucogaster. Next base: position 868,873 of record CATKUP010000061.1, read on the forward strand.
TTGTCGCTCTTAATTGAAAAGCATTGGTTGTTCGAGGACCTGTGGTTTTTATCAGTTTCAGAAGCAGAGTTGAACTAGCCATGTTCCGTTTGTTTAGGAAACACTGTTCTTTTGTTCTGAGCACACTCACTTGTCCTGCGGTATTAGAGACTCTAGAAAGCAAGAGCTCGGTTATTGCTCTAAAGCAGAGTGTTTTTCATGTATGAGAACTGTGCTGTGTGTTTCCCGTCAGAAATGGAGTTAAATCCCAGGCTCTCTGTCTTCCTACAGGCAATAATTCGTTTCATGTAAACGCAGTCACTTTTCAGCTCAAAGGACCTACATCATTTCATGCAGCTCACACGTTTGTCGCTCTTAACTGAAAACCAGTGGACGTTAGAGGACCTGTGGTTTGTATAAGTTTCAGAAAAAGAGTTGAAATAGATATGGTCCAAATGTGTGGGAAACACAGTTCTTTTGGTCTGAACACACTCATGTTTCCCTCTGTTTTAGAGACTCTAGAAAGCAAGACAGTGCTTCTTACTCTAAAGCAGAAAGTGATTCATGTATGAGAACTGTGCTGTGTGTTTCCCTTCAGAAATGGAGTTATATCGCACGCTCTGTGTCTTCCTACAAATAAAATTTCTTCTTAGGTAGGGGTAGTCAATTTTCAGCTCAAAGGACCTGCATCGTTCATGAAGCTCACACATATATCTTCTTAACGGACAAGCATTGGATGTTAGAGGACCTATGGTTTATATCAGTTTCAGACAGAGTTGAACTAGATATGGTCCGTATGTGTGGGAAACTCTGTTCTTTTGCTCTGATCACACTCACGGTTCCCTTTGTATTAGAGAATCTAGAAAGCAAGAGCGTGCTTCTTGCTCTAAAGCAGAGTGTGTTTCATGGATGAGAACTGTGCTGTGCATTTCCTTCAGAAATTGAGTTAAATCCCAAGCTCTGTGTATACCTACAAGCAAGAAATCGTTTCAGGTAAACACAGTCACTTTACAGCTCAAATGAAGCTTATACATTCACAGAGCTCACACGTTTGTCGCTCTTAACTGAAAACCAGTAGAGGTGAGAGGACCTGTGGTTTTTATCAGTTTCAGAAAAAGAGTTGAACTTGATATGGTCCAAATGTGTGGGAAACACAGTTCTTTTGGTCTGAGCACACTCATGTTTCCTTCTGTTTTAGAGACTCTAGAAAGCAAGACCGTGCTTCTTACTCTAAAGCAGAAAGTGTTTCATGTATGAGAACTGTGCTGTGTGTTTCCCTTCAGAAATGGAGTTAAATGCCATGCTCTGTGTCTTCTTACAAACAAAATTTCTTTTCAGGTAAGGGTAGTCACTTTTCTGCTCAAAGGACCTGCATCGTTCATGAAGCTCACACATTTCTCTTCTTAACGGACAAGCATTGGATGTTAGAGGACCTATGGTTTGTATCAGTTTCAGACAGAGTGGAACTAGATATGGCCCGTATGTGTGGGAAACACTGTTCTTTTGCTCTGATCACACTCACGTTTCCCTTTGTATTAGAGACTCTAGAAAGCAAGAGCGTTCTTCTTGCTCTAAAGCAGAGTGTGTTTCAGGGATGAGAACTGTGCTGTGCATTTCCTTCAGAAATTCAGTTAAATCCCAAGCTCTGTGTATACCTACAAGCAAGAAATCGTTTCAGGTAAACACAGTCACTTTACAGCTCAAATGAAGCTTATACATTCACAGAGCTCACACGTTTGTCGCTCTTAACTGAAAACCATTAGAGGTTAGAGGACCTGTGGTTTTTATCAGTTTAAGAAAAAGAGTTGAACTTGATATGGTCCAAATGTGTGGGAAACACAGTTCTTTTGGTCTGAGCACACTCATGTTTCCTTCTGTTTTAGAGACTCTAGAATGCAAGACCGTGCTTCTTACTCTAAAGCAGAAAGTGTTTCATGTATGAGAACTGTGCTGTGTGTTTCCCTTCAGAAATGGAGTTAAATGCCATGCTCTGTGTCTTCTTACAAACAAAATTTCTTTTCTGGTAAGGGTAGTCACTTTTCTGCTCAAAGGACCTGCATCATTCATGAAGCTCACACATTTCTCTTCTTAACGGACAAGTATTGGATGTTAGAGGACCTATGGTTTGTATCAGTTTCAGACAGAGTGGAACTAGATATGGCCCGTATGTGTGGGAAACACTGTTCTTTTGCTCTGATCACACTCACGTTTCCCTTTGTATTAGAGACTCTAGAAAGCAAGAGCATTCTTCTTGCTCTAAAGCAGAGTGTGTTTCATGGATGAGAACTGTGCTGTGCATTTCCTTCAGAAATTCAGTTAAATCCCAAGCTCTGTGTCTTCCTACAAGCAAGAAATCGTTTCAGGTAAACACAGTCACTTACAGCTCAAATGAAGCTACATCATTTTCGGAGCACACACGTTTGTCGCTCTTAATTGAAAAGCATTGGATGTTCGAGGACCTGTGGTTTTTATCAGTTTCAGAAGCAGAGTTGAACTAGACATGTTCTGTTTGTTTAGGAAACACGGTACTTTTGTTCTGAGCACATTCACTTTTCATGCAGTATTAGAGACTCTAGAAAGCAAGAGCTTGGTTCTTGCTCTAAAGCAGAGTGTTTTTCATGGATGAGAACTGTGCTGTGTGTTTCCCGTCAGAAATGGAGTCAATCCCAGGCTCTGTGTCTTCCTACAAGCAAGATTTCATTTCAGGTAAACACAGTCACTTTTCAGCTCAAAGGAAGCTACATTGTTCACAAAGCTCACATGGTTCTTGCTCTTAAGTGACAAGCATGGGATTGTAGAGAACCTGTGGTTTGTATCAGTTTTAGAAGCAGAGTTGAAGTATATATGTTCCCTATGTGTAAGAAACACCGTTCCTTTGTTTGGAGCACACTCACGTTTTCTGCTGTATTATAGACATGAGAAAGCAAGAGCGTGCTTCTTGCTCTAAAGCAGAGTGTGTTTCATGGATGAGAACTGTGCTGTGTGTTTCCCTTCAGAAATGGAGTTAAATCCCAGGGTCTGTGTCTTCCTACAGGCAAGAATTCACTTCATGTAAACACAGTCACTTTTCAGCTCAAAGTAAACTACATCATTCACGGAGCTCACACGTGTGTCGCTCTTAATTGAAAAGCATTGGATGTTCGAGGACCTGTGTTTTTATCAGTTTCAGAAGCAGAGTTGAACTAGATATGGTCCGAATGTGTAGGAAACACAGTTCTTTTGGTTTGAGCACACTCATGTTTCCTTCTGTTTTAGAGAATCTAGAAAGCAAGACTGTGCTTCTTACTCTAAAGCAGAAAGTGTTTCATGTTTGAGAACTGTGCTGTGTGTTTCCCTTCAGAAATGGAGTTATATCCCACACTCTGTGTCTTCCTACAAACAAAATTTCTTTTTAGGTAAGGGTACTCACTTTTCAGCTCAAAGGACCTGCATCGTTCATGAAGCTCACACATTTCTCTTCTTAACGGACAAGCATTGGATGTTAGAGGACCTATGGTTTGTATCAGTTTCAGACATAGTTGAACTAGATATGGTCCGTATGTGTGGGAAACACTGTTCTTTTGCTCTGATCACACCCACGTTTCCCTTTGTATTAGAGACTCTAGAAAGCAAGAGTGTGCTTCTTGCTCTAAAGCAGAGTGTGTTTCATGGATGAGAACTGTGCTGTGCATTTCCTTCAGAAATTGAGTTAAATCCCAAGCTCTGTGTCTACCTACAAGCAAGAAATCGTTTCAGGTAAACACAGTCACTTTACAGCTCAAATGAAGCTACATCATTCACGGAGCTCACACGTTTGTCGCTCTTAATTGAAAAGCATTGGTTGTTCGAGGACCTGTGGTTTTTATCAGTTTCAGAAGCAGAGTTGAACTAGACATGTTCCGTTTGTTTAGGAAACACTGTTCTTTTGTTCTGAGCACACTCACTTGTCCTGCAGTATTAGAGACTCTAAAAAGCAAGAGCTTGGTTCTTGCTCTAAAGCAGAGTGTTTTTCATGTATGAGAACTGTGCTGTGCATTTCCTTCCGAAATTCAGTTAAATCCCAAGCTCTGTGTCTTCCTACAAGCAAGAAATCTTTTCAGGTAAACACAGTCACTTTACAGCTCAAATGAAGCTACATCATTTTCGGAGCACACACGTTTGTCGCTCTTAATTGAAAAGCATTGGATGTTCGAGGACCTGTGGTATTTATCAATTTCAGAAGCAGAGTTGAACTAGACATGTTCTGTTTGTTTACGAAACAGTGTACTTTTGTTCTGAGCACATTCACTTTTCATGCATTATTAGAGAATCTAGAAAGCAAGAGCGTTCTACTTGCCATAAAGCAGAATGTGTTTCATGGATGAGAACTGTCCTGGGAGTTTCCCTTCAGAAATGGAGTTCAATCCCAGGCTCTGTGTCTTCCTACAAGCAAATTTTCATTTCAGGTAAACACAGTCACGTTTCAGCTCATAGGAAGCAACATTGTTCACAAAGCTCACATGGTCCTCGCTCTTAAGTGACAAGCATGGGATGTTAGAGAACCTGTGGTTTGTATCAGTTTTAGAAGCAGAGTTGAAGTATATATGTTCCCTATGTGTAAGAAACACCGTTCCTTTGTTTGGAGCACACTCACGTTTCCTGCTGTATTAGAGACATGATAAAGCAAGAGCATGCTTCTTGCTCAGCAGAGTGTGTTTCATGGATGAGAACTGTGCTTTGTGTTTCCCTTCAGAAATGGAGTTAAATCCCAGGGTCTGTGTCTTCCTACAGGCAAGAAATCGTTTCAGGTAAACACAGTCACTTTACAGCTCAAATGAAGCTACATCATTCACGGAGCTCACACGTTTGTCGCTCTTAATTGAAAAGCATTGGATGTTCGAGGACCTGTGTTTTTATCAGTTTCAGAAGCAGAGTTGAACTAGATATGGTCCGAATGTGTGGGAAACACAGTTCTTTTGGTCTGAGCACACTCATGTTTCCTTCTGTTTTAGAGAATCTAGAAAGCAAGACTGTGCTTCTTACTCTAAAGCAGAAAGTGTTTCATGTTTGAGAACTGTGCTGTGTGTTTCCCTTCAGAAATGGAGTTATATCGCACGCTCTGTGTCTTCCTACAAATAAAATTTCTTCTTAGGTAGGGGTAGTCACTTTTCAGCTCAAAGGACCTGCATCATTCATGAAGCTCACACATATATCTTCTTAACGGACAAGCATTGGATGTTAGAGGACCTATGGTTTATATCAGTTTCAGACAGAGTTGAACTAGATATGGTCCGTATGTGTGGGAAACTCTGTTCTTTTGCTCTGATCACACTCACGGTTCCCTTTGTATTAGAGAATCTAGAAAGCAAGAGCGTGCTTCTTGCTCTAAAGCAGAGTGTGTTTCATGGATGAGAACTGTGCTGTGCATTTCCTTCAGAAATTGAGTTAAATCCCAAGCTCTGTGTATACCTACAAGCAAGAAATCGTTTCAGGTAAACACAGTCACTTTACAGCTCAAATGAAGCTTATACATTCACAGAGCTCACACATTTGTCGCTCTTAACTGAAAACCAGTAGAGGTGAGAGGACCTGTGGTTTTTATCAGTTTCAGAAAAAGAGTTGAACTTGATATGGTCCAAATGTGTGGGAAACACAGTTCTTTTGGTCTGAGCACACTCATGTTTCCTTCTGTTTTAGAGACTCTAGAAAGCAAGACCGTGCTTCTTACTCTAAAGCAGAAAGTGTTTCATGTATGAGAACTGTGCTGTGTGTTTCCCTTCAGAAATGGAGTTAAATGCCATGCTCTGTGTCTTCTTACAAACAAAATTTCTTTTCAGGTAAGGGTAGTCACTTTTCTGCTCAAAGGACCTGCATCGTTCATGAAGCTCACACATTTCTCTTCTTAACGGACAAGCATTGGATGTTAGAGGACCTATGGTTTGTATCAGTTTCAGACAGAGTGGAACTAGATATGGCCCGTATGTGTGGGAAACACTGTTCTTTTGCTCTGATCACACTCATGTTTCCCTTTGTATTAGAGACTCTAGAAAGCAAGAGCATTCTTCTTGCTCTAAAGCAGAGTGTGTTTCATGGATGAGAACTGTGCTGTGCATTTCCTTCAGAAATTCAGTTAAATCCCAAGCTCTGTGTCTTCCTACAAGCAAGAAATCGTTTCAGGTAAACACAGTCACTTACAGCTCAAATGAAGCTACATCATTTTCGGAGCACACACGTTTGTCGCTCTTAATTGAAAAGCATTGGATGTTCGAGGACCTGTGGTTTTTATCAGTTTCAGAAGCAGAGTTGAACTAGACATGTTCTGTTTGTTTAGGAAACACGGTACTTTTGTTCTGAGCACATTCACTTTTCATGCAGTATTAGAGACTCTAGAAAGCAAGAGCTTGGTTCTTGATCTAAAGCAGAGTGTTTTTCATGGATGAGAACTGTGCTGTGTGTTTCCCGTCAGAAATGGAGTCAATCCCAGGCTCTGTGTCTTCCTACAAGCAAGATTTCATTTCAGGTAAACACAGTCACTTTTCAGCTCAAAGGAAGCTACATTGTTCACAAAGCTCACATGGTTCTTGCTCTTAAGTGACAAGCATGGGATGTTAGAGAACCTGTGGTTTGTATCAGTTTTAGAAGCAGAGTTGAAGTATATATGTTCCCTATGTGTAAGAAACACCGTTCCTTTGTTTGGAGCACACTCACGTTTTCTGCTGTATTATAGACATGAGAAAGCAAGAGCGTGCTTCTTGCTCTAAAGCAGAGTGTGTTTCATGGATGAGAACTGTGCTGTGCATTTCCTTCAGAAATTGAGTTAAATCCCAAGCTCTGTGTCTACCTACAAGCAAGAAATCGTTTCAGGTAAACACAGTCACTTTACAGCTCAAATGAAGCTACATCATTCACGGAGCTCACACGTTTGTCGCTCTTAATTGAAAAGCATTGGTTGTTCGAGGACCTGTGGTTTTTATCAGTTTCAGAAGCAGAGTTGAACTAGACATGTTCCGTTTGTTTAGGACACACTGTTCTTTTGTTCTGAGCACACTCACTTGTCCTGCAGTATTAGAGACTCTAAAAAGCAAGATCTTGGTTCTTGCTCTAAAGCAGAGTGTTTTTCATGGATGAGAACTGTGCTGTGTGTTTCCCGTCAGAAATGGAGTCAATCCCAGGCTCTGTGTCTTCCTACAAGCAAGATTTCATTTCAGGTAAACACAGTCACTTTTCAGCTCAAAGGAAGCTACATTGTTCACAAAGCTCACATGGTTCTTGCTCTTAAGTGACAAGCATGGGATGTTAGAGAACCTGTGGTTTGTATCAGTTTTAGAAGCAGAGTTGAAGTATATATGTTCCCTATGTGTAAGAAACACCGTTCCTTTGTTTGGAGCACACTCACGTTTTCTGCTGTATTATAGACATGAGAAAGCAAGAGCGTGCTTCTTGCTCTAAAGCAGAGTGTGTTTCATGGATGAGAACTGTGCTGTGTGTTTCCCTTCAGAAATGGAGTTAAATCCCAGGGTCTGTGTCTTCCTACAGGCAAGAATTCACTTCATGTAAACACAGTCACTTTTCAGCTCAAAGGAAACTACATCATTCACGGAGCTCACACGTGTGTCGCTCTTAATTGAAAAGCATTGGATGTTCGAGGACCTGTGTTTTTATCAGTTTCAGAAGCAGAGTTGAACTAGATATGGTCCGAATGTGTAGGAAACACAGTTCTTTTGGTTTGAGCACACTCATGTTTCTTTCTGTTTTAGAGAATCTAGAAAGCAAGACTGTGCTTCTTACTCTAAAGCAGAAAGTGTTTCATGTTTGAGAACTGTGCTGTGTGTTTCCCTTCAGAAATGGAGTTATATCCCACACTCTGTGTCTTCCTACAAACAAAATTTCTTTTTAGGTAAGGGTACTCACTTTTCAGCTCAAAGGACCTGCATCGTTCATGAAGCTCACACATTTCTCTTCTTAACGGACAAGCATTGGATGTTAGACTACCTATGGTTTGTATCAGTTTCAGACATAGTTGAACTAGATATGGTCCGTATGTGTGGGAAACACTGTTCTTTTGCTCTGATCACACCCAAGTTTCCCTTTGTATTAGAGACTCTAGAAAGCAAGAGTGTGCTTCTTGCTCTAAAGCAGAGTGTGTTTCATGGATGAGAACTGTGCTGTGCATTTCCTTCAGAAATTGAGTTAAATCCCAAGCTCTGTGTCTACCTACAAGCAAGAAATCGTTTCAGGTAAACACAGTCACTTTACAGCTCAAATGAAGCTACATCATTCACGGAGCTCACACGTTTGTCGCTCTTAATTGAAAAGCATTGGTTGTTCGAGGACCTGTGGTTTTTATCAGTTTCAGAAGCAGAGTTGAACTAGACATGTTCCGTTTGTTTAGGAAACACTGTTCTTTTGTTCTGAGCACACTCACTTGTCCTGCAGTATTAGAGACTCTAAAAAGCAAGAGCTTGGTTCTTGCTCTAAAGCAGAGTGTTTTTCATGCATGAGAACTGTGCTGTGCATTTCCTTCCGAAATTCAGTTAAATCCCAAGCTCTGTGTCTTCCTACAAGCAAGAAATCTTTTCAGGTAAACACAGTCACTTTACAGCTCAAATGAAGCTACATCATTTTCGGAGCACACACGTTTGTCGCTCTTAATTGAAAAGCATTGGATGTTCGAGGACCTGTGGTATTTATCAGTTTCAGAAGCAGAGTTGAACTAGACATGTTCTGTTTGTTTACGAAACACTGTACTTTTGTTCTGAGCACATTCACTTTTCATGAATTATTAGAGAATCTAGAAAGCAAGAGCGTTCTACTTGCCATAAAGCAGAATGTGTTTCATGGATGAGAACTGTCCTGGGAGTTTCCCTTCAGAAATGGAGTTCAATCCCAGGCTCTGTGTCTTCCTACAAGCAAATTTTCATTTCAGGTAAACACAGTCACGTTTCAGCTCATAGGAAGCAACATTGTTCACAAAGCTCACATGGTCCTCGCTCTTAAGTGACAAGCATGGGATTGTAGAGAACCTGTGGTTTGTATCAGTTTTAGAAGCAGAGTTGAAGTATATATGTTCCCTATGTGTAAGAAACACCGTTCCTTTGTTTGGAGCACACTCACGTTTTCTGCTGTATTATAGACATGAGAAAGCAAGAGCGTGCTTCTTGCTCTAAAGCAGAGTGTGTTTCATGGATGAGAACTGTGCTGTGTGTTTCCCTTCAGAAATGGAGTTAAATCCCAGGGTCTGTGTCTTCCTACAGGCAAGAATTCACTTCATGTAAACACAGTCACTTTTCAGCTCAAAGGAAACTACATCATTCACGGAGCTCACACGTGTGTCGCTCTTAATTGAAAAGCATTGGATGTTCGAGGACCTGTGTTTTTATCAGTTTCAGAAGCAGAGTTGAACTAGATATGGTCCGAATGTGTAGGAAACACAGTTCTTTTGGTTTGAGCACACTCATGTTTCCTTCTGTTTTAGAGAATCTAGAAAGCAAGACTGTGCTTCTTACTCTAAAGCAGAAAGTGTTTCATGTTTGAGAACTGTGCTGTGTGTTTCCCTTCAGAAATGGAGTTATATCCCACACTCTGTGTCTTCCTACAAACAAAATTTCTTTTTAGGTAAGGGTACTCACTTTTCAGCTCAAAGGACCTGCATCGTTCATGAAGCTCACACATTTCTCTTCTTAACGGACAAGCATTGGATGTTAGAGGACCTATGGTTTGTATCAGTTTCAGACATAGTTGAACTAGATATGGTCCGTATGTGTGGGAAACACTGTTCTTTTGCTCTGATCACACCCACGTTTCCCTTTGTATTAGAGACTCTAGAAAGCAAGAGTGTGCTTCTTGCTCTAAAGCAGAGTGTGTTTCATGGATGAGAACTGTGCTGTGCATTTCCTTCAGAAATTGAGTTAAATCCCAAGCTCTGTGTCTACCTACAAGCAAGAAATCGTTTCAGGTAAACACAGTCACTTTACAGCTCAAATGAAGCTACATCATTCACGGAGCTCACACGTTTGTCGCTCTTAATTGAAAAGCATTGGTTGTTCGAGGACCTGTGGTTTTTATCAGTTTCAGAAGCAGAGTTGAACTAGACATGTTCCGTTTGTTTAGGAAACACTGTTCTTTTGTTCTGAGCACACTCACTTGTCCTGCAGTATTAGAGACTCTAAAAAGCAAGAGCTTGGTTCTTGCTCTAAAGCAGAGTGTTTTTCATGTATGAGAACTGTGCTGTGCATTTCCTTCCGAAATTCAGTTAAATCCCAAGCTCTGTGTCTTCCTACAAGCAAGAAATCTTTTCAGGTAAACACAGTCACTTTACAGCTCAAATGAAGCTACATCATTTTCGGAGCACACACGTTTGTCGCTCTTAATTGAAAAGCATTGGATGTTCGAGGACCTGTGGTATTTATCAATTTCAGAAGCAGAGTTGAACTAGACATGTTCTGTTTGTTTACGAAACAGTGTACTTTTGTTCTGAGCACATTCACTTTTCATGCATTATTAGAGAATCTAGAAAGCAAGAGCGTTCTACTTGCCATAAAGCAGAATGTGTTTCATGGATGAGAACTGTCCTGGGAGTTTCCCTTCAGAAATGGAGTTCAATCCCAGGCTCTGTGTCTTCCTACAAGCAAATTTTCATTTCAGGTAAACACAGTCACGTTTCAGCTCATAGGAAGCAACATTGTTCACAAAGCTCACATGGTCCTCGCTCTTAAGTGACAAGCATGGGATGTTAGAGAACCTGTGGTTTGTATCAGTTTTAGAAGCAGAGTTGAAGTATATATGTTCCCTATGTGTAAGAAACACCGTTCCTTTGTTTGGAGCACACTCACGTTTCCTGCTGTATTAGAGACATGATAAAGCAAGAGCATGCTTCTTGCTCAGCAGAGTGTGTTTCATGGATGAGAACTGTGCTTTGTGTTTCCCTTCAGAAATGGAGTTAAATCCCAGGGTCTGTGTCTTCCTACAGGCAAGAAATCGTTTCAGGTAAACACAGTCACTTTACAGCTCAAATGAAGCTACATCATTCACGGAGCTCACACGTTTGTCGCTCTTAATTGAAAAGCATTGGATGTTCGAGGACCTGTGTTTTTATCAGTTTCAGAAGCAGAGTTGAACTAGATATGGTCCGAATGTGTGGGAAACACAGTTCTTTTGGTCTGAGCACACTCATGTTTCCTTCTGTTTTAGAGAATCTAGAAAGCAAGACTGTGCTTCTTACTCTAAAGCAGAAAGTGTTTCATGTTTGAGAACTGTGCTGTGTGTTTCCCTTCAGAAATGGAGTTATATCGCACGCTCTGTGTCTTCCTACAAATAAAATTTCTTCTTAGGTAGGGGTAGTCACTTTTCAGCTCAAAGGACCTGCATCATTCATGAAGCTCACACATATATCTTCTTAACGGACAAGCATTGGATGTTAGAGGACCTATGGTTTATATCAGTTTCAGACAGAGTTGAACTAGATATGGTCCGTATGTGTGGGAAACTCTGTTCTTTTGCTCTGATCACACTCACGGTTCCCTTTGTATTAGAGAATCTAGAAAGCAAGAGCGTGCTTCTTGCTCTAAAGCAGAGTGTGTTTCATGGATGAGAACTGTGCTGTGCATTTCCTTCAGAAATTGAGTTAAATCCCAAGCTCTGTGTATACCTACAAGCAAGAAATCGTTTCAGGTAAACACAGTCACTTTACAGCTCAAATGAAGCTTATACATTCACAGAGCTCACACATTTGTCGCTCTTAACTGAAAACCAGTAGAGGTGAGAGGACCTGTGGTTTTTATCAGTTTCAGAAAAAGAGTTGAACTTGATATGGTCCAAATGTGTGGGAAACACAGTTCTTTTGGTCTGAGCACACTCATGTTTCCTTCTGTTTTAGAGACTCTAGAAAGCAAGACCGTGCTTCTTACTCTAAAGCAGAAAGTGTTTCATGTATGAGAACTGTGCTGTGTGTTTCCCTTCAGAAATGGAGTTAAATGCCATGCTCTGTGTCTTCTTACAAACAAAATTTCTTTTCAGGTAAGGGTAGTCACTTTTCTGCTCAAAGGACCTGCATCGTTCATGAAGCTCACACATTTCTCTTCTTAACGGACAAGCATTGGATGTTAGAGGACCTATGGTTTGTATCAGTTTCAGACAGAGTGGAACTAGATATGGCCCGTATGTGTGGGAAACACTGTTCTTTTGCTCTGATCACACTCATGTTTCCCTTTGTATTAGAGACTCTAGAAAGCAAGAGCATTCTTCTTGCTCTAAAGCAGAGTGTGTTTCATGGATGAGAACTGTGCTGTGCATTTCCTTCAGAAATTCAGTTAAATCCCAAGCTCTGTGTCTTCCTACAAGCAAGAAATCGTTTCAGGTAAACACAGTCACTTACAGCTCAAATGAAGCTACATCATTTTCGGAGCACACACGTTTGTCGCTCTTAATTGAAAAGCATTGGATGTTCGAGGACCTGTGGTTTTTATCAGTTTCAGAAGCAGAGTTGAACTAGACATGTTCTGTTTGTTTAGGAAACACGGTACTTTTGTTCTGAGCACATTCACTTTTCATGCAGTATTAGAGACTCTAGAAAGCAAGAGCTTGGTTCTTGCTCTAAAGCAGAGTGTTTTTCATGGATGAGAACTGTGCTGTGTGTTTCCCGTCAGAAATGGAGTCAATCCCAGGCTCTGTGTCTTCCTACAAGCAAGATTTCATTTCAGGTAAACACAGTCACTTTTCAGCTCAAAGGAAGCTACATTGTTCACAAAGCTCACATGGTTCTTGCTCTTAAGTGACAAGCATGGGATGTTAGAGAACCTGTGGTTTGTATCAGTTTTAGAAGCAGAGTTGAAGTATATATGTTCCCTATGTGTAAGAAACACCGTTCCTTTGTTTGGAGCACACTCACGTTTTCTGCTGTATTATAGACATGAGAAAGCAAGAGCGTGCTTCTTGCTCTAAAGCAGAGTGTGTTTCATGGATGAGAACTGTGCTGTGCATTTCCTTCAGAAATTGAGTTAAATCCCAAGCTCTGTGTCTACCTACAAGCAAGAAATCGTTTCAGGTAAACACAGTCACTTTACAGCTCAAATGAAGCTACATCATTCACGGAGCTCACACGTTTGTCGCTCTTAATTGAAAAGCATTGGTTGTTCGAGGACCTGTGGTTTTTATCAGTTTCAGAAGCAGAGTTGAACTAGACATGTTCCGTTTGTTTAGGACACACTGTTCTTTTGTTCTGAGCACACTTACTTGTCCTGCAGTATTAGAGACTCTAAAAAGCAAGATCTTGGTTCTTGCTCTAAAGCAGAGTGTTTTTCATGGATGAGAACTGTGCTGTGTGTTTCCCGTCAGAAATGGAGTCAATCCCAGGCTCTGTGTCTTCCTACAAGCAAGATTTCATTTCAGGTAAACACAGTCACTTTTCAGCTCAAAGGAAGCTACATTGTTCACAAAGCTCACATGGTTCTTGCTCTTAAGTGACAAGCATGGGATGTTAGAGAACCTGTGGTTTGTATCAGTTTTAGAAGCAGAGTTGAAGTATATATGTTCCCTATGTGTAAGAAACACCGTTCCTTTGTTTGGAGCACACTCACGTTTTCTGCTGTATTATAGACATGAGAAAGCAAGAGCGTGCTTCTTGCTCTAAAGCAGAGTGTGTTTCATGGATGAGAACTGTGCTGTGTGTTTCCCTTCAGAAATGGAGTTAAATCCCAGGGTCTGTGTCTTCCTACAGGCAAGAATTCACTTCATGTAAACACAGTCACTTTTCAGCTCAAAGGAAACTACATCATTCACGGAGCTCACACGTGTGTCGCTCTTAATTGAAAAGCATTGGATGTTCGAGGACCTGTGTTTTTATCAGTTTCAGAAGCAGAGTTGAACTAGATATGGTCCGAATGTGTAGGAAACACAGTTCTTTTGGTTTGAGCACACTCATGTTTCTTTCTGTTTTAGAGAATCTAGAAAGCAAGACTGTGCTTCTTACTCTAAAGCAGAAAGTGTTTCATGTTTGAGAACTGTGCTGTGTGTTTCCCTTCAGAAATGGAGTTATATCCCACACTCTGTGTCTTCCTACAAACAAAATTTCTTTTTAGGTAAGGGTACTCACTTTTCAGCTCAAAGGACCTGCATCGTTCATGAAGCTCACACATTTCTCTTCTTAACGGACAAGCATTGGATGTTAGACTACCTATGGTTTGTATCAGTTTCAGACATAGTTGAACTAGATATGGTCCGTATGTGTGGGAAACACTGTTCTTTTGCTCTGATCACACCCACGTTTCCCTTTGTATTAGAGACTCTAGAAAGCAAGAGTGTGCTTCTTGCTCTAAAGCAGAGTGTGTTTCATGGATGAGAACTGTGCTGTGCATTTCCTTCAGAAATTGAGTTAAATCCCAAGCTCTGTGTCTACCTACAAGCAAGAAATCGTTTCAGGTAAACACAGTCACTTTACAGCTCAAATGAAGCTACATCATTCACGGAGCTCACACGTTTGTCGCTCTTAATTGAAAAGCATTGGTTGTTCGAGGACCTGTGGTTTTTATCAGTTTCAGAAGCAGAGTTGAACTAGACATGTTCCGTTTGTTTAGGAAACACTGTTCTTTTGTTCTGAGCACACTCACTTGTCCTGCAGTATTAGAGACTCTAAAAAGCAAGAGCTTGGTTCTTGCTCTAAAGCAGAGTGTTTTTCATGCATGAGAACTGTGCTGTGCATTTCCTTCCGAAATTCAGTTAAATCCCAAGCTCTGTGTCTTCCTACAAGCAAGAAATCTTTTCAGGTAAACACAGTCACTTTACAGCTCAAATGAAGCTACATCATTTTCGGAGCACACACGTTTGTCGCTCTTAATTGAAAAGCATTGGATGTTCGAGGACCTGTGGTATTTATCAGTTTCAGAAGCAGAGTTGAACTAGACATGTTCTGTTTGTTTACGAAACACTGTACTTTTGTTCTGAGCACATTCACTTTTCATGAATTATTAGAGAATCTAGAAAGCAAGAGCGTTCTACTTGCCATAAAGCAGAATGTGTTTCATGGATGAGAACTGTCCTGGGAGTTTCCCTTCAGAAATGGAGTTCAATCCCAGGCTCTGTGTCTTCCTACAAGCAAATTTTCATTTCAGGTAAACACAGTCACGTTTCAGCTCATAGGAAGCAACATTGTTCACAAAGCTCACATGGTCCTCGCTCTTAAGTGACAAGCATGGGATGTTAGAGAACCTGTGGTTTGTATCAGTTTTAGAAGCAGAGTTGAAGTATATATGTTCCCTATGTGTAAGAAACACCGTTCCTTTGTTTGGAGCACACTCACGTTTCCTGCTGTATTAGAGACATGAGAAAGCAAGAGCATGCTTCTTGCTCAGCAGAGTGTGTTTCATGGATGAGAACTGTGCTTTGTGTTTCCCTTCAGAAATGGAGTTAAATCCCAGGGTCTGTGTCTTCCTACAGGCAAGAAATCGTTTCAGGTAAACACAGTCACTTTACAGCTCAAATGAAGCTACATCATTCACGGAGCTCACACGTTTGTCGCTCTTAATTGAAAAGCATTGGATGTTCGAGGACCTGTGTTTTTATCAGTTTCAGAAGCAGAGTTGAACTAGATATGGTCCGAATGTGTGGGAAACACAGTTCTTTTGGTTTGAGCACACTCATGTTTCCTTCTGTTTTATAGAATCTAGAAAGCAAGACTGTGCTTCTTACTCTAAAGCAGAAAGTGTTTCATGTTTGAGAACTGTGCTGTGTGTTTCCCTTCAGAAATGGAGTTATATCGCACGCTCTGTGTCTTCCTACAAATAAAATTTCTTCTTAGGTAGGGGTAGTCACTTTTCAGCTTAAAGGACCTGCATCGTTCATGAAGCTCACACATATATCTTCTTAACGGACAAGCATTGGATGTTAGAGGACCTATGGTTTATATCAGTTTCAGACAGAGTTGAACTAGATATGGTCTGTATGTGTGGGAAACTCTGTTCTTTTGCTCTGATCACACTCACGGTTCCCTTTGTATTAGAGAATCTAGAAAGCAAGAGCGTGCTTCTTGCTCTAAAGCAGAGTGTGTTTCATGGATGAGAACTGTGCTGTGCATTTCCTTCAGAAATTGAGTTAAATCCCAAGCTCTGTGTATACCTACAAGCAAGAAATCGTTTCAGGTAAACACAGTCACTTTACAGCTCAAATGAAGCTTATACATTCACAGAGCTCACACGTTTGTCGCTCTTAACTGAAAACCAGTAGAGGTTAGAGGACCTGTGGTTTTTATCAGTTTCAGAAAAAGAGTTGAACTTGATATGGTCCAAATGTGTGGGAAACACAGTTCTTTTGGTCTGAGCACACTCATGTTTCCTTCTGTTTTAGAGACTCTAGAAAGCAAGACCGTGATTCTTACTCTAAAGCAGAAAGTGATTCATGTATGAGAACTGTGCTGTGTGTTTCCCTTCAGAAATGGAGTTAAATGCCATGCTCTGTGTCTTCTTACAAACAAAATTTCTTTTCAGGTAAGGGTAGTCACTTTTCTGCTCAAAGGACCTGCATCGTTCATGAAGCTCACACATTTCCCTTCTTAACGGACAAGCATTGGATGTTAGAGGACCTATGGTTTGTATCAGTTTCAGACAGAGTGGAACTAGATATGGCCCGTATGTGTGGGAAACACTGTTCTTTTGCTCAGATCACACTCACGTTTCCCTTTGTATTAGAGACTCTAGAAAGCAAGAGCGTGCTTCTTGCTCTAAAGCAGAGTGTGTTTCAGGGATGAGAACTGTGCTGTGCATTTCCTTCAGAAATAGAGTTAAATCCCAAGCTCTGTGTATACCTACAAGCAAGAAATCGTTTCAGGTAAACACAATCACTTTACAGCTCAAATGAAGCTTATACATTCACAGAGCTCACACGTTTGTCGCTCTTAACTGAAAACCAGTAGAGGTTAGAGGACCTGTGGTTTTTATCAGTTTCAGAAAAAGAGTTGAACTAGACATGTTCTGTTTGTTTAGGAAACACGGTACTTTTGTTCTGAGCATATTCACTTTTCATGCAGTATTAGAGACTCTAGAAAGCAAGAGCTTGGTTCTTGCTCTAAAGCAGAGTGTTTTTCATGGATGAGAACTGTGCTGTGTGTTTCCCGTCAGAAATGGAGTCAATCCCAGGCTCTGTGTCTTCCTACAAGCAAGATTTCATTTCAGGTAAACACAGTCACTTTTCAGCTCAAAGGAAGCTACATTGTTCACAAAGCTCACATGGTTCTTGCTCTTAAGTGACAAGCATGGGATGTTAGAGAACCTGTGGTTTGTATCAGTTTTAGAAGCAGAGTTGAAGTATATATGTTCCCTATGTGTAAGAAACACCGTTCCTTTGTTTGGAGCACACTCACGTTTTCTGCTGTATTATAGACATGAGAAAGCAAGAGCGTGCTTCTTGCTCTAAAGCAGAGTGTGTTTCATGGATGAGAACTGTGCTGTGTGTTTCCCTTCAGAAATGGAGTTAAATCCCAGGGTCTGTGTCTTCCTACAGGCAAGAATTCACTTCATGTAAACACAGTCACTTTTCAGCTCAAAGGAAACTACATCATTCACGGAGCTCACACGTGTGTCGCTCTTAATTGAAAAGCATTGGATGTTCGAGGACCTGTGTTTTTATCAGTTTCAGAAGCAGAGTTGAACTAGATATGGTCCGAATGTGTAGGAAACACAGTTCTTTTGGTTTGAGCACACTCATGTTTCCTTCTGTTTTAGAGAATCTAGAAAGCAAGACTGTGCTTCTTACTCTAAAGCAGAAAGTGTTTCATGTTTGAGAACTGTGCTGTGTGTTTCCCTTCAGAAATGGAGTTATATCCCACACTCTGTGTCTTCCTACAAACAAAATTTCTTTTTAGGTAAGGGTACTCACTTTTCAGCTCAAAGGACCTGCATCGTTCATGAAGCTCACACATTTCTCTTCTTAACGGACAAGCATTGGATGTTAGACGACCTATGGTTTGTATCAGTTTCAGACATAGTGGAACTAGATATGGTCCGTATGTGTGGGAAACACTGTTCTTTTGCTCTGATCACACTCACGTTTCCCTTTGTATTAGAGACTCTAGAAAGCAAGAGCGTGCTTCTTGCTCTAAAGCAGAGTGTGTTTCATGGATGAGAACTGTGCTGTGCATTTCCTTCAGAAATTCAGTTAAATCCCAAGCTCTGTGTCTTCCTACAAGCAAGAAATCGTTTCAGGTAAACACAGTCACTTACAGCTCAAATGAAGCTACATCATTTTCGGAGCACACACGTTTGTCGCTCTTAATTGAAAAGCATTGGATGTTCGAGGACCTGTGGTTTTTATCAGTTTCAGAAGCAGAGTTGAACTAGACATGTTCTGTTTGTTTAGGAAACACGGTACTTTTGTTCTGAGCACATTCACTTTTCATGCAGTATTAGAGACTCTAGAAAGCAAGAGCTTGGTTCTTGCTCTAAAGCAGAGTGTTTTTCATGGATGAGAACTGTGCTGTGTGTTTCCCATCAGAAATGGAGTCAATCCCAGGCTCTGTGTCTTCCTACAAGCAAGATTTCATTTCAGGTAAACACAGTCACTTTTCAGCTCAAAGGAAGCTACATTGTTCACAAAGCTCACATGGTTCTTGCTCTTAAGTGACAAGCATGGGATGTTAAAGAACCTGTGGTTTGTATCAGTTTTAGAAGCAGAGTTGAAGTATATATATTCCCTATGTGTAAGAAACACCGTTCCTTTGTTTGGAGCACACTCACGTTTTCTGCTGTATTATAGACATGAGAAAGCAAGAGCGTGCTTCTTGCTCTAAAGCAGAGTGTGTTTCATGGATGAGAACTGTGCTGTGTGTTTCCCTTCAGAAATGGAGTTAAATCCCAGGGTCTGTGTCTTCCTACAGGCAAGAATTCACTTCATGTAAACACAGTCACTTTTCAGCTCAAAGGAAACTACACCATTCACGGAGCTCACACGTGTGTCGCTATTAATTGAAAAGCATTGGATGTTCGAGGACCTGTGTTTTTATCAGTTTCAGAAGCAGAGTTGAACTAGATATGGTCCGAATGTGTAGGAAACACAGTTCTTTTGGTTTGAGCACACTCATGTTTCCTTCTGTTTTAGAGACTCTAGAAAGCAAGACTGTGCTTCTTACTCTAAAGCAGAAAGTGTTTCATGTTTGAGAACTGTGCTGTGTGTTTCCCTTCAGAAATGGAGTTATATCCCACACTCTGTGTCTTCCTACAAACAAAATTTCTTTTTAGGTAAGGGTACTCACTTTTCAGCTCAAAGGACCTGCATCGTTCATGAAGCTCACACATTTCTCTTCTTAACGGACAAGCATTGGATGTTAGAGGACCTATGGTTTGTATCAGTTTCAGACAGAGTGGAACTAGATATGGCCCGTATGTGTGGGAAACACTGTTCTTTTGCTCTGATCACACTCACGTTTCCCTTTGTATTAGAGACTCTAGAAAGCAAGAGCGTGCTTCTTGCTCTAAAGCAGAGTGTGTTTCATGGATGAGAACTGTGCTGTGCATTTCCTTCAGAAATTCAGTTAAATCCCAAGCTCTGTGTCTTCCTACAAGCAAGAAATCGTTTCAGGTAAACACAGTCACTTACAGCTCAAATGAAGCTACATCATTTTCGGAGCACACACGTTTGTCGCTCTTAATTGAAAAGCATTGGATGTTCGAGGACCTGTGGTTTTTATCAGTTTCAGAAGCAGAGTTGAACTAGACATGTTCTGTTTGTTTAGGAAGCACGGTACTTTTGTTCTGAGCACATTCACTTTTCATGCAGTATTAGAGACTCTAGAAAGCAAGAGCTTGGTTCTTGCTCTAAAGCACAGTGTTTTTCATGGATGAGAACTGTGCTGTGTGTTTCCCGTCAGAAATGGAGTCAATCCCAGGCTCTGTGTCTTCCTACAAGCAAGATTTCATTTCAGGTAAACCCAGTCACTTTTCAGCTCAAAGGAAGCTACATTGTTCACATAGCTCACATGGTTCTTGCTCTTAAGTGACAAGCATGGGATGTTAGAGAACCTGTGGTTTGTATCAGTTTTAGAAGCAGAGTTGAAGTATATATGTTCCCTATGTGTAAGAAACACCGTTCCTTTGTTTGGAGCACACTCACGTTTTCTGCTGTATTATAGACATGAGAAAGCAAGAGCGTGCTTCTTGCTCTAAAGCAGAGTGTGTTTCATGGATGAGAACTGTGCTGTGTGTTTCCCTTCAGAAATGGAGTTAAATCCCAGGGTCTGTGTCTTCCTACAGGCAAGAATTCACTTCATTTAAACACAGTCACTTTTCAGCTCAAAGGAAACTACACCATTCACGGAGCTCACACGTGTGTCGCTATTAATTGAAAAGCATTGGATGTTCGAGGACCTGTGTTTTTATCAGTTTCAGAAGCAGAGTTGAACTAGATATGGTCCGAATGTGTAGGAAACACAGTTCTTTTGGTTTGAGCACACTCATGTTTCCTTCTGTTTTAGAGACTCTAGAAAGCAAGACTGTGCTTCTTACTCTAAAGCAGAAAGTGTTTCATGTTTGAGAACTGTGCTGTGTGTTTCCCTTCAGAAATGGAGTTATATCCCACACTCTGTGTCTTCCTACAAACAAAATTTCTTTTTAGGTAAGGGTACTCACTTTTCAGCTCAAAGGACCTGCATCGTTCATGAAGCTCACACATTTCTCTTCTTAACGGACAAGCATTGGATGTTAGAGGACCTATGGTTTGTATCAGTTTCAGACAGAGTGGAACTAGATATGGCCCGTATGTGTGGGAAACACTGTTCTTTTGCTCTGATCACACTCACGTTTCCCTTTGTATTAGAGACTCTAGAAAGCAAGAGCGTGCTTCTTGCTCTAAAGCAGAGTGTGTTTCATGGATGAGAACTGTGCTGTGCATTTCCTTCAGAAATTCAGTTAAATCCCAAGCTCTGTGTCTTCCTACAAGCAAGAAATCGTTTCAGGTAAACACAGTCACTTACAGCTCAAATGAAGCTACATCATTTTCGGAGAACACACGTTTGTCGCTCTTAATTGAAAAGCATTGGATGTTCGAGGACCTGTGGTTTTTATCAGTTTCAGAAGCAGAGTTGAACTAGACATGTTCTGTTTGTTTAGGAAACACGGTACTTTTGTTCTGAGCACATTCACTTTTCATACAGTATTAGAGACTCTAGAAAGCAAGAGCTTGGTTCTTGCTCTAAAGCACAGTGTTTTTCATGGATGAGAACTGTGCTGTGTGTTTCCCGTCAGAAATGGAGTCAATCCCAGGCTCTGTGTCTTCCTACAAGCAAGATTTCTTTTCAGGTAAACCCAGTCACTTTTCAGCTCAAAGGAAGCTACATTGTTCACATAGCTCACATGGTTCTTGCTCTTAAGTGACAAGCATGGGATGTTAGAGAACCTGTGGTTTGTATCAGTTTTAGAAGCAGAGTTGAAGTATATATGTTCCCTATGTGTAAGAAACACCGTTCCTTTGTTTGGAGCACACTCACGTTTTCTGCTGTATTATAGACATGAGAAAGCAAGAGCGTGCTTCTTGCTCTAAAGCAGAGTGTGTTTCATGGATGAGAACTGTGCTGTGTGTTTCCCTTCAGAAATGGAGTTAAATCCCAGGGTCTGTGTCTTCCTACAGGCAAGAATTCACTTCATGTAAACACAGTCACTTTTCAGCTCAAAGGAAACTACATCATTCACAGAGCTCACACGTGTGTCGCTCTTAATTGAAAAGCATTGGATGTTCGAGGACCTGTGTTTTTATCAGTTTCAGAAGCAGAGTTGAACTAGATATGGTCCGAATGTGTAGGAAACACAGTTCTTTTGGTTTGAGCACACTCATGTTTCCTTCTGTTTTAGAGAATCTAGAAAGCAAGACTGTGCTTCTTACTCTAAAGCAGAAAGTGTTTCATGTTTGAGAACTGTGCTGTGTGTTTCCCTTCAGAAATGGAGTTATATCCCACACTCTGTGTCTTCCTACAAACAAAATTTCTTTTTAGGTAAGGGTACTCACTTTTCAGCTCAAAGGACCTGCATCGTTCATGAAGCTCACACATTTCTCTTCTTAACGGACAAGCATTGGATGTTAGACTACCTATGGTTTGTATCAGTTTCAGACATAGTTGAACTAGATATGGTCCGTATGTGTGGGAAACACTGTTCTTTTGCTCTGATCACACCCACGTTTCCCTTTGTATTAGAGACTCTAGAAAGCAAGAGTGTGCTTCTTGCTCTAAAGCAGAGTGTGTTTCATGGATGAGAACTGTGCTATGCATTTCCTTCAGAAATTGAGTTAAATCCCAAGCTCTGTGTCTTCCTACAAGCAAGAAATCGTTTCAGGTAAACACAGTCACTTACAGCTCAAATGAAGCTACATCATTTTCGGAGCACACACGTTTGTCGCTCTTAATTGAAAAGCATTGGATGTTCGAGGACCTGTGGTTTTTATCAGTTTCAGAAGCAGAGTTGAACTAGACATGTTCTGTTTGTTTAGGAAACACGGTACTTTTGTTCTGAGCACATTCACTTTTCATGCAGTATTAGAGACTCTAGAAAGCAAGAGCTTGGTTCTTGCTCTAAAGCAGAGTGTTTTTCATGGATGAGAACTGTGCTGTGTGTTTCCCATCAGAAATGGAGTCAATCCCAGGCTCTGTGTCTTCCTACAAGCAAGATTTCATTTCAGGTAAACACAGTCACTTTTCAGCTCAAAGGAACCTACATTGTTCACAAAGCTCACATGGTTCTTGCTCTTAAGTGACAAGCATGGGATGTTAAAGAACCTGTGGTTTGTATCAGTTTTAGAAGCAGAGTTGAAGTATATATGTTCCCTATGTGTAAGAAACACCGTTCCTTTGTTTGGAGCACACTCACGTTTTCTGCTGTATTATAGACATGAGAAAGCAAGAGCGTGCTTCTTGCTCTAAAGCAGAGTGTGTTTCATGGATGAGAACTGTGCTGTGTGTTTCCCTTCAGAAATGGAGTTAAATCCCAGGGTCTGTGTCTTCCTACAGGCAAGAATTCACTTCATGTAAACACAGTCACTTTTCAGCTCAAAGGAAACTACACCATTCACGGAGCTCACACGTGTGTCGCTATTAATTGAAAAGCATTGGATGTTCGAGGACCTGTGTTTTTATCAGTTTCAGAAGCAGAGTTGAACTAGATATGGTCCGAATGTGTAGGAAACACAGTTCTTTTGGTTTGAGCACACTCATGTTTCCTTCTGTTTTAGAGAATCTAGAAAGCAAGACTGTGCTTCTTACTCTAAAGCAGAAAGTGTTTCATGTTTGAGAACTGTGCTGTGTGTTTCCCTTCAGAAATGGAGTTATATCCCACACTCTGTGTCTTCCTACAAACAAAATTTCTTTTTAGGTAAGGGTACTCACTTTTCAGCTCAAAGGACCTGCATCGTTCATGAAGCTCACACATTTCTCTTCTTAACGGACAAGCATTGGATGTTAGAGGACCTATGGTTTGTATCAGTTTCAGACAGAGTGGAACTAGATATGGCCCGTATGTTTGGGAAACACTGTTCTTTTGCTCTGATCACACTCACGTTTCCCTTTGTATTAGAGACTCTAGAAAGCAAGAGCGTGCTTCTTGCTCTAAAGCAGAGTGTGTTTCATGGATGAGAACTGTGCTGTGCATTTCCTTCAGAAATTCAGTTAAATCCCAAGCTCTGTGTCTTCCTACAAGCAAGAAATCGTTTCAGGTAAACACAGTCACTTACAGCTCAAATGAAGCTACATCATTTTCGGAGCACACACGTTTGTCGCTCTTAATTGAAAAGCATTGGATGTTCGAGGACCTGTGGTTTTTATCAGTTTCAGAAGCAGAGTTGAACTAGACATGTTCTGTTTGTTTAGGAAACACGGTACTTTTGTTCTGAGCACATTCACTTTTCATGCAGTATTAGAGACTCTAGAAAGCAAGAGCTTGGTTCTTGCTCTAAAGCACAGTGTTTTTCATGGATGAGAACTGTGCTGTGTGCTTCCCGTCAGAAATGGAGTCAATCCCAGGCTCTGTGTCTTCCTACAAGCAAGATTTCATTTCAGGTAAACCCAGTCACTTTTCAGCTCAAAGGAAGCTACATTGTTCACATAGCTCACATGGTTCTTGCTCTTAAGTGACAAGCATGGGATGTTAGAGAACCTGTGGTTTGTATCAGTTTTAGAAGCAGAGTTGAAGTATATATGTTCCCTATGTGTAAGAAACACCGTTCCTTTGTTTGGAGCACACTCACGTTTTCTGCTGTATTATAGACATGAGAAAGCAAGAGCGTGCTCCTTGCTCTAAAGCAGAGTGTGTTTCATGGATGAGAACTGTGCTGTGTGTTTCCCTTCAGAAATGGAGTTAAATCCCAGGGTCTGTGTCTTCCTACAGGCAAGAATTCACTTCATGTAAACACAGTCACTTTTCAGCTCAAAGGAAACTACATCATTCACGGAGCTCACACGTGTGTCGCTCTTAATTGAAAAGCATTGGATGTTCGAGGACCTGTGTTTTTATCAGTTTCAGAAGCAGAGTTGAACTAGATATGGTCCGAATGTGTAGGAAACACAGTTCTTTTGGTTTGAGCACACTCATGTTTCCTTCTGTTTTAGAGAATCTAGAAAGCAAGACTGTGCTTCTTACTCTAAAGCAGAAAGTGTTTCATGTTTGAGAACTGTGCTGTGTGTTTCCCTTCAGAAATGGAGTTATATCCCACACTCTGTGTCTTCCTACAAACAAAATTTCTTTTTAGGTAAGGGTACTCACTTTTCAGCTCAAAGGACCTGCATCGTTCATGAAGCTCACACATTTCTCTTCTTAACGGACAAGCATTGGATGTTAGACTACCTATGGTTTGTATCAGTTTCAGACATAGTTGAACTAGATATGGTCCGTATGTGTGGGAAACACTGTTCTTTTGCTCTGATCACACCCACGTTTCCCTTTGTATTAGAGACTCTAGAAAGCAAGAGTGTGCTTCTTGCTCTAAAGCAGAGTGTGTTTCATGGATGAGAACTGTGCTGTGCATTTCCTTCAGAAATTGAGTTAAATCCCAAGCTCTGTGTCTACCTACAAGCAAGAAATCGTTTCAGGTAAACACAGTCACTTTACAGCTCAAATGAAGCTACATCATTCACGGAGCTCACACGTTTGTCGCTCTTAATTGAAAAGCATTGGTTGTTCGAGGACCTGTGGTTTTTATCAGTTTCAGAAGCAGAGTTGAACTAGACATGTTCCGTTTGTTTAGGAAACACTGTTCTTTTGTTCTGAGCACACTCACTTGTCCTGCAGTATTAGAGACTCTAAAAAGCAAGAGCTTGGTTCTTGCTCTGAAGCAGAGTGTTTTTCATGTATGAGAACTGTGCTGTGCATTTCCTTCCGAAATTCAGTTAAATCCCAAGCTCTGTGTCTTCCTACAAGCAAGAAATCTTTTCAGGTAAACACAGTCACTTTACAGCTCAAATGAAGCTACATCATTTTCGGAGCACACACGTTTGTCGCTCTTAATTGAAAAGCATTGGATGTTCGAGGACCTGTGGTATTTATCAGTTTCAGAAGCAGAGTTGAACTAGACATGTTCTGTTTGTTTACGAAACACTGTACTTTTGTTCTGAGCACATTCACTTTTCATGCATTATTAGAGAATCTAGAAAGCAAGAGCGTTCTACTTGCCATAGAGCAGAATGTGTTTCATGGATGAGAACTGTCCTGGGAGTTTCCCTTCAGAAATGGAGTTCAATCCCAGGCTCTGTGTCTTCCTACAAGCAAATTTTCATTTCAGGTAAACACAGTCACGTTTCAGCTCATAGGAAGCAACATTGTTCACAAAGCTCACATGGTCCTCGCTCTTAAGTGACAAGCATGGGATGTTAGAGAACCTGTGGTTTGTATCAGTTTTAGAAGCAGAGTTGAAGTATATATGTTCCCTATGTGTAAGAAACACCGTTCCTTTGTTTGGAGCACACTCACGTTTCCTGCTGTATTAGAGACATGAGAAAGCAAGAGCATGCTTCTTGCTCAGCAGAGTGTGTTTCATGGATGAGAACTGTGCTTTGTGTTTCCCTTCAGAAATGGAGTTAAATCCCAGGGTCTGTGTCTTCCTACAGGCAAGAAATCGTTTCAGGTAAACACAGTCACTTTACAGCTCAAATGAAGCTACATCATTCACGGAGCTCACACGTTTGTCGCTCTTAATTGAAAAGCATTGGATGTTCGAGGACCTGTGTTTTTATCAGTTTCAGAAGCAGAGTTGAACTAGATATGGTCCGAATGTGTGGGAAACACAGTTCTTTTGGTTTGAGCACACTCATGTTTCCTTCTGTTTTAGAGAATCTAGAAAGCAAGACTGTGCTTCTTACTCTAAAGCAGAAAGTGTTTCATGTTTGAGAACTGTGCTGTGTGTTTCCCTTCAGAAATGGAGTTATATCCCACACTCTGTGTCTTCCTACAAACAAAATTTCTTTTTAGGTAAGGGTACTCACTTTTCAGCTCAAAGGACCTGCATCGTTCATGAAGCTCACACATTTCTCTTCTTAACAGACAAGCATTGGATGTTAGACTACCTATGGTTTGTATCAGTTTCAGACATAGTTGAACTAGATATGGTCCGTATGTGTGGGAAACACTGTTCTTTTGCTCTGATCACACCCACGTTTCCCTTTGTATTAGAGACTCTAGAAAGCAAGAGCGTGCTTCTTGCTATAAAGCAGAGTGTGTTTCATGGATGAGAACTGTGCTGTGCATTTCCTTCAGAAATTGAGTTAAATCCCAAGCTCTGTGTCTACCTACAAGCAAGAAATCGTTTCAGGTAAACACAGTCACTTTACAGCTCAAAGGACCTACATCATTTCATGCAGCTCACACGTTTGTCGCTCTTAACTGAAAACCAGTAGAGGTTAGAGGACCTGTGGTTTTTATCAGTTTCAGAAAAAGAGTTGAACTTGATATGGTCCAAATGTGTGGGAAACACAGTTCTTTTGGTCTGAGCACACTCATGTTTCCTTCTGTTTTAGAGACTCTAGAAAGCAAGACCGTGCTTCTTACTCTAAAGCAGAAAGTGTTTCATGTATGAGAACTGTGCTGTGTGTTTCCCTTCAGAAATGGTGTTAAATGCCATGCTCTGTGTCTTCTTACAAACAAAATTTCTTTTCAGGTAAGGGTTGTCACTTTTCTGCTCAAAGGACCTGCATCGTTCATGAAGCTCACACATTTCTCTTCTTAACGGACAAGCATTGGATGTTAGAGGACCTATGGTTTGTATCAGTTTCAGACAGAGTGGAACTAGATATGGCCCGTATGTGTGGGAAACACTGTTCTTTTGCTCTGATCACACTCACGTTTCCCTTTGTATTAGAGACTCTAGAAAGCAAGAGCGTTCTTCTTGCTCTAAAGCAGAGTGTGTTTCATGGATGAGAACTGTGCTGTGCATTTCCTTCAGAAATTCAGTTAAATCCCAAGCTCTGTGTCTTCCTACAAGCAAGAAATCGTTTCAGGAAAACACAGTCACTTACAGCTCAAATGATGCTACATCATTTTCGGAGCACACACGTTTGTCGCTCTTAATTGAAAAGCATTGGATGTTCGAGGACCTGTGGTTTTTATCAGTTTCAGAAGCAGAGTTGAACTAGACATGTTCTGTTTGTTTAGGAAACACGGTACTTTGGTTCTGAGCACATTCACTTTTCATGTAGTATTAGAGACTCTAGAAAGCAAGAGCTTGGTTCTTGCTCTAAAGCAGAGTGTTTTTCATGGATGAGAACTGTGCTGTGCATTTCCTTCGGAAATTGAGTTAAATCCCAAGCTCTGTGTCGACCTACAAGCAAGAAATCGTTTCAGGTAAACACAGTCACTTTACAGCTCAAATGAAGCTACATCATTCACGGAGCTCACACGTTTGTCGCTCTTAATTGAAAAGCATTGGTTGTTCGAGGACCTGTGGTTTTTATCAGTTTCAGAAGCAGAGTTGAACTAGACATGTTCCGTTTGTTTAGGAAACACTGTTCTTTTGTTCTGAGCACACTCACTTGTCCTGCAGTATTAGAGACTCTAAAAAGCAAGAGCTTGGTTCTTGCTCTGAAGCAGAGTGTTTTTCATGTATGAGAACTCTGCTGTGCATTTCCTTCCGAAATTCAGTTAAATCCCAAGCTCTGTGTCTTCCTACAAGCAAGAAATCTTTTCAGGTAAACACAGTCACTTTACAGCTCAAATGAAGCTACATCATTTTCGGAGCACACACGTTTGTCGCTCTTAATTGAAAAGCATTGGATGTTCGAGGACCTGTGGTATTTATCAGTTTCAGAAGCAGAGTTGAACTAGACATGTTCTGTTTGTTTACGAAACACTGTACTTTTGTTCTGAGCACATTCACTTTTCATGCATTATTAGAGAATCTAGAAAGCAAGAGCGTTCTACTTGCCATAGAGCAGAATGTGTTTCATGGATGAGAACTGTCCTGGGAGTTTTCCTTCAGAAATGGAGTTCAATCCCAGGCTCTGTGTCTTCCTACAAGCAAATTTTCATTTCAGGTAAACACAGTCACGTTTCAGCTCATAGGAAGCAACATTGTTCACAAAGCTCACATGGTCCTCGCTCTTAAGTGACAAGCATGGGATGTTAGAGAACCTGTGGTTTGTATCAGTTTTAGAAGCAGAGTTGAAGTATATATGTTCCCTATGTGTAAGAAACACCGTTCCTTTGTTTGGAGCACACTCACGTTTCCTGCTGTATTAGAGACATGAGAAAGCAAGAGCATGCTTCTTGCTCAGCAGAGTGTGTTTCATGGATGAGAACTGTGCTTTGTGTTTCCCTTCAGAAATGGAGTTAAATCCCAGGGTCTGTGTCTTCCTACAGGCAAGAAATCGTTTCAGGTAAACACAGTCA
The DNA here is from genome assembly GCA_949786385.1 of Onychomys leucogaster. Classification (NCBI taxonomy): domain Eukaryota; kingdom Metazoa; phylum Chordata; class Mammalia; order Rodentia; family Cricetidae; genus Onychomys; species Onychomys leucogaster. The sequence goes on from CATKUP010000061.1 coordinate 897,645, forward strand.
CTTTCCAGCTCAAATGAAGCTACATCATTCACGGAGCTCACACGTTTGTCGCTCTTAATTGAAAAGCATTGGATGTTCGAGGACCTGTGTTTTTATCAGTTTCAGAAGCAGAGTTGAACTACATATGGTCCGAATGTGTGGGAAACACAGTTCTTTTGGTTTGAGCACACTCATGTTTCCTTCTGTTTTAGAGAATCTAGAAAGCAAGACTGTGCTTCTTACTCTAAAGCAGAAAGTGTTTCATGTTTGAGAACTGTGCTGTGTGTTTCCCTTCAGAAATGGAGTTATATCCCACACTCTGTGTCTTCCTACAAACAAAATTTCTTTTTAGGTAAGGGTACTCACTTTTCAGCTCAAAGGACCTGCATCGTTCATGAAGCTCACACATTTCTCTTCTTAACAGACAAGCATTGGATGTTAGACTACCTATGGTTTGTATCAGTTTCAGACATAGTTGAACTAGATATGGTCCGTATGTGTGGGAAACACTGTTCTTTTGCTCTGATCACACCCACGTTTCCCTTTGTATTAGAGACTCTAGAAAGCAAGAGCGTGCTTCTTGCTCTAAAGCAGAGTGTGTTTCATGGATGAGAACTGTGCTGTGCATTTCCTTCAGAAATTGAGTTAAATCCCAAGCTCTGTGTCTACCTACAAGCAAGAAATCGTTTCAGGTAAACACAGTCACTTTACAGCTCAAAGGACCTACATCATTTCATGCAGCTCACACGTTTGTCGCTCTTAACTGAAAACCAGTAGAGGTTAGAGGACCTGTGGTTTTTATCAGTTTCAGAAAAAGAGTTGAACTTGATATGGTCCAAATGTGTGGGAAACACAGTTCTTTTGGTCTGAGCACACTCATGTTTCCTTCTGTTTTAGAGACTCTAGAAAGCAAGACCGTGCTTCTTACTCTAAAGCAGAAAGTGTTTCATGTATGAGAACTGTGCTGTGTGTTTCCCTTCAGAAATGGAGTTAAATGCCATGCTCTGTGTCTTCTTACAAACAAAATTTCTTTTCAGGTAAGGGTTGTCACTTTTCTGCTCAAAGGACCTGCATCGTTCATGAAGCTCACACATTTCTCTTCTTAACGGACAAGCATTGGATGTTAGAGGACCTATGGTTTGTATCAGTTTCAGACAGAGTGGAACTAGATATGGCCCGTATGTGTGGGAAACACTGTTCTTTTGCTCTGATCACACTCACGTTTCCCTTTGTATTAGAGACTCTAGAAAGCAAGAGCTTTCTTCTTGCTCTAAAGCAGAGTGTGTTTCATGGATGAGAACTGTGCTGTGCATTTCCTTCAGAAATTCAGTTAAATCCCAAGCTCTGTGTCTTCCTACAAGCAAGAAATCGTTTCAGGAAAACACAGTCACTTACAGCTCAAATGATGCTACATCATTTTCGGAGCACACACGTTTGTCGCTCTTAATTGAAAAGCATTGGATGTTCGAGGACCTGTGGTTTTTATCAGTTTCAGAAGCAGAGTTGAACTAGACATGTTCTGTTTGTTTAGGAAACACGGTACTTTTGTTCTGAGCACATTCACTTTTCATGTAGTATTAGAGACTCTAGAAAGCAAGAGCTTGGTTCTTGCTCTAAAGCAGAGTGTTTTTCATGGATGAGAACTGTGCTGTGTGTTTCCCGTCAGAAATGGAGTCAATCCCAGGCTCTGTGTCTTCCTACAAGCAAGATTTCATTTCAGGTAAACACAGTCACTTTTCAGCTCAAAGGAAGCTACATTGTTCACAAAGCTCACATGGTTCTTGCTCTTAAGTGACAAGCATGGGATTGTAGAGAACCTGTGGTTTGTATCAGTTTTAGAAGCAGAGTTGAAGTATATATGTTCCCTATGTGTAAGAAACACCGTTCCTTTGTTTGGAGCACACTCACGTTTTCTGCTGTATTATAGACATGAGAAAGCAAGAGCGTGCTTCTTGCTCTAAAGCAGAGTGTGTTTCATGGATGAGAACTGTGCTGTGTGTTTCCCGTCAGAAATGGAGTTAAATCCCAGGCTCTGTGTCTTCCTACAGGCAAGATTTCATTTCAGGTAAACACAGTCACTTTTCAGCTCAAAGGAAGCTACATTGTTCACAAAGCTCACATGGTTCTTGCTCTTAAGTGACAAGCATGGGATGTTAGAGAACCTGTGGTTTGTATCAGTTTCAGAAGCAGAGTTGAACTAGATATGGTCCGAATGTGTGGGAAACACAGTTCTTTTGGTTTGAGCACACTTATGTTTCCTTCTGTTTTAGAGAATCTAGAAAGCAAGACTGTGCTTCTTACTCTAAAGCAGAAAGTGTTTCATGTTTGAGAACTGTGCTGTGTGTTTCCCTTCAGAAATGGAGTTATGTCCCACACTCTGTGTCTTCCTACAAACAAAATTTCTTTTTAGGTAAGGGTACTCACTTTTCAGCTCAAAGGACCTGCATCGTTCATGAAGCTCACACATTTCTCTTCTTAACGGACAAGCATTAGATGTTAGAGGACCTATGGTTTGTATCAGTTTCAGACAGAGTTGAAATAGATATGGTCCGTATGTGTGGGAAACACCGTTCTTTTGCTCTGAGCACACTCACGTTTCCCTCTGTATTAGAGACTCTAGAAAGCAAGAGCGTGCTACTTGCTCTAAAGCAGAATGTGTTTCATGGATCAGACCTGTCCTGGGAGTTTCCCTTCAGACATGGAGTTCAAACCCAGGCTCTGTGTCTTCCTACAAGCAAGATTTCATTTTAGGTAAACACAGTCACTTTTCAGCTCAAAGGAAGCTACATTGTTCACAAAGCTCACATGTTTCTCGCTCTTAAGTGAGAAGCATGGGATGTTAGAGAACCTGTGGTTTGTATCAGTTTTAGAAGCAGAGTTGAAGTATATATGTTCCCTATGTGTAAGAAATACCGAACCTTTGTTCAGAGCACACTCACGTTTCCTGCTCTATTAGAGACATGAGAAAGCAAGAGCGTGCTTCTTACTCTAAAGCAGAAAGTGTTTCATGGATGAGAACTGTGCTGTGTGTTTCCCTTCAGAAATGGAGTTATATCCCACGCTCTTTGTCTTCCTACAAACAAAATTTCTTTTCAGGTAAGCATAGTCACTTTTCAGCTCAAAGGACCTGCATCATTCATGAAGCTCACACATTTCTCTTCTTAACGGACAAGCATTGAATGTTAGAGGACCTATGGTTTGTATCAGTTTCAGACAGAGTTGAACTAGATATGGTCCGTATCTGTTGGAAACACTGTTCTTTTGCTCTGAGCAAACTCACGTTTCCCTTTGTATTAGAGACTCTAGAATGCTAGAGCGTGCTTCTTGCTCTAAAGCAGAGTGTGTTTCATGGATGAGCACTGTGCTGTGCTTTTAATTCAGATATTGAGTTAAATGCTAAGCTCTGTGTCTTCCTAAAAGCAAGAAATCATTTCAGGTAAACACAGTCACTTTACAGCTCAAATGAAGCTACATCATTCACGGAGCTCACACGTTTGTCGCTCTTAATTGAAAAGCATTGGATGTTCGAGGACCTGTGTTTTTATCAGTTTCAGAAGCAGAGTTGAACTAGATATGGTCCGAATGTGTGGGAAACACAGTTCTTTTGGTTTGAGCACACTCATGTTTCCTTCTGTTTTAGAGAATCTAGAAAGCAAGACTGTGCTTCTTACTCTAAAGCAGAAAGTGTTTCATGTTTGAGAACTGTGCTGTGTGTTTCCCTTCAGAAATGGAGTTATATCCCACACTCTGTGTCTTCCTACAAACAAAATTTCTTTTTAGGTAAGGGTACTCACTTTTCAGCTCAAAGGACCTGCATCGTTCATGAAGCTCACACATTTCTCTTCTTAACAGACAAGCATTGGATGTTAGACTACCTATGGTTTGTATCAGTTTCAGACATAGTTGAACTAGATATGGTCCGTATGTGTGGGAAACACTGTTCTTTTGCTCTGATCACACCCACGTTTCCCTTTGTATTAGAGACTCTAGAAAGCAAGAGCGTGCTTCTTGCTCTAAAGCAGAGTGTGTTTCATGGATGAGAACTGTGCTGTGCATTTCCTTCAGAAATTGAGTTAAATCCCAAGCTCTGTGTCTACCTACAAGCAAGAAATCGTTTCAGGTAAACACAGTCACTTTACAGCTCAAATGAAGCTACATCATTCACGGAGCTCACACGTTTGTCGCTCTTAATTGAAAAGCATTGGTTGTTCGAGGACCTGTGGTTTTTATCAGTTTCAGAAGCAGAGTTGAACTAGACATGTTCCGTTTGTTTAGGAAACACTGTTCTTTTGTTCTGAGCACACTCACTTGTCCTGCAGTATTAGAGATTCTAGAAAGCAAGAGCTTGGTTCTTTCTCTAAAGCAGAGTGTTTTTCATGTATGAGAACTGTGCTGTGTGTTTCCCGTCAGAAATGGAGTTAAATCCCAGGCTCTGTGTCTTCCTACAGGCAATAATTCGTTTCATGTAAACGCAGTCACTTTTCAGATCAAAGGACCTACATCATTTCATGCAGCTCACACGTTTGTCGCTCTTAACTGAAAACCAGTGGACGTTAGAGGACCTGTGGTTTGTATAACTTTCAGAAAAAGAGTTGAAGTAGATATGGTCCAAATGTGTGGGAAACACAGTTCTTTTGGTCTGAACACACTCATGTTTCCCTCTGTTTTAGAGACTCTAGAAAGCAAGACAGTGCTTCTTACGCTAAAGCAGAAAGTGTTTCATGTATGAGAACTGTGCTGTGTGTTTCCCTTCAGAAATGGAGTTATATCGCATGCTCTGTGTCTTCCTACAAACAAAATTTCTTTTTAGGTAGGGGTAGTCACTTTTCAGCTCAAAGGACCTGCATCGTTCATGAAGCTCACACATATATCTTCTTAACGGACAAGCATTGGATGTTAGAGGACCTATGGTTTATATCAGTTTCAGACAGAGTTGAACTAGATATGGTCCGTATGTGTGGGAAACACTGTTCTTTTGCTCTGATCACACTCACGGTTCCCTTTGTATTAGAGAATCTAGAAAGCAAGAGCGTGCTTCTTGCTCTAAAGCAGAGTGTGTTTCATGGATGAGAACTGTGCTGTGCATTTCCTTCAGAAATTGAGTTAAATCCCAAGCTCTGTGTATACCTACAAGCAAGACTTCGTTTCAGGTAAACACAGTCACTTTTCAGCTAAAAGGAAGCTACAAAGTTCACGAAGCTCACACGTTTGTCGATCTTAATTGAAAAGCATTGGATGTTAGAGGACCTGTGGTTTTTATCAGTTTCAGAAAAAGAGTTGATCTAGATATGGGCCAAATGTGTGGGAAACATAGTTCTTTTGTTCTGAGCACACTCATGTTTCCTTCTGTTTTAGAGACTCTAGAAAGCAAGACCGTGCTACTTACTCTAAAGCAGAAAGTGTTTCATGGATGAGAACTGTGCTGTGTGTTTCCCTTAAGAAATGGAGTTATATCCCACGCTCTGTGTCTTCCTACAAACAAAATTTCTTTTCAGGTAAGCATAGTCAATTTCCAGCTCAAAGGACCTGCATCGTTCATGAAGCTCACACATTTCTCTTCTTAACGGACAAGCATTGGGTGTTAGAGGACCTATGGTTTGTATCAGTTTCAGACAGAGTTGAACTAGATATGGTCCATATGTTTTGGAAACACTGTTCTTTTGCTCTGAGCACACTCACGTTTCCCTTTGTATTAGAGACTCTAGAAAGCAAGAGCGTGCTTCTTGCTCTAAAGCAGAGTGTGTTTCATGGATGAGAACTGTGCTGTGCATTTCCTTCAGAAATTGAGTTAAATCCCAAGCTCTGTGTCTACCTACAAGCAAGAAATCGTTTCAGGTAAACACAGTCACTTTACAGCTCAAATGAAGCTACATCATTCACGGAGCTCACACATTTGTAGCTCTTAATTGAAAAGCATTGGTTGTTCGAGGACCTGTGGTTTTTATCAGTTTCAGAAGCAGAGTTGAACTAGACATGTTCCGTTTGTTTAGGAAACACTGTTCTTTTGTTCTGAGCACACTCACTTGTCCTGCAGTATTAGAGATTCTAGAAAGCAAGAGCTTGGTTCTTGCTCTAAAGCAGAGTGTTTTTCATGTATGAGAACTGTGCTGTGTGTTTCCCGTCAGAAATGGAGTTAAATCCCAGGCTCTGTGTCTTCCTACAGGCAATAATTCGTTTCATGTAAACGCAGTCACTTTTCAGATCAAAGGACCTACATCATTTCATGCAGCTCACACGTTTGTCGCTCTTAACTGAAAACCAGTGGACGTTAGAGGACCTGTGGTTTGTATAACTTTCAGAAAAAGAGTTGAAGTAGATATGGTCCAAATGTGTGGGAAACACAGTTCTTTTGGTCTGAACACACTCATGTTTCCCTCTGTTTTAGAGACTCTAGAAAGCAAGACAGTGCTTCTTACGCTAAAGCAGAAAGTGTTTCATGTATGAGAACTGTGCTGTGTGTTTCCCTTCAGAAATGGAGTTATATCGCACGCTCTGTGTCTTCCTACAAACAAAATTTCTTTTTAGGTAGGGGTAGTCACTTTTCAGCTCAAAGGACCTGCATCGTTCATGAAGCTCACACATATATCTTCTTAACGGACAAGCATTGGATGTTAGAGGACCTATGGTTTATATCAGTTTCAGACAGAGTTGAACTAGATATGGTCCGTATGTGTGGGAAACACTGTTCTTTTGCTCTGATCACACTCACGGTTCCCTTTGTATTAGAGAATCTAGAAAGCAAGAGCGTGCTTCTTGCTCTAAAGCAGAGTGTGTTTCATGGATGAGAACTGTGCTGTGCATTTCCTTCAGAAATTGAGTTAAATCCCAAGCTCTGTGTATACCTACAAGCAAGACTTCGTTTCAGGTAAACACAGTCACTTTTCAGCTAAAAGGAAGCTACAAAGTTCACGAAGCTCACACGTTTGTCGATCTTAATTGAAAAGCATTGGATGTTAGAGGACCTGTGGTTTTTATCAGTTTCAGAAAAAGAGTTGATCTAGATATGGGCCAAATGTGTGGGAAACATAGTTCTTTTGTTCTGAGCACACTCATGTTTCCTTCTGTTTTAGAGACTCTAGAAAGCAAGACCGTGCTACTTACTCTAAAGCAGAAAGTGTTTCATGGATGAGAACTGTGCTGTGTGTTTCCCTTAAGAAATGGAGTTATATCCCACGCTCTGTGTCTTCCTACAAACAAAATTTCTTTTCAGGTAAGCATAGTCAATTTCCAGCTCAAAGGACCTGCATCGTTCATGAAGCTCACACATTTCTCTTCTTAACGGACAAGCATTGGGTGTTAGAGGACCTATGGTTTGTATCAGTTTCAGACAGAGTTGAACTAGATATGGTCCATATGTTTTGGAAACACTGTTCTTTTGCTCTGAGCACACTCACGTTTCCCTTTGTATTAGAGACTCTAGAAAGCAAGAGCGTGCTTCTTGCTCTAAAGCAGAGTGTGTTTCATGGATGAGAACTGTGCTGTGCATTTCCTTCAGAAATTGAGTTAAATCCCAAGCTCTGTGTCTACCTACAAGCAAGAAATCGTTTCAGGTAAACACAGTCACTTTACAGCTCAAATGAAGCTACATCATTCACGGAGCTCACACATTTGTAGCTCTTAATTGAAAAGCATTGGTTGTTCGAGGACCTGTGGTTTTTATCAGTTTCAGAAGCAGAGTTGAACTAGACATGTTCCGTTTGTTTAGGAAACACTGTTCTTTTGTTCTGAGCACACTCACTTGTCCTGCAGTATTAGAGATTCTAGAAAGCAAGAGCTTGGTTCTTGCTCTAAAGCAGAGTGTTTTTCATGTATGAGAACTGTGCTGTGTGTTTCCCGTCAGAAATGGAGTTAAATCCCAGGCTCTGTGTCTTCCTACAGGCAATAATTCGTTTCATGTAAACGCAGTCACTTTTCAGATCAAAGGACCTACATCATTTCATGCAGCTCACACGTTTGTCGCTCTTAACTGAAAACCAGTGGACGTTAGAGGACCTGTGGTTTGTATAACTTTCAGAAAAAGAGTTGAAGTAGATATGGTCCAAATGTGTGGGAAACACAGTTCTTTTGGTCTGAACACACTCATGTTTCCCTCTGTTTTAGAGACTCTAGAAAGCAAGACAGTGCTTCTTACGCTAAAGCAGAAAGTGTTTCATGTATGAGAACTGTGCTGTGTGTTTCCCTTCAGAAATGGAGTTATATCGCACGCTCTGTGTCTTCCTACAAACAAAATTTCTTTTTAGGTAGGGGTAGTCACTTTTCAGCTCAAAGGACCTGCATCGTTCATGAAGCTCACACATATATCTTCTTAACGGACAAGCATTGGATGTTAGAGGACCTATGGTTTATATCAGTTTCAGACAGAGTTGAACTAGATATGGTCCGTATGTGTGGGAAACACTGTTCTTTTGCTCTGATCACACTCACGGTTCCCTTTGTATTAGAGAATCTAGAAAGCAAGAGCGTGCTTCTTGCTCTAAAGCAGAGTGTGTTTCATGGATGAGAACTGTGCTGTGCATTTCCTTCAGAAATTGAGTTAAATCCCAAGCTCTGTGTATACCTACAAGCAAGACTTCGTTTCAGGTAAACACAGTCACTTTTCAGCTAAAAGGAAGCTACAAAGTTCACGAAGCTCACACGTTTGTCGATCTTAATTGAAAAGCATTGGATGTTAGAGGACCTGTGGTTTTTATCAGTTTCAGAAAAAGAGTTGATCTAGATATGGGCCAAATGTGTGGGAAACATAGTTCTTTTGTTCTGAGCACACTCATGTTTCCTTCTGTTTTAGAGACTCTAGAAAGCAAGACCGTGCTACTTACTCTAAAGCAGAAAGTGTTTCATGGATGAGAACTGTGCTGTGTGTTTCCCTTAAGAAATGGAGTTATATCCCACGCTCTGTGTCTTCCTACAAACAAAATTTCTTTTCAGGTAAGCATAGTCAATTTCCAGCTCAAAGGACCTGCATCGTTCATGAAGCTCACACATTTCTCTTCTTAACGGACAAGCATTGGGTGTTAGAGGACCTATGGTTTGTATCAGTTTCAGACAGAGTTGAACTAGATATGGTCCATATGTTTTGGAAACACTGTTCTTTTGCTCTGAGCACACTCACGTTTCCCTTTGTATTAGAGACTCTAGAAAGCAAGAGCGTGCTTCTTGCTCTAAAGCAGAGTGTGTTTCATGGATGAGAACTGTGCTGTGAATTTCTTTCAGATATTGAGTTAAATCCTAAGCTCTGTGTCTTCCTACAAGCAAGAAATCGTTTCAGGTAAACACAGTCACTTTACAGCTCAAATGAAGCTACATCATTCACTGAGGTCACACGTTTGTCTCTCGTAATTGAAAAGCATTGGATGTTCGAGGACCTGTTGTTTTTATCAGTTTCAGAAGTAGAGTTGAACTAGACATGTTCCATATGATTCGAAAACACTGTTCGTTTGTTCTGAGCGCACTCACTTTCCAGCAGTATTAGAGACTCTAGAAAGCAAGAGCTTGGTTCTTGCTCTAAAGCAGAGTGTTTTTCATGGATGAGAACTGTGCTGTGTGTTACCCGTCAGAAATGGAGTTAAATCCCAGGCTCTGTGTCTTCCTACAGGCAATAATTCGTTTCATGTAAACGCAGTCACTTTTCAGCTCAAAGGAGCTATATCAATTCATGCAGCTCACACGTTTGACGCTCTTAACCGAAAACCAGTGGAGGTTAGAGGACCTGTGGTTTGTATAAGTTTCAGAAGCAGAGTTGAACTAGATATGGTCCGAATGTGTGGGAAACACAGTTCTTTTGGTCTGAGCACACTCATGTTTCCTTCTGTTTTAGAGACTCTAGAAAGCAAGACCGTGCTTCTTACTATAAAGCAGAAAGTGTTTCATGGATGAGATCTGTGCTGTGTGTTTACCTTCAGAAATGGAGTTAAATGCCATGCTGTGTGTCTTCCTACAAGCAAAATTTCTTTTCAGGTAAGAGTAGTCACTTTTCAGCTCAATGGACCTGCATCGTTCATGTCTCTCACACATTTCTCTTCTTAACGGTCAATCATTAGATGTTAGAGGACCTATGGTTTGTATCAGTTTCAGACCGAGTTGAACAAGATATGGTCTGTATGTGTGGAAACACCGTTCTTTTGCTCTGAGCACACTCTCGTTTCCCTCTGTATTAGAGACTCTAGAAAGCAAGAGCGTGCCACTTGCTCTAAAGCAGAATGTCTTTCATGGATGAGAACTGTCCTGGGAGTTTCCCTTCAGAAATGGAGTTCAATCCCAGGCTCTGTGTCTACCTACAAGCAAGATTTCATTTCAGGTAAACACAGTCACGTTTCAGCTCAAAGGAAGCTACATTGTTCACAAAACTCACATGGTTCTCGCTCTTAAGTGACAAGCATGGGATGTTAGAGAACCTGTGGTTTGTATCAGTTTTAGAAGCAGAGTTGAAGTATATATGTTCCCTATGTGTAAGAAACACCGTTCCTTTGTTAGGAGCACACTCACTTTTTCTGCAGTATTAGAGACTCTAGAAAGCAAGAGCTTGGTTCTTGTTCTAAAGCAGAGTGTTTTTCATGGATGAGAACTGTGCTGTGTGTTTCCCTTCCGAAATGGAGTTAAATCCCAGGATTAGTGTCTTCCTACAAGCAAGAAGTCGTTTCATGTAAACGCGGTCACTTTTCAGCTCAAAGGAAGCTACATTGTTTCACGCAGCTCACACGTTTGTCGCTCTTAATTGAAAAGCATTGGATGTTAGAGGACCTGGGGTTTTTATCACTTTCAGAAGCAGAGTTGAACTAGATATGGTCCATATGTGTAGGACACACAATTCTTTTGTTCTGAGCACACTCACTTTTCCTGCAGTATTAGAGACTCTAAAAAGCAAGAGCTTGGTTCTTGCTCTAAAGCAGAGTGTTTTTCATGGATTAGAACTGTGCTGTGTGTTTCCCTTCCGAAATGGAGTTAAATCCCAGGATCTGTGTCTTCCTACAAGCAAGAATTCGTTTCATGTAAACGCAGTCACTTTTCAGCTCAAAGGAAGCTACATCATTGACGCAGCTCACACGTTTTTTGCTCTTAATTGAAAAGCAGTGGATGTTAGAGGACCTGTGGTTTTTATCAGTTTCAGAAGCAGAGTTGAACTAGATATGTTCCGTGTGTGTGGGATACACAGTTCTTTTGGTCTGAGCACACTCATGTTTCCTTCTGTTTTACAGACTCTAGAAAGCAAGACCGTGCTTCTTACTCTAAAGCAGAAAGAGTTTCATGGATGAGATCTGTGCTGTGTGTTTACCTTCAGAAATGGAGTTAAATCACATGCTCTGTGTCTTCCTACAAGCAAAACTTCTTTTCAGGTAAGGGTAGTCACTTTTCAGCTCAAAGGAGCTACATCATTTCATGCAGCTCACACGTTTGTCGCTCTTAACTGAAACCCAGTGGAGGTTAGAGGACCAGTGGTTGGTATAAGTTTCAGAAGCAGAGTTGAACTAGACATGTCCGAATGTTTGGGAAACACAGTTCTTTTTGTCTGAGCACACTCATGTTTCCTTCTGTTTTAGAGACTCTAGAAAGTGAGAGCGTGCTACTTGCTCTAAAGGAGAATGTGTTTCATGGATAAGAACTGTCCTGGGAGTTTCCCTTCAGAAATGCAGTTCAATCCCAGGCTCTGTGTCTTCCTACAAGCAAGATTTCATTTCAGGTAAACACAGTCACTTTTCAGCTCAAAGGAAGCTACATTGTTCACAAAGCTCACATGTTTCTTGCTCTTAAGTGACAAGCATGGGCTGTGAGAGAACCTGTGGTTTGTATCAGTTTTAGAAGCAGAGTTGAAGTATATATGTACCCTATGTGTAAGAAACACCTTTCCTTTGTTTGGAGCACACTCACGTTTCCTGCTGTATTAGAGACATGAGAAAGCAATCGCGTGCTTCTTGCTCTAAAACAGAGTGTGTTTCATGGATGAGAACTGTGCTGTGTGTTTCCCTTCCGAAATGGAGTTAAATCCCAGGGTCTGTGTCTTCCTACAAGCAAGACTTCGTTTCAGGTAAACACAGTCACTTTTCAGCTCAAAGGAAGCTACAACGGTCACAAAGCTCACACGTTTTTCGATCATAATTGAAAAGCATTGGATGTTCGAGGACCTGTGGTTTTTATCAGTTTCAGAAGCAGAGTTGAACTAGACACGTTCCATATGTTTAGGAAACACTGTTCTTTTGTTCTGAGCACATTCACTTTTTCTGCAATATTAGAGACTCTAGAAAGCAAGAGCATGCTTCTTGTTCTAAAGCAGAGTGTTTTTCATGGATGAGAACTGTGCTGTGTGTTTCCCTTCCGAAATGGAGTTAAATCCCAGGCTCTGTGTCTTCCTACAAGGAAGAATTCATTTCAGGTAAACGCAGTCACTTTTCAGCTCAAAGGAAGCTACATCATTCACGCAGCTCACACGTTTGTCGCTCTTAATTGAAAAGCATTGGATGTTAGAGGACCTGGGGTTTGTATCACTTTCAGAAGCAGAGTTGAACTAGATATGGTCCATATGTGTTAGGACACACAGTTCTTTTGTTCTGAGCACATCACGTTTCCTGCTTTATTAGAGACTCTAGAAAGCAAGAGCGTGCTTCTTGCTCTAAAGCAGAGTGTGTTTCATGGATGAGAACTTTGCTGTGCATTTCCTTCAGGAATTGAGTTAAATCCCAAGCTCTGTGACTTCCTACAAGCAAGAAATAATTTCAGGTAAACACAGTCACTTTACAGCTCAAATGAAGCTACATCTTTCACGGAGCTCATACGTTTGTAGCTCTTAATTTAAAAGCATTGGATGTTCGAGGACCTGTGGTTTTTATCAGGTTCAGAAGCAGAGTTGAACTAGACATGTTCCGTTTGTTTAGGAAACACTGTTCTTTTGTTCTGAGCACACTCACTTGTCCTGCAGTATTAGAGATTCTAGAAAGCAAGAGCTTGGTTCTTGCTCTAAAGCAGAGTGTTTTTCATGTATGAGAACTGTGCTGTGTGTTTCCCGTCAGAAATGGAGTTAAATCCCAGGCTCTGTGTCTTCCTACAGGCAATAATTCGTTTCATGTAAACGCAGTCACTTTTCAGATCAAAGGACCTACATCATTTCATGCAGCTCACACGTTTGTCGCTCTTAACTGAAAACCAGTGGACGTTAGAGGACCTGTGGTTTGTATAACTTTCAGAAAAAGAGTTGAAGTAGATATGGTCCAAATGTGTGGGAAACACAGTTCTTTTGGTCTGAACACACTCATGTTTCCCTCTGTTTTAGAGACTCTAGAAAGCAAGACAGTGCTTCTTACGCTAAAGCAGAAAGTGTTTCATGTATGAGAACTGTGCTGTGTGTTTCCCTTCAGAAATGGAGTTATATCGCACGCTCTGTGTCTTCCTACAAACAAAATTTCTTTTTAGGTAGGGGTAGTCACTTTTCAGCTCAAAGGACCTGCATCGTTCATGAAGCTCACACATATATCTTCTTAACGGACAAGCATTGGATGTTAGAGGACCTATGGTTTATATCAGTTTCAGACAGAGTTGAACTAGATATGGTCCGTATGTGTGGGAAACACTGTTCTTTTGCTCTGATCACACTCACGGTTCCCTTTGTATTAGAGAATCTAGAAAGCAAGAGCGTGCTTCTTGCTCTAAAGCAGAGTGTGTTTCATGGATGAGAACTGTGCTGTGCATTTCCTTCAGAAATTGAGTTAAATCCCAAGCTCTGTGTATACCTACAAGCAAGACTTCGTTTCAGGTAAACACAGTCACTTTTCAGCTAAAAGGAAGCTACAAAGTTCACGAAGCTCACACGTTTGTCGATCTTAATTGAAAAGCATTGGATGTTAGAGGACCTGTGGTTTTTATCAGTTTCAGAAAAAGAGTTGATCTAGATATGGGCCAAATGTGTGGGAAACATAGTTCTTTTGTTCTGAGCACACTCATGTTTCCTTCTGTTTTAGAGACTCTAGAAAGCAAGACCGTGCTACTTACTCTAAAGCAGAAAGTGTTTCATGGATGAGAACTGTGCTGTGTGTTTCCCTTAAGAAATGGAGTTATATCCCACGCTCTGTGTCTTCCTACAAACAAAATTTCTTTTCAGGTAAGCATAGTCAATTTCCAGCTCAAAGGACCTGCATCGTTCATGAAGCTCACACATTTCTCTTCTTAACGGACAAGCATTGGGTGTTAGAGGACCTATGGTTTGTATCAGTTTCAGACAGAGTTGAACTAGATATGGTCCATATGTTTTGGAAACACTGTTCTTTTGCTCTGAGCACACTCACGTTTCCCTTTGTATTAGAGACTCTAGAAAGCAAGAGCGTGCTTCTTGCTCTAAAGCAGAGTGTGTTTCATGGATGAGAACTGTGCTGTGCATTTCCTTCAGAAATTGAGTTAAATCCCAAGCTCTGTGTCTACCTACAAGCAAGAAATCGTTTCAGGTAAACACAGTCACTTTACAGCTCAAATGAAGCTACATCATTCACGGAGCTCACACATTTGTAGCTCTTAATTGAAAAGCATTGGTTGTTCGAGGACCTGTGGTTTTTATCAGTTTCAGAAGCAGAGTTGAACTAGACATGTTCCGTTTGTTTAGGAAACACTGTTCTTTTGTTCTGAGCACACTCACTTGTCCTGCAGTATTAGAGATTCTAGAAAGCAAGAGCTTGGTTCTTGCTCTAAAGCAGAGTGTTTTTCATGTATGAGAACTGTGCTGTGTGTTTCCCGTCAGAAATGGAGTTAAATCCCAGGCTCTGTGTCTTCCTACAGGCAATAATTCGTTTCATGTAAACGCAGTCACTTTTCAGATCAAAGGACCTACATCATTTCATGCAGCTCACACGTTTGTCGCTCTTAACTGAAAACCAGTGGACGTTAGAGGACCTGTGGTTTGTATAACTTTCAGAAAAAGAGTTGAAGTAGATATGGTCCAAATGTGTGGGAAACACAGTTCTTTTGGTCTGAACACACTCATGTTTCCCTCTGTTTTAGAGACTCTAGAAAGCAAGACAGTGCTTCTTACGCTAAAGCAGAAAGTGTTTCATGTATGAGAACTGTGCTGTGTGTTTCCCTTCAGAAATGGAGTTATATCGCACGCTCTGTGTCTTCCTACAAACAAAATTTCTTTTTAGGTAGGGGTAGTCACTTTTCAGCTCAAAGGACCTGCATCGTTCATGAAGCTCACACATATATCTTCTTAACGGACAAGCATTGGATGTTAGAGGACCTATGGTTTATATCAGTTTCAGACAGAGTTGAACTAGATATGGTCCGTATGTGTGGGAAACACTGTTCTTTTGCTCTGATCACACTCACGGTTCCCTTTGTATTAGAGAATCTAGAAAGCAAGAGCGTGCTTCTTGCTCTAAAGCAGAGTGTGTTTCATGGATGAGAACTGTGCTGTGCATTTCCTTCAGAAATTGAGTTAAATCCCAAGCTCTGTGTATACCTACAAGCAAGACTTCGTTTCAGGTAAACACAGTCACTTTTCAGCTAAAAGGAAGCTACAAAGTTCACGAAGCTCACACGTTTGTCGATCTTAATTGAAAAGCATTGGATGTTAGAGGACCTGTGGTTTTTATCAGTTTCAGAAAAAGAGTTGATCTAGATATGGGCCAAATGTGTGGGAAACATAGTTCTTTTGTTCTGAGCACACTCATGTTTCCTTCTGTTTTAGAGACTCTAGAAAGCAAGACCGTGCTACTTACTCTAAAGCAGAAAGTGTTTCATGGATGAGAACTGTGCTGTGTGTTTCCCTTAAGAAATGGAGTTATATCCCACGCTCTGTGTCTTCCTACAAACAAAATTTCTTTTCAGGTAAGCATAGTCAATTTCCAGCTCAAAGGACCTGCATCGTTCATGAAGCTCACACATTTCTCTTCTTAACGGACAAGCATTGGGTGTTAGAGGACCTATGGTTTGTATCAGTTTCAGACAGAGTTGAACTAGATATGGTCCATATGTTTTGGAAACACTGTTCTTTTGCTCTGAGCACACTCACGTTTCCCTTTGTATTAGAGACTCTAGAAAGCAAGAGCGTGCTTCTTGCTCTAAAGCAGAGTGTGTTTCATGGATGAGAACTGTGCTGTGAATTTCTTTCAGATATTGAGTTAAATCCTAAGCTCTGTGTCTTCCTACAAGCAAGAAATCGTTTCAGGTAAACACAGTCACTTTACAGCTCAAATGAAGCTACATCATTCACTGAGGTCACACGTTTGTCTCTCGTAATTGAAAAGCATTGGATGTTCGAGGACCTGTTGTTTTTATCAGTTTCAGAAGTAGAGTTGAACTAGACATGTTCCATATGATTCGAAAACACTGTTCGTTTGTTCTGAGCGCACTCACTTTCCAGCAGTATTAGAGACTCTAGAAAGCAAGAGCTTGGTTCTTGCTCTAAAGCAGAGTGTTTTTCATGGATGAGAACTGTGCTGTGTGTTACCCGTCAGAAATGGAGTTAAATCCCAGGCTCTGTGTCTTCCTACAGGCAATAATTCGTTTCATGTAAACGCAGTCACTTTTCAGCTCAAAGGAGCTATATCAATTCATGCAGCTCACACGTTTGACGCTCTTAACCGAAAACCAGTGGAGGTTAGAGGACCTGTGGTTTGTATAAGTTTCAGAAGCAGAGTTGAACTAGATATGGTCCGAATGTGTGGGAAACACAGTTCTTTTGGTCTGAGCACACTCATGTTTCCTTCTGTTTTAGAGACTCTAGAAAGCAAGACCGTGCTTCTTACTATAAAGCAGAAAGTGTTTCATGGATGAGATCTGTGCTGTGTGTTTACCTTCAGAAATGGAGTTAAATGCCATGCTGTGTGTCTTCCTACAAGCAAAATTTCTTTTCAGGTAAGAGTAGTCACTTTTCAGCTCAATGGACCTGCATCGTTCATGTCTCTCACACATTTCTCTTCTTAACGGTCAATCATTAGATGTTAGAGGACCTATGGTTTGTATCAGTTTCAGACCGAGTTGAACAAGATATGGTCTGTATGTGTGGAAACACCGTTCTTTTGCTCTGAGCACACTCTCGTTTCCCTCTGTATTAGAGACTCTAGAAAGCAAGAGCGTGCCACTTGCTCTAAAGCAGAATGTCTTTCATGGATGAGAACTGTCCTGGGAGTTTCCCTTCAGAAATGGAGTTCAATCCCAGGCTCTGTGTCTACCTACAAGCAAGATTTCATTTCAGGTAAACACAGTCACGTTTCAGCTCAAAGGAAGCTACATTGTTCACAAAACTCACATGGTTCTCGCTCTTAAGTGACAAGCATGGGATGTTAGAGAACCTGTGGTTTGTATCAGTTTTAGAAGCAGAGTTGAAGTATATATGTTCCCTATGTGTAAGAAACACCGTTCCTTTGTTAGGAGCACACTCACTTTTTCTGCAGTATTAGAGACTCTAGAAAGCAAGAGCTTGGTTCTTGTTCTAAAGCAGAGTGTTTTTCATGGATGAGAACTGTGCTGTGTGTTTCCCTTCCGAAATGGAGTTAAATCCCAGGATTAGTGTCTTCCTACAAGCAAGAAGTCGTTTCATGTAAACGCGGTCACTTTTCAGCTCAAAGGAAGCTACATTGTTTCACGCAGCTCACACGTTTGTCGCTCTTAATTGAAAAGCATTGGATGTTAGAGGACCTGGGGTTTTTATCACTTTCAGAAGCAGAGTTGAACTAGATATGGTCCATATGTGTAGGACACACAATTCTTTTGTTCTGAGCACACTCACTTTTCCTGCAGTATTAGAGACTCTAAAAAGCAAGAGCTTGGTTCTTGCTCTAAAGCAGAGTGTTTTTCATGGATTAGAACTGTGCTGTGTGTTTCCCTTCCGAAATGGAGTTAAATCCCAGGATCTGTGTCTTCCTACAAGCAAGAATTCGTTTCATGTAAACGCAGTCACTTTTCAGCTCAAAGGAAGCTACATCATTGACGCAGCTCACACGTTTTTTGCTCTTAATTGAAAAGCAGTGGATGTTAGAGGACCTGTGGTTTTTATCAGTTTCAGAAGCAGAGTTGAACTAGATATGTTCCGTGTGTGTGGGATACACAGTTCTTTTGGTCTGAGCACACTCATGTTTCCTTCTGTTTTACAGACTCTAGAAAGCAAGACCGTGCTTCTTACTCTAAAGCAGAAAGAGTTTCATGGATGAGATCTGTGCTGTGTGTTTACCTTCAGAAATGGAGTTAAATCACATGCTCTGTGTCTTCCTACAAGCAAAACTTCTTTTCAGGTAAGGGTAGTCACTTTTCAGCTCAAAGGAGCTACATCATTTCATGCAGCTCACACGTTTGTCGCTCTTAACTGAAACCCAGTGGAGGTTAGAGGACCAGTGGTTGGTATAAGTTTCAGAAGCAGAGTTGAACTAGACATGTCCGAATGTTTGGGAAACACAGTTCTTTTTGTCTGAGCACACTCATGTTTCCTTCTGTTTTAGAGACTCTAGAAAGTGAGAGCGTGCTACTTGCTCTAAAGGAGAATGTGTTTCATGGATAAGAACTGTCCTGGGAGTTTCCCTTCAGAAATGCAGTTCAATCCCAGGCTCTGTGTCTTCCTACAAGCAAGATTTCATTTCAGGTAAACACAGTCACTTTTCAGCTCAAAGGAAGCTACATTGTTCACAAAGCTCACATGTTTCTTGCTCTTAAGTGACAAGCATGGGCTGTGAGAGAACCTGTGGTTTGTATCAGTTTTAGAAGCAGAGTTGAAGTATATATGTACCCTATGTGTAAGAAACACCTTTCCTTTGTTTGGAGCACACTCACGTTTCCTGCTGTATTAGAGACATGAGAAAGCAATCGCGTGCTTCTTGCTCTAAAACAGAGTGTGTTTCATGGATGAGAACTGTGCTGTGTGTTTCCCTTCCGAAATGGAGTTAAATCCCAGGGTCTGTGTCTTCCTACAAGCAAGACTTCGTTTCAGGTAAACACAGTCACTTTTCAGCTCAAAGGAAGCTACAACGGTCACAAAGCTCACACGTTTTTCGATCATAATTGAAAAGCATTGGATGTTCGAGGACCTGTGGTTTTTATCAGTTTCAGAAGCAGAGTTGAACTAGACACGTTCCATATGTTTAGGAAACACTGTTCTTTTGTTCTGAGCACATTCACTTTTTCTGCAATATTAGAGACTCTAGAAAGCAAGAGCATGCTTCTTGTTCTAAAGCAGAGTGTTTTTCATGGATGAGAACTGTGCTGTGTGTTTCCCTTCCGAAATGGAGTTAAATCCCAGGCTCTGTGTCTTCCTACAAGGAAGAATTCATTTCAGGTAAACGCAGTCACTTTTCAGCTCAAAGGAAGCTACATCATTCACGCAGCTCACACGTTTGTCGCTCTTAATTGAAAAGCATTGGATGTTAGAGGACCTGGGGTTTGTATCACTTTCAGAAGCAGAGTTGAACTAGATATGGTCCATATGTGTTAGGACACACAGTTCTTTTGTTCTGAGCACATCACGTTTCCTGCTTTATTAGAGACTCTAGAAAGCAAGAGCGTGCTTCTTGCTCTAAAGCAGAGTGTGTTTCATGGATGAGAACTGTGCTGTGCATTTCCTTCAGAAATTGAGTTAAATCCCAAGCTCTGTGTCTTCCTACAAGCAAGAACTCGTTTCAGGTAAACACAGTCACTTTACAGCTCAAATAAAGCTACATCTTTAACGGAGCTCTTAATTGAAAAGCATTGGATGTTCGAGGACCTGTGGTTTTTGTCAGGTACAGAAGCAGAGTTGAACTAGACATGTTCCGTTTGTTTAGAAAACACTGTTCTTTTGTTCTGAGCACACTCACTTTTCCTGCAGTATTAGAGACTCTAGAAAGCAAGAGCTTGGTTCTTGCTCTAAAGCAGAGTGTTTTTCATGGATGAGAACTGTGCTGTGTGTTTCCCTTCCGAAATGGAGTTAAATCCCAGGATTAGTGTCTTCCTACAAGCAAGAAGTCGTTTCATGTAAACGCGGTCACTTTTCAGCTCAAAGGAAGCTACATTGTTTCACGCAGCTCACACGTTTGTCGCTCTTAATTGAAAAGCATTGGATGTTAGAGGACCTGGGGTTTTTATCACTTTCAGAAGCAGAGTTGAACTAGATATGGTCCATATGTGTAGGACACACAATTCTTTTGTTCTGAGCACACTCACTTTTCCTGCAGTATTAGAGACTCTAAAAAGCAAGAGCTTGGTTCTTGCTCTAAAGCAGAGTGTTTTTCATGGATTAGAACTGTGCTGTGTGTTTCCCTTCCGAAATGGAGTTAAATCCCAGGATCTGTGTCTTCCTACAAGCAAGAATTCGTTTCATGTAAACGCAGTCACTTTTCAGCTCAAAGGAAGCTACATCATTGACGCAGCTCACACGTTTTTTGCTCTTAATTGAAAAGCAGTGGATGTTAGAGGACCTGTGGTTTTTATCAGTTTCAGAAGCAGAGTTGAACTAGATATGTTCCGTGTGTGTGGGATACACAGTTCTTTTGGTCTGAGCACACTCATGTTTCCTTCTGTTTTACAGACTCTAGAAAGCAAGACCGTGCTTCTTACTCTAAAGCAGAAAGAGTTTCATGGATGAGATCTGTGCTGTGTGTTTACCTTCAGAAATGGAGTTAAATCACATGCTCTGTGTCTTCCTACAAGCAAAACTTCTTTTCAGGTAAGGGTAGTCACTTTTCAGCTCAAAGGAGCTACATCATTTCATGCAGCTCACACGTTTGTCGCTCTTAACTGAAACCCAGTGGAGGTTAGAGGACCAGTGGTTGGTATAAGTTTCAGAAGCAGAGTTGAACTAGACATGTCCGAATGTTTGGGAAACACAGTTCTTTTTGTCTGAGCACACTCATGTTTCCTTCTGTTTTAGAGACTCTAGAAAGCGAGAGCGTGCTACTTGCTCTAAAGGAGAATGTGTTTCATGGATAAGAACTGTCCTGGGAGTTTCCCTTCAGAAATGCAGTTCAATCCCAGGCTCTGTGTCTTCCTACAAGCAAGATTTCATTTCAGGTAAACACAGTCACTTTTCAGCTCAAAGGAAGCTACATTGTTCACAAAGCTCACATGTTTCTTGCTCTTAAGTGACAAGCATGGGCTGTGAGAGAACCTGTGGTTTGTATCAGTTTTAGAAGCAGAGTTGAAGTATATATGTACCCTATGTGTAAGAAACACCTTTCCTTTGTTTGGAGCACACTCACGTTTCCTGCTGTATTAGAGACATGAGAAAGCAATCGCGTGCTTCTTGCTCTAAAACAGAGTGTGTTTCATGGATGAGAACTGTGCTGTGTGTTTCCCTTCCGAAATGGAGTTAAATCCCAGGGTCTGTGTCTTCCTACAAGCAAGACTTCGTTTCAGGTAAACACAGTCACTTTTCAGCTCAAAGGAAGCTACAACGGTCACAAAGCTCACACGTTTTTCGATCATAATTGAAAAGCATTGGATGTTCGAGGACCTGTGGTTTTTATCAGTTTCAGAAGCAGAGTTGAACTAGACACGTTCCATATGTTTAGGAAACACTGTTCTTTTGTTCTGAGCACATTCACTTTTTCTGCAATATTAGAGACTCTAGAAAGCAAGAGCATGCTTCTTGTTCTAAAGCAGAGTGTTTTTCATGGATGAGAACTGTGCTGTGTGTTTCCCTTCCGAAATGGAGTTAAATCCCAGGCTCTGTGTCTTCCTACAAGGAAGAATTCATTTCAGGTAAACGCAGTCACTTTTCAGCTCAAAGGAAGCTACATCATTCACGCAGCTCACACGTTTGTCGCTCTTAATTGAAAAGCATTGGATGTTAGAGGACCTGGGGTTTGTATCACTTTCAGAAGCAGAGTTGAACTAGATATGGTCCATATGTGTTAGGACACACAGTTCTTTTGTTCTGAGCACATCACGTTTCCTGCTTTATTAGAGACTCTAGAAAGCAAGAGCGTGCTTCTTGCTCTAAAGCAGAGTGTGTTTCATGGATGAGAACTTTGCTGTGCATTTCCTTCAGGAATTGAGTTAAATCCCAAGCTCTGTGACTTCCTACAAGCAAGAAATAATTTCAGGTAAACACAGTCACTTTACAGCTCAAATGAAGCTACATCTTTCACGGAGCTCATACGTTTGTAGCTCTTAATTTAAAAGCATTGGATGTTCGAGGACCTGTGGTTTTTATCAGGTTCAGAAGCAGAGTTGAACTAGACATGTTCCGTTTGTTTAGAAAACACTGTTCTTTTGTTCTGAGCACACTCACTTTTCCTGCAGTATTAGAGACTCTAGAAAGCAAGAGCTTGGTTCTTGCTCTAAAGCAGAGTGTTTTTCATGGATGAGAACTGTGCTGTGTGTTTCCCTTCCGAAATGGAGTTAAATCCCAGGATTAGTGTCTTCCTACAAGCAAGAAGTCGTTTCATGTAAACGCGGTCACTTTTCAGCTCAAAGGAAGCTACATTGTTTCATGCAGCTCACACGTTTGTTGCTCTTAACTGAAAACCAGTGGAGGTTAGAGGACCTGTGGTTTGTATAAGTTTCAGAAGCAGAGTTGAACTAGATATGGTCCGAATGTGTGGGAAACACAGTTCTTTTGGTCTGAGCACACTCATTTTTCCTTCTGTTTTAGAGAATCTAGAAAGCAAGACCATGCTTCTTACTCTAAAGCAGAAAGTGTTTCATGGATGAGAACTGTGCTGTGTGTTTCCCTTCAGAAATGGAGTTAAATCCCACGCTCTGTGTCTTCCTACATGCAAAATTTCTTTTTAGGTAAGGGTAGTCACTTTTCAGCTCAAAGGACTTGCAACGTTCACGAAGCTCACACATTCCTCTTTTTAACGGACAAGCAGTGGATGTTAGAGGACCTGTGGTTTGTATCAGTTTCAGACAAAGTTCAACTAGATATTGTCCATATGTGTGGGAAACACCGTTCTTTTGCTCTGAGCACACTCACGTTTCCCTCTGTATTACAGAATCTAGAAAACAAGAGCGTGCTTCTTGCTCTAAAGCAGAGTGTGTTTCATGGATGAGAACTGTGCTGGGAGTTTCCCTTGAGAAACGGAGTTCAATCCCAGGCTCTGTGTCTTCCTACAAGCAAGACTTCGTTTCATGTAAACACAGTCACTTTTCAGCTCAAAGGAAGCTACATTGTTCATAAAGCTCACATGTTTCTCGCTCTTAACTGAAAAGCATTGGATGTTTGAGGACCTGGGGTTTGTATCACTTTCAGAAGCAGAGTTGAACTAGATATGGTCCATATGTGTAGGACACACAGTTCTTTGGTGTGAGCACATCATGTTTCCTGCTGTATTAGAGATTCTAGAAAGCAAGAGCATGCGTCTTGCTCTAAAGCAGAGATGGTTTCATGGATGAGAACTGTGCTGGGAGTTTCACATGAGAAATGGAGTTCAATCCAATGCTCTGTGTCTTCCTACAAGCAAGACATCGTTTCAGGTAAACACAGTCACTTTTCAGCTCAAAGGATGCTACATCATTCACAAAACTCACATGTGTCTAGCTCTTAAGTGACAAGCATGGGATGTTAGAGGACCTGTGGTTTGCATCAGTTTTAGAGGCAGAGTTGAAGTATATATGTTCCCTATGTGTAAGAAACACCTTTCCTTTGTTCCGAGCACACTCACGTTTCCTGCTGTATTAGAGACACTAGAAAGCATGAGCATGCTTCATGCTCTAAAGTAGAGTGTGTTTCATAGATGAGAACTGTGCTTTGTGTTTCCCTTCAGAAATGGAGTTAAATCCTAGGCTCTGTGTCTTACTACAGGCAATAATTCGTTTCATGTAAACGCAGTCACATTTCAGTTCAAAGGATCTACATCATTCACGAATCTCACACACTTCTCTTCTTAACGGACAAGCATTGGATGTTGGAGGACCTATAGTTTGTATCACTTTCTGTCAGAGTTGAACTAGATAAGGTCTGTATGTGTGGGAAACACCATTCTTTTGCTCTGAGCACACTCACGTTTCCCTCTTTATTAGAGACTCTAGAAAACAAGAGCGTGCTTCTTGCTCTAAAGCAGAGTGGTTTTCATGGATGAGAACTGTGCTGGGAGTTTCCCTTCAGAAAAGGAGTTCAATCCCAGGCTCTGTGTCTTCCTACAAGCAAGACTTCGTTTCAGGTAAACACAGACATGTTTCGGTTCAAAGGAAGCTACATCGTTCACAAAGCTCACACGTTTCTCGCTCTTAACTGAAAAGCTTGGATGTTAGAGCACCTGTGGTTTTTTATCACTTTCAGAAGCAGAATTGAACTAGATATGGTCCATATGTGTAGGACAAACAGTTCTTTTGTTCTGAATACATCACGTTTCCTGCTGTATTAGAGACTCTAAAAAGCAAGAGCGTGCTTCTTGCTCTAAAGCAGAGTGTGTTTCATGGATGACAACTGTGCTGTGCATTTCCTTCAGAAATGGAGTTAAATCCCAAGCTCTGTGTCTTCCTAAAAGCAAGAAATCATTTCAGGTAAACACATTCACTTTACAGCTCAAATGAAGCTACATCATTCACGAAGCTCACACATTTGTCGCTCTTAATTGAAAAGCATTAGATGTCATTGGACCTGTGGTTGTTTTCAGTTTCAGAAGCAGAGTTGAACTAGATATGGTCTGTATGTGTAGGAAACACCGTTCTTTTTTCTGAGCAAAATCACTTTTCCTGCTGTATTAGAGACCCTAGAAAGCAAGAGCATGTTTCTTGCTCTAAAGCAAAGCGTGTTTCATGGATGAATACTGTGCTTTGTGTTTCCCTCAGAAATGGAGTTCAATCCCAGGCTCTTGTCTTTTTACAAGCAAGAAATCGTTTCAGGTAAACCCAGTCACTTTACAGCTCAAATGAAGCTTCATCGTTCACAAAGCTCACACATTTGTCTCACTTAATTGAAAAGCATTGGATGTTAGAGGACCTGTGGTTTTTATCAGTTTCAGAAGCAGAGTTGAACTAGACATGTCCGTATGTTTAGGAAACACTTTTCTTTTGTTCTGAGCACACTCATTTTTCCTGCAGTATTAGAGACTCTAGAAAGCAAGAGTTTGGTTCTTGCTCTAACACAGAGTGTTTTTCATGGATGAGAACTGTGCTGTGTGTTTCCCTTCAGAAATGGAGTTATATCCCACACTCTGTGTCTTCCTACAAACAAAATTTCTTTTTAGGTAAGGGTACTCACTTTTCAGCTCAAAGGACCTGCATCGTTCATGAAGCTCACACATTTCTCTTCTTAACGGACAAGCATTGGATGTTAGACTACCTATGGTTTGTATCAGTTTCAGACATAGTTGAACTAGATATGGTCCGTATGTGTGGGAAACACTGTTCTTTTGCTCTGATCACACCCACGTTTCCCTTTGTATTAGAGACTCTAGAAAGCAAGAGTGTGCTTCTTGCTCTAAAGCAGAGTGTGTTTCATGGATGAGAACTGTGCTGTGCATTTCCTTCAGAAATTGAGTTAAATCCCAAGCTCTGTGTCTACCTACAAGCAAGAAATCGTTTCAGGTAAACACAGTCACTTTACAGCTCAAATGAAGCTACATCATTCACGGAGCTCACACGTTTGTCGCTCTTAATTGAAAAGCATTGGTTGTTCGAGGACCTGTGGTTTTTATCAGTTTCAGAAGCAGAGTTGAACTAGACATGTTCCGTTTTTTAGGAAACACTGTTCTTTTGTTCTGAGCACACTCACTTGTCCTGCAGTATTAGAGACTCTAAAAAGCAAGAGCTTGGTTCTTGCTCTAAAGCAGAGTGTTTTTCATGTATGAGAACTGTGCTGTGCATTTCCTTCCGAAATTCAGTTAAATCCCAAGCTCTGTGTCTTCCTACAAGCAAGAAATCTTTTCAGGTAAACACAGTCACTTTACAGCTCAAATGAAGCTACATCATTTTCGGAGCTCACACGTTTGTCGCTCTTAATTGAAAAGCATTGGATGTTCGAGGACCTGTGGTATTTATCAGTTTCAGAAGCAGAGTTGAACTAGACATGTTCTGTTTGTTTACGAAACACTGTACTTTTGTTCTGAGCACATTCACTTTTCATGCATTATTAGATAATCTAGAAAGCAAGAGCGTTCTACTTGCCATAAAGCAGAATGTGTTTCATGGATGAGAACTGTCCTGGGAGTTTCCCTTCAGAAATGGAGTTCAATCCCAGGCTCTGTGTCTTCCTACAAGCAAATTTTCATTTCAGGTAAACACAGTCACGTTTCAGCTCATAGGAAGCAACATTGTTCACAAAGCTCACATGGTCCTCGCTCTTAAGTGACAAGCATGGGATGTTAGAGAACCTGTGGTTTGTATCAGTTTTAGAAGCAGAGTTGAAGTATATATGTTCCCTATGTGTAAGAAACACCGTTCCTTTGTTTGGAGCACACTCACGTTTCCTGCTGTATTAGAGACATGAGAAAGCAAGAGCATGCTTCTTGCTCAGCAGAGTGTGTTTCATGGATGAGAACTGTGCTTTGTGTTTCCCTTCAGAAATGGAGTTAAATCCCAGGGTCTGTGTCTTCCTACAGGCAAGAAATCGTTTCAGGTAAACACAGTCACTTTACAGCTCAAATGAAGCTACATCATTCACGGAGCTCACACGTTTGTCGCTCTTAATTGAAAAGCATTGGATGTTCGAGGACCTGTGTTTTTATCAGTTTCAGAAGCAGAGTTGAACTAGATATGGTCCGAATGTGTGGGAAACACAGTTCTTTTGGTTTGAGCACACTCATGTTTCCTTCTGTTTTAGAGAATCTAGAAAGCAAGACTGTGCTTCTTACTCTAAAGCAGAAAGTGTTTCATGTTTGAGAACTGTGCTGTGTGTTTCCCTTCAGAAATGGAGTTATATCCCACACTCTGTGTCTTCCTACAAACAAAATTTCTTTTTAGGTAAGGGTACTCACTTTTCAGCTCAAAGGACCTGCATCGTTCATGAAGCTCACACATTTCTCTTCTTAACAGACAAGCATTGGATGTTAGACTACCTATGGTTTGTATCAGTTTCAGACATAGTTGAACTAGATGTGGTCCGTATGTGTGGGAAACACTGTTCTTTTGCTCTGATCACACCCACGTTTCCCTTTGTATTAGAGACTCTAGAAAGCAAGAGCGTGCTTCTTGCTCTAAAGCAGAGTGTGTTTCATGGATGAGAACTGTGCTGTGCATTTCCTTCAGAAATTGAGTTAAATCCCAAGCTCTGTGTCTACCTACAAGCAAGAAATCGTTTCAGGTAAACACAGTCACTTTACAGCTCAAATGAAGCTACATCATTCACGGAGCTCACACATTTGTAGCTCTTAATTGAAAAGCATTGGTTGTTCGAGGACCTGTGGTTTTTATCAGTTTCAGAAGCAGAGTTGAACTAGACATGTTCCGTTTGTTTAGGAAACACTGTTCTTTTGTTCTGAGCACACTCACTTGTCCTGCAGTATTAGAGATTCTAGAAAGCAAGAGCTTGGTTCTTGCTCTAAAGCAGAGTGTTTTTCATGTATGAGAACTGTGCTGTGTGTTTCCCGTCAGAAATGGAGTTAAATCCCAGGCTCTGTGTCTTCCTACAGGCAATAATTCGTTTCATGTAAACGCAGTCACTTTTCAGCTCAAAGGACCTACATCATTTCATGCAGCTCACACGTTTGTCGCTCTTAACTGAAAACCAGTGGACGTTAGAGGACCTGTGGTTTGTATAACTTTCAGAAAAAGAGTTGAAGTAGATATGGTCCAAATGTGTGGGAAACACAGTTCTTTTGGTCTGAACACACTCATGTTTCCCTCTGTTTTAGAGACTCTAGAAAGCAAGACAGTGCTTCTTACTCTAAAGCAGAAAGTGTTTCATGTATGAGAACTGTGCTGTGTGTTTCCCTTCAGAAATGGAGTTATATCGCACGCTCTGTGTCTTCCTACAAACAAAATTTCTTTTTAGGTAGGGGTAGTCACTTTTCAGCTCAAAGGACCTGCATCGTTCATGAAGCTCACACATATATCTGCTTAACGGACAAGCATTGGATGTTAGAGGACCTATGGTTTATATCAGTTTCAGACAGAGTTGAACTAGATATGGTCCGTATGTGTGGGAAACACTGTTCTTTTGCTCTGATCACACTCACGGTTCCCTTTGTATTAGAGAATCTAGAAAGCAAGTGCGTGCTTCTTGCTCTAAAGCAGAGTGTGTTTCATGGATGAGAACTGTGCTGTGCATTTCCTTCAGAAATTGAGTTAAATCCCAAGCTCTGTGTATACCTACAAGCAAGAAATCGTTTCAGGTAAACACAGTCACTTTACAGCTCAAATGAAGCTTATACATTCACAGAGCTCACACGTTTGTCGCTCTTAACTGAAAACCAGTAGAGGTTAGAGGACCTGTGGTTTTTATCAGTTTCAGAAAAAGAGTTGAACTTGATATGGTCCAAATGTGTGGGAAACTCAGTTCTTTTGGTCTGAGCACACTCATGTTTCCTTCTGTTTTAGAGACTCTAGAAAGCAAGACCGTGCTTCTTACTCTAAAGCAGAAAGTGTTTCATGTATGAGAACTGTGCTGTGTGTTTCCCTTCAGAAATGGAGTTTAATGCCATGCTCTGTGTCTTCTTACAAACAAAATTTCTTTTCAGGTAAGGGTAGTCACTTTTCTGCTCAAAGGACCTGCATCGTTCATGAAGCTCACACATTTCTCTTCTTAACGGACAAGCATTGGATGTTAGAGGACCTATGGTTTGTATCAGTTTCAGACAGAGTGGAACTAGATATGGCCCGTATGTGTGGGAAACACTGTTCTTTTGCTCTGATCACACTCACGTTTCCCTTTGTATTAGAGACTCTAGAAAGCAAGAGCGTTCTTCTTGCTCTAAAGCAGAGTGTGTTTCATGGATGAGAACTGTGCTGTGCATTTCCTTCAGAAATTCAGTTAAATCCCAAGCTCTGTGTCTTCCTACAAGCAAGAAATCGTTTCAGGAAAACACAGTCACTTACAGCTCAAATGATGCTACATCATTTTCGGAGCACACACGTTTGTCGCTCTTAATTGAAAAGCATTGGATGTTCGAGGACCTGTGGTTTTTATCAGTTTCAGAAGCAGAGTTGAACTAGACATGTTCTGTTTGTTTAGGAAACACGGTACTTTTGTTCTGAGCACATTCACTTTTCATGTAGTATTAGAGACTCTAGAAAGCAAGAGCTTGGTTCTTGCTCTAAAGCAGAGTGTTTTTCATGGATGAGAACTGTGCTGTGTGTTTCCCGTCAGAAATGGAGTCAATCCCAGGCTCTGTGTCTTCCTACAAGCAAGATTTCATTTCAGGTAAACACAGTCACTTTTCAGCTCAAAGGAAGCTACATTGTTCACAAAGCTCACATGGTTCTTGCTCTTAAGTGACAAGCATGGGATGTTAGAGAACCTGTGGTTTGTATCAGTTTCAGAAGCAGAGTTGAACTAGATATGGTCCGAATGTGTGGGAAACACAGTTCTTTTGGTTTGAGCACACTCATGTTTCCTTCTGTTTTAGAGAATCTAGAAAGCAAGACTGTGCTTCTTACTCTAAAGCAGAAAGTGTTTCATGTTTGAGAACTGTGCTGTGTGTTTCCCTTCAGAAATGGAGTTATGTCCCACACTCTGTGTCTTCCTACAAACAAAATTTCTTTTTAGGTAAGGGTACTCACTTTTCAGCTCAAAGGACCTGCATCGTTCATGAAGCTCACACATTTCTCTTCTTAACAGACAAGCATTGGATGTTAGACTACCTATGGTTTGTATCAGTTTCAGACATAGTTGAACTAGATGTGGTCCGTATGTGTGGGAAACACTGTTCTTTTGCTCTGATCACACCCACGTTTCCCTTTGTATTAGAGACTCTAGAAAGCAAGAGCGTGCTTCTTGCTCTAAAGCAGAGTGTGTTTCATGGATGAGAACTGTGCTGTGCATTTCCTTCAGAAATTGAGTTAAATCCCAAGCTCTGTGTCTACCTACAAGCAAGAAATCGTTTCAGGTAAACACAGTCACTTTACAGCTCAAATGAAGCTACATCATTCACGGAGCTCACACATTTGTAGCTCTTAATTGAAAAGCATTGGTTGTTCGAGGACCTGTGGTTTTTATCAGTTTCAGAAGCAGAGTTGAACTAGACATGTTCCGTTTGTTTAGGAAACACTGTTCTTTTGTTCTGAGCACACTCACTTGTCCTGCAGTATTAGAGATTCTAGAAAGCAAGAGCTTGGTTCTTGCTCTAAAGCAGAGTGTTTTTCATGTATGAGAACTGTGCTGTGTGTTTCCCGTCAGAAATGGAGTTAAATCCCAGGCTCTGTGTCTTCCTACAGGCAATAATTCGTTTCATGTAAACGCAGTCACTTTTCAGCTCAAAGGACCTACATCATTTCATGCAGCTCACACGTTTGTCGCTCTTAACTGAAAACCAGTGGACGTTAGAGGACCTGTGGTTTGTATAACTTTCAGAAAAAGAGTTGAAGTAGATATGGTCCAAATGTGTGGGAAACACAGTTCTTTTGGTCTGAACACACTCATGTTTCCCTCTGTTTTAGAGACTCTAGAAAGCAAGACAGTGCTTCTTACTCTAAAGCAGAAAGTGTTTCATGTATGAGAACTGTGCTGTGTGTTTCCCTTCAGAAATGGAGTTATATCGCACGCTCTGTGTCTTCCTACAAACAAAATTTCTTTTTAGGTAGGGGTAGTCACTTTTCAGCTCAAAGGACCTGCATCGTTCATGAAGCTCAC
Organism: Onychomys leucogaster; assembly: GCA_949786385.1. Classification (NCBI taxonomy): domain Eukaryota; kingdom Metazoa; phylum Chordata; class Mammalia; order Rodentia; family Cricetidae; genus Onychomys; species Onychomys leucogaster. The sequence goes on from CATKUP010000061.1 coordinate 928,234, forward strand.
ACATATATCTTCTTAACGGACAAGCATTGGATGTTAGAGGACCTATGGTTTATATCAGTTTCAGACAGAGTTGAACTAGATATGGTCCGTATGTGTGGGAAACACTGTTCTTTTGCTCTGATCACACTCACGGTTCCCTTTGTATTAGAGAATCTAGAAAGCAAGTGCGTGCTTCTTGCTCTAAAGCAGAGTGTGTTTCATGGATGAGAACTGTGCTGTGCATTTCCTTCAGAAATTGAGTTAAATCCCAAGCTCTGTGTATACCTACAAGCAAGAAATCGTTTCAGGTAAACACAGTCACTTTACAGCTCAAATGAAGCTTATACATTCACAGAGCTCACACGTTTGTCGCTCTTAACTGAAAACCAGTAGAGGTTAGAGGACCTGTGGTTTTTATCAGTTTCAGAAAAAGAGTTGAACTTGATATGGTCCAAATGTGTGGGAAACTCAGTTCTTTTGGTCTGAGCACACTCATGTTTCCTTCTGTTTTAGAGACTCTAGAAAGCAAGACCGTGCTTCTTACTCTAAAGCAGAAAGTGTTTCATGTATGAGAACTGTGCTGTGTGTTTCCCTTCAGAAATGGAGTTTAATGCCATGCTCTGTGTCTTCTTACAAACAAAATTTCTTTTCAGGTAAGGGTAGTCACTTTTCTGCTCAAAGGACCTGCATCGTTCATGAAGCTCACACATTTCTCTTCTTAACGGACAAGCATTGGATGTTAGAGGACCTATGGTTTGTATCAGTTTCAGACAGAGTGGAACTAGATATGGCCCGTATGTGTGGGAAACACTGTTCTTTTGCTCTGATCACACTCACGTTTCCCTTTGTATTAGAGACTCTAGAAAGCAAGAGCGTTCTTCTTGCTCTAAAGCAGAGTGTGTTTCATGGATGAGAACTGTGCTGTGCATTTCCTTCAGAAATTCAGTTAAATCCCAAGCTCTGTGTCTTCCTACAAGCAAGAAATCGTTTCAGGAAAACACAGTCACTTACAGCTCAAATGATGCTACATCATTTTCGGAGCACACACGTTTGTCGCTCTTAATTGAAAAGCATTGGATGTTCGAGGACCTGTGGTTTTTATCAGTTTCAGAAGCAGAGTTGAACTAGACATGTTCTGTTTGTTTAGGAAACACGGTACTTTTGTTCTGAGCACATTCACTTTTCATGTAGTATTAGAGACTCTAGAAAGCAAGAGCTTGGTTCTTGCTCTAAAGCAGAGTGTTTTTCATGGATGAGAACTGTGCTGTGTGTTTCCCGTCAGAAATGGAGTCAATCCCAGGCTCTGTGTCTTCCTACAAGCAAGATTTCATTTCAGGTAAACACAGTCACTTTTCAGCTCAAAGGAAGCTACATTGTTCACAAAGCTCACATGGTTCTTGCTCTTAAGTGACAAGCATGGGATGTTAGAGAACCTGTGGTTTGTATCAGTTTCAGAAGCAGAGTTGAACTAGATATGGTCCGAATGTGTGGGAAACACAGTTCTTTTGGTTTGAGCACACTCATGTTTCCTTCTGTTTTAGAGAATCTAGAAAGCAAGACTGTGCTTCTTACTCTAAAGCAGAAAGTGTTTCATGTTTGAGAACTGTGCTGTGTGTTTCCCTTCAGAAATGGAGTTATGTCCCACACTCTGTGTCTTCCTACAAACAAAATTTCTTTTTAGGTAAGGGTACTCACTTTTCAGCTCAAAGGACCTGCATCGTTCATGAAGCTCACACATTTCTCTTCTTAACGGACAAGCATTAGATGTTAGAGGACCTATGGTTTGTATCAGTTTCAGACAGAGTTGAAATAGATATGGTCCGTATGTGTGGGAAACACCGTTCTTTTGCTCTGAGCACACTCACGTTTCCCTCTGTATTAGAGACTCTAGAAAGCAAGAGCGTGCTACTTGCTCTAAAGCAGAATGTGTTTCATGGATCAGACCTGTCCTGGGAGTTTCCCTTCAGACATGGAGTTCAAACCCAGGCTCTGTGTCTTCCTACAAGCAAGATTTCATTTTAGGTAAACACAGTCACTTTTCAGCTCAAAGGAAGCTACATTGTTCACAAAGCTCACATGTTTCTCGCTCTTAAGTGAGAAGCATGGGATGTTAGAGAACCTGTGGTTTGTATCAGTTTTAGAAGCAGAGTTGAAGTATATATGTTCCCTATGTGTAAGAAATACAGAACCTTTGTTCAGAGCACACTCACGTTTCCTGCTGTATTAGAGACATGAGAAAGCAAGAGCGTGCTTCTTACTCTAAAGCAGAAAGTGTTTCATGGATGAGAACTGTGCTGTGTGTTTCCCTTCAGAAATGGAGTTATATCCCACGCTCTTTGTCTTCCTACAAACAAAATTTCTTTTCAGGTAAGCATAGTCACTTTTCAGCTCAAAGGACCTGCATCATTCATGAAGCTCACACATTTCTCTTCTTAACGGACAAGCATTGAATGTTAGAGGACCTATGGTTTGTATCAGTTTCAGACAGAGTTGAACTAGATATGGTCCGTATGTGTGGGAAACACTGTTCTTTTGCTCTGAGCAAACTCACGTTTCCCTTTGTATTAGAGACTCTAGAATGCTAGAGCGTGCTTCTTGCTCTAAAGCAGAGTGTGTTTCATGGATGAGCACTGTGCTGTGCTTTTAATTCAGATATTGAGTTAAATGCTAAGCTCTGTGTCTTCCTAAAAGCAAGAAATCGTTTCAGGTAAACACAGTCACTTTAAAGCTCAAATGAAGCTACATCATTCACGGAGCTCACACGTTTGTCGCTCTTAATTGAAAAGCATTGGATGTTCGAGGACCTGTGTTTTTATCAGTTTCAGAAGCAGAGTTGAACTAGATATGGTCCGAATGTGTGGGAAACACAGTTCTTTTGGTTAGAGCACACTCATGTTTCCTTCTGTTTTAGAGAATCTAGAAAGCAAGACTGTGCTTCTTACTCTAAAGCAGAAAGTGTTTCATGTTTGAGAACTGTGCTGTGTGTTTCCCTTCAGAAATGGAGTTATATCCCACACTCTGTGTCTTCCTACAAACAAAATTTCTTTTCAGGTAAGGGTACTCACTTTTCAGCTCAAAGGACCTGCATCGTTCATGAAGCTCACACATTTCTCTTCTTAACAGACAAGCATTGGATGTTAGACTACCTATGGTTTGTATCAGTTTCAGACATAGTTGAACTAGATATGGTCCGTATGTGTGGGAAACACTGTTCTTTTGCTCTGATCACACCCACGTTTCCCTTTGTATTAGAGACTCTAGAAAGCAAGAGCGTGCTTCTTGCTCTAAAGCAGAGTGTGTTTCATGGATGAGAACTGTGCTGTGCATTTCCTTCAGAAATTGAGTTAAATCCCAAGCTCTGTGTCTACCTACAAGCAAGAAATCGTTTCAGGTAAACACAGTCACTTTACAGCTCAAATGAAGCTACATCATTCACGGAGCTCACACATTTGTAGCTCTTAATTGAAAAGCATTGGTTGTTCGAGGACCTGTGGTTTTTATCAGTTTCAGAAGCAGAGTTGAACTAGACATGTTCCGTTTGTTTAGGAAACACTGTTCTTTTGTTCTGAGCACACTCACGTTTCCTGCTGTTTTAGAGACTCTAGAAAGCAAGAGCTTGATTCTTGCTCTAAAGCAGAGTGTGTTTCATGGATGATAACTGTGCTTTGTGTTTCCGTCAGAAATGGAGTTCAATCCCAGTCTCTGTGTATTCCTGCAAGCAATACTTCGTTTCAGGTAAGGGTAGTAACTTTTCAGCTCAAAGGACCAGCATCGTTCACGAAGCTCACACATTTCTCTTCTTAACTGAGAAGCACTGGATTTTAGAGTACCTGTGGTTTGTATCCGTTTCTGAAGCAGAGTTGAAATAGATATGGTCCATATGTGTAGGACACACAGTTCTTTTGTTCTGAGCAAATCACTTTTCCTGCCATAGTAGAGACTCTAGAAAGCAAGAGCGTGCTTCTTGCTCTAAAGCAGAGTGTGTTTCATGGATGACAACTGTGCTGTGCATTTCCTTCAGAAATGGAGTTAAATCCCAAGCTCTGTGTCTTCCTAAAAGCAAGAAATCATTTCAGGTAAACACATTCACTTTACAGCTCAAATGAAGCTACATCATTCACGAAGCTCACACATTTGTCGCTCTTAATTTAAAAGCATTAGATGTCATTGGACATGTGGTTGTTTTCAGTTTCAGAAGCAGAGTTGAACTAGATATGGTCTGTATGTGCAGGAAACACCGTTCTTTTTTCTGAGCACAATCACTTTTCCTGATGTATTAGAGACCCTAGAAAGAAAGAGCATGTTTCTTGCTCTAAAGCAAAGCGTGTTTCATGGATGAATACTGTGCTTTGTGTTTCCCTCAGAAATGGAGTTCAATCCCAGGCTCTTGTCTTTTTACAAGCAAGAAATCGTTTCAGGTAAACCCAGTCACTTTACAGCTCAAATGAAGCTTCATCGTTCACAAAGCTCACACATTTGTCTCACTTAATTGAAAAGCATTGGATGTTAGAGGACCTGTGGTTTTTATCAGTTTCAGAAGCAGAGTTGAACTAGACATGTCCGTATGTTTAGGAAACACTTTTTTTTGTTCTGAGCACACTCATTTTTCCTGCAGTATTAGAGACTCTAGAAAGCAAGAGTTTGGTTCTTGCTCTAACGCAGAGTGTTTTTCATGGACGAGAACTGTGCTGTGTGTTTCCCTTCCAAAATGGAGTTAAATTCCATGCTCTGTGTCTTCCTACAAGCAATAATTCGTTTCATGTAAACGCAGTCACTTTTCAGCTCAAAGGACCTACATCATTTCATGCAGCTCACACGTTTGTCGCTCTTAACTGAAAACCAGTGGACGTTAGAGGACCTGTGGTTTGTATAACTTTCAGAAAAAGAGTTGAAGTAGATATGGTCCAAATGTGTGGGAAACACAGTTCTTTTGGTCTGAACACACTCATGTTTCCCTCTGTTTTAGAGACTCTAGAAAGCAAGACAGTGCTTCTTACTCTAAAGCAGAAAGTGTTTCATGTATGAGAACTGTGCTGTGTGTTTCCCTTCAGAAATGGAGTTATATCGCACGCTCTGTGTCTTCCTACAAACAAAATTTCTTTTTAGGTAGGGGTAGTCACTTTTCAGCTCAAAGGACCTGCATCGTTCATGAAGCTCACACATATATCTTCTTAACGGACAAGCATTGGATGTTAGAGGACCTATGGTTTATATCAGTTTCAGACAGAGTTGAACTAGATATGGTCCGTATGTGTGGGAAACACTGTTCTTTTGCTCTGATCACACTCACGGTTCCCTTTGTATTAGAGAATCTAGAAAGCAAGTGCGTGCTTCTTGCTCTAAAGCAGAGTGTGTTTCATGGATGAGAACTGTGCTGTGCATTTCCTTCAGAAATTGAGTTAAATCCCAAGCTCTGTGTATACCTACAAGCAAGAAATCGTTTCAGGTAAACACAGTCACTTTACAGCTCAAATGAAGCTTATACATTCACAGAGCTCACACGTTTGTCGCTCTTAACTGAAAACCAGTAGAGGTTAGAGGACCTGTGGTTTTTATCAGTTTCAGAAAAAGAGTTGAACTTGATATGGTCCAAATGTGTGGGAAACTCAGTTCTTTTGGTCTGAGCACACTCATGTTTCCTTCTGTTTTAGAGACTCTAGAAAGCAAGACCGTGCTTCTTACTCTAAAGCAGAAAGTGTTTCATGTATGAGAACTGTGCTGTGTGTTTCCCTTCAGAAATGGAGTTTAATGCCATGCTCTGTGTCTTCTTACAAACAAAATTTCTTTTCAGGTAAGGGTAGTCACTTTTCTGCTCAAAGGACCTGCATCGTTCATGAAGCTCACACATTTCTCTTCTTAACGGACAAGCATTGGATGTTAGAGGACCTATGATTTGTATCAGTTTCAGACAGAGTGGAACTAGATATGGCCCGTATGTGTGGGAAACACTGTTCTTTTGCTCTGATCACACTCACGTTTCCCTTTGTATTAGAGACTCTAGAAAGCAAGAGCGTTCTTCTTGCTCTAAAGCAGAGTGTGTTTCATGGATGAGAACTGTGCTGTGCATTTCCTTCAGAAATTCAGTTAAATCCCAAGCTCTGTGTCTTCCTACAAGCAAGAAATCGTTTCAGGAAAACACAGTCACTTACAGCTCAAATGATGCTACATCATTTTCGGAGCACACACGTTTGTCGCTCTTAATTGAAAAGCATTGGATGTTCGAGGACCTGTGGTTTTTATCAGTTTCAGAAGCAGAGTTGAACTAGACATGTTCTGTTTGTTTAGGAAACACGGTACTTTTGTTCTGAGCACATTCACTTTTCATGTAGTATTAGAGACTCTAGAAAGCAAGAGCTTGGTTCTTGCTCTAAAGCAGAGTGTTTTTCATGGATGAGAACTGTGCTGTGTGTTTCCCGTCAGAAATGGAGTCAATCCCAGGCTCTGTGTCTTCCTACAAGCAAGATTTCATTTCAGGTAAACACAGTCACTTTTCAGCTCAAAGGAAGCTACATTGTTCACAAAGCTCACATGGTTCTTGCTCTTAAGTGACAAGCATGGGATGTTAGAGAACCTGTGGTTTGTATCAGTTTCAGAAGCAGAGTTGAACTAGATATGGTCCGAATGTGTGGGAAACACAGTTCTTTTGGTTTGAGCACACTCATGTTTCCTTCTGTTTTAGAGAATCTAGAAAGCAAGACTGTGCTTCTTACTCTAAAGCAGAAAGTGTTTCATGTTTGAGAACTGTGCTGTGTGTTTCCCTTCAGAAATGGAGTTATGTCCCACACTCTGTGTCTTCCTACAAACAAAATTTCTTTTTAGGTAAGGGTACTCACTTTTCAGCTCAAAGGACCTGCATCGTTCATGAAGCTCACACATTTCTCTTCTTAACGGACAAGCATTAGATGTTAGAGGACCTATGGTTTGTATCAGTTTCAGACAGAGTTGAAATAGATATGGTCCGTATGTGTGGGAAACACCGTTCTTTTGCTCTGAGCACACTCACGTTTCCCTCTGTATTAGAGACTCTAGAAAGCAAGAGCGTGCTACTTGCTCTAAAGCAGAATGTGTTTCATGGATCAGACCTGTCCTGGGAGTTTCCCTTCAGACATGGAGTTCAAACCCAGGCTCTGTGTCTTCCTACAAGCAAGATTTCATTTTAGGTAAACACAGTCACTTTTCAGCTCAAAGGAAGCTACATTGTTCACAAAGCTCACATGTTTCTCGCTCTTAAGTGAGAAGCATGGGATGTTAGAGAACCTGTGGTTTGTATCAGTTTTAGAAGCAGAGTTGAAGTATATATGTTCCCTATGTGTAAGAAATACAGAACCTTTGTTCAGAGCACACTCACGTTTCCTGCTGTATTAGAGACATGAGAAAGCAAGAGCGTGCTTCTTACTCTAAAGCAGAAAGTGTTTCATGGATGAGAACTGTGCTGTGTGTTTCCCTTCAGAAATGGAGTTATATCCCACGCTCTTTGTCTTCCTACAAACAAAATTTCTTTTCAGGTAAGCATAGTCACTTTTCAGCTCAAAGGACCTGCATCATTCATGAAGCTCACACATTTCTCTTCTTAACGGACAAGCATTGAATGTTAGAGGACCTATGGTTTGTATCAGTTTCAGACAGAGTTGAACTAGATATGGTCCGTATGTGTGGGAAACACTGTTCTTTTGCTCTGAGCAAACTCACGTTTCCCTTTGTATTAGAGACTCTAGAATGCTAGAGCGTGCTTCTTGCTCTAAAGCAGAGTGTGTTTCATGGATGAGCACTGTGCTGTGCTTTTAATTCAGATATTGAGTTAAATGCTAAGCTCTGTGTCTTCCTAAAAGCAAGAAATCGTTTCAGGTAAACACAGTCACTTTAAAGCTCAAATGAAGCTACATCATTCACGGAGCTCACACGTTTGTCGCTCTTAATTGAAAAGCATTGGATGTTCGAGGACCTGTGTTTTTATCAGTTTCAGAAGCAGAGTTGAACTAGATATGGTCCGAATGTGTGGGAAACACAGTTCTTTTGGTTAGAGCACACTCATGTTTCCTTCTGTTTTAGAGAATCTAGAAAGCAAGACTGTGCTTCTTACTCTAAAGCAGAAAGTGTTTCATGTTTGAGAACTGTGTTGTGTGTTTCCCTTCAGAAATGGAGTTATATCCCACACTCTGTGTCTTCCTACAAACAAAATTTCTTTTCAGGTAAGGGTACTCACTTTTCAGCTCAAAGGACCTGCATCGTTCATGAAGCTCACACATTTCTCTTCTTAACAGACAAGCATTGGATGTTAGACTACCTATGGTTTGTATCAGTTTCAGACATAGTTGAACTAGATATGGTCCGTATGTGTGGGAAACACTGTTCTTTTGCTCTGATCACACCCACGTTTCCCTTTGTATTAGAGACTCTAGAAAGCAAGAGCGTGCTTCTTGCTCTAAAGCAGAGTGTGTTTCATGGATGAGAACTGTGCTGTGCATTTCCTTCAGAAATTGAGTTAAATCCCAAGCTCTGTGTCTACCTACAAGCAAGAAATCGTTTCAGGTAAACACAGTCACTTTACAGCTCAAATGAAGCTACATCATTCACGGAGCTCACACATTTGTAGCTCTTAATTGAAAAGCATTGGTTGTTCGAGGACCTGTGGTTTTTATCAGTTTCAGAAGCAGAGTTGAACTAGACATGTTCCGTTTGTTTAGGAAACACTGTTCTTTTGTTCTGAGCACACTCACGTTTCCTGCTGTTTTAGAGACTCTAGAAAGCAAGAGCTTGATTCTTGCTCTAAAGCAGAGTGTGTTTCATGGATGATAACTGTGCTTTGTGTTTCCGTCAGAAATGGAGTTCAATCCCAGTCTCTGTGTATTCCTGCAAGCAATACTTCGTTTCAGGTAAGGGTAGTAACTTTTCAGCTCAAAGGACCAGCATCGTTCACGAAGCTCACACATTTCTCTTCTTAACTGAGAAGCACTGGATTTTAGAGTACCTGTGGTTTGTATCCGTTTCTGAAGCAGAGTTGAAATAGATATGGTCCATATGTGTAGGACACACAGTTCTTTTGTTCTGAGCAAATCACTTTTCCTGCCATAGTAGAGACTCTAGAAAGCAAGAGCGTGCTTCTTGCTCTAAAGCAGAGTGTGTTTCATGGATGACAACTGTGCTGTGCATTTCCTTCAGAAATGGAGTTAAATCCCAAGCTCTGTGTCTTCCTAAAAGCAAGAAATCATTTCAGGTAAACACATTCACTTTACAGCTCAAATGAAGCTACATCATTCACGAAGCTCACACATTTGTCGCTCTTAATTTAAAAGCATTAGATGTCATTGGACATGTGGTTGTTTTCAGTTTCAGAAGCAGAGTTGAACTAGATATGGTCTGTATGTGCAGGAAACACCGTTCTTTTTTCTGAGCACAATCACTTTTCCTGATGTATTAGAGACCCTAGAAAGAAAGAGCATGTTTCTTGCTCTAAAGCAAAGCGTGTTTCATGGATGAATACTGTGCTTTGTGTTTCCCTCAGAAATGGAGTTCAATCCCAGGCTCTTGTCTTTTTACAAGCAAGAAATCGTTTCAGGTAAACCCAGTCACTTTACAGCTCAAATGAAGCTTCATCGTTCACAAAGCTCACACATTTGTCTCACTTAATTGAAAAGCATTGGATGTTAGAGGACCTGTGGTTTTTATCAGTTTCAGAAGCAGAGTTGAACTAGACATGTCCGTATGTTTAGGAAACACTTTTTTTTGTTCTGAGCACACTCATTTTTCCTGCAGTATTAGAGACTCTAGAAAGCAAGAGTTTGGTTCTTGCTCTAACGCAGAGTGTTTTTCATGGACGAGAACTGTGCTGTGTGTTTCCCTTCCAAAATGGAGTTAAATTCCATGCTCTGTGTCTTCCTACAAGCAATAATTCGTTTCATGTAAACGCAGTCACTTTTCAGCTCAAAGGACCTACATCATTTCATGCAGCTCACACGTTTGTCGCTCTTAACTGAAAACCAGTGGACGTTAGAGGACCTGTGGTTTGTATAACTTTCAGAAAAAGAGTTGAAGTAGATATGGTCCAAATGTGTGGGAAACACAGTTCTTTTGGTCTGAACACACTCATGTTTCCCTCTGTTTTAGAGACTCTAGAAAGCAAGACAGTGCTTCTTACTCTAAAGCAGAAAGTGTTTCATGTATGAGAACTGTGCTGTGTGTTTCCCTTCAGAAATGGAGTTATATCGCACGCTCTGTGTCTTCCTACAAACAAAATTTCTTTTTAGGTAGGGGTAGTCACTTTTCAGCTCAAAGGACCTGCATCGTTCATGAAGCTCACACATATATCTTCTTAACGGACAAGCATTGGATGTTAGAGGACCTATGGTTTATATCAGTTTCAGACAGAGTTGAACTAGATATGGTCCGTATGTGTGGGAAACACTGTTCTTTTGCTCTGATCACACTCACGGTTCCCTTTGTATTAGAGAATCTAGAAAGCAAGTGCGTGCTTCTTGCTCTAAAGCAGAGTGTGTTTCATGGATGAGAACTGTGCTGTGCATTTCCTTCAGAAATTGAGTTAAATCCCAAGCTCTGTGTATACCTACAAGCAAGAAATCGTTTCAGGTAAACACAGTCACTTTACAGCTCAAATGAAGCTTATACATTCACAGAGCTCACACGTTTGTCGCTCTTAACTGAAAACCAGTAGAGGTTAGAGGACCTGTGGTTTTTATCAGTTTCAGAAAAAGAGTTGAACTTGATATGGTCCAAATGTGTGGGAAACTCAGTTCTTTTGGTCTGAGCACACTCATGTTTCCTTCTGTTTTAGAGACTCTAGAAAGCAAGACCGTGCTTCTTACTCTAAAGCAGAAAGTGTTTCATGTATGAGAACTGTGCTGTGTGTTTCCCTTCAGAAATGGAGTTTAATGCCATGCTCTGTGTCTTCTTACAAACAAAATTTCTTTTCAGGTAAGGGTAGTCACTTTTCTGCTCAAAGGACCTGCATCGTTCATGAAGCTCACACATTTCTCTTCTTAACGGACAAGCATTGGATGTTAGAGGACCTATGATTTGTATCAGTTTCAGACAGAGTGGAACTAGATATGGCCCGTATGTGTGGGAAACACTGTTCTTTTGCTCTGATCACACTCACGTTTCCCTTTGTATTAGAGACTCTAGAAAGCAAGAGCGTTCTTCTTGCTCTAAAGCAGAGTGTGTTTCATGGATGAGAACTGTGCTGTGCATTTCCTTCAGAAATTCAGTTAAATCCCAAGCTCTGTGTCTTCCTACAAGCAAGAAATCGTTTCAGGAAAACACAGTCACTTACAGCTCAAATGATGCTACATCATTTTCGGAGCACACACGTTTGTCGCTCTTAATTGAAAAGCATTGGATGTTCGAGGACCTGTGGTTTTTATCAGTTTCAGAAGCAGAGTTGAACTAGACATGTTCTGTTTGTTTAGGAAACACAGTACTTTTGTTCTGAGCACATTCACTTTTCATGTAGTATTAGAGACTCTAGAAAGCAAGAGCTTGGTTCTTGCTCTAAAGCAGAGTGTTTTTCATGGATGAGAACTGTGCTGTGTGTTTCCCGTCAGAAATGGAGTCAATCCCAGGCTCTGTGTCTTCCTACAAGCAAGATTTCATTTCAGGTAAACACAGTCACTTTTCAGCTCAAAGGAAGCTACATTGTTCACAAAGCTCACATGGTTCTTGCTCTTAAGTGACAAGCATGGGATGTTAGAGAACCTGTGGTTTGTATCAGTTTCAGAAGCAGAGTTGAACTAGATATGGTCCGAATGTGTGGGAAACACAGTTCTTTTGGTTTGAGCACACTCATGTTTCCTTCTGTTTTAGAGAATCTAGAAAGCAAGACTGTGCTTCTTACTCTAAAGCAGAAAGTGTTTCATGTTTGAGAACTGTGCTGTGTGTTTCCCTTCAGAAATGGAGTTATGTCCCACACTCTGTGTCTTCCTACAAACAAAATTTCTTTTTAGGTAAGGGTACTCACTTTTCAGCTCAAAGGACCTGCATCGTTCATGAAGCTCACACATTTCTCTTCTTAACGGACAAGCATTAGATGTTAGAGGACCTATGGTTTGTATCAGTTTCAGACAGAGTTGAAATAGATATGGTCCGTATGTGTGGGAAACACCGTTCTTTTGCTCTGAGCACACTCACGTTTCCCTCTGTATTAGAGACTCTAGAAAGCAAGAGCGTGCTACTTGCTCTAAAGCAGAATGTGTTTCATGGATCAGACCTGTCCTGGGAGTTTCCCTTCAGACATGGAGTTCAAACCCAGGCTCTGTGTCTTCCTACAAGCAAGATTTCATTTTAGGTAAACACAGTCACTTTTCAGCTCAAAGGAAGCTACATTGTTCACAAAGCTCACATGTTTCTCGCTCTTAAGTGAGAAGCATGGGATGTTAGAGAACCTGTGGTTTGTATCAGTTTTAGAAGCAGAGTTGAAGTATATATGTTCCCTATGTGTAAGAAATACAGAACCTTTGTTCAGAGCACACTCACGTTTCCTGCTGTATTAGAGACATGAGAAAGCAAGAGCGTGCTTCTTACTCTAAAGCAGAAAGTGTTTCATGGATGAGAACTGTGCTGTGTGTTTCCCTTCAGAAATGGAGTTATATCCCACGCTCTTTGTCTTCCTACAAACAAAATTTCTTTTCAGGTAAGCATAGTCACTTTTCAGCTCAAAGGACCTGCATCATTCATGAAGCTCACACATTTCTCTTCTTAACGGACAAGCATTGAATGTTAGAGGACCTATGGTTTGTATCAGTTTCAGACAGAGTTGAACTAGATATGGTCCGTATGTGTGGGAAACACTGTTCTTTTGCTCTGAGCAAACTCACGTTTCCCTTTGTATTAGAGACTCTAGAATGCTAGAGCGTGCTTCTTGCTCTAAAGCAGAGTGTGTTTCATGGATGAGCACTGTGCTGTGCTTTTAATTCAGATATTGAGTTAAATGCTAAGCTCTGTGTCTTCCTAAAAGCAAGAAATCGTTTCAGGTAAACACAGTCACTTTAAAGCTCAAATGAAGCTACATCATTCACGGAGCTCACACGTTTGTCGCTCTTAATTGAAAAGCATTGGATGTTCGAGGACCTGTGTTTTTATCAGTTTCAGAAGCAGAGTTGAACTAGATATGGTCCGAATGTGTGGGAAACACAGTTCTTTTGGTTAGAGCACACTCATGTTTCCTTCTGTTTTAGAGAATCTAGAAAGCAAGACTGTGCTTCTTACTCTAAAGCAGAAAGTGTTTCATGTTTGAGAACTGTGCTGTGTGTTTCCCTTCAGAAATGGAGTTATATCCCACACTCTGTGTCTTCCTACAAACAAAATTTCTTTTCAGGTAAGGGTACTCACTTTTCAGCTCAAAGGACCTGCATCGTTCATGAAGCTCACACATTTCTCTTCTTAACAGACAAGCATTGGATGTTAGACTACCTATGGTTTGTATCAGTTTCAGACATAGTTGAACTAGATATGGTCCGTATGTGTGGGAAACACTGTTCTTTTGCTCTGATCACACCCACGTTTCCCTTTGTATTAGAGACTCTAGAAAGCAAGAGCGTGCTTCTTGCTCTAAAGCAGAGTGTGTTTCATGGATGAGAACTGTGCTGTGCATTTCCTTCAGAAATTGAGTTAAATCCCAAGCTCTGTGTCTACCTACAAGCAAGAAATCGTTTCAGGTAAACACAGTCACTTTACAGCTCAAATGAAGCTACATCATTCACGGAGCTCACACATTTGTAGCTCTTAATTGAAAAGCATTGGTTGTTCGAGGACCTGTGGTTTTTATCAGTTTCAGAAGCAGAGTTGAACTAGACATGTTCCGTTTGTTTAGGAAACACTGTTCTTTTGTTCTGAGCACACTCACGTTTCCTGCTGTTTTAGAGACTCTAGAAAGCAAGAGCTTGATTCTTGCTCTAAAGCAGAGTGTGTTTCATGGATGATAACTGTGCTTTGTGTTTCCGTCAGAAATGGAGTTCAATCCCAGTCTCTGTGTATTCCTGCAAGCAATACTTCGTTTCAGGTAAGGGTAGTAACTTTTCAGCTCAAAGGACCAGCATCGTTCACGAAGCTCACACATTTCTCTTCTTAACTGAGAAGCACTGGATTTTAGAGTACCTGTGGTTTGTATCCGTTTCTGAAGCAGAGTTGAAATAGATATGGTCCATATGTGTAGGACACACAGTTCTTTTGTTCTGAGCAAATCACTTTTCCTGCCATAGTAGAGACTCTAGAAAGCAAGAGCGTGCTTCTTGCTCTAAAGCAGAGTGTGTTTCATGGATGACAACTGTGCTGTGCATTTCCTTCAGAAATGGAGTTAAATCCCAAGCTCTGTGTCTTCCTAAAAGCAAGAAATCATTTCAGGTAAACACATTCACTTTACAGCTCAAATGAAGCTACATCATTCACGAAGCTCACACATTTGTCGCTCTTAATTTAAAAGCATTAGATGTCATTGGACATGTGGTTGTTTTCAGTTTCAGAAGCAGAGTTGAACTAGATATGGTCTGTATGTGCAGGAAACACCGTTCTTTTTTCTGAGCACAATCACTTTTCCTGATGTATTAGAGACCCTAGAAAGAAAGAGCATGTTTCTTGCTCTAAAGCAAAGCGTGTTTCATGGATGAATACTGTGCTTTGTGTTTCCCTCAGAAATGGAGTTCAATCCCAGGCTCTTGTCTTTTTACAAGCAAGAAATCGTTTCAGGTAAACCCAGTCACTTTACAGCTCAAATGAAGCTTCATCGTTCACAAAGCTCACACATTTGTCTCACTTAATTGAAAAGCATTGGATGTTAGAGGACCTGTGGTTTTTATCAGTTTCAGAAGCAGAGTTGAACTAGACATGTCCGTATGTTTAGGAAACACTTTTTTTTGTTCTGAGCACACTCATTTTTCCTGCAGTATTAGAGACTCTAGAAAGCAAGAGTTTGGTTCTTGCTCTAACGCAGAGTGTTTTTCATGGACGAGAACTGTGCTGTGTGTTTCCCTTCCAAAATGGAGTTAAATTCCATGCTCTGTGTCTTCCTACAAGCAATAATTCGTTTCATGTAAACGCAGTCACTTTTCAGCTCAAAGGACCTACATCATTTCATGCAGCTCACACGTTTGTCGCTCTTAACTGAAAACCAGTGGACGTTAGAGGACCTGTGGTTTGTATAACTTTCAGAAAAAGAGTTGAAGTAGATATGGTCCAAATGTGTGGGAAACACAGTTCTTTTGGTCTGAACACACTCATGTTTCCCTCTGTTTTAGAGACTCTAGAAAGCAAGACAGTGCTTCTTACTCTAAAGCAGAAAGTGTTTCATGTATGAGAACTGTGCTGTGTGTTTCCCTTCAGAAATGGAGTTATATCGCACGCTCTGTGTCTTCCTACAAACAAAATTTCTTTTTAGGTAGGGGTAGTCACTTTTCAGCTCAAAGGACCTGCATCGTTCATGAAGCTCACACATATATCTTCTTAACGGACAAGCATTGGATGTTAGAGGACCTATGGTTTATATCAGTTTCAGACAGAGTTGAACTAGATATGGTCCGTATGTGTGGGAAACACTGTTCTTTTGCTCTGATCACACTCACGGTTCCCTTTGTATTAGAGAATCTAGAAAGCAAGTGCGTGCTTCTTGCTCTAAAGCAGAGTGTGTTTCATGGATGAGAACTGTGCTGTGCATTTCCTTCAGAAATTGAGTTAAATCCCAAGCTCTGTGTATACCTACAAGCAAGAAATCGTTTCAGGTAAACACAGTCACTTTACAGCTCAAATGAAGCTTATACATTCACAGAGCTCACACGTTTGTCGCTCTTAACTGAAAACCAGTAGAGGTTAGAGGACCTGTGGTTTTTATCAGTTTCAGAAAAAGAGTTGAACTTGATATGGTCCAAATGTGTGGGAAACTCAGTTCTTTTGGTCTGAGCACACTCATGTTTCCTTCTGTTTTAGAGACTCTAGAAAGCAAGACCGTGCTTCTTACTCTAAAGCAGAAAGTGTTTCATGTATGAGAACTGTGCTGTGTGTTTCCCTTCAGAAATGGAGTTTAATGCCATGCTCTGTGTCTTCTTACAAACAAAATTTCTTTTCAGGTAAGGGTAGTCACTTTTCTGCTCAAAGGACCTGCATCGTTCATGAAGCTCACACATTTCTCTTCTTAACGGACAAGCATTGGATGTTAGAGGACCTATGGTTTGTATCAGTTTCAGACAGAGTGGAACTAGATATGGCCCGTATGTGTGGGAAACACTGTTCTTTTGCTCTGATCACACTCATGTTTCCCTTTGTATTAGAGACTCTAGAAAGCAAGAGCGTTCTTCTTGCTCTAAAGCAGAGTGTGTTTCATGGATGAGAACTGTGCTGTGCATTTCCTTCAGAAATTCAGTTAAATCCCAAGCTCTGTGTCTTCCTACAAGCAAGAAATCGTTTCAGGAAAACACAGTCACTTACAGCTCAAATGATGCTACATCATTTTCGGAGCACACACGTTTGTCGCTCTTAATTGAAAAGCATTGGATGTTCGAGGACCTGTGGTTTTTATCAGTTTCAGAAGCAGAGTTGAACTAGACATGTTCTGTTTGTTTAGGAAACACGGTACTTTTGTTCTGAGCACATTCACTTTTCATGTAGTATTAGAGACTCTAGAAAGCAAGAGCTTGGTTCTTGCTCTAAAGCAGAGTGTTTTTCATGGATGAGAACTGTGCTTTGTGTTTCCCTCAGAAATGGAGTTCAATCCCAGGCTCTTGTCTTTTTACAAGCAAGAAATCGTTTCAGGTAAACCCAGTCACTTTACAGCTCAAATGAAGCTTCATCGTTCACAAAGCTCACACGTTTGTCTCACTTAATTGAAAAGCATTGGATGTTAGAGGACCTGTGGTTTTTATCAGTTTCAGAAGCAGAGTTGAACTAGACATGTCCGTATGTTTAGGAAACACTTTTCTTTTGTTCTGAGCACACTCATTTTTCCTGCAGTATTAGAGACTCTAGAAAGCAAGAGTTTGGTTCTTGCTCTAACGCAGAGTGTTTTTCATGGACGAGAACTGTGCTGTGTGTTTCCCTTCCAAAATGGAGTTAAATTCCATGCTCTGTGTCTTCCTACAAGCAAGACTTCGTTTCAGATAAGCGTAGTCACTTTTCAGCTCAAAGGACCTACAACGTTCATGAAGCTCACACGTTTCTCTTCTTAACTGAGAAGCAATGGATTTTAGAGGACCTGTGGTTTGTATCAGTTTCAGAAGCTGAGTTGAACTAGATATGATCCTTACATGTAGGAAACACAGTTCTTTTGTTCTGAGCACACTCACGTTTCCTGCTGTTTTAGAGACTCTAGAAAGCAAGAGCTTGATTCTTGCTCTAAAGCAGAGTGTGTTTCATGGATGATAACTGTGCTTTGTGTTTCCGTCAGAAATGGAGTTCAATCCCAGTCTCTGTGTATTCCTGCAAGCAAAACTTCGTTTCAGGTAAGGGTAGTAACCTTTCAGCTCAAAGGACCAGCATCGTTCACGAAGCTCACACATTTCTCTTCTTAACTGAGAAGCACTGGATGTTAGAGTACCTGTGGTTAGTATCCGTTTCTGAAGCAGAGTTGAAATAGAAATGGTCCATATGTGTAGGACACACAGTTCTTTTGTTCTGAGCAAATCACTTTTCCTGCCATAGTAGAGACTCTAGAAAGCAAGAGCGTGCTTCTTGCTCTAAAGCAGAGTGTGTTTCATGGATGAGAACTGTGCTGTGCATTTCCTTCAGAAATGGAGTTAAATCCCAAGCTCTGTGTCTTCCTACAAGCAAGAAGTCGTTTCAGGTGAACACAGTCACTTTACAGCTCAAATGAAAAAACATCGTTCACGAAGCACACACATTTGTTGCTCTTAATTGAAAAGCATTGCATGTTAGAGGACCTGTGGTTTTCATCAGTTTCAGAAGCAGAGTTGAACTAGATATGGTCCGAATATGTAGGAAATACAGTTCTTTTTTTCTGAGCACACTCATGCTTACTTCACATTTAGATCCTCAAGAAAGCATGAGCATCCCTCTTGCTCTAAAACAGAATGTGTATCATGGATAAGAACTGTGCTGTGTGTTTCCCTTCAGAAATGGACTTCAATCCCAGGCTCTGTGTATTCATACAATCAAGACTTCATTTCAGGTAAACGCAGTTATTTTCAGCTCAATTGAAGCTACAAGGATCAAGAAGCTCACACGTTTGTTGATCTTAACTGACAAGCATTGGATGTTAGAGGACCTGTGGTTTGTACCAGTTTCAGAAGCAGAGTTGAACTAGTTATGGTCTGCATATGTAGGATACACCGTTCTTTATTCATGGCATACTCACGTTTCCTGCTGTATTAGAGACTCTAGAAAGCAAGAACGTTGTTCTTGCTCTAAAGCACACTGGGTTTCATGGATGAGAACTGTGCTTTGTGTTTCCCTCAGAAACGGAGTTCAATCCCAGGCTCTGTGTCTTCATACAAGCAAGAATTCATTTCAGATAAATGCAGGAACTTTTCTGCTCAATGGAATCTACATCATTCACAGAGCTCACACGTTTCTCGCTCTTAACTGAAAAGCATTGGATGTTAGAGGACCTATGGTTTGTATCACTTTAAGAAGCAGAGTTGAACTAGATATGGTCCAAATGTGTGGGTAACACAGTACTTTTGGTCTGAGCACACTCACGTTTCCTTCTGTTTAGACAGTCTAGAAAGTAAGACCGAGCTTCTTACTCTAAAGCAGAAATTGTTTCATGGATGAGAACTGTGCTGTGTGTTTCCCTTCAGAAATGGAGTTAAATCCCACGCTCTGTGTCTTCCTACAAGCAAAATTTCTTTTTAGGTAAGGGTAGTCACTTTTCAGCTTAAAGGACCTGCATCGTTCATGAAGCTCACACATTTCTCTTCTTAACGGACAAGCATTAGATGTTAGAGGACCTATGGTTTGTATCAGTTTCAGACAGAGTTGAAATAGATATGGTCCGTATGTGTGGGAAACACCGTTCTTTTGCTCTGAGCACACTCACGTTTCCCTCTGTATTACAGACTCTAGAAAGCAAGAGCGTGCTACTTGCTCTAAAGCAGAATGTGTTTCATGGATCAGACCTGTCCTGGGAGTTTCCCTTCAGACATGGAGTTCAAACCCAGGCTCTGTGTCTTCCTACAAGCAAGATTTCATTTTAGGTAAACACAGTCACTTTTCAGCTCAAAGGAAGCTACATTGTTCACAAAGCTCACATGTTTCTCGCTCTTAAGTGAGAAGCATGGGATGTTAGAGAACCTGTGGTTTGTATCAGTTTTAGAAGCAGAGTTGAAGTATATATGTTCCCTATGTGTAAGAAATACCGAACCTTTGTTCAGAGCACACTCACGTTTCCTGCTGTATTAGAAACATGAGAAAGCAAGAGCGTGCTTCTTACTCTAAAGCAGAAAGTGTTTCATGGATGAGAACTGTGCTGTGTGTTTCCCTTCAGAAATGGAGTTATATCCCACGCTCTTTGTCTTCCTACAAACAAAATTTCTTTTCAGGTAAGCATAGTCACTTTTCAGCTCAAAGGACCTGCATCATTCATGAAGCTCACACATTTCTCTTCTTAACGGACAAGCATTGAATGTTAGAGGACCTATGGTTTGTATCAGTTTCAGACAGAGTTGAACTAGATATGGTCCGTATGTGTGGGAAACACTGTTCTTTTGCTCTGAGCAAACTCACGTTTCCCTTTGTATTAGAGACTCTAGAATGCTAGAGCGTGCTTCTTGCTCTAAAGCAGAGTGTGTTTCATGGATGAGCACTGTGCTGTGCTTTTAATTCAGATATTGAGTTAAATGCTAAGCTCTGTGTCTTCCTAAAAGCAAGAAATCGTTTCAGGTAAACACAGTCACTTTAAAGCTCAAATGAAGCTACATCATTCACGGAGCTCACACGTTTGTCGCTCTTAATTGAAAAGCATTGGATGTTCGAGGACCTGTGTTTTTATCAGTTTCAGGAGCAGAGTTGAACTAGATATGGTCCGAATGTGTGGGAAACACAGTTCTTTTGGTTAGAGCACACTCATGTTTCCTTCTGTTTTAGAGAATCTAGAAAGCAAGACTGTGCTTCTTACTCTAAAGCAGAAAGTGTTTCATGTTTGAGAACTGTGCTGTGTGTTTCCCTTCAGAAATGGAGTTATATCCCACACTCTGTGTCTTCCTACAAACAAAATTTCTTTTCAGGTAAGGGTACTCACTTTTCAGCTCAAAGGACCTGCATCGTTCATGAAGCTCACACATTTCTCTTCTTAACAGACAAGCATTGGATGTTAGACTACCTATGGTTTGTATCAGTTTCAGACATAGTTGAACTAGATATGGTCCGTATGTGTGGGAAACACTGTTCTTTTGCTCTGATCACACCCACGTTTCCCTTTGTATTAGAGACTCTAGAAAGCAAGAGCGTGCTTCTTGCTCTAAAGCAGAGTGTGTTTCATGGATGAGAACTGTGCTGTGCATTTCCTTCAGAAATTGAGTTAAATCCCAAGCTCTGTGTCTACCTACAAGCAAGAAATCGTTTCAGGTAAACACAGTCACTTTACAGCTCAAATGAAGCTACATCATTCACGGAGCTCACACATTTGTAGCTCTTAATTGAAAAGCATTGGTTGTTCGAGGACCTGTGGTTTTTATCAGTTTCAGAAGCAGAGTTGAACTAGACATGTTCCGTTTGTTTAGGAAACACTGTTCTTTTGTTCTGAGCACACTCACGTTTCCTGCTGTTTTAGAGACTCTAGAAAGCAAGAGCTTGATTCTTGCTCTAAAGCAGAGTGTGTTTCATGGATGATAACTGTGCTTTGTGTTTCCGTCAGAAATGGAGTTCAATCCCAGTCTCTGTGTATTCCTGCAAGCAATACTTCGTTTCAGGTAAGGGTAGTAACTTTTCAGCTCAAAGGACCAGCATCGTTCACGAAGCTCACACATTTCTCTTCTTAACTGAGAAGCACTGGATTTTAGAGTACCTGTGGTTTGTATCCGTTTCTGAAGCAGAGTTGAAATAGATATGGTCCATATGTGTAGGACACACAGTTCTTTTGTTCTGAGCAAATCACTTTTCCTGCCATAGTAGAGACTCTAGAAAGCAAGAGCGTGCTTCTTGCTCTAAAGCAGAGTGTGTTTCATGGATGACAACTGTGCTGTGCATTTCCTTCAGAAATGGAGTTAAATCCCAAGCTCTGTGTCTTCCTAAAAGCAAGAAATCATTTCAGGTAAACACATTCACTTTACAGCTCAAATGAAGCTACATCATTCACGAAGCTCACACATTTGTCGCTCTTAATTTAAAAGCATTAGATGTCATTGGACATGTGGTTGTTTTCAGTTTCAGAAGCAGAGTTGAACTAGATATGGTCTGTATGTGCAGGAAACACCGTTCTTTTTTCTGAGCACAATCACTTTTCCTGATGTATTAGAGACCCTAGAAAGAAAGAGCATGTTTCTTGCTCTAAAGCAAAGCGTGTTTCATGGATGAATACTGTGCTTTGTGTTTCCCTCAGAAATGGAGTTCAATCCCAGGCTCTTGTCTTTTTACAAGCAAGAAATCGTTTCAGGTAAACCCAGTCACTTTACAGCTCAAATGAAGCTTCATCGTTCACAAAGCTCACACATTTGTCTCACTTAATTGAAAAGCATTGGATGTTAGAGGACCTGTGGTTTTTATCAGTTTCAGAAGCAGAGTTGAACTAGACATGTCCGTATGTTTAGGAAACACTTTTTTTTGTTCTGAGCACACTCATTTTTCCTGCAGTATTAGAGACTCTAGAAAGCAAGAGTTTGGTTCTTGCTCTAACGCAGAGTGTTTTTCATGGACGAGAACTGTGCTGTGTGTTTCCCTTCCAAAATGGAGTTAAATTCCATGCTCTGTGTCTTCCTACAAGCAAGACTTCGTTTCAGATAAGCGTAGTCACTTTTCAGCTCAAAGGACCTACAACGTTCATGAAGCTCACACGTTTCTCTTCTTAACTGAGAAGCAATGGATTTTAGAGGACCTGTGGTTTGTATCAGTTTCAGAAGCTGAGTTGAACTAGATATGATCCTTACATGTAGGAAACACAGTTCTTTTGTTCTGAGCACACTCACGTTTCCTGCTGTTTTAGAGACTCTAGAAAGCAAGAGCTTGATTCTTGCTCTAAAGCAGAGTGTGTTTCATGGATGATAACTGTGCTTTGTGTTTCCGTCAGAAATGGAGTTCAATCCCAGTCTCTGTGTATTCCTGCAAGCAAAACTTCGTTTCAGGTAAGGGTAGTAACCTTTCAGCTCAAAGGACCAGCATCGTTCACGAAGCTCACACATTTCTCTTCTTAACTGAGAAGCACTGGATGTTAGAGTACCTGTGGTTAGTATCCGTTTCTGAAGCAGAGTTGAAATAGAAATGGTCCATATGTGTAGGACACACAGTTCTTTTGTTCTGAGCAAATCACTTTTCCTGCCATAGTAGAGACTCTAGAAAGCAAGAGCGTGCTTCTTGCTCTAAAGCAGAGTGTGTTTCATGGATGAGAACTGTGCTGTGCATTTCCTTCAGAAATGGAGTTAAATCCCAAGCTCTGTGTCTTCCTACAAGCAAGAAGTCGTTTCAGGTGAACACAGTCACTTTACAGCTCAAATGAAAAAACATCGTTCACGAAGCACACACATTTGTTGCTCTTAATTGAAAAGCATTGCATGTTAGAGGACCTGTGGTTTTCATCAGTTTCAGAAGCAGAGTTGAACTAGATATGGTCCGAATATGTAGGAAATACAGTTCTTTTTTTCTGAGCATACTCATGCTGACTTCACATTTAGAACCTCAAGAAAGCATGAGCATCCCTCTTGCTCTAAAGCAGAATGTGTATCATGGATAAGAACTGTGCTGTGTGTTTCCCTTCAGAAATGGACTTCAATCCCAGGCTCTGTGTATTCATACAATCAAGACTTCATTTCAGGTAAACGCAGTTATTTTCAGCTCAATTGAAGCTACAAGGATCAAGAAGCTCACACGTTTGTCGATCTTAACTGACAAGCATTGGATGTTAGAGGACCTGTGGTTTGTACCAGTTTCAGAAGCAGAGTTGAACTAGTTATGGTCTGCATATGTAGGATACACCGTTCTTTATTCATGGCATACTCACGTTTCCTGCTGTATTAGAGACTCTAGAAAGCAAGAACGTTGTTCTTGCTCTAAAGCACACTGGGTTTCATGGATGAGAACTGTGCTTTGTGTTTCCCTCAGAAACGGAGTTCAATCCCAGGCTCTGTGTCTTCATACAAGCAAGAATTCATTTCAGATAAATGCAGGAACTTTTCTGCTCAATGGAATCTACATCATTCACAGAGCTCACACGTTTCTCGCTCTTAACTGAAAAGCATTGGATGTTAGAGGACCTATGGTTTGTATCACTTTAAGAAGCAGAGTTGAACTAGATATGGTCCAAATGTGTGGGTAACACAGTACTTTTGGTCTGAGCACACTCACGTTTCCTTCTGTTTAGACAGTCTAGAAAGTAAGACCGAGCTTCTTACTCTAAAGCAGAAATTGTTTCATGGATGAGAACTGTGCTGTGTGTTTCCCTTCAGAAATGGAGTTAAATCCCACGCTCTGTGTCTTCCTACAAGCAAAATTTCTTTTTAGGTAAGGGTAGTCACTTTTCAGCTTAAAGGACCTGCATCGTTCATGAAGCTCACACATTTCTCTTCTTAACGGACAAGCATTAGATGTTAGAGGACCTATGGTTTGTATCAGTTTCAGACAGAGTTGAAATAGATATGGTCCGTATGTGTGGGAAACACCGTTCTTTTGCTCTGAGCACACTCACGTTTCCCTCTGTATTACAGACTCTAGAAAGCAAGAGCGTGCTACTTGCTCTAAAGCAGAATGTGTTTCATGGATCAGACCTGTCCTGGGAGTTTCCCTTCAGACATGGAGTTCAAACCCAGGCTCTGTGTCTTCCTACAAGCAAGATTTCATTTTAGGTAAACACAGTCACTTTTCAGCTCAAAGGAAGCTACATTGTTCACAAAGCTCACATGTTTCTCGCTCTTAAGTGAGAAGCATGGGATGTTAGAGAACCTGTGGTTTGTATCAGTTTTAGAAGCAGAGTTGAAGTATATATGTTCCCTATGTGTAAGAAATACCGAACCTTTGTTCAGAGCACACTCACGTTTCCTGCTGTATTAGAAACATGAGAAAGCAAGAGCGTGCTTCTTACTCTAAAGCAGAAAGTGTTTCATGGATGAGAACTGTGCTGTGTGTTTCCCTTCAGAAATGGAGTTATATCCCACGCTCTTTGTCTTCCTACAAACAAAATTTCTTTTCAGGTAAGCATAGTCACTTTTCAGCTCAAAGGACCTGCATCATTCATGAAGCTCACACATTTCTCTTCTTAACGGACAAGCATTGAATGTTAGAGGACCTATGGTTTGTATCAGTTTCAGACAGAGTTGAACTAGATATGGTCCGTATGTGTGGGAAACACTGTTCTTTTGCTCTGAGCAAACTCACGTTTCCCTTTGTATTAGAGACTCTAGAATGCTAGAGCGTGCTTCTTGCTCTAAAGCAGAGTGTGTTTCATGGATGAGCACTGTGCTGTGCTTTTAATTCAGATATTGAGTTAAATGCTAAGCTCTGTGTCTTCCTAAAAGCAAGAAATCGTTTCAGGTAAACACAGTCACTTTAAAGCTCAAATGAAGCTACATCATTCACGGAGCTCACACGTTTGTCGCTCTTAATTGAAAAGCATTGGATGTTCGAGGACCTGTGTTTTTATCAGTTTCAGAAGCAGAGTTGAACTAGATATGGTCCGAATGTGTGGGAAACACAGTTCTTTTGGTTAGAGCACACTCATGTTTCCTTCTGTTTTAGAGAATCTAGAAAGCAAGACTGTGCTTCTTACTCTAAAGCAGAAAGTGTTTCATGTTTGAGAACTGTGCTGTGTGTTTCCCTTCAGAAATGGAGTTATATCCCACACTCTGTGTCTTCCTACAAACAAAATTTCTTTTCAGGTAAGGGTACTCACTTTTCAGCTCAAAGGACCTGCATCGTTCATGAAGCTCACACATTTCTCTTCTTAACAGACAAGCATTGGATGTTAGACTACCTATGGTTTGTATCAGTTTCAGACATAGTTGAACTAGATATGGTCCGTATGTGTGGGAAACACTGTTCTTTTGCTCTGATCACACCCACGTTTCCCTTTGTATTAGAGACTCTAGAAAGCAAGAGCGTGCTTCTTGCTCTAAAGCAGAGTGTGTTTCATGGATGAGAACTGTGCTGTGCATTTCCTTCAGAAATTGAGTTAAATCCCAAGCTCTGTGTCTACCTACAAGCAAGAAATCGTTTCAGGTAAACACAGTCACTTTACAGCTCAAATGAAGCTACATCATTCACGGAGCTCACACATTTGTAGCTCTTAATTGAAAAGCATTGGTTGTTCGAGGACCTGTGGTTTTTATCAGTTTCAGAAGCAGAGTTGAACTAGACATGTTCCGTTTGTTTAGGAAACACTGTTCTTTTGTTCTGAGCACACTCACGTTTCCTGCTGTTTTAGAGACTCTAGAAAGCAAGAGCTTGATTCTTGCTCTAAAGCAGAGTGTGTTTCATGGATGATAACTGTGCTTTGTGTTTCCGTCAGAAATGGAGTTCAATCCCAGTCTCTGTGTATTCCTGCAAGCAATACTTCGTTTCAGGTAAGGGTAGTAACTTTTCAGCTCAAAGGACCAGCATCGTTCACGAAGCTCACACATTTCTCTTCTTAACTGAGAAGCACTGGATTTTAGAGTACCTGTGGTTTGTATCCGTTTCTGAAGCAGAGTTGAAATAGATATGGTCCATATGTGTAGGACACACAGTTCTTTTGTTCTGAGCAAATCACTTTTCCTGCCATAGTAGAGACTCTAGAAAGCAAGAGCGTGCTTCTTGCTCTAAAGCAGAGTGTGTTTCATGGATGACAACTGTGCTGTGCATTTCCTTCAGAAATGGAGTTAAATCCCAAGCTCTGTGTCTTCCTAAAAGCAAGAAATCATTTCAGGTAAACACATTCACTTTACAGCTCAAATGAAGCTACATCATTCACGAAGCTCACACATTTGTCGCTCTTAATTTAAAAGCATTAGATGTCATTGGACATGTGGTTGTTTTCAGTTTCAGAAGCAGAGTTGAACTAGATATGGTCTGTATGTGCAGGAAACACCGTTCTTTTTTCTGAGCACAATCACTTTTCCTGATGTATTAGAGACCCTAGAAAGAAAGAGCATGTTTCTTGCTCTAAAGCAAAGCGTGTTTCATGGATGAATACTGTGCTTTGTGTTTCCCTCAGAAATGGAGTTCAATCCCAGGCTCTTGTCTTTTTACAAGCAAGAAATCGTTTCAGGTAAACCCAGTCACTTTACAGCTCAAATGAAGCTTCATCGTTCACAAAGCTCACACATTTGTCTCACTTAATTGAAAAGCATTGGATGTTAGAGGACCTGTGGTTTTTATCAGTTTCAGAAGCAGAGTTGAACTAGACATGTCCGTATGTTTAGGAAACACTTTTTTTTGTTCTGAGCACACTCATTTTTCCTGCAGTATTAGAGACTCTAGAAAGCAAGAGTTTGGTTCTTGCTCTAACGCAGAGTGTTTTTCATGGACGAGAACTGTGCTGTGTGTTTCCCTTCCAAAATGGAGTTAAATTCCATGCTCTGTGTCTTCCTACAAGCAAGACTTCGTTTCAGATAAGCGTAGTCACTTTTCAGCTCAAAGGACCTACAACGTTCATGAAGCTCACACGTTTCTCTTCTTAACTGAGAAGCAATGGATTTTAGAGGACCTGTGGTTTGTATCAGTTTCAGAAGCTGAGTTGAACTAGATATGATCCTTACATGTAGGAAACACAGTTCTTTTGTTCTGAGCACACTCACGTTTCCTGCTGTTTTAGAGACTCTAGAAAGCAAGAGCTTGATTCTTGCTCTAAAGCAGAGTGTGTTTCATGGATGATAACTGTGCTTTGTGTTTCCGTCAGAAATGGAGTTCAATCCCAGTCTCTGTGTATTCCTGCAAGCAAAACTTCGTTTCAGGTAAGGGTAGTAACCTTTCAGCTCAAAGGACCAGCATCGTTCACGAAGCTCACACATTTCTCTTCTTAACTGAGAAGCACTGGATGTTAGAGTACCTGTGGTTAGTATCCGTTTCTGAAGCAGAGTTGAAATAGAAATGGTCCATATGTGTAGGACACACAGTTCTTTTGTTCTGAGCAAATCACTTTTCCTGCCATAGTAGAGACTCTAGAAAGCAAGAGCGTGCTTCTTGCTCTAAAGCAGAGTGTGTTTCATGGATGAGAACTGTGCTGTGCATTTCCTTCAGAAATGGAGTTAAATCCCAAGCTCTGTGTCTTCCTACAAGCAAGAAGTCGTTTCAGGTGAACACAGTCACTTTACAGCTCAAATGAAAAAACATCGTTCACGAAGCACACACATTTGTTGCTCTTAATTGAAAAGCATTGCATGTTAGAGGACCTGTGGTTTTCATCAGTTTCAGAAGCAGAGTTGAACTAGATATGGTCCGAATATGTAGGAAATACAGTTCTTTTTTTCTGAGCACACTCATGCTTACTTCACATTTAGATCCTCAAGAAAGCATGAGCATCCCTCTTGCTCTAAAACAGAATGTGTATCATGGATAAGAACTGTGCTGTGTGTTTCCCTTCAGAAATGGACTTCAATCCCAGGCTCTGTGTATTCATACAATCAAGACTTCATTTCAGGTAAACGCAGTTATTTTCAGCTCAATTGAAGCTACAAGGATCAAGAAGCTCACACGTTTGTCGATCTTAACTGACAAGCATTGGATGTTAGAGGACCTGTGGTTTGTACCAGTTTCAGAAGCAGAGTTGAACTAGTTATGGTCTGCATATGTAGGATACACCGTTCTTTATTCATGGCATACTCACGTTTCCTGCTGTATTAGAGACTCTAGAAAGCAAGAACGTTGTTCTTGCTCTAAAGCACACTGGGTTTCATGGATGAGAACTGTGCTTTGTGTTTCCCTCAGAAACGGAGTTCAATCCCAGGCTCTGTGTCTTCATACAAGCAAGAATTCATTTCAGATAAATGCAGGAACTTTTCTGCTCAATGGAATCTACATCATTCACAGAGCTCACACGTTTCTCGCTCTTAACTGAAAAGCATTGGATGTTAGAGGACCTATGGTTTGTATCACTTTAAGAAGCAGAGTTGAACTAGATATGGTCCAAATGTGTGGGTAACACAGTACTTTTGGTCTGAGCACACTCACGTTTCCTTCTGTTTAGACAGTCTAGAAAGTAAGACCGAGCTTCTTACTCTAAAGCAGAAATTGTTTCATGGATGAGAACTGTGCTGTGTGTTTCCCTTCAGAAATGGAGTTAAATCCCACGCTCTGTGTCTTCCTACAAGCAAAATTTCTTTTTAGGTAAGGGTAGTCACTTTTCAGCTTAAAGGACCTGCATCGTTCACGAAGCTCACACATTTCTCTTCTTAACGGACAAGCATTGGATGTTAGAGGACCTATGGTTTGTATCAGTTTCAGACAGAGTTCAACTAGATATGGTCTGTATGTGTGGGGAACACTGTTCTTTTTCTCTGAGCACATTCACGTTTCCCTCTGTATTAGAGACTCTAGAAAGCAAGAGCGTGCTTCTTGCTTAAAGCAGAGTGTGTTTCACGGATGAGAATTGTGCTGGGAGTTTCCCGTGAGAAATGGAGTTCAATCCCAGGCTCTGTGTCTTCCTACAAGCAAGACTTCGTTTCAGGTAAACACAGTCACTTTTCAGCTCAAAGGATGCTACATCATTCACAAAGCTCACATGTGTCTCGCTCTTAAGTGACAAGCATGGGATGTTAGAGCACCTGTGGTTTTTATCACTTTCAGAAGCAGAATTGAACTAGATATGGTCCATATGTGTAGGACAAACAGTTCTTTTGTTCTGAATACATCACGTTTCCTGCTGTATTAGAGACTCTAAAAAGCAAGAGCGTGCTTCTTGCTCTAAAGCAGAGTGTGTTTCATGGATGACAACTGTGCTGTGCATTTACTTCAGAAATGGAGTTAAATCCCAAGCTCTGTGTCTTCCTAAAAGCAAGAAATCATTTCAGGTAAACACATTCACTTTACAGCTCAAATGAAGCTACATCATTCATGAAGCTCACACATTTGTCGCTCTTAATTGAAAAGCATTAGATGTTATTGGACATGTGGTTGTTTTCAGTTTCAGAAGCAGAGTTGAACAAGATATGGTCTGTATGTGCAGGAAACACCGTTCTTTTTTCTGAGCACAATCACTTTTCCTGATGTATTAGAGACCCTAGAAAGAAAGAGCATGTTTCTTGCTCTAAAGCAAAGCGTGTTTCATGGATGAATACTGTGCTTTGTGTTTCCCTCAGAAATGGAGTTCAATCCCAGGCTCTTGTCTTTTTACAAGCAAGAAATCGTTTCAGGTAAACCCAGTCACTTTACAGCTCAAATGAAGCTTCATCGTTCACAAAGCTCACACGTTTGTCTCACTTAATTGAAAAGCATTGGATGTTAGAGGACCTGTGGTTTTTATCAGTTTCAGAAGCAGAGTTGAACTAGACATGTCCGTATGTTTAGGAAACACTTTTCTTTTGTTCTGAGCACACTCATTTTTCCTGCAGTATTAGAGACTCTAGAAAGCAAGAGTTTGGTTCTTGCTCTAACGCAGAGTGTTTTTCATGGACGAGAACTGTGCTGTGTGTTTCCCTTCCAAAATGGAGTTAAATTCCATGCTCTGTGTCTTCCTACAAGCAAGACTTCGTTTCAGATAAGCGTAGTCACTTTTCAGCTCAAAGGACCTACAACGTTCATGAAGCTCACACGTTTCTCTTCTTAACTGAGAAGCAATGGATTTTAGAGGACCTGTGGTTTGTATCAGTTTCAGAAGCTGAGTTGAACTAGATATGATCCTTACATGTAGGAAACACAGTTCTTTTGTTCTGAGCACACTCACGTTTCCTGCTGTTTTAGAGACTCTAGAAAGCAAGAGCTTGATTCTTGCTCTAAAGCAGAGTGTGTTTCATGGATGATAACTGTGCTTTGTGTTTCCGTCAGAAATGGAGTTCAATCCCAGTCTCTGTGTATTCCTGCAAGCAAAACTTCGTTTCAGGTAAGGGTAGTAACCTTTCAGCTCAAAGGACCAGCATCGTTCACGAAGCTCACACATTTCTCTTCTTAACTGAGAAGCACTGGATGTTAGAGTACCTGTGGTTAGTATCCGTTTCTGAAGCAGAGTTGAAATAGAAATGGTCCATATGTGTAGGACACACAGTTCTTTTGTTCTGAGCAAATCACTTTTCCTGCCATAGTAGAGACTCTAGAAAGCAAGAGCGTGCTTCTTGCTCTAAAGCAGAGTGTGTTTCATGGATGAGAACTGTGCTGTGCATTTCCTTCAGAAATGGAGTTAAATCCCAAGCTCTGTGTCTTCCTACAAGCAAGAAGTCGTTTCAGGTGAACACAGTCACTTTACAGCTCAAATGAAAAAACATCGTTCACGAAGCACACACATTTGTTGCTCTTAATTGAAAAGCATTGCATGTTAGAGGACCTGTGGTTTTCATCAGTTTCAGAAGCAGAGTTGAACTAGATATGGTCCGAATATGTAGGAAATACAGTTCTTTTTTTCTGAGCATACTCATGCTGACTTCACATTTAGAACCTCAAGAAAGCATGAGCATCCCTCTTGCTCTAAAGCAGAATGTGTATCATGGATAAGAACTGTGCTGTGTGTTTCCCTTCAGAAATGGACTTCAATCCCAGGCTCTGTGTCTTCAGACAAGCAAGATTTCATTTCAGGTAAACGCAGTTATTTTCAGCTCAATTGAAGCTACAAGGATCAAGAAGCTCACACGTTTGTCGATCTTAACAGACAAGCTTTGGATGTTAGAGGACCTGTGGTTTGTACCAGTTTCAGAAGCAGAGTTGAACTAGTTATGGTCTGCATATATAGGATACACCGTTCTTTATTCATGGCACACTCACGTTTCCTGCTGTATTAGAGACTCTAGAAAGCAAGAACGTTGTTCTTGCTCTAAAGCACACTGGGTTTCATGGATGAGAACTGTGCTTTGTGTTTCCCTCAGAAACGGAGTTCAATCCCAGGCTCTGTGTCTTCATACAAGCAAGAATTCATTTCAGGTAAAGGCAGGAACTTTTCTGCTCAATGGAATCTACATCATTCACAGAGCTCACACGTTTCTCGCTCTTAACTGAAAAGCATTGGATGTTAGAGGACCTATGGTTTGTATCACTTTAAGAAGCAGAGTTGAACTAGATATGGTCCAAATGTGTGGGTAACACAGTACTTTTGGTCTGAGCACACTCACGTTTCCTTCTGTTTAGACAGTCTAGAAAGTAAGACCGAGCTTCTTACTCTAAAGCAGAAATTGTTTCATGGATGAGAACTGTGCTGTGTGTTTCCCTTCAGAAATGGAGTTAAATCCCACGCTCTGTGTCTTCCTACAAGCAAAATTTCTTTTTAGGTAAGGGTAGTCACTTTTCAGCTTAAAGGACCTGCATCGTTCATGAAGCTCACACATTTCTCTTCTTAACGGACAAGCATTAGATGTTAGAGGACCTATGGTTTGTATCAGTTTCAGACAGAGTTGAAATAGATATGGTCCGTATGTGTGGGAAACACCGTTCTTTTGCTCTGAGCACACTCACGTTTCCCTCTGTATTACAGACTCTAGAAAGCAAGAGCGTGCTACTTGCTCTAAAGCAGAATGTGTTTCATGGATCAGACCTGTCCTGGGAGTTTCCCTTCAGACATGGAGTTCAAACCCAGGCTCTGTGTCTTCCTACAAGCAAGATTTCATTTTAGGTAAACACAGTCACTTTTCAGCTCAAAGGAAGCTACATTGTTCACAAAGCTCACATGTTTCTCGCTCTTAAGTGAGAAGCATGGGATGTTAGAGAACCTGTGGTTTGTATCAGTTTTAGAAGCAGAGTTGAAGTATATATGTTCCCTATGTGTAAGAAATACCGAACCTTTGTTCAGAGCACACTCACGTTTCCTGCTGTATTAGAAACATGAGAAAGCAAGAGCGTGCTTCTTACTCTAAAGCAGAAAGTGTTTCATGGATGAGAACTGTGCTGTGTGTTTCCCTTCAGAAATGGAGTTATATCCCACGCTCTTTGTCTTCCTACAAACAAAATTTCTTTTCAGGTAAGCATAGTCACTTTTCAGCTCAAAGGACCTGCATCATTCATGAAGCTCACACATTTCTCTTCTTAACGGACAAGCATTGAATGTTAGAGGACCTATGGTTTGTATCAGTTTCAGACAGAGTTGAACTAGATATGGTCCGTATGTGTGGGAAACACTGTTCTTTTGCTCTGAGCAAACTCACGTTTCCCTTTGTATTAGAGACTCTAGAATGCTAGAGCGTGCTTCTTGCTCTAAAGCAGAGTGTGTTTCATGGATGAGCACTGTGCTGTGCTTTTAATTCAGATATTGAGTTAAATGCTAAGCTCTGTGTCTTCCTAAAAGCAAGAAATCGTTTCAGGTAAACACAGTCACTTTAAAGCTCAAATGAAGCTACATCATTCACGGAGCTCACACGTTTGTCGCTCTTAATTGAAAAGCATTGGATGTTCGAGGACCTGTGTTTTTATCAGTTTCAGAAGCAGAGTTGAACTAGATATGGTCCGAATGTGTGGGAAACACAGTTCTTTTGGTTAGAGCACACTCATGTTTCCTTCTGTTTTAGAGAATCTAGAAAGCAAGACTGTGCTTCTTACTCTAAAGCAGAAAGTGTTTCATGTTTGAGAACTGTGCTGTGTGTTTCCCTTCAGAAATGGAGTTATATCCCACACTCTGTGTCTTCCTACAAACAAAATTTCTTTTCAGGTAAGGGTACTCACTTTTCAGCTCAAAGGACCTGCATCGTTCATGAAGCTCACACATTTCTCTTCTTAACAGACAAGCATTGGATGTTAGACTACCTATGGTTTGTATCAGTTTCAGACATAGTTGAACTAGATATGGTCCGTATGTGTGGGAAACACTGTTCTTTTGCTCTGATCACACCCACGTTTCCCTTTGTATTAGAGACTCTAGAAAGCAAGAGCGTGCTTCTTGCTCTAAAGCAGAGTGTGTTTCATGGATGAGAACTGTGCTGTGCATTTCCTTCAGAAATTGAGTTAAATCCCAAGCTCTGTGTCTACCTACAAGCAAGAAATCGTTTCAGGTAAACACAGTCACTTTACAGCTCAAATGAAGCTACATCATTCACGGAGCTCACACATTTGTAGCTCTTAATTGAAAAGCATTGGTTGTTCGAGGACCTGTGGTTTTTATCAGTTTCAGAAGCAGAGTTGAACTAGACATGTTCCGTTTGTTTAGGAAACACTGTTCTTTTGTTCTGAGCACACTCACGTTTCCTGCTGTTTTAGAGACTCTAGAAAGCAAGAGCTTGATTCTTGCTCTAAAGCAGAGTGTGTTTCATGGATGATAACTGTGCTTTGTGTTTCCGTCAGAAATGGAGTTCAATCCCAGTCTCTGTGTATTCCTGCAAGCAATACTTCGTTTCAGGTAAGGGTAGTAACTTTTCAGCTCAAAGGACCAGCATCGTTCACGAAGCTCACACATTTCTCTTCTTAACTGAGAAGCACTGGATTTTAGAGTACCTGTGGTTTGTATCCGTTTCTGAAGCAGAGTTGAAATAGATATGGTCCATATGTGTAGGACACACAGTTCTTTTGTTCTGAGCAAATCACTTTTCCTGCCATAGTAGAGACTCTAGAAAGCAAGAGCGTGCTTCTTGCTCTAAAGCAGAGTGTGTTTCATGGATGACAACTGTGCTGTGCATTTCCTTCAGAAATGGAGTTAAATCCCAAGCTCTGTGTCTTCCTAAAAGCAAGAAATCATTTCAGGTAAACACATTCACTTTACAGCTCAAATGAAGCTACATCATTCACGAAGCTCACACATTTGTCGCTCTTAATTTAAAAGCATTAGATGTCATTGGACATGTGGTTGTTTTCAGTTTCAGAAGCAGAGTTGAACTAGATATGGTCTGTATGTGCAGGAAACACCGTTCTTTTTTCTGAGCACAATCACTTTTCCTGATGTATTAGAGACCCTAGAAAGAAAGAGCATGTTTCTTGCTCTAAAGCAAAGCGTGTTTCATGGATGAATACTGTGCTTTGTGTTTCCCTCAGAAATGGAGTTCAATCCCAGGCTCTTGTCTTTTTACAAGCAAGAAATCGTTTCAGGTAAACCCAGTCACTTTACAGCTCAAATGAAGCTTCATCGTTCACAAAGCTCACACATTTGTCTCACTTAATTGAAAAGCATTGGATGTTAGAGGACCTGTGGTTTTTATCAGTTTCAGAAGCAGAGTTGAACTAGACATGTCCGTATGTTTAGGAAACACTTTTTTTTGTTCTGAGCACACTCATTTTTCCTGCAGTATTAGAGACTCTAGAAAGCAAGAGTTTGGTTCTTGCTCTAACGCAGAGTGTTTTTCATGGACGAGAACTGTGCTGTGTGTTTCCCTTCCAAAATGGAGTTAAATTCCATGCTCTGTGTCTTCCTACAAGCAAGACTTCGTTTCAGATAAGCGTAGTCACTTTTCAGCTCAAAGGACCTACAACGTTCATGAAGCTCACACGTTTCTCTTCTTAACTGAGAAGCAATGGATTTTAGAGGACCTGTGGTTTGTATCAGTTTCAGAAGCTGAGTTGAACTAGATATGATCCTTACATGTAGGAAACACAGTTCTTTTGTTCTGAGCACACTCACGTTTCCTGCTGTTTTAGAGACTCTAGAAAGCAAGAGCTTGATTCTTGCTCTAAAGCAGAGTGTGTTTCATGGATGATAACTGTGCTTTGTGTTTCCGTCAGAAATGGAGTTCAATCCCAGTCTCTGTGTATTCCTGCAAGCAAAACTTCGTTTCAGGTAAGGGTAGTAACCTTTCAGCTCAAAGGACCAGCATCGTTCACGAAGCTCACACATTTCTCTTCTTAACTGAGAAGCACTGGATGTTAGAGTACCTGTGGTTAGTATCCGTTTCTGAAGCAGAGTTGAAATAGAAATGGTCCATATGTGTAGGACACACAGTTCTTTTGTTCTGAGCAAATCACTTTTCCTGCCATAGTAGAGACTCTAGAAAGCAAGAGCGTGCTTCTTGCTCTAAAGCAGAGTGTGTTTCATGGATGAGAACTGTGCTGTGCATTTCCTTCAGAAATGGAGTTAAATCCCAAGCTCTGTGTCTTCCTACAAGCAAGAAGTCGTTTCAGGTGAACACAGTCACTTTACAGCTCAAATGAAAAAACATCGTTCACGAAGCACACACATTTGTTGCTCTTAATTGAAAAGCATTGCATGTTAGAGGACCTGTGGTTTTCATCAGTTTCAGAAGCAGAGTTGAACTAGATATGGTCCGAATATGTAGGAAATACAGTTCTTTTTTTCTGAGCACACTCATGCTTACTTCACATTTAGATCCTCAAGAAAGCATGAGCATCCCTCTTGCTCTAAAACAGAATGTGTATCATGGATAAGAACTGTGCTGTGTGTTTCCCTTCAGAAATGGACTTCAATCCCAGGCTCTGTGTATTCATACAATCAAGACTTCATTTCAGGTAAACGCAGTTATTTTCAGCTCAATTGAAGCTACAAGGATCAAGAAGCTCACACGTTTGTCGATCTTAACTGACAAGCATTGGATGTTAGAGGACCTGTGGTTTGTACCAGTTTCAGAAGCAGAGTTGAACTAGTTATGGTCTGCATATGTAGGATACACCGTTCTTTATTCATGGCATACTCACGTTTCCTGCTGTATTAGAGACTCTAGAAAGCAAGAACGTTGTTCTTGCTCTAAAGCACACTGGGTTTCATGGATGAGAACTGTGCTTTGTGTTTCCCTCAGAAACGGAGTTCAATCCCAGGCTCTGTGTCTTCATACAAGCAAGAATTCATTTCAGATAAATGCAGGAACTTTTCTGCTCAATGGAATCTACATCATTCACAGAGCTCACACGTTTCTCGCTCTTAACTGAAAAGCATTGGATGTTAGAGGACCTATGGTTTGTATCACTTTAAGAAGCAGAGTTGAACTAGATATGGTCCAAATGTGTGGGTAACACAGTACTTTTGGTCTGAGCACACTCACGTTTCCTTCTGTTTAGACAGTCTAGAAAGTAAGACCGAGCTTCTTACTCTAAAGCAGAAATTGTTTCATGGATGAGAACTGTGCTGTGTGTTTCCCTTCAGAAATGGAGTTAAATCCCACGCTCTGTGTCTTCCTACAAGCAAAATTTCTTTTTAGGTAAGGGTAGTCACTTTTCAGCTTAAAGGACCTGCATCGTTCACGAAGCTCACACATTTCTCTTCTTAACGGACAAGCATTGGATGTTAGAGGACCTATGGTTTGTATCAGTTTCAGACAGAGTTCAACTAGATATGGTCTGTATGTGTGGGGAACACTGTTCTTTTTCTCTGAGCACATTCACGTTTCCCTCTGTATTAGAGACTCTAGAAAGCAAGAGCGTGCTTCTTGCTTAAAGCAGAGTGTGTTTCACGGATGAGAATTGTGCTGGGAGTTTCCCGTGAGAAATGGAGTTCAATCCCAGGCTCTGTGTCTTCCTACAAGCAAGACTTCGTTTCAGGTAAACACAGTCACTTTTCAGCTCAAAGGATGCTACATCATTCACAAAGCTCACATGTGTCTCGCTCTTAAGTGACAAGCATGGGATGTTAGAGCACCTGTGGTTTTTATCACTTTCAGAAGCAGAATTGAACTAGATATGGTCCATATGTGTAGGACAAACAGTTCTTTTGTTCTGAATACATCACGTTTCCTGCTGTATTAGAGACTCTAAAAAGCAAGAGCGTGCTTCTTGCTCTAAAGCAGAGTGTGTTTCATGGATGACAACTGTGCTGTGCATTTCCTTCAGAAATGGAGTTAAATCCCAAGCTCTGTGTCTTCCTAAAAGCAAGAAATCATTTCAGGTAAACACATTCACTTTACAGCTCAAATGAAGCTACATCATTCACGAAGCTCACACATTTGTCGCTCTTAATTTAAAAGCATTAGATGTCATTGGACCTGTGGTTGTTTTCAGTTTCAGAAGCAGAGTTGAACTAGATATGGTCTGTATGTGCAGGAAACACCGTTCTTTTTTCTGAGCAAAATCACTTTTCCTGCTGTATTAGAGACCCTAGAAAGCAAGAGCATGTTTCTTGCTCTAAAGCAAAGCGTGTTTCATGGATGAATACTGTGCTTTGTGTTTCCCTCAGAAATGGAGTTCAATCCCAGGCTCTTGTCTTTTTACAAGCAAGAAATCGTTTCAGGTAAACCCAGTCACTTTACAGCTCAAATGAAGCTTCATCGTTCACAAAGCTCACACATTTGTCTCACTTAATTGAAAAGCATTGGATGTTAGAGGACCTGTGGTTTTTATCAGTTTCAGAAGCAGAGTTGAACTAGACATGTCCGCATGTTTAGGAAACACTTTTCTTTTGTTCTGAGCACACTCATTTTTCCTGCAGTATTAGAGACTCTAGAAAGCAAGAGTTTGGTTCTTGCTCTAACACAGAGTGTTTTTCATGGATGAGAACTGTGATGTGTGTTTCCCTTCCAAAATGGAGTTAAATTCCATGCTCTGTGTCTTCCTACAAGCAAGACTTCGTTTCAGATAAGCGTAGTCACTTTTCAGCTCAAAGGACCTACAACGTTCATGAAGCTCACACGTTTCTCTTCTTAACTGAGAAGCAATGGATTTTAGAGGACCTGTGGTTTGTATCAGTTTCAGAAGCTGAGTTGAACTAGATATGGTCCTTACATGTAGAAAACACAGTTCTTTTTTTCTGAGCACACTCACGTTTCCTGCTGTTTTAGAGACTCTAGAAAGCAAGAGCTTGATTCTTGCTCTAAAGCAGAGTGTGTTTCATGGATGATAACTGTGCTTTGTGTTTCCGTCAGAAATGGAGTTCAATCCCAGTCTCTGTGTATTCCTGCAAGCAATACTTCGTTTCAGGTAAGGGTAGTAACTTTTCAGCTCAAAGGACCAGCATCGTTCACGAAGCTCACACATTTCTCTTCTTAACTGAGAAGCACTGGATGTTAGAGTACCTGTGGTTTGTATCCGTTTCTGAAGCAGAGTTGAAATAGATATGGTCCATATGTGTAGGACACACAGTTCTTTTGTTCTGAGCAAATCACTTTTCCTGCCATAGTAGAGACTCTAGAAAGCAAGAGCGTGCTTCTTGCTCTAAAGCAGAGTGTGTTTCATGGATGACAACTGTGCTGTGCATTTACTTCAGAAATGGAGTTAAATCCCAAGCTCTGTGTCTTCCTAAAAGCAAGAAATCATTTCAGGTAAACACATTCACTTTACAGCTCAAATGAAGCTACATCATTCATGAAGCTCACACATTTGTCGCTCTTAATTGAAAAGCATTAGATGTTATTGGACATGTGGTTGTTTTCAGTTTCAGAAGCAGAGTTGAACAAGATATGGTCTGTATGTGCAGGAAACACCGTTCTTTTTTCTGAGCACAATCACTTTTCCTGATGTATTAGAGACCCTAGAAAGAAAGAGCATGTTTCTTGCTCTAAAGCAAAGCGTGTTTCATGGATGAATACTGTGCTTTGTGTTTCCCTCAGAAATGGAGTTCAATCCCAGGCTCTTGTCTTTTTACAAGCAAGAAATCGTTTCAGGTAAACCCAGTCACTTTACAGCTCAAATGAAGCTTCATCGTTCACAAAGCTCACACGTTTGTCTCACTTAATTGAAAAGCATTGGATGTTAGAGGACCTGTGGTTTTTATCAGTTTCAGAAGCAGAGTTGAACTAGACATGTCCGTATGTTTAGGAAACACTTTTCTTTTGTTCTGAGCACACTCATTTTTCCTGCAGTATTAGAGACTCTAGAAAGCAAGAGTTTGGTTCTTGCTCTAACGCAGAGTGTTTTTCATGGACGAGAACTGTGCTGTGTGTTTCCCTTCCAAAATGGAGTTAAATTCCATGCTCTGTGTCTTCCTACAAGCAAGACTTCGTTTCAGATAAGCGTAGTCACTTTTCAGCTCAAAGGACCTACAACGTTCATGAAGCTCACACGTTTCTCTTCTTAACTGAGAAGCAATGGATTTTAGAGGACCTGTGGTTTGTATCAGTTTCAGAAGCTGAGTTGAACTAGATATGATCCTTACATGTAGGAAACACAGTTCTTTTGTTCTGAGCACACTCACGTTTCCTGCTGTTTTAGAGACTCTAGAAAGCAAGAGCTTGATTCTTGCTCTAAAGCAGAGTGTGTTTCATGGATGATAACTGTGCTTTGTGTTTCCGTCAGAAATGGAGTTCAATCCCAGTCTCTGTGTATTCCTGCAAGCAAAACTTCGTTTCAGGTAAGGGTAGTAACCTTTCAGCTCAAAGGACCAGCATCGTTCACGAAGCTCACACATTTCTCTTCTTAACTGAGAAGCACTGGATGTTAGAGTACCTGTGGTTAGTATCCGTTTCTGAAGCAGAGTTGAAATAGAAATGGTCCATATGTGTAGGACACACAGTTCTTTTGTTCTGAGCAAATCACTTTTCCTGCCATAGTAGAGACTCTAGAAAGCAAGAGCGTGCTTCTTGCTCTAAAGCAGAGTGTGTTTCATGGATGAGAACTGTGCTGTGCATTTCCTTCAGAAATGGAGTTAAATCCCAAGCTCTGTGTCTTCCTACAAGCAAGAAGTCGTTTCAGGTGAACACAGTCACTTTACAGCTCAAATGAAAAAACATCGTTCACGAAGCACACACATTTGTTGCTCTTAATTGAAAAGCATTGCATGTTAGAGGACCTGTGGTTTTCATCAGTTTCAGAAGCAGAGTTGAACTAGATATGGTCCGAATATGTAGGAAATACAGTTCTTTTTTTCTGAGCACACTCATGCTTACTTCACATTTAGATCCTCAAGAAAGCATGAGCATCCCTCTTGCTCTAAAACAGAATGTGTATCATGGATAAGAACTGTGCTGTGTGTTTCCCTTCAGAAATGGACTTCAATCCCAGGCTCTGTGTATTCATACAATCAAGACTTCATTTCAGGTAAACGCAGTTATTTTCAGCTCAATTGAAGCTACAAGGATCAAGAAGCTCACACGTTTGTCGATCTTAACTGACAAGCATTGGATGTTAGAGGACCTGTGGTTTGTACCAGTTTCAGAAGCAGAGTTGAACTAGTTATGGTCTGCATATGTAGGATACACCGTTCTTTATTCATGGCATACTCACGTTTCCTGCTGTATTAGAGACTCTAGAAAGCAAGAACGTTGTTCTTGCTCTAAAGCACACTGGGTTTCATGGATGAGAACTGTGCTTTGTGTTTCCCTCAGAAACGGAGTTCAATCCCAGGCTCTGTGTCTTCATACAAGCAAGAATTCATTTCAGATAAATGCAGGAACTTTTCTGCTCAATGGAATCTACATCATTCACAGAGCTCACACGTTTCTCGCTCTTAACTGAAAAGCATTGGATGTTAGAGGACCTATGGTTTGTATCACTTTAAGAAGCAGAGTTGAACTAGATATGGTCCAAATGTGTGGGTAACACAGTACTTTTGGTCTGAGCACACTCACGTTTCCTTCTGTTTAGACAGTCTAGAAAGTAAGACCGAGCTTCTTACTCTAAAGCAGAAATTGTTTCATGGATGAGAACTGTGCTGTGTGTTTCCCTTCAGAAATGGAGTTAAATCCCACGCTCTGTGTCTTCCTACAAGCAAAATTTCTTTTTAGGTAAGGGTAGTCACTTTTCAGCTTAAAGGACCTGCATCGTTCACGAAGCTCACACATTTCTCTTCTTAACGGACAAGCATTGGATGTTAGAGGACCTATGGTTTGTATCAGTTTCAGACAGAGTTCAACTAGATATGGTCTGTATGTGTGGGGAACACTGTTCTTTTTCTCTGAGCACATTCACGTTTCCCTCTGTATTAGAGACTCTAGAAAGCAAGAGCGTGCTTCTTGCTTAAAGCAGAGTGTGTTTCACGGATGAGAATTGTGCTGGGAGTTTCCCGTGAGAAATGGAGTTCAATCCCAGGCTCTGTGTCTTCCTACAAGCAAGACTTCGTTTCAGGTAAACACAGTCACTTTTCAGCTCAAAGGATGCTACATCATTCACAAAGCTCACATGTGTCTCGCTCTTAAGTGACAAGCATGGGATGTTAGAGCACCTGTGGTTTTTATCACTTTCAGAAGCAGAATTGAACTAGATATGGTCCATATGTGTAGGACAAACAGTTCTTTTGTTCTGAATACATCACGTTTCCTGCTGTATTAGAGACTCTAAAAAGCAAGAGCGTGCTTCTTGCTCTAAAGCAGAGTGTGTTTCATGGATGACAACTGTGCTGTGCATTTCCTTCAGAAATGGAGTTAAATCCCAAGCTCTGTGTCTTCCTAAAAGCAAGAAATCATTTCAGGTAAACACATTCACTTTACAGCTCAAATGAAGCTACATCATTCACGAAGCTCACACATTTGTCGCTCTTAATTTAAAAGCATTAGATGTCATTGGACCTGTGGTTGTTTTCAGTTTCAGAAGCAGAGTTGAACTAGATATGGTCTGTATGTGCAGGAAACACCGTTCTTTTTTCTGAGCAAAATCACTTTTCCTGCTGTATTAGAGACCCTAGAAAGCAAGAGCATGTTTCTTGCTCTAAAGCAAAGCGTGTTTCATGGATGAATACTGTGCTTTGTGTTTCCCTCAGAAATGGAGTTCAATCCCAGGCTCTTGTCTTTTTACAAGCAAGAAATCGTTTCAGGTAAACCCAGTCACTTTACAGCTCAAATGAAGCTTCATCGTTCACAAAGCTCACACATTTGTCTCACTTAATTGAAAAGCATTGGATGTTAGAGGACCTGTGGTTTTTATCAGTTTCAGAAGCAGAGTTGAACTAGACATGTCCGCATGTTTAGGAAACACTTTTCTTTTGTTCTGAGCACACTCATTTTTCCTGCAGTATTAGAGACTCTAGAAAGCAAGAGTTTGGTTCTTGCTCTAACACAGAGTGTTTTTCATGGATGAGAACTGTGATGTGTGTTTCCCTTCCAAAATGGAGTTAAATTCCATGCTCTGTGTCTTCCTACAAGCAAGACTTCGTTTCAGATAAGCGTAGTCACTTTTCAGCTCAAAGGACCTACAACGTTCATGAAGCTCACACGTTTCTCTTCTTAACTGAGAAGCAATGGATTTTAGAGGACCTGTGGTTTGTATCAGTTTCAGAAGCTGAGTTGAACTAGATATGGTCCTTACATGTAGAAAACACAGTTCTTTTTTTCTGAGCACACTCACGTTTCCTGCTGTTT
The DNA here is from genome assembly GCA_949786385.1 of Onychomys leucogaster. Taxonomy (NCBI): domain Eukaryota; kingdom Metazoa; phylum Chordata; class Mammalia; order Rodentia; family Cricetidae; genus Onychomys; species Onychomys leucogaster. Next base: position 970,506 of record CATKUP010000061.1, read on the forward strand.
TAGAGACTCTAGAAAGCAAGAGCTTGATTCTTGCTCTAAAGCAGAGTGTGTTTCATGGATGATAACTGTGCTTTGTGTTTCCGTCAGAAATGGAGTTCAATCCCAGTCTCTGTGTATTCCTGCAAGCAATACTTCGTTTCAGGTAAGGGTAGTAACTTTTCAGCTCAAAGGACCAGCATCGTTCACGAAGCTCACACATTTCTCTTCTTAACTGAGAAGCACTGGATGTTAGAGTACCTGTGGTTTGTATCCGTTTCTGAAGCAGAGTTGAAATAGATATGGTCCATATGTGTAGGACACACAGTTCTTTTGTTCTGAGCAAATCACTTTTCCTGCCATAGTAGAGACTCTAGAAAGCAAGAGCGTGCTTCTTGCTCTAAAGCAGAGTGTGTTTCATGGATGACAACTGTGCTGTGCATTTACTTCAGAAATGGAGTTAAATCCCAAGCTCTGTGTCTTCCTAAAAGCAAGAAATCATTTCAGGTAAACACATTCACTTTACAGCTCAAATGAAGCTACATCATTCATGAAGCTCACACATTTGTCGCTCTTAATTGAAAAGCATTAGATGTTATTGGACATGTGGTTGTTTTCAGTTTCAGAAGCAGAGTTGAACAAGATATGGTCTGTATGTGCAGGAAACACCGTTCTTTTTTCTGAGCACAATCACTTTTCCTGATGTATTAGAGACCCTAGAAAGAAAGAGCATGTTTCTTGCTCTAAAGCAAAGCGTGTTTCATGGATGAATACTGTGCTTTGTGTTTCCCTCAGAAATGGAGTTCAATCCCAGGCTCTTGTCTTTTTACAAGCAAGAAATCGTTTCAGGTAAACCCAGTCACTTTACAGCTCAAATGAAGCTTCATCGTTCACAAAGCTCACACGTTTGTCTCACTTAATTGAAAAGCATTGGATGTTAGAGGACCTGTGGTTTTTATCAGTTTCAGAAGCAGAGTTGAACTAGACATGTCCGTATGTTTAGGAAACACTTTTCTTTTGTTCTGAGCACACTCATTTTTCCTGCAGTATTAGAGACTCTAGAAAGCAAGAGTTTGGTTCTTGCTCTAACGCAGAGTGTTTTTCATGGACGAGAACTGTGCTGTGTGTTTCCCTTCCAAAATGGAGTTAAATTCCATGCTCTGTGTCTTCCTACAAGCAAGACTTCGTTTCAGATAAGCGTAGTCACTTTTCAGCTCAAAGGACCTACAACGTTCATGAAGCTCACACGTTTCTCTTCTTAACTGAGAAGCAATGGATTTTAGAGGACCTGTGGTTTGTATCAGTTTCAGAAGCTGAGTTGAACTAGATATGATCCTTACATGTAGGAAACACAGTTCTTTTGTTCTGAGCACACTCACGTTTCCTGCTGTTTTAGAGACTCTAGAAAGCAAGAGCTTGATTCTTGCTCTAAAGCAGAGTGTGTTTCATGGATGATAACTGTGCTTTGTGTTTCCGTCAGAAATGGAGTTCAATCCCAGTCTCTGTGTATTCCTGCAAGCAAAACTTCGTTTCAGGTAAGGGTAGTAACCTTTCAGCTCAAAGGACCAGCATCGTTCACGAAGCTCACACATTTCTCTTCTTAACTGAGAAGCACTGGATGTTAGAGTACCTGTGGTTAGTATCCGTTTCTGAAGCAGAGTTGAAATAGAAATGGTCCATATGTGTAGGACACACAGTTCTTTTGTTCTGAGCAAATCACTTTTCCTGCCATAGTAGAGACTCTAGAAAGCAAGAGCGTGCTTCTTGCTCTAAAGCAGAGTGTGTTTCATGGATGAGAACTGTGCTGTGCATTTCCTTCAGAAATGGAGTTAAATCCCAAGCTCTGTGTCTTCCTACAAGCAAGAAGTCGTTTCAGGTGAACACAGTCACTTCACAGCTCAAATGAAAAAACATCGTTCACGAAGCACACACATTTGTTGCTCTTAATTGAAAAGCATTGCATGTTAGAGGACCTGTGGTTTTCATCAGTTTCAGAAGCAGAGTTGAACTAGATATGGTCCGAATATGTAGGAAATACAGTTCTTTTTTTCTGAGCATACTCATGCTGACTTCACATTTAGAACCTCAAGAAAGCATGAGCATCCCTCTTGCTCTAAAGCAGAATGTGTATCATGGATAAGAACTGTGCTGTGTGTTTCCCTTCAGAAATGGACTTCAATCCCAGGCTCTGTGTCTTCATACAAGCAAGATTTCATTTCAGGTAAACGCAGTTATTTTCAGCTCAATTGAAGCTACAAGGATCAAGAAGCTCACACGTTTGTCGATCTTAACAGACAAGCTTTGGATGTTAGAGGACCTGTGGTTTGTACCAGTTTCAGAAGCAGAGTTGAACTAGTTATGGTCTGCATATATAGGATACACCGTTCTTTATTCATGGCACACTCACGTTTCCTGCTGTATTAGAGACTCTAGAAAGCAAGAACGTTGTTCTTGCTCTAAAGCACACTGGGTTTCATGGATGAGAACTGTGCTTTGTGTTTCCCTCAGAAACGGAGTTCAATCCCAGGCTCTGTGTCTTCATACAAGCAAGAATTCATTTCAGGTAAAGGCAGGAACTTTTCTGCTCAATGGAATCTACATCATTCACAGAGCTCACACGTTTCTCGCTCTTAACTGAAAAGCATTGGATGTTAGAGGACCTATGGTTTGTATCAGTTTAAGAAGCAGAGTTGAACTAGATATGGTCCAAATGTGTGGGTAACACAGTTCTTTTGGTCTGAGCACACTCATGTTTGCTTCTGTTTTACACAGTCTAGAAAGCAAGACCGTGCTTCTTACTCTAAAGCAGAAATTGTTTCATGGATGAGAAATGTGCTGTGTATTTCCCTTCAGAAATGGAGTTAAATCCCATGCTCTGTGTCTTCCTACAAGCAAAATTTCTTTTTAGGTAAGGGTAGTCACTTTTCAGCTTAAAGGACCTGCATCGTTCACGAAGCTCACACATTTCTCTTCTTAACGGACAAGCATTGGATGTTAGAGGACCTATGGTTTGTATGAGTTTCACACAGAGTTCAACTAGATATGGTCCGTATGTGTGGGGAACACTGTTCTTTTTCTCTGAGCACATTCACGTTTCCCTCTTTATTAGAGACTCTAGAAAACAAGAGCGTGCTTCTTGCTCTAAAGCAGAGTGGTTTTCATGGATGAGAACTGTGCTGGGAGTTTCCCTTCAGAAAAGGAGTTCAATCCCAGGCTCTGTGTCTTCCTACAAGCAAGACTTCGTTTCAGGTAAACACAGACATGTTTCGGCTCAAAGGAAGCTACATTGTTCACAAAGCTCACACGTTTCTCGCTCTTAATTGAAAAGCTTGGATGTTAGAGCACCTGTGGTTTTTATCACTTTCAGAAGCAGAATTGAACTAGATATGGTCCATATGTGTAGGACAAACAGTTCTTTTGTTCTGAATACATCACGTTTCCTGCTGTATTAGAGACTCTGGAAAGCAAGAGCGTGCTTCTTGCTCTAAAGCAGAGTGTGTTTCATGGATGACAACCGTGCTGTGCATTTCCTTCAGAAATGGAGTTAAATCCCAAGCTCTGTGTCTTCCTAAAAGCAAGAAATCATTTCAGGTAAACACATTCACTTTACAGCTCAAATGAAGCTACATCATTCACGAAGCTCACACATTTGTCGCTCTTAATTGAAAAGCATTAGATGTCATTGGACATGTGGTTGTTTTCAGTTTCAGAAGCAGAGTTGAAATAGATATGGTCTGTATGTGCAGGAAACACCGTTCTTTTTTCTGAGCACAATCACTTTTCCTGCTGTATTAGAGACCCTAGAAAGCAAGAGCATGTTTCTTGCTCTAAAGCAAAGCGTGTTGCATGGATGAATACTGTGCTTTGTGTTTCCCTCAGAAATGGAGTTCAATCCCAGGCTCTTGTCTTTTTACAAGCAAGAAATCGTTTCAGGTAAACCCAGTCACTTTATAGCTCAAATGAAGCTTCATCGTTCACAAAGCTCACACGTTTGTCTCACTTAATTGAAAAGCATTGGATGTTAGAGGACCTGTGGTTTTTATCAGTTTCAGAAGCAGAGTTGAACTAGACATGTCCGTATGTTTAGGAAACACTTTTCTTTTGTTCTGAGCACACTCATTTTTCCTGCAGTATTAGAGACTCTAGAAAGCAAGAGTTTGGTTCTTGCTCTAATGCAGAGTGTTTTTCATGGACGAGAACTGTGCTGTGTGTTTCCCTTCCAAAATGGAGTTAAATTCCATGCTCTGTGTCTTCCTACAAGCAAGACTTCGTTTCAGATAAGCGTAGTCACTTTTCAGCTCAAAGGACCTACAACGTTCATGAAGCTCACACGTTTCTCTTCTTAACTGAGAAGCAATGGATTTTAGAGGACCTGTGGTTTGTATCAGTTTCAGATGCTGAGTTGAACTAGATATGATCCTTACATGTAGGAAACACAGTTCTTTTGTTCTGAGCACACTCACGTTTCCTGCTGTTTTAGAGACTCTAGAAAGCAAGAGCTTGATTCTTGCTCTAAAGCAGAGTGTGTTTCATGGATGATAACTGTGCTTTGTGTTTCCGTCAGAAATGGAGTTCAATCCCAGTCTCTGTGTATTCCTGCAAGCAAAACTTCGTTTCAGGTAAGGGTAGTAACCTTTCAGCTCAAAGGACCAGCATCGTTCACGAAGCTCACACATTTCTCTTCTTAACTGAGAAGCACTGGATGTTAGAGTACCTGTGGTTTGTATCCGTTTCAGAAGCAGAGTTGAAATAGATATGGTCCATATGTGTAGGACACACAGTTCTTTTGTTCTGAGCAAATCACTTTTCCTGCTATATTAGAGACTCTAGAAAGCAAGAGCGTGCTTCTTGTTCTAAAGCAGAGTGTGTTTCATGGATGAGAACTGTGCTGTGCATTTCCTTCAGAAATGGAGTTAAATCCCAAGCTCTGTGTCTTCCTACAAGCAAGAAGTCGTTTCAGGTGAACACAGTCACTTCACAGCTCAAATGAAAAAACATCGTTCACGAAGCACACACATTTGTTGCTCTTAATTGAAAAGCATTGCATGTTAGAGGACCTGTGGTTTTCATCAGTTTCAGAAGCAGAGTTGAACTAGATATGGTCCGAATATGTAGGAAATACAGTTCTTTTTTTCTGAGCACACACATGCTTACTTCACATTTAGATCCTCAAGAAAGCATGAGCATCCCTCTTGCTCTAAAACAGAATGTGTATCATGGATAAGAACTGTGCTGTGTGTTTCCCTTCAGAAATGGACTTCAATCCCAGGCTCTGTGTATTCATACAATCAAGACTTCATTTCAGGTAAACGCAGTTATTTTCAGCTCAATTGAAGCTACAAGGATCAAGAAGCTCACACGTTTGTCGATCTTAACTGACAAGCATTGGATGTTAGAGGACCTGTGGTTTGTACCAGTTTCAGAAGCAGAGTTGAACTAGTTATGGTCTGCATATGTAGGATACACCGTTCTTTATTCATGGCATACTCACGTTTCCTGCTGTATTAGAGACTCTAGAAAGCAAGAACGTTGTTCTTGCTCTAAAGCACACTGGGTTTCATGGATGAGAACTGTGCTTTGTGTTTCCCTCAGAAACGGAGTTCAATCCCAGGCTCTGTGTCTTCATACAAGCAAGAATTCATTTCAGATAAATGCAGGAACTTTTCTGCTCAATGGAATCTACATCATTCACAGAGCTCACACGTTTCTCGCTCTTAACTGAAAAGCATTGGATGTTAGAGGACCTATGGTTTGTATCAGTTTAACAAGCAGAGTTGAACTAGATATGGTCCAAATGTGTGGGTAACACAGTTCTTTTGGTCTGAGTACACTCACGTTTCCTTCTGTTTAGACAGTCTAGAAAGTAAGACCGAGCTTCTTACTCTAAAGCAGAAATTGTTTCATGGATGAGAACTGTGCTGTGTGTTTCCCTTCAGAAATGGAGTTAAATCCCACGCTCTGTGTCTTCCTACAAGCAAAATTTCTTTTTAGGTAAGGGTAGTCACTTTTCAGCTTAAAGGACCTGCATCATTCACGACGCTCACACATTTCTCTTCTTAACGGACAAGCATTGGATGTTAGAGGACCTATGGTTTGTATCAGTTTCAGACAGAGTTCAACTAGATATGGTCTGTATGTGTGGGGAACACTGTTCTTTTTCTCTGAGCACATTCACGTTTCCCTCTGTATTAGAGACTCTAGAAAGCAAGAGCGTGCTTCTTGCTTAAAGCAGAGTGTGTTTCACGGATGAGAACTGTGCTGGGAGTTTCCCGTGAGAAATGGAGTTCAATCCCAGGCTCTGTGTCTTCCTACAAGCAAGACTTCGTTTCAGGTAAACACAGTCACTTTTCAGCTCAAAGGATGCTACATCATTCACAAAGCTCACATGTGTCTCGCTCTTAAGTGACAAGCATGGGATGTTAGAGGAAATGTGGTTTTTATCAGTTTTAGAGGCAGAGTTGAAGTATATATGTTCCCTATGTGTAAGAAACACCGTTCCTTTGTTCGGAGCACACTCACGTTTCCTGCTGTATTAGAGACACTAGAAAGCATGAGCGTGCTTCATCCTCTAAAGCAGAGTGTGTTTCATGGATGAGAACTGTGCTTTGTGTTTCCCTCAGAAATGGAGTTCAATCCCAGGCTCTATGTCTTCTTACAAGCAAGAAATTGTTTCAGGCAAACCCAGTCACTTTACAGCTCAAATGAAGCTACATCGTTCAGAAAGCTCACACGTTTGTCACTCTTAATTGAAAAGCATTGGATATTAGAGGACCTGTGGTTTTTATCAGTTTCAGAAGCAGAGTTGAACTAGACATGTTCTGTATGTTTAGGAAACACTTTTCTTTTGTTCTGAGCACACTCATTTTTCCTGCAGTATTAGAGACTCAAGAAAGTAAGAGTTTGGTTCTTGCTCTAACGCAGAGTGTTTTTCATGGATGAGAACTGTGCTGTGTGTTTCCCTTCCAAAATGGAGTTAAATTCCATGCTCTGTGTCTTCCTACAAGCAAGACTTCGTTTCAGCTAAGGGTTGTCACTTTTCAGCTCAAAGGACCTACATCGTTCATGAAGCTCACACGTTTCTCTTCTTAACTGAGATGCAATGGATATTAGAAGACCTGTGGCTTGTATCAGTTTCAGAAGCTGAGTTGAACTAGATATGATCCTTACATGTAGGAAACACACTTATTTTGTTCTGAGCACACTGATGTTTCCTGCTGTTTTAGAGACTCTAGAAAGCAAGAGCTTGATTCTTGCTCTAAAGCAGAGTGTGTTTCATGGATGTTAACTGTGCTTTGTGTTTCCGTCAGAAATGGAGTTCAATCCCAGTCTCTATGTCTTCCTGCAAGCAATACTTCATTTCAGGTAAGGGTAGTAATTTTTCAGCTCAAAGGACCAGCATCGTTCACGAAGCTCACACATTTCTCTTCTGAACTGAGAAGCACTGGATGTTAGAGTACCTGTGGTGTGTATCCGTTTCAGAAGGAGAGTTGAAATAGATCTGGTCCATATGTGTAGGACACACAGTTCTTTTGTTCTGAGCACATCACATTTCATGCCATATTAGAGACTCTAGAAAGCAAGAGCGTGCTTCTTGCTCTAAAGCAGAGTGTGTTTCATGGATATGAACTGTGCTGTGCGTTTCCTTCAGAAATGGAATTAAATCCCAAGCTCTGTGTCTTCCTACAAGCAAGAAGTCGTTTCAGGTGAACACAGTCACATTACAGCTCAAATGAAACAACATCGTTCACAAAGCTCACACTTTTGTTGCTCTTAATTGAAAAGCATTGCATGTTAGAGGACCAGTGGTTTTCATCAGTTTCAGAAGCAGAGGTGAACTAGATATGGTCTGAATATGTAGGAAATACAGTTCTTTTTTTCTGGGCACACTCATGCTTTCTTCACATTCAGATCCTCAAGAAAGCATGAGCATCCTTCTTGCACTAAAGCAGAGTGTGTATCATGGATAAGAACTGTGCTGTGTGTTTCCCTTCATAAATGGTCTTCAATCCCATGCTCTGTGTCTTCATACAAGCAACACTTCATTTCATGTAAACGCAGTTATTTACAGCTCCATTGAAGCTACAAGGATCAAGAAGCTCAAACATTTGTTGATTTTAATTGACAAGCATTGGATGTTAGAGGACCTGTGGTTTGTACCAGTTTCAGAAGCAGAGTTGAACTAGTTATGGTCTGCATATGTAGGATACACAGTTCTTTTTTCATTTCACACTCACGTTTCCTGCTGTATTAGAGACTCTAGAAAGCAAGAACTTGGTTCTTGCTCTAAAGCACACTGTTTTTCATGGATGAGAACTGTGCTTTGTGTTTCCCTCAGAAATGGAGTTCAATCCCAGCCTCTGTGTCTTCATACAAGCAAGAATTCATTTCAGGTAAAGGCAGGAACTTTTCTGCTCAATGGAATCTACATCATTCACAGAGCTCACACGTTTCTCGCTCTTAAATGAAAAGCATTGGATGTTAGAGGACCTATGGTTTGTATCAGTTTCAGAAGCAGAGTTGAACTAGATATGGTCCGAATGTGTGGGTAACACAGTTCTTTTGGTCTGAGCACACTCATGTTTCCTTCTGTATTAGACAGTCTAGAAAGCAAGACCGTGCTTCTTACTCTAAAGCAGAAAGTTTTTCATGGATGAGAACTGTGCTGTGAGTTTCCCTTCAGAAATGGAGTTAAATCCCACGCTCTGTGTCTTCCTACAAGCAAAATTCTTTTTAGGTAAGGGTAGTCACTTTTCAGCTTAAAGGACCTGCATCGTTCACGAAGCTCACACATTTCTCTTCTTAACAGACAAGCATTGGATGTTAGAGGACCTATGGTTTGTATCAGTTTCAGACAGAGTTTAACTAGATATGGTCCGTATGTGTGGGAAACACCGATCTTTTGCTCTGAGCACACTCACGTTTCCCTTTTTATTAGAGACTCTAGAAAGCAAGAGCGTGCTTCTTGCTCTAAAGCAGAGTGTGATTCATGGATGAGAACTGTGCTGTGTGTTTCCCTTCAGAAATGGAGTTAAATCCCATGCTCTGTGTCTTCCTACAAACAAAATTTCTTTTCAGGTAAGGGTAGTCACTTTTCAGCTCAAAGACCTGCATCGTTCACGAAGCTCACACATTTCTCTTCTTAACGGCAAGCATTGGATGTTAGAGGACCTATGGTTTGTATCAGTTTCAGACAGAGTTGAAGTAGATATGGTCCCTATGTGTGGGAAACACCGTTCTTTTGCTCTGAGCACACTCACGTTTCCCTCTGTATTAGAGACTCTAGAAAGCAAGAGCATGCTTCTTGCTCTAAAGCAGAGTGTGTTTCATGGATGAGAACTGTGCTGGGAGTTTCACTTGAGAAATGGAGTTCAATCCCAGGCTCTGTGTCTTCCTACAAGCAAGACATCGTTTCAGGTAAACACAGTCACTTTTCAGCTCAAAGGATGCTACATCATTCACAAAGCTCACATGTGTCTCGCTCTTAAGTAACAAGCATGGGATGTTAGAGGACCTGTGGTTTGTATCAGTTTTAGAAGCAGAGTTGAAGTATATATGTTGCCTATGTGTAAGAAACACCGTTCCTTTGTTCAGAGCATACTCAGGTTTAATGCTGTATTAGAGAAAGTAGAAAGCATGAGCATGCTTCATGCTTTAAAGCAGAGTGTGTTTCATGGATGAGAACTGTGCTTTGCGTTTCCCTTCAGAAATGGAGTTAAATCCTAGGCTCTGTGTCTTACTACAGGCAATAATTCGTTTCATGTTAACGCAGTCACGTTTCAGCTCAAAGGAGCTACATCATTCACGAAGCTCACACATTTCTCTTCTTAACGGACAAGCATTGGACGTTAGAGGACCTGTGGTTTGTGTCACTTTCAGAAGCAGAATTGAAGTAGATATGGTCCATATGTGTAGGAAACACAGTTCTTTTGTTCTGAGCACATTACTTTTCCTGCTGTATTGGAGACTCTAGAAAGCAAGAGCGTGCTTCTTGCTCTAAAGCAGAGTGTGTTTCATGGATGACAACTGTGCTGTGCATTTCCTTCAGAAATGGAGTTAAATCCCAAGCTCTGTGTCTTCCTACAAGCAAGAAATCATTTCAGGTAAACCCAGTCACTTTACAGCTCAAATGAAGCTACATCGTTCACAAAGCTCACACGTTTGTCGCTCTTAATTGAAAAGCATTGGATGTTACAGGACCTGTGGTTTTTATCCGTTTCAGAAGCAGAGTCGAACTAGACATGTTCCGTATGTTTAGGAAACACTGTTCTTTTGTTCTGAGCACACTCAATTTTCCTGCTGTATTAGAGACTCTAGAAAGCAAGAATTTGGTTCTTGCTCTAAAGCACACTGGTTTTTTGGATGAGAACTGTGCTTTGTGTTTCCCTCAGAAATGGAGTTCAATCCCAGGCTCTGTGTCTTCATACAAGCAAGAATTCATTTCAGGTAAAGGCAGAAACTTTTCAGCTCAATGGAATCTACATCATTCACAGAGCTCACACGTTTCTCCTTCTTAACTGAAAAGCATTGGATGTTAGGGGACCTATGGTTTGTATCAGTTTCAGAAGCAGAGTTGTCCTTGATATGGTCCGAATGTGTAGGAAACACAGTTCTTTTGGTCTGAGCACACTCATATTTCCTTCTGTTTTAGAGACTCGAGAAAGCAAGAGCGTTCTTCTTGCTCTAAAGCAGAGTGTGTTTCATGGATGAGAACTGTGCTGTGTGTTTGCCTTCTGAAATGGAGATAAATCCCAAGCTCTGTGTCTTCCTACAAGCAAGAATTCGTTTCTTGTAAACGCAGTCACTTTTCAGCACAGAGGAAGCTACATCGTTCACGCAGCTCATACATTTGTCGCTCTTAACTGAAAAGCTTTGGATATTAGAGGACCTGTGGTTTGTATCAGTTTCAGAAGCAGAGTTGAACTAGATATGGACCGAATGTGTAGGAAACACAGTTCTTTTGTTCTTTTGTTGTGAGCACACTCAGGTTTCCTTGTGTTTTAGAGATTCTAGAAAGCAAGAGCGTGCTTCGTGCTCTAAAGCAGAGTGTGTTTCATGGATGAGAAGAGTGCTGTGTGGTTCCCTTCAGATATGGGATTAAATCATATGCGCTGTGTTTTCCTACAAGGAAGACTTCGTTTCAGGTAAGGGTAGTCACTTTTCAGGTCAAAGGACCTACATCATTCATGAAGCTCACACGTTTCTTCTTAACTGAGAAGCATTGGATGTTAGAGGACCTTTGGTTTTTATCTGTTTCAGAAGCAGAGTTGAACTAGATAAGATCCTTATGTGTAGGCAACACAGTTCTTTGTTCTGAGCACACTTACTTTTCCTGCTGTATTAGAGACTCTAGAACGCAAGAGCTTGGTTCTTGCTCTAAAGCAGAGTGTGTTTCATGGATTACAACTGTGCTTTGTGTTTCCCTCAGTAATGGAGTTCATTCCCAGGATCTGTGTCTTCCTAAAAGCAATACTTCGTTTCAGGTAAGGGTAGTCACTTTTCAGCTCAAAGGACCTACATCGTTCACGAAGCTCACACATTTCTCTTCTGAAATGAGAAGCATTGGATGTTAGAGTACCTGTGGTTTGTATCCGTTTCAGAAGCAGAGTTGAAATAGATATGGTCCATATGTGTAGGACACACAGTTCTTTTGTTCTGAGCACATCACTTTTCCTGCCATATTAGAGACTCTAGAAAGTAAGAGCGTGCTTCTTGCTCTAAAGCAGAGTGTGTTTCATGGATGAGAACTGTGCTGTGCATTTCCTTCAGAAATAGAGTTAAATCCTAAGCTCTGTGTCTTCCTACAAGCATGAAGTCATTTCAGGTGAACACAGTCACTTTACAGCTCAAATGAAACAACATCGTTCACGAAGCTCACACATTTGTCGCTCTTAATAGAAAAGCATTGGATGTTGGAGGACCTGTGGTTTTCATCAGTTTCAGAAGCAGAGTTGAACTAGATATGGTCCGAATATGTAGGAAATACAGTTCTTTTGTTCTGATCACACTCATGTTTACTTCACATTTAGATCCTCAAGAAAGCATGAGTATGCTTCTTGCTCTAAAGCAGAGTGTTTCATGGATGAGAACTGTGCTGTGTGTTTCCCTTCGTAAATGGAGTTCAATCCCAGGCTCTGTGTCTTCATACAAGCAAGACATCGTTTCAGGTAAACACAGTCACTTTTCAGCTCAAAGGATGCTACATCATTCACAAAGCTCACATGTGTCTCGCTCTTAAGTAACAAGCATGGGATGTTAGAGGACCTGTGGTTTGTATCAGTTTTAGAAGCAGAGTTGAAGTATATATGTTGCCTATGTGTAAGAAACACCGTTCCTTTGTTCAGAGCACACTCACGTTTAATGCTGTATTAGAGAAAGTAGAAAGCATGAGCATGCTTCATGCTCTAAAGCAGAGTGTGTTTCATGGATGAGAACTGTGCTTTGCGTTTCCCTTCAGAAATGGAGTTAAATCCTAGGCTCTGTGTCTTACTACAGGCAATAATTCGTTTCTTGTTAACGCAGTCACGTTTCAGCTCAAAGGAGCTACATCATTCACGAAGCTCACACATTTCTCTTCTTAACGGACAAGCATTGGACGTTAGAGGACCTGTGGTTTGTGTCACTTTCAGAAGCAGAATTGAAGTAGATATGGTCCATATGTGTAGGAAACACAGTTCTTTTGTTCTGAGCACATTACTTTTCCTGCTGTATTGGGGACTCTAGAAAGCAAGAGCGTGCTTCTTGCTCTAAAGCAGAGTGTGTTTCATGGATGACAACTGTGCTGTGCATTTCCTTCAGAAATGGAGTTAAATCCCAAGCTCTGTGTCTTCCTACAAGCAAGAAATCATTTCAGGTAAACCCAGTCACTTTACAGCTCAAATGAAGCTACATCGTTCACAAAGCTCACACGTTTGTCGCTCTTAATTGAAAAGCATTGGATGTTACAGGACCTGTGGTTTTTATCCGTTTCAGAAGCAGAGTTGAACTAGACATGTTCTGTATGTTTAGGAAACACTGTTCTTTTGTTCTGAGCACACTCAATTTTCCTGCTGTATTAGAGACTCTAGAAAGCAAGAATTTGGTTCTTGCTCTAAAGCACACTGGTTTTTTGGATGAGAACTGTGCTTTGTGTTTCCCTCAGAAATGGAGTTCAATCCCAGGCTCTGTGTCTTCATACAAGCAAGAATTCATTTCAGGTAAAGGCAGGAACTTTTCAGCTCAATGGAATCTACATCATTCACAGAGCTCACACGTTTCTCCTTCTTATCTGAAAAGCATTGGATGTTAGGGGACCTATGGTTTGTATCAGTTTCAGTAGCAGAGTTGTCCTTGATATGGTCCGAATGTGTAGGAAACACAGTTCTTTTGGTCTGAGCACACTCATGTTTCCTTCTGTTTTAGAGACTCGAGAAAGCAAGAGCGTTCTTCTTGCTCTAAAGCAGAGTGTGTTTCATGGATGAGAACTGTGCTGTGTCTTTCCCTTCTGAAATGGAGATAAATCCCAAGCTCTGTGTCTTCCTACAAGCAAGAATTCGTTTCTTGTAAACGCAGTCACTTTTCAGCACAGAGGAAGCTACATCGTTAACGCAGCTCATACATTTGTCACTCTTAAATGAAAAGCTTTGGATATTAGAGGACCTGTGGTTTGTATCAGTTTCAGAAGCAGAGTTGAACTAGATATGGACCGAATGTGTAGGAAACACAGTTCTTTTGTTCTTTTGTTGTGAGCACACTCAGGTTTCCTTGTGTTTTAGAGATTCTAGAAAGCAAGAGCGTGCTTCGTGCTCTAAAGCAGAGTGTGTTTCATGGATGAGAACAGTGCTGTGTGGTTCCCTTCAGGTATGGGATTAAATCCTATGCTCTGTGTTTTCCAACAAGGAAGACTTCGTTTCAGGTAAGGGTAGTCACTTTTCAGGTCAAAGGACCTACATCATTCATGAAGCTCACACGTTTCTCTTCTTAACTGAGAAGCATTGGATGTTAGAGGACCTTTGGTTTTTATCTGTTTCAGAAGCAGAGTTGAACTAGATAAGATCCTTATGTGTAGGCAACACAGTTCTTTGTTCTGAGCACACTTACTTTTCCTGCTGTATTAGAGACTCTAGAAAGCAAGAGCTTGGTTCTTGCTCTAAAGCAGAGTGTGTTTCATGGATTACAACTGTGCTTTGTGTTTCCCTCAGTAATGGAGTTCATTCCCAGGATCTGTGTCTTCCTAAAAGCAATACTTCGTTTCAGGTAAGGGTAGTCACTTTTCAGCTCAAAGGACCTACATCGTTCACGAAGCTCACACATTTCTCTTCTGAAATGAGAAGCATTGGATGTTAGAGTACCTGTGGTTTGTATCCCTTTCAGAAGCAGAGCTGAAATAGATATGGTCCATATGTGTAGGACACACAGTTCTTTTGTTCTGAGCACATCACTTTTCCTGCCATATTAGAGACTCTAGAAAGTAAGAGCGTGCTTCTTGCTCTAAAGCAGAGTGTGTTTCATGGATGAGAACTGTGCTGTGCATTTCCTTCAGAAATAGAGTTAAATCCTAAGCTCTGTGTCTTCCTACAAGCATGAAGTCATTTCAGGTGAACACATTCACTTTACAGCTCAATTGAAACAACATCGTTCACGAAGCTCACACATTTGTCGCTCTTAATTGAAAAGCATTGGATGTTAGAGGACCTGTGGTTTCATCAGTTTCAGAAGGAGAGTTGAACTAGATATGGTCCGAATATGTAGGAAATACAGTTCTTTTGTTCTGAGCACACTCATGTTTACTTCACATTTAGATCCTCAAGAAAGCATGAGTATGCTTCTTGCTCTAAAGCAGAGTGTTTCATGGATGAGAACTGTGCTGTGTGTTTCCCTTCGTAAATGGAGTTCAATCCCAGGCTCTGTGTCTTCATACAAGCAAGACTTCATTTCAGGTAAATGCAGTCATTTTCAGCTCAATCGAAGCTACATCATTCAGGTAGATCACACGTTTGTCGATCTTAACTGACAAGCATTGGATGTTAGAGGACCTATGGTTTGTATCAGCTTCAGAAGCAGAGTTGAACTAGGTATGGTCTGCATATGTAGGATACACCGTTCTTTTTTCAGAGCACACTCACTTTTCCTGCTGTATTAGAGAATCTAGAAAGCAAGAACTTGGTTCATGCTATAATGCACACTGTGCTTCATGGATGAGAACTGTGCTTTGTGTTTCCCTCAGAAATGGAGTTCAATCCCAGGCTCTATGTTTTCATACAAGCAAGAATTCATTTCAGATAAAGGCAGTAACTTTTCAGCTGAAAGGAAACTACATCATTCACAGAGCTCACACGTTTCTTGCTTGTAACTGAAAAGCATTGGATGTTAGAGGACCTATAGTTTGTATCAGTTTCAGGAGCAGAGTTGTATTAGAGATGGCCTGAATGTGTAGGGAACACAGTTCTTTTTGTCTGAACACACTAATATTTCCTTCTGTTTTAGAGACTCTAGAAAGCAAGGGCGTGCTTCTTGCTATAAACAGAGTGTGTTTCATGGATGAGAACTGTGCTGTGTGTTTCCTTTCAGAAATAGAGTTCAATCCCAGGCTCTGTGTCTTCATAGAAGCAAGAATTCATTTCAGGTAAAGGCAGGAACTTTTCAGCTCAATGGAATCTACATCATTCACAGAGCTCACACGTTTCTCCTTATTAACTGAAAAGCATTGTATGTTAGAGGACCTATGGTTTGTATCAGTTTCAGAAGCAGAGTTGTCCTTGATATGGTCCGAAAGTGTAGGAAACACAGTTCTTTTGGTCTGAGCACACTCACGTTTCCCTCTGTATTAGAGACTCTAGAAAGCAAGAGCATGCTTCTTGCCTAAAGCAGAGTGTGTTTCATGGATGAGAACTGTGCTGGGAGTTTCACTTGAGAAATGGAGTTCAATCCCAGGCTCTGTGTCTTCCTACAAGCAAGACATCGTTTCAGGTAAACACAGTCACTTTTCAGCTCAAAGGATGCTACATCATTCACAAAGCTCACATGTGTCTCGCTCTTAAGTAACAAGCATGGGATGTTAGAGGACCTGTGGTTTGTATCAGTTTTAGAAGCAGAGTTGAAGTATATCTGTTGCCTATGTGTAAGAAACACCGTTCCTTTGTTCAGAGCACACTCACGTTTCCTGCTGTATAAGAGACAGTAGAAAGCATGAGCATGCTTCAAGATCTAAATCAGAGTGTGTTTCATGGATGAGAACTGTGATTTGCCTTTCCCTTCAGAAATGGAATTAAATCCTAGGCTCTGTGTCTTACTACAGGCAATAATTCGTTTCATGTTAACACAGTCACGTTTCAGCTCAAAGGAGCTACATCATTCACGAAGCTCACACATTTCTCTTCTTAACGGACAAGCATTGGACGTTAGAGGACCTGTGGTTTGTATCACTTTCAGAAGCAGAATTGAACTAAATATGGTCCATATGTGTAGGAAACACAGTTCTTTTGTTCTGAGCACATTACGTTTCCTGCTGTATTAGAGACTCTAGAAAGCAAGAGCGTGCTTCTTGCTCTAAAGCAGAGTGTGTTTCATGGATGACAACTGTGCTGTGCATTTCCTTCAGAAATGGAGTTAAATCCCAAGCTCTGTGTCTTCCTACAAGCAAGAAATCATTTCAGGTAAACCCAGTCACTTTACAGCTCAAATGAAGCTACATCGTTCACAAAGCTCACACGTTTGTCGCTCTTAATTGAAAAGCATTGGATGTTACAGGACCTGTGGTTTTTATCCGTTTCAGAAGCAGAGTTGAACTAGACATGTTCCGTATGTTTAGGAAACACTGTTCTTCTGTTCTGAGCACACTCAATTTTCCTGCTGTATTAGAGACTCTAGAAAGCAAGAATTTGGTTCTTGCTCTAAAGCACACTGGTTTTTTGGATGAGAACTGTGCTTTGTGTTTCCCTCAGAAATGGAGTTCAATCCCAGGCTCTGTGTCTTCATACAAGCGAGAATTCATTTCAGGTAAAGGCATGAACTTTTCAGCTCAATGGAATCTACATCATTCACAGAGCTCACACGTTTCTCCTTCTTAACTGAAAAGCATTGGATGTTAGAGGACCTATGGTTTGTATCAGTTTCAGAAGCAGAGTTGTCATTGATATGGTCCGAATGTGTAGGAAACACAGTTCTTTTGGTCTGAGCACACTCATGTTTCCTTCTGTTTTAGAGACTCGAGAAAGCAAGAGCGTTCTTCTTGCTCTAAAGCAGAGTGTGTTTCATGGATGAGAACTGTGCTGTGTGTTTGCCTTCTGAAATGGAGATAAATCCCAAGCTCTGTGTCTTCCTACAAGCAAGAATTCGTTTCTTGTAAACGCAGTCACTTTTCAGCACAGAGGAAGCTACATCATTCACGCAGCTCATACATTTGTCGCTCTTAACTGAAAAGCTTTGGATATTAGAGGACCTGTGGTTTGTATCAGTTTCAGTAGCAGAGTTGAACTAGATATGGACCGAATGTGTAGGAAACACAGTTCTTTTGTTCTGAGCACACTCACGTTTCCTTGTGTTTTAGAGATTCTAGAAAGCAAGAGCGTGCTTCGTGCTCTAAAGCAGAGTGTGTTTCATGGATGAGAACAGTGCTGTGTGGTTCCCTTCAGATATGGGGTTAAATCCTATGCTCTGTGTTTTCCTACAAGGAAGACTTCGTTTCAGGTAAGGGTATTCACTTTTCAGGTCAAAGGACCTACATCATTCATGAAGCTCACACGTTTGTCGCTCTTAATTGAAAAGCATCGGATGTTAGAGGACCTGTGGTTGTTATCAGTTTCAGAAGCAGAGTTGAACTAGATATGGTCCGTATGTGTAGGAAACACTGTTCTTTTTTCTGAGCACACTCACTTTTCCTGCTGTATTAGAGACTCTAGAAAGCAAGAGCATGTTTCTTGCTCTAAAGCAGAGTGTGTTTCATGGATGAGAACTGTGCTTTGTGTTTCCCTCAGAAATGGAGTTCAATCCCAGGCTCTGTGTCTTCCTACAAGCAAAAAATCGTTTCAGGTAAACCCAGTCACTTTACAGCTCAAATGAAGCTACATCGTTCACAAAACTCACACGTTTGTCGCTCTTAAATGAAAAGCATTGGATGTTACAGGACCTGTGGTTTTTATCAGTTTCAGAAGCAGAGTTTAACTAGACATGTTCCATATGTTTAGGAAACACTGTTCTTTTTTTCTGAGCACACTCATTTTTCCTGCAGTAATAGAGACTCTAGAAAGCAAGAGCTTGGTTCTTGCTCTAAAGCAGAGTATTTTTCATGGATGAGAACTGTGCTGTGTGTTTCCCTTCCGAAATGGAGTTAAATTCCATGCTACAAGCAAGACTTCGTTTCAGATAAGGGTAGTCTCTTTTCAGCTCAAAGGACCTACATCGTTCACAAACCTCACACGTTTCTCTTCTTAACTGAGAAGCAATGGATGTTCGAGGACCTTTGATTTGTATCAGTTTCAGAAGCTGAGTTGAACTAGATATGATCCTTACATGTAGGAAACACAGTTCTTTTGTTCTGAGCACACTCAAGTTTCCTGCTGTTTTAGAGACTCTAGAAAGCAAGAGCTTTATTCTTGCTCTAAAACAGAGTGTGTTTCATGGATGAGAACTGTGCTTTGTGTTTCCCAACATAAATGGACTTCAATCAAGGCTCTGTGTCTTCATACAAGCAAGAATTCATTTCAGGTAAACGCAGTTATTTTCAGCTCAATCGAAGCTACAAGGATCAAGAAGCTCACACGTTTGTCGATCTTAACTGACAAGCATTGGATGTTAGAGGACCTGTGGTTTGTACCAGTTTCAGAAGCAGAGTTGAACTAGTTATGGTCTCCATATATAGGATACACCGTTCTTTTTTCATAGCACACTAACTTTTCCTGCTGTATTAGAGACTCTAGAAAGCAAGAACTTGGTTCTTGCTCCAAAGCACACTGGGTTTCATGGATGAGAACTGTGCTTTGTGTTTCCCTCAGAAATGGAGTTCAATCCCAGGCTCTGTGTCTTCATACAAGCAAGAATTCATTTCAGGTAAAGGCAGGTACTTTTCAACTCAATCGAATCTACATCATTCACAGAGCTCACACGTTTCTCGCTCTTAACTAAAAAGCATTGGATGTTAGAGGACCTATGGTTTTTATCTGTTTCAGAAGCAGAGTTGTCCTTGATATGGTCCGAAAGTGTAGGAAACACAGTTCTTTTGGTCTGAGCCCACTCATGTTTCCTTCTGTTTTAGAGACTCGAGAAAGCAAGAGCGTGCTTCTTTCTCTAAAGCAGAGTGTGCTTCATGGATGAAAACTGTGCTGTGTGTTTCCCTTCTGAAATGGAGATAAATCCCAAGCTCTGTGTCTTCCTACAAGCAAGAATTTGTTTCTTGTAAACGCAGTCACTTTTCAGCACAGAGGAAGCTACATCGTTCACGCAACTCATACATTTGTCGCTCTTAACTGAAAAGCTTTGGATATTAGAGGAACTGTGGTTTGTATCAGTTTCAGAAGCAGAGTTGAACTAGATATGGACCGAATGTGTAGGAAACACAGTTCTTTTGTTCTGAGCACACTCATGTTTCCTTGTGTTTTAGAGATTCTAGAAAGCAAGAGCGTGCTTCGTGCTCTAAAGCAGAGTGTGTTTCATGGATGAGAACAGTGCTGTGTGGTTCCCTTCAGATATGGTGTTAAATCCTACGCTCTGTGTTTTCCAACAAGGAAGACTTCGTTTCAGGTAAGGGTAGTCACTTTTCAGCTCAAAGGACCTACATCGTTCATGAAGTTCACACGTTTGTCTTCTTAACTGACAAGCATTGGATGTTAGAGGACCTGTGGTTTTTATCAGTTTCAGAAGCAGAGTTGAACTAGATAAGATCCTTACGTGTAGGAAACACACTTATTTTGTTCTGAGCACACTCACTTTTCCTGCTGTATTAGAGACTCTAGAGAGCAAGAGCTGGTTCTTGCTCTAAAGCAGAGTGTGTTTCATGGATGACAACTGTGCTTTGTGTTTCTCTCAGAAATGGAGTTCATTCCCAGGATCTGTGTCTTCCTAAAAGCAATACTTCGTTTCAGGTAAGGGTAGTCACTTTTCAGCTCAAAGGACCTACATCGTTCACGAAGCTCACACATTTCTCTTCTGAACTGAGAATCATTGGATGTTAGAGTACCTGTGGTTTGTATCCGTTTCAGAAGCAGAGTTGAAATAGATATGGTCCATATGTGTAGGACACACAGTTCTTTTGTTCTGAGCACATCACGTTTCCTGCCATATTAGAGACTCTAGAAAGCAAGAGCGTGCTTCTTGCTCTAAAGCAGAGTGTGTTTCATGGATGAGAACTGTGCTGTGCGTTTCCTTCAGAAATAGAGTTAAATCCTAAGCTCTGTGTCTTCCTACAAGCATGAAGTCATTTCAGGTGAACACAGTCACTTTACAGCTCAAATGAAACAACATCGTTCACGAAGCTCACACATTTGTCGCTCTTAATTGATAAGCATTGGATGTTAGAGGAGTGTGGTTTTCATCAGTTTCAGAAGCAGAGTTGAACCAGATATGGTCCGAATATGTAGGAAATACAGTTCTTTTGTTCTGAGCACACTCATGTTTACTTCACATTTAGATCCTCAAGAAAGCATGAGTATGCTTCTTGCTCTAACGCAGAGTGTGTATCATGGATGAGAACTGTGCTGTGTGTTTCCCTTCGTAAATGGAGTTCAATCCCAGGCTCTGTGTCTTCATACAAGCAAGATTTCATTTCAGGTAAACGCAGTTATTTTAAGCTCTATCGAAGCTACAAGGATCAAGAAGCTCACACGTTTGTCGATCTTAACTGACAAGCATTGGATGTTAGAGGACCTGTGGTTTGTATCAGTTTCAGAAGCAGAGTTGAACCAGGTATGGTCTGCATATGTAGGATACACCGTTCTTTTTTCAGAGCACACTCAAGTTTCCTGCTGTATTAGAGAATCTAGAAAGCAAGAACTTGGTTCATGCTATAATGCACACTGTGCTTCATGGATGAGAACTGTGCTTTGTGTTTCCCTCAGAAATGGAGTTCTATCCCAGGCTCTGTGTCTTCATACAAGCAAGAATTCATTTCAGGTAAAGGCAGTAACTTTTCAGCTCAAAGGAAACTACATCATTCACAGAGCTCACACGTTTCTTGCTTGTAAATGAAAAGCATTGGATGTTAGAGGACCTATGGTTTGTATCAGTTTCAGGAGCAGAGTTGTATTAGAGATGGTCTGAATGTGTAGGGAACACAGTTCTTTTTGTCTGAGCACACTAATATTTCCTTCTGTTTTAGAGACTCTAGAAAGCAAGGGCGTGCTTCTTGCTATAAACAGAGTGTGTTTCATGGATGAGAACTGTGCTGTGTGTTTCCTTTCAGAAATAGAGTTCAATCCCAGGCTCTGTGTCTTCCTACATGCAAGACTTCGTTTCAGGTAAGTGTAGTCACTTTTCGGCTCAAAGGACCTACATCGTTCACTAAGCACACACGTTTCTCTTCTTAACTGACAAGCATTGGATTTTAGAGGACCTGTGGTTTGTATCAGTTTCAGAAGCAGAGTTAAACTAGATATGATGCTCACGTGTAGGAAACACAGTTCTTTTGTTCTGAGCACACTCACGTTTACTACTGTATTAGAGAATCTAGAAAGCAAGAGCTTGATTCTGGCTCTAAAGCAGAGTGTATTTCATGGATGAGAATTGTGCTGTGTGTTTCCCTTCTGAAATGCAGATAAATCCCAAGCTCTGTGTCTTCCTATAAGCAAGAATTCGTTACTTGTAAACGCAGTCACTTTTCAGCTCAAAGGAAGCTACATCGTTCACGCAGCTCACACGTTTGTCGCTCTTAATTGAAAAGCATTGGATGTTAGAGGACCTATGGTTTGTATCAGTTTCAGAAGGAGAGCTGAACTAGACATGTTCCGTATGTTTAGGAAACACTGTTCTTTTGTTCTGAGCACACTCACTCTTCCTGCAGTATTACAGACTCTAGAAAGCAAGAGCTTGGTTCTTGCTCTATAGCAGAGTGTTTTTCATGCATGAGAACTGTGCTGTGTGTTTCCCGTCAGAAATGGAGTTAAATCCCAGGCTCTGTGTCTTCCTATAGGCAATAAATCGATTCATGTAAACGCAGTCACTTTTCAGCTCAAAGGAGCTACATCGTTTCACGCATCACACATGTTTGTCGTTCTTAAATGTATACCATTGGAAGTTAGAAGACCTGTGGTTTGTATAAGTTTCAGAAGCAGAGTTGAACTAGATATGGTCCGAATGTGTGGGAAACACAGTTCTTTTGGTCTGAGCACACTCATGTTTCCTTCTGTTTTAGAGACTCTAGAAAGCAAGACCGTGCTTCTTACTCTAAAGCAGAAAGTGTTTCATAGATCAGAACTGTGCTGTGTGTTTCCCTTCAGAAATGGAATTAAATCCCATGCTCTGTGTCTTCCTAAAAGCAAAATTTCTTTTCAGGTAAGGGTAGTCACTTTTCAGCTCAAAGGACATGCATCGTTTACGAAGCTCACACATTTCTCTTCTTAACGGACAAGCATTGCATGTTAGAGGACCTATGGTTTGTATCAGTTTCAGACAGAGTTGAACTAGATATGGTCCGTATGTGTGGGAAACACCGTTCTTTTGCTCTGAGCACACTCACGTTTCCCTCTGTATTAGAGACTCTAGAAAGCAAGAGCGTGCTTCTTGCTCTAAATCAGAGTGTGTTACATGGATGAGAACTGTGCGGGTAGTTTCCCTTGAGAAATGGAGTTCAATCCCAGGCTCTGTGTATTCCTACACGCAAGACTTCATTTCAGGTAAAGGCAGGAACTTTTCAGCTCAAAGGAAGCTACATCGTTCACAAAGCTCACATGTTTCTCGCTCTTAAGTGCCAAGCATGGGATGTTAGAGGACCTGTGGTTAGTATCAGTTTTAGAAGCAGAGTTGAAGTATATATATTCCCTATCTGTAAGAAAGACCATTCCTTTGTTCGGAGCACACTCACGTTTCCTGCTATATTAGAGACACTAGAAATCAAGAGCGTGGTTCTTGCTCTAAAGCAGAGTGTGTTTCATAGATGAGAACTGTGCTGTGTGTTTCCCTTACAAAATGGGGTTAAATCCCAGGCTCTGTGTCTTCCTACAAGCAAGAATTCGTTTAATGTAAATACAGTCACTTTTTAGCTGAGAGGAAGCTACTTCATTCACGGAGCTCACATGTTTGTCGCTCTTAGTTGAAAACCATTGGATGTTAGAGGACCTGTGGTTTTTATCAGTTTCAGAAGCAGAGTTGAACTAGACATGTTCCGTTTGTTTAGGAAACACTGTTCTTTTGTTCTGAGCACACTCACTTTTCCTGCAGTATTAGACACTCTAGAAAGTAAGAGCTTGGTTCTTGCTCTATAGTAGAGTGTTTTACATGCATGAGAACTGTGCTGTGTGTTTCCTGTCAGAAATGGAATTAAATCCCAGGCTCTGTGTCTTCCTACAGGCAATAATGCGTTTCATGTAAAAGCAGTCACTTTTCAGCTCAAAGGAGCTACATCGTTTCACGCAGCTCACACGTTTGTCGCTCTTAACTGAAAACCATTGGAGGTTAGAGGACCTGTGTTTTTTATCAATTTCAGAAGCAGAGTAGAACTATATATGTTCCGTATGATTAGGAAACACAGTTCTTTTGGTCTGAGCACACTCATGTTTCCTTCTGTTTTAGAGACTCTAGAAAGCAAGACCGTGCTTCTTAATCTAAAGCAGAGTGTGTTTCATGGATGACAACTGTTCTGTGCATTTCCTTCAGAAATGGAGTTAAATCCCAAGCTCTGTGTCTTCCTACAAGCAAGACTTCGTTTCAGGAAAACACAGTCACTTTTCAGCTCAAAGGAAGCTACGTCGTTCACAAAGTTCACATGTTTCTCGCTCTAAAGTGACAAGCATGGGATGTTAGAGGACCAGTGATTGTATCAGTTTTAGAAGCAGAGTTGAATTATATATGTTCCCTATGTCTAAGAAACACCGTTCCTTTGTTCGGAGCACACTCACGTTTCCTGCTGTATTAGAGACACTAGAAAGCAAGACCGTGCTTCTCACTCTAAAGCAGAAAGTGTTTCATGGATCAGAACTGTGCTGTGTGTTTCTCTTCAGAAATGGAATTAAATCGCACGCTCTGTGTATTCCTACAGGCAAAATTTCTTTTCAGGTAAGGGTAGTCACTTTTCAGCTCAAAGAAAGCTACATCATTCACGCAGCTCACACGTTTGTCGCTCTTAATTGAAAACCATTGGATGTTAGAGGACCTGTGGTTTTTATCAATTTCATAAGCGGAGTTGAACTAGATATGTTCTGTATGTTTAGGAAACACAGTCGTTTTGTCTGAGCACACTCATGTTTCCTTCTGTTTTAGAGACTCTAGAAAGCAAGACCGTGCTTCTTAATCTAAAGCAGAAAGGGTTTCATGGATGAGAACTGTGATGTGTGTTTCCCTTCAGAAATGGAGTTCAATCCCAGGCTCTGTGTCTTCCTAAAAGCAAAATTACTTCTTAGGTAAGGGTAGTCACTTTTCAGCTCAAAGGACCTGCATCGTTCCCGAATCTCACACATTTCTCTTCTTAACGGACAAGCATTGGATGTTAGAGGACCTATGGTTTGTATCAGTTTCAGACAGAGTTGAAATAGATATGGTCTGTATGTTCAGGAAACACCGTTCTTTTGTTCTGAGCACACTCACATTTCATTCAGTATTAGAGATTCTAGAAAGCAAGAGCATGCTTCTTGCACTAAATCAGAGTGTTTTTCATGGATGAGAACTCTGCTGTGTGTTTCCCATCAGAAATGGAGTTAATCACAGGCTCTGTGTCTTCCTACAGGCAATAATTCATTTCATGTAAACGCATTCACTTTTCAGCTCAAAGGAGCTACATCGTTTCACGCAGCTCAAACGTTTGTCGCTCTTAACTGAAAACCATTGGAGGTTAGAGGACCTTTGGTTTGTATAAGTTTCAGAAGCAGAGTTTAACTAGATATGGTCCGAATGTGTGGGAAACACAGTTCTTTTTGTCTGAGCACACTCATGTTTCCTTCTGTTTTAGAGACTCTAGAAAGCAAGACCGTGCTTCTTACTCTAAAGGAGAAAGTGTTTCATGGATGAGAACTGTGCTGTGTGTTTCCCGTCAGAAATGGAGTTAAATCCCATGCTCTGTGTCTTCCTACAAGAAAAATTTCTTTTCAGGTAAGTGTAGTCACTTTTCAGCTCAAAGGACCTGCATCGTTTACGAAGCTCACACATTTTTCTTCTTAATGGACAAGCATTGGATGTTAGAGGACCGGTGGTTTGTATCACTTTCAGAAGCAGAGTTGAAATTGATATGGTCCTTATGTGTAGGACACACAGTTCTTTTGTTCTTAGCACATCACGTTTCCTGCTGTATTAGAGACTCTAGAAAGCAAGAGCATGCTTCTTGCACTAAAGCAGAGTGTGTTTCATGGATGAGAACTGTGCTGTGCATTTCCTTCAGGAACTAAGTTAAATCCCAAGCTCTGTGTCTTCCTACAAGCAAGAAATCGTTTCAGGTAAACACAGTCACTTTACAGCTCAAATGAAACTACATCGTTGACGGAGCTCACATGTTTGTCGCTCTTAATTGAAAAGCATTGCATGTTCGAGGACCTGTGGTTTTTATCAGGATCAGAAGCAGATTTGAACTAGACATGTTCCGTTTGTTTAGGAAATACTGTTCTTTTGTTCTGAGCACACTCACTTTTCCTGCAGTGTCAGAGACTCTAGAAATCAAGAGCTTGGTTCTTGCTCTATAGCAGAGTGTTTTCATGGATGAGAACTGTGCTATGTGTTTTCTGTCAGAAATGGAGTTAAACACCAGGCTCTGTGTCTTCCTACAGGCAAAGATTCGTTTCATGTAAACGCAGTCACTTATCAGCTCAAAGGAGCTACATCTTTTCACGCACCTCACACGTTTGTCGCTCTTAACTGAAAACCATTGGAGGTTAGAGGACCTGTGGTTTGTATAAGTTTCAGAAGCAGAGTTTAACTACATATGGTCCGAATGTGTGGGAAACACAGTTCTTTAGGTCTGAGCACTCATGTTTCCTTCTGTTTTAGAGACTCTAGAAAGCAAGACCGGGCTTCTTACTCTAAAGCAGAAAGTGTTTCACGGATGAGAACTGTGCTGTGTGTTTCCCTTCAGAAATGGAGTTAAATCCCATGCTCTGTGTCTTCCTACAAGCAAGACGTCGTTTCAGGAAAACACAGTCACTTTTCAGCTCAAAGGAAGCTACATCGTTCACAAAGTTCACATGTTTCTCGCTCTAAAGTGACAAGCATGGGATGTTAGAGGACCAGTGATTGTATCAGTTTTAGAAGCAGAGTTGAATTATATATGTTCCCTATGTCTAAGAAACACCGTTCCTTTGTTCGGAGCACACTCATGTTTCCTGCTGTATTAGAGACACTAGAAAGCAAGACCGTGCTTCTCACTCTAAAGCAGAAAGTCTTTCATGGATCAGAACTGTGCTGTGTGTTTCTCTTCAGAAATGGAATTAAATCGCACGCTCTGTGTATTCCTACAGGCAAAATTTCTTTTCAGGTAAGGGTAGTCACTTTTTAGCTCAAAGAAAGCTACATCATTCACGCAGCTCACACGTTTGTCGCTGTTAATTGAAAACCATTGGATGTTAGAGGACCTGTGGTTTTTATCAATTTCAGAAGCAGAGTTGAACTAGATATGTTCTGTATGTTTAGGAAACACAGTCCTTTTGTCTGAGCACACTCATGTTTCCTTCTGTTTTAGAGACTCTACAAAGCAAGACCGTGCTTCTTAATCTAAAGCAGAAAGGGTTTCATGGATGAGAACTGTGCTGTGTGTTTCTCTTCAGAAATGGAGTTCAATCCCAGGCTCTGTGTCTTCCTACAAGCAAAATTTCTTTTTAGGTAAGGGTAGTCACTTTTCAGCTCAAAGGACCTGCATCCTTCCCGAATCTCACACATTTCTCTTCTTAATGGACAAGCATTGGATGTTAGAGGACCTATGGTTTGTATCAGTTTCAGACAGAGTTGAAATAGATATGGTCCGTATGTTTAGGAAACACCGTTCTTTTGTTCTGAGCACACTCACATTTCATTCAGTATTAGAGATTCTAGAAAGCAAGAGCTTGGTTCTTGCTCTAAATCAGAGTGTTTTTCATGGATGAGAACTGTGCTGTGTGTTTCCCATCAGAAATGTAGTTAATCACAGGCTCTGTGTCTTCCTACAGGCAATAATTCATTTCATGTAAACGCATTCACTTTTCAGCTCAAAGGAGCTACATCGTTTCACGCAGCTCAAACGTTTGTCGCTCTTAACTGAAAACCATTGGAGGTTAGAGGACCTTTGGTTTGTATAAGTTTCAGAAGCAGAGTTTAACTAGATATGGTCCGAATGTGTGGGAAACACAGTTCTTTTGGTCTGAGCACACTCATGTTTCCTTCTGTTTTAGAGACTCTAGAAAGCAAGACCGTGCTTCTTACTCTAAAGCAGAAAGTGTTTCATGGATGAGAACTGTGCTGTGTGTTTCCCGTCAGAAATGGAGTTAAATCCCATGCTCTGTGTCTTCCTACAAGAAAAATTTCTTTTCAGGTAAGTGTAGTCACTTTTCAGCTCAAAGGACCTGCATCGTTTATGAAGCTCACACATTTTTCTTCTTAATGGACAAGCATTGGATGTTAGAGGACCGGTGGTTTGTATCACTTTCAGAAGCAGAGTTGTAATAGATATGGTCCTTATGTGTAGGACACACAGTTCTTTTGTTCTTAGCACATCACGTTTCCTGCTGTATTAGAGACTCAAGAAAGCAAGAGCATGCTTCTTGCACTAAAGCAGAGTGTGTTTCATGGATGAGAACTGTGCTGTGCATTTCCTTCAGGAACTAAGTTAAATCCCAAGCTCTGTGTCTTCCTACAAGCAAGAAATCATTTCAGGTAAACACAGTCACTTTACAGCTCAAATGAAACTACATCGTTGACGGAGCTCACATGTTTGTCGCTCTTAATTGAAAAGCATTGCATGTTCGAGGACCTGTGGTTTTTATCAGGTTCAGAAGCAGATTTGAACTAGACATGTTCCGTTTGTTTAGGAAACACTGTTCTTTTGTTCTGAGCACACTCACTTTTCCTGCAGTATCAGAGATTCTAGAAAGCAAGGGCTTGGTTCTTGCTCTATAGCAGAGTGTTTTCATGGATGAGAACTATGCTATGTGTTTTCCGTCAGAAATGGAGTTAAACACCAGGCTCTGTGTCTTCCTACAGGCAATGATTCGTTTCATGTAAATGCAGTCACTTATCAGCTCAAAGGAGCTACATCTTTTCATGCAGCTCACACGTTTGTCGCTCTTAACTGAAAACCATTGGAGGTTAGAGGACCTGTGGTTTGTATTGTTTCAGAAGCAGAGTTTAACTACATATGGTCCGAATGTGTGGGAAACACAGTTCTTTAGGTCTGAGCAAACTCATGTTTCCTTCTGTTTTAGAGACTCTAGAAAGCAAGACCGGGCTTCTTACTCTAAAGCAGAAAGTGTTTCACGGATGAGAACTGTGCTGTGTGTTTCCCTTCTGAAATGGACTTAAATTGCATGCTACAAGCAAGACTTCGTTTCAGATAAGAGTAGTCTCTTTTCAGCTCAAAGGACCTACATCGTTCACAAAGCTCACACGTTTCTCTTCTTAACTGAGAAGCAATGGATGTTAGAGGACCTGTGATTTGTATCAGTTTCAGAAGCTGAGTTGAACTAGATATGATCCTTACATGTAGGAAACACAGTTCTTTTGTTCTGAGCACACTCACGTTTCCTGCTGTTTTAGAGACTCTAGAAAGCAAGAGCTTTATTCTTGCTCTAAAACAGAGTGTGTTTCATGGATGAGTACTGTGCTTTGTGTTTCCCATCATAAATGGACTTCAATCAAGGCTCTGTGTCTTCATACAAGCAAGATTTCATTTCTGGTAAACGCAGTTATTTTCAGCTCAATCGAATCTACAAGGATCAAGAAGCTCACACGTTTGTCGATTAACTGACAAGCATTGGATGTTAGAGGACCTGTGGTTTGTACCAGTTTGAGAAGCAGAGTTGAAGTAGTTATGGTCTGCATATATAGGATACACCGTTATTTTTTCATAGCACAGTAACTTTTCCTGCTGTATTAGAGACTCGAGAAAGCAAGAACTTGGTTCTTGCTCCAAAGCACACTGGGTTTCATGGATGATAACTGTGCTTTGTGTTTCCCTCAGAAATGGAGTTCAATCCCAGGCTCTGTGTCTTCATACAAGCAAGAATTCATTTCAGGTGAAGGCAGTAACTTTTCAGCTCAAAGGAAACTACATCATTCACAGAGCTCACACGTTTCTTGCTTGTAACTGAAAAGCATTGAATGTTAGAGGACCTATGGTTTGTATCAGTTTCAGAAGGAGAGCTGACCTAGACATGTTCCGTATATTTAGGAAACACTGTTCTTTTGTTCTGAGCACACTCACTCTTCCTGCAGTATTAGAGACTCTAGAAAGCAAGAGCTTGGTTCTTGCTCTATAGCAGAGTGTTTTTCATGCATGAGAACTGTGCTGTGTGTTTCCCGTCAGAAATGGAGTTAAATCCCAGGCTCTGTGTCTTCCTACAGGCAATAATTCGTTTCATGTAAACACAGACACTTTTCAGCTCAAAGGAGCTACATCGTTTCACGCATCTCACACGTTTGCCGCTCTTAAATGAAAACCATTGGAGGTTAGAGAACCTGTGGTTTGTATAAGTTTCAGAAGCAGAGTTGAACTAGATATGGTCCAAATGTGTGGGAAACACAGTTCTTTTGGTCTGAGCACACTCATGTTTCCTTCTGTTTTAGAGACTCTAGAAAGCAAGACCTTGCTTCTTACTCTAAAGCAGAAAGTGTTTCATAGATCAGAACTGTGCTGTGTGTTTCCCTTCAGAAATGGAATTAAATCGCACGCTCTGTGACTTCCTAAAAGCAAAATTTCTTTTCAGGTAAGGGTAGTCACTTTTCAGCTCAAAGGTTCTGCATCGTTTACGAAGCTCACACATTTCTCTTCTTAACGGACAAGCATTTGATGTTAGAGGACCTATGGTTTGTATCAGTTTCAGACAGAGTTGAACTAGATATGGTCCGAATGTGTGGGAAACACAGTTCTTTTGGTCTGAGCACACTCATGTTTCCATCTGTTTTAGAGACTCTAGAAAGCAAGACCGTGCTTCTTACTCTAAAGCAGAAAGTGTTTCATAGATCAGAACTGTGCTGTGTGTTTCCCTTCAGAAATGGAATTAAATCGCATGCTCTGTGTCTTCCTAAAAGCAAAATTTCTTTTCAGGTAAGGGCACTCACTTTTCAGCTCAAAGGACCTGCATCGTTTACGAAGCTCACACATTTCTCTTCTTAACGGACAAGCATTGGATGTTAGAGGACCTATGGTTTATATCACTTTCAGACAGAGTTGAACTAGATATGGTCCGTATGTGTGGGAAACACCGTTCTTTTGCTCTGAGCACACTCACGTTTCCCTCTGTATTAGAGACTCTAGAAAGCAAGAGCGAGCTTCTTGCTCTAAATCAGAGTGTGTTACATGGATGAGAACTGTGCAGAGAGTTTCCCTTGAGAAATGGAGTTCAATCGCAGCCTCTGTGTCTTCCTACAAGCAAGACTTCATTTCAGGTAAAGGCAGGAAATTTTCAGCTCAAAGGAAGCTTCATCGTTCACAAAGCTCACATGTTTCTCGCTCTTAAATGACAAGCATGAGATGTTAGAGGACCTGTGGTTAGTATCAGTTTTAGAAGCAGAGTTGAAGTATATATATTCCCTATCTGTAAGAAAGACCATTCCTTTGTACGGAGCACACTCACGTTTCCTGCTGTATTATAGACACTAGAAATCAAGAGCGTGGTTCTTGCTCTAAAGCAGAGTGTGTTTCATAGATGAGAACTGTGCTGTGTGTTTCCCTTCCGAAATGGGGTTAAATCCCAGGCTCTGTGTCTTCCTACAAGCAAGAATTCGTTTAATGTAAATACAGTCACTTTTTAGCTCAAAGGAAGGTACATCATTCACGCAGCTCACACGTTTGTCGCTCTTAATTGAAAACCATTGGATGTTAGAGGACCTGTGGTTTTTATCAGTCTCAGAAGCAGAGTAGAACTAGATATGTTCCGTATGTTTAGGAAACACTGTTCTTTTGTTCTGAGCACAGTCACTTTTCCTGCAGTATTAGACACTCTAGAAAGCATTTGCTTGGTTCTTGCTCTATAGTAGAGTGTTTTTCATGCATGAGAACTGTGCTGTGTGTTTCCTGTCAGAAATGGAATTAAATCCCAGGCTCTGTGTCTTCCTACAGGCAATAATGCGTTTCATGTAAAAGCAGTCACTTTTCAGCTCAAAGGAGCTACATCGTTTCATGCAGCTCACACGTTTGTCGCTCTTAACTGAAAACCATTGGAGGTTAGAGGACCTGTGGTTTTTATCAATTTCAGAAGCAGAGTAGAACTAGATATGTTCTGTATGATTAGGAAACACAGTTCTTTTGGTCTGAGCACACTCATGTTTCCTTCTGTTTTAGAGACTCTAGAAAGCAAGACCGTGCTTCTTAATCTAAAGCTGAAAGGGTTTCATGGATGAGAACTGGGCTGTGTGTTTCCCTTCAGAAATCGAGTTTAATCCCATGCTCTGTGTCTTCCTACAAGAAAAATTTCTTTTTAGATAATGGTAGTCACTTTTCAGCTCAAAGGACCTGCATCGTTTACGAAGCTCACACATTTTTCTTCTTAATGGACAAGCATTGGATGTTAGAGGACCGGTGGTTTGTATCACTTTCAGAAGCAGAGTTGAAATAGATATGGTCCTTATGTGTAGGACACACAGTTCTTTTGTTCTTAGCACATCACGTTTCCTGCTGTATTAGAGACTCTAGAAAGCAAGAGCATGCTTCTTGCACTAAAGCAGAGTGTGTTTCATGGATGAGAACTGTGCTGTGCATTTCCTTCAGGAACTAAGTTAAATCCCAAGCTCTGTGTCTTCCTACAAGCAAGAAATCGTTTCAGGTAAACACAGTCACTTTACAGCTCAAATGAAACTACATCGTTGATGGAGCTCACATGTTTGTCGCTCTTAATTGAAAAGCATTGCATGTTCGAGGACCTGTGGTTTTTATTAGGTTCAGAAGCAGATTTGAACTAGACATGTTCCGTTTGTTTAGGAAACACTGTTCTTTTGTTCTGAGCACACTCACATTACATTCAGTATTAGAGATTCTAGAAAGCAAGAGCTTGGTTCTTGCTCTAAATCAGAGTGTTTTTCATGGATGAGAACTATGCTATGTGTTTCCCATCAGAAATGGAGTTAATCACAGGCTCTGTGTCTTCCTACAGGCAATGATTCGTTTCATGTAAACACAGTCACTTATCAGCTCAAAGGAGCTACATCTTTTCACGCAGCTCACACGTTTGTCGCTCTTAACTGAAAACCATTGGAGGTTAGAGGACCTGTGGTTTGTATAAGTTTCAGAAGCAGAGTTTAACTACATATGGTCCGAATGTGTGGGAAACACAGTTCTTTAGGTCTGAGCAAACTCATGTTTCCTTCTGTTTTAGAGACTCTAGAAAGCAAGACCATGCTTCTTACTCTAAAGCAGAAAGTGTTTCACGGATGAGAACTGTGCTGTGTGTTTCCCTTACGAAATGGAGTTAAATTCCATGCTACAAGCAAGACTTCGTTTCAAATAAGAGTAGTCTCTTTTCAGCTCAAAGGACCTACATCGTTCACAAAGCTCACACGTTTCTCTTCTTAACTGAGAAGCAATGGATGTTAGAGGACCTGTGATTTGTATCAGTTTCAGAAGCTGAGTTGAACTAGATATGATCCTTACATGTAGGAAACACAGTTCTTTTGTTCTGAGCACACTCACGTTTCCTGCTGTTTTAGAGACTCTAGAAAGCAAGAGCTTTATTCTTGCTCTAAAACAGAGTGTGTTTCATGGATGAGAACTGTGCTTTGTGTTTCTCATCATAAATGGACTTCAATCAAGGCTCTGTGTCTTCATACAAGCAAGATTTCATTTCAGGTAAACGCAGTTATTTTCAGCTCAAAGGAGCTACATCGTTTCACGCATCTCACACGTTTGCCGCTCTTAAATGAAAACCATTGGAGGTTAGAGGACCTGTGGTTTGTATAAGTTTCAGAAGCAGAGTTGAACTAGATATGGTCCGAATGTGTGGGAAACACAGTTCTTTTGGTCTGAGCACACTCATGTTTCCTTCTGTTTTAGAGACTCTAGAAAGCAAGACCATTCTTCTTATTATAAAGCAGAGTGTGTTTCATGGATGAGAACTGTGCTGTGTGTTTCCCTTCAGAAATGGAGTTCAATCCCAGGCTCTGTGTATTCCTACAAGCAAAATTTCTTTTCAGTTAAGGGTAGTCCCTTTTCAGCTCAAAGGACATGCATCGTTCACGAAGCTCACACATTTCTCTTCTTAACAGACAAGCATTGGATGTTAGAGGACCTATGGTTTGTATCAGTTTCAGACAGAGTTGAACTAGATATTGTCCGTATGTGTGGGAAACATCGTTCTTTTGCTCTGAGCACACTCACGTTTCCCTCTGTATTAGAGACTCTAGAAAGCAAGAGCGTGCTTCTTGCTCTAAATCAGAGTGTGTTACATGGATGAGAACTGTGCAGAGAGTTTCCCTCGAGAAATGGAGTTCAATCGCAGCCTCTGTGTCTTCCTACAAGCAAGACTTCATTTCAGGTTAAGGCAGGAACTTTTCAGCTCAAAGGAAGCTACATCGTTCACAAAGCTCACGTGTTTCTCGCTCTTAAGTGACAAGCATGGGATGTTAGAGGACCTGTGGTTAGTATCAGTTTTAGAAGCAGAGTTGAAGTATATATATTCCCTATCTGTAAGAAAGACCATTCCTTTGTACGGAGCACACTCACGTTTCCTGCTGTATTATAGACACTAGAAATCAAGAGCGTGGTTCTTGCTCTAAAGCAGAGTGTGTTTCATAGATGAGAACTGTGCTGTGTTTCCCTTCTGAAATGGGGTTAAATCCCAGGCTCTGTTCTTCCTACAAGCAAGAATTCGTTTAATGTAAATACAGTCACTTTTTAGCTCAAAGGAAGGTACATCATTCACGCAGCTCACACGTTTGTCGCTCTTAATTGAAAACCATTGGATGTTAGAGGACCTGTGGTTTTTATCAGTCTCAGAAGCAGAGTAGAACTAGATATGTTCCGTATGTTTAGGAAATACCGTTCTTTTGTTCTGAGCACACTCACATTACATTCATTATTAGAGATTCTAGAAAGCAAGAGATTGGTTCTTGCTCTAAATCAGAGTGTTTTTCATGGATGAGAACTGTGCTGTGTGTTTCCCATCAGAAATGGAGTTAATCACAGGCTCTGGGTCTTCCTACAGGCAATAATTCATTTCATGTAAACGCATTTACTTTTCCGCTCAAAGGAGCTACATCGTTTCACGCAGCTCACACGTTTGTCGCTCTTAACTGAAAATCATTGGAGGTTAGAGGACCTTTGGTTTGTATAAGTTTCAGAAGCAGAGTTTAACGAGATATGGTCCGAATGTGTGGGAAACACAGTTCTTTTTGTCTGAGTACACTCATGTTTCCTTCTGTTTTAGAGACTCTAGAAAGCAAGACCGTGCTTCTTACTCTAAAGCAGAAAGTGTTTCATGGATGAGAACTGTGCTGTGTGTTTCCCGTCAGAAATGGAGTTAAATCCCATGCTCTGTGTCTTCCTACAAAAAAAAATTCTTTTCAGGTAAGGGTAGTCACTTTTCAGCTCAAAGGACCTGCATCGTTTACGAAGCTCACACAATTTTCTTCTTAATGGACAAGTATTGGATGTTAGAGGACCGGTGGTTTGTATCACTTTCAGAAGCAGAGTTGAAATAGATATGGTCCTTATGTGTGGGACACACAGTTCTTTTGTTCTTAGCACATCACGTTTCCTGCTGTATTTGAGACTCTAGAAAGCAAGAGCGTGCTTCTTGCACTAAAGCAGAGTGTGTTTCATGGATGAGAACTATGCTGTGCATTTCCTTCAGGAACTAAGTTGAATCCCAAGCTCTGTGTCTTCCTACAAGCAAAAAATCATTTCAGGTAAACACAGTCACTTTACAGCTCAAATGAAACTACATCGTTGACGGAGCTCACATGTTTGTCACTCTTAATTGAAAAGCATTGCATGTTCGAGGACCTGTGGTTTTTATCATGTTCAGAAGCAGATTTGAACTAGACATGTTCCGTTTGTTTAGGAAACACTGTTCTTTTGTTCTGAGCACACTCACTTTTCCTTCAGTATCAGAGACTCTAGAAAGCAAGGGCTTGGTTCTTGCTCTATAGCAGAGTGTTTTCATGGATGAGAACTGTGCTATGTGTTTTCCGTCAGAAATGGAGTTAAACACCAGGCTCTGTGTCTTCCTACAGGCAATGATTCGTTTCATGTAAACGCGGTCACTTTTCAGCTCAAAGGAAGCTACATTGTTTCATGCAGCTCACACGTTTGTCGCTCTTAACTGAAAACTATTGGAGGTTAGAGGACCTGTGGTTTGTATAAGTTTCAGAAGCAGAATTTAATGACATATGGTCCGAATGAGTGGGAAACACAGTTCTTTAGGTCTGAGCACACTCATGTTTCCTTCTGTTTTAGAGACTCTAGAAAGCAAGACCGGGCTTCTTACTCTAAAGCAGAAAGTGTTTCACGGATGAGAACTGTGCTGGGTGTTTCCCTTCAGAAATGGAGTTCAATCCCATGCTCTGTGTCTTCCTACAAGCAAAATTTCTTTTCAGGTAAGGGTAGTCACTGTTCAGGTCAATGGACCTGCATTGTTCACGAAGCTCACACATTTCTCTTCTTAACGGACAAGCATTGGCTGTTAGAGGACCTATGGTTTGTATCAGTTTCAGACAGAGTTGAACTAGATATGGTCCGTTTGTGTGGGAAACACCATTCTTTCGCTCTGAGCACACTCACGTTTTCCTCTCTATTAGAGACTTTAGAAAGTAAGAACGTGTTACTTGCTCTAAAGCAGAATGTGTTTCATTGATAAGAACTGTGCTGGGAGTTTCCCTTCAGATATGGAGTTCAATCCCAAGCTCTGTGTCTTCCTACATGCAAGATTTCGTTTCAGGTAAACACAGTCACATTTCAGCTCAAAGGAAGCTACATTGTTCAAAAAGCTCACATGTTTCTTGTTCTTAAGTGAAAAGCATGGGATGTTAGAGGACTTGTGGTTTGTATCAGTTTCAGAAGCAGAGTTGAAGTATACATGTTCCCTATGTGTAAGAAACACCGTTCCTTTGGTCGGAGCACACTCATGTTTCCTGCTGTATTAGAGACACTAGAAAGGAAGAGCGTTCTTCTTCCTCTAAAGCAGAGTGTGTTTCATGGATGAGAACTGTGCTTTGTGTTTCCCTTCAGAAATGGAGATCAATCCCAGGGTCGGTGTTTTCCTACACGCAAGATTTCGTTTCAGGTAAACAAAGACACTTTTCAGCTCAAAGGGAGCTACATCGTTCACGCAGCTCACACGTTTGTCGCTCTTAATTGAAAAGCACTGGATGCTCAAGGACCTGTGGTTTTTATCAGTTTCAGAAGCAGAGTTGAACTAGACGTGTTCCTTATGTTTAGGAAACACTGTTCTTTGTTCTGAGCACACTCACGTTTCCCTCTGTATTAGAGACTCTAGAAAGCAAGAGCTTCCTTCTTGCTCTAAAGCAGAGTGTGTTTCAGGGATGAGAACTGTGCTTTGTGTTTCCCTTCTGAAAATGAGTTAAATCCCAGGATCTGTGTCTTCCTACAAGCAAGACTTCGTTTCAGGTAAACACAGTCACTTTTCAGCTCAAAGGAAGCTACATCATTCACAAAGCTCACATGTTTGTCGATCATAATTGAAAAGCATTGGATGTTCAAGGACCTTTGGTTTTTTATCAGTTTCAGAAGCAGAGTTGAACTAGATATGTTCCATATGTTTAGGAAACACCGTTCTTTTATTCTGAGCACACTCACTTTTCTTGCAGTATTAGAGACTCTAGAAAGCAAGAGCTTGGTTCTTGCTCTATAGCAGAGTGTTTTCATGGATGAGAACTTTGCTGTGTGTTTTCCGTCAGAAATGGAGTTAAATCCAAGGCTCTGTGTCTTCCTACAGGCAATAATACTTTTCATGTAAACGCAGTCACTTTTCAGCTCAAAGGAGCTACATCGTTCACGCAGCTCACATGTTTGTCGATCATAATTTAAAAGCATTGGATGTTCAAGGACCTTTGGTTTTTATCGGTTTCAGAAGCAGAGTTGAACTAGACATGTTCCGTATGTTTAGGAAACACCGTTCTTTTGTTCTGAGCACACTCACTTTTCTTGCAGTATTAGAGACTCTAGAAAGCAAGAGCTTGGTTCTTGCTCTATAGCAGAGTGTTTTCATGGATGAGAACTTTGCTGTGTGTTTTCCGTCAGAAATGGAGTTAAATCCCAGGCTCTGTGTCTTCCTACAGGCAATAATTCTTTTCATGTAAACGCAGTCACTTTTCAGCTCAAAGGAGCTACATCATTCACGCAGCTCACACGTTTGTCGCTCTTAATTGAAAAGCATTGGATGTTAGAGGACCTGTGGTTTTTATCAGTTTCAGAAGAAGAGTTGAACTAGATATGGTCCAAATGTGTGGGAAACACAGTTCTTTTGGTCTGAGCACACTCATGTTTCCTTCTGTTTTAGAGACTCTAGAAAGCAAGACCATGCTTCTTACTCTAAAGCAGAAAGTGTTTCAAGGATGAGAACTGTGCTGTGTGTTTCCCTTCAGAAATGGAGTAAATCCCATGCTCTTTGTCTTCCTACTAGCAAGATTTCGTTTCAGGTAAGGGTAGTCACTTTTCAGCTCAAAGGACGTGCATCTTTCATGAAGCTCACACATTTCTCTTCTTAACGGACAAGCATGGGATGTTAGAGGACCTATGGTTTGTATCAGTTTTAGAAGCAGAGTTGAACTAGATATGGTCCGTATGTGTGTGAAACACCATTCTTTTGCTCTGAGCACACTCAAGTTTCCCTTTGTATTAGAGACTCTAGAAAGCAAGAGCTTGCTTCTTGCTCTAAAGCAGAGTGTGTTTCATGGATGAGAACTGTGCTTTGTGTTTCCCTTCAGAAATGGAGTTAAATCCCAGGGTCTGTGTCTTCCTACGAGCAAGACTTCGTTTCAGGTAAACACAGTCACTTCTCAGCTCAAAGGAAGCTACATCGTTCTCGAAGCTCACATGTTTGTCGATCATAATTGAAAAGCATTGCATGTTCGAGGACCTGTGGTTTTTATCATGTTCAGAAGCAGATTTGAACTAGACATGTTCCGTTTGTTTAGGAAACACTGTTCTTTTGTTCTGAGCACACTCACTTTTCCTTCAGTATCAGAGACTCTAGAAAGCAAGGGCTTGGTTCTTGCTCTATAGCAGAGTGTTTTCATGGATGAGAACTGTGCTATGTGTTTTCCGTCAGAAATGGAGTTAAACACCAGGCTCTGTGTCTTCCTACAGGCAATGATTCGTTTCATGTAAACGCGGTCACTTTTCAGCTCAAAGGAAGCTACATTGTTTCATGCAGCTCACACGTTTGTCGCTCTTAACTGAAAACTATTGGAGGTTAGAGGACCTGTGGTTTGTATAAGTTTCAGAAGCAGAATTTAATGACATATGGTCCGAATGAGTGGGAAACACAGTTCTTTAGGTCTGAGCACACTCATGTTTCCTTCTGTTTTAGAGACTCTAGAAAGCAAGACCGGGCTTCTTACTCTAAAGCAGAAAGTGTTTCACGGATGAGAACTGTGCTGGGTGTTTCCCTTCAGAAATGGAGTTCAATCCCATGCTCTGTGTCTTCCTACAAGCAAAATTTCTTTTCAGGTAAGGGTAGTCACTGTTCAGGTCAATGGACCTGCATTGTTCACGAAGCTCACACATTTCTCTTCTTAACGGACAAGCATTGGCTGTTAGAGGACCTATGGTTTGTATCAGTTTCAGACAGAGTTGAACTAGATATGGTCCGTTTGTGTGGGAAACACCATTCTTTCGCTCTGAGCACACTCACGTTTTCCTCTCTATTAGAGACTTTAGAAAGTAAGAACGTGTTACTTGCTCTAAAGCAGAATGTGTTTCATTGATAAGAACTGTGCTGGGAGTTTCCCTTCAGATATGGAGTTCAATCCCAAGCTCTGTGTCTTCCTACATGCAAGATTTCGTTTCAGGTAAACACAGTCACATTTCAGCTCAAAGGAAGCTACATTGTTCAAAAAGCTCACATGTTTCTTGTTCTTAAGTGAAAAGCATGGGATGTTAGAGGACTTGTGGTTTGTATCAGTTTCAGAAGCAGAGTTGAAGTATACATGTTCCCTATGTGTAAGAAACACCGTTCCTTTGGTCGGAGCACACTCATGTTTCCTGCTGTATTAGAGACACTAGAAAGGAAGAGCGTTCTTCTTCCTCTAAAGCAGAGTGTGTTTCATGGATGAGAACTGTGCTTTGTGTTTCCCTTCAGAAATGGAGATCAATCCCAGGGTCAGTGTTTTCCTACACGCAAGATTTCGTTTCAGGTAAACAAAGACACTTTTCAGCTCAAAGGGAGCTACATCGTTCACGCAGCTCACACGTTTGTCGCTCTTAATTGAAAAGCACTGGATGCTCAAGGACCTGTGGTTTTTATCAGTTTCAGAAGCAGAGTTGAACTAGACGTGTTCCTTATGTTTAGGAAACACTGTTCTTTGTTCTGAGCACACTCACGTTTCCCTCTGTATTAGAGACTCTAGAAAGCAAGAGCTTCCTTCTTGCTCTAAAGCAGAGTGTGTTTCAGGGATGAGAACTGTGCTTTGTGTTTCCCTTCTGAAAATGAGTTAAATCCCAGGATCTGTGTCTTCCTACAAGCAAGACTTCGTTTCAGGTAAACACAGTCACTTTTCAGCTCAAAGGAAGCTACATCATTCACAAAGCTCACATGTTTGTCGATCATAATTGAAAAGCATTGGATGTTCAAGGACCTTTGGTTTTTTATCAGTTTCAGAAGCAGAGTTGAACTAGATATGTTCCATATGTTTAGGAAACACCGTTCTTTTATTCTGAGCACACTCACTTTTCTTGCAGTATTAGAGACTCTAGAAAGCAAGAGCTTGGTTCTTGCTCTATAGCAGAGTGTTTTCATGGATGAGAACTTTGCTGTGTGTTTTCCGTCAGAAATGGAGTTAAATCCAAGGCTCTGTGTCTTCCTACAGGCAATAATACTTTTCATGTAAACGCAGTCACTTTTCAGCTCAAAGGAGCTACATCGTTCACGCAGCTCACATGTTTGTCGATCATAATTTAAAAGCATTGGATGTTCAAGGACCTTTGGTTTTTAACGGTTTCAGAAGCAGAGTTGAACTAGACATGTTCCGTATGTTTAGGAAACACCGTTCTTTTGTTCTGAGCACACTCACTTTTCTTGCAGTATTAGAGACTCTAGAAAGCAAGAGCTTGGTTCTTGCTCTATAGCAGAGTTTTTTCATGGATGAGAACTTTGCTGTGTGTTTTCCGTCAGAAATGGAGTTAAATCCCAGGCTCTGTGTCTTCCTACAGGCAATAATTCTTTTCATGTAAACGCAGTCACTTTTCAGCTCAAAGGAGCTACATCATTCACGCAGCTCACACGTTTGTCGCTCTTAATTGAAAAGCATTGGATGTTAGAGGACCTGTGGTTTTTATCAGTTTCAGAAGAAGAGTTGAACTAGATATGGTCCAAATGTGTGGGAAACACAGTTCTTTTGGTCTGAGCACACTCATGTTTCCTTCTGTTTTAGAGACTCTAGAAAGCAAGACCATGCTTCTTACTCTAAAGCAGAAAGTGTTTCAAGGATGAGAACTGTGCTGTGTGTTTCCCTTCAGAAATGGAGTAAATCCCATGCTCTTTGTCTTCCTACTAGCAAGATTTCGTTTCAGGTAAGGGTAGTCACTTTTCAGCTCAAAGGACGTGCATCTTTCATGAAGCTCACACATTTCTCTTCTTAACGGACAAGCATGGGATGTTAGAGGACCTATGGTTTGTATCAGTTTTAGAAGCAGAGTTGAACTAGATATGGTCCG
Source organism: Onychomys leucogaster (assembly GCA_949786385.1). Classification (NCBI taxonomy): domain Eukaryota; kingdom Metazoa; phylum Chordata; class Mammalia; order Rodentia; family Cricetidae; genus Onychomys; species Onychomys leucogaster. The sequence continues at coordinate 1,011,601 of CATKUP010000061.1, forward strand.
TATGTGTGTGAAACACCATTCTTTTGCTCTGAGCACACTCAAGTTTCCCTTTGTATTAGAGACTCTAGAAAGCAAGAGCTTGCTTCTTGCTCTAAAGCAGAGTGTGTTTCATGGATGAGAACTGTGCTTTGTGTTTCCCTTCAGAAATGGAGTTAAATCCCAGGGTCTGTGTCTTCCTACGAGCAAGACTTCGTTTCAGGTAAACACAGTCACTTCTCAGCTCAAAGGAAGCTACATCGTTCTCGAAGCTCACATGTTTGTCGATCATAATTGAAAAGCATTGCATGTTCGAGGACCTGTGGTTTTTATCATGTTCAGAAGCAGATTTGAACTAGACATGTTCCGTTTGTTTAGGAAACACTGTTCTTTTGTTCTGAGCACACTCACTTTTCCTTCAGTATCAGAGACTCTAGAAAGCAAGGGCTTGGTTCTTGCTCTATAGCAGAGTGTTTTCATGGATGAGAACTGTGCTATGTGTTTTCCGTCAGAAATGGAGTTAAACACCAGGCTCTGTGTCTTCCTACAGGCAATGATTCGTTTCATGTAAACGCGGTCACTTTTCAGCTCAAAGGAAGCTACATTGTTTCATGCAGCTCACACGTTTGTCGCTCTTAACTGAAAACTATTGGAGGTTAGAGGACCTGTGGTTTGTATAAGTTTCAGAAGCAGAATTTAATGACATATGGTCCGAATGAGTGGGAAACACAGTTCTTTAGGTCTGAGCACACTCATGTTTCCTTCTGTTTTAGAGACTCTAGAAAGCAAGACCGGGCTTCTTACTCTAAAGCAGAAAGTGTTTCACGGATGAGAACTGTGCTGGGTGTTTCCCTTCAGAAATGGAGTTCAATCCCATGCTCTGTGTCTTCCTACAAGCAAAATTTCTTTTCAGGTAAGGGTAGTCACTGTTCAGGTCAATGGACCTGCATTGTTCACGAAGCTCACACATTTCTCTTCTTAACGGACAAGCATTGGCTGTTAGAGGACCTATGGTTTGTATCAGTTTCAGACAGAGTTGAACTAGATATGGTCCGTTTGTGTGGGAAACACCATTCTTTTGCTCTGAGCACACTCACGTTTTCCTCTCTATTAGAGACTTTAGAAAGTAAGAACGTGTTACTTGCTCTAAAGCAGAATGTGTTTCATTGATAAGAACTGTGCTGGGAGTTTCCCTTCAGATATGGAGTTCAATCCCAAGCTCTGTGTCTTCCTACATGCAAGATTTCGTTTCAGGTAAACACAGTCACATTTCAGCTCAAAGGAAGCTACATTGTTCAAAAAGCTCACATGTTTCTTGTTCTTAAGTGAAAAGCATGGGATGTTAGAGGACTTGTGGTTTGTATCAGTTTCAGAAGCAGAGTTGAAGTATACATGTTCCCTATGTGTAAGAAACACCGTTCCTTTGGTCGGAGCACACTCATGTTTCCTGCTGTATTAGAGACACTAGAAAGGAAGAGCGTTCTTCTTCCTCTAAAGCAGAGTGTGTTTCATGGATGAGAACTGTGCTTTGTGTTTCCCTTCAGAAATGGAGATCAATCCCAGGGTCGGTGTTTTCCTACACGCAAGATTTCGTTTCAGGTAAACAAAGACACTTTTCAGCTCAAAGGGAGCTACATCGTTCACGCAGCTCACACGTTTGTCGCTCTTAATTGAAAAGCACTGGATGCTCAAGGACCTGTGGTTTTTATCAGTTTCAGAAGCAGAGTTGAACTAGACGTGTTCCTTATGTTTAGGAAACACTGTTCTTTGTTCTGAGCACACTCACGTTTCCCTCTGTATTAGAGACTCTAGAAAGCAAGAGCTTCCTTCTTGCTCTAAAGCAGAGTGTGTTTCAGGGATGAGAACTGTGCTTTGTGTTTCCCTTCTGAAAATGAGTTAAATCCCAGGATCTGTGTCTTCCTACAAGCAAGACTTCGTTTCAGGTAAACACAGTCACTTTTCAGCTCAAAGGAAGCTACATCATTCACAAAGCTCACATGTTTGTCGATCATAATTGAAAAGCATTGGATGTTCAAGGACCTTTGGTTTTTTATCAGTTTCAGAAGCAGAGTTGAACTAGATATGTTCCATATGTTTAGGAAACACCGTTCTTTTATTCTGAGCACACTCACTTTTCTTGCAGTATTAGAGACTCTAGAAAGCAAGAGCTTGGTTCTTGCTCTATAGCAGAGTGTTTTCATGGATGAGAACTTTGCTGTGTGTTTTCCGTCAGAAATGGAGTTAAATCCAAGGCTCTGTGTCTTCCTACAGGCAATAATACTTTTCATGTAAACGCAGTCACTTTTCAGCTCAAAGGAGCTACATCGTTCACGCAGCTCACATGTTTGTCGATCATAATTTAAAAGCATTGGATGTTCAAGGACCTTTGGTTTTTAACGGTTTCAGAAGCAGAGTTGAACTAGACATGTTCCGTATGTTTAGGAAACACCGTTCTTTTGTTCTGAGCACACTCACTTTTCTTGCAGTATTAGAGACTCTAGAAAGCAAGAGCTTGGTTCTTGCTCTATAGCAGAGTTTTTTCATGGATGAGAACTTTGCTGTGTGTTTTCCGTCAGAAATGGAGTTAAATCCCAGGCTCTGTGTCTTCCTACAGGCAATAATTCTTTTCATGTAAACGCAGTCACTTTTCAGCTCAAAGGAGCTACATCATTCACGCAGCTCACACGTTTGTCGCTCTTAATTGAAAAGCATTGGATGTTAGAGGACCTGTGGTTTTTATCAGTTTCAGAAGAAGAGTTGAACTAGATATGGTCCAAATGTGTGGGAAACACAGTTCTTTTGGTCTGAGCACACTCATGTTTCCTTCTGTTTTAGAGACTCTAGAAAGCAAGACCATGCTTCTTACTCTAAAGCAGAAAGTGTTTCAAGGATGAGAACTGTGCTGTGTGTTTCCCTTCAGAAATGGAGTAAATCCCATGCTCTTTGTCTTCCTACTAGCAAGATTTCGTTTCAGGTAAGGGTAGTCACTTTTCAGCTCAAAGGACGTGCATCTTTCATGAAGCTCACACATTTCTCTTCTTAACGGACAAGCATGGGATGTTAGAGGACCTATGGTTTGTATCAGTTTTAGAAGCAGAGTTGAACTAGATATGGTCCGTATGTGTGTGAAACACCATTCTTTTGCTCTGAGCACACTCAAGTTTCCCTTTGTATTAGAGACTCTAGAAAGCAAGAGCTTGCTTCTTGCTCTAAAGCAGAGTGTGTTTCATGGATGAGAACTGTGCTTTGTGTTTCCCTTCAGAAATGGAGTTAAATCCCAGGGTCTGTGTCTTCCTACGAGCAAGACTTCGTTTCAGGTAAACACAGTCACTTCTCAGCTCAAAGGAAGCTACATCGTTCTCGAAGCTCACATGTTTGTCGATCATAATTGAAAAGCATTGCATGTTCGAGGACCTGTGGTTTTTATCATGTTCAGAAGCAGATTTGAACTAGACATGTTCCGTTTGTTTAGGAAACACTGTTCTTTTGTTCTGAGCACACTCACTTTTCCTTCAGTATCAGAGACTCTAGAAAGCAAGGGCTTGGTTCTTGCTCTATAGCAGAGTGTTTTCATGGATGAGAACTGTGCTATGTGTTTTCCGTCAGAAATGGAGTTAAACACCAGGCTCTGTGTCTTCCTACAGGCAATGATTCGTTTCATGTAAACGCGGTCACTTTTCAGCTCAAAGGAAGCTACATTGTTTCATGCAGCTCACACGTTTGTCGCTCTTAACTGAAAACTATTGGAGGTTAGAGGACCTGTGGTTTGTATAAGTTTCAGAAGCAGAATTTAATGACATATGGTCCGAATGAGTGGGAAACACAGTTCTTTAGGTCTGAGCACACTCATGTTTCCTTCTGTTTTAGAGACTCTAGAAAGCAAGACCGGGCTTCTTACTCTAAAGCAGAAAGTGTTTCACAGATGAGAACTGTGCTGGGTGTTTCCCTTCAGAAATGGAGTTCAATCCCATGCTCTGTGTCTTCCTACAAGCAAAATTTCTTTTCAGGTAAGGGTAGTCACTGTTCAGGTCAATGGACCTGCATTGTTCACGAAGCTCACACATTTCTCTTCTTAACGGACAAGCATTGGCTGTTAGAGGACCTATGGTTTGTATCAGTTTCAGACAGAGTTGAACTAGATATGGTCCGTTTGTGTGGGAAACACCATTCTTTCGCTCTGAGCACACTCACGTTTTCCTCTCTATTAGAGACTTTAGAAAGTAAGAACGTGTTACTTGCTCTAAAGCAGAATGTGTTTCATTGATAAGAACTGTGCTGGGAGTTTCCCTTCAGATATGGAGTTCAATCCCAAGCTCTGTGTCTTCCTACATGCAAGATTTCGTTTCAGGTAAACACAGTCACATTTCAGCTCAAAGGAAGCTACATTGTTCAAAAAGCTCACATGTTTCTTGTTCTTAAGTGAAAAGCATGGGATGTTAGAGGACTTGTGGTTTGTATCAGTTTCAGAAGCAGAGTTGAAGTATACATGTTCCCTATGTGTAAGAAACACCGTTCCTTTGGTCGGAGCACACTCATGTTTCCTGCTGTATTAGAGACACTAGAAAGGAAGAGCGTTCTTCTTCCTCTAAAGCAGAGTGTGTTTCATGGATGAGAACTGTGCTTTGTGTTTCCCTTCAGAAATGGAGATCAATCCCAGGGTCGGTGTTTTCCTACACGCAAGATTTCGTTTCAGGTAAACAAAGACACTTTTCAGCTCAAAGGGAGCTACATCGTTCACGCAGCTCACACGTTTGTCGCTCTTAATTGAAAAGCACTGGATGCTCAAGGACCTGTGGTTTTTATCAGTTTCAGAAGCAGAGTTGAACTAGACGTGTTCCTTATGTTTAGGAAACACTGTTCTTTGTTCTGAGCACACTCACGTTTCCCTCTGTATTAGAGACTCTAGAAAGCAAGAGCTTCCTTCTTGCTCTAAAGCAGAGTGTGTTTCAGGGATGAGAACTGTGCTTTGTGTTTCCCTTCTGAAAATGAGTTAAATCCCAGGATCTGTGTCTTCCTACAAGCAAGACTTCGTTTCAGGTAAACACAGTCACTTTTCAGCTCAAAGGAAGCTACATCATTCACAAAGCTCACATGTTTGTCGATCATAATTGAAAAGCATTGGATGTTCAAGGACCTTTGGTTTTTTATCAGTTTCAGAAGCAGAGTTGAACTAGATATGTTCCATATGTTTAGGAAACACCGTTCTTTTATTCTGAGCACACTCACTTTTCTTGCAGTATTAGAGACTCTAGAAAGCAAGAGCTTGGTTCTTGCTCTATAGCAGAGTGTTTTCATGGATGAGAACTTTGCTGTGTGTTTTCCGTCAGAAATGGAGTTAAATCCAAGGCTCTGTGTCTTCCTACAGGCAATAATACTTTTCATGTAAACGCAGTCACTTTTCAGCTCAAAGGAGCTACATCGTTCACGCAGCTCACATGTTTGTCGATCATAATTTAAAAGCATTGGATGTTCAAGGACCTTTGGTTTTTATCGGTTTCAGAAGCAGAGTTGAACTAGACATGTTCCGTATGTTTAGGAAACACCGTTCTTTTGTTCTGAGCACACTCACTTTTCTTGCAGTATTAGAGACTCTAGAAAGCAAGAGCTTGGTTCTTGCTCTATAGCAGAGTGTTTTCATGGATGAGAACTTTGCTGTGTGTTTTCCGTCAGAAATGGAGTTAAATCCCAGGCTCTGTGTCTTCCTACAGGCAATAATTCTTTTCATGTAAACGCAGTCACTTTTCAGCTCAAAGGAGCTACATCATTCACGCAGCTCACACGTTTGTCGCTCTTAATTGAAAAGCATTGGATGTTAGAGGACCTGTGGTTTTTATCAGTTTCAGAAGAAGAGTTGAACTAGATATGGTCCAAATGTGTGGGAAACACAGTTCTTTTGGTCTGAGCACACTCATGTTTCCTTCTGTTTTAGAGACTCTAGAAAGCAAGACCATGCTTCTTACTCTAAAGCAGAAAGTGTTTCAAGGATGAGAACTGTGCTGTGTGTTTCCCTTCAGAAATGGAGTAAATCCCATGCTCTTTGTCTTCCTACTAGCAAGATTTCGTTTCAGGTAAGGGTAGTCACTTTTCAGCTCAAAGGACATGCATCTTTCATGAAGCTCACACATTTCTCTTCTTAACGGACAAGCATGGGATGTTAGAGGACCTATGGTTTGTATCAGTTTTAGAAGCAGAGTTGAACTAGATATGGTCCGTATGTGTGTGAAACACCATTCTTTTGCTCTGAGCACACTCAAGTTTCCCTTTGTATTAGAGACTCTAGAAAGCAAGAGCTTGCTTCTTGCTCTAAAGCAGAGTGTGTTTCATGGATGAGAACTGTGCTTTGTGTTTCCCTTCAGAAATGGAGTTAAATCCCAGGGTCTGTGTCTTCCTACGAGCAAGACTTCGTTTCAGGTAAACACAGTCACTTCTCAGCTCAAAGGAAGCTACATCGTTCTCGAAGCTCACATGTTTGTCGATCATAATTGAAAAGCATTGCATGTTCGAGGACCTGTGGTTTTTATCATGTTCAGAAGCAGATTTGAACTAGACATGTTCCGTTTGTTTAGGAAACACTGTTCTTTTGTTCTGAGCACACTCACTTTTCCTTCAGTATCAGAGACTCTAGAAAGCAAGGGCTTGGTTCTTGCTCTATAGCAGAGTGTTTTCATGGATGAGAACTGTGCTATGTGTTTTCCGTCAGAAATGGAGTTAAACACCAGGCTCTGTGTCTTCCTACAGGCAATGATTCGTTTCATGTAAACGCGGTCACTTTTCAGCTCAAAGGAAGCTACATTGTTTCATGCAGCTCACACGTTTGTCGCTCTTAACTGAAAACTATTGGAGGTTAGAGGACCTGTGGTTTGTATAAGTTTCAGAAGCAGAATTTAATGACATATGGTCCGAATGAGTGGGAAACACAGTTCTTTAGGTCTGAGCACACTCATGTTTCCTTCTGTTTTAGAGACTCTAGAAAGCAAGACCGGGCTTCTTACTCTAAAGCAGAAAGTGTTTCACGGATGAGAACTGTGCTGGGTGTTTCCCTTCAGAAATGGAGTTCAATCCCATGCTCTGTGTCTTCCTACAAGCAAAATTTCTTTTCAGGTAAGGGTAGTCACTGTTCAGGTCAATGGACCTGCATTGTTCACGAAGCTCACACATTTCTCTTCTTAACGGACAAGCATTGGCTGTTAGAGGACCTATGGTTTGTATCAGTTTCAGACAGAGTTGAACTAGATATGGTCCGTTTGTGTGGGAAACACCATTCTTTTGCTCTGAGCACACTCACGTTTTCCTCTCTATTAGAGACTTTAGAAAGTAAGAACGTGTTACTTGCTCTAAAGCAGAATGTGTTTCATTGATAAGAACTGTGCTGGGAGTTTCCCTTCAGATATGGAGTTCAATCCCAAGCTCTGTGTCTTCCTACATGCAAGATTTCGTTTCAGGTAAACACAGTCACATTTCAGCTCAAAGGAAGCTACATTGTTCAAAAAGCTCACATGTTTCTTGTTCTTAAGTGAAAAGCATGGGATGTTAGAGGACTTGTGGTTTGTATCAGTTTCAGAAGCAGAGTTGAAGTATACATGTTCCCTATGTGTAAGAAACACCGTTCCTTTGGTCGGAGCACACTCATGTTTCCTGCTGTATTAGAGACACTAGAAAGGAAGAGCGTTCTTCTTCCTCTAAAGCAGAGTGTGTTTCATGGATGAGAACTGTGCTTTGTGTTTCCCTTCAGAAATGGAGATCAATCCCAGGGTCGGTGTTTTCCTACACGCAAGATTTCGTTTCAGGTAAACAAAGACACTTTTCAGCTCAAAGGGAGCTACATCGTTCACGCAGCTCACACGTTTGTCGCTCTTAATTGAAAAGCACTGGATGCTCAAGGACCTGTGGTTTTTATCAGTTTCAGAAGCAGAGTTGAACTAGACGTGTTCCTTATGTTTAGGAAACACTGTTCTTTGTTCTGAGCACACTCACGTTTCCCTCTGTATTAGAGACTCTAGAAAGCAAGAGCTTCCTTCTTGCTCTAAAGCAGAGTGTGTTTCAGGGATGAGAACTGTGCTTTGTGTTTCCCTTCTGAAAATGAGTTAAATCCCAGGATCTGTGTCTTCCTACAAGCAAGACTTCGTTTCAGGTAAACACAGTCACTTTTCAGCTCAAAGGAAGCTACATCATTCACAAAGCTCACATGTTTGTCGATCATAATTGAAAAGCATTGGATGTTCAAGGACCTTTGGTTTTTTATCAGTTTCAGAAGCAGAGTTGAACTAGATATGTTCCATATGTTTAGGAAACACCGTTCTTTTATTCTGAGCACACTCACTTTTCTTGCAGTATTAGAGACTCTAGAAAGCAAGAGCTTGGTTCTTGCTCTATAGCAGAGTGTTTTCATGGATGAGAACTTTGCTGTGTGTTTTCCGTCAGAAATGGAGTTAAATCCAAGGCTCTGTGTCTTCCTACAGGCAATAATACTTTTCATGTAAACGCAGTCACTTTTCAGCTCAAAGGAGCTACATCGTTCACGCAGCTCACATGTTTGTCGATCATAATTTAAAAGCATTGGATGTTCAAGGACCTTTGGTTTTTATCGGTTTCAGAAGCAGAGTTGAACTAGACATGTTCCGTATGTTTAGGAAACACCGTTCTTTTGTTCTGAGCACACTCACTTTTCTTGCAGTATTAGAGACTCTAGAAAGCAAGAGCTTGGTTCTTGCTCTATAGCAGAGTGTTTTCATGGATGAGAACTTTGCTGTGTGTTTTCCGTCAGAAATGGAGTTAAATCCCAGGCTCTGTGTCTTCCTACAGGCAATAATTCTTTTCATGTAAACGCAGTCACTTTTCAGCTCAAAGGAGCTACATCATTCACGCAGCTCACACGTTTGTCGCTCTTAATTGAAAAGCATTGGATGTTAGAGGACCTGTGGTTTTTATCAGTTTCAGAAGAAGAGTTGAACTAGATATGGTCCAAATGTGTGGGAAACACAGTTCTTTTGGTCTGAGCACACTCATGTTTCCTTCTGTTTTAGAGACTCTAGAAAGCAAGACCATGCTTCTTACTCTAAAGCAGAAAGTGTTTCAAGGATGAGAACTGTGCTGTGTGTTTCCCTTCAGAAATGGAGTAAATCCCATGCTCTTTGTCTTCCTACTAGCAAGATTTCGTTTCAGGTAAGGGTAGTCACTTTTCAGCTCAAAGGACGTGCATCTTTCATGAAGCTCACACATTTCTCTTCTTAACGGACAAGCATGGGATGTTAGAGGACCTATGGTTTGTATCAGTTTTAGAAGCAGAGTTGAACTAGATATGGTCCGTATGTGTGTGAAACACCATTCTTTTGCTCTGAGCACACTCAAGTTTCCCTTTGTATTAGAGACTCTAGAAAGCAAGAGCTTGCTTCTTGCTCTAAAGCAGAGTGTGTTTCATGGATGAGAACTGTGCTTTGTGTTTCCCTTCAGAAATGGAGTTAAATCCCAGGGTCTGTGTCTTCCTACGAGCAAGACTTCGTTTCAGGTAAACACAGTCACTTCTCAGCTCAAAGGAAGCTACATCGTTCTCGAAGCTCACATGTTTGTCGATCATAATTGAAAAGCATTGCATGTTCGAGGACCTGTGGTTTTTATCATGTTCAGAAGCAGATTTGAACTAGACATGTTCCGTTTGTTTAGGAAACACTGTTCTTTTGTTCTGAGCACACTCACTTTTCCTTCAGTATCAGAGACTCTAGAAAGCAAGGGCTTGGTTCTTGCTCTATAGCAGAGTGTTTTCATGGATGAGAACTGTGCTATGTGTTTTCCGTCAGAAATGGAGTTAAACACCAGGCTCTGTGTCTTCCTACAGGCAATGATTCGTTTCATGTAAACGCGGTCACTTTTCAGCTCAAAGGAAGCTACATTGTTTCATGCAGCTCACACGTTTGTCGCTCTTAACTGAAAACTATTGGAGGTTAGAGGACCTGTGGTTTGTATAAGTTTCAGAAGCAGAATTTAATGACATATGGTCCGAATGAGTGGGAAACACAGTTCTTTAGGTCTGAGCACACTCATGTTTCCTTCTGTTTTAGAGACTCTAGAAAGCAAGACCGGGCTTCTTACTCTAAAGCAGAAAGTGTTTCACGGATGAGAACTGTGCTGGGTGTTTCCCTTCAGAAATGGAGTTCAATCCCATGCTCTGTGTCTTCCTACAAGCAAAATTTCTTTTCAGGTAAGGGTAGTCACTGTTCAGGTCAATGGACCTGCATTGTTCACGAAGCTCACACATTTCTCTTCTTAACGGACAAGCATTGGCTGTTAGAGGACCTATGGTTTGTATCAGTTTCAGACAGAGTTGAACTAGATATGGTCCGTTTGTGTGGGAAACACCATTCTTTCGCTCTGAGCACACTCACGTTTTCCTCTCTATTAGAGACTTTAGAAAGTAAGAACGTGTTACTTGCTCTAAAGCAGAATGTGTTTCATTGATAAGAACTGTGCTGGGAGTTTCCCTTCAGATATGGAGTTCAATCCCAAGCTCTGTGTCTTCCTACATGCAAGATTTCGTTTCAGGTAAACACAGTCACATTTCAGCTCAAAGGAAGCTACATTGTTCAAAAAGCTCACATGTTTCTTGTTCTTAAGTGAAAAGCATGGGATGTTAGAGGACTTGTGGTTTGTATCAGTTTCAGAAGCAGAGTTGAAGTATACATGTTCCCTATGTGTAAGAAACACCGTTCCTTTGGTCGGAGCACACTCATGTTTCCTGCTGTATTAGAGACACTAGAAAGGAAGAGCGTTCTTCTTCCTCTAAAGCAGAGTGTGTTTCATGGATGAGAACTGTGCTTTGTGTTTCCCTTCAGAAATGGAGATCAATCCCAGGGTCGGTGTTTTCCTACACGCAAGATTTCGTTTCAGGTAAACAAAGACACTTTTCAGCTCAAAGGGAGCTACATCGTTCACGCAGCTCACACGTTTGTCGCTCTTAATTGAAAAGCACTGGATGCTCAAGGACCTGTGGTTTTTATCAGTTTCAGAAGCAGAGTTGAACTAGACGTGTTCCTTATGTTTAGGAAACACTGTTCTTTGTTCTGAGCACACTCACGTTTCCCTCTGTATTAGAGACTCTAGAAAGCAAGAGCTTCCTTCTTGCTCTAAAGCAGAGTGTGTTTCAGGGATGAGAACTGTGCTTTGTGTTTCCCTTCTGAAAATGAGTTAAATCCCAGGATCTGTGTCTTCCTACAAGCAAGACTTCGTTTCAGGTAAACACAGTCACTTTTCAGCTCAAAGGAAGCTACATCATTCACAAAGCTCACATGTTTGTCGATCATAATTGAAAAGCATTGGATGTTCAAGGACCTTTGGTTTTTTATCAGTTTCAGAAGCAGAGTTGAACTAGATATGTTCCATATGTTTAGGAAACACCGTTCTTTTATTCTGAGCACACTCACTTTTCTTGCAGTATTAGAGACTCTAGAAAGCAAGAGCTTGGTTCTTGCTCTATAGCAGAGTGTTTTCATGGATGAGAACTTTGCTGTGTGTTTTCCGTCAGAAATGGAGTTAAATCCAAGGCTCTGTGTCTTCCTACAGGCAATAATACTTTTCATGTAAACGCAGTCACTTTTCAGCTCAAAGGAGCTACATCGTTCACGCAGCTCACATGTTTGTCGATCATAATTTAAAAGCATTGGATGTTCAAGGACCTTTGGTTTTTATCGGTTTCAGAAGCAGAGTTGAACTAGACATGTTCCGTATGTTTAGGAAACACCGTTCTTTTGTTCTGAGCACACTCACTTTTCTTGCAGTATTAGAGACTCTAGAAAGCAAGAGCTTGGTTCTTGCTCTATAGCAGAGTGTTTTCATGGATGAGAACTTTGCTGTGTGTTTTCCGTCAGAAATGGAGTTAAATCCCAGGCTCTGTGTCTTCCTACAGGCAATAATTCTTTTCATGTAAACGCAGTCACTTTTCAGCTCAAAGGAGCTACATCATTCACGCAGCTCACACGTTTGTCGCTCTTAATTGAAAAGCATTGGATGTTAGAGGACCTGTGGTTTTTATCAGTTTCAGAAGAAGAGTTGAACTAGATATGGTCCAAATGTGTGGGAAACACAGTTCTTTTGGTCTGAGCACACTCATGTTTCCTTCTGTTTTAGAGACTCTAGAAAGCAAGACCATGCTTCTTACTCTAAAGCAGAAAGTGTTTCAAGGATGAGAACTGTGCTGTGTGTTTCCCTTCAGAAATGGAGTAAATCCCATGCTCTTTGTCTTCCTACTAGCAAGATTTCGTTTCAGGTAAGGGTAGTCACTTTTCAGCTCAAAGGACGTGCATCTTTCATGAAGCTCACACATTTCTCTTCTTAACGGACAAGCATGGGATGTTAGAGGACCTATGGTTTGTATCAGTTTTAGAAGCAGAGTTGAACTAGATATGGTCCGTATGTGTGTGAAACACCATTCTTTTGCTCTGAGCACACTCAAGTTTCCCTTTGTATTAGAGACTCTAGAAAGCAAGAGCTTGCTTCTTGCTCTAAAGCAGAGTGTGTTTCATGGATGAGAACTGTGCTTTGTGTTTCCCTTCAGAAATGGAGTTAAATCCCAGGGTCTGTGTCTTCCTACGAGCAAGACTTCGTTTCAGGTAAACACAGTCACTTCTCAGCTCAAAGGAAGCTACATCGTTCTCGAAGCTCACATGTTTGTCGATCATAATTGAAAAGCATTGCATGTTCGAGGACCTGTGGTTTTTATCATGTTCAGAAGCAGATTTGAACTAGACATGTTCCGTTTGTTTAGGAAACACTGTTCTTTTGTTCTGAGCACACTCACTTTTCCTTCAGTATCAGAGACTCTAGAAAGCAAGGGCTTGGTTCTTGCTCTATAGCAGAGTGTTTTCATGGATGAGAACTGTGCTATGTGTTTTCCGTCAGAAATGGAGTTAAACACCAGGCTCTGTGTCTTCCTACAGGCAATGATTCGTTTCATGTAAACGCGGTCACTTTTCAGCTCAAAGGAAGCTACATTGTTTCATGCAGCTCACACGTTTGTCGCTCTTAACTGAAAACTATTGGAGGTTAGAGGACCTGTGGTTTGTATAAGTTTCAGAAGCAGAATTTAATGACATATGGTCCGAATGAGTGGGAAACACAGTTCTTTAGGTCTGAGCACACTCATGTTTCCTTCTGTTTTAGAGACTCTAGAAAGCAAGACCGGGCTTCTTACTCTAAAGCAGAAAGTGTTTCACGGATGAGAACTGTGCTGGGTGTTTCCCTTCAGAAATGGAGTTCAATCCCATGCTCTGTGTCTTCCTACAAGCAAAATTTCTTTTCAGGTAAGGGTAGTCACTGTTCAGGTCAATGGACCTGCATTGTTCACGAAGCTCACACATTTCTCTTCTTAACGGACAAGCATTGGCTGTTAGAGGACCTATGGTTTGTATCAGTTTCAGACAGAGTTGAACTAGATATGGTCCGTTTGTGTGGGAAACACCATTCTTTTGCTCTGAGCACACTCACGTTTTCCTCTCTATTAGAGACTTTAGAAAGTAAGAACGTGTTACTTGCTCTAAAGCAGAATGTGTTTCATTGATAAGAACTGTGCTGGGAGTTTCCCTTCAGATATGGAGTTCAATCCCAAGCTCTGTGTCTTCCTACATGCAAGATTTCGTTTCAGGTAAACACAGTCACATTTCAGCTCAAAGGAAGCTACATTGTTCAAAAAGCTCACATGTTTCTTGTTCTTAAGTGAAAAGCATGGGATGTTAGAGGACTTGTGGTTTGTATCAGTTTCAGAAGCAGAGTTGAAGTATACATGTTCCCTATGTGTAAGAAACACCGTTCCTTTGGTCGGAGCACACTCATGTTTCCTGCTGTATTAGAGACACTAGAAAGGAAGAGCGTTCTTCTTCCTCTAAAGCAGAGTGTGTTTCATGGATGAGAACTGTGCTTTGTGTTTCCCTTCAGAAATGGAGATCAATCCCAGGGTCGGTGTTTTCCTACACGCAAGATTTCGTTTCAGGTAAACAAAGACACTTTTCAGCTCAAAGGGAGCTACATCGTTCACGCAGCTCACACGTTTGTCGCTCTTAATTGAAAAGCACTGGATGCTCAAGGACCTGTGGTTTTTATCAGTTTCAGAAGCAGAGTTGAACTAGACGTGTTCCTTATGTTTAGGAAACACTGTTCTTTGTTCTGAGCACACTCACGTTTCCCTCTGTATTAGAGACTCTAGAAAGCAAGAGCTTCCTTCTTGCTCTAAAGCAGAGTGTGTTTCAGGGATGAGAACTGTGCTTTGTGTTTCCCTTCTGAAAATGAGTTAAATCCCAGGATCTGTGTCTTCCTACAAGCAAGACTTCGTTTCAGGTAAACACAGTCACTTTTCAGCTCAAAGGAAGCTACATCATTCACAAAGCTCACATGTTTGTCGATCATAATTGAAAAGCATTGGATGTTCAAGGACCTTTGGTTTTTTATCAGTTTCAGAAGCAGAGTTGAACTAGATATGTTCCATATGTTTAGGAAACACCGTTCTTTTATTCTGAGCACACTCACTTTTCTTGCAGTATTAGAGACTCTAGAAAGCAAGAGCTTGGTTCTTGCTCTATAGCAGAGTGTTTTCATGGATGAGAACTTTGCTGTGTGTTTTCCGTCAGAAATGGAGTTAAATCCAAGGCTCTGTGTCTTCCTACAGGCAATAATACTTTTCATGTAAACGCAGTCACTTTTCAGCTCAAAGGAGCTACATCGTTCACGCAGCTCACATGTTTGTCGATCATAATTTAAAAGCATTGGATGTTCAAGGACCTTTGGTTTTTATCGGTTTCAGAAGCAGAGTTGAACTAGACATGTTCCGTATGTTTAGGAAACACCGTTCTTTTGTTCTGAGCACACTCACTTTTCTTGCAGTATTAGAGACTCTAGAAAGCAAGAGCTTGGTTCTTGCTCTATAGCAGAGTGTTTTCATGGATGAGAACTTTGCTGTGTGTTTTCCGTCAGAAATGGAGTTAAATCCCAGGCTCTGTGTCTTCCTACAGGCAATAATTCTTTTCATGTAAACGCAGTCACTTTTCAGCTCAAAGGAGCTACATCATTCACGCAGCTCACACGTTTGTCGCTCTTAATTGAAAAGCATTGGATGTTAGAGGACCTGTGGTTTTTATCAGTTTCAGAAGAAGAGTTGAACTAGATATGGTCCAAATGTGTGGGAAACACAGTTCTTTTGGTCTGAGCACACTCATGTTTCCTTCTGTTTTAGAGACTCTAGAAAGCAAGACCATGCTTCTTACTCTAAAGCAGAAAGTGTTTCAAGGATGAGAACTGTGCTGTGTGTTTCCCTTCAGAAATGGAGTAAATCCCATGCTCTTTGTCTTCCTACTAGCAAGATTTCGTTTCAGGTAAGGGTAGTCACTTTTCAGCTCAAAGGACGTGCATCTTTCATGAAGCTCACACATTTCTCTTCTTAACGGACAAGCATGGGATGTTAGAGGACCTATGGTTTGTATCAGTTTTAGAAGCAGAGTTGAACTAGATATGGTCCGTATGTGTGTGAAACACCATTCTTTTGCTCTGAGCACACTCAAGTTTCCCTTTGTATTAGAGACTCTAGAAAGCAAGAGCTTGCTTCTTGCTCTAAAGCAGAGTGTGTTTCATGGATGAGAACTGTGCTTTGTGTTTCCCTTCAGAAATGGAGTTAAATCCCAGGGTCTGTGTCTTCCTACGAGCAAGACTTCGTTTCAGGTAAACACAGTCACTTCTCAGCTCAAAGGAAGCTACATCGTTCTCGAAGCTCACATGTTTGTCGATCATAATTGAAAAGCATTGCATGTTCGAGGACCTGTGGTTTTTATCATGTTCAGAAGCAGATTTGAACTAGACATGTTCCGTTTGTTTAGGAAACACTGTTCTTTTGTTCTGAGCACACTCACTTTTCCTTCAGTATCAGAGACTCTAGAAAGCAAGGGCTTGGTTCTTGCTCTATAGCAGAGTGTTTTCATGGATGAGAACTGTGCTATGTGTTTTCCGTCAGAAATGGAGTTAAACACCAGGCTCTGTGTCTTCCTACAGGCAATGATTCGTTTCATGTAAACGCGGTCACTTTTCAGCTCAAAGGAAGCTACATTGTTTCATGCAGCTCACACGTTTGTCGCTCTTAACTGAAAACTATTGGAGGTTAGAGGACCTGTGGTTTGTATAAGTTTCAGAAGCAGAATTTAATGACATATGGTCCGAATGAGTGGGAAACACAGTTCTTTAGGTCTGAGCACACTCATGTTTCCTTCTGTTTTAGAGACTCTAGAAAGCAAGACCGGGCTTCTTACTCTAAAGCAGAAAGTGTTTCACGGATGAGAACTGTGCTGGGTGTTTCCCTTCAGAAATGGAGTTCAATCCCATGCTCTGTGTCTTCCTACAAGCAAAATTTCTTTTCAGGTAAGGGTAGTCACTGTTCAGGTCAATGGACCTGCATTGTTCACGAAGCTCACACATTTCTCTTCTTAACGGACAAGCATTGGCTGTTAGAGGACCTATGGTTTGTATCAGTTTCAGACAGAGTTGAACTAGATATGGTCCGTTTGTGTGGGAAACACCATTCTTTCGCTCTGAGCACACTCACGTTTTCCTCTCTATTAGAGACTTTAGAAAGTAAGAACGTGTTACTTGCTCTAAAGCAGAATGTGTTTCATTGATAAGAACTGTGCTGGGAGTTTCCCTTCAGATATGGAGTTCAATCCCAAGCTCTGTGTCTTCCTACATGCAAGATTTCGTTTCAGGTAAACACAGTCACATTTCAGCTCAAAGGAAGCTACATTGTTCAAAAAGCTCACATGTTTCTTGTTCTTAAGTGAAAAGCATGGGATGTTAGAGGACTTGTGGTTTGTATCAGTTTCAGAAGCAGAGTTGAAGTATACATGTTCCCTATGTGTAAGAAACACCGTTCCTTTGGTCGGAGCACACTCATGTTTCCTGCTGTATTAGAGACACTAGAAAGGAAGAGCGTTCTTCTTCCTCTAAAGCAGAGTGTGTTTCATGGATGAGAACTGTGCTTTGTGTTTCCCTTCAGAAATGGAGATCAATCCCAGGGTCGGTGTTTTCCTACACGCAAGATTTCGTTTCAGGTAAACAAAGACACTTTTCAGCTCAAAGGGAGCTACATCGTTCACGCAGCTCACACGTTTGTCGCTCTTAATTGAAAAGCACTGGATGCTCAAGGACCTGTGGTTTTTATCAGTTTCAGAAGCAGAGTTGAACTAGACATGTTCCTTATGTTTAGGAAACACTGTTCTTTGTTCTGAGCACACTCACGTTTCCCTCTGTATTAGAGACTCTAGAAAGCAAGAGCTTCCTTCTTGCTCTAAAGCAGAGTGTGTTTCAGGGATGAGAACTGTGCTTTGTGTTTCCCTTCTGAAAATGAGTTAAATCCCAGGATCTGTGTCTTCCTACAAGCAAGACTTCGTTTCAGGTAAACACAGTCACTTTTCAGCTCAAAGGAAGCTACATCATTCACAAAGCTCACATGTTTGTCGATCATAATTGAAAAGCATTGGATGTTCAAGGACCTTTGGTTTTTTATCAGTTTCAGAAGCAGAGTTGAACTAGATATGTTCCATATGTTTAGGAAACACCGTTCTTTTATTCTGAGCACACTCACTTTTCTTGCAGTATTAGAGACTCTAGAAAGCAAGAGCTTGGTTCTTGCTCTATAGCAGAGTGTTTTCATGGATGAGAACTTTGCTGTGTGTTTTCCGTCAGAAATGGAGTTAAATCCAAGGCTCTGTGTCTTCCTACAGGCAATAATACTTTTCATGTAAACGCAGTCACTTTTCAGCTCAAAGGAGCTACATCGTTCACGCAGCTCACATGTTTGTCGATCATAATTTAAAAGCATTGGATGTTCAAGGACCTTTGGTTTTTATCGGTTTCAGAAGCAGAGTTGAACTAGACATGTTCCGTATGTTTAGGAAACACCGTTCTTTTGTTCTGAGCACACTCACTTTTCTTGCAGTATTAGAGACTCTAGAAAGCAAGAGCTTGGTTCTTGCTCTATAGCAGAGTGTTTTCATGGATGAGAACTTTGCTGTGTGTTTTCCGTCAGAAATGGAGTTAAATCCCAGGCTCTGTGTCTTCCTACAGGCAATAATTCTTTTCATGTAAACGCAGTCACTTTTCAGCTCAAAGGAGCTACATCATTCACGCAGCTCACACGTTTGTCGCTCTTAATTGAAAAGCATTGGATGTTAGAGGACCTGTGGTTTTTATCAGTTTCAGAAGAAGAGTTGAACTAGATATGGTCCAAATGTGTGGGAAACACAGTTCTTTTGGTCTGAGCACACTCATGTTTCCTTCTGTTTTAGA
The DNA here is from genome assembly GCA_949786385.1 of Onychomys leucogaster. Lineage (NCBI taxonomy): Eukaryota > Metazoa > Chordata > Mammalia > Rodentia > Cricetidae > Onychomys > Onychomys leucogaster. Next base: position 1,029,883 of record CATKUP010000061.1, read on the forward strand.
GACTCTAGAAAGCAAGACCATGCTTCTTACTCTAAAGCAGAAAGTGTTTCAAGGATGAGAACTGTGCTGTGTGTTTCCCTTCAGAAATGGAGTAAATCCCATGCTCTTTGTCTTCCTACTAGCAAGATTTCGTTTCAGGTAAGGGTAGTCACTTTTCAGCTCAAAGGACGTGCATCTTTCATGAAGCTCACACATTTCTCTTCTTAACGGACAAGCATGGGATGTTAGAGGACCTATGGTTTGTATCAGTTTTAGAAGCAGAGTTGAACTAGATATGGTCCGTATGTGTGTGAAACACCATTCTTTTGCTCTGAGCACACTCAAGTTTCCCTTTGTATTAGAGACTCTAGAAAGCAAGAGCTTGCTTCTTGCTCTAAAGCAGAGTGTGTTTCATGGATGAGAACTGTGCTTTGTGTTTCCCTTCAGAAATGGAGTTAAATCCCAGGGTCTGTGTCTTCCTACGAGCAAGACTTCGTTTCAGGTAAACACAGTCACTTCTCAGCTCAAAGGAAGCTACATCGTTCTCGAAGCTCACATGTTTGTCGATCATAATTGAAAAGCATTGCATGTTCGAGGACCTGTGGTTTTTATCATGTTCAGAAGCAGATTTGAACTAGACATGTTCCGTTTGTTTAGGAAACACTGTTCTTTTGTTCTGAGCACACTCACTTTTCCTTCAGTATCAGAGACTCTAGAAAGCAAGGGCTTGGTTCTTGCTCTATAGCAGAGTGTTTTCATGGATGAGAACTGTGCTATGTGTTTTCCGTCAGAAATGGAGTTAAACACCAGGCTCTGTGTCTTCCTACAGGCAATGATTCGTTTCATGTAAACGCGGTCACTTTTCAGCTCAAAGGAAGCTACATTGTTTCATGCAGCTCACACGTTTGTCGCTCTTAACTGAAAACTATTGGAGGTTAGAGGACCTGTGGTTTGTATAAGTTTCAGAAGCAGAATTTAATGACATATGGTCCGAATGAGTGGGAAACACAGTTCTTTAGGTCTGAGCACACTCATGTTTCCTTCTGTTTTAGAGACTCTAGAAAGCAAGACCGGGCTTCTTACTCTAAAGCAGAAAGTGTTTCACGGATGAGAACTGTGCTGGGTGTTTCCCTTCAGAAATGGAGTTCAATCCCATGCTCTGTGTCTTCCTACAAGCAAAATTTCTTTTCAGGTAAGGGTAGTCACTGTTCAGGTCAATGGACCTGCATTGTTCACGAAGCTCACACATTTCTCTTCTTAACGGACAAGCATTGGCTGTTAGAGGACCTATGGTTTGTATCAGTTTCAGACAGAGTTGAACTAGATATGGTCCGTTTGTGTGGGAAACACCATTCTTTCGCTCTGAGCACACTCACGTTTTCCTCTCTATTAGAGACTTTAGAAAGTAAGAACGTGTTACTTGCTCTAAAGCAGAATGTGTTTCATTGATAAGAACTGTGCTGGGAGTTTCCCTTCAGATATGGAGTTCAATCCCAAGCTCTGTGTCTTCCTACATGCAAGATTTCGTTTCAGGTAAACACAGTCACATTTCAGCTCAAAGGAAGCTACATTGTTCAAAAAGCTCACATGTTTCTTGTTCTTAAGTGAAAAGCATGGGATGTTAGAGGACTTGTGGTTTGTATCAGTTTCAGAAGCAGAGTTGAAGTATACATGTTCCCTATGTGTAAGAAACACCGTTCCTTTGGTCGGAGCACACTCATGTTTCCTGCTGTATTAGAGACACTAGAAAGGAAGAGCGTTCTTCTTCCTCTAAAGCAGAGTGTGTTTCATGGATGAGAACTGTGCTTTGTGTTTCCCTTCAGAAATGGAGATCAATCCCAGGGTCGGTGTTTTCCTACACGCAAGATTTCGTTTCAGGTAAACAAAGACACTTTTCAGCTCAAAGGGAGCTACATCGTTCACGCAGCTCACACGTTTGTCGCTCTTAATTGAAAAGCACTGGATGCTCAAGGACCTGTGGTTTTTATCAGTTTCAGAAGCAGAGTTGAACTAGACGTGTTCCTTATGTTTAGGAAACACTGTTCTTTGTTCTGAGCACACTCACGTTTCCCTCTGTATTAGAGACTCTAGAAAGCAAGAGCTTCCTTCTTGCTCTAAAGCAGAGTGTGTTTCAGGGATGAGAACTGTGCTTTGTGTTTCCCTTCTGAAAATGAGTTAAATCCCAGGATCTGTGTCTTCCTACAAGCAAGACTTCGTTTCAGGTAAACACAGTCACTTTTCAGCTCAAAGGAAGCTACATCATTCACAAAGCTCACATGTTTGTCGATCATAATTGAAAAGCATTGGATGTTCAAGGACCTTTGGTTTTTTATCAGTTTCAGAAGCAGAGTTGAACTAGATATGTTCCATATGTTTAGGAAACACCGTTCTTTTATTCTGAGCACACTCACTTTTCTTGCAGTATTAGAGACTCTAGAAAGCAAGAGCTTGGTTCTTGCTCTATAGCAGAGTGTTTTCATGGATGAGAACTTTGCTGTGTGTTTTCCGTCAGAAATGGAGTTAAATCCAAGGCTCTGTGTCTTCCTACAGGCAATAATACTTTTCATGTAAACGCAGTCACTTTTCAGCTCAAAGGAGCTACATCGTTCACGCAGCTCACATGTTTGTCGATCATAATTTAAAAGCATTGGATGTTCAAGGACCTTTGGTTTTTATCGGTTTCAGAAGCAGAGTTGAACTAGACATGTTCCGTATGTTTAGGAAACACCGTTCTTTTGTTCTGAGCACACTCACTTTTCTTGCAGTATTAGAGACTCTAGAAAGCAAGAGCTTGGTTCTTGCTCTATAGCAGAGTGTTTTCATGGATGAGAACTTTGCTGTGTGTTTTCCGTCAGAAATGGAGTTAAATCCCAGGCTCTGTGTCTTCCTACAGGCAATAATTCTTTTCATGTAAACGCAGTCACTTTTCAGCTCAAAGGAGCTACATCATTCACGCAGCTCACACGTTTGTCGCTCTTAATTGAAAAGCATTGGATGTTAGAGGACCTGTGGTTTTTATCAGTTTCAGAAGAAGAGTTGAACTAGATATGGTCCAAATGTGTGGGAAACACAGTTCTTTTGGTCTGAGCACACTCATGTTTCCTTCTGTTTTAGAGACTCTAGAAAGCAAGACCATGCTTCTTACTCTAAAGCAGAAAGTGTTTCAAGGATGAGAACTGTGCTGTGTGTTTCCCTTCAGAAATGGAGTAAATCCCATGCTCTTTGTCTTCCTACTAGCAAGATTTCGTTTCAGGTAAGGGTAGTCACTTTTCAGCTCAAAGGACATGCATCTTTCATGAAGCTCACACATTTCTCTTCTTAACGGACAAGCATGGGATGTTAGAGGACCTATGGTTTGTATCAGTTTTAGAAGCAGAGTTGAACTAGATATGGTCCGTATGTGTGTGAAACACCATTCTTTTGCTCTGAGCACACTCAAGTTTCCCTTTGTATTAGAGACTCTAGAAAGCAAGAGCTTGCTTCTTGCTCTAAAGCAGAGTGTGTTTCATGGATGAGAACTGTGCTTTGTGTTTCCCTTCAGAAATGGAGTTAAATCCCAGGGTCTGTGTCTTCCTACGAGCAAGACTTCGTTTCAGGTAAACACAGTCACTTCTCAGCTCAAAGGAAGCTACATCGTTCTCGAAGCTCACATGTTTGTCGATCATAATTGAAAAGCATTGCATGTTCGAGGACCTGTGGTTTTTATCATGTTCAGAAGCAGATTTGAACTAGACATGTTCCGTTTGTTTAGGAAACACTGTTCTTTTGTTCTGAGCACACTCACTTTTCCTTCAGTATCAGAGACTCTAGAAAGCAAGGGCTTGGTTCTTGCTCTATAGCAGAGTGTTTTCATGGATGAGAACTGTGCTATGTGTTTTCCGTCAGAAATGGAGTTAAACACCAGGCTCTGTGTCTTCCTACAGGCAATGATTCGTTTCATGTAAACGCGGTCACTTTTCAGCTCAAAGGAAGCTACATTGTTTCATGCAGCTCACACGTTTGTCGCTCTTAACTGAAAACTATTGGAGGTTAGAGGACCTGTGGTTTGTATAAGTTTCAGAAGCAGAATTTAATGACATATGGTCCGAATGAGTGGGAAACACAGTTCTTTAGGTCTGAGCACACTCATGTTTCCTTCTGTTTTAGAGACTCTAGAAAGCAAGACCGGGCTTCTTACTCTAAAGCAGAAAGTGTTTCACAGATGAGAACTGTGCTGGGTGTTTCCCTTCAGAAATGGAGTTCAATCCCATGCTCTGTGTCTTCCTACAAGCAAAATTTCTTTTCAGGTAAGGGTAGTCACTGTTCAGGTCAATGGACCTGCATTGTTCACGAAGCTCACACATTTCTCTTCTTAACGGACAAGCATTGGCTGTTAGAGGACCTATGGTTTGTATCAGTTTCAGACAGAGTTGAACTAGATATGGTCCGTTTGTGTGGGAAACACCATTCTTTCGCTCTGAGCACACTCACGTTTTCCTCTCTATTAGAGACTTTAGAAAGTAAGAACGTGTTACTTGCTCTAAAGCAGAATGTGTTTCATTGATAAGAACTGTGCTGGGAGTTTCCCTTCAGATATGGAGTTCAATCCCAAGCTCTGTGTCTTCCTACATGCAAGATTTCGTTTCAGGTAAACACAGTCACATTTCAGCTCAAAGGAAGCTACATTGTTCAAAAAGCTCACATGTTTCTTGTTCTTAAGTGAAAAGCATGGGATGTTAGAGGACTTGTGGTTTGTATCAGTTTCAGAAGCAGAGTTGAAGTATACATGTTCCCTATGTGTAAGAAACACCGTTCCTTTGGTCGGAGCACACTCATGTTTCCTGCTGTATTAGAGACACTAGAAAGGAAGAGCGTTCTTCTTCCTCTAAAGCAGAGTGTGTTTCATGGATGAGAACTGTGCTTTGTGTTTCCCTTCAGAAATGGAGATCAATCCCAGGGTCGGTGTTTTCCTACACGCAAGATTTCGTTTCAGGTAAACAAAGACACTTTTCAGCTCAAAGGGAGCTACATCGTTCACGCAGCTCACACGTTTGTCGCTCTTAATTGAAAAGCACTGGATGCTCAAGGACCTGTGGTTTTTATCAGTTTCAGAAGCAGAGTTGAACTAGACGTGTTCCTTATGTTTAGGAAACACTGTTCTTTGTTCTGAGCACACTCACGTTTCCCTCTGTATTAGAGACTCTAGAAAGCAAGAGCTTCCTTCTTGCTCTAAAGCAGAGTGTGTTTCAGGGATGAGAACTGTGCTTTGTGTTTCCCTTCTGAAAATGAGTTAAATCCCAGGATCTGTGTCTTCCTACAAGCAAGACTTCGTTTCAGGTAAACACAGTCACTTTTCAGCTCAAAGGAAGCTACATCATTCACAAAGCTCACATGTTTGTCGATCATAATTGAAAAGCATTGGATGTTCAAGGACCTTTGGTTTTTTATCAGTTTCAGAAGCAGAGTTGAACTAGATATGTTCCATATGTTTAGGAAACACCGTTCTTTTATTCTGAGCACACTCACTTTTCTTGCAGTATTAGAGACTCTAGAAAGCAAGAGCTTGGTTCTTGCTCTATAGCAGAGTGTTTTCATGGATGAGAACTTTGCTGTGTGTTTTCCGTCAGAAATGGAGTTAAATCCAAGGCTCTGTGTCTTCCTACAGGCAATAATACTTTTCATGTAAACGCAGTCACTTTTCAGCTCAAAGGAGCTACATCGTTCACGCAGCTCACATGTTTGTCGATCATAATTTAAAAGCATTGGATGTTCAAGGACCTTTGGTTTTTATCGGTTTCAGAAGCAGAGTTGAACTAGACATGTTCCGTATGTTTAGGAAACACCGTTCTTTTGTTCTGAGCACACTCACTTTTCTTGCAGTATTAGAGACTCTAGAAAGCAAGAGCTTGGTTCTTGCTCTATAGCAGAGTGTTTTCATGGATGAGAACTTTGCTGTGTGTTTTCCGTCAGAAATGGAGTTAAATCCCAGGCTCTGTGTCTTCCTACAGGCAATAATTCTTTTCATGTAAACGCAGTCACTTTTCAGCTCAAAGGAGCTACATCATTCACGCAGCTCACACGTTTGTCGCTCTTAATTGAAAAGCATTGGATGTTAGAGGACCTGTGGTTTTTATCAGTTTCAGAAGAAGAGTTGAACTAGATATGGTCCAAATGTGTGGGAAACACAGTTCTTTTGGTCTGAGCACACTCATGTTTCCTTCTGTTTTAGAGACTCTAGAAAGCAAGACCATGCTTCTTACTCTAAAGCAGAAAGTGTTTCAAGGATGAGAACTGTGCTGTGTGTTTCCCTTCAGAAATGGAGTAAATCCCATTCTCTTTGTCTTCCTACTAGCAAGATTTCGTTTCAGGTAAGGGTAGTCACTTTTCAGCTCAAAGGACATGCATCTTTCATGAAGCTCACACATTTCTCTTCTTAACGGACAAGCATGGGATGTTAGAGGACCTATGGTTTGTATCAGTTTTAGAAGCAGAGTTGAACTAGATATGGTCCGTATGTGTGTGAAACACCATTCTTTTGCTCTGAGCACACTCAAGTTTCCCTTTGTATTAGAGACTCTAGAAAGCAAGAGCTTGCTTCTTGCTCTAAAGCAGAGTGTGTTTCATGGATGAGAACTGTGCTTTGTGTTTCCCTTCAGAAATGGAGTTAAATCCCAGGGTCTGTGTCTTCCTACGAGCAAGACTTCGTTTCAGGTAAACACAGTCACTTCTCAGCTCAAAGGAAGCTACATCGTTCTCGAAGCTCACATGTTTGTCGATCATAATTGAAAAGCATTGCATGTTCGAGGACCTGTGGTTTTTATCATGTTCAGAAGCAGATTTGAACTAGACATGTTCCGTTTGTTTAGGAAACACTGTTCTTTTGTTCTGAGCACACTCACTTTTCCTTCAGTATCAGAGACTCTAGAAAGCAAGGGCTTGGTTCTTGCTCTATAGCAGAGTGTTTTCATGGATGAGAACTGTGCTATGTGTTTTCCGTCAGAAATGGAGTTAAACACCAGGCTCTGTGTCTTCCTACAGGCAATGATTCGTTTCATGTAAACGCGGTCACTTTTCAGCTCAAAGGAAGCTACATTGTTTCATGCAGCTCACACGTTTGTCGCTCTTAACTGAAAACTATTGGAGGTTAGAGGACCTGTGGTTTGTATAAGTTTCAGAAGCAGAATTTAATGACATATGGTCCGAATGAGTGGGAAACACAGTTCTTTAGGTCTGAGCACACTCATGTTTCCTTCTGTTTTAGAGACTCTAGAAAGCAAGACCGGGCTTCTTACTCTAAAGCAGAAAGTGTTTCACAGATGAGAACTGTGCTGGGTGTTTCCCTTCAGAAATGGAGTTCAATCCCATGCTCTGTGTCTTCCTACAAGCAAAATTTCTTTTCAGGTAAGGGTAGTCACTGTTCAGGTCAATGGACCTGCATTGTTCACGAAGCTCACACATTTCTCTTCTTAACGGACAAGCATTGGCTGTTAGAGGACCTATGGTTTGTATCAGTTTCAGACAGAGTTGAACTAGATATGGTCCGTTTGTGTGGGAAACACCATTCTTTTGCTCTGAGCACACTCACGTTTTCCTCTCTATTAGAGACTTTAGAAAGTAAGAACGTGTTACTTGCTCTAAAGCAGAATGTGTTTCATTGATAAGAACTGTGCTGGGAGTTTCCCTTCAGATATGGAGTTCAATCCCAAGCTCTGTGTCTTCCTACATGCAAGATTTCGTTTCAGGTAAACACAGTCACATTTCAGCTCAAAGGAAGCTACATTGTTCAAAAAGCTCACATGTTTCTTGTTCTTAAGTGAAAAGCATGGGATGTTAGAGGACTTGTGGTTTGTATCAGTTTCAGAAGCAGAGTTGAAGTATACATGTTCCCTATGTGTAAGAAACACCGTTCCTTTGGTCGGAGCACACTCATGTTTCCTGCTGTATTAGAGACACTAGAAAGGAAGAGCGTTCTTCTTCCTCTAAAGCAGAGTGTGTTTCATGGATGAGAACTGTGCTTTGTGTTTCCCTTCAGAAATGGAGATCAATCCCAGGGTCGGTGTTTTCCTACACGCAAGATTTCGTTTCAGGTAAACAAAGACACTTTTCAGCTCAAAGGGAGCTACATCGTTCACGCAGCTCACACGTTTGTCGCTCTTAATTGAAAAGCACTGGATGCTCAAGGACCTGTGGTTTTTATCAGTTTCAGAAGCAGAGTTGAACTAGACGTGTTCCTTATGTTTAGGAAACACTGTTCTTTGTTCTGAGCACACTCACGTTTCCCTCTGTATTAGAGACTCTAGAAAGCAAGAGCTTCCTTCTTGCTCTAAAGCAGAGTGTGTTTCAGGGATGAGAACTGTGCTTTGTGTTTCCCTTCTGAAAATGAGTTAAATCCCAGGATCTGTGTCTTCCTACAAGCAAGACTTCGTTTCAGGTAAACACAGTCACTTTTCAGCTCAAAGGAAGCTACATCATTCACAAAGCTCACATGTTTGTCGATCATAATTGAAAAGCATTGGATGTTCAAGGACCTTTGGTTTTTTATCAGTTTCAGAAGCAGAGTTGAACTAGATATGTTCCATATGTTTAGGAAACACCGTTCTTTTATTCTGAGCACACTCACTTTTCTTGCAGTATTAGAGACTCTAGAAAGCAAGAGCTTGGTTCTTGCTCTATAGCAGAGTGTTTTCATGGATGAGAACTTTGCTGTGTGTTTTCCGTCAGAAATGGAGTTAAATCCAAGGCTCTGTGTCTTCCTACAGGCAATAATACTTTTCATGTAAACGCAGTCACTTTTCAGCTCAAAGGAGCTACATCGTTCACGCAGCTCACATGTTTGTCGATCATAATTTAAAAGCATTGGATGTTCAAGGACCTTTGGTTTTTATCGGTTTCAGAAGCAGAGTTGAACTAGACATGTTCCGTATGTTTAGGAAACACCGTTCTTTTGTTCTGAGCACACTCACTTTTCTTGCAGTATTAGAGACTCTAGAAAGCAAGAGCTTGGTTCTTGCTCTATAGCAGAGTGTTTTCATGGATGAGAACTTTGCTGTGTGTTTTCCGTCAGAAATGGAGTTAAATCCCAGGCTCTGTGTCTTCCTACAGGCAATAATTCTTTTCATGTAAACGCAGTCACTTTTCAGCTCAAAGGAGCTACATCATTCACGCAGCTCACACGTTTGTCGCTCTTAATTGAAAAGCATTGGATGTTAGAGGACCTGTGGTTTTTATCAGTTTCAGAAGAAGAGTTGAACTAGATATGGTCCAAATGTGTGGGAAACACAGTTCTTTTGGTCTGAGCACACTCATGTTTCCTTCTGTTTTAGAGACTCTAGAAAGCAAGACCATGCTTCTTACTCTAAAGCAGAAAGTGTTTCAAGGATGAGAACTGTGCTGTGTGTTTCCCTTCAGAAATGGAGTAAATCCCATGCTCTTTTTCTTCCTACTAGTAAGATTTCGTTTCAGGTAAGGGTAGTCACTTTTCAGCTCAAAGGACATGCATCTTTCATGAAGCTCACACATTTCTCTTCTTAACGGACAAGCATGGGATGTTAGAGGACCTATGGTTTGTATCAGTTTTAGAAGCAGAGTTGAACTAGATATGGTCCGTATGTGTGTGAAACACCATTCTTTTGCTCTGAGCACACTCAAGTTTCCCTTTGTATTAGAGACTCTAGAAAGCAAGAGCTTGCTTCTTGCTCTAAAGCAGAGTGTGTTTCATGGATGAGAACTGTGCTTTGTGTTTCCCTTCAGAAATGGAGTTAAATCCCAGGGTCTGTGTCTTCCTACGAGCAAGACTTCGTTTCAGGTAAACACAGTCACTTCTCAGCTCAAAGGAAGCTACATCGTTCTCGAAGCTCACATGTTTGTCGATCATAATTGAAAAACATTGGATGTTCAAGGACCTTTGGTTTTTATCGGTTTCAGAATCAGAGTTGAACTAGACATGTTCCGTATGTTTAGGAAACACCGTTCTTTTGTTCTGAGCACACGCACTTTTCTTGCAGTATCAGAGACTCTAGAAAGCTGGAGCTTGGTTCTTGCTCTATAGCAGAGTGTTTTTTGGATGAGAACTGTGCTGTCTGTGTTCCATCAGAAATGGAGTTAAATCCCAGGCTCTGTGTCTTCCTACAGGCAATAATTCGTTTCATGTAAACGCTTTCACTTTTCAGCTCAAAGGAGCTACATCGTTCAGGCAGCTCACACGTTTGTCGCTCTTAATTGAAAAGCATTGGATGTTAGAGGACCTGTGGTTTTTATCAGTTTCAGAGGAAGAGTTGCACTAGATATGGTCCAAATGTGTGGGAAACACAGTTCTTTTGGTCTGAGCACAATCATGTTTCCTTCTGTTTTAGAGAGTCTAGAAAGCAAGACCGTGCTTCTTACTCTAAAGCACAAAGTGTTTCATGGATGAGAACTGTGCTTTGTGTTTCCCTCAGAAATGGAGTTTAATCCCATGCTCTGTGTCTTCCTACAAGCAAAATTTCTTTAAGGTAAGGGTAGTCACTTTTCAGCTCAAAGGACCTGCATCGATCTTGAACCTCACACATTTCTCTTCGTAACTGACAAGCATTGGATGTTAGAGGACCTATGGTTTGTCTCAGTTTCAGACAGAGTTGAACTAGATATGGTCCGTATGTGTGTGAAACACCATTCGTTTTCTCTGAGCACACTCAAGTTTCCCTTTGTAATAGAGACTCTAGAATGCAAGAGCATGCTTCTTGCTATAGAGCAGAGTGTGTTTCATGGATGAGAACTGTGCTGGGAGTTTCCCTTCATAAATGGAGTTCAATCCCAGGCTCTGTGTCTTCCTACAAGCAAGACTTCGTTTCAGGTAAACACAGACACTTTTCAGAACAAAGGATGCTACATTGTTCGCAAAGCTCACACGTTTCTCGCTCTTAACTGAAAAGCATTGGATGTTAGAGAACCTGTGGTTTGTATCACTTTCAGAAGCAGAGTAGAACTAGATATATTCCATATGTGTAGGACACACTGTTCTTTTGTTCTGAGCACATCACGTTTCCTGCTGTATTAGACACACTAGAAAGCAAGAGCTTGCTTCTTGCTCTAAAGCAGAGTGTGTTTCAAGGATGAGAACTGTGCTGTGCATTTCCTTCAGAAATTGAGTTAAATCCCAAGCTCTGTGTATTCCTACAAGCAAGATATCGTTTCAGGTATACACAGTCACATTTCAGCTCAAAGGAAGCTACATCGTTCACGCTGCTCACACGTTTGTCGCTCTTAATTGAAAAGCATTGGATGTTAGAGGACCTGTGGTTTCTATCAGTTTCAGAAGCAGAGTTGAACTAGATATGTTCCGTATGTTTAAAGAAACACCGTTGTTTTTTTCTGAGCACACTCACATTTCTTGCAGTATTAGTGACACTTGAAAGCAAGAGCTTGGTTCTTGCTCTATAGCATAGTGTTTTCGTGGATGAGAACTGTGCTGTGTGATTTCTGACAGAAATGGAGTTAAATCCCAGGCTCTGTGTCTTCCTACAGGCAATAATTCGTTTCATGTAAACGCAGTCACTTTTCAGCTCAAAGGAGCTACATCGTTCACGCTTCTCACACGTTTGTCGCTCTTAATTGAAAAGCATTGGATTTTAGAGGACCTGTGGTTTTTATCAGTTTCAGAAGAAGAGTTGAACTAGATATGTTCCAAATGTATGGAAAACACAGTTCTTTTGGTCTGAGCACACTCATTTTTCCTTCTGTTTTAGAGACTCTAGAAGGCAAAAGCATGCTTCTTACTCTAAAGCAGAAAGTGTTTCATGGATGAGAACTGTGCTGTGTGTTTCCCTTCAGAAATGGAGTTAAATCCCATGCTCTGTGTCTTCCTACAAGCAAAATTTCTTTTCAGGTGTGTGGAGTCACTTTTCAGCTGAAAGCACCTGCATCGTTCATGAAACTTACACATTTCTCTTCTAAACGGACAAGCATTGGATGTTAGAGGACCTATGGTTTGTATAAGTTTCAGACAGAGTTGAACTAGATATGGTCCGTATGTGTGGGAAACACCGTTCTTTTGCTCTGAGCACACTCACGTTTCCCTTTGTAATAGAGACTCTAGAAAGCAAGAGCGGGCTTCTTGCTCTAAAGCAGAGTGTGTTTCATGGATGAGAACTGTGCTGGGATTTTCACTTCAGAAATGGAGTTCAATCCCAGGCTCTGTTTCTTCCTACAAGCAAGACTTCATTTCAGGTAAACACAGTCACTTATCAGCTCCAAGGAAGATACATCGTTCACAAAGCTCACACGTTTCTCGCTCTTAACTGAAAAGCATTGGATGTTAGAGGACCTGGGGTTTGTATCACTTTCAGATGCAGAGTTGAACTAGACATGTTCTGTATATTTAGGAAACACTGTTCTTTTGTTCTGAGGACACTCACTTTTCCTGCAGTATTAGAGACTCTAGAAAGCAAGAGCTTGTTTCTTGCTCTAAAGCAGAGTGTTTTTCATGGATGAGAACTGTGCTGTGTGTTTCCCTTCAGAAATTGAGTTAAATCCCAGGCTCTGTGTCTTCCTACAAGCAAAATTTCTTTTCAGGTAAGGGTAGTCACTTTTCACCTCAAAGGACCTGCATCGTTCATGAACCTCACACATTTCTCTTCTTAACGGACAAGCACTGGATATTAGAGGACCTATGGTTTGTCTCAGTTTCAGACAGAGGTGAACTACATATGGTCTGTATGTGTGTGAAACACCGTTCTTTTGCTCTGAGCACACTCAAGTTTCCCTTTGTATTAGAGACTCTAGAATGCAAGAGTGTGCTTCTTTCTATAGAGCAGAGTGTGTTTCATGGATGAGAACTGTTGTGTGTGTTTCACTTCAGAAATGGAGTTCAATCCCACGGTCTGTGTCTTCCTACAAGCAAAATTTCTTCTCAGGTAAGGGTAGTCACTCTTCAGCTCAAAGGACCTGCAAGGTTCACGAAGCTCACACATTTCTCTTCTAAACGGAAAATCATTGAATGTTACTGGACCTATGGTTTGTATCAGTTTCAGATAGAGTTGAACTAGATATGTTCCGTATGTGTAGGAAACACTGTTCTTTTTTCTGAGCACACTCAGTTTTCCTGCTCTATTAGAGACTCTAGATAGCAAGAGCATGTTTCTTGCTCTAAAGCAGAGTGTGTTTCACGGATAGGAACTGTGCTTTGTGTTTCCCTCAGAAATGGAGTTCAATCCCAGGCTCTGTGTCTCCATACAAGCAATACTTCGTTTCAGGTAAAGGCAGTAAATTTTCAGCTCAAAGGAAACTACAACATTCACGCAGCTCACACGTTTGTCGCTCTAAATTGAAAAGCATTGGATTTTAGAGGACCTGTGGTATTTATCAGTTTCAGAAGCAGAGTTGAACAAGATATGGTCCATATGTGTAGAAAACACCATTCTTTTGTTCTGAGCACACTCAGGTTTCCTGCTTTATTAGAGAAATTAGAAAGCAAAAGCTTGGTTCTTGCTCTATAGCAGAGTGTTTTTCATGGATGAGAACTGTGCTGTGTGTTTCCCGTCAGAAATGGAGTTAAATCCCAGGCTCTGTTTCTTCCTATAAGCAATAATTCGTTTCATGTAAACGCAGTCACTTTTCAGCTCAAAGGAGCTACATTGTTCACGCAGCTTACACGTTTGTCACTATTAACTGAAATCCATTGGAGGTTATAGGACCTTTGGTTTGTATCAGTTTCAGAAGCAAAGATGAACTAGCTATGGGCAAAATGAGTGGGAAACACAGTTCTTTTGGTCTGAGCGCACTCATGTTTCCTTCTGTTTTAGAGACTCTAGAAAGCAAGATCATTCATCTTATTATAAAGCAGAGTGTGTTTCATGGATGAGAACTGTGCTGTGTGTTTCCCTTCAGAAATGGAGTTAAATCCCAGGCTCTCTGTCTTCCTACAAGCAAGAAATCGTTTCAGGTAATTCTAATCAAATTTCAGCTCAAAGGACCTACATTGATCACGAAGCTCACACATTTCTCTTCTTAACGGACAAGCATTGGATGTTACAGGACCTGTGGTTTGTATCACTTTCAGAATCAGAGTTGAAATAGATACGGTCCATTTGTGTAGAAAACACCGTTCTTCTGTACTGAGCATACTCAGGTTTCCTGCTGTATTAGAGAAATTAGAAAGCAAAAGGTTTGTTCTTGCTCTATAGCAGAGTGTTTTTCATGGATGAGAACTGTGCTGTGCGTTTCCTTTAGAAATGGAGTTAAATGCCAAGCTCTGTGTCTTCCTACAAGCAAGAAATCGTTTCAGGTAAACACAGTCACTTTACAGCTCAAATGAAGCTTCATCGTTCACGAAGCTCACATATTTCTCTTCTTAACGGACAAGCATTGGATGTTAGAGGACCTATGGTTTGTATCAGTTTCAGACAGAGTTGAAATGGATATGGTCCGTATGTGTGGGAAACACCGTTCTTTTGCTCTGAGCACACTCACGTTTCCCTCTGTATTAGAGAATCTAGAAAGCAAGAGCGTGCTTCTTGCTCTAAAGCAGAGATTGGTTCATGGATGACAACTAAGCTTTGGGTCTCCCTTCAGAAATGGAGTTAAATCCCAGGTTCTCTGTCTTCCTACATGCAAGACTTCGTTTCAGGTAAACACAGTCACTTTTCAGCTCAAAGGAAGCTACATCGTTCACAAAGTTCACATGTTTCTCGCTCTTAAGTGACAAGCATGGGATGTTAGAGGACCAGTGATTGTATCAGTTTTAGAAGCAGAGTTGAACTATATATGTTCCCTATGTGTAAGAAACACCGTTCCTTTGTTCGGAGCACACTCATGTTTCTTGCTGTATTAGAGACACTAGAAAGCAAAAGCGTGCTTCTTGCTCTAAAGCAGAGTGTGTTTCATTGAGGAGAACAGTGCTGTGTGTTTCCTTCAGAAATGGAGTTAAATCCCAGGCTCTGTGTCTTTCTACAAGCAAAATTTCTTTTCAGGTAAGGATAGTCACTTTTCAGCTCAAAGGACCTGCATCGTTCAAAAAGCTCACACATTTCTCTTCTTAACAGACAAGCATTGGATGTTAGAGTACTTATGGTTTGTATCAGTTTCAGACAGAGTTGAACTAGATATGGTCTGTATGTGTGGGAAACACCGTTCTTTCGTTGTGAGCACACTCAGGTTTCCCTCTGTATTAGAGATTCTAGAAAGCAAGAGCATGCCTCTTGCTCTAAAGCAGAGTGTGTTTCATGGATGAGAACTGTGCTGGGAGTTTCCCTTCAGAAATGGAGTTCAATCCCAGTGTCTGTGTCTTCCTACAAGCAAGATTTCTTTTCAGATAAACACAGTCACTTTTCAGCTCAAAGGAATCTACGTCGTTCACAAAGCTCTCACGTTTCTCGCTCTTAAATGGAAACATTGGATGTTAGAGGACCTGTGGTTTGTATCACTTTCAGAAGCAGAGTTGAACTAGATATGAACCATATGTGTAGGACACACATTTCTTTTGTTCTGAGCACATCACTTTTCTTGCTGTATTAGAGACTCTAGAAAGCAAGAGCATGCTTCTTGCTCTAAAGCAGAGTGTGTTTCATGGATGAGAAATGTGGTGTGCATTTCCTTTAGAAATGGAGTTAAATCCCAAGCTCTGTGTCTTCCTACAGGAAAGAAATCGTTTCAGGTAAACACAGTCACTTAACAGCTCAAATGAAGCTACATCGTTCACGAAGCTCAGACGTTTGTTGCTCTTAATTGAAAAGCATTGGATGTTAGAGGACCTGTGGTTTTTATCAGTTTCAGAAGCAGAGCAGAACTAGACATGTTCCTTATGTTTAGGACACACTGTTCTTTTGTTCTGAGCACACTCACTCTTCCTGCAGTATTAGAGACAATAGAAAGCAAGAGCTTGGTTCTTGCTCTATAGCAGAGTGTTTTTCATGCATGAGAACTGTGCTGTGTGTTTCCCGTCAGAAATGGAGTTAAATCCCAGGCTCTGTGTCTTCCTACAGGCAATAATTCGTTTCATGTAAACGCAGTCACTTTTCAGCTCAAAGGAGCTACATCGTTTCACGCATCTCACACATTTGACGCTCTTAAATGAAAACCATTGGAGGTTAGAGGACCTGTGGTTTGTATAAGTTTCAGAAGCAGAGTTGAACTAGATATGGTCCGAATATGTGGGAAACACAGTTCTTTTGGTCTGAGCACACTCATGTTTCCTTCTGTTTTAGAGACTCTAGAAAGCAAGACCGTGCTTCTTACTCTAAAGCAGAAAGTGTTTCATGGATGAGAACTGTGCTGTGTGTTTCCCTTCAAAAATGGAATTAAATCGCATGCTCTGTGTCTTCCTAAAAGCAAAATTTCTTTTCAGGTTAGGGTAGTCACTTTTCAGCTCAAAGGACCTGCATCGTTCACGAAGCTCTCTCATTTCTCTTCTTAACGGACAAGCATTGGATGTTAGAGGACCTATGGTTTGTATCAGTTTAAGACAGAGTTGAACTAGATATGGTCCGTATGTGTGGGAAACTCCGTTTTTTTGCTCTGAGCACACTCACGTTTCCCTCTGTATTAGAGAATCTAGAAAGCAAGAGCGTGCTTCTTGCCCTAAATCAGAGTGTGGTACATGGATGAGAACTGTGCAGGGAGTTTCCCTTGAGAAATGGAGTTCAATCCCCAGTTCTGTGTATTCCTACAAGCAAGACTTCATTTCAGGTAAAGGCAGGAACTTTTCTGCTCAATGGAATCTACATCATTCACAGAGCTCACATGTTTCTCGCTCTTAACTGAAAAGCATTGGATGTTAGAGGAACTATGGTTTGTATCAGTTTCAGAAGCAGAGTTGAACTAGATATGGTCCGAATGGGTGGGTAACACAGTTCTTTTGGTCTGAGCACACTCATGTTTCCTTCTGTTTTAGAGACTCTAGTAAGCAAGACCGTGCTTCTTACTCTAAAGCAGAAAGTGTTTCATGGATGAGAACTGTGCTGTGTGTTTCCCTTCAGAAATGGAGTTAAATCCCACGCTCTGTGTCTTCCTAGAAGCATAATTTCTTTTTAGGTAAGGGTAGTCACTTTTCAGCTTAAAGGACCTGCATCTATCACGAAGCTCACATATTTCTCTTCTTAACGGAAAAGCATTGGAAGATAGAGGACCTATGGTTTGTATCATTTTCAGACAGAGTTGAACTAGATATGGTCCGTATGTGTGGGAAACACCGTTCTTTTGCTCTGAGCACACTCACGTTTCCCTCTGTATTAGAGACTCTAGACAGCAAGAGCATGCTTTTTGCTCTAAAGCAGAGTGTTTTTCATGGATGAGAACTGTGCTGGGAGTTTCACTTGAGAAATGGAGTTCAATCCCAGGCTCTGTGTTTTCCTACAAGCAAGACATCATTTCAGGTAAACACAGTCACTTTTCAGCTCAAAGGATGCTACATCGTTCACAAAGCTCACGTTTGTTTTGCTCTTAAGTAACAAGCATGGGATGTTAGAGGATCGGTGGTTTGTATCAGTTTTAGAAGCAGAGTTGAAGTATATATGTTGCCTATGTGTAAGAAACACCGTTCCTTGTTCAGAGCACACTCACGTTTCCTGCTGTATTAGAGACACTAGAAAGCATGAGAATGCTTCATGCTCTAAAGCAGAGTGTGTTTCATGGATGAGAACTGTGCTTTGTGTTTCCCTTCAGAAATGGAGTTAAATCCTAGGCTCTGTGTCTTACTACAGGCAATAATTCGTTTCATGTAAACGCAGTCACGTTTCAGGTCAAAGGAGCTACATCATTCACGAAGCTCACACATTTCTCTTCTTAACGGACAAGCATTGGATGTTAGAGGACCTATAGTTTGTATAAGTTTCTGTCAGAGTTGAAATAGATATGGTCTGTATGTGTGGGAAGCACCGTTCTTTTGCTCTGAGCACACTCACGTTTCCCTCTGTATTAGAGACTCTAGAAAACAAGAGCGTGCTTCTTGCTCTAAAGGAGACTGTGTTACATGGATGAGAACTGTGTTGGGAGTTTCCCTTCAGAAAAGGAGTTCAATCCCAGGCTCTGTGTCTTCCTACAAGCAAGACTTCATTTCAGGTAAACACATTTCAGCTCTAAGGAAGCTACATCGTTCACAAAGCTCACACGTTTCTCGCTCTAAATTGAAAAGCTTGGATGTTTGAGGACCTGTGGTTGTATCACTTTCAAAAGCAGAATTGAACTAGATATGGTCCATATGTGTAGGAAACACAGTTCTTTTGTTCTGAGCACATCACGTTTCCTGCTGTATTAGAGACTCTAGAAAGCAAGAGAGTGCTTCTTGCTCTAAAGCAGAGTGTGTTTCATGGATTACAACTGTGCTGTGCATTTCCTTCAGAAATGGAGTTCAATCAAGCTCTGTGTCTTCCTAAAAGCAAGAAATCATTTCAGGTAAACACAGTCACTTTACAGCTCAAATGAAGCTATATCATTCACAAAGTTCACACATTTGTCGCTCCTAATTGAAAAGCATTGGATGTTAGAGGACCTGTGGTTGTTATCAGTTTCAGAAGCAGAGTTGTACTAGATATGGTCTGTATGTGTAGGAAACACCGTTCTTTTTCTGAGCACACTCACTTTTCCTGCTGTATTAGAGACTCTAGAAAGCAAGAGCATGTTTCTTGCTCTAAAGCAGAGTGTGTTTCATGGATGAGAACTGTGCTTTGTGTTTCCCTCAGAAATGGAGTTCAATCCCAGGCTCTGTGTCTTCCTACAAGCAAGAAATTGTTTCAGGTAAACACAGTCACTTTACGGCTCAAATGAAGCTACATCGTTCACAAAGCTCACACGTTTGTTGATCTTAATTGAAAAGCATTGGATGTTACAGGACCTGTGGTTTTTATCAGTTTCAGAAGCAGAGTTGAACTAGACATGTTCTGTATGTTTAGGAAACACTGTTCTTTTGTTCTGAGCACACTCATTTTTCCTGCAGTATTAGAGACTCTAGAAAACAAGAGCTTGGTTCTTGTTCTTAAGCAGAGTGTTTTTCATGGATGAGAACTGTGCTGTGTGTTTCCCTTCCAAAATGGAGTTAAATTCCATGCTCTGTGTCTTCCTACAAGCAAGACTTCGTTTCAGATAAGGGTAGTCACTTTTCAGCTCAAAGGACCTACATCGTTCACGAAGCTCACACGTTTCTCTTCTTAACTGAGAAGCATTGGATGTTAGAGGACCTGTGGTTTGTACCAGTTTCAGAAGCAGAGTTGAACTAGTTATGGTTGGCATATATAGGATACACCGTTCTTTTTTCATAGCACACTAATGTTTCCTGCTGTATTAGAGACTCTAGAAAGCAAGAACTTTGTTCTTGCTCTAAAGAACCTTGGGTTTCATGGATGAGAACTGTGCTTTGTGTTTCCCTCAGAAACGGAGTTCAATCCCAGGCTCTGTGTCTTCATACAAGGAAGAATTCATTTCAGGTAAAGGCAGGAACTTTTCAGCTCAATGGAATCTACATCATTCACAGAGCTCACACGTTTCTCGCTCTTAACTGAAAAGCATTGGATGTTAGAGGTCCTATGCTTTGTATCAGTTTCAGAAGCAGAGTTGTCCTTGATATGGTCCGAATGTGTAGGAAACACAGTTCTTTAGGTCTGAGCACACTCACGTTTCCTTGTGTTTTAGAGAATCTAGAAAGAAAGAGCGTGCTTCGTGCTCTAAAGCAGAGTGTGTTTCATGGATGAGAACAGTGTTGTGTGGTTCCCTTCAGATATGATGTTAAATCCTGCGCTCTGTTTTCCTACAAGGAAGACTTCGTTTCAGGTAAGGGTAGTCACTGTTCAGCTCAAAGGACCTACATCGTTGATGAAGCTCACACGTTTCTCTCCTTAACTGAGAAGCATTGGATGTTAGAGGACCTGTGGTTTTTATCAGTTTCAGAAGCAGAGCAGAACTAGACATGTTCCGTATGTTTAGGAAACACTGTTCTTTTGTTCTGAGCACACTCACTTTTCCTGCAGTATTAGAGACTCTAGAAAGCAAGAACTTGGTTCTTGCTCTATAGCAGAGTGTTTTTCATGCATGAGAACTGTGCTGTGTGTTTCCCGTCAGAAATGGAGTTAAATCCCAGGCTCTGTGTCTTCCTACAGGCAATAATTCCTTTCATGTAAACGCATTCACTTTTCAGCTCAAAGGAACTACATCGTTTCACGCATCTCCCACGTTTGTCGCTCTTAAATTAAAACCATTGGAGGTTAGAGGACCTGTGGTTTCTATAAGTTTCAGAAGCAGAGTTGAACTAGATATGGTCCGAATGTGTGGGAAACACAGTTCTTTTGGTCTGAGCACACTCATGTCTCCTTCTGTTTTAGAGACTCTAGAAAGCAAGACCGTGCTTCTTACTCTAAAGCAGAAAGTGTTTCATGGATGACAACTAAGCTTTGGGTCTCCCTTCAGAAATGGAGTTAAATCCCAGGTTCTGTGTCTTCCTACATGCAAGACTTCGTTTCAGGTAAACACAGTCACTTTTCAGCTCAAAGGACCTACATCGTTCACGAAGCTCACTCATTTCTCTTCTTAACGGACAAGCATTGGATGTTAGAGGACCTATGGTTTGTATCAGTTTAAGACAGAGTTGAACTAGATATGGTCCGTATGTGTGGGAAACACCGTTTTTTTGCTCTGAGCACACTCACGTTTCCCTCTGTATTAGAGAATCTAGAAAGCAAGAGCTTGCTTCTTGCTCTAAAGCAGAGATTGGTTCATGGATGACAACTAAGCTTTGGGTCTCCCTTCAGAAATGGAGTTAAATCCCAGGTTCTGTGTCTTCCTACATGCAAGACTTTGTTTCAGGTAAACACAGTCATTTTCAGCTCAAAGGAATCTACATCGTTCACAAAGCTCACATGTTTCTCGCTCTTAAGTGACAAGCATGGGATGTTAGAGGACCAGTGATTGTATCAGTTTTAGAAGCAGAGTTGAACTATATATGTTCCCTATGTGTAAGAAACACCGTTCCTTTGTTCGGAGCACACTCATGTTTCCTGCTGTATTAGAGACACTAGAAAGCAAAAGCATGCTTCTTGCTCTAAAGCAGAGTGTGTTTCATTGAGGAGAACTGTGCAGTGCGTTTCCTTCAGAAATGCAATTAAATCCCAGGCTCTGTGTCTTTCTACAAGCAAAATTTCTTTTCAGGTAAGGGTAGTCACTTTTCAGCTCAAAGGACCTGCATCGTTCACAAAGCTCACACATTTCTCTTCTTAACGGACAAGCATTGGATGTTAGAGGACCTATGGTTTCTATCAGTTTCAGACATAGATGAACTAGATATGGTCTGTATGTGTGGGAAACACCGTTCTTTCGCTGTGAGCACACTCAGGTTTCCTCTGTATTAGAGACTCTAGAAAGCAAGAGCATGCCTCTTGCTCTAAAGCAGAGTGTGTTTCATGGATGAGAACTGTGCTGGGAGTTTCCCTTCAGAAATGGAGTTCAATCCCAGTGTCTGTGTCTTCCTACAAGCAAGATTTCTTTTCAGATAAACACAGTCACTTTTCAGCTCAAAGGAATCTACGTCGTTCACAAAGCTCTCACGTTTCTCGCTCTTAAATGGAAACATTGGATGTTAGAGGACCTGTGGTTTGTATCACTTTCAGAAGCAGAGTTGAACTATATATGAACCATATGTGTAGGACACACATTTCTTTTGTTCTGAGCACATCACTTTTCCTGCTGTATTAGAGACTCTAGAAAGCAAGAGCATGCTTCTTGCTCTAAAGCAGAGTGTGTTTCATGGATGAGAAATATGGTGTGCATTTCCTTTAGAAATGGAGTTAAATCCCAAGCTCTGTGTCTTCCTACAGGAAAGAAATCGTTTCAGGTAAACACAATCACTTATCAGCTCAAAGGAAGCTACATCGTTCACAAATCTCACACGTTTGTCGCTCTTAATTGAAAAGCATTGGATGTTAGAGGACCTGTGGTTTTTATCACTTTCAGAAACAGAGTTGAACTAGATATGTTCCGTATGTTTAGGACACACCGTTCTTTTGTTCTTAGCACACTCACTTTTCATGCTGTATTAGAGAAAGTAGAAAGCAAAAGCTTGGTTCTTCTCTATAACAGAATGTTTTTCATGGATGAGAACTGTGCTGTGCGTTTCCTTTAGAAATGAAATTAAAGGCCAAGCTCTGTGTCTTCCTACAAGCAAGAAATCGTTTCAGGTAAACACAGTCACTTTACAGCTCAAATGAAGCTACATTGTTCACGAAGCTCACATATTTCTCTTCTTAACGGACAAGCATTGGATGTTAGAGGACCTATGGTTTGTATCAGTTTCAGACAGAGTTGAAATAGATGTGGTCCGTATGTGTGGGAAACACCGTTCTTTTGCTCTGGGCACACTCACGTTTCCCTCTGTATTAGAGACTCTAGAAAGCAAGAGCTGGCTTCTTGCTCTAAAGCAGATCGTGTTTCATGGATGAGAACTGTGCTGGGATTTTCCCTTCAGAAATGGAGTTCAATCCCAGGCTCTGTGTCTTCCTACAAGCAAGACTTCGTTTCAGGAAAACACAGTCACTTTTCAGCTCAAAGGAAGCTACATCGTTCACAAAGTTCACATGTTTCTCGCTCTAAAGTGACAAGCATGGGATGTTAGAGGACCAGTGATTGTATCAGTTTTAGAAACAGAGTTGAACTATATATGTTCCCTATGTCTAAGAAACACCGTTCCTTTGTTCGGAGCACACTCACGTTTCCTGCTGTATTAGAGACACTAGAGAGCAAGACCGTGCTTCTAACTCTAAAGCAGAAAGTGTTTCATGGATCAGAACTGTGCTGTGTGTTTCTCTTCAGTAATGGAATTAAATCGCACGCTCTGTGTCTTCCTACAATCAAAATTTCTTTTCAGGTAAGGGTAGTCACTTTTCAGCTCATAGGAAGCTACATCATTCACGCAGCTCACACGTTTGTCGCTCTTAATTGAAAACCATTGGATGTTAGAGGACCTGTGGTTTTTATCAATTTCAGAAGCAGAGTTGAACTAGATATATTCCATATGTTTAGGAAACACGATTCATTTGTTCTGAGCACACTCACTCATCATGCAGTATTAGAGACACTAGAAAGCAAGAGCGTGCTTCTTGCTCTAAAGCAGAGTGTGTTTCAGGGGTGAGAACTGTGCTTTGTGTTTCCCTTCAGAAATGGAGATCAATCCCAGGGTCTGTGTTTTCCTACACGCAAGATTTCGTTTCAGGTAAACACAGACAATTTTCAGCTCAAAGGGAGCTACATCGTTCACGCAGCTCACACGTTTGTCGCTCTTAATTGAAAAGCACTGGATGTTCAAGGACCTGTGGTTTTTATCAGTTTCAGAAGCAGAGTTGAACTAGACATGTTCCGTATGTTTCAGAAACACTGTTCTTTGTTCTGAGCACACTCACGTTTCCCTCTGTATTAGAGACTCTAGAAAGCAAGAGCTTGCTTCTTGATCTAAAGCAGAGTGTGTTTCAGGGATGAGAAATGTGCTTTGTGTTTCCCTTCAGAAATGGAGTTAAATCGCAGGGTCTGTGTTTTCCTACAAGCAAGACTTCATTTCAGGTAAACACTGTCACTTTTCAGCTCAAAGGAGCTACATCGTTAACGCAGCTCACACGTTTTCCACTCTTAATTGAAAAGCATTGGATGTTAGAGGACCTGTGGTTTTTATCAGTTTGAGAAGAATACTTGAACTAGATATGGTCCAAATGTGTGGGAAACACAGTTCTTTTGGTATGAGCACACTCATGTTTCCTTTTGTTTTAGAGACTCTAGAAAGCAAGACCGTGCTTCTTACTCTAAAGGAGAAAGTGTTTCAAGGATGAGAACTGTGCTGTGTGTTTCCCTTCAGAAATGGAGTAAATCCCATGCTCTTTGTCTTCCTACAAGCAAGATTTCGTTTCAGGTAAGGGTAGTTACTTTTCAGCTCAAAGGACATGCATCGTTCATGAAGCTCACACATTTCTCTTCTTAACGGACAAGCATGGGATGTTAGAACCTATGGTTTGTCTCAGTTTTAGAAGCAGAGTTGAACTAGATATGGTCCGTATGTGTGTGAAACACCATTCTTTTGCTCTGAGCACACTCAAGTTTCCCTTTGTATTAGAGACTCTAGAAAGCAAGAGCTTGCTTCTTGCTCTAAAGCAGAGTGTGTTTCATGGATGAGAACTGTGCTTTGTGTTTCCCTTCAGAAATGGAGTTCAATCCCAGGCTCTGTGTCTTCCTACAAGCAAGACTTCGTTTCAGGTAAACACAGTCACTTTTCAGCTCAAAGGAAGCTACAATGTTCTCAAAGCTCACATGTTTGTCGATCATAATTGAAAAGCATTGGATGTTCAAGGACCTTTGGTGTTTATCAGTTTCAGAAACAGAGTTGAACTAGACATGTTCCATATGTTTAGGAAACACCGTTCTTTTGTTCTGAGCACACTCAATTTTCTTGCTGTATTAGAGACTCTAGAAAGCAGGAGCTTGGTTCTTGCTCTATAGCAGAGTGTTTTCATGGATGAGAACTGTACTGTGTGTGTTCCATCAGAAATGGAGTTAAATCCCAGGCTCTGTGTCTTCCTACAGGCAATAATTCTTTTCATGTAAACGCAGTCACTTTTCAGCTCAAAGGAGCTACATCATTCAGGCAGCTCACACATTTGTCGCTCTTAATTGAAAAGCATTGGATGTTAGAGGACCTGTGGTTTTTATCAGTTTCAGAAGAAGAGTTGAAATAGATATGGTCCAAATGTGTGGGAAACACAGTTCTTTTGGTCTGAGCACACTCATGTTTCCTTCTGTTTTAGAGAGTCTAGAAAGCAAGACCGTGCTTCTTACTCTAAAGCAGAAAGTTTTTCATGGATGAGAACTGTGATGTGTGTTTCCCTTCAGAAATGGAGTTAAATCCCATGCTCTGTGTCTTCCTACAAGCAAGACTTCATTTCAGGTAAACACAGACACTTTTCAGCTCAAAGGAGGCTACATTGTTCACAAAGCTCACAGTTTTCTCGCTCTTAACTGAAAAGCATTGGATGTTAGAGGACCTGTGGTTTGTATAACTTTCAGAAGCAGAGTTGAACTAGATATATTCCATATGTGTAGGACACACAGTTCATATATTCTGAGCACACCACGTTTCATGCTGTATTAGAGACACTAGAAAGCAAGAGCTTGCTTCTTGCTCTAAAGCAGAGTGTGTTTCATGGATGAGAAATGTGCTGTGCATTTCCTTCAGAAATTGAGTTAAATCCCAAGCTCTGTGTCTTCCTACAAGCAAGATATCGTTTCAGGTATACACAGTCACATTTCAGCTCAAAGGATTCTACATTGTTCACGCTGCTCACACGTTTGTCGCTCTTAATTGAAAAGCATTGGATGTTAGAGGACATGTGGTTTTTATCAGTTTCAGAAGAAGAGTTGAAATAGATATGGTCCAAATGTGTGGGAAACACAGTTCTTTTGGTCTGAGCACACTCATGTTTCCTTCTGTTTTAGAGAGTCTAGAAAGCAAGACCGTGCTTCTTACTCTAAAGCAGAAAGTGTTTCAAGGATGAGAACTGTGCTGTGTGTTTCCCTTCAGAAATGGAGTTAAATCCCATGCTATGTGTCTTCCTACAAGCAAGACTTCGTTTCAGGTAAACACAGACACTTTTCAGCTCAAAGGAGGCTACATTGTTCACAAAGCTCACAGTTTTCTCGCTCTTAACTGAAAAGCATTGGATGTTAGAGGACCTGTGGTTTGTATAACTTTCAGAAGCAGAGTTGAACTAGATATATTCCATATGTGTAGGACACACAGTTCATTTGTTCTGAGCACACCACGTTTCATGCTGTATTAGAGACACTAGAAAGCAAGAGCTTGCTTCTTGCTCTAAAGCAGAGTGTGTTTCATGGATGAGAAATGTGCTGTGCATTTCCTTCAGAAATTGAGTTAAATCCCAAGCTCTGTGTCTTCCTACAAGCAAGATATCGTTTCAGGTATACACAGTCACATTTCAGCTCAAAGGATTCTACATCGTTCACGCTTTTCACACGTTTGTCGCTCTTACTTGAAAGGCATTGGATGTTAGAGGACCTGTGGTTTCTATCAGTTTCAGATGCAGAGTTGAACTAGATATGTTCCGTATGTTTAAAGAAAAACGTTCTTTTGTTCTGAGCACACTCACTTTTCTTGCAGTATTAGTGACACTTGAAAGCAAGAGCTTGGTTCTTACTCTATAGCATAGTGTTTTCATGGATGAGAACTGTGCTGTGTGATTTCCGACAGAAATGGAGTTAAATCCCAGGCTCTGTGTCTTCCTACAGGCAATAATTCGTTTCATGTAAACGCAGTCACTTTTCAGCTCAAAGGAGCTACATCGTTCACGCAGCTCACACGTTTGTGGCTCTCAATTGAAAAGCATTGGATTATAGAGGACCTGTGGTTTTTATCAGTTTCAAAAGAAGAGTTGAACTAGATATGGTCCAAATGTGTGGGAAACACCATTCTTTTGCTCTGAGCTCACTCACGTTTCCCTTTGTATTAGAGACTCTAGAAAGCAAGAGCGTGCTTCTTGCTATAAAGCAGAGTGTGTTTCATGGATGAGAACTGTGCTGGGAGTTTCCCTTCAGAAAAGGAGTTCAATCCCAGGCTCTGTGTCTTCCTACAAGCAAGACTTCATTTCAGGTAAACACAGTCACTTTTCACCTCAAACGTAGATACATCGTTCACGAAGCTCACACGTTTGTTGATCTTAATTGAAAAGCATTGGATGTTATAGGACCTGTGGTTTTTATCAGTTTCAGAAGCAGAGTTGAACTAGACATGTTCTGTATATTTAGGAAACACTGTTCTTTTGTTCTGAGGTCACTCACTTTAGCTGCAGTATTAGAGACTCTAGAAAGCAAGAGCTTGGTTCTTGTGCAAAAGCAGAGTGTTTTTCATGGATGAGAACTGTGCTGTGTGTTTCCCTTCTGAAATTGAGTTAAATCCCACGCTCTGTGTCTTCCTACAAGCAAAATTTCTTTTCAGGTAAGGGTAGTCACTTTTCAGCTCAAAGGACCTGCATCGTTCATGAACCTCACACATTTCTCTTCTTAACGGACAAGCTTTGGATGTTAGAGGACCTATGGTTTGTCTCAGTTTCAGACAGAGTTGGACTAGATATGGTCCATATGTGCGGGAAACACCGTTCTTTTGCTCTGAGCACACTCAAGTTTCCCTTTGTATTAGAGACTCTAGAATGCAAGAGCGTGCTTCTTGCTATAGAGCAGAGTGTGTTTCATGGATGAGAACTGTGCTGTGCATTTCCTTCAGAAATTGAGTTAAATCCCAAGCTCTGTGTCTTCCTACAAGCAAGATATCGTTTCAGGTAAACACAGTCAATTTTCAGCTCAAAGGAAGCTACATCGTTCACGCTGCTCACACGTTTGTCGCTCTTTACTGAAAAGCATTGGATGTTAGAGGACCTGTGGTTTTTATCAGTTTCAGAAGAATAGTTGAACTAGATATGGTCCAAATGTGTGAGAAACACAGTTCTTTTGGTCTGAGCACACTCATGTTTCCTTCTGTTTTAGAGAATCTACAAAGCAAGACCATGCTTCTTACTCTAAAGCAGAAAGTTTTTCATGGATGAGAACTGTGCTGTGTGTTTCCCTTCAGAAATGGAGTTAAATCCCATGCTCTGTGTCTTCCTACAAGCAAAATTTCTTTTCAGGGAAGGGTAGTCACTTTTCAGCTCAAATGACCTGCATCATTCATGAAGCTCACACATTTCTCTTCTTAACGGACATGCATTGGATGTTAGAGGACCTATGTTTTGTATCAGTTTCAGACAGAGTTGAACTAGATATTTTCCGTATGTGTGGGAAACACCGTTCTTTTGCTCTGAGCACACTCACGTTTCCCTCTGTATTAGAGACTCTAGAAAGCAAGAGCGTGCTGTTGCTCTAAAGCAGAATGTGTTTCATGGATGAGAAGTGTGCTGTGTGTTTCCCTTCAGAAATGGAGTTACATCCCCGGGTCTGTGTCTTCCTACAAGCAAGACTTCGTTTCAGGTAAACACAGTCACTTTTCAGCTCAAAGGAGCTACATTGTTGACCCAGCTCACACGTTTGCCGCTCAAACTGAAATCCATTGGAGGTTAGAGGACCTGTGATTTATATAAGTTTCAGAAGCAGAGTTTAACTAGATATGGTCCGAATGTGTGGGAAACACTGTTCTTTTTGTCTGAGCACACTCATGTTTCCTTCTGTTTTAGAGACTCTAGAAAGCAAGACTGTGCTTCTTACTCTAAAGCAGAATGTGTTTCATGGATGAGAACTGTGCTGTGTGTTTCCCTTCAGAAATGGAGTTACATCCCCGGGTCTGTGTCTTCCTACAAGCAAGAATTCATTTCATGTAAACACAGTCACTTTTCAGCTCAAAGGAAGCTACGTCGTTCACGCAGCTCACACGTTTGTCACTTTTAATTGAAAACCATTGGAGGTTAGAGGACCTGTGGTTTGCATAAGTTTCAGAAGCAGATTTGAACTAGATATGGTCCGAATGTGTAGGAAACACAGTTCTTTTGGCCCGAGCACACTCATGTTTCC
Source organism: Onychomys leucogaster (assembly GCA_949786385.1). Classification (NCBI taxonomy): domain Eukaryota; kingdom Metazoa; phylum Chordata; class Mammalia; order Rodentia; family Cricetidae; genus Onychomys; species Onychomys leucogaster. Next base: position 1,058,344 of record CATKUP010000061.1, read on the forward strand.
TTCTGTTTTAGAGACTCTAGAAAGCAAGACCCTGCTTCTAACTCTAAAGCAGAAAGTGTTTCATGGATGAGAACTGTGCTGTGTGTTTCCCTTCAGAAATGCAGTTAAATCCCACTCTCTGTGTCTTCCTACAAGCAAAATTTCTTTTCAGGTAAGGGTAGTCACTTTTCAGCTGAAAGGACATGCATCGTTCACGAAGCTCACACATTTCTCTTCTTAACGGACAAGCATTGGATGTTAGAGGACCTATGGTTTGTATCAGTTTCAGACAGAGTTCAACTAGATATTGTCTGTATTTGTGGGAAACTCCGATCTTTTGCTCTGAGCACACTCACGTTTCCCTCTGTATTAGAGAGTCTAGAAAGCAAGAGCGTGCTTCTTGCTCTAAAGCAGAGTGTGTTTCATGGATGAGAACTGTGCTGGTAGTTTCCCTTCAGAAATGGAGTTAAATCCCAGGCTCTGTTTCTTCCTACAAGCAAGACTTCTTTTCAGGTAAACACAGTCACTTTTCAGCTCAAAGGAAGCTACATCGTTCACAAAGCTCACACGTTTCTCGCTCTTAACTGAGAAGCATTGGATGTTAGAGGACCTGGGGTTTGTATCACTTTTAGAAGCAGAGTTGAACTAGATATGGTCCATATGTCTAGGACACACAGTTCTTTTGTTCTGAGCACATCACTTATCCTGCTGTATTACAGACTCTAGAAAGCAAGAGCGTGCTTCTTGCTCTAAAGCAGAGTGTGTTTCATGGATGAGAACTGTGTTTTGTGTTTCCTTTCAGAAATGGAGTTACATCACAGGGTCTGTGTCTTCCTAGAAGCAAGACTTCATTTCAAGTAAACACAGTCACTTTTCAGCTAAAAGGAAGCTACATCGTTCACGAAGTTCACACGTTTGTTGATCTTAATTGAAAAGCATTGGATGTTAGAGGACCTGTGGTTTTTATCAGTTTCAGATGCAGAGTTGAACTCGATATGGTCCGAATGTGTGGGAAACACAGATCTTTTGGTCTGAGCACACTCATGTTTCATTTCCTTTTAGAGACTCTACAAAGCAAGACCGTGCTTCTTACTCTAAAGTAGAAAATGTTTCATGGATGAGAACAGTGCTGTGTGTTTCCCTTCAGAAATGGAGTTAAATCCCACGCTCTGTGTCTTCCTACAAGCAAAATTTCTTTTCAGGTAAGGGGAGTCACTTTTCAGCTCAAAGGAATCTACGTCTTTCACAAAGCTCACATGTTTCTCGCTCTTAAGTGACAAGCATGGGATGGTCGAGGACCTGTGGTTTGTATCAGTTTTAGAAGGAGAGTTGAAGTATATATGTTCCCTATGTGTAAGGAACACCGTTCCTTTGTTCGGAGCACACTCACGTTTCCTGCTGTATTAGAGACACTAGAAAGCAAGAGCTTGGTTCTTGCTCTAAAGCACACTGCGTTTCATTGATGACAACTGTGGTGTGTGTTTCCTTTCAGAAATGGAGTTAAATCACAAGCTCTGTGTCTTCCTACAAGCAATACTTCATTTCCTGTAAACGCAGTCTCTTTTCTGCTCAAAGGACCTACATTGATCAGGAAGCTCACACATTTCTCTCCTTAACTGACAGGCATTGGATTTTAGACGACCTGTGGTTTGTATCACTTTCAGAAGCAGAGTTGAACTAGATATGGTCTATATGTGTAGGACACACAGTTCTTTTGTTATGAGCACATCACGTTTCCTGCTGTATTAGAGACTCTAGAAAGCAAGAGCGTACTTCTTCCTCTAAAGCAGAGTGTGTTTCATGGATGAGAACTGTGCTGTGCGTTTCCTTCAGAAATGGAGTTAAATGCCAAGATCTGTGTCTTCCTACAAGCAAGAAATCATTTCAGGTAAACACAGTCACTTTACAGCTCAAATGAAGCTACATCATTCACGAAGCTCACACATTTCTTTTCTTAACAGACAAGCATTGGATGTTAGAGTACCTGTGGTTTGTATCAGTTTCAGAAGCAGAGTTGAACTAGATATGGTCCGAATGTGTGGGAAACACAGTTCTTTTGGTGTGAGCACACTCATTTTTCCTTCTGTTTTAGAGAATCTAGAAGCAAGACCGTGCTTCTTACTCTAAAGCAGAAAGTGTTTCATGGATGAGAACTGTGCTGTGTGTTTCCCGTCAGAAATGGAGTGAAATCTCAGGCTCTGGGTTTTCCTACATGCAATAATTCGTTTTAAGTAAACGCAGTCACTTTTCACCTCAAAGGAGCTACATCGTTCACGAAGCTCACACGTGTGTCGCTCTTAACTGAAAACCATTGGAGGTTAGAGGACCTGTGGTTTGTGTCAGTTTCAGAAGAAGAGTTGAACGAGATATGGTCCGAATGTGTGGGAAACAGTTTTTTTGGTCTCAGCACACTCATGTTTCCTTCTGTTTTAGAGCCTCTGGAAAGCAAGACCGTGCTTCTTACTCTAAAGCAGAATGTGTTTCATGGATGAGAACTGTGCTGTGTGTTTCCCTTCAGAAATGGAGTTAAATCCCACGCTCTGTGTCTTCCTACAAGCAAAATTTCTTTTCAGGTAAGGGTAGTCACTTTTCAGCTCAAAGGACCTACATCGTTCACGAAGCTCACACATTTCTCTTCTTAACGGACAAGCATTGGATGTTAGAGGACCTATTGTTTGTATCAGTTTCAGACAGAGTTGAACAAGATATGGTCCGAATGTGTGGGAAACACCGTTGTTTTGCTCTGAGCACACTCACGATTCCTGCTGTATTAGAGACTCTAGAAAGCAAGCGCGTGCTTCTTGCTGTAAAGCAGAGTGTGTTTCATGGATGAGAACTGAGCTTTGTGTTTCCCTTCAGAAATAGAATTAAATCCCAGGGTCTGTGTCTTCCTAAAAGCAAGACTTCGTTTCAGGTATACACAGTCACTTTTCAGCTAAAATGAAGCTACATCGTTCACGAAGCTCACACGTTTGTCGATCTTAATTGAAAAGCATTGGATGTTAGAGGACCTGTAGTTTTTATCAGTTTCAGAAGTAGAGTTGAACTAGACATGTTCTGTATGTTTAGGAAACACTGTTTTTTTGTTCTGAGCACACTCATTTTAAATGTAGTATTAGAGACTGTACAAAGCAAGAGCTTGGTTCTTGCTCTAAAGCAGAGTGTTTTTCATGGATGAGAACTGTGCTGTGTGTTTCCCTTCCAAAATGGAGTTAAATCCCACGCTCTGTGTCTTCCTACAAGCAAAATTTCTTTTTAGGTAAGGGTAGTCACTTTTCAGCTCAAAGACCTGCATCGTTCACGAAGCTCACACATTTCTCTTCTTAACGGACTTGCTTTGGATGTTAGAGGACCTATGGTTTCTACCAGTTTCAGACAGAGTTCAACTAGATATGGTCCATATGTGTGGGAAACACTGTTCTTTTGCTCTGAGCACACTCACGTTTCCCTCTGTATTAGAGACTCTAGAAAGCAAGAGCGTGCTTCTTGCTCTAAAGCAGAGTGTGTTTCATGGATGAGAACTGTGCTGGGAGTTTCCCTTCAGAAATGGAGTTCAATCCCAGGCTCTGTGACTTCCTATAAGCAAGACTTCATTTCAGGTAAACACAGTCACTTTTCAGCTCAAAGGAACCTACATCGTTAACAAAGCTCACATGATTCTCGCTCTTAATTGACAAGCATGGGATGTTAGAGGACCTGTGGTTTTTATCAGTTATAGAAGCAGAGTTGAAGTATATATGTTCTGTATGTGTAAGAAACCCCGTTCCTGTGTTCGGAGCACACTCACGATTCATTCAGTATTAGAGACTCGAGAAAGCAAGAGCTTGGATCTTGCTCTATAGTAGAGTGTTTTTCATGAATGAGAACTGTGCTGTGTGTTTCCAGTCAGAAATTGAGTTAAATCTCAGCCTCTGTGTCTTCCTACAGGCAATAATTCGCTTCATGTAAACGCAGTCCCTTTTGAGCTCAAAGGAGCTACATCGTTCACGCAGCTCACAGGTTTGTCGCTCTTAACTGAAAAGCATTGGATGTTAGAGGACCTGTGCTTTCTACCACTTTCAGAAGCAGAGTTGAACTAGATATGGTCCATATGTGTAGGACACACTGTTCTTTTTTTCCGAGCACATCACGTTTCCTGCTGTATTAGAGACTCTAGAAAGCAAGTGTGTGCTTCTTGCTGTAAAGCAGAGTGTGTTTCATGCATGAGAACTGTGCTGTTAATTTCCTTCAGTAATTGAGTTAAATCCCATGCTCTGTGTCTTCCTACAAGCAAGAAATCTTTTCAGGTAAACACAGTCTCTTTACAGCTCTAATGAAGGTACATCGTTCATGGAGCTCAGACGTTTGTCACTCTTAATTGAAAATCATTGGATGTTAGAGGACCTGTGGTTTTTATCAGTTTCAGAAGCAGAGTTGAACTACATATGGTCCGAATGTGTGGGAAATACAGTTCTTTTGGTCTGAGTACACTCATGTTTCCTTCCCTTTTAGAGATTCTAGATAGCAAGACTGTGCTTCTAACTCTAAAGCAGAAAGTTTTTCATGGATGAGAACTGTGCTGAGAGTTTCCCTTCAGAAATGGAGTTCAATCCCAGACTCTGTGTCTTCCAACAAGCAAGACTTCCTTTCAGGTAAACACAGTCACTTTTCAGCTCAAAGTATGATATATCGTTCACAAAGCTCACTTGTTTCTCGCTCTTAAGTGACAAGCATGGGATGTTAGAGGACCAGTGGATTGTACCAGTTTTAGAAGCAGAGTTGAAGTATATATGATCCCTATGTATAAGAAACACCATTCCTTTGTTCGGAGCACACTCACGTTTCCTGCTCTATTAGAGACACTATAAAGCAAGAGCATGTTTCTGGCTCTAAAGCAGAGTGTGTTTCATGGATGAGAAATGTGCTTTGTGTTTCCCTTCAGAAATGGAGTTAAATCCCAGGGTCTGTGTCATCCTACAAGCAAGACATCATTTCGGGTAAACACAGTCACTTTTCAGCTCAAAGGAAGCTTCATCGTTCATGAAGCTCACACGTTTGTCGCTCTTAATTGAAAAGCTTTAGATGTCAGACGACCTGTGGTTTGTATCAGTTTCAGAAGCAGAGTTGAACTAGGTATGGTCTGCATATGTAGGGTACACCGTTCTTTTTTCAGTGCACACTCACGTTTCCTGCTGTATTAGATACTCTAGAAAGCAAGAGCTTGGTTCTTGCTCTAAATCACACTGTGTTTCACGGATGAGAACTGTGCTGTGTGTTTCCCGTCAGATATGGAGTTACATTGCAGGCTCTGTGACTTCCTATAGGCAATAATTCGTTTCATGTAATCGCAGTCAATTTTCAGCTCAAAGGAGCTACATCGTTCACACAGCTCACACGTTTGTCGCTCTTAAATGTAAACCATTAGAGGTTAGAGAACCTGTGGTTTGCATAAGTTTCAGAAGCAGAGTTGAACTAGATATGGTCTGAATGTGTGGGAAACACAGTTCTTTTGGTCTAGCACACAAATGTTTCCTTCTGTTTTAGAGACTCTAGAAAGCAAGACCGTGCTTCTTCCTCTAAAGCAGAAAGTGTTTCATGGATGAGAACTGTGCTGTGTGTTTCCCTTCAGAAATGGAGTTAAATCCCAGGCTCTGTGTCTTCCTACAAGCAAAATTTCTTTTTAGTTAAGGGTAGGCACTTTTCAGCTCAATCGACCTGCATCGTTCACAAAGCTCACATATTTCTCTTCATAACGGACAAGCATTGGATGTTAGAGGACATATGGTTTGTATCAGTTTCAGACAGAGTTGAACTAGATATGGTCCATATGTGTGGGAAACACCGTTCTTTTGCTCTGAGCACACTCACTTTTCATGCAGTATTAAAGACTCTAGAAAGCAAGAGCTTGGTTCTTGATCTATAGCAGAGTGATTTTCATGGATGAGAACTGTGCTGTGTGTTTCCCGTCAGAAATGGAATTAAATCCAGGGCTCTGTGTCTTCCTACAGGCAATAATTCGTTTCATGTAAATGCAGTCACTTTTCAGCTCAAAGGAGCTACATTGTTCTTGTAGCTCACACGTTTGTAGCTCTTAACTGAAAAACATTGGAGTTTAGAGGACCTTTGGTTTGTATCAGTTTCAGAAGAAGAGTTGAACTAGATATGGTCCGAATGTGTGGGAAACACAGTTCTCTTGGTCTGAGCACACTCATGATTCCTTCTGTTTTAGAGATTCTAGAAAGCAAGACCGTCCTTCTTACTCTAAAGCAGAATGTGTTTCATGTATGAGAACTGTGCTGTGTGTTTCCCTTCTGAAATGGAGTAAAATCCCACGCTGTGTGTCTTCCTACAAGCAAAATTTCTTTTCAGGTAAGGGAAGTCACTTTTCAGCTCAATGGACCTGCATCGTTCACGAAGCTCACACATTTCTCTTCTTAAAGGACAAGCATTGGATGTTAGAGCACCTATTGTTTGTATCAGATTAAGAGAGTTGAACTAGACATGGTCAGTTTGTGTGGGAAACACAGTTCTTTTGCTCTGAGCACACTCACGTTTCCTGCTGTATTAGAGACTCTAGAAAGCAAGAGCGTGCTTCTTGCTCTAAAGCAGAGTGTGTTTCATGGATGAGAACTGTGCTGTGAGTTTCCCATCAGAAATGTAGTTAAATCCCAGGCTCTGTGTCTTCCTATAAGCAAGAATTCGTTTCAGGTAATTCTAGTCACTTTTCAGCTCAAAGGACCTACATTGATCACGAAGCTCAAACATTTTTCTCCTTAACTGTCAAGCATTGGATGTTAGAGGACATGTTGTTTGTATCACTTTCAGAAGCAGAGTTGAACTAGATATGGTCTATATGTATAGGACACACAGTTCTTTTGTTCTGAGCACATGACGTTTTTGGCTGTAATAGAGACTCTAGAAAGAAAGAGCGTGCTTCTTGCTCTAAAGCAGAGTGTGTTTCATGGATGAGAACTGTGCTGGGAGTTTCCATTCAGAAATGGAGTTCAACCCCAGCTTCTGTGTCTTCCTACAAGCAAGACTTCTTTTCAGGTAAACGCAGTCACTGTTCAGCTCAAAGGAAGCTACATCATTCACAAAGCTCACACGTTTCTTGCTCTTAACTTAAAAGCATTGGATGTTAGAGGACCTGTGTTTTGTATCAGTTTCAGAAGCAGAGTTGAACTAGGTATGGTCTGCATATGTAGGGTACACCGTTCTCTTTTCAGTGCACACTCACGTTTCCTGCTGTATTAGATACTCTAGAAAGCAAGAGCTTGGTTCTTGCTCTAAATCACACTGTGTTTTATGGATGAGTAGTGTTCTGGAAGTTTCCCTTCTGAAATGGAGTTCAATCCCAGGCTCTGTGTCTTCCTACAAGCAAGACTTCGTTTCAGGTAATCACAGTCACTTTTCAGCACAAAGAAGCTACATCGTTCACAAAACTCACATGTTTCTCGCTCTTAAGTGACAAGCATGGGATGTTAGCGGACCAGTGGTTTGTATCAGTTTTAGAAGCAGAGTTGAAGTATATATGTTCCCTATGTGTAAGAAACACCGTTCCTTGGTTCGGAGCACACTCACGTTTCCTTCTGTATTATAGACTCTAGAAAGCAAGAGCGTGCTTCTTGCTCTAAAGCAGAGTATGTTTCATGGACGAGAACTGTGCTGTGCGTTTCCTTCAGAAATGGAGTTAAATCCCATGCTCTGTGTCTTCCTACATGCAAAGTTTCTTTTCAGGTAAGGATAGTCACTTTTCAGCTCAAAGGACCTGCATCATTCACAAAGCTCACATGTTTCTTGCTCTTAAGTGACCAGCATGGGATGTCAGAGGACCAGTGGTTTGTATCAGTTTTAGAAGCAATGTTGAAGTATATATGTTCCCTATGTGTAAGAAACACCGTTCCTTTGTTTGGAGCACACTCACGTTTCCTGCTGTATTAGAGACACTAGAAAGCAAGAGCGTGCTTCTTGCTCTAATGCAGAGTGTGTTTCATGGATGAGAACTGTGCTATGTGTTTCGCTACAGAAATGGTGTTAAATCCCACGTTCTGTGTCTTCCTACAAGCAAGACTTCGTTTCAGGTAAACACAGTTACTTTTCAGCTCAAAGAAGCTACATCATTCTCAAAGCTGACACGGTTCTTGCTCTTAACTGAAAAGTATTGGAAGTTAGAGGACCTGTGGTTTGTATCACTTTCAGAAGCAGAGTTGAACTAGATATGGTCCATATGTGTAGGACACACAGTTCTTTTGTTCTGAGCACATCACGTTTCCTTCTGTATTAGAGACTCTAGAAAGCAAGAGTGTGCTTCTTGCTCTAAAGCAGAGTGTGTTTCATAGATGAGAACAGTGCTGTGCGTTTCCTTCAGAAATGGAGTTAAATCCCAAGCTCTGTGTCTTCTTACAAGCAAGAAATCGTTTCATGTAAACACAGTCACTTTATAGCTCAAATGAAGCTACATCGTTCACGAAGCTCACAGGTTTATCGCTCTTAATTGAAATGCATTGGATGTTAGAGGACATGTGGATTTTATCAGTTTCAGAAGCAGAGTTGAACTAGATATGGTCCGTGTGTTTAGGATAAACCATTCAATTGTTTTGAGCACACTCATTTTCCTTCGGTATTAGAGACTCTAGAAAGCAAGAGCTTGGTTCTTTCTCTAAAGCAGAGTGTTTTTCATGGATGAGAACTGTGCTGTGTGTTTCCCTTCAGAAATCGATTTAAATCCCAGGCTCTGTGTCTTCCTACAAGCAAGAATTCCTTTCAGGTAAACACAGTCACTCTTCAGCTCAAGGAATTACATCGTTCACAAAGCTCACACGTTTGTCGTTCTTAACTGAAAAGCATTGGATGTTAGAGGACCTGTGGTCTGTATCAGTTTCAGGAGCAGAGTTGAACTAGATATGGTCCTTACGTGTAGAAAACACCGTTCTTTTTTTCTGAGTACACTCATGTTTCCTGCTGTATAAGAGACACTAGAAAGCAAGAGCTTTGTTCTTGCTCTATAGCAGAGAGTTGTTCATGGATGAGAACAGTGCTGTGTGTTTCCCATCAGAAATGGAGTTAAATCCCAGGCTCTTTGTCTTCTACAAGAAAGAATTCGTTTCATGTAAACGCAGTCACTTTTCAGGTCAAAGGAAGCTACATTGTTCACGCCTCTCACATGTTTGTCGCTCTTAATTGAAAAGCATTGGATGTTAGAGGACCTGTAGTTTTTATCAGATTCAGAAGCAGAGTTGAACTAGATATGGTCTGTATGTGTAGAAAACAGCATTCTTGTGTACTGAATACAATCATGTTTCCTGCTGTATTAGAGAATCTAGAAAGCAAGAGCATGGTTCTTGCTCTAAAGCAGAGTGTTTTTCATGGATGAGAACTGTGCTGTGTGTTTCCCATCAGAAATAGAGTTAAATCCCACGCTCTGTGTCTTCTTAGTAGCAAAATTTCTTTTCAGGTAAGGGTCGTCACTTTTCTGCTCAAAGGACCTGCATCGTTCACTAAGCTCACACATTTCTCTTCTTAACAGAGAAGCATTGTATGTTAGAGGACCTATGTTTTGTATCAGTTTCAGACAAAGTTGAACTAGATATGGTCCATATGTGTGGGAAACACCGTTCTTTTGCTCTGAGCACACTCACATTTCCTTCTATATTAGAGACTCTAGAAAGCAAGAGCGTGCTTCTTGCTTTAAAAAACAGTGTGTTTCATGGATGAGAACTGTGCTGGGAGTTGCCCTTCAGAAATGGCGTTCAATCCCAGGCTCTGTGTCTTCCTACAAGCAACACTTCGTTTCAGGTAAACACAGTCACTTTTCAGCTCAAAGGAAGCTACATTGTTCACTCAGCTCACACGTTTGTCACTCTTAATTGAAAAGCATTTGATGTTAGATGACCTCTAGTTTTTATCAGATTCAGAAGCAGAGTTGAACTAGATATGGTCCTTATGTGTAGAAAACACCATTCATTTGTTATGATACACTCATGTTTCCTGCTGTATTAGAGACACTAGGAAGCAAGAGCTTGGTTTTTGCTCTATAGCAGAGAGTTGTTCATGGATGAGAACTTTGCTGTGTTTTTCCCGTCATAAATGGAGTTAAATCACAGGCTCTGTGTCTTCCTACAGGCTATAATTCATTTCATGTAAATGCAGTCACTCTTCAGCTCAAAGGAGCTACATCATTCACGAAGCTCAAACATTTCTCTTCTGAACTGAGAAGCATTGGATGTTAGAGTACCTGTGGTTTGTATCAGTTTCAGAAGCAGAGTTGAAATAGATATGGTCCATATGTGTAGGACACACAGTTCTTTTGTTCTGAGCACATCAAGTCTCCTGCCATATTAGAGACTCTAGAAAGCAAGAGCGTGCTTCTTGCTCTAAAGAAGAGTGTGTTTAATGGACAAGAACTGTGCTGTGCGTTTCCTTCAGAAATGGAGTTAAATCCCAAGCTCTGTGTCTTCCTACAAGCAAGAAATCATTTCAGGTAAACACAGTCACTTTATAGCTCAAATGAAGCTACATCGTTCATGAAGCTCACACGTTTCTCGCTCTTAATTGAAAAGCATTGGATGTTAGAAGACCTGTGGCTTTTATCAGTTTCAGAAGCAGAGTTGAACTAGATATGGTCCGAATATGTAGGAAATATAGTTCTTTTGTTCTGAGCACACTCATGTTTACTTCACGTTTAGATCCTCAAGAAACCATGAGCATGCTTCTTTCTCTAAAGCAGAGTGTGTTTCATGGATGAGAACTGTGCTGTGTGTTTCCCTTCATAAATGGAGCTCAATCCCAGGCTCTGTTTCTTCATACAAGAAAGACACCATTTCAGGTAAACGCAGGCATTTTCAGCTCAATCGAAGCTACATTGTTCACAAAGCTAACACGTTTGTCGATCTTAACTGACAGGCATTGGATGTTATAGGACCTGTGGTTTGTATCAGTTTCAGAAGCAGAGTTGAACTAGGTATGGTCTGCATATGTAGGATACACCGTTCTTTTTTCAGAGCACACTCACTTTTCCTGCTGTATTAGAGACTCTAGAAAGCAAGAGCTTAGTTCTTGCTCTAAAGCACACTGTGTTTCATGGATGAGAACTGTGCTGTGTGTTTCCTTTCAGAAATGGAGTTAAATCCCAGGCTCTGTGTCTTCCTAAAATCAATACTTCGTTTCAGGGAAGGGTACTTACTTTTCAGCTTAAAGGTCCGGCATCTTTCACGAAGCTGACACATTTCTCTACTGACTGAGAAGCATTGGATGTTAGAGTACCTGTGGTTTTTATCAGATTCAGAAGCAGAGTTGAACTAGATATGGTCCTTATGTGTAGAAAACACCATTCATTTGTTATGATACACTCATGTTTCCTGCTGTATTAGAGACACTAGGAAGCAAGAGCTTGGTTCTTGCTCTATAGCAGAGAGTTGTTCATGGATGAGAACTTTGCTGTGTTTTTCCCGTCATAAATGGAGTTAAATCACAGGCTCTGTGTCTTCCACAGGCAATAATTCGTTTCATGTAAATGCAGTCACTCTTCAGCTCAAAGGAGCTACATCATTCACGAAGCTCAAACATTTCTCTTCTGAACTGAGAAGCATTGGATGTTAGAGTACCTGTGGTTTGTATCAGTTTCAGAAGCAGAGTTGAAATAGATATGGTCCATATGTGTAGGACACACAGTTCTTTTGTTCTGAGCACACTCACGTATCCTGCTGTATTAGATACTCTAGAAAGCAAGAGCTTGGTTCTTGCTCTAAATCATGCTGTGTTTCATGGACGAGAACAGTGCTGTGTGTTTCCCTTCAGAAATGGAGTTAAATCGCAGGCACTGTGTCTTCCTACAGGCAATAATTCGTTTCATGTAAACGCAGTCACTTTTCAGCTCAAAGGAGCTACATCGTTCACGCAGCTCACACATTTGTCACTCTTAAATGAAAACCATTGGACGTTAGAGGACCTGTGGTTTGTATCTGTTTCAGAAGAAGAGCTGAACTAGATATGGTCTGAATGTGTGGAAAACACAGTTTTTTGGTCTGATCACACTCATGTTTCCTTCTGTTTTAGAGACTCTAGAAAGCAAGACCATGCTTCTTACTCAAAAGCAGATAGTGTTTCATGGATGAGAACTGTGCTACGTGCTTCCAATCAGAAATGGAGTTAAATCCCATGCTCTGTGTCCTCCTACAAGCAAAATTTCTTTTCAGGTAAGGGTAGTCACTTTTCAGCTCAAAGGACCTGCATCGTTCACGAAGTTCACCCATTTCTCTTCTTAACGGACAAGCATTGGATGTTAGAGGACCTATTGTTTGTATAAGTTTCAGACAGAGTTGAACTAGATATTGTCCGTATGTGTGGGAAACACCGTTCATTTGCTCTGAGCACTCTCACGTTTCCTGCTGTTTTAGAGACTCTAGAAAGCAAGAGCATGCTTCTTGCTCTAAAGCAGAATGTGTTTCAAGGATGAGAAGTGTGCTGGGAGTTTCCCTTCAGAATTGGAGTTCGATCCCACGCTCTGTGTCTAACTATAAGCAAGAATGCCTTTCATGTAAACTCAGTCACTTTTCAGCTCAAAGGAAGCTACATCCTTCACAAAGCTCACATGTTTCTCGCTCCTAAGTGACAAGCATGGGATGTTAGAGGACCTGTGGTTTTTATCAGTTTCAGATTCAGAGTTGAACTAGACATGTTCTGTATGTTTAGGAAACACTGTTCTTTGTTCTGAGCACACTCACTTTTCCTGCAATATTAGAGACTCTAGAAAGCAGAGCTTGGTTCTTGCTCTAAAGTAGAGTGTTTTTCATGGATGAGAACTGTGCTGAGTGTTTCCCGTCAGAAATGGAGTTAAATCCCAGGCTCTCTGTCTTCCTACAAGCAAGAATTCGTTTCAGGTAATACAAGTCACTTTTCAGCTAAAAGGACCCACATGATCACGAGCTCACACATTTCTCTCCTTAACTGACAAGCATTGGATGTTAGAGGATCTGTGGTTTGTATCATATTCAGAAACAGAGGTGAACTAGATATGGTCCATATGTGTAGGACACACAGTTCTTTTGTTATGAACACATCACTTTTCCTGCTGAATTAGAGACTCTAGAAAGCAAGAGCGTGCTTCTTGCTCTAAAGTAGAGTGTGTTTCATGGCTGAGAATTGTGCTTTGGGTTTCTTTCAGAAATGGAGTTAAATGCCAAGCCCTGTGTCCTCCTACAAGCAAGAAATCGTTTCAGGTAAACACAGTCACTTTTCAGCTCTAATGAACCTACATCGTTCACAAGCTCACACATATCTCTTCTTAACGGACACGCATTGGATGTTAGAGGACCTGTGGTTTGTATCAGTTTCAGACAGAGTTGAACTAGATATGCTCCATATGTGTGGGAAACCCTGTTCTTTTTCTCTGAGCACACTCACGTTTTCTGCTGTATTAGAGACTCTAGAAAGCAAGAGCGTGCTTCTTGCTCTAAAGCAGAGTGTGTTTTATGGATGAGAACTGTGCTGGGAGTTTCCCTTCGGACATTGAGTTAAATCCCAGGCTCAGTGTCTTCCTACAAGCATGACTACGTTTCAGGTAAACGCTGTCATTTTCAGCTAAATTGTAGCTACATCATTAACGAAGGTCACACGTTGTCGCTCATAATTGAAAAGCATTGGACGTTAGAGGACCGGTGGATTTTATCAGTTTCAGAAGCAGTGTTGAACTAGATATGTTCCATATGTTTAGGAAACACCGTTCTTTTGTTGTCAGCACACTCAATTTTCCTGCTGTATTAGAGACTGTAGAAATCAAGAGCATGATTCTTTCTCTAAAGCAGAGTGTGTTTCATGGATGAGAACTGTGCTGTGAGTTTCCTTCTGAAATGGAGTTAAATCCCAACCTCTGTGTCTTCTACAAGCAAGACTCGTTTCAGGTAAACACAGTCACTTTACAGCTCAAATGAAGCTACATCATTCACGAAGCTAACACGTTTGTCGCTCTTAATTGAAAAGCAATGGATGATAGAGGGCCTGTAGTTTTTATCAGTTTCAGTAGCAGAGTTGAACTAGATATGTTCCGTATGTTTAGGAAACACCAGTCTTTTGTTCTGAGCACATTCACCTTTCCTGCAGTATTAGATTCTCTAGAAAGCAAGAGCTTGGTTCTTGCTCTAATGCAGAGTGTTTTTCATGGATGAAAACTGTGTTGTGTGTTTCCCTTCCAAAAACCTGTTAAATCCCAGGCTCTGTGTCTTCCTACAAGCAAGAATTCTTTTCATGTAAACGCAGTCACATTAGAGCTCAAAGGAAGGTACATCGTTCAAGCAGATCACACGTTTCTCGCTCTTAATTGAAAAGCATTGGATGTTAGAGTACCTGTGGTTTTTTATCAGTTTCAGAAGCAGATTTGAACTAGATAGGGACCGAATGTGTGGGAAACTCAGTTCTTTTGGTCTGAGCACACTCATGTTTCCTTCTCTTTTAGAGATTCTAGAAAGAAAGACCGTGCTCATTACTGTAAATCAGAGTGTGTTTCATGGTTGAGAACTGTGCTGTGTGTTTCCCTTCAGAAATGGAGTTAAATCCCATGCTCTGTGTCTTCCTACAAGCAAAATTTCTTTTCAGGTAAGGGTAGTCACTTTTCATCTCAAAGAACCTGCAACGTTCACTAAGCTCACACATTTCTCTTCTTAACTGACAAGCATTGGATGTTAGAGTACCTATGGTTTGTATCAGTTTCCGACAGAGTTGAACTTGATATGGTCCGTATGTGTTGGAAAAACCATGCTTTTGCTCTGAGCACACTCATGCTTCCTACTGTATTAGAGACTCTAGAAAGCAAGAGCATGCTTCGTGCTCTAGAGCAGAGTGTGTTTCATGGATGAGAACTGTGCTGTGTGTTTCCGTTCAGAAATGGTGTTAAATCCCAGGCTCTGAGTCTTCCTACAAGCAAGAATTCGTTTCAGGTAAACACATTCACTTTACAGCTCAAAGGAAACTACATCATTCACGAAGCTCACACATTTGTCACTCTTAATTTAAAAACATTAGATGTTAGAGGACCTGTGGGTTTTTTCAGTTTCAGAAGAGAATTGAACTACATATGGTCCGAATATGTAGGAAACACAGTTCTTTTGTTCTGAGCACAATCACGTTTCATACTGTATTAGAGGCTCTAGAAAGCAAGAGCTTGATTCTTGCTCTAAAGCAGAGTGTGTTTCATGGATGAGAACTGTGCAGTGTGTTTCCCTTCAGAAATGGAGTTAAATCCCAAGCTCTGTGTCTTCCTACAAGCAAAAATTCGTTTCATGTAAACGCAGTCACTTTTCAGCTCAAAGGAAGCTACATCGTTCACGCAGCTCACACGTTTGTCGCTCTTAATTGAAAAGCATTGGATGTTAGAGGACCTGTGGTCTTTACAGTTTCAGAAACAGAGTTGAACGAGATATTGGCCGAATGTGTGGGAAACACAGTTCTTTTGGTCTGAGCACACTCATGTTTCCTTCTGTTTTAGACACTCTAGAAAGCAAGACCATTCTTCTTACTCTAAAGCAGAGTGTGTTTCATGCATGAGAACTGTGCTGTGTGTTTCTTTCAGACATGGAGTTAAATCCCAGGCTCAGTGTCTTCCTACAAGCATGACTACGTTTCATGTAAACGCAGTCATTTTCAGCTAAATTGAATCTACATCATTAACGAAGGTCTCACATTCTCTCTTTATTGACAAGCATTGGATGTTAGAGGACGGTTGGTTTTTATCAGTTTCAGAAGCAGTGTTGAACTAGATATGTTCCATATGTTTAGGAAACACCGTTCTTTTGTTCTCAGCACACTCACTTTTCCTGCATTATTAGAATCTCTAGAAAGCAAGAGCTTGGATTTTGATCTAAAGCAGAGTGTTTTTCATGGATGAGAACTATGCTGTGTGTTTCCCTTCAGACATGGAGTTAAATCCCAGGTTCTGTGTCTTCCTACAAGCAAGACTTCGTTTCAGGTAAACACAGTCACTTTTCAGCTCCAAGGACCTACATCGTTCATGAAGCTCACACGTTTCTCTTCTTAACTGACAAGCATTGGATGTTAGAGGACCTGTAGTTTGTATCAGTTTCAGAAGCAGAGTTGAACTAGATGTGATCCTTACATGTAAGAAACACAGTTCTTTTGTTCTTAGCACACTCACGTTTCCTGCTGTATTAGAGACTCTACAAAGCAAGAGCTTGATTCTTGCTCTAAATCAGGGTGTGTTTCCTGGATGAGAACTCTGCTGTGTGTTCCCCTTCCGAAATGGAGTTAAATCCCAGGCTCAGTGTCTTCCTACAAGCATGACTGCGTTTCAGGTAAACGCAGTCATTTTCAGCTCAAAGGAAGCTACAACGTTCACAAAGTCACAAGTTTTTCACTCTTAAGTGACAATCATGGGATATTAGAGGACCATTGATTTGTATCAGTTTCAGAAGAAGAGTTGAATCAGGAATGGTCTGCATATGTAGGATACCACGTTCTTTTTTCAGAGCACACTCACTTTTCCTGCTGTATTAGAGACTCTAGAAAGCAAGAGCTTGGTTCTTGCTCTAAAGCACATTGTGCTTCATGGAGGAGAACTGTGCTGTCTGTTTCCCTTCCGAAATGGAGTTAAATTCCAGGCTCTGTGTCTTCCTACAAGCAATACTTCGTTTCAGGTAAGGGTAGTCACTTTTCAGCTCAAAGGACCGGCATCCATCACGAACCTCACACATTTCTCTTCTGAACTGAGAAGCATTGGATGTTAGATGACTTGTGGTTTGTATCAGTTTCAGAAGAAGAGATGAACTAGATATGGTCCGTATGTGTAGATACCACCGTTCTTTTTTCTGAGCACACTAACGTTTCCTGCTGTATTAGAGACTCTAGAAAGCAAGAGCATGTTTCTTGCTCTAAAGCAGTGTGTGTATCATGGATGAGAACTGTGCTTTGTGTTTCCCTCAGAAATGGAGTTCAATCCCAGTCTCTGTGTCTTCCTACAAGCAAGACTTTGTTTCAGGTAAACACATTCATTTTTCAGGTCAAAGAATGCTACATCATTCACAAAGCTCACATGTTTCTCACTCTTAAGTGACAAGAATGGGATGTTAGAGGACCAGTGGTTTCTATCAATTTTAGAAGCAGAGTTGAAGTTTGTAAGTTCCCTATGTGTAAGAAACACCGTTCCTTTGTTCGGAGCACACTCACGTTTTCTGCTGTATTAGAGACACTAAAAGCAAGAGTGTGCTTCTTGCTCTAAAGCAGAGTGTGTTTCATGGATGAGAACTGTGCTTTGTGTTTCCCTTCAGAAATGGAGTTAAATCCCACGCTCTGTGTCTTCCTACAAGCAAGTCTTCGTTTCTGGTAAACACAGGCACTTTTCAGCTCAAAGCATGGTACATCATTCACAAAACTCACACCTTTCTCCCTCTTAACTGAAAAGCATTGGATGTTAGAGGACCTGTGGTTTGTATCATTTTCAAAAGCAGAGTTGAAATAGATAAGGTCCATATGTGTAGGGCACACAGTTCTTTTGTTCTGAGAACATCACTTTTCCTGCTGTATTAGAGACTCTATAAAGCAATAGCGTGCTTCTTGCTCTAAAGAAGTGTGTGTTTCATGGAAGAGAACTATGCTGTGAGTTTCCTTCAGAAATGGAGTTAAATCCCAATCTCTTTTTCTTCCTACAACCAAGAAATCGTTTCATGTAAACACAGTCACTTTACAGCTCAAATGAAGCTACATCGTTCACGAAGCTCACACGTTTGTCGCTTGTAATTGAAAAGTATTGGATGATAGAGGACCTGTGGTTTTTTATCAGTTTCAGAAGCAGAGTTGAACTTGATATGTTCTGTATGTTTAGCAAACACTGTTCTTTTGTTCTCAGCACACTCACTTTTCCAGCAGTATAAGAGACTCTAGAAAGCAAGAGCATGGTTTTGCTCTAAAGCAGAGTGTTTTTCATGGATGAGTACTGTGCTGTGTGTTACCATTCTGAAATGGAGTTAAATCCCACGCTCTGTGTCTTCCTACAAGCAAGAATTCTTTTCATGTAAGCGCAGTCACTTTAGAGCTCAAAGGAAGCTACATCGTTCAAGCAGCTCACACGATTGTCGCTCTTTATTGAAAAGCATTGGATGTTAGAGGACCTATGGTTTGTATCAGTTTCAGAAGCAGTGTTGAACTAGATATGTTCCATATGTTTAGGAAACACCGTTCTTTTGTTCTCAGCACACTCACTTTTCCTGCATTATTAGAATCTCTAGAAAGCAAGAGCTTGGATTTTGCTCTAAAGCAGAGTGTTTTTCATGGATGAGAACTATGCTGTGTGTTTCCCTTCAGACATGGAGTTAAATCCCACGTTCTGTGTCTTCCTACGTGCAAGACTTCGTTTCAGGTAAACACAGTCACTTTTCAGCTCCAAGGACCTACATCGTTCACGAAGCTCACACGATTCTCTTCTTAAATGACAAGCATTGGATGTTAGAGGACCTGAGGTTTGTATCAGTTTCAGAAGCAGAGTTGAACTAGATGTGATCCTCACATGTAAGAAACACAGTTCTTTTGTTCTTAGCACACTCACGTTTTCTGCTGTATTAGAAACTCTACAAAGCAAGAGCGTGCTTCTTGCTCTAAAGCAGAGTTTGTTTCATGGATGAGAACTGTGCTGTGGGTTTCCCATCAGAAATGGAGTTAAATCCCAGGCTTGTTGTCTTCATACAGGCAATAATTCGTTTCATATAAACGCAGTCACTTTTAACCTCAAAGGAGCTACATCGTTCACACAGCCCACACGTTTGTCACTCTTAACTGAAAATATTGGAGGTTAGAGGACTTGTGGTTTGTATCAGTTTCAGAAGCAGAGTTGAACTAGATATGGTCCGAATGTGTGGGAAACACAGTTCTTTTGGTCTGAGCACACTCATGTTTCCTTCTGTTTTAGAGATTCTAGAAAGAAAGACCGTGCTTATTACTCTAAAGCAGAGTGTGTTTCATGGTTGTGAACTGTGCTGTGTGTTTCCCTTCAGAAATGGAGTTAAATCCCATGCTCTGTGTCTTCCTACAAGCAAAATTTCTTTTCAGGTAAGGTTAGTCACTTTTCAGCTCAAAGGACCTGCTCGTTCACGAAGCTCACACATTTCTCTTCTAAACTGACAAGCATTGGATGTTAGAGGACCTATGGTTTGTATCAGTTTCTGACAGAGTTGAACTTGATATGGTCCATATGTGTTGGAAACATCATGCTTTTGCTCTGAGCACACTCATGTTTCCTGCTGTATTAGAGACTCTAGAAAGCAAGAGCATGCTTCGTGCTCTAGAGCAGAGTGTGTTTCATGGATGAGAACGGTGCTGTGTGTTTCCCTTCAGAAATGGTGTTAAATCCCAGGCTCTGTGTCTTCCTACAAGCAAGACTTCATTTCAGGTAAACACAGTCACTTTTCAGCTCCAAGGACCTACATCGTTCACTAAGCTCACACGTTTCTCTTCTTAACTGACAAGCATTGGATGTTAGAGGACCTGTGGTTTGTATCAGTTTAAGAAGCAGGGATGAACTAGATATGGTCCGTATATGTAGGAAACACCGTTCTTTTTTTTGAGCACATTAACATTTCCTGCTGTATTAGAGACTCTAGAAAGCAAGAGCATGTTTCTTGCTCTAAAGCAGTGTGTGTTTCATGGATGAGAACTGTGCTTTGTGTTTCCCTCAGGATTGGAGTTCAATCCCAGTCTCTGTGTCTTCCTACAAGCAAGACTTCGTTTCAGGTAAACACAGTCACTTTTCAGCTCAAAGGAAGCTACATCGTTCACAAAGCTCACATGTTTCTCACTCTTAAGTGACAAGCATGGGATGTTAGAGGACCAGTGGTTTGTATCAGTTTTAGAATCAGAGTTGAAGTTTATAAGTTCCCTATGTGTAAGAAACACCATTCCTTGGTTCGGAGCACACTCACGTTTCCTGCTGTATTAGAGACACTAGAAAGCAAGAGCGTGCTTCGTGCTCTAGAGCAGAGTGTCTTTCATGGATGAGAACTGTGCTGTGTGTTTCCCTTCAGAAATGGAGTTAAATCCCAGGCTCTGTGTCTTCCTACATTCAAGACTTCGTTTCAGGTAAACACAGTCACTTTTTAGCTCCAAGGACCTACATCGTTCACGAAGCTCACACGTTTGTCGCTCGTTATTGAAAAGCATTGGATGATAGAGGACCTGTGGTTTTTATCAGTTTCAGAAGCAGAGTTGAACTAGATATGTTCTGTATGTTTAGCAAACACCGTTATTTTTAACTGAGCACACTCATGTTTCCTGCTGAATTAGAGACACTGGAAAGCAAGAGCTTGGGTCTCGCTCTATAACAGAGTGTTTTTCATGGAGGAGAACTGTGCTTTGGGTTTCCCGTCAGAAATGGAGTTAAATCCCAGGCTTCCTGTCTTCCTACAGGCAATAATTCATTTCATGTAAACGCAGTCACTTTTCACCTCAAAGGAACTATATCTTCACACAGCTAACACGTTTGTCACTCTTAACTGAAAATATTGGAGGTTAGAGGACTTGTGGTTTGTATCAGTTTCACAAGCAGAGTTGAACTAGATATGGTCCAAATGTGTGGGAAACACAGTTCTTTTGGTCTGAGCACACTCATGTTTCCTTCTGTTTTAGAGATTCTAGAAGAAAGACCGTGCATATTACTCTAAAGCAGAGTGTGTTTCATGGTTGTGAACTGTGCTGTGTGTTTCCCTTCAGAAATGGAGTTAAATCCCATGCTCTGTGTCTTCTTACAAGCAAAATTTCTTTTCAGGTAAGGTTAGTCACTTTTCAGCTCAAAGGACCTGCTCGTTCATGAAGCTCACACACTTCTCGTCTTAACTGACAAGCAATGGATGTTAGAGGACATATGGTTTGTATCAGTTTCCGACAGAGTTGAACTTGATATGGTCCATATGTGTTGGAAACACCATGCTTTTGCTCTGAACACACTCATGTTTCCTGCTGTATGAGAGACTCTAGAGAGGAAAAGCATGCTTCGTGCTCTAGAGCAGTGTGTTTCATGGATGAGAACTGTGCTGTGTGTTTCCCTTCAGTAATGGTGTTAAATCCCAGGTTCTGTGTCTTCCTACAAGCAAGACTTTGTTTTAGTTAAACACAGTCACTTTTCAGCTCCAAGGACCTACATCGTTCACGAAGCTCACACATTTCTATTCTTAACTGACAACCATCAAACGTTAGAGGACCTATGGTTTGTATCAGTTTTCGACATAGTTGAACTTGATATGGTCCGTATGTGTTGAAAAAAACCATGCTTTTGCTCTGAGCACACTCATGTCTCCTGCTATATTAGAGACTCTAGAAAGCAAGAGCTTGATTCTTGCTCTAAATCAGGGTGTGTTTCCTGGATGAGGACTCTGCTGTGTGTTCCCGTTCCTAAATGGAGTTAAATCTCAGGCTCACCTTCCTACAAGCATGACTATGTTTCAGGTAAACGCAGTCATTTTCAGCTCAAAGGAAGCTACAACGTTCACGAAGCTCACACGTTTGTCATTCTTAACTGAAAAGCATTGGATGTTAGAGCACCTGTGGTTTGTATCAGTTTCAGAAGCAGAGTTGAATTAGGTTTGGTCTGCATATGTAGGATACCACGTTCTTTTTTCAGAGCACACTCACTTTTCCTGCTGTATTAGAGACTCTAGAAAGCAAGAGCTTGGTTCTTGCTCTAAAGCACATTGTGTTTCATGGATGAGAACTGTGCTGTGTGTTTCCCTTCTGAAAGGGAGTTAAATCCCATGCTCTGTGTCTTCCTACAAGCAATACTTCGTTTCAGGTAAGGGTAGTCACTTTTCAGCTCAAAGGACCGGCATCAATCACGAAGCTCACACATTTCTCTTCTCTACTGAGAAGCATTGGATGATAGAGGACCTGTGGTTATTATCAGTTTCAGAAGCAGAGTTGAAATAGATATGTTCCGTATGTTTAGCAAACACCGTTCTTTTCTTCTGAGCACACTCACTTTTCTAGCAGTATTAGAGACTCTAGAAAGCAACTGCTTGGTTCTTGCTCTAAAGCAGAGTGTTTTTCTTGGATGAGAACTGTGCTAGTGTTTCCCTTCCGAAATGGAGTTAAATCCCAGGCTCTGTGTCTTCCTACAAGCAAGAATTTGTTTCATGAAAACGCAGTCACTTTAGAGCTCAAAGGAAGCTACATCGTTCAAGCAGCTCACACGTTTGTCGCTCTTAATAGAAAAGCATCGGATGTTAGAGGACCTGTGGTTTTTATCAGTTTCAGAAGCAGCGTTGACCTAGATGTGATCCTTACCTGTAGGAAACACAGTTCTTTTGTTCTGAGCACACTCACGTTTCCTGCAGTATTAGAGACACTATAAAGCAAGAGCTTGGTTTTTGATCTAAAGCAGAGTGTTTTTCATGGATGAGAACTGTGCTGTGTGTTTCCCTTCAGAAATGGAGTTCAATCCCAGGATCTGTGTCTTCCTACAAGCAAGACTTTGTTTCAGGTAAACGAAGTCATTTTTCAGCTCAAAGCAAGCTACATCTTTCACGAAGCTCACACGTTTCTCGCTCTTAACTGAAAAGAATTGGATATTAGAAGACCTGTAATTTGTATCACTTTCAGAAGCAGAGTTGAACTAGATATGGTCCATATGTGCAGGACACACAGTTCTTTTGTTCAGAGCACATCAGTTTTCCTGCTCTATTAGAGACTAGAAAGCAAGTGCGTGCTCCTTTCGCTAAAGGAGAGTGTGTTTCATGGATGAGAACTGTGCAGTGCGTTTCTTTCAGAAATGGAGTTAAATCCCAAGCTCTCTGTCTTCCTTCAAGCAAGATTTCATTTCAGGTAAGGGTACTCACTTTTCAGCGCAGAGGACCTACATCATTCACGAAGCTCACACATTTCTCTTCTTAACTGAGAAGCATTGGATGTTAGTGTACCTGTGTTTTGTATCAGTTTCAGAAGCAGAGTTGAACTAGATATGGTCCGTAGGTTTAGGAAGCAGAGTGCTTTTGTTCTGTGCACACTCAGGTTTCCTGCCATATTAGAGACACTAGAAAGCAACAGCTTCGTTCTTGCTCTATAGCTGAGTGTTTTTCATGTATGAGAACTCTGCTGTGTGTTTCCCTTCAGAAATGGAGTTAAATCCCACGCTCTGTGTCTTCCTAATGCAAAATTACTTTTCAGGTAAGGGTATTCAATTTCAGGACAAAGGAACTGTATCGTTTACGAAGCTCACACATTTCTCTTCTTAACTGACAAGCATTGGATGTTAGAGGACCTATGGTTTGTATCAGTTTCCGACATAGTTGAACTTGATATGGTCTGTATGTGTTGAAAATACCATGCTTTTGCTCTGAGCACACTCATGTTTCCTGCTGTATTAGAGACTCTAGATAGCAAGAGTTGGATTCTTGCTCTATATCAGGGTGTGTTTCCTGGATGAGAACTCTGCTGTGTGTTCCTGTTATGAAATATAGTTAATTCCCAGGATTAGAGTCTTCCTACAAGCATGACTACGTTTCAGGTAAACGCAGTCATTTACAGCTCAAAGGAAGCTACATTGTTCACAAAGCTCACATGTTTGTCATTCTTAATAGAAAAGCATTGGATATTAGAGGACCTGGGGTTTTTTATCAGTTTCAGAAGCAGAGTTTAACTAGATATGGTCCGTATGTGTAGAAAACACCGTTCTTTTGTTCTGAGTACACTCATGTTTCCTGCTGTATTAGAGACACTAGAAGGCAAGAGCTTGGTTCTTGCTCTATAGTAGAGAGTTGTTCATGGATGAGAACTGCGCTGTGTGTTTCCCATTAGGAATGGAGTTAAATCACAGGCTCTGTGTCTTCCTACAGGTAATAATTCGTTTCATGTAAACGCAGTCACTTTTCAGCTCAAAGGAATCTAAATCGTTCACGCTGCTCACACGTTTTTCGCTCTTTCCTGAAAAGCATTGGATGTTAGAGGACCTGTGTTTTTTGTCAGTTTCAGAAGCAGAGTTGAACTAGGTATGGCCTGCATATGTAGGGTACACTGTTATTTTTTAAGTGCACACTGACGTTTCCTGCTGTATTAGAAACTCTAGAAAGCAAGAGCTTTGAACTTGTTCTAAAGCACACTGTGTTTCATGGATGAGAACTGTGCTGTGTGTTTGCCTTCAGAAATGGAGTTAAATAACAGGCTCTGTGTCTTCCTACAAGAAATACTTCGTTTCAGGTAAGGGTAGTCACTTTTTAGCTCAAAGGACCTACATCGAACACGAAGCTCACACATTTCTCTTCTGAAATGATAAGCATTGGATGTTGGAGGACCTGTGGTTTGTATGACTTTCAGAAGCAGAGTTGAACTAGATATGGTCCGTATATGTAGGAAACATCTTTCTTTTTTCTGAGCACAATCACGTTTCCTACTGTATTAGAGACTCTAGAAAGCAAGAGTTTGGTTCATGCTCTAAAGCAGAGTGTGTTTCATGAATGAGCACTGTGCTATGTGTTTCCTTCAGAAATGGAGTTAAATCCTAGGCGCTGTGTCTTACTACAAGCAAGATTTCGCTTCAGGTAAACACAGTAACTTTTCAGCTCAAAGGAAGCTACATCATTCA
This sequence comes from Onychomys leucogaster, assembly GCA_949786385.1. Lineage (NCBI taxonomy): Eukaryota > Metazoa > Chordata > Mammalia > Rodentia > Cricetidae > Onychomys > Onychomys leucogaster. Next base: position 1,082,864 of record CATKUP010000061.1, read on the forward strand.
CAGAGCTCACACTTTTCTCGCTATTAACAGAAAAGCATTGGATGTTAGAGGACTTATGGTTTGTATCAGTTTCAGAAGCAGAGTGGTAATAGATATGGTCTGAATGTGTAGGAAACACAGTTCTTTTGGTCTGAGCACACTCATGTTTCCTTCTGTTTTAGAGACTCTAGAAAGCAAGAGCGTGCTTCTTGCTCTAAAGCATAGTGTGTTTTATGGATGAGAACTGTGCTGTGTGTTTCCCTTCAGAAATGCAGTTAAATCCCAGGCTCTGTGTCTTCCTACAAGCAAGACTTCGTTTCAGGTAAGTGTAGTCACTTTTCAGCTCAAAGAACCTACATTGATCACGAATCTCACACATTTCTCTTCTTAACTGACACGCATTGGATGTTAGAGCACCTGTGGTTTGTATCAGTTTCAGAAGCAGAGTTGAACTAGATATGGTTGGTATGTGTAGGAAACACCGTCTTTTTTCTGAGCACACTAACGTTTCCTGCCGTATTAGAGACTCTAGAAAGCAAGAGTATGTTTCTTGCTCTAAAGCAGAGTGTGGTTCATGGATGAGAACTGTGCTTTGTGTTTCCCTCAGAAATGGAGTTCAATCCCAGGCTCTGTGTCTTCATACAAGCAAGAATTCATTTCTGGTAAAGGCAGTAACTTTTCAGCTCAAAGGAAACTTCATCATTCACAGAGCTCTCACGTTTCTCAATCTGAACTTGAAAAGCATTGGATGTTAGAGGACCTTTGGTGTGTATCAGTTTCAGAAGCAGAGTTGAACTAGATGTGGTTCATATATGTAGGAAACACCGTTCTTTTTTTTCTGAGCACTCTCTCTTTTCCTGCTGTATTAGAGACTCTGGAAGGCAAGAGCTTGGTTTTGCTCTAAAGCACACTGCGTTTCATGGATAAAAACTGTGCTTTGTGTTTCCCTCAGAAATGGAGTTAAATCCTATGCTCTGTGTCTTTCTACAAGCAAGATTTCATTTCAGGTAAACACATTAACTTTTCAGCTCAAAGGAAGCTACATAGTTCACGGAGGTCACACGTTTCTTGCTCTTAACTGAAAAGCATTGGATGATAGAGGATCTGTGCTTTGCATCAGTTTCAGAAGCAGAGTTGTACTAGGTATGTTCCGAATGTGTAGGAAACACAGTTCTTTTGGTCTGAGCACACTCATGATTCTTTCTGTTTTAGAGACTCTGGAAAGCAAGAGAGTGCTAGTTGCTCTAAAGCAGAGTGTGTTTCATGGATGAGAACTGTGCTGTGTGTTTCCCTTCAGAAATGGAGTTAAATCCCAGGCTGTGTATCTTCCTACAAGCAAGTCTTCGTTTCAGGTAAACTCAGTCACTTTTCAGGTCAAATGTGGCTACATTGTTCACGAAGCTCACACGTTTGTCGCCCTTAACTTTAAAGCTTTAGATGTTAGAGGAACTCTGGTTTGTATCAGGTTCAGAAGCAGAGTTGAACAAGATATGGTCCGTATATGTAGGAAACACCTTTCCTTTTTTGAACACACTCACGTTTCCTGCTGTATTAGAGACTCTAGAGAGCAAGAGCTTGGTTCTTGCTCAAAAGCAGAGTGTGTTTCATGGATGAGAACTGTGCTGTGTGTTTCCTCCAGAAATGGAGTTAAATCCTAGGTGCTGTGTCTTCTACAAGCAAGATTTCGCTTCAGGTAAACACAGTAACTTTTCAGCTCAAACGAAGCTACATCATTCACAGAGCTCACAGGTTTCTCGCTATTAACTGAAAAGCATTGGATGTTAGAGGACCTATGGTTTGTATCAGTTTCAGAAGCAGAGTGTTACTAGATATGGTCCGAATGTGTAGGAAACACCTTTCTTTTTTCTGAGCACACTCACATTTCCTGCTGTATTAGAGACTCTAGAAAGCAAGAGCTTGGTTCTTGCTCTAAAGCAGAGTGTGTTTCATGAATGAGAACTGTGCTGTGTGTTTCCCTTCAGAAATGCAGTTAAATCCCAGGCTCTGTGTCTTCCTACAAGCAAGACTTCGTTTCAGGTAAGTGTATTCACTTTTCAGCTCAAAGGACCTACATTGATCACGAATCTCACACATTTCTCTTCTTAACTGACACGCATTGGATGTTAGAGGACCTTTGGTTTGTATCAGTTTCAGAAGCAGAGGTGAACTAGATAGGGTTGTTATGTGTAGGAAACACCGTTCTTTTGCTCTGAGCACACTCATGTTTCCTGCTGTATTAGAGTCTCTAGAAAGCAAGAGCATGGTTCGTGCTCTAGAGCAGAGTGTGTTTCATGGTTGAGAACTGTGCTGTGTGTTTCCCTTCAGAAATGGAGTTAAATCCCATGCTCTGTGTCTTCCTACAAGCAAAATTTCTTTTCAGGTAAGGGTAGTCACTTTTCATCTCAAAGAACCTGCAACGTTCACTAAGCTCACACATTTCTGTTCTTAACTGACAAGCATTGGACGTTAGAGGACCTATGGTTTGTATCAGTTTCCGACAGAGTTGAACTTGATATGGTCCGTATGTGTTGCAAAAACCATGCTTTTGCTCTGAGCACACTCATGTTTCCTGCTGTATTAGAGACTCTAGAAAGCAAGAGCGTGCTTCGTGCTCTAGAGCAGAGTGTGTTTCATGGATGAGAACTGTGCTGTGTGTTTCCCTTCAGAAATGGTATTAAATCGCAGGCTCTGTGTCTTCCTACAAGCAAGACTTCGTTTCAGGTAAACACATTCACTTTACAGCTCAAATGAATCTACATCGTTCACGAAGCTCACACATTTGTTGCTCTTAATTTAAAAGCATTAGATGTTAGAGGACCTGTGGGTTTTATCAGTTTCAGAAGCAGAGTTGAACTAGATATGGTCCGAATATGTAGGAAACACAGTTCTTTTGTTCTGAGCACAATCACGTTTCCTACTGTATTAGAGGCTCTAGAAAGCAAGAGCTTGATTCTTGCTCTAAAGCAGAGTGTGTTTTATGGATGAGAACTGTGCTGTGTGTTTCCCTTCAGAAATGGAGTTAAATCCCAAGCTCTGTGTCTTCCTACAAGCAAAAATTCGTTTCATGTAAACGCAGTCACTTTTCAGCTCAAAGGAAGCTACATCGTTCATGCAGTTCACACGTTTGTCGCTCTTATTTGAAAAGCATTGGATGTTAGAGGACCTGTGGTCTTTCCAGTTTCAGAAACAGAGTTGAACGAGATATTGGCCGAATGTGTGGGAAACACAGTTCTTTTGGTCTGAGCACACTCATGTTTCCCTCTGTTTTAGACACTCTAGAAAGCAAGACCATTCTTCTTACTCTAAAGCAGAGTGTGTTTCATGCATGAGAACTGTGCTGTGTGTTTCTTTCAGACATGGAGTTAAATCCCAGACTCAGTGTCTTCCTACAAGCATGACTAAGTTTCAGGTAAACGCAGTCATTTTCAGCTATATCGAATCTACATCATTAACGAAGTTCTCACGTTTGTCGCTCTTAAGTGAAAAGCATTGGATGTTAGAGGAAATATGGTTTGTATCAGTTTCAGAAGCAGTGTTGAACTAGATATGTTCCATATGTTAAGGAAACACCGTTCTTTTGTTCTCAGCACACTCACTTTTCTGCATTATTAGAATCTCTAGAAAGCAAGAGCTTGGATTTTGCTCTAAAGCAGAGTGTTTTTCATGGATGAGAACTATGCTGTGTGTTTCCCTTCAGACATGGAGTTAAATCCCACGTTCTGTGTCTTCCTACATGCAAGACTTCGTTTCAGGTAAACACAGTCACTTTTCAGCTCCAAGGACCTACATCGTTCACGAAGCTCACACGATTCTCTTCTTAACTGACAAGCATTGGATGTTAGAGGACCTGTGGTTTGTATCAGTTTCAGAAGCAGAGTTGAACTAGATGTGATCCTTACATGTAAGAAACACAGTTCTTTTGTTCTTAGCACACTCACGTTTCCTGCTGTATTAGAAACTCTACAAAGCAATAGCTTGATTCTTGCTCTAAATCAGGGTGTGTTTCCTGGATGAGAACTCTGCTGTGTGTTCCCCTTCCGAAATGGAGTTAAAACCCAGGCTCAGTGTCTTCCTACAAGCATGACTGCGTTTCAGGCAAACGCAGTCATTTTCAGCTCAAAGGAAGCTACAACGTTCACAAAGCTCACAAGTTTTTCACTCTTAAGTGACAATCATGGGATGTTAGAGGACCATTGGTTTGTATCAGATTCAGAAGCAGAGTTGAACCAGGAATGGTCTGCATATGTAGGATACCACGTTCTTTTTTCAGAGCACACTCACTTTTCCTGCTGTATTAGAGACTCTAGAAAGCAAGAGCTTGGTTCTTGCTCTAAATCAGGGTGTGTTTCCTGGATGAGATCTCTGCTGTGTGTTCCCGTTCTGAAATGGAATTAAATCCCAGGCTCAGTGTCTTCCTACAAGCATGACTGCGTTTCAGGTAAACGCAGTCATTTTCAGCTCAAAGGAAGCTACAACGTTCATGAAGCTCACACGTTTGTCGTTCTTAACTGAAAAGCATGGGATGTTAGAGGACCTGTGGTTTGTATCAGTTTCAGAAGCAGAGTTGAATCAGGTATGGTCTGCATATGTAGGATACCACGTTCTTTTTTCAGAGCACACTCACTTTTCCTGCTGTATTAGAGACTCTAGAAAGCAAGAGCTTGGTTCTTGCTCTAAAGCACATTGTGTTTCATGGATGAGAGCTGTGCTGTGTGTTTCCCTTCCGAAAGGGAGTTAAATCCCACGCTCTGTGTCTTCCTACAAGCAATACTTCGTTTTAGGTAAGAGTAGTCACTTTTCAGCTCAAGGGACCGGCATCCATCACGAAGCTCACACATTTCTCTTCTGAACTGAGAAGCATTGGATGTTAGAGGACCTGTGGTTTGTATCAGTTTCTGAAGCAGAGATGAAATAGAAATGGTCCATATGTGTAGGAAACTCCGTTCTTTTTTCTGAGCACCCTCGTTTCCTGCTGTATTAGAGACTCTAGAAAGCAAGAGCATATTTCTTGCTCTAAAGCAGAGTGTGTTTCATGGATGAGAACTCTGCTTTGTGTTTCACTCAGAAATGGAGTTCAATCCCAGGCTCTGTGTCTTCCTACAAGCAAGACTTCGTTTCAGGTAAACACAGTCACTTTTCAGCTCAAAGGAAGCTACATCGTTCACAAAGCTAACATGTTTCTCGCTCTTAATTGACAAGCATGGGATGTTAGAGGACCAGTGCTTTGTATCAGTTTTAGAAGCAGAGTTGAAGTTTATATGTTCCCTATGTGTAAGAAAGACCGTTCCTTTGTTCGGAGCACACTCACGTTTCCTGCTCTATTAGAGACACTAGAAAGCAAGAGCGTGCTTCTTGCTCTAAAGCAGAGTGTGTTTCATGGATGAGAACTGTGCTTTGTGTTTCCCTTCAGAAATGGAATTCAATCCCAGCCTCTGTGTCTTCATACAAGCAAGAATACATTTCAGGTAAAGGCAGTAGCTATTCAGCTCAAAGGAAGCTACATCATTCACAGAGCTCACACGTTTCTCGCTCTTAACTGAAAAGCATTGGATTTTAGAGTACCTATGGTTTGTACCAGTTTCAGAAGCAGAGTTTTACTAGATATGGTCTGAATGTGTAGGAAACACAGTTCTTTTGGTCTGAGCACACTCCTGTTTGCTTCTGTTTAAGAGAGTCTAGAAAGCAAGAGCGTGCTTCTTGCTATAAAGCAGAGGGTGCTTCATGGAAGAGAACTGTGCTGTGTATTTCCCTTCAGAAATTGGGTTAAATCCCATGCTCTGTGTCTTCCTACAAGCAAGACTTCTTTTCAGGTAAATGTAGTCAATTTCAGCTCAAAGGACCTACATTGATCAGGAATCTCACAAATTTCTCTCTTTAACTGACAAGCATTGGGTGTTAGAGGACCTGTGGTTTTTTATCAGTTTCAGAAGCAGAGTTTAACTAGATATGTTCCGTATTTTTAGGAAACACCGTTCTTTGTTCTGAGCACACTCACTTTTCCTGTAGTATTAGAGACTCTAGAAAGCAACAGCTTGGTTCTTGCTCTAAAGCAGAGTGTTTTTCATGGATGAGAACAGTGCGGTGTGTTTCCCTTCTGAAATGGAATTAAATACCAGGCTCTGTGTCTTTCTACAAGGAAGTATTCGTTTCAGGTAAGGGTAGTCACTTTTCAGCTCCAAGGACCTACATCGTTCACAAAGCTCACACATTTCTATTCTTAACTGACAACCATCGGACGTTAGAGGACCTATGGTTTGTATCAGTTTTCGACATAGTTGAACTTGATATGGTCCGTATGTGTTGAAAAAACCATGCTTTTGCTCTGAGCACACTCATGTTTCCTGCTGTATTAGAGACTCTAGAAAGCAAGAGCTTGATTCTTGCTCTAAATCAGGGTGTGTTTCCTGGATGAGGACTCTGCTGTGTGTTCCCGTTCCTAAATGGAGTTAAATCTCAGGCTCAGTGTCTTCCTACAAGCATGACTACGTTTCAGGTAAACGCAGTCATTTTCAGCTCAAAGGAAGCTACAAAGTTCACGAAGCTCACACGTTTGTCATTCTTAACTGAAAAGCATTGGATGTTAGAGGACCTGTGGTTTGTATCAGTTTCAGAAGCAGAGTTGAATTAGGTTTGGTCTGCATATGTAGGATACCACGTTCTTTTTTCAGAGCACACTCACTTTTCCTGCTGTATTAGAGACTCTAGAAAGCAAGAGCTTGGTTCTTGCTCTAAAGCACATTGTGTTTCATGGATGAGAACTGTGCTGTGTGTTTCCCTTCTGAAAGGGAGTTAAATCCCATGCTCTGTGTCTTCCTACAAGCAATACTTCGTTTCAGGTAAGGGTAGTCACTTTTCAGCTCAAAGGACCGGCATCAATCACGAAGCTCACACATTTCTCTTCTGTACTGAGAAGCATTGGATGATAGAAGACCTGTGGTTATTATCAGTTTCGGAAGCAGAGTTGAACTATATATGTTCCGTATGTTTAGCAAACACCGTTCTTTTCTTCTGAGCACACTCACTTTTCTAGCAGTATTAGAGACTCTAGAAAGCAACAGCTTGGTTCTTGCTCTAAAGCAGAGTGTTTTTCTTGGATGAGAACTGTGCTAGTGTTTCCCTTCCGAAATGGAGTTAAATCCCAGGCTCTGTGTCTTCCTACAAGCAAGAATTTGTTTCATGAAAACGCAGTCACTTTAGAGCTCAAAGGAAGCTACATCGTTCAAGCAGCTCACACGTTTGTCGCTCTTAATTGAAAAGCATCGGGTGTTAGAGGACCTGTGGTTTTTATCAGTTTCAGAAGCAGCGTTGACCTAGATGTGATCCTTACCTGTAGGAAACACAGTTCTTTTGTTCTGAGCACACTCACGTTTCCTGCAGTATTAGAGACACTATAAAGCAAGAGCTTGGTTTTTGATCTAAAGCAGAGTGTTTTTCATGGATGAGAACTGTGCTGTGTGTTTCCCTTCAGAAATGGAGTTCAATCCCAGGATCTGTGTCTTCCTACAAGCAAGACTTTGTTTCAGGTAAACGAAGTCATTTTTCAGGTCAAAGGAATCTAAATCGTTCACGCTGCTCACACGTTTTTCGCTCTTTCCTGAAAAGCATTGGATGTTAGAGGACCTGTGTTTTTTGTCAGTTTCAGAAGCAGAGTTGAACTAGGTATGGCCTGCATATGTAGGGTACACCGTTATTTTTTAAGTGCACACTGACGTTTCCTGCTGTATTAGAGACTCTAGAAAGCAAGAGCTTTTATCTTGTTCTAAAGCACACTGTGTTTCATGGATGAGAACTGTGCTGTGTGTTTGCCTTCAGAAATGGAGTTAAATAACAGGCGCTGTGTCTTCCTACAAGAAATACTTCGTTTCAGGTAAGGGTAGTCACTTTTTAGCTCAAAGGACCTACATCGAACACGAAGCTCACACATTTCTCTTCTGAAATGATAAGCATTGGATGTTGGAGGACCTGTGGTTTGTATGACTTTCAGAAGCAGAGTTGAACTAGATATGGTCCGTATATGTAGGAAGCATCTTTCTTTTTTCTGAGCACAATCACGCTTCCGACTGTATTAGAGACTCTAGAAAGCAAGAGTTTGGTTCATGCTCTAAAGCAGAGTGTGTTTCATGAATGAGCACTGTGCTATGTGTTTCCTTCAGAAATGGAGTTAAATCCTAGGCGCTGTGTCTTCCTACAAGCAAGATTTCGCTTCAGGTAAACACAGTAACTTTTCAGCTCAAAGGAAGCTACATCATTCACAGAGCTCACACGTTTCTCGCTATTAACAGAAAAGCATATGATGTTAGAGGACTTATGGTTTGTATCAGTTTCAGAAGCAGAGTGGTAATAGATATGGTCTGAATGTGTAGGACACACAGTTCTTTTGGTCTGAGCACACTCATGTTTCCTTCTGTTGTAGAGACTCTAGAAAGCAAGAGCGTGCTTCTTGCTCTAAAGCATAGTGTGTTTTATGGATGAGAACTGTGCTGTGTGTTTCCCTTTGAAATGCAGTTAAATCCCAGGCTCTGTGTCTTCCTACAAGCAAGACTTCGTTTCAGGTAAGTGTAGTCACTTTTCAGCTCAAAGAACCTACATTGATCACGAATCTCACACATTTCTCTTCTTAACTGACACGCATTGGATGTTAGAGCACCTGTGGTTTGTATCAGTTTCAGAAGCAGAGTTGAACTAGATATGGTTGGTATGTGTAGGAAACACCGTCTTTTTTCTGAGCACACTAACGTTTCCTGCCGTATTAGAGACTCTAGAAAGCAAGAGTATGTTTCTTGCTCTAAAGCAGAGTGTGGTTCATGGATGAGAACTGTGCTTTGTGTTTCCCTCAGAAATGGAGTTCAATCCCAGGCTCTGTGTCTTCATACAAGCAAGAATTCATTTCTGGTAAAGGCAGTAACTTTTCAGCTCAAAGGAAACTTCATCATTCACAGAGCTCTCACGTTTCTCAATCTGAACTTGAAAAGCATTGGATGTTAGAGGACCTTTGGTGTGTATCAGTTTCAGAAGCAGAGTTGAACTAGATGTGGTTCATATATGTAGGAAACACCGTTCTTTTTTTTCTGAGCACTCTCTCTTTTCCTGCTGTATTAGAGACTCTGGAAGGCAAGAGCTTGGTTTTGCTCTAAAGCACACTGCGTTTCATGGATAAAAACTGTGCTTTGTGTTTCCCTCAGAAATGGAGTTAAATCCTATGCTCTGTGTCTTTCTACAAGCAAGATTTCATTTCAGGTAAACACATTAACTTTTCAGCTCAAAGGAAGCTACATAGTTCACGGAGGTCACACGTTTCTTGCTCTTAACTGAAAAGCATTGGATGATAGAGGATCTGTGCTTTGCATCAGTTTCAGAAGCAGAGTTGTACTAGGTATGTTCCGAATGTGTAGGAAACACAGTTCTTTTGGTCTGAGCGCACTCATGATTCTTTCTGTTTTAGAGACTCTGGAAAGCAAGAGCGTGCTAGTTGCTCTAAAGCAGAGTGTCTTTCATGGATGAAAACTGTGCAGTGTGTTTCCCTTTAGGAATGGAATTCAATCCCACGCTCTGTGTCTTCCTACAAGCCAGACTTCATTTCAGGTATGGGTAGTCACTTTTCAGCTCAAAGGACCTGCATCGTTCGCGAAGGTCACACATTTCTCTTCTGAACTGACAAGCATTGGATGTAGGAGGACCTGTGGTTTGTATCATTTTCAGAAGCAGAGTTGAACTAGATATGGTTGGTATGTTTAGGAAAGATCGTTCCTTTGTTCTGAGTACACTCATGTATCCTGCTGTATTAGAGACTCTAGAATGCAAGAGCGTGTTTATTGCTCTAAAGCAGAGTGTGTTTCATGGATGAGAACTGTACTGTGTGTTTCCCTTCAGAAATGGAGTTAAATCCCAGGCTGTGTATCTTCCTACAAGCAAGTCTTCGTTTCAGGTAAACTCAGTCACTTTTCAGGTCAAATGTGGCTACATTGTTCACGAAGCTCACACGTTTGTCGCCCTTAACTTTAAAGCTTTAGATGTTAGAGGAACTCTGGTTTGTATCAGGTTCAGAAGCAGAGTTGAACAAGATATGCTCCGTATATGTAGGAAACACCTTTCCTTTTTCTGAACACACTCACGTTTCCTGCTGTATTAGAGACTCTAGAAAGCAAGAGCTTGGTTCTTGCTCTAAAGCAGAGTGTGTTTCATGGATGAGAACTGTGCTGTGTGTTTACCTCAGAAATGGAGTTAAATCCATGGTGCTGTGTCTTCCTACAAGCAAGATTTCGTTTCAGGTAAACACAGTAACTTTTCAGCTCAAACGAAGCTACATCATTCACAGAGCTCAAACCTTACTCGCTATTAATTGAAAAGCATTGGATGTTAGAGGACCTATGGTTTGTATCAGTTTAAGAAGCAGAGTGGTACTACATATGGTCCGAATGTGTACTAAACACAGTTCTTTTGGTCTGAGCACACTCATGTTTCCTTCTGTTTTAGGGACTCGAGAAAGCAAGAGCGTGCTTCTTGCTCTAAAGCATAGTGTGTTTCATGAGTGAGAACTGTGCTGTGTGTTTCCCTTCAGAAATGCAGTTAAATCCCAGGCTCTCTGTCTTCCTACAAGCAAGACTTCGTTTCAGGTAACTGTATTCAATTTTCAGCTCAAATGACCTACATTGATCACGAATCTCACACATTTCTCTTCTTAACTGACACGCATAGTATGTTAGAGGACCTGTGGTTTGTGTCATTCAGAAGCAGAGTTGAACTAGATATGGTCCATATGTGTAGGAAACACCATTCTTTTGTTCTGAGTACACTCATGTTTCCTGCTGTATTAGAGACTCTAGAATGCAAGAGCGTCCTTATTGCTCTAAAGAAGAGTGTATTTCATGTAATAGAACTGTGATGTATGTTTCCCTTCAGAAATGTAGTTAAATCCCAGGCTGTGTATCTTCCTACAAGCTAGTCTTCGTTTCAGGTAAACTCAGTCACTTTAAAGCTCAAATGTAGCTACATCGTTCACAGAGCTCACACGATTGTCGCCCTTAACTTTAAAGCTTTGGATGTTAGAGGACCTGTGGTTTGTATCAGATTCAGAAGCAGAGTTGAACTAGATATGGTCCGTATATGTAGGAAACACCTTTCATTTTTCTGAGCACACTAAAGTTTCCTGTTGTATTAGAGACTCTAGAATGCAAGAGGGTGCTTCTTCCTCTAAAGCATTGGGTGTTTTATGGATGAGAAGTGTGCTGTGTGTTTCCCTTCAGAAATGCAGTTAAATCCCAGGCTCTGTGTCTTCCTACAAGCAAGACTTCGTTTCAGGTAAGTGTATTCGCTTTCCAGCACAAAGGACCTACATTGATCACGAATCTCACATATTTCTCTTCTTAAGTGACACGCATTGGATGTTAGAGGACCTTTGGTTTGTATCAGTTTTAGAAGCAGAGTTGAACTAGATATGGTCCATATGTGTAGGAAACACCATTCTTTTCTTCTGAGTACACTCATGTTTTCTTCTGTATTAGAGACTCTAGAATGCAAGGGCGTGCTTATTGCTCTAAAGCAGAGTGTGTTTCATGGATGAGAACTGTGCTGTGTGTTTCCCTTCAGAAATGGAGTTAAATCCCCAACTCAGTGTCTTCCTACAAGCAATACTTCTTTTCAGGTAAAGGTAGTCACTTTTCAGCTCAAAGGACCTGCATGTTCGCGAAGCTCACACATTTCTCCTCTGAACTGACAAGCATTGGATGTTAGAGGACCTGTGGTTTGTATCAGTTTCAGAAGCAGATTTGAAATAGATATGATCTGGATGTGTAGGAAACACCCTCTTTTTTCTGAGCACACTCACGTTTCCAGCTGTATTAGAGACTCTAGAAAGCAAGAGCATGCTTCTTGTTCTAAAGCAGAGTGTGGTTCATGGATGAGAACTGTGCTTTGTGTTTCCCTCAGATATGGAGTTCAATCCCAGGCTCTGTGTCTTCATACAAGCAAGAATTCATATCAGGTAAAGGCAGTAACATTTCAGCTCAAAGGAAGCTATCATTCAGAGAGCTAACACATTTCTGGCTCTTGACTGTAAAGCATTGGATATTAGAGGACCTATGGGTTGTATCAGTTTCTGAGCCAGAGTTGTACTAGATATGGTCTGTATGTGTAGGAAACACAGTTCTTTTTATCACAGCACACTCATTTTTCCTTCTATTTTAGAGACTCTAGAAAGCAAGAACATACTTCTTGTTCTAAAGCAGAGTGTGTTTCAAGGATGAGAACTGTGCTGTGTTTCCCTTCAGTAATGGAGTTAAATCCCATGCTCTGTGTCTTCCTACAAGCAAGACTTCCTTTCAGGGAAGGGTAGTCAATTTTCAGCTCAAAGGACCTACATTGATCAGGAATCTCACACATTTCTCTTCTTAACTGACGCGCATTGGATGTTAGAGGACCTGTGGTCTGTATTAGAGACTCTAGAAAGCAAGAGCTTGGTTCTTGCTCTAAAGCAGAGTGTGTTTCATGAATGAGAACTGTGCTGTGTGTTTCCCTTCAGAAATGCAGTTAAATCCCAGGCTCTGTGTCTTCCTAAAAGCAAGACTTCGTTTCAGGTAAGTGTATTCTCTTTTCAGCTCGAATGACCTACATTGATCACGAATCTCACACATTTCTCTTCTTAACAGACACGCATTGGATGTTAGAGGACCTTTGGTTTGTATAAGTTTCAGAAGCAGATTTGAACTAGATATGGTCCATATGTGTAGGAAACAGCATTCTTTTGACTGAGTACACTCACGTTTCCTGTTGTATTAGAGACTCTAGAATGCAAGAGGTTGCTTCGTGCTCTAAAGCATTGGGTGTTTCATGGATGAGAACTGTGCTGTGTGTTTCCCTTCAGAAATGAAGTTAAATCCCAGGCTCTCTGTCTTCCTACAAGCAAGACTTCGTTTCAGGTAAGTGTATTCACTTTTCAGCTTGAATGACCTACATTGATCACGAATCTCACACATTTCTCTTCTTAACTGACACGCATTGGATGTTAGAGGACATGTGGTTTGTATCAGTTTCAGAAGCAGAGTTGAACTAGATATGGTCCATTTGTGTAGGAAACACCATTCTTTTGTTCTGAGTACACTCATGTTTCCTGCTGTATTAGAGACTCTAGAATGCAAGAGCGTGCTTATTGCTCTAAAGAAGAGTGTGTTTCATGTATGAGAACTGTGATGTATGTTTCCCTTCAGAAATGTAGTTAAATCCCAGGCTGTGTATCTTCCTACAAGCAAGTCTTCATTTCAGGTAAACTCAGTCACTTTAAAGCTCAAATGTTGCTACATCGTTAAAAGTGCTCACACGATTGTCGCCCTTAACTTTAAAGCTTTGGATGTTAGAGGACCTGTGGTTTGTATCAGATTCAGAAGCAGAGTTGAACTAGATATGGTCTGTATATGTAGGAAACACCTTTCTTTTTTCTGAGCACACTAAAGTTTCCTGTTGAATTAGAGACTCTAGAATGCAAGAGGGTGCTTCTTGCTCTAAAGCATTGGGTGTTTTATGGATGAGAAGTGTGCTGTGTGTTTCCCTTCAGAAATGCAGTTAAATCCCAGGCTCTGTGTCTTCCTACAAGCAAGACTTCGTTTCAGGTAAGTGTATTCACTTTTCAGCACAAAGGACCTACATTGATCACGAATCTCACACATTTCTCTTCTTAAGTGACACGCATTGGATGTTAGAGGACCTTTGGTTTGTATCAGTTTTAGAAGCAGAGGTGAACTAGATATGGTTGGTATGTGTAGGAAACACCGTTCTTTTGTTCTGAGTACACTCATGTTTCCTTCTGTATTAGAGACTCTAGAATGCAAGAGCGTGCTCATTGCTCTAAAGCAGAGTGTGTTTCATGGATGAGAACTGTGCTGTGTGTTTCCCTTCAGAAATGGAGTTAAATCCCCAACTCAGTGTCTTCCTACCAGCAATACTTCATTTCAGGTAAGGGTAGTCACTTTTCAGCTCAAAGGACCTGCATGTTCGCAAAGCTCACACATTTCTCCTCTGAACTGACAAGCATTGGATGTTAGAGGACCTGTGGTTTGTATCAGTTTCAGAAGCAGATTTGAAATAGATATGATCCGGATGTGTAGGAAACACCGTCTTTTTTCTGAGCACACTCACGTTTCCGGCTGTATTAGAGACTCTAGAAAGCAAGAGCATGCTTCTTGTTCTAAAGCAGAGTGTGGTTCATGGATGAGAACTGTGCTTTGTGTTTCCCTCAGAAATGGAGTTCAATCCCAGGCTCTGTGTCTTCATACAAGCAAGAATTCATATCAGGTAAAGGCAGTAACATTTCAGCTCAAAGGAAGCTATCATTCAGAGAGATCTCACGTTTCTGGCTCTTAACTGAAAAGCATTGGATATTAGAGTACCTATGGGTTGTATCAGTTTCAGAGCCAGAGTTGTACTAGATATGGTCTGAATGTGTAGGAAACACAGTTCTTTTTGTCAGAGCACACTCATGTATCCTTCTGTTTTAGAGACTCTAGAAAGCAAGAGCGTGCTTCTTGCTCTAAAGCATAGTGTGTTTTATGGATGAGAACTGTGCTGTGTGTTTCCCTTCAGAAATGCAGTTGAATCCCAGGCTCTGTATCTTCCTACAAGCAAGACTTTGTTTCAGGTAAGTGTAGTTACTTTTCAGCTCAAAGGACCTACATTGATCACGAATCTCACACATTTCTCTTCTTAACTGACATGCATTGGATGTTAGAGGACCTGTGGTTTGTATCAAATTCAGAGGCACAGTTGAACTAGATATGGTTGGTATATGTAGGAAACACCGTTCTTTTGTTCTGAGTACACTCATGTTTCCTGCTGTATTAGAGACTATAGAATGCAAGAGCGTGCTTATTGCTCTAAAGCAGAGTGTGTTTCATGTATGAGAACTGTGATGTGTGTTTCCCTTCAGAAATGGAGTTAAATCCCAGGCTGTGTATCTTCCTACCATCAAGACATCTTTTCAGGTAAACTCAGTCTCTTTTAAGCTCTAATGTAGCTACATCGTTCACAGAGCTCACACGATTGTCGCCCTTAATTTCAAAGTTTTGGATGTTAGAGGACCTGTGGTTTGTATCAGTTTCAGAAGCAGAGTTGAACTTGATATGGTCCGTATATGTAGGAAACACCTTTCTTTTTTCTGACCACACTCACATTTCCTGCTGTATTAGAGACGATAGAAAGCAAGAGCTTGGTTCTTGCTCTAAAGCAGAGTGTGTTTCATGAATGAGAACTGTACTGTGTGTTTCCCTCAGAAATGCACTTAAATCCCAGGCTCTGTGTCTTCCTACAAGCAAGAATTCATTTCAGGTAAATGTATTCACTTTTCACCTCAAAGGAGCTAAATTGATCACGAATCTCACACATTTCTCTTCTTAACTGACACGCATTGGATTTTAGAGGACCTGTGGTTTGTATCAGTTTCAGAAGCAGTTTTGAACTAGATATGGTTGGTATGTGTAGGAAACACCGTTCTTTTGTTCTGAGTACACTCATGTTTTCTGAAGTATTAGAGACTATAGAATGCAAGACCGTGCTTATTACTCTAAAGCAGAGTGTGTTTCATGTATGAGAACTGTGATGTTTGTTTCCCTTCAGAAATGGAGTTAAATCCCAGCTCAATGTCTTCCAACAAGCGATACTTCGTTTCAGGTAAGGGTAGTCTCTTTTCAGCTCAAAGGACCTGCATCGTTCGCGAAGCTCACACATTTCTCTTCTGAACTGACAAGCATTGGATGTTAGAGGACCTGTGGTTTGTATCAGTTTCAGAAGCAGAGTTGAACTAGATATGGTTGGTATGTGTAGGAAACACCGTTCTTTTCTTCTGAGTACACACATGTTTCCTGATGTATTAGAGACTCTAGAATGCAAGAGCGTGCTTATTACTCTAAAGCAGAGTGTGATTCATGGATGAGAACTGTGCTTTGTCTTTCCCTCAGAAATGGGGTTCAATCCCAGGCTCTGTGTCTTCATACAAGCAAGAATACATTTCTGGTAAAGGCAGTAACTTTTCAGGTCAAAGGAAACTACATCATTCACAGAGCTCTCACGTTTCTCGCTCTGAACTGAAAAGCATTGGATATTAGAGGTCCTATGGGTTGTATCAGTTTCAGAGGCACAGTTGTACTAGATATGGTCTGAATGTGTAGGAAACACAGTTCTTTTTGACAGAAAACACTCATGTTTCCTTCTGTTTTAGAGATTCAAGAAAGCTAGAGCATACTTCTTGGTATAAAGCAGAGTGTGTTTCATGGATGAGAACTGTGCTGTGTGTTTCCCATCAGAAATGCAGTTAAATCCCAGGCTCTGTGTCTTCCTACAAGCAAGACTTCGTTTCAGGAAAAGTATAGTCACTTTTCACTTCAAAGGAGCTACACTGATCACGAATCTCACACATTTCTCTTCTCACTGACATGCATTGCATGTTAGAGGACCTGTGGTTTGTATCATTTTCAGAAGCAGAGTTGAACTAGATATGGTCCATATGTGTAGGAAACACCAATCTTTTGACTGAGTACACTCACGTTTCCTGTTGTATTAGAGACTCTAGAATGCAAGAGGGTGCTTTGTGCTCTAAAGCATTGGGTGTTTCATGGATGAGAACTGTGCTGTGTGTTTCCCTTCAGAAATGAAGTTAAATCCCAGGCTCTGTGTCTTCCTACGAGCAAGACTCTGTTTCAGGTAAGTGTATTAACTTTTCAGCTCAAAGGACCTACATTGATCACGAATCTCACACATTTCTCTTCTTAACTGACATGCATTGGATGTTAGAGGACCTGTGGTTTGCATCAGTTTCAGAGGCAGAGTTGAACTAGATATGGTTGGTATATGTAGGAAACACCGTTCTTTTGTTCTGAGTACACTCATGTTTCCTGCTGTATTAGACACTCTAGAATGCAAGAGCATGCTTATTGCTCTAAAGAAGAGTGTGTTTCATGTATGAGAATTGTGATGTGTGTTTCCCTTAAGAAATGGAGTTAAATCCCAGGCTGTGTATCTTCCTACCAGCAAGACATCTTTTCAGGTAAACTCAGTCACTTTTAAGCTCAAATGTAGCTACATCGTTCACAGAGCTCACACGATTGTCGCCCTTAACTTCAAAGCTTTGGATGTTAGAGGACCTGTGGTTTGTATCAGTTTCAGAAGCAGAGTTGAACTAGATATGGTCCGTATATGTAGGAAACACCTTTCTTTTTTCTGACCACACTCACATTTCCTGCTGTATTAGAGACTCTAGAAAGCAAGAGCTTGGTTCTTGCTCTAAAGCAGAGTGTGTTTCATGAATGAGAACTGTGCTGTGTGTTTCCCTTCAGAAATGCACTTAAATCCCAGGCTCTGTGTCTTCCTACAAGCAAGAATTCTTTTCAGGTAAGTGTATTCACTTTTCACCTCAAAGGAGCTACATTCATCACGAATCTCACACATTTCTCTTCAGAACTGACAAGCATGGATGTTAGAGGACCTGTGGTTTGTATCAGTTTCAGAAGCAGAGTTGAACTAGATATGGTTGGTATGTGTAGGAAACACCGTTCTTTTGTTCTGAATACACTCATGTTTCCTGATGTAATAGAGACTATAGAATGCAAGAGCGTGCTTATTGCTCTAAAGCAGAGTGTGTTTCATGGATGAGAACTGTGATGTGTGTTTCCCTTCAGAAATGGAGTTAAATCCCAGCTCAATGTCTTCCAACAAGCGATACTTCGTTTCAGGTAAGGGTATTCACTTTTCAGCTCAAAGGACCTGCATAGTTCGCTAAGCTCACACATTTCTCTTCTGAACTGACAAGCATTGGATGTTAGAGGACCTGTGGTTTGTATCAGTGTCAGAAGCAGAGTTGAACTAGATATGGTTGGTATGTGTAGGAAACACCGTTCCTTTCTTCTGAGTACACTCATGTTTCCAGATGTATTAGAGACTCTAGAATGCAAGAGCGTGCTTATTACTCTAAAGCAGAGTGTGATTCATGGATGAGAACTGTGCTCTCTCTTTCCCTCAGAAATGGGGTTCAATCCTAGTCTCCGTGTCTTCATACAAGCCAGAATTCATTTCTGGTAAAGGCAGTAACTTTTCAGGTCCAAGGAAACTACATCATTCACAGAGCTCTCACGTTTCAGGCCTGAACTTAAAAGCATTGGATATTAGAGCTCCTATGGGTTGTATCCGTTTCAGAGGCAGAGTTGTACTAGATATGGCCCAAAAATGTAGGAAACACAGTTCTTTTTGTCAGAGCACACTCATGTTTCCTTCTGTTTTAGAGATTCAAGAAAGCATAGCATACTTCTTGGTATAAAGCAGAGTGTGTTTCATAGATGAGAACTGTGCTGTGTGTTTCCCTTCAGAAATGCAGTTAAATCCCAGGCTTTGTGTCTTCCTACAAGCAAGACTTCGTTTCAGGAAAAGTATACTCACTTTTCACCTCAAAGGGGCTACATTGAACACGAATCTCACACAATTCTCTTCTAACTGACACGCATTGGATGTTAGAGAACCTGTGGTTTGTATCATTTTCAGAAGCAGAGTTGAACTAGATATGGTCAATATGTGTAGGAAACACCATTCTTTTGTTCTGAGTACACTCACGTTTCCTGTTGTATTAGAGACTCTTGAATGCAAGAGGGTGCTTCTTGCTCTAAAGCATTGGGTTTTTCATGGATGAGAACTGTGCTGTGTGTTTCCCTTCAGAAATGTAGTTAAATCCCAGGCTCTGTATCTTCCTACAAGCAAGAATTCGTTTCAGGTAAGTGTATTCACTTTTCACCTCAAAGGAGCTACATTGATCACGAATCTCACACATTTCTCTTCTTAACTGACACGAATTGGATGTTAGAGGACCTGTGGTTTGTATCAGTTTCAGAAGCAGAGTTGAACTAGATATGGTTGGTATGTGTAGGAAACACCTTTATTTTGTTGTGAGTACACTCATGTTTCCTGAAGTATTAGAGACTATAGAATGCAAGAGCGTGCTATTGCTCTAAAGCAGAGTGTGTTTCATGTATGAGAACTGTGATGTGTGTTTCCCTTCAGAAATGGAGTTAAATCCCGGCTCAATGTCTTCCTACAAGCGATACTTCGTTTCAGGTAAGGGTAGTCACTTTTCAGCTCAAAGGACCTGCATCGTTCGCGAAGCTCACACATTTCTCTTCTGAACTGACAAGCATTGGATGTTAGAGGACCTGAGGATTGTATCAGCTTCAGAAGCAGATTTGCACTAGATATGGTCGGGATGTGTAGGAAACACCGTCTTTTTTCTGAGCACACTCACGTTTCCTTCCGTATTAGAGACTCTAGAAAGCAAGAGCATGCTTCTTGCTCTAAAGCAGAGTGTGGTTCATGGATGAGAACTGTGCTTTGTGTTTCCCTCAGAAATTCAGTTCAATCCTAGGCTTTGTGTCTTCATACAAGCCAGAATTCATTTCTAGTAAAGTCAGTAACTTTTCAGGTCAAAGGAAACTACATCATTCACAGAGCTCTCACGTTTCTCACTCTGAACTGAAAAACATTGGATATTAGAGGTCCTATGGGTTGTATCAGTTTCAGAGGCAGTGTTGTACTCGATATGGGCCGAATGTGTAGGAAACACAGTTCTTTTTGTCAGAGCACACTCATGTATCCTTCTGTTTTAGAGACTCTAGAAAGCAAGAGCGTGCTTCTTGCTCTAAAGCATAGTGTGTTTTATGGATGAGAACTGTGCGGTGTGTTTCCCTTCAGAAATGCAGTTAAATCCCAGGCTCTGTATCTTCCTACAAGCAAGACTTCATTTCAGGTAAGTGTAGTTACTTTTCAGCTCAAAGGACCTACATTGATCACGAATCTCACACATTTCTCTTCTTAACTGACATGCATTGGATGTTAGAGGACCTGTGGTTTGTATCAGTTTCAGAGGCAGAGTTGATCTAGATATGGTTGGTATATGTAGGAAACACCGTTCTTTTGTTCTGAGTACACTCATGTTTCCTGCTGTATTAGAGACTCTAGAATGCAAGAGCGTGCTTATTGCTCTAAAGAAGAGTGTGTTTCATGTATGAGAACTGTGATGTGTGTTTCCCTTCAGAAATGGAGTTAAATCCCAGGCTGTGTATCTTCCTACCAGCAAGATATCTTTTCAGGTAAACTCAGTCACTTTTAAGCTCAAATGTAGCTACATCGTTCACAGAGCTCACACGATTGTCGCCCTTAACTTCAAAGCTTTGGATGCTAGAGGACCTGTGGTTTGTATCAGTTTCAGAAGCAGAGTTGAAGTAGATATGGTCTGTATATGTAGGAAACACCTTTCTTTTTTCTGACCACACTCACTATTCCTGCTGTATTAGAGACTCTAGAAAGCAAGAGCTTGGTTCTTGCTCTAAAGCAGAGTGTGTTTCATGAATGAGAACTGTGCTGTGTGTTTCCCTTCAGAATTGCACTTAAATCCCAGGCTCTGTGTCTTCCTACAAGCAAGAATTCGTTTCAGGTAAGTGTATTCACTTTTCACCTCAAAGGAGCTACATTGCTCACGAATCTCACACATTTCTCTTTTTAACTGACACGCATTGGATGTTAGAGGACCTGTGGTTTGTATCAGTTTCAGAAGCAGAGTTGAACTAGATATGGTTGGTATGTGTATGTAACACCGTTCTTTTGTTCTGAGTACACTCATGTTTCCTGAATTATTAGAGACTATAGAATGCAAGAGCGTGCTTATTGCTCTAAAGCAGAGTGTGTTTCATGTATGAGAACAGTGATGTGTGTTTCCCTTCAGAAATGGAGTTAAATCCCAGGCTGTGTATCTTCCTACAAGCAAGTCTTCGTTTCAGGTAAACTCAGTCACTTTCAGCTCAAATGTAGCTACATCGTTCACGAAGCTCACACGTTTGTCACCCTGGACTGAAAGCTTTGGATGTGAGAGCACCTGTGGTTTTTATCAGTTTCAGAAGCAGAGTTGAACTAGATACGGACCGTATATGTGGGAAACACCTTTCTTTTTTCTGAGCACACTCATGTTTCCTGCTGTATTAGAGACTCTAGAAAGCAAGAGCTTGGTTCTTGCTCTAAAGCAGAGTGTGTTTCATGGTCGAGAACTGTGCTGTGTGTTTCGCTCAGAAATGGAGTTAATTCCTAGGCGCTGTGTCTTCCTACAAGCAAGATTTCGTTTCAGGTAAACACAGTAACTTTTCAGCTCAAAGGTAGCTACATCATTCACAGAGCTCACACGTTTCTCGCTATTAACTGAAAAGCATTTGATGATAGAGGACCTATGGTTTGTATCAGTTTCAGAAGCAGAGTGGTAGTAGATATGATCCGAATGTGTAGGAAACACAGTTCTTTTGGTCTGAGCAAACTCATGTTTCCATCTTTTTTAGAGACACGAGAAAGCAAGAGCGTGCTTCTTGCTCTAAAGCACAGTGTGTTTCATGAATGAGAACTCTGCTGTTTGTTTCCCTTCAGAAATGGAGTTAAATCCCGGCTCAATGTCTTCCTACAAGCAAGAATTCATTTCAGGTAAGTGTATTCACTTTTCACCTCAAAGGAGCTACATTGATCACGAATCTCACACATTTCTCTTCTTAACTGACACGCATTGGATCTTAGAGGATCTGTGGTTTGTATCAGTTTCAGAAGTAGAGTTGAACTAGATATGGTTGGTATGTGTAGGAAACACCTTTATTTTGTTCTGAGTACACTCATGTTTCCTGAAGTATTAGAGACTATAGAATGCAAGAGCGTGCTTATTGCTTTAAAGCAGAGTGTGTTTCATGTATGAGAACTGTGATGTGTGTTTCCCTTCAGAAATGGAGTTAAATCCCCGGCTCAATGTCTTCCTACAAGCGATACTTCATTTCAGGTAAGTCACTTTTCTGCTCAAAGGACCTGCATCGTTCGTGAAGCTCACACATTTCTCTTCTGAACTGACAAGCATTGGATGTTAGAGGACCTGTGGTTTGTATCAGTGTCAGAAGCAGAGTTGAACTAGATATAGACCGGATTTGTAGGAAACACCGTCTTTTTTTCTGAGCACTCTCACCTTTTCTGCCATATTAGAGACTCTAGAAAGCAAGAGCATTCTTCTTGCTCTAAAGCAGAGTGTGATTCATGGATGAGAACTGTGCTTTGTCTTTCCCTCAGAATTGGGGTTCAATCCCAGGCTCTGTGTCTTCATACAAGCAAGAATTCATTTCTTGTAAAGGCAGTAACTTTTCAGGTCAAAGGAAACTACATCATTCACAGAGATCTCACGTTTCTCGCTCTGAACTGAAAAGCATTGGATATTAGAGGTCCTATGGGTTGTATCCGTTTCAGAGGCACAGTTGTACTAGATATGGTCTGACTGTGTAGGACACACAGTTCTTTTTGTCAGATAACACTCATGTTTCCTTCTGTTTTAGAGATTCAAGAAAGCAAGAGCATACTTCTTGGTATAAAGCAGAGTGTATTTCATGGATGAGAATTGTGCTCTGTGTTTCCCTTCAGAAATGCAGTTAAATCCCAGGCTCTGTGTCTTCCTACAAGCAAGACTTCGTTTCAGGAAAAGTATAGTCACTTTTCACCTCAAAGGAGCTACACTGATCACGAATCTCACACATGTCTCTTCTCACTGACATGCATTGCATGTTAGAGGACCTGTGGTTTGTATCATTTTCAGAAGCAGAGTTGAACTAGATATGGTCCATATGTGTAGGAAACACCAATCTTTTGACTGAGTACACTCACGTTTCCTGTTGTATTAGAGACTCTAGAATGCAAGAGGGTGTTTCGTGCTCTAAAGCATTGGGTGTTTCATGGATGAGAACTGTGCTGTGTGTTTCCCTTCAGAAATGAAGTTAAATCCCAGGTTCTGTGTCTTCCTACAAGCAAGACTTCGTTTCAGGTAAGTGTATTAACTTTTCAGCACAAAGGACCTGCATCGTTCACGAAGCTCACACATTTCTCTTCTGAACTGACACGCATTGCATGTTAGAGGACCTGTGGTTTGTATCAGTTTCAGAGGCAGAGTTGAACTAGATATGGTTGGTATGTGTAGGAAACACCGTTCTTTTGTTCTGAGTACACTCATGTTTCCTGCTGTATTGGAGAATCTAGAATGAAAGAGCGTGCTTATTGCTCTAAAGAAGAGTGTGTTTCATGTATGAGAACTGTGTTGTGTGTTTCCCTTCAGAAATGGAGTTAAATCCCAGGCTGTGTATCTTCCTACAAGCAAGTCTTCGTTTCAGGTAAACTCAGTCACTTTCAGCTCAAATGTAGCTACATCGTTCACGAAGCGCACACGTTTGTCACCCTGGACTGAAAGCTTTGGATGTGAGAGCACCTGTGGTTTTTATCAGTTTCAGAAGCAGAGTTGAACTAGATACGGACCGTATATGTGGGAAACACCTTTCTTTTTTCTGAGCACACTCATGTTTACTGCTGTATTAGAGACTCTAGAAAGCAAGAGCTTGGTTCTTGCTCTAAAGCAGAGTGTGTTTCATGGTCGAGAACTGTGCTGTGTGTTTCCCTCAGAAATGGAGTTAATTCCTCGGCGCTGTGTCTTCCTACAAGCAAGATTTCGTTTCAGGTAAACACTGTAACTTTTCAGCTCAAAGGTAGCTACATCATTCACAGAGCTCACACGTTTCTCGCTATTAACTGAAAAGCATTTGATGATAGAGGACCTATGGTTTGTATCAGTTTCAGAAGCAGAGTGGTAGTAGATATGATCCGAATGTGTAGGAAACACAGTTCTTTTGGTCTGAGCAAACTCATGTTTCCATCTTTTTTAGAGACTCGAGAAAGAATGAGCGTGCTTCTTGCTCTAAAGCATAGTGTGTTTCATGAATGAGAACTGTGCTGTTTGTTTCCCTTCAGAAATGCACTTAAATCCCAGGCTCTGAGTCTTCCTACAAGCAAGAATTCGTTTCAGGTAAGTGTATTCACTTTCCACCTCAAAGGAGCTACATTGATCACGAATCTCACACATTTCTCTTCTTAACTGACACGCATTGGATGTTAGAGGACCTGTGGTTTGTATCAGTTTCAGAAGCAGAGTTGAACTAGATATTGTTGGTATGTGTAGGAAACACCTTTATTTTGTTCTGAGTACACTCATGTTTCCTGAAGTATTAGAGACTATAGAATGCAAGAGCGTGCTTATTGCTCCAAAGCAGAGTGTGTTTCATGTATGAGAACTGTGATGTGTGTTTCCCTTCAGAAATGGAGTTAAATCCCGGCTCAATGTCTTCCTACAAGCGATACTTCGTTTCAGTTAAGGGTAGTCACTTTTCAGCTCAAAGGACCTGCATCGTTCGCGAAGCTCACACATTTCTCTTCTGAACTGACAAGCATTGGATGTTAGAGGACCTGAGGTTTGTATCAGTTTCAGAAGCAGATTTGCACTAGATATGGTCCGGATGTGTAGGAAACACCGTCTTTTTTCTGAGCACACTCACGTTTCCTGCCGTATTAGAGACTCTAGAAAGCAAGAGCATGCTTCTTGCTCTAAAGCAGAGTGTGGTTCATGGATGAGAACTGTGCTTTGTGTTTCCCTCAGAAATGGAGTTCATTCCTAGGCTTTGTGTCTTCATACAAGCCAGAATTCATTTCTCTTAAGTCAGTAACTTTTCAGGTAAAAGGAAACTACATCATTCACAGAGCTCTCACGTTTCTCGCTCTGAACTGAAAAACTTTGGATATTAGAGGTCCTATGGGTTGTATCAGTTTCAGAGGCAGTGTTGTACTAGATATGGGCCGAATGTGTAGGAAACACAGTTCTTTTTGTCCAAGCACACTCATGTATCCTTCTGTTTTAGAGACTCTAGAAAGCAAGAGCGTGCTTCTTGCTCTAAAGCATAG
Organism: Onychomys leucogaster; assembly: GCA_949786385.1. NCBI lineage: Eukaryota > Metazoa > Chordata > Mammalia > Rodentia > Cricetidae > Onychomys > Onychomys leucogaster. Next base: position 1,107,647 of record CATKUP010000061.1, read on the forward strand.
TGTGTTTTATGGATGAGAACTGTGCGGTGTGTTTCCCTTGAGAAATGCAGTTAAATCCCAGGCTCTGTATCTTCCTACAAGCAAGACTTCGTTTCAGGTAAGTGTAGTTACTTTTCAGCTCAAAGGACCTACATTGATCACGAATCTCACACATTTCTCTTCTTAACTGACATGCATTGGATGTTAGAGGACCTGTGGTTTGTATCAGTTTCAGAGGCAGAGTTGATCTAGATATGGTTGGTATATGTAGGAAACACCGTTCTTTTGTTCTGAGTACACTCATGTTTCCTGCTGTATTAGAGACTCTAGAATGCAAGAGCACGCTTATTGCTCTAAAGAAGAGTGTGTTTCATGTATGAGAACTGTGATGTGTGTTTCCCTTCAGAAATGCAGTTAAATCCCAGGCTGTGTATCTTCCTACAAGCAAGTCTTCGTTTCAGGTAAACTCAGTCACTTTCAGCTCAAATGTAGCTACATCGTTCACGAAGCTCACACGTTTGTCGCCCTTGACTGAAAACTTTGGATGTTAGAGGACCTGTGGTTTTTATCAGTTTCAGAAGCAGAGTTGAACTAGATATGGACCGTATATGTGGGAAACACCTTTCTTTTTTCTGAGCACACACATGTGTCCTGCTGTATTAGAGACTCTAGAAAGCAAGAGCTTGGTTCTTGCTCTAAAGCAGAGTGTGTTTCATGGTCGAGAACTGTGCTGTGTGTTTCCCTCAGAAATGGAGTTAATTCCTAGGCGCTGTGTTTTCCTACAAGCAAGATTTCGTTTCAGGTAAACAAAGTAACTTTTCAGCTCAAAGGTAGCTACATCATTCACAGAGCTCACAAGTTTCTCGCTATTAACTGAAAAGCATTGGATGAGAGAGGACCTATGGTTTGTATCAGTTTCAGAAGCAGAGTGGTACTACATATGATCCGAATGTGTAGGAAACACAGTTCTTTTGGTCTGAGCAATCTCATGTTTCCATCTTTTTTAGAGACTCGAGAAAGCAAGAGCGTGCTTCTTGCTCTAAAGCATAGTGTGTTTCATGAATGGGAACTGTGCTGTGTGTTTCCCTTCAGAAATGCAGTTAAATCCCAGGTTCTGTGTCTTCCTGCAAGGAAGAATTCGTTTCAGGTAAGTGTATTCACTTTTCACCTCAAAGGAGCTACATTGATCACGAATCTCACACATTTCTCTTCTTAACTGACACGCATTGGATGTTAGAAGACCTGTGGTTTGTATCAGTTTTAGAAGTAGAGTTGAACTAGATATGGCTGGTATGTGTAGGAAACACCTTTATTTTGTTCTGAGTACACTCATGTTTCCTGAATTATTAGAGACTCTAGAATGCAAGAGCGTGCTTATTGCTCTAAAGCAGAGTGTGTTTCATGTATGAGAACTGTGATGTGTGTTTCCCTTCAGAAATGGAGTTAAATCCCCGGCTCAATGTCTTCCTACAAGCGATACTTCATTTCAGGTAAGTCACTTTTCTGCTCAAAGGACCTGCATCGTTCGCGAAGCTCACACATTTCTCTTCTGAACTGACAAGCCTTGGATGTTAGAGGACCTGTGGTTTGTATCATTTTCAGAAGCAGAGTGGAACTATATATGGTTGGTATATGTAGGAAATACCGTTCTTTTGTTCTGAGTACACTCATGTTTCCTGCTGTATTAGACTCTAGAATGAAAGAGCGTGCTTATTGCTCTAAAGAAGAGTGTGTTTCATGTATGAGAACTGTGATGTGTGTTTCCCTTCAGAAATGGAGTTAAATCCCAGGCTGTGTATCTTCCTACAAGCAAGTCTTCGTTTCAGGTAAACTCAGTCACTTTTCAGCTCAAAGTAGCTACATCGTTCACAAAGATCACACGTTTGTCGCCCTTGACTGAAAGCTTTGGATGTTAGAGGGCTTGTGGTTTTTATCACTTTCAGAAGCAGAGTTGAACTAGATATGGACCGTATATGTGGGAAACACCTTTCTTTTTTTCTGAGCACACTCATGTTTCCTGCTGTATTAGAGACTCTAGAAAGCAAGAGCTTGGATCTTGCTCTAAAGCAGAGTGTGTTTCATGGTCGAGAACTGTGCTGTGTGTTTCCCTCAGAAATGGAGTTAAATCCTAGGTGCTGTGTCTTCCTACAAGCAAGATTTCGTTTCAGGTAAACACAGTAACTTTTCAGCTCAAAGGTAGCTACATCATTCAAAGAGCTCACACGTTTCTCGCTATTAATTGAAAAGCATTGGATGATAGAAGACCTATGGTTTTTATCAGTATCAGTAGCAGAGGGGTACTAGATATGATCCGAATGTGTAGGAAACACAATTCTTTGGGTCTGAGCAAACTCATGTTTCCATCTTTTTTAGAGACTCGAGAAAGCAAGAGCATGCTTCTTGCTCTAAAGCATAGTGTGTTACATGGATGAGAACTGTGCTGTGTGTTTCCCATCAGAAATGCAGTTAAATCCCAGGCTCTGTGTCTTCCTACAAGCAAGACTTCCTTTCAGGTAAGGGTAGTCACATTTCAACTCAAAGGTCCTACATTGATCAAGAAGCTCACACGTTTCTCTTCTTAACTGACAAGCATTGGATGTTAGAGGACCTGTGGTTTGTATCAGTTTCAGAAGAAGAGTTGAACTAGATATGGTCCGTATATGTAGGGAACACCGTTCTTTTTTCTGAGCATAATCACTTTTCCTGCTGTATAAGAGACTCTAGAAAGGAAGAGCTTGGTTCTTGCTCTAAAGCCGACTGTGTTTCATGAATGAGAACTGTGCTGTGTGTTTCCCTTCAGAAATGGAGTTAAATCCCATGATCTGTGTCTTCCTACAAGCAAGATTTCGTTTAAGATAAACTGATTCACCTTTCAGCTCAAACAAAGCTACAACGTTAACGTAGCTCACACGTTTCTCGCTCTTAACAGAAAAGAATTGGATGTGAGAGGACCTGTGGTTTGTAATCAGTTTCAGAAGCAGAGTTGAACTAGATATGGAACGTATTTTTAGGAAACACCGTTCTGTTGTTCTGACTACACTCACTTTACCTGCTGTATTAGAGACTCTAGAAAGCAAGAGCGTGCTTATTGCTATAAGCAGAGTGTGTTACATGGATAAGAACTGTGATGTGTGTTTCCCTTCAGAAATAGAGTTAAATCACAGGCTCTGTAAATTCCAAAAGCATGACTTCTTTTCATGTAAACTCAGTAACTTTTCAGCACAAACAAAACTACATCGTGCAAGTAGCTCACAGGTTTCTGCCACTTAAATGAAAAGCATTGGATGTTAGAGGACCTGTGGTTTGTATCAGTTTCAGAAGCAGAGTTGAACTAGATATGGTCTGTATGTGTAGGAAAAACCGTTCTTTGTTCTGACCACACTCAATTTACCTGCTGTATTAGAGACTCCAAAAAGCAAGAGCGTGCTTCTTGCTATAAGCAGAATGTGTTTCAGGGATGAGAACTGCACTGTGTGTTTCCCTTCAGAAATGGAGTTAAATCACAGCCTCTGTATCTTCCTACAAGCATGACTTCGTTTCAGGTAAACTCAGTCAATTTTCAGCTCAAATCTAGCTACATCGTTCACGAAGCTCACACGATTGTCGTCCTTAACTGAAAAGCTTTGGATGTTAGAGGACCTGTGGTTTGTATCAGTTTCAGAAGCAGAGTTGAACTAGATATGGTCCGTATGTGTAGGAAACACCGTTTTTTTATTCTGAGCACACTCATGTTTCCTGCTTTATTAGAGACTCTAGAAAGCAAGAGTGTGCTTCTTGCTCTAAAGCAGAGTATGTTTCATGGATGAGAACTGTGCTGTGTGTTTCTCTTCCGAAATGGAATTAAATCCCAGGCTCCGTATCTTCCTACAGCAAGACATCATTTCAGGTAAACGCAGTCACTTTTAGCTCAAACGAATATAAATCATTCACGAATCTCACACATTTCACGCTCGTAAATGAAAAGCATTGGATGTTAGATGTCCTGTGGTTTGTATCAGTTTCAGAAGCAGAGTTGAACTAGCAATGGTCCGTATATGTAGGACACAGTTCGTTTTTTCTGAGCACACTCACTTTACCTGCTGTATTAGAGACTCCAGAAAGCAAGAGTGTGCTTCTTGCTCTAAAGCAGAATGAGTTTCATGGATGAGAACTGTGCAGTGTGTTTCCCTTCAGAAATGGAGTTAAATCCCAGGCTCTGTGTCTTCCTAGAAGCATGAGTTCGTTTCATGAAACCTCACTCACGTTTCAGCTCATACAAACTACATCGTTTACGTAGCTAACACTTTTCTTGATCTTAAATGTAAAGCATAGGATATTAGAGGACTTGTGTTTTGTATCAGTTTCAGGAGCAGAGTTGAAATAAATATGCTCTGTAGGTGTAGGAAATACCGTTCTTTGTTCTGAGCACACTCAAGTTTCTGGCTCTATTAGACACTCTAGAAAGCAAGAGCGGGCTTCCTGCTCTAAAGGAAAGTGTGTTTGATGGATGAGAACTGTGCTCTGTGTTTCCCTTCAGTAATGGAGTTAAATCCCAGGCTCTGTGTGTTCCTACAAGCAAGACATCATTTCAGGTAAACTCAGTCACTTTTCAGCTCAAAGGAAGCTACATCGTTCACGAAGCTCAGACGTTTCTCATTCTTAACTGGAAAGCATTGGATGTTACAGGAACTGTGGTTTGTATCAGATTCAGAAGCAGAGTTGAACTAGATATGGTCCGTATGTGTAGGAAACACCGTTCTTTTGTTGTGAGCACACTCATGTTTCCTGCTTTATTAGAGACTCAATAAAGCAAGAGTGTGCATCTTGCTCTAAAGCAGAGTGTGTTTCATGGATGACAAATGTGCTATGTGTTTCCCTTTCAGAAATGGAGTTAAATCACAGGCTCTGTGTCTTCCTACAAAAAGACATCATTTCAGGTAAATGCAGTCACTTTTAGCTCAAACAAATATAAATCATTCATGAAGCTCACATGTTAATCGCTCTTAATTGAAAACCATTGGATGTTAGAGGACCTGTGGTTTCTATCAGTTTCAGAAGAAGAGTTGAACGAGATATGGTCCATATGTGTAGGAAACAGCATTCTATTTTTTCTGAGCACACTCATGTTTCTTGCTTTATTAGAGACTTTAGAAAGCAAGAGTGTGCTTCTTTCTCTAAAGCAGAGTGAGTTTCATGGTTGACAATTGTGCTGTGTGTTTCCCTAAATAAATGGAGTTAAATCCCAGGCTCTGTGTCTTCCTACAAGCATGACTTCGTTTCATGTAAAATCAGTAACTTTTCAGGTCAAAACAAAGCTACATTGTTCACGAAGCTCACACGTTTCTCATTCTTAACTGGAAAGCATTACATGTTACAGGAACTGTGGTTTGTATCAGTTTCAGAAGAAGAGTTTAACTAGATTTGGTCTGTATGTGAAGTAAACTCCGGTCCTTTGGTCTGACCACACTCACATTTCCTGATTTATTAGAGACTCTAGAAAGCAAGAGCATGCTTCTTGCTCTAAAGCAGAGTGTGTTTCATGGATGACAACTATGCTGTGTGTTTCTCTTCAGAAATGGAGTTAAATCCCAGGTTCTGTGTCTTCCTAGAAAAAGACATCATTTCAAGTAAACGCAGTCACTTTTAGCTCAAACAAATATAAATCATTGATGAAGCTCACACGTTTCTCGTTCTTAATCAAAAGCATTGGATGTTAGATGACCTGTGGTTTGTATCAGTTTCAGAAGCAGAGTTGAACTAGATATGGTCTGTACATGTAGGAAACACCGTTCTTTTGTTCTGAGCACAATGACATTTCCTGCTGTATTAGAGACTCTAGAAATAAAGAGTGTGCTTCTTGCTCTAAAGCAGAGTTGTTTCACGGATGACAACTGTGCTGAGTGTTTCCCTTCTGAAATGGAGGTAAATCCCAGGCTCCTCTCTTCCTACAAGCAAGACTTCGTCTCAGGTAAACTCAGCTCAAATAATGCTACATCATTCACGAAGCTCACACGTTTCTCGCTCTTAACTGAAAAGCATTGGATGTTAGAGGACCTGTGGTTTTTATCAGTTTCAGTAGCAGAGTTGAACTAGCAATACTCCATATGTGTAGGAATCACCGTTCTTTTGTTCTGATTACCCTCAATTTTCTGGCTCTATGAGAGAGTCTAGAAAGCAAGAGCGTGCTTCTTGCTCAAAGCAGAGTGTGTTTCATGGATGAGAACTGTGCTGTGTTTTTCCCTTAGTAATGGATTTAAATCCCAGGCTCTGTGGCTTCATACAAGCAAGAAATCTTTTCAGGTAAACTCAGTCACTTTTCAGCTCAAAGAAAGCTACATTGTTCCCAAAGCTCAGACGTTTCTTGTTCGTAACTGGAAAGCATTGCATGTTAGAGGAACTGTGGTTTGTATCAGTTTCAGAAGCAGAGTAAACTAGATATGATCCGTATGTGAAGGAAACACCATTTTTTGTTCTGAGCACACTCATGTTTCTTGCTATATTATAGGCTCTAGAAAGCAAGAGCATGCTTCTGGCTCTAAGGCACCGTGTGATTCATGGATGACAACTGTGCTGTTTGTTTCCCTTCGGAAATTGAGTTAAATTCCAGGCTCTGTGTCTTCCTAAAAGCAAGACATCATTTCAGGTAAACGCAGTCACTTTTCAGCTCAAATGAATATATATCGTTTACGAAGCTCTCACGTTTCTCGCTCTTAACTGAAAAGCATTGGATGTTAGAGGACCTGGGATTAGTATAAGTATCAGAAGAAGAGTTGACCTAGATATGGTCCTTATGTGTAGGAAACACCGTTATTTTGTTCTGACCACAGTCACGTTTCCTGCTGTATTAGAGACTCTTAGAAAGCAATAGCGTGCTTCTTGCTCTAAAACAGAGTGTGTTTCATGGAAGAGAACTGTGCAGTGTGTTGCCCTTCAGAATTGGAGTTAAATCCCAGGCTCTGTGTCTTTCTACAAGCAAGATATCTTTTCAGGTAAACTCAGTCACTTTTCAGCTCAATGGAAGCTACATCGTTCATGAAGCTCAAACGTTTCTCGCTCTTAACTGGAAAGCATTGCATGTAAATGAATCTGTGGTTTGTATCAGTTTCAGGAGAAGAGTTAACCTAGGTATGGTCTGTATGTGTAGGAAACACCATTATTTTTTTCTGACCACAGTCACGTTTCCTGCTGTATTAGAAACACTTAGAAAGCAAGAGCGTGCTTCTTGCTCTAAAGCAGAGTGTGTTTCATGGATGAGAACTGTGCAGTTTGTTGCCCTTCAGAATTGGAGTTAAATCACAGGTTCTGAATCTTTCTACAAGCAAGACTTCATTTCATGTAAACTCAGTCACCTTTCTGCTCAAACAAAGCTACATCGTTCACATAGCTCACACATTTCTTGCTCTTAACTGTAAAGCATTGGATGTTAGAGGACTTGTGGTTTGTATCAGTTTCAGAAGCAGAGTTGAAATAGCAATGGTCCATATGTGTAGGAAACAACCGTTATTTTGTTCTGAGTACCCTCAAGTTTCTGGCTCTATTAGAGTCTCTGGAAAGCAAGAGCATGCTTCTTGCTCTAAAGCAGAGTGTGTTTCATGGATGAGAACTGTACTGTGTGTTTCCCTTCAGAAATGAAGTTAAATACCAGGCTCAGTGTCTTCCTACAAGCAAGGCATCTTTTCAGGTAAACTCAGTCTCTTTTCAGCTCAAAGGAAGCTACATCGTTCACGAAGCTCACACGTTTCTCGCTCTTAACTTGAAAGCATTGTATGTTAATGGGACTGTGGTTTGTATCAGTTTCAGAAGGAGAGTTGACCTAGATATGGTCCTTGTGTAGGAAACACCGTTATTTTGTTCTGACCACAGTCACGTTATCCACTCTATTAGAGACTCTTAGAAAGCAAGAGCGTGCTTCTTGCTCTAAAGCAGAGTGTGTTTCATGGATGAGAACTGTACTGTGTCTTTCCCTTCAGAAATGGAGTTAAATAACAGGCTCTGTATCTTCCTACAAATAAGAATTCGTTTCACATAAACTCAGTCACCTTGCAATCTAACAAAGCTACATCGTTCACATAGCTCACAGGTTTCTTGCACTTAACTGTAAAGCATTGGATGTTAGAGGACCTGTGGTTTATATCAGTTTCAGAAGGAGAGTTGAACTAGCAGTGGTCCGTATGTGTAGGAAACACCGTTATTTTGTTCTCACCACAGTCACGTTTCCTGCTGTATTAGAGTCTCTTAGAAGGCAAGAGCGTGCTTCTTGCTCTAAAGCAGAGTGTGTTTCATGGATGAGAACTGTGCTGTGTGTTTCCCTTCAGAAATGGAGTTAAATTCTAGGCTCTGTGCATTCCTACAAGCAAGACATCATTTCAGGTAAACACAGTCACTTTCAGCTCAAACGAATATAAATCGTTTACGAAGATCACACGGTTCTCGCTCTTCAATGAAAAGCATTGGATGTTAGATGACTTGTGGTTTGTATCAGTTTCAGAAGCAAAGTTGAACTAGCAATGGTCCGTATGTGTAGGAAACACCGTTCTTTTTTCTGAGCAAACTCATGTTTCCAGCTCTATTAGAGACTCTAGAAAGCAAGAGCGTGCTTCTTCCTATACGCAGAGTGTGTTCCATCGTGCAACAGTGCTGTTTGTTTCCCTTCAGAAATGGAGTTAAATCACAGGCTCTGTATCATCCTACAAGCAAGACTTCGTTTCACGTAAACTCAGTCACATTTCAGCTCAAACAAAGCTACATCATTCACATAGCTCACACGTTCCTTGCTCTTAACTGTAAAGCATTAGATGTTAGAGGACCTGTGGTTTGTATAGTTTCAGAAGCAGAGTTGAAGTAGCAATGGTCCGTATGTGTAGCAAACACCGTTCTTTGGTTCTGAGCACACATTCAAGTTTCTGGCTCTATAATAGACTCTAGAAAGCAAGAGCGTGCTTCTTGCTCTAAAGCAGAGTGTGTTTCATGGATGAGAACTGTGCTGTGTTTTTCCCTTCAGAAGTGGAGTTAATTCCCAGGCTCTGTGTCTTCCTACAAGCAAGACATCTTTTCTGGTAAACTCAGTCACTTTTCAGGTCAAAGGAATCTAGATCATTCACGAAGATCACACGTTTCTTGCTCTTAAATGGAAAGCCTTGCATGTTAAAGGAACTGTAGTTTGCATCAGTTTCAGAAGAAGAGTTGACCTAGATATGGTCCGTATGTGTAGGAAACACCGTAATTTTGTTCTGACCACAGTCACGTTTTGTGCTGTATTAGAGACTCTTAGAAGACAAGATCGTGCTTCTTGCTCTAAAGCAGAGTGTGTTTCATGGATGAGAACTGTGCTGTGTGTTTCCCTTCAGAAATGGAGTTAAATTCCAGGCTCTGTGTCTTCCTACTAGCAAGGCATAATTTCAGGTAAACGCAGTCACTTTTCAGATCAAAGGAAGCTACATCGTTCACGAAGCTCACACATTTCTCGCTCTTAACTGGAAAGCATTGCATGTTAATGGAACTGTGTTTTGTATCAGTTTCAGAAGAAGAGTTGACCTAGATATGGTCCGTATGTGTAGGAAACACCGTTCTTTTGTTCTGAGCACACTCAAATTTCCTGCTCTATTAGAGACTCTAGAAAGTAAGAGCGTGTTTCTTCTTATATGCAGAGTGTGTTGCATCGTGAGAACAGTGCTGTGTGTTTCCCTTCAGAAATGGAGTTAAATCACAGGCTCTGCATCTTTCTGCAAGGAAGACTTCGATTCAAGTAAACTCAGTCACCTTTCAGCTTAAACAAAGCTACATCGTTCACGTAGCTCACACATCTCTTGCTCTTAACTGTAAAGCATTGGATGTTAGAGGACCTGAGGTTTGTATCAGTTTCAGAAGCAGAGTTGAACTAGCAATGGTCCATATGTGTAGGAAACACCGTTCTTTTGTTCTGAGTACCCTCAAGTTTCTGGCTCTATCAGAGACTCTAGAAAGCAGCAGCATGCTTCTTGCTGTAAAGCAGAGTGTGTTTCATGTATGAGAACTGTGCTGTGTTTTTCCCTTCAGAAATGAAGTTAAATCTCAGGCTCTGTGTCTTCCTACACGCAAGATATCTTTTCAGGTAAACTCAGTCACTTTTCAGCTAAAAGGAAGCTACATCATTCACGAAGCTCACTCGTTTCTCGATCTTAACTGGAAAGCATTGGATGTAAGAGGAACTGTGGTTTGTATCAGTTTCAGAATCAGAGTTGAACTAGCAGTGGTCCGTATGTGTAGGAAACACTGTTCTTTTGTTCTGAGCACACTTCCAAGTTTCTGGCTCTATTATATACTCTAGAAAGCAAGAGCGTGCTTCTTGCTCTAAAGCAGAGTGTGTTTCATGGATGAGAACTGTGCTGTGTTTTTCCCTTCAGAAATGGAGTTAAATCCCAGGCTCTGTGTCTTCCTACAAGCAAGACATCTTTTCAGGTAAACTCAGTCACTTTTCAGCTCAAAGGAATCTAAATCATTCACGAAGATCACACATTTCTCGCTCTTAAATGGAAAGCATTGCATGTTAATGGAACTGTGGTTTGTATCAGTTTCAGAAGAATAGTTGACCTAGATATGGTCTGTATGTGTAGGAAACACCGTTATTTTGTTCTGACCACAGTCACGTTTCCTGCTGTATTAGAGACTCTTAGAAAGCAAGAGCGTGCTTCTTGCTCTAAATCAGAGTGTGTTTCATGGATGAGAACTGTGCTGTGTGTTTCCCATCAGAAATGGAGTTAAATTCCAGGCTCAGTGTCTTCGTACAAGCAAGACATCGTTTCAGGTAAACACAGTCACTTTTCAGCTCAAATGAATATAAATCGTTTACGAAGCTCACACGTTTCTTGCTCTTAACTAAATAGCATTGGATGATAGATGACTTGTGGTTTGTATCACTTTCCGAAGCAGAGTTGAACTAGCAATGGTCCCTAATTTTAGGAAACATCGTTCTTTTGTTCTGAGCACACTTTCAAGTTTCTGACTCAAATACAGACTCTAGAAAGCAACAGCGTGCTTCTTGCTCTAAAGCAGAGTGTGTTTCATGGATGAGAACTGTGCTGTGTTTTTCCCTTCAGAAATGGAGTTAAATCCCAGACTCTGTGTCTTCCTACAAGCAAGACATCTTTTCAGGTAAACTCAGTAACTTTTCAGCTCAAAGGAAGCTACACCATTCACGAAGCTCAAACATTTCTCGCTGTTAACAGGAAAGCATTCCATGTAAATGGAACTGTGGTTTGTATCAGTTTCAGAAGAAGAGTTGACCTAGGTATGGTCTGTAAGTGTAGGAAACACCGTTATTTTGTTCTGAACACATTCACGTTTCCTGCTGTATTAGAGACCCTTAGAAAGCAAGAGCGTGCTTCTTGCTCTAAAGCAGTGTGTGTTTAATGGATGAGAACTGTGCTGTGTGTTTCCCTTCACAAATGGAGTTAAATCCCAGGCTCTGTGTCTTCTTACAAGCAAGACTTCATTTCAGGTAAACGCAGTCACTTTTCGGCTCAAATAAATATAAATCATTTATGAAGCTCACGCGTTTCTTGTTCGTAACTGAAAAGCATTGGATGTTAGATGACCTGTGCTTTGTATCAGTTTCAGAAGCAGAGTTGAACTAGCAATGGTCCGTATGTGTAGGAAACACCGTTCTTTTGTTCTGAGCACACTTTCAAGTTTCTGGCTCTATTATAGACTCTAGAATGCAAGAGCATGCTTCTTGCTCTAAATCAGAATGTGTTTCATGGATGAGAACTGTGCTGTGTGTTTCCCTTCTGAAATGGAGTTAAATCCCAGGCTCTGTGTCTTCCTACAAGCAAGACATCTTTTCAGGTAAACTCAGTCACTTTTAAACTCAAAGGAAGCTACATTGTTCACAAAGCTAACAGGTTTCTCGTTCTTAACTGGAAAGCATTGCATGTTAGAGGAACTGTGGATTGTATCAGTTTCAGAAGAAGAGTTGACCCTGATATGGTCCATATGTGTAGGAAACACCGTTTTTTGTTCTGACAACAGTCACGTTTCCTGCTGTATTAGAGACTCTTAGAAAGCAAGCGCGTGCATCTTGCTCTAAAGCAGAGTGTGTTTCACGGATGAGAACTGTGCTGTGTGTTTCCCTTAAGAAATGGAGTTAAATTCCAGGCTCTGTGTCTTCATACAAGCAAGACATCGTTTCATGTAAACGCAGTCACTTTTCAGCTCAAATGAATATAAATCGTTTACGAAGCTCACACGTTTCTTGCTCTTAACTAAATAGCATTGGATGATAGATGACTTGTGGTTTGTATCAGTTTCAGAAGCAGAGTTGAACTAGCAATGGTCCGTATGTGTAGGAAACACCGTTCTTTTGTTCTGAGCACACTTTCAAGTTTCTGGCTCTATTATAGACTCTAGAATGCAAGAGCATGCTTCTTGCTCTAAATCAGAATGTGTTTCATGGATGAGAACTGTGCTGTGTGTTTCCCTTCTGAAATGGAGTTAAATCCCAGGCTCTGTGTCTTCCTACAAGCAAGACATCTTTTCAGGTAAACTCAGTCACTTTTAAACTCAAAGGAAGCTACATTGTTCACAAAGCTCACAGGTTTCTTGCTCTGAAATGGAAAGCATTGCATGTTAGAGGAACTGTGGATTGTATCAGTTTCAGAAGAAGAGTTGACCTTGATATGGTCCATATGTGTAGGAAACACCGTTCTTTTGTTCTGAGCACACTTTCAAGTTTCTGGGTCAATTATAGACTCTAGAAAGCAACAGCGTGCTTCTTGCTCTAAAGCAGAGTGTGTTTCATGGATGAGAACTGTGCTGTGTTTTTCCCTTCAGAAATGGAGTAAAATCCCAGGCTCTGTGTCTTGCTACAAGCAAGACAACTTTTCAGGTAAACTCAGTCACTTTTCAGCTCAAAGGAAGATACATCGTTCACGAATCTCACAGGTTTCTCGCTCTTAACTGGAAAGCATTGCATGTTAATGGAACTTCTGTTTGCATCAGTTTCAGAAGAAGAGTTGATCTAGATATGGTCCGTATGTGTAGGAAACACCGTTATTTTGTTCTGACCACAGTCACGTTTCCTGCTGTATTAGAGACTCTTAGAAGGCAAGATCGTGCTTCTTGCTCTAAAGCAGAGTGTGTTTCTTGGGTGAGAACTGTGCTGTGTGTTTCCCTTCAGAAATGGAGTTAAATTCCAGGCTCTGTGTCTTCCTACAAGCAAGACATAATTTCAGGTAAACTCAGTCACTTTTCAGATCAAAGGAAGCTACATCGTTCACGAAGCTCACACGTTTCTCGCTCTTAACTGGAAAGCATTGCATGTTAATGGAACTGTGGTTTGTATCAGTTTCAGAAGAAGAGTTGACCTAGATAAGGTCCGTATGTGTAGGAAACACCGTTCTTTTGTTCTGAGCACACTCAAATTTCCTGCTCTATTAGAGACTCTAGAAAGCAAGAGCGTGTTCTTCTTATATGCAGAGTGTGTTGCACCGTGAGAACTGTGCTGTGTGTTTCCCTTCAGAAATGGAGTTAAATCACAGGCTCTGCATCTTTCTACAAGCAAGACTTCGATTCACGTAAACTCAGTCACCTTTCAGCTCAAACAAAGCTACATCGTTCAGGTAGCTCACACGTCTCTTGCTCTTAACTGTAAAGCATTGTATGTTAGAGAACCTGAGGTTTGTATCAGTTTCAGAAGCAGAGTTGAACTAGCAATGGTCCGTATGAGTAGGAAACACCGTTATTTTGTTCTGAGTACCCTCATGTTCTGGCTCTATTAGAGTCTCTGGAAAGCAAGAGCATGCATCTTGCTCTAAAGCAGAGTGTGTTTCATGGATGAGAACTGTGCTGTGTGTTTCCCTTCAAAAATGGAGTTAAATTCCAGGCTCTGTGTATTCCTACAAGCAAGACATCATTTCAGGTAAACGCAGTCACTTTTCAGCTCAAATGAATATAAATCGTTAACGAAGATCACACGGTTCTTGCTCTTCAGTGAAAAGCATCGGATGTTATATGACTTGTGGTTTGTATCAGTTTGAGAAGCAGAGTTGAACTAGCAATGGTCCATATGTGTAGGAAACACCGTTCTTTTCTTCTGAGCACACTCACGTTTCCTGCTCTTTTAGAGACTCTAGAAAGCAAGAACGTGCCTCTTCTTATATGCAGAGTGTGTTTCATTGTGAGAACATTGCTGTGTGTTTCCTTCAGAAATGGAGTTAAATCACAGGCTCTGCATCGTTCTACAAGCAAGACTTTGTTTCACGTAAACTCAGTCACCTTTCAGGTCAAACAAAGCTACATCGTTCATGTAGCTCACACGCTTCTTGGTCTTAACTGAAGAGCATTGGATGTTAGATGACCTGTGGTTTGTATCAGTTTCAGAATCAGAGTTGAACTAGCAGTGGTCCGTATGTGTAGGAAACACTGTTCTTTTGTTCTGAGCACACTCTCAAAATTCTGGCTATAATATAGCCTCTATAAAGCAAGAGCCTGCTTCTTGCTCTAAAGCAGAGTGTGTTTCATGGATGAGAACTGAGCTTTGTTTTTCCCTTCAGAAATGGAGTTAAATCCCAGGCTCTTTGTCTTCCTACAAGCAAGATATCTTAACAGGTAAACTCAGTCACTTTTCAGCTCAAAGGATTCTACATCATTCACGAAGATCACACGTTTCTAGCTCTTAAATGGAAAGCCTTGCATGTTAATGGAACTGTGGTTTGTATCAGTTTCAGAAGAAGAGTTGCCCTAGATATGGTCGTATGTGTAGGAAACACCGTTATTTTGTTCTGACCACAGTCATGTTTCCTGCTGTATTAGAGACTCTTAGAAAGCAAGAGCGTGCTTCTTGCTCTAAAGCAGAGTGTGTTTCTTGGATGAGAACTGTGCTGTGTGTTTCCCTTCAGAAATGGAGTTAAATCCCAGGCTCTTTGTCTTCCTACATGCAAGACATCTTTTCAGGTAAACTCAGCCACTTTTCAGCTCAAAGGAAGCTACATCGTTCACGAAGCTCACACATTTCTCGCTCTTAACTTGAAAGCATTGCATCTTAATGGAACTGTGGTTTGTATCAGTTTCAGAAGAAGAGTTGACCTAGATATGGCCCTTGTGTAGGAAACACCGTTATTTTGTTCTGACCACAGTCACGTTTCCCACTCTATTAGAGACTCTTAGAAAGCAAGAGCGTGCTTCTTGCTCTAAAGCAGAGTGTGTTACATGGATGAGAATTGTGCTGTGTGTTTCCCTTCAGAAATGGAGTTAAATAACAGGCTCTGTATCTTCCTACAAGCAAGAATTCGTTTCACGTAAACTCAGTCACCTTGCAATCTAACAAAGCTACATCGTTCACATAGCTCACAGGTTTCTTGCACTTAAGTGTAAAGCAATGGATATTAGAGGACCTGTGGTTTATATCAGTTTCAGAATGAGAGATGAACTAGCAATGGTCCATATGTTTTGGAAACATCGTTCTTTTGTTCAGAGTACATTCAAGTTTCTGGCTCTATCAGAGACTCTAGAAAGCAAGAGCGTGTTTCTTCTTATATGCAGAGTGTGTTGCATCGTGAGAACAGTGCTGTGTGTTTTCCTTCAGAAATGGAGTTAAATCCCAGGGTCTGTGTCTTCCTACAAGCAAGATATCTTTTCAGGTAAACTCAGTCACTTTTCAGCTCAAAGGAAGCTACATCGTTCATGAAGCTCACACGTTTCTCGCTCTTAACTTGAAAGCATTGCATGTTTATGGAACTGTGGTTTGTATCAGTTTCAGAAGAAGAGTTGACCTAGATATGGTCCGTATGTGTAGGAAACACCGTTATTTTGTTCTCACCACAGTCACGTTTCCTGCTGTATTAGAGTCTCTTAGAAGGCAAGTGCGTGCTTCTTGCTCAAAAGCAGAGTGTGTTTCATGGATGAGAACTGTGCTGTGTGTTTCCCTTCAGAAATTGAGTTAAATTCTAGGTTCTGTGTATTCCTACAAGCAAGACATCATTTTTTTGTAAACGCAGTCACTTTTCAGCTCAAATGAATATATCGTTTACGAAGATCACACGGTTCTCGCTCTTCAATGAAAAGCATTGGATGTTAGATGACTTGTGGTTTGTATCAGTTTCAGAAGCAAAGTTGAACCACCAATGGTCCATATGTGTAGGAAACAACGTTCTTTTGTTCTGAGCACACTCACGTTTCCTGCTGTATAATAGAATCTAGAAACCAAGAACGTCATTCTTCTTATATGCAGAGTGTGTTTCATCGTGAGAACAGTGCTGTGTGTTTCCCTTTTAGAAATGGAGGTAAATCACAGGCTCTGCATCTTTCTACAAGCAAGACTTGATTTCACGTAAACTCAGTCACATTTCAGCTCAAACGAAGATACATTGTTCACGTAGCTCACACGCTTCTTGCTCTTAACTGAAAAGCATTGGATGTTAGATGACCTGTGGTTTGTATCAGTTTCAGAAGCAGAGTTGAACTAGCAATGGTCCGTATGTGTAGGAAACACCGTTATTTTGTTCTGAGTACCCTCAAGTTTCTGGCTCTATTAGAGTCTCTGGAAAGCAAGAGCATGCTTCTTGCTCTAAAGCAGAGTGTGTTTCATGGATGAGAACTGTGCTGTGTGTTTCCCTTCAGAAATGGAGTTAATTCCCAGGCTCTGTGTCTTCCTACATGTGAGACATCTTTTCAGGTAAACTCAGCCACTTTTCAGCTCAAAGGAAGCTACATCGTTCATGAAGCTCACACGTTTCTCGCTCTTAACTTGAAAGCATTGCATGTTAATGGAACTGTGGTTTGTATCAGTTTCAGAAGAAGAGTTGACCTAGATATGGTCCTTGTGTAGGAAACACCGTTATTTTATTCTGACCACAGTCACTTTTCCCGCTCTATTAGAGACACTTAGAAAGCAAGAGCGTGCTTCTTGCTCTAAAGCAGAGTGTGTTTCATGGATGAGAACTGTGCTGTGTGTTTCCCTTCAGAAATGGAGATAAATACCAGGCTCTGTGTCTTCCTACAACCAAGACTTCTTTTCAGGTAAACTCAGTCACTTTTAAGCTCAATGGAAGCTACATCGTTCACAAAGCTCACACGTTTCTCGCTCTTAACTTGAAAGCATTGCATGTTAATGGGAACTGTGGTTTGTATCAGTTTCAGAAGAAGAGTTGACCTAGATATGGTCCTTGTGTAGGAAACACCGTTATTTTATTCTGACCACAGTCACTTTTCCCGCTCTATTAGAGACACTTAGAAAGCAAGAGCGTGCTTCTTGCTCTAAAGCAGAGTGTGTTTCATGGATGAGAACTGTGCTGTGTGTTTCCCTTCAGAAATGGAGATAAATACCAGGCTCTATGTCTTCCTACAACCAAGACTTCTTTTCAGGTAAACTCAGTCACTTTTAAGCTCAATGGAAGCTACATCGTTCACAAAGCTCACACGTTTCTCGCTCTTAACTGGAAAGCATTGCATGTTACTGGAACTGTGGATTGTATCAGTTTCAGAAGAAGAGTTGACCTAGATATGGTCCATATGTGTAGGAAACACCGTTATTTTGTTCTGACAACAGTCATGTTTCCTGCTGTATTGGAGAATCTTAGAAAGCAAGATCGTGCATCTTGCTCTAAAGCAGAGTGTGTTTCATGGATGAGAACTGTGCTTTGTGTTTCCCTTCAGAAATGGAGTTAAATTCTAGGTTCTGTGTATTCCTACAAGCAAGACATCATTTTTTTGTAAACGCAGTCACTTTTCAGCTCAAATGAATATATCGTTTACGAAGATCACACGGTTCTCGCTCTTAACTAAATAGCATTGGATGATAGATGACTTGTGGTTTGTATCACTTTCTGAAGCAGAGTTGAACTAGCAATGGTCCCTATATTTAGGATACACCGTTCTTTTGTTCTGAGCACAATTTCAAGTTTCTGGCTCAATTATAGACTCTAGAAATCAACAGCGTGCTTCTTGCCCTAAAGCGGAGTGTGTTTCATGGATGAGAACTGTGCTGTGTTTTTCCCTTCAGAAATGGAGTTAAATCCCAGGCTCTGTGTCTTCCTACAAGCAAGACATCTTTTCAGGTAAACTCAGTCACTTTTCAGCTCAAAGGAAGCTACATCGTTCACGAAGCTCACACGTTTCTCGCTCTTAACTGGAAAGCCTTGCATGTTAATGGAACTGTGGTTTGCATCAGTTTCAGAAGAAGAGTTGACCTAGATATGGTCCGTATGTGTAGGAAACACTGTTCTTTTGTTCAGAGCACACTCAAATTTCCTGCTCTATCAGAGACTCTAGAAAGCAAGAGCGTGTTTCTACTTATATGCAGAGTGTGTTGCATCGTGAGAACAGTGCTGTGTGTTTTCCTTCAGAAATGGAGTTAAATCCCAGGCTCTGTGTCTTCCTACAAGCAAGATATCTTTTCAGGTAAACTCAGTCACTTTTCAGCTCAAAGGAAGCTACATCATTCACGAAGCTCACAAGTTTCTCGCTCTTAACTGGAAAGCCTTGCATGTTAATGGAACTGTGGTTTGTATCAGTTTCAGAAGAAGAGTTGACCTAGATATGGTCCGTATGTGTAGGAAACACCGTTATTTTGTTCTCACCACAGTCACGTTTCCTGCTGTATTAGAGTCTCTTAGAAGGCAAGTGCGTGCTTCTTGCTCTAAAGAAGAGTGTTTTTCATGGATGAGAACTGTGCTGTGTGTTTCCCTTCAGAAATGGAGTTAAATTCTAGGCTCTGTGTATTCCTACAAGCAAGACATCATTTTTTTGTAAACGCAGTCACTTTTCAGCTCAAATGAATATATCGTTTACGAAGATCACACGGTTCTCGCTCTTCAATGAAAAGCATTGGATGTTAGATGACTTGTGGTTTGTATCAGTTTCAGAAGCAAAGTTGAACCACCAATGGTACGTATGTGTAGGAAACAACGTTCTTTTGTTCTGAGCATACTCACGTTTCCTGCTGTATAATAGACTCTAGAAAGCAAGAACGTGCTTCTTTTTATATGCAGAGTGTGTTTCATCATGAGAACAGTGCTGTGTGTTTCCCTTTAGAAATGGAGGTAAATCACAGGCTCTGCATCTTTCTACAAGCAAGACTTGATTTCACGTAAACTCAGTCACCTTTCAGCTCAAACAAAGCTACATCGTTCACGTAGCTCACACGTTTCTTGCTCTTAACTGAAAAGCATTGGATGTTAGATGACCTGTGGTTTGTATCAGTTTCAGAAGCAGAGTTGAACTAGCAATGGTCCGTATGTGTAGGAAACACTGTTCTTTTGTTCTGAGCACACTCTCAAAATTCTGGCTATAATATAGCCTCTATAAAGCAAGAGCCTGCTTCTTGCTCTAAAGCAGAGTGTGTTTCATGGATGAGAACTGAGCTTTGTTTTTCCCTTCAGAAATGGAGTTAAATCCCAGGCTCTTTGTCTTCCTACAAGCAAGATATCTTAACAGGTAAACTCAGTCACTTTTCAGCTCAAAGAATTCTACATCATTCACGAAGATCACACGTTTCTAGCTCTTAAATGGAAAGCCTTGCATGTTAATGGAACTGTGGTTTGTATCAGTTTCAGAAGAAGAGTTGCCCTAGATATGGTCGTATGTGTAGGAAACACCGTTATTTTGTTCTGACCACAGTCATGTTTCCTGCTGTATTAGAGACTCTTAGAAAGCAAGAGCGTGCTTCTTGCTCTAAAGCAGAGTGTGTTTCTTGGATGAGAACTGTGCTGTGTGTTTCCCTTCAGAAATGGAGTTAAATCCCAGGCTCTGTGTCTTCCTACATGCAAGACATCTTTTCAGGTAAACTCAGCCACTTTTCAGCTCAAAGGAAGCTACATCGTTCACGAAGCTCACACATTTCTCGCTCTTAACTTGAAAGCATTGCATCTTAATGGAACTGTGGTTTGTATCAGTTTCAGAAGAAGAGTTGACCTAGATATGGCCCTTGTGTAGGAAACACCGTTATTTTGTTCTGACCACAGTCACGTTTCCCACTCTATTAGAGACTCTTAGAAAGCAAGAGCGTGCTTCTTGCTCTAAAGCAGAGTGTGTTACATGGATGAGAATTGTGCTGTGTGTTTCCCTTCAGAAATGGAGTTAAATAACAGGCTCTGTATCTTCCTACAAGCAAGAATTCGTTTCACGTAAACTCAGTCACCTTGCAATCTAACAAAGCTACATCGTTCACATAGCTCACAGGTTTCTTGCACTTAAGTGTAAAGCAATGGATATTAGAGGACCTGTGGTTTATATCAGTTTCAGAATGAGAGATGAACTAGCAATGGTCCATATGTTTTGGAAACATCGTTCTTTTGTTCAGAGTACATTCAAGTTTCTGGCTCTATCAGAGACTCTAGAAAGCAAGAGCGTGTTTCTTCTTATATGCAGAGTGTGTTGCATCGTGAGAACAGTGCTGTGTGTTTTCCTTCAGAAATGGAGTTAAATCCCAGGGTCTGTGTCTTCCTACAAGCAAGATATCTTTTCAGGTAAACTCAGTCACTTTTCAGCTCAAAGGAAGCTACATCGTTCATGAAGCTCACACGTTTTTCGCTCTTAACTTGAAAGCATTGCATGTTTATGGAACTGTGGTTTGTATCAGTTTCAGAAGAAGAGTTGACCTAGATATGGTCCGTATGTGTAGGAAACACCGTTATTTTGTTCTCACCACAGTCACGTTTCCTGCTGTATTAGAGTCTCTTAGAAGGCAAGTGCGTGCTTCTTGCTCAAAAGCAGAGTGTGTTTCATGGATGAGAACTGTGCTGTGTGTTTCCCTTCAGAAATTGAGTTAAATTCTAGGTTCTGTGTATTCCTACAAGCAAGACATCATTTTTTTGTAAACGCAGTCACTTTTCAGCTCAAATGAATATATCGTTTACGAAGATCACACGGTTCTCGCTCTTCAATGAAAAGCATTGGATGTTAGATGACTTGTGGTTTGTATCAGTTTCAGAAGCAAAGTTGAACCACCAATGGTCCATATGTGTAGGAAACAACGTTCTTTTGTTCTGAGCACACTCACGTTTCCTGCTGTATAATAGAATCTAGAAACCAAGAACGTCATTCTTCTTATATGCAGAGTGTGTTTCATCGTGGGAACAGTGCTGTGTGTTTCCCTTTTAGAAATGGAGGTAAATCACAGGCTCTGCATCTTTCTACAAGCAAGACTTGATTTCACGTAAACTCAGTCACATTTCAGCTCAAACGAAGATACATTGTTCACGTAGCTCACACGTTTCTTGCTCTTAACTGAAAAGCATTGGATGTTAGATGACCTGTGGTTTGTATCAGTTTCAGAAGCAGAGTTGAACTAGCAATGGTCCGTATGTGTAGGAAACACCGTTATTTTGTTCTGAGTACCCTCAAGTTTCTGGCTCTATTAGAGTCTCTGGAAAGCAAGAGCATGCTTCTTGCTCTAAAGCAGAGTGTGTTTCATGGATGAGAACTGTGCTGTGTGTTTCCCTTCAGAAATGGAGTTAATTCCCAGGCTCTGTGTCTTCCTACATGTGAGACATCTTTTCAGGTAAACTCAGCCACTTTTCAGCTCAAAGGAAGCTACATCGTTCATGAAGCTCACACGTTTCTCGCTCTTAACTTGAAAGCATTGCATGTTAATGGAACTGTGGTTTGTATCAGTTTCAGAAGAAGAGTTGACCTAGATATGGTCCTTGTGTAGGAAACACCGTTATTTTATTCTGACCACAGTCACTTTTCCCGCTCTATTAGAGACACTTAGAAATCAAGAGCGTGCTTCTTGCTCTAAAGCAGAGTGTGTTTCATGGATGAGAACTGTGCTGTGTGTTTCCCTTCAGAAATGGAGATAAATACCAGGCTCTGTGTCTTCCTACAACCAAGACTTCTTTTCAGGTAAACTCAGTCACTTTTAAGCTCAATGGAAGCTACATCGTTCACAAAGCTCACACGTTTCTCGCTCTTAACTGGAAAGCATTGCATGTTACTGGAACTGTGGATTGTATCAGTTTCAGAAGAAGAGTTGACCTAGATATGGTCCATATGTGTAGGAAACACCGTTATTTTGTTCTGACAACAGTCATGTTTCCTGCTGTATTGGAGAATCTTAGAAAGCAAGATCGTGCATCTTGCTCTAAAGCAGAGTGTGTTTCATGGATGAGAACTGTGCTGTGTGTTTCCCTTCAGAAATGGAGTTAAATTCTAGGTTCTGTGTATTCCTACAAGCAAGACATCATTTTTTTGTAAACGCAGTCACTTTTCAGCTCAAATGAATATATCGTTTACGAAGATCACACGGTTCTCGCTCTTAACTAAATAGCATTGGATGATAGATGACTTGTGGTTTGTATCACTTTCTGAAGCAGAGTTGAACTAGCAATGGTCCCTATATTTAGGATACACCGTTCTTTTGTTCTGAGCACAATTTCAAGTTTCTGGCTCAATTATAGACTCTAGAAATCAACAGCGTGCTTCTTGCCCTAAAGCGGAGTGTGTTTCATGGATGAGAACTGTGCTGTGTTTTTCCCTTCAGAAATGGAGTTAAATCCCAGGCTCTGTGTCTTCCTACAAGCAAGACATCTTTTCAGGTAAACTCAGTCACTTTTCAGCTCAAAGGAAGCTACATCGTTCACGAAGCTCACACGTTTCTCGCTCTTAACTGGAAAGCCTTGCATGTTAATGGAACTGTGGTTTGCATCAGTTTCAGAAGAAGAGTTGACCTAGATATGGTCAGTATGTGTAGGAAACACTGTTCTTTTGTTCAGAGCACACTCAAATTTCCTGCTCTATCAGAGACTCTAGAAAGCAAGAGCGTGTTTCTACTTATATGCAGAGTGTGTTGCATCGTGAGAACAGTGCTGTGTGTTTTCCTTCAGAAATGGAGTTAAATCCCAGGCTCTGTGTCTTCCTACAAGCAAGATATCTTTTCAGGTAAAATCAGTCACTTTTCAGCTCAAAGGAAGCTACATCATTCACGAAGCTCACAAGTTTCTCGCTCTTAACTGGAAAGCCTTGCATGTTAATGGAACTGTGGTTTGTATCAGTTTCAGAAGAAGAGTTGACCTAGATGTGGTCCGTATGTGTAGGAAACACCGTTATTTTGTTCTCACCACAGTCACGTTTCCTGCTGTATTAGAGTCTCTTAGAAGGCAAGTGCGTGCTTCTTGCTCTAAAGAAGAGTGTTTTTCATGGATGAGAACTGTGCTGTGTGTTTCCCTTCAGAAATGGAGTTAAATTCTAGGCTCTGTGTATTCCTACAAGCAAGACATCATTTTTTTGTAAACGCAGTCACTTTTCAGCTCAAATGAATATATCGTTTACGAAGATCACACGGTTCTCGCTCTTCAATGAAAAGCATTGGATGTTAGATGACTTGTGGTTTGTATCAGTTTCAGAAGCAAAGTTGAACCACCAATGGTCCATATGTGTAGGAAACAACGTTCTTTTGTTCTGAGCACACTCACGTTTCCTGCTGTATAATAGAATCTAGAAACCAAGAACGTCATTCTTCTTATATGCAGAGTGTGTTTCATCGTGAGAACAGTGCTGTGTGTTTCCCTTTTAGAAATGGAGGTAAATCACAGGCTCTGCATCTTTCTACAAGCAAGACTTGATTTCACGTAAACTCAGTCACATTTCAGCTCAAACGAAGATACATTGTTCACGTAGCTCACACGTTTCTTGCTCTTAACTGAAAAGCATTGGATGTTAGATGACCTGTGGTTTGTATCAGTTTCAGAAGCAGAGTTGAACTAGCAATGGTCCGTATGTGTAGGAAACACCGTTATTTTGTTCTGAGTACCCTCAAGTTTCTGGCTCTATTAGAGTCTCTGGAAAGCAAGAGCATGCTTCTTGCTCTAAAGCAGAGTGTGTTTCATGGATGAGAACTGTGCTGTGTGTTTCCCTTCAGAAATGGAGTTAATTCCCAGGCTCTGTGTCTTCCTACATGTGAGACATCTTTTCAGGTAAACTCAGCCACTTTTCAGCTCAAAGGAAGCTACATCGTTCATGAAGCTCACACGTTTCTCGCTCTTAACTTGAAAGCATTGCATGTTAATGGAACTGTGGTTTGTATCAGTTTCAGAAGAAGAGTTGACCTAGATATGGTCCTTGTGTAGGAAACACCGTTATTTTATTCTGACCACAGTCACTTTTCCCGCTCTATTAGAGACACTTAGAAATCAAGAGCGTGCTTCTTGCTCTAAAGCAGAGTGTGTTTCATGGATGAGAACTGTGCTGTGTGTTTCCCTTCAGAAATGGAGATAAATACCAGGCTCTGTGTCTTCCTACAACCAAGACTTCTTTTCAGGTAAACTCAGTCACTTTTAAGCTCAATGGAAGCTACATCGTTCACAAAGCTCACACGTTTCTCGCTCTTAACTGGAAAGCATTGCATGTTACTGGAACTGTGGATTGTATCAGTTTCAGAAGAAGAGTTGACCTAGATATGGTCCATATGTGTAGGAAACACCGTTATTTTGTTCTGACAACAGTCATGTTTCCTGCTGTATTGGAGAATCTTAGAAAGCAAGATCGTGCATCTTGCTCTAAAGCAGAGTGTGTTTCATGGATGAGAACTGTGCTGTGTGTTTCCCTTCAGAAATGGAGTTAAATTCTAGGTTCTGTGTATTCCTACAAGCAAGACATCATTTTTTTGTAAACGCAGTCACTTTTCAGCTCAAATGAATATATCGTTTACGAAGATCACACGGTTCTCGCTCTTAACTAAATAGCATTGGATGATAGATGACTTGTGGTTTGTATCACTTTCTGAAGCAGAGTTGAACTAGCAATGGTCCCTATATTTAGGATACACCGTTCTTTTGTTCTGAGCACAATTTCAAGTTTCTGGCTCAATTATAGACTCTAGAAATCAACAGCGTGCTTCTTGCCCTAAAGCGGAGTGTGTTTCATGGATGAGAACTGTGCTGTGTTTTTCCCTTCAGAAATGGAGTTAAATCCCAGGCTCTGTGTCTTCCTACAAGCAAGACATCTTTTCAGGTAAACTCAGTCACTTTTCAGCTCAAAGGAAGCTACATCGTTCACGAAGCTCACACGTTTCTCGCTCTTAACTGGAAAGCCTTGCATGTTAATGGAACTGTGGTTTGCATCAGTTTCAGAAGAAGAGTTGACCTAGATATGGTCCGTATGTGTAGGAAACACTGTTCTTTTGTTCAGAGCACACTCAAATTTCCTGCTCTATCAGAGACTCTAGAAAGCAAGAGCGTGTTTCTACTTATATGCAGAGTGTGTTGCATCGTGAGAACAGTGCTGTGTGTTTTCCTTCAGAAATGGAGTTAAATCCCAGGCTCTGTGTCTTCCTACAAGCAAGATATCTTTTCAGGTAAACTCAGTCACTTTTCAGCTCAAAGGAAGCTACATCATTCACGAAGCTCACAAGTTTCTCGCTCTTAACTGGAAAGCCTTGCATGTTAATGGAACTGTGGTTTGTATCAGTTTCAGAAGAAGAGTTGACCTAGATATGGTCCGTATGTGTAGGAAACACCGTTATTTTGTTCTCACCACAGTCACGTTTCCTGCTGTATTAGAGTCTCTTAGAAGGCAAGTGCGTGCTTCTTGCTCTAAAGAAGAGTGTTTTTCATGGATGAGAACTGTGCTGTGTGTTTCCCTTCAGAAATGGAGTTAAATTCTAGGCTCTGTGTATTCCTACAAGCAAGACATCATTTTTTTGTAAACGCAGTCACTTTTCAGCTCAAATGAATATATCGTTTACGAAGATCACACGGTTCTCGCTCTTCAATAAAAAGCATTGGATGTTAGATGACTTGTGGTTTGTATCAGTTTCAGAAGCAAAGTTGAACCACCAATGGTACGTATGTGTAGGAAACAACGTTCTTTTGTTCTGAGCATACTCACGTTTCCTGCTGTATAATAGACTCTAGAAAGCAAGAACGTGCTTCTTTTTATATGCAGAGTGTGTTTCATCATGAGAACAGTGCTGTGAGTTTCGCTTTTAGAAATGGAGGTAAATCACAGGCTCTGCATCTTTCTACAAGCAAGACTTGATTTCACGTAAACTCAGTCACCTTTCAGCTCAAACAAAGCTACATCGTTCACGTAGCTCACACGTTTCTTGCTCTTAACTGAAAAGCATTGGATGTTAGATGACCTGTGGTTTGTATCAGTTTCAGAAGCAGAGTTGAACTAGCAATGGTCCGTATGTGTAGGAAACACCGTTATTTTGTTCTGAGTACCCTCAAGTTTCTGGCTCTATTAGAGTCTCTGGAAAGCAAGAGCATGCTTCTTGCTCTAAAGCAGAGTGTGTTTCATGGATGAGAACTGTGCTGTGTGTTTCCCTTCAGAAATGGAGTTAATTCCCAGGCTCTGTGTCTTCCTACATGCGAGACATCTTTTCAGGTAAACTCAGCCACTTTTCAGCTCAAAGGAAGCTACATCGTTCACGAAGCTCACACGTTTCTCGCTCTTAACTTGAAAGCATTGCATGTTAATGGAACTGTGGTTTGTATCAGTTTCAGAAGAAGAGTTGACCTAGATATGGTCCTTGTGTAGGAAACACCGTTATTTTGTTCTGACCACAGTCACGTTTCCCGCTCTATTAGAGACACTTAGAAAGCAAGAGCGTGCTTCTTGCTCTAAAGCAGAGTGTGTTTCATGGATGAGAACTGTGCTGTGTGTTTCCATTCAGAAATGGAGTTAAATCCGGCTCTGTGTCTTCCTACAAGCAAGACATCTTTTCAGGTAAACTCAGTCACTTTTAAGCTCAATGGAAGCCACATCGTTCACAAAGCTCACACGTTTCTCACTCTTAACTGGAAAGCATTGCATGTTAGTGGAACTGTGGATTGTATCAGTTTCAGAAAAGGAGTTGACCTAGATATGGTCCATATGTGTAGGAAACACCGTTATTTTGTTCTGACAACAGTCACGTTTCCTGCTGTATTGGAGAATCTTAGAAAGCAAGAGCGTGCATCTTGCTCTAAAGCAGAGTGTGTTTCACAGATGAGAACTGTGCTGTGTGTTTCCCTTCAGAAATGGAGTTAAATTCCAGGCTCTGTGTCTTCATACAAGCAAGACATCATTTCAGGTAAACGCAGTCACTTTTCAGCTCAAATGAATATAAATCGTTTACGAAGCTCACACGTTTCTTGCTCTTAACTAAATAGCATTGGATGATAGATGACTTGTGGTTTGTATCACTTTCTGAAGCAGAGTTGAACTAGCAATGGTCCCTATGTTTAGGAAACACCATTATTTGTTCTGAGTACCCTCAAGTTTCTGGCTATATTAGAGACTCTGGAAAGCAAGAGCACGCTTCTTGCTCAAAAGCAGAGTTTGTTTCATGGATGAGAACTGTGCTGTGTGTTTCCCTTCAGAAATGGAGTTAAATCCCAGGCTCTGTGTCTTCCTACAAGCAAGACATCTTTTCAGGTAAACGCAGTCACTTTTCAGCTCAAAAGAATATAAATCGTTTACGAAGCTCACACGTTTCTTGCTCTTAACTAAAAAGCATTTGATTTTAGATGAATTGGGGTTTGTATCAGCTTCAGAAGCAGAGTTGAACTAGCAATGGTTCTTATGTGTAGGAAACACCGTTATTTTGTTCTGAGTACCCTCAAGTTTCTGGCTCTATTAGAGGCTCTGGAAAGCAAAAGCATGCATCTTGCTCTAAAGCAGAGTGTGTTTCCTGGATGAGAACTGTGCTGTGTGTTTCCCTTCAGAAATGGAGTTAAATAACAGGCTCTGTATCTTCCTACAAGCAAGAATTTGTTTCACGTAAACTCAGTCACCTTGCAATCTAACAAAGCTACATCGTTCACA
The DNA here is from genome assembly GCA_949786385.1 of Onychomys leucogaster. Taxonomy (NCBI): domain Eukaryota; kingdom Metazoa; phylum Chordata; class Mammalia; order Rodentia; family Cricetidae; genus Onychomys; species Onychomys leucogaster. The sequence goes on from CATKUP010000061.1 coordinate 1,135,325, forward strand.
TAGCTCACAGGTTTCTTGCACTTAAGTGTAAAGCAATGGATGTTAGAGGACCTGTGGTTTATATCAGTTTCAGAATGACAGTTGAACTAGCAATGGTCTGTATGTGTTGGAAACATCGTTCTTTTGTTCAGAGTACATTCAAGTTTCTGGCTCTATCAGAGACTCTAGAAAGCAAGAGCATGCTCCATGCACTAAAGCAGAGTGTGTTTCATGGTTGAGATCTGTACTGTGTGTTTCCCTTCAGAAATGGAGTTAAATCCCATGCTCTGTGGTCTTCCTACAAGCAAGACATCTTTTCAGGTAAACTCAGTCACTTTTCAGCTCAAAGGAAGATACATATTTCACGAAGATCACACGTTCCTCACTCTTAAATGCAAAGCCTTGCATGTTAATGCAACTGTGGTTTGTATCAGTTTCAGAAGAAGAGTTGACCTAGATATGGTCTGTAAGTGTAGGAAACACCGTTATTTTTTTCTGACCACAGTCACGTTTTCTGCTGTATTAGATCTCTTAAAGCAAGAGCGTGCTTCGTGCTCTAAAGCAGAGTGTGTTTCATGGATGAGAACTGTGCTGTGTGTTTCCCTTCAGAAATGGAGTTAAATTCCAGGCTTAGTGTCTTCCTACAAGCAAGACATCTTTTCAGGTAAACACAGTCACTTTTCAGCTCAAATGAATATAAATCGTTTACGAAGCTCACACGTTTCTTGCTCTTAACTAAATAGCATTGGATGATAGATGACTTGTGATTTGTGTCACTTTCCGAAGCAGAGTTGAAATTGCAATGGTCCCTATGTTTAGGAAACACCGTTCTTTTGTTCTGAGCACACATTCAAGTTTCTGGCTCAATTATAGACTCTAGAAAGCAACAGCGTGCTTCTTGCTCTAAAGCAGAGTGTGTTTCATGGATGAGAACTGTGCTGTGTTTTTCCCTTCAGAAATGGAGTTAAATCCCAGGCTCTGTGTCTTCCTACAAGCAAGACATCTTTTCAGGTAAACTCAGTCACTTTTCAGCTCAAAGGAAGATACATCGTTCACGAAGCTCACACGTTTCTCGCTCTTAACTGGAAAGCCTTGCATGTTAATGGAACTGTGGTTTGCATCAGTTTCAGAAGAAGAGTTGACCTAGATATGGTCCGTATGTGTAGGAAACACCGTTATTTTGTTCTGACCACAGTCATGTTTCCTGCTGTATTAGAGACTCTTAGAAGGCAAGATCGTGCTTCTTGCTCTAAAGCAGAGTGTGTTTCTTGGATGAGAACTGTGCTGTGTGTTTCCCTTCAGAAATGGAGTTAAATTCCAGGCTCTGTGTCTTCCTACAAGCAAGACATAATTTCAGGTAAACTCAGTCACTTTTCAGATCAAAGGAAGCTACATCGTTCACAAAGCTCACACGTTTCTCGCTCTTAACTGGAAAGCATTGCTTGTTAATGGAACTGTGGTTTGTATCAGTTTGAGAAGAAGAGTTGACCTAGATATTGTCCGTATGTGTAGGAAACACCGTTCTTTTGTCCTGAGCACACTCAAATTTCCTGCTCTATCAGAGACTCTAGAAAGCAAGAGCGTGTTTCTTCTTATATGCAGAGTGTGTTGCATCGTGAGAACAGTGCTGTGTGTTTTCCTTCAGAAATGGAGTTATATCCCAGGCTCTGTGTCTTCCTACAAGCAAGATATCTTTTCAGGTAAACTCAGTCACTTTTCAGCTCAAAGGAAGCTACATCATTCACGAAGCTCACACGTTTCTCGCTCTTAACTGGAAAGCCTTGCATGTTAATGGAACTGTGGTTTGTATCAGTTTCAGAAGAAGAGTTGAACTAGATATGGTCTGTATGTGTAGGAAACACTGTTATTTTGTTCTCACCACAGTCACGTTTCCTGCTGTATTAGAGTCTCTTAGAAGGCAAGAGCATGCTTCTTGCTCAAAAGCAGAGTGTGTTTCAAGGATGAGAACTGTGCTGTGTGTTTCCCTTCAGAAATGGAGTTAAATTCTAGGTTCTGTGTATTCCTACAAGCAAGACATCATTTTTTTGTAAACGCAGTCACTTTTCAGCTCAAATGAATATATCGTTTACGAAGATCACACGGTTCTCGCTCTTAAATGAAAAGCATTGGATGTTAGATGACTTGTGGTATGTATCAGTTTCAGAAGCAAAGTTGAACCACCAATGGTCCATATGTGTAGGAAACAACGTTCTTTTGTTCTGAGCACACTCACGTTTCCTGCTGTATAATAGACTCTAGAAAGCAAGAACGTGCTTCTTCTTATATGCAGAGTGTGTTTCATCGTGAGAACAGTGCTGTGTGTTTCCCTTTAGAAATGGAGGTAAATCACAGGCTCTGCATCTTTCTACAAGCAAGACTTCGTTTCACGTAAACTCAGTCACCTTTCAGCTCAAACAAAGCTACATCGTTCACGTAGCTCACACGCTTCTTGCTCTTAACTGAAAAGCATTGGATGTTAGATGACCTGTGGTTTGTATCAGTTTCAGAATCAGAGTTGAACTAGCAGTGGTCCGTATGTGTAGGAAACACTGTTCTTTGTTCTGAGCACACTTCCAAGTTTCTGGCTCTATTATAGACTCTAGAAAGCATGAGCGTGCTTCTTGCTCTAAAGCAGAGTGTGTTTCAATGATGAGAACTGTGCTGTGTTTTTCCCTTCAGAAATGGAGTTAAATCCCAGGCTCTGTGTCTTCCTACAAGCAAGACATCTTTTCAGGTAAACTCAGTCACTTTTAAACTCAAAGGAAGCTACATTGTTCACAAAGCTCACAGGTTTCTTGCTCTGAAATGGAAAGCATTGCATGTTAGAGGAACTGTGGATTGTATCAGTTTCAGAAGAAGAGTTGACCTTGATATGGTCCATATGTGTAGGAAACACCGTTCTTTTGTTCTGAGCACACTTTCAAGTTTCTGGGTCAATTATAGACTCTAGAAAGCAACAGCGTGCTTCTTGCTCTAAAGCAGAGTGTGTTTCATGGATGAGAACTGTGCTGTGTTTTTCCCTTCAGAAATGGAGTAAAATCCCAGGCTCTGTGTCTTGCTACAAGCAAGACAACTTTTCAGGTAAACTCAGTCACTTTTCAGCTCAAAGGAAGATACATCGTTCACGAATCTCACAGGTTTCTCGCTCTTAACTGGAAAGCATTGCATGTTAATGGAACTTCTGTTTGCATCAGTTTCAGAAGAAGAGTTGATCTAGATATGGTCCGTATGTGTAGGAAACACCGTTATTTTGTTCTGACCACAGTCACGTTTCCTGCTGTATTAGAGACTCTTAGAAGGCAAGATCGTGCTTCTTGCTCTAAAGCAGAGTGTGTTTCTTGGGTGAGAACTGTGCTGTGTGTTTCCCTTCAGAAATGGAGTTAAATTCCAGGCTCTGTGTCTTCCTACAAGCAAGACATAATTTCAGGTAAACTCAGTCACTTTTCAGATCAAAGGAAGCTACATCGTTCACGAAGCTCACACGTTTCTCGCTCTTAACTGGAAAGCATTGCATGTTAATGGAACTGTGGTTTGTATCAGTTTCAGAAGAAGAGTTGACCTAGATAAGGTCCGTATGTGTAGGAAACACCGTTCTTTTGTTCTGAGCACACTCAAATTTCCTGCTCTATTAGAGACTCTAGAAAGCAAGAGCGTGTTCTTCTTATATGCAGAGTGTGTTGCACCGTGAGAACTGTGCTGTGTGTTTCCCTTCAGAAATGGAGTTAAATCACAGGCTCTGCATCTTTCTACAAGCAAGACTTCGATTCACGTAAACTCAGTCACCTTTCAGCTCAAACAAAGCTACATCGTTCAGGTAGCTCACACGTCTCTTGCTCTTAACTGTAAAGCATTGTATGTTAGAGAACCTGAGGTTTGTATCAGTTTCAGAAGCAGAGTTGAACTAGCAATGGTCCGTATGAGTAGGAAACACCGTTATTTTGTTCTGAGTACCCTCATGTTCTGGCTCTATTAGAGTCTCTGGAAAGCAAGAGCATGCATCTTGCTCTAAAGCAGAGTGTGTTTCATGGATGAGAACTGTGCTGTGTGTTTCCCTTCAAAAATGGAGTTAAATTCCAGGCTCTGTGTATTCCTACAAGCAAGACATCATTTCAGGTAAACGCAGTCACTTTTCAGCTCAAATGAATATAAATCGTTAACGAAGATCACACGGTTCTTGCTCTTCAGTGAAAAGCATCGGATGTTATATGACTTGTGGTTTGTATCAGTTTGAGAAGCAGAGTTGAACTAGCAATGGTCCATATGTGTAGGAAACACCGTTCTTTTCTTCTGAGCACACTCACGTTTCCTGCTCTTTTAGAGACTCTAGAAAGCAAGAACGTGCCTCTTCTTATATGCAGAGTGTGTTTCATTGTGAGAACATTGCTGTGTGTTTCCTTCAGAAATGGAGTTAAATCACAGGCTCTGCATCGTTCTACAAGCAAGACTTTGTTTCACGTAAACTCAGTCACCTTTCAGGTCAAACAAAGCTACATCGTTCATGTAGCTCACACGCTTCTTGGTCTTAACTGAAGAGCATTGGATGTTAGATGACCTGTGGTTTGTATCAGTTTCAGAATCAGAGTTGAACTAGCAGTGGTCCGTATGTGTAGGAAACACTGTTCTTTTGTTCTGAGCACACTCTCAAAATTCTGGCTATAATATAGCCTCTATAAAGCAAGAGCCTGCTTCTTGCTCTAAAGCAGAGTGTGTTTCATGGATGAGAACTGAGCTTTGTTTTTCCCTTCAGAAATGGAGTTAAATCCCAGGCTCTTTGTCTTCCTACAAGCAAGATATCTTAACAGGTAAACTCAGTCACTTTTCAGCTCAAAGGATTCTACATCATTCACGAAGATCACACGTTTCTAGCTCTTAAATGGAAAGCCTTGCATGTTAATGGAACTGTGGTTTGTATCAGTTTCAGAAGAAGAGTTGCCCTAGATATGGTCGTATGTGTAGGAAACACCGTTATTTTGTTCTGACCACAGTCATGTTTCCTGCTGTATTAGAGACTCTTAGAAAGCAAGAGCGTGCTTCTTGCTCTAAAGCAGAGTGTGTTTCTTGGATGAGAACTGTGCTGTGTGTTTCCCTTCAGAAATGGAGTTAAATCCCAGGCTCTTTGTCTTCCTACATGCAAGACATCTTTTCAGGTAAACTCAGCCACTTTTCAGCTCAAAGGAAGCTACATCGTTCACGAAGCTCACACATTTCTCGCTCTTAACTTGAAAGCATTGCATCTTAATGGAACTGTGGTTTGTATCAGTTTCAGAAGAAGAGTTGACCTAGATATGGCCCTTGTGTAGGAAACACCGTTATTTTGTTCTGACCACAGTCACGTTTCCCACTCTATTAGAGACTCTTAGAAAGCAAGAGCGTGCTTCTTGCTCTAAAGCAGAGTGTGTTACATGGATGAGAATTGTGCTGTGTGTTTCCCTTCAGAAATGGAGTTAAATAACAGGCTCTGTATCTTCCTACAAGCAAGAATTCGTTTCACGTAAACTCAGTCACCTTGCAATCTAACAAAGCTACATCGTTCACATAGCTCACAGGTTTCTTGCACTTAAGTGTAAAGCAATGGATATTAGAGGACCTGTGGTTTATATCAGTTTCAGAATGAGAGATGAACTAGCAATGGTCCATATGTTTTGGAAACATCGTTCTTTTGTTCAGAGTACATTCAAGTTTCTGGCTCTATCAGAGACTCTAGAAAGCAAGAGCGTGTTTCTTCTTATATGCAGAGTGTGTTGCATCGTGAGAACAGTGCTGTGTGTTTTCCTTCAGAAATGGAGTTAAATCCCAGGGTCTGTGTCTTCCTACAAGCAAGATATCTTTTCAGGTAAACTCAGTCACTTTTCAGCTCAAAGGAAGCTACATCGTTCATGAAGCTCACACGTTTCTCGCTCTTAACTTGAAAGCATTGCATGTTTATGGAACTGTGGTTTGTATCAGTTTCAGAAGAAGAGTTGACCTAGATATGGTCCGTATGTGTAGGAAACACCGTTATTTTGTTCTCACCACAGTCACGTTTCCTGCTGTATTAGAGTCTCTTAGAAGGCAAGTGCGTGCTTCTTGCTCAAAAGCAGAGTGTGTTTCATGGATGAGAACTGTGCTGTGTGTTTCCCTTCAGAAATTGAGTTAAATTCTAGGTTCTGTGTATTCCTACAAGCAAGACATCATTTTTTTGTAAACGCAGTCACTTTTCAGCTCAAATGAATATATCGTTTACGAAGATCACACGGTTCTCGCTCTTCAATGAAAAGCATTGGATGTTAGATGACTTGTGGTTTGTATCAGTTTCAGAAGCAAAGTTGAACCACCAATGGTCCATATGTGTAGGAAACAACGTTCTTTTGTTCTGAGCACACTCACGTTTCCTGCTGTATAATAGAATCTAGAAACCAAGAACGTCATTCTTCTTATATGCAGAGTGTGTTTCATCGTGAGAACAGTGCTGTGTGTTTCCCTTTTAGAAATGGAGGTAAATCACAGGCTCTGCATCTTTCTACAAGCAAGACTTGATTTCACGTAAACTCAGTCACATTTCAGCTCAAACGAAGATACATTGTTCACGTAGCTCACACGCTTCTTGCTCTTAACTGAAAAGCATTGGATGTTAGATGACCTGTGGTTTGTATCAGTTTCAGAAGCAGAGTTGAACTAGCAATGGTCCGTATGTGTAGGAAACACCGTTATTTTGTTCTGAGTACCCTCAAGTTTCTGGCTCTATTAGAGTCTCTGGAAAGCAAGAGCATGCTTCTTGCTCTAAAGCAGAGTGTGTTTCATGGATGAGAACTGTGCTGTGTGTTTCCCTTCAGAAATGGAGTTAATTCCCAGGCTCTGTGTCTTCCTACATGTGAGACATCTTTTCAGGTAAACTCAGCCACTTTTCAGCTCAAAGGAAGCTACATCGTTCATGAAGCTCACACGTTTCTCGCTCTTAACTTGAAAGCATTGCATGTTAATGGAACTGTGGTTTGTATCAGTTTCAGAAGAAGAGTTGACCTAGATATGGTCCTTGTGTAGGAAACACCGTTATTTTATTCTGACCACAGTCACTTTTCCCGCTCTATTAGAGACACTTAGAAAGCAAGAGCGTGCTTCTTGCTCTAAAGCAGAGTGTGTTTCATGGATGAGAACTGTGCTGTGTGTTTCCCTTCAGAAATGGAGATAAATACCAGGCTCTGTGTCTTCCTACAACCAAGACTTCTTTTCAGGTAAACTCAGTCACTTTTAAGCTCAATGGAAGCTACATCGTTCACAAAGCTCACACGTTTCTCGCTCTTAACTTGAAAGCATTGCATGTTAATGGAACTGTGGTTTGTATCAGTTTCAGAAGAAGAGTTGACCTAGATATGGTCCTTGTGTAGGAAACACCGTTATTTTATTCTGACCACAGTCACTTTTCCCGCTCTATTAGAGACACTTAGAAAGCAAGAGCGTGCTTCTTGCTCTAAAGCAGAGTGTGTTTCATGGATGAGAACTGTGCTGTGTGTTTCCCTTCAGAAATGGAGATAAATACCAGGCTCTATGTCTTCCTACAACCAAGACTTCTTTTCAGGTAAACTCAGTCACTTTTAAGCTCAATGGAAGCTACATCGTTCACAAAGCTCACACGTTTCTCGCTCTTAACTGGAAAGCATTGCATGTTACTGGAACTGTGGATTGTATCAGTTTCAGAAGAAGAGTTGACCTAGATATGGTCCATATGTGTAGGAAACACCGTTATTTTGTTCTGACAACAGTCATGTTTCCTGCTGTATTGGAGAATCTTAGAAAGCAAGATCGTGCATCTTGCTCTAAAGCAGAGTGTGTTTCATGGATGAGAACTGTGCTTTGTGTTTCCCTTCAGAAATGGAGTTAAATTCTAGGTTCTGTGTATTCCTACAAGCAAGACATCATTTTTTTGTAAACGCAGTCACTTTTCAGCTCAAATGAATATATCGTTTACGAAGATCACACGGTTCTCGCTCTTAACTAAATAGCATTGGATGATAGATGACTTGTGGTTTGTATCACTTTCTGAAGCAGAGTTGAACTAGCAATGGTCCCTATATTTAGGATACACCGTTCTTTTGTTCTGAGCACAATTTCAAGTTTCTGGCTCAATTATAGACTCTAGAAATCAACAGCGTGCTTCTTGCCCTAAAGCGGAGTGTGTTTCATGGATGAGAACTGTGCTGTGTTTTTCCCTTCAGAAATGGAGTTAAATCCCAGGCTCTGTGTCTTCCTACAAGCAAGACATCTTTTCAGGTAAACTCAGTCACTTTTCAGCTCAAAGGAAGCTACATCGTTCACGAAGCTCACACGTTTCTCGCTCTTAACTGGAAAGCCTTGCATGTTAATGGAACTGTGGTTTGCATCAGTTTCAGAAGAAGAGTTGACCTAGATATGGTCCGTATGTGTAGGAAACACTGTTCTTTTGTTCAGAGCACACTCAAATTTCCTGCTCTATCAGAGACTCTAGAAAGCAAGAGCGTGTTTCTACTTATATGCAGAGTGTGTTGCATCGTGAGAACAGTGCTGTGTGTTTTCCTTCAGAAATGGAGTTAAATCCCAGGCTCTGTGTCTTCCTACAAGCAAGATATCTTTTCAGGTAAACTCAGTCACTTTTCAGCTCAAAGGAAGCTACATCATTCACGAAGCTCACAAGTTTCTCGCTCTTAACTGGAAAGCCTTGCATGTTAATGGAACTGTGGTTTGTATCAGTTTCAGAAGAAGAGTTGACCTAGATATGGTCCGTATGTGTAGGAAACACCGTTATTTTGTTCTCACCACAGTCACGTTTCCTGCTGTATTAGAGTCTCTTAGAAGGCAAGTGCGTGCTTCTTGCTCTAAAGAAGAGTGTTTTTCATGGATGAGAACTGTGCTGTGTGTTTCCCTTCAGAAATGGAGTTAAATTCTAGGCTCTGTGTATTCCTACAAGCAAGACATCATTTTTTTGTAAACGCAGTCACTTTTCAGCTCAAATGAATATATCGTTTACGAAGATCACACGGTTCTCGCTCTTCAATGAAAAGCATTGGATGTTAGATGACTTGTGGTTTGTATCAGTTTCAGAAGCAAAGTTGAACCACCAATGGTACGTATGTGTAGGAAACAACGTTCTTTTGTTCTGAGCATACTCACGTTTCCTGCTGTATAATAGACTCTAGAAAGCAAGAACGTGCTTCTTTTTATATGCAGAGTGTGTTTCATCATGAGAACAGTGCTGTGTGTTTCCCTTTAGAAATGGAGGTAAATCACAGGCTCTGCATCTTTCTACAAGCAAGACTTGATTTCACGTAAACTCAGTCACCTTTCAGCTCAAACAAAGCTACATCGTTCACGTAGCTCACACGTTTCTTGCTCTTAACTGAAAAGCATTGGATGTTAGATGACCTGTGGTTTGTATCAGTTTCAGAAGCAGAGTTGAACTAGCAATGGTCCGTATGTGTAGGAAACACTGTTCTTTTGTTCTGAGCACACTCTCAAAATTCTGGCTATAATATAGCCTCTATAAAGCAAGAGCCTGCTTCTTGCTCTAAAGCAGAGTGTGTTTCATGGATGAGAACTGAGCTTTGTTTTTCCCTTCAGAAATGGAGTTAAATCCCAGGCTCTTTGTCTTCCTACAAGCAAGATATCTTAACAGGTAAACTCAGTCACTTTTCAGCTCAAAGAATTCTACATCATTCACGAAGATCACACGTTTCTAGCTCTTAAATGGAAAGCCTTGCATGTTAATGGAACTGTGGTTTGTATCAGTTTCAGAAGAAGAGTTGCCCTAGATATGGTCGTATGTGTAGGAAACACCGTTATTTTGTTCTGACCACAGTCATGTTTCCTGCTGTATTAGAGACTCTTAGAAAGCAAGAGCGTGCTTCTTGCTCTAAAGCAGAGTGTGTTTCTTGGATGAGAACTGTGCTGTGTGTTTCCCTTCAGAAATGGAGTTAAATCCCAGGCTCTGTGTCTTCCTACATGCAAGACATCTTTTCAGGTAAACTCAGCCACTTTTCAGCTCAAAGGAAGCTACATCGTTCACGAAGCTCACACATTTCTCGCTCTTAACTTGAAAGCATTGCATCTTAATGGAACTGTGGTTTGTATCAGTTTCAGAAGAAGAGTTGACCTAGATATGGCCCTTGTGTAGGAAACACCGTTATTTTGTTCTGACCACAGTCACGTTTCCCACTCTATTAGAGACTCTTAGAAAGCAAGAGCGTGCTTCTTGCTCTAAAGCAGAGTGTGTTACATGGATGAGAATTGTGCTGTGTGTTTCCCTTCAGAAATGGAGTTAAATAACAGGCTCTGTATCTTCCTACAAGCAAGAATTCGTTTCACGTAAACTCAGTCACCTTGCAATCTAACAAAGCTACATCGTTCACATAGCTCACAGGTTTCTTGCACTTAAGTGTAAAGCAATGGATATTAGAGGACCTGTGGTTTATATCAGTTTCAGAATGAGAGATGAACTAGCAATGGTCCATATGTTTTGGAAACATCGTTCTTTTGTTCAGAGTACATTCAAGTTTCTGGCTCTATCAGAGACTCTAGAAAGCAAGAGCGTGTTTCTTCTTATATGCAGAGTGTGTTGCATCGTGAGAACAGTGCTGTGTGTTTTCCTTCAGAAATGGAGTTAAATCCCAGGGTCTGTGTCTTCCTACAAGCAAGATATCTTTTCAGGTAAACTCAGTCACTTTTCAGCTCAAAGGAAGCTACATCGTTCATGAAGCTCACACGTTTTTCGCTCTTAACTTGAAAGCATTGCATGTTTATGGAACTGTGGTTTGTATCAGTTTCAGAAGAAGAGTTGACCTAGATATGGTCCGTATGTGTAGGAAACACCGTTATTTTGTTCTCACCACAGTCACGTTTCCTGCTGTATTAGAGTCTCTTAGAAGGCAAGTGCGTGCTTCTTGCTCAAAAGCAGAGTGTGTTTCATGGATGAGAACTGTGCTGTGTGTTTCCCTTCAGAAATTGAGTTAAATTCTAGGTTCTGTGTATTCCTACAAGCAAGACATCATTTTTTTGTAAACGCAGTCACTTTTCAGCTCAAATGAATATATCGTTTACGAAGATCACACGGTTCTCGCTCTTCAATGAAAAGCATTGGATGTTAGATGACTTGTGGTTTGTATCAGTTTCAGAAGCAAAGTTGAACCACCAATGGTCCATATGTGTAGGAAACAACGTTCTTTTGTTCTGAGCACACTCACGTTTCCTGCTGTATAATAGAATCTAGAAACCAAGAACGTCATTCTTCTTATATGCAGAGTGTGTTTCATCGTGGGAACAGTGCTGTGTGTTTCCCTTTTAGAAATGGAGGTAAATCACAGGCTCTGCATCTTTCTACAAGCAAGACTTGATTTCACGTAAACTCAGTCACATTTCAGCTCAAACGAAGATACATTGTTCACGTAGCTCACACGTTTCTTGCTCTTAACTGAAAAGCATTGGATGTTAGATGACCTGTGGTTTGTATCAGTTTCAGAAGCAGAGTTGAACTAGCAATGGTCCGTATGTGTAGGAAACACCGTTATTTTGTTCTGAGTACCCTCAAGTTTCTGGCTCTATTAGAGTCTCTGGAAAGCAAGAGCATGCTTCTTGCTCTAAAGCAGAGTGTGTTTCATGGATGAGAACTGTGCTGTGTGTTTCCCTTCAGAAATGGAGTTAATTCCCAGGCTCTGTGTCTTCCTACATGTGAGACATCTTTTCAGGTAAACTCAGCCACTTTTCAGCTCAAAGGAAGCTACATCGTTCATGAAGCTCACACGTTTCTCGCTCTTAACTTGAAAGCATTGCATGTTAATGGAACTGTGGTTTGTATCAGTTTCAGAAGAAGAGTTGACCTAGATATGGTCCTTGTGTAGGAAACACCGTTATTTTATTCTGACCACAGTCACTTTTCCCGCTCTATTAGAGACACTTAGAAATCAAGAGCGTGCTTCTTGCTCTAAAGCAGAGTGTGTTTCATGGATGAGAACTGTGCTGTGTGTTTCCCTTCAGAAATGGAGATAAATACCAGGCTCTGTGTCTTCCTACAACCAAGACTTCTTTTCAGGTAAACTCAGTCACTTTTAAGCTCAATGGAAGCTACATCGTTCACAAAGCTCACACGTTTCTCGCTCTTAACTGGAAAGCATTGCATGTTACTGGAACTGTGGATTGTATCAGTTTCAGAAGAAGAGTTGACCTAGATATGGTCCATATGTGTAGGAAACACCGTTATTTTGTTCTGACAACAGTCATGTTTCCTGCTGTATTGGAGAATCTTAGAAAGCAAGATCGTGCATCTTGCTCTAAAGCAGAGTGTGTTTCATGGATGAGAACTGTGCTGTGTGTTTCCCTTCAGAAATGGAGTTAAATTCTAGGTTCTGTGTATTCCTACAAGCAAGACATCATTTTTTTGTAAACGCAGTCACTTTTCAGCTCAAATGAATATATCGTTTACGAAGATCACACGGTTCTCGCTCTTAACTAAATAGCATTGGATGATAGATGACTTGTGGTTTGTATCACTTTCTGAAGCAGAGTTGAACTAGCAATGGTCCCTATATTTAGGATACACCGTTCTTTTGTTCTGAGCACAATTTCAAGTTTCTGGCTCAATTATAGACTCTAGAAATCAACAGCGTGCTTCTTGCCCTAAAGCGGAGTGTGTTTCATGGATGAGAACTGTGCTGTGTTTTTCCCTTCAGAAATGGAGTTAAATCCCAGGCTCTGTGTCTTCCTACAAGCAAGACATCTTTTCAGGTAAACTCAGTCACTTTTCAGCTCAAAGGAAGCTACATCGTTCACGAAGCTCACACGTTTCTCGCTCTTAACTGGAAAGCCTTGCATGTTAATGGAACTGTGGTTTGCATCAGTTTCAGAAGAAGAGTTGACCTAGATATGGTCAGTATGTGTAGGAAACACTGTTCTTTTGTTCAGAGCACACTCAAATTTCCTGCTCTATCAGAGACTCTAGAAAGCAAGAGCGTGTTTCTACTTATATGCAGAGTGTGTTGCATCGTGAGAACAGTGCTGTGTGTTTTCCTTCAGAAATGGAGTTAAATCCCAGGCTCTGTGTCTTCCTACAAGCAAGATATCTTTTCAGGTAAAATCAGTCACTTTTCAGCTCAAAGGAAGCTACATCATTCACGAAGCTCACAAGTTTCTCGCTCTTAACTGGAAAGCCTTGCATGTTAATGGAACTGTGGTTTGTATCAGTTTCAGAAGAAGAGTTGACCTAGATATGGTCCGTATGTGTAGGAAACACCGTTATTTTGTTCTCACCACAGTCACGTTTCCTGCTGTATTAGAGTCTCTTAGAAGGCAAGTGCGTGCTTCTTGCTCTAAAGAAGAGTGTTTTTCATGGATGAGAACTGTGCTGTGTGTTTCCCTTCAGAAATGGAGTTAAATTCTAGGCTCTGTGTATTCCTACAAGCAAGACATCATTTTTTTGTAAACGCAGTCACTTTTCAGCTCAAATGAATATATCGTTTACGAAGATCACACGGTTCTCGCTCTTCAATGAAAAGCATTGGATGTTAGATGACTTGTGGTTTGTATCAGTTTCAGAAGCAAAGTTGAACCACCAATGGTCCATATGTGTAGGAAACAACGTTCTTTTGTTCTGAGCACACTCACGTTTCCTGCTGTATAATAGAATCTAGAAACCAAGAACGTCATTCTTCTTATATGCAGAGTGTGTTTCATCGTGAGAACAGTGCTGTGTGTTTCCCTTTTAGAAATGGAGGTAAATCACAGGCTCTGCATCTTTCTACAAGCAAGACTTGATTTCACGTAAACTCAGTCACATTTCAGCTCAAACGAAGATACATTGTTCACGTAGCTCACACGTTTCTTGCTCTTAACTGAAAAGCATTGGATGTTAGATGACCTGTGGTTTGTATCAGTTTCAGAAGCAGAGTTGAACTAGCAATGGTCCGTATGTGTAGGAAACACCGTTATTTTGTTCTGAGTACCCTCAAGTTTCTGGCTCTATTAGAGTCTCTGGAAAGCAAGAGCATGCTTCTTGCTCTAAAGCAGAGTGTGTTTCATGGATGAGAACTGTGCTGTGTGTTTCCCTTCAGAAATGGAGTTAATTCCCAGGCTCTGTGTCTTCCTACATGTGAGACATCTTTTCAGGTAAACTCAGCCACTTTTCAGCTCAAAGGAAGCTACATCGTTCATGAAGCTCACACGTTTCTCGCTCTTAACTTGAAAGCATTGCATGTTAATGGAACTGTGGTTTGTATCAGTTTCAGAAGAAGAGTTGACCTAGATATGGTCCTTGTGTAGGAAACACCGTTATTTTATTCTGACCACAGTCACTTTTCCCGCTCTATTAGAGACACTTAGAAATCAAGAGCGTGCTTCTTGCTCTAAAGCAGAGTGTGTTTCATGGATGAGAACTGTGCTGTGTGTTTCCCTTCAGAAATGGAGATAAATACCAGGCTCTGTGTCTTCCTACAACCAAGACTTCTTTTCAGGTAAACTCAGTCACTTTTAAGCTCAATGGAAGCTACATCGTTCACAAAGCTCACACGTTTCTCGCTCTTAACTGGAAAGCATTGCATGTTACTGGAACTGTGGATTGTATCAGTTTCAGAAGAAGAGTTGACCTAGATATGGTCCATATGTGTAGGAAACACCGTTATTTTGTTCTGACAACAGTCATGTTTCCTGCTGTATTGGAGAATCTTAGAAAGCAAGATCGTGCATCTTGCTCTAAAGCAGAGTGTGTTTCATGGATGAGAACTGTGCTGTGTGTTTCCCTTCAGAAATGGAGTTAAATTCTAGGTTCTGTGTATTCCTACAAGCAAGACATCATTTTTTTGTAAACGCAGTCACTTTTCAGCTCAAATGAATATATCGTTTACGAAGATCACACGGTTCTCGCTCTTAACTAAATAGCATTGGATGATAGATGACTTGTGGTTTGTATCACTTTCTGAAGCAGAGTTGAACTAGCAATGGTCCCTATATTTAGGATACACCGTTCTTTTGTTCTGAGCACAATTTCAAGTTTCTGGCTCAATTATAGACTCTAGAAATCAACAGCGTGCTTCTTGCCCTAAAGCGGAGTGTGTTTCATGGATGAGAACTGTGCTGTGTTTTTCCCTTCAGAAATGGAGTTAAATCCCAGGCTCTGTGTCTTCCTACAAGCAAGACATCTTTTCAGGTAAACTCAGTCACTTTTCAGCTCAAAGGAAGCTACATCGTTCACGAAGCTCACACGTTTCTCGCTCTTAACTGGAAAGCCTTGCATGTTAATGGAACTGTGGTTTGCATCAGTTTCAGAAGAAGAGTTGACCTAGATATGGTCCGTATGTGTAGGAAACACTGTTCTTTTGTTCAGAGCACACTCAAATTTCCTGCTCTATCAGAGACTCTAGAAAGCAAGAGCGTGTTTCTACTTATATGCAGAGTGTGTTGCATCGTGAGAACAGTGCTGTGTGTTTTCCTTCAGAAATGGAGTTAAATCCCAGGCTCTGTGTCTTCCTACAAGCAAGATATCTTTTCAGGTAAACTCAGTCACTTTTCAGCTCAAAGGAAGCTACATCATTCACGAAGCTCACAAGTTTCTCGCTCTTAACTGGAAAGCCTTGCATGTTAATGGAACTGTGGTTTGTATCAGTTTCAGAAGAAGAGTTGACCTAGATATGGTCCGTATGTGTAGGAAACACCGTTATTTTGTTCTCACCACAGTCACGTTTCCTGCTGTATTAGAGTCTCTTAGAAGGCAAGTGCGTGCTTCTTGCTCTAAAGAAGAGTGTTTTTCATGGATGAGAACTGTGCTGTGTGTTTCCCTTCAGAAATGGAGTTAAATTCTAGGCTCTGTGTATTCCTACAAGCAAGACATCATTTTTTTGTAAACGCAGTCACTTTTCAGCTCAAATGAATATATCGTTTACGAAGATCACACGGTTCTCGCTCTTCAATAAAAAGCATTGGATGTTAGATGACTTGTGGTTTGTATCAGTTTCAGAAGCAAAGTTGAACCACCAATGGTACGTATGTGTAGGAAACAACGTTCTTTTGTTCTGAGCATACTCACGTTTCCTGCTGTATAATAGACTCTAGAAAGCAAGAACGTGCTTCTTTTTATATGCAGAGTGTGTTTCATCATGAGAACAGTGCTGTGAGTTTCGCTTTTAGAAATGGAGGTAAATCACAGGCTCTGCATCTTTCTACAAGCAAGACTTGATTTCACGTAAACTCAGTCACCTTTCAGCTCAAACAAAGCTACATCGTTCACGTAGCTCACACGTTTCTTGCTCTTAACTGAAAAGCATTGGATGTTAGATGACCTGTGGTTTGTATCAGTTTCAGAAGCAGAGTTGAACTAGCAATGGTCCGTATGTGTAGGAAACACCGTTATTTTGTTCTGAGTACCCTCAAGTTTCTGGCTCTATTAGAGTCTCTGGAAAGCAAGAGCATGCTTCTTGCTCTAAAGCAGAGTGTGTTTCATGGATGAGAACTGTGCTGTGTGTTTCCCTTCAGAAATGGAGTTAATTCCCAGGCTCTGTGTCTTCCTACATGCGAGACATCTTTTCAGGTAAACTCAGCCACTTTTCAGCTCAAAGGAAGCTACATCGTTCACGAAGCTCACACGTTTCTCGCTCTTAACTTGAAAGCATTGCATGTTAATGGAACTGTGGTTTGTATCAGTTTCAGAAGAAGAGTTGACCTAGATATGGTCCTTGTGTAGGAAACACCGTTATTTTGTTCTGACCACAGTCACGTTTCCCGCTCTATTAGAGACACTTAGAAAGCAAGAGCGTGCTTCTTGCTCTAAAGCAGAGTGTGTTTCATGGATGAGAACTGTGCTGTGTGTTTCCATTCAGAAATGGAGTTAAATCCGGCTCTGTGTCTTCCTACAAGCAAGACATCTTTTCAGGTAAACTCAGTCACTTTTAAGCTCAATGGAAGCCACATCGTTCACAAAGCTCACACGTTTCTCACTCTTAACTGGAAAGCATTGCATGTTAGTGGAACTGTGGATTGTATCAGTTTCAGAAAAGGAGTTGACCTAGATATGGTCCATATGTGTAGGAAACACCGTTATTTTGTTCTGACAACAGTCACGTTTCCTGCTGTATTGGAGAATCTTAGAAAGCAAGAGCGTGCATCTTGCTCTAAAGCAGAGTGTGTTTCACAGATGAGAACTGTGCTGTGTGTTTCCCTTCAGAAATGGAGTTAAATTCCAGGCTCTGTGTCTTCATACAAGCAAGACATCATTTCAGGTAAACGCAGTCACTTTTCAGCTCAAATGAATATAAATCGTTTACGAAGCTCACACGTTTCTTGCTCTTAACTAAATAGCATTGGATGATAGATGACTTGTGGTTTGTATCACTTTCTGAAGCAGAGTTGAACTAGCAATGGTCCCTATGTTTAGGAAACACCATTATTTGTTCTGAGTACCCTCAAGTTTCTGGCTATATTAGAGACTCTGGAAAGCAAGAGCACGCTTCTTGCTCAAAAGCAGAGTTTGTTTCATGGATGAGAACTGTGCTGTGTGTTTCCCTTCAGAAATGGAGTTAAATCCCAGGCTCTGTGTCTTCCTACAAGCAAGACATCTTTTCAGGTAAACGCAGTCACTTTTCAGCTCAAAAGAATATAAATCGTTTACGAAGCTCACACGTTTCTTGCTCTTAACTAAAAAGCATTTGATTTTAGATGAATTGGGGTTTGTATCAGCTTCAGAAGCAGAGTTGAACTAGCAATGGTTCTTATGTGTAGGAAACACCGTTATTTTGTTCTGAGTACCCTCAAGTTTCTGGCTCTATTAGAGGCTCTGGAAAGCAAAAGCATGCATCTTGCTCTAAAGCAGAGTGTGTTTCCTGGATGAGAACTGTGCTGTGTGTTTCCCTTCAGAAATGGAGTTAAATAACAGGCTCTGTATCTTCCTACAAGCAAGAATTTGTTTCACGTAAACTCAGTCACCTTGCAATCTAACAAAGCTACATCGTTCACATAGCTCACAGGTTTCTTGCACTTAAGTGTAAAGCAATGGATGTTAGAGGACCTGTGGTTTATATCAGTTTCAGAATGACAGTTGAACTAGCAATGGTCTGTATGTGTTGGAAACATCGTTCTTTTGTTCAGAGTACATTCAAGTTTCTGGCTCTATCAGAGACTCTAGAAAGCAAGAGCATGCTCCATGCACTAAAGCAGAGTGTGTTTCATGGTTGAGATCTGTACTGTGTGTTTCCCTTCAGAAATGGAGTTAAATCCCATGCTCTGTGGTCTTCCTACAAGCAAGACATCTTTTCAGGTAAACTCAGTCACTTTTCAGCTCAAAGGAAGATACATATTTCACGAAGATCACACGTTCCTCACTCTTAAATGCAAAGCCTTGCATGTTAATGCAACTGTGGTTTGTATCAGTTTCAGAAGAAGAGTTGACCTAGATATGGTCTGTAAGTGTAGGAAACACCGTTATTTTTTTCTGACCACAGTCACGTTTTCTGCTGTATTAGATCTCTTAAAGCAAGAGCGTGCTTCGTGCTCTAAAGCAGAGTGTGTTTCATGGATGAGAACTGTGCTGTGTGTTTCCCTTCAGAAATGGAGTTAAATTCCAGGCTTAGTGTCTTCCTACAAGCAAGACATCTTTTCAGGTAAACACAGTCACTTTTCAGCTCAAATGAATATAAATCGTTTACGAAGCTCACACGTTTCTTGCTCTTAACTAAATAGCATTGGATGATAGATGACTTGTGATTTGTGTCACTTTCCGAAGCAGAGTTGAAATTGCAATGGTCCCTATGTTTAGGAAACACCGTTCTTTTGTTCTGAGCACACATTCAAGTTTCTGGCTCAATTATAGACTCTAGAAAGCAACAGCGTGCTTCTTGCTCTAAAGCAGAGTGTGTTTCATGGATGAGAACTGTGCTGTGTTTTTCCCTTCAGAAATGGAGTTAAATCCCAGGCTCTGTGTCTTCCTACAAGCAAGACATCTTTTCAGGTAAACTCAGTCACTTTTCAGCTCAAAGGAAGATACATCGTTCACGAAGCTCACACGTTTCTCGCTCTTAACTGGAAAGCCTTGCATGTTAATGGAACTGTGGTTTGCATCAGTTTCAGAAGAAGAGTTGACCTAGATATGGTCCGTATGTGTAGGAAACACCGTTATTTTGTTCTGACCACAGTCATGTTTCCTGCTGTATTAGAGACTCTTAGAAGGCAAGATCGTGCTTCTTGCTCTAAAGCAGAGTGTGTTTCTTGGATGAGAACTGTGCTGTGTGTTTCCCTTCAGAAATGGAGTTAAATTCCAGGCTCTGTGTCTTCCTACAAGCAAGACATAATTTCAGGTAAACTCAGTCACTTTTCAGATCAAAGGAAGCTACATCGTTCACAAAGCTCACACGTTTCTCGCTCTTAACTGGAAAGCATTGCTTGTTAATGGAACTGTGGTTTGTATCAGTTTGAGAAGAAGAGTTGACCTAGATATTGTCCGTATGTGTAGGAAACACCGTTCTTTTGTCCTGAGCACACTCAAATTTCCTGCTCTATCAGAGACTCTAGAAAGCAAGAGCGTGTTTCTTCTTATATGCAGAGTGTGTTGCATCGTGAGAACAGTGCTGTGTGTTTTCCTTCAGAAATGGAGTTATATCCCAGGCTCTGTGTCTTCCTACAAGCAAGATATCTTTTCAGGTAAACTCAGTCACTTTTCAGCTCAAAGGAAGCTACATCATTCACGAAGCTCACACGTTTCTCGCTCTTAACTGGAAAGCCTTGCATGTTAATGGAACTGTGGTTTGTATCAGTTTCAGAAGAAGAGTTGAACTAGATATGGTCTGTATGTGTAGGAAACACTGTTATTTTGTTCTCACCACAGTCACGTTTCCTGCTGTATTAGAGTCTCTTAGAAGGCAAGAGCATGCTTCTTGCTCAAAAGCAGAGTGTGTTTCAAGGATGAGAACTGTGCTGTGTGTTTCCCTTCAGAAATGGAGTTAAATTCTAGGTTCTGTGTATTCCTACAAGCAAGACATCATTTTTTTGTAAACGCAGTCACTTTTCAGCTCAAATGAATATATCGTTTACGAAGATCACACGGTTCTCGCTCTTAAATGAAAAGCATTGGATGTTAGATGACTTGTGGTATGTATCAGTTTCAGAAGCAAAGTTGAACCACCAATGGTCCATATGTGTAGGAAACAACGTTCTTTTGTTCTGAGCACACTCACGTTTCCTGCTGTATAATAGACTCTAGAAAGCAAGAACGTGCTTCTTCTTATATGCAGAGTGTGTTTCATCGTGAGAACAGTGCTGTGTGTTTCCCTTTAGAAATGGAGGTAAATCACAGGCTCTGCATCTTTCTACAAGCAAGACTTCGTTTCACGTAAACTCAGTCACCTTTCAGCTCAAACAAAGCTACATCGTTCACGTAGCTCACACGCTTCTTGCTCTTAACTGAAAAGCATTGGATGTTAGATGACCTGTGGTTTGTATCAGTTTCAGAATCAGAGTTGAACTAGCAGTGGTCCGTATGTGTAGGAAACACTGTTCTTTGTTCTGAGCACACTTCCAAGTTTCTGGCTCTATTATAGACTCTAGAAAGCATGAGCGTGCTTCTTGCTCTAAAGCAGAGTGTGTTTCAATGATGAGAACTGTGCTGTGTTTTTCCCTTCAGAAATGGAGTTAAATCCCAGGCTCTGTGTCTTCCTACATGCGAGACATCTTTTCAGGTAAACTCAGTCACTTTTCAGCTCAAAGGAAGCTACATCATTCACGAAGCTCAAACGATTCTCGCTCTTAAAAGGAAAGCATTCCATGTTAATGGAACTGTGGTTTGTATCAGTTTCAGAAGAATAGTTGACCTAGGTATGGTCCGTAAGTGTAGGAAACACCGTTATTTTGTTCTGACCACATTCACATTTCCTGCTGTATTAGAGACCCTTAGATAGCAAGAGCGTGATTCTTGTTCTAAATCAAAGTGTGTTTCATGGATGAGAACTGTGCTGTGTGTTTCCCTTCAGAAATGGAGTTAAATTCCAGGCTCTGTGTCTTCCTACAAGCAAGACATCATTTCAGGTAAACGCAGTCACTTTTTAGCTCAAATAAATATAAATCATTTATGAAGCTCACACGTTTCTTGCTCTTAACTGAAAAGCATTGGATGTTAGATGACCTGTGGTTTGTATCAGTTTCAGAAGCAGAGTTGAACTAGCAATGGTCCGTATGTGTAGGAAACACCGTTATTTTGTTCTGAGTACACTCAAGTTTCTGGCTCTATTAGAGTCTCTGGAAAGCAAGAGCATGCTTCTTGCTCTAAAGCAGAGTGTGTTTCATGGATGAGAACTGTGCTGTCTGTTTCCCTTCAGAAATGGAGTTAAATCCCAGGCTCTGTGTCTTCCTACATGCGAGACATCTTTTCAGGTAAACTCAGCCACGTTTCAGCTCAAAGGAAGCTACATCGTTCACGAAGCTCACACGTTTCTCGCTCTTAACTTGAAAGCATTGCATGTTAATGGAACTGTGGTTTGTATCAGTTTCAGAAGAAGAGTTGACCTAGATATGGTCCATATGTGTAGGAAACACCGTTATTTTGTTCTGACAACAGTCACGTTTCCTGCTGTATTGGTGACTCTTAGAAAGCAAGAGCGTGCATCTTGCTCTAAAGCAGAGTGTGTTTCATGGATGAGCACTGTGCTGTGTGTTTCCCTTCAGAAATGGAGTTAAATTCCAGGCTCTGTGTCTTCATACAAGCAAGACATCATTTCAGGTAAACGCAGTCACTTTTCAGCTCAAATGAATATAAATCGTTTACGAAGCTCACACGTTTCTTGCTCTTAACTAATTAGCATTGGATGATAGATGACTTGTGGTTTGTATCACTTTCTGAAGCAGAGTTGAACTAGCAATGGTCCATATGTTTAGGAAACATTGTTCTTTTGTTCTGAGCACACTTTCAAGTTTCTGGCTCAATTATAGACTCTAGAAAGCAAGAGCATGCTTCTTGCTCTAAAGCAGAGTGTATTTCCTGGATGAGAACTGTGCTGTGTTTTTCCCTTCATAAATGCAGTTAAATCCCAGGCTCTGTGTCTTGCTACAAGCAAGACATCTTTTCAGGTAAACTCAGTCACTTATCAGCTCAAAGGATGATCCATCGTTCACGAAGCTCACACGTTTCTCGCTCTTAACTGGAAAGCCTTGCATGTTAATGGAACTGTGGTTTGCATCACTTTCAGAAGAAGAGTTGACCTAGATATGGTCCGTATGTGTAGGAAACACCGTTATTTTGTTCTGACCACAGTCATGTTTCCTGCTGTATTAGAGACTCTTAGAAGGCAAGATCGTGCTTCCTGCTCTAAAGCAGAGTGTGTTTCTTGGATGAGAACTGTGCTGTATGTTTCCCTTCAGAAATGGAGTTAAATTCCAGGCTCTGTGTCTTCCTACAAGCAAGACATAATTTCTGGTAAACTCAGTCACTTTTCAGCTCAAATGAATATATCGTTTACTAAGATTACACGGTTCTTGCTCTTCAATGAAAAGCATTGCATATTAGATGACTTATGGTTTGTATCAGTTTCAGAAGCAAAGTTGAACCACCAATGGTCCATATGTGTAGGAAACAAAGTTCTTTTGTTCTGAGCACACTCACGTTTCCTGCTGTATAATAGACTCTAGAAAGCAAGAACGTGCTTCTTCTTATATGCAGAGTGTGTTTCATCGTGAGAACAGTGCTGTGTGTTTCCCTTTAGAAATGGAGGTAAATCACAGGCTCTGCATCTTTCTACAAGCAAGACTTCGTTTCACGTAAACTCAGTCACCTTTCAGCTCAAACAAAGCTACATCGTTCACGTAGCTCACACGCTTCTTGCTCTTAACTGAAAAGCATTGGATGTTAGATGACCTGTGGTTTGTATCAGTTTCAGAATCAGAGTTGAACAAGCAGTGGTCCGTATGTGTAGGAAACACTGTTCTTTTGTTCTGAGCACACTTCCAAGTTTCTGGCTCTATTATAGACTCTAGAAAGTAAGAGCGTGCTTCTTGCTCTAAAGCAGAGTGTGTTTCAATGATGAGAACTGTGCTGTGTTTTTCCCGTCAGAAATGGAGTTAAATCCCAGGCTCTGTGTCTTCCTACAAGCAAGACATCTTTTCAGGTAAACTCAGTCACTTTTCAGCTCAAAGGAAGCTACATCATTCACGAAGCTCAAACGTTTCTCGCTCTTAAAAGGAAAGCATTCCATGTTAATGAAACTGTGGTTTGTATCAGTTTCAGAAGAAGAGTTGACCTAGGTATGGTCCGTAAGTGTAGGAAACACCGTTATTTTGTTCTGACCACATTCACATTTCCTGCTGTATTAGAGACCCTTAGATAGCAAGAGCGTGATTCTTGTTCTAAATCAAAGTGTGTTTCATGGATGAGAACTGTGCTGTGTGTTTCCCTTCAGAAATGGAGTTAAATTCCAGGCTCTGTGTCTTCCTACAAGCAAGACATCATTTCAGGTAAACGCAGTCACTTTTCAGCTCAAATAAATATAAATCATTTATGAAGCTCACACGTTTCTTGCTCTTAACTGAAAAGCATTGGATGTTAGATGACCTGTGGTTTGTATCAGTTTCAGAAGCAGAGTTGAACTAGCAATGGTCCGTATGTGTAGGAAACACCGTTATTTTGTTCTGAGTACCCTCAAGTTTCTGGCTCTATTAGAGTCTCTGGAAAGCAAGAGCATGCTTCTTGCTCTAAAGCAGAGTGTGTTTCATGGATGAGAACTGTGCTGTCTGTTTCCCTTCAGAAATGGAGTTAAATCCCAGGCTCTGTGTCTTCCTACATGCGAGACATCTTTTCAGGTAAACTCAGCCACGTTTCAGCTCAAAGGAAGCTACATCGTTCACGAAGCTCACACGTTTCTCGCTCTTAACTTGAAAGCATTGCATGTTAATGGAACTGTGGTTTGTATCAGTTTCAGAAGAAGAGTTGACCTAGATATGGTCCATATGTGTAGGAAACACCGTTATTTTGTTCTGACAACAGTCACGTTTCCTGCTGTATTGGAGACTCTTAGAAAGCAAGAGCGTGCATCTTGCTCTAAAGCAGAGTGTGTTTCATGGATGAGCACTGTGCTGTGTGTTTCCCTTCAGAAATGGAGTTAAATTCCAGGCTCTGTGTCTTCATACAAGCAAGACATCATTTCAGGTAAACGCAGTCACTTTTCAGCTCAAATGAATATAAATCGTTTACGAAGCTCACACGTTTCTTGCTCTTAACTAAGTAGCATTGGATGATAGATGACTTGAGGTTTGTATCACTTTCCGAAGCAGAGTTGAACTAGCAATGGTCCATATGTTTAGGAAACATTGTTCTTTTGTTCTGAGCACACTTTCAAGTTTCTGGCTCAATTATAGACTCTAGAAAGCAACAGCATGCTTCTTGCTCTAAAGCAGAGTGTATTTCCTGGATGAGAACTGTGCTGTGTTTTTCCCTTCATAAATGCAGTTAAATCCCAGGCTCTGTGTCTTGCTACAAGCAAGACATCTTTTCAGGTAAACTCAGTCACTTATCAGCTCAAAGGATGATCCATCGTTCACGAAGCTCACACGTTTCTCGCTCTTAACTGGAAAGCCTTGCATGTTAATGGAACTGTGGTTTGCATCAGTTTCAGAAGAAGAGTTGACCTAGATATGGTCCGTATGTGTAGGAAACACCGTTATTTTGTTCTGACCACAGTCATGTTTCCTGCTGTATTAGAGACTCTTAGAAGGCAAGATCGTGCTTCCTGCTCTAAAGCAGAGTGTGTTTCTTGGATGAGAACTGTGCTGTATGTTTCCCTTCAGAAATGGAGTTAAATTCCAGGCTCTGTGTCTTCCTACAAGCAAGACATAATTTCTGGTAAACTCAGTCACTTTTCAGCTCAAATGAATATATCGTTTACTAAGATCACACGGTTCTCGCTCTTCAATGAAAAGCATTGCATATTAGATGACTTATGGTTTGTATCAGTTTCAGAAGCAAAGTTGAACCACCAATGGTCCATATGTGTAGGAAACAAAGTTCTTTTGTTCTGAGCACACTCACGTTTCCTGCTGTATAATAGACTCTAGAAAGCAAGAACGTGCTTCTTCTTATATGCAGAGTGTGTTTCATCGTGAGAACAGTGCTGTGTGTTTCCCTTTAGAAATGGAGGTAAATCACAGGCTCTGCATCTTTCTACAAGCAAGACTTCGTTTCACGTAAACTCAGTCACCTTTCAGCTCAAACAAAGCTACATCGTTCACGTAGCTCACACGCTTCTTGCTCTTAACTGAAAAGCATTGGATGTTAGATGACCTGTGGTTTGTATCAGTTTCAGAATCAGAGTTGAACTAGCAGTGGTCCGTATGTGTAGGAAACACTGTTCTTTTGTTCTGAGCACACTTCCAAGTTTCTGGCTCTATTATAGACTCTAGAAAGTAAGAGCGTGCTTCTTGCTCTAAAGCAGAGTGTGTTTCAATGATGAGAACTGTGCTGTGTTTTTCCCGTCAGAAATGGAGTTAAATCCCAGGCTCTGTGTCTTCCTACAAGCAAGACATCTTTTCAGGTAAACTCAGTCACTTTTCAGCTCAAAGGAAGCTACATCATTCACGAAGCTCAAACGTTTCTCGCTCTTAAAAGGAAAGCATTCCATGTTAATGGAACTGTGGTTTGTATCAGTTTCAGAAGAAGAGTTGACCTAGGTATGGTCCGTAAGTGTAGGAAACACCGTTATTTTGTTCTGACCACATTCACATTTCCTGCTGTATTAGAGACCCTTAGAAAGCAAGAGCGTGATTCTTGTTCTAAATCAAAGTGTGTTTCATGGATGAGAACTGTGCTGTGTGTTTCCCTTCAGAAATGGAGTTAAATTCCAGGCTCTGTGTCTTCCTACAAGCAAGACATCATTTCAGGTAAACGCAGTCACTTTTCAGCTCAAATAAATATAAATCATTTATGAAGCTCACACGTTTCTTGCTCTTAACTGAAAAGCATTGGATGTTAGATGACCTGTGGTTTGTATCAGTTTCAGAAGCAGAGTTGAACTAGCAATGGTCCGTATGTGTAGGAAACACCGTTATTTTGTTCTGAGTACCCTCAAGTTTCTGGCTCTATTAGAGTCTCTGGAAAGCAAGAGCATGCTTCTTGCTCTAAAGCAGAGTGTGTTTCATGGATGAGAACTGTGCTGTCTGTTTCCCTTCAGAAATGGAGTTAAATCCCAGGCTCTGTGTCTTCCTACATGCGAGACATCTTTTCAGGTAAACTCAGCCACGTTTCAGCTCAAAGGAAGCTACATCGTTCACGAAGCTCACACGTTTCTCGCTCTTAACTTGAAAGCATTGCATGTTAATGGAACTGTGGTTTGTATCAGTTTCAGAAGAAGAGTTGACCTAGATATGGTCCATATGTGTAGGAAACACCGTTATTTTGTTCTGACAACAGTCACGTTTCCTGCTGTATTGGTGACTCTTAGAAAGCAAGAGCGTGCATCTTGCTCTAAAGCAGAGTGTGTTTCATGGATGAGCACTGTGCTGTGTGTTTCCCTTCAGAAATGGAGTTAAATTCCAGGCTCTGTGTCTTCATACAAGCAAGACATCATTTCAGGTAAACGCAGTCACTTTTCAGCTCAAATGAATATAAATCGTTTACGAAGCTCACACGTTTCTTGCTCTTAACTAAGTAGCATTGGATGATAGATGACTTGTGGTTTGTATCACTTTCCGAAGCAGAGTTGAACTAGCAATGGTCCATATGTTTAGGAAACATTGTTCTTTTGTTCTGAGCACACTTTCAAGTTTCTGGCTCAATTATAGACTCTAGAAAGCAACAGCGTGCTTCTTGCTCTAAAGCAGAGTGTATTTCCTGGATGAGAACTGTGCTGTGTTTTTCCCTTCATAAATGCAGTTAAATCCCAGGCTCTGTGTCTTGCTACAAGCAAGACATCTTTTCAGGTAAACTCAGTCACTTATCAGCTCAAAGGATGATCCATCGTTCACGAAGCTCACACGTTTCTCGCTCTTAACTGGAAAGCCTTGCATGTTAATGGAACTGTGGTTTGCATCAGTTTCAGAAGAAGAGTTGACCTAGATATGGTCCGTATGTGTAGGAAACACCGTTATTTTGTTCTGACCACAGTCATGTTTCCTGCTGTATTAGAGACTCTTAGAAGGCAAGATCGTGCTTCCTGCTCTAAAGCAGAGTGTGTTTCTTGGATGAGAACTGTGCTGTATGTTTCCCTTCAGAAATGGAGTTAAATTCCAGGCTCTGTGTCTTCCTACAAGCAAGACATAATTTCTGGTAAACTCAGTCACTTTTCAGCTCAAATGAATATATCGTTTACTAAGATCACACGGTTCTCGCTCTTCAATGAAAAGCATTGCATATTAGATGACTTATGGTTTGTATCAGTTTCAGAAGCAAAGTTGAACCACCAATGGTCCATATGTGTAGGAAACAAAGTTCTTTTGTTCTGAGCACACTCACGTTTCCTGCTGTATAATAGACTCTAGAAAGCAAGAACGTGCTTCTTCTTATATGCAGAGTGTGTTTCATCGTGAGAACAGTGCTGTGTGTTTCCCTTTAGAAATGGAGGTAAATCACAGGCTCTGCATCTTTCTACAAGCAAGACTTCGTTTCACGTAAACTCAGTCACCTTTCAGCTCAAACAAAGCTACATCGTTCACGTAGCTCACACGCTTCTTGCTCTTAACTGAAAAGCATTGGATGTTAGATGACCTGTGGTTTGTATCAGTTTCAGAATCAGAGTTGAACTAGCAGTGGTCCGTATGTGTAGGAAACACTGTTCTTTTGTTCTGAGCACACTTCCAAGTTTCTGGCTCTATTATAGACTCTAGAAAGTAAGAGCGTGCTTCTTGCTCTAAAGCAGAGTGTGTTTCAATGATGAGAACTGTGCTGTGTTTTTCCCGTCAGAAATGGAGTTAAATCCCAGGCTCTGTGTCTTCCTACAAGCAAGACATCTTTTCAGGTAAACTCAGTCACTTTTCAGCTCAAAGGAAGCTACATCATTCACGAAGCTCAAACGTTTCTCGCTCTTAAAAGGAAAGCATTCCATGTTAATGAAACTGTGGTTTGTATCAGTTTCAGAAGAAGAGTTGACCTAGGTATGGTCCGTAAGTGTAGGAAACACCGTTATTTTGTTCTGACCACATTCACATTTCCTGCTGTATTAGAGACCCTTAGATAGCAAGAGCGTGATTCTTGTTCTAAATCAAAGTGTGTTTCATGGATGAGAACTGTGCTGTGTGTTTCCCTTCAGAAATGGAGTTAAATTCCAGGCTCTGTGTCTTCCTACAAGCAAGACATCATTTCAGGTAAACGCAGTCACTTTTCAGCTCAAATAAATATAAATCATTTATGAAGCTCACACGTTTCTTGCTCTTAACTGAAAAGCATTGGATGTTAGATGACCTGTGGTTTGTATCAGTTTCAGAAGCAGAGTTGAACTAGCAATGGTCCGTATGTGTAGGAAACACCGTTATTTTGTTCTGAGTACCCTCAAGTTTCTGGCTCTATTAGAGTCTCTGGAAAGCAAGAGCATGCTTCTTGCTCTAAAGCAGAGTGTGTTTCATGGATGAGAACTGTGCTGTCTGTTTCCCTTCAGAAATGGAGTTAAATCCCAGGCTCTGTGTCTTCCTACATGCGAGACATCTTTTCAGGTAAACTCAGCCACGTTTCAGCTCAAAGGAAGCTACATCGTTCACGAAGCTCACACGTTTCTCGCTCTTAACTTGAAAGCATTGCATGTTAATGGAACTGTGGTTTGTATCAGTTTCAGAAGAAGAGTTGACCTAGATATGGTCCATATGTGTAGGAAACACCGTTATTTTGTTCTGACAACAGTCACGTTTCCTGCTGTATTGGAGACTCTTAGAAAGCAAGAGCGTGCATCTTGCTCTAAAGCAGAGTGTGTTTCATGGATGAGCACTGTGCTGTGTGTTTCCCTTCAGAAATGGAGTTAAATTCCAGGCTCTGTGTCTTCATACAAGCAAGACATCATTTCAGGTAAACGCAGTCACTTTTCAGCTCAAATGAATATAAATCGTTTACGAAGCTCACACGTTTCTAGCTCTTAACTAAGTAGCATTGGATGATAGATGACTTGAGGTTTGTATCACTTTCCGAAGCAGAGTTGAACTAGCAATGGTCCATATGTTTAGGAAACATTGTTCTTTTGTTCTGAGCACACTTTCAAGTTTCTGGCTCAATTATAGACTCTAGAAAGCAACAGCGTGCTTCTTGCTCTAAAGCAGAGTGTATTTCCTGGATGAGAACTGTGCTGTGTTTTTCCCTTCATAAATGCAGTTAAATCCCAGGCTCTGTGTCTTGCTACAAGCAAGACATCTTTTCAGGTAAACTCAGTCACTTATCAGCTCAAAGGATGATCCATCGTTCACGAAGCTCACACGTTTCTCGCTCTTAACTGGAAAGCCTTGCATGTTAATGGAACTGTGGTTTGCATCACTTTCAGAAGAAGAGTTGACCTAGATATGGTCCGTATGTGTAGGAAACACCGTTATTTTGTTCTGACCACAGTCATGTTTCCTGCTGTATTAGAGACTCTTAGAAGGCAAGATCGTGCTTCCTGCTCTAAAGCAGAGTGTGTTTCTTGGATGAGAACTGTGCTGTATGTTTCCCTTCAGAAATGGAGTTAAATTCCAGGCTCTGTGTCTTCCTACAAGCAAGACATAATTTCTGGTAAACTCAGTCACTTTTCAGCTCAAATGAATATATCGTTTACTAAGATCACACGGTTCTCGCTCTTCAATGAAAAGCATTGCATATTAGATGACTTATGGTTTGTATCAGTTTCAGAAGCAAAGTTGAACCACCAATGGTCCATATGTGTAGGAAACAAAGTTCTTTTGTTCTGAGCACACTCACGTTTCCTGCTGTATAATAGACTCTAGAAAGCAAGAACGTGCTTCTTCTTATATGCAGAGTGTGTTTCATCGTGAGAACAGTGCTGTGTGTTTCCCTTTAGAAATGGAGGTAAATCACAGGCTCTGCATCTTTCTACAAGCAAGACTTCGTTTCACGTAAACTCAGTCACCTTTCAGCTCAAACAAAGCTACATCGTTCACGTAGCTCACACGCTTCTTGCTCTTAACTGAAAAGCATTGGATGTTAGATGACCTGTGGTTTGTATCAGTTTCAGAATCAGAGTTGAACTAGCAGTGGTCCGTATGTGTAGGAAACACTGTTCTTTTGTTCTGAGCACACTTCCAAGTTTCTGGCTCTATTATAGACTCTAGAAAGTAAGAGCGTGCTTCTTGCTCTAAAGCAGAGTGTGTTTCAATGATGAGAACTGTGCTGTGTTTTTCCCGTCAGAAATGGAGTTAAATCCCAGGCTCTGTGTCTTCCTACAAGCAAGACATCTTTTCAGGTAAACTCAGTCACTTTTCAGCTCAAAGGAAGCTACATCATTCACGAAGCTCAAACGTTTCTCGCTCTTAAAAGGAAAGCATTCCATGTTAATGGAACTGTGGTTTGTATCAGTTTCAGAAGAAGAGTTGACCTAGGTATGGTCCGTAAGTGTAGGAAACACCGTTATTTTGTTCTGACCACATTCACATTTCCTGCTGTATTAGAGACCCTTAGAAAGCAAGAGCGTGATTCTTGTTCTAAATCAAAGTGTGTTTCATGGATGAGAACTGTGCTGTGTGTTTCCCTTCAGAAATGGAGTTAAATTCCAGGCTCTGTGTCTTCCTACAAGC
Source organism: Onychomys leucogaster (assembly GCA_949786385.1). Taxonomy (NCBI): domain Eukaryota; kingdom Metazoa; phylum Chordata; class Mammalia; order Rodentia; family Cricetidae; genus Onychomys; species Onychomys leucogaster. The sequence goes on from CATKUP010000061.1 coordinate 1,165,958, forward strand.
AAGACATCATTTCAGGTAAACGCAGTCACTTTTCAGCTCAAATAAATATAAATCATTTATGAAGCTCACACGTTTCTTGCTCTTAACTGAAAAGCATTGGATGTTAGATGACCTGTGGTTTGTATCAGTTTCAGAAGCAGAGTTGAACTAGCAATGGTCCGTATGTGTAGGAAACACCGTTATTTTGTTCTGAGTACCCTCAAGTTTCTGGCTCTATTAGAGTCTCTGGAAAGCAAGAGCATGCTTCTTGCTCTAAAGCAGAGTGTGTTTCATGGATGAGAACTGTGCTGTCTGTTTCCCTTCAGAAATGGAGTTAAATCCCAGGCTCTGTGTCTTCCTACATGCGAGACATCTTTTCAGGTAAACTCAGCCACGTTTCAGCTCAAAGGAAGCTACATCGTTCACGAAGCTCACACGTTTCTCGCTCTTAACTTGAAAGCATTGCATGTTAATGGAACTGTGGTTTGTATCAGTTTCAGAAGAAGAGTTGACCTAGATATGGTCCATATGTGTAGGAAACACCGTTATTTTGTTCTGACAACAGTCACGTTTCCTGCTGTATTGGAGACTCTTAGAAAGCAAGAGCGTGCATCTTGCTCTAAAGCAGAGTGTGTTTCATGGATGAGCACTGTGCTGTGTGTTTCCCTTCAGAAATGGAGTTAAATTCCAGGCTCTGTGTCTTCATACAAGCAAGACATCTTTTCAGGTAAACTCAGTCACTTATCAGCTCAAAGGATGATCCATCGTTCACGAAGCTCACACGTTTCTCGCTCTTAACTGGAAAGCCTTGCATGTTAATGGAACTGTGGTTTAGATCAGTTTCAGAAGAAGAGTTGACCTAGATATGGTCCGTATGTGTAGGAAACACCGTTATTTTGTTCTGACCACAGTCATGTTTCCTGCTGTATTAGAGACTCTTAGAAGGCAAGATCGTGCTTCCTGCTCTAAAGCAGAGTGTGTTTCTTGGATGAGAACTGTGCTGTATGTTTCCCTTCAGAAATGGAGTTAAATTCCAGGCTCTGTGTCTTCCTACAAGCAAGACATAATTTCTGGTAAACTCAGTCACTTTTCAGCTCAAATGAATATATCGTTTACTAAGATCACACGGTTCTCGCTCTTCAATGAAAAGCATTGCATATTAGATGACTTATGGTTTGTATCAGTTTCAGAAGCAAAGTTGAACCACCAATGGTCCATATGTGTAGGAAACAAAGTTCTTTTGTTCTGAGCACACTCACGTTTCCTGCTGTATAATAGACTCTAGAAAGCAAGAACGTGCTTCTTCTTATATGCAGAGTGTGTTTCATCGTGAGAACAGTGCTGTGTGTTTCCCTTTAGAAATGGAGGTAAATCACAGGCTCTGCATCTTTCTACAAGCAAGACTTCGTTTCACGTAAACTCAGTCACCTTTCAGCTCAAACAAAGCTACATCGTTCACGTAGCTCACACGCTTCTTGCTCTTAACTGAAAAGCATTGGATGTTAGATGACCTGTGGTTTGTATCAGTTTCAGAATCAGAGTTGAACTAGCAGTGGTCCGTATGTGTAGGAAACACTGTTCTTTTGTTCTGAGCACACTTCCAAGTTTCTGGCTCTATTATAGACTCTAGAAAGTAAGAGCGTGCTTCTTGCTCTAAAGCAGAGTGTGTTTCAATGATGAGAACTGTGCTGTGTTTTTCCCGTCAGAAATGGAGTTAAATCCCAGGCTCTGTGTCTTCCTACAAGCAAGACATCTTTTCAGGTAAACTCAGTCACTTTTCAGCTCAAAGGAAGCTACATCATTCACGAAGCTCAAACGATTCTCGCTCTTAAAAGGAAAGCATTCCATGTTAATGGAACTGTGGTTTGTATCAGTTTCAGAAGAAGAGTTGACCTAGGTATGGTCCGTAAGTGTAGGAAACACCGTTATTTTGTTCTGACCACATTCACATTTCCTGCTGTATTAGAGACCCTTAGATAGCAAGAGCGTGATTCTTGTTCTAAATCAAAGTTTGTTTCATGGATGAGAACTGTGCTGTGTGTTTCCCTTCAGAAATGGAGTTAAATTCCAGGCTCTGTGTCTTCCTACAAGCAAGACATCATTTCAGGTAAACGCAGTCACTTTTCAGCTCAAATAAATATAAATCATTTATGAAGCTCACACGTTTCTTGCTCTTAACTGAAAAGCATTGGATGTTAGATGACCTGTGGTTTGTATCAGTTTCAGAAGCAGAGTTGAACTAGCAATGGTCCGTATGTGTAGGAAACACCGTTATTTTGTTCTGAGTACCCTCAAGTTTCTGGCTCTATTAGAGTCTCTGGAAAGCAAGAGCATGCTTCTTGCTCTAAAGCAGAGTGTGTTTCATGGATGAGAACTGTGCTGTCTGTTTCCCTTCAGAAATGGAGTTAAATCCCAGGCTCTGTGTCTTCCTACATGCGAGACATCTTTTCAGGTAAACTCAGCCACGTTTCAGCTCAAAGGAAGCTACATCGTTCACGAAGCTCACACGTTTCTCGCTCTTAACTTGAAAGCATTGCATGTTAATGGAACTGTGGTTTGTATCAGTTTCAGAAGAAGAGTTGACCTAGATATGGTCCATATCTGTAGGAAACACCGTTATTTTGTTCTGACAACAGTCACGTTTCCTGCTGTATTGGAGACTCTTAGAAAGCAAGAGCGTGCATCTTGCTCTAAAGCAGAGTGTGTTTCATGGATGAGCACTGTGCTGTGTGTTTCCCTTCAGAAATGGAGTTAAATTCCAGGCTCTGTGTCTTCATACAAGCAAGACATCATTTCAGGTAAACGCAGTCACTTTTCAGCTCAAATGAATATAAATCGTTTACGAAGCTCACACGTTTCTTGCTCTTACCTAAGTAGCATTGGATGATAGATGACTTGTGGTTTGTATCACTTTCCAAAGCAGAGTTGAACTAGCAATGGTCCATATGTTTAGGAAACATTGTTCTTTTGTTCTGAGCACACTTTCAAGTTTCTGGCTCAATTATAGACTCTAGAAAGCAACAGCGTGCTTCTTGCTCTAAAGCAGAGTGTATTTCCTGGATGAGAACTGTGCTGTGTTTTTCCCTTCATAAATGCAGTTAAATCCCAGGCTCTGTGTCTTGCTACAAGCAAGACATCTTTTCAGGCAAACTCAGTCACTTATCAGCTCAAAGGATGATCCATCGTTCACGAAGCTCACACGTTTCTCGCTCTTAACTGGAAAGCCTTGCATGTTAATGGAACTGTGGTTTGCATCAGTTTCAGAAGAAGAGTTGACCTAGATATGGTCCGTATGTGTAGGAAACACCGTTATTTTGTTCTGACCACAGTCATGTTTCCTGCTGTATTAGAGACTCTTAGAAGGCAAGATCGTGCTTCCTGCTCTAAAGCAGAGTGTGTTTCTTGGATGAGAACTGTTCTGTATGTTTCCCTTCAGAAATGGAGTTAAATTCCAGGCTCTGTGTCTTCCTACAAGCAAGACATAATTTCTGGTAAACTCAGTCACTTTTCAGCTCAAATGAATATATCGTTTACTAAGATCACACGGTTCTCGCTCTTCAATGAAAAGCATTGCATATTAGATGACTTATGGTTTGTATCAGTTTCAGAAGCAAAGTTGAACCACCAATGGTCCATATGTGTAGGAAACAAAGTTCTTTTGTTCTGAGCACACTCACGTTTCCTCCTGTATAATAGACTCTAGAAAGCAAGAACGTGCTTCTTCTTAAATGCAGAGTGTGTTTCATCGTGAGAACAGTGCTGTGTGTTTCCCTTTAGAAATGGAGGTAAATCACAGGCTCTGCATCTTTCTACAAGCAAGACTTCGTTTCACATAAACTCAGTCTCCTTTCAGCTCAAACAAAGCTACATCGTTCACGTAGCTCACACGCTTCTTGCTCTTAACTGAAAAGCATTGGATGTTAGATGACCTGTGGTTTGTATCAGTTTCAGAATCAGAGTTGAACTAGCAGTGGTCCGTATGTGTAGGAAACACTGTTCTTTTGTTCTGAGCACACTTCCAAGTTTCTGGCTCTATTATAGACTCTAGAAAGTAAGAGCGTGCTTCTTGCTCTAAAGCAGAGTGTGTTTCAATGATGAGAACTGTGCTGTGTTTTTCCCGTCAGAAATGGAGTTAAATCCCAGGCTCTGTGTCTTCCTACAAGCAAGACATCTTTTCAGGTAAACTCAGTCACTTTTCAGCTCAAAGGAAGCTACATCATTCACGAAGCTCAAACGTTTCTCGCTCTTAAAAGGAAAGCATTCCATGTTAATGAAACTGTGGTTTGTATCAGTTTCAGAAGAAGAGTTGACCTAGGTATGGTCCGTAAGTGTAGGAAACACCGTTATTTTGTTCTGACCACATTCACATTTCCTGCTGTATTAGAGACCCTTAGATAGCAAGAGCGTGATTCTTGTTCTAAATCAAAGTGTGTTTCATGGATGAGAACTGTGCTGTGTGTTTCCCTTCAGAAATGGAGTTAAATTCCAGGCTCTGTGTCTTCCTACAAGCAAGACATCATTTCAGGTAAACGCAGTCACTTTTCAGCTCAAATAAATATAAATCATTTATGAAGCTCACACGTTTCTTGCTCTTAACTGAAAAGCATTGGATGTTAGATGACCTGTGGTTTGTATCAGTTTCAGAAGCAGAGTTGAACTAGCAATGGTCCGTATGTGTAGGAAACACCGTTATTTTGTTCTGAGTACCCTCAAGTTTCTGGCTCTATTAGAGTCTCTGGAAAGCAAGAGCATGCTTCTTGCTCTAAAGCAGAGTGTGTTTCATGGATGAGAACTGTGCTGTCTGTTTCCCTTCAGAAATGGAGTTAAATCCCAGGCTCTGTGTCTTCCTACATGCGAGACATCTTTTCAGGTAAACTCAGCCACGTTTCAGCTCAAAGGAAGCTACATCGTTCACGAAGCTCACACGTTTCTCGCTCTTAACTTGAAAGCATTGCATGTTAATGGAACTGTGGTTTGTATCAGTTTCAGAAGAAGAGTTGACCTAGATATGGTCCATATGTGTAGGAAACACCGTTATTTTGTTCTGACAACAGTCACGTTTCCTGCTGTATTGGAGACTCTTAGAAAGCAAGAGCGTGCATCTTGCTCTAAAGCAGAGTGTGTTTCATGGATGAGCACTGTGCTGTGTGTTTCCCTTCAGAAATGGAGTTAAATTCCAGGCTCTGTGTCTTCATACAAGCAAGACATCATTTCAGGTAAACGCAGTCACTTTTCAGCTCAAATGAATATAAATCGTTTACGAAGCTCACACGTTTCTAGCTCTTAACTAAGTAGCATTGGATGATAGATGACTTGAGGTTTGTATCACTTTCCGAAGCAGAGTTGAACTAGCAATGGTCCATATGTTTAGGAAACATTGTTCTTTTGTTCTGAGCACACTTTCAAGTTTCTGGCTCAATTATAGACTCTAGAAAGCAACAGCGTGCTTCTTGCTCTAAAGCAGAGTGTATTTCCTGGATGAGAACTGTGCTGTGTTTTTCCCTTCATAAATGCAGTTAAATCCCAGGCTCTGTGTCTTGCTACAAGCAAGACATCTTTTCAGGTAAACTCAGTCACTTATCAGCTCAAAGGATGATCCATCGTTCACGAAGCTCACACGTTTCTCGCTCTTAACTGGAAAGCCTTGCATGTTAATGGAACTGTGGTTTGCATCACTTTCAGAAGAAGAGTTGACCTAGATATGGTCCGTATGTGTAGGAAACACCGTTATTTTGTTCTGACCACAGTCATGTTTCCTGCTGTATTAGAGACTCTTAGAAGGCAAGATCGTGCTTCCTGCTCTAAAGCAGAGTGTGTTTCTTGGATGAGAACTGTGCTGTATGTTTCCCTTCAGAAATGGAGTTAAATTCCAGGCTCTGTGTCTTCCTACAAGCAAGACATAATTTCTGGTAAACTCAGTCACTTTTCAGCTCAAATGAATATATCGTTTACTAAGATCACACGGTTCTCGCTCTTCAATGAAAAGCATTGCATATTAGATGACTTATGGTTTGTATCAGTTTCAGAAGCAAAGTTGAACCACCAATGGTCCATATGTGTAGGAAACAAAGTTCTTTTGTTCTGAGCACACTCACGTTTCCTGCTGTATAATAGACTCTAGAAAGCAAGAACGTGCTTCTTCTTATATGCAGAGTGTGTTTCATCGTGAGAACAGTGCTGTGTGTTTCCCTTTAGAAATGGAGGTAAATCACAGGCTCTGCATCTTTCTACAAGCAAGACTTCGTTTCACGTAAACTCAGTCACCTTTCAGCTCAAACAAAGCTACATCGTTCACGTAGCTCACACGCTTCTTGCTCTTAACTGAAAAGCATTGGATGTTAGATGACCTGTGGTTTGTATCAGTTTCAGAATCAGAGTTGAACTAGCAGTGGTCCGTATGTGTAGGAAACACTGTTCTTTTGTTCTGAGCACACTTCCAAGTTTCTGGCTCTATTATAGACTCTAGAAAGTAAGAGCGTGCTTCTTGCTCTAAAGCAGAGTGTGTTTCAATGATGAGAACTGTGCTGTGTTTTTCCCGTCAGAAATGGAGTTAAATCCCAGGCTCTGTGTCTTCCTACAAGCAAGACATCTTTTCAGGTAAACTCAGTCACTTTTCAGCTCAAAGGAAGCTACATCATTCACGAAGCTCAAACGTTTCTCGCTCTTAAAAGGAAAGCATTCCATGTTAATGGAACTGTGGTTTGTATCAGTTTCAGAAGAAGAGTTGACCTAGGTATGGTCCGTAAGTGTAGGAAACACCGTTATTTTGTTCTGACCACATTCACATTTCCTGCTGTATTAGAGACCCTTAGAAAGCAAGAGCGTGATTCTTGTTCTAAATCAAAGTGTGTTTCATGGATGAGAACTGTGCTGTGTGTTTCCCTTCAGAAATGGAGTTAAATTCCAGGCTCTGTGTCTTCCTACAAGCAAGACATCATTTCAGGTAAACGCAGTCACTTTTCAGCTCAAATAAATATAAATCATTTATGAAGCTCACACGTTTCTTGCTCTTAACTGAAAAGCATTGGATGTTAGATGACCTGTGGTTTGTATCAGTTTCAGAAGCAGAGTTGAACTAGCAATGGTCCGTATGTGTAGGAAACACCGTTATTTTGTTCTGAGTACCCTCAAGTTTCTGGCTCTATTAGAGTCTCTGGAAAGCAAGAGCATGCTTCTTGCTCTAAAGCAGAGTGTGTTTCATGGATGAGAACTGTGCTGTCTGTTTCCCTTCAGAAATGGAGTTAAATCCCAGGCTCTGTGTCTTCCTACATGCGAGACATCTTTTCAGGTAAACTCAGCCACGTTTCAGCTCAAAGGAAGCTACATCGTTCACGAAGCTCACACGTTTCTCGCTCTTAACTTGAAAGCATTGCATGTTAATGGAACTGTGGTTTGTATCAGTTTCAGAAGAAGAGTTGACCTAGATATGGTCCATATGTGTAGGAAACACCGTTATTTTGTTCTGACAACAGTCACGTTTCCTGCTGTATTGGAGACTCTTAGAAAGCAAGAGCGTGCATCTTGCTCTAAAGCAGAGTGTGTTTCATGGATGAGCACTGTGCTGTGTGTTTCCCTTCAGAAATGGAGTTAAATTCCAGGCTCTGTGTCTTCATACAAGCAAGACATCATTTCAGGTAAACGCAGTCACTTTTCAGCTCAAATGAATATAAATCGTTTACGAAGCTCACACGTTTCTTGCTCTTAACTAAGTAGCATTGGATGATAGATGACTTGTGGTTTGTATTACTTTCCGAAGCAGAGTTGAACTAGCAATGATCCATATGTTTAGGAAACATTGTTCTTTTGTTCTGAGCACACTTTCAAGTTTCTGGCTCAATTATAGACTCTAGAAAGCAACAGCGTGCTTCTTGCTCTAAAGCATAGTGTATTTCCTGGATGAGAACTGTGCTGTGTTTTTCCCTTCATAAATGCAGTTAAATCCCAGGCTCTGTGTCTTGCTACAAGCAAGACATCTTTTCAGGTAAACTCAGTCACTTATCAGCTCAAAGGATGATCCATCGTTCACGAAGCTCACACGTTTCTCGCTCTTAACTGGAAAGCCTTGCATGTTAATGGAACTGTGGTTTGCATCAGTTTCAGAAGAAGAGTTGACCTAGATATGGTCCGTATGTGTAGGAAACACCGTTATTTTGTTCTGACCACAGTCATGTTTCCTGCTGTATTAGAGACTCTTAGAAGGCAAGATCGTGCTTCCTGCTCTAAAGCAGAGTGTGTTTCTTGGATGAGAACTGTGCTGTATGTTTCCCTTCAGAAATGGAGTTAAATTCCAGGCTCTGTGTCTTCCTACAAGCAAGACATAATTTCTGGTAAACTCAGTCACTTTTCAGCTCAAATGAATATATCGTTTACTAAGATCACACGGTTCTCGCTCTTCAATGAAAAGCATTGCATATTAGATGACTTATGGTTTGTATCAGTTTCAGAAGCAAAGTTGAACCACCAATGGTCCATATGTGTAGGAAACAAAGTTCTTTTGTTCTGAGCACACTCACGTTTCCTGCTGTATAATAGACTCTAGAAAGCAAGAACGTGCTTCTTCTTATATGCAGAGTGTGTTTCATCGTGAGAACAGTGCTGTGTGTTTCCCTTTAGAAATGGAGGTAAATCACAGGCTCTGCATCTTTCTACAAGCAAGACTTCGTTTCACGTAAACTCAGTCACCTTTCAGCTCAAACAAAGCTACATCGTTCACGTAGCTCACACGCTTCTTGCTCTTAACTGAAAAGCATTGGATGTTAGATGACCTGTGGTTTGTATCAGTTTCAGAATCAGAGTTGAACTAGCAGTGGTCCGTATGTGTAGGAAACACTGTTCTTTTGTTCTGAGCACACTTCCAAGTTTCTGGCTCTATTATAGACTCTAGAAAGTAAGAGCGTGCTTCTTGCTCTAAAGCAGAGTGTGTTTCAATGATGAGAACTGTGCTGTGTTTTTCCCGTCAGAAATGGAGTTAAATCCCAGGCTCTGTGTCTTCCTACAAGCAAGACATCTTTTCAGGTAAACTCAGTCACTTTTCAGCTCAAAGGAAGCTACATCATTCACGAAGCTCAAACGTTTCTCGCTCTTAAAAGGAAAGCATTCCATGTTAATGGAACTGTGGTTTGTATCAGTTTCAGAAGAAGAGTTGACCTAGGTATGGTCCGTAAGTGTAGGAAACACCGTTATTTTGTTCTGACCACATTCACATTTCCTGCTGTATTAGAGACCCTTAGATAGCAAGAGCGTGATTCTTGTTCTAAATCAAAGTTTGTTTCATGGATGAGAACTGTGCTGTGTGTTTCCCTTCAGAAATGGAGTTAAATTCCAGGCTCTGTGTCTTCCTACAAGCAAGACATCATTTCAGGTAAACGCAGTCACTTTTCAGCTCAAATAAATATAAATCATTTATGAAGCTCACACGTTTCTTGCTCTTAACTGAAAAGCATTGGATGTTAGATGACCTGTGGTTTGTATCAGTTTCAGAAGCAGAGTTGAACTAGCAATGGTCCGTATGTGTAGGAAACACCGTTATTTTGTTCTGAGTACCCTCAAGTTTCTGGCTCTATTAGAGTCTCTGGAAAGCAAGAGCATGCTTCTTGCTCTAAAGCAGAGTGTGTTTCATGGATGAGAACTGTGCTGTCTGTTTCCCTTCAGAAATGGAGTTAAATCCCAGGCTCTGTGTCTTCCTACATGCGAGACATCTTTTCAGGTAAACTCAGCCACGTTTCAGCTCAAAGGAAGCTACATCGTTCACGAAGCTCACACGTTTCTCGCTCTTAACTTGAAAGCATTGCATGTTAATGGAACTGTGGTTTGTATCAGTTTCAGAAGAAGAGTTGACCTAGATATGGTCCATATCTGTAGGAAACACCGTTATTTTGTTCTGACAACAGTCACGTTTCCTGCTGTATTGGAGACTCTTAGAAAGCAAGAGCGTGCATCTTGCTCTAAAGCAGAGTGTGTTTCATGGATGAGCACTGTGCTGTGTGTTTCCCTTCAGAAATGGAGTTAAATTCCAGGCTCTGTGTCTTCATACAAGCAAGACATCATTTCAGGTAAACGCAGTCACTTTTCAGCTCAAATGAATATAAATCGTTTACGAAGCTCACACGTTTCTTGCTCTTACCTAAGTAGCATTGGATGATAGATGACTTGTGGTTTGTATCACTTTCCAAAGCAGAGTTGAACTAGCAATGGTCCATATGTTTAGGAAACATTGTTCTTTTGTTCTGAGCACACTTTCAAGTTTCTGGCTCAATTATAGACTCTAGAAAGCAACAGCGTGCTTCTTGCTCTAAAGCAGAGTGTATTTCCTGGATGAGAACTGTGCTGTGTTTTTCCCTTCATAAATGCAGTTAAATCCCAGGCTCTGTGTCTTGCTACAAGCAAGACATCTTTTCAGGCAAACTCAGTCACTTATCAGCTCAAAGGATGATCCATCGTTCACGAAGCTCACACGTTTCTCGCTCTTAACTGGAAAGCCTTGCATGTTAATGGAACTGTGGTTTGCATCAGTTTCAGAAGAAGAGTTGACCTAGATATGGTCCGTATGTGTAGGAAACACCGTTATTTTGTTCTGACCACAGTCATGTTTCCTGCTGTATTAGAGACTCTTAGAAGGCAAGATCGTGCTTCCTGCTCTAAAGCAGAGTGTGTTTCTTGGATGAGAACTGTTCTGTATGTTTCCCTTCAGAAATGGAGTTAAATTCCAGGCTCTGTGTCTTCCTACAAGCAAGACATAATTTCTGGTAAACTCAGTCACTTTTCAGCTCAAATGAATATATCGTTTACTAAGATCACACGGTTCTCGCTCTTCAATGAAAAGCATTGCATATTAGATGACTTATGGTTTGTATCAGTTTCAGAAGCAAAGTTGAACCACCAATGGTCCATATGTGTAGGAAACAAAGTTCTTTTGTTCTGAGCACACTCACGTTTCCTCCTGTATAATAGACTCTAGAAAGCAAGAACGTGCTTCTTCTTAAATGCAGAGTGTGTTTCATCGTGAGAACAGTGCTGTGTGTTTCCCTTTAGAAATGGAGGTAAATCACAGGCTCTGCATCTTTCTACAAGCAAGACTTCGTTTCACATAAACTCAGTCTCCTTTCAGCTCAAACAAAGCTACATCGTTCACGTAGCTCACACGCTTCTTGCTCTTAACTGAAAAGCATTGGATGTTAGATGACCTGTGGTTTGTATCAGTTTCAGAATCAGAGTTGAACTAGCAGTGGTCCGTATGTGTAGGAAACACTGTTCTTTTGTTCTGAGCACACTTCCAAGTTTCTGGCTCTATTATAGACTCTAGAAAGTAAGAGCGTGCTTCTTGCTCTAAAGCAGAGTGTGTTTCAATGATGAGAACTGTGCTGTGTTTTTCCCGTCAGAAATGGAGTTAAATCCCAGGCTCTGTGTCTTCCTACAAGCAAGACATCTTTTCAGGTAAACTCAGTCACTTTTCAGCTCAAAGGAAGCTACATCATTCACGAAGCTCAAACGTTTCTCGCTCTTAAAAGGAAAGCATTCCATGTTAATGAAACTGTGGTTTGTATCAGTTTCAGAAGAAGAGTTGACCTAGGTATGGTCCGTAAGTGTAGGAAACACCGTTATTTTGTTCTGACCACATTCACATTTCCTGCTGTATTAGAGACCCTTAGATAGCAAGAGCGTGATTCTTGTTCTAAATCAAAGTGTGTTTCATGGATGAGAACTGTGCTGTGTGTTTCCCTTCAGAAATGGAGTTAAATTCCAGGCTCTGTGTCTTCCTACAAGCAAGACATCATTTCAGGTAAACGCAGTCACTTTTCAGCTCAAATAAATATAAATCATTTATGAAGCTCACACGTTTCTTGCTCTTAACTGAAAAGCATTGGATGTTAGATGACCTGTGGTTTGTATCAGTTTCAGAAGCAGAGTTGAACTAGCAATGGTCCGTATGTGTAGGAAACACCGTTATTTTGTTCTGAGTACCCTCAAGTTTCTGGCTCTATTAGAGTCTCTGGAAAGCAAGAGCATGCTTCTTGCTCTAAAGCAGAGTGTGTTTCATGGATGAGAACTGTGCTGTCTGTTTCCCTTCAGAAATGGAGTTAAATCCCAGGCTCTGTGTCTTCCTACATGCGAGACATCTTTTCAGGTAAACTCAGCCACGTTTCAGCTCAAAGGAAGCTACATCGTTCACGAAGCTCACACGTTTCTCGCTCTTAACTTGAAAGCATTGCATGTTAATGGAACTGTGGTTTGTATCAGTTTCAGAAGAAGAGTTGACCTAGATATGGTCCATATGTGTAGGAAACACCGTTATTTTGTTCTGACAACAGTCACGTTTCCTGCTGTATTGGAGACTCTTAGAAAGCAAGAGCGTGCATCTTGCTCTAAAGCAGAGTGTGTTTCATGGATGAGCACTGTGCTGTGTGTTTCCCTTCAGAAATGGAGTTAAATTCCAGGCTCTGTGTCTTCATACAAGCAAGACATCATTTCAGGTAAACGCAGTCACTTTTCAGCTCAAATGAATATAAATCGTTTACGAAGCTCACACGTTTCTAGCTCTTAACTAAGTAGCATTGGATGATAGATGACTTGAGGTTTGTATCACTTTCCGAAGCAGAGTTGAACTAGCAATGGTCCATATGTTTAGGAAACATTGTTCTTTTGTTCTGAGCACACTTTCAAGTTTCTGGCTCAATTATAGACTCTAGAAAGCAACAGCGTGCTTCTTGCTCTAAAGCAGAGTGTATTTCCTGGATGAGAACTGTGCTGTGTTTTTCCCTTCATAAATGCAGTTAAATCCCAGGCTCTGTGTCTTGCTACAAGCAAGACATCTTTTCAGGTAAACTCAGTCACTTATCAGCTCAAAGGATGATCCATCGTTCACGAAGCTCACACGTTTCTCGCTCTTAACTGGAAAGCCTTGCATGTTAATGGAACTGTGGTTTGCATCACTTTCAGAAGAAGAGTTGACCTAGATATGGTCCGTATGTGTAGGAAACACCGTTATTTTGTTCTGACCACAGTCATGTTTCCTGCTGTATTAGAGACTCTTAGAAGGCAAGATCGTGCTTCCTGCTCTAAAGCAGAGTGTGTTTCTTGGATGAGAACTGTGCTGTATGTTTCCCTTCAGAAATGGAGTTAAATTCCAGGCTCTGTGTCTTCCTACAAGCAAGACATAATTTCTGGTAAACTCAGTCACTTTTCAGCTCAAATGAATATATCGTTTACTAAGATCACACGGTTCTCGCTCTTCAATGAAAAGCATTGCATATTAGATGACTTATGGTTTGTATCAGTTTCAGAAGCAAAGTTGAACCACCAATGGTCCATATGTGTAGGAAACAAAGTTCTTTTGTTCTGAGCACACTCACGTTTCCTGCTGTATAATAGACTCTAGAAAGCAAGAACGTGCTTCTTCTTATATGCAGAGTGTGTTTCATCGTGAGAACAGTGCTGTGTGTTTCCCTTTAGAAATGGAGGTAAATCACAGGCTCTGCATCTTTCTACAAGCAAGACTTCGTTTCACGTAAACTCAGTCACCTTTCAGCTCAAACAAAGCTACATCGTTCACGTAGCTCACACGCTTCTTGCTCTTAACTGAAAAGCATTGGATGTTAGATGACCTGTGGTTTGTATCAGTTTCAGAATCAGAGTTGAACTAGCAGTGGTCCGTATGTGTAGGAAACACTGTTCTTTTGTTCTGAGCACACTTCCAAGTTTCTGGCTCTATTATAGACTCTAGAAAGTAAGAGCGTGCTTCTTGCTCTAAAGCAGAGTGTGTTTCAATGATGAGAACTGTGCTGTGTTTTTCCCGTCAGAAATGGAGTTAAATCCCAGGCTCTGTGTCTTCCTACAAGCAAGACATCTTTTCAGGTAAACTCAGTCACTTTTCAGCTCAAAGGAAGCTACATCATTCACGAAGCTCAAACGTTTCTCGCTCTTAAAAGGAAAGCATTCCATGTTAATGGAACTGTGGTTTGTATCAGTTTCAGAAGAAGAGTTGACCTAGGTATGGTCCGTAAGTGTAGGAAACACCGTTATTTTGTTCTGACCACATTCACATTTCCTGCTGTATTAGAGACCCTTAGAAAGCAAGAGCGTGATTCTTGTTCTAAATCAAAGTGTGTTTCATGGATGAGAACTGTGCTGTGTGTTTCCCTTCAGAAATGGAGTTAAATTCCAGGCTCTGTGTCTTCCTACAAGCAAGACATCATTTCAGGTAAACGCAGTCACTTTTCAGCTCAAATAAATATAAATCATTTATGAAGCTCACACGTTTCTTGCTCTTAACTGAAAAGCATTGGATGTTAGATGACCTGTGGTTTGTATCAGTTTCAGAAGCAGAGTTGAACTAGCAATGGTCCGTATGTGTAGGAAACACCGTTATTTTGTTCTGAGTACCCTCAAGTTTCTGGCTCTATTAGAGTCTCTGGAAAGCAAGAGCATGCTTCTTGCTCTAAAGCAGAGTGTGTTTCATGGATGAGAACTGTGCTGTCTGTTTCCCTTCAGAAATGGAGTTAAATCCCAGGCTCTGTGTCTTCCTACATGCGAGACATCTTTTCAGGTAAACTCAGCCACGTTTCAGCTCAAAGGAAGCTACATCGTTCACGAAGCTCACACGTTTCTCGCTCTTAACTTGAAAGCATTGCATGTTAATGGAACTGTGGTTTGTATCAGTTTCAGAAGAAGAGTTGACCTAGATATGGTCCATATGTGTAGGAAACACCGTTATTTTGTTCTGACAACAGTCACGTTTCCTGCTGTATTGGAGACTCTTAGAAAGCAAGAGCGTGCATCTTGCTCTAAAGCAGAGTGTGTTTCATGGATGAGCACTGTGCTGTGTGTTTCCCTTCAGAAATGGAGTTAAATTCCAGGCTCTGTGTCTTCATACAAGCAAGACATCATTTCAGGTAAACGCAGTCACTTTTCAGCTCAAATGAATATAAATCGTTTACGAAGCTCACACGTTTCTTGCTCTTAACTAAGTAGCATTGGATGATAGATGACTTGTGGTTTGTATTACTTTCCGAAGCAGAGTTGAACTAGCAATGATCCATATGTTTAGGAAACATTGTTCTTTTGTTCTGAGCACACTTTCAAGTTTCTGGCTCAATTATAGACTCTAGAAAGCAACAGCGTGCTTCTTGCTCTAAAGCATAGTGTATTTCCTGGATGAGAACTGTGCTGTGTTTTTCCCTTCATAAATGCAGTTAAATCCCAGGCTCTGTGTCTTGCTACAAGCAAGACATCTTTTCAGGTAAACTCAGTCACTTATCAGCTCAAAGGATGATCCATCGTTCACGAAGCTCACACGTTTCTCGCTCTTAACTGGAAAGCCTTGCATGTTAATGGAACTGTGGTTTGCATCAGTTTCAGAAGAAGAGTTGACCTAGATATGGTCCGTATGTGTAGGAAACACCGTTATTTTGTTCTGACCACAGTCATGTTTCCTGCTGTATTAGAGACTCTTAGAAGGCAAGATCGTGCTTCCTGCTCTAAAGCAGAGTGTGTTTCTTGGATGAGAACTGTGCTGTATGTTTCCCTTCAGAAATGGAGTTAAATTCCAGGCTCTGTGTCTTCCTACAAGCAAGACATAATTTCTGGTAAACTCAGTCACTTTTCAGCTCAAATGAATATATCGTTTACTAAGATCACACGGTTCTCGCTCTTCAATGAAAAGCATTGCATATTAGATGACTTATGGTTTGTATCAGTTTCAGAAGCAAAGTTGAACCACCAATGGTCCATATGTGTAGGAAACAAAGTTCTTTTGTTCTGAGCACACTCACGTTTCCTGCTGTATAATAGACTCTAGAAAGCAAGAACGTGCTTCTTCTTATATGCAGAGTGTGTTTCATCGTGAGAACAGTGCTGTGTGTTTCCCTTTAGAAATGGAGGTAAATCACAGGCTCTGCATCTTTCTACAAGCAAGACTTCGTTTCACATAAACTCAGTCTCCTTTCAGCTCAAACAAAGCTACATCGTTCACGTAGCTCACACGCTTCTTGCTCTTAACTGAAAAGCATTGGATGTTAGATGACCTGTGGTTTGTATCAGTTTCAGAATCAGAGTTGAACTAGCAGTGGTCCGTATGTGTAGGAAACACTGTTCTTTTGTTCTGAGCACACTTCCAAGTTTCTGGCTCTATTATAGACTCTAGAAAGTAAGAGCGTGCTTCTTGCTCTAAAGCAGAGTGTGTTTCAATGATGAGAACTGTGCTGTGTTTTTCCCGTCAGAAATGGAGTTAAATCCCAGGCTCTGTGTCTTCCTACAAGCAAGACATCTTTTCAGGTAAACTCAGTCACTTTTCAGCTCAAAGGAAGCTACATCATTCACGAAGCTCAAACGTTTCTCGCTCTTAAAAGGAAAGCATTCCATGTTAATGAAACTGTGGTTTGTATCAGTTTCAGAAGAAGAGTTGACCTAGGTATGGTCCGTAAGTGTAGGAAACACCGTTATTTTGTTCTGACCACATTCACATTTCCTGCTGTATTAGAGACCCTTAGATAGCAAGAGCGTGATTCTTGTTCTAAATCAAAGTGTGTTTCATGGATGAGAACTGTGCTGTGTGTTTCCCTTCAGAAATGGAGTTAAATTCCAGGCTCTGTGTCTTCCTACAAGCAAGACATCATTTCAGGTAAACGCAGTCACTTTTCAGCTCAAATAAATATAAATCATTTATGAAGCTCACACGTTTCTTGCTCTTAACTGAAAAGCATTGGATGTTAGATGACCTGTGGTTTGTATCAGTTTCAGAAGCAGAGTTGAACTAGCAATGGTCCGTATGTGTAGGAAACACCGTTATTTTGTTCTGAGTACCCTCAAGTTTCTGGCTCTATTAGAGTCTCTGGAAAGCAAGAGCATGCTTCTTGCTCTAAAGCAGAGTGTGTTTCATGGATGAGAACTGTGCTGTCTGTTTCCCTTCAGAAATGGAGTTAAATCCCAGGCTCTGTGTCTTCCTACATGCGAGACATCTTTTCAGGTAAACTCAGCCACGTTTCAGCTCAAAGGAAGCTACATCGTTCACGAAGCTCACACGTTTCTCGCTCTTAACTTGAAAGCATTGCATGTTAATGGAACTGTGGTTTGTATCAGTTTCAGAAGAAGAGTTGACCTAGATATGGTCCATATGTGTAGGAAACACCGTTATTTTGTTCTGACAACAGTCACGTTTCCTGCTGTATTGGAGACTCTTAGAAAGCAAGAGCGTGCATCTTGCTCTAAAGCAGAGTGTGTTTCATGGATGAGCACTGTGCTGTGTGTTTCCCTTCAGAAATGGAGTTAAATTCCAGGCTCTGTGTCTTCATACAAGCAAGACATCATTTCAGGTAAACGCAGTCACTTTTCAGCTCAAATGAATATAAATCGTTTACGAAGCTCACACGTTTCTAGCTCTTAACTAAGTAGCATTGGATGATAGATGACTTGAGGTTTGTATCACTTTCCGAAGCAGAGTTGAACTAGCAATGGTCCATATGTTTAGGAAACATTGTTCTTTTGTTCTGAGCACACTTTCAAGTTTCTGGCTCAATTATAGACTCTAGAAAGCAACAGCGTGCTTCTTGCTCTAAAGCAGAGTGTATTTCCTGGATGAGAACTGTGCTGTGTTTTTCCCTTCATAAATGCAGTTAAATCCCAGGCTCTGTGTCTTGCTACAAGCAAGACATCTTTTCAGGTAAACTCAGTCACTTATCAGCTCAAAGGATGATCCATCGTTCACGAAGCTCACACGTTTCTCGCTCTTAACTGGAAAGCCTTGCATGTTAATGGAACTGTGGTTTGCATCACTTTCAGAAGAAGAGTTGACCTAGATATGGTCCGTATGTGTAGGAAACACCGTTATTTTGTTCTGACCACAGTCATGTTTCCTGCTGTATTAGAGACTCTTAGAAGGCAAGATCGTGCTTCCTGCTCTAAAGCAGAGTGTGTTTCTTGGATGAGAACTGTGCTGTATGTTTCCCTTCAGAAATGGAGTTAAATTCCAGGCTCTGTGTCTTCCTACAAGCAAGACATAATTTCTGGTAAACTCAGTCACTTTTCAGCTCAAATGAATATATCGTTTACTAAGATCACACGGTTCTCGCTCTTCAATGAAAAGCATTGCATATTAGATGACTTATGGTTTGTATCAGTTTCAGAAGCAAAGTTGAACCACCAATGGTCCATATGTGTAGGAAACAAAGTTCTTTTGTTCTGAGCACACTCACGTTTCCTGCTGTATAATAGACTCTAGAAAGCAAGAACGTGCTTCTTCTTATATGCAGAGTGTGTTTCATCGTGAGAACAGTGCTGTGTGTTTCCCTTTAGAAATGGAGGTAAATCACAGGCTCTGCATCTTTCTACAAGCAAGACTTCGTTTCACGTAAACTCAGTCACCTTTCAGCTCAAACAAAGCTACATCGTTCACGTAGCTCACACGCTTCTTGCTCTTAACTGAAAAGCATTGGATGTTAGATGACCTGTGGTTTGTATCAGTTTCAGAATCAGAGTTGAACTAGCAGTGGTCCGTATGTGTAGGAAACACTGTTCTTTTGTTCTGAGCACACTTCCAAGTTTCTGGCTCTATTATAGACTCTAGAAAGTAAGAGCGTGCTTCTTGCTCTAAAGCAGAGTGTGTTTCAATGATGAGAACTGTGCTGTGTTTTTCCCGTCAGAAATGGAGTTAAATCCCAGGCTCTGTGTCTTCCTACAAGCAAGACATCTTTTCAGGTAAACTCAGTCACTTTTCAGCTCAAAGGAAGCTACATCATTCACGAAGCTCAAACGTTTCTCGCTCTTAAAAGGAAAGCATTCCATGTTAATGGAACTGTGGTTTGTATCAGTTTCAGAAGAAGAGTTGACCTAGGTATGGTCCGTAAGTGTAGGAAACACCGTTATTTTGTTCTGACCACATTCACATTTCCTGCTGTATTAGAGACCCTTAGAAAGCAAGAGCGTGATTCTTGTTCTAAATCAAAGTGTGTTTCATGGATGAGAACTGTGCTGTGTGTTTCCCTTCAGAAATGGAGTTAAATTCCAGGCTCTGTGTCTTCCTACAAGCAAGACATCATTTCAGGTAAACGCAGTCACTTTTCAGCTCAAATAAATATAAATCATTTATGAAGCTCACACGTTTCTTGCTCTTAACTGAAAAGCATTGGATGTTAGATGACCTGTGGTTTGTATCAGTTTCAGAAGCAGAGTTGAACTAGCAATGGTCCGTATGTGTAGGAAACACCGTTATTTTGTTCTGAGTACCCTCAAGTTTCTGGCTCTATTAGAGTCTCTGGAAAGCAAGAGCATGCTTCTTGCTCTAAAGCAGAGTGTGTTTCATGGATGAGAACTGTGCTGTCTGTTTCCCTTCAGAAATGGAGTTAAATCCCAGGCTCTGTGTCTTCCTACATGCGAGACATCTTTTCAGGTAAACTCAGCCACGTTTCAGCTCAAAGGAAGCTACATCGTTCACGAAGCTCACACGTTTCTCGCTCTTAACTTGAAAGCATTGCATGTTAATGGAACTGTGGTTTGTATCAGTTTCAGAAGAAGAGTTGACCTAGATATGGTCCATATGTGTAGGAAACACCGTTATTTTGTTCTGACAACAGTCACGTTTCCTGCTGTATTGGAGACTCTTAGAAAGCAAGAGCGTGCATCTTGCTCTAAAGCAGAGTGTGTTTCATGGATGAGCACTGTGCTGTGTGTTTCCCTTCAGAAATGGAGTTAAATTCCAGGCTCTGTGTCTTCATACAAGCAAGACATCATTTCAGGTAAACGCAGTCACTTTTCAGCTCAAATGAATATAAATCGTTTACGAAGCTCACACGTTTCTTGCTCTTAACTAAGTAGCATTGGATGATAGATGACTTGTGGTTTGTATTACTTTCCGAAGCAGAGTTGAACTAGCAATGATCCATATGTTTAGGAAACATTGTTCTTTTGTTCTGAGCACACTTTCAAGTTTCTGGCTCAATTATAGACTCTAGAAAGCAACAGCGTGCTTCTTGCTCTAAAGCATAGTGTATTTCCTGGATGAGAACTGTGCTGTGTTTTTCCCTTCATAAATGCAGTTAAATCCCAGGCTCTGTGTCTTGCTACAAGCAAGACATCTTTTCAGGTAAACTCAGTCACTTATCAGCTCAAAGGATGATCCATCGTTCACGAAGCTCACACGTTTCTCGCTCTTAACTGGAAAGCCTTGCATGTTAATGGAACTGTGGTTTGCATCAGTTTCAGAAGAAGAGTTGACCTAGATATGGTCCGTATGTGTAGGAAACACCGTTATTTTGTTCTGACCACAGTCATGTTTCCTGCTGTATTAGAGACTCTTAGAAGGCAAGATCGTGCTTCCTGCTCTAAAGCAGAGTGTGTTTCTTGGATGAGAACTGTGCTGTATGTTTCCCTTCAGAAATGGAGTTAAATTCCAGGCTCTGTGTCTTCCTACAAGCAAGACATAATTTCTGGTAAACTCAGTCACTTTTCAGCTCAAATGAATATATCGTTTACTAAGATCACACGGTTCTCGCTCTTCAATGAAAAGCATTGCATATTAGATGACTTATGGTTTGTATCAGTTTCAGAAGCAAAGTTGAACCACCAATGGTCCATATGTGTAGGAAACAAAGTTCTTTTGTTCTGAGCACACTCACGTTTCCTGCTGTATAATAGACTCTAGAAAGCAAGAACGTGCTTCTTCTTATATGCAGAGTGTGTTTCATCGTGAGAACAGTGCTGTGTGTTTCCCTTTAGAAATGGAGGTAAATCACAGGCTCTGCATCTTTCTACAAGCAAGACTTCGTTTCACGTAAACTCAGTCACCTTTCAGCTCAAACAAAGCTACATCGTTCACGTAGCTCACACGCTTCTTGCTCTTAACTGAAAAGCATTGGATGTTAGATGACCTGTGGTTTGTATCAGTTTCAGAATCAGAGTTGAACTAGCAGTGGTCCGTATGTGTAGGAAACACTGTTCTTTTGTTCTGAGCACACTTCCAAGTTTCTGGCTCTATTATAGACTCTAGAAAGTAAGAGCGTGCTTCTTGCTCTAAAGCAGAGTGTGTTTCAATGATGAGAACTGTGCTGTGTTTTTCCCGTCAGAAATGGAGTTAAATCCCAGGCTCTGTGTCTTCCTACAAGCAAGACATCTTTTCAGGTAAACTCAGTCACTTTTCAGCTCAAAGGAAGCTACATCATTCACGAAGCTCAAACGATTCTCGCTCTTAAAAGGAAAGCATTCCATGTTAATGGAACTGTGGTTTGTATCAGTTTCAGAAGAAGAGTTGACCTAGGTATGGTCCGTAAGTGTAGGAAACACCGTTATTTTGTTCTGACCACATTCACATTTCCTGCTGTATTAGAGACCCTTAGATAGCAAGAGCGTGATTCTTGTTCTAAATCAAAGTTTGTTTCATGGATGAGAACTGTGCTGTGTGTTTCCCTTCAGAAATGGAGTTAAATTCCAGGCTCTGTGTCTTCCTACAAGCAAGACATCATTTCAGGTAAACGCAGTCACTTTTCAGCTCAAATAAATATAAATCATTTATGAAGCTCACACGTTTCTTGCTCTTAACTGAAAAGCATTGGATGTTAGATGACCTGTGGTTTGTATCAGTTTCAGAAGCAGAGTTGAACTAGCAATGGTCCGTATGTGTAGGAAACACCGTTATTTTGTTCTGAGTACCCTCAAGTTTCTGGCTCTATTAGAGTCTCTGGAAAGCAAGAGCATGCTTCTTGCTCTAAAGCAGAGTGTGTTTCATGGATGAGAACTGTGCTGTCTGTTTCCCTTCAGAAATGGAGTTAAATCCCAGGCTCTGTGTCTTCCTACATGCGAGACATCTTTTCAGGTAAACTCAGCCACGTTTCAGCTCAAAGGAAGCTACATCGTTCACGAAGCTCACACGTTTCTCGCTCTTAACTTGAAAGCATTGCATGTTAATGGAACTGTGGTTTGTATCAGTTTCAGAAGAAGAGTTGACCTAGATATGGTCCATATCTGTAGGAAACACCGTTATTTTGTTCTGACAACAGTCACGTTTCCTGCTGTATTGGAGACTCTTAGAAAGCAAGAGCGTGCATCTTGCTCTAAAGCAGAGTGTGTTTCATGGATGAGCACTGTGCTGTGTGTTTCCCTTCAGAAATGGAGTTAAATTCCAGGCTCTGTGTCTTCATACAAGCAAGACATCATTTCAGGTAAACGCAGTCACTTTTCAGCTCAAATGAATATAAATCGTTTACGAAGCTCACACGTTTCTTGCTCTTACCTAAGTAGCATTGGATGATAGATGACTTGTGGTTTGTATCACTTTCCAAAGCAGAGTTGACCTAGCAATGGTCCCTATGTTTAGGAAACATTGTTCTTTTGTTCTGAGCACACTTTCAAGTTTCTGGCTCAATTATAGACTCTAGAAAGCAACAGCGTGCTTCTTGCTCTAAAGCAGAGTGTATTTCCTGGATGAGAACTGTGCTGTGTTTTTCCCTTCATAAATGCAGTTAAATCCCAGGCTCTGTGTCTTGCTACAAGCAAGACATCTTTTCAGGTAAACTCAGTCACTTATCAGCTCAAAGGATGATCCATCGTTCACGAAGCTCACACGTTTCTCGCTCTTAACTGGAAAGCCTTGCATGTTAATGGAACTGTGGTTTGCATCACTTTCAGAAGAAGAGTTGACCTAGATATGGTCCGTATGTGTAGGAAACACCGTTATTTTGTTCTGACCACAGTCATGTTTCCTGCTGTATTAGAGACTCTTAGAAGGCAAGATCGTGCTTCCTGCTCTAAAGCAGAGTGTGTTTCTTGGATGAGAACTGTTCTGTATGTTTCCCTTCAGAAATGGAGTTAAATTCCAGGCTCTGTGTCTTCCTACAAGCAAGACATAATTTCTGGTAAACTCAGTCACTTTTCAGCTCAAATGAATATATCGTTTACGAAGATCACACGGTTCTCGCTCTTCAATGAAAAGCATTGCATATTAGATGACTTATGGTTTGTATCAGTTTCAGAAGCAAAGTTGAACCACCAATGGTCCATATGTGTAGGAAACAAAGTTCTTTTGTTCTGAGCACACCCACGTTTTCTGCTGTATAATAGACTCTAGAAAGCAAGAACGTGCTTCTTCTTATATGCAGAGTGTGTTTCATCGTGAGAACAGTGCTGTGTGTTTCCCTTTAGAAATGGAGGTAAATCACAGGCTCTGCATCTTTCTACAAGCAAGACTTCGTTTCACGTAAACTCAGTCACCTTTCAGCTCAAACAAAGCTACATCGTTCACGTAGATCACACGCTTCTTGCTCTTAACTGAAAAGCATTGGATGTTAGATGACCTGTGGTTTGTATCAGTTTCAGAATCAGAGTTGAACTAGCAGTGGTCCGTATGTGTAGGAAACACTGTTCTTTTGTTCTGAGCACACTTCCAAGTTTCTGGCTCTATTATAGACTCTAGAAAGCAAGAGCGTGCTTCTTGCTCTAAAGCAGAGTGTGTTTCAATGATGAGAACTGTGCTGTGTTTTTCCCTTCAGAAATGGAGTTAAATACCAGGCACTGTGTCTTCCTACAAGCAAGACATCTTTTCAGGTAAACTCAGTCACTTTTCAGCTCAAAGGAATCTAAATCATTCACGAAGATCACACATTTCTCGCTCTTAAATGGAAAGACTTGCATGTTAATGGAACTGTGGTTTGTATCAGTTTCAGAAGAAGAGTTGACCTAGATATGGTCTGTATGTGTAGGAAACACCGTTATTTTGTTCTGACCACAGTCACGTTTCCTGCTGTATTAGAGACCCTTAGAAAGCAAGAGCGTGCTTCTTGCTCTAAATCAGAGTGTGATTCATGGATGAGAACTGTGCTGTGTGTTTCCCTTCAGAAATGGAGTTAAATTCCAGGCTCTGTGTCTTCCTACAAGCAAGACATCATTTCAGGTAAACGCAGTCACTTTTCAGCTCAAATAATTATAAATCATTTATGAAGCTCACACGTTTCTTGCTCTTAACTGAAAAGCATTGGATGTTAGATGACCTGTGGTTTGTATCAGTTTCAGAAGCAGAGTTGAACTAGCAATGGTCCGTATGTGTAGGAAACACTGTTATTTTGTTCTGAGTACCCTCAAGTTTCTGGCTCTATTAGAGTCTCTGGAAAGCAAGAGCATGCTTCTTGCTCTAAAGCAGAGTGTGTTTCATGGATGAGAACTGTGCTGTCTGTTTCCCTTCAGAAATGGAGTTAAATCCCAGGCTCTGTGTCTTCCTACATGCGAGACATCTTTTCAGGTAAACTCAGCCACGTTTCAGCTCAAAGGAAGCTACATCATTCACGAAGCTCACATGCTTCTTGCTCTTAACTTGAAAGCATTGCATGTTAATGGAACTGTGGTTTGTATCAGTTTCAGAAGAAGAGTTGACCTAGATATGGTCCATATGTGTAGGAAACACCGTTATTTTGTTCTGACAACAGTCACGTTTCCTGCTGTATTGGAGACTCTTAGAAAGCAAGAGCGTGCATCTTGCTCTAAAGCAGAGTGTGTTTCCTGGATGAGCACTGCGCTGTGTGTTTCCCTTCAGAAATGGAGTTAAATTCCAGGCTCTGTGTCTTCCTACAAGCAAGACATCATTTCAGGTAAACGCAGTCACTTTTCAGCTCAAATGAATATATCATTTACGAAGATCACACGGTTCTCGCTCTTCAATGAAAAGCATTGCATTTTAGATGAGTTATGGTTTGTATCAGTTTCAGAAGCAAAGTTGAACCACCAATGGTCCATATGTGTAGGAAACAACGTTCTTTTGTTCTGAGCACACTCACGTTTCCTGCTGCAAAATAGACGCTAGAAAGCAAGAACGTGCTTCTTCTTATATGTAGAGTGTGTTTCATCGTGAGAACAGTGCTGGGTGTTTCCCTTTAGAAATGGAGGTAAATCATAGGCTCTGCATCTTTCTACAAGCAAGACTTCGTTTCACGTAAACTCAGTCACCTTTCAGCTCAAACAAAGCTACATCGTTCACATAGCTCACATGCTCTTGCTCTTAACTGAAAAGCATTGGATGTTAGATGACCTGTGGTTTGTATCAGTTTCAGAATCAGAGTTGAACTAGCAGTGGTCCGTATGTGTAGGAAACACTGTTCTTTTGTTCTGAGCACACTTCCAAGTTTCTGGCTCTATTATAGACTCTAGAAAGCAAGAGCGTGCTTCTTGCTCTAAAGCAGAGTGTGTTTCAATGATGAGAAATGTGCTGTGTTTTTCACTTCAGAAATGGAGTTAAATCCCAGGCACTGTGTCTTCCTACAAGCAAGACATCTTTTCAGGTAAACTCAGTCACTTTTCAGCTCAAAGGAATCTAAATCATTCACGAAGATCACACATTTCTCGCTCTTAAATGGAAAGACTTGCATGTTAATGGAACTGTGGTTTGTATCAGTTTCACAAGAAGAGTTGACCTAGATATGGTCTGTATGTGTAGGCAACACCGTTATTTTGTTCTGACCACAGTCACGTTTCCTGCTGTATTAGAGACCCTCAGAAAGCAAGAGCGTGCTTCTTGCTCTAAATCAGAGTGTGATTCATGGATGAGAACTGTGCTGTGTGTTTCCCTTCAGAAATGGAGTTAAATTCCAGGCTCAGTGTCTTCATACAAGCAAGACATCGTTTCAGGTAAACACAGTCACTTTTCAGCTCAAATGAATATAAATCGTTTACGAAGATCACAGGTTTTTCGCTCTTCACTGAAAATCATTGGATGTTAGATGACTTGTGGTTTGTATAAGTTTCAGAAGTAGAGTTGAACTAGCAATGGTCCGTATGTGTAGGAAACACCGTTCTTTTTTTCTGAGCAAACTCATGTTTCCTGCTCTATTAGAGACGCTAGAAAGCAAGAGCGTGCTTCTTCTTATATGCATAGTGTGTTTCATCGTGAGAACAGTGCTGTGTGTTTCCCTTCAGAAATGGAGTTAAATCACAGGCTCTGCATCTTCCTACAAGCAAGACTTCGTTTCACGTAAACTCAGTCCTCTTTCAGCTCAAACAAAGCTACATCGTTCACGTAGCTCACACGTTTCTTGCTCTTAACTGAAAAGCATTGGATGTTAGATGACCTCTGGTTTGTATCAGTTTCAGAATCAGAGTTGAACTAGCAGTGGTCCGTATGTGTAGGAAACCCTGTTCTTTTGTTCTGAGCACACTTCCAAGTTTCTGGCTCTATAATAGACTCTAGAAAGTAAAAGCGTGCTTCTTGCTCTAAAGCAGAGTGTGTTTCAATGATTAGAACTGTGCTGTGTTTTTCCCGTAGAAATGGAGTTAAATCCCAGGCTCTGTGTCTTCCTACAAGCAAGGCATCTTTTCAGGTAAACTCAGTCACTTTTCAGCTCAAAGGAAGCTACATCATTCACGAAGCTCAAACGATTCTCGCTCTTAAAAGGAAAGCATTCCATGTTAATGGAACTGTGGTTTGTATCAGTTTCAGAAGAAGAGTTGACCTAGGTATGGATTGTAAGTGTAGGAAACACCGTTATTTTGTTCTGACCACATTCACATTTCCTGCTGTATTAGAGACCCTTAGATAGCAAGAGCGTGATTCTTGTTCTAAATCAAAGTATGTTTCATGGATGAGAACTGTGCTGTGTGTTTCCCTTCAGAAATGGAGTTAAATTCCAGGCTCTGTGTCTTCCTACAAGCAAGACATCATTTCAGGTAAACGCAGTCACTTTTCAGCTCAAATAAATATAAATCATTTATGAAGCTCACACGTTTCTTGCTCTTAACTGAAAAGCATTGGATGTTAGATGACCTGTGGTTTGTATCAGTTTCAGAAGCAGAGTTGAACTAGCAATGGTCCGTATGTGTAGGAAACACCGTTATTTTGTTCTGAGTACCCTCAAGTTTCTGGCTCTATTAGAGTCTCTGGAAAGCAAGAGCATGCTTCTTGCTCTAAAGCAGAGTGTGTTTCATGGATGAGAACTGTGCTGTCTGTTTCCCTTCAGAAATGGAGTTAAATCCCAGGCTCTGTGTCTTCCTACAAGCAAGACATCTTTTCAGGTAAACTCAGTCACTTTTCAGCTCAAAGGAATCTAAATCATTCACGAAGATCACACATTTCTCGCTCTTAAATGGAAAGACTTGCATGTTAATGGAACTGTGGTTTGTATCAGTTTCAGAAGAAGAGTTGACCTAGATATGGTCTGTATGTGTAGGAAACACCGTTATTTTGTTCTGACCACAGTCACGTTTCCTGCTGTATTAGAGACCCTTAGAAAGCAAGAGCGTGCTTCTTGCTCTAAATCAGAGTGTGATTCATGGATGAGAACTGTGCTGTGTGTTTCCCTTCAGAAATGGAGTTAAATTCCAGGCTCTGTGTCTTCCTACAAGCAAGACATCATTTCAGGTAAACGCAGTCACTTTTCAGCTCAAATAATTATAAATCATTTATGAAGCTCACACGTTTCTTGCTCTTAACTGAAAAGCATTGGATGTTAGATGACCTGTGGTTTGTATCAGTTTCAGAAGCAGAGTTGAACTAGCAATGGTCCGTATGTGTAGGAAACACTGTTATTTTGTTCTGAGTACCCTCAAGTTTCTGGCTCTATTAGAGTCTCTGGAAAGCAAGAGCATGCTTCTTGCTCTAAAGCAGAGTGTGTTTCATGGATGAGAACTGTGCTGTCTGTTTCCCTTCAGAAATGGAGTTAAATCCCAGGCTCTGTGTCTTCCTACATGCGAGACATCTTTTCAGGTAAACTCAGCCACGTTTCAGCTCAAAGGAAGCTACATCATTCACGAAGCTCACATGCTTCTTGCTCTTAACTTGAAAGCATTGCATGTTAATGGAACTGTGGTTTGTATCAGTTTCAGAAGAAGAGTTGACCTAGATATGGTCCATATGTGTAGGAAACACCGTTATTTTGTTCTGACAACAGTCACGTTTCCTGCTGTATTGGAGACTCTTAGAAAGCAAGAGCGTGCATCTTGCTCTAAAGCAGAGTGTGTTTCCTGGATGAGCACTGCGCTGTGTGTTTCCCTTCAGAAATGGAGTTAAATTCCAGGCTCTGTGTCTTCCTACAAGCAAGACATCATTTCAGGTAAACGCAGTCACTTTTCAGCTCAAATGAATATATCATTTACGAAGATCACACGGTTCTCGCTCTTCAATGAAAAGCATTGCATTTTAGATGAGTTATGGTTTGTATCAGTTTCAGAAGCAAAGTTGAACCACCAATGGTCCATATGTGTAGGAAACAACGTTCTTTTGTTCTGAGCACACTCACGTTTCCTGCTGCAAAATAGACGCTAGAAAGCAAGAACGTGCTTCTTCTTATATGTAGAGTGTGTTTCATCGTGAGAACAGTGCTGGGTGTTTCCCTTTAGAAATGGAGGTAAATCATAGGCTCTGCATCTTTCTACAAGCAAGACTTCGTTTCACGTAAACTCAGTCACCTTTCAGCTCAAACAAAGCTACATCGTTCACATAGCTCACATGCTCTTGCTCTTAACTGAAAAGCATTGGATGTTAGATGACCTGTGGTTTGTATCAGTTTCAGAATCAGAGTTGAACTAGCAGTGGTCCGTATGTGTAGGAAACACTGTTCTTTTGTTCTGAGCACACTTCCAAGTTTCTGGCTCTATTATAGACTCTAGAAAGCAAGAGCGTGCTTCTTGCTCTAAAGCAGAGTGTGTTTCAATGATGAGAACTGTGCTGTGTTTTTCACTTCAGAAATGGAGTTAAATCCCAGGCACTGTGTCTTCCTACAAGCAAGACATCTTTTCAGGTAAACTCAGTCACTTTTCAGCTCAAAGGAATCTAAATCATTCACGAAGATCACACATTTCTCGCTCTTAAATGGAAAGACTTGCATGTTAATGGAACTGTGGTTTGTATCAGTTTCACAAGAAGAGTTGACCTAGATATGGTCTGTATGTGTAGGCAACACCGTTATTTTGTTCTGACCACAGTCACGTTTCCTGCTGTATTAGAGACCCTCAGAAAGCAAGAGCGTGCTTCTTGCTCTAAATCAGAGTGTGATTCATGGATGAGAACTGTGCTGTGTGTTTCCCTTCAGAAATGGAGTTAAATTCCAGGCTCAGTGTCTTCATACAAGCAAGACATCGTTTCAGGTAAACACAGTCACTTTTCAGCTCAAATGAATATAAATCGTTTACGAAGATCACAGGTTTTTCGCTCTTCACTGAAAATCATTGGATGTTAGATGACTTGTGGTTTGTATAAGTTTCAGAAGTAGAGTTGAACTAGCAATGGTCCGTATGTGTAGGAAACACCGTTCTTTTTTTCTGAGCAAACTCATGTTTCCTGCTCTATTAGAGACGCTAGAAAGCAAGAGCGTGCTTCTTCTTATATGCATAGTGTGTTTCATCGTGAGAACAGTGCTGTGTGTTTCCCTTCAGAAATGGAGTTAAATCACAGGCTCTGCATCTTCCTACAAGCAAGACTTCGTTTCACGTAAACTCAGTCCTCTTTCAGCTCAAACAAAGCTACATCGTTCACGTAGCTCACACGTTTCTTGCTCTTAACTGAAAAGCATTGGATGTTAGATGACCTCTGGTTTGTATCAGTTTCAGAATCAGAGTTGAACTAGCAGTGGTCCGTATGTGTAGGAAACCCTGTTCTTTTGTTCTGAGCACACTTCCAAGTTTCTGGCTCTATAATAGACTCTAGAAAGTAAAAGCGTGCTTCTTGCTCTAAAGCAGAGTGTGTTTCAATGATTAGAACTGTGCTGTGTTTTTCCCGT
Organism: Onychomys leucogaster; assembly: GCA_949786385.1. Taxonomy (NCBI): domain Eukaryota; kingdom Metazoa; phylum Chordata; class Mammalia; order Rodentia; family Cricetidae; genus Onychomys; species Onychomys leucogaster. Next base: position 1,195,612 of record CATKUP010000061.1, read on the forward strand.
AGAAATGGAGTTAAATCCCAGGCTCTGTGTCTTCCTACAAGCAAGGCATCTTTTCAGGTAAACTCAGTCACTTTTCAGCTCAAAGGAAGCTACATCATTCACGAAGCTCAAACGATTCTCGCTCTTAAAAGGAAAGCATTCCATGTTAATGGAACTGTGGTTTGTATCAGTTTCAGAAGAAGAGTTGACCTAGGTATGGATTGTAAGTGTAGGAAACACCGTTATTTTGTTCTGACCACATTCACATTTCCTGCTGTATTAGAGACCCTTAGATAGCAAGAGCGTGATTCTTGTTCTAAATCAAAGTATGTTTCATGGATGAGAACTGTGCTGTGTGTTTCCCTTCAGAAATGGAGTTAAATTCCAGGCTCTGTGTCTTCCTACAAGCAAGACATCATTTCAGGTAAACGCAGTCACTTTTCAGCTCAAATAAATATAAATCATTTATGAAGCTCACACGTTTCTTGCTCTTAACTGAAAAGCATTGGATGTTAGATGACCTGTGGTTTGTATCAGTTTCAGAAGCAGAGTTGAACTAGCAATGGTCCGTATGTGTAGGAAACACCGTTATTTTGTTCTGAGTACCCTCAAGTTTCTGGCTCTATTAGAGTCTCTGGAAAGCAAGAGCATGCTTCTTGCTCTAAAGCAGAGTGTGTTTCATGGATGAGAACTGTGCTGTCTGTTTCCCTTCAGAAATGGAGTTAAATCCCAGGCTCTGTGTCTTCCTACATGCGAGACATCTTTTCAGGTAAACTCAGCCACGTTTCAGCTCAAAGGAAGCTACATCGTTCACGAAGCTCACACGTTTCTCGCTCTTAACTTGAAAGCATTGGATGTTAGATGACCTGTGGTTTGTATCAGTTTCAGAAGAAGAGTTGACCTAGATATGGTCCATATGTGTAGGAAACACCGTTATTTTGTTCTGACAACAGTCACGTTTCCTGCTGTATTGGAGACTCTTAGAAAGCAAGAGCGTGCATCTTGCTCTAAAGCAGAGTGTGTTTCATGGATGAGCACTGTGCTGTGTGTTTCCCTTCAGAAATGGAGTTAAATTCCAGGCTCTGTGTCTTCATACAAGCAAGACATCATTTCAGGTAAACGCAGTTACTTTTCAGCTCAAATGAATAAAAATCGTTTACGAAGCTCACATGTTTCTTGCTCTTAACTAAATAGCATTGGATGATAGATGACTTGTGGTTTGTATCACTTTCCGAAGCAGAGTTGAACTAGCAATGGTCCCTATGTTTAGGAAACATTGTTCTTTTGTTCTGAGCACACTTTCAAGTTTCTGGCTCAATTATAGACTCTAGAAAGCAACAGCGTGCTTCTTGCTCTAAAGCAGAGTGTGTTTCCTGGATGAGAACTGTGCTGTGTTTTTCCCTTCAGAAATGGAGTTAAATCCCAGGCTCTGTGTCTAGCTACAATCAAGACATCTTTTCAGGTAAACTCAGTCACTTATCAGCTCAAAGGATGATCCATCGTCCACGAAGCTCACACGTTTCTCGCTCTTAACTGGAAAGCCTTGCATGTTAATGGAACTGTGGTTTGCATCAGTTTCAGAAGAAGAGTTGACCTAGATATGGTCCGTATGTGTAGGAAACACCGTTATTTTGTTCTGACCACAGTCATGTTTCCTGCTGTATTAGAGACTCTTAGAAGGCAAGATCGTGCTTCCTGCTCTAAAGCAGAGTGTGTTTCTTGGATGAGAACTGTTCTGTATGTTTCCCTTCAGAAATGGAGTTAAATTCCAGGCCCTGTGTCTTCCTACAAGCAAGACATAATTTCTGGTAAACTCAGTCACTTTTCAGCTCAAATGAATATATCGTTTACGAAGATCACACGGTTCTCGCTCTTCAATGAAAAGCATTGCATATTAGATGACTTATGGTTTGTATCAGTTTCAGAAGCAAAGTTGAACCACCAATGGTCCATATGTGTAGGAAACAAAGTTCTTTTGTTCTGAGCACACCCACGTTTTCTGCTGTATAATAGACTCTAGAAAGCAAGAACGTGCTTCTTCTTATATGCAGAGTGTGTTTCATCGTGAGAACAGTGCTGTGTGTTTCCCTTTAGAAATGGAGGTAAATCACAGGCTCTGCATCTTTCTACAAGCAAGACTTCGTTTCACGTAAACTCAGTCACCTTTCAGCTCAAACAAAGCTACATCGTTCACGTATCTCACACGCTTCTTGCTCTTAACTGAAAAGCATTGGATGTTAGATGACCTGTGGTTTGTATCAGGTTCAGAATCAGAGTTGAACTAGCAGTGGTCCGTATGTGTAGGAAACACTGTTCTTTTGTTCTGAGCACACTTCCAAGTTTCTGGCTCTATTATAGACTCTAGAAAGTAAGAGCGTGCTTCTTGCTCTAAAGCAGAGTGTGTTTCAATGATGAGAACTGTGCTGTGTTTTTCCCGTCAGAAATGGAGTTAAATCCCAGGCTCTGTGTCTTCCTACAAGCAAGACATCTTTTCAGGTAAACTCAGTCACTTTTCAGCTCAAAGGAAGCTACATCATTCACCAAGCTCAAACGTTTCTCGCTCTTAAAAGGAAAGCATTCCATGTTAATGGAACTGTGGTTTGTATCAGTTTCAGAAGAAGAGTTGACCTAGGTATGGTCCGTAAGTGTAGGAAACACCGTTATTTTGTTCTGACCACATTCACATTTCCTGCTGTATTAGAGACCCTTAGAAAGCAAGAGCGTGATTCTTGTTCTAAATCAAAGTGTGTTTCATGGATGAGAACTGTGCTGTGTGTTTCCCTTCAGAAATGGAGTTAAATTCCAGGCTCTGTGTCTTCCTACAAGCAAGACATCATTTCAGGTAAACGCAGTCACTTTTCAGCTCAAATAAATATAAATCATTTATGAAGCTCACACGTTTCTTGCTCTTAACTGAAAAGCATTGGATGTTAGATGACCTGTGGTTTGTATCAGTTTCAGAAGCAGAGTTGAACTAGCAATGGTCCGTATGTGTAGGAAACACCGTTATTTTGTTCTGAGTACCCTCAAGTTTCTGGCTCTATTAGAGTCTCTGGAAAGCAAGAGCATGCTTCTTGCTCTAAAGCAGAGTGTGTTTCATGGATGAGAACTGTGCTGTCTGTTTCCCTTCAGAAATGGAGTTAAATCCCAGGCTCTGTGTCTTCCTACATGCGAGACATCTTTTCAGGTAAACTCAGCCACGTTTCAGCTCAAAGGAAGCTACATCGTTCACGAAGCTCACACGTTTCTCGCTCTTAACTTGAAAGCATTGGATGTTAGATGACCTGTGGTTTGTATCAGTTTCAGAAGAAGAGTTGACCTAGATATGGTCCATATGTGTAGGAAACACCGTTATTTTGTTCTGACAACAGTCACGTTTCCTGCTGTATTGGAGACTCTTAGAAAGCAAGAGCGTGCATCTTGCTCTAAAGCAGAGTGTGTTTCATGGATGAGCACTGTGCTGTGTGTTTCCCTTCAGAAATGGAGTTAAATTCCAGGCTCTGTGTCTTCATACAAGCAAGACATCATTTCAGGTAAACGCAGTTACTTTTCAGCTCAAATGAATAAAAATCGTTTACGAAGCTCACATGTTTCTTGCTCTTAACTAAATAGCATTGGATGATAGATGACTTGTGGTTTGTATCACTTTCCGAAGCAGAGTTGAACTAGCAATGGTCCCTATGTTTAGGAAACATTGTTCTTTTGTTCTGAGCACACTTTCAAGTTTCTGGCTCAATTATAGACTCTAGAAAGCAACAGCGTGCTTCTTGCTCTAAAGCAGAGTGTGTTTCCTGGATGAGAACTGTGCTGTGTTTTTCCCTTCAGAAATGGAGTTAAATCCCAGGCTCTGTGTCTAGCTACAATCAAGACATCTTTTCAGGTAAACTCAGTCACTTATCAGCTCAAAGGATGATCCATCGTCCACGAAGCTCACACGTTTCTCGCTCTTAACTGGAAAGCCTTGCATGTTAATGGAACTGTGGTTTGCATCAGTTTCAGAAGAAGAGTTGACCTAGATATGGTCCGTATGTGTAGGAAACACCGTTATTTTGTTCTGACCACAGTCATGTTTCCTGCTGTATTAGAGACTCTTAGAAGGCAAGATCGTGCTTCCTGCTCTAAAGCAGAGTGTGTTTCTTGGATGAGAACTGTTCTGTATGTTTCCCTTCAGAAATGGAGTTAAATTCCAGGCTCTGTGTCTTCCTACAAGCAAGACATAATTTCTGGTAAACTCAGTCACTTTTCAGCTCAAATGAATATATCGTTTACTAAGATCACACGGTTCTCGCTCTTCAATGAAAAGCATTGCATATTAGATGACTTATGGTTTGTATCAGTTTCAGAAGCAAAGTTGAACCACCAATGGTCCATATGTGTAGGAAACAAAGTTCTTTTGTTCTGAGCACACCCACGTTTTCTGCTGTATAATAGAATCTAGAAAGCAAGAACGTGCTTCTTCTTATATGCAGAGTGTGTTTCATCGTGAGAACAGTGCTGTGTGTTTCCCTTTAGAAATGGAGGTAAATCACAGGGTCTGCATCTTTCTACAAGCAAGACTTCGTTTCACGTAAACTCAGTCACCTTTCAGCTCAAACAAAGCTACATCGTTCATGTATCTCACACGCTTCTTGCTCTTAACTGAAAAGCATTGGATGTTAGATGACCTGTGGTTTGTATCAGTTTCAGAATCAGAGTTGAACTAGCAGTGGTCCGTATGTGTAGGAAACACTGTTCTTTTGTTCTGAGCACACTTCCAAGTTTCTGGCTCTATTATAGACTCTAGAAAGTAAGAGCGTGCTTCTTGCTCTAAAGCAGAGTGTGTTTCAATGATGAGAACTGTGCTGTGTTTTTCCCGTCAGAAATGGAGTTAAATCCCAGGCTCTGTGTCTTCCTACAAGCAAGACATCTTTTCAGGTAAACTCAGTCACTTTTCAGCTCAAAGGAAGCTACATCATTCACCAAGCTCAAACGTTTCTCGCTCTTAAAAGGAAAGCATTCCATGTTAATGGAACTGTGGTTTGTATCAGTTTCAGAAGAAGAGTTGACCTAGGTATGGTCCGTAAGTGTAGGAAACACCGTTATTTTGTTCTGACCACATTCACATTTCCTGCTGTATTAGAGACCCTTAGAAAGCAAGAGCGTGATTCTTGTTCTAAATCAAAGTGTGTTTCATGGATGAGAACTGTGCTGTGTGTTTCCCTTCAGAAATGGAGTTAAATTCCAGGCTCTGTGTCTTCCTACAAGCAAGACATCATTTCAGGTAAACTCAGCCACGTTTCAGCTCAAAGGAAGCTACATCGTTCACGAAGCTCACACGTTTCTCGCTCTTAACTTGAAAGCATTGCATGTTAATGGAACTGTGGTTTGTATCAGTTTCAGAAGAAGGGTTGACCTAGATATGGTCCATATGTGTAGGAAACAAAGTTCTTTTGTTCTGAGCACACTCACGTTTCCTGCTGTATAATAGACTCTAGAAAGCAAGAACGTGCTTCTTCTTATATGCAGAGTGTGTTTCATCGTGAGAACAGTGCTGTGTGTTTCCCTTTAGAAATGGAGGTAAATCACAGGCTCTGCATCTTTCTACAAGCAAGACTTCGTTTCACGTAAACTCAGTCACCTTTCAGCTCAAACAAAGCTACATCGTTCACGTAGATCACACGCTTCTTGCTCTTAACTGAAAAGCATTGGATGTTAGATGACCTGTGGTTTGTATCAGTTTCAGAATCAGAGTTGAACTAGCAGTGGTCCGTATGTGTAGGAAACACTGTTCTTTTGTTCTGAGCACACTTCCAAGTTTCTGGCTCTATTATAGACTCTAGAAAGCAAGAGCGTGCTTCTTGCTCTAAAGCAGAGTGTGTTTCAATGATGAGAACTGTGCTGTGTTTTTCCCTTCAGAAATGGAGTTAAATACCAGGCACTGTGTCTTCCTACAAGCAAGACATCTTTTCAGGTAAACTCAGTCACTTTTCAGCTCAAAGGAATCTAAATCATTCACGAAGATCACACATTTCTCGCTCTTAAATGGAAAGACTTGCATGTTAATGGAACTGTGGTTTGTATCAGTTTCAGAAGAAGAGTTGACCTAGATATGGTCTGTATGTGTAGGAAACACCGTTATTTTGTTCTGACCACAGTCACGTTTCCTGCTGTATTAGAGACCCTTAGAAAGCAAGAGCGTGCTTCTTGCTCTAAATCAGAGTGTGATTCATGGATGAGAACTGTGCTGTGTGTTTCCCTTCAGAAATGGAGTTAAATTCCAGGCTCTGTGTCTTCCTACAAGCAAGACATCATTTCAGGTAAACGCAGTCACTTTTCAGCTCAAATAATTATAAATCATTTATGAAGCTCATACGTTTCTTGCTCTTAACTGAAAAGCATTGGATGTTAGATGACCTGTGGTTTGTATCAGTTTCAGAAGCAGAGTTGAACTAGCAATGGTCCGTATGTGTAGGAAACACTGTTATTTTGTTCTGAGTACCCTCAAGTTTCTGGCTCTATTAGAGTCTCTGGAAAGCAAGAGCATGCTTCTTGCTCTAAAGCAGAGTGTGTTTCATGGATGAGAACTGTGCTGTCTGTTTCCCTTCAGAAATGGAGTTAAATCCCAGGCTCTGTGTCTTCCTACATGCGAGACATCTTTTCAGGTAAACTCAGCCACGTTTCAGCTCAAAGGAAGCTACATCATTCACGAAGCTCACATGCTTCTTGCTCTTAACTTGAAAGCATTGCATGTTAATGGAACTGTGGTTTGTATCAGTTTCAGAAGAAGAGTTGACCTAGATATGGTCCATATGTGTAGGAAACACCGTTATTTTGTTCTGACAACAGTCACGTTTCCTGCTGTATTGGAGACTCTTAGAAAGCAAGAGCGTGCATCTTGCTCTAAAGCAGAGTGTGTTTCATGGATGAACACTGCGCTGTGTGTTTCCCTTCAGAAATGGAGTTAAATACCAGGCTCTGTGTCTTCCTACAAGCAAGACATCATTTCAGGTAAACGCAGTCACTTTTCAGCTCAAATGAATATATCATTTACGAAGATCACACGGTTCTCGCTCTTCAATGAAAAGCATTGCATTTTAGATGAGTTATGGTTTGTATCAGTTTCAGAAGCAAAGTTGAACCACCAATGGTCCATATGTGTAGGAAACAACGTTCTTTTGTTCTGAGCACACTCACGTTTCCTGCTGTATAATAGACTCTAGAAAGCAAGAACGTGCTTCTTCTTATATGTAGAGTGTGTTTCATCGTGAGAACAGTGCTGGGTGTTTCCCTTTAGAAATGGAGGTAAATCATAGGCTCTGCATCTTTCTACAAGCAAGACTTCGTTTCACGTAAACTCAGTCACCTTTCAGCTCAAACAAAGCTACATCGTTCACATAGCTCACATGCTCTTGCTCTTAACTGAAAAGCATTGGATGTTAGATGACCTGTGGTTTGTATCAGTTTCAGAATCAGAGTTGAACTAGCAGTGGTCCGTATGTGTAGGAAACACTGTTCTTTTGTTCTGAGCACACTTCCAAGTTTCTGGCTCTATTATAGACTCTAGAAAGCAAGAGCGTGCTTCTTGCTCTAAAGCAGAGTGTGTTTCAATGATGAGAACTGTGCTGTGTTTTTCACTTCAGAAATGGAGTTAAATCCCAGGCACTGTGTCTTCCTACAAGCAAGACATCTTTTCAGGTAAACTCAGTCACTTTTCAGCTCAAAGGAATCTAAATCATTCACGAAGATCACACATTTCTCGCTCTTAAATGGAAAGACTTGCATTTTAATGGAACTGTGGTTTGTATCAGTTTCACAAGAAGAGTTGACCTAGATATGGTCTGTATGTGTAGGCAACACCGTTATTTTGTTCTGACCACAGTCACGTTTCCTGCTGTATTAGAGACCCTCAGAAAGCAAGAGCGTGCTTCTTGCTCTAAATCAGAGTGTGATTCATGGATGAGAACTGTGCTGTGTGTTTCCCTTCAGAAATGGAGTTAAATTCCAGGCTCAGTGTCTTCATACAAGGAAGACATCGTTTCAGGTAAACACAGTCACTTTTCAGCTCAAATGAATATAAATCGTTTACGAAGATCACAGGTTTTTCGCTCTTCACTGAAAATCATTGGATGTTAGATGACTTGTGGTTTGTATAAGTTTCAGAAGCAGAGTTGAACTAGCAATGGTCCGTATGTGTAGGAAACACCGTTCTTTTTTTCTGAGCAAACTCATGTTTCCTGCTCTATTAGAGACGCTAGAAAGCAAGAGCGTGCTTCTTCTTATATGCATAGTGTGTTTCATCGTGAGAACAGTGCTGTGTGTTTCCCTTCAGAAATGGAGTTAAATCACAGGCTCTGCATCTTCCTACAAGCAAGACTTCGTTTCACGTAAACTCAGTCCTCTTTCAGCTCAAACAAAGCTACATCGTTCACGTAGCTCACACGTTTCTTGCTCTTAACTGTAAAGCACTGGATGTTAGAGGACCTGTGGTTTGTATCAGTTTCAGAAGCAGAGTTGAACTAGCAATGGTCCGTATGTGTAGGAAACACTGTTATTTTGTTCTGAGTACCCTCAAGTTTCTGGCTCTATTAGAGTCTCTGGAAAGCAAGAGCATGCTTCTTGCTCTAAAGCAGAGTGTGTTTCATGGATGAGAACTGTGCTGTCTGTTTCCCTTCAGAAATGGAGTTAAATCCCAGGCTCTGTGTCTTCCTACATGCGAGACATCTTTTCAGGTAAACTCAGCCACGTTTCAGCTCAAAGGAAGCTACATCATTCACGAAGCTCACATGCTTCTTGCTCTTAACTTGAAAGCATTGCATGTTAATGGAACTGTGGTTTGTATCAGTTTCAGAAGAAGAGTTGACCTAGATATGGTCCATATGTGTAGGAAACACCGTTATTTTGTTCTGACAACAGTCACGTTTCCTGCTGTATTGGAGACTCTTAGAAAGCAAGAGCGTGCATCTTGCTCTAAAGCAGAGTGTGTTTCATGGATGAACACTGCGCTGTGTGTTTCCCTTCAGAAATGGAGTTAAATACCAGGCTCTGTGTCTTCCTACAAGCAAGACATCATTTCAGGTAAACGCAGTCACTTTTCAGCTCAAATGAATATATCATTTACGAAGATCACACGGTTCTCGCTCTTCAATGAAAAGCATTGCATTTTAGATGAGTTATGGTTTGTATCAGTTTCAGAAGCAAAGTTGAACCACCAATGGTCCATATGTGTAGGAAACAACGTTCTTTTGTTCTGAGCACACTCACGTTTCCTGCTGTATAATAGACTCTAGAAAGCAAGAACGTGCTTCTTCTTATATGTAGAGTGTGTTTCATCGTGAGAACAGTGCTGGGTGTTTCCCTTTAGAAATGGAGGTAAATCATAGGCTCTGCATCTTTCTACAAGCAAGACTTCGTTTCACGTAAACTCAGTCACCTTTCAGCTCAAACAAAGCTACATCGTTCACATAGCTCACATGCTCTTGCTCTTAACTGAAAAGCATTGGATGTTAGATGACCTGTGGTTTGTATCAGTTTCAGAATCAGAGTTGAACTAGCAGTGGTCCGTATGTGTAGGAAACACTGTTCTTTTGTTCTGAGCACACTTCCAAGTTTCTGGCTCTATTATAGACTCTAGAAAGCAAGAGCGTGCTTCTTGCTCTAAAGCAGAGTGTGTTTCAATGATGAGAACTGTGCTGTGTTTTTCACTTCAGAAATGGAGTTAAATCCCAGGCACTGTGTCTTCCTACAAGCAAGACATCTTTTCAGGTAAACTCAGTCACTTTTCAGCTCAAAGGAATCTAAATCATTCACGAAGATCACACATTTCTCGCTCTTAAATGGAAAGACTTGCATTTTAATGGAACTGTGGTTTGTATCAGTTTCACAAGAAGAGTTGACCTAGATATGGTCTGTATGTGTAGGCAACACCGTTATTTTGTTCTGACCACAGTCACGTTTCCTGCTGTATTAGAGACCCTCAGAAAGCAAGAGCGTGCTTCTTGCTCTAAATCAGAGTGTGATTCATGGATGAGAACTGTGCTGTGTGTTTCCCTTCAGAAATGGAGTTAAATTCCAGGCTCAGTGTCTTCATACAAGGAAGACATCGTTTCAGGTAAACACAGTCACTTTTCAGCTCAAATGAATATAAATCGTTTACGAAGATCACAGGTTTTTCGCTCTTCACTGAAAATCATTGGATGTTAGATGACTTGTGGTTTGTATAAGTTTCAGAAGCAGAGTTGAACTAGCAATGGTCCGTATGTGTAGGAAACACCGTTCTTTTTTTCTGAGCAAACTCATGTTTCCTGCTCTATTAGAGACGCTAGAAAGCAAGAGCGTGCTTCTTCTTATATGCATAGTGTGTTTCATCGTGAGAACAGTGCTGTGTGTTTCCCTTCAGAAATGGAGTTAAATCACAGGCTCTGCATCTTCCTACAAGCAAGACTTCGTTTCACGTAAACTCAGTCCTCTTTCAGCTCAAACAAAGCTACATCGTTCACGTAGCTCACACGTTTCTTGCTCTTAACTGTAAAGCACTGGATGTTAGAGGACCTGTGGTTTGTATCAGTTTCAGAAGCAGAGTTGAACTAGCAATGGTCCGTATGTGTAGGAAACACCGTTATTTGTTCTGAGTACCCTCAAGTTTCTGGCTATATTAGAGACTCTGGAAAGCAAGAGCACACTACTTGCTCTAAAGCAGAGTTTGTTTCATGGATGAGAACTGTGCTGTGTGTTTCCCTTCAGAAAAGGAGTTAAATCCCAGGCTCTGTGTCTTCCTACAAGCAAGACATCTTTTCAGGTAAACTCAGTCACTTTTCAGCTCAAAGGAAGCTACATCATTCACGAAGCTCAAACGTTTCTCGATCTTAACAGGAAAGCATTCCATGTTAATGGAACTGTGGTTTGTATCAGTTTCAGAAGAAGAGTTGACCTAGGTATGGGCCATAAGTGTAGGAAACACCGTTATTTTCTTCTGACCACATTCACATTTCCTGCTGTATTAGAGACCCTTAGAAAGCAAGAGCGTGATTCTTGTTCTAAATCAAAGTGTGTTTCATGGATGAGAACTGTGCTGTGTGTTTCCCTTCAGAAATGGAGTTAAATTCCAGGCTCTGTGTCTTCCTACAAGCAAGACATCATTTCAGGGAAACGCTGTCACTTTTCAGCTCAAATAAATACAAATCATTTATGAATCTCACACGTTTCTTGCTCTTAACTGAAAAGCATTGGATATTAGATGACCTGTGGTTTGTATCAGTTTCAGAAGAAGAGTTGAACTAACAATGGTCCGTATGTGTAGGAAACACCGTTCTTTTGTTCTGAGGACACATTGACGTTTCTGGCTCTATTATGGACTCTAGAAAGCAACAGCGTGCTTATTGCTCTAAAGCACAGTGTGTTTCATGGATGAGAACTGTGCTGTGTTTTTCCCGTCAGAAATGGAGTTAAATCCCAGACTCTGTGTCTTCCTACAAGCAAGACATCTATTCAGGTAAACTCAGTCACTTTTCAGCTCAAAGGAAGCTACATCATTCACGAAGCTCTAACGTTTCTCGCTCTTAACAGGAAAGCATTCCATGTTAATGGAACTGTGGTTTGTATCAGTTTCAGAAGAAGAGTTGACCTAGGTATGGTCCGTAAGTGTAGGAAACACCGTTATTTTGTTCTGACCACATTCACATTTCCTGCTGTATTAGAGACCCTTAGAAAGCAAGAGCGTGCTTCTTGTTCTAAAGCAAGTGTGTTTCATGGATGAGAACTGTGCTGTGTGTTTCCCTTCAGAAATGGAGTTAAATTCCAGACTCAGTGTCTTCCTACAAGCAAGACATCATTTCAGGGAAACGCAGTCACTTTTCAGCTCAAATGAATATAAATCATTTACGAAGTTCACACGTTTCTCGCTCTTCACTGAAAAGCATTGGATGTTAGATGACTTGTGGTTTGTATCAGCTTCAGAAGCAGAGTTGAACTAGCAATGGTTCATATGTGTAGGAAACACCGTTCTTTGTTCTGAGCAAACTCATGTTTCCTGCTCTATTAGAGACTCTAGAAAGCAAGAGCGTGCTTCTTCTTATATGAAGAGTGTGTTTCATCGTGAGAACAGTGCTGTGTGTTTCCCTTCAGAAATGGAGTTAAATACCAAGCTCTGTGTCTTCCTACAAGCAAGACATCTTTTCAGGTAAACGTAGTCACTTTTCAGCTCAAAAGAATATAAATCGTTTACGAAGCTCACACGTTTCTTGCTATTAACTAAAAAGCATTCAATGTTAGATGAATTGTGGTTTGTATCAGTTTCAGAAGCAGAATTGAACTAGCAATGGTCCGTATGTGTAGGAAACACCGTTCTTTGTTCTGAGCAAACTCATATTTCTTGCTCTATTAGAGACTCTAGAAAGCAAGAGCGTGCTTCTTCTTATATGAAGAGTGTGTTTCATCGTGAGAACAGTGCTGTGTGTTTCCCTTCAGAAATGGAGTTTAATCCCAAGCTCTGTGTCTTCCTACAAGCAAGACATCATTTCAGGTAAACACAGTCACTTTTCAGCTCAAATAAATATAAATCATTTATGAAGCTCACACGTTTCTTGCTCTTAACTGAATAGAATTGGATGTTAGATGACCTGTGGTTTGTATCAGTTTCAGAAGCAGAGTTGAACTAGCAATGGTCCGTATGTGTAGGAAACACCGTTATTTGGTTCTGAGTACCCTCAAGATTCTGGCTCTATTAGAGTCTCTGGAAAGCAAGAGCATGCTTCTTGCTCTAAAGCAGAGTGTGTTTCATGGATGAGAACTGTGCTGTGTTTTTCCCTTCAGAAATGGAGTTAAGTCCCAGACTCTGTGTCTTCCTACAAGCAAGACATCTTTTCAGGTAAACTCAGTCACTTTTCAGATCAAAGGAAGCTACATCATTCACGAAGCTCAAACGTTTCTCGCTCTTAACAGGAAAGCATTCCATGTTAACGGAACTGTGGTTTGTATCAGTTTCAGAAGAAGAGTTGACCTAGGTATGGTCCGTAAGTGTAGGAAACACCGTTATTTTGTTCTGACCACATTCACATTTCCTGCTGTATTAGAGACACTTAGAAAGCAAGAGCGTTCATCTTGCTCTAAAGCAGAGTGTGTTTCATGGATGAGAATTCTGCTGTGTGTTTCCCTTCAGAAATGGAGTTAAATTCCAGGCTTGGGACTTCATACAAGCAAGACATCATTTCAGGTAAACACAGTCACTTTTCAGCTCAAATGGATATATATCGTTTACGAAGCTCACACGTTTCTTGCTCTTAACTAAATAGCATTGGATGATAGATGACTTGTGGTTTGTATCACTTTCCGAAGCAGAGTTGAACTAGCAATGGTCCCTATGTTTAGGAAACATCGTTCTTTTGTTCTGAGCACACTTTCAAGTTTCTGGCTCAATTATAGACTCTAGAAAGCAACAGCGTGCTTCTTGCTCTAAAGCAGAGTGTGTTTCATGGATGAGAACTGTGCTGTGTTTTTCCCTTCAGAAATGGAATTAAATCCCAGGCTCTGTGTCTTGCTACAAGCAAGACATCTTTTCTGGTAAACTCAGTCACTTATCAGCTCAAAGGAAGATATATCGTTCACGAAGCTCACACGTTTCTCGCTCTTAACTGGAAAGCCTTGCATGTTAATGGAACTGTGGTTTGCATCAGTTTCAGAAGAAGAGTTGACCTAGATATGGTCCGTATGTGTAGGAAACACCGTTATTTTGTTCTGACCACAGTCATGTTTCTTGCTGTATTAGAGACTCTTAGAAGGCAAGATCGTGCTTCTTGCTCTAAAGCAGAGTGTGTTTCTTGGATGAGAACTGTGCTGTGTGTTTCCCTTCAGAAATGGAGTTAATTTCCAGGCTCTGTGTCTTCCTACAAGCAAGACATAATTTCAGGTAAACTCAGTCACTTTTCAGCTCAAATGAATATATCGTTTACGAAGATCACACGGTTCTCGCTCTTCAATGAAAAGCATTGGATGTTAGATGACTTATGGTTTGTATCAGTTTCAGAAGCAAAGTTGATCCACAAATGGTCCATATGTGTAGGAAACAACGTTCTTTTGTTCTGAGCACACTCACGTTTCCTGCTGCATAATAGACTCTAGAAGGCAAGAACGTGCTTCTTCTTATATGCAGAGTGTGTTTCATCATGAGAACAATGCTGTGTGTTTCCTTTAGAAATGGAGGTAAACCCCAGGCTCTGCATCTTTCTACAAGCAAGACTTCGTTTCACGTAAACTCAGTCACCTTTCAGCTCAAACAAAGCTACATCGTTCACGTAGCTCACACGCTTCTTGCTCTTAACTGAAAAGACTTGCATGTTAATGGAACTGTGGTGTGTATCAGTTTCAGAATCAGAGTTGAACTAGCAGTGGTCCGTATGTGTAGGAAACACTGTTCTTTTGTTCTGACCACAGTAACGTTTCCTGCTGTATTAGAGACCAGTAGAAAGCAAGAGCGTGCTTCTTGCTCTAAATCAGAGTGTGATTCATGGATGAGAACTGTGCTGTGTGTTTCCCTTCAGAAATGGAGTTAAATTCCAGGCTCAGTGTCTTCGTACAAGCAAGACATCGTTTCAGGTAAACACAGTCACTTTTCAGCTCAAATGAATATAAATCGTTTACGAAGATCACACGTTTCTCGCTCTTCACTGAAAAGCATTGGATGTTAGATGACCTGTGGTTTGTATCAGTTTCAGAAGCAGAGTTGAACTAGCAATGGTCCGTATGTGTAGGAAACACCGTTATTTTGTTCTGAGTACCCTCAAGTTTCTGGCTCTATTAGAGTCTCTGGAAAGCAAGAGCATGCTTCTTGCTCTAAAGCAGAGTGTGTTTCATGGATGAGAACAGTGCTGTGTGTTTCCCTTCAGAAATGGAGTTAAATACCAAGCTCTGTGTCTTCCTACAAGCAAGACATCTTTTCAGGTAAACGTAGTCACTTTTCAGCGCAAAAGAATATAAATCTTTTACGAAGCTCACACGTTTCTTGCTATTAACTAAAAAGCATTCGATGTTAGATGAATTGTGGTTTGTATCAGTTTCAGAAGCAGAGTTGAACTAGCAATGGTCCGTATGTGTAGGAAACACCGTTCTTTGTTCTGAGCAAACTCATGTTTCCTGCTCTATTAGAGACTCTAGAAAGAAAGAGCGTGCTTCTTCTTATATGCAGAGTGTGTTTCATCGTGAGAACAGTGCTGTGTGTTTCCCTTCAGAAATGGAGTTAAATCCCAAGCTCTGTGTCTTCCTACAAGCAAGACATCATTGCAGGTAAACACAGTCACTTTTCAGCTCAAATAAATATAAATCATTTATGAAGCTCACACGTTTCTTGCTCTTAACTGAATAGAATTGGATGTTAGATGACCTGTGGTTTGTATCAGTTTCAGAAGCAGAGTTGAACTAGCAATGGTCCATATGTGTAGGAAACACCGTTCTTTGTTCTGAGCAAACTCATGTTTCCTGCTCTATTAGAGACTCTAGAAAGAAAGAGCGTGCTTCTTCTTATATGCAGAGTGTGTTTCATCGTGAGAACAGTGCTGTGTGTTTCCCTTCAGAAATGGAGTTAAATCCCAAGCTCTGTGTCTTCCTACAAGCAAGCCATCTTTTCAGGTAAACGCAGTCACTTTTCAGCTCAAAAGAATATAAATCTTTTACGAAGCTCACACGTTTCTTGCTCTTAACTAATAAGCATTCGATGTTAAATGAATTGTGGTTTGTATCAGTTTCAGAAGCAGAGTTGAACTAGCAATGGTCCGTATGTGTAGGAAACACCATTCTTTTGTTCTGAGGACAAATTCAAGTTTCTGGCTCTATTATGGACTCTAGAAAGCAACAGCGTGCTTATTGCTCTAAAGCAGTGTGTGTTTCATGGATGAGAACTGTGCTGTTTTTCCCTTCAGAAATGGAGTTAAATCCCAGACTCTGTGTCTTCCTACAAGCAAGACATCTTTTCAGGTAAACTCAGTCACTTTTCAGCTCAAAGGAAGCTACATCATTCACGAAGCTCAAACGTTTCTCGCTCTTAACAGGAAAGCATTCCATGTTAATGGAACTGTGGTTTGTATCAGTTTCAGAAGAAGAGTTGACCTAGGTATGGGCCGTAAGTGTAGGAAACACCGTTATTTTTTTCTGACCACATTCACATTTCCTGCTGTATTAGAGACCCTTAGAAAGCAAGAGCGTGCTTCTTGTTCTAAAGCAAAGTGTTTTTCATGGATGAGAACTGTGCTGTGTGTTTCCCTTCAGAAATGGAGTTAAATTCCAGGCTCTGTGTCTTCCTACAAGCAAGACATCATTTCAGGTAAACGCAGTCACTTTTCAGCTCAAATAAATATAAATCATTTATGAAGGTCTCACGTTTCTTGCTCTTAACTGAAAAGCATTGGATGTTAGATGACCTGTGGTTTGTATCAGTTTCAGAAGCAGAGTTGAACTAGCAATTGTCCGTATGTGTAGGAAACACCGTTATTTTGTTCTGAGTACCCTCAAATTTCTGGCTCTATTAGAGTCTCTGGAAAGCAAGAGCATGCTTCTTGCTCTAAAGCAGAGTGTGTTTCATGGATGAGAACTGTGCTGTGTGTTTCCCTTCAGAAATGGAGTTAAATCCCAGGCTCTGTGTCTTCCTACATGCGAGACATCTTTTCAGGTAAACTCAGCCACTTTTCAGCTCAAAGGAAGCTACATCGTTCACGAAGCTCACACGTTTCTCGCTCTTAACTTGAAAGCATTGCATGTTAATGGAACTGTGGTTTGTATCAGTTTCAGAAGAAGAGTTGAACAAGATATGGTCCTTGTGTAGGAAACACCGTTATTTTGTTCTGACCATAGTCACATTTCCCGCTCTATTACAGACACTTAGAAAGCAAGAGCATGCTTCTTGCTCTAAAGCAGAGTGTGTTTCATGGATGAGAACTGTGCTGTTTGTTTCCCTTCAGAAATGGAGTTAA
This sequence comes from Onychomys leucogaster, assembly GCA_949786385.1. Lineage (NCBI taxonomy): Eukaryota > Metazoa > Chordata > Mammalia > Rodentia > Cricetidae > Onychomys > Onychomys leucogaster. Next base: position 1,212,522 of record CATKUP010000061.1, read on the forward strand.
ATCCCAGGCTCTGTGTCTTCCTACAAGCAAGACATCTTTTGAGGTAAACGCAGTCACTTTTAAGCTCAAAAGAATATAAATCGTTTACGAAGCTCACACGTTTCTTGCTCTTAACTGAAAAGCATTGGATGTTAGATGACCTGTGTTTTGTATCAGTTTCAGAAGCAGAGTTGAACTAGCAATGGTCCGTATGTGTAGGAAACACCGTTATTTGTTCTGAGTACCCTCAAGTTTCTGGCTATATTAGAGACTCTGGAAAGCAAGAGCACACTACTTGCTCTAAAGCAGAGTTTGTTTCATGGATGAGAACTGTGCTGTGTGTTTCCCTTCAGAAAAGGAGTTAAATCCCAGGCTCTGTGTCTTCCTACAAGCAAGACATCTTTTCAGGTAAACTCAGTCACTTTTCAGCTCAAAGGAAGCTACATCATTCACGAAGCTCAAACGTTTCTCGCTCTTAACAGGAAAGAATTCCATGTTAATGGAACTGTGGTTTGTATCAGTTTCAGAAGAAGAGTTGACCTAGGTATGGGCCGTAAGTGTAGGAAACACCGTTATTTTTTTCTGACCACATTCACATTTCCTGCTGTATTAGAGACCCTTAGAAAGCAAGAGCGTGCTTCTTGTTCTAAAGCAAAGTGTTTTTCATGGATGAGAACTGTGCTGTGTGTTTCCCTTCAGAAATGGAGTTAAATTCCAGGCTCTGTGTCTTCCTACAAGCAAGACATCATTTCAGGTAAACGCAGTCACTTTTCAGCTCAAATAAATATAAATCATTTATGAATGTCACACGTTTCTTGCTCTTAACTGAAAAGCATTGGATGTCAGATGACCTGTGGTTTGTATCAGTTTCAGAAGCAGAGTTGAACTAGCAATGGTCCGTATGTGTAGGAAACACCGTTATTTTGTTCTGAGTACCCTCAAGTTTCTGGCTCTATTAGAGTCTCTGGAAAGCAAGAGCATGCTTCTTGCTCTAAAGCAGAGTGTGTTTCATGGATGAGAACTGTGCTGTCTGTTTCCCTTCAGAAATGGAGTTAAATCCCAGGCTCTGTGTCTTCCTACATGCGAGACATCTTTTCAGGTAAACTCAGCCACTTTTCAGCTCAAAGGAAGCTACATCGTTCACGAATCTCACACGTTTCTCGCTCTTAACTTGAAAGCATTGCATGTTAATGGAACTGTGGTTTGTATCAGTTTCAGAAGAAGAGTTGACCAAGATATGGTCCTTGTGTAGGAAACACCGTTATTTTGTTCTGACCACAGTCACATTTCCCGCTCTATTAGAGACACTTAGAAAGCAAGAGCGTGCTTCTTGCTCTAAAGCAGAGTGTGTTTCATGGATAACTGTGCTGTGTGTTTCCCTTCAGAAATGGAGTTAAATCCCAGGCTCTGTGTCTTCCTACAAGCAAGACATCTTTTGAGGTAAACGCAGTCACTTTTAAGCTCAAAAGAATATAAGTCGTTTACGAAGCTCACACGTTTCTTGCTCTTAACTAAAAAGCATTGGATGTTAGATGACTTGTGGTTTGTATCAGTTTCAGAAGCAGAGTTGAACTAGCAATGGTCCGTATGTGTAGGAAACACCGTTCTTTTGTTCTGAGGACACATTCAAGTTTCTGGCTCTATTATGGTCTCTATGAAGCAACAGCGTGCTTATTGCTCTAAAGCAGAGTGTCTTTCATGGATGAGAACTGTGCTGTTTTTCCCTTCAGAAATGGAGTTAAATCCCAGACTCTGTGTCTTCCTACAAGCAAGACATCTTTTCAGGTAAACTCAGTCACTTTTCAGCTCAAAGGAAGCTACATCATTCACGAAGCTCAAACGTTTCTCGCTCTTAACAGGAAAGCATTCCATGTTAATGGAACTGTGGTTTGTATCAGTTTCAGAAAAAGATTTGACCTAGGTATGGGCCGTAAGTGTAGGAAACACCGTTATTTTTTTCTGACCACATTCACATTTCCTGCTGTATTAGAGACCCTTAGAAAGCAAGAGCGTGCTTCTTGTTCTAAAGCAAAGTGTTTTTCATGGATGAGAACTGTGCTGTGTGTTTCCCTTCAGAAATGGAGTTAAATTCCAGGCTCTGTGTCTTCCTACAAGCAAGACATCATTTCAGGTAAACGCAGTCACTTTTCAGCTCAAATAAATATAAATCATTTATGAAGGTCTCACGTTTCTTGCTCTTAACTGAAAAGCATTGGATGTTAGATGACCTGTGGTTTGTATCAGTTTCAGAAGCAGAGTTGAACTAGCAATGGTCCGTATGTGTAGGAAACACCGTTATTTTGTTCTGAGTACCCTCAAATTTCTGGCTCTATTAGAGTCTCTGGAAAGCAAGAGCATGCTTCTTGCTCTAAAGCAGAGTGTGTTTCATGGATGAGAACTGTGCTGTGTGTTTCCCTTCAGAAATGGAGTTAAATCCCAGGCTCTGTGTCTTCCTACATGCGAGACATCTTTTCAGGTAAACTCAGCCACTTTTCAGCTCAAAGGAAGCTACATCGTTCACAAAGCTCACACGTTTCTCGCTCTTAACTTGAAAGCATTGCATGTTAATGGAACTGTGGTTTGTATCAGTTTCAGAAGAAGAGTTGAACAAGATATGGTCCTTGTGTAGGAAACACCGTTAATTCGTTCTGACCATAGTCACATTTTCCGCTATATTAGAGACACTTAGAAAGCAAGAGCATGCTTCTTGCTTAAAGCAGAGTGTGTTTCATGGATGAGACCTGTGCTGTGTGTTTCCCTTCAGAAATGGAGTTAAATCCCAGGCTCTGTGTCTTCCTACAAGCAAGACATCTTTTGAGGTAAACGCAGTCACTTTTAAGCTCAAAAGAATATAAATCGTTTACGAAGCTCACACGTTTCTTGCTCTTAACTGAAAAGCATTGGATGTTAGATGACCTGTGTTTTGTATCAGTTTCAGAAGCAGAGTTGAACTAGCAATGGTCCGTATGTGTAGGAAACACCATTCTTTTGTTCTGAGGACAAATTCAAGTTTCTGGCTCTATTATGGGCTCTAGAAAGCAACAGCGTGCTTATTGCTCTAAAGCAGTGTGTGTTCATGGATGAGAACTGTGCTGTTTTTCCCTTCAGAAATGGAGTTAAATCCCAGACTCTGTGTCTTCCTACAAGCAAGACATCTTTTCAGGTAAACTCAGTCACTTTTCAGCTCAAAGGAAGCTACATCATTCACGAAGCTCAAACGTTTCTCGCTCTTAACAGGAAAGCATTCCATGTTAATGGAACTGTGGTTTGTATCAGTTTCAGAAGAAGAGTTGACCTAGGTATGGTCCGTATGTGTAGGAAACACCGTTATTTTTTTCTGACCACATTCACATTTCCTGCTGTATTAGAGACCCTTAGAAAGCAAGAGCGTGCTTCTTGTTCTAAAGCAAAGTGTTTTTCATGGATGAGAACTGTGCTGTGTGTTTCCCTTCAGAAATGGAGTTAAATTCCAGGCTCTGTGTCTTCCTACAAGCAAGACATCATTTCAGGTAAACGCAGTCACTTTTCAGCTCAAATAAATATAAATCATTTATGAATGTCACACGTTTCTTGCTCTTAACTGAAAAGCATTGGATGTTAGATGACCTGTGGTTTGTATCAGTTTCAGAAGCAGAGTTGAACTAGCAATGGTCCGTATGTGTAGGAAACACCGTTATTTTGTTCTGAGTACCCTCAAGTTTCTGGCTCTATTAGAGTCTCTGGAAAGCAAGAGCATGCTTCTTGCTCTAAAGCAGAGTGTGTTTCATGGATGAGAACTGTGCTGTGTGTTTCCCTTCAGAAATGGAGTTAAATCCCAGGCTCTGTGTCTTCCTACATGCGAGACATCTTTTCAGGTAAACTCAGCCACTTTTCAGCTCAAAGGAAGCTACATCGTTCACGAATCTCACACGTTTCTCGCTCTTAACTTGAAAGCATTGCATGTTAATGGAACTGTGGTTTGTATCAGTTTCAGAAGAAGAGTTGACCAAGATATGGTCCTTGTGTAGGAAACACCGTTATTTTGTTCTGACCACAGTCACATTTCCCGCTCTATTAGAGACACTTAGAAAGCAAGAGCGTGCTTCTTGCTCTAAAGCAGAGTGTGTTTCATGGATAACTGTGCTCTGTGTTTCCCTTCAGAAATGGAGTTAAATCCCAGGCTCTGTGTCTTCCTACAAGCAAGACATCTTTTGAGGTAAACGCAGTCACTTTTAAGCTCAAAAGAATATAAATCGTTTACGAAGCTCACACGTTTCTTGCTCTTAACTAAAAAGCATTGGATGTTAGATGACTTGTGGTTTGTATCAGTTTCAGAAGCAGAGTTGAACTAGCAATGGTCCGTATGTGTAGGAAACACCGTTCTTTTGTTCTGAGGACACATTCAAGTTTCTGGCTCTATTATGGTCTCTATGAAGCAACAGCGTGCTTATTGCTCTAAAGCAGAGTGTCTTTCATGGATGAGAACTGTGCTGTTTTTCCCTTCAGAAATGGAGTTAAATCCCAGACTCTGTGTCTTCCTACAAGCAAGACATCTTTTCAGGTAAACTCAGTCACTTTTCAGCTCAAAGGAAGCTACATCATTCACGAAGCTCAAACGTTTCTCGCTCTTAACAGGAAAGCATTCCATGTTAATGGAACTGTGGTTTGTATCAGTTTCAGAAGAAGAGTTGACCTAGGTATGGGCCGTAAGTGTAGGAAACACCGTTATTTTTTTCTGACCACATTCACATTTCCTGCTGTATTAGAGACCCTTAGAAAGCAAGAGCGTGCTTCTTGTTCTAAAGCAAAGTGTTTTTCATGGATGAGAACTGTGCTGTGTGTTTCCCTTCAGAAATGGAGTTAAATTCCAGGCTCTGTGTCTTCCTACAAGCAAGACATCATTTCAGGTAAACGCAGTCACTTTTCAGCTCAAATAAATATAAATCATTTATGAAGGTCTCACGTTTCTTGCTCTTAACTGAAAAGCATTGGATGTTAGATGACCTGTGGTTTGTATCAGTTTCAGAAGCAGAGTTGAACTAGCAAAGGTCCGTATGTGTAGGAAACACCGTTATTTTGTTCTGAGTACCCTCAAATTTCTGGCTCTATTAGAGTCTCTGGAAAGCAAGAGCATGCTTCTTGCTCTAAAGCAGAGTGTGTTTCATGGATGAGAACTGTGCTGTGTGTTTCCCTTCAGAAATGGAGTTAAATCCCAGGCTCTGTGTCTTCCTACATGCGAGACATCTTTTCAGGTAAACTCAGCCACTTTTCAGCTCAAAGGAAGCTACATCGTTCACAAAGCTCACACGTTTCTCGCTCTTAACTTGAAAGCATTGCATGTTAATGGAACTGTGGTTTGTATCAGTTTCAGAAGAAGAGTTGAACAAGATATGGTCCTTGTGTAGGAAACACCGTTATTTTGTTCTGACCATAGTCACATTTCCCGCTATATTAGAGACACTTAGAAAGCAAGAGCATGCTTCTTGCTCTAAAGCAGAGTGTGTTTCATGGATGAGACCTGTGCTGTGTGTTTCCCTTCAGAAATGGAGTTAAATCCCAGGCTCTGTGTCTTCCTACAAGCAAGACATCTTTTGAGGTAAACGCAGTCACTTTTAAGCTCAAAAGAATATAAATCGTTTACGAAGCTCACACGTTTCTTGCTCGTAACTGAAAAGCATTGGATGTTAGATGACCTGTGTTTTGTATCAGTTTCAGAAGCAGAGTTGAACTAGCAATGGTCCGTATGTGTAGGAAACACCATTCTTTTGTTCTGAGGACAAATTCAAGTTTCTGGCTCTATTATGGGCTCTAGAAAGCAACAGCGTGCTTATTGCTCTAAAGCAGTGTGTGTTCATGGATGAGAACTGTGCTGTTTTTCCCTTCAGAAATGGAGTTAAATCCCAGACTCTGTGTCTTCCTACAAGCAAGACATCTTTTCAGGTAAACTCAGTCACTTTTCAGCTCAAAGGAAGCTACATCATTCACGAAGCTCAAACGTTTCTCGCTCTTAACAGGAAAGAATTCCATGTTAATGGAACTGTGGTTTGTATCAGTTTCAGAAGAAGAGTTGACCTAGGTATGGGCCGTAAGTGTAGGAAACACCGTTATTTTTTTCTGACCACATTCACATTTCCTGCTGTATTAGAGACCCTTAGAAAGCAAGAGCGTGCTTCTTGTTCTAAAGCAAAGTGTTTTTCATGGATGAGAACTGTGCTGTGTGTTTCCCTTCAGAAATGGAGTTAAATTCCAGGCTCTGTGTCTTCCTACAAGCAAGACATCATTTCAGGTAAACGCAGTCACTTTTCAGCTCAAATAAATATAAATCATTTATGAATGTCACACGTTTCTTGCTCTTAACTGAAAAGCATTGGATGTTAGATGACCTGTGGTTTGTATCAGTTTCAGAAGCAGAGTTGAACTAGCAATGGTCCGTATGTGTAGGAAACACCGTTATTTTGTTCTGAGTACCCTCAAGTTTCTGGCTCTATTAGAGTCTCTGGAAAGCAAGAGCATGCTTCTTGCTCTAAAGCAGAGTGTGTTTCATGGATGAGAACTGTGCTGTGTGTTTCCCTTCAGAAATGGAGTTAAATCCCAGGCTCTGTGTCTTCCTACATGCGAGACATCTTTTCAGGTAAACTCAGCCACTTTTCAGCTCAAAGGAAGCTACATCGTTCACAAATCTCACACGTTTCTCGCTCTTAACTTGAAAGCATTGCATGTTAATGGAACTGTGGTTTGTATCAGTTTCAGAAGAAGAGTTGACCAAGATATGGTCCTTGTGTAGGAAACACCGTTATTTTGTTCTGACCACAGTCACATTTCCCGCTCTATTAGAGACACTTAGAAAGCAAGAGCGTGCTTCTTGCTCTAAAGCAGAGTGTGTTTCATGGATAACTGTGCTGTGTGTTTCCCTTCAGAAATGGAGTTAAATCCCAGGCTCTGTGTCTTCCTACAAGCAAGACATCTTTTGAGGTAAACGCAGTCACTTTTAAGCTCAAAAGAATATAAATCTTTTACGAAGCTCACACGTTTCTTGCTCTTAACTAAAAAGCATTGGATGTTAGATGACTTGTGGTTTGTATCAGTTTCAGAAGCAGAGTTGAACTAGCAATGGTCCGTATGTGTAGGAAACACCGTTCTTTTGTTCTGAGGACACATTCAAGTTTCTGGCTCTATTATGGTCTCTATGAAGCAACAGCGTGCTTATTGCTCTAAAGCAGAGTGTCTTTCATGGATGAGAACTGTGCTGTTTTTCCCTTCCGAAATGGAGTTAAATCCCAGACTCTGTGTCTTCCTACAAGCAAGACATCTTTTCAGGTAAACTCAGTCACTTTTCAGCTCAAAGGAAGCTACATCATTCACGAAGCTCAAACGTTTCTCGCTCTTAACAGGAAAGCATTCCATGTTAATGGAACTGTGGTTTGTATCAGTTTCAGAAGAAGAGTTGACCTAGGTATGGGCCGTAAGTGTAGGAAACACCGTTATTTTTTTCTGACCACATTCACATTTCCTGCTGTATTAGAGACCCTTAGAAAGCAAGAGCGTGCTTCTTGTTCTAAAGCAAAGTGTTTTTCATGGATGAGAACTGTGCTGTGTGTTTCCCTTCAGAAATGGAGTTAAATTCCAGGCTCTGTGTCTTCCTACAAGCAAGACATCATTTCAGGTAAACGCAGTCACTTTTCAGCTCAAATAAATATAAATCATTTATGAAGGTCTCACGTTTCTTGCTCTTAACTGAAAAGCATTGGATGTTAGATGACCTGTGGTTTGTATCAGTTTCAGAAGCAGAGTTGAACTAGCAATGGTCCGTATGTGTAGGAAACACCGTTATTTTGTTCTGAGTACCCTCAAATTTCTGGCTCTATTAGAGTCTCTGGAAAGCAAGAGCATGCTTCTTGCTCTAAAGCAGAGTGTGTTTCATGGATGAGAACTGTGCTGTGTGTTTCCCTTCAGAAATGGAGTTAAATCCCAGGCTCTGTGTCTTCCTACATGCGAGACATCTTTTCAGGTAAACTCAGCCACTTTTCAGCTCAAAGGAAGCTACATCGTTCACGAATCTCACACGTTTCTCGCTCTTAACTTGAAAGCATTGCATGTTAATGGAACTGTGGTTTGTATCAGTTTCAGAAGAAGAGTTGACCAAGATATGGTCCTTGTGTAGGAAACACCGTTATTTTGTTCTGACCACAGTCACATTTCCCGCTCTATTAGAGACACTTAGAAAGCAAGAGCGTGCTTCTTGCTCTAAAGCAGAGTGTGTTTCATGGATAACTGTGCTGTGTGTTTCCCTTCAGAAATGGAGTTAAATCCCAGGCTCTGTGTCTTCCTACAAGCAAGACATCTTTTGAGGTAAACGCAGTCACTTTTAAGCTCAAAAGAATATAAATCGTTTACGAAGCTCACACGTTTCTTGCTCTTAACTAAAAAGCATTGGATGTTAGATGACTTGTGGTTTGTATTAGTTTCAGAAGCAGAGTTGAACTAGCAATGGTCCGTATGTGTAGGAAACACCGTTCTTTTGTTCTGAGGACACATTCAAGTTTCTGGCTCTATTATGGTCTCTATGAAGCAACAGCGTGCTTATTGCTCTAAAGCAGAGTGTCTTTCATGGATGAGAACTGTGCTGTGTTTTTCCCTTCAGAAATGGAGTTAAATCCCAGACTCTGTGTCTTCCTACAAGCAAGACATCTTTTCAGGTAAACTCAGTCACTTTTCAGCTCAAAGGATGCTACATCATTCACGAAGCTCAAACGTTTCTCGCTCTTAACAGGAAAGCATTCCATGTTAACGGAACTGTGGTTTGTATCAGTTTCAGAAGAAGAGTTGACCTAGATATGGTCTGTATGTGTAGGAAACACCGTTATTTTTTTCTGACCACAGTCACGTTTCCTGCTGTATTAGAGACTCTTAAAAAGCAAGAGCGTGCTTCTTGCTCTAAAGCAGAGTGTGTTTCATGGATGAGAACTGTGCTGTGTGTTTCCCTTCAGAAATGGAGTTAAATTCCAAGCTCAGTGTCTTGCTACAAGCAAGACATCATTTCAGGTAAACGCAGTCACTTTTCAGCTCAAATGAATATAAATCGTTTACGAAGCTCACACGTTTCTTGCTCTTAATTAAATAGCATTGGATGATAGATGACATGTGGTTTGTATCACTTTCTGATGCAGATTTGAACTAGCAATGGTCCCTCTGTGTAGGAAACACCGTTTATTTGTTCTGAGCACTCTTTCAAGTTTCTGGCTCAATTATAGACTCTAGAAAGCAACAGCGTGCTTCTTGCTCTAAAGCAAAGTGTGTTTCATGGATGAGAACTGTGCTGTGTGTTTCCCTTCTGAAATGGAGTTAAATTCCAGGCTCTGTGTCTTCCTACAAGCAAGACATAATTTCAGGTAAACTCAGTCACTTTTATATCAAAGAAGCTACATCGTTCACGAAGCTCCCACGTTTCTCGCCCTTAACTAGAAAGCATTGCATGTTAATGGAACTGTGGTTTGTATCAGTTTCAGAAGAAGAGTTGACCTAGATATGGTCCGTATGTGTAGGAAACACCGTTCTTTTGTTCTGAGCACACTCAATTTTCCTGCTCTATCAGAGACTCTAGAAAGCAAGAGCGTGTTTCTTCTTATATGCAGAGTGTGTTGCATCGTGAGAACACTGCTGTATGTTTTCCTTCAGAAATGGATTTAAATCCCAGGCACTGTGTCTTCCTACAAGCAAGATATCTTTTCAGGTAAACTCAGTCACTTTTCAGCTCAAAGAAGCTACATCATTCACGAAGCTCACACGTTTCTCGCTCTTAACTGGAAAGCCTTGCATGTTAATGGAACTGTGGTTTGTATCAGTTTCAGAAGAAGAGTTGACCTAGATATGGTCCGTATGTGTAGGAAATACCGTTATTTTGTTGTCACCACAGTCACGTTTCCTTCTGTATAAGAGTCTCTTAGAAGGCAAGAGCGTGCTTCTTGCTCTAAAGCAGAGTGTGTTTCATGGATGAGAACTGTGCTGTGTGTTTCCCTTCAGAAATGGAGTTAAATAACAGGCTCTGTATCTTCCTACAAGCAAGAATTCGTCATGTAAACTCAGTCACCTTGCAATCTAACAAAGCTACATCGTTCACATAGCTCTCAGTTTTCTTGCACTTAAGTGTAAAGCATTGGATGTTAGAGGACCTGCGGTTTATATCAGTTTCAGAAGGAGAATTGAACTAGCAATGGTCCGTATGTGTTGGAAACATCATTCTTTTGTTCAGAGTACATTCAAGTTTCTGGCTCTATCAGAGACTCTAGAATGCAAGAGCATGCTTTGTGCTTTGAAGCAGAGTGTGTTTCATGGTTGAGATCTGTACTGTGTGTTTCCCTTCAGAAATGGAGTTAAATCCCAGGCTCTGTGTCTTCCTACAAGCAAGACATCTTTTCAAGTAAACTCAGTCACTTTTAAGCTCAAAGGAAGCTACATCCTTCACGAAGCTCACAGGTTTCTCGCTCTTAACTGGAAAGCATTGCATGTTAGAGGAACTGTGGATTGCATCATTTTCAAAAGAAGAGTTGACCTAGATATGGTCCATATGTTTAGGAAACACCGTTATGTTTTTCTTACAACAGTCACGTTTCCTGCTGTATTAGAGACTCTTAGAAAGCAAGAGCGTGCAACTTGCTCTAAAGCAGAGTGTGTTTCACGGATGAGAACTGTGCTGTGTGTTTCCCATCAGAAATGGAGTTAAATTCCAGGCTCTGTGTCTTCATACAAGCAAAACATCATTTCAGCTAAACGCAGTCACTTTTCAGCTCAAATGAATATAAATCGTTTACGAAGCTCACACGTTACTTGCTCTTAACTAAATTGCATTGGATGATAGATGACTTGGGGTTTTTATCACTTTCTGAAGCAGAGTTGAACTAGCACTGGTCCGTATGTTTGGGAAACACCGTTCTTTTGTTCTGAGCACACTTTCAATTTTCTGGCTCAATTACAGACTCTAGAAAGCAAGGGCGTGCTTCTTGCTCTAAAGCAGAGTGTGTTTCATGGATGAGAACTGTGCTGTGTTTTTCCCTTCAGAAATGGAGTTAAATACTTGGCTCTCTGTCTTCCTACAAGCAAGACATCTTTTCAGGTCAACTCAGTTACTTTTCAGCTCAAGGAAGCTACATCGTTCACGAAGCTAACACGTTTCTCGTTCTTAACTGGAAAGCATTGCATGTTAATTGAACTGTGGTTTGTATCAGTTTCAGAAGCAGAGTTGAACTAGCAATGGTCCGTATGTGTAGGAAACACTGTTCTTTTGTTCTGAGCACACTCACGTTTCCTGCTCTGTTACAGATTCCAGAAAGCAAGAGCGTGCTTCTTCTCATATGCAGAGTGTGTTGCATCGTGAGAACAGTCCTGTGTGTTTCCCTTCGAAATGGAGTTAAATCAAAGGCTCTGCATCTTTCTACAAGCAAGACTTCGATTCACGTAAACTCAGTCACCTTTCAGCTCAAACAAAGCTACATCGTTCACGTTCTCACATGTCTCTTGCTCTTAACTGTAAAGCATTGTATGTTAGAGGACCTGAGGTTTGTATCAGTTTCAGAAGCAGAGTTGAACTAGCAATGGTCCGTATGTGTAGGAAACACCGTTATTTTGTTCAGAGTACATTCAAGTTTCTGGCTCTATCAGAGACTCTAGAAAGCAAGAGCATGCTTCGTGCCCTAAAGCAGAGTGTGTTTCATGGTTGAGATCTGTACTGTGTGTTTCCCTTCAGAAATGGAGTTAAATCCCAGGCTCTGTGTCTTCCTACAAGCAAGACATCTTTTCAGGTAAACTCAGTCACTTTTAAGCTCAAAGGAAGCTACATCGTTCACGAAGCCAACAGGTTTCTCGCTCTTAACTGGAAAGCATTGCATGTTAGAGGAACTGTGGATTGCATCATTTTCAAAAGAAGAGTTGACCTAGATATGGTCCATATGTGTAGGAAACACCGTTATGTTTTTCTTACAACAGTCACGTTTCCTGCTGTATTAGAGACTGTTAGAATGCAAGAGCGTGCAACTTGCTCTAAAGCAGAGTGTGTTTCACGGATGAGAACTGTGCTGTGTGTTTCCCATCAGAAATGGAGTTAAATTCCAGGCTCTGTGTCTTCATACAAGCAAAACATCTTTTCAGCTAAACGCAGTCACTTTTCAGCTCAAATGAATATAAATCGTTTACGAAGCTCACACGTTACTTGCTCTTAACTAAATAGCATTGGATGATAGATGACTTGGGGTTTTTATCACTTTCTGAAGCAGAGTTGAACTAGCACTGGTCCGTATGTTTGGGAAACACCGTTCTTTTGTTCTGAGCACACTTTCAAGTTTCTGGCTCAATTACAGACTCTAGAAAGCAAGGGCGTGCTTCTTGCTCTAAAGCAGAGTGTGTTTCATGGATGAGAACTGTGCTGTGTTTTTCCCTTCAGAAATGGAGTTAAATCCTTGGCTCTCTGTCTTCCTACAAGCAAGACATCTTTTCATGTCAACTCAGTTACTTTTCAGCTCAAGGAAGCTACATCGTTCACGAAGCTAACACGTTTCTCGTTCTTAACTGGAAAGCATTGCATGTTAATTGAACTGTGGTTTGTATCAGTTTCAGAAGCAGAGTTGAACTAGCAATGGTCTGTATGTGTAGGAAACACCGTACTTTTGTTCTGAGCACACTCACGTTTCCTGCTCTGTTACAGATTCCAGAAAGCAAGAGCGTGCTTCTTCTTATATGCAGAGTGTGTTGCATCGTGAGAACAGTCCTGTGTGTTTCCCTTCGAAATGGAGTTAATTCACAGGCTCTGCATCTTTCTACAAGCAAGACTTCGATTCACGTAAACTCAGTCACCTTTCAGCTCAAACAAAGCTACATCGTTCACGTAACTCACACGTTTCTTGCTCTTAACTGTAAAGCATAGGATTAGAGAATCTTAGAAAGAAAGAGCGTGCTTCTTGCTCTAAAGTAGAGTGTGTTTCATGGATGAGAACTGTGCTGTGTGTTTCCCTTCAGAAATGGAGTTAAATTCCAGGCTCTGTGTCTTCCTACAAGCAAGACATCATTTCAGGTAAACTCAGTCACTTTTCAGTTCAAAGGAAGCTACATCATTCAGGAAGCTTACACGTTTCTCGCTCTTAACTTGAAAGCATTGCACGTTAATGGAACTGTGGTTTGTATCAGTTTCAGAAGAAGAGTTGACCTAGATATGGTCCGTATGTGTAGGAAACACCATTATTTTGTTCTGACCACAGTCACGTTTCCTGCTGTGATAGAGACTCTTAGAAAGCAAGAGCGTGCTTCTTTTTATATGCAGAGTGTGTTTCATCGTGAGAACAGTGCTTTGTGTTTCCCTTTATAAATGGAGTTAAATCACAGGCTCTGTATCTTCCTACAAGCAAGACTTCATTTCACGTAAACTCAGTCACCTTTCAGCTCAAACAAAGCTACATCGTTCACGTAGCTCACACGTTTCTTGCTCTTACCTGAAAAGCATTGGATGTTAATGGCACTGTGGTTTGTATCAGTTTCAGAAGAAGAGTTGACCTAGATATTGTCCGTATGTGTAGGAAACACCTTTATTTTGTTCTGACCACAGTCACGTTTCCTGCTGTATTAGAGACTCTTAGAAAGCAAGAGCGTGCTTCTTCTTATATGCAGAGTGTGTTTCATCGTGAGAACAGTGCTGTGTGTTGCCCTTCATAAATGGAGTTACATCACAGGCTCTGTATCTTCTTACAAGCAAGACTTCATTTCACGTAAACTCAGTCACCTTTCAGCTCAAACAAAGCTACATCATTCACGTAGCTCACAGTTTCTTGCTCTTAACTGTAAAGCATAGGATGTTAGAGGACCTGTGATTTGTATCAGTTTCAGAAGCAGAGTTGAACTAGCAATGGTCCGTATGTGTAGGAAACATCGTTCTTATGTTCAGAGTACCCTCAATTTTCTGGCTGTATTAGAGAATCTAGAAAGCAAGAGCATGCTTCTTGCTCTAAAGCAGAGTATGTTTCATGGATGAGAAGTGTGCTGTATGTTTCCCTTCAGAAATGGAGTTAAATCCCAGGCTCTGTGTCTTCCTACAAGCAAGACATCTTTTCAGGTAAACTCTGTCACTTTTCAGTTCAAAGGAAGCTACATTGTTCACGAAGCTCACACGATGCTAACTCTTAACTGGAAAGCATTGCATGTTAATGGAACTGTGGTTTGTATCAGTTTCAGAAGAAGAGTTGACCTAGATATTGTCTGTATGTGTAGGAAACTCCGTTATTTTGTTCTGACCACAGTCACGTTTCCGGCTGTATTAGAGACTCTTAGAAAGCAAGAGCGTGCTTCTTCTTATATGCAGAGTGTGTTTCATCGTGAGAACAGTGCTGTGTGTTTCCCTTCATTAATGGAGTTAAATCACAGGCTCTGTATCTTCTTACAAGCAAGACTTCATTTCACGTAAACTCAGTCAACTTTCAGCTCAAACAAAGCTACATCATTCACGTAGCTCACACGTTTCTTGCTCTTAACTGTAAAGCATTGGATGTTAGAGGACCTGTGATTTGTATCAGTTTCAGAAGCAGAGTTGAACTAGCAATGGTCCGTATGTGTAGGAAACATCGTTCTTATGTTCAGAGTACCCTCAAGTTTCTGGCTGTATTAGAGAATCTAGAAAGCAAGAGCATGCTTTGTGCTCTAAAGCAGAGTGTGTTTCATGGATGAGATCTGTGCTGTGTGTTTTCCTTCAGAAATGGAGTTAAATCCCAGGCTCTCTGTCTTCCTACAAGCAAGACATCATTTCAGGTAAACGCAGTCACTATTCAGCTCAAATGAATATAAATTGTTTACGAAGCTCACACGTTTCTTGCTCTTACCTGAAAAGCATTGGATGTTAATGGCACTGTGGTTTGTATCAGTTTCAGAAGAAGAGTTGACCTAGATATTGTCTGTATGTGTAGGAAACACCGTTATTTTTTTCTGACCACAGTCACGTTTCTTGCTGTATTAGAGACTCTTAGAAAGCAAGAGCGTGCTTCTTCTTATATGCAGAGTGTGTTTCATCGTGAGAACAGTGCTGTGTGTTGCCCTTCATAAATGGAGTTAAATCACAGGCTCTGTATCTTCTTACAAGCAAGACTTCATTTCACGTAAACTCAGTCACTTTTCAGTTCAAAGGAAGCTACATCATTCACGAAGTTCTCACTTTGCTAACTCTTAACTGGAAAGCATTGCATGTTAATGGAACTGTGGTTTGTATCAGTTTCAGAAGAAGAGTTGACCTAGACATGGTCAGTATGTGTAGGAAACACCATTATTATGTTCTGACCAGAGTCACGTTTCCTCCTGTATTAGAGAAACTTAGAAAGAAAGAGCGTGCTTCTTGCTCTAAAGCACAGGGTGATTCATGGATGAGAACTGTGCTGTGTGTGTCCCTTCAGAAATGGTGTTAAATTCCAGGATCTGTGTCTTCCTACTAGCAAGACATCAGTTCAGGTAAACTAAGTCACTTTTCAGCTCAAATGAATATAAATCATTTAGGAATATTACACGTTTGTCACTCTTAACTGAAAAGCATTAGATGTTAGATGACTTGTGGTTTGTATAAGTTTCAGCAGCAGAGTTGAACTAGCAATGGTCCGTATGTGTAGGAAACACCGTTCTTTTGTTCAGAGCACATTCACGTTTCTGGCACTATTAGAGACTCTTAGAAAGCAAGAGCATGCTTTGTGCTCTAAAGCAGAGGGAGTTTCATGGATGAGATCTGTGCTTTGTGTTTTCCTTCAGAAATGGAGTTAAACCCCAGGCTCTGTGTCCTCCTACAAGCAAGACATCATTTCAGGTAAACGCAGTCACTATTCAGCTCAAATGAATATAAATTATTTACGAAGCTCACACGTTTCTTGCTCTTACCTGAAAAGCATTGGATGTTAATGGCACTGTGGTTTGTATCAGTTTCAGAAGAAGAGTTGACCTAGATATTGTCCGTATGTGTAGGAAACACCGTTATTTTGTTCTGACCACAGTCACGTTTCCTGCTGTGATAGAGACACTTAGAAAGCAAGAGCGTGCTTCTTCTTATATTCAGAGTGTGTTTCATCGTGAGAACAGTGCTGTGTGTTTCCCTTTATAAATGGAGTTAAATCACAGGCTCTGTATCTTCCTACAAGCAAGACTTCAAATCACGTAAACTCAGTCACCTTTCAGGTCAAACAAAGCTACATCGTTCACGTAACTCACACGTTTCTTGCTCTTAACTGTAAAGCATTGGATGTTAGAGGACCTGTGATTTGTATCAGTTTCAGAAGCAGAGTTGAACTAGCAATGGTCCGTATGTGTAGGAAACATCGTTCTTATGTTCAGAGTACCCTCAATTTTCTAGCTGTATTGGAGAATCTAGAAAGCAAGAGCATGCTTCTTGCTCTAAAGCAGAGTGTGATTCAAGGATGAGAACTGTGCTGTGTGTTTCCCTTCAGAAATGGTGTTAAATTCCAGGATCTGTGTCTTCCTACTAGCAAGACATCAGTTCAGGTAAACTAAGTCACTTTTCAGCTCAAATGAATATAAATCGTTTACGAATATTACACGTTTGTCGCTCTTAACTGAAAAGCATTGGATGTTAGATGACTTGTGGTTTGTATCAGTTTCAGCAGCAGAGTTGAACTAGCAATGGTCCGTATGTGTAGGAAACACCGTTCTTTTGTTCTGAGCACATTCACGTTTCTGGCACTATTAGAGACTCTTAGAAAGCAAGAGCTTGCTTCTTTTTCTAAAGCAGAGTGTGTTTCATGGAAGAGAAGTGTTCTGTGTGTTTCCCTTCAGAAATGGAGTTAAATCCCAGGCTCTGTGTCTTCCTACAAGCAAGACATCTTTTCAGGTAAACTCTGTCACTTTTCAGTTCAAAGGAAGCTACATTGTTCACGAAGCTCACACGATGCTAACTCTTAACTGGAAAGGATTGCATGTTAATGGAACTGTGGTTTGTGTCAGTTTCAGAAGAAGAGTTGACCTAGATATTGTCTGTATGTGTAGGAAAGTCCGTTATTTTGTTCTGACCACAGTCACGTTTCCGGCTGTATTAGAGACTCTTAGAAAGCAAGAGCGTGCTTCTTCTTATATGCAGAGTGTGTTTCATCGTGAGAACAGTGCTGTGTGTTTCCCTTCATAAATGGAGTTACATCACAGGCTCTGTATCTTCTTACAAGCAAGACTTCATTTCACGTAAACTCAGTCACCTTTCAGCTCAAACAAAGCTACATCATTCACGTAGCTCACACGTTTCTTGCTCTTAACTGTAAAGCATTGGATGTTAGAGGACCTGTGATTTGTATCAGTCTCAGAAGCAGAGTTGAACTAGCAATGGCCCGTATGTGTAGGAAACATCGTTCTTATATTCAGAGTACCCTCAAGTTTCTGGCTGTATTAGAGAATCTAGAAAGCAAGAGCATGCTTTGTGCTCTAAAGCAGAGTGTGTTTCATGGATGAGATCTGTGCTGTGTGTTTTCCTTCAGAAATGGAGTTAAATCCCAGGCTCTGTGTCTTCCTACAAGCAAGACATCATTTCAGGTAAACTCAGTGACTTTTCAGTTCAAAGGAAGCTACATCATTCACGAAGCTTACACGTTTCTCGCTCTTAACTTGAAAGCATTGCACGTTAATGGAACTGTGGTTTGTATCAGTTTCAGAAGAAGAGTTGACCTAGATATTGTCCGTATGTGTAGGAAACACCGTGATTTTGTTCTGACCACAGTCACGTTTCCTGCTGTATTAGAGACTCTTAGAAAGCAAGAGCGTGCTTCTTCTTATATGCAGAGTGTGTTTCATCGTGAGAACAGTGCTGTGTGTTTCCCTTTATAAATGGAGTTAAATCACAGGCTCTGTATCTTCCTACAAGCAAGACTTCATTTCACGTAAACTCAGTCACCTTTCAGCTCAAACAAAGCTACATCGTTCACGTAGCTCACACGTTTCTTGCTCTTAACTGTAAAGCATTGGATGTTAGAGGACCTGTGATTTCTATCAGTTTCAGATGCAGAGTTGAACTAGCAATCGTCCGTATGTGTAGAAAACATCTTTCTTAGGCTCAGAGTACCCTCAAGTTTCTGTCTGTATTAGAGAATCTAGAAAGCAAGAGCATGCTTTGTGCTCTAAAGCAGAGGGAGTTTCATGGATGAGATCTGTGCTTTGTGTTTTCCTTCAGAAATGGTGTTAAATCCCAGGCTCTGTGTCTTCCTACAAGCAAGACATCATTTCAGGTAAACACAGTCACTATTCAGCTCAAATGAATATAAATTATTTACGAAGCTCACACGTTTCTTGCTCTTACCTGAAAAGCATTGGATGTTAATGGCACTGTGGTTTGTATCAGTTTCAGAAGAAGAGTTGACCTAGATATTGTCCGTATGTGTAGGAAACACCGTTAATTTGTTCTGAACACAGTCACGTTTCCTGCTGTATTAGAGACTCTTAGAAAGCAAGAGCGTGCTCCTTCTTATATTCAGAGTGTGTTTCATCGTGAGACAGTGCTGTGTGTTGCCCTTCATAAATGGAGTTAAATCACAGGCTCTGTATCTTCCTACAAGCAAGACTTCATTTCACGTAAACTCAGTCACCTTTCAGCTCAAACAAAGCTACATCGTTCACGTAACTCACACGTTTCTTGCTCTTAACTGTAAAGCATTGGATGTTAGAGGACCTGTGATTTGTATCAGTTTCAGAAGCAGAGTTGAACTAGCAATGGTCCGTATGTGTAGGAAACATCGTTCTTATGTTCAGAGTACCCTCAATTTTCTGGCTGTATTAGAGAATCTAGAAAGCAAGAGCATGCTTCTTGCTCTAAAGCAGAGTGTGTTTCATGGATGAGAACTGTGCTGTGTGTTTCTCTTCAGAAATGGAGTTAAATCCCAGGCTCTGTGTCTTTCTACAAGCAAGACATCTGTTCAGGTAAACTCAGTCACTTTTCAGTTCAAAGGAAGCAACATCATTCACGAAGTTCTCACTTTGCTAACTCTTAACTGGAAAGCATTGCATGTTAATGGAACTGTGGTTTGTATCAGTTTCAGAAGAAGAGTTGACCTAGACATGGTCAGTATGTGTAGGAAACACCGTTATTTTGTTCTGACCAGAGTCACGTTTCCTCCTGTATTAGAGAATCTTAGAAAGAAAGAGCGTGCTTCTTGCTCTAAAGCACAGGGTGATTCAAGGATGAGAACTGTGCTGTGTGTTTCCCTTCAGAAATGGTGTTAAATTCCAGGATCTGTGTCTTCCTACTAGCAAGACATCAGTTCAGGTAAACTAAGTCACTTTTCAGCTCAAATGAATATAAATCGTTTACGAATATTACACGTTTGTCGCTCTTAACTGAAAAGCATTGGATGTTAGATGACTTGTGGTTTGTATCAGTTTCAGCAGCAGAGTTGAACTAGCAATGGTCCGTATGTGTAGGAAACACCGTTCTTTTGTTCTGAGCACATTCACATTTCTGGCACTATTAGAGACTCTTAGAAAGCAAGAGCTTGCTTCTTTTTCTAAAGCAGAGTGTGTTTCATGGAAGAGAAGTGTTCTGTGTGTTTCCCTTCAGAAATGGAGTTAAATCCCAGGCTCTGTGTCTTCCTACAAGCAAGATATCTTTTGAGGTAAACTCAGACACTTTTCAGCTCAAAGGAAGCTACATCATTCACGAAGCTCACACGTTTCTCACTCTTAACTGGAAAGCATTGCATGTTAATGGAACTGTGGTTTGTATTAGTTTCAGAAGAAGAGTTGACCTAGATATGGTCAGTATGTGTAGGAAACACCATTATTTTGTTCTGACCACAGTCACGTTTCCTGCTGTATTAGAGAATCTTAGAAAGAAAGAGCATGCTTCTTGCTCTAAAGCACAGGGTGATTCATGGATGAGAACTGTGCTGTGTGTTTCCCTTCAGAAATGGAGTTAAATTCCAGGCTCTGTGTCTTCATACAAGCAAGACATCATTTCAGGTAAACTCAGTCACTTTTCAGTTCAAAGTAAGCTACATCATTCACGAAGCTCACACGTTTCTCGCTGTTAACTTGAAAGCATTGCATGTTAATGGAACTTTGGTTCGTATCAGTTTCAGAAGAAGAGTTGACCTATATATGGTCCGTATGTGTAGGAAACACCGTTATTTTGTTCTGACCACAGTCACGTTTCCTGCTGTATTAGAGATTCTTAGAAAGCAAGAGCGTGCTTCTTCTTATATGCAGAGTGTGTTTCATCGTGAGAACAGTGCTGTGTGTTTCCCTTTATAAATGGAGTTAAATCACAGGCTCTGTATCTTCCTACAAGCAAGACTTCATTTCACGTAAACTCAGTCACCTTTCAGCTCAAACAAAGCTACATCGTTCACGTAGCTCACACGTTTCTTGCTCTTAACTGTAAAGCATTGGATGTTAGAGGACCTGTGATTTGTATCAGTTTCAGAAGCAGAGTTGAACTAGCAATGGTCCGTATGTGTAGGAAACATCTTTCTTAGGCTCAGAGTACCCTCAAATTTCTGGCTGTATTAGAGAATCTAGAAAGCAAGAGCATGCTTCTTGCTCTAAAGCAGAGTGTGTTTCAGGAATGAGATCTGTGCTGTGTGTTTTCCTTCAGAAATGGAGTTAAATACCAGGCTCTGTGTCTTCCTACAAGCAAGACATCTTTTGAGGTAAACTCAGACACTTTTCAGCTCAAAGGAAGCTACATCGTTCAAGAAGCTCACATGTTGCTAACTCTTAACTGGAAAGAATTGCATGTTAATGGAACTGTGGTTTGTATCAGTTTCAGAAGAAGAGTTGACCTAGATATTGTCTGTATGTGTAGGAAACACCGTTATTTTGTTCTGACCACAGTCACATTTCCTGCTGGATTAGAGACTCTTAGAAAGCAAGAGCGTGATTCTTCTTATATGCAGAGTGTGTTTCATCGTGAGAACAGTGCTGTGTGTTTGCCTTCAAAAATGGAGTTAAATCACAGGCTCTGTATCTTCTTACATGCAAGACTTCATTTCACGTAAACTCAGTCACCTTTCAGCTCAAACAAAGCTACATCATTCACATAGCTCACACGTTTCTTGCTCTTAACTGTAAAGCATTGGATGTTAGAGGACCTGTGATTTATATCAGTTTCAGAAGCAGAGTTGAACTAGCAAAGGTCCGTATGTGAAGGAAACATCGTTCTTATGTTCAGAGTACCCTCAAGTTTCTGGCTGTATTAGAGAATCTAGAAAGCAAGAGCATGCTTTGTGCTTTGAAGCAGAGTGTGTTTCATGGATGAGATCTGTGCTGTGTGTTTTCCTTCAGAAATGGAGTTAAATACCAGGCTCTGTGTCTTCCTACAAGCAAGACATTTTTGAGGTAAACTCAGAAACTTTTCAGCTCAAAGGAAGCTACATCATTCACGAAGCTCACACGTTTCTCACTCTTAACTGGAAAGCATTGCATGTTAATGGAACTGTGGTTTGTATTAGTTTCAGAAGAAGAGTTGACCTAGATATGGTCAGTAGGTGTAGGAAACACCATTATTTTGTTCTGACCACAGTCACGTTTCCTGCTGTATTAGAGAATCTTAGAAAGAAAGAGCATGCTTCTTGCTCTAAAGCACAGGGTGATTCATGGATGAGAACTGTGCTGTGTGTTTCCCTTCAGAAATGGAGTTAAATTCCAGGCTCTGTGTCTTCATACAAGCAAGACATCATTTCAGGTAAACTCAGTCACTTTTCAGTTCAAAGTAAGCTACATCATTCACGAAGCTCACACGTTTCTCGCTGTTAACTTGAAAGCATTGCATGTTAATGGAACTGTGGTTCGTATCAGTTTCAGAAGAAGAGTTGACCTATATATGGTCCGTATGTGTAGGAAACACGGTTATTTTGTTCTGACCACAGTCACGTTTCCTGCTGTATTAGAGATTCTTAGAAAGCAAGAGCGTGCTTCTTCTTATATGCAGAGTGTGTTTCATCGTGAGAACAGTGCTGTGTGTTTCCCTTTATATATGGAGTTAAATCACAGGCTCTGTATCTTCCTACAAGCAAGACTTCATTTCACGTAAACTCAGTCACCTTTCAGCTCAAACAAAGCTACATCGTTCACGTAGCTCACACGTTTCTTGCTCTTAACTGTAAAGCATTGGATGTTAGAGGACCTGTGATTTGTATCAGTTTCAGAAGCAGAGTTGAACTAGCAATGGTCCGTATGTGTAGCAAACATCTTTCTTAGGCTCAGAGTACCCTCAAGTTTCTGGCTGTATTAGAGAATCTAGAAAGCAAGAGCATGCTTTGTGCGTTGAAGCAGAGTGTGTTTCATGGATGAGATCTGTGCTGTGTGTTTTCCTTCAGAAATGGAGTTAAATACCAGGCTCTGTGTCTTCCTACAAGCAAGACATCTTTTGAGGTAAACTCAGACACGTTTCAGCTCAAAGGAAGCTACATCGTTCACGAAGCTCACACGTTGCTAACTCTTAACTGGAAAGCATTGCATGTTAATGGAACTGTGGTTTGTATCAGTTTCAGAAGAAGAGTTGACCTAGATATTGTCTGTATGTGTAGGAAACACCGTTATTTTGTTCTGACCACAGTCACATTTCCTGCTGGATTAGAGACTCTTAGAAAGCAAGAGCGTGATTCTTCTTATATGCAGAGTGTGTTTCATCGTGAGAACAGTGCTGTGTGTTTGCCTTCAAAAATGGAGTTAAATCACAGGCTCTGTATCTTCTTACATGCAAGACTTCATTTCACGTAAACTCAGTCACCTTTCAGCTCAAACAAAGCTACATCTTTCACATAGCTCACACGTTTCTTGCTCTTAACTGTAAAGCATTGGATGTTAGAGTACCTGTGATTTCTATCAGTTTCAGAAGCAGAGTTGAACTAGCAAAGGTCCGTATGTGAAGGAAACATCGTTCTTATGTTCAGAGTACCCTCAAGTTTCTGGCTGTATTAGAGAATCTAGAAAGCAAGAGCATGCTTTGTGCTTTGAAGCAGAGTGTGTTTCATGGATGAGATCTGTGCTGTGTGTTTTCCTTCAGAAATGGAGTTAAATACCAGGCTCTGTGTCTTCCTACAAGCAAGACATTTTTGAGGTAAACTCAGAAACTTTTCAGCTCAAAGGAAGCTACATCATTCACGAAGCTCACACGTTTCTCACTCTTAACTGGAAAGCATTGCATGTTAATGGAACTGTGGTTTGTATTAGTTTCAGAAGAAGAGTTGACCTAGATATGGTCAGTATGTGTAGGAAACACCATTATTTTGTTCTGACCACAGTCACGTTTCTTGCTGTATTAGAGAATCTTAGAAAGAAAGAGCATGCCACTTGCTCTAAAGCACAGGGTGATTCATGGATGAGAACTGTGCTGTGTGTTTCCCTTTAGAAATGGAGTTAAATTCCAGGCTCTGTGTCTTCATACAAGCAAGACATCATTTCAGGTAAACTCAGTCACTTTTCAGTTCAAAGTAAGCTACATCATTCACGAAGCTCACACGTTTCTCGCTGTTAACTTGAAAGCATTGCATGTTAATGGAACTGTGGTTCGTATCAGTTTCAGAAGAAGAGTTGACCTAGATATGGTCCGTATGTGTAGGAAACACCGTTATTTTGTTCTGACGACAGTCAGGTTTCCTGCTGTATTAGAGATTCTTAGAAAGCAAGAGCATGCTTCTTCTTATATGCAGAGTGTGTTTCATCGTGAGAACAGTGCTGTGTGTTTCCCTTTATAAATGGAGTTAAATCACAGGCTCTGTATCTTCCTACAAGCAAGACTTCATTTCACGTAAACTCAGTCACCTTTCAGCTCAAACAAAGCTACATCGTTCACGTAGCTCACATGTTTCTTGCTCTTAACTGTAAAGCATTGGATGTTAGAGGACCTGTGATTTGTATCAGTTTCAGAAGCAGAGTTGAACTAGCAATGGTCCGTATGTGTAGCAAACATCTTTCTTAGGCTCAGAGTACCCTCAAGTTTCTGGCTGTATTAGAGAATCTAGAAAGCAAGAGCATGCTTTGTGCTTTGAAGCAGAGTGTGTTTCATGGATGAGATCTGTGCTGTGTGTTTTCCTTCAGAAATGGAGTTAAATACCAGGCTCTGTGTCTTCCTACAAGCAAGACATCTTTTGAGGTAAACTCAGACACTTTTCAGCTCAAAGGAAGCTACATCGTTCACGAAGCTCACACGTTGCTAACTCTTAACTGGAAAGCATTGCATGTTAATGGAACTGTGGTTTGTATCAGTTTCAGAAGAAGAGTTGACCTAGATATTGTCTGTATGTGTAGGAAACACCGTTATTTTGTTCTGACCACAGTCACATTTCCTGCTGGATTAGAGACTCTTAGAAAGCAAGAGCGTGATTCTTCTTATATGCAGAGTGTGTTTCATCGTGAGAACAGTGCTGTGTGTTTGCCTTCAAAAATGGAGTTAAATCACAGGCTCTGTATCTTCTTACATGCAAGACTTCATTTCACGTAAACTCAGTCACCTTTCAGCTCAAACAAAGCTACATCATTCACATAGCTCACACGTTTCTTGCTCTTAACTGTAAAGCATTGGATGTTAGAGGACCTGTGATTTCTATCAGTTTCAGAAGCAGAGTTGAACTAGCAAAGGTCCGTATGTGTAGGAAACATCGTTCTTATGTTCAGAGTACCCTCAAGTTTCTGGCTGTATTAGAGAATCTAGAAAGCAAGAGCATGCTTTGTGCTTTGAAGCAGAGTGTGTTTCATGGATGAGATCTGTGCTGTGTGTTTTCCTTCAGAAATGGAGTTAAATACCAGGCTCTGTGTCTTCCTACAAGCAAGACATCTTTTGAGGTAAACTCAGACACTTTTCAGCTCAAAGGAAGCTACATCATTCACGAAGCTCACACGTTTCTCACTCTTAACTGGAAAGCATTGCATGTTAATGGAACTGTGGTTTGTATTAGTTTCAGAAGAAGAGTTGACCTAGATATGGTCAGTATGTGTAGGAAACACCATTATTTTGTTCTGACCACAGTCACATTTCCTGCTGTATTAGAGAATCTTAGAAAGAAAGAGCATGCTTCTTGCTCTAAAGCACAGGGTGATTCATGGATGAGAACTGTGCTGTGTGTTTCCCTTCAGAAATGGAGTTAAATTCCAGGCTCTGTGTCTTCATACAAGCAAGACATCATTTCAGGTAAACTCAGTCACTTTTCAGTTCAAAGTAAGCTACATCATTCACGAAGCTCACACGTTTCTCGCTGTTAACTTTAAAGCATTGCATGTTAATGGAACTGTGGTTTGTATTAGTTTCAGAAGAAGAGTTGACCTAGATATTGTCTGTATGTGTAGGAAACAACGTTATTTTGTTCTGACCACAGTCACATTTCCTGCTGGATTAGAGACTCTTAGAAAGCAAGAGCGTGATTCTTCTTATATGCAGAGTGTGTTTCATCGTGAGAACAGTGCTGTGTGTTTGCCTTCAAAAATGGAGTTAAATCACAGGCTCTGTATCTTCTTACATGCAAGACTTCATTTCACGTAAACTCAGTCACCTTTCAGCTCAAACAAAGCTACATCTTTCACATAACTCACACGTTTCTTGCTCTTAACTGTAAAGCATTGGATGTTAGAGTACCTGTGATTTCTATCAGTTTCAGAAGCAGAGTTGAACTAGCAAAGGTCCGTATGTGAAGGAAACATCGTTCTTATGTTCAGAGTACCCTCAAGTTTCTGGCTGTATTAGAGAATCTAGAAAGCAAGAGCATGCTTTGTGCTTTGAAGCAGAGTGTGTTTCATGGATGAGATCTGTGCTGTGTGTTTTCCTTCAGAAATGGAGTTAAATACCAGGCTCTGTGTCTTCCTACAAGCAAGATATCTTTTGAGGTAAACTCAGACACTTTTCAGCTCAAAGGAAGCTACATCATTCACGAAGCTCACACGTTTCTCACTCTTAACTGGAAAGCATTGCATGTTAATGGAACTGTGGTTTGTATTAGTTTCAGAAGAAGAGTTGACCTAGATATGGTCAGTATGTGTAGGAAACACCATTATTTTGTTCTGACCACAGTCACGTTTCCTGCTGTATTAGAGAATCTTAGAAAGAAAGAGCATGCTTCTTGCTCTAAAGCACAGGGTGATTCATGGATGAGAACTGTGCTGTGTGTTGCCCTTCATAAATGGAGTTAAATCACAGGCTCTGTATCTTCCTACAAGCAAGACTTCATTTCACGTAAACTCAGTCACCTTTCAGCTCAAACAAAGCTACATCGTTCACGTAACTCACACGTTTCTTGCTCTCAACTGTAAAGCATTGGATGTTAGAGGACCTGTGATTTGTATCAGTTTCAGAAGCAGAGTTGAACTAGCAATGGTCCGTATGTGTAGGAAACATCGTTCTTATGTTCAGAGTACCCTCAATTTTCTGGCTGTATTAGAGAATCTAGAAAGCAAGAGCATGCTTCTTGCTCTAAAGCAGAGTGTGTTTCATGGATGAGAACTGTGCTGTGTGTTTCTCTTCAGAAATGGAGTTAAATCCCAGGCTCTGTGTCTTTCTACAAGCAAGACATCTGTTCAGGTAAACTCAGTCACTTTTCAGTTCAAAGGAAGCAACATCATTCACGAAGTTCTCACTTTGCTAACTCTTAACTGGAAAGCATTGCATGTTAATGGAACTGTGGTTTGTATCAGTTTCAGAAGAAGAGTTGACCTAGACATGGTCAGTATGTGTAGAAAACACCGTTATTTTGTTCTGACCAGAGTCACGTTTCCTCCTGTATTAGAGAATCTTAGAAAGAAAGAGCGTGCTTCTTGCTCTAAAGCACAGGGTGATTCAAGGATGAGAACTGTGCTGTGTGTTTCCCTTCAGAAATGGTGTTAAATTCCAGGATCTGTGTCTTCCTACTAGCAAGACATCAGTTCAGGTAAACTAAGTCACTTTTCAGCTCAAATGAATATAAATCGTTTACGAATATTACACGTTTGTCGCTCTTAACTGAAAAGCATTGGATGTTAGATGACTTGTGGTTTGTATCAGTTTCAGCAGCAGAGTTGAACTAGCAATGGTCCGTATGTGTAGGAAACACCGTTCTTTTGTTCTGAGCACATTCACATTTCTGGCACTATTAGAGACTCTTAGAAAGCAAGAGCTTGCTTCTTTTTCTAAAGCAGAGTGTGTTTCATGGAAGAGAAGTGTTCTGTGTGTTTCCCTTCAGAAATGGAGTTAAATCCCAGTCTCTGTGTCTTCCTACAAGCAAGACATCTTTTCAGGTAAACTCTGTCACTTTTCAGCTCAAAGGAAGCTACATCATTCACGAAGCTCACACGTTTCTCACTCTTAACTGGAAAGCATTGCATGTTAATGGAACTGTGGTTTGTATTAGTTTCAGAAGAAGAGTTGACCTAGATATGGTCAGTATGTGTAGGAAACACCATTATTTTGTTCTGACCACAGTCACGTTTCCTGCTGTATTAGAGAATCTTAGAAAGAAAGAGCATGCTTCTTGCTCTAAAGCACAGGGTGATTCATGGATGAGAACTGTGCTGTGTGTTTCCCTTCAGAAATGGAGTTAAATTCCAGGCTCTGTGTCTTCATACAAGCAAGACATCATTTCAGGTAAACTCAGTCACTTTTCAGTTCAAAGTAAGCTACATCATTCACGAAGCTCACAGGTTTCTCGCTGTTAACTTGAAAGCATTGCATGTTAATGGAACTGTGGTTCGTATCAGTTTCAGAAGAAGAGTTGACCTAGATATGGTCCGTATGTGTAGGAAACACGGTTATTTTGTTCTGACCACAGTCACGTTTCCTGCTGTATTAGAGACTCTTAGAAAGCAAGAGCGTGCTTCTTCTTATATGCAGAGTGTGTTTCATCGTGAGAACAGTGCTGTGTGTTTCCCTTTATAAATGGAGTTAAATCACAGGCTCTGTATCTTCCTACAAGCAAGAATTCATTTCACGTAAACTCAGTCACCTTTCAGCTCAAACAAAGCTACATCGTTCACGTAGCTCACACGTTTCTTGCTCTTAACTGTAAAGCATTGGATGTTAGAGGACCTGTGATTTGTATCAGTTTCAGAAGCAGAGTTGAACTAGCAATGGTCCGTATGTGTAGGAAACATCTTTCTTAGGCTCAGAGTACCCTCAAGTTTCTGGCTGTATTAGAGAATCTAGAAAGCAAGAGCATGCTTTGTGCTTTGAAGCAGAGTGTGTTTCATGGATGAGATCTGTGCTGTGTGTTTTCCTTCAGAAATGGAGTTAAATACCAGGCTCTGTGTCTTCCTACAAGCAAGATATCTTTTGAGGTAAACTCAGACACTTTTCAGCTCAAAGGAAGCTACATCATTCACGAAGCTCACACGTTTCTCACTCTTAACTGGAAAGCATTGCATGTTAATGGAACTGTGGTTTGTATTAGTTTCAGAAGAAGAGTTGACCTAGATATGGTCAGTATGTGTAGGAAACACCATTATTTTGTTCTGACCACAGTCACGTTTCCTGCTGTATTAGAGAATCTTAGAAAGAAAGAGCATGCTTCTTGCTCTAAAGCACAGGGTGATTCATGGATGAGAACTGTGCTGTGTGTTTCCCTTCAGAAATGGAGTTAAATTCCAGGCTCTGTGTCTTCATACAAGCAAGACATCATTTCAGGTAAACTCAGTCACTTTTCAGTTCAAAGTAAGCTACATCATTCACGAAGCTCACACGTTTCTCGCTGTTAACTTGAAAGCATTGCATGTTAATGGAACTTTGGTTCGTATCAGTTTCAGAAGAAGAGTTGACCTATATATGGTCCGTATGTGTAGGAAACACCGTTATTTTGTTCTGACCACAGTCACGTTTCCTGCTGTATTAGAGATTCTTAGAAAGCAAGAGCGTGCTTCTTCTTATATGCAGAGTGTGTTTCATCGTGAGAACAGTGCTGTGTGTTTCCCTTTATAAATGGAGTTAAATCACAGGCTCTGTATCTTCCTACAAGCAAGACTTCATTTCACGTAAACTCAGTCACCTTTCAGCTCAAACAAAGCTACATCGTTCACGTAGCTCACACGTTTCTTGCTCTTAACTGTAAAGCATTGGATGTTAGAGGACCTGTGATTTGTATCAGTTTCAGAAGCAGAGTTGAACTAGCAATGGTCCGTATGTGTAGGAAACATCTTTCTTAGGCTCAGAGTACCCTCAAATTTCTGGCTGTATTAGAGAATCTAGAAAGCAAGAGCATGCTTCTTGCTCTAAAGCAGAGTGTGTTTCAGGAATGAGATCTGTGCTGTGTGTTTTCCTTCAGAAATGGAGTTAAATACCAGGCTCTGTGTCTTCCTACAAGCAAGACATCTTTTGAGGTAAACTCAGACACTTTTCAGCTCAAAGGAAGCTACATCGTTCAAGAAGCTCACATGTTGCTAACTCTTAACTGGAAAGAATTGCATGTTAATGGAACTGTGGTTTGTATCAGTTTCAGAAGAAGAGTTGACCTAGATATTGTCTGTATGTGTAGGAAACACCGTTATTTTGTTCTGACCACAGTCACATTTCCTGCTGGATTAGAGACTCTTAGAAAGCAAGAGCGTGATTCTTCTTATATGCAGAGTGTGTTTCATCGTGAGAACAGTGCTGTGTGTTTGCCTTCAAAAATGGAGTTAAATCACAGGCTCTGTATCTTCTTACATGCAAGACTTCATTTCACGTAAACTCAGTCACCTTTCAGCTCAAACAAAGCTACATCATTCACATAGCTCACACGTTTCTTGCTCTTAACTGTAAAGCATTGGATGTTAGAGGACCTGTGATTTATATCAGTTTCAGAAGCAGAGTTGAACTAGCAAAGGTCCGTATGTGAAGGAAACATCGTTCTTATGTTCAGAGTACCCTCAAGTTTCTGGCTGTATTAGAGAATCTAGAAAGCAAGAGCATGCTTTGTGCTTTGAAGCAGAGTGTGTTTCATGGATGAGATCTGTGCTGTGTGTTTTCCTTCAGAAATGGAGTTAAATACCAGGCTCTGTGTCTTCCTACAAGCAAGACATTTTTGAGGTAAACTCAGAAACTTTTCAGCTCAAAGGAAGCTACATCATTCACGAAGCTCACACGTTTCTCACTCTTAACTGGAAAGCATTGCATGTTAATGGAACTGTGGTTTGTATTAGTTTCAGAAGAAGAGTTGACCTAGATATGGTCAGTAGGTGTAGGAAACACCATTATTTTGTTCTGACCACAGTCACGTTTCCTGCTGTATTAGAGAATCTTAGAAAGAAAGAGCATGCTTCTTGCTCTAAAGCACAGGGTGATTCATGGATGAGAACTGTGCTGTGTGTTTCCCTTCAGAAATGGAGTTAAATTCCAGGCTCTGTGTCTTCATACAAGCAAGACATCATTTCAGGTAAACTCAGTCACTTTTCAGTTCAAAGTAAGCTACATCATTCACGAAGCTCACACGTTTCTCGCTGTTAACTTGAAAGCATTGCATGTTAATGGAACTGTGGTTCGTATCAGTTTCAGAAGAAGAGTTGACCTATATATGGTCCGTATGTGTAGGAAACACGGTTATTTTGTTCTGACCACAGTCACGTTTCCTGCTGTATTAGAGATTCTTAGAAAGCAAGAGCGTGCTTCTTCTTATATGCAGAGTGTGTTTCATCGTGAGAACAGTGCTGTGTGTTTCCCTTTATATATGGAGTTAAATCACAGGCTCTGTATCTTCCTACAAGCAAGACTTCATTTCACGTAAACTCAGTCACCTTTCAGCTCAAACAAAGCTACATCGTTCACGTAGCTCACACGTTTCTTGCTCTTAACTGTAAAGCATTGGATGTTAGAGGACCTGTGATTTGTATCAGTTTCAGAAGCAGAGTTGAACTAGCAATGGTCCGTATGTGTAGCAAACATCTTTCTTAGGCTCAGAGTACCCTCAAGTTTCTGGCTGTATTAGAGAATCTAGAAAGCAAGAGCATGCTTTGTGCGTTGAAGCAGAGTGTGTTTCATGGATGAGATCTGTGCTGTGTGTTTTCCTTCAGAAATGGAGTTAAATACCAGGCTCTGTGTCTTCCTACAAGCAAGACATCTTTTGAGGTAAACTCAGACACGTTTCAGCTCAAAGGAAGCTACATCGTTCACGAAGCTCACACGTTGCTAACTCTTAACTGGAAAGCATTGCATGTTAATGGAACTGTGGTTTGTATCAGTTTCAGAAGAAGAGTTGACCTAGATATTGTCTGTATGTGTAGGAAACACCGTTATTTTGTTCTGACCACAGTCACATTTCCTGCTGGATTAGAGACTCTTAGAAAGCAAGAGCGTGATTCTTCTTATATGCAGAGTGTGTTTCATCGTGAGAACAGTGCTGTGTGTTTGCCTTCAAAAATGGAGTTAAATCACAGGCTCTGTATCTTCTTACATGCAAGACTTCATTTCACGTAAACTCAGTCACCTTTCAGCTCAAACAAAGCTACATCTTTCACATAGCTCACACGTTTCTTGCTCTTAACTGTAAAGCATTGGATGTTAGAGTACCTGTGATTTCTATCAGTTTCAGAAGCAGAGTTGAACTAGCAAAGGTCCGTATGTGAAGGAAACATCGTTCTTATGTTCAGAGTACCCTCAAGTTTCTGGCTGTATTAGAGAATCTAGAAAGCAAGAGCATGCTTTGTGCTTTGAAGCAGAGTGTGTTTCATGGATGAGATCTGTGCTGTGTGTTTTCCTTCAGAAATGGAGTTAAATACCAGGCTCTGTGTCTTCCTACAAGCAAGACATTTTTGAGGTAAACTCAGAAACTTTTCAGCTCAAAGGAAGCTACATCATTCACGAAGCTCACACGTTTCTCACTCTTAACTGGAAAGCATTGCATGTTAATGGAACTGTGGTTTGTATTAGTTTCAGAAGAAGAGTTGACCTAGATATGGTCAGTATGTGTAGGAAACACCATTATTTTGTTCTGACCACAGTCACGTTTCTTGCTGTATTAGAGAATCTTAGAAAGAAAGAGCATGCCACTTGCTCTAAAGCACAGGGTGATTCATGGATGAGAACTGTGCTGTGTGTTTCCCTTTAGAAATGGAGTTAAATTCCAGGCTCTGTGTCTTCATACAAGCAAGACATCATTTCAGGTAAACTCAGTCACTTTTCAGTTCAAAGTAAGCTACATCATTCACGAAGCTCACACGTTTCTCGCTGTTAACTTGAAAGCATTGCATGTTAATGGAACTGTGGTTCGTATCAGTTTCAGAAGAAGAGTTGACCTAGATATGGTCCGTATGTGTAGGAAACACCGTTATTTTGTTCTGACGACAGTCAGGTTTCCTGCTGTATTAGAGATTCTTAGAAAGCAAGAGCATGCTTCTTCTTATATGCAGAGTGTGTTTCATCGTGAGAACAGTGCTGTGTGTTTCCCTTTATAAATGGAGTTAAATCACAGGCTCTGTATCTTCCTACAAGCAAGACTTCATTTCACGTAAACTCAGTCACCTTTCAGCTCAAACAAAGCTACATCGTTCACGTAGCTCACATGTTTCTTGCTCTTAACTGTAAAGCATTGGATGTTAGAGGACCTGTGATTTGTATCAGTTTCAGAAGCAGAGTTGAACTAGCAATGGTCCGTATGTGTAGCAAACATCTTTCTTAGGCTCAGAGTACCCTCAAGTTTCTGGCTGTATTAGAGAATCTAGAAAGCAAGAGCATGCTTTGTGCTTTGAAGCAGAGTGTGTTTCATGGATGAGATCTGTGCTGTGTGTTTTCCTTCAGAAATGGAGTTAAATACCAGGCTCTGTGTCTTCCTACAAGCAAGACATCTTTTGAGGTAAACTCAGACACTTTTCAGCTCAAAGGAAGCTACATCGTTCACGAAGCTCACACGTTGCTAACTCTTAACTGGAAAGCATTGCATGTTAATGGAACTGTGGTTTGTATCAGTTTCAGAAGAAGAGTTGACCTAGATATTGTCTGTATGTGTAGGAAACACCGTTATTTTGTTCTGACCACAGTCACATTTCCTGCTGGATTAGAGACTCTTAGAAAGCAAGAGCGTGATTCTTCTTATATGCAGAGTGTGTTTCATCGTGAGAACAGTGCTGTGTGTTTGCCTTCAAAAATGGAGTTAAATCACAGGCTCTGTATCTTCTTACATGCAAGACTTCATTTCACGTAAACTCAGTCACCTTTCAGCTCAAACAAAGCTACATCATTCACATAGCTCACACGTTTCTTGCTCTTAACTGTAAAGCATTGGATGTTAGAGGACCTGTGATTTCTATCAGTTTCAGAAGCAGAGTTGAACTAGCAAAGGTCCGTATGTGTAGGAAACATCGTTCTTATGTTCAGAGTACCCTCAAGTTTCTGGCTGTATTAGAGAATCTAGAAAGCAAGAGCATGCTTTGTGCTTTGAAGCAGAGTGTGTTTCATGGATGAGATCTGTGCTGTGTGTTTTCCTTCAGAAATGGAGTTAAATACCAGGCTCTGTGTCTTCCTACAAGCAAGACATCTTTTGAGGTAAACTCAGACACTTTTCAGCTCAAAGGAAGCTACATCATTCACGAAGCTCACACGTTTCTCACTCTTAACTGGAAAGCATTGCATGTTAATGGAACTGTGGTTTGTATTAGTTTCAGAAGAAGAGTTGACCTAGATATGGTCAGTATGTGTAGGAAACACCATTATTTTGTTCTGACCACAGTCACATTTCCTGCTGTATTAGAGAATCTTAGAAAGAAAGAGCATGCTTCTTGCTCTAAAGCACAGGGTGATTCATGGATGAGAACTGTGCTGTGTGTTTCCCTTCAGAAATGGAGTTAAATTCCAGGCTCTGTGTCTTCATACAAGCAAGACATCATTTCAGGTAAACTCAGTCACTTTTCAGTTCAAAGTAAGCTACATCATTCACGAAGCTCACACGTTTCTCGCTGTTAACTTGAAAGCATTGCATGTTAATGGAACTGTGGTTCGTATCAGTTTCAGAAGAAGAGTTGACCTATATATGGTCCGTATGTGTAGGAAACACGGTTATTTTGTTCTGACCACAGTCACGTTTCCTGCTGTATTAGAGATTCTTAGAAAGCAAGAGCGTGCTTCTTCTTATATGCAGAGTGTGTTTCATCGTGAGAACAGTGCTGTGTGTTTCCCTTTATATATGGAGTTAAATCACAGGCTCTGTATCTTCCTACAAGCAAGACTTCATTTCACGTAAACTCAGTCACCTTTCAGCTCAAACAAAGCTACATCGTTCACGTAGCTCACACGTTTCTTGCTCTTAACTGTAAAGCATTGGATGTTAGAGGACCTGTGATTTGTATCAGTTTCAGAAGCAGAGTTGAACTAGCAATGGTCCGTATGTGTAGCAAACATCTTTCTTAGGCTCAGAGTACCCTCAAGTTTCTGGCTGTATTAGAGAATCTAGAAAGCAAGAGCATGCTTTGTGCGTTGAAGCAGAGTGTGTTTCATGGATGAGATCTGTGCTGTGTGTTTTCCTTCAGAAATGGAGTTAAATACCAGGCTCTGTGTCTTC
This sequence comes from Onychomys leucogaster, assembly GCA_949786385.1. Lineage (NCBI taxonomy): Eukaryota > Metazoa > Chordata > Mammalia > Rodentia > Cricetidae > Onychomys > Onychomys leucogaster. The sequence goes on from CATKUP010000061.1 coordinate 1,246,895, forward strand.
CTACAAGCAAGACATCTTTTGAGGTAAACTCAGACACGTTTCAGCTCAAAGGAAGCTACATTGTTCACGAAGCTCACACGTTGCTAACTCTTAACTGGAAAGCATTGCATGTTAATGGAACTGTGGTTTGTATCAGTTTCAGAAGAAGAGTTGACCTAGATATTGTCTGTATGTGTAGGAAACACCGTTATTTTGTTCTGACCACAGTCACATTTCCTGCTGGATTAGAGACTCTTAGAAAGCAAGAGCGTGATTCTTCTTATATGCAGAGTGTGTTTCATCGTGAGAACAGTGCTGTGTGTTTGCCTTCAAAAATGGAGTTAAATCACAGGCTCTGTATCTTCTTACATGCAAGACTTCATTTCACGTAAACTCAGTCACCTTTCAGCTCAAACAAAGCTACATCTTTCACATAGCTCACACGTTTCTTGCTCTTAACTGTAAAGCATTGGATGTTAGAGTACCTGTGATTTCTATCAGTTTCAGAAGCAGAGTTGAACTAGCAAAGGTCCGTATGTGAAGGAAACATCGTTCTTATGTTCAGAGTACCCTCAAGTTTCTGGCTGTATTAGAGAATCTAGAAAGCAAGAGCATGCTTTGTGCTTTGAAGCAGAGTGTGTTTCATGGATGAGATCTGTGCTGTGTGTTTTCCTTCAGAAATGGAGTTAAATACCAGGCTCTGTGTCTTCCTACAAGCAAGACATTTTTGAGGTAAACTCAGAAACTTTTCAGCTCAAAGGAAGCTACATCATTCACGAAGCTCACACGTTTCTCACTCTTAACTGGAAAGCATTGCATGTTAATGGAACTGTGGTTTGTATTAGTTTCAGAAGAAGAGTTGACCTAGATATGGTCAGTATGTGTAGGAAACACCATTATTTTGTTCTGACCACAGTCATGTTTCCTGCTGTATTAGAGAATCTTAGAAAGAAAGAGCATGCTTCTTGCTCTAAAGCACAGGGTGATTCATGGATGAGAACTGTGCTGTGTGTTTCCCTTCAGAAATGGAGTTAAATTCCAGGCTCTCTGTCTTCATACAAGCAAGACATCATTTCAGGTAAACTCAGTCACTTTTCAGTTCAAAGTAAGCTACATCATTCACGAAGCTCACACGTTTCTCGCTGTTAACTTGAAAGCATTGCATGTTAATGGAACTGTGGTTCGTATCAGTTTCAGAAGAAGAGTTGACCTAGATATGGTCCGTATGTGTAGGAAACACCGTTATTTTGTTCTGACGACAGTCAGGTTTCCTGCTGTATTAGAGATTCTTAGAAAGCAAGAGCATGCTTCTTCTTATATGCAGAGTGTGTTTCATCGTGAGAACAGTGCTGTGTGTTTCCCTTTATAAATGGAGTTAAATCACAGGCTCTGTATCTTCCTACAAGCAAGACTTCATTTCACGTAAACTCAGTCACCTTTCAGCTCAAACAAAGCTACATCGTTCACGTAGCTCACATGTTTCTTGCTCTTAACTGTAAAGCATTGGATGTTAGAGGACCTGTGATTTGTATCAGTTTCAGAAGCAGAGTTGAACTAGCAATGGTCCGTATGTGTAGCAAACATCTTTCTTAGGCTCAGAGTACCCTCAAGTTTCTGGCTGTATTAGAGAATCTAGAAAGCAAGAGCATGCTTTGTGCTTTGAAGCAGAGTGTGTTTCATGGATGAGATCTGTGCTGTGTGTTTTCCTTCAGAAATGGAGTTAAATACCAGGCTCTGTGTCTTCCTACAAGCAAGACATCTTTTGAGGTAAACTCAGACACTTTTCAGCTCAAAGGAAGCTACATCGTTCACGAAGCTCACACGTTGCTAACTCTTAACTGGAAAGCATTGCATGTTAATGGAACTGTGGTTTGTATCAGTTTCAGAAGAAGAGTTGACCTAGATATTGTCTGTATGTCTAGGAAACACCGTTATTTTGTTCTGACCACAGTCACATTTCCTGCTGGATTAGAGACTCTTAGAAAGCAAGAGCGTGATTCTTCTTATATGCAGAGTGTGTTTCATCGTGAGAACAGTGCTGTGTGTTTGCCTTCAAAAATGGAGTTAAATCACAGGCTCTGTATCTTCTTACATGCAAGACTTCATTTCACGTAAACTCAGTCACCTTTCAGCTCAAACAAAGCTACATCTTTCACATAGCTCACACGTTTCTTGCTCTTAACTGTAAAGCATTGGATGTTAGAGTACCTGTGATTTCTATCAGTTTCAGAAGCAGAGTTGAACTAGCAAAGGTCCGTATGTGAAGGAAACATCGTTCTTATGTTCAGAGTACCCTCAAGTTTCTGGCTGTATTAGAGAATCTAGAAAGCAAGAGCATGCTTTGTGCTTTGAAGCAGAGTGTGTTTCATGGATGAGATCTGTGCTGTGTGTTTTCCTTCAGAAATGGAGTTAAATACCAGGCTCTGTGTCTTCCTACAAGCAAGATATCTTTTGAGGTAAACTCAGACACTTTTCAGCTCAAAGGAAGCTACATCATTCACGAAGCTCACACGTTTCTCACTCTTAACTGGAAAGCATTGCATGTTAATGGAACTGTGGTTTGTATTAGTTTCAGAAGAAGAGTTGACCTAGATATGGTCAGTATGTGTAGGAAACACCATTATTTTGTTCTGACCACAGTCACGTTTCCTGCTGTATTAGAGAATCTTAGAAAGAAAGAGCATGCTTCTTGCTCTAAAGCACAGGGTGATTCATGGATGAGAACTGTGCTGTGTGTTTCCCTTCAGAAATGGAGTTAAATTCCAGGCTCTCTGTCTTCATACAAGCAAGACATCATTTCAGGTAAACTCAGTCACTTTTCAGTTCAAAGTAAGCTACATCATTCACGAAGCTCACACGTTTCTCGCTGTTAACTTGAAAGCATTGCATGTTAATGGAACTGTGGTTCGTATCAGTTTCAGAAGAAGAGTTGACCTAGATATGGTCCGTATGTGTAGGAAACACCGTTATTTTGTTCTGACGACAGTCACGTTTCCTGCTGTATTAGAGATTCTTAGAAAGCAAGAGCGTGCTTCTTCTTATATGCAGAGTGTGTTTCATCGTGAGAACAGTGCTGTGTGTTTCCCTTTATAAATGGAGTTAAATCACAGGCTCTGTATCTTCCTACAAGCAAGACTTCATTTCACGTAAACTCAGTCACCTTTCAGCTCAAACAAAGCTACATCGTTCACGTAGCTCACACGTTTCTTGCTCTTAACTGTAAAGCATTGGATGTTAGAGGACCTGTGATTTGTATCAGTTTCAGAAGCAGAGTTGAACTAGCAATGGTCCGTATGTGTAGCAAACATCTTTCTTAGGCTCAGAGTACCCTCAAGTTTCTGGCTGTATTAGAGAATCTAGAAAGCAAGAGCATGCTTTGTGCTTTGAAGCAGAGTGTGTTTCATGGATGAGATCTGTGCTGTGTGTTTTCCTTCAGAAATGGAGTTAAATACCAGGCTCTGTGTCTTCCTACAAGCAAGACATCTTTTGAGGTAAACTCAGACACATTTCAGCTCAAAGGAAGCTACATCGTTCACGAAGCTCACACGTTGCTAACTCTTAACTGGAAAGCATTGCATGTTAATGGAACTGTGGTTTGTATCAGTTTCAGAAGAAGAGTTGACCTAGATATTGTCTGTATGTGTAGGAAACAACGTTATTTTGTTCTGACCACAGTCACATTTCCTGCTGGATTAGAGACTCTTAGAAAGCAAGAGCGTGATTCTTCTTATATGCAGAGTGTGTTTCATCGTGAGAACAGTGCTGTGTGTTTGCCTTCAAAAATGGAGTTAAATCACAGGCTCTGTATCTTCTTACATGCAAGACTTCATTTCACGTAAACTCAGTCACCTTTCAGCTCAAACAAAGCTACATCTTTCACATAGCTCACACGTTTCTTGCTCTTAACTGTAAAGCATTGGATGTTAGAGTACCTGTGATTTCTATCAGTTTCAGAAGCAGAGTTGAACTAGCAAAGGTCCGTATGTGAAGGAAACATCGTTCTTATGTTCAGAGTACCCTCAAGTTTCTGGCTGTATTAGAGAATCTAGAAAGCAAGAGCATGCTTTGTGCTTTGAAGCAGAGTGTGTTTCATGGATGAGATCTGTGCTGTGTGTTTTCCTTCAGAAATGGAGTTAAATACCAGGCTCTGTGTCTTCCTACAAGCAAGATATCTTTTGAGGTAAACTCAGACACTTTTCAGTTCAAAGGAAACTACATCGTTCACGAAGCTCACATGTTTCTAACTCTTAACTGGAAAGCATTGCATGTTAATGGAATTGTGGTTTGTATCAGTTTCAGAAGAAGAGTTGACCTAGATATTGTCTGTATGTGTAGGAAACACCGTTATTTTGTTCTGACCATAGTCACATTTCCTGCTGTATTAGAGACTCTTAGAAAGCAAGAGCGTGCTTCTTCTTATATGCAGAGTGTGTTTCATCGTGAGAACAGTGCTGTGTGTTTGCCTTCAAAAATGGAGTTAAATCACAGGCTCTGTATCTTCTTACAAGCAAGAATTCATTTCAAGTAAACTCAGTCACCTTTCAGCTCAAACAAAGCTACATCATTCACATAGCTCACACGTTTCTTGCTCTTAACTGTAAAGCATTGGATGTTAGAGGACCTGTGATTTCTATCAGTTTCAGAAGCAGAGTTGAACTAGCAAAGGTCCGTATGTGTAGGAAACATCGTTCTTATGTTCAGAGTACCCTCAAGTTTCTGGCTGTATTAGAGAATCTAGAAAGCAAGAGCATGCTTTGTGCTTTGAAGCAGAGTGTGTTTCATGGATGAGATCTGTGCTGTGTGTTTTCCTTCAGAAATGGAGTTAAATACCAGGCTCTGTGTCTTCCTACAAGCAAGACATCTTTTGAGGTAAACTCAGACACTTTTCAGCTCAAAGGAAGCTACATCATTCACGAAGCTCACACGTTTCTCACTCTTAACTGGAAAGCATTGCATGTTAATGGAACTGTGGTTTGTATTAGTTTCAGAAGAAGAGTTGACCTAGATATGGTCAGTATGTGTAGGAAACACCATTATTTTGTTCTGACCACAGTCACATTTCCTGCTGTATTAGAGAATCTTAGAAAGAAAGAGCATGCTTCTTGCTCTAAAGCACAGGGTGATTCATGGATGAGAACTGTGCTGTGTGTTTCCCTTCAGAAATGGAGTTAAATTCCAGGCTCTGTGTCTTCATACAAGCAAGACATCATTTCAGGTAAACTCAGTCACTTTTCAGTTCAAAGTAAGCTACATCATTCACGAAGCTCACACGTTTCTCGCTGTTAACTTTAAAGCATTGCATGTTAATGGAACTGTGGTTTGTATTAGTTTCAGAAGAAGAGTTGACCTAGATATTGTCTGTATGTGTAGGAAACAACGTTATTTTGTTCTGACCACAGTCACATTTCCTGCTGGATTAGAGACTCTTAGAAAGCAAGAGCGTGATTCTTCTTATATGCAGAGTGTGTTTCATCGTGAGAACAGTGCTGTGTGTTTGCCTTCAAAAATGGAGTTAAATCACAGGCTCTGTATCTTCTTACATGCAAGACTTCATTTCACGTAAACTCAGTCACCTTTCAGCTCAAACAAAGCTACATCTTTCACATAGCTCACACGTTTCTTGCTCTTAACTGTAAAGCATTGGATGTTAGAGTACCTGTGATTTCTATCAGTTTCAGAAGCAGAGTTGAACTAGCAAAGGTCCGTATGTGAAGGAAACATCGTTCTTATGTTCAGAGTACCCTCAAGTTTCTGGCTGTATTAGAGAATCTAGAAAGCAAGAGCATGCTTTGTGCTTTGAAGCAGAGTGTGTTTCATGGATGAGATCTGTGCTGTGTGTTTTCCTTCAGAAATGGAGTTAAATACCAGGCTCTGTGTCTTCCTACAAGCAAGATATCTTTTGAGGTAAACTCAGACACTTTTCAGCTCAAAGGAAGCTACATCATTCACGAAGCTCACACGTTTCTCACTCTTAACTGGAAAGCATTGCATGTTAATGGAACTGTGGTTTGTATTAGTTTCAGAAGAAGAGTTGACCTAGATATGGTCAGTATGTGTAGGAAACACCATTATTTTGTTCTGACCACAGTCACGTTTCCTGCTGTATTAGAGAATCTTAGAAAGAAAGAGCATGCTTCTTGCTCTAAAGCACAGGGTGATTCATGGATGAGAACTGTGCTGTGTGTTTCCCTTCAGAAATGGAGTTAAATTCCAGGCTCTCTGTCTTCATACAAGCAAGACATCATTTCAGGTAAACTCAGTCACTTTTCAGTTCAAAGTAAGCTACATCATTCACGAAGCTCACACGTTTCTCGCTGTTAACTTGAAAGCATTGCATGTTAATGGAACTGTGGTTCGTATCAGTTTCAGAAGAAGAGTTGACCTAGATATGGTCCGTATGTGTAGGAAACACCGTTATTTTGTTCTGACGACAGTCACGTTTCCTGCTGTATTAGAGATTCTTAGAAAGCAAGAGCGTGCTTCTTCTTATATGCAGAGTGTGTTTCATCGTGAGAACAGTGCTGTGTGTTTCCCTTTATAAATGGAGTTAAATCACAGGCTCTGTATCTTCCTACAAGCAAGACTTCATTTCACGTAAACTCAGTCACCTTTCAGCTCAAACAAAGCTACATCGTTCACGTAGCTCACACGTTTCTTGCTCTTAACTGTAAAGCATTGGATGTTAGAGGACCTGTGATTTGTATCACTTTCAGAAGCAGAGTTGAACTAGCAATGGTCCGTATGTGTAGCAAACATCTTTCTTAGGCTCAGAGTACCCTCAAGTTTCTGGCTGTATTAGAGAATCTAGAAAGCAAGAGCATGCTTTGTGCTTTGAAGCAGAGTGTGTTTCATGGATGAGATCTGTGCTGTGTGTTTTCCTTCAGAAATGGAGTTAAATACCAGGCTCTGTGTCTTCCTACAAGCAAGACATCTTTTGAGGTAAACTCAGACACATTTCAGCTCAAAGGAAGCTACATCGTTCACGAAGCTCACACGTTGCTAACTCTTAACTGGAAAGCATTGCATGTTAATGGAACTGTGGTTTGTATCAGTTTCAGAAGAAGAGTTGACCTAGATATTGTCTGTATGTGTAGGAAACAACGTTATTTTGTTCTGACCACAGTCACATTTCCTGCTGGATTAGAGACTCTTAGAAAGCAAGAGCGTGATTCTTCTTATATGCAGAGTGTGTTTCATCGTGAGAACAGTGCTGTGTGTTTGCCTTCAAAAATGGAGTTAAATCACAGGCTCTGTATCTTCTTACATGCAAGACTTCATTTCACGTAAACTCAGTCACCTTTCAGCTCAAACAAAGCTACATCTTTCACATAGCTCACACGTTTCTTGCTCTTAACTGTAAAGCATTGGATGTTAGAGTACCTGTGATTTCTATCAGTTTCAGAAGCAGAGTTGAACTAGCAAAGGTCCGTATGTGAAGGAAACATCGTTCTTATGTTCAGAGTACCCTCAAGTTTCTGGCTGTATTAGAGAATCTAGAAAGCAAGAGCATGCTTTGTGCTTTGAAGCAGAGTGTGTTTCATGGATGAGATCTGTGCTGTGTGTTTTCCTTCAGAAATGGAGTTAAATACCAGGCTCTGTGTCTTCCTACAAGCAAGACATCTTTTGAGGTAAACTCAGACACTTTTCAGTTCAAAGGAAACTACATCGTTCACGAAGCTCACATGTTTCTAACTCTTAACTGGAAAGCATTGCATGTTAACGGAACTGTGGTTTGTATCAGTTTCAGAAGAAGAGTTGACCTAGATATTGTCTGTATGTGTAGGAAACACCGTTATTTTGTTCTGACCATAGTCACATTTCCTGCTGTATTAGAGACCCTTAGAAAGCAAGAGCGTGCTTCTTCTTATATGCAGAGTGTGTTTCATCGTGAGAACAGTGCTGTGTGTTTGCCTTCAAAAATGGAGTTAAATCACAGGCTCTGTATCTTCTTACAAGCAAGAATTCATTTCAAGTAAACTCAGTCACCTTTCAGCTCAAACAAAGCTACATCATTCACATAGCTCACACGTTTCTTGCTCTTAACTGTAAAGCATTGGATGTTAGAGGACCTGTGATTTCTATCAGTTTCAGAAGCAGAGTTGAACTAGCAAAGGTCCGTATGTGTAGGAAACATCGTTCTTATGTTCAGAGTACCCTCAAGTTTCTGGCTGTATTAGAGAATCTAGAAAGCAAGAGCATGCTTTGTGCTTTGAAGCAGAGTGTGTTTCATGGATGAGATCTGTGCTGTGTGTTTTCCTTCAGAAATGGAGTTAAATACCAGGCTCTGTGTCTTCCTACAAGCAAGACATCTTTTGAGGTAAACTCAGACACTTTTCAGCTCAAAGGAAGCTACATCATTCACGAAGCTCACACGTTTCTCACTCTTAACTGGAAAGCATTGCATGTTAATGGAACTGTGGTTTGTATTAGTTTCAGAAGAAGAGTTGACCTAGATATGGTCAGTATGTGTAGGAAACACCATTATTTTGTTCTGACCACAGTCACATTTCCTGCTGTATTAGAGAATCTTAGAAAGAAAGAGCATGCTTCTTGCTCTAAAGCACAGGGTGATTCATGGATGAGAACTGTGCTGTGTGTTTCCCTTCAGAAATGGAGTTAAATTCCAGGCTCTGTGTCTTCATACAAGCAAGACATCATTTCAGGTAAACTCAGTCACTTTTCAGTTCAAAGTAAGCTACATCATTCACGAAGCTCACACGTTTCTCGCTGTTAACTTTAAAGCATTGCATGTTAATGGAACTGTGGTTTGTATTAGTTTCAGAAGAAGAGTTGACCTAGATATTGTCTGTATGTGTAGGAAACAACGTTATTTTGTTCTGACCACAGTCACATTTCCTGCTGGATTAGAGACTCTTAGAAAGCAAGAGCGTGATTCTTCTTATATGCAGAGTGTGTTTCATCGTGAGAACAGTGCTGTGTGTTTGCCTTCAAAAATGGAGTTAAATCACAGGCTCTGTATCTTCTTACATGCAAGACTTCATTTCACGTAAACTCAGTCACCTTTCAGCTCAAACAAAGCTACATCTTTCACATAGCTCACACGTTTCTTGCTCTTAACTGTAAAGCATTGGATGTTAGAGTACCTGTGATTTCTATCAGTTTCAGAAGCAGAGTTGAACTAGCAAAGGTCCGTATGTGAAGGAAACATCGTTCTTATGTTCAGAGTACCCTCAAGTTTCTGGCTGTATTAGAGAATCTAGAAAGCAAGAGCATGCTTTGTGCTTTGAAGCAGAGTGTGTTTCATGGATGAGATCTGTGCTGTGTGTTTTCCTTCAGAAATGGAGTTAAATACCAGGCTCTGTGTCTTCCTACAAGCAAGATATCTTTTGAGGTAAACTCAGACACTTTTCAGCTCAAAGGAAGCTACATCATTCACGAAGCTCACACGTTTCTCACTCTTAACTGGAAAGCATTGCATGTTAATGGAACTGTGGTTTGTATTAGTTTCAGAAGAAGAGTTGACCTAGATATGGTCAGTATGTGTAGGAAACACCATTATTTTGTTCTGACCACAGTCACGTTTCCTGCTGTATTAGAGAATCTTAGAAAGAAAGAGCATGCTTCTTGCTCTAAAGCACAGGGTGATTCATGGATGAGAACTGTGCTGTGTGTTTCCCTTCAGAAATGGAGTTAAATTCCAGGCTCTCTGTCTTCATACAAGCAAGACATCATTTCAGGTAAACTCAGTCACTTTTCAGTTCAAAGTAAGCTACATCATTCACGAAGCTCACACGTTTCTCGCTGTTAACTTGAAAGCATTGCATGTTAATGGAACTGTGGTTCGTATCAGTTTCAGAAGAAGAGTTGACCTAGATATGGTCCGTATGTGTAGGAAACACCGTTATTTTGTTCTGACGACAGTCACGTTTCCTGCTGTATTAGAGATTCTTAGAAAGCAAGAGCGTGCTTCTTCTTATATGCAGAGTGTGTTTCATCGTGAGAACAGTGCTGTGTGTTTCCCTTTATAAATGGAGTTAAATCACAGGCTCTGTATCTTCCTACAAGCAAGACTTCATTTCACGTAAACTCAGTCACCTTTCAGCTCAAACAAAGCTACATCGTTCACGTAGCTCACACGTTTCTTGCTCTTAACTGTAAAGCATTGGATGTTAGAGGACCTGTGATTTGTATCACTTTCAGAAGCAGAGTTGAACTAGCAATGGTCCGTATGTGTAGCAAACATCTTTCTTAGGCTCAGAGTACCCTCAAGTTTCTGGCTGTATTAGAGAATCTAGAAAGCAAGAGCATGCTTTGTGCTTTGAAGCAGAGTGTGTTTCATGGATGAGATCTGTCCTGTGTGTTTCCCTTCAGAAATGGAGTTAAATCCCAGGCTCTGTTTCTTCCTACAAGCAAGACATCTTTTCAGGTAAACTCAGTCACTTTTCAGTTCAAAGGAAGCTACATCGTTCACGAAGCTCACACGTTGCTAACTCTTAACTGGAAAGCATTGCATGTTAATGGAACTGTAGTTTGTATCAGTTTCAGAAGAAGAGTTGACCTAGAAATTGTCTGTATGTGTAGGAAACACCGTTATTTTGTTCTGACCACTGTCATGTTTCCTGCTGTATTAGAGACTCTTAGAAAGCAAGAGCGTGCTTCTTCTTATATGCAGAGTGTGTTTCATCGTGAGAACAGTGCTGTGTGTTTGCATTCATAAATAGAGTTAAATCACAGGCTCTGTATCTTCTTACAAGCAAGACTTCATTTCATGTAAACTCAGACACTTTTCAGCTCAAAGGAAGCTACATCATTCACGAAGCTCACACGTTTCTCACTCTTAACTGGAAAGCATTGCATGTTAATGGAACTGTGGTTTGTATCAGTTTCAGAAGAAGAGTTGACCTAGATATGGTCAGTATGTGTAGGAAACACCATTATTTTGTTCTGACCACAGTCACGTTTCTTGCTGTATTAGAGAATCTTAGAAAGAAAGAGCGTGCTTCTTGCTCTAAAGCAAAGTGTGATTCATGGATGAGAACTGTGCTGTGTGTTTCCCTTCAGAAATGGAGTTAAATTCCAGGCTCTGTGTCTTCATACAAGCAAGACATCATTTCAGGTAAACGCAGTCACTTTTCAGCTCAAATGAATATAAATCGTTTACGAAACTCACACGTTTCTTGCTCTTAACTAAATAGCATTGGATGATAGATGACTTGTGGTTTGTATCACTTTCCATAGCAGAGTTGAACTAGCAATGGTCCGTATGTGTAGGAAACACCGTTATTTTGTTCTGACCACAGTCACGTTTCCTGCTATATGAGAGATTCTTAGAAAGCAAGAGAGTGCTTCTTCTTATATGCAGTATGCGTTTCATCGTGAGCACAGTGCTGTGTGTTTCCCTTCAGAAATGGAGTTAAATCACAGGATCTGTATCTTCCTACAAGCAAGACTTCATTTCATGTAAACTCAGTCACCTTTCAGCTCAAACAAAGCTACATCGTTCACGTAGCTCACACGTTTCTTGCTCTTAACTGTAAAGCATTGGATGTTAGAGGACCTGTGATTTGTATCAGTTTCAGAAGCAGAGTTGAACTAGCAATGGTCCGTATGTGTAGGAAACATCTTTCTTAGGCTCAGAGTACCCTCAAGTTTCTGGCTGTATTAGAGAATCTAGAAAGCAAGAGCATGCTTTGTGCTTTGAAGCAGAGTGTGTTTCATGGATGAGATCTGTGCTGTGTGTTTTCCTTCAGAAATGGAGTTAAATACCAGGCTCTGTGTCTTCCTACAAGCAAGACATCTTTTGAGGTAAACTCAGACACTTTTCAGCTCAAAGGAAGCTACATCGTTCACGAAGCTCACACGTTGCTAACTCTTAACTGGAAAGCATTGCATGTTAATGGAACTGTGGTTTGTATCAGTTTCAGAAGAAGAGTTGACCTAGATATTGTCTGTATGTCTAGGAAACACCGTTATTTTGTTCTGACCACAGTCACATTTCCTGCTGGATTAGAGACTCTTAGAAAGCAAGAGCGTGATTCTTCTTATATGCAGAGTGTGTTTCATCGTGAGAACAGTGCTGTGTGTTTGCCTTCAAAAATGGAGTTAAATCACAGGCTCTGTATCTTCTTACATGCAAGACTTCATTTCACGTAAACTCAGTCACCTTTCAGCTCAAACAAAGCTACATCTTTCACATAGCTCACACGTTTCTTGCTCTTAACTGTAAAGCATTGGATGTTAGAGTACCTGTGATTTCTATCAGTTTCAGTAGCAGAGTTGAACTAGCAAAGGTCCGTATGTGAAGGAAACATCGTTCTTATGTTCAGAGTACCCTCAAGTTTCTGGCTGTATTAGAGAATCTAGAAAGCAAGAGCATGCTTTGTGCTTTGAAGCAGAGTGTGTTTCATGGATGAGATCTGTGCTGTGTGTTTTCCTTCAGAAATGGAGTTAAATACCAGGCTCTGTGTCTTCCTACAAGCAAGATATCTTTTGAGGTAAACTCAGACACTTTTCAGCTCAAAGGAAGCTACATCATTCACGAAGCTCACACGTTTCTCACTCTTAACTGGAAAGCATTGCATGTTAATGGAACTGTGGTTTGTATTAGTTTCAGAAGAAGAGTTGACCTAGATATGGTCAGTATGTGTAGGAAACACCATTATTTTGTTCTGACCACAGTCACGTTTCCTGCTGTATTAGAGAATCTTAGAAAGAAAGAGCATGCTTCTTGCTCTAAAGCACAGGGTGATTCATGGATGAGAACTGTGCTGTGTGTTTCCCTTCAGAAATGGAGTTAAATTCCAGGCTCTCTGTCTTCATACAAGCAAGACATCATTTCAGGTAAACTCAGTCACTTTTCAGTTCAAAGTAAGCTACATCATTCACGAAGCTCACACGTTTCTCGCTGTTAACTTGAAAGCATTGCATGTTAATGGAACTGTGGTTCGTATCAGTTTCAGAAGAAGAGTTGACCTAGATATGGTCCGTATGTGTAGGAAACACCGTTATTTTGTTCTGACGACAGTCACGTTTCCTGCTGTATTAGAGATTCTTAGAAAGCAAGAGCGTGCTTCTTCTTATATGCAGAGTGTGTTTCATCGTGAGAACAGTGCTGTGTGTTTCCCTTTATAAATGGAGTTAAATCACAGGCTCTGTATCTTCCTACAAGCAAGACTTCATTTCACGTAAACTCAGTCACCTTTCAGCTCAAACAAAGCTACATCGTTCACGTAGCTCACACGTTTCTTGCTCTTAACTGTAAAGCATTGGATGTTAGAGGACCTGTGATTTGTATCACTTTCAGAAGCAGAGTTGAACTAGCAATGGTCCGTATGTGTAGCAAACATCTTTCTTAGGCTCAAAGTACCCTCAAGTTTCTGGCTGTATTAGAGAATCTAGAAAGCAAGAGCATGCTTTGTGCTTTGAAGCAGAGTGTGTTTCATGGATGAGATCTGTCCTGTGTGTTTCCCTTCAGAAATGGAGTTAAATCCCAGGCTCTGTTTCTTCCTACAAGCAAGACATCTTTTCAGGTAAACTCAGTCACTTTTCAGTTCAAAGGAAGCTACATCGTTCACGAAGCTCACACGTTGCTAACTCTTAACTGGAAAGCATTGCATGTTAATGGAACTGTAGTTTGTATCAGTTTCAGAAGAAGAGTTGACCTAGAAATTGTCTGTATGTGTAGGAAACACCGTTATTTTGTTCTGACCACTGTCATGTTTCCTGCTGTATTAGAGACTCTTAGAAAGCAAGAGCGTGCTTCTTCTTATATGCAGAGTGTGTTTCATCGTGAGAACAGTGCTGTGTGTTTGCATTCATAAATAGAGTTAAATCACAGGCTCTGTATCTTCTTACAAGCAAGACTTCATTTCTTGTAAACTCAGACACTTTTCAGCTCAAAGGAAGCTACATCATTCACGAAGCTCACACGTTTCTCACTCTTAACTGGAAAGCATTGCATGTTAATGGAACTGTGGTTTGTATCAGTTTCAGAAGAAGAGTTGACCTAGATATGGTCAGTATGTGTAGGAAACACCATTATTTTGTTCTGACCACAGTCACGTTTCTTGCTGTATTAGAGAATCTTAGAAAGAAAGAGCGTGCTTCTTGCTCTAAAGCAAAGTGTGATTCATGGATGAGAACTGTGCTGTGTGTTTCCCTTCAGAAATGGAGTTAAATTCCAGGCTCTGTGTCTTCATACAAGCAAGACATCATTTCAGGTAAACGCAGTCACTTTTCAGCTCAAATGAATATAAATCGTTTACGAAACTCACACGTTTCTTGCTCTTAACTAAATAGCATTGGATGATAGATGACTTGTGGTTTGTATCACTTTCCATAGCAGAGTTGAACTAGCAATGGTCCGTATGTGTAGGAAACACCGTTATTTTGTTCTGACCACAGTCACGTTTCCTGCTATATTAGAGATTCTTAGAAAGCAAGAGAGTGCTTCTTCTTATATGCAGTATGCGTTTCATCGTGAGCACAGTGCTGTGTGTTTCCCTTCAGAAATGGAGTTAAATCACAGGATCTGTATCTTCCTACAAGCAAGACTTCATTTCATGTAAACTCAGTCACCTTTCAGCTCAAACAAAGCTACATCGTTCACGTAGCTCACACGTTTCTTGCTCTTAACTGTAAAGCATTGGATGTTAGAGGACCTGTGATTTGTATCAGTTTCAGAAGCAGAGTTGAACTAGCAATGGTCCGTATGTGTAGGAAACATCTTTCTTAGGCTCAGAGTACCCTCAAGTTTCTGGCTGTATTAGAGAATCTAGAAAGCAAGAGCATGCTTTGTGCTTTGAAGCAGAGTGTGTTTCATGGATGAGATCTGTGCTGTGTGTTTTCCTTCAGAAATGGAGTTAAATACCAGGCTCTGTGTCTTCCTACAAGCAAGACATCTTTTGAGGTAAACTCAGACACTTTTCAGCTCAAAGGAAGCTACATCGTTCACGAAGCTCACACGTTGCTAACTCTTAACTGGAAAGCATTGCATGTTAATGGAACTGTGGTTTGTATCAGTTTCAGAAGAAGAGTTGACCTAGATATTGTCTGTATGTCTAGGAAACACCGTTATTTTGTTCTGACCACAGTCACATTTCCTGCTGGATTAGAGACTCTTAGAAAGCAAGAGCGTGATTCTTCTTATATGCAGAGTGTGTTTCATCGTGAGAACAGTGCTGTGTGTTTGCCTTCAAAAATGGAGTTAAATCACAGGCTCTGTATCTTCTTACATGCAAGACTTCATTTCACGTAAACTCAGTCACCTTTCAGCTCAAACAAAGCTACATCTTTCACATAGCTCACACGTTTCTTGCTCTTAACTGTAAAGCATTGGATGTTAGAGTACCTGTGATTTCTATCAGTTTCAGAAGCAGAGTTGAACTAGCAAAGGTCCGTATGTGAAGGAAACATCGTTCTTATGTTCAGAGTACCCTCAAGTTTCTGGCTGTATTAGAGAATCTAGAAAGCAAGAGCATGCTTTGTGCTTTGAAGCAGAGTGTGTTTCATGGATGAGATCTGTGCTGTGTGTTTTCCTTCAGAAATGGAGTTAAATACCAGGCTCTGTGTCTTCCTACAAGCAAGATATCTTTTGAGGTAAACTCAGACACTTTTCAGCTCAAAGGAAGCTACATCATTCACGAAGCTCACACGTTTCTCACTCTTAACTGGAAAGCATTGCATGTTAATGGAACTGTGGTTTGTATTAGTTTCAGAAGAAGAGTTGACCTAGATATGGTCAGTATGTGTAGGAAACACCATTATTTTGTTCTGACCACAGTCACGTTTCCTGCTGTATTAGAGAATCTTAGAAAGAAAGAGCATGCTTCTTGCTCTAAAGCACAGGGTGATTCATGGATGAGAACTGTGCTGTGTGTTTCCCTTCAGAAATGGAGTTAAATTCCAGGCTCTCTGTCTTCATACAAGCAAGACATCATTTCAGGTAAACTCAGTCACTTTTCAGTTCAAAGTAAGCTACATCATTCACGAAGCTCACACGTTTCTCGCTGTTAACTTGAAAGCATTGCATGTTAATGGAACTGTGGTTCGTATCAGTTTCAGAAGAAGAGTTGACCTAGATATGGTCCGTATGTGTAGGAAACACCGTTATTTTGTTCTGACGACAGTCACGTTTCCTGCTGTATTAGAGATTCTTAGAAAGCAAGAGCGTGCTTCTTCTTATATGCAGAGTGTGTTTCATCGTGAGAACAGTGCTGTGTGTTTCCCTTTATAAATGGAGTTAAATCACAGGCTCTGTATCTTCCTACAAGCAAGACTTCATTTCACGTAAACTCAGTCACCTTTCAGCTCAAACAAAGCTACATCGTTCACGTAGCTCACACGTTTCTTGCTCTTAACTGTAAAGCATTGGATGTTAGAGGACCTGTGATTTGTATCACTTTCAGAAGCAGAGTTGAACTAGCAATGGTCCGTATGTGTAGCAAACATCTTTCTTAGGCTCAGAGTACCCTCAAGTTTCTGGCTGTATTAGAGAATCTAGAAAGCAAGAGCATGCTTTGTGCTTTGAAGTAGAGTGTGTTTCATGGATGAGATCTGTGCTGTGTGTTTTCCTTCAGAAATGGAGTTAAATACCAGGCTCTGTGTCTTCCTACAAGCAAGACATCTTTTGAGGTAAACTCAGACACTTTTCAGCTCAAAGGAAGCTACATCGTTCACGAAGCTCACACGTTTCTCACTCTTAACTGGAAAGCATTGCATGTTAATGGAACTGTGGTTTGTATTAGTTTCAGAAGAAGAGTTGACCTAGATATGGTCAGTATGTGTAGGAAACACCATTATTTTGTTCTGACCACAGTCACGTTTCCTGCTGTATTAGAGAATCTTAGAAAGAAAGAGCATGCTTCTTGCTCTAAAGCACAGGGTGATTCATGGATGAGAACTGTGCTGTGTGTTTCCCTTCAGAAATGGAGTTAAATTCCAGGCTCTGTGTCTTCATACAAGCAAGACATCATTTCAGGTAAACTCAGTCACTTTTCAGTTCAAAGTAAGCTACATCATTCACGAAGCTCACACGTTTCTCGCTGTTAACTTTAAAGCATTGCATGTTAATGGAACTGTGGTTTGTGTTAGTTTCAGAAGAAGAGTTGACCTAGATATTGTCTGTATGTGTAGGAAACAACGTTATTTTGTTCTGACCACAGTCACATTTCCTGCTGGATTAGAGACTCTTAGAAAGCAAGAGCGTGATTCTTCTTATATGCAGAGTGTGTTTCATCGTGAGAACAGTGCTGTGTGTTTGCCTTCAAAAATGGAGTTAAATCACAGGCTCTGTATCTTCTTACATGCAAGACTTCATTTCACGTAAACTCAGTCACCTTTCAGCTCAAACAAAGCTACATCTTTCACATAGCTCACACGTTTCTTGCTCTTAACTGTAAAGCATTGGATGTTAGAGTACCTGTGATTTCTATCAGTTTCAGAAGCAGAGTTGAACTAGCAAAGGTCCGTATGTGAAGGAAACATCGTTCTTATGTTCAGAGTACCCTCAAGTTTCTGGCTGTATTAGAGAATCTAGAAAGCAAGAGCATGCTTTGTGCTTTGAAGCAGAGTGTGTTTCATGGATGAGATCTGTGCTGTGTGTTTTCCTTCAGAAATGGAGTTAAATACCAGGCTCTGTGTCTTCCTACAAGCAAGATATCTTTTGAGGTAAACTCAGACACTTTTCAGCTCAAAGGAAGCTACATCATTCACGAAGCTCACACGTTTCTCACTCTTAACTGGAAAGCATTGCATGTTAATGGAACTGTGGTTTGTATTAGTTTCAGAAGAAGAGTTGACCTAGATATGGTCAGTATGTGTAGGAAACACCATTATTTTGTTCTGACCACAGTCACGTTTCCTGCTGTATTAGAGAATCTTAGAAAGAAAGAGCATGCTTCTTGCTCTAAAGCACAGGGTGATTCATGGATGAGAACTGTGCTGTGTGTTTCCCTTCAGAAATGGAGTTAAATTCCAGGCTCTCTGTCTTCATACAAGCAAGACATCATTTCAGGTAAACTCAGTCACTTTTCAGTTCAAAGTAAGCTACATCATTCACGAAGCTCACACGTTTCTCGCTGTTAACTTGAAAGCATTGCATGTTAATGGAACTGTGGTTCGTATCAGTTTCAGAAGAAGAGTTGACCTAGATATGGTCCGTATGTGTAGGAAACACCGTTATTTTGTTCTGACGACAGTCACGTTTCCTGCTGTATTAGAGATTCTTAGAAAGCAAGAGCGTGCTTCTTCTTATATGCAGAGTGTGTTTCATCGTGAGAACAGTGCTGTGTGTTTCCCTTTATAAATGGAGTTAAATCACAGGCTCTGTATCTTCCTACAAGCAAGACTTCATTTCACGTAAACTCAGTCACCTTTCAGCTCAAACAAAGCTACATCGTTCACGTAGCTCACACGTTTCTTGCTCTTAACTGTAAAGCATTGGATGTTAGAGGACCTGTGATTTGTATCACTTTCAGAAGCAGAGTTGAACTAGCAATGGTCCGTATGTGTAGCAAACATCTTTCTTAGGCTCAGAGTACCCTCAAGTTTCTGGCTGTATTAGAGAATCTAGAAAGCAAGAGCATGCTTTGTGCTTTGAAGTAGAGTGTGTTTCATGGATGAGATCTGTGCTGTGTGTTTTCCTTCAGAAATGGAGTTAAATACCAGGCTCTGTGTCTTCCTACAAGCAAGACATCTTTTGAGGTAAACTCAGACACTTTTCAGCTCAAAGGAAGCTACATCGTTCACGAAGCTCACACGTTTCTCACTCTTAACTGGAAAGCATTGCATGTTAATGGAACTGTGGTTTGTATTAGTTTCAGAAGAAGAGTTGACCTAGATATGGTCAGTATGTGTAGGAAACACCATTATTTTGTTCTGACCACAGTCACGTTTCCTGCTGTATTAGAGAATCTTAGAAAGAAAGAGCATGCTTCTTGCTCTAAAGCACAGGGTGATTCATGGATGAGAACTGTGCTGTGTGTTTCCCTTCAGAAATGGAGTTAAATTCCAGGCTCTGTGTCTTCATACAAGCAAGACATCATTTCAGGTAAACTCAGTCACTTTTCAGTTCAAAGTAAGCTACATCATTCACGAAGCTCACACGTTTCTCGCTGTTAACTTTAAAGCATTGCATGTTAATGGAACTGTGGTTTGTGTTAGTTTCAGAAGAAGAGTTGACCTAGATATTGTCTGTATGTGTAGGAAACAACGTTATTTTGTTCTGACCACAGTCACATTTCCTGCTGGATTAGAGACTCTTAGAAAGCAAGAGCGTGATTCTTCTTATATGCAGAGTGTGTTTCATCGTGAGAACAGTGCTGTGTGTTTGCCTTCAAAAATGGAGTTAAATCACAGGCTCTGTATCTTCTTACATGCAAGACTTCATTTCACGTAAACTCAGTCACCTTTCAGCTCAAACAAAGCTACATCTTTCACATAGCTCACACGTTTCTTGCTCTTAACTGTAAAGCATTGGATGTTAGAGTACCTGTGATTTCTATCAGTTTCAGAAGCAGAGTTGAACTAGCAAAGGTCCGTATGTGAAGGAAACATCGTTCTTATGTTCAGAGTACCCTCAAGTTTCTGGCTGTATTAGAGAATCTAGAAAGCAAGAGCATGCTTTGTGCTTTGAAGCAGAGTGTGTTTCATGGATGAGATCTGTGCTGTGTGTTTTCCTTCAGAAATGGAGTTAAATACCAGGCTCTGTGTCTTCCTACAAGCAAGATATCTTTTGAGGTAAACTCAGACACTTTTCAGCTCAAAGGAAGCTACATCATTCACGAAGCTCACACGTTTCTCACTCTTAACTGGAAAGCATTGCATGTTAATGGAACTGTGGTTTGTATTAGTTTCAGAAGAAGAGTTGACCTAGATATGGTCAGTATGTGTAGGAAACACCATTATTTTGTTCTGACCACAGTCACGTTTCCTGCTGTATTAGAGAATCTTAGAAAGAAAGAGCATGCTTCTTGCTCTAAAGCACAGGGTGATTCATGGATGAGAACTGTGCTGTGTGTTTCCCTTCAGAAATGGAGTTAAATTCCAGGCTCTGTGTCTTCATACAAGCAAGACATCATTTCAGGTAAACTCAGTCACTTTTCAGTTCAAAGTAAGCTACATCATTCACGAAGCTCACACGTTTCTCGCTGTTAACTTGAAAGCATTGCATGTTAATGGAACTGTGGTTCGTATCAGTTTCAGAAGAAGAGTTGACCTAGATATGGTCCGTATGTGTAGGAAACACCGTTATTTTGTTCTGACGACAGTCACGTTTCCTGCTGTATTAGAGATTCTTAGAAAGCAAGAGCGTGCTTCTTCTTATATGCAGAGTGTGTTTCATCGTGAGAACAGTGCTGTGTGTTTCCCTTTATAAATGGAGTTAAATCACAGGCTCTGTATCTTCCTACAAGCAAGACTTCATTTCACGTAAACTCAGTCACCTTTCAGCTCAAACAAAGCTACATCGTTCACGTAGCTCACACGTTTCTTGCTCTTAACTGTAAAGCATTGGATGTTAGAGGACCTGTGATTTGTATCACTTTCAGAAGCAGAGTTGAACTAGCAATGGTCCGTATGTGTAGCAAACATCTTTCTTAGGCTCAGAGTACCCTCAAGTTTCTGGCTGTATTAGAGAATCTAGAAAGCAAGAGCATGCTTTGTGCTTTGAAGCAGAGTGTGTTTCATGGATGAGATCTGTCCTGTGTGTTTCCCTTCAGAAATGGAGTTAAATCCCAGGCTCTGTTTCTTCCTACAAGCAAGACATCTTTTCAGGTAAACTCAGTCACTTTTCAGTTCAAAGGAAGCTACATCGTTCACGAAGCTCACACGTTGCTAACTCTTAACTGGAAAGCATTGCATGTTAATGGAACTGTAGTTTGTATCAGTTTCAGAAGAAGAGTTGACCTAGAAATTGTCTGTATGTGTAGGAAACACCGTTATTTTGTTCTGACCACTGTCATGTTTCCTGCTGTATTAGAGACTCTTAGAAAGCAAGAGCGTGCTTCTTCTTATATGCAGAGTGTGTTTCATCGTGAGAACAGTGCTGTGTGTTTGCATTCATAAATAGAGTTAAATCACAGGCTCTGTATCTTCTTACAAGCAAGACTTCATTTCATGTAAACTCAGACACTTTTCAGCTCAAAGGAAGCTACATCATTCACGAAGCTCACACGTTTCTCACTCTTAACTGGAAAGCATTGCATGTTAATGGAACTGTGGTTTGTATCAGTTTCAGAAGAAGAGTTGACCTAGATATGGTCAGTATGTGTAGGAAACACCATTATTTTGTTCTGACCACAGTCACGTTTCTTGCTGTATTAGAGAATCTTAGAAAGAAAGAGCGTGCTTCTTGCTCTAAAGCAAAGTGTGATTCATGGATGAGAACTGTGCTGTGTGTTTCCCTTCAGAAATGGAGTTAAATTCCAGGCTCTGTGTCTTCATACAAGCAAGACATCATTTCAGGTAAACGCAGTCACTTTTCAGCTCAAATGAATATAAATCGTTTACGAAACTCACACGTTTCTTGCTCTTAACTAAATAGCATTGGATGATAGATGACTTGTGGTTTGTATCACTTTCCATAGCAGAGTTGAACTAGCAATGGTCCGTATGTGTAGGAAACACCGTTATTTTGTTCTGACCACAGTCACGTTTCCTGCTATATTAGAGATTCTTAGAAAGCAAGAGAGTGCTTCTTCTTATATGCAGTATGCGTTTCATCGTGAGCACAGTGCTGTGTGTTTCCCTTCAGAAATGGAGTTAAATCACAGGATCTGTATCTTCCTACAAGCAAGACTTCATTTCATGTAAACTCAGTCACCTTTCAGCTCAAACAAAGCTACATCGTTCACGTAGCTCACACGTTTCTTGCTCTTAACTGTAAAGCATTGGATGTTAGAGGACCTGTGATTTGTATCAGTTTCAGAAGCAGAGTTGAACTAGCAATGGTCCGTATGTGTAGGAAACATCTTTCTTAGGCTCAGAGTACCCTCAAGTTTCTGGCTGTATTAGAGAATCTAGAAAGCAAGAGCATGCTTTGTGCTTTGAAGCAGAGTGTGTTTCATGGATGAGATCTGTGCTGTGTGTTTTCCTTCAGAAATGGAGTTAAATACCAGGCTCTGTGTCTTCCTACAAGCAAGACATCTTTTGAGGTAAACTCAGACACTTTTCAGCTCAAAGGAAGCTACATCGTTCACGAAGCTCACACGTTGCTAACTCTTAACTGGAAAGCATTGCATGTTAATGGAACTGTGGTTTGTATCAGTTTCAGAAGAAGAGTTGACCTAGATATTGTCTGTATGTCTAGGAAACACCGTTATTTTGTTCTGACCACAGTCACATTTCCTGCTGGATTAGAGACTCTTAGAAAGCAAGAGCGTGATTCTTCTTATATGCAGAGTGTGTTTCATCGTGAGAACAGTGCTGTGTGTTTGCCTTCAAAAATGGAGTTAAATCACAGGCTCTGTATCTTCTTACATGCAAGACTTCATTTCACGTAAACTCAGTCACCTTTCAGCTCAAACAAAGCTACATCTTTCACATAGCTCACACGTTTCTTGCTCTTAACTGTAAAGCATTGGATGTTAGAGTACCTGTGATTTCTATCAGTTTCAGAAGCAGAGTTGAACTAGCAAAGGTCCGTATGTGAAGGAAACATCGTTCTTATGTTCAGAGTACCCTCAAGTTTCTGGCTGTATTAGAGAATCTAGAAAGCAAGAGCATGCTTTGTGCTTTGAAGCAGAGTGTGTTTCATGGATGAGATCTGTGCTGTGTGTTTTCCTTCAGAAATGGAGTTAAATACCAGGCTCTGTGTCTTCCTACAAGCAAGATATCTTTTGAGGTAAACTCAGACACTTTTCAGCTCAAAGGAAGCTACATCATTCACGAAGCTCACACGTTTCTCACTCTTAACTGGAAAGCATTGCATGTTAATGGAACTGTGGTTTGTATTAGTTTCAGAAGAAGAGTTGACCTAGATATGGTCAGTATGTGTAGGAAACACCATTATTTTGTTCTGACCACAGTCACGTTTCCTGCTGTATTAGAGAATCTTAGAAAGAAAGAGCATGCTTCTTGCTCTAAAGCACAGGGTGATTCATGGATGAGAACTGTGCTGTGTGTTTCCCTTCAGAAATGGAGTTAAATTCCAGGCTCTCTGTCTTCATACAAGCAAGACATCATTTCAGGTAAACTCAGTCACTTTTCAGTTCAAAGTAAGCTACATCATTCACGAAGCTCACACGTTTCTCGCTGTTAACTTGAAAGCATTGCATGTTAATGGAACTGTGGTTCGTATCAGTTTCAGAAGAAGAGTTGACCTAGATATGGTCCGTATGTGTAGGAAACACCGTTATTTTGTTCTGACGACAGTCACGTTTCCTGCTGTATTAGAGATTCTTAGAAAGCAAGAGCGTGCTTCTTCTT
Organism: Onychomys leucogaster; assembly: GCA_949786385.1. Taxonomy (NCBI): domain Eukaryota; kingdom Metazoa; phylum Chordata; class Mammalia; order Rodentia; family Cricetidae; genus Onychomys; species Onychomys leucogaster. The sequence continues at coordinate 1,270,259 of CATKUP010000061.1, forward strand.
ATATGCAGAGTGTGTTTCATCGTGAGAACAGTGCTGTGTGTTTCCCTTTATAAATGGAGTTAAATCACAGGCTCTGTATCTTCCTACAAGCAAGACTTCATTTCACGTAAACTCAGTCACCTTTCAGCTCAAACAAAGCTACATCGTTCACGTAGCTCACACGTTTCTTGCTCTTAACTGTAAAGCATTGGATGTTAGAGGACCTGTGATTTGTATCACTTTCAGAAGCAGAGTTGAACTAGCAATGGTCCGTATGTGTAGCAAACATCTTTCTTAGGCTCAGAGTACCCTCAAGTTTCTGGCTGTATTAGAGAATCTAGAAAGCAAGAGCATGCTTTGTGCTTTGAAGCAGAGTGTGTTTCATGGATGAGATCTGTGCTGTGTGTTTTCCTTCAGAAATGGAGTTAAATACCAGGCTCTGTGTCTTCCTACAAGCAAGACATCTTTTGAGGTAAACTCAGACACTTTTCAGCTCAAAGGAAGCTACATCGTTCACGAAGCTCACACGTTGCTAACTCTTTACTGGAAAGCATTGCATGTTAATGGAACTGTGGTTTGTATCAGTTTCAGAAGAAGAGTTGACCTAGATATTGTCTGTATGTGTAGGAAACAACGTTATTTTGTTCTGACCACAGTCACATTTCCTGCTGGATTAGAGACTCTTAGAAAGCAAGAGCGTGATTCTTCTTATATGCAGAGTGTGTTTCATCGTGAGAACAGTGCTGTGTGTTTGCCTTCAAAAATGGAGTTAAATCACAGGCTCTGTATCTTCTTACATGCAAGACTTCATTTCACGTAAACTCAGTCACCTTTCAGCTCAAACAAAGCTACATCTTTCACATAGCTCACACGTTTCTTGCTCTTAACTGTAAAGCATTGGATGTTAGAGTACCTGTGATTTCTATCAGTTTCAGAAGCAGAGTTGAACTAGCAAAGGTCCGTATGTGAAGGAAACATCGTTCTTATGTTCAGAGTACCCTCAAGTTTCTGGCTGTATTAGAGAATCTAGAAAGCAAGAGCATGCTTTGTGCTTTGAAGCAGAGTGTGTTTCATGGATGAGATCTGTGCTGTGTGTTTTCCTTCAGAAATGGAGTTAAATACCAGGCTCTGTGTCTTCCTACAAGCAAGATATCTTTTGAGGTAAACTCAGACACTTTTCAGTTCAAAGGAAACTACATCGTTCACGAAGCTCACATGTTTCTAACTCTTAACTGGAAAGCATTGCATGTTAATGGAACTGTGGTTTGTATCAGTTTCAGAAGAAGAGTTGACCTAGATATTGTCTGTATGTGTAGGAAACACCGTTATTTTGTTCTGACCATAGTCACATTTCCTGCTGTATTAGAGACTCTTAGAAAGCAAGAGCGTGCTTCTTCTTATATGCAGAGTGTGTTTCATCGTGAGAACAGTGCTGTGTGTTTGCCTTCAAAAATGGAGTTAAATCACAGGCTCTGTATCTTCTTACAAGCAAGAATTCATTTCAAGTAAACTCAGTCACCTTTCAGCTCAAACAAAGCTACATCATTCACATAGCTCACACGTTTCTTGCTCTTAACTGTAAAGCATTGGATGTTAGAGGACCTGTGATTTCTATCAGTTTCAGAAGCAGAGTTGAACTAGCAAAGGTCCGTATGTGTAGGAAACATCGTTCTTATGTTCAGAGTACCCTCAAGTTTCTGGCTGTATTAGAGAATCTAGAAAGCAAGAGCATGCTTTGTGCTTTGAAGCAGAGTGTGTTTCATGGATGAGATCTGTGCTGTGTGTTTTCCTTCAGAAATGGAGTTAAATACCAGGCTCTGTGTCTTCCTACAAGCAAGACATCTTTTGAGGTAAACTCAGACACTTTTCAGCTCAAAGGAAGCTACATCATTCACGAAGCTCACACGTTTCTCACTCTTAACTGGAAAGCATTGCATGTTAATGGAACTGTGGTTTGTATTAGTTTCAGAAGAAGAGTTGACCTAGATATGGTCAGTATGTGTAGGAAACACCATTATTTTGTTCTGACCACAGTCACGTTTCCTGCTGTATTAGAGAATCTTAGAAAGAAAGAGCATGCTTCTTGCTCTAAAGCACAGGGTGATTCATGGATGAGAACTGTGCTGTGTGTTTCCCTTCAGAAATGGAGTTAGATTCCAGGCTCTGTGTCTTCATACAAGCAAGACATCATTTCAGGTAAACTCAGTCACTTTTCAGTTCAAAGTAAGCTACATCATTCACGAAGCTCACACGTTTCTCGCTGTTAACTTGAAAGCATTGCATGTTAATGGAACTGTGGTTCGTATCAGTTTCAGAAGAAGAGTTGACCTAGATATGGTCCGTATGTGTAGGAAACACCGTTATTTTGTTCTGACGACAGTCACGTTTCCTGCTGTATTAGAGATTCTTAGAAAGCAAGAGCGTGCTTCTTCTTATATGCAGAGTGTGTTTCATCGTGAGAACAGTGCTGTGTGTTTCCCTTTATAAATGGAGTTAAATCACAGGCTCTGTATCTTCCTACAAGCAAGACTTCATTTCACGTAAACTCAGTCACCTTTCAGCTCAAACAAAGCTACATCGTTCACGTAGCTCACACGTTTCTTGCTCTTAACTGTAAAGCATTGGATGTTAGAGGACCTGTGATTTGTATCACTTTCAGAAGCAGAGTTGAACTAGCAATGGTCCGTATGTGTAGCAAACATCTTTCTTAGGCTCAGAGTACCCTCAAGTTTCTGGCTGTATTAGAGAATCTAGAAAGCAAGAGCATGCTTTGTGCTTTGAAGCAGAGTGTGTTTCATGGATGAGATCTGTCCTGTGTGTTTCCCTTCAGAAATGGAGTTAAATCCCAGGCTCTGTTTCTTCCTACAAGCAAGACATCTTTTCAGGTAAACTCAGTCACTTTTCAGTTCAAAGGATGCTACATCGTTCACGAAGCTCACACGTCGCTAACTCTTAACTGGAAAGCATTGCATGTTAATGGAACTGTAGTTTGTATCAGTTTCAGAAGAAGAGTTGACCTAGAAATTGTCTGTATGTGTAGGAAACACCGTTATTTTGTTCTGACCACTGTCATGTTTCCTGCTGTATTAGAGACTCTTAGAAAGCAAGAGCGTGCTTCTTCTTATATGCAGAGTGTGTTTCATCGTGAGAACAGTGCTGTGTGTTTGCATTCATAAATAGAGTTAAATCACAGGCTCTGTATCTTCTTACAAGCAAGACTTCATTTCATGTAAACTCAGACACTTTTCAGCTCAAAGGAAGCTACATCATTCACGAAGCTCACACGTTTCTCACTCTTAACTGGAAAGCATTGCATGTTAATGGAACTGTGGTTTGTATCAGTTTCAGAAGAAGAGTTGACCTAGATATGGTCAGTATGTGTAGGAAACACCATTATTTTGTTCTGACCACAGTCACGTTTCTTGCTGTATTAGAGAATCTTAGAAAGAAAGAGCGTGCTTCTTGCTCTAAAGCAAAGTGTGATTCATGGATGAGAACTGTGCTGTGTGTTTCCCTTCAGAAATGGAGTTAAATTCCAGGCTCTGTGTCTTCATACAAGCAAGACATCATTTCAGGTAAACGCAGTCACTTTTCAGCTCAAATGAATATAAATCGTTTACGAAACTCACACGTTTCTTGCTCTTAACTAAATAGCATTGGATGATAGATGACTTGTGGTTTGTATCACTTTCCATAGCAGAGTTGAACTAGCAATGGTCCGTATGTGTAGGAAACACCGTTATTTTGTTCTGACCACAGTCACGTTTCCTGCTATATTAGAGATTCTTAGAAAGCAAGAGAGTGCTTCTTCTTATATGCAGTATGCGTTTCATCGTGAGCACAGTGCTGTGTGTTTCCCTTCAGAAATGGAGTTAAATCACAGGATCTGTATCTTCCTACAAGCAAGACTTCATTTCATGTAAACTCAGTCACCTTTCAGCTCAAACAAAGCTACATCGTTCACGTAGCTCACACGTTTCTTGCTCTTAACTGTAAAGCATTGGATGTTAGAGGACCTGTGATTTCTATCAGTTTCAGAAGCAGAGTTGAACTAGCAATGGTCCGTATGTGTAGGATACATCGTTCTTATGTTCAGAGTACCCTCAAGTTTCTGGCTGTATTAGAGAATCTAGAAAGCAAGAGCATGCTTTGTGCTCTGAAGCAGAGTGTCTTTCAAGGATGAGATCTGTGCTGTGTGTTTTCCTTCAGAAATGGAGTTAAATACCAGGCTCTGTGTCTTCCTACAAGCAAGACATCTTTTGAGGTAAACTCAGACACTTTTCAGCTCAAAGGAAGCTACATCATTCACGAAGCTCACACGTTTCTCACTCTTAACTGGAAAGCATTGCATGTTAATGGAACTGTGGTTTGTATCAGTTTCAGAAGAAGAGTTGACCTAGATATGGTCAGTATGTGTAGGAAACACCATTATTTTGTTCTGACCACAGTCACGTTTCCTGCTGTATTAGAGAATCTTAGAAAGAAAGAGCGTGCTTGTTGCTCTAAAGCACAGGGTGATTCATGGTTGAGAACTGTGCTGTGTGTTTCCCTTCAGAAATGGAGTTAAATTCCAGGCTCTGTGTCTTCATACAAGCAAGACATCATTTCAGGTAAACGCAGTCACTTTTCAGCTCAAATGAATATAAATCGTTTGCGAAACTCACACGTTTCTTGCTCTTCACTAAATAGCATTGGATGATAGATGACTTGTGGTTTGTGTCACTTTCCAAAGCAGAGTTGAACTAGCAATGGTCCGTACGTGTAGGAAACACCGTTCTTTTTTCTGAGCACACTCACCTTTCTGGCACTATTAGAGACTCTTAGAAAGCAAGAGCTTGCTTCTTGTTCTAAAGCAGAGTGTGTTTCATGGAAGAGAAGTGTTCTGTGTGTTTCCCTTCAGAAATGGAGTTAAATACCAGGCTCTGTGTCTTCCTACAAGCAAGACATCTTTTCAGGTAAACTCAGTCACTTTTCAGTTCAAAGGAAGCTACATCGTTCGAGCAGCTCACACGTTGCTACCTCTTAAATGGAAAGCATTGCATGTTAATGGAACTGTGGTTTGTATCAGTTTCAGAAGAAGAGTTGACCTAGATATGGTCCATATGTGTAGGAAACACAGTTATTTTGTTCTGACCACAGTCACGTTTCCTGCTGTATTAGAGACTCTTAGAAAGCAAGAGCGTGATTCTTCTTATATGCAGAGTGTGTTTCATCGTGAGAACAGTGCTGTGTGTTTGCCTTCATAAATTGAGTTAAATCACATGCTCTGTATCTTCCTACAAGCAAGACTTCATTTCACGTAAACTCAGTCACCTTTCAGCTCAAACAAAGCTACATCGTTCACGTAGCTCACACGTGTCTTGCTCTTAACTGTAAAGCATTGGATGTTAGAGGACCTGTGATTTGTATCAGTTTCAGAAGCAGAGTTGAACTAGCAATGGTCTGTATGTGTAGGAAACATCCTTCTTATGTTCAGAGTACCCTCAAATTTCTGGCTTTATTAGAGAATCTAGAAAGCAAGAGCATGCTTTGTGCTCTAAAGCAGAGTGTGTTTCATGGATGAGATCTGTGCTGTGTGTTTTCCTTCAGAAATGGAGTAAATCCCAGGCTCTGTGTCTTCCTACAAGCAAGACATCTTTTGAGGTAAACTCAGACACTTTTCAGCTCAAAGGAAGCTACATCGTTCACGAAGCTCACACGTTTCTCGCTCTTAACTGGAAAGCATTGCATGTTAATGGAACTGTGGTTTGCATCAGTTTTAGAAGAAGAGTTGACCTAGACTTGGTCAGTATGTGTAGGAAACACCGTTATTTTGTTCTGACCACAGTCACGTTTCCTGCTGTTTTAGAGAGTCTTAGAAAGAAAGAGCGTGCTTCTTGCTCTAAAAAAGAGGGTGATACATGGATGAGAACTGTGCTGTGTGTGTCCCTTCAGAAATGGAGTTAAATACCAGGCTCTGTGTCTTCCTACTAGCAAGACAGCAGTTCAGGTAAACTAAGTCACTTTTCAGCTCAAATGAATATAAATCATTTACGAATATTACACGTTTGTCGCTCTTAACTGAAAAGCATTGGATGTTAGATGACTTGTGGTTTGTATCAGTTTCAGCAGCAGAGTTGAACTAGCAATGGTCCGTATGTGTAGGAAACACCGTTCTTTTGTTCTGAGCACATTCACGTTTCTGGCACTACTAGAGATTCTTAGAAAACAGGAGCATGCATCTTGCTCTAAAGGAGAGTGTGTTTCATGGAAGAGAAGTGTGCTGTGTGTTTCCCTTCAGAAATGGAGTTAAATCCCAGGCTCTGTGTCTTCCTACAAGCAAGACATCTTTTCAGGTAAACTCAGTCACTTTTCAGTTCAAAGGAAGCTACATCGTTCACGAAGTTCACACGTTGCTAACTCTTAAATGTAAGGCATTGGATGTTAGTGGACCTGTGATTTGTATCAGTTTCAGAAGCAGAGTTGAACTAGCAATGATCCGTATGTGTAGGAAACATCGTTCTTATGTTCAGAGTACCCTCAAGTTTCTGGGTGTAGTAGAGAATCTAGAAAGCAAGAGCATGCTTTGTGCTCTAAAGCAGAGTGTCTTTCATGGATGAGATCTGTGCTCTGTGTTTTCCTTCAGAAATGGAGTTAAATCCCAGGCTCTGTGTCTTCCTACAAGCAAGACATCTTTTCAGGTAAACTCAGTCACTTTTCAATTCAAAGGAAGCTCCATCGTTCACGAAGCTCATACGTTGCTAACTCTTAACTGGAAAGCATTGCATGTTAATGGAACTGTGGTTTGTATCAGTTTCAGAAGAAGAGTTGACCTAGATATTGTCTGTATGTGTAGGAAACACCGTTATTTTGTTCTGACCACAGTCACGTTTCCTGCTGGATTAGAGACTCTTAGAAAGCAAGAGCGTGATTCTTCTTATATGCAGAGTGTGTTTCATCGTGAGAACAGTGCTGTGTGTTTCCCTTCATAAATTGAGTTAAATCACATGCTCTGTATCTTCCTACAAGCAAGACTTCATTTCACGTAAACTCAGTCACCTTTCAGCTCAAACAAAGCTACATCGTTCACGTAGCTCACACGTGTCTTGCTCTTAACTGTAAAGCATTGGATGTTAGTAGACCTGTGATTTGTATCAGTTTCAGAAGCAGAGTTGAACTAGCAATGGTCTGTATGTGTAGGAAACATCCTTCTTATGTTCAGAGTACCCTCAAATTTCTGGCTTTATTAGAGAATCTAGAAAGCAAGAGCATGCTTTGTGCTCTAAAGCAGAGTGTGTTTCATGGATGAGATCTGTGTTGTGTGTTTTCCTTCAGAAATGGAGTTAAATACCAGGCTCTGTGTCTTCCTACAAGCAAGACATCTTTTGAGGTAAACTCAGACACTTTTCAGCTCAAAGGAAGCTACATCATTCACGAAGCTCACACGTTTCTCACTCTTAACTGGAAAGCATTGCATGTTAATGGAACTGTGGTTTGTATTAGTTTCAGAAGAAGAGTTGACCTAGATATGGTCAGTATGTGTAGGAAACACCATTATTTTGTTCTGACCACAGTCACGTTTCCTGCTGTATTAGAGAATCTTAGAAAGAAAGAGCATGCTTCTTGCTCTAAAGCACAGGGTGATTCATGGATGAGAACTGTGCTGTGTGTTTCCCTTCAGAAATGGAGTTAAATTCCAGGCTCTGTGTCTTCATACAAGCAAGACATCATTTCAGGTAAACTCAGTCACTTTTCAGCTCAAAGGAAGCTACATCGTTCACGAAGCTCACACGTTTCTCGCTCTTAACTGGAAAGCATTGCATGTTAATGGAACTGTGGTTTGCATCAGTTTTAGAAGAAGAGTTGACCTAGACTTGGTCAGTATGTGTAGGAAACACCGTTATTTTGTTCTGACCACAGTCACGTTTCCTGCTGTATTAGAGAGTCTTAGAAAGAAAGAGCGTGCTTCTTGCTCTAAAAAAGAGGGTGATACATGGATGAGAACTGTGCTGTGTGTGTCCCTTCAGAAATGGAGTTAAATACCAGGCTCTGTGTCTTCCTACTAGCAAGACAGCAGTTCAGGTAAACTAAGTCACTTTTCAGCTCAAATGAATATAAATCATTTACGAATATTACACGTTTGTCGCTCTTAACTGAAAAGCATTGGATGTTAGATGACTTGTGGTTTGTATCAGTTTCAGCAGCAGAGTTGAACTAGCAATGGTCCGTATGTGTAGGAAACACCGTTCTTTTGTTCTGAGCACATTCACGTTTCTGGCACTACTAGAGATTCTTAGAAAACAGGAGCATGCATCTTGCTCTAAAGGAGAGTGTGTTTCATGGAAGAGAAGTGTGCTGTGTGTTTCCCTTCAGAAATGGAGTTAAATCCCAGGCTCTGTGTCTTCCTACAAGCAAGACATCTTTTCAGGTAAACTCAGTCACTTTTCAGTTCAAAGGAAGCTACATCGTTCACGAAGTTCACACGTTGCTAACTCTTAAATGTAAGGCATTGGATGTTAGTGGACCTGTGATTTGTATCAGTTTCAGAAGCAGAGTTGAACTAGCAATGATCCGTATGTGTAGGAAACATCGTTCTTATGTTCAGAGTACCCTCAAGTTTCTGGGTGTAGTAGAGAATCTAGAAAGCAAGAGCATGCTTTGTGCTCTAAAGCAGAGTGTCTTTCATGGATGAGATCTGTGCTCTGTGTTTTCCTTCAGAAATGGAGTTAAATCCCAGGCTCTGTGTCTTCCTACAAGCAAGACATCTTTTCAGGTAAACTCAGTCACTTTTCAATTCAAAGGAAGCTCCATCGTTCACGAAGCTCATACGTTGCTAACTCTTAACTGGAAAGCATTGCATGTTAATGGAACTGTGGTTTGTATCAGTTTCAGAAGAAGAGTTGACCTAGATATTGTCTGTATGTGTAGGAAACACCGTTATTTTGTTCTGACCACAGTCACGTTTCCTGCTGGATTAGAGACTCTTAGAAAGCAAGAGCGTGATTCTTCTTATATGCAGAGTGTGTTTCATCGTGAGAACAGTGCTGTGTGTTTCCCTTCATAAATTGAGTTAAATCACATGCTCTGTATCTTCCTACAAGCAAGACTTCATTTCACGTAAACTCAGTCACCTTTCAGCTCAAACAAAGCTACATCGTTCACGTAGCTCACACGTGTCTTGCTCTTAATTGTAAAGCATTGGATGTTAGAGGACCTGTGATTTGTATCAGTTTCAGAAGCAGAGTTGAACTAGCAATGGTCTGTATGTGTAGGAAACATCCTTCTTATGTTCAGAGTACCCTCAAATTTCTGGCTTTATTAGAGAATCTAGAAAGCAAGAGCATGCTTTGTGCTCTAAAGCAGAGTGTGTTTCATGGATGAGATCTGTGCTGTGTGTTTTCCTTCAGAAATGGAGTAAATCCCAGGCTCTGTGTCTTCCTACAAGCAAGACATCTTTTGAGGTAAACTCAGACACTTTTCAGCTCAAAGGAAGCTACATCGTTCACGAAGCTCACACGTTTCTCGCTCTTAACTGGAAAGCATTGCATGTTAATGGAACTGTGGTTTGCATCAGTTTTAGAAGAAGAGTTGACCTAGACTTGGTCAGTATGTGTAGGAAACACCGTTATTTTGTTCTGACCACAGTCACGTTTCCTGCTGTATTAGAGAGTCTTAGAAAGAAAGAGCGTGCTTCTTGCTCTAAAAAAGAGGGTGATACATGGATGAGAACTGTGCTGTGTGTTTCCCTTCAGAAATGGAGTTAAATTCCAGGCTCTGTGTCTTCATACAAGCAAGACATCATTTCAGGTAAACTCAGTCACTTTTCAGTTCAAAGTAAGCTACATCATTCACGAAGCTCACACGTTTCTCGCAGTTAACTTGAAAACATTGCATGTTAATGGAACTGTGGTTCGTATCAGTTTCAGAAGAAGAGTTGACCTAGAAATGGTCCGTAAGTGTAGGAAACACCGTTATTTTGTTCTGACCACAGTCACGTTTCCTGCTGTATTAGAGACTCTTAGAAAGCAAGAGCGTGCTTCTTCTTATATGCAGAGTGTGTTTCATCGTGAGAACAGTGCTGTGTGTTTCCCTTTATAAATGGAGTTAAATCACAGGCTCTGTATCTTCCTACAAGCAAGACTTCATTTCACGTAAACTCAGTCACCTTTCAGCTCAAACAAAGCTACATCGTTCACGTAGCTCACACGTTTCTTGCTCTTAACTGTAAAGCATTGGATGTTAGAGGACCTGTGATTTGTATCAGTTTCAGAAGCAGAGTTGAACTAGCAATGGTCCGTATGTGTAGGAAACATCTTTCTTAGGCTCAGAGTACCCTCAAGTTTCTGGCTGTATTAGAGAATCTAGAAAGCAAGAGCATGCTTCTTGCTCTAAAGCAGAGTGTGTTTCATGGATGAGAACTGTGCTGTGTGTTTCCCTTCAGAAATGGAGTTAAATCCCAGGCTCTGTGTCTTCCTACAAGCAAGACATCTTTTCAGGTAAACTCAGTATCTTTTCAGTTCAAAGGAAGCTACATCGTTCACGAAGCTCACATGTTTCTAACTCTTAACTGGAAAGCATTGCATGTTAATGGAACTGTGGTTTGTATCAGTTTCAGAAGAAGAGTTGACCTAGATATTGTCTGTATGTGTAGGAAACACCGTTATTTTGTTCTGAGCACAGTCACGTTTCCTGCTGTATTAGAGACTCTTAGAAAGCAAGAGCATTCTTCTTCTTATATGCAGAGTGTGTTTCATCGTGAGAACAGTGCTGTGTGTTTGCCTTCAAAAATGGAGTTAAATCACAGGCTCTGTATCTTCTTACATGCAAGACTTCATTTCACGTAAACTCAGTCACCTTTCAGCTCAAACAAAGCTACATCTTTCACATAGCTCACACGTTTCTTGCTCTTAACTGTAAAGCATTGGATGTTAGAGGACCTGTGATTTCTATCAGTTTCAGAAGCAGAGTTGAACTAGCATAGGTCTGTATGTGAAGGAAACATCGTTCTTATGTTCAGAGTACCCTCAAGTTTCTGGCTGTATTAGAGAATCTAGAAAGCAAGAGCATGCTTTGTGCTTTGAAGCAGAGTGTGTTTCATGGATGAGATCTGTGTTGTGTGTTTTCCTTCAGAAATGGAGTTAAATACCAGGCTCTGTGTCTTCCTACAAGCAAGACATCTTTTGAGGTAAACTCAGACACTTTTCAGCTCAAAGGAAGCTACATCATTCACGAAGCTCACACGTTTCTCACTCTTAACTGGAAAGCATTGCATGTTAATGGAACTGTGGTTTGTATTAGTTTCAGAAGAAGAGTTGACCTAGATATGGTCAGTATGTGTAGGAAACACCATTATTTTGTTCTGACCACAGTCACGTTTCCTGCTGTATTAGAGAATCTTAGAAAGAAAGAGCATGCTTCTTGCTCTAAAGCACAGGGTGATTCATGGATGAGAACTGTGCTGTGTGTTTCCCTTCAGAAATGGAGTTAAATTCCAGGCTCTGTGTCTTCATACAAGCAAGACATCATTTCAGGTAAACTCAGTCACTTTTCAGTTCAAAGTAAGCTACATCATTCACGAAGCTCACACGTTTCTCGCTGTTAACTTTAAAGCATTGCATGTTAATGGAACTGTGGTTCGTATCAGTTTCAGAAGAAGAGTTGACCTAGATATGGTCCGTATGTGTAGGAAACACCGTTATTTTGTTCTGAGCACAGTCACGTTTCCTGCTGTATTAGAGACTCTTAGAAAGCAAGAGCGTGCTTCTTCTTATATGCAGAGTGTGTTTCATCGTGAGAACAGTGCTGTGTGTTTCCCTTTATAAATGGTGTTAAATCACAGGCTCTGTATCTTCCTACAAGCAAGACTTCATTTCACGTAAACTCAGTCACCTTTCAGCTCAAACAAAGCTACATCGTTCACGTAGCTCACACGTTTCTTGCTCTTAACTGTAAAGCATTGGATATTAGAGGACCTGTGATTTGTATCAGTTTCAGAAGCAGAGTTGAACTAGCAATGGTCCGTATGTGTAGGAAACATCTTTCTTAGGCTCAGAGTACCCTCAAGTTTCTGGCTGTATTAGAGAATCTAGAAAGCAAGAGCATGCTTCTTGCTCTAAAGCAGAGTGTGTTTCATGGATGAGAACTGTCCTGTGTGTTTCCCTTCAGAAATGGAGTTAAATCCCAGGCTCTGTTTCTTCCTACAAGCAAGACATCTTTTCAGGTAAACTCAGTCACTTTTCAGTTCAAAGGAAGCTACATCGTTCACGAAGCTCACACGTTGCTAACTCTTAACTGGAAAGCATTGCATGTTAATGGAACTGTAGTTTGTATCAGTTTCAGAAGAAGAGTTGACCTAGAAATTGTCTGTATGTGTAGGAAACACCGTTATTTTGTTCTGACCACTGTCATGTTTCCTGCTGTATTAGAGACTCTTAGAAAGCAAGAGCGTGCTTCTTCTTATATGCAGAGTGTGTTTCATCGTGAGAACAGTGCTGTGTGTTTGCATTCATAAATAGAGTTAAATCACAGGCTCTGTATCTTCTTACAAGCAAGACTTCATTTCATGTAAACTCAGACACTTTTCAGCTCAAAGGAAGCTACATCATTCACGAAGCTCACACGTTTCTCACTCTTAACTGGAAAGCATTGCATGTTAATGGAACTGTGGTTTGTATCAGTTTCAGAAGAAGAGTTGACCTAGATATGGTCAGTATGTGTAGGAAACACCATTATTTTGTTCTGACCACAGTCACGTTTCTTGCTGTATTAGAGAATCTTAGAAAGAAAGAGCGTGCTTCTTGCTCTAAAGCAAAGTGTGATTCATGGATGAGAACTGTGCTGTGTGTTTCCCTTCAGAAATGGAGTTAAATTCCAGGCTCTGTGTCTTCATACAAGCAAGACATCATTTCAGGTAAACGCAGTCACTTTTCAGCTCAAATGAATATAAATCGTTTACGAAACTCACACGTTTCTTGCTCTTAACTAAATAGCATTGGATGATAGATGACTTGTGGTTTGTATCACTTTCCATAGCAGAGTTGAACTAGCAATGGTCCGTATGTGTAGGAAACACCGTTATTTTGTTCTGACCACAGTCACGTTTCCTGCTATATTAGAGATTCTTAGAAAGCAAGAGAGTGCTTCTTCTTATATGCAGTATGCGTTTCATCGTGAGCACAGTGCTGTGTGTTTCCCTTCAGAAATGGAGTTAAATCACAGGATCTGTATCTTCCTACAAGCAAGACTTCATTTCATGTAAACTCAGTCACCTTTCAGCTCAAACAAAGCTACATCGTTCACGTAGCTCACACGTTTCTTGCTCTTAACTGTAAAGCATTGGATGTTAGAGGACCTGTGATTTCTATCAGTTTCAGAAGCAGAGTTGAACTAGCAATGGTCCGTATGTGTAGGAAACATCGTTCTTATGTTCAGAGTACCCTCAAGTTTCTGGCTGTATTAGAGAATCTAGAAAGCAAGCGCATGCTTTGTGCTCTGAAGCAGAGTGTCTTTCAAGGATGAGATCTGTGCTGTGTGTTTTCCTTCAGAAATGGAGTTAAATACCAGGCTCTGTGTCTTCCTACAAGCAAGACATCTTTTGAGGTAAACTCAGACACTTTTCAGCTCAAAGGAAGCTACATCATTCACGAAGCTCACACGTTTCTCACTCTTAACTGGAAAGCATTGCATGTTAATGGAACTGTGGTTTGTATCAGTTTCAGAAGAAGAGTTGACCTAGATATGGTCAGTATGTGTAGGAAACACCGTTATTTTGTTCTGACCACAGTCACGTTTCCTGCTGTATTAGAGAATCTTAGAAAGAAAGAGCGTGCTTCTTGCTCTAAAGCACAGGGTGATTCATGGATGAGAACTGTGCTGTGTGTTTCCCTTCAGAAATGGAGTTAAATTCCAGGCTCTGTGTCTTCATACAAGCAAGACATCATTTCAGGTAAACTCAGTCACTTTTCAGCTCAAAGGAAGCTACATCGTTCACGAAGCTCACACGTTTCTCGCTCTTAACTGGAAAGCATTGCATGTTAATGGAACTGTGGTTTGCATCAGTTTTAGAAGAAGAGTTGACCTAGACTTGGTCAGTATGTGTAGGAAACACCGTTATTTTGTTCTGACCACAGTCACGTTTCCTGCTGTATTAGAGAGTCTTAGAAAGAAAGAGCGTGCTTCTTGCTCTAAAAAAGAGGGTGATACATGGATGAGAACTGTGCTGTGTGTGTCCCTTCAGAAATGGAGTTAAATACCAGGCTCTGTGTCTTCCTACTAGCAAGACAGCAGTTCAGGTAAACTAAGTCACTTTTCAGCTCAAATGAATATAAATCATTTACGAATATTACACGTTTGTCGCTCTTAACTGAAAAGCATTGGATGTTAGATGACTTGTGGTTTGTATCAGTTTCAGCAGCAGAGTTGAACTAGCAATGGTCCGTATGTGTAGGAAACACCGTTCTTTTGTTCTGAGCACATTCACGTTTCTGGCACTACTAGAGATTCTTAGAAAACAGGAGCATGCATCTTGCTCTAAAGGAGAGTGTGTTTCATGGAAGAGAAGTGTGCTGTGTGTTTCCCTTCAGAAATGGAGTTAAATCCCAGGCTCTGTGTCTTCCTACAAGCAAGACATCTTTTCAGGTAAACTCAGTCACTTTTCAGTTCAAAGGAAGCTACATCGTTCACGAAGTTCACACGTTGCTAACTCTTAAATGTAAGGCATTGGATGTTAGTGGACCTGTGATTTGTATCAGTTTCAGAAGCAGAGTTGAACTAGCAAAGATCCGTATGTGTAGGAAACATCGTTCTTATGTTCAGAGTACCCTCAAGTTTCTGGGTGTAGTAGAGAATCTAGAAAGCAAGAGCATGCTTTGTGCTCTAAAGCAGAGTGTCTTTCATGGATGAGATCTGTGCTCTGTGTTTTCCTTCAGAAATGGAGTTAAATCCCAGGCTCTGTGTCTTCCTACAAGCAAGACATCTTTTCAGGTAAACTCAGTCACTTTTCAATTCAAAGGAAGCTCCATCGTTCACGAAGCTCATACGTTGCTAACTCTTAACTGGAAAGCATTGCATGTTAATGGAACTGTGGTTTGTATCAGTTTCAGAAGAAGAGTTGACCTAGATATTGTCTGTATGTGTAGGAAACACCGTTATTTTGTTCTGACCACAGTCACGTTTCCTGCTGGATTAGAGACTCTTAGAAAGCAAGAGCGTGATTCTTCTTATATGCAGAGTGTGTTTCATCGTGAGAACAGTGCTGTGTGTTTCCCTTCATAAATTGAGTTAAATCACATGCTCTGTATCTTCCTACAAGCAAGACTTCATTTCACGTAAACTCAGTCACCTTTCAGCTCAAACAAAGCTACATCGTTCACGTAGCTCACACGTGTCTTGCTCTTAATTGTAAAGCATTGGATGTTAGAGGACCTGTGATTTGTATCAGTTTCAGAAGCAGAGTTGAACTAGCAATGGTCTGTATGTGTAGGAAACATCCTTCTTATGTTCAGAGTACCCTCAAATTTCTGGCTTTATTAGAGAATCTAGAAAGCAAGAGCATGCTTTGTGCTCTAAAGCAGAGTGTGTTTCATGGATGAGATCTGTGCTGTGTGTTTTCCTTCAGAAATGGAGTAAATCCCAGGCTCTGTGTCTTCCTACAAGCAAGACATCTTTTGAGGTAAACTCAGACACTTTTCAGCTCAAAGGAAGCTACATCGTTCACGAAGCTCACACGTTTCTCGCTCTTAACTGGAAAGCATTGCATGTTAATGGAACTGTGGTTTGCATCAGTTTTAGAAGAAGAGTTGACCTAGACTTGGTCAGTATGTGTAGGAAACACCGTTATTTTGTTCTGACCACAGTCACGTTTCCTGCTGTATTAGAGAGTCTTAGAAAGAAAGAGCGTGCTTCTTGCTCTAAAAAAGAGGGTGATACATGGATGAGAACTGTGCTGTGTGTGTCCCTTCAGAAAGGGAGTTAAATTCCAGGCTCTGTGTCTTCATACAAGCAAGACATCATTTCAGGTAAACTCAGTCACTTTTCAGTTCAAAGTAAGCTACATCATTCACGAAGCTCACACGTTTCTCGCTGTTAACTTGAAAGCATTGCATGTTAATGGAACTGTGGTTCGTATCAGTTTCAGAAGAAGAGTTGACCTAGAAATGGTCCGTAAGTGTAGGAAACACCGTTATTTTGTTCTGACCACAGTCACGTTTCCTGCTGTATTAGAGACTCTTAGAAAGCAAGAGCGTGCTTCTTCTTATATGCAGAGTGTGTTTCATCGTGAGAACAGTGCTGTGTGTTTCCCTTTATAAATGGAGTTAAATCACAGGCTCTGTATCTTCCTACAAGCAAGACTTCATTTCACGTAAACTCAGTCACCTTTCAGCTCAAACAAAGCTACATCGTTCACGTAGCTCACACGTTTCTTGCTCTTAACTGTAAAGCATTGGATGTTAGAGGACCTGTGATTTGTATCACTTTCAGAAGCAGAGTTGAACTAGCAATGGTCCGTATGTGTAGCAAACATCTTTCTTAGGCTCAGAGTACCCTCAAGTTTCTGGCTGTATTAGAGAATCTAGAAAGCAAGAGCATGCTTCTTGCTCTAAAGCAGAGTGTGTTTCATGGATGAGAACTGTGCTGTGTGTTTCCCTTCAGAAATGGAGTTAAATCCCAGGCTCTGTGTCTTCCTACAAGCAAGACATCTTTTCAGGTAAACTCAGTATCTTTTCAGTTCAAAGGAAGCTACATCGTTCACGAAGCTCACATGTTTCTAACTCTTAACTGGAAAGCATTGCATGTTAATGGAACTGTGGTTTGTATCAGTTTCAGAAGAAGAGTTGACCTAGATATTGTCTGTATGTGTAGGAAACACCGTTATTTTGTTCTGAGCACAGTCACGTTTCCTGCTGTATTAGAGAATCTTAGAAAGAAAGAGCGTGCTTGTTGCTCTAAAGTACAGGGTGATTCATGGATGAGAACTGTGCTGTGTGTTTCCCTTCAGAAATGGAGTTAAATTCCAGGCTCTGTGTCTTCATACAAGCAAGACATCATTTCAGGTAAACGCAGTCACTTTTCAGCTCAAATGAATATAAATCGTTTGCGAAACTCACACGTTTCTTGCTCTTCACTAAATAGCATTGGATGATAGATGACTTGTGGTTTGTGTCACTTTCCAAAGCAGAGTTGAACTAGCAATGGTCCGTACGTGTAGGAAACACCATTCTTTTTTCTGAGCACACTCACCTTTCTGGCACTATTAGAGACTCTTAGAAAGCAAGAGCTTGCTTCTTGTTCTAAAGCAGAGTGTGTTTCATGGAAGAGAAGAGTTCTGTGTGTTTCCCTTCAGAAATGGAGTTAAATACCAGGCTCTGTGTCTTCCTACAAGCAAGACATCTTTTCAGGTAAACTCAGTCACTTTTCAGTTCAAAGGAAGCTACATCGTTCGAGCAGCTCACACGTTGCTACCTCTTAAATGGAAAGCATTGCATGTTAATGGAACTGTGGTTTGTATCAGTTTCAGAAGAAGAGTTGACCTAGATATGGTCCATATGTGTAGGAAACACAGTTATTTTGTTCTGACCACAGTCACGTTTCCTGCTGTATTAGAGACTCTTAGAAAGCAAGAGCGTGCTTCTTCTTATATGCAGAGTGTGTTTCATCGTGAGAACAGTGCTGTGTGTTTGCCTTCATAAATTGAGTTAAATCACATGCTCTGTATCTTCCTACAAGCAAGACTTCATTTCACGTAAACTCAGTCACCTTTCAGCTCAAACAAAGCTACATCGTTCACGTAGCTCACACGTGTCTTGCTCTTAACTGTAAAGCATTGGATGTTAGAGGACCTGTGATTTGTATCAGTTTCAGAAGCAGAGTTGAACTAGCAATGGTCTGTATGTGTAGGAAACATCCTTCTTATGTTCAGAGTACCCTCAAATTTCTGGCTTTATTAGAAAATCTAGAAAGCAAGAGCATGCTTTGTGCTCTAAAGCAGAGTGTGTTTCATGGATGAGATCTGTGCTGTGTGTTTTCCTTCAGAAATGGAGTAAATCCCAGGCTCTGTGTCTTCCTACAAGCAAGACATCTTTTGAGGTAAACTCAGACACTTTTCAGCTCAAAGGAAGCTACATCGTTCACGAAGCTCACACGTTTCTCGCTCTTAACTGGAAAGCATTGCATGTTAATGGAACTGTGGTTTGCATCAGTTTTAGAAGAAGAGTTGACCTAGACTTGGTCAGTATGTGTAGGAAACACCGTTATTTTGTTCTGACCACAGTCACGTTTCCTGCTGTATTAGAGAGTCTTAGAAAGAAAGAGCGTGCTTCTTGCTCTAAAAAAGAGGGTGATACATGGATGAGAACTGTGCTGTGTGTGTCCCTTCAGAAATGGAGTTAAATACCAGGCTCTGTGTCTTCCTACTAGCAAGACAGCAGTTCAGGTAAACTAAGTCACTTTTCAGCTCAAATGAATATAAATCATTTACGAATATTACACGTTTGTCGCTCTTAACTGAAAAGCATTGGATGTTAGATGACTTGTGGTTTGTATCAGTTTCAGCAGCAGAGTTGAACTAGCAATGGTCCGTATGTGTAGGAAACACCGTTCTTTTGTTCTGAGCACATTCACGTTTCTGGCACTACTAGAGATTCTTAGAAAACAGGAGCATGCATCTTGCTCTAAAGGAGAGTGTGTTTCATGGAAGAGAAGTGTGCTGTGTGTTTCCCTTCAGAAATGGAGTTAAATCCCAGGCTCTGTGTCTTCCTACAAGCAAGACATCTTTTCAGGTAAACTCAGTCACTTTTCAGTTCAAAGGAAGCTACATCGTTCACGAAGTTCACACGTTGCTAACTCTTAAATGTAAGGCATTGGATGTTAGTGGACCTGTGATTTGTATCAGTTTCAGAAGCAGAGTTGAACTAGCAATGATCCGTATGTGTAGGAAACATCGTTCTTATGTTCAGAGTACCCTCAAGTTTCTGGGTGTAGTAGAGAATCTAGAAAGCAAGAGCATGCTTTGTGCTCTAAAGCAGAGTGTCTTTCATGGATGAGATCTGTGCTCTGTGTTTTCCTTCAGAAATGGAGTTAAATCCCAGGCTCTGTGTCTTCCTACAAGCAAGACATCTTTTCAGGTAAACTCAGTCACTTTTCAATTCAAAGGAAGCTCCATCGTTCACGAAGCTCATACGTTGCTAACTCTTAACTGGAAAGCATTGCATGTTAATGGAACTGTGGTTTGTATCAGTTTCAGAAGAAGAGTTGACCTAGATATTGCCTGTATGTGTAGGAAACACCGTTATTTTGTTCTGACCACAGTCACGTTTCCTGCTGGATTAGAGACTCTTAGAAAGCAAGAGCGTGATTCTTCTTATATGCAGAGTGTGTTTCATCGTGAGAACAGTGCTGTGTGTTTCCCTTCATAAATTGAGTTAAATCACATGCTCTGTATCTTCCTACAAGCAAGACTTCATTTCACGTAAACTCAGTCACCTTTCAGCTCAAACAAAGCTACATCGTTCACGTAGCTCACACGTGTCTTGCTCTTAACTGTAAAGCATTGGATGTTAGAGGACCTGTGATTTGTATCAGTTTCAGAAGCAGAGTTGAACTAGCAATGGTCTGTATGTGTAGGAAACATCCTTCTTATGTTCAGAGTACCCTCAAATTTCTGGCTTTATTAGAGAATCTAGAAAGCAAGAGCATGCTTTGTGCTCTAAAGCAGAGTGTGTTTCATGGATGAGATCTGTGCTGTGTGTTTTCCTTCAGAAATGGAGTAAATCCCAGGCTCTGTGTCTTCCTACAAGCAAGACATCTTTTGAGGTAAACTCAGACACTTTTCAGCTCAAAGGAAGCTACATCGTTCACGAAGCTCACACGTTTCTCGCTCTTAACTGGAAAGCATTGCATGTTAATGGAACTGTGGTTTGCATCAGTTTTAGAAGAAGAGTTGACCTAGACTTGGTCAGTATGTGTAGGAAACACCGTTATTTTGTTCTGACCACAGTCACGTTTCCTGCTGTATTAGAGAGTCTTAGAAAGAAAGAGCGTGCTTCTTGCTCTAAAAAAGAGGGTGATACATGGATGAGAACTGTGCTGTGTGTGTCCCTTCAGAAATGGAGTTAAATACCAGGCTCTGTGTCTTCCTACTAGCAAGACAGCAGTTCAGGTAAACTAAGTCACTTTTCAGCTCAAATGAATATAAATCATTTACGAATATTACACGTTTGTCGCTCTTAACTGAAAAGCATTGGATGTTAGATGACTTGTGGTTTGTATCAGTTTCAGCAGCAGAGTTGAACTAGCAATGGTCCGTATGTGTAGGAAACACCGTTCTTTTGTTCTGAGCACATTCACGTTTCTGGCACTACTAGAGATTCTTAGAAAACAGGAGCATGCATCTTGCTCTAAAGGAGAGTGTGTTTCATGGAAGAGAAGTGTGCTGTGTGTTTCCCTTCAGAAATGGAGTTAAATCCCAGGCTCTGTGTCTTCCTACAAGCAAGACATCTTTTCAGGTAAACTCAGTCACTTTTCAGTTCAAAGGAAGCTACATCGTTCACGAAGTTCACACGTTGCTAACTCTTAAATGTAAGGCATTGGATGTTAGTGGACCTGTGATTTGTATCAGTTTCAGAAGCAGAGTTGAACTAGCAATGATCCGTATGTGTAGGAAACATCGTTCTTATGTTCAGAGTACCCTCAAGTTTCTGGGTGTAGTAGAGAATCTAGAAAGCAAGAGCATGCTTTGTGCTCTAAAGCAGAGTGTCTTTCATGGAAGAGATCTGTGCTCTGTGTTTTCCTTCAGAAATGGAGTTAAATCCCAGGCTCTGTGTCTTCCTACAAGCAAGACATCTTTTCAGGTAAACTCAGTCACTTTTCAATTCAAAGGAAGCTCCATCGTTCACGAAGCTCATACGTTGCTAACTCTTAACTGGAAAGCATTTCATGTTAATGGAACTGTGGTTTGTATCAGTTTCAGAAGAAGAGTTGACCTAGATATTGTCTGTATGTGTAGGAAACACCGTTATTTTGTTCTGACCACAGTCACATTTCGTGCTGGTTTAGAGACTCTTAGAAAGCAAGAGCGTGATTCTTCTTATATGCAGAGTGTGTTTCATCGTGAGAACAGTGCTGTGTGTTTGCCTTCAAAAATGGAGTTAAATCACAGGCTCTGTATCTTCTTACATGCAAGACTTCATTTCACGTAAACTCAGTCACCTTTCAGCTCAAACAAAGCTACATCTTTCACATAGCTCACACGTTTCTTGCTCTTAACTGTAAAGCATTGGATGTTAGAGTACCTGTGATTTCTATCAGTTTCAGAAGCAGAGTTGAACTAGCAAAGGTCCGTAAGTGAAGGAAACATCGTTCTTATGTTCAGAGTACCCTCAAGTTTCTGGCTGTATTAGAGAATCTAGAAAGCAAGAGCATGCTTTGTGCTTTGAAGCAGAGTGTGTTTCATGGATGAGATCTGTGCTGTGTGTTTTCCTTCAGAAATGGAGTTAAATACCAGGCTCTGTGTCTTCCTACAAGCAAGATATCTTTTGAGGTAAACTCAGACACTTTTCAGCTCAAAGGAAGCTACATCAATAACGAAGCTCACACGTTTCTCACTCTTAACTGGAAAGCATTGGATGTTAGAGGACCTGTGATTTGTATCAGTTTCAGAAGCAGAGTTGAACTAGCAATGGTCTGTATGTGTAGGAAACATCCTTCTTATGTTCAGAGTACCCTCAAGTTTCTGGCTTTATTAGAGAATCTAGAAAGCAAGAGCAGGCTTTGTGCTCTAAAGCAGAGTGTGTTTCATGTATGAGATCTGTGCTGTGTGTTTTCCTTCAGAAATGGAGTAAATCCCAGGCTCTGTGTCTTCCTACAAGCAAGACATCTTTTGAGGTAAACTCAGACACTTTTCAGCTCAAAGGAAGCTACATCGTTCACAAAGCTCACACGTTTCTCGCTCTTAACTGGAAAGCATTGCATGTTAATGGAACTGTGGTTTGCATCAGTTTTAGAAGAAGAGTTGACCTAGACTTGGTCAGTATGTGTAGGAAACACCGTTATTTTGTTCTGACCACAGTCACGTTTCCTGCTGTATTAGAGAGTCTTAGAAAGAAAGAGCGTGCTTCTTGCTCTAAAAAAGAGGGTGATACATGGATGAGAACTGTGCTGTGTGTGTCCCTTCAGAAATGGAGTTAAATTCCAGGCTCTGTGTCTTCCTACTAGCAAGACAGCAGTTCAGGTAAACTAAGTCACTTTTCACCTCAAATGAATATAAATCATTTACGAATATTACACGTTTGTCGCTCTTAACTGAAAAGCATTGGATGTTAGATGACTTGTGGTTTGTATCAGTTTCAGCAGCAGAGTTGAACTAGCAATGGTCCGTATGTGTAGGAAACACCGTTCTTTTGTTCTGAGCACATTCACGTTTCTGGCACTACTAGAGATTCTTAGAAAACAGGAGCATGCATCTTGCTCTAAAGGAGAGTGTGTTTCATGGAAGAGAAGTGTGCTGTGTGTTTCCCTTCAGAAATGGAGTTAAATCCCAGGCTCTGTGTCTTCCTACAAGCAAGACATCTTTTCAGGTAAACTCAGTCACTTTTCAGTTCAAAGGAAGCTACATCGTTCACGAAGTTCACACGTTGCTAACTCTTAAATGTAAGGCATTGGATGTTAGTGGACCTGTGATTTGTATCAGTTTCAGAAGCAGAGTTGAACTAGCAATGGTCTGTATGTGTAGGAAACATCCTTCTTATGTTCAGAGTACCCTCAAGTTTCTGGCTTTATTAGAGAATCTAGAAAGCAAGAGCATGCTTTGTGCTCTAAAGCAGAGTGTCTTTCATGGATGAGATCTGTGCTGTGTGTTTTCCTTCAGAAATGGAGTAAATCCCAGGCTCTGTGTCTTCCTACAAGCAAGACATCTTTTGAGGTAAACTCAGACACTTTTCAGCTCAAAGGAAGCTACATCGTTCACGAAGCTCACACGTTTCTCGCTCTTAACTGGAAAGCATTGCATGTTAATGGAACTGTGGTTTGCATCAGTTTTAGAAGAAGAGTTGACCTAGACTTGGTCAGTATGTGTAGGAAACACCGTTATTTTGTTCTGACCACAGTCACGTTTCCTGCTGTATTAGAGAGTCTTAGAAAGAAAGAGCGTGCTTCTTGCTCTAAAAAAGAGGGTGATACATGGATGAGAACTGTGCTGTGTGTGTCCCTTCAGAAATGGAGTTAAATACCAGGCTCTGTGTCTTCCTACTAGCAAGACAGCAGTTCAGGTAAACTAAGTCACTTTTCAGCTCAAATGAATATAAATCATTTACGAATATTACACGTTTGTCGCTCTTAACTGAAAAGCATTGGATGTTAGATGACTTGTGGTTTGTATCAGTTTCAGCAGCAGAGTTGAACTAGCAATGGTCCGTATGTGTAGGAAACACCGTTCTTTTGTTCTGAGCACATTCACGTTTCTGGCACTACTAGAGATTCTTAGAAAACAGGAGCATGCATCTTGCTCTAAAGGAGAGTGTGTTTCATGGAAGAGAAGTGTGCTGTGTGTTTCCCTTCAGAAATGGAGTTAAATCCCAGGCTCTGTGTCTTCCTACAAGCAAGACATCTTTTCAGGTAAACTCAGTCACTTTTCAGTTCAAAGGAAGCTACATCGTTCACGAAGTTCACACGTTGCTAACTCTTAAATGTAAGGCATTGGATGTTAGTGGACCTGTGATTTGTATCAGTTTCAGAAGCAGAGTTGAACTAGCAATGATCCGTATGTGTAGGAAACATCGTTCTTATGTTCAGAGTACCCTCAAGTTTCTGGGTGTAGTAGAGAATCTAGAAAGCAAGAGCATGCTTTGTGCTCTAAAGCAGAGTGTCTTTCATGGAAGAGATCTGTGCTCTGTGTTTTCCTTCAGAAATGGAGTTAAATCCCAGGCTCTGTGTCTTCCTACAAGCAAGACATCTTTTCAGGTAAACTCAGTCACTTTTCAATTCAAAGGAAGCTCCATCGTTCACGAAGCTCATACGTTGCTAACTCTTAACTGGAAAGCATTGCATGTTAATGGAACTGTGGTTTGTATCAGTTTCAGAAGAAGAGTTGACCTAGATATGGTCCGTATGTGTAGGAAACACCGTTATTTTGTTCTGACGACAGTCACGTTTCCTGCTGTATTAGAGATTCTTAGAAAGCAAGAGCGTGCTTCTTCTTATATGCAGAGTGTGTTTCATCGTGAGAACAGTGCTGTGTGTTTCCCTTTATAAATGGAGTTAAATCACAGGCTCTGTATCTTCCTACAAGCAAGACTTCATTTCACGTAAACTCAGTCACCTTTCAGCTCAAACAAAGCTACATCGTTCACGTAGCTCACACGTTTCTTGCTCTTAACTGTAAAGCATTGGATGTTAGAGGACCTGTGATTTGTATCAGTTTCAGAAGCAGAGTTGAACTAGCAATGGTCCGTATGTGTAGCAAACATCTTTCTTAGGCTCAGAGTACCCTCAAGTTTCTGGCTGTATTAGAGAATCTAGAAAGCAAGAGCATGCTTTGTGCTTTGAAGCAGAGTGTGTTTCATGGATGAGATCTGTGCTGTGTGTTTTCCTTCAGAAATGGAGTTAAATACCAGGCTCTGTGTCTTCCTACAAGCAAGACATCTTTTGAGGTAAACTCAGACACTTTTCAGCTCAAAGGAAGCTATATCGTTCACGAAGCTCACACGTTGCTAACTCTTAACTGGAAAGCATTTCATGTTAATGGAACTGTGGTTTGTATCAGTTTCAGAAGAAGAGTTGACCTAGATATTGTCTGTATGTGTAGGAAACACCGTTATTTTGTTCTGACCACAGTCACATTTCGTGCTGGTTTAGAGACTCTTAGAAAGCAAGAGCGTGATTCTTCTTATATGCAGAGTGTGTTTCATCGTGAGAACAGTGCTGTGTGTTTGCCTTCAAAAATGGAGTTAAATCACAGGCTCTGTATCTTCTTACATGCAAGACTTCATTTCACGTAAACTCAGTCACCTTTCAGCTCAAACAAAGCTACATCTTTCACATAGCTCACACGTTTCTTGCTCTTAACTGTAAAGCATTGGATGTTAGAGTACCTGTGATTTCTATCAGTTTCAGAAGCAGAGTTGAACTAGCAAAGGTCCGTAAGTGAAGGAAACATCGTTCTTATGTTCAGAGTACCCTCAAGTTTCTGGCTGTATTAGAGAATCTAGAAAGCAAGAGCATGCTTTGTGCTTTGAAGCAGAGTGTGTTTCATGGATGAGATCTGTGCTGTGTGTTTTCCTTCAGAAATGGAGTTAAATACCAGGCTCTGTGTCTTCCTACAAGCAAGATATCTTTTGAGGTAAACTCAGACACTTTTCAGCTCAAAGGAAGCTACATCAATAACGAAGCTCACACGTTTCTCACTCTTAACTGGAAAGCATTGGATGTTAGAGGACCTGTGATTTGTATCAGTTTCAGAAGCAGAGTTGAACTAGCAATGGTCTGTATGTGTAGGAAACATCCTTCTTATGTTCAGAGTACCCTCAAGTTTCTGGCTTTATTAGAGAATCTAGAAAGCAAGAGCAGGCTTTGTGCTCTAAAGCAGAGTGTGTTTCATGTATGAGATCTGTGCTGTGTGTTTTCCTTCAGAAATGGAGTAAATCCCAGGCTCTGTGTCTTCCTACAAGCAAGACATCTTTTGAGGTAAACTCAGACACTTTTCAGCTCAAAGGAAGCTACATCGTTCACAAAGCTCACACGTTTCTCGCTCTTAACTGGAAAGCATTGCATGTTAATGGAACTGTGGTTTGCATCAGTTTTAGAAGAAGAGTTGACCTAGACTTGGTCAGTATGTGTAGGAAACACCGTTATTTTGTTCTGACCACAGTCACGTTTCCTGCTGTATTAGAGAGTCTTAGAAAGAAAGAGCGTGCTTCTTGCTCTAAAAAAGAGGGTGATACATGGATGAGAACTGTGCTGTGTGTGTCCCTTCAGAAATGGAGTTAAATTCCAGGCTCTGTGTCTTCCTACTAGCAAGACAGCAGTTCAGGTAAACTAAGTCACTTTTCACCTCAAATGAATATAAATCATTTACGAATATTACACGTTTGTCGCTCTTAACTGAAAAGCATTGGATGTTAGATGACTTGTGGTTTGTATCAGTTTCAGCAGCAGAGTTGAACTAGCAATGGTCCGTATGTGTAGGAAACACCGTTCTTTTGTTCTGAGCACATTCACGTTTCTGGCACTACTAGAGATTCTTAGAAAACAGGAGCATGCATCTTGCTCTAAAGGAGAGTGTGTTTCATGGAAGAGAAGTGTGCTGTGTGTTTCCCTTCAGAAATGGAGTTAAATCCCAGGCTCTGTGTCTTCCTACAAGCAAGACATCTTTTCAGGTAAACTCAGTCACTTTTCAGTTCAAAGGAAGCTACATCGTTCACGAAGTTCACACGTTGCTAACTCTTAAATGTAAGGCATTGGATGTTAGTGGACCTGTGATTTGTATCAGTTTCAGAAGCAGAGTTGAACTAGCAATGGTCTGTATGTGTAGGAAACATCCTTCTTATGTTCAGAGTACCCTCAAGTTTCTGGCTTTATTAGAGAATCTAGAAAGCAAGAGCATGCTTTGTGCTCTAAAGCAGAGTGTCTTTCATGGATGAGATCTGTGCTGTGTGTTTTCCTTCAGAAATGGAGTAAATCCCAGGCTCTGTGTCTTCCTACAAGCAAGACATCTTTTGAGGTAAACTCAGACACTTTTCAGCTCAAAGGAAGCTACATCGTTCACGAAGCTCACACGTTTCTCGCTCTTAACTGGAAAGCATTGCATGTTAATGGAACTGTGGTTTGCATCAGTTTTAGAAGAAGAGTTGACCTAGACTTGGTCAGTATGTGTAGGAAACACCGTTATTTTGTTCTGACCACAGTCACGTTTCCTGCTGTATTAGAGAGTCTTAGAAAGAAAGAGCGTGCTTCTTGCTCTAAAAAAGAGGGTGATACATGGATGAGAACTGTGCTGTGTGTGTCCCTTCAGAAATGGAGTTAAATTCCAGGCTCTGTGTCTTCCTACTAGCAAGACAGCAGTTCAGGTAAACTAAGTCACTTTTCAGCTCAAATGAATATAAATCCTTTACGAATATTACACGTTTGTCGCTCTTAACTGAAAAGCATTGGATGTTAGATGACTTGTGGTTTGTATCAGTTTCAGCAGCAGAGTTGAACTAGCAATGGTCCATATGTGTAGGAAACACCGTTCTTTTGTTCTGAGCACATTCACGTTTCTGGCACTACTAGAGATTCTTAGAAAACAGGAGCATGCATCTTGCTCTAAAGGAGAGTGTGTTTCATGGAAGAGAAGTGTGCTGTGTGTTTCCCTTCAGAAATGGAGTTAAATCCCAGGCTCTGTGTCTTCCTACAAGCAAGACATCTTTTCAGGTAAACTCAGTCACTTTTCAGTTCAAAGGAAGCTACATCGTTCACGAAGTTCACACGTTGCTAACTCTTAAATGTAAGGCATTGGATGTTAGTGGACCTGTGATTTGTATCAGTTTCAGAAGCAGAGTTGAACTAGCAATGATCCGTATGTGTAGGAAACATCGTTCTTATGTTCAGAGTACCCTCAAGTTTCTGGGTGTAGTAGAGAATCTAGAAAGCAAGAGCATGCTTTGTGCTCTAAAGCAGAGTGTCTTTCATGGATGAGATCTGTGCTCTGTGTTTTCCTTCAGAAATGGAGTTAAATCCCAGGCTCTGTGTCTTCCTACAAGCAAGACATCTTTTCAGGTAAACTCAGTCACTTTTCAATTCAAAGGAAGCTCCATCGTTCACGAAGCTCATACGTTGCTAACTCTTAACTGGAAAGCATTGCATGTTAATGGAACTGTGGTTTGTATCAGTTTCAGAAGAAGAGTTGACCTAGATATTGCCTGTATGTGTAGGAAACACCGTTATTTTGTTCTGACCACAGTCACGTTTCCTGCTGGATTAGAGACTCTTAGAAAGCAAGAGCGTGATTCTTCTTATATGCAGAGTGTGTTTCATCGTGAGAACAGTGCTGTGTGTTTGCCTTCATAAATTGAGTTAAATCACATGCTCTGTATCTTCCTACAAGCAAGACTTCATTTCACGTAAACTCAGTCACCTTTCAGCTCAAACAAAGCTACATCGTTCACGTAGCTCACACGTGTCTTGCTCTTAACTGTATAGCATTGGATGTTAGAGGACCTGTGATTTGTATCAGTTTCAGAAGCAGAGTTGAACTAGCAATGGTCTGTATGTGTAGGAAACATCCTTCTTATGTTCAGAGTACCCTCAAATTTCTGGCTTTATTAGAGAATCTAGAAAGCAAGAGCATGCTTTGTGCTCTAAAGCAGAGTGTGTTTCATGGATGAGATCTGTGCTGTGTGTTTTCCTTCAGAAATGGAGTAAATCCCAGGCTCTGTGTCTTCCTACAAGCAAGACATCTTTTGAGGTAAACTCAGACACTTTTCAGCTCAAAGGAAGCTACATCGTTCACGAAGCTCACACGTTTCTCGCTCTTAACTGGAAAGCATTGCATGTTAATGGAACTGTGGTTTGCATCAGTTTTAGAAGAAGAGTTGACCTAGACTTGGTCAGTATGTGTAGGAAACACCGTTATTTTGTTCTGACCACAGTCACGTTTCCTGCTGTATTAGAGAGTCTTAGAAAGAAAGAGCGTGCTTCTTGCTCTAAAAAAGAGGGTGATACATGGATGAGAACTGTGCTGTGTGTGTCCCTTCAGAAATGGAGTTAAATACCAGGCTCTGTGTCTTCCTACTAGCAAGACAGCAGTTCAGGTAAACTAAGTCACTTTTCAGCTCAAATGAATATAAATCATTTACGAATATTACACGTTTGTCGCTCTTAACTGAAAAGCATTGGATGTTAGATGACTTGTGGTTTGTATCAGTTTCAGCAGCAGAGTTGAACTAGCAATGGTCCGTATGTGTAGGAAACACCGTTCTTTTGTTCTGAGCACATTCACGTTTCTGGCACTACTAGAGATTCTTAGAAAACAGGAGCATGCATCTTGCTCTAAAGGAGAGTGTGTTTCATGGAAGAGAAGTGTGCTGTGTGTTTCCCTTCAGAAATGGAGTTAAATCCCAGGCTCTGTGTCTTCCTACAAGCAAGACATCTTTTCAGGTAAACTCAGTCACTTTTCAGTTCAAAGGAAGCTACATCGTTCACGAAGTTCACACGTTGCTAACTCTTAAATGTAAGGCATTGGATGTTAGTGGACCTGTGATTTGTATCAGTTTCAGAAGCAGAGTTGAACTAGCAATGATCTGTATGTGTAGGAAACATCGTTCTTATGTTCAGAGTACCCTCAAGTTTCTGGGTGTAGTAGAGAATCTAGAAAGCAAGAGCATGCTTTGTGCTCTAAAGCAGAGTGTCTTTCATGGATGAGATCTGTGCTCTGTGTTTTCCTTCAGAAATGGAGTTAAATCCCAGGCTCTGTGTCTTCCTACAAGCAAGACATCTTTTCAGGTAAACTCAGTCACTTTTCAATTCAAAGGAAGCTCCATCGTTCACGAAGCTCATACGTTGCTAACTCTTAACTGGAAAGCATTGCATGTTAATGGAACTGTGGTTTGTATCAGTTTCAGAAGAAGAGTTGACCTAGATATGGTCCGTATGTGTAGGAAACACCGTTATTTTGTTCTGACGACAGTCACGTTTCCTGCTGTATTAGAGATTCTTAGAAAGCAAGAGCGTGCTTCTTCTTATATGCAGAGTGTGTTTCATCGTGAGAACAGTGCTGTGTGTTTCCCTTTATAAATGGAGTTAAATCACAGGCTCTGTATCTTCCTACAAGCAAGACTTCATTTCACGTAAACTCAGTCACCTTTCAGCTCAAACAAAGCTACATCGTTCACGTAGCTCACACGTTTCTTGCTCTTAACTGTAAAGCATTGGATGTTAGAGGACCTGTGATTTGTATCACTTTCAGAAGCAGAGTTGAACTAGCAATGGTCCGTATGTGTAGCAAACATCTTTCTTAGGCTCAGAGTACCCTCAAGTTTCTGGCTGTATTAGAGAATCTAGAAAGCAAGAGCATGCTTTGTGCTTTGAAGCAGAGTGTGTTTCATGGATGAGATCTGTGCTGTGTGTTTTCCTTCAGAAATGGAGTTAAATACCAGGCTCTGTGTCTTCCTACAAGCAAGACATCTTTTGAGGTAAACTCAGACACTTTTCAGCTCAAAGGAAGCTACATCGTTCACGAAGCTCACACGTTGCTAACTCTTAACTGGAAAGCATTTCATGTTAATGGAACTGTGGTTTGTATCAGTTTCAGAAGAAGAGTTGACCTAGATATTGTCTGTATGTGTAGGAAACACCGTTAGTTTGTTCTGACCACAGTCACATTTCGTGCTGGTTTAGAGACTCTTAGAAAGCAAGAGTGTGATTCTTCTTATATGCAGAGTGTGTTTCATCGTGAGTACAGTGCTGTGTGTTTGCCTTCAAAAATGGAGTTAAATCACAGGCTCTGTATCTTCTTACATGCAAGACTTCATTTCACGTAAACTCAGTCACCTTTCAGCTCAAACAAAGCTACATCTTTCACATAGCTCACACGTTTCTTGCTCTTAACTGTAAAGCATTGGATGTTAGAGTACCTGTGATTTCTATCAGTTTCAGAAGCAGAGTTGAACTAGCAAAGGTCCGTATGTGAAGGAAACATCGTTCTTATGTTCAGAGTACCCTCAAGTTTCTGGCTGTATTAGAGAATCTAGAAAGCAAGAGCATGCTTTGTGCTTTGAAGCAGAGTGTGTTTCATGGATGAGATCTGTGCTGTGTGTTTTCCTTCAGAAATGGAGTTAAATACCAGGCTCTGTGTCTTCCTACAAGCAAGATATCTTTTGAGGTAAACTCAGACACTTTTCAGCTCAAAGGAAGCTACATCAATAATGAAGCTCACACGTTTCTCACTCTTAACTGGAAAGCATTGGATGTTACAGGACCTGTGATTTGTATCAGTTTCAGAAGCAGAGTTGAACTAGCAATGGTCTGTATGTGTAGGAAACATCCTTCTTATGTTCAGAGTACCCTCAAGTTTCTGGCTTTATTAGAGAATCTAGAAAGCAAGAGCATGCTTTGTGCTCTAAAGCAGAGTGTGTTTCATGTATGAGATCTGTGCTGTGTGTTTTCCTTCAGAAATGGAGTAAATCCCAGGCTCTGTGTCTTCCTACAAGCAAGACATCTTTTGAGGTAAACTCAGACACTTTTCAGCTCAAAGGAAGCTACATCGTTCACGAAGCTCACACGTTTCTCGCTCTTAACTGGAAAGCATTGCATGTTAATGGAACTGTGGTTTGCATCAGTTTTAGAAGAAGAGTTGACCTAGACTTGGTCAGTATGTGTAGGAAACACCGTTATTTTGTTCTGACCACAGTCACGTTTCCTGCTGTATTAGAGAGTCTTAGAAAGAAAGAGCGTGCTTCTTGCTCTAAAAAAGAGGGTGATACATGGATGAGAACTGTGCTGTGTGTGTCCCTTCAGAAATGGAGTTAAATTCCAGGCTCTGTGTCTTCCTACTAGCAAGACAGCAGTTCAGGTAAACTAAGTCACTTTTCACCTCAAATGAATATAAATCATTTACGAATATTACACGTTTGTCGCTCTTAACTGAAAAGCATTGGATGTTAGATGACTTGTGGTTTGTATCAGTTTCAGCAGCAGAGTTGAACTAGCAATGGTCCATATGTGTAGGAAACACCGTTCTTTTGTTCTGAGCACATTCACGTTTCTGGCACTACTAGAGATTCTTAGAAAACAGGAGCATGCATCTTGCTCTAAAGGAGAGTGTGTTTCATGGAAGAGAAGTGTGCTGTGTGTTTCCCTTCAGAAATGGAGTTAAATCCCAGGCTCTGTGTCTTCCTACAAGCAAGACATCTTTTCAGGTAAACTCAGTCACTTTTCAGTTCAAAGGAAGCTACATCGTTCACGAAGTTCACACGTTGCTAACTCTTAAATGTAAGGCATTGGATGTTAGTGGACCTGTGATTTGTATCAGTTTCAGAAGCAGAGTTGAACTAGCAATGATCCGTATGTGTAGGAAACATCGTTCTTATGTTCAGAGTACCCTCAAGTTTCTGGCTGTAGTAGAGAATCTAGAAAGCAAGAGCATTCTTTGTGCTCTAAAGCAGAGTGTCTTTCATGGATGAGATCTGTGCTCTGTGTTTTCCTTCAGAAATGGAGTTAAATCCCAGGCTCTGTGTCTTCCTACAAGCAAGACATCTTTTGAGGTAAACTCAGACACTTTTCAGTCTCAAAGGAAGCTACATCGTTCACGAAGCTCACACGTTTCTCGCTCTTAACTGGAAAGCATTGCATGTTAATGGAACTGTGGTTTGTATCAGTTTCAGAAGAAGAGTTGACCTAGATATGGTCAGTATGTGTAGGAAACACCGTTATTTTGTTCTGACCACAGTCACTTTTCCTGCTGTATTAGAGAATCTTAGAAAGAAAGAGCGTGCTTCTTGCTCTAAAGCAGAGGGTGATTCATGGATGAGAACTGTGCTGTGTGTTTTCCATCAGAAATGGAGTTAAATCCCAGGCTCTGTGTCTTCCTACAAGCAAGACATCTGTTCAGGTAAACTCAGTCACTTTTCAGTTCAAAGGAAGCTACATCGTTCGAGCAGCTCACACGTTGCTACCTCTTAAATGGAAAGCATTGCATGTTAATGGAACTGTGGTTCGTATCAGTTTCAGAAGAAGAGTTGACCTATATATGGTCCGTATGTGTAGGAACCTCCGTTATTTTGTTCTGACCACAGTCACGTTTCCTGCTGTATTAGAGATTCTTAGAAAGCAAGAGCGTGCTTCTTCTTATATGCAGAGTGTGTTTCATCGTGAGAACAGTGCTGTGTGTTTCCCTTTATAAATGGAGTTAAATCACAGGCTCTGTATCTTCCTACAAGCAAGACTTCATTTCACGTAAACTCAGTCACCTTTCAGCTCAAACAAAGCTACATCGTTCACGTAGCTCACACGTTTCTTGCTCTTAACTGTAAAGCATTGGATGTTAGAGGACCTGTGATTTGTATCAGTTTCAGAAGTAGAGTTCAACTAGCAATGGTCCGTATGTGTAGCAAACATCTTTCTTAGGCTCAGAGTACCCTCAAGTTTCTGGCTGTATTAGAGAATCTAGAAAGCAAGAGCATGCTTCTTGCTCTAAAGCAGAGTGTGTTTCATGGATGAGATCTGTGCTGTGTGTTTTCCTTCAGAAATGGAGTTAAATACCAGGCTCTGTGTCTTCCTACAAGCAAGACATCTTTTGAGGTAAACTCAGACACTTTTCAGCTCAAAGGAAGCTCCATCGTTCACGAAGCTCACATGTTGCTAACTCCTAACTGGAAAGCATTGCATGTTAATCGAACTGTGGTTTGTATCAGTTTCAGAAGAAGAGTTGACCTAGATATTGTCTGTATGTGTAGGAAACACCGTTATTTTGTTCTGACCACAGTCACATTTCCTGCTGGATTAGAGACTCTTAGAAAGCAAGAGCGTGATTCTTCTTATATGCAGAGTGTGTTTCATCGTGAGAACAGTGCTGTGTGTTTGCCTTCAAAAATGGAGTTAAATCACAGGCTCTGTATCTTCTTACATGCAAGACTTCATTTCACGTAAACTCAGTCACCTTTCAGCTCAAACAAAGCTACATCATTCACATAGCTCACACGTTTCTTGCTCTTAACTGTAAAGCATTGGATGTTAGAGGACCTGTGATTTCTATCAGTTTCAGAAGCAGAGTTGAACTAGCAAAGGTCCGTATGTGAAGGAAACATCGTTCTTATGTTCAGAGTACCCTCAAGTTTCTGGCTGTATTAGAGAATCTAGAAAGCAAGCGCATGCTTTGTGCTTTGAAGCAGAGTGTGTTTCATGGATGAGATCTGTGTTGTGTGTTTTCCTTCAGAAATGGAGTTAAATACCAGGCTCTGTGTCTTCCTACAAGCAAGACATCTTTTGAGGTAAACTCAGACACTTTTCAGCTCAAAGGAAGCTACATCATTCACGAAGCTCACACGATTCTCACTCTTAACTGGAAAGCATTGCATGTTAATGGAACTGTGGTTTGTATTAGTTTCAGAAGAAGAGTTGACCTAGATATGGTCAGTATGTGTAGGAAACACCATTATTTTGTTCTGACCACAGTCACGTTTCCTGCTGTATTAGAGAATCTTAGAAAGAAAGAGCATGGTTCTTGCTCTAAAGCACAGGGTGATTCATGGATGAGAACTGTGCTGTGTGTTTCCCTTCAGAAATGGAGTTAAATTCCAGGCTCTGTGTCTTCATACAAGCAAGACATCATTTCAGGTAAACTCAGACACTTTTCAGCTCAAAGGAAGCTACATCAATAACGAAGCTCACACGTTTCTCACTCTTAACTGGAAAGCATTGGATGTTAGAGGACCTGTGATTTGTATCAGTTTCAGAAGCAGAGTTGAACTAGCAATGGTCTGTATGTGTAGGAAACATCCTTCTTATGTTCAGAGTACCCTCAAGTTTCTGGCTTTATTAGAGAATCTAGAAAGCAAGAGCAGGCTTTGTGCTCTAAAGCAGAGTGTGTTTCATGTATGAGATCTGTGCTGTGTGTTTTCCTTCAGAAATGGAGTAAATCCCAGGCTCTGTGTCTTCCTACAAGCAAGACATCTTTTGAGGTAAACTCAGACACTTTTCAGCTCAAAGGAAGCTACATCGTTCACAAAGCTCACACGTTTCTCGCTCTTAACTGGAAAGCATTGCATGTTAATGGAACTGTGGTTTGCATCAGTTTTAGAAGAAGAGTTGACCTAGACTTGGTCAGTATGTGTAGGAAACACCGTTATTTTGTTCTGACCACAGTCACGTTTCCTGCTGTATTAGAGAGTCTTAGAAAGAAAGAGCGTGCTTCTTGCTCTAAAAAAGAGGGTGATACATGGATGAGAACTGTGCTGTGTGTGTCCCTTCAGAAATGGAGTTAAATTCCAGGCTCTGTGTCTTCCTACTAGCAAGACAGCAGTTCAGGTAAACTAAGTCACTTTTCACCTCAAATGAATATAAATCATTTACGAATATTACACGTTTGTCGCTCTTAACTGAAAAGCATTGGATGTTAGATGACTTGTGGTTTGTATCAGTTTCAGCAGCAGAGTTGAACTAGCAATGGTCCGTATGTGTAGGAAACACCGTTCTTTTGTTCTGAGCACATTCACGTTTCTGGCACTACTAGAGATTCTTAGAAAACAGGAGCATGCATCTTGCTCTAAAGGAGAGTGTGTTTCATGGAAGAGAAGTGTGCTGTGTGTTTCCCTTCAGAAATGGAGTTAAATCCCAGGCTCTGTGTCTTCCTACAAGCAAGACATCTTTTCAGGTAAACTCAGTCACTTTTCAGTTCAAAGGAAGCTACATCGTTCACGAAGTTCACACGTTGCTAACTCTTAAATGTAAGGCATTGGATGTTAGTGGACCTGTGATTTGTATCAGTTTCAGAAGCAGAGTTGAACTAGCAATGGTCTGTATGTGTAGGAAACATCCTTCTTATGTTCAGAGTACCCTCAAGTTTCTGGCTTTATTAGAGAATCTAGAAAGCAAGAGCATGCTTTGTGCTCTAAAGCAGAGTGTCTTTCATGGATGAGATCTGTGCTGTGTGTTTTCCTTCAGAAATGGAGTAAATCCCAGGCTCTGTGTCTTCCTACAAGCAAGACATCTTTTGAGGTAAACTCAGACACTTTTCAGCTCAAAGGAAGCTACATCGTTCACGAAGCTCACACGTTTCTCGCTCTTAACTGGAAAGCATTGCATGTTAATGGAACTGTGGTTTGCATCAGTTTTAGAAGAAGAGTTGACCTAGACTTGGTCAGTATGTGTAGGAAACACCGTTATTTTGTTCTGACCACAGTCACGTTTCCTGCTGTATTAGAGAGTCTTAGAAAGAAAGAGCGTGCTTCTTGCTCTAAAAAAGAGGGTGATACATGGATGAGAACTGTGCTGTGTGTGTCCCTTCAGAAATGGAGTTAAATTCCAGGCTCTGTGTCTTCCTACTAGCAAGACAGCAGTTCAGGTAAACTAAGTCACTTTTCAGCTCAAATGAATATAAATCATTTACGAATATTACACGTTTGTCGCTCTTAACTGAAAAGCATTGGATGTTAGATGACTTGTGGTTTGTATCAGTTTCAGCAGCAGAGTTGAACTAGCAATGGTCCATATGTGTAGGAAACACCGTTCTTTTGTTCTGAGCACATTCACGTTTCTGGCACTACTAGAGATTCTTAGAAAACAGGAGCATGCATCTTGCTCTAAAGGAGAGTGTGTTTCATGGAAGAGAAGTGTGCTGTGTGTTTCCCTTCAGAAATGGAGTTAAATCCCAGGCTCTGTGTCTTCCTACAAGCAAGACATCTTTTCAGGTAAACTCAGTCACTTTTCAGTTCAAAGGAAGCTACATCGTTCACGAAGTTCACACGTTGCTAACTCTTAAATGTAAGGCATTGGATGTTAGTGGACCTGTGATTTGTATCAGTTTCAGAAGCAGAGTTGAACTAGCAATGATCCGTATGTGTAGGAAACATCGTTCTTATGTTCAGAGTACCCTCAAGTTTCTGGGTGTAGTAGAGAATCTAGAAAGCAAGAGCATGCTTTGTGCTCTAAAGCAGAGTGTCTTTCATGGATGAGATCTGTGCTCTGTGTTTTCCTTCAGAAATGGAGTTAAATCCCAGGCTCTGTGTCTTCCTACAAGCAAGACATCTTTTCAGGTAAACTCAGTCACTTTTCAATTCAAAGGAAGCTCCATCGTTCACGAAGCTCATACGTTGCTAACTCTTAACTGGAAAGCATTGCATGTTAATGGAACTGTGGTTTGTATCAGTTTCAGAAGAAGAGTTGACCTAGATATTGCCTGTATGTGTAGGAAACACCGTTAGTTTGTTCTGACCACAGTCACGTTTCCTGCTGGATTAGAGACTCTTAGAAAGCAAGAGCGTGATTCTTCTTATATGCAGAGTGTGTTTCATCGTGAGAACAGTGCTGTGTGTTTGCCTTCATAAATTGAGTTAAATCACATGCTCTGTATCTTCCTACAAGCAAGACTTCATTTCACGTAAACTCAGTCACCTTTCAGCTCAAACAAAGCTACATCGTTCACGTAGCTCACACGTGTCTTGCTCTTAACTGTAAAGCATTGGATGTTAGAGGACCTGTGATTTGTATCAGTTTCAGAAGCAGAGTTGAACTAGCAATGGTCTGTATGTGTAGGAAACATCCTTCTTATGTTCAGAGTACCCTCAAATTTCTGGCTTTATTAGAGAATCTAGAAAGCAAGAGCATGCTTTGTGCTCTAAAGCAGAGTGTGTTTCATGGATGAGATCTGTGCTGTGTGTTTTCCTTCAGAAATGGAGTAAATCCCAGGCTCTGTGTCTTCCTACAAGCAAGACATCTTTTGAGGTAAACTCAGACACTTTTCAGCTC
The DNA here is from genome assembly GCA_949786385.1 of Onychomys leucogaster. Classification (NCBI taxonomy): domain Eukaryota; kingdom Metazoa; phylum Chordata; class Mammalia; order Rodentia; family Cricetidae; genus Onychomys; species Onychomys leucogaster. The sequence continues at coordinate 1,307,648 of CATKUP010000061.1, forward strand.
AAAGGAAGCTACATCGTTCACGAAGCTCACACGTTTCTCGCTCTTAACTGGAAAGCATTGCATGTTAATGGAACTGTGGTTTGCATCAGTTTTAGAAGAAGAGTTGACCTAGACTTGGTCAGTATGTGTAGGAAACACCGTTATTTTGTTCTGACCACAGTCACGTTTCCTGCTGTATTAGAGAGTCTTAGAAAGAAAGAGCGTGCTTCTTGCTCTAAAAAAGAGGGTGATACATGGATGAGAACTGTGCTGTGTGTGTCCCTTCAGAAATGGAGTTAAATACCAGGCTCTGTGTCTTCCTACTAGCAAGACAGCAGTTCAGGTAAACTAAGTCACTTTTCAGCTCAAATGAATATAAATCATTTACGAATATTACACGTTTGTCGCTCTTAACTGAAAATCATTGGATGTTAGATGACTTGTGGTTTGTATCAGTTTCAGCAGCAGAGTTGAACTAGCAATGGTCCGTATGTGTAGGAAACACCGTTCTTTTGTTCTGAGCACATTCACGTTTCTGGCACTACTAGAGATTCTTAGAAAACAGGAGCATGCATCTTGCTCTAAAGGAGAGTGTGTTTCATGGAAGAGAAGTGTGCTGTGTGTTTCCCTTCAGAAATGGAGTTAAATCCCAGGCTCTGTGTCTTCCTACAAGCAAGACATCTTTTCAGGTAAACTCAGTCACTTTTCAGTTCAAAGGAAGCTACATCGTTCACGAAGTTCACACGTTGCTAACTCTTAAATGTAAGGCATTGGATGTTAGTGGACCTGTGATTTGTATCAGTTTCAGAAGCAGAGTTGAACTAGCAATGATCTGTATGTGTAGGAAACATCGTTCTTATGTTCAGAGTACCCTCAAGTTTCTGGGTGTAGTAGAGAATCTAGAAAGCAAGAGCATGCTTTGTGCTCTAAAGCAGAGTGTCTTTCATGGATGAGATCTGTGCTCTGTGTTTTCCTTCAGAAATGGAGTTAAATCCCAGGCTCTGTGTCTTCCTACAAGCAAGACATCTTTTCAGGTAAACTCAGTCACTTTTCAATTCAAAGGAAGCTCCATCGTTCACGAAGCTCATACGTTGCTAACTCTTAACTGGAAAGCATTGCATGTTAATGGAACTGTGGTTTGTATCAGTTTCAGAAGAAGAGTTGACCTAGATATGGTCCGTATGTGTAGGAAACACCGTTATTTTGTTCTGACGACAGTCACGTTTCCTGCTGTATTAGAGATTCTTAGAAAGCAAGAGCGTGCTTCTTCTTATATGCAGAGTGTGTTTCATCGTGAGAACAGTGCTGTGTGTTTCCCTTTATAAATGGAGTTAAATCACAGGCTCTGTATCTTCCTACAAGCAAGACTTCATTTCACGTAAACTCAGTCACCTTTCAGCTCAAACAAAGCTACATCGTTCACGTAGCTCACACGTTTCTTGCTCTTAACTGTAAAGCATTGGATGTTAGAGGACCTGTGATTTGTATCACTTTCAGAAGCAGAGTTGAACTAGCAATGGTCCGTATGTGTAGCAAACATCTTTCTTAGGCTCAGAGTACCCTCAAGTTTCTGGCTGTATTAGAGAATCTAGAAAGCAAGAGCATGCTTTGTGCTTTGAAGCAGAGTGTGTTTCATGGATGAGATCTGTGCTGTGTGTTTTCCTTCAGAAATGGAGTTAAATACCAGGCTCTGTGTCTTCCTACAAGCAAGACATCTTTTGAGGTAAACTCAGACACTTTTCAGCTCAAAGGAAGCTACATCGTTCACGAAGCTCACACGTTGCTAACTCTTAACTGGAAAGCATTTCATGTTAATGGAACTGTGGTTTGTATCAGTTTCAGAAGAAGAGTTGACCTAGATATTGTCTGTATGTGTAGGAAACACCGTTAGTTTGTTCTGACCACAGTCACATTTCGTGCTGGTTTAGAGACTCTTAGAAAGCAAGAGTGTGATTCTTCTTATATGCAGAGTGTGTTTCATCGTGAGTACAGTGCTGTGTGTTTGCCTTCAAAAATGGAGTTAAATCACAGGCTCTGTATCTTCTTACATGCAAGACTTCATTTCACGTAAACTCAGTCACCTTTCAGCTCAAACAAAGCTACATCTTTCACATAGCTCACACGTTTCTTGCTCTTAACTGTAAAGCATTGGATGTTAGAGTACCTGTGATTTCTATCAGTTTCAGAAGCAGAGTTGAACTAGCAAAGGTCCGTATGTGAAGGAAACATCGTTCTTATGTTCAGAGTACCCTCAAGTTTCTGGCTGTATTAGAGAATCTAGAAAGCAAGAGCATGCTTTGTGCTTTGAAGCAGAGTGTGTTTCATGGATGAGATCTGTGCTGTGTGTTTTCCTTCAGAAATGGAGTTAAATACCAGGCTCTGTGTCTTCCTACAAGCAAGATATCTTTTGAGGTAAACTCAGACACTTTTCAGCTCAAAGGAAGCTACATCAATAATGAAGCTCACACGTTTCTCACTCTTAACTGGAAAGCATTGGATGTTACAGGACCTGTGATTTGTATCAGTTTCAGAAGCAGAGTTGAACTAGCAATGGTCTGTATGTGTAGGAAACATCCTTCTTATGTTCAGAGTACCCTCAAGTTTCTGGCTTTATTAGAGAATCTAGAAAGCAAGAGCATGCTTTGTGCTCTAAAGCAGAGTGTGTTTCATGTATGAGATCTGTGCTGTGTGTTTTCCTTCAGAAATGGAGTAAATCCCAGGCTCTGTGTCTTCCTACAAGCAAGACATCTTTTGAGGTAAACTCAGACACTTTTCAGCTCAAAGGAAGCTACATCGTTCACGAAGCTCACACGTTTCTCGCTCTTAACTGGAAAGCATTGCATGTTAATGGAACTGTGGTTTGCATCAGTTTTAGAAGAAGAGTTGACCTAGACTTGGTCAGTATGTGTAGGAAACACCGTTATTTTGTTCTGACCACAGTCACGTTTCCTGCTGTATTAGAGAGTCTTAGAAAGAAAGAGCGTGCTTCTTGCTCTAAAAAAGAGGGTGATACATGGATGAGAACTGTGCTGTGTGTGTCCCTTCAGAAATGGAGTTAAATTCCAGGCTCTGTGTCTTCCTACTAGCAAGACAGCAGTTCAGGTAAACTAAGTCACTTTTCACCTCAAATGAATATAAATCATTTACGAATATTACACGTTTGTCGCTCTTAACTGAAAAGCATTGGATGTTAGATGACTTGTGGTTTGTATCAGTTTCAGCAGCAGAGTTGAACTAGCAATGGTCCATATGTGTAGGAAACACCGTTCTTTTGTTCTGAGCACATTCACGTTTCTGGCACTACTAGAGATTCTTAGAAAACAGGAGCATGCATCTTGCTCTAAAGGAGAGTGTGTTTCATGGAAGAGAAGTGTGCTGTGTGTTTCCCTTCAGAAATGGAGTTAAATCCCAGGCTCTGTGTCTTCCTACAAGCAAGACATCTTTTCAGGTAAACTCAGTCACTTTTCAGTTCAAAGGAAGCTACATCGTTCACGAAGTTCACACGTTGCTAACTCTTAAATGTAAGGCATTGGATGTTAGTGGACCTGTGATTTGTATCAGTTTCAGAAGCAGAGTTGAACTAGCAATGATCCGTATGTGTAGGAAACATCGTTCTTATGTTCAGAGTACCCTCAAGTTTCTGGCTGTAGTAGAGAATCTAGAAAGCAAGAGCATTCTTTGTGCTCTAAAGCAGAGTGTCTTCATGGATGAGATCTGTGCTCTGTGTTTTCCTTCAGAAATGGAGTTAAATCCCAGGCTCTGTGTCTTCCTACAAGCAAGACATCTTTTGAGGTAAACTCAGACACTTTTCAGTCTCAAAGGAAGCTACATCGTTCACGAAGCTCACACGTTTCTCGCTCTTAACTGGAAAGCATTGCATGTTAATGGAACTGTGGTTTGTATCAGTTTCAGAAGAAGAGTTGACCTAGATATGGTCAGTATGTGTAGGAAACACCGTTATTTTGTTCTGACCACAGTCACTTTTCCTGCTGTATTAGAGAATCTTAGAAAGAAAGAGCGTGCTTCTTGCTCTAAAGCAGAGGGTGATTCATGGATGAGAACTGTGCTGTGTGTTTTCCATCAGAAATGGAGTTAAATCCCAGGCTCTGTGTCTTCCTACAAGCAAGACATCTGTTCAGGTAAACTCAGTCACTTTTCAGTTCAAAGGAAGCTACATCGTTCGAGCAGCTCACACGTTGCTACCTCTTAAATGGAAAGCATTGCATGTTAATGGAACTGTGGTTCGTATCAGTTTCAGAAGAAGAGTTGACCTATATATGGTCCGTATGTGTAGGAACCTCCGTTATTTTGTTCTGACCACAGTCACGTTTCCTGCTGTATTAGAGATTCTTAGAAAGCAAGAGCGTGCTTCTTCTTATATGCAGAGTGTGTTTCATCGTGAGAACAGTGCTGTGTGTTTCCCTTTATAAATGGAGTTAAATCACAGGCTCTGTATCTTCCTACAAGCAAGACTTCATTTCACGTAAACTCAGTCACCTTTCAGCTCAAACAAAGCTACATCGTTCACGTAGCTCACACGTTTCTTGCTCTTAACTGTAAAGCATTGGATGTTAGAGGACCTGTGATTTGTATCAGTTTCAGAAGTAGAGTTCAACTAGCAATGGTCCGTATGTGTAGCAAACATCTTTCTTAGGCTCAGAGTACCCTCAAGTTTCTGGCTGTATTAGAGAATCTAGAAAGCAAGAGCATGCTTCTTGCTCTAAAGCAGAGTGTGTTTCATGGATGAGATCTGTGCTGTGTGTTTTCCTTCAGAAATGGAGTTAAATACCAGGCTCTGTGTCTTCCTACAAGCAAGACATCTTTTGAGGTAAACTCAGACACTTTTCAGCTCAAAGGAAGCTCCATCGTTCACGAAGCTCACATGTTGCTAACTCCTAACTGGAAAGCATTGCATGTTAATCGAACTGTGGTTTGTATCAGTTTCAGAAGAAGAGTTGACCTAGATATTGTCTGTATGTGTAGGAAACACCGTTATTTTGTTCTGACCACAGTCACATTTCCTGCTGGATTAGAGACTCTTAGAAAGCAAGAGCGTGATTCTTCTTATATGCAGAGTGTGTTTCATCGTGAGAACAGTGCTGTGTGTTTGCCTTCAAAAATGGAGTTAAATCACAGGCTCTGTATCTTCTTACATGCAAGACTTCATTTCACGTAAACTCAGTCACCTTTCAGCTCAAACAAAGCTACATCATTCACATAGCTCACACGTTTCTTGCTCTTAACTGTAAAGCATTGGATGTTAGAGGACCTGTGATTTCTATCAGTTTCAGAAGCAGAGTTGAACTAGCAAAGGTCCGTATGTGAAGGAAACATCGTTCTTATGTTCAGAGTACCCTCAAGTTTCTGGCTGTATTAGAGAATCTAGAAAGCAAGCGCATGCTTTGTGCTTTGAAGCAGAGTGTGTTTCATGGATGAGATCTGTGTTGTGTGTTTTCCTTCAGAAATGGAGTTAAATACCAGGCTCTGTGTCTTCCTACAAGCAAGACATCTTTTGAGGTAAACTCAGACACTTTTCAGCTCAAAGGAAGCTACATCATTCACGAAGCTCACACGATTCTCACTCTTAACTGGAAAGCATTGCATGTTAATGGAACTGTGGTTTGTATTAGTTTCAGAAGAAGAGTTGACCTAGATATGGTCAGTATGTGTAGGAAACACCATTATTTTGTTCTGACCACAGTCACGTTTCCTGCTGTATTAGAGAATCTTAGAAAGAAAGAGCATGGTTCTTGCTCTAAAGCACAGGGTGATTCATGGATGAGAACTGTGCTGTGTGTTTCCCTTCAGAAATGGAGTTAAATTCCAGGCTCTGTGTCTTCATACAAGCAAGACATCATTTCAGGTAAACTCAGTCACTTTTCAGTTCAAAGTAAGCTACATCATTCACGAAGCTCACACGTTTCTCGCTGTTAACTTGAAAGCATTGCATGTTAATGGAACTGTGGTTCGTATCAGTTTCAGAAGAAGAGTTGACCTAGATATGGTCCGTATGTGTAGGAAACACCGTTATTTTGTTCTGACCACAGTCACGTTTCCTGCTGTATTAGAGACTCTTAGAAAGCAAGAGCGTGCTTCTTCTTATATGCAGAGTGTGTTTCATCGTGAGAACAGTGCTGTGTGTTTCCCTTTATAAATGGAGTTAAATCACAGGCTCTGTATCTTCCTACAAGCAAGACTTCATTTCACGTAAACTCAGTCACCTTTCAGCTCAAACAAAGCTACATCGTTCACGTAGCTCACACGTTTCTTGCTCTTAACTGTAAAGCATTGGATGTTAGAGGACCTGTGATTTGTATCAGTTTCAGAAGCAGAGTTGAACTAGAAATGGTCTGTATGTGTAGGAAACATCTTTCTTAGGCTCAGAGTACCCTCAAGTTTCTGGCTGTATTAGAGAATCTAGAAAGCAAGAGCATGCTTCTTGCTCTAAAGCAGAGTGTGTTTCATGGATGAGAACTGTGCTGTGTGTTTCCCTTCAGAAATGGAGTTAATTCCCAGGCTCTGTGTCTTCCTACAAGAAAGACATCTTTTCAGGTAAACTCAGTATCTTTTCAGTTCAAAGGAAGCTACATCGTTCACGAAGCTCACATGTTTCTAACTCTTAACTGGAAAGCATTGCATGTTAATGGAACTGTGGTTTGTATCATTTTTTGAAGAAGAGTTGACCTAGATATTGTCTGTATGTGTAGGAAACACCGTTATTTTGTTCTGACCACAGTCACGTTTCCTGCTGTATTAGAGACTCTTAGAAAGCAAGAGCGTGATTCTTCTTATATGCAGAGTGTGTTTCATCGTGAGAACAGTGCTGTGTGTTTGCCTTCAAAAATGGAGTTAAATCACAGGCTCTGTATCTTCTTACATGCAAGACTTCATTTCACGTAAACTCAGTCACCTTTCAGCTCAAACAAAGCTACATCATTCACGTAGCTCACACGTTTCTTGCTCTTAACTGTAAAGCATTGGATGTTAGAGGACCTGTGATTTCTATCAGTTTCAGAAGCAGAGTTGAACTAGCAAAGGTCCGTATGTGTAGGAAACATCGTTCTTATGTTCAGAGTACCCTCAAGTTTCTGGCTGTATTAGAGAATCTAGAAAGCAAGAGCATGCTTTGTGCTTTGAAGCAGAGTGTGTTTCATGGATGAGATCTGTGCTGTGTGTTTTCCTTCAGAAATGGAGTTAAATACCAGGCTCTGTGTCTTCCTACAAGCAAGACATCTTTTGAGGTAAACTCAGACACTTTTCAGCTCAAAGGAAGCTACATCATTCACGAAGCTCACACGTTTCTCACTCTTAACTGGAAAGCATTGCATGTTAATGGAACTGTGGTTTGTATCAGTTTCAGAAGAAGAGTTGACCTAGATATGGTCCATATGTGTAGGAAACACCGTTATTTTGTTCTGACCACAGTCACGTTTCCTGCTGTATTAGAGACTCTTAGAAAGCAAGAGCGTGCTTCTTCTTATATGCAGAGTGTGTTTCATCGTGAGAACAGTGCTGTGTGTTTCCCTTCATAAATTGAGTTAAATCACATGCTCTGTATCTTCCTACAAGCAAGACTTCATTTCACGTAAACTCAGTCACCTTTCAGCTCAAACAAAGCTACATCGTTCACGTAGCTCACACGTGTCTTGCTCTTAACTGTAAAGCATTGGATGTTAGAGGACCTGTGATTTGTATCAGTTTCAGAAGCAGAGTTGAACTAGCAATGGTCTGTATGTGTAGGAAACATCCTTCTTATGTTCAGAGTACCCTCAAGTTTCTGGCTTTATTAGAGAATCTAGAAAGCAAGAGCATGCTTTGTGCTCTAAAGCAGAGTGTGTTTCATGGATGAGATCTGTGCTGTGTGTTTTCCTTCAGAAATGGAGTAAATCCCAGGCTCTGTGTCTTCCTACAAGCAAGACATCTTTTGAGGTAAACTCAGACACTTTTCAGCTCAAAGGAAGCTACATCGTTCACGAAGCTCACACGTTGCTAACTCTTAACTGGAAAGCATTGCATGTTAATTGAACTGTGGTTTGCATCAGTTTTAGAAGAAGAGTTGACCTAGATATGGTCAGTATGTGTAGGAAACACCGTTATTTTGTTCTGACCACAGTCACGTTTCCTGCTGTATTAGAGAGTCTTAGAAAGAAAGAGCGTGCTTCTTGCTCTAAAAAAAGAGGGTGATACATGGATGAGAACTGTGCTGTGTGTGTCCCTTCAGAAATGGAGTTAAATTCCAGGCTCTGTGTCTTCCTACTAGCAAGACAGCAGTTCAGGTAAACTAAGTCACTTTTCAGCTCAAATGAATATAAATCATTTACGAATATTACACGTTTGTCGCTCTTAACTGAAAAGCATTGGATGTTAGATGACTTGTGGTTTGTATCAGTTTTAGCAGCAGAGTTGAACTAGCAATGGTCCGTATGTGTAGGAAACACCGTTCTTTTGTTCTGAGCACATTCACGTTTCTGGCACTACTAGAGATTCTTAGAAAACAGGAGCATGCATCTTGCTCTAAAGGAGAGTGTGTTTCATGGAAGAGAAGTGTGCTGTGTGTTTCCCTTCAGAAATGGAGTTAAATCCCAGGCTCTGTGTCTTCCTACAAGCAAGACATCTTTTCAGGTAAACTCAGTCACTTTTCAGTTCAAAGGAAGCTACATCGTTCACGAAGTTCACACGTTGCTAACTCTTAAATGTAAGGCATTGGATGTTAGTGGACCTGTGATTTGTATCAGTTTCAGAAGCAGAGTTGAACTAGCAATGATCCGTATGTGTAGGAAACATCGTTCTTAAGTTCAGAGTACCCTCAAGTTTCTGGCTGTAGTAGAGAATCTAGAAAGCAAGAGCATGCTTTGTGCTCTAAAGCAGAGTGTCTTTCATGGATGAGATCTGTGCTCTGTGTTTTCCTTCAGAAATGGAGTTAAATCCCAGGCTCTGTGTCTTCCTACAAGCAAGATATCTTTTGAGGTAAACTCAGACACTTTTCAGCTCAAAGGAAGCTACATCGTTCACGAAGCTCACACGTTTCTCGCTCTTAACTGGAAAGCATTGCATGTTAATGGAACTGTGGTTTGTATCAGTTTCAGAAGAAGAGTTGAACTAGATATGGTCAGTATGTGTAGGAAACACCGTTATTTTGTTCTGACCACAGTCACGTTTCCTGCTGTATTAGAGAATCTTAGAAAGAAAGAGCGTGCTTCTTGCTCTGAAGCAGAGGGTGATTCATGGATGAGAACTGTGCTGTGTGTTTTCCATCAGAAATGGAGTTAAATCCCAGGCTCTGTGTCTTCCTACAAGCAAGACATCTGTTCAGGTAAACTCAGTCACTTTTCAGTTCAAAGGAAGCTACATCGTTCAAGCAGCTCACACGTTGCTACCTCTTAAATGGAAAGCATTGCATGTTAATGGAACTGTGGTTTGTTTCAGTTTCAGAAGAAGAGTTGACCTAGATATGGTCCATATGTGTAGGAAACTCCGTTATTTTGTTCTGACCACAGTCACGTTTCCTGCTGTATTAGAGACTCTTAGAAAGCAAGAGCGTGCTTCTTCTTATATGCAGAGTGTGTTTCATCGTGAGAACAGTGCTGTGTGTTTCCCTTTATAAATGGAGTTAAATCACAGGCTCTGTATATTCCTACAAGCAAGACTTCATTTCACGTAAAGTCAGTCATCTTTCAGCTCAAACAAAGCTACATCGTTCACGTAGCTCACACGTTTCTTGCTCTTAACTGTAAAGCATTGGATGTTAGAGGACCTGTGATTTGTATCAGTTTCAGAAGCAGAGTTGAACTAGCAATGGTCCGTATGTGTAGGAAACATCTTTCTTAGGCTCAGAGTACCCTCAAGTTTCTGGCTATATTAGAGAATCTAGAAAGCAAGAGCATGCTTTGTGCTTTGAAGCAGAGTGTGTTTCATGGATGAGATCTGTGCTGTGTGTTTTCCTTCAGAAATGGAGTTAAATACCAGGCTCTGTGTCTTCCTACAAGCAAGACATCTTTTGATGTAAACTCAGACACTTGTCAGCTCAAAGGAAGCTACATCATTCACGAAGCTCACACGTTTCTCACTCTTAACTGGAAAGCATTGCATGTTAATGGAACTGTGGTTTGTATTAGTTTCAGAAGAAGAGTTGACCTAGATATGGTCAGTATGTGTAGGAAACACCATTATTTTGTTCTGACCACAGTCACGTTTCCTGCTGTATTAGAGAATCTTAGAAAGAAAGAGCATGCTTCTTGCTCTAAAGCACAGGGTGATTCATGGATGAGAACTGTGCTGTGTGTTTCCCTTCAGAAATGTAGTTAAATTCCAGGCTTTGTGTGTTCATACAAGCAAGACATCATTTCAGGTAAACTCAGTCACTTTTCAGTTCAAAGTAAGCTACATCATTCACGAAGCTCACACGTTTCTCGCTGTTAACTTGAAAGCATTGCATGTTAATGGAACTGTGGTTCGTATCAGTTTCAGAAGAAGAGTTGACCTAGATATGGTCCGTATGTGTAGGAAACACCGTTATTTTGTTCTGACCACAGTCACGTTTCCTGCTGTATTAGAGACTCTTAGAAAGCAAGAGCGTGCTTCTTCTTATATGCAGAGTGTGTTTCATCGTGAGAACAGTGCTGTGTGTTTCCCTTTATAAATGGAGTTAAATCACAGGCTCTGTATCTTCCTACAAGCAAGACTTCATTTCACGTAAACTCAGTCACCTTTCAGCTCAAACAAAGCTACATCGTTCACGTAGCTCACACGTTTCTTGCTCTTAACTGTAAAGCATTGGATGTTAGAGGACCTGTGATTTGTATCAGTTTCAGAAGCAGAGTTGAACTAGCAATGGTCCGTATGTGTAGGAAACATCTTTCTTAGGCTCAGAGTACCCTCAAGTTTCTGGCTGTATTAGAGAATCTAGAAAGCAAGAGCATGCTTCTTGCTCTAAAGCAGAGTGTGTTTCATGGATGAGAACTGTGCTGTGTGTTTCCCTTCAGAAATGGAGTTAAATCCCAGGCTCTGTGTCTTCCTACAAGCAAGACATATTTTCAGGTAAACTCAGTCACTTTTCAGTTCAAAGGAAGCTACATCGTTCACGAAGCTCACACGTTGCTAACTCTTAACTGGAAAGCATTGCATGTTAATGGAACTGTAGTTTGTATCAGTTTCAGAAGAAGAGTTGACCTAGAAATTGTCTGTATGTGTAGGAAACACCGTTATTTTGTTCTGACCACTGTCATGTTTCCTGCTGTATTAGAGACTCTTAGAAAGCAAGAGCGTGCTTCTTCTTATATGCAGAGTGTGTTTCATCGTGAGAACAGTGCTGTGTGTTTGCATTCATAAATAGAGTTAAATCACAGGCTCTGTATCTTCTTACAAGCAAGACTTCATTTCACGTAAACTCAGACACTTTTCAGCTCAAAGGAAGCTACATCATTCACGAAGCTCACACGTTTCTCACTCTTAACTGGAAAGCATTGCATGTTAATGGAACTGTGGTTTGTATCAGTTTCAGAAGAAGAGTTGACCTAGATATGGTCAGTATGTGTAGGAAACACCATTATTTTGTTCTGACCACAGTCACGTTTCTTGCTGTATTAGAGAATCTTAGAAAGAAAGAGCGTGCTTCTTGCTCTAAAGCAAAGGGTGATTCATGGATGAGAACTGTGCTGTGTGTTTCCCTTCAGAAATGGAGTTAAATTCCAGGCTCTGTGTCTTCATACAAGCAAGACATCATTTCAGGTAAACACAGTCACTTTTCAGCTCAAATGAATATAAATCGTTTATGAAACTCACACGTTTCTTGCTCTTAACTAAATAGCATTGGATGATAGATGACTTGTGTTTTGTATCACTTTCCATAGCAGAGTTGAACTAGCAATAGTCCGTATGTGTAGGAAACACCGTTATATGGTTCTGACCACAGTCACGTTTCCTGCTGTATTAGAGACCCTTAGAAAGCAAGAGCGTGCTTCTTCTTATATGCAGCGTGTGTTTCATCGTGAGAACAGTGCTGTGTGTTTCCCTTCATAAATTGAGTTAAGTCACATGCTCTGTATCTTCCTACAAGCAAGACTTCATTTCACGTAAACTCAGTCACCTTTCAGCTCAAACAAAGCTACATCGTTCACGTAGCTCACACGTGTCTTGCTCTTAACTGTAAAGCATTGGATGTTAGAGGACCTGTGATTTGTATCAGTTTCAGAAGCAGAGTTGAACTAGCAATGGTCTGTATGTGTAGGAAACATCCTTCTTATGTTCAGAGTACCCTCAAGTTTCTGGCTTTATTAGAGAATCTAGAAAGCAAGAGCATGCTTTGTGCTCTAAAGCAGAGTGTGTTTCATGGATGAGATCTGTGCTGTGTGTTTTCCTTCAGAAATGGAGTAAATCCCAGGCTCTGTGTCTTCCTACAAGCAAGACATCTTTTGAGGTAAACTCAGACACTTTTCAGCTCAAAGGAAGCTACATCGTTCACGAAGCTCACACGTTTCTCGCTCTTAACTGGAAAGCATTGCATGTTAATGGAACTGTGGTTTGCATCAGTTTTAGAAGAAGAGTTGACCTAGACTTGGTCAGTATGTGTAGGAAACACCGTTATTTTGTTCTGACCAAAGTCACGTTTCCTGCTGTATTAGAGAGTCTTAGAAAGAAAGAGCGTGCTTCTTGCTCTAAAAAAGAGGGTGATACATGGATGAGAACTGTGCTGTGTGTGTCCCTTCAGAAATGGAGTTAAATTCCAGGCTCTGTGTCTTCCTACTAGCAAGACAGCAGTTCAGGTAAACTAAGTCACTTTTCAGCTCAAATGAATAAAATCATTTACGAATATTACACGTTTGTCGCTCTTAACTGAAAAGCATTGGATGTTAGATGACTTGTGGTTTGTATCAGTTTCAGCAGCAGAGTTGAACTAGCAATGGTCCGTATGTGTAGGAAACACCGTTCTTTTGTTCTGAGCACATTCACGTTTCTGGCACTACTAGAGATTCTTAGAAAACAGGAGCATGCATCTTGCTCTAAAGGAGAGTGTGTTTCATGGAAGAGAAGTGTGCTGTGTGTTTCCCTTCAGAAATGGAGTTAAATCCCAGGCTCTGTGTCTTCCTACAAGCAAGACATCTTTTCAGGTAAACTCAGTCACTTTTCAGTTCAAAGGAAGCTACATCGTTCACGAAGTTCACATGTTGCTAACTCTTAAATGTAAGGCATTGGATGTTAGTGGACCTGTGATTTGTATCAGTTTCAAAGCAGAGTTGAACTAGCAATGATCCGTATGTGTAGGAAACATCGTTCTTATGTTCAGAGTACACTCAAGTTTCTGGCTGTAGTAGAGAATCTAGAAAGCAAGAGCATGCTTTGTGCTCTAAAGCAGAGTGTCTTTCATGGATGAGATCTGTGCTCTGTGTTTTCCTTCAGAAATGGAGTTAAATCCCAGGCTCTGTGTCTTCCTACAAGCAAGACATCTTTTGAGGTAAACTCAGACACTTTTCAGCTCAAAGGAAGCTACATCGTTCACGAAGCTCACACGTTTCTTGCTCTTAACTGGAAAGCATTGCATGTTAATGGAACTGTGGTTTGTATCAGTTTCAGAAGAAGAGTTGACCTAGATATGGTCAGTATGTGTAGGAAACACCGTTATTTTGTTCTGACCACAGTCACGTTTCCTGCTGTATTAGAGAATCTTAGAAAGAAAGAGCGTGCTTCTTGCTCTAAAGCAGAGGGTGATTCATGGATGAGAACTGTGCTGTGTGTTTTCCATCAGAAATGGAGTTAAATCCCAGGCTCTGTGTCTTCCTACAAGCAAGACATCTGTTCAGGTAAACTCAGTCACTTTTCAGTTCAAAGGAAGCTACATCATTCACGAAGCTCACACGTTGCTAACTCTTAACTGGAAATCATTGCATGTTAATGGAACTGTGATTTGTATCAGCTTCAGAAGCAGTGTTGTACTAGCAATGGTCCGTATGTGTAGGAAACATCGTTCTTATGTTCAGAGTACCCTCAAGTTTCTGGCTGTATTAGAGAATCTAGAAAGCAAGAGCATGCTTTGTGCTCTAAAGCTGAGTGTGTTTCATGGATGAGATCTGTGCTGTGTGTTTTCCTTCAGAAATGGAGTTAAATTCCAGGCTCTGTGTCTTCCTACTAGCAAGACAGCTGTTCAGGTAAACTAAGTCACTTTTCAGCTCAAATGAATATAAATCGTTTACAAATAATACACGTTTGTCGCTCTTAACTGAAAAGCATTGGATGTTAGATGACTTGTGGTTTGTATCAGTTTCAGCAGCAGAGTTGAACTAGCAATGGTCCGTATGTGTAGAAAACACCGTCTTTTGTTCTGAGCACAGTCACGTTTCTGGCACTATTAGAGACTCTTAGAAAGCAAGAGCATGCTTCTTGTTCTATAGCAGAGTGTGTTTCATGGAAGAGAATTGTGCTGTGTGTTTCCCTTCAGAAATGGAGTTAAATCACAGGATCTTTATCTTTCTACAAGCAAGACTTCATTTCACGTAAACTCAGTCACCTTTCAGCTCAAACAAAGCTACATCATTCACGTAGCTCACACGTTTCTAGCTCTTAACTGTAAAGCATTGGATGTTAGAGGACCTGTGATTTGTATCAGTTTCAGAAGCAGAGTTGAACTAGCAATGGTCCGTATGTGTAGGAAACACCGTTCTTATGTTCAGAGTAACCTCAAGTTTTTGGCTGTATTAGAGAATCTAGAAAGCAAGAGCATGCTTTGTGCTCTAAAGCAGAGTGTGTTTCATGGATGAGATCTGTGCTGTGTGTTTTCCTTCAGAAATGGAGTTAAATACCAGGCTCTGAGTCTTCCTACAAGCAAGACATCTTTTAATGTAATCTCAGACACTTTTCAGCTCAGAGGAAGCTACATTGACACGAAGCTCACACGTTTCTCACTCTTAACTGGAAAGCATTGAATGTTAATGGAACTGTGGTTTGCATCAGTTTTAGAAGAAGAGTTGACCTAGACTTGGTCAGTATGTGTAGGAAACACCGTTATTTTGTTCTGACCACAGTCACGTTTCCTGCTGTATTAGAGAATCTTAGAAAGAAAGAGCGTGCTTCTTGCTCTAAAGCAGAGGGTGATACATGGATGAGAACTGTGCTGTGTGTGTCCCTTCAGAAATGGAGTTAAATTCCAGGCTCTGTGTCTTCCTACTAGCAAGACAGCAGTTCAGGTAAACTAAGTCACTTTTCAGCTGAAATGAATATAAATCATTTACGAATATTACACGTTTGTCGCTCTTAACTGAAAAGCATTGGATGTTAGATGACTTGTGGTTTGTATCAGTTTCAGCAGCAGAGTTGAACTAGCAATGGTCCGTATGTGTAGGAAACACCGTTCTTTTGTTCTGAGCACATTCACGTTTCTGGCATTATTGGAGATTCGTAGAAAGCAAGAGCATGCATCTTGCTCTAAAGGAGAGTGTGTTTCATGGAAGACAAGTGTGCTGTGTGTTTCCCTTCAGAAATAGAGTTAAATCCCATGCTCTGTGTCTTCCTACAAGCAAGACATCTTTTGAGGTAAACTCAGTCACTTTTCAGTTCAAAGGAAGCTACATCATTCACGAAGCTCTCACTTTGCTAACTCTTAACTGGAAAGCATTGCATGTTAATGGAACTGTGGTTTGTATCAGTTTCAGAAGAGTTGACCTAGATATGGTCCGTATGTGTAGGAAACACCGTTATTTTCTTCTGACCACAGTCACGTTTCCTGCTGTATTAGAGACTCTTAGAAAGCAAGAGCGTGCTTCTTCTTATATGCAGAGTGTGTTTCATCGTGAGAACAGTGCTGTGTGTTTCCCTTCAGAAATGGGGTTAAATCACAGGATCTTTATCTTTCTACAAGCAAGACTTCATTTCACGTAAACTCAGTCACCTTTCAGCTCAAACAAAGCTACATCATTCACGTAGCTCACACGTTTCTAGCTCTTAATTGTAAAGCATTGGATGTTAGAGGACCTGTGATTTGTATCAGTTTCAGAAGCAGAGTTGAACTAGCAATGGTCCGTATGTGTAGGAAACACTGTTCTTATGTTCAGAGTACCCTCAAGTTTCTGGCTGTATTAGAGAATCTAGAAAGCAAGAGCATGCATTGTGCTCTAAAGCAGAGTGTGTTTCATGGATGAGATCTGTGCTGTGTGTTTTCCTTCAGAAATGGAGTTAAATCCCAGGCACTGTGTCTTCCTAAAAGCAAGACATCTTTTTATGTAAACTCAGACACTTTTCAGCTCAAAGGAAGCTACATGGTTCACGAAGCACACACGTTGCTAACTCTTAACTGGAAAGCATTGCATGTTAATGGAACTGTGGTTTGTATCAGTTTCATAAGAAGAGTTGACCTAGATATGGTCAGTATGTGTAGGAAACACCGTTATTTTGTTCTGACCACAGTCACGTTTCCTGCTGTATTAGAGAATCTTAGAAAGAAAGAGCGTGCTTCTTGCTCTAAAGCAGAGGGTGATTCATGGATGAGAACTGTGCTGTGTGTTTCCCTTCAGAAATGGAGTTACATCCCATGCTTTGTGTCTTCCTACAAGCAAGACATCTGTTCAGGTAAACGCAGTCACTTTTCAGATCAAATGAATATAAATCATTTACGAAGCTCACACGTTTTTTGCTCTTATCTGAAAAGCATGAGATGTAAGATGACTTGTGGTTTGTATCAGTTTCAGAAGCAGAGTTGAAATAGCAATGGTCTGTATGTGTAGGAAACATCGTTCTTTTGTTCTGAGTACCCTCAAGTTTCTGGTTCTATTAGAGACTCTAGAAAGCAAGAGCATGCTTCGTGCTCTAAAGCAGAGTATATTTCATAGGTGAGAACTGTGCTGTGTGTTTCCCTTCAGAAATGGAGTTAAATCACAGGCTCTGTGTCTTCCTACAAGCAAGACATCTTTTCAGGTAAACTCAGTCACTTTTCAGCTCAAAGGAAGCTACATCGTTCACAAAGTTCACAAGTTTCTCGCTCTTAACTGGAAAGCATTGCATGTTAGAAGAACTGTGGTTTGTATCAGTTTCAGAAGAAGAGTTGACCTAGATATGGTCCGTATGTTTAGGAATCACCGTTAATTTGTTCTGACCACAGACACGTTTCTTGCTCTATTAGAGACTGTTAGAAAGCAAGAGCGTGATTCTTGCTCTAAAGCAGATTGTGTTTCATGGATGAGAACTGTGCTGTGTGTTTCCCTTCAGAAATGGAGTTAAATACCAGGCTCAATGTCTTCCTACAAGTAAGACATCATTTCATTTAAACCCAGTCAATTTTCAGGTCAAATGATTCTAAATTGTTTATGAAGATCACACATTTCTCGCTCTTAACTGAATAGCATTGGATGTTAGATGACTTGTGGTTTGAATCAGTTTCAGAAGCAGAGTTGAACTAGCTATGGTGCGTATGTGTAGGAAACACCGTTCTTTTGTTCAGAGTACCATCAAGTTTCTGGCTCTTTTAGAGACTCTAGAAAGCAAGAGCATGCTTCATGCTCTAAAGCAGACTGTGTTTCATGGATGAGAACTGTGCTGTGTGTTTCCCTTCAGAAATGGTGTTAAATCCCAGGCTCTGTGTCTTCCTACAAGCAAGACATCTTTTCAGGTAAACTCAGTCACTTTTCAGCTCAAAGGAAGCTAATTCGTTCAAGAAGCTCACACGTTTCTCGCTCTTAACTTGAAAGCATTGCATGTTGATGGAACTGTGGTTTGTGTCAGTTTCAGAAGAAGAGTTGACCTAGATATGGTCCTTATGTGTAGGAAACACCGTTAATTTGTTCTGACCACAGAACGTTTCCTGCTGTATTAGAGACTCTTAGAAAGCAAGAGTGTGTTTCGTGCTGTAAAGCAGAGTGTGTTTCATGGATGAGAACTGTGCTGTGTGTTTCCCTTCAGAAATGGAGTTAAATTCCAGGCTCTGTGTCTTCCTAAAGCAAGACATCTTTTCAGGTAGACGCAGTCACTTTTCAGCTCAAATGAATATAAATCCTTTACGAAGCTCACACGTTTTTTGCTCTTAACTGAAAAGCATGAGATGTTAGATGCCTTGTGGTTTGTATCAGTTTCAGAAGCAGAGTTGAACTAGCAATGGTCTGTATGTGTAGGAAACACCGTTCTTTTCTTCTGAGTACCCTGAAGTTTCTGGCTCTATTAGAGATTCTAGAAAGCAAGAGCATGCTCCGTGCTCTAAAGCAGACTGTGTTTCGTGGATCAGAACTGTGCTGTGTGTTTCCCTTCAGAAATGGAGTTAAATCCCAGGCGCTGTGTCTTCCTACAAGCAAGTCATCATTTCAGGTAAATTCAGTCACTTTTCAGTTCAAAGGAAGCTACATCGTTCACGAAGCTCACACATTGCTAACTCTTAACTGGGGAGCATTGCATGTTAATGGAATTGTGGTTTGTATCAGTTTCATAAGAAGAGTTGACCTAGATATGGTCAGTATGTGTAGGAAATACCGTTATTTTGTTCTGACCACAGTCACGTTCCCTCTGTATTAGAGACTCTTAGAAAGCAAGAGCATGCTTCTTCTTATATGCAGAGTGTGTTTCATCGTGAGAACAGTGCTGTTTGTTTCCCTTCAGAAATGGAGTTAAATCCCAGGCTCTGTGTCTTCCTACAAGCAAGACATCTGTTCAGGTAAACTCAGTCACTTTTCAGTTCAAAGGAAGCTACATCATTCACGAAGCTCACACGTTGCTAACTCTTAACTGGAAAGCATTGCATGTTAATGGAACTGTGATTTGTATCAGCTTCAGAAGCAGTGTTGTTCTAGCAATGGTCCGTATGTGTAGGAAACATAGTTCTTATGTTCAGAGTACCCTCAAGTTTCTGGCTGTATTAGAGAATCTAGAAAGCAAGAGCATGCTTTGTGCTCTAAAGCTGAGTGTGTTTCATGGATGAGATCTGTGCTGTGTGTTTTCCTTCAGAAATGGAGTTAAATACCAGGCTCTGTGTCTTCCTACAAGCAAGACATCTTTTGAGGTAAACTCAGACACTTTTCAGCTGAAAGGAAGCTACATCGTTCACGAAGCTCACACGTTTCTCACTCTTAACTGGAAAGCATTGCTTGTTAATGGAACTGTGGTTTGTATCAGTTTCAGAAGAAGAGTTGGCCTAGATATGGTCAGTATATGTTGGAAACATCGTTATTTTGTTATGACCACAGTCACGATTCCTGCTGTATTACAGAATCTTAGAAAGAAAGAGCGTGCTTCTTGCTCTAAAGCAGAGGGTGATTCATGGATGAGAACTGTGCTGTGTGTTTCCCTTCAGAAATGGAGTTAAATTCCAGGCTCTGTGTCTTCCTACTAGCATGACATCAGTTCTGGTAAACTAAGTCACTTTTCAGCTCAAATGAATATAAATCGTTTACGAATAATACACGTTTGTCGCTCTTAACTGAAAAGCATTGGATGTTAGATGACTTGTGCTTTGTATCAGTTTCAGCAGCAGAGTTGAACTAGCAATGGTCCGTATGTGTAGGAAACACCGTTCTTTTGTTCTGAGCACATTCACGTTTCTGGCACTATTAGAGACTCTTAGAAAGCAAGAGCATGCTTCTTGTCCTAAAGCAGAGTGTGTTTCATGGAAGAGAAGTGTACTGTGTGTTTCCCTCCAGAAATGGAGTTAAATCCCAGGCTCTGTGTCTTCCTACAAGCCAGACATCTCTTCAGGTAAACTCAGTAACTTTTCAGTTCAAAGGAAGCTACATCATTCACGAAGCTCACACGTTGCTAACTCTTAACTGGAAAGCATTGCATGTTAATGGAACTGTGGTGTGTATCAGTTTCAGAAGAAGAGTTGACCTAGATATGGTCCGTATGTGTGGGAAACACTGTTATTTTGTTCTGACCACAGTCACGTTTCCTGCTGTATTAGAGAGACTCTTAGAAAGCAAAGCGTGCTTCTTCTTATATGCAGAGTGTGTTTCATCGTGAGAACAGTGCTGTGTGTTTCCCTTCAGAAATGGAATTAAATACCAGGCTCAATGTCTTCCTACAAGCAAGACATCATTTCATTTAAACCCAGTCAATCTTCAGGTCAAATGATTCTAAATCGTTTATGAAGATCACACATTTCTCGCTCTTAACTGAATAGCATTGAATGTTACATGACTTGTGGTTTGAATTAGTTTCAGAAGCAGAGTTGAACTAGCTATGGTCTGTATGTGTAGGAAACACCGTTCTTTTGTTCAGAGTACCATCAAGTTTCTGGCTCTTTTAGAGACTCTAGAAAGCAAGAGCATGCTTCGTGCTCTAAAGCAGACTGTGTTTCATGGATGAGAACTGTGCTGTGTGTTTCCCTTCAGAAATGGAGTTAAATTCCAGGCTCTGTGTCTTCCTACAAGCAAGACATCTTTTCAGTAAACGCAGTCACTTTTCAGTTCAAATGAATATAAATCGTTTGCGAAGCTCACACGTTTCTTGCTCTTAACTGAAAAGCATTGGATGTTAGATGACTTGTGGTTTCTATCAGTTTCAGAAGCAGAGTTGAACTAGCAATGGTCCGTTTGTGTAGGAAACACCGTTCTTTTGTTCTGAGCACACTTTCAATATTCTGGCTCTATTATAGACTCTTGAAAGCAAGAGCGTGCTTCTTGCCTTAAAGCAGAGTGTGTTTCATGGATGAGAACTGTGCTGTGTGTGTCCCTTCAGAAATGGAGTTAAATCCCAGGCTCTGTGTCTTCCTACAAGCAAGACATCTTTTCAGGTAAACTCAGTCACTTTTTAGCTCAAAGGCAGCTACATCGTTCACGAAGCTCACACGTTTCTCGCTCTTAACTAGAAAGCAGTGCATGTTAATGGAACTGTGCTTTGTATCAGTTTCAGAAGAAGAGTTGACCTAGATATGGTCCGTATGTGTAGGAAACAATGTTATTTTGTTTTGACCACAGTCACGTTTCCTGCTGTATTAGAGACTCTTAGAAAGCATGCTTCTTCTTATATGCAGAGTGTGTTTCATCGTGAGAACAGTGCTGTGTGTTTCCATTCATAAATGGAGTTAAATCACAGGCTCTGTATCTTCCTACAAGCAAGACTTCATTTCACGTAAACTCAGTCACCTTTCAGCACAAACAAAGCTACATCGTTCACGGAGCTCACACGATTCTACCTCTTAACTGTAAAGCATTGGATGTTAGAGGACCTGTGATTTGTATCAGTTTCAGAAGCAGAGTTGAACTAGCAATGGTCCTTATGTGTAGGATACACCGTTCTTTTGTTCAGAGTACCCTCAAGTTTCTGGCTCTATTAGAGACGCTAGAAAGCAAGAGCATGCTCCGTGCTCTAAAGCAGAGTGTGTTTCATGGATGAGAACTGTGCTGTGTGTTTCCCTTCAGAAGTGGAGATAACTTCCAGGCTTTGTTTCTTCCTACAAGCAAGACATCATATCTGGTAAACACAGTCACTATTCAGCTCAAATGAATATAAATTGTTTACGAAGATCACACGTTTCTCGCTCTTAACTGAAAAGCATTGGATGTTAGATGACTTGTGGTTTGTATCAGTTTCATAAGCAGAGTTGAACTAGCAATGTTCTGTATGTGTAGGAAACACAGTTCTTTTGTTCTGTGTACCTTCAAGTTTCTGGATCTATTAGAGAATCTAGAAAGCAAGAGCATGCTTCTTGCTCTAAAGCAGAGTGTGTTTCAAGGATGAGAACTGCGCTGTGTGTTTCCCTTCAGATATGGAGTTAATTCCCAGGCTCTGTGTCTTCCTATAAGCAAGACATCTTTTCAGGTAAACTCAGTCACTTTTCAGCTCAAAGGAAGCTACATCATTCACGAAGCTCACACGTTTGTTGCCCTTAACTGAAAAGTTTGGATCTTAGGGGACCTGTGGTTTGTATCAGTTTCAGGAACAGAGTTGAAGCAGCAATGGTCCGTATATGTAGGAAACACCAATATTTTGTTCAGAGCACCCTCATGTTTCTGGCTCTATTAGAGACTCTAGAAAGCAAGAGCATGCTTCGTGCTCTAATGCAGAGTGTGTTTCATGGATGAGAACTGTGCTGTGTGTTTCCCTTCAGAAATGGAATTAAATCACAGGCTCTGTATCTTCCTACAAGCAAGACTTCGTTTCACGTAAACTCACTAACCTTTCAGCTAAAACAAAGCTATATCGTTCACGAAGCTCACAAGTTTCTCGCTCTTGACTGGAAAGCATTGCATCTTAATGGAACTGTGCTTTGTATCAGTTTCAGAAGAAGAGTTGACCTAGATATGGTCCGTATATGTATGAAACACCGTTATTTTGTTCTGACAACAGTCACGTTTCCTGCTGTATTAGAGACACTTAGATAGCAAGAGTTTGCTTCTTGCTCTAAAGCAGAGTGTGTTTCATGGATGAGACCTGCGCTGTGTGTTTCCCTTCAGACATGTAGTTAAATCCCAGACTCTGTGTCTTCCTACAAGCAGGTCACCATTTCAGGTAAACGAGTCACTTTTCAGCTCAAATGAATATAAATCGTTTACGAAGCTCACAGGTTTCCTGCTCTTATGTGAAAAGCATTGGATGTTAGAGGACCCGTGGTCTGTATCAGTTTCAGAAGCAGAGTTGATCTAGCAATGGTCCGTATATGTAGGAAACACCGTTATTTTTTTCAGAGCGCCCTCATGTTTGTGGATCTTTTAGAGACTCTAGAAAGCAAGAGCGTGCTTCTTGCTCGAAAGCAGAGTGTGTTTCATGGATGAGAACTGTGCTGTGTGTTTCCCTTCAGAAACGGAGTTAAATCCCAGGCTCTGTGTCTTCCTACAAGCATGACATGTTTTCAGGTAAACTCAGTCACTTTTCAGCTCAAAGGAAGCTAATTCGTTCAAGAAGCTCACACGTTTCTCACTCTTTACTTGAAAGCATTGCATGTTAATGGAACTGTGCTTTGTATCAGTTTCAGAATAAGAGTTGACCTAGATATGGTCCGTATGTGTATGAAACATCGTTATTTTGTTCTGACCACAGTCACGTTTCCTGCTGTATTAGAGACTCTAGAAAGCAAGAGTGTGCTTCTTGCTCTAAAGCACAGTGTGGTTCATGGATGAGAACTGTGCTGTGTGTTTCCCTTCAGAAATAGAGTTAAATTCCAGGCTCAATGTCTTCCTACAATCAAGACATCGTTTAATGTAAAGGCAGTTACTGTTCAGCTCAAATGAATATAAATCGTTCACGAAGCTCACACGTTTTTTGCTCTTAACTGAAAAGCAAGAGATGTTAGATGACTTGTGGTTTGTATCAGTTTCAGAAGCAGAGTTGAACTAGCTATGGTCGGTATGTGTAGGAAAAACCGTACTTTTGTTCAGAGTTCCCTCCATTTTCTGGCTCTATTTGAGACTCTAGAAAGCAAGAGCATGCTCCGTGCTCTAAAGCAGAGTGTGTTTCATGGATGAGAACTGTGCTGTGTGTTTCCCTTCAGAAATGGAGTTAAATCCCAGGCGCTGTGTCTTCCTACAAGCAAGTCATCTTTTCAGGTAAACGCTGTCACTTTTCAGCTCAAATGAATATAAATCGTTTACGAAGCTCACAGGTTTCTCGCTCTTTACTGAAAAGCATTGCATGTTAACGGAACTGTGCTTTGTATCAGTTTCAGTAATAGAGTTGACCTAGATATGGTCCGTATGTGTATGAAATACGTTTATGTTGGTCTGACCACAGACACTTTTCCTGCTGTATTAGAGACTCTTAGAAAGCAAGAGTGTGCTTCTTGCTCTAAAGCAGAGTGTGTTTCATGGATGAGAACTGTGCTGTGTGTTTCCCTTCAGAAATGGAGTTAAATTCCAGGCTCAATGTCTTCCTACAAGCAAGACATCGTTTGATGTAAAGGCAGTCACTTTTCAGCTCAAATGAATATAAATCGTTTACGAAGCTCACATGTTTTTTGCTCGTAACTGAATAGCAATGGATGTTACATGACTTGTGGTTTCTATCAGTTTCAGAAGCAGGGTTGAAATAGCTATGGTCCGTATGTGTAGGAAACACCGTTTTTTTGTTCAGAGTACCCTCAATTTTCTGGATCTATTAGAGACTCTAGAAAGCAAGAGCATGCTTCGTGCTCTAAAGCAGAGTGTGTTTCATGGATGAGAACTGTGCTTTGTGTTTCACTTCAGAAATGGAGTTAAATCCCAGGCTCTGTGTCTTCCTACAAGCAAGACATCTTTTCAGGTAAACTCAGTCACTTTTCAGTTCAAAGGAAGCTACATTGTTCACGAAGCTCACACGTTTCTCGATCTTAACTGGAAAGCATTGCATGTTAGAGGAACTGTGGTTTGTATCAGTTTCAGAAGGAGAGTTGACCTAGATATGGTCCGTATGTGTAGTAAACACCGTTATTTTGTCCTGACCATAGTCACGTTTCCTGCTCTATTTGAGACTCTTACAAAGAAAGAGTGTGCTTCTTGCTCTATAGGAGAGTGTGTTTCATGGATGAGAACTGTGCTGTGTGTTTCCCTTCAGAAATGGAGTTAAATTCCAGGCTCAATGTCTTCCTACAAGCAAGACATCATTTCAGGTAACGCAGTCACTTTTCAGCTCAAATGAATATAAATCGTTTACAAAGATCACACGTTTCTCGCTCTTAACTGAACAGCATTGGATGTTAAATGACTTGTGGTTTGTATCAGTTTCAGAAGCAGAGTTGAACTAGCTATGGTCTGTATGTTTAGGAAACACCGTTCGTTTGTTCAGTGTACCCTCATGTTTCTGGCTCTATTAGAGACTCTAGAAAGCAAGAGCATGCTCCGTGCTCTAAAGCAGAGTGTGTTTCATGGATGAGAACTGTGCTGTGTGTTTCCCTTCAGAAATGGAGTTAAATCACAGGCGCTGTGTCTTCCTACAAGCAAGTCATCATTTCAGGTAAATGCTGTCACTTTTCAGCTCAAATGAATGTAAATCGTTAACGAAGCTCACAGGTTTCTCGCTCTTACCTGAAAAGCATTGCATGTTAATGGATCTATGCTTTGTATCAGTTTCACAAGAAGAGTTGACCTAGATATGGTCCGTATGTGTATGAAATACAGATATTTTTTTCTGACCATAGTCACTTTTCCTGCTGTATTAGAGACACTTAGAAAGCAAGAGTGTGATTCTTGCTCTAAAGCAGAGTGTGTTTCATGGATGAGAACTGTGCTTTGTGTTTCACTTCAGAAATGGAGTTAAATCCCAGGCTCTGTGTCTTCCTACAAGCAAGACATCTTTTCAGGTAACCTAGTCACTTTTCAGCTCAAAGGAAGCTACATCGTTCACGAAGCTCACACGTTTCTCGATCTTAACTGGAAAGCATTGCATGTTAGAGGAACTGTGGTTTGTATCAGTTTCAGAAGGAGAGTTGACCTAGATATGGTCCGTATGTGTAGTAAACACCGTTATTTTGTCCTGACCATAGTCACGTTTCCTGCTCTATTTGAGACTCTTACAAAGAATGAGTGGGCTTCTTGCTCTATAGGAGAGTGTGTTTCATGGATGAGAACTGTGCTGTGTGTTTCCCTTCAGAAATGGAGTTAAATTCCAGGCTCAATGTCTTCCTACAAGCAAGAAATCATTTCAGGTAACGCAGTCACTTTTCAGCTCAAATGAATATAAATCGTTTACAAAGATCACACGTTTCTCGCTCTTAACTGGAAAGCATTGCATCTTAATGGAACTGTGCTTTGTATCAGTTTCAGAAGAAGAGTTGACCTAGATATGGTCTGTATGTGTATGAAACACCGTTATTTTTTTCTGACCACAGTCACGTTTCCTGCTGTATTAGAGACTCTTAGAAAGCAAGAGTGTGCTTCTTGCTCTAAAGCAGAGTGTGTTTCATGGATGAGAACTGTGCTGTGTGTTTCCATTCAGATATGGAGTTATATTCCAGGCTCTGTGTCTTCCTACAAGCAAGACATCATTTCAGGTAAACGCAGTCACTTTTCCTCTAAAATGAATATAAATCGTTTACGAAGCTCACACGTTTCTTGCTCTTAACTGAAAAGCATTGGATGTTAGATGACTTGTGGTTTGTATCAGTTTCAGAAACGGAGTTGAACTAGCAATGGTCCGTATATGTAGGAAACACCGTTATTTTGTTCAGAGCACTCTCATGTTTCTGGTTCTATTAGAGACTCTAGAAAGCAAGGGCATGCTCCGTGCTCTATAGGAGAGTGTGTTTCATGGATGAGAACTGTGCTGTGTGTTTCCCTTCAGAAATGGAGCTAAATCCCAGGCTCTGTTTCTTCCTACAAGCAAGTCATCATTTCACGAAAACCCTGTCACTTTTCATCTCAAATGAATATAAATCCTTAACGAAGCTCACAGGTTTCTCGCTCTTAACTGAAAAGCATTGCATGTTAATGGATCTATGCTTTGTATCAGTTTCAGAAGAAGAGTTGACCTAGATATGGTCCGTATGTGTATGAAATTCAGATACTTTTTCAGGCCATAGTCACTTTTCCTGCTGTCTTAGAGACACTTAGAAAGCAAGAGTGTGATTCTTGCTCTAAAGCAGAGTGTGTTTCATGGATGAGAACTGTAATGTGTGTTTCCCTTCAGAAATGGAGTTGAATCTCAGGCTCTGTGTCTTCCTACAAGCAAGACAACTTTTCAGGTAAACGCAGTCACATTTCAGCTCAAATGAATATAAATCGTTTACGAAGCTCACATGTTTTTTGCTCTTAACTGAATAGCATTGGATGTTAGATGACTTGTGGTTTCTATCAGTTTCAGAAGCAGGGTTGAAATAGCTATGGTCCGTATGTGTAGGAAACACCGTTCTTTTGTTCAGAGTACCCTCAAGTTTCTGGATCTATTAGAGACTCTAGAAAGCAAGAGCCTGTTTCGTGCTCTAAAGCAGAGTGTGTTTCATGGATGAGAACTGTGCTTTGTGTTTCACTACAGAAATGGAGTTAAGTCCCAGGCTCTGTGTCTTCCTACAAGCAAGACATCTTTTAAGGTAAACTCAGTCACTTTTCAGCTCAAAGGAAGCTACATCGTTCACGAAGCTCACACGTTTCTCGATCTTAACTGGAAAGCATTGCATGTTAGAGGAACTGTGGTTTGTATCAGTTTCAGAAGGAGAGTTGACCTAGATATGGTCTGTATGTGTAGTAAACACCGTTATTTTGTCCTGACCATAGTCACGTTTCCTGCTCTATTTGAGACTCTTACAAAGAAAGAGTTTGCTTCTTGCTCTATAGGAGAGTGTGTTTCATGGATGAGAACTGTGCTGTGTGTTTCCCTTCAGAAATGGAGTTAAATTCCAGGCTCAATGTCTTCCTACAAGCAAGACATCATTTCAGGTAAAGCAGTCACTTTTCAGCTCAAATGAATATAAATCATTTACAAAGATCACACGTTTCTCGCTCTTAACTGAATAGCATTGGATGTTAAATGACTTGTGGTTTGTATCAGTTTCAGAAGCAGAGTTGAACTAGCTATGGTCCGTATGTGTAGGAAACACCGTTCGTTTGTTCAGTGTACCCTCAAGTTTCTGGCTCTATTAGAGACTCTAGAAAGCAAGAGCATGCTCCGTGCTCTAAAGCAGAGTGTGTTTCATGGATGAGAACTGTGCTGTGTGTTTCCCTTCAGAAATGGAGTTAAATCCCAGGCGCTGTGTCTTCCTACAAGCAAGTCATCATTTCAGGTAAATGCTGTCACTTTTCAGCTCAAATGAATGTAAATTGTTAACGAAGCTCACAGGTTTCTCGCTCTTAACTGAAAAGCATTGCATGTTAATGGATCTATGCTTTGTATCAGTTTCAGAAGAAGAGTTGACCTAGATATGGTCCGTATGTGTATGAAATTCAGATATTTTTTCAGGCCATAGTCACTTTTCCTGCTGTCTTAGAGACACTTAGAAAGCAAGCGTTTGATTCTTGCTCTAAAGCAGAGTGTGTTTCATGGATGAGAACTGTGCTATGTGTTTCCCTTCAGAAATGGAGTTGAATCTCAGGCTCTGTGTCTTCCTACAAGCAAGACAACTTTTCAGGTAAACGCAGTCACATTTCAGCTCAAATGAATATAAATCGTTTACGAAGCTCACATGTTTTTTGCTCTTAACTGAATAGCATTGGATGTTAGATGACTTGTGGTTTCTATCAGTTTCAGAAGCAGGGTTGAAATAGCTATGGTCCGTATGTGTAGGTAACACCGTTCTTTTGTTCAGAGTACCCTCAAGTTTCTGGATCTATTAGAGACTCTAGAAAGCAAGAGCCTGTTTCGTGCTCTAAAGCAGAGTGTGTTTCATGGATGAGAACTGTGCTTTGTGTTTCACTTCAGAAATGGAGTTAAATCCCAGGCTCTGTGTCTTCCTACAAGCAAGACATCTTTTCAGGTAAACTCAGTCACTTTTCAGCTCAAAGGAAGCTACATCGTTCACGAAGCTCACACGTTTCTCGATCTTAACTGGAAAGCATTGCATGTTAGAGGAACTGTGGTTTGTATCAGTTTCAGAAGGAGAGTTGACCAAGATATGGTCTGTATGTGTAGTAAACACCGTTATTTTGTCCTGACCATAGTCACGTTTCCTGCTGTATTAGAGACTCTTAGAAAGCAAGAGTGTGCTTCTTGCTCTAAAGCAGAGTGTGTTTCATAGATGAGAACTGTGCTGTGTGTTTCCCTTCAGATATGGAGTTATATTCCAGGCTCTGTGTCTTCCTACAAGCAAGACATCATTTCAGGTAAACGCAGTCACTTTTCCTCTAAAATGAATATAAATCGTTTACGAAGCTCACACGTTTCTTGCTCTTAACTGAAAAGCATTGGATGTTAGATGACTTGTGGTTTGTATCAGTTTCAGAAGCGGAGTTGAACTAGCAATGGTCCGTATATGTAGGAAACACCGTTATTTTGTTCAGAGCACTCTCATGTTTCTGGTTCTATTAGAGACTCTAGAAAGCAAGAGCATGCTCCGTGCTCTATAGGAGAGTGTGCTTCATGGATGAGAACTGTGCTGTGTGTTTCCCTTCAGAAATGGAGCTAAATCCCAGGCTTTGTTTCTTCCTACAAGCAAGTCATCATTTCACGAAAACCCTGTCACTTTTCAGCTCAAATGAATATAAATCATTTAAGAAGCTCACACGTTTCTCGCTCTTAAATGGAAAGCGTTGCATGTTAGAGGAACTGTGGTTTGTATCAGTTTCAGAAGGAGAGTTGACCTAGATATGGTCCGTATGTGTAGTAAACACCGTTATTTTGTCCTGACCATAGTCACGTTTCCTGCTCTATTTGAGACTCTTACAAAGAATGAGTGGGCTTCTTGCTCTATAGGAGAGTGTGTTTCATGGATGAGAACTGTGCTGTGTGTTTCCCTTCAGAAATGGAGTTAAATTCCAGGCTCAATGTCTTCCTACAAGCAAGAAATCATTTCAGGTAACGCAGTCACTTTTCAGCTCAAATGAATATAAATCGTTTACAAAGATCACACGTTTCTCGCTCTTAACTGGAAAGCATTGCATCTTAATGGAACTGTGCTTTGTATCAGTTTCAGAAGAAGAGTTGACCTAGATATGGTCTGTATGTGTATGAAACACCGTTATTTTTTTCTGACCACAGTCACGTTTCCTGCTGTATTAGAGACTCTTAGAAAGCAAGAGTGTGCTTCTTGCTCTAAAGCAGAGTGTGTTTCATGGATGAGAACTGTGCTGTGTGTTTCCATTCAGATATGGAGTTATATTCCAGGCTCTGTGTCTTCCTACAAGCAAGACATCATTTCAGGTAAACGCAGTCACTTTTCCTCTAAAATGAATATAAATCGTTTACGAAGCTCACACGTTTCTTGCTCTTAACTGAAAAGCATTGGATGTTAGATGACTTGTGGTTTGTATCAGTTTCAGAAACGGAGTTGAACTAGCAATGGTCCGTATATGTAGGAAACACCGTTATTTTGTTCAGAGCACTCTCATGTTTCTGGTTCTATTAGAGACTCTAGAAAGCAAGGGCATGCTCCGTGCTCTATAGGAGAGTGTGTTTCATGGATGAGAACTGTGCTGTGTGTTTCCCTTCAGAAATGGAGCTAAATCCCAGGCTCTGTTTCTTCCTACAAGCAAGTCATCATTTCACGAAAACCCTGTCACTTTTCATCTCAAATGAATATAAATCCTTAACGAAGCTCACAGGTTTCTCGCTCTTAACTGAAAAGCATTGCATGTTAATGGATCTATGCTTTGTATCAGTTTCAGAAGAAGAGTTGACCTAGATATGGTCCGTATGTGTATGAAATTCAGATACTTTTTCAGGCCATAGTCACTTTTCCTGCTGTCTTAGAGACACTTAGAAAGCAAGAGTGTGATTCTTGCTCTAAAGCAGAGTGTGTTTCATGGATGAGAACTGTAATGTGTGTTTCCCTTCAGAAATGGAGTTGAATCTCAGGCTCTGTGTCTTCCTACAAGCAAGACAACTTTTCAGGTAAACGCAGTCACATTTCAGCTCAAATGAATATAAATCGTTTACGAAGCTCACATGTTTTTTGCTCTTAACTGAATAGCATTGGATGTTAGATGACTTGTGGTTTCTATCAGTTTCAGAAGCAGGGTTGAAATAGCTATGGTCCGTATGTGTAGGAAACACCGTTCTTTTGTTCAGAGTACCCTCAAGTTTCTGGATCTATTAGAGACTCTAGAAAGCAAGAGCCTGTTTCGTGCTCTAAAGCAGAGTGTGTTTCATGGATGAGAACTGTGCTTTGTGTTTCACTACAGAAATGGAGTTAAGTCCCAGGCTCTGTGTCTTCCTACAAGCAAGACATCTTTTAAGGTAAACTCAGTCACTTTTCAGCTCAAAGGAAGCTACATCGTTCACGAAGCTCACACGTTTCTCGATCTTAACTGGAAAGCATTGCATGTTAGAGGAACTGTGGTTTGTATCAGTTTCAGAAGGAGAGTTGACCTAGATATGGTCTGTATGTGTAGTAAACACCGTTATTTTGTCCTGACCATAGTCACGTTTCCTGCTCTATTTGAGACTCTTACAAAGAAAGAGTTTGCTTCTTGCTCTATAGGAGAGTGTGTTTCATGGATGAGAACTGTGCTGTGTGTTTCCCTTCAGAAATGGAGTTAAATTCCAGGCTCAATGTCTTCCTACAAGCAAGACATCATTTCAGGTAAAGCAGTCACTTTTCAGCTCAAATGAATATAAATCATTTACAAAGATCACACGTTTCTCGCTCTTAACTGAATAGCATTGGATGTTAAATGACTTGTGGTTTGTATCAGTTTCAGAAGCAGAGTTGAACTAGCTATGGTCCGTATGTGTAGGAAACACCGTTCGTTTGTTCAGTGTACCCTCAAGTTTCTGGCTCTATTAGAGACTCTAGAAAGCAAGAGCATGCTCCGTGCTCTAAAGCAGAGTGTGTTTCATGGATGAGAACTGTGCTGTGTGTTTCCCTTCAGAAATGGAGTTAAATCCCAGGCGCTGTGTCTTCCTACAAGCAAGTCATCATTTCAGGTAAATGCTGTCACTTTTCAGCTCAAATGAATGTAAATTGTTAACGAAGCTCACAGGTTTCTCGCTCTTAACTGAAAAGCATTGCATGTTAATGGATCTATGCTTTGTATCAGTTTCAGAAGAAGAGTTGACCTAGATATGGTCCGTATGTGTATGAAATTCAGATATTTTTTCAGGCCATAGTCACTTTTCCTGCTGTCTTAGAGACACTTAGAAAGCAAGCGTTTGATTCTTGCTCTAAAGCAGAGTGTGTTTCATGGATGAGAACTGTGCTGTGTGTTTCCCTTCAGAAATGGAGTTGAATCTCAGGCTCTGTGTCTTCCTACAAGCAAGACAACTTTTCAGGTAAACGCAGTCACATTTCAGCTCAAATGAATATAAATCGTTTACGAAGCTCACATGTTTTTTGCTCTTAACTGAATAGCATTGGATGTTAGATGACTTGTGGTTTCTATCAGTTTCAGAAGCAGGGTTGAAATAGCTATGGTCCGTATGTGTAGGTAACACCGTTCTTTTGTTCAGAGTACCCTCAAGTTTCTGGATCTATTAGAGACTCTAGAAAGCAAGAGCCTGTTTCGTGCTCTAAAGCAGAGTGTGTTTCATGGATGAGAACTGTGCTTTGTGTTTCACTTCAGAAATGGAGTTAAATCCCAGGCTCTGTGTCTTCCTACAAGCAAGACATCTTTTCAGGTAAACTCAGTCACTTTTCAGCTCAAAGGAAGCTACATCGTTCACGAAGCTCACACGTTTCTCGATCTTAACTGGAAAGCATTGCATGTTAGAGGAACTGTGGTTTGTATCAGTTTCAGAAGGAGAGTTGACCAAGATATGGTCTGTATGTGTAGTAAACACCGTTATTTTGTCCTGACCATAGTCACGTTTCCTGCTGTATTAGAGACTCTTAGAAAGCAAGAGTGTGCTTCTTGCTCTAAAGCAGAGTGTGTTTCATAGATGAGAACTGTGCTGTGTGTTTCCCTTCAGATATGGAGTTATATTCCAGGCTCTGTGTCTTCCTACAAGCAAGACATCATTTCAGGTAAACGCAGTCACTTTTCCTCTAAAATGAATATAAATCGTTTACGAAGCTCACACGTTTCTTGCTCTTAACTGAAAAGCATTGGATGTTAGATGACTTGTGGTTTGTATCAGTTTCAGAAGCGGAGTTGAACTAGCAATGGTCCGTATATGTAGGAAACACCGTTATTTTGTTCAGAGCACTCTCATGTTTCTGGTTCTATTAGAGACTCTAGAAAGCAAGAGCATGCTCCGTGCTCTATAGGAGAGTGTGCTTCATGGATGAGAACTGTGCTGTGTGTTTCCCTTCAGAAATGGAGCTAAATCCCAGACTTTGTTTCTTCCTACAAGCAAGTCATCATTTCACGAAAACCCTGTCACTTTTCAGCTCAAATGAATATAAATCATTTAAGAAGCTCACACGTTTCTCGCTCTTAACTGAAAAGCATTGGATGTTAGAGGACCTGTGGTTTGTATCAGTTTCAGGAGCAGAGTTGAACTAGATATGATCCGTGTGTGTAGGAAACACAGTTCTTTTATTATGAGCACACTTTCAAGTTTCTGGCTCTATTATAGACTCTAGAAAGCAAGAGCATGCTTCTTGTTCTAAAGCAGAGTGTGTTCCATGGATGAGAACTGTGCTCTGTTTTTCCCTTCAGAAATGGCATTAAATCCCAGGCTCTGTGTCTTCCTACAAGCAAGACAACTTTTCAGGTAAACTCAGTCACTTTTCAGCTCAAAGGAAGCTACATCGTTCACGTAGTTCACACGTTTCTCGCTCTTAACTGGAAAGATTTGCATGTTAATGGAACTGTGGTTTGTATCAGTTTCAAAAGAGGAGTTGACCTAGATATGGTCTGTAGGTGTAGATAACACCTTTATTTTGTTCTGACCACAGTCACGTTTCCTGCTCTATTAGAGACTCTTAGAAAGCAAGAGTGTGCTTCTTGCTCTAAAGCAGAGTGTGTTTCATGGATGAGAACTGTGCTGTGTGTTTCCCTTCAGAAATGGAGTTAAACTCCAGGCTCAATGTCTTCCTACAAGCAGGACATCATTTCAGGTAACACAGTCACTTTTCAGCTCAAATGAATATAAATCGTTTACAAAGATCACACGTTTCTCACTCTTAACTTAATAGAATTGGATGTTAGATGACTTGTGGTTTCTATCAGTTTCAGAAGCAGAGATGAACTAGCTATGGTCTGTATGTGTAGGAAACACCGTTCTTTTGTTCAGAGTACCCTCAAGATTCTGGATCTATTAGAGACTCTAGAAAGCAAGAGCCTGCTTCTTGCTCTAAAGCAGAGTGTGTTTCATGGATGAGAACTGTGCTTTGTGTTTCAATTCAGAAATGGAGTTAAATCCCAGGCTCTGTGTCTTCCTACAAGCAAGACATCTTTTCAGGTAAACTCAGTCACTTTTCAGCTCAAAGGAAGCTACATCGTTCACTAAGCTCACACGTTTCTCGATTTTAACTGGAAAGCATTGCATGTTAGAGGAACTGTGGTTTGTATCAGTTTCAGAAGGAGAGTTGACCTAGATATGGTACGTATGTGTAGTAAACACCGTTATTTTGTCCTGACCACAGTCACGTTTCCTACTCTATTTGAGACTCTTACAAAGAAAGAGTGTGCTTCTTGCTCTATAGGAGAGTGTGCTTCATGGATGAGAACTGTGCTGTGTGTTTCCCTTCAGAAATGGAGTTAAATTCCAGGCTCAATGTATTCCTACAAGTAAGACATCATTTCAGGTAACTCAGTCACTTTTCAGCTCAAATGAATATAAATCGTTTACAAAGATCACACGTTTCTCGCTCTTAACTGAATAGCATTGGATGTTAGATGCCTTGTGGTTTGTATCAGTTTCAGAAGCAGAGTTGAACTACCTATGGTCCGTATGTGTAGGAAACACCGTTCGTTTGTTCAGTATACCCTCAATTTTCTGGCTCTATTAGAGACTCTAGAAGGCAAGAGCATGCTCCGTGCTCTAAAGCAGAGTGTGTTTCATGGATGAGAACTGTGCTGTGTGTTTCCCTTCAGAAATGGAGTTAAATCCCAGGCGCTGTGTCTTCCTACAAGCAAATCATCATTTCAGGTAAATGCTGTCACTTTTCAGCTCAAATGAATATAAATCGTTAACGAAGCTCACAGGTTTCTCGCTCTTAACTGAAAAGCATTGCATGTTAATGGATCTATGGTTTGTATCAGTTTCAGAAGAAGAGTTGACCTAGATATGGTCCGTATGTGTATGAAATTCAGATATTTTTTCAGGCCATAGTCACTTTTCCTGCTGTCTTAGAGACAGTTAGAAAGCAAGAGTGTGACTCTTGCTCTAAAGCAGAGTGTGTTTCATGGATGAGAACTGTGCTGTGTGTTTCCCTTCAGAAATGGAGTTGAATCTCAGGCTCTGTGTCTTCCTACAAGCAAGACAACTTTTCAGGTAAACGCAGTCACATTTCAGCTCAAATGAATATAAATCGTTTACGAAGCTCACATGTTTTTTGCTCTTAACTGAATAGCATTGGAAGTTAGATGACTTGTGGTTTCTATCAGTTTCAGAAGCAGAATTGAACTAGCTATGGTCCGTATGTGTAGGAAACACCGTTCTTTTGTTCAGAGTACCCTCAAGTTTCTGGATCTATTAGAGACTCTAGAAAGCAAGAGCCTGCTTCGTGTTCTAAAGCAGAGTGTCTTTCATGGATGAGAACTGTGCTTTGTGTTTCATTTCAGATATGGAGTTAAATCCCAGGCTCTGTGTCTTCCTACAAGCAAGACATCTTTTCATGTAAACTAAGTCACTTTTCAGCTCAAAGGAAGCTACATCGTTCACGAAGCTCACACGTTTCTTGCTCTTAACTGGAAAGCATTGCATCTTAATGGAACTGTGGTTTGTATCAGTTTCAGAAGAAGGGTTGACCTAGATATGGTCTGTATGTGTATGAAACACCGTTATTTTGTTCTGACCACAGTCACGTTTCCTGCTGTATTAGAGAGTCTTAGAAAGCAAGAGTGTGCTTCTTGCTCTAAAGCAGAGTGTCTTTCATGGATGAGCACTGTGCTGTGTGTTTCCCTTCAGAAATGGAGTTATATTCCAGGCTCTGTGTCTTCCTACAAGCAAGACATATTTTCAGGTAAACGCAGTCACTTTTTAGCTCAAATGAATATAAATCGTTTCCGAAGCTCACACGTTTCTTGCTCTTAACTGAGAAGCATTGGATGTTAGATGACCTGTGGTTTGTATCAGTTTTAGAAGCAGAGTTGAACTAGCAATGGTCCGTATATGTAGGAAACACCGTTATTTTTTTCAGAGCACCCTCATGTTTCTGGCTCTATTAGAGACTCTAGAAAGCAAGAGCATGCTTCTTGCTCTAAAGCAGAGTGTGTTTCATGGATGAGAACTGTTCTCTGTTTTTCCCTTCAGAAATAGAGTTAAATCACAGGCTCTGTGTCTTCCTACAAGCAAGACATCTTTACAGGTAAACACAGTCACTTTTCAGCTCAAAGGTAGCTACCTCGTTCACGTAGCTCACACGTTTCTCACTCTTAACTAGAAAGCTTTGCATGTTAATGGAACTGTGGTTTATATCAGTTTCAGAAGAAGAGTTGACCTAGATATGGTCTGTATTTGTATGAAACACCGTTATTTTGTTCTGACCACAGTCACGTTTCCTGCTCTATTAGAGAATCTTAGAAAGCAAGAGTGTGCTTCTTGCTCTAAAGCAGAGTGTGTTTCATGGATGAGAACTGTGCTGTGTGTTTCCCTTCAAATATGGAGTTATATTCCAGGCTCTGTGTCTTCCTACAAGCAAGACATCATTTCAGGTAAACGCAGTCACTTTTCATCTCAAATGAATTTAAATCGTTTACGAAGCTCACACGTTTCTCACTCTTAACTGAATAGCATTGGATGTTAGATGACTTGTGGTTTGTATCAGTTTCAGAAGCAGAGTTGAACTACCTATGGTCGGTATGTGTAGGAAACACCTTTCTTTTGTTCAGAGGACCCTCCATTTTCTGGCTCTATTAGAGATTCTAGAAAGCAAGAGCATGCTCCGTGTTCTAAAGCAGAGTGTGTTTCATGGATGAGAACTGTGCTGTGTGTTTCCCTTCAGAAATGGAGTTAAATCCCAGGCGCTGTGTCTTCCTACAAGCAAGTCATCATTTCAGGTAAACGCTGTCACTTTTCAGCTCAAATGAATATAAATCGTTTACGAAGCTCACAAGTTTCTCGCTCTTAACTGAAAAGCATTGCATGTTAATGGAACTGTGCTTTGTATCAGTTTCAGAAATAGAGTTGACCTAGATATGGTCCGTATGTGTATGAAATACGTTTATTTTGGTCTGACCACAGACACTTTTCCTGCTGTATTACAGAATCATAGAAAGCAAGAGTGTGCTTCTTGCTCTAAAGCAGAGTGTGTTTCATGGATGAGAACTGTGCTGTGTGTTTCCCTTCAGAAATGGAGTTAAATTCCAGGCTCAATGTCTTCCTACAAGCAAGACATCGTTTGATGTAAAGGCAGTCACTTTTCAGCTCAAATGAATATAAATCATTTACGAAGCTCACATGTTTTTTGCTCATAACTGAATAGCATTGGATGTTACATGACTTGTGGTTTCTAACAGTTTCAGAAGCAGGGTTGAAACAGCTATGGTCCGTATGTGTAGGAAACACCGTTCTTTTGTTCAGAGTACCCTCAAGTTTCTGGATCTATTAGAGACTCTAGAAAGCAAGAGCCTGTTTCGTGCTCTAAAGCAGAGTGTGTTTCATGGATGAGAACTGTGCTTTGAGTTTCACTTCAGAAATGGAGTTAAATCCCAGGCTCTGTGTCTTCCTACAAGCAAGACATCTTTTCAGGTAAACTCAGTCACTTTTCAGCTCAAAGGAAGCTACATCGTTCACGAAGCTCACACGTTTCTCGATCTTAACTGGAAAGCATTGCATGTTAGAGGAACTGTGGTTTGTATCAGTTTCAGAGGGAGAGTTGACCTAGATATGGTCCGTATGTGTAGTAAACACCGTTATTTTGTTCTGACCACAGTCACGTTTCCTGCTCTATTTGAGACTCTTACAAAGAAAGAGTGTGCTTCTTGCTCTATAGGAGAGTGTGTTTCATGGATGAGAACTGTGCTGTGTGTTTCCCTTCAGAAATGGAGCTAAATCCCAGGCTCTGGGTCTTCCTACAAGCAAGTCATCATTTCACGAAAACCCTGTCACTTTTCAGCTCAAATGAATATAAATCATTTAAGAAGCTCACACGTATCTCGCTCTTAACTGAAAAGCATTGGATGTTAGAGGACCTGTGGTTTGTATCAGTTTCAGGAGCAGAGTTGAACTAGATATGATCCGTGTGTGTAGGAAACACAGTTCTTTTATTATGAGCACACTTTCAAGTTTCTGGCTCTATTATAGACTCTAGAAAGCAAGAGCATGCTTCTTGCTCTACAGCAGAGTGTGTTCCATGGATGAGAACTGTGCTCTGTTTTTCCCTTCAGAAATGGTGTTAAATCCCAGGCTCTGTGTCCTCCTACACGCAAGACATCTTTTCAGGTAAACTCAGTCACTTTTCAGCTCAAAGGAAGCTACATCGCTCACGTAGTTCACACGTTTCTCGCTCTTAACTGGAAAGCTTTGCATGTTAATGGAACTGTGCTTTGCATCCGTTTCAGAAGAGGAGTTGACCTAGATATGGTCCGTAGGTGTAGATAACACCTTTATTTTGTTCTGACCACAGTCACGTTTCCTGCTCTATTAGAGACTCTTAGAAAGCAAGAATGTGCTTCTTGCTCTAAAGCAGAGTGTGTTTCATGGATGAGAAGTGTGCTGTGTGTTTCCCTTCAGAAATGGAGTTAAACTCCAGGCTCAATGTCTTCCTAAAAGCAGGACATCATTTGAGGTAACGCAGTCACTTTTCAGCTCAAATGAATATAAATCGTTTACAAAGATCACACGTTTCTCACTCTTAACTGAATAGCATTGGATGTTAGATGACTTATGGTTTCTATCAGTTTCAGAAGCAGGGTTGAACTAGCTATGGTCCGTATGTGTAGGAAACACCGTTCTTTTGTTCAGAGTACCCTCAAGTTTCTGGATCTATTAGAGACTCTAGAAAGCAAGAGCCTGCTTCGTGCTCTAAAGCAGAGTGTGTTTCATAGATGAAAACTGTGCTTTGTGTTTCACTTCAGAAAAGGAGTTAAATCCCAGGCTCTGAGTCTTCCTACAAGCAAGACATCTTTTCAGGTAAACTCAGTCACTTTTCAGCTCAAAGGAAGCTACATCGTTCACGATGCTCACACGTTTCTCGATTTTAACTGGAAAGCATTGCATGTTAGAGGAACTGTGGTTTGTATCAGTTTCAGAAGGAGAGTTGACCTAGATATGGTCCGTATGTGTAGTAAACACCGTTATTTTGTTCTGACCACAGTCACGTTTCCTGCTGTATTTGAGACTCTTACAAAAAAAGAGTGTGCTTCTTGCTCTATAGGAGAGTGTGTTTCATGGATGAGAACTGTGCTGTGTGTTTCCCTTCAGAAATGGAGTTAAATTCCAGGCTCAATGTCTGCCTACAAGCAAGACATCATTTCAGGTAACACAGTCACTTTTCAGCTCAAATGAATATAAATCGTTTACAAAGATCACACGTTTCTCGCTCTTAACTGAATAGCATTGGATGTTAGATGATTTCTGGTTTGTATCAGTTTCAGAAGCAGAGTTGAACTAGCTATGGTCGGTATGTGTAGGAAAAACCGTACTTTTGTTCAGAGTACCCTCAAGTTTCTGGCTCTATTAGAGACTCTAGAAAGCAAAGGCATGCTCTGTGCTCTAAAGCAGAGTGTGTTTCATGGATGAGAACTGCGCTGTGTGTTTCCCTTCAGAAATGGAGTTAAATCCCAGGCGCTGTGTCTTCCTTCAAGCAAGTCATCATTTCATGTAAACGCTGTCACTTTTCAGCTCAAATGAATATATATCGTTTACGAAGCTCACAGGTTTCTCGCTCTTAACTGAAAAGCATTGGATGTTAGAGGACCTGTGGTTTGTATCAGTTTCAGGAGCAGAGTTGAACTAGATATGGTCCGTGTGTGTAGGAAACCCAGTTCTTTTATTCTGAGCACACTTTCATATTTCTGGCTCTATTATAGACTCTAGAAAGCAAGAGCGTGCTCCTTGCTCTAAAGCAGAGTGTGTTTCATGGATGAGAACTGTGCTGTGTGTTTCCCTTCAGAAATGGAGTTACATTCCAGGCTCAATGTCTTCCTACAAGCAAGACATCGTTTAATGTAAAGGCAGTCACTTTTCAGCTCAAATGAATATAAATCATTTACGAAGCTCACCCGTTTTTTGCTCTTAACTGAAAAGCAAGAGATGTTAGATGACTTGTGGTTTGTATCAGTTTCAGAAGCCGAGTTGAACTAGCTATGGTCGGTATGTGTAGGAAAAACCTTTATTTTTTTCAGAGTACCCTCAAGTTTCTGGCTCAATTAGAGACGCAAGAAAGCAAGGGCATGCTCCGTGCTCTAAAGCAGAGTGTGTTTCATGGATGAGAACTGTGCTGTGTGTTTCCCTTCAGAACTGGAGTTAAATCCCAGGCTCTGTTTCTTCCTACAAGCACGACTTCGTTTCATGTAAACTCAGTCACCTTTCAGCTCAAACAAAGCTACATCGTTCACGAAGCTCACAAGTTTCTCGCTCTTACCTGGAAAGCATTGCATCTTAATGGAACTGTGCTTTGTATCAGTTTCAGAAGAAGAGTTGACCTAGATATGGTCTGTATGTGTATGAAACACCGTTATTTTGTACTGACCACAGTCACGTTTCCTGCTCTATTAGAGAATCTTAGAAAGCAAGAGTGTGCTTCTTGCTCTAAAGCAGAGTGTGTTTCATGGATGAGAACTGTGCTGTGTGTTTCCCTTCAGAAATGGAGTTGAATCTCAGGCTCAATGTCTTCCTACAAGCAAGACATCGTTTAATGTAATGGCAGTTACTTTTCAGCTCAAATGAATATAAATCGTTCACGAAGCTCACACGTTTTTTGCTCTTAACTGAAAAGCAAGAGATGTTCGATGACTTGTGTTTGTATCAGTTTCAGAAGCAGAGTTGAACTAGCTATGGTCGGTATGTGTAGGAAAAACCGTACTTTTGTTCAGAGTGTCCTCAAGTTTCTGGCTCTATTAGAGACTCTAGAAAGCAAGGGCATGCTCCGTGCTCTAAAGCAGACTGTGTTTCATGGATGAGAACTGCGCTGTGTGTTTCCCTTCAGAAATGGAGTTAAATCCCAGACGCTGTGTCTTCCTTCAAGCAAGTCATCATTTCAGGTAAACGCAGTCACTTTTCAGCTCAAATGAATATAAATCGTTTACAAAGATCATACGTTTTTCGCTCTTAACTGAATAGCATTGGATGTTAGATGCCTTGTGGTTTGTATCAGTTTCAGAAGCAGAGTTGAACTACCTATGGTCCGTATGTGTAGGAAACACCGTTCGTTTGTTCAGTGTACCCTCAATTTTCTGGCTCTATTAGAGACTCTAGAAGGCAAGAGCATGCTCCGTGCTCTAAAGCAGAGTGTGTTTCATGGATGAGAACTGTGCTGTGTGTTTCCCTTCAGAAATGGAGTTAAATCCCAGGAGCTGTGTCTTCCTACAAGCAAATCATCATTTCAGGTAAATGCTGTCACTTTTCATCTCAAATGAATATAAATCCTTAACGAAGCTCACAGGTTTCTCGGTCTTAACTGAAAAGCATTGCATGTTAATGGATCTATGGTTTGTATCAGTTTCAGAAGAAGAGTTGACCTAGCTATGGTCCGTATGTGTATGAAATTCAGATATTTTTTCAGGCCATAGTCACTTTTCCTGCTGTCTTAGAGACATTTAGAAAGCAAGAGTGTGACTCTTGCTCTAAAGCAGAGTGTGTTTCATGGATGAGAACTGTGCTGTGTGTTTCCCTTCAGAAATGGAGTTGAATCTCAGGCTCTGTGTCTTCCTACAAGCAAGACAACTTTTCAGGTAAACGCGGTCACATTTCAGCTCAAATGAATATAAATCGTTTACGAAGCTCACATGTTTTTTGCTCTTAACTGAATAGCATTGGATGTTAGATGACTTGTGGTTTCTATCAGTTTCAGAAGCAGAATTGAACTAGCTATGGTCCGTATGTGTAGGAAACACCGTACTTTTGCTCATAGTACCCTCAAGTTTCTGGATCTATTAGAGACTCTAGAAAGCAAGAGCCTGCTTCGTGCTCTAAAGCAGAGTGTCTTTCATGGATGAGAACTGTGCTTTGTGTTTCATTTCAGATATGGAGTTAAATCCCAGGCTCTGTGTCTTCCTACAAGCAAGACATCTTTTCATGTAAACTAAGTCACTTTTCAGCTCAAAGGCAGCTACATCGTTCACGAAGCTCACACGTATCTTGCTCTTAACTGGAAAGCATTGCATCTTAATGGAACTGTGGTTTGTATCAGTTTCAGAAGAAGAGTTGACCTAGATATGGTCTGTATGTGTATGAAACACCGTTATTTTGTTCTGACCACAGTCACGTTTCCTGCTGTATTAGAGAGGCTTAGAAAGCAAGAGTGTGCTTCTTGCTCTAAAGCAGAGTGTCTTTCATGGATGAGCACTGTGCTGTGTGTTTCCCTTCAGAAATGGAGTTATATTCCAGGCTCTGTGTCTTCCTACAAGCAAGACATCATTTCAGGTAAACGCAGTCACTTTTTAGCTCAAATGAATATAAATCGTTTCCGAAGCTCACACGTTTCTTGCTCTTAACTGAGAAGCATTGGATGTTAGATGACCTGTGGTTTGTATCAGTTTTAGAAGCAGAGTTGAACTAGCAATGGTCCGTATATGTAGGAAACACCGTTATTTTTTTCAGAGCACCCTCATGTTTCTGGCTCTATTAGAGACTCTAGAAAGCAAGAGCATGCTTCTTGCTCTAAAGCAGAGTGTGTTTCATGGATGAGAACTGTTCTCTGTTTTTCCCTTCAGAAATAGAGTTAAATCACAGGCTCTGTGTCTTCCTACAAGCAAGAAATCTTTTCAGGTAAACACAGTCACTTTTCAGCTCAAAGGAAGCTACATCGTTCACGTAGCTCACACGTTTCTCACTCTTAACTAGAAAGCTTTGCATGTTAATGGAACTGTGGTTTATATCAGTTTCAGAAGAAGAGTTGACCTAGATATGGTCTGTATTTGTATGAAACACCGTTATTTTGTTCTGACCACAGTCACGTTTCCTGCTCTATTAGAGAATCTTAGAAAGCAAGAGTGTGCTTCTTGCTCTAAAGCAGAGTGTGTTTCATGGATGAGAACTGTGCTGTGTGTTTCCCTTCAGATATGGAGTTATATTCCAGGCTCTGTGTCTTCCTACAAGCAAGACATCATTTCAGGTAAACGCAGTCACTTTTCATCTCAAATGAATATAAATCGTTTACGAAGCTCACACGTTTCTTGCTCTTAACTGAAAACCATTGGATGTTAGATGACCTGTGGTTTGTATCAGTTTCAGAAGCACAGTTGAACTAGCAATGGTCCGTATATGTAGGAAACACCGTTAATTTGTTCAGAGCACTCTCATGTTTCTGGTTCTATTAGAGACTCTAGAAAGCAAGAGCATGCTTCGTGCTCTAACGCAGAGTGTGTTTCATGGATGAGAACTGTGCTCTGTTTTTCCCTTCAGAAATGGAATTAAATCACAGGCTCTGTATCTTCCTACATGCAAGACTTTGTTTCACGTAAAGTCAGTAACCTTTCAGCTCAAACAAAGCTACATCGTTCACAATGCTCACAAGTTTCTCGCTCTTACCTGGAAGGCATTGCATATTAGAGGAACTGTGGGTTGTATCATTTTTAGAAGAAGAGTTGACCTACATAAGGTCCGTATGTGTAGGAAACACCATTATTTTGTTCTGAAAACAGTCACGTTTTCTGCTCTATTAGAGACTCTTAGAAAGCAAGAGCTTGCTTCTTGCTCTAAAGCAGAGTGTGTTTCATGGATGAGAACTGTGCTGTGTGTTTCCTTTCAGAAATGGAGTTAAACTCCAGGCTCAATGTCTTCCTACAAGCAGGACATCATTTCAGGTAACGCAGTCACTTTTCAGCTCAAATGAATATAAATCGTTTACAAAGATCACACGTTTCTCACTCTTAACTGAATAGCATTGGATGTTAGATGACTTGTGGTTTGTATCAGTTTCAGAAGCAGAGTTGAACTACCTATGGTCGGTATGTGTAGGAAACACCGTTCTTTTGTTCAGAGGACCCTCCATTTTCTGGCTCTATTAGAGATTCTAGAAAGCAAGAGCATGCTCCGTGTTCTAAAGCAGAGTGTGTTTCATGGATGAGAACTGTGCTGTGTGTTTCCCTTCAGAAATGGAGTTAAATCCCAGGCGCTGTGTCTTCCTACAAGCAAGTCATCATTTCAGGTAAACGCTGTCACTTTTCAGCTCAAATGAATATAAATCGTTTACGAAGCTCACAAGTTTCTCGCTCTTAACTGAAAAGCATTGCATGTTAATGGAACTGTGCTTTGTATCAGTTTCAGAAATAGAGTTGACCTAGATATGGTCCGTATGTGTATGAAATACGTTTATTTTGGTCTGACCACAGACACTTTTCCTGCTGTATTACAGAATCATAGAAAGCAAGAGTGTGCTTCTTGCTCTAAAGCAGAGTGTGTTTCATGGATGAGAACTGTGCTGTGTGTTTCCCTTCAGAAATGGAGTTAAATTCCAGGCTCAATGTCTTCCTACAAGCAAGACATCGTTTGATGTAAAGGCAGTCACTTTTCAGCTCAAATGAATATAAATCATTTACGAAGCTCACATGTTTTTTGCTCGTAACTGAATAGCATTGGATGTTAGATGACTTGTGGTTTCTAACAGTTTCAGAAGCAGGGTTGAAACAGCTATGGTCCGTATGTGTAGGAAACACCGTTCTTTTGTTCAGAGTACCCTCAAGTTTCTGGATCTATTAGAGACTCTAGAAAGCAAGAGCCTGTTTCGTGCTCTAAAGCAGAGTGTGTTTCATGGATGAGAACTGTGCTTTGTGTTTCACTTCAGAAATGGAGTTAAATCCCAGGCTCTGTGTCTTCCTACAAGCAAGACATCTTTTCAGGTAAACTCAGTCACTTTTCAGCTCAAAGGAAGCTACATCGTTCATGATGCTCACACGTTTCTCGATTTTAACTGGAAAGCATTGCATGTTAGAGGAACTGTGGTTTGTATCAGTTTCAGAAGGAGAGTTGACCTAGATATGGTCCGTATGTGTAGTAGACACCGTTATTTTGTTCTGACCACAGTCACGTTTCCTGCTGTATTTGAGACTCTTAC
Organism: Onychomys leucogaster; assembly: GCA_949786385.1. NCBI lineage: Eukaryota > Metazoa > Chordata > Mammalia > Rodentia > Cricetidae > Onychomys > Onychomys leucogaster. The sequence goes on from CATKUP010000061.1 coordinate 1,352,352, forward strand.
AAAGAAAGAGTGTGCTTCTTGCTCTATAGGAGAGTGTGTTTCATGGATGAGAACTGTGCTGTGTGTTTCCCTTCAGAAATGGAGTTAAATTCCAGGCTCAATGTCTGCCTACAAGCAAGACATCATTTCAGGTAACACAGTCACTTTTCAGCTCAAATGAATATAAATCGTTTACAAAGATCACACGTTTCTCGCTCTTAACTGAATAGCATTGGATGTTAGATGATTTCTGGTTTGTATCAGTTTCAGAAGCAGAGTTGAACTAGCTATGGTCGGTATGTGTAGGAAAAACCGTACTTTTGTTCAGAGTACCCTCAAGTTTCTGGCTCTATTAGAGACTCTAGAAAGCAAAGGCATGCTCTGTGCTCTAAAGCAGAGTGTGTTTCATGGATGAGAACTGCGCTGTGTGTTTCCCTTCAGAAATGGAGTTAAATCCCAGGCGCTGTGTCTTCCTTCAAGCAAGTCATCATTTCATGTAAACGCTGTCACTTTTCAGCTCAAATGAATATATATCGTTTACGAAGCTCACAGGTTTCTCGCTCTTAACTGAAAAGCATTGGATGTTAGAGGACCTGTGGTTTGTATCAGTTTCAGGAGCAGAGTTGAACTAGATATGGTCCGTGTGTGTAGGAAACCCAGTTCTTTTATTCTGAGCACACTTTCATATTTCTGGCTCTATTATAGACTCTAGAAAGCAAGAGCGTGCTTCTTGCTCTAAAGCAGAGTGTGTTTCATGGATGAGAACTGTGCTGTGTGTTTCCCTTCAGAAATGGAGTTAAATCCCAGGCTGTGTATCTTCCTACAAGCAAGTCTTCGTTTCAGGTAAACCCAGTCACTTTTCAGCTCAAATGTAGCTACATCGTTCACGAAGCTCACACGTTTGTCGCCCTTGACTGAAAAGCTTTGTATGTTAGAGGACCTGTGGTCTGTATCAGTTTCAAAAGCAGAGTTTAACTAGATACGGACAGTATATGTTATAAACACCTTTCTTTTTTCTTAGCACACTCATGTTTCCTGCTGTATTAGAGATTCTAGAAAGCAAGAGCTTGGTTCTTGCTCTAAAGCAGAGTGTGTTTCATGGACGAGAACTGTGCTGTGTGTTTCTCTCAGAAATGGAGTTAAATCCTCGGTGCTGCGTCTTCCTACAATCAAGATTTCTTTTCAGGTAAACACAGTAACTTTTCAGCTCAAAGGAAGCTACATCATTCACAGAACTCTCACGTTTCTCGCTATTATCTGAAAAGCTTTGTATGTTAGAGGAATTGCGGTTTGTATCAGTTTCAGAAGCAGAGGTGTATTAGATATGGTCCGAATGTGTAGGAAACACAGTTGTTTTTGTCAGAGCACACTCATGTTTCCTTCTGTTTTAGAGACTCTAGAAAGCAAGAGCATACTTCTTGTTCTAAAGCAGAGTGTGTTTCATGGATGAGAACTGTGCTGTGTGTTTCCCTTCAGAAATGCAGTTAAATCCCAGGCTCTCTGTCTTCCTACAATCAAGACTTCGTTTCAGGAAAACTATAGTCACTTTTCAGCTCAAAGGCGCTACATTGATCACGAATCTCACACATTTCTCTTCTTAACTGACACGCATTGAATGTTAGAGGACCTGTGGTTTGTATCATTTTCAGAAGCAGAGTTGAAATAGATATGGTCCATATGTGTAGGAAACACCTTTCTTTTGTTCTGAGTACACTCTCGTTTCCTGTTGTATTAGAGACTCTAGAATGCAAGAGGGTGCTTCTTGCTCTAAATCAGAGTGTGTTTCAAGGATGAGAACTGTGCTGTGTTTTTCCCTTCAGAAATGGAGTTAAATCCCATGCTCTGTGTCTTCCTACAAGCAAGACTTCCTTTCAGGGAAGGGTAGTCACTTTTCAGCTCAAAGGAACTACATTGATCAAGAAGCTCACACATTTCTCTTCTTAACTGACACGCATTGGATGTTAGAGGACCTGAGGTTTGTATCATTTTCAGAAGCAGAGTTGAACTAGATATGGTCCATATGTGTAGGAAACACCATTCTTTTGTTCTGAGTACACTCACGTTTCCTGAAGTATTAGAGACTCTAGAATGCAAGAGGGTGCTTCTTGCTCTAAAGCATTGGGTTTTTCATGGATGAGGACAGTGCTGAGTGTTTCCCTTCAGAAATGGCGTTAAATCCCAGGCTGTGTATCTTCCTGCAAGCAAGTCTTCGTTTCAGGTAAACTCAGTCACTTTTCAGCTCAAATGTAGCTACATCGTTCACGAAGCTCACACGTTTGTCGCCCTTGACTGAAAAGATTTGTATGTTAGAGGACCTGTGGTTTGTATAAGTTTCAGAAGCAGATTTGAACTAGATATAGACCGGATGTGTAGGAAACACCGTCTTTTTTTCTGAGCACTCTCACGTTTCCTGCCTTATTAGAGACTCTAGAAAGCAAGAGCATTCTTCTTGCTCTAAAGCAGAGTGTGATTCATGGATGAGAACTGTGCTTTGTCTTTCCCTCAGAAATGGGGTTCAATCCCAGGCTCTGTGTCTTCATACAAGCAAGTATTCATTTCTGGTAAAGGCAGTAACTTTTCAGCTCAAAGGAAACTACATCATTCACAGAGCTCTCACGTTTCTTGCTCTGAACTGAAATGCATTGGATATTAGAGGACCTATGGCTTGTATCAGTTTCAGAGCCAGAGTTGTCCTAGATATGGTCCGAATGTGTAGGAAACACAGTTCTTTTTGTCAGAGCATACTCATGTTTCCTTCTGTATTAGAGACTCTAGAAAGCACGAGCATACTTTTTGGTATAAAGCAGAGTGTGTTTCATGGATGAGAACTGTGCTGTGTGTTTACCTTCAGAAATGCAGTTAAATCCCAGGCTCTGTGTCTTCCTACATGCCAGACTTCGTTTCAGGAAAAGTATAGTCACTTTTCAGCTCAAAGGAGCTACATTAATCACAAATCTCACATATTTTCTTCTTAACTGACACGCATTGGATGTTAGAGGACCTGTGGTTTGTATCATTTTCAGAAGCAGAGTTGAACTAGATATGGTCCATATGTGTAGGAAACACCGTTCGTTTGTTCTGAGTACACTCACAATTCCTGTTGTATTAGAGACTCTAGAATGCAAGAGGGTGCTTCTTGCTCTAAAGCATTGGGTTTTTCATGGATGAGAACTGTGCTGTGTTTTCCCTTCAGAAATGGAGTTAAATGCCAGGCTGTGTATCTTCCTACAAGCAAGTCTTCCTTTCAGGTAAACTCAGTCACTCTTCAGCTCAAATGTAGCTACATCGTTCACGAAGCTAACACGTTTGTCGCCCTTGACTGAAAAGCTTTGTTTGTTAGAGGACCTTTGGTTTGTATCAGTTTCAGAAGCAGAGTTGAGCTAGATAAGGACCGTATATGTTAGAAACACCTTTCTTTTTTCTTAGCACACTCATGTTTCCTTCTGTATTAGAGATCAAGAAAGCAAGAGCTTGGTTCTTGCTCTAAAGCAGAGTGTGTTTCATGGACGATAACTGTGCTGTTTGTTTCCCTCAGAAATGGCGTTAAATCCTCGGTGCTGTGTCTTCCTACAAACAAGATTTCGTTTCAGGTAAACACAGTAACTTTTCAGCTCAAAGGAAGCTACATCATTCACAGAGCTCACACGTTTCTCGCTATTAACTGAAAAGCATTGGATGTTAGACGACCTGTGGTTTGTATCAGTTTCAGAAGCAGAGTTGAACTAGATGTGGTTGGTATGTGTAGGAAACACAGTTCTGTTGGTCTGAGCACACTCATGTTTCCTTCTGTTTTAGAGACTCTAAAAAGCAAGAGCGTGCTTCTTGTTCTAAAGCAGAGTGTGTTACATGGATGACAACTGTGCTGTGTGTTTCCCTTCTGAAAAGGAGTTAAATACCAGGCTCTGTGTCTTCCTACAAGCAAGACTTCATTTCAGGTAAACTCAGTCACCTTTCAGCTCAAACAAAGCTACATCGTTCACGAAGCTCACATGTTTATCGCTCTTAACTGAAAAGCTTTGGATGTTAGAAGAACTGTGGTTTGAATCAATTTCAAAAGCAGAGTTGAACTAGATATGGTCTGTATGTGTAGGAAACACCGTTCTTTGTTCTGAGCACACTCCAGTTTCTGGCTCTATTAGAGAATCTAGAAAGCAAGAACATGCTTCTTGCTCTAAAGCAGAGTGTGTTTCATGGATGAGAACTGTGCTGTGTGTTTCCCTTCAGAAATGCAGTTAAATCCCAGGCTCTGTGTCTTCCTACAATCAAGACTTCATTTCAGGAAAAGTACAGTCACCTTTCAGCTCAAAGGAGATACATTGATCACGAATCTCACACATTTCTCTTCTTAATTGACACGCATTGGATGTTAGAGGACCTGTGGTTTGTATCATTTTCAGAAGCAGAGTTGAAATAGATATGGTCCATATGTGTAGGAAACAACGTTCTTTTGTTCTGAGTACAATCATGTTTCCTGAAGTATTAGAGACTATAGAATGCAAGAGCGTGCTTATTGCTCTAAAGCAGAGTGTGTTTCATGTATGAGAACTGTGATGTGTGTTTCCCTTCAGAATTGGAGTTAAATCCCCGCCTCAATGTCTTCCTACAAGCAATACTTCGTTTCAGGTAAGGGTAGTCACTTTTCAGCTCAAAGGACCTGCATCGTTCGCGAAGCTCACACATTTCTCTTCTGAACTGACAAGCATTGGATGTTAGAAGACCTGTGGTTTGTATCAGTTTCAGAATCAGATTTGAACTAGATATAGACCGGATGTGTAGGAAACACCGTCTTTTTTTCTGAGCACTCTCACGTTTCCTGCCGTATTAGAGACTCTAGAAAGCAAGAGCATTCTTCTTGCTCTAAAGCAGTGTGTGATTCATGGATGAGAACTGTGCTTTGTCTTTCCCTCAGAAATGGGGTTCAATCCCAGGCTCTGTGTCTTCATACAAGCAAGAATTCAATTCTGGTAAAGGCAGTAACTTTTCAGCTCAAAGGAAACTACATCATTCACAGAGCTCTCACGTTTCTTGCTCTGAACTGAAATGCATTGGATATTAGAGGACCTATGGCTTGTATCAGTTTCAGAGCCAGAGTTGTACTAGATATGGTCCGAATGTGTAGGAAACACAGTTCTTTTTGTCAGAGCATACTCATGTTTCCTTCTGTATTAGAGACTCTAGAAAGCAAGAGCATACTTTTTGGTATAAAGCAGAGTGTGTTTCATGGATGAGAACTGTGCTGTGTGTTTACCTTCAGAAATGCAGTTAAATCCCAGGCTCTGTGTCTTCCTACATGCCAGACTTCGTTTCAGGAAAAATATAGTCAGTTTTCAGCTCAAAGGAGCTACATTAATCACAAATCTCACATATTTTCTTCTTAACTGACACGCATTGGATGTTAGAGGACCTGTGGTTTGTATCATTTTCAGAAGCAGAGTTGAACTAGATATGGTCCATATGTGTAGGAAACACCATTCTTTTGTTCTGTGTACACTCACAATTCCTGTTGTATTAGAGACTCTAGAATGCAAGAGGGTGCTTCTTGCTCTAAAGCATTGGGTTTTTCATGGATGAGAACTGTGCTGTGTTTTTCCCTTCAGAAATGGAGTTAAATCCCAGGCTGTGTATCTTCCTACAAGCAAGTCTTCCTTTCAGGTAAACTCAGTCACTTTTCAGCTCAAATGTAGCTACATCGTTCACGAAGCTAACACGTTTGTCGCCCTTGACTGAAAAGCTTTGTTTGTTAGAGGACCTTTGGTTTGTATCAGTTTCAGAAGCAGAGTTGAACTAGATAAGGACCGTATATGTTGGAAACACCTTTCTTTTTTCTTAGCACACTCATGTTTCCTGCTGTATTAGAGATTCTAGAAAGCAAGAGCTTGGTTCTTGCTCTAAAGCAGAGTGTGTTTCATGGATGATAACTGTGCTGTGTGTTTCCCTCAGAAATGGCGTTAAATCCTCGGTGCTGTGTCTTCCTACAAACAAGATTTCGTTTCAGGTAAACACAGTAACTTTTCAGCTCAAAGGAAGCTACATCATTCACAGAGCTCACACGTTTCTCGCTATTAACTGAAAAGCATTGGATGTTAGACGACCTGTGGTTTGTATCAGTTTCAGAAGCAGAGTTGAACTAGATGTGGTTGGTATGTGTAGGAAACACAGTTCTGTTGGTCTGAGCACACTCATGTTTCCTTCTGTTTTAGAGACTCTAGAAAGCAAGAGCGTGCTTCTTGCTCTAAAGCAGAGTGTGTTACATGGATGACAACTGTGCTGTGTGTTTCCCTTCTGAAATGGAGTTAAATACTAGGCTCTGTGTCTTCCTACAAGCAAGACTTCATTTCAGGTAAACTCAGTCACCTTTCAGCTCAAACAAAGCTACATCGTTCATGAAGCTCACATGTTTATCGCTCTTAACTGAAAAGCTTTGGATGATAGAAGAACTGTGGTTTGAATCAATTTCAAAAGCAGAGTTGAACTAGATATGGTCTGTATATGTAGGAAACACCGTTCTTTGTTCTGAGCACACTCAAGTTTCTGGCTCTATTAGAGAATCTTGAAGGCAAGAGCATGCTTCTTGCTCTATAGCAGAGTGTGTTTCATGGATGAGAAGTGTGCTGTGTGTTTCCCTTCAGAAATGGAGTTAAACTCCAGGCTCAATGTCTTCCTAAAAGCAGGACATCATTTGAGGTAACGCAGTCACTTTTCAGCTCAAATGAATATAAATCGTTTACAAAGATCACACGTTTCTCACTCTTAACTGAATAGCATTGGATGTTAGATGACTTATGGTTTCTCTCAGTTTCAGAGCAGGGTTGAACTAGCTATGGTCCGTATGTGTAGGAAACTCCGTTCTTTTGTTCAGAGTACCCTCAAGTTTCTGGATCTATTAGAGACTCTAGAAAGCAAGAGCCTGCTTCGTGCTCTAAAGCAGAGTGTGTTTCATAGATGAAAACTGTGCTTTGTGTTTCACTTCAGAAATGGAGTTAAATCCCAGGCTCTGAGTCTTCCTACAAGCAAGACATCTTTTCAGGTAAACTCAGTCACTTTTCAGCTCAAAGGAAGCTACATCGTTCACGATGCTCACACGTTTCTCGATTTTAACTGGAAAGCATTGCATGTTAGAGGAAATGTGGTTTGTATCAGTTTCAGAAGGAGAGTTGACCTAGATATGGTCCGTATGTGTAGTAAACACCCTTATTTTGTTCTGACCTCAGTCACGTTTCCTGCTGTATTTGAGACTCTTACAAAGAAAGAGTGTGCTTCTTGCTCTATAGGAGAGTGTGTTTCATGGATGAGAACTGTGCTGTGTGTTTCCCTTCCGAAATGGAGTTAAAGTCCAGGCTCAATGTCTTCCTACAAGCAAGACATCATTTCAGGTAACGCAGTCACTTTTCAGCTCAAATGAATATAAATCGTTTACAAAGATCACACGTTTCTCGCTCTTAACTGAATAGCATTGGATGTTAGATGACTTGTGGTTTGTATCAGTTTCAGAAGCAGAGTTGAACTAGCTATGGTCGGTATGTGTATGAAAAACCGTACTTTTTTTCAGAGTACCCTCAAGTTTCTGGCTCTATTAGAGACTCTAGAAAGCAAGGGCATGCTCCGTGCTCTAAAGCAGAGTGTGTTTCATGGATGAGAACTGCGCTGTGTGTTTCCCTTCAGAAATGGAGTTAAATCCCAGGCGCTGTGTCTTCCTTCAAGCAAGTCATCATTTCATGTAAACGCTGTCACTTTTCAGCTCAAATGAATATATATCGTTTACGAAGCTCACAGGTTTCTCGCTCTTAACTGAAAAGCATTGGATGTTAGAGGACCTGTTGTTTGTATCAGTTTCAGGAGCAGAGTTGAACTAGATATGGTGCGTGTGTGTAGGAAACCCAGTTCTTTTATTCTGAGCACACTTTCATATTTCTGGCTCTATTATAGACTCTAGAAAGCAAGAGCGTGCTTCTTGCTCTAAAGCAGAGTGTGTTTCATGGATGAGAACTGTGCTGTGTGTTTCCCTTCAGAAATGGAGTTAAATCCCAGGCTGTGTATCTTCCTACAAGCAAGTCTTCGTTTCAGGTAAACCCAGTCACTTTTCAGCTCAAATGTAGCTACATCGTTCACGAAGCTCACACGTTTGTCGCCCTTGACTGAAAAGCTTTGTATGTTAGAGGACCTGTGGTCTGTATCAGTTTCAAAAGCAGAGTTTAACTAGATACGGACAGTATATGTTATAAACACCTTTCTTTTTTCTTAGCACACTCATGTTTCCTGCTGTATTAGAGATTCTAGAAAGCAAGAGCTTGGTTCTTGCTCTAAAGCAGAGTGTGTTTCATGGACGAGAACTGTGCTGTGTGTTTCTCTCAGAAATGGAGTTAAATCCTCGGTGCTGTGTCTTCCTACAATCAAGATTTCTTTTCAGGTAAACACAGTAACTTTTCAGCTCAAAGGAAGCTACATCATTCACAGAACTCTCACGTTTCTCGCTATTATCTGAAAAGCTTTGTATGTTAGAGGAACTGCGGTTTGTATCAGTTTCAGAAGCAGAGGTGTACTAGATATGGTCCGAATGTGTAGGAAACACAGTTGTTTTTGTCAGAGCACACTCATGTTTCCTTCTGTTTTAGAGACTCTAGAAAGCAAGAGCATACTTCTTGTTCTAAAGCAGAGTGTGTTTCATGGATGAGAACTGTGCTGTGTGTTTCCCTTCAGAAATGCAGTTAAATCCCAGGCTCTCTGTCTTCCTACAATCAAGACTTCGTTTCAGGAAAACTATAGTCACTTTTCAGCTCAAAGGCGCTACATTGATCACGAATCTCACACATTTCTCTTCTTAACTGACACGCATTGAATGTTAGAGGACCTGTGGTTTGTATCATTTTCAGAAGCAGAGTTGAAATAGATATGGTCCATATGTGTAGGAAACACCTTTCTTTTGTTCTGAGTACACTCTCGTTTCCTGTTGTATTAGAGACTCTAGAATGCAAGAGGGTGCTTCTTGCTCTAAATCAGAGTGTGTTTCAAGGATGAGAACTGTGCTGTGTTTTTCCCTTCAGAAATGGAGTTAAATCCCATGCTCTGTGTCTTCCTACAAGCAAGACTTCCTTTCAGGGAAGGGTAGTCACTTTTCAGCTCAAAGGAACTACATTGATCAAGAAGCTCACACATTTCTCTTCTTAACTGACACGCATTGGATGTTAGAGGACCTGAGGTTTGTATCATTTTCAGAAGCAGAGTTGAACTAGATATGGTCCATATGTGTAGGAAACACCATTCTTTTGTTCTGAGTACACTCACGTTTCCTGAAGTATTAGAGACTCTAGAATGCAAGAGGGTGCTTCTTGCTCTAAAGCATTGGGTTTTTCATGGATGAGGACAGTGCTGAGTGTTTCCCTTCAGAAATGGCGTTAAATCCCAGGCTGTGTATCTTCCTGCAAGCAAGTCTTCGTTTCAGGTAAACTCAGTCACTTTTCAGCTCAAATGTAGCTACATCGTTCACGAAGCTCACACGTTTGTCGCCCTTGACTGAAAAGATTTGTATGTTAGAGGACCTGTGGTTTGTATAAGTTTCAGAAGCAGATTTGAACTAGATATAGACCGGATGTGTAGGAAACACCGTCTTTTTTTCTGAGCACTCTCACGTTTCCTGCCGTATTAGAGACTCTAGAAAGCAAGAGCATTCTTCTTGCTCTAAAGCAGAGTGTGATTCATGGATGAGAACTGTGCTTTGTCTTTCCCTCAGAAATGGGGTTCAATCCCAGGCTCTGTGTCTTCATACAAGCAAGTATTCATTTCTGGTAAAGGCAGTAACTTTTCAGCTCAAAGGAAACTACATCATTCACAGAGCTCTCACGTTTCTTGCTCTGAACTGAAATGCATTGGATATTAGAGGACCTATGGCTTGTATCAGTTTCAGAGCCAGAGTTGTCCTAGATATGGTCCGAATGTGTAGGAAACACAGTTCTTTTTGTCAGAGCATACTCATGTTTCCTTCTGTATTAGAGACTCTAGAAAGCACGAGCATACTTTTTGGTATAAAGCAGAGTGTGTTTCATGGATGAGAACTGTGCTGTGTGTTTACCTTCAGAAATGCAGTTAAATCCCAGGCTCTGTGTCTTCCTACATGCCAGACTTCGTTTCAGGAAAAGTATAGTCACTTTTCAGCTCAAAGGAGCTACATTAATCACAAATCTCACATATTTTCTTCTTAACTGACACGCATTGGATGTTAGAGGACCTGTGGTTTGTATCATTTTCAGAAGCAGAGTTGAACTAGATATGGTCCATATGTGTAGGAAACACCGTTCGTTTGTTCTGAGTACACTCACAATTCCTGTTGTATTAGAGACTCTAGAATGCAAGAGGGTGCTTCTTGCTCTAAAGCATTGGGTTTTTCATGGATGAGAACTGTGCTGTGTTTTCCCTTCAGAAATGGAGTTAAATGCCAGGCTGTGTATCTTCCTACAAGCAAGTCTTCCTTTCAGGTAAACTCAGTCACTCTTCAGCTCAAATGTAGCTACATCGTTCACGAAGCTAACACGTTTGTCGCCCTTGACTGAAAAGCTTTGTTTGTTAGAGGACCTTTGGTTTGTATCAGTTTCAGAAGCAGAGTTGAGCTAGATAAGGACCGTATATGTTAGAAACACCTTTCTTTTTTCTTAGCACACTCATGTTTCCTTCTGTATTAGAGATCAAGAAAGCAAGAGCTTGGTTCTTGCTCTAAAGCAGAGTGTGTTTCATGGACGATAACTGTGCTGTTTGTTTCCCTCAGAAATGGCGTTAAATCCTCGGTGCTGTGTCTTCCTACAAACAAGATTTCGTTTCAGGTAAACACAGTAACTTTTCAGCTCAAAGGAAGCTACATCATTCACAGAGCTCACACGTTTCTCGCTATTAACTGAAAAGCATTGGATGTTAGACGACCTGTGGTTTGTATCAGTTTCAGAAGCAGAGTTGAACTAGATGTGGTTGGTATGTGTAGGAAACACAGTTCTGTTGGTCTGAGCACACTCATGTTTCCTTCTGTTTTAGAGACTCTAAAAAGCAAGAGCGTGCTTCTTGTTCTAAAGCAGAGTGTGTTACATGGATGACAACTGTGCTGTGTGTTTCCCTTCTGAAAAGGAGTTAAATACCAGGCTCTGTGTCTTCCTACAAGCAAGACTTCATTTCAGGTAAACTCAGTCACATTTCAGCTCAAACAAAGCTACATCGTTCACGAAGCTCACATGTTTATCGCTCTTAACTGAAAAGCTTTGGATGTTAGAAGAACTGTGGTTTGAATCAATTTCAAAAGCAGAGTTGAACTAGATATGGTCTGTATGTGTAGGAAACACCGTTCTTTGTTCTGAGCACACTCAAGTTTCTGGCTCTATTAGAGAATCTAGAAAGCAAGAACATGCTTATTGCTCTAAAGCAGAGTGTGTTTCATGTATGAGAACTGTGATGTGTGTTTCCCTTCAGAATTGGAGTTAAATCCCCGCCTCAATGTCTTCCTACAAGCAATACTTCGTTTCAGGTAAGGGTAGTCACTTTTCAGCTCAAAGGACCTGCATCGTTCGCGAAGCTCACACATTTCTCTTCTGAACTGACAAGCATTGGATGTTAGAAGACCTGTGGTTTGTATCAGTTTCAGAATCAGATTTGAACTAGATATAGACCGGATGTGTAGGAAACACCGCCTTTTTTCTGAGCACTCTCACGTTTCCTGCCGTATTAGAGACTCTAGAAAGCAAGAGCATTCTTCTTGCTCTAAAGCAGTGTGTGATTCATGGATGAGAACTGTGCTTTGTCTTTCCCTCAGAAATGGGGTTCAATCCCAGGCTCTGTGTCTTCATACAAGCAAGAATTCAATTCTGGTAAAGGCAGTAACTTTTCAGCTCAAAGGAAACTACATCATTCACAGAGCTCTCACGTTTCTTGCTCTGAACTGAAATGCATTGGATATTAGAGGACCTATGGCTTGTATCAGTTTCAGAGCCAGAGTTGTACTAGATATGGTCCGAATGTGTAGGAAACACAGTTCTTTTTGTCAGAGCATACTCATGTTTCCTTCTGTATTAGAGACTCTAGAAAGCAAGAGCATACTTTTTGGTATAAAGCAGAGTGTGTTTCATGGATGAGAACTGTGCTGTGTGTTTACCTTCAGAAATGCAGTTAAATCCCAGGCTCTGTGTCTTCCTACATGCCAGACTTCGTTTCAGGAAAAATATAGTCAGTTTTCAGCTCAAAGGAGCTACATTAATCACAAATCTCACATATTTTCTTCTTAACTGACACGCATTGGATGTTAGAGGACCTGTGGTTTGTATCATTTTCAGAAGCAGAGTTGAACTAGATATGGTCCATATGTGTAGGAAACACCATTCTTTTGTTCTGTGTACACTCACAATTCCTGTTGTATTAGAGACTCTAGAATGCAAGAGGGTGCTTCTTGCTCTAAAGCATTGGGTTTTTCATGGATGAGAACTGTGCTGTGTTTTTCCCTTCAGAAATGGAGTTAAATCCCAGGCTGTGTATCTTCCTACAAGCAAGTCTTCCTTTCAGGTAAACTCAGTCACTTTTCAGCTCAAATGTAGCTACATCGTTCACGAAGCTAACACGTTTGTCGCCCTTGACTGAAAAGCTTTGTTTGTTAGAGGACCTTTGGTTTGTATCAGTTTCAGAAGCAGAGTTGAACTAGATAAGGACCGTATATGTTGGAAACACCTTTCTTTTTTCTTAGCACACTCATGTTTCCTGCTGTATTAGAGATTCTAGAAAGCAAGAGCTTGGTTCTTGCTCTAAAGCAGAGTGTGTTTCATGGATGATAACTGTGCTGTGTGTTTCCCTCAGAAATGGCGTTAAATCCTCGGTGCTGTGTCTTCCTACAAACAAGATTTCGTTTCAGGTAAACACAGTAACTTTTCAGCTCAAAGGAAGCTACATCATTCACAGAGCTCACACGTTTCTCGCTATTAACTGAAAAGCATTGGATGTTAGACGACCTGTGGTTTGTATCAGTTTCAGAAGCAGAGTTGAACTAGATGTGGTTGGTATGTGTAGGAAACACAGTTCTGTTGGTCTGAGCACACTCATGTTTCCTTCTGTTTTAGAGACTCTAGAAAGCAAGAGCGTGCTTCTTGCTCTAAAGCAGAGTGTGTTACATGGATGACAACTGTGCTGTGTGTTTCCCTTCTGAAATGGAGTTAAATACTAGGCTCTGTGTCTTCCTACAAGCAAGACTTCATTTCAGGTAAACTCAGTCACCTTTCAGCTCAAACAAAGCTACATCGTTCATGAAGCTCACATGTTTATCGCTCTTAACTGAAAAGCTTTGGATGATAGAAGAACTGTGGTTTGAATCAATTTCAAAAGCAGAGTTGAACTAGATATGGTCTGTATATGTAGGAAACACCGTTCTTTGTTCTGAGCACACTCAAGTTTCTGGCTCTATTAGAGAATCTTGAAGGCAAGAGCATGCTTCTTGCTCTAAAGCAGAGTGTGTTTCATGGATGAGAACTGTGCTGTGTGTTTCCCTTCAGAAATGGAGATAAATCCCAGGCTCTGAGTCTTCCTACAAACAAGACATCTTTTCAGGTAAACTCAGTCACTTTTCAGCTCAAAGGAAGCTATATTGTTCACGAAGCTCACACGATTCTCGTTCTTAACTGGATATCATTGCATGTTACAGTAACTGTGGTTTGTATCAGTTTCAGAGGAAGAGTTGAACTAGATATGGTCCGTATATGTAGGAAACACCGTTCTTTTGTTCTGAGCACACTCATGTTTCCTGCTTTATTAGAGCCCCAGAAAGCAATAGCGTGCATCTTGCTCTAAATCAGAGTGTGTTTCATGGATGACAACTGTGCTGAGTGTTCCCCTTCAGAAATGGAGTTAAATCCCAGGCTCTGTGTCTTCCTACAAAAAGATATCTTTTCAGGTAAACGCAGTCACATTTAGCTCAAACAAATATAAATCATTCACGTATCTCACACGTTTCTGGGTCTTAACTGAAAAGCATTGGATGTTAGAGGACCTGTGGTTTGTAATCAGTTTCAGAAGCAGAGTTGAACTAGATATGGAACGTATTTTTAGGAAACACCGTTCTGTTGTTCTGACTACACTCACTTTACCTGCTGTATTAGAGACTCTAGAAAGCAAGAGCGTGCTTATTGCTATAAGCAGAGTGTGTTACATGGATAAGAACTGTGATGTGTGTTTCCCTTCAGAAATAGAGTTAAATCACAGGCTCTGTAAATTCCAAAAGCATGACTTCTTTTCATGTAAACTCAGTAACTTTTCAGCTCAAACAAAACTACATCGTTCAAGTAGCTCACAGCTTTCTGCCGCTTAAATGAAAAGCATTGGATGTTAGAGGACCTGTGGTTTGTATCAGTTTCAGAAGCAGAGTTGAACTAGATATGGTCTGTATGTGTAGGAAACACCGTTCTTTGTTCTGACCACACTCAATTTACCTGCTGTATTAGAGACTCCAAAAAGCAAGAGCGTGCTTCTTGCTATAAGCAGAATGTGTTTCAGGGATGAGAACTGCACTGTGTGTTCCCCTTCAAAAATGGAGTTAAATCACAGCCTCTGTATCTTCCTACAAGCATGACTTCGTTTCATGTAAACTCAGTCAATTTTCAGCTCAAACAAAACTACAACCTTCACGTAGCTCACACGTTTCTCGCTCATAACAGAATAGAATTGGATGTTAGAGGACCTGTGGTGTGTAATCAGTTTCATAAGCAGAGTTGAACTAGATATAGAACGTATTCTTAGGAAACATTGTTCTGTTGTTCTGACTACACTCACTTTACCTGCTTTATTAGAGACTCTAGAAAGCAAGAGCATGCTTCTTGCTCTAAAGCAGTGTGTGTTTTGTGGATGAGAACTGTGCTGTGTGTTTCCCTTCAGAAATGGAGTTAAATCCCAGCCTCTGTGTCTTCCTAAAAAAAAGACATTATTTCAGGTAAACGCAGTCACTTTTAGCTCAAACGAATATAAATCATTCACGAAGCTCACACGTTTCTCGCTCTTAACTGAAAAGCATTGGATGTTAGATAACCTGTGTTTTGAATCAGTTTCAGAAGCAGAGTTGAACTAGCAATGGTCCCTGTGTGTAGGAAACACCATTCTTTTGGTCTGAGCACACTCACGTTTCCTGTACTATTAGAGACTCTAGAAAGCAAGAGCATGCTTCTTGCTCTAAAGCAGAAAGAGTTTCATGGATGAGAACTGTGCTGTGTGTCCCTTCAGAAATGGAGTTAAATCCCAGACTCTGTGTATTCCTACAAGCAAGACTTCGTTTCAGTTAAACTCACGCACGATTCAGCTCATACACAGCTACATCGTTTACGAAGCTCACAAGTATCTTGCTCTTAACTGAAAATTTTTGTATGTTAGAGGAACTGTGTTTTGTATCAGTTTCAGAAGCAGAGTTGAAGTAGATATGGTCTGTATGTGTAGGAAACACCGTTCTTTTTTTATGAGCACACTCACGTTTCCTGCTGTATTAGAGACTCTAAAAAACAAGAGCGTTCTTCTTGTTCTAAAGCAGAGTGTGTTTCATGGATGAGAACTGTGCTGTGTGTTTCCCTCCGAAATGGAGTTAAATCCCATGCTGTTTATCATCCTACAAGCAAGTCTTCGTTTCAGGTAAACTCAGTCAATTTTCAGCTCAAATCTAGCTACATCGTTCACGAAGCTCACAGGATTGTCGTCCTTAACTGAAAAGCTTTGGATGTTAGAGGACCTGTGGTTTGTATCAGTTTCAGAGGCAGAGTTGAACTAGATATGGTCCGTATGTGTAGGAAACACCGTTCTTTTATTCTGAGCACACTCATGTTTCCTGCTTTATTAGAGACTCTAGAAAGCAAGAGTGTGCTTCTTGCTCTAAAGCAGAGTGTGTTTCATGGATGAGAATTGTGCTGTGTGTTTCTCTTCCGAAATGGAATTAAATCCCAGGCTCTGTGTCTTCCTACAGCAAGACATCATTTCAGGTTAACGCAGTCACTTTTAGCTCAAACAAATATAAATCATTCACGAAGCTCACACCTTTCACGCTCTTACATGAAAAGCATTGGATGTTAGATGTCCTGTGGTTTGTGTCAGTTTCAGAAGCAGAGTTGAACTAGCAATGGTCCGTATATGTAGGACACAGTTCGTTTTTTCTGAGCACACTCACTTTACCTGCTGTATTAGAGATTCCAGAAAGCAAGAGTGTGCTTCTTGCTCTAAAGCAGAATGAGTTTCATGGATGAGAACTGTGCAGTGTGTTTCCCTTCAGAAATGGAGTTAAAACCCAGGCTCTATATCTTCCTACAAGAAAGAGGTCGTTTCACATAAACTCAGTCACATTTCAGCACGAACAAAGCTACATCGTTCACGTAGCTCACATGTTTATTGCTCTTAACATTAAAGCATTGGATGTTAGAGGACCTGTGGTTTGTATCAGTTTCAGAAGAAGAGCTGACCTAGATAATGGTCCGTATTTGTAGGAAACACCGTTATTTTGTTCTGACCACAGTCACGTTTCCTGCTCTATTAGAGACTCTTAGAAAGCAAGAGCGTGTTTCTTGCTCTAAAGCTGAGTGTGTTTAATGCATGAGAACTGTGCTGTGTGTTTCCTTTCAGAAATGGAGTTAAATTCCAGGCTCTGTGTCTTCCTACAAGCAAAACATCATATCAGGTAAACGCAGTCAGTTTTCAGCTCAAATGAATATAAATCGTTAACGAAGCTCACACGTTACTTGCTCTTAACTAAAAAGCATTGGATGTTAGATGACTCTTGGTTTGTATCAGTTTCAGAAGCAGAGTTGAACTAGATATTGTCCGTATGTGTAGGAAACACCGTTCTTTTGTTCTGAGCACACTCACGTTTCCTGCTCTATCACAGACTCTAGAAAGCAAGAGCGTTCTTCTTGCTCTAAAGTAGAGTGTGTTTCACCGTGAGAACTGTGCTGTGTGTTTCCCTTCAGAAATGGAGTTAAATCACAGGCTCTATATCTAACTACAAGCAAGAGTTCGTTTCACGTAAACTCAGTCACCTTTCAGCACAAACAAAGCTACATCGTTCACGTAGCTCAGACGTTTCTTGCTCTTAACATTAAAGCATTGGATGTTAGAGGACCTGTGGTTTTTATCAGTTTCAGAAGCAGAGTTGAACTAGATATGGTCCGTATGTGTAGGAAACACCGTTTTTTTGTTCTGAGTACCCTCAAATTTCTGGCACTATAAGAGACTCTGGAAAGAAAGAGCATGCTTCTTGCTCTAAAGCAGAGTGTGTTTCATGGATGAGAACTGTGCTGTGTGTTTCCCTTCAGAAATGGAGTTAAATCCCAGGCTCTGTGTCTTCCTACAAGCAAGACATCTTTTCAGGTAAACTCAGTCACTTTTCAGCTCAAAGGAAGCTACATCGTTCACGAAGATCACACGTTTCTCACTCTTAACTGGAAAGCATTGTATGTTAGAGGAACTGTGGTTTGTATCAGTTTCAGAAGAAGAGTTGACCTAGATATGGTCCGTATGTGTAGGAAACACCGTTATTTTGTTCTGACCACAGTCACGTTTCCTGCTGTATTAGAGACTTTTAGAAAGCAAGAGTGTGCCTCTTGCTCTAAAGCAGAGTGTGTCTCATGGACGAGAACTGTGCTGTGTGTTTACCATCAAAAATGGAGTTAAATTCCAGGCTCTGTATCTTCCTACAAGCAAGACATCATTTCAGGAAAACGCAGTCACATTTCAGCTCAAATGAATATAAATCGTTTACGAAGATCACAGGTTTCTCACTCTTACCTGAAAATCAATGGATGTTCGATGACTTGTGGTTTGTATCAGGTTCAGAAGCAGAGTTGAACTAGCTAAGGTCCGTATGTGTAGGAAACACCGTTCTTTTTTTCTGAGCACACTCACGTTTCCAGCTCTATTAGAGACTGTAGAAAGCAAGAGCATGCTTCTTCTTACACGCAGAGTGTGTTTCATCGTGAGAACAGTGCTGTGTGTTTTCCTTCAGAAATGGAGTTAAATCACAGGCTCTGCATCTTCCTACAAGCAAGACTTCGTTTCACGTAAACTCAGTCACCTTTTAGCACACACAAAGCTTCATCGTTCACGTAGCTCAGACGTTTCCTGCTCTTAACATTAAAGCATTGGATGTTAGAGGACCTGTGGTTTGTATCAGTTTCAGAAGCAGAGTTGACCTATCAATGGTCCGTATGTGTAGGAAACACCGTTATTTGGTTCTGAGTACCTTCAAGTTTCTGGCACTATTATAGAATCTGGAAAGCAAGAGCATGCTTCTTGCTCTAAAGCAGAGTGTGTTTCATGGATGAGAACTGTGCTGTGTGTTTCCCTTCAGAAATGGAGTTAAATCCCACTCTCTGTGTCTTCCTACAAGCAAGACATCTTTTCAGGTAAACTCAGTCACTTTTCAGCACAATGGAAGCTACATCGTTCATGAAGCTCAAACGTTTCTTGGTCTTAACTGGAAAGCATTGCATGTTAATGAATCTATGGTTTGTATCAGTTTCAGGAGAAGTGTTGACCTAGATATGGTCCGTATGTGTAGGAAACACCGTTATTTTGTTCTGACCACAGTCACGTTTCCTGCTGTATTAGAGAAACTTAGAAAGCAAGAGCGTGCTTCTTGCTCTAAAGCAGAGTGTGTTTCATGGATGAGAACAGTGCTGTGTGTTTCCCTTCAGAAATGGAGTTAAATTCCAGGCTCTATGTCTTCCTAAAGCAAGACATCATTTCAGATAAACGCAGTCACTTTTCAGATGAAATGAATATAAATCGTTTACGAAGCTCACACGTTTCATGCTCTTAACTAAAAAGCATTGGATGTTAGATGACTCTTGGTTGTATCAGTTTCAGAAGCAGAGTTGAACTAGCAATTGTCCTCATGTGTAGGAAACACCGTTCTTTTGTTCAGAGTACCCTCAAGTTTCTGGCTCTATTAGAGTATCTAGAAAGAAAGAGCATGCTTTGTGCTCTAAAGCAGATTCTGTTTCATGGAAGAGATCTGTGCTGTGTGTTTCCCGTCAGCAATGGTGTTAAATCCCAGGCTCTGTGTCTTCCTACAAGCAAGACATCTTTTCAGGTAAACTCAGTCACTTTTCAGCTCAAAGGAAGCTACATCGTTCACGAAGCTCACACGTTTCTCGCTCTTAACTGAAAGCATTGGATGTAAGAGGAACTGTGGTTTGTATCAGTTTCAGAGGAAGAGTTGACCTAGATATGGTCCATATGTGTAGGAAACACCGTTCTTTTGTTCTGAGTACCCTCAAATTTCTGGCTCTATCAGAGAATCTAGAAAGCAACAGCGTGCTTCTTGCTGTAAAGCAGAGTGTGTTTCATGGATGAGAACTGTGCTATGTTTTTCCCTTAAGAAATGGAGTTAAATCCCAGGCTCTGTGTCTTCCTACAAGCAAGATATCTTTTCAGGTAAACTCATTCACTTTTCAGCTCAAAGGAAGCTACATCATTCACGAAGCTCACACGTTTCTCGCTCTTAACTGGAAATCCTTGCATGTTAATGGAACTGTGGTTTGTATCAGTTTCAGAAGAAGAGTTGACCTAGATATGGTCTGTATTTGTAGGAAACTCCGTTATTTTGTTCTCACCACACACACGTTTCCTGCTGTATTAGAGTCTCTTAGAAGGCAGGAGCGTGCTTCTTGCTCTAAAGCAGAGTGTGTTTCATGGATGAGAACTGTGCTGTGTGTTTCCCTTCAGAAATGGAGTTAAATTCCAGGCTCAGTGTCTTCCTACAAGCAAGACATCATTTCAGGTAAACGCAGTAACTTTTCAGATCAAAGGAAGCTACATCGTTCATGAAGATCACACGGTTCTCGTTCTTCAATGAAAAGCATTGGATGTTAGATGACTTGTGGTTTGTATCAGTTTCAGAAGCAAAGTTGAACCACCAATGGTCCGTATGTGTAGGAAACAACGTTCTTTTGTTCTGAGCACACTCACGTTTCCTGCTCTATTAGAGACTCTAGAAAGCAAGAACGTGCTTCTTCTTATATGCAGAGTGTGTTTCATCGTGAGAACATTGCTGTGTGTTTCCTTCAGAAATGGAGTTAAATCACAGGCTCTGCATCTTTCTACCAGCAAGATTTCGTTTCATGTAAACTCAGTCACCTTTCGGCTCAAACAAAGCTACATCGTTAACGTAGCTCACACGCTTCTTGGTCTTAACTGGAAAGCATTGGATGTCAGAGGAACTGTGGTTTGTATCAGTTTCAGAATCAGAGTTGAACTAGCAGTGGTCCGTATGTGTAGTAAACATTGTTCTTTTGTTCTGAGCACACTTACAAGTTTCTGGCTCTATTATAGACTCTAGAAAGCAAGAGCCTGCTTCTTGCTCTAAAGCAGAGTGTGTTTCATGGATGAGAACTGTGCTGTGTTTTTCCGTTCAGAAATGGAGTTAAATCCCAGGCTCTGTGTCTTCCTACAAGCAAGACATCTTTTCAGGTAAACTCAGTCACTTTTCAGCTCAAAGGAATCTAAATCATTCACGAAGATCACACATTTCTCGCTCTTAAATGGAAAGCCTTGCATGTTAATGGAACTGTGGTTTGTATCAGTTTCAGAAGAAGAGTTGACCTAGATATGGTTTGTATGTGTAGGAAACACCGTTATTTTGTTCTGACCACAGTCACGTTTCCTGCTGTATTAGAGACTCTTAGAAAGCAAGAGCGTGCTTCTTGCTCTAAATCAGAGTGTGTTTCATGGATGAGAACTGTGCTGTGTGTTTCCCTTCAGAAATTGAGTTAAATTCCAGGCTCAGTGTCTTCCTACAAGCAAGACATCGTTTCAGGTAAACACAGTCACTTTTCAGCTCAAATGAATATAAATCATTTACGAAGATCACACTTTTCTCGCTCTTCACTGAAAAGCATTGGATGTTAGATGACTTGTGGTTTGTATCAGTTTCAGAAGTAGATATGAACTAGCAATGGTCCGTATGTGTAGGAAACACAGTTCTTTTTTTCTGAGGACACATTCAAGTTTCTGGCTCTATTATGGACTCTAGAAAGCAACAGCGAGCTTATTGCTCTAAAGCAGAGTGTGTTTCATGGATGAGAACTGTGCTGTGTTTTTCCCTTCAGAAATGGAGTTAAATCCCAGACTCTGTGTCTTCCTACAAGCAAGACATCTTTTCAGGTAAACTCAGTCACTTTTCAGCTCAAAGGAAGCTACCTCATTCACGAAGCTCAAATGTTTCTCGCTCTTAAAAGGAAAGCATTCCATGTTAATGGAACTGTGGTTTGTATCAGTTTCAGAAGAAGAGTTGACCTAGGTATGGTCCGTAAGTGTAGGAAACACCGTTATTTTGTTCTGAACACATTCACGTTTCCTGCTGTATTAGAGAACCTTAGAAAGCAAGAGCATGCTTCGTGCTCTAAAGCAGAGTGTGTTTCATGGAAGAGATCTGTGCTGTGTGTTTCCCTTCAAAAATGGAGATAAATCCCAGGCTCTGTGTCTTCGTACAAGCAAGACATCTTTTCAGGTAAACTCAGTCACTTTTAAGATCAAAGGAAGCTACATCGTTCACGAAGTTCACACATTTCTCGCTCAAACTGGAAAGCATTGGATGTAAGAGGAACTGTGGTTTGTATCAGTTTCAGAAGAAGAGTTGAACTAGCAATGGTCTGTATGTGTAGGAAACACCGTTATTTTGTTCTGAGTACCCTCAAGTTCTGGCTCTATTAGAGTCTCTGGAAAGCAAGAGCATGCTTCTTGCTCTAAAGCAGAGTGTGTTTCATGGATGAGAACTGTGCTGTGTGTTTCCCTTCAGAAATGGAGTTAAATTCCAGGCTCTGTGTATTGCTACAAGCAAGACATCATTTCAGGTAAACGCAGTCACTTTTCAGCTCAAATGAATATAAATCGTTAACGAAGATCACACGGTTCTTGCTCTTCAATGAAAAGCATTGGATGTTATATGACTTGTGGTTTGTATCAGTTTGAAAAGCAGAGTTGAACTAGCAATGGTCCATATGTGTAGGAAACACCGTTCTTTTTTTCTGAGCACACTCACGTTTCCTGCTCTTTTAGAGACTCTAGAAAGCACGAACGTGCTTCTTCTTATATGCAGAGTGTGTTTCATTGTGAGAACATTGCTGTGTGTTTCCTTCAGAAATGGAGTTAAATCACAGCTTCTGCATCTTTCAACAAGCAAGACTTCGTTTCACGTAAACTCAGTCACCTTTCAGCTCAAACAAAGCTACATCGTTCATGTAGCTCACACGCTTCTTGGTCTTAACTGAAGAGCATTGGATATTAGATGACCTGTGGTTTGTATCAGTTTCAGAATCAGAGTTGAAATAGCAGTGGTCCCTATGTGTAGGAAACACCGTTCTTTTGTTCTGAGCACAGTGTCAAGTTTCTGGCTCTAATATAACCTCTATAAAGCAAGAGCCTGCTTCTTGCTCTAAAGCAGAGTGTGTTTCATGGATGAGAACTGAGCTTTGTTTTTCCCTTCAGAAATGGAGTTAAATCCCAGGCTCTTTGTCTTCCTACAAGCAAGACATCATTTCAGGTAAACCCAGTCACTTTTCAGCTCAAATGAATATAAATCATTTAGGAAGATCACACGTTTCTCGCTCTTCACTGAAAAGCATTGGATGTTAGATGACTTGAGGTTTGGATCAGTTTCCAAAGCAAAGTTGAACCACCAATGGTCCGTATTGAAGGAAAAACCGTTCTTTTGTTCTGTGCACACTCAAAATTCCTGCTCTATTAGAGACTCTAGAAAACAAGAACTTGCTTCTTCTTATATGCAGAGTGTGTTGCATCGTGAGATCAGTGCTGTGTGTTTCCCTTCAGAAATGGAGTTAAATCACAGGCTCTGCATCTTTCTACAAGCAAGACTTCGATTCACGTAAACTCAGTCACCTTTCAGCTCAAAAGAAGCTACATCATTCACGTAGCTCACAAGTCTCTTGCTCTTAACTGTAAAGCATTGGATGTTAGAGGACCTGAGGTTTGTATCAGTTTCAAGAGCAGAGTTGAACTAGCAATGGTCCGTATGTGTAGGAAACACCGTTATTTTGTTCTGAGTACCCTCAAGTTTCTGGCTCTATTAGAGTCTCTGGAAAGCAAGAGCATGCTTCTTGCTCTAAAGCAGAGTGTGTTTCATGGATGAGAACTGTGCTGTGTGTTTCCCTTCAGAAATGGAGTTAAATCCCAGGCTCTGTGTCTTCCTACATGCGAGATAACTTTTCAGGTAAACTCGGCCACTTTTCAGCTCAAAGGAAGCTACAACGTTCACGAAGCTCACACGTTTCTCACTCTTAACTTGAAAGCATTGCATCTTAATGGAACTGTGGTTTGTATCAGTTTCAGAAGAAGAGATGACCTAGATATGGTCCTTGTGTAGGAAACACCGTTATTTTGTTCTGACCACAGTCACGTTTCCCACTCTATTAGAGACTCTTAGAAAGCAAGAGCGTGCTTCTTCCTCTAAAGCAGAGTGTGTTTCATGGATGAGAACTGTGCTGTGTGTTTCCCTTCAGAAATGGAGTTAAATAACAGGCTATGTATCTTCCTACAAGCAAGAATTCGTTTCACGTAAACTCAGTCACCTTGCAATCTAACAAAGCAACATCGTTCACATAGCTCACAGGTTTCTTGCACTTAAGTGTAAAGCAATGGATGTTAGAGAACCTGTGGTTTATATCAGTTTCAGAATGAGAGTTGAACTAGCAATGGTCCGTATGTGTTGGAAACATCGTTCTTTTGTTCAGAGTACATTCAAGTTTCTGGCTCTATCAGAGACTCTAGAAAGCAAGAGCATGCTTCGTGCCCTAAAGCTGAGTGTGTTTCATGGTTGAGATCTGTACTGTGTGTTTCACTTCAGAAATGGAGTTAAATCCCAGGTTCTGTGTCTTCCTACAAGCAAGACATCTTTTCAGGTAAACTCAGTCACTTTTAGGCTCAAAGGAAGATACATATTTCACGAAGATCACACGTTCCTCACTCTTAAATGGAAAGCCTTGCATGTTAATGGAACTGTGGTTTGTATCAGTTTCAGAAGAAGAGTTGACCTAGATATGTTCTGTATGTGTAGGAAACACCGTTATTTTTTTCTGACCACAGTCACGTTTCCTGCTGTATTAGAGACTCTTAAAGCAAGAGCCTGCTACTTGCTCTAAAGCAGAGTGTGTTTCATGGATGAGAACTGTGCTGTGTGTTTCCCTTCAGAAATGGAGTTAAATTCCAGGCTCATTGTCTTCCTACAAGCAAGACATCATTTCAGGTAAACGCAGTCACTTTTCAGCTCAAATGAATATAAATCGTTTACGAAAATCACACGTTTCTCGCTCTTCACTGAAAAGCATTGGATGTTAGATGACTTGTGGTTTGTATCAGTTTCAGAAGGAGAGTTGAACTAGCAATGGTCCGTATGTGTAGGAAACACCGTTCTTTGTTCTGAGCAAACTCATGTTTCCTGCTCTATTAGAGACTCTAGAAAGCAAGAGCGTGCTTCTTCTTATATGCAGAGTGTTTTTCATCGTGAGAACAGTGCTGTGTGTTTCCCTTCAGAAATGGTGTTAAATCCCAAGCTCTGTGTCTTCCTACAAGCAAGACATCTTTTCAGGTAAACACAGTCACTTTTCAGCTCAAAAGAATATAAATCTTTTACGAAGCTCACATGTTTCTTGCTCTTAACTAATAAGCATTCGATGTTAGATGAATTGTGGTTTGTATCAGTTTCAGAAGCAGAGTTGAACTAGCAATGGTCCGTAAGTGTAGGAAACACCATTCTTTTGTTCTGAGGACACATTCAAGTTTCTGGCTCTATTATGGACTCTAGAAAGCAACAGCGTGCTTATTGCTCTAAAGCAGAGTGTGTTTCATGGATGAGAACTGTGCTGTGTTTTTCCCTTCAGAAATGGAGTTAAATCCCAGACTCTGTGTCTTCCTACAAGCAAGACATCTTTTCAGGTAAACTCAGTCACTTTTCAGCTCAAAGGAAGCTACCTCATTCACGAAGCTCAAACGTTTTTCGCTCTCAAAAGGAAAGCATTCCATGTTAATGGAACTGTGGTTTGTATCAGTATCAGAAGAAGAGTTCACCTAGGTATGGTACGTAAGTGTAGGAAACACCGTTATTTTGTTCTGACCACATTCACATTTCCTGCTGTATTAGAGACCCTTAGAAAGCAAGAGCGTGCTTCTTGTTCTAAAGCAACGTGTGTTTCATGGATGAGAACAGTGCTGTGTGTTTCCCTTCAGAAATGGAGTTAAATTCCAGGCTCTGTGTCTTCCTACAAGCAAGACATCATTTTAGGTAAACGCAGTCGCTTTTCAGCTCAAATAAATATAAATCATTTATGAAGCTCACACGTTTCTTGCTCTTAACTGAAAAGCATTGGATGTTAGATGACCTGTGGTTTGTATCAGTTTCAGAAGCAGAGTTGAACTAGCAATGGTCCGTATGTGTAGGAAACACCGTTATTTTGTTCTGAGTACCCTCAAGTTTCTGGCACTATTAGAGTCTCTGGAAAGCAAGAGCATGCTTCTTGCTCTAAAGCAGAGTGTGTTTCATGGATGAGAACTGTGCTGTGTGTTTCCCTTCAGAAATGGAGTTAAATTCCAGGCTCTATGTCTTCCTACAAGCAAGACATCATTTCAGGTAAACGCAGTCACTTTTCAGATCAAATGAATATAAATCGTTTACGAAGCTCACACGTTTCATGCTCTTAACTAAAAAGCATTGGATGTTAGATGACTCTTGGTTGTATCAGTTTGAGAAGCAGAGTTGAACTAGCAATGGTCCTCATGTGTAGAAAACACCGTTCTTTTGTTCAGAGTACCCTCAATTTTCTGGCTCTATTAGAGACTCTAGAAAGCAAGAGCATGCTTCGTGCTCTAAAGCAGAGTCTGTTTCATGGAAGAGATCTGTGCTGTGTGTTTCTCTTCAAAAATGGAGATAAATCCCAGGCTCTGTGTCTTCGTACAAGCAAGACATCTTTTCAGGTAAACCCAGTCACTTTTAAGCTCAAAGGAAGCTACATCGTTCACGAAGTTCACACATTTCTTGCTCTTAACTGGAAAGCATTGGATGTAAGAGGAACTGTGGTTTGTATCAGTTTCAGAAGAAGAGTTGAACTAGCAATGGTCCGTATGTGTAGGAAACACCGTTCTTTTGTTCTGAGCACACTCAAAATTCCTGCTCTATTAGAGACTCTAGAAAGCAAGAGCGTGTTCTTCTTATATGCAGAGTGTGTTGCATCGTGAGAACTGTGCTGTGTGTTTCCCTTCAGAAATGGAGTTAAATCACAGGCTCTGCATCTTTCTACAAGCAAGACTTCGATTCACGTAAACTCAGTCACCTTTCAGCTCAAACAAAGCTACATCGTTCACGTAGCTCACACGTCTCTTGCTCTTACCTGTAAAGCTTTGGATGTTAGAGGACCTGAGGTTTGTATCAGTTTCAGAAGCAGAGTTGAACTAGCAATGGTCCGTATGTGTAGGAAACACCGTTATTTTGTTCGGAGTACCCTCAAGTTCTGGCTCTATTAGAGTCTCTGGAAAGCAAGAGCATGCTTCTTGCTCTAAATCAGAGTGTGTTTCATGGATGAGAACTGTGCTGTGTGTTTCCCTTCAGAAATGGAGTTAAATTCCAGGCTCTGTGTATTGCTACAAGCAAGACAACATTTCAGGTAAACGCAGTCACTTTTCAGCTCAAATGAATATAAATCGTTAACGAAGATCACACGGTTCTTGCTCTTCAATGAAAAGCATTGGATGTTATATGACTTGTGGTTTGTATCAGTTTGAGAAGCAGAGTTGAACTAGCAATGGTCCATATGTGTAGGAAACACCGTTCTTTTGTTCTGAGCAAACTCATGTTTCCTGCTCTATTAGAGACTCTAGAAAGCAAGAGCGTGCTTCTTCTTATATGCAGAGTGTGTTTCATCGTGAGAACATTGCTGTGTGTTTCCCTTCAGAAATGATGTTAAATCCCAAGCTTTGTGTCTTCCTACAAGCAAGACATCTTTTCAGGTAAACACAGTCACTTTTCAGCTCAAAAGAATATAAATCTTTTACGAAGCTCACACGTTTCTTGCTCTTAACTAATAAGCATTCGATGTTAGATGAATTGTGGTTTGTATCAGTTTCAGAAGCAGAGTTGAACTAGCAATGGTCCGTATGTGTAGGAAACACCATTCTTTTGTTCTGAGGACACATTCAAGTTTTTGGCTCTATTATGGACTCTAGAAAGCCACAGCGTGCTTATTGCTCTAAAGCAGAGTGTGTTTCATGGATGAGAACTGTGCTGTGTTTATCCCTTCAGAAATGGAGTTAAATCCCAGACTCTGTGTCTTCCTACAAGCAAGACATCTTTTCAGGTAAACTCAGTCACTTTTCAGCTCAAAGGAAGCTACCTCATTCACGAAGCTCAAACGTTTCTCGCTCTTAAAAGGAAAGCATTCCATGTTAATGGAACTGTGGTTTGTATCAGTATCAGAAGAAGAGTTGACCTAGGTATGGTCCGTAAGTGTAGGAAACACCGTTATTTTGTTCTGACCACATTCACATTTCCTGCTGTATTAGAGACCCTTAGAAAGCAAGAGCGTGCTTCTTGTTCTAAAGCAAAGTGTGTTTCATGGATGAGAACATTGCTGTGTGTTTCCCTTCAGAAATGGAGTTAAATTCCAGGCTCTGTGTCTTCCTACAAGCAAGACATCATTTTAGGTAAACGCAGTCGCTTTTCAGCTCAAATAAATATAAATCATTTATGAAGCTCACACGTTTCTTGCTCTTAACTGAAAAGCATTGGATGTTAGATGACCTGTGGTTTGTATCAGTTTCAGAATCAGAGTTGAACTAGCAATGGTCCGTATGTGTAGGAAACACCGTTATTTTGTTCTGAGTACCCTCAAGTTTCTGGCACTATTAGAGTCTCTGGAAAGCAAGAGCATGCTTCTTGCTCTAAAGCAGAGTGTGTTTCATGGATGAGAACTGTGCTGTGTGTTTCCCTTCAGAAATGGAGTTAAATTCCAGGCTCTGTGTCTTCCTACAAGCAAGACATCATTTCAGGTAAACGCAGTCACTTTTCTGATCAAATGAATTTAAATCGTTTACAAAGCTCACACGTTTCATGCTCTTAACTAAAAAGCATTCGATGTTAGATGACTCTTGGTTGTATCAGTTTCAGAAGCAGAGTTGAACTAGCAATGGTCCTCATGTGTAGGAAACACCGTTCTTTTGTTCAGAGTACTCTCAATTTTCTGGCTCTATTAGAGACTCTAGAAAGCAAGAGCATGCTTCGTGCTCTAAAGCAGAGTCTGTTTCATGGAAGAGATCTGTGCTGTGTGTTTCCCTTCAAAAATGGAGATAAATCTCAGGGTCTGTGTTTCGTACAAGCAAGACATCTTTTCAGGTAAACTCAGTCACTTTTAAGCTCAAAGGAAGCTACATCGTTCACGAAGTTCACACATTTATTGCTCTTAACTGGAAAGCATTGGATGTAAGAGGAACTGTGGTTTGTGTCAGTTTCAGAAGAATTGTTGAACTAGCAATGGTCCGTATGTGTAGGAAACACCGTTCTTTTGTTCTGAGCACACTCAAAATTCCTGCTCTATTAGAGACTCTAGAAAGCAAGAGCGTGTTCTTCTTATATGCAGAGTGTGTTGCATCGTGAGAACTGTGCTGTGTGTTTCCCTTCAGAAATGGAGTTAAATCACAGGCTCTGCATCTTTCTACAAGCAAGACTTCGATTCACGTAAACTCAGTCACCTTTCAGCTCAAACAAAGCTACATCGTTCACGTAGCTCACACGTCTCTTGCTCTTACCTGTAAAGCATTGGATGTTAGAGGACCTGAGGTTTGTATCAGTTTCAGAAGCAGAGTTGAACTAGCAATGGTCCGTATGTGTAGGAAACACCGTTATTTTGTTCTGAGTACCCTCAAGTTCTGGCTCTATTAGAGTCTCTGGAAAGCAAGAGCATGCTTCTTGCTCTAAAGCAGAGTGTGTTTCATGGATGAGAACTGTGCTGTGTGTTTCCCTTCAGAAATGGAGTTAAATTCCAGGCTCTGTGTCTTCCTACAAGCAAGACATCATTTCAGGTAAACGCAGTCACTTTTCAGCTCAAATGAATATAAATCATTAACGAAGATCACACGGTTCTTGCTCTTCAATGAAAAGCATTGGATGTTATATGACTTGTGGTTTGTATCAGTTTGAGAAGCAGAGTTGAACTAGCAATGGTCCCTATGTGTAGGAAACACCGTTCTTTTGTTCTGAGCACACTCACGTTTCCTGCTCTTTTAGAGACTCTAGAAAGCAAGAACGTGCTTCTTCTTATATGCAGAGTGTGTTTCATTGTGAGAACATTGCTGTGTGTTTCCTTCAGAAATGGAGTTAAATCACAGCCTCTGCATCTTTCTACAAGCAAGACTTCGTTTCACGTAAACTCAGTCACCTTTCAGCTCAAACAAAGCTACATCGTTCATGTAGCTCACACGCTTCTTGGTCTTAACTGAAGAGCATTGGATGTTAGATGACCTGTGGTTTGTATCAGTTTCAGAATCAGAGTTGAAATAGCAGTGGTCCGTATGTGTAGGAAACACCGTTCTTTTGTTCTGAGCACACTCTCAAGTTTCTGGCTCTAATATAGCCTCTATAAAGCAAGAGCCTGCTTCTTGCTCTAAAGCAGAGTGTGTTTCATGGATGAGAACTGAGCTTTGTTTTTCCCTTCAGAAATGGAGTTAAATCCCAGGCTCTTTGTCTTCCTACAAGCAAGACATCATTTCAGGTAAACCCAGTCACTTTTCAGCTCAAATGAATATAAATCATTTAGGAAGAGCACACGTTTCTCGCTCTTCACTGAAAAGCATTGGATGTTAGATGACTTGTGGTTTGGATCAGGTTCCGAAGCAAAGTTGAACCACCAATGGTCCGTATTGAAGGAAAAACCGTTCTTTTGTTCTGTGCACACTCAAAATTCCTGCTCTATTAGAGACTCTAGAAAACAAGAACTTGCTTCTTCTTATATGCAGAGTGTGTTTCATCGTGAGAACAGTGCTGTGTGTTTCCCTTCAGAAATGGAGTTAAATCACAGGCTCTGCATCTTTCTACAAGCAAGACTTCGATTCACGTAAACTCAGTCACCTTTCAGCTCAAACAAAGCTACATCGATCACGTAGCTCACACGTCTCTTGCTCTTAACTGTAAAGCATTGGATGTTAGAGGACCTGAGGTTTGTCAGTTTCAAGAGCAGAGTTGAACTAGCAATGGTCCGTATGTGTAGGAAACACCGTTATTTTGTTCTGAGTACCCTCAAGTTTCTGGCTCTATTAGAGTCTCTGGAAAGCAAGAGCATGCTTCTTGATCTAAAGCAGAGTATGTTTCATGGATGAGAACTGTGCTGTGTGTTTCCCTTCAGAAATGGGGTTAAATCCCAGGCTCTGTGTCTTCCTACATGTGAGATAACTTTTTAGGTAAACTCGGCCACTTTTCAGCTCAAAGGAAGCTACAACGTTCACGAAGCTCACACGTTTCTCGCTCTTAACTTGAAAGCATTGCATCTTAATGGAACTGTGGTTTGTATCAGTTTCAGAAGAAGAGTTTACCTAGATATGGTCCTTGTGTAGGAAACACCGTTATTTTGTTCTGACCACAGTCACGTTTCCCACTCTATTAGAGACTCTTAGAAAGCAAGAGCGTGCTTCCTGCTCTAAAGCAGAGTGTGTTTAATGGATGAGAACTGTTCTGTGTGTTTCCCTTCAGAAATGGAGTTAAATAACAGGCTCTGTATCTTCCTACAAGCAAGAATTCGTTTCACGTAAACTCAGTCACCTTGCAATCTGACAAAGCAACATCGTTCACATAGCTCACAGGTTTCTTGCACTTAAGTGTAAAGCAATGGATGTTAGAGGACCTGTGGTTTATATCAGTTTCAGAATGAGAGTTGAACTAGCAATGGTCCGTATGTGTTGGAAACATCGTTCTTTTGTTCAGAGTACATTCAATTTCTGGCTCTATCAGAGACTCTAGAAAGCAAGAGCATGCTTCGTGCCCTAAAGCAGAGTGTGTTTCATGGTTGAGATCTGTACTGTGTGTTTCACTTCGGAAATGGAGTTAAATCCCAGGTTCTGTGTCTTCCTACAAGCAAGACATCTTTTCAGGTAAACTCAGTCACTTTTAGGCTCAAAGGAAGATACATATTTCACGAAGATCACACATTCCTCACTCTTAAATGGAAAGCCTTGCATGTTAATGGAACTGTGGTTTGTATCAGTTTCAGAAGAAGAGTTGACCTAGATATGGTCTGTATGTGTAGGAAACACCGTTATTTTTTTCTGACCACAGTCACGTTTCCTGCTGTATTAGAGACTCTTAAAGCAAGAGCCTGCTTCTTGCTGTAAAGCAGAGTGTGTTTCATGGATGAGAACTGTGCTGTGTGTTTCCCTTCAGAAATGGAGTTAAATTCCAGGCTCAGTGTCTTCCTACAAGCAAGACATCATTTCAGGTAAACGCAGTCACTTTTCAGCTCAAATGAATATAAATCGTTTACGAAAATCACACGTTTCTCGCTCTTCACTGAAAAGCATTGGATGTTAGATGACTTGTGGTTTGTATCAGTTTCAGAAGGATAGTTGAACTAGCAATGGTCCGTATGTGTAGGAAACACCGTTCTTTGTTCTGAGCAAACTCATGTTTCCTGCTCTATTAGAGACTCTAGAAAGCAAGAGCGTGCTTCTTCTTATATGCAGAGTGTGTTTCATCATGAGAACAGTGCTGTGTGTTTCCCCTCAGAAATGGAGTTAAATCCCAAGCTCTGTGTCTTCCTACAAGCAAGACATCTTTTCAGGTAAACGCAGTCACTTTTCAGCTCAAAAGAATATAAATCTTTTACGAAGCTCACATGTTTCTTGCTCTTAACTAATAAGCATTCGATTTTAGATGAATTGTGGTTTGTATCAGTTTCAGAAGCATAGTTGAACTAGCAATGGTCCGTATGTGTAGGAAACACCATTCTTTTGTTCTGAGGACACATTCAAGTTTCTGGCTCTATAATGGACTCTAGAAAGCAACAGCGTGCTTATTGCTCTAAAGCAGAGTGTGTTTCATGGATGAGAACTGTGCTGTGTTTTTCCCTTCAGAAATGGAGTTAAATCCCAGACTCTGTGTCTTCCTACAAGCAAGACATCTTTTCAGGTAATCTCAGTCACTTTTCAGCTCAAAGGAAGCTACCTCATTCACGAAGCTCAAACGTTTCTCGCTCTTAAAAGGAAAGCATTCCATGTTAATGGAACTGTGCTTTGTATCAGTATCAGAAGAAGAGTTGACCTAGGTATGGTCCATAAGTGTAGGAAACACCGTTATTTTGTTCTGACCACATTCACATTTCCTGCTGTATTAGAGACCCTTAGAAAGCAAGAGCGTGCTTCTTGTTCTAAAGCAAAGTGTGTTCCATGGATGAGAACTATGCTGTGTGTTTCCCTTCAGAAATGGAGTTAAATTCCAGGCTCTGTGTCTTCCTACAAGCAAGATATCATTTCAGGTAAACGCAGTCGCTTTTCAGCTCAAATAAATATAAATCATTTATGAAGCTCACACGTTTCTTGCTCTTAACTGAAAAGCATTGGATGTTAGATGACCTGTGGTTTGTATCAGTTTCAGAATCAGAGTTGAACTAGCAATGGTCCGTATGTGTAGGAAACACCGTTATTTTGTTCTGAGTACCCTCAAGTTTCTGGCACTATTAGAGTCTCTGGAAAGCAAGAGCATGCTTCTTGCTCTAAAGCAGAGTGTGTTTCATGGATGAGAACTGTGCTGTGTGTTTCCCTTCAGAAATGGAGTTAAATTCCAGGCTCTGTGTCTTCCTACAAGCAAGACATCATTTCAGGTAAACGCAGTCACTTTTCTGATCAAATGAATTTAAATCGTTTACAAAGCTCACACGTTTCATGCTCTTAACTAAAAAGCATTCGATGTTAGATGACTCTTGGTTGTATCAGTTTCAGAAGCAGAGTTGAACTAGCAATGGTCCTCATGTGTAGGAAACACCGTTCTTTTGTTCAGAGTACTCTCAATTTTCTGGCTCTATTAGAGACTCTAGAAAGCAAGAGCATGCTTCGTGCTCTAAAGCAGAGTCTGTTTCATGGAAGAGATCTGTGCTGTGTGTTTCCCTTCAAAAATGGAGATAAATCTCAGGGTCTGTGTTTCGTACAAGCAAGACATCTTTTCAGGTAAACTCAGTCACTTTTAAGCTCAAAGGAAGCTACATCGTTCACGAAGTTCACACATTTATTGCTCTTAACTGGAAAGCATTGGATGTAAGAGGAACTGTGGTTTGTGTCAGTTTCAGAAGAATTGTTGAACTAGCAATGGTCCGTATGTGTAGGAAACACCGTTCTTTTGTTCTGAGCACACTCAAAATTCCTGCTCTATTAGAGACTCTAGAAAGCAAGAGCGTGTTCTTCTTATATGCAGAGTGTGTTGCATCGTGAGAACTGTGCTGTGTGTTTCCCTTCAGAAATGGAGTTAAATCACAGGCTCTGCATCTTTCTACAAGCAAGACTTCGATTCACGTAAACTCAGTCACCTTTCAGCTCAAACAAAGCTACATCGTTCACGTAGCTCACACGTCTCTTGCTCTTACCTGTAAAGCATTGGATGTTAGAGGACCTGAGGTTTGTATCAGTTTCAGAAGCAGAGTTGAACTAGCAATGGTCCGTATGTGTAGGAAACACCGTTATTTTGTTCTGAGTACCCTCAAGTTCTGGCTCTATTAGAGTCTCTGGAAAGCAAGAGCATGCTTCTTGCTCTAAAGCAGAGTGTGTTTCATGGATGAGAACTGTGCTGTGTGTTTCCCTTCAGAAATGGAGTTAAATTCCAGGCTCTGTGTCTTCCTACAAGCAAGACATCATTTCAGGTAAACGCAGTCACTTTTCAGCTCAAATGAATATAAATCATTAACGAAGAT
Organism: Onychomys leucogaster; assembly: GCA_949786385.1. Lineage (NCBI taxonomy): Eukaryota > Metazoa > Chordata > Mammalia > Rodentia > Cricetidae > Onychomys > Onychomys leucogaster. Next base: position 1,386,251 of record CATKUP010000061.1, read on the forward strand.
CACACGGTTCTTGCTCTTCAATGAAAAGCATTGGATGTTATATGACTTGTGGTTTGTATCAGTTTGAGAAGCAGAGTTGAACTAGCAATGGTCCCTATGTGTAGGAAACACCGTTCTTTTGTTCTGAGCACACTCACGTTTCCTGCTCTTTTAGAGACTCTAGAAAGCAAGAACGTGCTTCTTCTTATATGCAGAGTGTGTTTCATTGTGAGAACATTGCTGTGTGTTTCCTTCAGAAATGGAGTTAAATCACAGCCTCTGCATCTTTCTACAAGCAAGACTTCGTTTCACGTAAACTCAGTCACCTTTCAGCTCAAACAAAGCTACATCGTTCATGTAGCTCACACGCTTCTTGGTCTTAACTGAAGAGCATTGGATGTTAGATGACCTGTGGTTTGTATCAGTTTCAGAATCAGAGTTGAAATAGCAGTGGTCCGTATGTGTAGGAAACACCGTTCTTTTGTTCTGAGCACACTCTCAAGTTTCTGGCTCTAATATAGCCTCTATAAAGCAAGAGCCTGCTTCTTGCTCTAAAGCAGAGTGTGTTTCATGGATGAGAACTGAGCTTTGTTTTTCCCTTCAGAAATGGAGTTAAATCCCAGGCTCTTTGTCTTCCTACAAGCAAGACATCATTTCAGGTAAACCCAGTCACTTTTCAGCTCAAATGAATATAAATCATTTAGGAAGAGCACACGTTTCTCGCTCTTCACTGAAAAGCATTGGATGTTAGATGACTTGTGGTTTGGATCAGGTTCCGAAGCAAAGTTGAACCACCAATGGTCCGTATTGAAGGAAAAACCGTTCTTTTGTTCTGTGCACACTCAAAATTCCTGCTCTATTAGAGACTCTAGAAAACAAGAACTTGCTTCTTCTTATATGCAGAGTGTGTTTCATCGTGAGAACAGTGCTGTGTGTTTCCCTTCAGAAATGGAGTTAAATCACAGGCTCTGCATCTTTCTACAAGCAAGACTTCGATTCACGTAAACTCAGTCACCTTTCAGCTCAAACAAAGCTACATCGATCACGTAGCTCACACGTCTCTTGCTCTTAACTGTAAAGCATTGGATGTTAGAGGACCTGAGGTTTGTCAGTTTCAAGAGCAGAGTTGAACTAGCAATGGTCCGTATGTGTAGGAAACACCGTTATTTTGTTCTGAGTACCCTCAAGTTTCTGGCTCTATTAGAGTCTCTGGAAAGCAAGAGCATGCTTCTTGATCTAAAGCAGAGTATGTTTCATGGATGAGAACTGTGCTGTGTGTTTCCCTTCAGAAATGGGGTTAAATCCCAGGCTCTGTGTCTTCCTACATGTGAGATAACTTTTTAGGTAAACTCGGCCACTTTTCAGCTCAAAGGAAGCTACAACGTTCACGAAGCTCACACGTTTCTCGCTCTTAACTTGAAAGCATTGCATCTTAATGGAACTGTGGTTTGTATCAGTTTCAGAAGAAGAGTTTACCTAGATATGGTCCTTGTGTAGGAAACACCGTTATTTTGTTCTGACCACAGTCACGTTTCCCACTCTATTAGAGACTCTTAGAAAGCAAGAGCGTGCTTCCTGCTCTAAAGCAGAGTGTGTTTAATGGATGAGAACTGTTCTGTGTGTTTCCCTTCAGAAATGGAGTTAAATAACAGGCTCTGTATCTTCCTACAAGCAAGAATTCGTTTCACGTAAACTCAGTCACCTTGCAATCTGACAAAGCAACATCGTTCACATAGCTCACAGGTTTCTTGCACTTAAGTGTAAAGCAATGGATGTTAGAGGACCTGTGGTTTATATCAGTTTCAGAATGAGAGTTGAACTAGCAATGGTCCGTATGTGTTGGAAACATCGTTCTTTTGTTCAGAGTACATTCAATTTCTGGCTCTATCAGAGACTCTAGAAAGCAAGAGCATGCTTCGTGCCCTAAAGCAGAGTGTGTTTCATGGTTGAGATCTGTACTGTGTGTTTCACTTCGGAAATGGAGTTAAATCCCAGGTTCTGTGTCTTCCTACAAGCAAGACATCTTTTCAGGTAAACTCAGTCACTTTTAGGCTCAAAGGAAGATACATATTTCACGAAGATCACACATTCCTCACTCTTAAATGGAAAGCCTTGCATGTTAATGGAACTGTGGTTTGTATCAGTTTCAGAAGAAGAGTTGACCTAGATATGGTCTGTATGTGTAGGAAACACCGTTATTTTTTTCTGACCACAGTCACGTTTCCTGCTGTATTAGAGACTCTTAAAGCAAGAGCCTGCTTCTTGCTGTAAAGCAGAGTGTGTTTCATGGATGAGAACTGTGCTGTGTGTTTCCCTTCAGAAATGGAGTTAAATTCCAGGCTCAGTGTCTTCCTACAAGCAAGACATCATTTCAGGTAAACGCAGTCACTTTTCAGCTCAAATGAATATAAATCGTTTACGAAAATCACACGTTTCTCGCTCTTCACTGAAAAGCATTGGATGTTAGATGACTTGTGGTTTGTATCAGTTTCAGAAGGATAGTTGAACTAGCAATGGTCCGTATGTGTAGGAAACACCGTTCTTTGTTCTGAGCAAACTCATGTTTCCTGCTCTATTAGAGACTCTAGAAAGCAAGAGCGTGCTTCTTCTTATATGCAGAGTGTGTTTCATCATGAGAACAGTGCTGTGTGTTTCCCCTCAGAAATGGAGTTAAATCCCAAGCTCTGTGTCTTCCTACAAGCAAGACATCTTTTCAGGTAAACGCAGTCACTTTTCAGCTCAAAAGAATATAAATCTTTTACGAAGCTCACATGTTTCTTGCTCTTAACTAATAAGCATTCGATTTTAGATGAATTGTGGTTTGTATCAGTTTCAGAAGCATAGTTGAACTAGCAATGGTCCGTATGTGTAGGAAACACCATTCTTTTGTTCTGAGGACACATTCAAGTTTCTGGCTCTATAATGGACTCTAGAAAGCAACAGCGTGCTTATTGCTCTAAAGCAGAGTGTGTTTCATGGATGAGAACTGTGCTGTGTTTTTCCCTTCAGAAATGGAGTTAAATCCCAGACTCTGTGTCTTCCTACAAGCAAGACATCTTTTCAGGTAATCTCAGTCACTTTTCAGCTCAAAGGAAGCTACCTCATTCACGAAGCTCAAACGTTTCTCGCTCTTAAAAGGAAAGCATTCCATGTTAATGGAACTGTGCTTTGTATCAGTATCAGAAGAAGAGTTGACCTAGGTATGGTCCATAAGTGTAGGAAACACCGTTATTTTGTTCTGACCACATTCACATTTCCTGCTGTATTAGAGACCCTTAGAAAGCAAGAGCGTGCTTCTTGTTCTAAAGCAAAGTGTGTTCCATGGATGAGAACTATGCTGTGTGTTTCCCTTCAGAAATGGAGTTAAATTCCAGGCTCTGTGTCTTCCTACAAGCAAGATATCATTTCAGGTAAACGCAGTCGCTTTTCAGCTCAAATAAATATAAATCATTTATGAAGCTCACACGTTTCTTGCTCTTAACTGAAAAGAATTGGATGTTAGATGACCTGTGGTTTGTATCAGTTTCAGAAGCAGAGTTGAACTAGCAATGGTCCGTATGTGTAGGAAACACCGTTATTTTGTTCTGAGTACCCTCAAGTTTCTGGCTCTATTAGAGTCTCTGGAAAGCAAGAGCATGCTTCTTGCTCTAAAGCAGAGTGTGTTTCATGGATGAGAACTATGCTGTGTGTTTCCCTTCAGGAATGGAGTTAAATTCCAGGCTCTGTGTCTTCCTACAAGCAAGACATCATTTCAGGTTAACGCAGTCACTTTTCAGATCAAATGAATATAAATCGTTTACGAAGCTCACACGTTTCATGCTCTTAACTAAAAAGCATTGGATGTTAGACGACTCTTGGTTGTATCAGTTTCAGAAGCAGAGTTGAGCTAGCAATGGTCCTCATGTGTAGGAAACACCGTTCTTTTGTTCAGAGTACTCTCAATTTTCTGGCTCTATTAGAGACTCTAGAAAGCAAGAGCATGCTTCGTGCTCTAAAGCAGAGTCTGTTTCATGGAAGAGATCTGTGCTGTGTGTTTCCCTTCAAAAATGGAGATAAATCCCAGGCTCTGTGTCTTCGTACAAGCAAGACATCTTTTCAGGTAAACTCTGTCACTTTTAAGCTCAAAGGAAGCTACATCGTTCACGAAGTTCACACATTTCTTGCTCTTAACTGGAAAGCATTGGATGTAAGAGGAACTGTGGTTTGTATCAGTTTCAGAAGAAGAGTTGAACTAGCAATGGTCCGTATGTGTAGGAAACACCATTCTTTTGTTCTGAGCACACTCAAAATTCCTACTCTATTAGAGACTCTAGAAAGCAAGAGCGTGTTCTTCTTATATGCAGAGTGTGTTGCATCGTGAGAACTGTGCTGTGTGTTTCCCTTCAAAAATGGAGTTAAATCACAAGCTCTGCATCTTTCTACAAGCAAGACTTCGATTCACGTAAACTCAGTCACCTTTCAGCTCAAACAAAGCTACATCGTTCACGTAGCTCACGCGTCTCTTGCTCCTAACTGTAAAGCATTGGATGTTAGAGGACCTGAGGTTTGTATCAGTTTCAGAAGCAGAGTTGAACTAGCAATGGTCCGTATGTGTAGGAAACACCGTTATTTTGTTCTGAGTACCCTCAAGTTCTGGCTCTATTAGAGTCTCTGGAAAGCAAGAGCATGCTTCTTGCTCTAAATCAGAGTGTGTTTCATGGATGAGAACTGTGCTGTGTGTTTCCCTTCAGAAATGGAGTTCAATTCCAGGCTCTGTGTATTGCTACAAGCAAGACATCATTTCAGGTAAACGCAGTCACTTTTCAGCTCAAATGAATATAAATCATTAACGAAGATCACACGGTTCTTGCTCTTCAATGAAAAGCATTGGATGTTATATGACTTGTGGTTTGTATCAGTTTGAGAAGCAGAGTTGAACTAGCAATGGTCCATATATGTAGGAAACCCCGTTCTTTTGTTCTGAGCACACTCATGTTTCCTGCTCTTTTAGAGACTCTAGAAAGCAAGAACGTGCTTCTTCTTATATGCAGAGTGTGTTTCATTGTGAGAACATTGCTGTGTGTTTCCTTCAGAAATGGAGTTAAATCACAGCCTCTGCATCTTTCTACAAGCAAGACTTCGTTTCACGTAAACTCAGTCACCTTTCAGCTCAAACAAAGCTACATCGTTCATGTAGCTCACACGCTTCTTTGTCTTAACTGAAGAGCATTGGATGTTAGATGACCTGTGGTTTGTATCAGTTTCAGAATCAGAGTTGAACTAGCAGTGGTCCGTATGTGTTGGAAACACCGTTTTTTGTTCTGAGCACACTATCAAGTTTCTGGCTCTAATATAGCCTCTATAAAGCAAGAGCCTGCTTCTTGCTCTAAAGCAGAGTGTGTTTCATGGATGAGAACTGAGCTTTGTTTTTCCCTTCAGAAATGGAGTTAAATCCCAGGCTCTTTGTCTTCCTACAAGCAAGACATCATTTCAGGTAAACCCAGTCACTTTTCAGCTCAAATGAATATAAATCATTTAGGAAGATCACACGTTTCTCGCTCTTCACTGAAAAGCATTGGATGTTAGATGACTTGTGGTTTGGATCAGTTACCGAAGCAAAGTTGAACCACCAATGGTCCGTATTGTAGGAAACACCGTTCTTTTGTTCTGAGCACACTCAAAATTCCTGCTCTATTAGAGACTCTAGAAAACAAGAACTTGCTTCTTCTTATATGCAGAGTGTGTTTCATCGTGAGAACAGTGCTGTGTGTTTCCCTTCAGAAATGCAGTTAAATTCCAGGCTCAGTGTCTTCCTACAAGCAAGACATCATTTCAGGTAAACGCAGTCACTTTTCAGCTCAAATGAATATAAATCTTTTATGAAGCTCACACGTTTCTTGCTCTTAACTAATAAGCATTCGATGTTAGATGAATTGTGGTTTGTATCAGTTTCAGAAGCAGAGTTGAACTAGCAATGGTCCGTATGTGTAGGAAACACCATTCTTTTGTTCTGAGGACACATTCAAGTTTCTGGCTCTATTATGGACTCTAGAAAGCAACAGCGTGCTTATTGCTCTAAAGCAGAGTGTGTTTCATGGATGAGAACTGTGCTGTGTTTTTCCCTTCAGAAATGGAGTTAAATCCCAGACTCTGTGTCTTCCTACAAGCAAGACATCTTTTCAGGTAAACTCAGTCACTTTTCAGCTCAAAGGAAGCTACCTCATTCACGAAGCTCAAACGTTTCTCGCTCTTAAAAGGAAAGCATTCCATGTTAATGGAACTGTGGTTTGTATCATTTTCAGAAGAAGAGTTGTCCTAGGTATGGTCCGTAAGTGTAGGAAACACCGTTATTTTGTTCTGACCACATTCACATTTCCCGCTGTATTACAGACCCTTAGAAAGCAAGAGCGTGCTTCTTGTTCTAAAGCAAAGTGTGTTTCTTGGATGAGAACTGTGCTGTGTGTTTCCTTTCAGAAATGGAGTTAAATTCCAGGCTCTGTGTTTTTCTACAAGCAAGACATAATTTCAGGTAAACTCAGTCAGTTTTCAGATCAAAGGAAGCTACTTCGTTCACGAAGCTCACATGTTTCTCGCTCTTAACTGGAAAGCATTGCATGTTAATGGAACTGTGGTTTGTATCAGTTTCAGAAGAAGAGTTCACCTAGATATGGTCCGTATGTGTAGGAAACACCGTTCGTTTGTTCTGAGCACACTCAAATTTCCTGCTCTATCAGAGACTCCAGAAAGCAAAAGCGTGTTTCTTCTTATATGCAGAGTGTGTTGCATCCTGAGAACAGTGCTGTGTGTTTTAATTCAGAAATGGAGTTAAATCCCAGACTCTGTGTCTTCCTACAAGCAAGATATCTTTTCAGGTAAACTCAGTCACTTTTAAGCTCAAAGGAAGCTACATCATTCACGAAGCTCACACGTTTCTCGCTCTTAACTGGTAAGCCTTGCATGTTAATGGACCTGTGGTTTGTATCAGTTTCAGAAGAAGAGTTGACCTAGATATGGTCCGTACGTGTAGGAAACACCGTTATTTTGTTCTCACCACAGTCACGATTCCTGCTGTATTAGAGTCTCTTAGAATGCAAGAGCGTGCTTCTTGTTCTGAAGCAGAGTGTGTTTCATGGATGAGAACTGTGCTGTGTGTTTCCCTTCAGAAATGGAGTTAAATTCTAGGCTCTGTGTATTGCTACAAGCAAGACATCATTTTTTTGTATACGCAGTCACTTTTCACCTCAAATGAATATATCGTTTTCGAAGATCACACGGTTCTCGCTCTTCAATGAAAAGAATTGGATGCCGTTTGACTTGTGGTTTGTATCAGTTTCAGAAGCATAGTTGAACCACCAATGGTCCATATGTGTAGGAAACAACGTTCTTTTGTTCTGAGCACACTCACGTTTCTGCTGTATAATAGACTCTAGACAGCAAGAACGTGCTTCTTCTTATATGCAGAGTGTGTTTCATCGTGAGAACAGTGCTGTGTGTTTCCCTTTTAGAAATGGAGGTAAATCACAGGCTCTGCATCTTTCTACAAGCAAGAATTTGTTTCACGTAAACTCAGTCACCTTTCAACTCAAACAAAGCTACATCGTTCACGTAGCTCACACGCTTCTTGCTCTTAACTGAAAAGCATTGGATGTTAGATGACCTGTGGTTTGTATCAGTTTCAGAATCAGAGTTGAACTAGCAGTGGTCCGTATGTGTAGGAAACACTGTTCTTTTGTTCTGAGCACACTTCCAAGTTTCTGGCTCTATTATAGACTCTAGAAAGCAAGAGCGTGCTTCTTGCTCTAAAGCAGAGTGTGTTTCATGGATGAGAACTGTGCTGTGTTTTTCCCTTCAGAAATGGAGTTAAATCCCAGGCTCTGTGTCTTCCTACAAGCAAGATATCTTTTCAGATAAACTCAGTCACTTTTCAGCTCAAAGGAATCTAAATCATTCACGAAGATCACACATTTCTCGCTCTTAAATGGAAAGCCTTGCATGTTAATGGAACTGTGGTTTGTATCAGTTTCAGAAGAAGAGTTGACCTAGATATGGTCCTTGTGTAGGAAACACCGTTATTTTGTTCTGACCACAGTCACGTTTCCCACTCTATTAGAGACTCTTAGAAAGCAAGAGCGTGCTTCTTGCTCTAAAGCAGAGTGTGTTTCATGGATGAGAACTGTGCTGTGTGTTTCCCTTCAGAAATGGAGTTAAATAACAGGCTCTGTATCTTCCTACAAGCAGGAATTCGTTTCAAGTAAACTCAGTCACCTTGCAATCTAACAAAGCTACATCGTTCACGTAGCTCACAGGTTTCTTGCACTTAAGTGTAAAGCAATGGATATTAGAGGACGTGTGGTTTATATCAGTTTCAGAATGAGAGTTGAACTAGCAATGGTGCGTATGTGTTGGAAACATCGTTCTTTTGTTCAGAGTACAATCAAGTTTCTGGCTCTATCAGACTCTAGAAAGCAAGAGCAAGCTTCGTGCCCTAAAGCAGAGTGTGTTTCATGGTTGAGATCTGTACTGTGTGTTTCCCTTCAGAAATGGAGTTAAATCCCAGGCTCTGTGTCTTCCTACAAGCAAGACATCTTTTCAGGTAAACTCAGTCACTTTTCAGCTCAAAGGAAGATACATATTTCACGAAGATCACACGTTCCTCACTCTTAAATGGAAAGCCTTGCATGTTAATGGAACTGTGGTTTGTATCAGTTTCAGAAGAAGAGTTGACCTAGATATGGTCTGTATGTGTAGGAAACACCATTATTTTTTTCTGACCACAGAAACGTTTCCTGCTGTATTAGAGACTCTTAAAGCAAGAGCCTGCTTCTTGCTCTAAAGCAGAGTGTGTTTCATGGATGAGAACTGTGCTGTGTGTTTCCCTTCAGAAATGGAGTTAAATTCCAGGCTCAGTGTCTTCCTACAAGCAAGACATCATTTCAGGTAAACACAGTCACTTTTCAGCTCAAATGAATATAAATCTTTTATGAAGCTCACACGTTTCTTGCTCTTAACTAATAAGCATTCGATGTTAGATGAATTGTGGTTTGTATCAGTTTCAGAAGCAGAGTTGAACTAGCAATGGTCCGTATGTGTAGGAAACACCATTCTTTTGTTCTGAGGACACATTCAAGTTTCTGGCTCTATTATGGACTCTAGAAAGCAACAGCGTGCTTATTGCTCTAAAGCAGACTGTGTTTCATGGATGAGAACTATGCTGTGTTTTTCCCTTTAGAAATGGAGTTAAATCCCAGACTCTGTGTCTTGCTACAAGCAAGACATCTTTTCAGGTAAACTCAGTCACTTTTCAGCTCAAAGGAAGCTACATCGTTCACGAAGCTCACACGTTTCTCGCTCTTAACTGGAAAGCCTTGCATGTTAATGGAACTGTGGTTTGCATCAGTTTCAGAAGAAGAGTTGCCCTAGATATGGTCTGTATGTGTAGGAAACACCGTTATTTTGTTCTGACCACAGTCATGTTTCCTGCTGTATTGGAGACTCGTAGAAGGCAAGATCGTGCTTCTTGCTCTAAAGCAGAGTGTGTTTCTTGGATGAGAACTGTGCTGTGTGTTTCCCTTCAGAAATGGAGTTAAATTCCAGGCTCTGTGTTTTCCTACAAGCAAGACATAATTTCAGGTAAACTCAGTCACTTTTCAGATCAAAGGAAGCTACATCGTTCACGAAGCTCACTCGTTTCTCGCTCTTACCTGGAAAGCTTTGCATGTTAATGGAACTGTGGTTTGTATCAGTTTCAGAAGAAGAGTTGACCTAGATATGATCCGTATGTGTAGGAAACACCCTTCTTTTGTTCTGAGCACACTCAAATTTCCTGCTCTATCAGAGACTGTAGAAAGCAAGAGCGTGTTTCTTCTTATATGCAGAGTGTGTTGCATCGTGAGAACAGTGCTGTGTGTTTTCCTTCAGAAATGGAGTTAAATCCCAGGCTCTTTGTCTTCCTACAAGCAAGATATCTTTTCAGGTAAACTCAGTCCTTTTCAGCTCAAAGGAAGGTACATCATTCACGAAGCTCACACGTTTCTCGCTCTTAACTGTAAAGCACTGGATGTTAGAGGACCTGTGGTTTGTATCAGTTTCAGAAGCAGAGTTGAACTAGCAATGGTCCATATGTGTAGGAAACACCGTTCTTTGTTCTGAGTACCCTCAAGTTTCTGGCTATATTAGAGACTCTGGAAAGCAAGAGCACGCTTCTTGCTCTAAAGCAGAGTTTGTTTCATGGATGAGAATTGTGCTGTGTGTTTCCCTTCAGAAATGGAGTTAAATCCCAGGCTCTGTGTCTTCCTACAAGCAAGATATCTTTTCAGGTAAACTCAGTCACTTTTCAGCTCAAAGGAAGCTACATCTTTCACGAAGCTCACACGTTTTCGCTCTTAACTGGAAAGCCTTGCATGTTAATATAACTGTGGTTTGAATCAGTTACAGAAGAAGAGTTGACCTAGATATGGTCCGTATGTGTAGGAAACACCGTTATTTTGTTCTCACCACAGTCATGTTTCCTGCTGTATTAGAGTCTCTTAGAAGGCAAGAGCATGCTTCTTGCTCTAAAGCAGAGTGTGTTTCATGGATGAGAACTGTGCTGTGTGTTTCCCTTCAGAAATGTAGTTAAATTCTAGGCTCTGTGTATTCCTACAAGCAAGACATCATTTTTTTGTAAACGCAGTCACTTTTCAGCCCAAAGAATATATCGTTTACGAAAATCACACGGTTCTCGCTCTTCAATGAAAAGCATTGGATGTTAGATGACTTGTGGTTTGTATCAGTTTCAGAAGCAAAGTTGAACCACCAATGGTCCAAATGTGTAGGAAACAACGTTCTTTTGTTCTGAGCACACTCACGTTTCCTGCTGTATAATAGACTCTAGAAAGCAAGAACGTGCTTCTTCTTATATGCAGAGTGTGTTTCATCGTGAGAACAGTGCTGTGTGTTTCCCTTTTAGAAATGGAGGTAAATCACAGGCTCTGCATCTTTCTACAAGCAAGACTTCGTTTCACGTAAACTCAGTCACCTTTCAGCTCAAACAAAGCTACATCGTTCACGTAGCTCACACGCTTCTTGCTCTTAACTGAAAAGCATTGGATGTTAGAGGACCTGTGGTTTGTATCAGTTTCAGAATCAGAGTTGAATTAGCAGTGGTCCTTATGTGTAGGAAACACTGTTCTTTTGTTCTGAGCACACTTCCAAGTTTCTGGCTCTATTATAGACTCTAGAAAGCAAGAGCGTGCTTCTTGCTCTAAAGCAGAGTGTGTTTCATGGATGAGAACTGTGCTGTGTTTTTCCCTTCAGAAATGGAGTTAAATCCCAGGCTCTGTGTCTTCCTACAAGCAAGACATCTTTTCAGGTAAACTCAGTCACTTTTCAGCTCAAAGGTATCTAAATCATTCACGAAGATCACACATTTCTCGCTCTTAAATGGAAAGCCTTGCATGTTAATGGAACTGTGGTTTGTATCAGTTTCAGAAGAAGAGTTGACCTAGATATGGTCTGTATGTGTAGGAAACACCGTTATTTTGTTCTGACCACAGTCACGTTTCCTGCTGTATTAGAGACCCTTAGAAAGCAAGAGCGTGCTTCTTGCTCTAAATCAGAGTGTGTTTCATGGATGAGAACTGTGCTGTGTGTTTCCCTTCAGAAATGGAGTTAAATTCCATGCTCTGTGTTTTCCTACAAGCAAGACATCTTTTCAGGTAAACTCAGTCACTTTTCAGATCAAAGGAAGCTACATCGTTCACGAAGCTCACACGTTTCTCGCTCTTAACTGGAAAGCATTGCATGTTAATGGAACTGTGGTTTGTATCAGTTTCAGAAGAAGAGTTGACCTAGATATGGTCCGTATGTGTAGGAAACACCGTTCTTTTGTTCTGAGCACACTCAAATTTCCTGCTCTATCACAGACTGTAGAAAGCAAGAGCGTGTTTCTTCTTATATGCAGATTGTGTTGCATCGTGACAACAGTGCTGTGTGTTTTCCTTCAGAAATGGAGTTAAATCCCAGACTCTGTGTCTTCCTACAAGCAAGACATCTTTTCAAGTAAACTCAGTCACTTTTCAGCTCAAAGGAAGCTACATCATTCACGAAGCTCACACGTTTCTCGCTCTTAACTGGAAAGCCTTGCATGTTAATGGAACTGTGGTTTGTATCAGTTTCAGAAGAAGAGTTGACCTAGATATGGTCCGTATGTGTGGGAAACACCGTTATTTTGTTCTCACCACAGTCACGTTTCCTGCTGTATTAGAGTCTCTTAGAAGGCAAGAGCGTGCTTCTTGCTCTAAAGCAGAGTGTGTTTCATGGATGAGAACTGTGCTGTGTGTTTCCCTTCAGAAATGGAGTTAAATTCTAGGCTCTGTGTATTCCTACAAGCAAGACATCATTTTTTTGTAAATGCAGTCACTTTTCAGCCCAAAGAATATATCGTTTACAAAGATCACACGGTTCTCGCTCTTCAATGAAAAGCATTGGATGTTAGATGACTTGTGGTTTGTATCAGTTTCAGAAGCAAAGTTGAACCACCAATGGTCCATATGTGTAGGAAACAACGTTCTTTTGTTCTGAGCACACTCACGTTTCCTGCTGTATAATAGAATCTAGAAAGCAAGAACGTGCTTCTTCTTATATGCAGAGTGTGTTTCATCGTGAGAACAGTGCTGTGTGTTTCCCTTTTAGAAATGGAGGTAAATCACAGGCTCTGCATCTTTTTACAAGCAAGACTTCGTTTCACGTAAACTCAGTCACCTTTCAGCTCAAATAAAGCTACATCGTTCACGTAGCTCACACGCTTCTTGCTCTTAACTGAATAGCATTGGATGTTAGATGACCTGTGGTTTGTATCAGTTTCAGAATCAGAGTTGAACTAGCAGTGGTCCGTATGTGTAGGAAACACTGTTCTTTTGTTCTGAGCACACTTCCAAGTTTCTGGCTCTATTATAGACTCTAGAAAGCAAGAGCGTGCTTCTTGCTCTAAAGAAGAGTGTGTTTCATGGATGAGAACTGTGCTGTGTGTTTCCCTTCAGAAATGGTGTTAAATTCCAGGCTCAGTGTCTTCCTACAAGCAAGACATCTTTTCAGGTAAACGCAGTCACTTTTCAGCTCAAAAGAATATAAATCTTTACGAAGCTCACACGATTCTTGCGCTTAACTAATAAGCATTCAATGTAAGATGAATTGTGGTTTGTATCAGTTTCAGAAGCAGAGTTGAACTAGCAATGGTCCGTATGTGTAGGAAACACCATTCTTTTGTTCTGAGGACACATTCAAGTTTCTGGCTCTAATATGGACTCTAGAAAGCAATAGCGTGCTTATTGCTCTAAAGCAGAGTGTGTTTCATGGATGAGAACTGTGCTGTGTTTTTCCCTTCAGAAATGGAGTTAAATCCCAGACTCTGTGTCTTTCTACAAGCAAGACATCTTTTCAGGTAAACTCAGTCACTTTTCAGCTCAAAGGAAGCTACATCATTCACGAAGCTCAAATGTTTCTCGCTCTTAAAAGGAAAGCATTCCATGTTAATGGAACTGTGGTTTGTATCAGTTTCAGAAGAAGAGTTGACCTAGGTATGGTCCGTAAGTGTAGGAAACACCATGATTTTGTTCTGACCACATTCACACTTGGTGCTGTATTAGAGACCCTTAGAAAGCAAGAGTGTGCTTCTTGTTCTAAAGCAAAGTGTGTTTCATGGATGAGAACTGTGCTGTGTGTTTCCCTTCAGAAATGGAGTTAAATTCCAGGCTCTGTGTCTTCCTACCAGCAAGACATCATTTCAGGTAAACGCAGTCACTTTTCAGCTCAAATAAATATAAATCAATTATGAAGCTCACATGTTTCTTGCTCCTAACTGAAAAGCATTGGATGTTAGCTGACCTGTGGTTTGTATCAGCTTCAGAAGAAGTGTTGAACTAGCAATGGTCCGTATGTGTAGGAAACACCGTTCTTTTGTTCTGAGGACACATTCAAGTTTCTGGCTCTATTATGGACTCTAGAAAGCAACAGCGTGCTTATTGCTCTAAAGCAGAGTGTGTTTCATGGATGAGAACTGTGCTGTGTTTTTCCCTTGGGAAATGGAGTTAAATCCCAGACTCTGTGTCTTCCTACAAGCAAGACATCTTTTCAGGTAACCTCAGTCACTTTTCTGCTCAAAGGAAGCTACATCATTCACGAAGCTCAAACGTTTCTCGCTCTTAACAGGAAAGCATTCCATGTTAATGGAACTGTGGTTTGTATCAGTTTCAGAAGCAGAGTTGACCTAGATATGGTCTGTATGTGTAGGAAACACCGTTATTTTTTTCTGACCACAGTCACGTTTCCTGCTGTATTAGAGACTCTTAAAAAGCAAGAGCGTGCTTTTTGCTCTAAAGCAGAGTGTGTTTCATGGATGAGAACTGTGCTGTGTGTTTCCCTTCAGAAATGGAGTTAAATTCCAGGCTCAGTGTCTTCCTACATGCAAGACGTCATTTCAGGTAAACGCAGTCACTTTTAAGCTCAATGGAAGCTACATCGTTCACAGAGCTCACACGTTTCTCACTCTTAACTGGAAAGCATTGCATGTTAGTGTAACTGTGGACTGTATCAGTTTCAGAAGAAAAGTTGACCTAGATATGCTCCATATGTGTAGGAAACACCGTTATTTTGTTCTGAGTACCCTCAAGTTTCTGGCTCTATTAGAGTCGCTGGAAAGCAAGAGCATGCTTCTTGCTCTAAAGCAGAGTGTGTTTCATGGATGAGAACTGTGCTGTGTGTTTCCCTTCAGAAATGGAGTTAAATCCCAGGCTCTGTGTCTTCCTAAAAGCAGGATATCTTTTCAGGTAAACTCAGTCACTTTTAAGCTCAATGGAAGCTACATCGTTCACAGAGCTCACACGTTTCTCACTCTTGACTGGAAAGCATTGCATGTTAGTGTAACTGTGGACTGTATCAGTTTCAGAAGAAAAGTTGACCTAGATATGCTCCATATGTGTAGGAAACACCGTTATTTTGTTCTGACAACTGTCACGTTTCTTGCTGTATTTGAGACTCTTAGAAAGCAAGAGCGTGCATCTTGCTCTAAAGCAGAGTGTGTTTCACGGATGAGAACTGTGCTGTGTGTTTCCCTTCAGAAATGGAGTTAAATTCCAGGCTCTGTGTCTTCATACAAGGAAGACATCATTTCAGGTAAACGCAGTCACTTTTCAGCTCAAATAAATATAAATCATTTATGAAGCTCACACGTTTCTTGCTCTTAACTGAAAAGCATTGGATGTTAGATGACTTGTGGTTTGTATCAGTTTCAGAAGCAGAGTTGAACTAGCAATGGTCCGTATGTGTAGGAAACACCGTTAATTTGTACTGAGTACCCTCAAGTTTCTGGCTCTATTAGAGACTCTAGAAAGCAAGAGCGTGCTTCTTTTTATATGCATAGTGTGTTCCATCGTGAGAACAGTGCTGTGTGTTTCCCTTCAGAAATGGAGTTAAATCCCAAGCTCTGTGTCTTCCTACAAGCAAGATATCTTTTCAGGTAAACGCAGTCACTTTTCAGCTCAAAAGAATATAAATCGTTTACGAAGCTCATAAGTTTCTTGCTCTTAACTAATAAGCATTCGATGTTAGATGAATTGTGGTTTGTATCAGTTTCAGAAGCAGAGTTGAACTAGCAATGGTCCGTATGTGTAGGAAACACCATTCTTTTGTTCTGAGGACACATTCAAGTTTCTGGCTCTATTATGGACTCTAGAAAGCAACAGCGTGCTTATTGCTCTAAAGCAGAGTGTGTTTCATGGATGAGAACTGTGCTGTATTTATCCCTTCAGAAATGGAGTTAAATCCCAGACTCTGTGTCTTCCTAAAAGCAAGACATCTTTTCAGGTAAACTCAGTCACTTTTCAGCTCAAAGGAAGCTACATCATTCACGAAGCTCAAACGTTTCTTGCTCTTAACAGGAAAGCATTCCATGTTAATGGAACTGTGGTTTGTATCAGTTTCAGAAGCAGAGTTGACCTAGATATGGTCTGTATGTGTAGGAAACACCGTTATTTTTTTCTGACCACAGTCACGTTTCCTGCTGTATTAGAGACTCTTAAAAAGCAAGAGCGTGCTTCTTGCTCTAAAGCAGATTTGTTTCATAGAGGAGAACTGTGCTGTGTGTTTCCCTTCAGAAATGGAGTTAAATTCCAGGCTCAGTGTCTTCCTACATGCAAGACATCATTTCAGGTAAACGCAGTCACTTTTCAGCTCAAATGAATATAAATCGTTTACGAAGATCACACGTTTCTCGCTCTTCACTGAAAAGCATTGGATGTTAGATGACTTGTGGTTTGTATCAGTTTCAGAAGCAGAGTTGAACTAGCAATGGTCAGTATGTGTAGTTAACATCGTTCTTTGTTCTGAGCAAACTCATGTTGTTTGCTCTATTAGAGACTCTAGAAAGCAAGAGCGTGCTTCTTCTTATATGAATAGTGTGTTCCATCGTGAGAACTGTGCTGTGTGTTTCCCTTCAGAAATGGAGTTAAATCCCAAGCTCTGTGTCTTCCTACAAGAAAGATATCTTTTCAGGTAAACGCAGTCACTTTTAAGCTCAAAAGAATATAAATCGTTTACGAAGCTCACAAGTTTCTTGCTCTTAACTAATAAGCATTCGATGTTAGATTAATTGTGGTTTGTATCAGTTTCAGAAGCAGAGTTGAACTAGCAATGGTCCGTATGTGTAGGAAACACCGTTCTTTTGTTCTGAGGACACATTCAAGTTTTTGGCTCTATTATGGACTCTAGAAAGCCACAGCGTGCTTATTGCTCTAAAGCAGAGTGTGTTTCATGGAGGAGAACTGTGCTGTGTTTATCCCTTCAGAAATGGAGTTAAATCCCAGATTCTGTGTCTTCCTACAAGCAAGACATCTTTTCAGGTAAACTCAGTCACTTTTCAGCTCAAAGGAAGCTACATGGTTCTCTAAGCTCAAACTATTCTCGCTCTTAACTGAAAAGCATTGGATGACAGAGGAACTGTGGTTTGAATCAATTTCAGAAGCAGAGTTGAACTAGCAATGGTCCGTATGTGTAGGAAACCCCATTCTTTTGTTCTGAGCACACTCATGTTTCAAGCCGTATTAGAGAATCTAGAAAGAAAAAGCGTGCTTCTTGCTCTAAAGCAGATTGTGTTTCATAGAGGAGAACTGTGCTGTGTGTTTCCCTTCAGAAATGGAGTTAAACCCCAGGTTCTGTTTCTTCCTACAAGGAAGACTGCGTTTCAGGTAAACACAGTCACTTTTCATCTCAAACGAAGCTACATAGTTCAAGAAGCTCACACGTTATTCGCTCTTAACTGAAAAGCATTGGATGTTAGAGGACCTGTGGTTTGTATCAGTTGCAGAAGCAGAGTTGAACTACATATGGTCTGTAAGTGTAGGAAACACTGTTCTTTTGTTGTGAGCACACTCACGTTTTCTGCTCTATTAGACATTCTAAAAAGCAAGAGCATGCTTCTTGCTCTAAAGCAGAGTGTGTTTCATGGATGAGAACTGTGCTGTGTGTTTCCCTTCAAAATGGAGTTAAATTCCGAGCTCTGTGTCTTCTTAAAAGAAAGACTTCTTTTCAGGTAAACTCAGTCACTTTTCAGCTCAAAGGAATCTACATTGTTCACGAAGCTCACACGTTTCTCGCTCTTAACTGAAAAGCATTGGATGTTAGGGCACCTTTGTTTTGTATCAGGTTCAGATGCAGAGTTGAACTAGCAATGGTCCGTATATGTAGGAAACACCGTTCTTTGTTCTGAGCACACTCGCGTTTTCTGCTCTATTAGAGACTCTAGAAAGTAAGAGCGTGATTTTTCCTCTAAAGCAGAGTGTGCTTCATGGATAAGAACTGTGTTGTGCGTTTCCTTCAGAAATGGAGTTAAATCCGAGGCTCTGTGTCTTCCTACAGGCAAGAGTTCTTTTCAGATAAACACAGTCACTTTTCAGCTCAAACGAAACTACATCGTTCCCCAATCTCAAACAATTCTCGCTCTTAACTGAACAGCATTGGATGACAGAGGACCTGTGGTATGTATCTGTTTAAGAAGCAGAGTTGAACTAGCAATGGTCAGTATGTGTAGGAAACACCGTTCTTTTGTTCTGAGCACTCATGTTTCATGCTGTTTTAGAGAATCTAGAAAGAAAGAGCGTGCTTCTTGCTCTAAAGCAGAGTGTGTTTCATAGAGGAGAACTGTGCTGTGTGTTTCCCTTCAGAAATGGAGTTAAATCCCAAGCTCTGTGTCTTCCTAAAAGCAAGACTTCTTTTCAGGTAAACTCAGTCAATTTTCACCTCAAAGGAATCTACATCGTTCACGAAGCTCACAAGTTTCTCGCTCTTAACTGAACAGCATTGGATGTTAGGGGAACTTTGGTTTGTATCAGGTTCAGATGCAGAGTTGAACTAGCAATGGTCCGTATGTGTAGGAAACACCGTTATTTTGTTTGAGCACAATCGCCTCTGCTCTATTACAGACTCTAGAAAGTAAGAGCGTGATTCGTGCTCTAAAGCAGAGTGATTTCATGGATGAGAACTGTGCTGTGTGTTTATTTCAGAAATGGAGTTAAATAATAGGCTCTGTGTCTTCCCACAGTCAAGAGTTCTTTTCTGGTAAACTCAGGCACATTTCAGGTCAAACGAAGCTACATGGTTCTCCAAGCTCAAACTATTCTCGCTCTTAACTGAAAAGCATTGGATGACAGAGGAACTGTGGTTTGAATCAATTTCAGAAGCAGAGTTGAACTAGCAATGGTCCTTATGTGTAGGAAACACCGTTCTTTTGTTCTGAGCACACTCATGTTTCATGCTGTATTAGAGAATCTAGAAAGAAAGAGCGTGCTTCTTGCTCTAAAGCAGATTGTGTTTCATAGAGGAGAACTGTGCTGTGTGTTTCCTTTCAGAACTGGAGTTAAATCCCAGGCTCTGTGTCTTCCTAAATGCAAGTTTACCTTTCAGGTAAACAGAGTCACTTTTCATCTCAAACGAAGCTACATAGTTCAAGAAGCTCACACGTTATTCGCTCTTAACTGAAAAGCATTGGATGTTAGAGGACCTGTGGTTTGTATCAGTTGCAGAAGCAGAGTTGAACTAGATATGGTCCGTAAGTGTAGGAAACACTGTTCTTTTGTTGTGAGCACACTCATGTTTTCTGCTCTATTAGACACTCTAAAAAGCAAGAGCATGCTTCTTGCTCTAAAGCAGAGTGTGTTTCATGGATGAGAACTGTGCTGTGTGTTTCCCTTCAAAATGGAGTTAAATTCTGAGCTCTGTGTCTTCTTAAAAGCAAGACTTCTTTTCAGGTAAACTCAGTCACTTTTCAGCTCAAAGGAATCTACATTGTTCACGAAGCTCACACGTTTCTCGCTCTTAACTGAAAAACATTGGATGTTAGGGCACCTTTGGTTTGTATCAGGTTCAGATGCAGAGTTGAACTAGCAATGGTCTGTATGTGTAGGAAACACCATTCTTTTGTTCTAAGCACACTCATGTTTCCTGCTATATTAGAGACACTAGAAAGTAAGAGCGTGCTTCTTGCTCTAAAGCAGAGTGTGCTTCATGGATGAGAACTTTGCTGTGTGTTTCCTTCAGAAATGGAGTTAAATCCGAGGCTCTGTGTCTTCGCACAGTCAAGAGTTCTTTTCAGGTAAACTCAGTCACTTTTCAGGACAAACGAAGCTACATCGTTCAATAAGCTCAAACGATTCTCGCTCTTAACTGAAAAGCATTGGATGACAGAGGAACTGTGGTTTGAATCAATTACAGAAGCAGAGTTGAACTAGCAATGGTCCGTATGTGTAGGAAACACCATTCTTTTGTTCTGAGCACACTCATGTTTCATGCTGTATTAGAGAATCTAGAAAGAAAGAGCGTGCTTCTTGCTCTAAAGCAGAGTGTGTTTCATAGAGGAGAACTGTGCTGTGTGTTTCCCTTCAGAAATGGAGTTAAATCCCAGGTTCTGTGTCTTCCTACAAGGAAGACTGTGTTTCAGGTAAACACAGTCACTTTTCATCTCAAACGAAGCTACATAGTTCAAGAAACTCACATGTTATTCGCTTTTAACTGAAAAGCATTGGATGTTAGAGGACCTGTGGTTTGTATCAGTTGCAGAAGCAGAGTTGAACTACATATGGTCTGTATGTGTAGGAAACACTGTTCTTTTGTTGTGAGCACACTCACGTTTTCTGATCTATTAGACACTCTAAAAAGCAAGAGCATGCTTCTTGCTCTAAAGCAGAGTGTGTTTCATGGATGACAACTGTGCTGTGTGTTTCCCTTCAAAATGGAGTTAAATTCTGAGCTCTGTGTCTTCTTAAAAGCAAGACTTCTTTTCAGATAAACTCAGTCACTTTTCACCTCAAAGGAATCTACATCGTTCACGAAGCTCACACGTTTCTCGCTCTTAACTGAAAAGCATTGGATGTTAGGACACCTTTGGTTTGTATCAGTTTCAGAAGCAGAGTTGATCTAGATATGGTCCGTAAATGTAGGAAACACTGTTCTTTGTTCTGAGCACAGAAACTTTTCCTGTTCTATTAGAGACTCTAGAAAGTAAGAGCGTGATTTTTGCTCTAAAGCAGAGTGTGCTTCATGGATAAGAACTGTGCTGTGCGTTTCCTTCAGAAATGGAGTTAAATCCCAGGCTCTGTGTCTTCCTACAGGCAAGAGTTCTTTTCAGGTAAACTCAGTCACTTTTCAGCTCAAACGAAACTACATCGTTCCCCAATCTCAAACAATTCTGGCTCTTAACTGAAAAGCATTGGATGACAGAGGACCTGTGGTATGTATCTGTTTAAGAAGCAGAGTTGAACTAGCAATGGTCCGTATGTGTAGGAAACACCGTTCTTTTGTTCTGAGCACTCATGTTTCATGCTGTTTTAGAGAATCTAGAAAGAAAGAGCGTGCTTCTTGCTCTAAAGCAGAGTGTGTTTCATAGAGGAGAACTGTGCTGTGTGTTTCCCTTCAGAAATGGAGTTAAATCCCAAGCTCTGTGTCTTCCTACAGGCAAGAGTTCTTTTCAGGTAAACACAGTCACTTTTCAGCTCAAACGAAATTACATTGTTCCCCAATCTCAAACAATTCTGGCTCTTAACTGAAAAGCATTGGATGACAGAGGACCTGTAGTATGTGTCTGTTTAAGAAGCAGAGTTGAACTAGCAATGGTCCGTATGTGTAGGAAACACCGTTCTTTTGTTCTGAGCACTCATGTTTCATGCTGTTTTAGAGAATCTAGAAAGAAAGAGCGTGCTTCTTGCTCTAAAGCAGAGTGTGTTTCATAGAGGAGAACTGTGCTGTGTGTTTCCCTTCAGAAATGGAGTTAAATCCCAGGGTCTGTGTCTTCCTACAAGGAAGACTGCGTTTCAGGTAAACACAGTCACTTTTCATCTCAAACGAAGCTACATAGTTGAAGAAGCTCACACGTTATTCGCTCTTAACTGAAAAGAATTGGATTTTAGAGGACATGTGGTTTGTATCAGTTGCAGAAGCAGAGTTGAACTAGATATGGTCCGTATGTGTAGGAAACACTGTTCTTTTGTTGTGAGCACACTCACGTTTTCTGCTCTATTAGACACTCTAAAAAGCAAGAGTATGCTTCTTGCTCTAAAGCAGAGTGTGTTTCATGGATGAGAACTGTGCTGTGTGTTTCCCTTCAAAATGGAGTTAAATTCCGAGCTCTGTGTCTTCTTAAAAGCAAGACTTCTTTTCAGGTAAACTCAGTCACTTTTCAGCTCAAAGGAATCTACATTGTTCACGAAGCTCACACGTTTCTCGCTCTTAACTGAAAAGCATTGGATGTTAGGGCACCTTTGGTTTGTATCAGGTTCAGATGCAGAGTTGAACTAGCAATGGTCTGTATGTGTAGGAAACACCATTCTTTTGTTCTAAGCACACTCATGTTTCCTGCTATATTAGAGACTCTAGAAAGTAAGAGCATGCTTCTTGCTCTAAAGCAGACTGTGCTTCATGGATGAGAACTTTGCTGTGTGTTTCCTTCAGAAATGGAGTTAAATCCGAGGCTCTGTGTCTTCGCACAGTCAAGAGTTCTTTTCAGGTAAACTCAGTCACTTTTCAGGACAAACGAAGCTACATCGTTCAATAAGCTCAAACGATTCTCGCTCTTAACTGAAAAGCATTGGATGACAGAGGAACTGTGGTTTGAATCAATTACAGAAGCAGAGTTGAACTAGCAATGGTCCGTATGTGTAGGAAACACCATTCTTTTGTTCTGAGCACACTCATGTTTCATGCTGTATTAGAGAATCTAGAAAGAAAGAGCGTGCTTCTTGCTCTAAAGCAGAGTGTGTTTCATAGAGGAGAACTGTGCTGTGTGTTTCCCTTCAAAATGGAGTTAAATTCTGAGCTCTGTGTCTTCTTAAAAGCAAGACTTCTTTTCAGATAAACTCAGTCACTTTTCACCTCAAAGGAATCTACATCGTTCACGAAGCTCACACGTTTCTCGCTCTTAACTGGAAAGCATTGGATGTTAGGACACCTTTGGTTTGTATCAGTTTCAGAAGCAGAGTTGATCTAGATATGGTCCGTAAATGTAGGAAACACTGTTCTTTGTTCTGAGCACACAAATTTTCCTGTTCTATTAGAGACTCTAGAAAGTAAGAGCGTGATTTTTGCTCTAAAGCAGAGTGTGCTTCATGGTTAAGAACTGTGCTGTGCGTTTCCTTCAGAAATGGAGTTAAATCCCAGGCTCTGTGTCTTCCTACAGGCAAGAGTTCTTTTCAGGTAAACACAGTCACTTTTCAGCTCAAACGAAACTACATCGTTCCCCAATCTCAAACAATTCTGGCTCTTAACTGAAAAGCATTGGATGACAGAGGACCTGTGGTATGTATCTGTATAAGAAGCAGAGTTGAACTAGCAATGGTCCGTATGTGTAGGAAACACCGTTCTTTGGTCTGAGCACTCATGTTTCATGCTGTTTTAGAGAATCTAGAAAGAAAGAGCGTGCTTCTTGCTCTAAAGCAGAGTGTGTTTCATAGAGGAGAACTGTGCTGTGTGTTTCCCTTCAGAAATGGAGCTAAATCCCAGGGTCTGTGTCTTCCTACAAGGAAGACTGCGTTTCAGGTAAACACAGTCACTTTTCATCTCAAACGAAGCTACATAGTTGAAGAAGCTCACACGTTATTCGCTCTTAACTGAAAAGCATTGGATTTTAGAGGACATGTGGTTTGTATTAGTTGCAGAAGCAGAGTTGAACTAGATATGGTCCGTATATGTAGGAAACACTGTTCTTTTGTTGTGAGCACACTCACGTTTTCTGCTCTATTAGACACTCTAAAAAGCAAGAGCGTGCTTCTTGCTCTAAAGCAGAGTGTGTTTCATGGATGAGAACTGTGCTGTGTGTTTCCCTTCAAAATGGAGTTAAATTCCAAGCTCTGTGTCTTCCTAAAAGCAAGACTCTTTTCAGGTAAACTCAGTCACTTTTCAGCTCAAAGGAATCTACATCGTTCACAAAGCTCACACGTTTCTCGCTCTTAACTGAAAAGCATTGGATGTTAGGGGACCTTTGGTTTGTATCAGGTTCAGATGCAGAGTTGAACAAGCTATGGTCCGTATGTGTAGGAAACACCGTTATTTTGTTCTGAGCACACTCGCGTTTTCTGCTCTATTACAGACTCTAGAAAGTAAGAGCGTGCTTCCTGCTCTAAAGCAGAGTGTGTTTCATGGAGGAGAACTGTGCTGTGTGTTTCCTTTCAGAACTGGAGTTAAATCCCAGGCTCTGTGTCTTCCTAAAAGCAAGTTTACCTTTCAGGTAAACACAGTCACTTTTCAGCTCAGACGAAGCTACATAGTTCAAGAAGCTCACACGGTATTCGCTCTTAACTGAAAAGCATTGGATTTTAGAGGACCTGTGGTTTGTATCAGTTGCAGAAGCAGAGTTGAACTAGATATGGTCCGTATGTGTAGGAAACACCGTTCTTTTGTTCTGAGCACACTCATGTATCATGCTGTATTAGAGAATCTAGAAAGAAAGAGCGTGCTTCTTGCTCTAAAGCAGAGTGTGTTTCATGGATGAGAACTGAGCTCTGTGTTTCCCTTCAGAAATTGAGGTAAATGCCAGGCTCTGTGTCTTCCTAAAAGCAAGTCTTCTTTTCAGGTAGACTCAGTCACTTTTCAGCTCAATGGAATCTACATAGTTCACGAAGCTCACACGTTTCTCGCTCTGTACTGAAAAGCATTGGATGTTAGGGGACCTGTGGTTTGTATCAGGTTCAGATTCAGAGTTGAACTAGCAATGGTCCGTATATGTAGGGAACACCGTTCTTTGTTCTGAGCACACTCGTGTTTTCTGCTCTATTAGAGACTCTAGAAAGTAAGAGCATGCTTCGTGCTCTACAGCAGAGTACGTTTCACGGATGATAACTGTGCTGTGAGTTTCCTTCAGAAATGGAGATAAATCCCATGCTCTGTGTCTTCCTACAGGCAAGACTTCTTTTCAGGTAAACTCAGTCACTTTTCACCTCAAAGGAATCTACAACGTTCACAAAGCTCACACGTTTCTCGCTCTTAACTGAAAAGCATTGGATGTTAGAGGATCTCAGGTTTGTATAAGATTAAGAAGCAGAATGGAACTTGCAATGGTCCATATGTGCAGAAAACACCGTTCTTTTGTTCTAAGCACACTCATGTTTCCTGCTATATTAGAGACTCTAGAAAGTAAGAGCGTGCTTCTTGCTCTAAAGCAGAGTGATTACATGGATGAGAACTGTGCTGTGTGTTTATTTCAGAAATGGAGTTAAATCCTAGGCTCTGTGTCTTCCAACAGTCAAGAGTTCTTTTCAGGTAAACTCAGTCACTTTTCAGGTCAAACGAAGCTACATAGTTCTCCAAGCTCAAACTATTCTCGCTCCTCACTGAAAAGCATTGGATGACAGAGGAACTGTGGTTTGAATCCATTTCAGAAGCAGAGTTGAACTAGCAATGGTCCGTATGAGTAGGAAGCACCGTACTTTTGTTCTGAGCACACTCATGTTTCATGATGTATCAGAGAATCTAGAAAGAAAGAGCGTGCTTCTTGCTCTAAAGCAGAGTGTGTTTCATAAAGGAGAACTGTGCTGTGTGTTTCCCTTCAGAAATGGAGTTAATTCCCAGGGTCTGTGTCTTCCTACAAGCAAGACATCTTTTCAGGTAAACTCAGTCACTTTTCAGCTCAAAGGAAGCTCCATGGTTCTCTAAGCTCAAACTATTCTCGCTCTTAACTGAAAAGCATTGGATGACAGAGGAACTGTGGTTTGAATCAATTTCAGAAGCAGAGTTGAACTAGCAATGGTCCGTATGTGTAGGAAACCCCATTCTTTTGTTCTGAGCACACTCATGTTTCAAGCCGTATTAGAGAATCTAGAAAGAAAAAGCGTGCTTCTTGCTCTAAAGCAGATTGTGTTTCATAGAGGAGAACTGTGCTGTGTGTTTCCCTTCAGAAATGGAGTTAAACCCCAGGTTCTGTTTCTTCCTACAAGGAAGACTGCGTTTCAGGTAAACACAGTCACTTTTCATCTCAAACGAAGCTACATAGTTCAAGAAGCTCACACGTTATTCGCTCTTAACTGAAAAGCATTGGATGTTAGAGGACCTGTGGTTTGTATCAGTTGCAGAAGCAGAGTTGAACTAGATATGGTCTGTAAGTGTAGGAAACACTGTTCTTTTGTTGTGAGCACACTCACGTTTTCTGCTCTATTAGACATTCTAAAAAGCAAGAGCATGCTTCTTGCTCTAAAGCAGAGTGTGTTTCATGGATGAGAACTGTGCTGTGTGTTTCCCTTCAAAATGGAGTTAAATTCCGAGCTCTGTGTCTTCTTAAAAGAAAGACTTCTTTTCAGGTAAACTCAGTCACTTTTCAGCTCAAAGGAATCTACATTGTTCACGAAGCTCACACGTTTCTCGCTCTTAACTGAAAAGCATTGGATGTTAGGGCACCTTTGTTTTGTATCAGGTTCAGATGCAGAGTTGAACTAGCAATGGTCCGTATATGTAGGAAACACCGTTCTTTGTTCTGAGCACACTCGCGTTTTCTGCTCTATTAGAGACTCTAGAAAGTAAGAGCGTGATTTTTCCTCTAAAGCAGAGTGTGCTTCATGGATAAGAACTGTGTTGTGCGTTTCCTTCAGAAATGGAGTTAAATCCCAGGCTCTGTGTCTTCCTACAGGCAAGAGTTCTTTTCAGATAAACACAGTCACTTTTCAGCTCAAACGAAACTACATCGTTCCCCAATCTCAAACAATTCTCGCTCTTAACTGAACAGCATTGGATGACAGAGGACCTGTGGTATGTATCTGTTTAAGAAGCAGAGTTGAACTAGCAATGGTCAGTATGTGTAGGAAACACCGTTCTTTTGTTCTGAGCACTCATGTTTCATGCTTTTTAGAGAATCTAGAAAGAAAGAGCGTGCTTCTTGCTCTAAAGCAGAGTGTGTTTCATAGAGGAGAACTGTGCTGTGTGTTTCCCTTCAGAAATGGAGTTAAATCCCAAGCTCTGTGTCTTCCTAAATGCAAGACTTCTTTTCAGGTAAACTCAGTCAATTTTCACCTCAAAGGAATCTACATCGTTCACGAAGCTCACAAGTTTCTCGCTCTTAACTGAACAGCATTGGATGTTAGGGGAACTTTGGTTTGTATCAGGTTCAGATGCAGAGTTGAACTAGCAATGGTCCGTATGTGTAGGAAACACCGTTATTTTGTTTGAGCACAATCGCTTCTGCTCTATTACAGACTCTAGAAAGTAAGAGCGTGATTCGTGCTCTAAAGCAGAGTGATTTCATGGATGAGAACTGTGCTGTGTGTTTATTTCAGAAATGGAGTTAAATAATAGGCTCTGTGTCTTCCCACAGTCAAGAGTTCTTTTCTGGTAAACTCAGGCACTTTTCAGGTCAAACGAAGCTACATGGTTCTCCAAGCTCAAACTATTCTCGCTCTTAACTGAAAAGCATTGGATGACAGAGGAACTGTGGTTTGAATCAATTTCAGAAGCAGAGTTGAACTAGCAATGGTCCTTATGTGTAGGAAACACCGTTCTTTTGTTCTGAGCACACTCATGTTTCATGCTGTATTAGAGAATCTAGAAAGAAAGAGCGTGCTTCTTGCTCTAAAGCAGATTGTGTTTCATAGAGGAGAACTGTGCTGTGTGTTTCCTTTCAGAACTGGAGTTAAATCCCAGGCTCTGTGTCTTCCTAAATGCAAGTTTACCTTTCAGGTAAACAGAGTCACTTTTCATCTCAAACGAAGCTACATAGTTCAAGAAGCTCACACGTTATTCGCTCTTAACTGAAAAGCATTGGATGTTAGAGGACCTGTGGTTTGTATCAGTTGCAGAAGCAGAGTTGAACTAGATATGGTCCGTAAGTGTAGGAAACACTGTTCTTTTGTTGTGAGCACACTCATGTTTTCTGCTCTATTAGACACTCTAAAAAGCAAGAGCATGCTTCTTGCTCTAAAGCAGAGTGTGTTTCATGGATGAGAACTGTGCTGTGTGTTTCCCTTCAAAATGGAGTTAAATTCTGAGCTCTGTGTCTTCTTAAAAGCAAGACTTCTTTTCAGGTAAACTCAGTCACTTTTCAGCTCAAAGGAATCTACATTGTTCACGAAGCTCACACGTTTCTCGCTCTTAACTGAAAAACATTGGATGTTAGGGCACCTTTGGTTTGTATCAGGTTCAGATGCAGAGTTGAACTAGCAATGGTCTGTATGTGTAGGAAACACCATTCTTTTGTTCTAAGCACACTCATGTTTCCTGCTATATTAGAGACACTAGAAAGTAAGAGCGTGCTTCTTGCTCTAAAGCAGAGTGTGCTTCATGGATGAGAACTTTGCTGTGTGTTTCCTTCAGAAATGGAGTTAAATCCGAGGCTCTGTGTCTTCACACAGTCAAGAGTTCTTTTCAGGTAAACTCAGTCACTTTTCAGGACAAACGAAGCTACATCGTTCAATAAGCTCAAACGATTCTCGCTCTTAACTGAAAAGCATTGGATGACAGAGGAACTGTGGTTTGAATCAATTACAGAAGCAGAGTTGAACTAGCAATGGTCCGTATGTGTAGGAAACACCATTCTTTTGTTCTGAGCACACTCATGTTTCATGCTGTATTAGAGAATCTAGAAAGAAAGAGCGTGCTTCTTGCTCTAAAGCAGAGTGTGTTTCATAGAGGAGAACTGTGCTGTGTGTTTCCCTTCAGAAATGGAGTTAAATCCCAGGTTCTGTGTCTTCCTACAAGGAAGACTGTGTTTCAGGTAAACACAGTCACTTTTCATCTCAAACGAAGCTACATAGTTCAAGAAACTCACACGTTATTCGCTTTTAACTGAAAAGCATTGGATGTTAGAGGACCTGTGGTTTGTATCAGTTGCAGAAGCAGAGTTGAACTACATATGGTCCGTATGTGTAGGAAACACTGTTCTTTTGTTGTGAGCACACTCACGTTTTCTGATCTATTAGACACTCTAAAAAGCAAGAGCATGCTTCTTGCTCTAAAGCAGAGTGTGTTTCATGGATGACAACTGTGCTGTGTGTTTCCCTTCAAAATGGAGTTAAATTCTGAGCTCTGTGTCTTCTTAAAAGCAAGACTTCTTTTCAGATAAACTCAGTCACTTTTCACCTCAAAGGAATCTACATCGTTCACGAAGCTCACACGTTTCTCGCTCTTAACTGAAAAGCATTGGATGTTAGGACACCTTTGGTTTGTATCAGTTTCAGAAGCAGAGTTGATCTAGATATGGTCCGTAAATGTAGGAAACACTGTTCTTTGTTCTGAGCACACAAACTTTTCCTGTTCTATTAGAGACTCTAGAAAGTAAGTGCGTGATTTTTGCTCTAAAGCAGAGTGTGCTTCATGGATAAGAACTGTGCTGTGCGTTTCCTTCAGAAATGGAGTTAAATCCCAGGCTCTGTGTCTTCCTACAGGCAAGAGTTCTTTTCAGGTAAACTCAGTCACTTTTCAGCTCAAACGAAACTACATCGTTCCCCAATCTCAAACAATTCTGGCTCTTAACTGAAAAGCATTGGATGACAGAGGAACTGTGGTATGTATCTGTTTAAGAAGCAGAGTTGAAATAGCAATGGTCCGTATGTGTAGGAAACACCGTTCTTTTGTTCTGAGCACTCATGTTTCATGCTGTTTTAGAGAATCTAGAAAGAAAGAGCGTGCTTCTTGCTCTAAAGCAGAGTGTGTTGCATAGAGGAGAACTGTGCTGTGTGTTTCCCTTCAGAAATGGAGTTAAATCCCAGGCTCTGTGTCTTCCTACAGGCAAGAGTTCTTTTCAGGTAAACACAGTCACTTTTCAGCTCAAACGAAATTACATCGTTCCCCAATCTCAAACAATTCTGGCTCTTAACTGAAAAGCATTGGATGACAGAGGACCTGTAGTATGTGTCTGTTTAAGAAGCAGAGTTGAACTAGCAATGGTCCGTATGTGTAGGAAACACCGTTCTTTTGTTCTGAGCACTCATGTTTCATGCTGTTTTAGAGAATCTAGAAAGAAAGAGCGTGCTTCTTGCTCTAAAGCAGAGTGTGTTTCATAGAGGAGAACTGTGCTGTGTGTTTCCCTTCAGAAATGGAGTTAAATCCCAGGGTCTGTGTCTTCCTACAAGGAAGACTGCATTTCAGGTAAACACAGTCACTTTTCATCTCAAACGAAGCTACATAGTTGAAGAAGCTCACACGTTATTCGCTCTTAACTGAAAAGAATTGGATTTTAGAGGACATGTGGTTTGTATCAGTTGCAGAAGCAGAGTTGAACTAGATATGGTCCGAATGTGTAGGAAACACTGTTCTTTTGTTGTGAGCACACTCACGTTTTCTGCTCTATTAGACACTCTAAAAAGCAAGAGTATGCTTCTTGCTCTAAAGCAGAGTGTGTTTCATGGATGAGAACTGTGCTGTGTGTTTCCCTTCAAAATGGAGTTAAATTCCGAGCTCTGTGTCTTCTTAAAAGCAAGACTTCTTTTCAGGTAAACTCAGTCACTTTTCAGCTCAAAGGAATCTACATTGTTCACGAAGCTCACACGTTTCTCGCTCTTAACTGAAAAGCATTGGATGTTAGGGCACCTTTGGTTTGTATCAGGTTCAGATGCAGAGTTGAACTAGCAATGGTCTGTATGTGTAGGAAACACCATTCTTTTGTTCTAAGCACACTCATGTTTCCTGCTATATTAGAGACTCTAGAAAGTAAGAGCGTGCTTCTTGCTCTAAAGCAGAGTGTGCTTCATGGATGAGAACTTTGCTGTGTGTTTCCTTCAGAAATGGAGTTAAATCCGAGGCTCTGTGTCTTTGCACAGTCAAGAGTTCTTTTCAGGTAAACTCAGTCACTTTTCAGGTCAAATGAAGCTACATCGTTCAATAAGCTCAAACGATTCTCGCTCTTAACTGAAAAGCATTGGATGACAGAGGAACTGTGGTTTGAATCAATTAGGAAGCAGAGTTGAACTAGCAATGGTCCGTATGTGTAGGAAATACCATTCTTTTGTTCTGAGCACACTCATGTTTCATGCTGTATTAGAGAATCTAGAAAGAAAGAGCGTGCTTCTTGCTCTAAAGCAGAGTGTGTTTCATAGAGGAGAACTGTGCTGTGTGTTTCCCTTCAAAATGGAGTTAAATTCTGAGCTCTGTGTCTTCTTAAAAGCAAGATTTCTTTTCAGATAAACTCAGTCACTTTTCACCTCAAAGGAATCTACATCGTTCACGAAGCTCACACATTTCTCGCTCTTAACTGGAAAGCATTGGATGTTAGGACACCTTTGGTTTGTATCAGTTTCAGAAGCAGAGTTGATCTAGATATGATCCGTAAATGTAGGAAACACTGTTCTTTGTTCTGAGCACACAAACTTTTCCTGTTCTATTAGAGACTCTAGAAAGTAAGAGCGTGATTTTTGCTCTAAAGCAGAGTGTGCTTCATGGTTAAGAACTGTGCTGTGCGTTTCCTTCAGAAATGGAGTTAAATCCCAGGCTCTGTGTCTTCCTACAGGCAAGAGTTCTTTTCAGGTAAACACAGTCACTTTTCAGCTCAAACGAAACTACATCGTTCCCCAATCTCAAACAATTCTGGCTCTTAACTGAAAAGCATTGGATGACAGAGGACCTGTGGTATGTATCTGTATAAGAAGCAGAGTTGAACTAGCAATGGTCCGTATGTGTAGGAAACACCGTTCTTTGGTCTGAGCACTCATGTTTCATGCTGTTTTAGAGAATCTAGAAAGAAAGAGCGTGCTTCTTGCTCTAAAGCAGAGTGTGTTTCATAGAGGAGAACTGTGCTGTGTGTTTCCCTTCAGAAATGGAGCTAAATCCCAGGGTCTGTGTCTTCCTACAAGGAAGACTGCGTTTCAGGTAAACACAGTCACTTTTCATCTCAAACGAAGCTACATAGTTGAAGAAGCTCACACGTTATTAGCTCTTAACTGAAAAGCATTGGATTTTAGAGGACATGTGGTTTGTATTAGTTGCAGAAGCAGAGTTGAACTAGATATGGTCCGTATATGTAGGAAACACTGTTCTTTTGTTGTGAGCACACTCAGGTTTTCTGCTCTATTAGACACTCTAAAAAGCAAGAGCGTGCTTCTTGCTCTAAAGCAGAGTGTGTTTCATGGATGAGAACTGTGCTGTGTGTTTCCCTTCAAAATGGAGTTAAATTCCAAGCTCTGTGTCTTCCTAAAAGCAAGACTCTTTTCAGGTAAACTCAGTCACTTTTCAGCTCAAAGGAATCTACATCGTTCACAAAGCTCACACGTTTCTCGCTCTTAACTGAAAAGCATTGGATGTTAGGGGACCTTTGGTTTGTATCAGGTTCAGATGCAGAGTTGAACAAGCTATGGTCCGTATGTGTAGGAAACACCGTTATTTTGTTCTGAGCACACTCGCGTTTTCTGCTCTATTACAGACTCTAGAAAGTAAGAGCGTGCTTCCTGCTCTAAAGCAGAGTGTGTTTCATGGAGGAGAACTGTGCTGTGTGTTTCCTTTCAGAACTGGAGTTAAATCCCAGGCTCTGTGTCTTCCTAAAAGCAAGTTTACCTTTCAGGTAAACACAGTCACTTTTCAGCTCAGACGAAGCTACATAGTTCAAGAAGCTCACACGGTATTCGCTCTTAACTGAAAAGCATTGGATTTTAGAGGACCTGTGGTTTGTATCAGTTGCAGAAGCAGAGTTGAACTAGATATGGTCCGTATGTGTAGGAAACACCGTTCTTTTGTTCTGAGCACACTCATGTATCATGCTGTATTAGAGAATCTAGAAAGAAAGAGCGTGCTTCTTGCTCTAAAGCAGAGTGTGTTTCATGGATGAGAACTGAGCTCTGTGTTTCCCTTCAGAAATTGAGGTAAATGCCAGGCTCTGTGTCTTCCTAAAAGCAAGTCTTCTTTTCAGGTAGACTCAGTCACTTTTCAGCTCAATGGAATCTACATAGTTCACGAAGCTCACACGTTTCTCGCTCTGTACTGAAAAGCATTGGATGTTAGGGGACCTGTGGTTTGTATCAGGTTCAGATTCAGAGTTGAACTAGCAATGGTCCGTATATGTAGGGAACACCGTTCTTTGTTCTGAGCACACTCGTGTTTTCTGCTCTATTAGAGACTCTAGAAAGTAAGAGCATGCTTCGTGCTCTACAGCAGAGTACGTTTCACAGATGATAACTGTGCTGTGAGTTTCCTTCAGAAATGGAGATAAATCCCATGCTCTTTGTCTTCCTACAGGCAAGACTTCTTTTCAGGTAAACTCAGTCACTTTTCACCTCAAAGGAATCTACAACGTTCACAAAGCTCACACGTTTCTCCTCTTAACTGAAAAGCATTGGATGTTAGAGGATCTCAGGTTTGTATAAGATTAAGAAGCAGAATGGAACTTGCAATGGTCCATATGTGCAGAAAACACCGTTCTTTTGTTCTAAGCACACTCATGTTTCCTGCTATATTAGAGACTCTAGAAAGTAAGAGCGTGCTTCTTGCTCTAAAGCAAAGTGATTACATGGATGAGAACTGTGCTGTGTGTTTATTTCAGAAATGGAGTTAAATCCTAGGCTCTGTGTCTTCCCACAGTCAAGAGTTCTTTTCAGGTAAACTCAGTCACTTTTCAGGTCAAACGAAGCTACATAGTTCTCCAAGCTCAAACTATTCTCGCTCTTCACTGAAAAGCATTGGATGACAGAGGAACTGTGGTTTGAATCCATTTCAGAAGCAGAGTTGAACTAGCAATGGTCCGTATGAGTAGGAAGCACCGTACTTTTGTTCTGAGCACACTCATGTTTCATGATGTATCAGAGAATCTAGAAAGAAAGAGCGTGCTTCTTGCTCTAAAGCAGAGTGTGTTTCATAAAGGAGAACTGTGCTGTGTGTTTCCCTTCAGAAATGGAGTTAATTCCCAGGGTCTGTGTCTTCCTACAAGGAAGACTGCGTTTCAGGTAAACACAGTCACTTTTCATCTCAAACGAAGCTACATAGTTGAAGAAGCTCACACCTTATTCGCTCTTAACTGAAAAGCTTTGGATTTTAGAGGACCTGTGGTTTGTATCAGTTGCAGAAGCAGAGTTGAACTAGATATGGTCCGTATGTGTAGGAAACACTGTTCTTTTGTTGTGAGCACACTCACGTTTTCTGCTCTATTAGACACTCTAAAAAGCAAGAGCGTGCTTCTTGCTCTAAAGCAGAGTGTGTTTCATGGATGAGAACTGTGCTGTGTGTTTCCCTTCAAAATGGAGTTAAATTCCAAGCTCTGTGTCTTCCTAAAAGCAAGACTCTTTTCAGGTAAACTCAGTCACTTTTCAGCTCAAAGGAATCTACATCATTCACGAAGCTCACACGTTTCTCGCTCTTAACTGAAAAGCATTGGATGTTAGGGGACCTTTGGTTTGTATCAGGTTCAGATGCAGAGTTGAACAAGCTATGGTCCGTATGTGTAGGAAACACCGTTATTTTGTTCTGAGCACACTCGCGTTTTCTGCTCTATTACAGACTCTAGAAAGTAAGAGCGTGCTTCCTGCTCTAAAGCAGAGTGTGTTTCATGGAGGAGAACTGTGCTGTGTGTTTCCTTTCAGAACTGGAGTTAAATCCCAGGCTCTGTGTCTTCCTAAAAGCAAGTTTACCTTTCAGGTAAACACAGTCACTTTTCAGCTCAGACGAAGCTACATAGTTCAAGAAGCTCACACGGTATTCGCTCTTAACTGAAAAGCATTGGATTTTAGAGGACCTGTGGTTTGTATCAGTTGCAGAAGCAGAGTTGAACTAGATATGGTCCGTATGTGTAGGAAACACCGTTCTTTTGTTCTGAGCACACTCATGTATCATGCTGTATTAGAGAATCTAGAAAGAAAGAGCGTGCTTCTTGCTCTAAAGCAGAGTGTGTTTCATGGATGAGAACTGAGCTCTGTGTTTCCCTTCAGAAAGTGAGGTAAATGCCAGGCTCTGTGTCTTCCCACAAGCAAGTCTTCTTTTCAGGTAGACTCAGTCACTTTTCAGCTCAATGGAATCTACATAGTTCACGAAGCTCACACGTTTCTCGCTCTTAACTGAAAAGCACTGGATGTTAGAGGACCTGTGGTTTGTATCAGTTGCAGAAGCAGAGTTGAACTAGATATGGTCCCTAAGTGTAGGAAACACTGTTCTTTTGTTGTGAGCACACTCATGTTTTCTGCTCTATTAGACACTCTAAAAAGCAAGAGCATGCTTCTTGCTCTAAAGCAGAGTGTGTTTCATGGATGAGAACTGTGCTGTGTGTTTCCCTTCAAAATGGAGTTAAATTCCGAGCTCTGTGTCTTCTTAAAAGCAAGACTTCTTTTCAGGTAAACTCAGTCACTTTTCAGCTCAAAGGAATCTACATTGTTCACGAAGCTCACACGTTTCTCGCTCTTAACTGAAAAGCATTGGATGTTAGGGCACCTTTGGTTTGTATCAGGTTCAGATGCAGAGTTGAACTAGCAATGGTCTGTATGTGTAGGAAACACCATTCTTTTGTTCTAAGCACACTCATGTTTCCTGCTATATTAGTGACTCTAGAAAGTAAGAGCGTGCTTCTTGCTCTAAAGCAGAGTGTGCTTCATGGATGAGAACTTTGCTGTGTGTTTCCTTCAGAAATGGAGTTAAATCCGAGGCTCTGTGTCTTCGCACAGTCAAGAGTTCTTTTCAGGTAAACTCAGTCACTTTTCAGGTCAAACGAAGCTACATCGTTCAATAAGCTCAAACGATTCTCGCTCTTAACTGAAAAGCATTGGATGACAGAGGAACTGTGGTTTGAATCAATTACAGAAGCAGAGTTGAACTAGCAATGGTCCGTATGTGTAGGAAACACCATTCTTTTGTTCTGAGCACACTCATGTTTCATGCTGTATTAGAGAATCTAGAAAGAAAGAGCGTGCTTCTTGCTCTAAAGCAGAGTGTGTTTCATAGAGGAGAACTGTGCTGTGTGTTTCCCTTCAGAAATGGAGTTAAATCCCAGGTTCTGTGTCTTCCTACAAGGAAGACTGTGTTTCAGGTAAACACAGTCACTTTTCATCTCAAACGAAGCTACATAGTTCAAGAAGCTCACACGTTATTCGCTCTTAACTGAAAAGCATTGGATGTTAGAGGACCTGTGGTTTGTATCAGTTGCAGAAGCAGAGTTGAACTACATATGGTCCGTATGTGTAGGAAACACTGTTCTTTTGTTGTGAGCACACTCACGTTTTCTGATCTATTAGACATTCTAAAAAGCAAGAGCATGCTTCTTGCTCTAAAGCAGAGTGTGTTTCATTGATGACAACTGTGCTGTGTGTTTCCCTTCAAAATGGAGTTAAATTCTGAGCTCTGTGTCTTCTTAAAAGCAAGACTTCTTTTCAGATAAACTCAGTCACATTTCACCTCAAAGGAATCTACATTGTTCACGAAGCTCACACGTTTCTCGCTCTTAACTGAAAAGCAATGGATGTTAGGACACCTTTGGTTTGTATCAGTTTCAGAAGCAGAGTTGATCTAGATATGGTCCGTAAATGTAGGAAACACTGTTCTTTGTTCTGAGCACACAAACTTTTCCTGTTCTATTAGAGACTCTAGAAAGTAAGAGCGTGATTTTTGCTCTAAAGCAGAGTGTGCTGAATGGATAAGAACTGTGCTGTGCGTTTCCTTCAGAAATGGAGTTAAATCCCAGGCTCTGTGTCTTCCTACAGGCAAGAGTTCTTTTCAGGTAAACACAGTCACTTTTCAGCTCAAACGTAACTACATCATTCCCCAATCTCAAACAATTCTCGCTCTTAACTGAAAAGCATTGGATGACAGAGGATCTGTGGTATGTATCTGTTTAAGAAGCAGAGTTGAACTAGCAATGGTCCGTATGTGTAGGAAACACCGTTCTTTTGTTCTGAGCACTCATGTTTCATGCTTTTTAGAGAATCTAGAAAGAAAGAGCCTGCTTCTTGCTCTAAAGCAGAGTGTGTTTCATAGAGGAGAACTGTGCTGTGTGTTTCCCTTCAGAAATGGAGTTAAATCCCAGGGTCTGTGTCTTCCTACAAGGAAGACTGCGTTTCAGGTAAACACAGTCACTTTTCATCTCAAACGAAGCTACATAGTTGAAGAAGCTCACACGTTATTCGCTCTTAACTGAAAAGCATTGGATGTTAGAGGACCTGTGGTTTCTATCAGTTGCAGAAGCAGAGTTGAACTAGATATGGTCCGTATGTGTAGGAAACACTGTTCTTTTTTTGTGAGCAAACTCACGTTTTCTGCTCTATTAGACACTCTTAAAAGCAAGAGAGTGCTTCTTGCTCTAAAGCAGAGTGTGTTTCATGGATGAGAACTGTGCTGTGTGTTTCCCTTCAAAATGGAGTTAAATTCCGAGCTCTGTGTCTTCCTAAAAGCAAGACTTCTTTTCAGGTAAACTCAGTCAATTTTCACCTCAAAGGAATCTACATCGTTCATGAAGCTCACACGTTTCTCGCTCTTAACTGAAAAGCATTGGATGTTAGGGGACCTTTGGTTTGTATCAGGTTCAGATGCAGAGTTGAACTAGCAATGGTCCGTATATGTAGGAAACACCGTTCTTTGTTCTGAGCACACTCGCGTTTTCTGCTTTATTAGAGACTCTAGAAAGTAAGAGGTTGCTTCGTGCTCCACAGCAGAGTACGTTTCACGGATGAGAACTGTGCTGAGAGTTTCCTTCAGAAATGGAGTTAAATCCCATGCTCTGTGTCTTCCTACAGGCAAGACTTCTTTTCAGGTAAACTCAGTCACTTTTCACCTCAAAGGAATCTACAACGTTCACGAAGCTCACACGTTTCTCGCTCTTAACTGAAAAGCATAAGATGATAGAGGAACTTTGGTTTGTATCAGTTTCAGAAGCAGAGTTGATCTAGATATGGTATGTAAATGTAGGAAACACTGTTCTTTGTTCTGAGCACATAAACGTTTCCTGCTATATTAGAGACTCTAGAAAGTAAGAGCGTGCTTCTTGCTCTAAAGCAGAGTGTGCTTCATGGATGAGAACTGTGCTGTGTGTTTCCTTCAGAAATGGAGTTAAATCCCAGGCTCTGTGTGTTCCTATAGTCAAGAGTTCTTTTCGGGTAAACTCAGTCACTATTCAGCTGAAACGAAGCTACATCGTTCTCCAAGCTCAAACGATTCTCGCTCTTAACTGAAAAGCATTGGATGACAGATGAACTGTGGTTTGAATCAGTTTCGGAAGCAGAGTTGAACTAGCAATGTTCCGTATCTGTAGGAAACACCATTCTTTTGTTCTGAGCACACTCATGTTTCATGCTGTATTAGAGAATCTAGAAAGAAAGAGCGTGCTTCTTGCTCTAAAGCAGAGTGTGTTTCATAGAGGAGAACTGTGCTGTGTGTTTCCCTTCAGAAATGGAGCTAAATCCCAGGTTCTGTTTCTTCCTACCAGGGAGACTGCGTTTCAGGTAAACACAGTCACTTTTCATCTCAAATGAAGCTACATAGTTCAAGAAGCTCACACGTTATTTGCTCTTAACTGAAAAGCATTGGATGTTAGAGGACCTGTGGTTTGTATCAGTTGCAGAAGCTGAGTTGAACTAGCAATGGTCCGTATATGTAGGAAACACCTTTCTTTTGTTCTGATCACACTCGCGTTTTCTGCTCTATTAGAGACTCTAGAAAGTAAGAGCATGCTTTGTGCTCTAAAGCAGAGTGTGTTTCATAGAGGAGAACTGTGCTTTGTGTTTCCTTCAGAAATTTAGTTAAATCCCAGGCTCTGTGTCTTCCCTCAGTCAAGAGTTCTTTTCAGGTAAACTCAGTTACTTTTCACCTCAAAGGAATCTACAACGTTCCCGAAGCTCACACGTTTCTCGCTCTTAACTGAAAAGCATAAGATGATAGAGGAACTTTGGTTTGTAAAAGTTTCAGAAGCAGAGTTGATCTAGAAATGGTATGTAAATGTAGGAAACACTGTTCTTTGTTCTGAGCACACAAACTTTTCCTGCTATATTAGAGACTCTAGAAAGTATGAGCGTGCTTCTTGCTCTAAAGCAGAGTGTGTTTCATAGAGGAGAACTGTGCTTTGTGTTTCCTTCAGAAATTTAGTTAAATCCCAGGCTCTCTGTCTTCCTACAGGCAAGAATTCTTTTCAGGTAAACTCAGTCACTTTTCAGCTCTAACGAAGCTACGTCTTTCACGAAGCTCAAACGTTTCTTGCTCTTAAAAGAATACCATTGGATGTTATGGGCCTTGTGGTTTGTATCAGTTTCAGATGCAGAGTTGCACTAGCAATGGTCCTTATGTGTAGGAAAAACCGTTTTTTGTTCTGAGCACACTCACGTATCATGCTGTATTAGAGAATCTAGAAAGAAAGTGCGTGCTTCTTGCTCTAAAGTAGAGTGTGTTTCATAGAGGAGAACTGTACTGTGCTTTTCCTTCAGAAATGGAGTTAAATCCCAGGTTCTGTGTCTTCCTACAAGGAAGAATGCGTTTCAGGTAAACACAGTCACTTTTCATCTCAAACGAAGCTACATGATTCAGGAAGCTCAACACGTTTCTCGCTCTTAACTGAAAAGCATTAGATGATAGAGGAACTGTGGTTTGTATCAGTTTCAGAAGCAGAGTTGAACTAGCACTGTTCCGTATGTGTAGGAAACACCGTTCTTTTGTTCTGAGCACACTCATGTTTCATGCTGTATTAGAGAATCTAGGAAGAAAGAGCTTGCTTCTTGCTCTAAAGCAGTGTGTGTTTCATAGAGGAGAACTGTGCTGTATGTTTCCCTTCAAAATGGAGTTAAATCCTAAGCTCTGTGTCTTCTTAAAAGCAAGACTTCTTTTCAGGTAAACTCAGTCACTTTTCAGCTCAAAGGAATCTACATTGTTCACGAAGCTCACACGTTTCTCGCTCTTAAAAGAAAAGCATTGGATGTTAGGGCACCTTTGGTTTGTCTCAGGTTCAGATGCAGAGTTGAATTAGCAATGGTCTGTATGTGTAGGAAACACCGTTATTTTGTTCTAAGCACACTCATGTTTCCTGCTATATTAGTGACTCTAGAAAATAAGAGCGTGCTTTTTGCTCTAAAGCAGAGTGTGCTTCATGGATGAGAACTGTGCTGTGTGTTTCCTTCAGAAATGGAGTTAAATCCGAGGCTCTGTGTCTTCCCTCAGTCAAGAGTTCTTTTCAGGTAAACTCAGTCACTTTTCAGGTCAAACGAAGCTACATCGTTCAACAAGCTCAAACGATTCTTGCTCTTAACTGAAAAGCATTGGATGACAGAGGAACTGTGGTTTGAATCAATTGCAGAAGCAGAGTTGAACTAGCAATGGTCCGTATATGTAGGAAACACCGTTCTTTGTTCTGAGCACACTCGCGTTTTCTGCTCTATTAGAGACTCTAGAAAGTAAGAGGGTGCTTCGTGCTCCACAGCAGAGTACGTTTCACGGATGAGAACTGTGCTGAGAGTTTCCTTCAGAAATGGAGTTAAATCCCATGCTCTGTGTCTTCCTACAGGCAAGACTTCTTTTCAGGTAAACTCAGTCACTTTTCACCTCATAGGAATCTACAACGTTCACGAAGCTCACACGTTTCTCGCTCTTAACTGAAAAGCATAAGATGATAGAGGAACTTTGGTTTGTATCAGTTTCAGAAGCAGAGTTGATCTAGATATGGTATGTAAATGTAGGAAACACTGTTCTTTGTTCTGAGCACACAAACGTTTCCTGCTATATTAGAGACTCTAGAAAGTAAGAGCGTGCTTCTTGCTCTAAAGCAGAGTGTGCTTCATGGATGAGAACTGTGCTGTGTGTTTCCTTAAGAAATGGAGTTAAATCCCAGGCTCTGTGTGTTCCTATACTCAAGAGTTCTTTTCGGGTAAACTCAGTCACTATTCAGCTGAAACGAAGCTACATCGTTCTCCAAGCTCAAACGATTCTCGCTCTTAACTGAAAAGCATTGGATGACAGAGGAACTGTGGTTTGAATCAGTTTCGGAAGCAGAGTTGAACTAGCAATGTTCCGTATGTGTAGGAAACACCATTCTTTTGTTCTGAGTACACTCATGTTTCATGCTGTATTAGAGAATCTAGAAAGAAAGAGCATGCTTCTTGCTCTAAAGCAGAGTGTGTTTCATAGAGGAGAACTGTGCTGTGTGTTTCCCTTCAGAAATGGAGCTAAATCCCAGGTTCTGTTTCTTCCTACAAGGAAGACTGCGTTTCAGTTAAACACAGTCACTTTTCATCTCAAATGAAGCTACATAGTTCAAGAAGCTCACACGTTATTCGCTCTTAACTGAAAAGCATTGGATGTTAGAGGACCTGTGGTTTGTATCAGTTGCAGAAGCTGAGTTGAACTAGATATGGTCCGTATGTGTAGGAAACACTGTTCTTTG
Source organism: Onychomys leucogaster (assembly GCA_949786385.1). Lineage (NCBI taxonomy): Eukaryota > Metazoa > Chordata > Mammalia > Rodentia > Cricetidae > Onychomys > Onychomys leucogaster. The sequence goes on from CATKUP010000061.1 coordinate 1,426,962, forward strand.
TTGTGAGCACACTCACGTTTTCTGCTCTATTAGACACTCTAAAAAGCAAGAGCATGCTTCTTGCTCTAAAGCAGAGTGTGTTTCATGGATGAGAACTGTGCTGTGTGTTTCCCTTCAAAATGGAGTTAAATTCCGAGCTCTGTGTCTTCTTAAAAGCAAGACATCTTTTCAGGTAATCTCAGTCACTTTTCAGCTCAAAGGAATCTACATTGTTCACGAAGCTCACACGTTTCTCGCTCTTTAATAGAAAGAATTGGATGTTAGGGCACTTTTGGTTTGTATCAGGTTCAGATGCAGAGTTGAACTAGCAATGGTCCGTATATGTAGGAAACACCTTTCTTTTGTTCTGATCACACTCGCGTTTTCTGCTCTATTAGAGACTCTAGAAAGTAAGAGCATGCTTTGTGCTCTAAAGCAGAGTGTGTTTCATAGAGGAGAACTGTGCTTTGTGTTTCCTTCAGAAATTTAGTTAAATCCCAGGCTCTGCGTCTTCCCTCAGTCAAGAGTTCTTTTCAGGTAAACTCAGTTACTTTTCACCTCAAAGGAATCTACAACGTTCCCGAAGCTCACAAGTTTCTCGCTCTTAACTGAAAAGCATAAGATGATAGAGGAACTTTGGTTTGTATCAGTTTCAGAAGCAGAGTTGATCTAGAAATGGTATGTAAATGTAGGAAACACTGTTCTTTGTTCTGAGCACACAAACTTTTCCTGCTATATTAGAGACAATAGAAAGTAAGAGCGTGCTTCTTGCTCTAAAGCAGAGTGTGTTTCATAGAGGAGAACTGTGCTTTGTGTTTCCTTCAGAAATTTAGTTATATCCCAGGCTCTGTGTCTTCCTACAGGCAAGAATTCTTTTCAGGTAAACTCAGTCACTTTTCAGCTCTAACGAAGCTACGTCTTTCACGAAGCTCAAACGTTTCTCGCTCTTAAATGAATACCATTGGATGTTATGGGCCTTGTGGTTTGTATCAGTTTCAGATGCAGAGTTGCACTAGCAATGGTCCTTATGTGTAGGAAAAACCGTTTTTTGTTCTGAGCACACTCACGTATCATGCTGTATTAGAGAATCTAGAAAGAAAGTGCGTGCTTCTTGCTCTAAAGTAGAGTGTGTTTCATAGAGGAGAACTGTGCTGTGCTTTTCCTTCAGAAATGGAGTTAAATCCCTGGTTCTGTGTCTTCCTACAAGGAAGACTGCGTTTCAGGTAAACACAGTCACTTTTCATCTCAAACGAAGCTACATGATTCAGGAAGCTCAACACGTTTCTCGCTCTTAACTGAAAAGCATTAGATGATAGAGGAACTGTGGTTTGTATCAGTTTCAGAAGCAGAGTTGAACTAGCAATGTTCCGTATGTGTAGGAAACACCGTTCTTTTGTTCTGAGCACACTCATGTTTCATGCTGTATTAGAGAATCTAGGAAGAAAGAGCTTGCTTCTTGCTCTAAAGCAGTGTGTGTTTCATAGAGGAGAACTGTGCTGTATGTTTCCCTTCAAAATGGAGTTAAATCCTAAGCTCTGTGTCTTCTTAAAAGCAAGACTTCTTTTCAGGTAAACTCAGTCACTTTTCAGCTCAAAGGAATCTACATTGTTCACGAAGCTCACATGTTTCTCGCTCTTAAATGAAAAGCATTGGATGTTAGGGGACCTTTGGTTTGTATCAGGTTCAGATGCAGAGTTGAATTAGCAATGGTCTGTATGTGTAGGAAACACCGTTCTTTTGTTCTAAGCACACTCATGTTTCCTGCTATATTAGTGACTCTAGAAAATAAGAGCGTGCTTTTTGCTCTAAAGCAGAGTGTGCTTCATGGATGAGAACTGTGCTGTGTGTTTCCTTCAGAAATGGAGTTAAATCCGAGGCTCTGTGTCTTCCCTCAGTCAAGAGTTCTTTTCAGGTAAACTCAGTCACTTTTCAGGTCAAACGAAGCTACATCGTTCAACAAGCTCAAACGATTCTTGCTCTTAACTGAAAAGCATTGGATGACAGAGGAACTGTGGTTTGAATCAATTGCAGAAGCAGAGTTGAACTAGCAATGGTCCGTATGTGTAGGAAACACCGTTCTTTTGTTCTGAGCACACTCATGTTTCATGCTGTATTAGAGAATCTAGAAAGAAAGTGCATGCTTCTTGCTCTAAAGCAGAGTGTGTTTCATAGAGGAGAACTGTGCTGTGTGTTTCCATTCAGAAATGGAGTTAAATCCCAGGTTCTGTGTCTTCCTACAAGGAAGACTGTGTTTCAGGTAAACACAGTCACTTTTCATCTCAAACGAAGCTACATAGTTCAAGAAGCTCACACTTTATTCGCTCTTAACTGAAAAGCATTGGATGTTAGAGGACCTGTGGTTTGTATCAGTTGCAGAAGCAGAGTTGAACTACATATGGTCCGTATGTGTGGGAAACACTGTTCTTTTGTTGTTCGCACACTCACGTTTTCTGATCTATTAGACACTCTAAAAAGCAAGAGCATGCTTCTTGCTCTAAAGCAGAGTGTGTTTCATGGATGACAACAGTGCTGTGTGTTTCCCTTCAAAATAGAGTTAAATTCCGAGCTCTGTGTCTTCTTAAAAGCTAGACTTCTTTTCAGGTAAACTCAGTCACTTTTCAGCTCAAAGGAATCTACATCGTTCACGAAGCTCACACGTTTCTCGCTCTTAACTGAAAAGCATTGGATGTTAGGGCACCTTTGGTTTGTATCAGTTTCAGAAGCAGAGTTGATCTAGATATGGTCCGTAAATGTAGGAAACACTGTTCTTTGTTCTGAGAACATAAACTTTTCCTGTTCTATTAGAGACTCTAGAAAGTAAGAGCGTGATTTTTGCTCTAAAGCAGAGTGTGCTTCATGGATAAGAACTGTGCTGTGCGTTTCCTTCAGAAATGGAGTTAAATCCCAGGCTCTGTGTCTTCCTACAGGCAAGAGTTCTTTTCAGGTAAACACAGTCACTTTTCAGCTCAAACGAAACTACATCGTTCCCCAATCTCAAACAATTCTCGCTCTTAACTGAAAAGCATTGGATGACAGAGGACCTGTGGTATGTATCTGTTTAAGAAGCAGAGTTGACCTAGCAATGGTCCGTATGTGTAGGAAACCCCGTTCTTTTGTTCTGAGCACTCATGTTTCATGCTGTATTAGAGAATCTAGAAAGAAAGAGCCTGCTTCTTGCTCTAAAGCAGAGTGTGTTTCATAGAAGAGAACTGTGCTGTGTGTTTCCCTTCACAAATGGAGTTTAATCCCAGGGTCTGTGTCTTCCTACAAGGAAGACTGCGTTTCAGGTAAACACAGTCACTTTTCATCTCAAACGAAGCTACATGATTCACGAAGCTCAACACGTTTCTCGCTCTTAACTGAAAAGCATTAGATGATAGAGGAACTTTGGTTTGTATCAGTTTCAGAAGCAGAGTTGAACTAGCAGTGTTCCGTATGTGTAGGAAACACCGTTCTTTTGTTCTGAGCACACTCATGTTTCATGCTGTATTAGAGAATCTAGGAAGAAAGAGCTTGCTTCTTGCTCTAAAGCAGTGTGTGTTTCATAGAGGAGAACTGTGCTGTGTGTTTCCCTTCAGAAATGGATTTAAATCCCAGATTCTGTGTCTTCCTACAAGGAAGACTGCATTTCAGGTAAACACAGTCACTTTTCATCTCAAACGAAGCTACATGATTCATGAAGCTCAACACATTTCTCGCTCTTAACTAAAAGCATTGGATGTTAGGGCACCTTTGGTTTGTATCAGGTTCAGATGCAGAGTTGAACTAGCAATGGTCTGTATGTGTAGGAAACACCGTTCTTTTGTTCTGAGCACACTCGCGTTTTCTACTCTATTAGAGACTCTAGAAAGAAAGAGCGTGCTTCTTGCTCTAAAGCAGAGTGTGCTTCATGGATGAGAACTGTGCTGTGTGTTTCCTTCAGAAATGGAGTTAACTCCCAGGCTCTGTGTCATCCTATAGGCAAGAGTTCTTTTCGGATAAACTTAGTCACTATTCAGCTGAAACGAAGCTACATCGTTCTCCAAGCTCAAACGATTCTCGCTCTTAACTTAAAAGCATTGGATGTTAGAGGACCTGTGGTTTGAATCAGTTTCAGAAGCAGAGTTGAACTAGCAATGGTCCGTATGTGTAGGAAACACCGTTCTTTTGTTCTGAGCACACTCACGTATCATGCTGTATTAGAGAATCTAGAAAGAAAGAGCGTGCTTCTTGCTCTAAAGCAGAGTGTGTTTCATGGATGAGAACTGAGCTCTGTGTTTCCCTTCAGAAATGGAGGTAAATGCCAGGCTCTGTGTCTTCCTACAAGCAAGTCTTCTTTTCAGGTAGACTCAGTCACTTTTCAGCTCAATGGAATCTACATAGTTCACGAAGCTCACACGTTTCTCGCTCTGTACTGAAAAGCATTGGATGTTAGGGGACCCGTGGTTTGTATCAGGTTCACATTCAGAGTTGAACTAGCAACGGTCCGTATATGTAGGAAACACCGTTCTTTTTTTCTGAGCACACTCGCGTTTTCTGCTCTATTAGAGACACTAGAAAGTAAGAGCATGCTTCGTGCTCTACAGCAGAGTACGTTTCACGGATGACAACTGTGCTGTGAGTTTCCTTCAGAAATGGAGTTAAATCCCAGGTTCTGTGTCTTCCTACAAGGAAGACTGCGTTTGAGGTAAACACCGTCACTTTTCATCTCAAACGAAGCTACATAGTTGAAGAGGCTCACCCGTTATTCGCTCTTAACTGAAAAGCATTGGATGTTAGAGGACCTGTGGTTTGTATCAGTTTCAGAAGCAGAGTTGATCTAGATATGGTCCGTAAATGTAGGAAACACTGTTCTTTGTTCTGAGCACATAAACTTTTCCTGTTCTATTAGAGACTCTAGAAAGTAAGAGCGTGATTTTTGCTCTAAAGCAGAGTCTGCTTCATGGATAAGAACTGTGCTGTGCGTTTCCTTCAGAAATGTAGTTAAATCCCAGGCTCTGTGTCTTCCTACAGGCAAGAGTTCTTTTCAGGTAAACACAGTCACTTTTCAGCTCAAACGAAACTACATCGTTCCCCAATCTCAAACAATTCTCGTTCTGAACTGAAAAGCATTGGATGACAGAGGACCTGTGGTATGTATCTGTTTAAGAAGCAGAGTTGAACTAGCAATGGTCCGTATGTGTAGGAAACACCGTTCTTTTGTTCTGAGAACTCATGTTTCATGCTGTATTAGAGAATCTAGAAAGAAAGAGCCTGCTTCTTGATCTAAAGCTGAGTGTGTTTCATAGAGGAGAACTGTGCTGTGTGTTTCCCTTCAGAAATGGTGTTAAATCCCAGGGTCTGTGTCTTCCTAAAAGGAAGACTGTGTTTCAGGTAAACACAGTCACTTTTCATCTCAAACGAAGCTACATAGTTGAAGAAGCTCACACGTTATTCGCTCTTAACTGAAAAGCATTGGATTTTAGAGGTCCTGTGGTTTGTATCAGTTGCAGAAGCAGAGTTGAACTAGATATGGTCCGTATGTGTAGGAAACACTGTTCTTTTCTTGTGAGCACACTCACGTTTTCTGCTCTATTAGACACTCTAAAAAGCAAGAGCGTGCTTCTTGCTCTAAAGCAGAGTGTGTTTCATGGATGAGAACTGTGCTGTGTGTTTCCCTTCAAAATGGCGTTAAATCCCAAGCTCTGTGTCTTCCTAAAAGCAAGACTTCTTTTCAGGTAAACTCAGTCAATTTTCACCTCAAAGGAATCTACATCGTTCATGAAGCTCACACGTTTCTCGCTCTTAATTGAAAAGCATTGGATGTTAGGGGACCTTTGGTTTGTATCAGGTTCAGATGCAAAGTTGAACTAGCAATGGTCCGTATGTGTAGGAAACACCGTTATTTTGTTCTGAGCACACTCGCCTTTTCTGCTTTATTACAGACTCTAGAAAGTAAGAGCGTGCTTCGTGCTCTAAAGCAGAGTGTGTTTCATGGAAGAGAACTCTGCTGTGTGTTTCCTTTCAGAACTGGAGTTAAATCCCAGGCTCTGTGTCTTCCTAAAAGCAAGTTTACCTTTCAGGTAAACACAGTCACTTTTCAGCTCAAACGAAGCTACATAGTTCAAGAAGCTCACACGTTATTTGCTCTTAACTGAAAAGCATTGGATTTTAGAGGACCTGTGGTTTGTATCAATTGCAGAAGCTGAGTTGAACTAGATATGGTCTGTATGTGTAGGAAACACTGTTCTTTTGTTGTGAGCACACTCATGTTTTCTGCTCTATTAGACACTCTAAAAAGCAAGATCGTGCTTCTTGCTCTAAAGCAGAGTGTGTTTCATGGATGACAACTGTGCTGTGTGTTTCCCTTCAAAATGGAGTTAAATTCCGAGCTCTGTGTCTTCTTAAAAGCAAGACTTCTTTTCAGGTAAACTCAGTCACTTTTCAGCTCAAAGGAATCTACATCGTTCGCGAAGCTCACACGTTTCTCGCTCTTAACTGAAAAGCATTGGATGTTAGGGCACCTTTGGTTTGTATCAGTTTCAGAAGCAGAGTTGATCTAGATATGGTCCGTAAATGTAGGAAACACTGTTCTTTGTTCTGAGCACATAAACTTTTCCTGTTCTATTAGAGACTCTAGAAAGTAAGAGCGTGATTTTTGCTCTAAAGCAGAGTGTGCTTCATGGATAAGAACTGTGCTGTGCGTTTCCTTCAGAAATGGAGTTAAATCCCAGGCTCTGTGTCTTCCTACAGGCAAGAGTTCTTTTCAGGTAAACACAGTCACTTTTCAGCTCAAACGAAACTACATCGTTCCCCAATCTCAAACAATTCTCGCTCTTAACTGAAAAGCATTGGATGACAGAGGACCTGTGGTATGTATCTGTTTAAGAAGCAGAGTTGACCTAGCAATGGTCCGTATGTGTAGGAAACCCCGTTCTTTTGTTCTGAGCACTCATGTTTCATGCTGTATTAGAGAATCTAGAAAGAAAGAGCCTGCTTCTTGCTCTAAAGCAGAGTGTGTTTCATAGAAGAGAACTGTGCTGTGTGTTTCCCTTCAGAAATGGAGTTTAATCCCAGGGTCTGTGTCTTCCTACAAGGAAGACTGCGTTTCAGGTAAACCCAGTCACTTTTCATCTCAAACGAAGCTACATGATTCACGAAGCTCAACACGTTTCTCGCTCTTAACTGAAAAGCATTAGATGATAGAGGAACTTTGGTTTGTATCAGTTTCAGAAGCAGAGTTGAACTAGCAGTGTTCCGTATGTGTAGGAAACACCGTTCTTTTGTTCTGAGCACACTCATGTTTCATGCTGTATTAGAGAATCTAGGAAGAAAGAGCTTGCTTCTTGCTCTAAAGCAGTGTGTGTTTCATAGAGGAGTACTGTGCTGTGTGTTTCCCTTCAGAAATGGATTTAAATCCCAGATTCTGTGTCTTCCTACAAGGAAGACTGCATTTCAGGTAAACACAGTCACTTTTCATCTCAAACGAAGCTACATGATTCATGAAGCTCAACACATTTCTCGCTCTTAACTAAAAGCATTGGATGTTAGGGCACCTTTGGTTTGTATCAGGTTCAGATGCAGAGTTGAACTAGCAATGGTCTGTATGTGTAGGAAACACCGTTCTTTTGTTCTGAGCACACTCGCGTTTTCTACTCTATTAGAGACTCTAGAAAGAAAGAGCGTGCTTCTTGCTCTAAAGCAGAGTGTGCTTCATGGATGAGAACTGTGCTGTGTGTTTCCTTCAGAAATGGAGTTAACTCCCAGGCTCTGTGTCATCCTATAGGCAAGAGTTCTTTTCGGATAAACTCAGTCACTATTCAGCTGAAACGAAGCTACATCGTTCTCCAAGCTCAAACGATTCTCGCTCTTAACTTAAAAGCATTGGATGTTAGAGGACCTGTGGTTTGAATCAGTTTCAGAAGCAGAGTTGAACTAGCAATGGTCCGTATGTGTAGGAAACACCGTTCTTTTGTTCTGAGCACACTCACGTATCATGCTGTATTAGAGAATCTAGAAAGAAAGAGCGTGCTTCTTGCTCTAAAGCAGAGTGTGTTTCATGGATGAGAACTGAGCTCTGTGTTTCCCTTCAGAAATGGAGTTAAATGCCAGGCTCTGTGTCTTCCTACAAGCAAGTCTTCTTTTCAGGTAGACTCAGTCACTTTTCAGCTCAATGGAATCTACATAGTTCACGAAGCTCACACGTTTCTCGCTCTGTACTGAAAAGCATTGGATGTTAGGGTACCCGTGGTTTGTATCAGGTTCACATTCAGAGTTGAACTAGCAACGGTCCGTATATGTAGGAAACACCGTTCTTTTTTTCTGAGCACACTCGCGTTTTCTGCTCTATTAGAGACTCTAGAAAGTAAGAGCATGCTTCGTGCTCTACAGCAGAGTACGTTTCACGGATGACAACTGTGCTGTGAGTTTCCTTCAGAAATGGAGTTAAATCCCAGGTTCTGTGTCTTCCTACAAGGAAGACTGCGTTTGAGGTAAACACCGTCACTTTTCATCTCAAACGAAGCTACATAGTTGAAGAAGCTCACACGTTATTCGCTCTTAACAGAAAAGCATTGGATGTTAGAGGACCTGTGGTTTGTATCAGTTGCAGAAGCAGAGTTGAACTAGATATGGTCCGTATGTGTAGGAAACACTGTTCTTTGTTGTGAGCACACTCACGTATTCTGCTCTATTAGACACTCTAAAAAGCAAGAGCATGCTTCTTGCTCTAAAGCAGAGTGTGTTTCATGGATGAGAACTGTGCTGTGTGTTTCCCTTCACTAATGGAGGTAAATGCCAGGCTCTGTGTCTTCCTACATGCAAGACTTCTTTTCATTTAAACTCAGTCAATTTTCACCTCAGAGGAATCTACATCGTTCACGAAGCTCACACGTTTCTCGCTCTTAACTGAAAAGCATTGGATGTTAGAGGACCTAGGGTTTTTTATCAGATTCAGAAGCAGAGTGGAACTTGCAACGGTCCATATGTGCAGCAAACACCGTTCTTTTGTTCTAAGCACACTCATGTTTCCTGCTATATTAGAGACACTAGAAATTAAGGGCGTGCTTCTTGCTCTAAAGCAGAGTGTGTTTCATAGAGGAGAACTGTGCTGTGTGTTTCCTTCAGAAATTTAGTTAAATCCCAGGCTCTGTGTCTTCCTACAGGCAAGAATTCTTTTCCTGTAAACTCAGTCACTTTTCAGCTCTAACGAAGCTATGTCTTTCACGAAGCTCAAACGTTTCTCGCTCTTAAATGAATACCATTGGATATTAGGGGCCATGTGGTTTGTATCAGTTTCAGATGCAGAGTTGATCTAGCAATGGTCCATATGTGTAGGAAACACCGTTCGTTTGTTCTGAGCACACTCAGCTTCTCTGCTATATTAGCGACTCTGGATAGTAAGAGCGTGCTTCTTGCTCTAAAGCAGAGTGTGCTTCATGGATGAGAACTGTGCTGTGTATTTCCTTCAGAAATGGAGGTAAATGCCAGGCTCTGTGTCTTCCTACAAGCAAGACTTCTTTTCAGGGAGACTCAGTCACTTATCAGCTCAATTGAATCTACATAGTTCACGAAGCTCACACGTTTCTCGTTCTGTACTGAAAAGCATTGGATGTTAGGGGACCTGTGGTTTGTATCAGGTTCAGATTCAGAGTTGAACTAGCAATGGTCTGTATATGTAGGAAACACCGTTCTTTTTTTCTTAGCACACTCGCGTTTTCTGCTCTATTAGAGACTCTAGAAATAAGAGCATGCTTCGTGCTCTACAGCAGAGTACTTTTCACGGATGAGAACTGTGCTGTGAGTTTCCTTCAGAAATGGAGTTAAATCCCATGCTCTGTGTCTTCCTACAAGGAAGACTGCGTTTCAGGTAAACACAGTCACTTTTCATCTCAAACGAAGCTACATAATTCAAGAAGCTCACACGTTATTCGCTCTTAACTGAAAAGCATTGGATTTTAGAGGACCTGTGGTTTGTATCAGTTGCAGAAGCAGAGTTGAACTAGATATGGTCCGTATGTGTAGGAAACACTGTTATTTTTTTGTGAGCACACTCACGTTTTCTGCTCTATTAGACACTCTAAAAAGCAAGAGCATGCTTCTTGCTCTAAAACAGAGTGTGTTTCATGGATGAGAACTTTGCTGTGTGTTTCCCTTCAAAATGGACTTAAATTCCGTGCTCTGTGTCTTCCTCAAAACAAGACTTCTTTTCAGGTAAACTCAGTAACTTTTCAGGTCAAAGGAATCTACATCGTTCACGAAGCTCACACCTTTCTCGCTCTTAACTGAAAAGCATTGGGTGTTAGGGGACCTTTGGTTTGTATCAGGTTCAGATGCAGAGTTGAACTAGCAATGGTCCATATGTGTAGGAAACACCGTTATTTTGTTCTGAGCACACTCGCGTTTTCTGCTCTATTAGAGACTCTAGAAAGTAAGAGCATGCTTCGTGCTCTAAAGCAGAGTGTGCTTCATGGATGAGAACTGTGCTGTGTGTTTCCTTCAGAAATGGAGTTAAATCCGAGGCTCTGTATCTTCCTACAGGCAAGAGTTCTTTTCGGGTAAACTCAGTCAATTTTCAGCTGAAACGAAGCTACATCGTTCTCGAAGCTCTAACGATTCTCGCTCTTAACTGAAAAGCATTGGATGACAGAGGAACTGTGGTTTGAATCAATTTCAGAAGCAGAGTTGAACTAGCAATGGTCCGTATGTGTAGTAAACACCATTCTTTTTTTCTGAGCACACTCATGTTTCATGCTGTATTAGAGAATCTAGAAAGAAAGTGCGTGCTTCTTGCTCTAAAGTAGAGTGTGTTTCATAGAGGAGAACTGTGCTTTGTGTTTCCCTTTAGAAATGGAGTTAAATCCCAGGTTCTGTGTCTTCCTACAAGGAAGACAGCGTTTCAGGTAAACACAGTCACTTTTCATCTCGAACGAAGCTACATGATTCACGAAGCTCAACACGTTTCTCGCTCTTAACTGAAAAGCATTAGATGATAGAGGAACTTTGGTTTGTATCAGTTTCAGAAGCAGAGTTGAACTAGCAGTGTTCCGTATGTGTAGGAAACACCGTTCTTTTGTTCTGAGCACACTCATGTTTCATGCTGTATTAGAGAATCTAGAAAGAAAGAGCGTGCTTCTTGCTCTAAAGCAGAGTGTGTTTCATGGATGAGAACTGAGCTCTGTGTTTCCCTTCAGAAATGGAGGTAAATGCCAGGCTCTGTGTCTTCCTACAAGCAAGTCTTCTTTTCAAGTAGACTCAGTCACTTTTCAGCTCAATGGAATCTACATAGTTCACGAAGCTCACACGTTTCTCGCTCTGTACTGAAAAGCATTGGATGTTAGAGGACCTGTGGTTTGTATCAGTTGCAGAAGCAGAGTTGAACTAGATATGGTCCGTATGTGTAGGAAACACTGTTCTTTTGTTGTGAGCACACTCAGGTTTTCTGCTCTATTAGACACTCTAAAAAGCAAGATCGTGCTTCTTGCTCTAAAGCGGAGTGTATTTCATGGAAGAGAACTGTGCTGTGTGTTTCCCTTCAAAATGGAGTTAAATCCCAAGCTCTGTGTCTTCCTAAAAGCAAGATTTCTTTTCAGGTAAACTCAGTCACTTTTCAGCTCAAAGGAATCTACATCGTTCACGAAGCTCACATGTTTCTCGCTCTTAACTGAAAAGCATTGTATGTTAGGGGACCTTTGGTTTGTATCAGATTCAGATGCAGAGTTGAACTAGCAATGGTCCGTATGTGTAGGAAACACCGTTATTTAGTTCTGTGCACACTCGCGTTTTCTGCTCTATTAGAGACTCTAGAAAGTAAGAGCGTGCTTCGTGCTCTAAAGCAGAGTGTGTTTCATGGATGAGAACTGTGCTGTGTGTTTCCTTTCAGAACTTGAGTTAAATCACAGGCTCTGTGTCTTCCTATAGTCAAGAGTTCTTCTCGGGTAAACTCAGTCCCTTTTCAGATGAAACGAAGCTACATAGTACTCCAAGCTCAAACGAATCTCGCTCTTAACTGAAAAGCATTGGATGACAAAGGAACTGTGGTTTGAATCAATTTCAGAAGCAGAGTTGAACTAGCAATGGTCCGTATGTGTAGGAAACACCGTTCTTTTGTTCTGAGCAAACTCATGTTTCATGGTGTATTAGAGATTCTAGAGAGAAAGAGCATGATTCTTGCTCTAAAGCAGAGTGTGTTTCATAGAGGAGAACTTTGCTGTTTGTTTCCCTTCAGAAATGGAGTTAAATCCCAGGTTCTGTGTCTTCCTACAAGGAAGACTGAGTTTCAGGTAAACACAGTCACTTTTCATCTCAAACGAAGCTACATAGTACAAGAAGCTCACACGTTATTCGCTCTGTACTGAAAAGCATTGGATGTTAGAGGACCTGTGGTTTGTATCAGTTGCAGAAGCAGAGTTGAACTAGATATGGTCCGTATGTGTAGGAAACACTGTTCTTTTGTTGTGAGCACACTCAGGTTTTCTGCTCTATTAGACACTCTAAAAAGCAAGATCATGCTTCTTGCTCTAAAGCGGAGTGTATTTCATGGAAGAGAACTGTGCTGTGTGTTTCCCTTCAAAATGGAGTTAAATCCCAAGCTCTGTGTCTTCCTAAAAGCAAGATTTCTTTTCAGGTAAACTCAGTCACTTTTCAGCTCAAAGGAATCTACATCGTTCATGAAGCTCACATGTTTCTCGCTCTTAACTGAAAAGCATTGTATGTTAGGGGACCTTTGGTTTGTATCAGATTCAGATGCAGAGTTGAACTAGCAATGGTCCGTATGTGTAGGAAACACCGTTATTTAGTTCTGTGCACACTCGCGTTTTCTGCTCTATTAGAGACTCTAGAAAGTAAGAGCGTGCTTCGTGCTCTAAAGCAGAGTGTGTTTCATGGATGAGAACTGTGCTGTGTGTTTCCTTTCAGAACTGGAGTTAAATCACAGGCTCTGTGTCTTCCTATAGTCAAGAGTTCTTCTCGGGTAAACTCAGTCCCTTTTCAGATGAAACGAAGCTACATAGTACTCCAAGCTCAAACGAATCTCGCTCTTAACTGAAAAGCATTGGATGACAAAGGAACTGTGGTTTGAATCAATTTCAGAAGCAGAGTTGAACTAGCAATGGTCCGTATGTGTAGGAAACACCGTTCTTTTGTTCTGAGCAAACTCATGTTTCATGGTGTATTAGAGATTCTAGAGAGAAAGAGCATGATTCTTGCTCTAAAGCAGAGTGTGTTTCATAGAGGAGAACTTTGCTGTTTGTTTCCCTTCAGAAATGGAGTTAAATCCCAGGTTCTGTGTCTTCCTACAAGGAAGACTGAGTTTCAGGTAAACACAGTCACTTTTCATCTCAAACGAAGCTACATAGTACAAGAAGCTCACACGTTATTCGCTCTTAACTGAAAATCATTGGATGTTAGAGGACCTGTGTTTTGTATCAGTTGCAGAAGCAGAGTTGAACTAGATATGGTCCGTATATGTAGGAAACACTGTTCTTTTGTTGTGAGCACACTCAGGTTTTCTGCTCTATTAGACACTCTAAAAAGCAAGAGCGTGCTTCTTGCTCTAAAGCGGAGTGTATTTCATGGATGAGAACTGTGCTGTGTGTTTCCCTTCAAAATGGAGTTAAATCCCAAGCTCTGTGTCTTCCTAAAAGCAAGATTTCTTTTCAGGTAAACTCAGTCACTTTTCAGCTCAAAGGAATCTACATCGTTCACGAAGCTCACATGTTTCTCACTCTTAACTGAAAAGCATTGTATGTTAGGGGACCTTTGGTTTGTATCAGATTCAGATGCAGAGTTGAACTAGCAATGGTCTGTATGTGTAGGAAACACCGTTATTTAGTTCTGTGCACACTCGCGTTTTCTGCTCTATTAGAGACTCTAGAAAGTAAGAGCGTGCTTCGTGCTCTAAAGCAGAGTGTGTTTCATGGATGAGAACTGTGCTGTGTGTTTCCTTTCAGAACTGGAGTTAAATCACAGGCTCTGTGTCTTCCTATAGTCAAAAGTTCTTCTCGGGTAAACTCAGTCCCTTTTCAGATGAAACGAAGCTACATAGTACTCCAAGCTCAAGTGATTCTCGCTCTTAACTGAAAAGCATTGGATGACAGAGGAACTGTGGTTTGAATCAATTTCAGAAGCAGAGTTGAACTACCAATGGTCCGTATGTGTAGGAAACACCGTTCTTTTGTTCTGAGCAAACTCATGTTTCATGCTGTATTAGAGATTCTAGAAAGAAAGAGCATGATTCTTGCTCTAAAGCAGAGTGTGTTTCATAGAGGAGAACTGTGCTGTTTGTTTTCCTTCAGAAATGGAGTTAAATCCCAGGTTCTGTGTCTTCCTACAAGGAAGACTGAGTTTCAGGTAAACACAGTCACTTTTCATCTCAAACGACGCTACATAGTACAAGAAGCTCACACGTTATTCGCTCTTAACTGAAAAGCATTGGATGTTAGAGGACATGTGGTTTGTATCAGTTGCAGAAGCAGAGTTGAACTAGATATGGTCCGTATATGTAGGAAACACTGTTCTTTTGTTGTGAGCACACTCACGTTTTCTGCTCTACTAGACACTCTAAAAAGCAAAAGCATGCTTCTTGCTCTAAAGCAGAGTGTGTTACATGGAGGAGAACTGTGCTGTGTGTTTCCCTTCAAAATGGAGTTAAATCCCGAGCTTTGTGTCTTCCTAAAAGCAAGACTTCTTTTCAGGTAAACTCAGTCACTTTTCAGCTCATAGGAATCTACATCGTTCACAAAGCTCACACGTTTCCCGCTCTTAACTGAAAAGCATTGGATGACAGAGGAACTGTGGTTTGAATCAATTTCAGAAGCAGAGTTGAACTAGCAATGGTCCGTATGTGTAGGAAACACCATTTTTTTGTTCTGAGCACACTCATGTTTCATGCTGTATTAGAGATTCTAGAAAGAAAGAGCGTGATTCTTGCTCTAAAGCAGAGTGTGTTTCATAGAGGAGAACTGTGCTGTGTGTTTTCCTTCAGAAATGGAGTTAAATCCCAGGTTCTGTGTCTTCCCACAAGGAAGACTGCTTTCCAGGTAAACACAGTCACTTTTCATCTCAAACGAAGCTACATGATTCACAAAGATCAACACGTTTCTCGCTCTTAACTGAAAAGCATTGCATGTTAGAGGACCTGTGGTTTGTATCAGTTGCAGAAGCAGAGTTGAACTAGATATGGTCCGTATATGTAGGAAACACTGTTCTTTTGTTGTGAGCACAGTCACGTTTTCTGCTCTATTAGACACACTAAAAAGCAAGATCGTGCTTCTTGCTCTAAAGCAAAGTGTGTTTCATGGATGAGAACTGTGCTGTGTGTTTCCCTTCAAAATGGAGTTAAATCCCAAGCTCTGTGTCATCCTAAAAGCAAGACTTCTTTTCAGGTAAACTCAGTCACTTTTCAGCTCAAAGGAATCTACATCGTTCACGAAGCTCACACGTTTCTCGCTCTTAACTGAAAAGCATTGGATGTTAGGGGACCTTTGGTTTGTATCAGGTTCAAATGCAGAGTTGAACTAGCAATGGTCCGTATGTGTAGGAAACACCGTTATTTTGTTCTGTGCACACTCGCGTTTCCTCTCTATTAGAGACACTAGAAAGTAAGAGCGTGCTTAGTGCTCTAAAGCAGAGTGTGTTTCATGGATGAGAACTGTGCTTGTGTTTCCTTTCATAACTGAAGTTAAATCCCAGGCTATGTGTCTTCCTACAGTCAAGAGTTCTTTTCGGGTAAACTCAGTCCCTTTTCAGCTGAAACGAAGCTACATCATACTCCCAGCTCAAACGATTCTCCCTCTTAAATGAAAAGCATTGGATGACAAAGGAACTGTGGTTTCAATCAATTTCAGAAGCAGAGTTGAACTACCAATGGTCCGTATGTGTAGGAAACATCGTTCTTTTGTTCTGAGCAAACTCATGTTTCATCCTGTATTAGAGCTTCTAGAAAGAAAGAGCATGATTCTTGCTCTAAAGCAGAGTGTGTTTCATAGAGGAGAACTGTGCTCTGTGTTTCCCTTCAGAAATGGAGTTAAATCCCAGGTTCTGTGGCTTCCTACAAGGAAGACTTAGTTTCAGGTAAACACAGTCACTTTTCATCTCAAACGAAGCTACATAGTACAAGAAGCTCACATGTTATTCGCTCTTAACTGAAAAGCATTGGATGTTAGAGGACCTGTGGTTTGTATCAGTTGCAGAAGCAGAGTTGAACTAGATATGGTCCGTATATGTAGGAAACACTGTTCTTTTGTTGTGAGCACACTCACGTTTTCTGCTATACTAGACACTCTAAAAAGCAAAAGCATGCTTCTTGCTATAAAGCAGAGTGTGTTACATGGATGAGAACTGTGCTGTGTGTTTCCCTTCAAAATGGAGTTAAATCCCAAGCTCTGTGTCTTCCTAAAAGCAAGATTTCTTTTCAGGTAAACTCATTCACTTTTCAGCTCATAGGAATCTACATCGTTCACGAAACTCACACGTTTCTCGCTCTTAACTGAAAAGCATTGGATGATAGAGGAACTGTGGTTTGAATCAATTTCAGAAGCAGAGTTGAACTAGCAATGATCCGTAAGTGTAGGAAACACCGTTCTTTTGTTCTGAGCACAATCATATTTCATGCTGTATTAGAGATTCTAGAAAGAAAGAGCGTGATTCTTGCTCTAAAGCAGAGTGTGTTTCATAGAGGAGAACTGTGCTGTGTGTTTCCCTTCAGAAATGGAGTTAAATCCCAGGTTCTGTGTCTTCCTACAAGGAAGACTGCTTTCCAGGTAAACACAGACACTTTTCATCTCAAACGAAGCTACATGATTCACGAAGCTCAACACGTTTCTCACTCTTACCTGAAAAGCATTAGATGATAGAGGAACTTTGGTTTGTGTCAGTTTCAGAAGCAGAGTTGATCTAGATATGGTCCGTAAATGTTGGAAACACTGTTCTTTGTTCTGAGCACACAAACTTTTCCTGCTCTATTAGAGACTCTAGAAAGTAAGAGCGTGCTTCTTGCTCTAAAGCAGAGTGTGCTTCAAGGATAAGAACTGTGCTGTGTGTTTCCTTCAGAAATGGAGTTATATCCCAGGCTCTGTGTCTTCCTACAGGCAAGAGTTCTTTTCAGGTAAACACAGTCACTTTTCAGCTCAAACGAAACTACATTGTTTCCAATCTCAAACAATTCTCGCACTTAACTGAAAAGCATTGGATGACAGAGGACCTGTGGTATGTATCTGTTTAAGGAGCAGAGTTGAACTAGCAATGGTTAGTATGTGTAGGAAATACCGTTCATTTGTTCTGAGCACACTCATGTTTCATGCTGTATTAGAGAATCTAGAAAGAAAGAGCGTGATTCTTGCTCTAAAGCAGAGTGTGTTTCATAGAGGAGAACTGTGCTGTGTGTTTCCCTTCAGAAATCGAGTAAAATCCCAGGTTCTGTGTCTTCCTACAAGGAAGACTGCGTTTGAGGTAAACACCGTCACTTTTCATCTCAAACGAAGCTACATAGTTGAAGAAGCTCACACGTTATTCGCTCTTAACTGAAAAGCATTGGATGTTAGAGGACCTGTGGTTTGTATCAGTTGCAGAAGCAGAGTTGAACTAGATATGGTCCGTATGTGTAGGAAACACTGTTCTTTTGTTGTGAGCACACTCACGTTTTCTGCTCTATTAGACACTCTAAAAAGCAAGATCGTGCTTCATGCTCTAAAGCAGAGTGTGTTTCATGGATGAGAACTGTGCTCTGTGTTTCCCTTCAAAATGGAGTTAAATCCCAAGCTCTGTGTCTTCCTAAAAGCAAGACTTCTTTTCAGGTAAACTCAGTCAATTTTCAGATCAAAGGAATCCACATCGTTCACAAAGCCCAAACGTTTCTCGCTCTTAATTGAAAAGCATTAGATGTTAAGGGACCTGTGTTTTGTATCAGTTTCAGATGCAGAGTTGAACTAGCAATGGTCCTTATGTGTAGGAAACACCGTTCTTTTGTTCTGAGCACACTCACATTTCTTGCTATATTAGAGACTCTAGAAAGTAAGAGCGTGCTTATTGCTCTAAAGCAGAGTGTGTTTCATGGATGAGTACTGTGCTGTGTGTTTCCTTTCAGAAATGGAGGTAAATGCCAGGCTCTGTGTCTTCCTACAGGCAAGAATTCTTTTCAGGTAAACTCAGTCAATTTTCACCTCAAAGGAATCTACATCGTTCATGAAGCTCACACGTTTCTCGCTCTTACCTGAGAAGCATTGGATGTTAGAGGACCTCGGGATTTTTATCAGATTCAGAAGCAGAGTGGAACTTGCAATGGTCCATATGTGCAGCAAACACCGTTCTTTTGTTCTAAGCACACTCATGTTTCCTGATATATTAGAGACTCTAGAAAATAAGTGCATGATTATTGCTCTAAAGCAGAATGTGTTTCATGGATGAGAACTGAGCTCTGTGTTTCCCTTCTGAAATGGAGTTAAATCCCAGGTTCTGTGTCCTCCTAAAAGGAAGACTGCGTTTCAGGGAAACACAGTGACTTTTCATCACAAACGAAGCTACATAGTTCAAGAAGCTCACACGTTTTCGCTCTTAACTGAAAAGAATTGGATGTTAGAGGACCTGTGGTTTGTATCAGTTGCAGAAGCAGAGTTGAACTAGATATGGTCCATATGTGTAGGAAACTCTGTTCTTTTCTTGTGAGCACACTCACGTTTTCTGCTCTATTAGACAATCTAAAAAGCAAGAGCGTGCTTCTTGCTCTAAAGCAGAGTGTGTTACATGGAAGAGAACTGTGCTGTGTGTTTCCCTTCAAAATGGAGTTAAATCCCAAGCTCTGTGTCTTCCTAAAAGCAAGATTTCTTTTCAGGTAAACTCAGTCACTTTTCAGCTCAAAGGAATCTACATCGTTCCCGAAGCTCACACGTTTCTCGCTGTTAACTGAAAAGCATTGGATATTAGGGGACCTTTGGTTTGTATCAGGTTCAGATGCAGAGTTGAACTAGCAATGGTTCGTATGTGTAGGAAACACCGTTGTTTTGTTCTGAGCACACTCGCGTTTTCTGTTCTATTACAGATTCTAGAAAGGAAGAGCGTTCCTCATGCTCTAAAGCAGAGTGTGTTTCATGGATGAGAACTGTGCTGTGTGTTTCCTTACAGAACTGGAGTTAAATCACAGGCTCTGTGTCTTCCTACAAGGAAGACTGCGTTTCAGGTAAACACAGTCACTTTTCAACTCAAACGAAGCTACATGATTCACGAAGCTCAACACGTTTCTCACTCTTAACTGAAAAGCATTAGATGATAGAGGAACTTTGGTTTGTATCAGTTTCAGAAGCAGAGTTGAACTAGATATGGTATGTAAATGTAGGAAACACTGTTCTTTGTTCTGAGCACACAAACTTTTCCTGCTATATTAGAGACTCTAGAAAGGAAGAGCGTGCTTCGTGCTCTAAAGCAGAGTGTGTTTCATGGATGAGAACTGTGCTGTGTGTTTCCTTTCAGAACTGGAGTTAAATCCCAGGCTCTGTGTCTTCCTACAGTCAAGAGTTCTTTTCGGGTAAACTCAGTCCCTTTTCAGCTGAAACGAAGCTACATCGTACTCCAAGCTCCAATGATTCTCGCTCTTAGCTGAAAAGCATTGGATGACAGAGGAACTGTGGTTTGAATCAATTTCAGAAGCAGAGTTGAACTAGCAATGGTCCGTATGTGTAGGAAACACCGTTCATTTGTTCTGAGCACACTCATGTTTCATGCTGTATTAGAGATTATAGAAAGAAAGAGCGTGATTCTTGCTCTAAAGCAGAGTGTGTTTCATAGAGCAGAACTGTGCTGTGTGTTTCCCTTAAGAAATGGAGTTAAATCCCAGGTTCTGTGTCTTCCTACAAGGAAGACTGCTTTCCAGGTAAACACAGTCAAATTCATCTCAAACGAAGCTACATGATTCACGAAGCCCAACACGTTTCTCACTCTTAAGTGAAAAGCATTAGATGATAGAGGAACTTTGGTTTGTATCAGTTTCAGAAGCAGAGTTGATCTAGATATGGTCCGTAAATGTAGGAAACACTGTTCTTTGTTCTGAGCACACAAACTTTTCCTGTTCTATTAGAGACTCTAGAAAGTAAGAGCGTGCTTCTTGCTCTAAAGCAGATTGTGCTTCATAGATAAGAACTGTGCTGTGTGTTTCCTTCAGATATGGAGTTATATCCCAGACTCTGTGTCTTCCTACAGGCAAGAGTTCTTTTCAGGTAAACACAGTCACTTTTCAGCTCAAACGAAACTACATCGTTCCCCAATCTCAAACAATTCTCGCACTTAACTGAAAAGCATTGGATGACAGAGGACCTGTGGTATGTATCTGTTTAAGAAGCAGAGTTGAACTAGCAATGGTCAGTATGTGTAGGAAACACCGTTCATTTGTTCTGAGCACACTCATGTTTCATGCTGTATTAGAGATTCTAGAAAGAAAGAGCGTGCTTCTTGCTCTAAATCAGAGTGTGTTTCATAGAGGAGAACTGTGCTGTGTGTTTCCCTTCAGAAATGGAGTTAAATCCCAGGTTCTGTGTCTTCCCACAAGGAAGACTGCGTTTCAGGTAAACACAGTCACTTTTCATCTCAAATGAAGCTACATAGTTGAAGAAGCTCACACGTTATTCGCTCTTAACTGAAAAGCATTGGATGTTAGAGGACCTGTGTTTTGTATCAGTTGCAGAAGCAGAGTTGAACTAGATATGGTCCGTATGTGTAGGAAACACTGTTCTTTTGTTGTGAGCACACTCACGTTTTCTGCTCTATTAGACACTCTAAAAAGCAAGATGGTGCTTCTTGCTCTAAAGCAGAGTGTGTTTCATGGATGAGAACTGTGCTGTGTGTTTCCCTTCAAAATGGAGTTAAATCCCAAGCTCTGTGTCTTCCTAAAAGCAAGACTTCTTTTCAGGTAAACTCAGTCACTTTTCAGCTCAAAGGAATCCACATCGTTCACAAAGCCCAAACGTTTCTCACTCTTAATTGAAAAGCATTGGATGTTAAGGGACCTGTGTTTTGTATCAGTTTCAGATGCAGAGTTGAACTAGCAATGGTCCGTATGTGTAGGAAACACCGTTCTTTTGTTCTGAGCACACTCACATTTCCTGCTATATTAGAGACTCTAGAAAGTAAGATCATGCTTATTGCTCTAAAGCAGAGTGTGTTTCATGGATGAGAACTGTGCTGTGTGTTTCCCTTCAGAAATGGAGGTAAATGCCTGGCTCTGTGTCTTCCTACAGGCAAGAATTCTTTTCAGGTAAACTCAGTCAATTTTCACCTCTAAGGAATCTACATCGTTCACGAAGCTCACACGTTTCTCGCTCTTAACTGAGAAGCATTGGATGTTAGAGGACCTCGGGTTTTTTATCAGATTCAGAAGCAGAGTGTAACTTGCAATGGTCCATATGTGCAGCAAACACCGTTCTTTTGTTCTAAGCACACTCAAGTTTCCTAATATATTTGAGACTCTAGAAAGTAAGAGCGTGATTATTGCTCTAAAGCAGAATATGTTTCATGGATGAGAACTGAGCTCTGTGTTTCCCTTCAGAAATGGAGTTAAATTCCAGGTTCTGTGTCCTCCTACAAGGAAGACTGCGTTTTAGGTAAACACAGTCACCTTTCATCTCAAACGAAGCTACATGATTCACGAAGCTCAACACGTTTCTCGCTCTTAACTGGAAAGAATTGGATGTTAGAGGACCTTTGGTTTGTATCAGGTTCAGATGCAGAGTTGAACTAGCAATGGTCCGTATGTATAGGAAACACCGTTATTTTGTTCTGAGCACACTCGCCATTTTTGCTCTATTACAGACTCTAGAAAGTAAGAGCGTGCTTCGTGCTCTAAAGCAGAGTGTGTTTCATGGATGAGAACTGTGCTGTGTGTTTCCTTTCAGAACTGGAGTTAAATCCCAGGCTCTGTGTCTTCCTAAAAGCAAGTTTACCTTTCAGGTAAACACAGTCACTTTTCAGCTCAAACAAAGCTACTTCATTCACAAAGCCCAAACTTTCCTAGCAATTCATTGAAAAGCAATGGATGTTAAGGGACGTGTTTTGTATCAGTTTCAGATGCAGAGTTGAACTAGCAATGGTCCGTATGTGTAGGAAACACCGTTCTTTTGTTCTGAGCACACTCACGTTTCCTGGTATATTAGAGACTATAGAAAGTAAGAGTGTGCTTCTTGCTCTAAAGCAGAGTGTGTTTCATGGATGAGAACTGTGCTGTGCGTTTCCCTTCAGAAATGGAGTTAAATCACAGGCTCTGTGTCTTCCTACAAGGAAGACTACATTTCAGGTAAACACAGTCACTTTTCAGCTCAAATGAAGCTACATGAATCACGAAGCTCAACACGTTTCTCACTCTTAACTGAAAAGCATTAGGTGATAGAGGAACTTTGGTTTGTATCAGTTTCAGAAGCAGAGTTGATCTAGTTATGGTATGTAAATGTAGGAAACACTGTTCTTTGTTCTGAGCACACATACGTTTCCTGTTCTATTAGAGACTCTAGAGAGTAAGAGCGTGCTTCTTGCTCTATTGCAGAGTGTGCTTCATGGATATGAACTGTGCTGTGTGTTTCCTTCAGAAATGGAGTTATATCCCAGGCTCTGTGTCTTCCTACAGGTAAGAGTTCTTTTCAGGTAAACACTGTCACTTTTTATGTCAAACGAAACTACATTGTTCCCCAATCTCAAACAATTCTAGCTCTTAACTTGAAAAGCATTTGATGAAAGAGGAACTGTGGTATGTATCTGTTTAAGAAGCAGAGTTGAACTAGCAATGGTCAGTATGTGTAGGAAACACCGTTCTTTTGTTCTGAGCACACTCATGTTTCATGCTGTATTAGAGAATCTAGAAAGAAAGAGCGTGCTTCTTGCTCTAAAGCAGAGTGTGTTTCATAGAGGAGAACTGTACTGTGTGATTCCCTTCAGAAATGGAGTTAAACCCAGCTTCTGTGTCTTCCTACAAGGAAGACTGCGTTTCAGGTAAACACCGTCACTTTTCATCTCAAACGAAGCTACATAGTTGAAGAAGCTCACACGTTATTCGCTCTTAACTGAAAAGCATTGGATGTTAGAGGACCTGTGTTTTGTATCAGTTGCAGAAGCAGAGTTGAACTAGATATGGTCCGTATGTGTAGGAAACACTGTTCTTTTGTTGTGAGCACACTCACGTTTTCTGCTCTATTAGACAATCTAAAAAGCAAGATCGTGCTTCTTGCTCTAAAGCATAGTGTGTTTCATGGATGAGAATTGTGCTGTGTGTTTCCCTTTAAAATGGAGCGAAATCCCAAGCTCTGTGTCTTCCAAAAAGCAAGATTTCTTTTCAGGTAAACTCAGTCACTTTTGAGCTCAAAGGAATCTACATCGTTCACGAAGCTCACACGTTTCTCGCTCTTAACTGAAAAGCATTGGATGTTAGGGGACCTTTGGTTTGTATCAGGTTCAGATGAAGAGTTGAACTAGCAATGGTCCGTATGTGTAGGATACACCATTATTTTTTTCTGAGCACACTCGCGTTTTCTGCTCTATTAGAGAATCTAGAAAGTAAGAGCTTGCTTCTTGCTCTAAAGTAGAGTGTGTTTCATAGAGGAGAACTGTGCTGTGTGTTTCCCTTCAGAAATGGAGTGAAATCCCAAGTTCTGTGTCTTCCTACAAGGAAGACTGCGTTTCAGGTAAACCCAATCACTTTTCATCTCAAACGAAGCTACATGATTCACCAAGCTCAACACGTTTCTCGCTCTTAACTGAAAAGCATTAGATGATAGAGGAACTTTGGTTTGTATCAGTTTCAGAAGCAGAGTTGATCTAGATATGGTCCGTAAATGTAGGAAACAATGTTCTTTGTTCTGAGCACACAAACGTTTCCTGCTCTATTAGAGACTCTAGAAAGTAAGAGCGTGCTTCTTGCTCTAAAGCAGAGTGTGCTTAATGGATGAGAACTGTGCTGTGTGTTTCCTTCAGAAATGGAGTTAAATCCCAGGCTCTGTGTCTTCCTACAGGCAAGACTTCTGTTCAGGTAAACTCAGTCATTTTTCAGCTCAAACGAACTACATCATTCCCTATTCTCAAACAATTCTCGCTCTTAACTGAAAAGCATTGTATGACAGAGGACCTGTGGAATGTATCTGTTTCAGAAGCAGAGTTGAACTAGCAATGGTCCGTATATGTAGGAAACACCGTTCTTTTGTTCTGAGCACACACATGTTTCATGCTTTATTAGAGAATCTAGAAAGAAAGAGCGTGCTTCTTGCTCTAAAGCAGAGTGTGTTTCATGGATGAGAACTGTGCTGTGTTTCCTTCAGAAATAGAGTTAAATCCCAGGCTCTGTGTCTTCCTATAGGCAAGACTTCTTTTCAGGTAAACTCAGTGAATTTTCAGCTCAAAGGAATCTACATCGTTCACGAAGCTCACACGTTTCTCGCTCTTAACTGAAAAGCATTGGATGTTTGGGGACCTTTGGTTTGTATCAGGTTCAGATGCAGAGTTGAACTAGCAATGGTCCGTATGTGTAGGAAACACCGTTATTTTGTTCTGAGCTCTCTCGCATTTTCTGCTCTATTAGAGACTCTAGAAAGTAAGAGCGTGCTTCGTGCTCTAAAGCAGAGTGTGCTTCATGGAGGAGAACTGTGCTGTGTGTTTCCTTTCAGAACTGGAGATATTTCCCACGCTCTGTGTCTTCCTACAGGCAAGAGTTCTTTTCGGGAAAACTCAGTCACTTTTCAGCTGAAACGAAGCTACATCGTTCTCGAAGCTCACACGATTCTCGCTCGTAACTGAAAAGCATTGCATGACAGAGGAACTGTGGTTTGAATCAATTTCAGAAGCAGAGTTGAACTAGCAATGGTCCGTATGTGTAGTAAACACCGTTCTTTTTTTCTGAGCACACTCATGTTTCATGCTGTATTAGAGAATCTAGAAAGACAGAGTGTGCTTCTTGCTCTAAAGTAGAGTGTGTTTCATAGAGGAGAACTGTGCTGTGTGTTTCCCTTCAGAAATGGAGTTAAATTCCAGGTTCTGTGTCTTCCTACAAGGAAGACTGCGTTTCAGGTAAACACAGTCACTTTTCATCTCAAACGAAGCTACATGATTCACGAAGCTCAACACGTTTCTCGCTCTTAACTGAAAAGCATTAGATGATAGAGGAACTTTGGTTTGTATCAGTTTCAGAAGCAGAGTTGATCTAGATATGGTCCGTAAATGTAGGAAACACTGTTCTTTGTTCTGAGCACACAAACGTTTCCTGTTCTATTAGAGACTCTAGAAAGTAAGAGCATGCTTCTTGCTCTAAAGCAGAGTGTGCTTCATGGATGAGAACTGTGCTGTGTGTGTGTTTCCTTCAGAAATGGAGTTAAATCCCAGGATCTGTGTCTTCCTACAATCAAGATTACCTTTCAGGTAAACACAGTCACTTTTCAGTTCAAACGAAGCTACATCGTTCACAAAGCCCAAACGTTTCTCACACTTAATTGAAAAGCATTGGATGATAAGGGACCTGTGTTTTGTATCAGTTTCAGATGCAGGGTTCAACTAGCAATGGTCCTTATGTGTAGGAAACACCGTTCTTTTGTTCTGAGCACATTCACGTTTCCTGCTATATTAGAGACTCTAGAAAGTAAGAGCGTGCTTCTTGCTCTAAAGCAGAGTGTGTTTCATGGATGAGAACTGTGCTGTGTGTTTACCTTCAGAAATGGAGTGAAATCACAGGCTCTGTGTCTTCCTAAAAAGAAGACTGCTTTTCAGGTAAACACAGTCACTTTTCAGCTCAAACGAAGCTACATGATTCATGAAGCTCAACACGTTTCTCGCTCTTAACTGAAAAGCATTAGATGATAGAGGAACTTTGGTTTGTATCAGTTTCAGAAGCAGAGTTGATCTAGATATTGTCCGTAAATGGAGGAAACACTGTTCTTTGTTCTGAGCACACAAACGTTTCCTGCTATATTAGAGACTCTAGAAAGTAAGAGCGTGCTTCTCGCTCTAAAGCAGAGTGTGTTTCATGGATGAGAACTGTGCTGTGTGTTTCCCTTAAGAAATGGGGTTAAATCACAGGCTCTGTGTCTTCCTAAAAGGAAAACTGCGTTTCAGGTAAACACAGTCACTTTTCAGCTCAAACGAAGCTACATGATTCACGAAGATCAATACGTTTCTCGCTCTTAACTGAAAAGCAGTAGATGATAGAGGAACTTGGTTTGTATCAGTTTCAGAAGCAGAGTTGATCTAGATATGGTATGTAAATATAGGAAACACTGTTCTTTATTCTGAGCACACAAACGTTTCCTGTTATATTAGAGACCCTAGAAAGTAAGAGCATGCTTCATGCTCTAAAGCAGAGTGTGTTTCATGGATGAGAACTGTGCTGTGTGTTTACTTCAGAAATGGAGTTAAATCCCAGGCTCTGTGTCTTCCTATAGGCAAGGGTTCTTTTCGCGTAAACTCAGCCACTTTTCAGCTGAAACGAAGCCACATCGTTCTCCAAGCTCAAACGATTCTCGCTCTTAACTGAAAAGCATTGCATGACAGAGGAACTGTGTTTTGAATCAGTTTCAGAAGCAGAGTTGAACTAGCAATGGTCCGTATGTGTAGGAAACACCGTTCTTTTGTTCTGTGCACACTCACGTATCATGCTGTATTAGAGACTCTAGAAAGAAAGAGCGTGCTTCTTGCTCTAAAGCAGTGTGTGTTTCACGGATGAGAACTGTGCTGTGTGTTTCCTTTCAGAACTGGAGATAATTCCCACGCTCTGTGTCTTCCTATAGGCAAGAGTTCTTTTCGGGTAAACTCAGTTACTTTTCAGCTGAAACGAAGCTACATTTTTCTCGAAGCTCAAACGATTCTTGCTCTTAACTGAAAAGCATTGAATGACAGAGGAACTGTGGTTTGAATCAATTTCAGAAGCAGAGTTGAACTAGCAATGGTCTGTATGTGTAGGAAACACCGTTCTTTTGTTCTGAGCACACTCATGTTTCATGCTGTATTAGAGAATCTAGAAAGACAGAGCGTTCTTCTTGCACTAAAGTAGAGTGTGTTTCATAGAGGAGAACTGTGCTGTGTGTTTCCCTTCAGAAATGGAGTTAAATTCCAGGTTCTGTGTCTTCCTACAAGGAAGACTGCGTTTCAGGTAAACACAGTCACTTTTCATCTCAAACGAAGCTACATGATTCACGAAGCTCAACACGTTTCTCGCTCTTAACTGAAAAGCATTAGATGATAGAGGAACTTTGGTTTGTATCAGTTTCAGAAGCAGAGTTGATCTAGATATGGTCCGTAAATGTAGGAAACACTGTTCTTTGTTCTGAGCACACAAACGTTTCCTGTTCTATTAGAGACTCTAGAAAGTAAGAGCATGCTTCTTGCTCTAAAGCAGAGTGTGCTTCATGGATGAGAACTGTGCTGTGTGTGTGTTTCCTTCAGAAATGGAGTTAAATCCCAGGATCTGTGTCTTCCTACAATCAAGATTACCTTTCAGGTAAACACAGTCACTTTTCAGTTCAAACGAAGCTACATCGTTCACAAAGCCCAAACGTTTCTCACACTTAATTGAAAAGCATTGGATGATAAGGGACCTGTGTTTTGTATCAGTTTCAGATGCAGGGTTCAACTAGCAATGGTCCTTATGTGTAGGAAACACCGTTCTTTGGTTCTGAGCACATTCACGTTTCCTGCTATATTAGAGACTCTAGAAAGTAAGAGCGTGCTTCTTGCTCTAAAGCAGAGTGTGTTTCATGGATGAGAACTGTGCTGTGTGTTTACCTTCAGAAATGGAGTGAAATCACAGGCTCTGTGTCTTCCTAAAAAGAAGACTGCGTTTCAGGTAAACACAGTCACTTTTCAGCTCAAACGAAGCTACATGATTCATGAAGCTCAACGCGTTTCTCGCTCTTAACTGAAAAGCATTAGATGATTGAGGAACTTTGGTTTGTATCAGTTTCAGAAGCAGAGTTGATCTAGATATTGTCCGTAAATGGAGGAAACACTGTTCTTTGTTCTGAGCACACAAACGTTTCCTGCTATATTAGAGACTCTAGAAAGTAAGAGCGTGCTTCTTGCTCTAAAGCAGAGTGTGTTTCATGGATGAGAACTGTGCTGTGTGTTTCCCTTAAGAAATGGGGTTAAATCACAGGCTCTGTGTCTTCCTAAAAGGAAAACTGCGTTTCAGGTAAACACAGTCACTTTTCAGCTCAAACGAAGCTACATGATTCACGAAGATCAATACGTTTCTCGCTCTTAACTGAAAAGCAGTAGATGATAGAGGAACTTGGTTTGTATCAGTTTCAGAAGCAGAGTTGATCTAGATATGGTATGTAAATATAGGAAACACTGTTCTTTATTCTGAGCACACAAACGTTTCCTGTTATATTAGAGACCCTAGAAAGTAAGAGCGTGCTTCATGCTCTAAAGCAGAGTGTGTTTCATGGATGAGAACTGTGCTGTGTGTTTACTTCAGAAATGGAGTTAAATCCCAGGCTCTGTGTCTTCCTATAGGCAAGGGTTCTTTTCGCGTCAACTCAGCCACTTTTCAGCTGAAACGAAGCCACATCGTTCTCCAAGCTCAAACGATTCTCGCTCTTAACTGAAAAGCATTGCATGACAGAGGAACTGTGTTTTCAATCAGTTTCAGAAGCAGAGTTGAACTAGCAATGGTCCGTATGTGTAGGAAACACCGTTCTTTTGTTCTGTGCACACTCACGTATCATGCTGTATTAGAGACTCTAGAAAGAAAGAGCGTGCTTCTTGCTCTAAAGCAGTGTGTGTTTCACGGATGAGAACTGTGCTGTGTGTTTCCTTTCAGAACTAGAGTTAAATCCCAGGTTCTGTGTCTTCCTACAAGGAAGACTGCCTTTAAGGTAAACACACTCACTTTTCATCTCAAAAGTAGCTACATAGTTCAAGAAGCTCACACTTTATTCGCTCTTAACTGAAAAGCATTGGATGTTAGAGGACCTGTGGTTTATATCAGTTGCGGAAGCAGAGTTGAACTAGCAAAGGTCCGTATGTGTAAGAAACACTGTTCTTTTGTTGTGAGCACACTCACGTTTCCTGCTATATTAGAGAATCTAGAAAGTAAGTGCGTGCTTCTTGCTCTAAAGCTGAGTATGTTTCATGGATGAGAACTGTGCCGTGTGTTTCCCTTCAGAAACGGAGTCAAATCTCAGGCTCTGTGTCTTCCTAAAAGGAAGACTGCGTTTCAGGTAAACACAGTCACTTTTCAGCACAAAGGAAGCTACATGATTCACGAAGCTCAACATGTTTCTCGCTCTTAACTGAAAAGCATTAGATGATACAGGAACTTTGGTTTGTATCAGTTTCAGAAGCAGAGTTGATCTAGATATGGTCCGTAAATGTAGGAAACACTGTTCTTTTTTCTGAGCACACTCACGTTTTTTGCTCTATTAGAGACTCTAGAAAGAAAGATCGTGCTTCTTGCTCTAAAGCAGAGTGTGTTTCATGGATGAGAACTGTGCTGCGTGTTTCCTTTCAGACCTGGAGTTAAATCCCAGGCTCTGTGTCTTCCTACAAGCAAGATTGTCTTTCAGGTAAACACAGTCACTTTTCAGCTGAAACGAAGCTACATCGTTCTCCAAGCTCAAACGATTCTCGCTCTTAACTGAAAAGCATTGGATGACAGAGGAATTGTGGTTTGAATCAGTTTCAGAAGCAGAGTTGAACTAGCAATGGTCCGTATGTGTAGGAAACACCGTTCTTTTCTTCTGTGCACACTCAGGTATCATGCTGTATTAGAGAATCTAGAAAGAAAGAGCGTGCTTCTTGCTCTAAAGCAGAGTGTTTCATGGATGAGAACTGAGCTCTGTGTTTCCCTTCAGAAATGGAGGTAAATGCAGGGTCTGTGTCTTCCTACAAGCTAGAATTCTTTTCAGGTAGACTCTGTCACTTTTCAGCTCAATGGAATCTAAATAGTTCACGAAGCTCACACTTTTCTTGCTCTGTACTGAAAAGCATTGGATGTTAGGGGACCTGTGGTTTGTATCAGGTTCAGATTCAGAGTTGAACTAGCAATGGTCCATATATGTAGGAAACACCGTTCTTTTGTTCTGAGCACACTCGTGTTTTCTGCTCTATTAGAGACTCTAGAAAGTAAGAGCGTGCTTCGTGCTCTACAGCAGAGTGTGTTTCATGGATGAGAACTGTGCTGTGAGTTTCCTTCAGAAATGGAGTTAAATCCCATGCTCTGTGTCTTCCTACACACAAGACATCTTTTCAGGTAGACTCTGTCACTTTTCAGCTCAATGGAATCTACATAGTTCACGAAGCTCACACTTTTCTCGCTTTGTACTGAAAAGCATTGGATGTTAGAGGACCTGTGATTTGTATCAGGTTCAGATGCAGAGTTGAACTAGCAGTGGTCCGTTTGTGTAGGAAACACCGTTATTTTGTTCTGAGCTCTCTCGCATTTTCTGCTCTATTAGAGACTCTAGAATGTAAGAGCATGCTTCGTGCTCTAAAGTAGACTGTGTTTCATGGAGGAGAACTGAGCTCTTTGTTTCCCTTCAGAAATGAAAGTAAATCTCAGGCTCTGTGTCTTCCTACAAACAAGATTTAGTTTCAGGTAAACGCAGTTACTTTTCAGCTCAAATGAAGCTTCATCCTTCCCCAATCTCAAACAATTCTCACTCTTAACTGAAAAGCATTGGATGACAGAGGACCTGTGGTTTGAATCAGTTTCACAAGCAGAGTTGAACTAGCCATGGTCCGTATGTGTAGGAAACACCGTTCTCTTGTTCTGAGCACTCTCAGGTTTCCTGATGTATTAGAGACTCTAGAAAGAAAGATCGTGCTTCTTGCTCTAAAGCAGAGTGTGCTTCATGGATGAGAACTGTGCTGTGTGTTTCCCATCAGAAATGGAGTTAAATCACAGGCTCTGTGCTTTCCTACAAGGAAGACTGTGTTTCAGGTAAACACAGTCACTTTTCATCTCAAACGAAGATACATAGTTCAAGAAGCTCACACGTTTTTCGCTCTTAACTGAAAAGCATTGGATGTTAGAGGAGCTCGGGTTTGTATCAGATTCAGAAGCAGAGTGGAACTTACAATGGTCCGTATCTGCAGCAAACGACGTTCTTTTGTTCTGAGCACACTCATGTTTCCTCCTATATTAGAGACTCTAGAAAGTAAGAGCGTGCTTCTTGCTCTAAAGAAGAGTGTGCTTCATGGATGAGAACTGTGCTGTGTGTTTCGCTTCAGAAATGGAGTTAATTCCCTGGCTCTGTGTCTTCCTACAGGCAAGAGTTCTTTTCGGGGAAACTCATTCACTTTTCAGCTGAAACGAAGCTACATCATTCTCCAAGCTCAAATGATTCTCGCTCTTAACTGAAAAGCATTGGATGAAAGAGGACCTGTGGTTTGAATCAATTTCAGAAGCAGAGTTGAACTAGCAATGGTCTGTATGTGTAGGAAACACTGTTCTTTTTTTCTGAGCACACTCATGTTTCATGCTGTATTAGAGAATCTAGAAAAAAAGAGCGTGCTTCTTGCTCTAAAGCAGAGTGTGTTTCATAGAGGAGAACTGTGATGTGTGTTTCCCTTCAGAAATGGAGTTAAATCACAGGTTCTGTGTCTTCCTACAAGGAAGACTGCGTTTCAGGTAAACACAGTCACTTTTGAGGTCAAATGAACCTACATGATTCACGGAGCTCACATGTTTGTCGCTCTTCATTGAAAAGCATTAGATGATAGAGGAACTTTCGTTTGTATCAGTTTCAGAAGCAGAGTTTATCTAGATATGGTCTGTAAATGTAGGAAACACTGTTCTTTGTTCTGAGCACACTCATGTTTTCTGCGCTATTAGAGACTCTAGAAAGTAAGAGCGTGCTTCTTGCTCTAAAGCAGAGTGTGTTTCATGGATTAGAACTGTGCTGTGTGTTTCCTTCAGAAATTTAGTTAAATCCAAGGCTCTGTGACTTCCTACAGGCAAGAATTCTTTTCAGGTAAACTCAGTCACTTTTCAGCTCTAACGAAGCTACATCTTTCAGGAAGCTCAACAGGTTTCTCGCTCTTAACTGTATAGCATTGGATGTTAGGGGCCATGTGGTTTGTATCAGTTTCAGATGCAGAGTTGAACTAGCAATCGTCAGTATGTGTAGGAAACACCGTTCTTTTGTTCTGAGCACACTTACGTTTCCTGCTATATTAGAGATTCTAAAAAGTAAGAGCATGCTTCTTGCTCTAAAGCAGAGTGTGTTTCATGGGTAAGAACTGTGCTGTGTGTTTCCCTTCAGAAATGGAGTTCAATCCCAGGCTCTGTGTCTTCCTACAAGCAAGACTTCTTTTCAGGTAAACTCAATCACTTTTTAGCTCAAAGGAAGCTACATCGTTCAGGAAGCTCACAGGTTTCTCGCTCTTAACTGGAAAGCATTGGATGTTAGGGGACCTGTGGTTTGTATGAGGTTCAGATGCAGAGTTGAACTAGCAATGATCCGTATGTGTAGGAAACACCGTTCTTTTGTTCTGAGCACACTCGTGTTTTCTGCTCTATTAGAGACTCTAGAAAGTAAGACCATGCTTTGTGCTCTAAAGCAGAGTGCGTTTCATGGATGAGAACGGTGCTGTGTGTTTCCTTTAGAAATGGAGTTAAATCCCCTGCTCTATGTCTTCTTACAGGCAAGAATTCTTTTCATGTAAACTCAGTCACTTTTCAGCTCAAATGCAGCTACATCGTACACGAACCTCACACGTTTCTCGCTCTTAAGTGAAAAGCATTGGATGTTATATTACCTGTGGTTTGTATCAGTTCCAGAAGCAGAGTTGAACTAGATATGGTCCATACATGTAGGAAACACCGATTTTGTTCTGAGCACACTCATGTTTCCTGCTGTATTAGATACTCTCAAAGAAAGAGTGTGCTTCTTGCTCTAAAGCAGAGTGTGTTTCATGGATGAGAACTGTGCTGTGTGTTTCTTTCAGAAATGGAGTTAAATCACATGCTCTGTATCTTCCTATAGGCAAGACTTCTTTTCAGGTAAACTCAGTCACTTTTCACCTCAAACGAAGCTACATCGTTCACGAAGCTCACACGTTTCTCGCACTTAACTGAAAAGCATTGAATGTTAGAGGACCTCGGGTTTGTATCAGATTCAGAAGCAGAGTGGAACTTGCAATGGTCCGTATGTGCAGCAAACACCATTCTTTTGTTCTGAGCACACTCATTCTTCCTGCTACTTTAGAGACTCTAGAAAGTAAGAGCGTGCTTCTTGCTCTAAAGCAGTGTGCTACATGGACGAGAACTGTGCTGTGTGTTTCCTTTCACAACTGGAGTTAAATCCCAGGCTCTTTGTCTTCCTACAAGGAAGACTGTGTTTCAGGTAAACACAGTCACTTTTCAGCTCAAAGGAAGCTACATCGTTCACGAAGCTCACACGTTACTCGCCCTTAACTGAAAAGCAATCGGATGATAGAGGACCTGTGGTTTGTATAAGTTTCAGAAGCAGAGTTCAACTAGCAATGGTCTGTATGTGTATGAAACACCGTTCTTTTGTTCTGAGCACACTCACGTTTCCTGCTGTATTAGAGAATCTAGAAAGCAGAAGCATGCTCTTGCTCTAAAGGAGAGTGTGTTTCATGGATGAGAACTGAGCTCTGTGTTTCCCTTCGGAAATGGAGGTAAATGCCAGGCTCTGTGTCTTCCTACAAGCAAGACATCGTTTCAGGTAAAAGCAGTCAATTTTCATCTCTAACAAAGCTACATCGTTCACGAAGCTCCCATGTTTCTCACTCTTAACTGAAAAGAATTGGTAGTTAGAGGTCCTCGGGTTTGTATCAGTATCAGAAGCAGAGTGGAACTAGCAATGGTCCGTATGTGTAGCAAACACCGTTCTTTTTTTCTGAGCACACTCACGTTTCCTGCTGTATTAGAGACTCTATAAAGCAAGAGGGTACTTCTTGCTCTAAAGCAGAGTGTGTTTCATGGAGGAGAACTGTGCTGTTTGTTTCCCTTCAGAA
The DNA here is from genome assembly GCA_949786385.1 of Onychomys leucogaster. Lineage (NCBI taxonomy): Eukaryota > Metazoa > Chordata > Mammalia > Rodentia > Cricetidae > Onychomys > Onychomys leucogaster. The sequence continues at coordinate 1,460,832 of CATKUP010000061.1, forward strand.
ATGGATTTAAATCACAGGCTCTGTGTCTTCCTACAAGGAAGACTGCGTTTCAGGTAAACACAGTCACTTTTCAGCTCAAACGAAGCTACATCTTTCAGGAAGCTCAACAGGTTTCTCGCTCTTAACTGTATAGCATTGGATGTTAGGGGCCATGTGGTTTGTATCAGTTTCAGATGCAGAGTTGAACTAGCAATCGTCAGTATGTGTAGGAAACACCGTTCTTTTGTTCTGAGCACACTTACGTTTCCTGCTATATTAGAGATTCTAAAAAGTAAGAGCGTGCTTCTTGCTCTAAAGCAGAGTGTGTTTCATGGGTAAGAACTGTGCTGTGTGTTTCCCTTCAGAAATGGAGTTCAATCCCAGGCTCTGTGTCTTCCTACAAGCAAGACTTCTTTTCAGGTAAACTCAATCACTTTTTAGCTCAAAGGAAGCTACATCGTTCAGGAAGCTCACAGGTTTCTCGCTCTTAACTGGAAAGCATTGGATGTTAGGGGACCTGTGGTTTGTATGAGGTTCAGATGCAGAGTTGAACTAGCAATGATCCGTATGTGTAGGAAACACCGTTCTTTTGTTCTGAGCACACTCGTGTTTTCTGCTCTATTAGAGACTCTAGAAAGTAAGACCATGCTTTGTGCTCTAAAGCAGAGTGCGTTTCATGGATGAGAACGGTGCTGTGTGTTTCCTTTAGAAATGGAGTTAAATCCCCTGCTCTATGTCTTCTTACAGGCAAGAATTCTTTTCATGTAAACTCAGTCACTTTTCAGCTCAAATGCAGCTACATCGTACACGAACCTCACACGTTTCTCGCTCTTAAGTGAAAAGCATTGGATGTTATATTACCTGTGGTTTGTATCAGTTTCAGAAGCAGAGTTGAACTAGATATGGTCCATACATGTAGGAAACACCGATTTTGTTCTGAGCACACTCATGTTTCCTGCTGTATTAGATACTCTCAAAGAAAGAGTGTGCTTCTTGCTCTAAAGCAGAGTGTGTTTCATGGATGAGAACTGTGCTGTGTGTTTCTTTCAGAAATGGAGTTAAATCACATGCTCTGTATCTTCCTATAGGCAAGACTTCTTTTCAGGTAAACTCAGTCACTTTTCACCTCAAACGAAGCTACATCGTTCACGAAGCTCACACGTTTCTCGCACTTAACTGAAAAGCATTGAATGTTAGAGGACCTCGGGTTTGTATCAGATTCAGAAGCAGAGTGGAACTTGCAATGGTCCGTATGTGCAGCAAACACCATTCTTTTGTTCTGAGCACACTCATTCTTCCTGCTACTTTAGAGACTCTAGAAAGTAAGAGCGTGCTTCTTGCTCTAAAGCAGTGTGCTACATGGACGAGAACTGTGCTGTGTGTTTCCTTTCACAACTGGAGTTAAATCCCAGGCTCTTTGTCTTCCTACAAGGAAGACTGTGTTTCAGGTAAACACAGTCACTTTTCAGCTCAAAGGAAGCTACATCGTTCACGAAGCTCACACGTTACTCGCCCTTAACTGAAAAGCAATCGGATGATAGAGGACCTGTGGTTTGTATAAGTTTCAGAAGCAGAGTTCAACTAGCAATGGTCTGTATGTGTATGAAACACCGTTCTTTTGTTCTGAGCACACTCACGTTTCCTGCTGTATTAGAGAATCTAGAAAGCAGAAGCATGCTCTTGCTCTAAAGGAGAGTGTGTTTCATGGATGAGAACTGAGCTCTGTGTTTCCCTTCGGAAATGGAGGTAAATGCCAGGCTCTGTGTCTTCCTACAAGCAAGACATCGTTTCAGGTAAAAGCAGTCAATTTTCATCTCTAACAAAGCTACATCGTTCACGAAGCTCCCATGTTTCTCACTCTTAACTGAAAAGAATTGGTAGTTAGAGGTCCTCGGGTTTGTATCAGTATCAGAAGCAGAGTGGAACTAGCAATGGTCCGTATGTGTAGCAAACACCGTTCTTTTTTTCTGAGCACACTCACGTTTCCTGCTGTATTAGAGACTCTATAAAGCAAGAGGGTACTTCTTGCTCTAAAGCAGAGTGTGTTTCATGGAGGAGAACTGTGCTGTTTGTTTCCCTTCAGAAATGGATTTAAATCCCAGGCTCTGTGTCTTCCTACAAGGAAGACTGCGTTTCAGGTAAACACAGTCACTTTTCAGCTCAAACGAAGCTACATCGTTCTCCAAGCTCAAATGATTCTCGCTCTTAACTGAAAAGCATTGGATGACAGAGGAACTGTGGTTTGTATCATTTTCAGAAGCAGAGTTGAACTAGATATGATCTGTATGTGTGGGAAACACCGTTCTTTTGTTGTGAGCACACTCAGCTTTTCTGCTCTATTAGAGACTATAAAAAGCAAGAGCGTGCATCTTGCTCTAAAGCAGAGTGTGTTTCATGGATGAGAACTGTTCTGTGTGTTTCCCGTCAAAATGGAGTTAAATCCCAAGCTCTGTGTCTTCCTAAAAGCAAGACTTCTTTTCAGGTAAACTCAGTCAGTTTTCAGCTCAATGAAATCTACATCGTTCACAAAGCTCACACGTTTCTCGCTCTTAACTGAAAAGCATTGGATGTGAGGGGACCTTTAGTTTGTATCAAGTTCAGATGCAGAGTTGAACTAGCAATGGTCCCTATGTGTGGGAAACACCATTATTATGTTCTGAGCACACTCGCCTTTTCTGCTCTATTAGAAACTCTAGAAAGTAAGTGTGTGCTTCGTGCTCTAAAGCAGAGTGTGTTTCATGGATGAGAACTGTGCTGTGTGTTTCCTTCAGAAATGGAGTTAAATCCCATGCTCTGTGTCTTCCTACAGACAAGACTTCTTTTAAGGTAAACTCAGTCACTTTTCAGCTCAAAAGAAGCTACATCGTTCACGAAGCCCAAACGTTTCTTGCTCTTAATTGAAAAGCATTGGAGGTTAAGGGACCTGTGTTTTGTATCAGTTTCAGATGCAGAGTTGAACTAGCAATTGTCCGTATGTGTAGGAAACACCGTTCTTTTGTTCTGATTACAGTCACGTTTTCTGCTCTATTAGAGACTCTAGAAATTAAGAGCGTGCTTCTTGTTCTAAAGCAGTGTGCTTCATAGATGAGAACTGTGCTGTGTGTTTCCTTCAGAAATGGAGTTAAATCCCATGCTCTGTGTCTTCCTACAGGCAAGACTTCTTTTCAGGTAAACTCAGTCACTTTTCACCTCAAACGAAGCTACATCGTTCACGAAGCTCACACGTTTCTTGCACTTAACTGAAAAGCATTGAATGTTAGAGGACCTCGGGTTTGTATCAGATTCAGAAGCAGAGTGGAACTTGCAATGGTCCGTATGTGCAGCAAACACCATTCTTTTGTTCTGAGCACACTCATTTTTCCTGCTACATTAGAGACTCTAGAAAGTAAGAGCATGCTTCTTGCTCTAAAGCAGTGTGCTACATGGACGAGAACTGTGCTGTGTGTTTCCTTTCACAACTGGAGTTAAATCCCAGGCTCTTTGTCTTCCTACAAGGAAGACTGTGTTTCAGGTAAACACAGTCACTTTTCAGCTCAAACGAAGCTACATAGTTCTCCAAGCTCAAATGATTCTCGCTCTTAACTGACAAGCATTGGATGACAGAGGAACTGTGGTTTGAATCAGTTTCAGAAGCAGAGTTGAACTAGCAATGGTCCGTATGTGTAGGAAACACCGTTCTTTTGTTCTGAGCACACTCACGTATCATGATGTATTAGAGAATCTAGAAAGAAAGAGCGTGCTTCTTGCTCTAAAGCAGACTGTGTTTCATAGAGTAGAACTGTGCTGTGTGTTTCCCTTCAGAAATGGAGTTAAATCCGAGGTTCTGTGTCTTCCTACAAAGAAGAATGCGTTTCAGGTAAACACAGTCACTTTTCATCTCAAACGAAGCTACATAGTTCAAGAAGCTCACACGTTATTCGCTCATAACTGAAAAGCATTGGATGTTAGAGGACCTGTCGTTTGTATCAGTTTCCGAAACAGAGTTGAACACGATATGGTCCGTATGTGTAGGAAACACCGTTCTTTTGTTCTGAGCACACTCACGATTTCTGCTCTATTAGAGACTCTAAAAAGCAAGAGCGTGCTTCTTGCTCTAAAGCAGAGTGTGTTTCATAGATGAGAACTATGATGTGTGTTTCCCTTCAAAATGGAGTTAAATCCCAAGGTCTGTGTCTTCCGAAAAGCAAGACTTCTTTTCAGGTAAACTCAGTCACTTTCCATCTTAAAGGAATCTACATCGTTCACGAAGCTCACAGGTTTCTCGCTCTTAACTGAAAATCATTGGATGTAAGGGGACCTTTGGTTTGTATCAGGTTCAGATGCAGAGTTGAACTAGCAATGGTCTGTATATGTAGGAAACACCGTTATTTTGTTCTGAGAAAACTTGCGTTTTCTGCTCTATTAGAGACTCTAGAAAGTAAGAGCGTTCTTCGTGCTCTAGAGCAGAGTGTGTTTCATGGATGAGAACTGTGCTGTGTGTTTCCTTCAGAAATGGAGTTAAATCCCATGCTCTGTGTCTTCCTACAGGCAAGACTTCTTTTCAGGTAAACTCAGTCACTTTTCACCTCAAACGAAGCTACATAGTTCATGAAGCTCACACGTTTCTCGCTCTTAACTGAAAAGCATTGGATGTTAGAGGACCTCGGGTTTGTATCAGATTCAGAAGCAGAGTGCAACTTGCAATGGTCCGTATCTGCAGCAAACGCCGTTCTTTTGTTCTGAGCACACTCATGTTTCCTGCTATATTAGAGACTCTAGAAAGTAAGAGCGTGCTTCTTGCTCTAAAGAAGAGTGTGCTTCATGGATGAGAACTGTGCTGTGTGTTTTGCTTCAGAAATGGAGTTAATTCCCTGGCTCTGTGTCTTCCTACAGGCAAGCGTTCTTTTCGGGTAAACTCATTCACTTTTTAGCTGAAAGGAAGCTACATCGTTCACGAAGCTCACAGGTTTCTCTCTCTTAACTGAAAAGCATTGGATGTTAGGGGACCTGTGGTTTGTATCAGGTTCAGATGCAGAGTTGAACTAGCAATGATCCGTATATGTAGGAAACACCGTTATTTTGTTCTGAGCTTTCTCGCGTTTTCTGCTCTATTAGACACTCTAGAAAGTAAGAGCATGCTGCGTGCTCTAAAGTCGAGTGTGTTTAATGGAGGAGAACTGAGCTCTGTGTTTCCCTTCAGAAATGAAGGTAAATCTCAGGCTCTGTGTCTTCCTACAAACAAGATTTAGTTTCAGGTAAACGCAGTCACTTTTCAGCTCAAACAAAGCTACATCATTCACGAAGCTCACATGTTTCTCGCTCTTAACTGAAAAGCATTGGATTTTAGAGGACCTCGGGTTTGTATCAGATTCAGAAGCAGAGTTGAACTAGCAATGGTCCGTATGTGTAGGAAACACCGTTCTTTTTTTCTGAGCACACTCGCGTTTTCTGCTCTATTTGAGACTCTAGAAAGTAAGACCATGCTTCGTGCTCTAAAACAGAGTGCGTTTCATGGATGAGAACGGTGCTGTGTGTTTCCTTTAGAAATGGAGTTAAATCCCCTGCTCTATGTCTTCCTACAGGCAAGAATTCTTTTCATGTAAACTCAGTCACTTTTCAGCTCAAACGCAGCTACATCGTACACGAAGCTCACACGTTTCTCGCTCTTAACTGAAAAGCATTGGATGTTATATGACCTGTGGTTTGTATCAGTTTCAGAAGCAGAGTTAAACTAGATATGGTCCGAGTGTGTAGGAAACACCTTTCTTTTGTTCTGAGCACACTCATGTTTCCTGATGTATTAGATAATCTCAAAGCAAGAGTGTGCTTCCTGCTCTAAAGCAGAGTGTGTTTCATGGATGAGAACTGTGCTGTGTGTTTCTTTCAGAAATGGAGTTAAATCACATGCTCTGTATCTTCCTATAGCCAAGACTTCTTTTCAGGTAAACTCATTCACTTTTCAGCTCAAAGGAAGCTACATCGTCCACGAAGCTCAAACGTTTCTCGCTCTTAATTGAAAAGCATTGGATGTTAAGGGACCTGTGTTTTGTATCAGTTTCCGTTGCAGAGTTGAACTAGCAATGGTCCATATGTGTAGGAAACACCGTTCTTTTTTTCTGAGCACACTCACGTTTCCTGCTATATTAGAGACTCTAGAAAGTAAGAGCATGCTTCTTGCTCTAGAGCAGAGTGTGTTTCATGGAGGAGAACTGTGCTGTGTGTTTCCCTTCAGCAATGGAGTTAAATCCCAAGCTCTGTGTCTTCCTAAAAGCAACACATCTTTTCAGGTAAACTCAGTCACTTTTCAGCTCAAATGAAGCTACATCATTCACGAAGCTCACACGTTACTCGCCCTTAACTGAAAAGCAATCGGATGATAGAGGACCTGTGGTTTGTATAAGTTTCAGAAGCAGAGTTCAACTAGCAATGGTCTGTATGTGTAGTAAACACCATTCTTTTGTTCTGAGCACACTCACGTTTTTTGCTCTATTAGAGACTCTAGAAAGTAAAAGCGTTTTTCGTGCTCTAAAGCAGAGTGTGATTCATGGATGAGAACTGTGCTGTGTGTTTCCTTCAAAAATGGAGTTAAATCCCATGCTCTGTGTCTTCCTACAGGCAAGACTTCTTTTCAGGTTAACGCAGTCACTTTACACCTCAAACGAAGCTACATCGTTCACGAAGCTCACATGTTTCTCGCTCTTAACTGAAAAGCATTGGATTTTAGAGGACCTCGGGTTTGTATCAGATTCAGAAGCAGAGTTGAACTAGCAATGGTCCGTATGTGTAGGAAACACCGTTCTTTTGTTCTGAGCACACTCGCGTTTTCTGCTCTATTAGAGACTCTAGAAAGTAAGACCATGCTTCGTGCTCTAAAGCAGAGTGCGTTTCATGGATGAGAACGGTGCTGTGTGTTTCCTTTAGAAATGGAGTTAAATCCCCTGCTCTATGTCTTCCTACAGGCAAGAATTCTTTTCATGTAAACTCAGTCACTTTTCAGCTCAAACGCAGCTACATCGTACACGAAGCTCACACGTTTCTCGCTCTTAACTGAAAAGCATTTTATGTTATATGACCTGTGGTTTGTATCAGTTTCAGAAGCAGAGTTGAACTAGATATGGTCCGAGTGTGTAGGAAACACCTTTCTTTTGTTCTGAGCACACTCTTGTTTCCTGCTGTATTAGATACTCTCAAAGCAAGAGTGTGCTTCTTGCTCTAAAGCAGAGTGTGTTTCATGGATGAGAACTGTGCTGTGTGTTTCTTTCAGAAATGGAGTTAAATTACATGCTCCTTATCTTCCTATAGGCAAGACTTCTTTTCAGGTAAACTCATTCACTTTTCAGCTCAAAGGAAGCTACATCGTTCACGAAGCTCAAACGTTTCTCGCTCTTAATTGAAAAGCATTGGATGTTAACGGACCTGTGTTTTGTATCAGTTTCAGTTGCAGAGTTGAACTAGCAATGGTCCATATGTGTAGGAAACACCGTTCTTTTTTTCTGAGCACACTCACGTTTCCTGCTATATTAGAGACTCTAGAAAGTAAGAGCATGCTTCTTGCTCTAGAGCAGAGTGTGTTTCATGGCGGAGAACTGTGCTGTGTGTTTCCCTTTAGCAATGGAGTTAAATCCCAAGCTCTGTGTCTTCCTAAAAGCAACACATCTTTTCAGGTAAACTCAATCACTTTTCAGCTCAAATGAAGCTACATCGTTCACGAAGCTCACACGTTATTCGCCCTTAACTGAAAAGCAATCGGATGATAGAGGACCTGTGGTTTGTATAAGTTTCAGAAGCAGAGTTCAACTAGCAATGGTCTGTATGTGTAGTAAACACCGTTCTTTTGTTCTGAGCACACTCACGTTTCCTGCTGAATTAGAGAATCTAGAAAGCAAGAGTATACTCTTGCTCTAAAGCAGAGTGTGTTTCATGGATGAGAACTGAGCTCTGTGTTTCCCTTCGGAAATGGAGGTAAATGCCAGGCTCTGTGTCTTCCTACAAGCAAGATATCCTTTCAGGTAAACGCGGTCAATTTTCATCTCTAACAAAGCTACATCGTTCACGAAGCTCCCATGTTTCTCACTCTTAACTGAAAAGAATTGGTAGTTAGAGGTCCTCAGGTTTGTATCAGTATCAAAAGCAGAGTGGAACTAGCAATGGTCCGTATGTGTAGCAAACACCGTTCTTTTTTTCTGAACACAATCACGTTTCTTGCTGTATTAGAGAATCTAGAAAGAAAGAGGGTACTTCTTGCTCTAAAGCAGAGTGTGTTTCATGGAGGAGAACTGTGCTGTTTGTTTCCCTTCAGAAATGGATTTAAATCCCAGTCTCTGTGTCTTCCTACAAGGAAGACTGCGTTTCAGGTAAACACAGTCACTTTTCAGCTCAAACGAAGCTACATGATTCAGGAAGCTCAACACGATTCTCGCTCTTACCTGAAAAGCGTTAGATGATAGAGGAACTTTGGTTTGTATCAGTTTCAGAAGCAGAGTTGATCTAGATATGGTCCGTAAATGTAGTAAACACGGTTCTTTGTTCTAAGCAGACACAAGTATCCTGCTCTATTAGAGACACTAGAAAGCACGAGCGTGCTTCTTGCTCTAAATCAGAGTGTGTTTCATGCATGAGAACTGTGCTGTGTTTTTCCCTTCAGAAATGGAATTAAATCCCAGGCACTGTGTCTTCCTACAAGGAAGACTGCGTTTCAGGTAAACACAGTCACTTTTCAGCTCAAACGAAGCTACATGATTCACGAAGCTCAATACGATTCTCGCTCTTAACTGAAAAGCATTAGATGATAGAGGAAATTTGGTTTGTATCAGTTTCAGAAGCAGAGTTGATCTAGATATGGTCCGTAAATATAGTAAACACTGTTCTTTGTTCTGAGCACACACGTTTCCTGCTCTATTAGAGACTCTATAAAGCAAGAGCGTGCTTCTTGCTCTAAAGCAGAGTGTGCTTCATGGATGAGAACTGTGCTGTGTGTTTCCTTCAGAAATGGAGTTAAATCCCAGGCTCTGTGTCTTCCTACAGGCAAGAGTTCTTTTCAGATAAACTCAGTCAATTTTCAGCTCAAACGAAGCTACATCGTTCTCGAATCTCAAACGTTTCTCCCTCTTAATTGAAAAGCATTGGATGACAAGGGACCTCTGTTTTGTATCAGTTTCAGTTGCAGAGTTGAACTAGCAATGGTCTGTATGTGTAGGAAATACAGTTCTTTTGTTCTGAGCACACTCACATTTCCTGCTGTATTAGAGACTCTAGAAATCAAGAGCGTGCTTCTTGCTCTAAAGCAGAGTGTGTTTCATCGATGAGAACTGAGCTCTGTGTTTCCCTTCAGAAATGGAGGTAAATGCCAGGCAATGTGTCTTCCTACAAGCAAGACTTCGTTTGAAGTAAACGCAGTCACTTTTCAGCTCAAACAAAGCTACATCGTTCACGAAGATCACAGGGTTCTCGCTCTTAACTGAAAAGCATTGGTAGTTAGAGGACCTTGGGTTTGTATCAGTATCAGAAGCAGAGTTGAACTAGATATGGTCCATTTGTGTAGGAAATACCGTTCTTTTGTTTCGAGCAAACTCTCGTTTTCTGCTCTATTAGAGACTCTAGTAAGCAAGATCGTGCGTCTTGCTCTAAAGCAGAGTTTGTTTCATGGAGGAGAACTGTGCTGTGTGTTTCCCTTCAGAAAAGGAGTTAAATCTCAGGCTCTGTGTCTTCAAACAAGCAAGACTGCGTTTCTGGTAAACACAGTCACTTTTCAGCTCAAAGGAAGTTACATGATTCACGATGCTCACACGTTTCTAGCTCATAAATGAAAAGCATTAGATGATAGAGGAACTTTGGTTTGTATCAGTTTCAGAAGCAGAGTTCATCTAGATATGGTCCGTAAATGTAGGAAACACTGTTCTTTGTTCTGAGCACACTCACGTTTCCTGCTTTATAAGATACTCTCAAAGCAAGAGTGTGCTTTTGTTCTAAAGCAGAGTGTGTAGCATGGATGAGAACTGTGCTATGTGTTTCCCTTCAGAAATGAGTTCATTCCCAGCCTCTGTGTCTTCCTACAAGTAAGAATTCTTTTCAGGTAAACTCAGTTGCTTTTCACCTAAATGTAATCTACATCGTTCTCCAAGCTCACATATTTCATGCTCTTAACTGAAGAGCATTGGATGTTAGGGGACCTGTGGTTTGTATCAGTTTCAGATGCAGAGTTGAACAAGCAATGGTCCGTATGTGTAGGAAACACCCTTCTTTTGTTCTGAGCACACTCACGTTTTTTGCTCTATTAGAGACTCTAGAAAGTAAGACCATGCTTCGTGCTCTAAAGCAGAGTGTGTTTCATGGATGAGAACTGTGCTGTGTGTTTCCTTCAGAAATGGAGTTAAATCCCAGGCTCTGTGACTTCCTACAGGCAAGAATTCTTTTCAGGTAAACTCAGTCACTTTTCAGCTCTATCGAAGCTACATCTTTCACGAAGCTCAACACGTTTCTCGCTCTTAACTGAATAGCATTGGATGTTAGGGGCCATGTGGTTTGTATCAGTTTCAGATGCAGAGTTGAACTAGCAATCGTCCGTATGTGTAGGAAACACCGTTCTTTTGTTCTGAGCACACTTACGTTTCCTGCTATATTAGAGACTCTAGAAAGTAAGAGCGTTCTTCGTGCTCTAAAGCAGAGTGTGATTCATGGATGAGAACTGTGCTGTGTGTTTCCTTCAAAAATGGAGTTAAATCCCATGCTCTGTGTCTTCCTACAGGCAAGAATTCTTTTCAGGTTAACGCAGTCACTTTTCACCTAAAACGAAGCTACATCGTTCACGAAGCTCACATGTTTCTTACTCTTAACTGAAAAGCATTGGATTTTAGAGGACCTCGGGTTTGTATCAGATTCAGAAGCAGAGTTGAACTAGCAATGGTCCGTATGTGTAGGAAACACCGTTCTTTTGTTCTGAGCACACTCGCGTTTTCTGCTCTATTAGAGACTCTAGAAAGTAAGACCATGCTTCGTGCTCTAAAGCAGAGTGCGTTTCATGGATGAGAACGGTGCTGTGTGTTTCCTTTAGAAATGGAGTAAAATCCCCTGCTCTATGTCTTCCTACAGGCAAGAATTCTTTTCATGTAAACTCAGTCACTTTTCAGCTCAAACGCAGCTACATCGTACACGAAGCTCACACGTTTCTCGCTCTTAACTGAAAAGCATTTTATGTTATATGACCTGTGGTTTGTATCAGTTTCAGAAGCAGAGTTGAACTAGATATGGTCCGAGTGTTTAGGAAACACCTTTCTTTTGTTCTGAGCACACTCACGTTTCCTGCTGTATTAGATACTCTCAAAGCAAGAGTGTGCTTCTTGCTCTAAAGCAGTGTGTGTATCATGGATGAGAACTGTGCTGTGTGTTTCCCTTCAGAAATGAGTTCATTAACAGGCTCTGTGTCTTCCTACAAGCAAGAATTCTTTTCAGGTAAACTCAGTTGCTTTTCACCTAAAAGTAATCTACATCGTAAACCAAGCTCACATATTTCTTGATCTTAACTGAAGAGCATTGGATGTTAGGGGACTTGTGGTTTGTATCAGTTTCAGATGCAGAGTTGAACAAGCAATGGTCCGTATGTGTAGGAAACACCATTCGTTTGTTCTGAGCACACTCACGTTTTTTGCTCTGTTAGAGACTCTAGAAAGTAAGTGCATGCTTCTTGCTCTAAAGCAGAGTGTGTTTCATGGATTAGAACTGTGCTGTGTGTTTCCTTCAGAAATGGAGTTAAATCCCATGCTCTGTATCTTCCTGTAGGCAACACTTCTTTTCAAGTAAACTCAGTCACTTTTCAGCTCAAAGGAAGCTACATCGTTCACGAAGCTCAAACGTTTCTCGCTCTTAATTGAAAAGCATTGGATGTTAAGGGACCTGTGTTTTGTATCAGTTTCAGTTGCAGAGTTGAACTAGCAATGGTCCATATGTGTAGGAAACACCGTTCTTTTTTTCTGAGCACACTCACGTTTCCTGCTATATTAGAGACTCTAGAAAGTAAGAGCATGCTTCTTGCTCTAGAGCAGAGTGTGTTTCATGGAGGAGAACTGTGCTGTGTGTTTCCCTTCAGCAATGGAGTTAAATCCCAAGCTCTGTGTCTTCCTAAAAGCAACACATCTTTTCAGGTAAACTCAGTCACTTTTCAACTCAAATGAAGCTACATCGTTCACGAAGCTCACACGTTACTCGCCCTTAACTAAAAAGCAATTGGATAATAGAGGCCCTGTGGTTTGTATAAGTTTCAGAAGCAGAGTTCAACTAGCAATGGTCCGTATGTGTAGGAAACACCGTTCTTTTGTTCTGAGCACACTCACGTTTCCTGCTGTATTAGAGAATCTAGAAAGCAAGAGCGTGCTCTTGCTCTAAAGCAGAGTGTGTTTCATGGATGAGAACTGAGCTCTGTGTTTGCCTTCAGAAATGGAGGTAAATGCCTGGCTCTGTGTCTTCCTACAAGCAAGACTTAGTTTCAGGGAAACGCAGTCACTTTTCAGCTCTAACAAAGCTACATCATTCACGAAGCTCCTTCGTTTCTCACTCTTAACTGAAAAGAATTGGTAGTTAGCGGTCCTCGGGTTTGTATCAGTATCAGAAGCAGAGTGGAACTAGCAATGGTCTGTATGTGTAGGAAACACCGTTCTTTTGTTCTGAGCACACTCACTTTTCCTGCTCTATTAGAGACTCCAGAAAGTAATCGTGCTTCTTGCTCTAAGGCAAAGTGTGTTTCATGGAGGAGAACTGTGCTGTGTGTTTCCCTTCAAAATGGAGTTAAATCCCAGGCTCTGTGTCTTCCTGCAGGCAAGAGTTCTTTTCAGGTAAACTCAGTCAATTTTGAGCTCAAACGAAGCTACATCGTTCACAAAGCTCACACGTTTCTCGCTCTGAACTGAAAAGTATTGGATGTTAGGGGAACTGTGGTTTGTATCAGGTTCAGATGCAGAGTTGAACTAGCAATGGTCCGTATATGTAGGAAACACCTTTCTTTTGTTCTGATCACACTCGCGTTTTCTGCTCTATTAGAGACTCTAGAAAGTAAGAGCATGCTTCGTGCTCTAAAGCAGAGTGCATTTCATTGATGAGAACGGTCCTGTGTGTTTCCTTCAGAAATGGAGTTAAATCCCTGGCTCTGTGTCTTCCTACAGGCAAGAATTCTTTTCAGGTAAACTCAGTCACTTTTCAGCTCAAATGAAGCTACATCGTTCACAAAGCTCACACGTTTCTCGCTCTTAACTGAAAAGCATTGGATGTTATATGACCTGTGGTTTGTATCTGTTTCAGAAGCAGAGTTGAACTAGATATAGTCCGTATGTGTAGGAAACACCTTTCTTTTGTTTGAGCACTCTCACGTTTCCTGCTGTATTAGATACTCTCAAAGCAAGAGTGTGCTTCTTGCTCTAAAGCAGAGTGTGTATCATGGATGAGAACTGTGCTGTGTGTTTCCCTTCAGAAATGAGTTCATTAACAGGCTCTGTGTCTTCCTACAAGCAAGAATTCTTTTCAGGTAAACTCAGTTGCTTTTCACCTCAAAGTAATCTACATCATTCACCAAGCTCACATATTTCTCGCTCTTAACTGAAGAGCATTGTATGTTAGGGGACCTGTGGTTTGTATCAGTTTCAGATGCAGAGTTGAACAAGCAATGGTCTGTATGTGTAGGAAAGACCATTCTTTTGTTCTGAGCACACTCACGTTTTTTGCTCTATTAGATACTCTAGAAAGTAAGAGCATGCTTCTTGCTCTAAAGCAGAGTGTGTTTCATGGAGGAGAACTGTGCTGTGTGTTTCCCTTCAGAAATGGAGTTAAATCTCAGGCTCTGTGTCTTCCTACAAGCAAGACTGCGTTTCTGGTAAACACAGTCATTTTCAGCTCAAAGGAATCTACATGATTCACAAAGCTCACTCGTTTCTCGCTCATAACTGAAAAGCATTAGATGATAGAAGAACTTTGGTTTGTATCAGTTTCAGAAGCAGAGTTCATCTAGATATGGTCCGTAATTGTAGGAAACACTGTTCTTTGTTCTGAGCACACTCACGTTTCCTGCTTTATTAGATACTCTCAAAGCAAGTGTGTGCTTCTTGTTCTAAAGCAGAGTGTGTATCATGGATCAGAACTGTGCTGTGTGTTTCCCTTCAGAAATGAGTTAATTCCCAGGCTCTGTGTCTTCCTACAAGCAAGAATTCTTTTCAGGTAAACTCAGTTGCTTTTCACCTCAAAGTAATCTACATCGTTCTCCAAGCTCACATAATTCTTGCTCTTAACTGAAGAGCATTGGATGTTAGGGGACCTGTGGTTTGTATCAGTTTCAGATGCAGAGTTGAACAAGCAATGGTCCGTATGTGTAGGAAATACCGTTCTTTTGTTCTGAGCACACTCACATTTTTTGCTCTATTAGAGACTCTAGAAAGTAAGACCATGCTTCGTGCTCTAAAGCGGAGTGTGTTTCATGGATGAGAACTGTGCTGTGTGTTTCCTTCAGAAATGGAGTTAAATCCCATGCTCTGTGTCTTCCTACAGGCAAGACTTCTTTTCAGGTTAACGCAGTCACTTTTCACCTCAAACGAAGCTACATCGTTCACGAAGCTCACATGTTTCTTGCTCTTAACTGAAAAGCATTGGATTTTAGAGGACGTCGGGTTTGTATCAGATTCAGAAGCAGAGTTGAACTAGCAATGGTCCGTATGTGTAGGAAACACCGTTCTTTTGTTCTGAGCACACTCGCGTTTTCTGCTCTATTAGAGACTCTAGAAAGTAAGACCATGCTTCGTGCTCTAAAGCAGAGTGCGTTTCATGGATGAGAACGGTGCTGTGTGTTTCCTTTAGAAATGGAGTAAAATCCCCTGCTCTATGTCTTCCTACAGGCAAGAATTCTTTTCATGTAAACTCAGTCACTTTTCAGCTCAAACGCAGCTACATCGTACATGAAGCTCACACGTTTCTCGCTCTTAACTGAAAAGCATTTTATGTTATATGACCTGTGGTTTGTATCAGTTTCAGAAGCAGAGTTGAACTAGATATGGTCCGAGTGTGTAGGAAACACCTTTCTTTTGTTCTGAGCACACTCACGTTTCCTGCTGTATTAGATACTCTCAAAGCAAGAGTGTGCTTCTTGCTCTAAAGCAGTGTGTGTATCATGGATGAGAACTGTGCTGTGTGTTTCCCTTCAGAAATGAGTTCATTAACAGGCTCTGTGTCTTCCTACAAGCAAGAATTCTTTTCAGGTAAACTCAGTTGCTTTTCACCTAAAAGTAATCTACATCGTAAACCAAGCTCACATATTTCTTGATCTTAACTGAAGAGCATTGGATGTTAGGGGACTTGTGGTTTGTATCAGTTTCAGATGCAGAGTTGAACAAGCAATGGTCCGTATGTGTAGGAAACACCATTCATTTGTTCTGAGCACACTCACGTTTTTTGCTCTGTTAGAGACTCTAGAAAGTAAGTGCATGCTTCTTGTTCTAAAGCAGAGTGTGTTTCATGGATGAGAACTGTGCTGTGTGTTTCCTTCAGAAATGGAGTTAAATCCCATGCTCTGTATCTTCCTATAGGCAAGACTTCTTTTCAGGTAAACTCAGTCACTTTTCAGCTCAAAGGAAGCTACATCGTTCACGAAGCTCAAACGTTTCTCGCTCTTAATTGAAAAGCATTGGATGTTAAGGGACCTGTGTTTTGTATCAGTCTCAGTTGCAGAGTTGAACTAGCAATGGTCCATATGTGTAGGAAACACCGTTCTTTTTTTCTGAGCACACTCACGTTTCCTGCTATATTAGAGACTCTAGAAAGTAAGAGCATGCTTCTTGCTCTAGAGCAGAGTGTGTTTCATGGAGTAGAACTGTGCTGTGTGTTTCCCTTCAGCAATGGAGTTAAATCCCAAGCTCTGTGTCTTCCTAAAAGCAACACATCTTTTCAGGTAAACTCAGTCACTTTTCAGCTCAAATGAAGCTTCATCGTTCACAAAGCTCACACGTTACTCGCCCATAACTGAAAAGCAATTGGATAATAGAGGCCCTGTGGTTTGTATAAGTTTCAGAAGCAGAGTTCAACTAGCAATGGTCCGTATGTGTAGGAAACACCGTTCTTTTGTTCTGAGCACACTCACGTTTCCTGCTGTATTAGAGAATCTAGAAAGCAAGAGCGTGCTCTTGCTCTAAAGCAGAGTGTGTTTCATGGATGAGAACTGAGCTCTGTGTTTCCCTTCAGAAATGGAGGTAAATGCCAGGCTCTGTGTCTTCCTACAAGCAAGACTTAGTTTCAGGGAAACGCAGTCACTTTTCAGCTCTAACAAAGCTACATCATTCACGAAGCTCCTTCGTTTCTCACTCTTATCTGAAAAGAATTGGTAGTTAGCGGTCCTCGGGTTTGTATCAGTATCAGAAGCAGAGTGGAACTAGCAATGGTCTGTATGTGTAGGAAACACCGTTCTTTTGTTCTGAGCACACTCACTTTTCCTGTTCTATTAGAGACTCCAGAAAGTAATCGTGCTTCTTGCTCTAAGGCAAAGTGTGTCTCATGGAGGAGAACTGTGCTGTGTGTTTCCCTTCAAAATGGAGTTAAATCCCAGGCTCTGTGTCTTCCTGCAGGCAAGAGTTCTTTTCAGGTAAACTCAGTCAATTTTGAGCTCAAACGAAGCTACATCGTTCACGAAGCTCACATGTTTCTCGCTCTGAACTGAAAAGTATTGGATGTTAGGGGAACTGTGGTTTGTATCAGGTTCAGATGCAGAGTTGAACTAGCAATGGTCCGTATATGTAGGAAACACCTTTCTTTTGTTCTGATCACACTCGCGTTTTCTGCTCTATTAGAGACTCTAGAAAGTAAGAGCATGCTTCGTGCTCTAAAGCAGAGTGCATTTCATTGATGAGAACGGTCCTGTGTGTTTCCTTCAGAAATGGAGTTAAATCCCAGGCTCTGTGTCTTCCTACAGGCAAGAATTCTTTTCAGGTAAACTCAGTCACTTTTCAGCTCAAACGAAGCTACATCGTTCACAAAGCTCACACGTTTCTCGCTCTTAACTGAAAAGCATTGGATGTTATATGACCTGTGGTTTCTATCTGTTTCTGAAGCAGAGTTGAACTAGATATAGTCCGTATGTGTAGGAAACACCTTTCTTTTGTTCTGAGCACACTCACGTTTTTTGCTCTATTAGATACTCTAGAAAGTAAGAGCATGCTTCTTGCTCTAAAGCAGAGTGTGTTTCATGGAGGAGAACTGTGCTGTTTGTTTCCCTTCAGAAACGGAGTTAAATCTCAGGCTCTGTGTCTTCCTACAAGCAAGACTGCGTTTCTGGTAAACACAGTCACTTTTCAGCTCAAACGAAGCTACATGATTCACGAAGCTCAACATGATTCTCGCTCTTACTGAAAAGCATTTGATGTTAGAGGCCCATTGGTTTGTATCAGTTTCAGAAGCAGAGTTGAACTAGCAATGGTCCGTATGTGTAGGAAACACCGCTCTTTTGTTCTGAGCACACTCACGTTTCCTGCTGTATTAGAGACTCTAGAAAGCATGAGCTTGCTTCTTGCTCTAATGCGGAGTGTGTTACATCGAAGAGAACACAGCTCTGTGTTTCCCTTCAGAATTGGAGGTAAATGCCAGGCTTTGTGTCTTCCTACAAGCAAGATTTCTTTTCAGTTAAACTCAGTCACTTTTCAGCTCAAAGGAAGCTACATCGTTCACAAATCTCACACGTTTCTCACTCTTAACTGAAAAGCATTGGATGTTATATGACCTGTGGTTTGTATCAGTTTCAGAAGCAGAGTTGAACTAGATATGGTCCGTTTGTGTAGGAAACACCTTTCTTTTGTTCTGAGCACTCTCACGTTTCCTGCTGTATTAGATACTCTCAAAGCAAGAGTGTGCTTCTTGCTCTAAAGCCGAGTGTGTATCATAGATGAGAACTGTGCTGTGTGTTTCCCTTCAGAAAGGAGTTCATTCCCAGGCTCTGTGTCTTCCTACAAGCAAGAATTCTTTTCAGGTAAACTCAGTTGCTTTTCACCTCAAAGTAATCTACATCGTTCACAAAGCTCACATATTTCTTGCTCTTAACTGAAGAGCATTGGATGTCAGGGGACCTGTGGTTTGTATCAGTTTCAGATGCAGAGTTGAACAAGCAATGGTCTGTATGCGTAGGAAACTCCGTTCTTTTGTTCTGAGCACACTCATGTTTTTTGCTCTATTAGAGACTCTAGAAAGTAAGAGCATGCTTCTTGCTCTAATGCAGAGTGTGTTTCATGGAGGAGAACTGTGCTGTGTGTTTCCCTTCAGAAACAGAGTTAAATCTCAGGCTCTGTGTCTTCCTACAAGCAAGACTGCGTTTCTGGTAAACACAGTCACTTTTCAGCTCAAAGGAAGCTACATGATTCACGAAGCTCACACGTTTCTCGCTTATAAATGAAAAGCATTAGATGATAGAGGAACTTTGGTTTGTATCAGTTTCAGAAGCAGAGTTCATCTAGATATGGTCCGTAATTGTAGGAAACACTGTTCTTTGTTCTGAGCACACTCACGTTTCCTGCTTTATTAGATACTCTCAAAGCAAGAGTGTGCTTCTTGTTCTAAAGCAGAGTGTGTATCATGGATGAGAACTGTGCTGTGTGTTTCCCTTCAGAAATGAGTTAATTCCCAGGCTCTGTGTCTTCCTACAAGCAAGACTTCTTTTCAGGTAAACTCAGTTGCTTTTCACCTAAAAGTAATCTACATCGTAAACCAAGCTCACATATTTCTTGATCTTAACTGAAGAGCATTGGATGTTAGGGGACTTGTGGTTTGTATCAGTTTCAGATGCAGAGTTGAACAAGCAATGGTCCGTATGTGTAGGAAACACCATTCATTTGTTCTGAGCACACTCACGTTTTTTGCTCTGTTAGAGACTCTAGAAAGTAAGTGCATGCTTCTTGTTCTAAAGCAGAGTGTGTTTCATGGATGAGAACTGTGCTGTGTGTTTCCTTCAGAAATGGAGTTAAATCCCATGCTCTGTATCTTCCTATAGGCAAGACTTCTTTTCAGGTAAACTCAGTCACTTTTCAGCTCAAAGGAAGCTACATCGTTCACGAAGCTCAAACGTTTCTCGCTCTTAATTGAAAAGCATTGGATGTTAAGGGACCTGTGTTTTGTATCAGTCTCAGTTGCAGAGTTGAACTAGCAATGGTCCATATGTGTAGGAAACACCGTTCTTTTTTTCTGAGCACACTCACGTTTCCTGCTATATTAGAGACACTAGAAAGTAAGAGCATGCTTCTTGCTCTAGAGCAGAGTGTGTTTCATGGAGTAGAACTGTGCTGTGTGTTTCCCTTCAGCAATGGAGTTAAATCCCAAGCTCTGTGTCTTCCTAAAAGCAACACATCTTTTCAGGTAAACTCAGTCACTTTTCAGCTCAAATGAAGCTTCATCGTTCACAAAGCTCACACGTTACTCGCCCATAACTGAAAAGCAATTGGATAATAGAGGCCCTGTGGTTTGTATAAGTTTCAGAAGCAGAGTTCAACTAGCAATGGTCCGTATGTGTAGGAAACACCGTTCTTTTGTTCTGAGCACACTCACGTTTCCTGCTGTATTAGAGAATCTAGAAAGCAAGAGCGTGCTCTTGCTCTAAAGCAGAGTGTGTTTCATGGATGAGAACTGAGCTCTGTGTTTCCCTTCAGAAATGGAGGTAAATGCCAGGCTCTGTGTCTTCCTACAAGCAAGACTTAGTTTCAGGGAAACGCAGTCACTTTTCAGCTCTAACAAAGCTACATCATTCACGAAGCTCCTTCGTTTCTCACTCTTATCTGAAAAGAATTGGTAGTTAGCGGTCCTCGGGTTTGTATCAGTATCAGAAGCAGAGTGGAACTAGCAATGGTCTGTATGTGTAGGAAACACCGTTCTTTTGTTCTGAGCACACTCACTTTTCCTGTTCTATTAGAGACTCCAGAAAGTAATCGTGCTTCTTGCTCTAAGGCAAAGTGTGTCTCATGGAGGAGAACTGTGCTGTGTGTTTCCCTTCAAAATGGAGTTAAATCCCAGGCTCTGTGTCTTCCTGCAGGCAAGAGTTCTTTTCAGGTAAACTCAGTCAATTTTGAGCTCAAACGAAGCTACATCGTTCACGAAGCTCACATGTTTCTCGCTCTGAACTGAAAAGTATTGGATGTTAGGGGAACTGTGGTTTGTATCAGGTTCAGATGCAGAGTTGAACTAGCAATGGTCCGTATATGTAGGAAACACCTTTCTTTTGTTCTGATCACACTCGCGTTTTCTGCTCTATTAGAGACTCTAGAAAGTAAGAGCATGCTTCGTGCTCTAAAGCAGAGTGCATTTCATTGATGAGAACGGTCCTGTGTGTTTCCTTCAGAAATGGAGTTAAATCCCAGGCTCTGTGTCTTCCTACAGGCAAGAATTCTTTTCAGGTAAACTCAGTCACTTTTCAGCTCAAACGAAGCTACATCGTTCACAAAGCTCACACGTTTCTCGCTCTTAACTGAAAAGCATTGGATGTTATATGACCTGTGGTTTCTATCTGTTTCTGAAGCAGAGTTGAACTAGATATAGTCCGTATGTGTAGGAAACACCTTTCTTTTGTTCTGAGCACACTCACGTTTTTTGCTCTATTAGATACTCTAGAAAGTAAGAGCATGCTTCTTGCTCTAAAGCAGAGTGTGTTTCATGGAGGAGAACTGTGCTGTTTGTTTCCCTTCAGAAACGGAGTTAAATCTCAGGCTCTGTGTCTTCCTACAAGCAAGACTGCGTTTCTGGTAAACACAGTCACTTTTCAGCTCAAACGAAGCTACATGATTCACGAAGCTCAACATGATTCTCGCTCTTACTGAAAAGCATTTGATGTTAGAGGCCCATTGGTTTGTATCAGTTTCAGAAGCAGAGTTGAACTAGCAATGGTCCGTATGTGTAGGAAACACCGCTCTTTTGTTCTGAGCACACTCACGTTTCCTGCTGTATTAGAGACTCTAGAAAGCATGAGCTTGCTTCTTGCTCTAATGCGGAGTGTGTTACATCGAAGAGAACACAGCTCTGTGTTTCCCTTCAGAATTGGAGGTAAATGCCAGGCTTTGTGTCTTCCTACAAGCAAGATTTCTTTTCAGTTAAACTCAGTCACTTTTCAGCTCAAAGGAAGCTACATCGTTCACAAATCTCACACGTTTCTCACTCTTAACTGAAAAGCATTGGATGTTATATGACCTGTGGTTTGTATCAGTTTCAGAAGCAGAGTTGAACTAGATATGGTCCGTTTGTGTAGGAAACACCTTTCTTTTGTTCTGAGCACTCTCACGTTTCCTGCTGTATTAGATACTCTCAAAGCAAGAGTGTGCTTCTTGCTCTAAAGCCGAGTGTGTATCATAGATGAGAACTGTGCTGTGTGTTTCCCTTCAGAAAGGAGTTCATTCCCAGGCTCTGTGTCTTCCTACAAGCAAGAATTCTTTTCAGGTAAACTCAGTTGCTTTTCACCTCAAAGTAATCTACATCGTTCACAAAGCTCACATATTTCTTGCTCTTAACTGAAGAGCATTGGATGTTAGGGGACCTGTGGTTTGTATCAGTTTCAGATGCAGAGTTGAACAAGCAATGGTCTGTATGCGTAGGAAACTCCGTTCTTTTGTTCTGAGCACACTCATGTTTTTTGCTCTATTAGAGACTCTAGAAAGTAAGAGCATGCTTCTTGCTCTAATGCAGAGTGTGTTTCATGGAGGAGAACTGTGCTGTGTGTTTCCCTTCAGAAACAGAGTTAAATCTCAGGCTCTGTGTCTTCCTACAAGCAAGACTGCGTTTCTGGTAAACACAGTCACTTTTCAGCTCAAAGGAAGCTACATGATTCACGAAGCTCACACGTTTCTCGCTTATAAATGAAAAGCATTAGATGATAGAGGAACTTTGGTTTGTATCAGTTTCAGAAGCAGAGTTCATCTAGATATGGTCCGTAATTGTAGGAAACACTGTTCTTTGTTCTGAGCACACTCACGTTTCCTGCTTTATTAGATACTCTCAAAGCAAGAGTGTGCTTCTTGTTCTAAAGCAGAGTGTGTATCATGGATGAGAACTGTGCTGTGTGTTTCCCTTCAGAAATGAGTTAATTCCCAGGCTCTGTGTCTTCCTACAAGCAAGACTTCTTTTCAGGTAAACTCAGTTGCTTTTCACCTCAAAGTAATCTACATCGTTCTCCAAGCTCACATAATTCTTGCTCTTAACTGAAGAGCATTGGATGTTAGGGGACCTGTGGTTTGTATCAGTTTCAGATGCAGAGTTGAACAAGCAATGGTCCGTATGTGTAGGAAATACCGTTCTTTTATTCTGAGCACACTCACGTTTTTTGCTCTATTAGAGACTCTAGAAAGTAAGACCATGCTTCGTGCTCTAAAGCGGAGTGTGTTTCATGGATGAGAACTGTGCTGTGTGTTTCCTTCAGAAATGGAGTTAAATCCCATGCTCTGTATCTTCCTATAGGCAAGACCTGTTTTCAGGTAAACTCAGTCACTTTTCAGCTCAAACAAAGCTACATTGTTCACGAAGCTCAAAGGTGTCTCTCTCCTAATTGAAAAGCATTGGATGTTAAGGGACCTGTGTTTTGTATCAGTTTCTGTTGCAGAGTTGAACTAGCAATGGTCAATATGTGTAGGAAACACCGTTCTTTTTTCTGAGCACACTCACATTTCCTGCTATATTGGAGACTCTAGAAAGTAACAGCATGCTTCTTGCTCTAGAGCAGAGTGTGTTTCATGGAGGAGAACTGTGCTGTGTGTTTCCCTTCAGCAATGGAGTTAAATCCCAAGCTCTGTGTCTTACTAAAAGCAACACATCTTTTCAGGTAAACTCAGTCACTTTTCAGCTCTAACGAAGCTACATTGTTCACGAAGCTCACACATTACTCGCCCTTAACTGAAAAGCAATTGGATGATAGAGGACCTGAGGTTTGTATAAGTTTCAGAAGCAGAGTTCAACTAGCAATGGTCCGTATGTGTAGGAAACACCGTTCTTTTGTTCTGAGCACACTCACGTTTCCTGCTGTATTAGAGAATCTAGAAAGCAAGAGCGTGCTCTTGCTCTAAAGCAGAGTGTGTTTCATGGATGAGAACTGAGCTCTGTGTTTCCCTTCAGAAATGGAGGTAAATCTCAGGCTCTGTGTCTTCCTACAAGCAAGACTTAGTCTCAGGTAAACGCAGGCACTTTTCAGCTCAAACAAAGCTACATCGTTCACGAAGATCACACGTTTCTCGCTCTTAACTGAAAAGCATTGGTAGTTTGAGGACCTTGGGTTTGTATCAGTATCAGAAGCAGAGTTGAACTAGACATGGTACGTATGTGTAGGAAATACCGCTCTATTGTTTCGAGCAAACTCACGTTTTCTGCTCTATTAGAGACTCTAGAAAGCAAGAGCATGCTTCTTGCTCTAAAGCAGAGTGTGTTTCATGGAGGAGAACTGTGCTGTGTGTTTCCCTTCAGAAATGGATTTAAATCTCAGGCTCTGTGTCTTCCTACAAGGAAGACTGCGTTTCAGGTAAACACAGTCACTTTTCAGCTCAAACGAAGCTACATGATTCACGAAGCTCAACATGATTCTCGCTCTTACTGAAAAGCATTTGATGTTAGAGGCCCATTGGTTTGTATCAGTTTCAGAAGCAGAGTTGAACTAGCAATGGTCCGTATGTGTAGGAAACACCGCTCTTTTGTTCTGAGCACACTCACGTTTCCTGCTGTATTAGAGACTCTAGAAAGCATGAGCTTGCTTCTTGCTCTAATGCGGAGTGTGTTTCATCGAAGAGAACACAGCTCTGTGTTTCCCTTCAGAATTGGAGGTAAATGCCAGGCTTTGTGTCTTCCTACAAGCAAGATTTCGTTTCAGTTAAACTCAGTCACTTTTCAGCTCAAAGGAAGCTACATTGTTCACAAATCTCCCACGTTTCTCGCTCTTAACTGAAAAGCATTGGATATTATATGACCTGTGGTTTGTATCAGTTTCAGAAGCAGAGTTGAACTAGATATGGTCCGTTTGTGTAGGAAACACCTTTCTTTTGTTCTGAGCACTCTCACGTTTCCTGCTGTATTAGATACTCTCAAAGCAAGAGTGTGCTTCTTGCTCTAAAGCAGAGTGTGTATCATAGATGAGAACTGTGCTGTGTGTTTCCCTTCAGAAATGAGTTCATTCCCAGGCTCTGTGTCTTCCTACAAGCAAGAATTCTTTTCAGGTAAACTCAGTTGCTTTTCACCTCAAAGTAATCTACATCGTTCACAAAGCTCACATATTTCTTGCTCTTAACTGAAGAGCATTGGATGTTAGGGGACCTGTGGTTTGTATCAGTTTCAGATGCAGAGTTGAACAAGCAATGGTCTGTATGTGTAGGAAACTCCGTTCTTTTGTTCTGAGCACACTCATGTTTTTTGCTCTATTAGAGACTCTAGAAAGTAAGAGCATGCTTCTTGCTCTAATGCAGAGTGTGTTTCATGGAGGAGAACTGTGCTGTGTGTTTCCCTTCAGAAATGGAGTTAAATCTCAGGCTCTGTGTCTTCCTACAAGCAAGACTGCGTTTCTGGTAAACACAGTCACTTTTCAGCTCAAAGGAAGCTACATGATTCACGAAGCTCACACGTTTCTTGCTCATAACTGAAAAGCATTAGATGATAGAGGATCTTTGGTTTGTATCAGTTTCAGAAGCAGAGTTCTTCTAGATATGGTCCGTAATTGTAGGAAACACTGTTCTTTGTTCTGATCACACTCACGTTTCCTGCTTTATTAGATACTCTCAAAGCAAGAGTGTGCTTCTTGTTCTAAAGCAGAGTGTGTATCATGGATGAGAACTGTGCTGTGTGTTTCCCTTCAAAAATGAGTTAATTCCCAGGCTCTGTGTCTTCCTACAAGCAAGACTTCTTTTCAGGTAAACTCAGTTGCTTTTCTCCTCAAAGTAATCTACATCGTTCTCCAAGCTCACATAATTCTTGCTCTTAACTGAAGAGCATTGGATGTTAGGGGACCTGTGGTTTGTATCAGTTTCAGATGCAGAGTTGAACAAGCAATGGTCCGTATGTGTAGGAAACACCAATCTTTTGTTCTGAGCACCCTCACGTTTTTTGCTCTATTAGAGACTCTAGAAAGTAAGACCATGCTTCCTGCTCTAAAGCGGAGTGTGTTCCATGGATGAGAACTGTGCTGTGTATTTCCTTCAGAAATGGAGTTAAATCCCATGCTCTGTATCTTCCTATAGGCAAGACTTCTTTTCAGGTAAACTCAGTCACTTTTCAGCTCAAACGAAGCTTCATCTTTCACGAAGCTCACGCGTTACTCGCCCTTAACTGAAAAGCAATTGGATGATAGAGGACCTGTGGTTTGTATAAGTTTCAGAAGCAGAGTTCAACTAGCAATGGTCCGTATGTGTAGGAAACACCGTTCTTTTGTTCTGAGCACACTCACGTTTCCTGCTGTATTAGAGAATCTAGAAAGCAAGAGCGTGCTCTTGCTCTAAAGCAGAGTGTGTTTCATGGATGAGAACTGAGCTCTGTGTTTCCCTTCAGAAATGGAGGTAAATGCCTGGCTCTGTGTCTTCCTACAAGCAAGACTTAGTCTCAGGTAAACGCAGGCACTTTTCAGCTCAAACAAAGCTACATCGTTCACGAAGATCACACGTTTCTCGCTCTTAACTGAAAAGCATTGGTAGTTTGAGGACCTTGGGTTTGTATCAGTATCAGAAGCAGAGTTGAACTAGACATGGTACGTATGTGTAGGAAATACCGTTCTTTTGTTTCGAGCAAACTCACGTTTTCTGCTCTATTAGAGACTCTAGAAAGCAAGAGCGTGCTTCTTGCTCTAAAGCAGAGTGTGTTTCATGGAGGAGAACTGTGCTGTGTGTTTCCCTTCAGAAATGGATTTAAATCCCAGGCTCTGTGTCATCCTACAAGGAAGACTGCGTTTCAGGTAAACACAGTCACTTTTCAGCTCAAACGAAGCTACATGATTCACGAAGCTCAACATGATTCTCGCTCTTACTGAAAAGCATTTGATGTTAGAGGCCCATTGGTTTGTATCAGTTTCAGAAGCAGAGTTGAACTAGCAATGGTCCGTATGTGTAGGAAACACCGCTCTTTTGTTCTGAGCACACTCACGTTTCCTGCTGTATTAGAGACTCTAGAAAGCATGAGCTTGCTTCTTGCTCTAATGCGGAGTGTGTTTCATCGAAGAGAACACAGCTCTGTGTTTCCCTTCAGAATTGGAGGTAAATGCCAGGCTTTGTGTCTTCCTACAAGCAAGATTTCTTTTCAGTTAAACTCAGTCACTTTTCAGCTCAAAGGAAGCTACATCGTTCACAAATCTCACACGTTTCTCGCTCTTAACTGAAAAGCATTGGATGTTATATGACCTGTGGTGTGTATCAGTTTCAGAAGCAGAGTTGAACTAGATATGGTCCGTATGTGTAGGAAACACCTTTCTTTTGTTCTGAGCACTCTCACGTTTCCTGCTGTATTAGATACTCTCAAAGCAAGAATGTGCTTCTTGCTCTAAACCAGAGTGTGTATCATGGATGAGAACTGTGCTGTGTGTTTCCCTTCAGAAATGGAGGTAAATCTCAAGCTCTGTGTCTTCCTACAAGCAAGACTTAGTTTCAGGTAAACACAGTCACTTTTCAGCTCAAACAATGCTACATAGTTCACGAAGTTCACAGGTTTCTCTCTCTTAACTGAAAAGCATTGGTATTTAGAGGACCTTGGGTTTGTATCAGTTTCAGAAGCAGAGTTGAACTAGCAATGGTCCGTATGTGTAGGCAACACCGTTCTTTTGTTCTGAGCACACTCACATTTCCTGCTGTATTAGAGACTCCAGAAAGCAAGAGCTTGCTTCTTGCTCTAAAGCCGAGTGTGTTTCATCGATGAGAACAGAGCTCTGTGTTTCCCTTCAGAAATGGAGGTAAATGCCAGGCTCTCTGTCTTCCTACAAGCAAGATTTCTTGTCAGGTAAACTCAGTCTCTTTTAAACTCAAAGGAATCTACATCTTTCACGAAGCTCACACATTTCTCGCTCAGAACTGAAAAGCATTGGAAGTTAGGGGACCTGTGGTTTGTATCAGGTTCAGATGCAGAGTTGAACTAGCAATGGCCCCTATGTGTAGAAAACACCTTTCTTTTGTTCTGAGCACACTCGCGTTTTCTGCTCTATTAGAGACTCTAGAAAGTAAGAGCATGCTTTGTGCTCTAAAGCAGAGTGCGTTTCATGGATGAGAACGGTGCTGTGTGTTTCCTTCAGAAATGGAGTTAAATCCCATGCTCTGTGTCTTCCTACAGGCAAGAATTCTTTTCAGGTAAACTCAGTCAATTTTCAGCTCAAATGAAACTACATAGTTCACGAAGCTCCCACGTTTCTCACTCTTACTGAAAAGCATTGGATGTTAGAGGACCTGTGGTTTGTATCAGTTTCAGAAGCAGAGTTGAACTAGATATGGTCCGTATGTGTAGGAAACACCTTTCTTTTGTTCTGAGCACACTCACATTTCCTGCTGTATTAGATACTCTCAAAGCAAGAGTGTGCTTCTTGGTCTAAAGCAGAGTGTGTTTCACAGATGAGAACTGTGCTGTGTGTTTCCCTTCAGAAATGAGTTAATTCCCAGGCTCTGTGTCTTCCTACAAGCAAGACTTCTTTTAGGTAAACTCAGTTACTTTTCACCTCAAAGGAATCTACATCATTCACCAAGCTCACATATTTCTTGCTCTTAACTGAAGAGCATTGGATGTTAGGGGACCTGTGGTTTGTATCAGTTTCAGATGCAGAGTTGAACAAGCAATGGTCTGTATGTGTAGGAAACACCGTTCTTTTTTTCTGAGCACACTCACGTTTTTTGCTCTATTAGAGACTCTAGAAAGTAAGACCATGCTTCGTGCTCTAAAGCGGAGTGTGTTTCATGGATGAGAACTGTGCTGTGTGTTTCCTTCAGAAATGGAGTTAAATCCCATGCTCTGTATCTTCCTATAGGCAAGACTTCTTTTCAGGTAAACTCAGTCACTTTTCAGCTCAAACATTTCTACTTTGTTCACGAAGCTCAAAGGTGTCTCGCTCCTAATTGAAAAGCATTGGATGTTAAGGGACCTGTGTTTTGTATCAGTTTCTGTTGCAGAGTTGAACTAGCAATGGTCCATATGTGTAGGAAACACCGTTCTTTTTTTCTGAGCACACTCACGTTTCCTGATATATTGGAGACTCTAGAAAGTAAGAAAATGCTTCTTGCTCTAGAGCAGAGTGTTTTTCATGGAGGAGAACTGTGCTGTGTGTTTCCCTTCAGCAATGGAGTTAAATCCCAAGCTCTGTGTCTTCCTAAAAGCAACACATCTTTTCAGGTAAACTCAGTCACTTTTCAGCTCAAATGAAGCTACATCGTTCACAAAGCTCACGCGTTACTCGCCCTTAACTGAAAAGCAATTGGATGATAGAGGACCTGTGGTTTGTATAAGTTTCGGAAGCAGAGTTCAACTAGCAATGGTCCGTATGTGTAGGAAACACCATTCTTTTGTTCTGAGCACACTCACGTTTCCTGCTGTATTAGAATATCTAGAAAGCAAGAGCGTGCTCTTGCTCTAAAGCAGAGTGTGTTTCATGGATGAGAACTGAGCTCTGTGTTTGCCTTCAGAAATGGAGGTAAATCTCCGGCTCTGTGTCTTCCTACAAGCAAGACTTAGTCTCAGGTAAACGCAGTCACTTTTCAGCTCAAACAAAGCTACATCGTTCACGAAGATCACAGGTTTCTCGCTCTTAACTGAAAAGCATTGGTAGTTTGAGGACCTTGGGTTTGTATCAGTATCAGAAGCAGAGTTGAACTAGAAATGGTACGTATGTGTAGGAAATACCGTTCTTTTGTTTTGAGCAAACTCACGTTTTCTGCTCTATTAGAGACTCCAGAAGGCAAGAGCGTGCTTCTTGCTCTAAAGCAGAGTGTGTTTCATGGAGGAGAACTGTGCTGTGTGTTTCCCTTCAGAAATGGATTTAAATCCCAGGCTCTGTGTCATCCTACAAGGAAGACTGCGTTTCAGGTAAACACAGTCACTTTTCAGCTCAAACGAAGCTACATGATTCACAAAGCTCAACACGATTCTCGCTCTTACTGAAAAGCATTGGTTGTTAGAAGACCATTGGTTTGTATCAGTTTCAGAAGCAGAGTTGAACTAGCAATGGTCCGTATGTGTAGGAAACACCGCTCTTTTGTTCTGAGCACACTCACGTTTCCTGCTGTATTAGAGACTCTAGAAAGCAAGAGCTTGCTTCCTGCTCTAAAGCCGAGTGTGTTTCATCGATGAGAACACAGCACTGTGTTTCCCTTCAGAAATGGAGGTAAATGCCAGGCTTTGTGTCTTCCTACAAGCAAGATTTCTTTTCACTTATATTCAGTCACTTTTCAGCTCATAGGAATCTACATCGTTCACGAAGCTCACACGTTTCTCGCTCTTAACTAAAAAGCATTGGATGTTAGGGGACCTGTGGTTTGTATCAGGTTCTGATGCAGAGTTGAACTCGCAATGGTCCGTATATGTAGGAAACACCTTTCATTGTTCTGAGCACACTCACGTTTTCTGCTCTATTAGAGACTCTAGAAAGAAAGAGCGTGCTTCTTGCTCTAAAGCAGAATGGGTTTCATAGAGGAGAACTGTGCTGTGTGTTTCCCTTCAGAAATGGAGTTAAATCCCATGTTCTGTGTCTTCCTACAAGGAAGACTGCGTTTCAGGTAAAAACAGTCACTTTTCATCTCGAAGGAAGCTACATAGTTCACGAAGCTCACACGTTTCTCGCTCTTACTGAAAAGCATTGGATGTTAGAGGACCTGTGGTTTGTATCAGTTTCAGAAGCAGAGTTTAACTAGATATGTTCCATATGTGTAGGAAGCACCATTCTTCGGTTCTGAGCACACTCACGTTTCCTGCTGTATTAGATACTCTCAAAGCAAGAGTGTGCTTCTTGCTCTAAAGCAGAGTGTGTTTCATGGATGAGAACTGAGCTCTGTGTTTCCCTTCAGAAATGGAGGTATATCTCAAGCTCTGTGTCTTCCTACAAGCAAGACTTAGTTTCAGGTAAACACAGTCACTTTTCAGCTCAAACAATGCTACATAGTTCACGAAGTTCACAGGTTTCTCTCTCTTAACTGAAAAGCATTGGTATTTAGAGGACATTGGGTTTGTATCAGTTTCAGAAGCAGAGTTGAACTAGCAATGGTCCGTATGTGTAGGCAACACCGTTCTTTTGTTCTGAGCACACTCACATTTCCTGCTGTATTAGAGACTCCAGAAAGCAAGAGCTTGCTTCTTGCTCTAAAGCCGAGTGTGTTTCATCGATGAGAACAGAGCTCTGTGTTTCCCTTCAGAAATGGAGGTAAATGCCAGGCTCTCTGTCTTCCTACAAGCAAGATTTCTTGTCAGGTAAACTCAGTCTCTTTTAAACTCAAAGGAATCTACATCTTTCACGAAGCTCACACATTTCTCGCTCAGAACTGAAAAGCATTGGAAGTTAGGGGACCTGTGGTTTGTATCAGGTTCAGATGCAGAGTTGAACTAGCAATGGCCCCTATGTGAAGGAAACACCTTTCTTTTGTTCTGAGCACACTCGCGTTTTCTGCTCTATTAGAGACTCCAGAAAGTAAGAGCATGCTTTGTGCCCTAAAGCAGAGTGCGTTTCATGGATGAGAACGGTGCTGTGTGTTTCCTTCAGAAATGGAGTTAAATCCCATGCTCTGTGTCTTCCTACAGGCAAGAATTCTTTTCAGGTAAACTCAGTCAATTTTCAGCTCAAATGAAACTACATAGTTCACGAAGCTCCCACGTTTCTCACTCTTACTGAAAAGCATTGGATGTTAGAGGACCTGTGGTTTGTATCAGTTTCAGAAGCAGAGTTGAACTAGATATAGTCCGTATGTGTAGGAACCCCTTTCTTTTGTTCTGAGCACACTCACGTTTCCTGCTGTATTAGATACTCTCAAAGCAAGAGTGTGCTTCTTGGTCTAAAGCATAGTGTGTTTCACAGATGAGAACTGTGCTGTGTGTTTCCCTTCAGAAATGAGTTAATTCCCAGGCTCTGTGTCTTCCTACAAGCAAGACTTCTTTTCAGGTAAACTCAGTTACTTTTCACCTCAAAGGAATCTACATCATTCACCAAGCTCACATATTTCTTGCTCATAACTGAAGAGCATTGGATGTTAGGGGACCTGTGGTTTGTATCAGTTTCAGAAGCAGAGTTGATCTAGATATGGTCCGTAAATGTAGGAAACACTGTTCTTCTGTTTTGATCACATTGGCGTTTTCTGCTCTATTAGAGACTCTAGGAAGTAAGAGTGTGCTTCGTGCCCTAAAGCAGAGTACGTTTCAGGGATGAGAACTGTGCTGTGTGTTTCCTTCAGAAATGGAGTTAAATCCCATGCTCTGTATCTTCCTATAGGCAAGACTTCTTTTCAGGTAAACTCAGTCACTTTTCAGCTCAAACAAAGCTACATTGTTCACGAAGCTCAAAGGTGTCTCGCTCCTAATTGAAAAGCATTGGATGTTAAGGGACCTGTGTTTTGTATCAGTTCCTGTTGCAGAGTTGAACTAGCAATGGTCCATATGTGTAGGAAACACCGTTCTTTTTTTCTGAGCACACTCACGTTTCCTGATATATTGGAGACTCTAGAAAGTAAGAGCATGCTTCTTGCTCTAGAGCAGAGTGTTTTTCATGGAGGAGAACTGTGCTGTGTGTTTCCCTTCAGCAATGGAGTTAAATCCCAAGCTCTGTGTCTTCCTAAAAGCAACACATCTTTTCAGGTAAACTCAGTCACTTTTCAGCACAAATGAAGCTACATCTTTCAGGAAGCTCACCCGTTACTCGCCCTTAACTGAAAAGCAATTGGATGATAGAGGACCTGTGGTTTGTATAAGTTTCAGAAGCAGAGTTCAACTAGCAATGGTCCATATGTGTAGGAAACACCATTCTTTTGTTCTGAGCACACTCACGTTTCCTGCTGTATTAGAATATCTAGAAAGCAAGAGCGTGCTCTTGCTCTAAAGCAGAGTGTGTTTCATGGATGAGAACTGAGCTCTGTGTTTGCCTTCAGAAATGGAGGTAAATCTCAGGCTCTGTGTCTTCCTACAAGCAAGACTTAGTCTCAGGTAAACGCAGTCACTTTTCAGCTCAAACAAAGCTACATCGTTCACAAAGATCACAGGTTTCTCGCTCTTAACTGAAAAGCATTGGTAGTTTGAGGACCTTGGGTTTGTATCAGTATCAGAAGCAGAGTTGAACTAGACATGGTACGTATGTGTAGGAAATACCGTTCTTTTGTTTTGAGCAAACTCACGTTTTCTGCTCTATTAGAGACTCCAGAAGGCAAGAGCGTGCTTCTTGCTCTAAAGCAGAGAGTGTTTCATGGAGGAGAACTGTGCTGTGTGTTTCCCTTCAGAAATGGATTTAAATCCCAGGCTCTGTGTCATCCTACCAGGAAGACTGCGTTTCAGGTAAACACAGTCACTTTTCAGCTCAAACGAAGTTACATGATTCACGAAGCTCAACACGATTCTCGCTCTTACTGAAAAGCATTGGTTGTTAGAGGACCATTGGTTTGTATCAGTTTCAGAAGCAGAGTTGAACTAGCAATGGTCCGTATGTGTAGGAAACACCGCTCTTTTGTTCTGAGCACACTCACGTTTCCTGCTGTATTAGAGACTCTAGAAAGCAAGAGCTTGCTTCCTGCTCTAAAGCCGAGTGTGTTTCATCGATGAGAACACAGCACTGTGTTTCCCTTCAGAAATGGAGGTAAATGCCAGGCTTTGTGTCTTCCTACAAGCAAGATTTCTTTTCACTTATATTCAGTCACTTTTCAGCTCAAAGGAATCTACATCGTTCACGAAGCTCACACGTTTCTCACTCTTAACTAAAAAGCATTGGATGTTAGGGGACCTGTGGTTTGTATCAGGTTCTGATGCAGAGTTGAACTCGCAATGGTCCCTATATGTAGGAAACACCTTTCATTGTTCTGAGCACACTCACGTTTTCTGCTCTATTAGAGACTCTAGAAAGAAAGAGCGTGCTTCTTGCTCTAAAGCAGAATGGGTTTCATAGAGGAGAACTGTGCTGTGTGTTTCCCTTCAGAAATGGAGTTAAATCCCATGATCTGTGTCTTCCTACAAGGAAGACTGCGTTTCAGGTAAAAACAGTCACTTTTCATCTCGAAGGAAGCTACATAGTTCACGAAGCTCACACGTTTCTCGCTCTTACTGAAAAGCATTGGATGTTAGAGGACCTGTGGTTTGTATCAGTTTCAGAAGCAGAGTTTAACTAGATATGTTCCATATGTGTAGGAAGCACCATTCTTCGGTTCTGAGCACACTCACGTTTCCTGCTGTATTAGATACTCTCAAAGCAAGAATGTGCTTCTTGCTCTAAACCAGAGTGTGTATCATGGATGAGAACTGTGCTGTGTGTTTCCCTTCAGAAATGGAGGTAAATCTCAAGCTCTGTGTCTTCCTACAAGCAAGACTTAGTTTCAGGTAAACACAGTCACTTTTCAGCTCAAACAATGCTACATAGTTCACGAAGTTCACAGGTTTCTCTCTCTTAACTGAAAAGCATTGGTATTTAGAGGACCTTGGGTTTGTATCAGTTTCAGAAGCAGAGTTGAACTAGCAATGGTCCGTATGTGTAGGCAACACCGTTCTTTTGTTCTGAGCACACTCACATTTCCTGCTGTATTAGAGACTCCAGAAAGCAAGAGCTTGCTTCTTGCTCTAAAGCCGAGTGTGTTTCATCGATGAGAACAGAGCTCTGTGTTTCCCTTCAGAA
Organism: Onychomys leucogaster; assembly: GCA_949786385.1. NCBI lineage: Eukaryota > Metazoa > Chordata > Mammalia > Rodentia > Cricetidae > Onychomys > Onychomys leucogaster. The sequence continues at coordinate 1,494,547 of CATKUP010000061.1, forward strand.
ATGGAGGTAAATGCCAGGCTCTCTGTCTTCCTACAAGCAAGATTTCTTGTCAGGTAAACTCAGTCTCTTTTAAACTCAAAGGAATCTACATCTTTCACGAAGCTCACACATTTCTTGCTCAGAACTGAAAAGCATTGGAAGTTAGGGGACCTGTGGTTTGTATCAGGTTCAGATGCAGAGTTGAACTAGCAATGGCCCCTATGTGAAGGAAACACCTTTCTTTTGTTCTGAGCACACTCGCGTTTTCTGATCTATTAGAGACTCTAGAAAGTAAGAGCATGCTTTGTGCCCTAAAGCAGAGTGCGTTTCATGGATGAGAACGGTGCTGTGTGTTTCCTTCAGAAATGGAGTTAAATCCCATGCTCTGTGTCTTCCTACAGGCAAGAATTCTTTTCAGGTAAACTCAGTCAATTTTCAGCTCAAATGAAACTACATAGTTCACGAAGCTCCCACGTTTCTCACTCTTACTGAAAAGCATTGGATGTTAGAGGACCTGTGGTTTGTATCAGTTTCAGAAGCAGAGTTGAACTAGATATGGTCCGTATGTGTAGGAAACACCTTTCTTTTGTTCTGAGCACACTCACGTTTCCTGCTGTATTAGATACTCTCAAAGCAAGAGTGTGCTTCTTGGTCTAAAGCAGAGTGTGTTTCACAGATGAGAACTGTGCTGTGTGTTTCCCTTCAGAAATGAGTTAATTCCCAGGCTCTGTGTCTTCCTACAAGCAAGACTTCTTTTCAGGTAAACTCACTTACTTTTCACCTCAAAGGAATCTACATCATTCACCAAGCTCACATATTTCTTGCTCATAACTGAAGAGCATTGGATGTTAGGGGACCTGTGGTTTGTATCAGTTTCAGAAGCAGAGTTGATCTAGATATGGTCCGTAAATGTAGGAAACACTGTTCTTCTGTTCTGATCACATTGGCGTTTTTTGCTCTATTAGAGACTCTAGGAAGTAAGAGTGTGCTTCGTGCCCTAAAGCAGAGTACGTTTCAGGGATGAGAACTGTGCTGTGTGTTTCCTTCAGAAATGGAGTTAAATTCCATGCTCTGTATCTTCCTATAGGCAAGACTTCTTTTCAGGTAAACTCAGTCACTTTTCAGCTCAAAGGAAGCTACATCTTTCACAAAGCTCAAACGTTTCTCGCTCTTAATTGAAAAGCATTGGATGTTAAGGGACCTGTGTTTTGTATCAGTTTAAGTTGCAGAATTGAACTAGCAATGGTCCATATGTGTAGGAAACAAGGTTCTTTTTTTCTGAGCACACTCATGTTTCCTGCTATATTAGAGACTCTAGAAAGTAAGAGCATGCTTCTTGCTCTATAGCAGAGTGTGTTTCATGGAGGAGAACTGTGCTGTGTGTTTCCCTTCAGCAATGGAGGTAAATCCCAAGCTCTGTGTCTTCCTAAAAGCAACACATCTTTTCAGGTAAACTCAGTCCCTTTTCAGCTCAAACGAAGCTACATCGTTCAAGAAGCTCACACGTTACTCGCCCTTTATTGAAAAGCAATTGAATGATAGACGACCTGTGGTTTGTATAAGTTTCAGAAGCAGAGTTCAACTAGCAATTGTCAGTATGTGTAGGAAACACCACTCTTTTGTTCTGAGCACACTCACGTTTCCTGCTGTATTAGAGAATCTAGAAACCAAGAGCGTGCTCTTGCTCTAAAGCAGAGTGTGTTTCATGGACGAGAACTGAGCTCTGTGTTTCCCTTCAGAAATGGAGGTAAATCTCAGGCTCTGTGTCTTCCTACAAGCAAGACTTAGTTTCAGGTAAACGCAGTCACTTTTCAGCTCAAACAATGCTACATTGTTCATGAAGTTCACAGGTTTCTCGCTCTTAACTGAAAAGCATTGGTAGTTAGAGGACCTTGGGTTTGTATCAGTATCAGAAGCAGAGTTGAACTAGATATGGTCCGTATGTGTAGGAAATACCATTCTTTTGTTTCGAGCAAACTCAGGTTTTCTGCTCTATTAGAGACTCTAGAAAGCAAGAGCGTGCTTCTTGCTCTAAAGCAGAGTGTGTCATGGAGGAGAACTGTGCTGTGTGTTTCCCTTCAGAAATGGAGTTAAATCCCATGTTCTGTGTCTTCCTACAAGGAAGACTGCGTTTCAGGTAAAAACAGTCACTTTTCAGCTCAAACGAAGCTACATGATTCACGAAGCTCAACATGATTCTCGCTCTTACTGAAAAGCATTTGATGTTAGAGGCCCATTGGTTTGTATCAGTTTCAGAAGCAGAGTTGAACTAGCAATGGTCCATATGTGTAGGAAACACCACTCTTTTGTTCTGAGCACACTCACGTTTCCTGCTGTATTAGAGACTCTAGAAAGCATGAGCTTGCTTCTTGCTCTAATGCGGAGTGTGTTTCATCGAAGAGAACACAGCTCTGTGTTTCCCTTCAGAATTGGAGGTAAATGCCAGGCTTTGTGTCTTCCTACAAGCAAGATTTCTTTTCAGTTAAACTCAGTCACTTTTCAGCTCAAAGGAAGCTACATCGTTCACAAAGCTCACACGTTTCTTGCTCTTAACTGAAAAGCATTGGATGTTATATGACCTGTGGTTTGTATCAGTTTCAGAAGCAGAGTTGAACTAGATATGGTCCGTATGTGTAGGAAACACCTTTCTTCGTTCTGAGCACTCTCACGTTTCCTGCTGTATTAGATACTCTCAAAGCAAGAATGTGCTTCTTGCTCTAAAGCAGAGTGTGTATCATGGATGAGAACTGTGCTGTGTGTTTCCCTTCAGAAATGAGTTCATTCCCAGGCTCTGTGTCTTCCTACAAGCAAGAATTCTTTTCAGGTAAACTCAGTTGCTTTTCACCTCAAAGTAATCTACATCGTTCACAAAGCTCACATATTTCTTGCTCTTAACTGAAGAGCATTGGATGTTAGGGGACCTGTGGTTTGTATCAGTTTCAGATGCAGAGTTGAACAAGCAATGGTCTGTATGTGTAGGAAACACCGTTCTTTTGTTCTGAGCACACTCACGTTTTTTGCTCTATTAGAGACTCTAGAAAGTAAGAGCATGCTTCTTGCTCTAATGCAGAGTGTGTTTCATGGAGGAGAACTGTGCTGTGTGTTTCCCTTCAGAAATGGAGTTAAATCTCAGGCTCTGTGTCTTCCTACAAGCAAGACTGCGTTTCTGGTAAACACAGTCACTTTTCAGCTCAAAGGAAGCTACATGATTCACGAAGCTCACACGTTTCTCGCTCATAACTGAAAAGCATTATATGATAGAGGAACTTTTTTTGTATCAGTTTCAGAAGCAGAGTTCATCTAGATATGGTCCGTAATTGTAGGAAACACTGTTCTTTGTTCTGAGCACACTCACGTTTCCTGCTTTATTAGATACTCTCAAACCAAGAGTGTGCTTCTTGTTCTAAAGCAGAGTGTGTATCATGGATGAGAACTGTGCTGTGTGTTTCCCTTCAGAAATGAGTTCATTAACAGGCTCTGTGTCTTCCTACAAGCAAGACTTCTTTTCAGGTAAACTCAGTTGCTTTTCACCTCAAAGTAATCTACATCGTTCTCCAAGCTCACATAATTCTTGCTCTTAACTGAAGAGCATTGGATGTTAGGGGACCTGTGGTTTGTATCAGTTTCAGATGCAGAGTTGAACAAGCAATGGTCCGTATGTGTAGGAAACACCGTTCTTTTGTTCTGAGCACACTCACGTTTTTTGCTCTATTAGAGACTCTAGAAAGTAAGACCATGCTTCGTGCTCTAAAGCGGAGTGTGTTTCATGGATGAGAACTGTGCTGTGTGTTTCCTTCAGAAATGGAGTTAAATCCCATGCTCTGTATCTTCCTATAGGCAAGACTTCTTTTCAGGTAAACTCAGTCACTTTTCAGCTCAAACGAAGCTACATTGTTCACGAAGCTCAAAGGTTTCTCGCTCCTAATTGAAAAGCATTGGATGTTAAGGGACCTGTGTTTTGTATCAGTTTCTGTTGCAGAGTTGAACTAGCAATGGTCTATATGTGTAGGAAACACCGTTCTTTTTTTCTGAGCACACTCACGTTTCCTGCTATATTGGAGACTCTAGAAAGTAAGAGCATGCTTCTTGCTCTAGAGCAGAGTGTGTTTCATGGAGGAGAACTGTGCTGTGTGTTTTCCTTCAGCAATGGAGTTAAATCCCAAGCTTTGTGTCTTCCGAAAAGCAACACATCTTTTCAGGTAAACTCAGTCACTTTTCAGCTCAAACGAAGCTACATCTTTCAGGAAGCTCACACATTACTCGCCCTTAACTGAAAAGCAATTGGATGATAGAGGACCTGTGGTTTGTATAAGTTTCAGAAGCAGAGTTCAACTAGCAATGGTCCGTATGTGTAGGAAACACCGTTCTTTTGTTCTGAGCACACTCACGTTTCCTACTATATTAGAGAATCTAGAAAGCAAGAGCGTGCCCTTGTTCTAAAGCAGAGTGTGTTTCATGGATGAGAACTGAGCTCTGTGTTTCCCTTCAGAAATGGAGGTAAATCTCAGGCTCTGTGTCTTCCTACAAGCAAGACTTAGTCTCAGGTAAACGCAGGCTCTTTTCAGCTCAAACAAAGCTACATCGTTCACAAAGATCACAGGTTTCTCGCTCTTAACTGAAAAGCACTGGTAGTTTGAGGACCTTGGGTTTGTATCAGTATCAGAAGCAGAGTTGAACTAGACATGGTACGTATGTGTAGGAAATACCGTTCTTTTGTTTCGTGCAAACTCACGTTTTCTGCTCTATTAGAGATTCTAGAAGGCAAGAGCGTGCTTCCTGCTCTAAAGCAGAGTGTGTTTCATGGAGGAGAACTGTGCTGTGTGTTTCCCTTCAGAAATGGAATTAAATCCCAGGCTCTGTGTCTTCCTACAAGGAAGACTGCGTTTCAGGTAAACACAGTCACTTTTCAGCTCAAAGGAAGCTACATGATTCACGAAGCTCAACATGATTCTCGCTCTTACTGAAAAGCATTGGATGTTAGAGGACCATTGGTTTGTATCAGTTTCAGAAGGAGAGTTGAACTAGCAATGGTCCGTATGTGTAGGAAACACCGCTCTTTTGTTCTGAGCACACTCACGTTTCCTGCTGCATTAGAGACTCTAGAAAGCAAGAGCTTACTTCTTGCTCTAAAGCGGAGTGTGTTTCATCGAAGAGAACACAGCTCTGTGTTTCCCTTCAGAATTGGAGTTAAATGCCAGGCTTTGTGTCTTCCTACAAGCAAGATTTCTTTTCAGTTAAACTCAGTCACTTTTCAGCTCAAAGGAATCTACATCGTTCACGAAGCTCACACATTTCACGCTCTTAACTGAAAAGCATTTTATGTTATATGACCTGTGGTTTGTATCAGTTTCAGAAGCAGAGTTGAACTAGATATGATCCGTATGTGTAGGAAACAACTTTCTTTTGGTCTGAGCACTCTCACGTTTCCTGCTGTATTAGATACTCTCAAAGCAAGAATGTGCTTCTTGCTCTAAAGCAGAGTGTGTATCATGGATGAGAACTGTGCTGTGTGTTTCCCTTTAGAAATGGAATTAAATCCCACGCTCTGTGTCTTCCTACAAGGAAGACTGCGTTTCAGGTAAACACAGTCACTTTTCAGCTCAAACGAAGCTACATGATTCACGAAGCTCAACATGATTCCCGCTCTTACTGAAAAGCATTGGATGTTAGAGGACCATTGGTTTGTATCAGTTTCAGAAGCAGAGTTGAACTAGCAATGGTCCGTATGTGTAGGAAACACCGCTCTTTTGTTCTGAGCACACTCACGTTTCCTGCCGTATTAGCGACCCTAGAAAGCAAGAGCTTGCTTCCTGCTCTAAAGCCGAGTGTGTTTCATTGATGAGAACACAGCACTGTGTTTCTCTTCAGAAATGGAGGTAAATGCCACGCTTTGAGTCTTCCTACAAGCAAGATTTCTGTTCACTTATATTCAGTCACTTTTCAGCTCAAAGGAATCTACATCGTTCATGAAGCTCACACGTTTCTCGCTCTAAACTAAAAAGCATTGGATGTTAGGGGACCTGTGGTTTGTATCAGGTTAAGATGCAGAGTTGAACTCGCAATGGTCCGTATATGTAGGAAACACCTTTCATTGTTCTGAGCACACTCACGTTTTCTGCTCTATTAGAAACTCTAGAAAGTAAAAGCATGCTTCGTGCTCTAAAGCAGAGTGTGATTCATGGATGAGAACTGTGCTGTGTGTTTCCTTCAGAAATGGAGTGAAATCCCATGCTCTGTGTCTTCCTACAAGCAAGACTTCGTTTCAGGTAAACACAGTCAATTTCATCTCAAACACAGCTACATATTTCACGAAGCTCACACGTTTCTCACTCTTAACTGAAAAGAATTGGTAGTTAGAGGTCCTCGGGTTGTTATCAGTATCAGAAACAGAGTGGAACTAGCAATGGTCCATATGTGTATAAAACACCGTTCTTTTGTTCTGAGCACACTCACCTTTCCTGCTGTATTTGAGACTCTAGAAGAAAGAGTGTGCTTCTTGCTCTAAAGCAGAGTGGGTTTCATAGAGGAGAACTGTGCTGTGTGTTTCCCTTCAGAAATGGAGTTAAATCCCATGTTCTGTGTCTTCCTACAAGGAAGACTGTGTTTCTGGTAAAAACAGTCACTTTTCAGCTCAAACAAAGCTACATTGTTCACAAAGCTCAAACGTTTCTCGCTCCTAATTGAAAAGCATTGGATGTTAAGGGACCTGTGTTTTGTATCAGTTTCTGTTGCAGAGTTGAGCTAGCAATGGTCCATATGTGTAGGAAACACCGTTCTTTTTTTCTGAGCACACTCACGTTTCCTGATATATTGGAGACTCTAGAAAGTAAGAGCATGCTTCTTGCTCTAGAGCAGAGAGTGTTTCATGGAGGAGAACTGTGCTGTGTGTTTCCCTTCAGCAATGGAGTTAAATCCCAAGCTCTGTGTCTTCCTAAATGCAACACATCTTTTCAGGTAAACTCAGTCACTTTTCAGCTCTAACGAAGCTACATCTTTCAGGAAGCTCACACATTACTCGCCCTTAACTGAAAAGCAATTGGATGATAGAGCACCTGTGGTTTGTATAAGTTTCAGAAGCAGAGTTCAACTAGCAATGGTCCGTATGTGTAGGAAACACCGTTCTTTTGTTCTGAGCACACTCACGTTTCCTGCTGTATTAGAGAATCTAGAAAGCAAGAGCGTGCTCTTGCTCTAAAGCAGAGTGTGTTTCATGGATGAGAACTGAGCTCTGTGTTTCCCTTCAGAAATGGAGGTAAATCTCAGGCTCTGTGTCTTCCTACAAGCAAGACGTAGTCTCAGGTAAACGCAGGCACTTTTCAGCTCAAACAATGCTACATCATTCACGAAGATCACAGGTTTCTCGCTCTTAACTGAAAAGCATTGGTAGTTTGAGGACCTTGGGTTTGTATCAGTATCAGAAGCAGAGTTGAACTAGACATGGTACGTATGTGTAGGAAATACCGTTCTTTTGTTTCGAGCAAACTCACGTTTTCTGCTCTATTAGAGACTCTAGAAAGCAAGAGCGTGCTTCTTGCTCTAAAGCAGAGTGTGTTTCATGGAGGAGAACTGTGCTGTGTGTTTCCCTTCAGAAATGGAATTAAATCACAGGATCTGTGTCTTCCTACAAGGAAGACTGCGTTTCAGGTAAACACAGTCACTTTTCAGCTCAAACGAAGCTACATGATTCACGAAGCTCAACATGATTCTCGCTCTTACTGAAAAGCATTGGTTGTTAGAGGACCATTGGTTTGTATAAGTTTCAGAAGCAGAGTTGAACTAGCAATGGTCCGTATGTGTAGGAAACACCGCTGTTTTGTTCTGAGCACAGTCACGTTTCCTGCTGTATTAGAGATTCTAGAAAGCAAGAGCTTGCTTCTTGCACTAAAGCGGAGTGTGTTTCATCGAAGAGAACACAGCTCTGTGTTTCCCTTCAGAATTGGAGTTAAATGCCAGGCTTTGTGTCTTCCTACAAGCAAGATTTCTTTTCAGTTAAACTCAGTCACTTTTCAGCTCAAAGGAAGCTACATCGTTCACGAAGCTCACACGTTTCACGCTCTTAACTGAAAAGCATTTTATGTTATATGACCTGTGGTTTGTATCAGTTTCAGAAGCAGAGTTGAACTAGATATGATCCGTATGTGTAGGAAACAACTTTCTTTTGGTCTGAGCACTCTCACGTTTCCTGCTGTATTAGATACTCTCAAAGCAAGAATGTGCTTCTTGCTCTAAAGCAGAGTGTGTATCATGGATGAGAACTGTGCTGTGTGTTTCCCTTCAGAAATGAGTTCATTCCCAGGCTCTGTGTCTTCCTACAAGCAAGACTTAGTCTCAGGTAAACGCAGTCACTTTTCAGCTCAAACAAGGCTACATCGTTCACGAAGATCACAGGTTTCTCGCTCTTAACTGAAAAGCATTGGTAGTTTGAGGACCTTGGGTTTGTATCAGTATCAGAAGCAGAGTTGAACTAGCAATGGTCCGTATGTGTAGGAAACACCCCTCTTTTGTTCTGAGCACACTCACGTTTCCTGCTGTATTAGAGACTCTAGAAAGCAAGAGCTTGCTTCCTGCTCTAAAGCCGAGTGTGTTTCATCGATGAGAACACAGCACTGTGTTTCCCTTCAGAAATGGAGGTAAATGCCAGGCTTTGTGTCTTCCTACAAGCAAGATTTCTTTTCACTTATAATCAGTCACTTTTCAGCTCAAAGGAATCTACATCGTTCACGAAGCTCACACGTTTCTCGCTCTTAACTAAAAAGCATTGGATGTTAGGGGACCTGTGGTTTGTATCAGGTTCTGATGCAGAGTTGAACTCGCAATGGTCCGTATATGTAGGAAACACCTTTCATTGTTCTGAGCACACTCACGTTTTCTGCTCTATTAGAGACTCTAGAAAGAAGGAGCGTGCTTCTTGCTCTAAAGCAGAATGGGTTTCATAGAGGAGAACTGTGCTGTGTGTTTCCCTTCAGAAATGGAGTTAAATCCCATGTTCTGTGTCTTCCTACAAGGAAGACTGCGTTTCAGGTAAAAACAGTCACTTTTCATCTCGAAGGAAGCTACATAGTTCACGAAGCTCACACGTTTCTCGCTCTTACTGAAAAGCATTGGATGTTAGAGGACCTGTGGTTTGTATCAGTTTCAGAAGCAGAGTTTAACTAGATATGTTCCATATGTGTAGGAAGCACCATTCTTCGGTTCTGAGCACACTCACGTTTCCTGCTGTATTAGATACTCTCAAAGCAAGAGTGTGCTTCTTGCTCTAAAGCAGAGTGTGTTTCATGGATGAGAACTGAGCTCTGTGTTTCCCTTCAGAAATGGAGGTAAATCTCAAGCTCTGTGTCTTCCTACAAGCAAGACTTAGTTTCAGGTAAACACAGTCACTTTTCAGCTCAAACAATGCTACATAGTTCACGAAGTTCACAGGTTTCTCTCTCTTAACTGAAAAGCATTGGTATTTAGAGGACCTTGGGTTTGTATCAGTTTCAGAAGCAGAGTTGAACTAGCAATGGTCCGTATGTGTAGGCAACACCGTTCTTTTGTTCTGAGCACACTCACATTTCCTGCTGTATTAGAGACTCCAGAAAGCAAGAGCTTGCTTCTTGCTCTAAAGCCGAGTGTGTTTCATCGATGAGAACAGAGCTCTGTGTTTCCCTTCAGAAATGGAGGTAAATGCCAGGGTCTCTGTCTTCCTACAAGCAAGATTTCTTGTCAGGTAAACTCAGTCTCTTTTAAACTCAAAGGAATCTACATCATTCACCAAGCTCACATATTTCTTGCTCATAACTGAAGAGCATTGGATGTTAGGGGACCTGTGGTTTGTATCAGTTTCAGAAGCAGAGTTGAACTAGATATGGTCCGTATGTGTAGGAAACACCTTTCTTTTGTTCTGAGCACACTCACGTTTCCTGCTGTATTAGATACTCTCAAAGCAAGAGTGTGCTTCTTGGTCTAAAGCAGAGTGTGTTTCACAGATGAGAACTGTGCTGTGTGTTTCCCTTCAGAAATGAGTTAATTCCCAGGCTCTGTGTCTTCCTACAAGCAAGACTTCTTTTCAGGTAAACTCAGTTACTTTTCACCTCAAAGGAATCTACATCATTCACCAAGCTCACATATTTCTTGCTCATAACTGAAGAGCATTGGATGTTAGGGGACCTGTGGTTTGTATCAGTTTCAGAAGCAGAGTTGATCTAGATATGGTCCGTAAATGTAGGAAACACTGTTCTTCTGTTCTGATCACATTGGCGTTTTCTGCTCTATTAGAGACTCTAGGAAGTAAGAGTGTGCTTCGTGCCCTAAAGCAGAGTACGTTTCAGGGATGAGAACTGTGCTGTGTGTTTCCTTCAGAAATGGAGTTAAATTCCATGCTCTGTATCTTCCTATAGGCAAGACTTCTTTTCAGGTAAACTCAGTCACTTTTCAGCTCAAAGGAAGCTACATCTTTCACAAAGCTCAAACGTTTCTCGCTCTTAATTAAAAAGCATTGGATGTTAAGGGGCCTGTGTTTTGTATCAGTTTCAGTTGCAGAATTGAACTAGCAATGGTCCATATGTGTAGGAAACAAGGTTCTTTTTTTCTGAGCACACTCATGTTTCCTGCTATATTAGAGACTCTAGAAAGTAAGAGCATGCTTCTTGCTCTATAGCAGAGTGTGTTTCATGGAGGAGAACTGTGCTGTGTGTTTCCCTTCAGCAATGGAGGTAAATCCCAAGCTCTGTGTCTTCCTAAAAGCAACACATCTTTTCAGGTAAACTCAGTCCCTTTTCAGCTCAAACGAAGCTACATCGTTCAAGAAGTTCACACGTTACTCGCCCTTTATTGAAAAGCAATTGAATGATAGACGACCTGTGGTTTGTATAAGTTTCAGAAGCAGAGTTCAACTAGCAATTGTCAGTATGTGTAGGAAACACCACTCTTTTGTTCTGAGCACACTCACGTTTCCTGCTGTATTAGAGAATCTAGAAAGCAAGAGCGTGCTCTTGCTCTAAAGCAGAGTGTGTTTCATGGACGAGAACTGAGCTCTGTGTTTCCCTTCAGAAATGGAGGTAAATCTCAGGCTCTGTGTCTTCCTACAAGCAAGACTTAGTTTCAGGTAAACGCAGTCACTTTTCAGCTCAAACAATGCTACATTGTTCACGAAGTTCACAGGTTTCTCGCTCTTAACTGAAAAGCATTGGTAGTTAGAGGACCTTGGGTTTGTATCAGTATCAGAAGCAGAGTTGAACTAGATATCGTCCGTATGTGTAGGAAATACCATTCTTTTGTTTCGAGCAAACTCAGGTTTTCTGCGCTATTAGAGACTCTACAAAGCAAGAGCGTGCTTCTTGCTCTAAAGCAGAGTGTGTTTCATGGAGGAGAACTGTGCTGTGTGTTTCCCTTCAGAAATGGAGTTAAATCCCATGTTCTGTGTCTTCCTACAAGGAAGACTGCGTTTCAGGTAAAAACAGTCACTTTTCATCTCGAAGGAAGCTACATAGTTCACGAAGCTCACACGTTTCTCAATCTTAGTGAAAAGCATTGGATGTTAGAAGACCATTGGTTTGTATCAGTTTCAGAAGCAGAGTTGAACTAGCAATGGTCCGTATGTGTAGGCAACACCGTTCTTTTGTTCTGAGCACACTCACGTTTCCTGCTGTATTAGAGACTCCAGAAAGCGAGAGCTTGCTTCTTGCTCTAAAGCCGAGTGTGTTTCATCGATGAGAACAGAGCTCTGTGTTTCCCTTCAGAAATGGAGGTAAATGCCAGGCTCTCTGTCTTCCTACAAGCAAGATTTCTTGTCAGGTAAACTCAGTCTCTTTTAAACTCAAAGGAATCTACATCTTTCACGAAGCTCACACATTTCTCGCTCTGAACTGAAAAGCATTGGAAGTTAGGGGACCTGTGGTTTGTATCAGGTTCAGATGCAGAGTTGAACTAGCAATGGTCCGTATGTGTAGGAAACACCTTTCTTTTGTTCTGAGCACACTCGCGTTTTCTGTTCTATTAGAGACTCTAGAAAGTAAGAGCATGCTTTGTGCTCTAAAGCAGAGTGCGTTTCATGGATGAGAATGGTGCTGTGTGTTTCCTTCAGAAATGGAGTTAAATCCCATGCTCTGTGTCTTCCTACAGGCAAGAATTCTTTTCAGATAAACTCAGTCACTTTTCAGCTCAAACGATGCCACATCGTTCACGAAGTTCACAGGTTTCTCGCTATTAACTGAAAAGCATTGGTAGTTAGAGGACCTTGGGTTTGTATCAGTATCAGAAGCAGAGTTGAACTAGATATGGTCCCATTGTGCAGGCAATACCGTTCTTTTGTTTCGAGCAAACTCAGGTTTTCTGCTCTATTAGAGACTCTAGATGCAAGAGCGTGCTTCTTGCTCTAAAGCAGAGTGTGGTTCATGGATGAGAACAGAGCTCTGTGTTTCCCTTCAGAAATGGAGGTAAATGCCAGGCTCTCTGTCTTCCTACAAGCAAGATTTCTTTTTAGGTAAACTCAGTCTCTTTTAAACTCAAAGAAATCTACATCTTTCACGAAGCTCACACATTTCTCACACTGAACTGAAAAGCATTGGAAGTTAGGGGACCTGTGGTTTGTATCAGGTTCAGATGCAGAGTTGAACTAGAAATGGTCCGTATGTGTAGGAAACACCTTTCTTTTGTTCTGAGCACACTCATGTTTTCTGCTCTATTAGAGACTCTAGAAAGTAAGAGCATGCTTTATGCTCTAAAGCAGAGTGAGTTTCATGGATGAGAATGGTGCTGTGTGTTTCCTTCAGAAATGGAGTTAAATCCCATGCTCTGTATCTTCCTACTGGCAAGAATTCTTTTCAGGTAAACTCAGTCACTTTTCAGCTCAAAGGAAGCTACATCGTTCACGAAGCTCACACGTTTCTAGATCTTAACTGAAAAGCATTGGATGTTATATGACCTCTGGGTTGTATCAGTTTCATAAGCAGAGTTGTACTAGATATGTTCCATATGTGTAGGAAATACCTTTCTTTTGTTCTGAGCACACACACGTTTCCTGCTGTATTAGATACTCTCAAAGCAAGAATGTGCTTCTTGCTCTAAAGCAGAGTGTGTATCATGGATGAGAACTGTGCTGTGTGTTTCCCTTCAGAAATGAGTTCATTCCCAGGCTCTGTGTCTTCCTACAAGCAAGAATTCTTTTCAGGTAAACTCAGTTGCTTTTCACCTCAAAGTAATCTACATCGTTCACCAAGCTCACATATTTCTTGCTCATAACTGAAGAACATTGGATGTTAGGGGACCTGTGGTTTGTATCAGTTTCAGAAGCAGAGTTGATTTAGATATAGTCCGTAAATGAAGGAAACACTGTTCTTCTGTTCTGAGCACATAGGCGTTTTCTGCTCTATTAGAGACTCTAGGAAGTAAGAGTGTGCTTCGTGCCCTAAAGCAGAGTAAGTTTCAGGGATGAGAACTGTGCTGTGTGTTTCCTTCAGAAATGGAGTTAAATCCCATGCTCTGTATCTTCCTATAGGCAAGACTTCTTTTCAAGTAAACTCAGTCAGTTTTCAGCTCAAAGGAAGCTACATCGTTCACGAAGCTCAAACGTTTCTCGCTCTTAATTGAAAAGCATTGGATGTTAAGGGACCTGTGTTTTGTATCAGTTTCAGTTGCAGAGTTGAACTAGCAATGGTCCATATGTGTAGGAAACACCGTTCTTTTTTTCTGAGCACACTCACGTTTCCTGCTATATTAGAGACTCTAAAAAGTAAGAGCATGCTTCTTGCTCTAGAGCAGAGTGTGTTTCATGGAGGAGAACTGTGCTGTGTGTTTCCCTTCAGAAATGGATTTAAATCCCAGGCTCTGTGTCTTTCTACAAGGAAGACTGCGTTTCAGGTAAACACAGTCACTTTTCAGCTCAAACGAAGCTACATGATTCACGAAGCTCAACACGATTCTCGCTCTTACTGAAAAGCATTGGATGTTAGAGGACCATTGGTTTGTATCAGTTTCAGAAGCAGAGTTGAACTAGCAATGGTCCGTATTGGTAGGAAACACCGCTCATTTGTTCTGAGCACACTCACGTTTCCTACTGTATTAGAGACTCTAGAAAGCAAGAGCTTGCTTCCTGCTCTAAAGCCGAGTGTGTTTCATCGATGAGAACACAGCACTGTGTTTCCCTTCAGAAATGGAGGTAAATGCCAGGCTTTGTGTCTTCCTACAAGCAAGATTTCTTTTCACTTATATTCAGTCACTTTTCAGCTCAAAGGAATCTACATTGTTCACGAAGCTCACACGTTTCTCGCTCTTAACTAAAAAGCATTGGATGTTAGGGGACCTGTGGTTTGTATCAGGTTCAGATGCAGAGTTGAACTCGCAATGGTCCGTATATGTAGGAAACACCTTTCATTGTTCTGAGCACACTCACGTTTTCTGCTCTATTAGAGACTCTAGAAAGTAAAAGCATGCTTCGTGCTCTAAAGCAGAGTGTGATTCATGGATGAGAACTGTGCTGTGTGTTTCCTTCAGAACTGGAGTGAAATCCCATGCTCTGTGTCTTCCTACAAGCAAGACTTCTTTTCAGGTAAACGCAGTCAAATTCATCTCAAACACAGCTGCATCGTTCACGAGGCTCACACGTTTCTCACTCTTAACTGAAAAGAATTGGTAGTTAGAGGTCCTCGGGTTGTTATCAGTATCAGAAACAGAGTGGAACTAGCAATGGTCCATATGTGTAGCAAACACCGTTCTTTTGTTCTGAGCACACTCACCTTTCCTGTTGTATTAGAGACTCTAGAAAGAAAGAGCGTGCTTCTTGCTCTAAAGCAGAGTGGGTTTCATAGAGGAGAACTGTGCTGTGTGTTTCCCTTCAGAAATGGAGTTAAATCCCATGTTCTGTGTCTTCCTACAAGGAAGACTGCGTTTCAGGTAAAAACAGTCACTTTTCATCTCGAAGGAAGCTACATAGTTCACGAAGCTCACACGTTTCTCGCTCTTACTGAAAAGCATTGGATGTTAGAGGACCTGTGGTTTGTATCAGTTTCAGAAGCAGAGTTGAACTAGATATGGTCCGTATGTGTAGGAAGCACCGTTCTTTTGTTCTGAGCACACTCACATTTCCTGCTGTATTAGATACTCACAAAGCAAGAGTGTGCTTCTTGCTCTAAAGCAGAGTGTGTTTCATGGATGAGAACTGAGCTCTGTGTTTCCCTTCAGAAATGGAGGTAAATCTCAGGCTCTGTGTCTTCCTACAAGCAAGACATAGTTTCAGGTAAACGCAGTCACTTTTCAGCTCAAACAATGCTACATCGTTCACGAAGTTCACAAGTTTCTCGCTCTTAACTGAAAAGCATTGGTAGTTAGAGGACCTTGGGTTTGTATCAGTATCAGAAGCAGAGTTGAACTAGATATGGTCCGTATGTGTAGGAAATACCGTTCTTTTGTTTCGAGCAAACTCAGGTTTTCTGCTCTATTAGAGAATCTAGAAAGCAAGAGCGTGCTTCTTGCTCTAAAGCAGAGTGTGTTCCATGGATGAGAACAGAGCTCTGTGTTTCCCTTCAGAAATGGAGGTAAATGCCAGGCTCTCTGTCTTCCTACAAGCAAGATTTCTTTGCAGGTAAACTCAGTCTCTTTTAAACTAAAGGAATCTACATCTTTCACGAAGCTCACACATTTCTCGCTCTGACCTTAAAAGCATTGGAAGTTAGGGGACCTGTGGTTTGTATCAGGTTCAGATGCAGAGTTGAACTAGCAATGTTCCCTATGTGTAGGAAACACCTTTCTTTTGTTCTGAGCACACTCGTGTTTTCTGCTCTATTAGAGACTCTAGAAAGTAAGAGCATGCTTTGTGCTCTAAAGCAGAGTGCGTTTCATGGATGAGAACGGTGCTATGTGTTTCCTTCAGAAATGGAGTTAAATCTCATGCTCTGTGTCTTCCTACTGGCAAGAATTCTTTTCAGGTAAACTCAGTCACTTTTCAGCTCAAAGGAAGCTACATCGTTCACGAAGCTCACACGTTTCTCGATCTTAACTGAAAAGCATTGGATGTTATATGACCTGTGGGTTGTATCAGTTTCGTAAGCAGAGTTGTACTAGATATGTTCCGTATGTGTAGGAAACACCTTTCTTTTGTTCTGAGCACACACACCTTTCCTGCTGTATTAGATACTCTCAAAGCAAGAATTTGCTTCTTGCTCTAAAGCAGAGTGTGTATCATGGATGAGAACTGTGCTGTGTGTTTCCATTCAGAAATGAGTTAATTCCCAGGCTCTGTGTCTTCCTACAAGCAAGACTTCTTTTCAGGTAAACTCAGTTACTTTTCTCCTCAAAGGAATCTACATCGTTCACCAAGCTCACATATTTCTTGCTCATAACTGAAGAGCATTGGATGTTAGGGGACCTGTGGTTTGTATCAGTTTCAGAAGCAGAGTTGATCTAGATATGGTCCGTAAATGTAGGAAACACTGTTCTTCTGTTCTGAGCACAATGGCGTTTTCTGCTCTATTAGATACTCTAGGAAGTAAGAGTGTGCTTCGTGCCCTAAAGCATTGTAAGCTTCAGGGATGAGAACTGTGCTGTGTGTTTCCTTCAGAAATGGAGTTAAATCCCATGCTCTGTATCTTCCTATAGGCAAGACTTTTTTCAGGAAAACTCAGTCACTTTTCAGCTCAAAGGAAGCTACATCGTTCACGAATTTCAAACGTTTCTCGCTCTTAATTGAAAAGCATTGGATGTTAAGGGACCTGTGTTTTGTATCAGTTTCAGTTGCAGAGTAGAACTATCAATGGTCCGTATGTGTAGGAAACACCGTTCTTTTTTTCTGAGCACACTCACGTTTCCTGCTATATTAGAGACTCTAGAATGTAAGAGCATGCTTTTTGCTCTAGAGCAGAGTGTGTTTCATGGAGGAGAACTGTGCTGTGTGTTTCCCTTCAGCAATGGAGTTAAATCCCAAGCTCTGTGTCTTCCTAAAAGCAACACAACTTTTCAGGTAAACTCAGTCCCTTTTCAGCTCAAAGGAAGCTATATCGTTCATGAAGCTCACACGTTACTCGCCCTTTACTGAAAAGCAATTGGAAGATAGAGGACCTGTGGTTTGTATAAGTTTCAGAAGCAGAGTTCAACTAGCAATGGTCCGTATGTGTAGGAAACACCGTTCTTTTTTTCTGAGCACACTCACGTTTCCTGCTGTATTAGAGAATCTAGAAAGCAAGAGCGTGCTCTTGCTCTAAAGCAGAGTGTGTTTCATGGATGAGAACTGTGCTGTGTGTTTCCCTTCAGAAATGGAGTTAAATCCCATGTTCTGTGTCTTCCTACAAGGAAGACTGCGTTTCAGGTAAAAACAGTCACTTTTCATATCTAAGGAAGCTACATAGTTCACTAAGCTCACACGTTTCTCGCTCTTACTGAAAAGCATTGGATGTTAGAGGACCATTGGTTTGTATCAGGTTCAGAAGCAGAGTTGAACTAGCAATGGTCCGTATGTGTAGGCAACACCGTTCTTTTGTTCTGAGCAGACTCACGTTTCCTGCTGTATTAGAGATTTCAGAAAGCAAGAGCTTGCTTCTTGCTCTAAAGCCGAGTGTGTTTCATTGATGAGAACAGAGCTCTGTGTTTCCCTTCAGAAATGGAGGTAAATGCCAGGCTCTCTGTCTTCCTAGAAGCAAGATTTCTTTTCAGGTAAACTCAGTCTCTTTTAAACTCAAAGGAATCTACATCTTTCACGAAGCTAACACATTTCTCGCTCTGAACTGAAAAGCATTGAAAGTTAGGGGACCTGTGGTTTGTATCAGGTTCAGATGCAGAGTTGAACTAGCAATGGTCCGTATGTGTAGGAAACACCTTTCTTTTGTTCTGAGCACACTCGCGTTTTCTTCTCTATTAGAGACTCTAGAAAGTAAGAGCATGCTTTGTGCTCTAAAGCAGAGTGCGTTTCATGGATGAGAACGGTGCTGTGTGTTTCCTTCAGAAATGGAGTTAAATCCCATGCTCTGTGTCTTCCTACAGGCAAGAATTCTTTTCAGGTAAACTCAGTCAATTTTCAGCTCAAAGGAAGCTACATAGTTCACGAAGCTCACACGTTTCTCGCTCCTACTGAAAAGCTTTGGATGTTAGAGGACCTGTGGTTTGTATCAGTTACAGAAGCAAAGTTGAACTAGATATGGTCCGTATGTGTAGGAAACACCTTTCATTTGTTCTGAGCACACTCACATTTCCTGCTGTATTAGATACTCTCAAAGCAAGAATGTGCTTCTTGCTCTAAAGCAGAGTGTGTTTCACAGATGAGAACTGTGCTGTGTGTTTCCCTTCAGAAATGAGTTAATTCCCAGGCTCTGTGTCTTCCTATAAGCAAGACTTCTTTTCAGGTAAACTCAGTTACTTTTCACCTCAAAGGAATCTACATCATTCACCAAACTCACATATTTCTTGCTCATAACTGAAAAGCATTGGATGTTAGGGGACCTGTGGTTGTATCAGTTTCAGAAGCAGAGTTGATCTAGATATGGTCCGTAAATGTAGGAAACACTGTTCTTCTGTTCTGAGCACATTGGCGTTTTCTGCTCTATTAGAGACTCTAGGAAGTAAGAGTGTGCTTCGTGCCCTAAAGCAGAGTACGTTTCAGGGATGAGAACTGTGCTGTGTGTTTCCTTCAGAAATGGAGTTAAATCCCATGCTCTGTATCTTCCTATAGGCAAGACTTCTTTTCAAGTAAACTCAGTCACTTTTCAGCTCAAAGGAAGCTACATCTTTCACGAAGCTCAAACATTTCTCACTCTTAATGGAAAAGCATTGGATGTTAAGGGACCTGTGGTTTGTATCAGGTTCAGATGCAGAGTTGAACTCGCAATGGTCCGTATATGTAGGAAACACCTTTCATTGTTCTGAGCACACTCACGTTTTCTGCTCTATTAGAGACTCTAGAAAGTAAAAGCATGCTTCGTGCTCTAAAGCAGAGTGTGATTCATGGATGAGAACTGTGCTGTGTGTTTCCTTCAGAACTGGAGTGAAATCCCATGCTCTGTGTCTTCCTACAAGCAAGACTTCTTTTCAGGTAAACGCAGTCAAATTCATCTCAAACACAGCTACATCGTTCACGAGGCTCACACGTTTCTCACTCTTAACTGAAAAGAATTGGTAGTTAGAGGTCCTCGGGTTGTTATCAGTATCAGAAACAGAGTGGAACTAGCAATGGTCCATATGTGTAGCAAACACCGTTCTTTTGTTCTGAGCACACTCACCTTTCCTGTTGTATTAGAGACTCTAGAAAGAAAGAGCGTGCTTCTTGCTCTAAAGCAGAGTGGGTTTCATAGAGGAGAACTGTGCTGTGTGTTTCCCTTCAGAAATGGAGTTAAATCCCATGTTCTGTGTCTTCCTACAAGGAAGACTGCGTTTCAGGTAAAAACAGTCACTTTTCATCTCGAAGGAAGCTACATAGTTCACGAAGCTCACACGTTTCTCGCTCTTACTGAAAAGCATTGGATGTTAGAGGACCTGTGGTTTGTATCAGTTTCAGAAGCAGAGTTGAACTAGATATGGTCCGTATGTGTAGGAAGCACCGTTCTTTTGTTCTGAGCACACTCACATTTCCTGCTGTATTAGATACTCACAAAGCAAGAGTGTGCTTCTTGCTCTAAAGCAGAGTGTGTTTCATGGATGAGAACTGAGCTCTGTGTTTCCCTACAGAAATGGAGGTAAATCTCAGGCTCTGTGTCTTCCTACAAGCAAGACATAGTTTCAGGTAAACGCAGTCACTTTTCAGCTCAAACAATGCTACATCGTTCACGAAGTTCACAAGTTTCTCGCTCTTAACTGAAAAGCATTGGTAGTTAGAGGACCTTGGGTTTGTATCAGTATCAGAAGCAGAGTTGAACTAGATATGGTCCGTATGTGTAGGAAATACCGTTCTTTTGTTTCGAGCAAACTCAGGTTTTCTGCTCTATTAGAGAATCTAGAAAGCAAGAGCGTGCTTCTTGCTCTAAAGCAGAGTGTGTTCCATGGATGAGAACAGAGCTCTGTGTTTCCCTTCAGAAATGGAGGTAAATGCCAGGCTCTCTGTCTTCCTACAAGCAAGATTTCTTTGCAGGTAAACTCAGTCTCTTTTAAACTAAAGGAATCTACATCTTTCACGAAGCTCACACATTTCTCGCTCTGACCTTAAAAGCATTGGAAGTTAGGGGACCTGTGGTTTGTATCAGGTTCAGATGCAGAGTTGAACTAGCAATGTTCCCTATGTGTAGGAAACACCTTTCTTTTGTTCTGAGCACACTCGTGTTTTCTGCTCTATTAGAGACTCTAGAAAGTAAGAGCATGCTTTGTGCTCTAAAGCAGAGTGCGTTTCATGGATGAGAACGGTGCTATGTGTTTCCTTCAGAAATGGAGTTAAATCTCATGCTCTGTGTCTTCCTACTGGCAAGAATTCTTTTCAGGTAAACTCAGTCACTTTTCAGCTCAAAGGAAGCTACATCGTTCACGAAGCTCACACGTTTCTCGATCTTAACTGAAAAGCATTGGATGTTATATGACCTGTGGGTTGTATCAGTTTCGTAAGCAGAGTTGTACTAGATATGTTCCGTATGTGTAGGAAACACCTTTCTTTTGTTCTGAGCACACACACCTTTCCTGCTGTATTAGATACTCTCAAAGCAAGAATTTGCTTCTTGCTCTAAAGCAGAGTGTGTATCATGGATGAGAACTGTGCTGTGTGTTTCCATTCAGAAATGAGTTAATTCCCAGGCTCTGTGTCTTCCTACAAGCAAGACTTCTTTTCAGGTAAACTCAGTTACTTTTCTCCTCAAAGGAATCTACATCGTTCACCAAGCTCACATATTTCTTGCTCATAACTGAAGAGCATTGGATGTTAGGGGACCTGTGGTTTGTATCAGTTTCAGAAGCAGAGTTGATCTAGATATGGTCCGTAAATGTAGGAAACACTGTTCTTCTGTTCTGAGCACAATGGCGTTTTCTGCTCTATTAGATACTCTAGGAAGTAAGAGTGTGCTTCGTGCCCTAAAGCATTGTAAGCTTCAGGGATGAGAACTGTGCTGTGTGTTTCCTTCAGAAATGGAGTTAAATCCCATGCTCTGTATCTTCCTATAGGCAAGACTTTTTTCAGGAAAACTCAGTCACTTTTCAGCTCAAAGGAAGCTACATCGTTCACGAATTTCAAACGTTTCTCGCTCTTAATTGAAAAGCATTGGATGTTAAGGGACCTGTGTTTTGTATCAGTTTCAGTTGCAGAGTAGAACTATCAATGGTCCGTATGTGTAGGAAACACCGTTCTTTTTTTCTGAGCACACTCACGTTTCCTGCTATATTAGAGACTCTAGAATGTAAGAGCATGCTTTTTGCTCTAGAGCAGAGTGTGTTTCATGGAGGAGAACTGTGCTGTGTGTTTCCCTTCAGCAATGGAGTTAAATCCCAAGCTCTGTGTCTTCCTAAAAGCAACACAACTTTTCAGGTAAACTCAGTCCCTTTTCAGCTCAAAGGAAGCTATATCGTTCATGAAGCTCACACGTTACTCGCCCTTTACTGAAAAGCAATTGGAAGATAGAGGACCTGTGGTTTGTATAAGTTTCAGAAGCAGAGTTCAACTAGCAATGGTCCGTATGTGTAGGAAACACCGTTCTTTTTTTCTGAGCACACTCACGTTTCCTGCTGTATTAGAGAATCTAGAAAGCAAGAGCGTGCTCTTGCTCTAAAGCAGAGTGTGTTTCATGGATGAGAACTGTGCTGTGTGTTTCCCTTCAGAAATGGAGTTAAATCCCATGTTCTGTGTCTTCCTACAAGGAAGACTGCGTTTCAGGTAAAAACAGTCACTTTTCATATCTAAGGAAGCTACATAGTTCACTAAGCTCACACGTTTCTCGCTCTTACTGAAAAGCATTGGATGTTAGAGGACCATTGGTTTGTATCAGGTTCAGAAGCAGAGTTGAACTAGCAATGGTCCGTATGTGTAGGCAACACCGTTCTTTTGTTCTGAGCAGACTCACGTTTCCTGCTGTATTAGAGATTTCAGAAAGCAAGAGCTTGCTTCTTGCTCTAAAGCCGAGTGTGTTTCATTGATGAGAACAGAGCTCTGTGTTTCCCTTCAGAAATGGAGGTAAATGCCAGGCTCTCTGTCTTCCTAGAAGCAAGATTTCTTTTCAGGTAAACTCAGTCTCTTTTAAACTCAAAGGAATCTACATCTTTCACGAAGCTAACACATTTCTCGCTCTGAACTGAAAAGCATTGAAAGTTAGGGGACCTGTGGTTTGTATCAGGTTCAGATGCAGAGTTGAACTAGCAATGGTCCGTATGTGTAGGAAACACCTTTCTTTTGTTCTGAGCACACTCGCGTTTTCTTCTCTATTAGAGACTCTAGAAAGTAAGAGCATGCTTTGTGCTCTAAAGCAGAGTGCGTTTCATGGATGAGAACGGTGCTGTGTGTTTCCTTCAGAAATGGAGTTAAATCCCATGCTCTGTGTCTTCCTACAGGCAAGAATTCTTTTCAGGTAAACTCAGTCAATTTTCAGCTCAAAGGAAGCTACATAGTTCACGAAGCTCACACGTTTCTCGCTCCTACTGAAAAGCTTTGGATGTTAGAGGACCTGTGGTTTGTATCAGTTACAGAAGCAAAGTTGAACTAGATATGGTCCGTATGTGTAGGAAACACCTTTCATTTGTTCTGAGCACACTCACATTTCCTGCTGTATTAGATACTCTCAAAGCAAGAATGTGCTTCTTGCTCTAAAGCAGAGTGTGTTTCACAGATGAGAACTGTGCTGTGTGTTTCCCTTCAGAAATGAGTTAATTCCCAGGCTCTGTGTCTTCCTATAAGCAAGACTTCTTTTCAGGTAAACTCAGTTACTTTTCACCTCAAAGGAATCTACATCATTCACCAAACTCACATATTTCTTGCTCATAACTGAAAAGCATTGGATGTTAGGGGACCTGTGGTTGTATCAGTTTCAGAAGCAGAGTTGATCTAGATATGGTCCGTAAATGTAGGAAACACTGTTCTTCTGTTCTGAGCACATTGGCGTTTTCTGCTCTATTAGAGACTCTAGGAAGTAAGAGTGTGCTTCGTGCCCTAAAGCAGAGTACGTTTCAGGGATGAGAACTGTGCTGTGTGTTTCCTTCAGAAATGGAGTTAAATCCCATGCTCTGTATCTTGTTATAGGCAAGACTTCTTTTCAAGTAAACTCAGTCACTTTTCAGCTCAAAGGAAGCTACATCTTTCACGAAGCTCAAACATTTCTCACTCTTAATGGAAAAGCATTGGATGTTAAGGGACCTGTGTTTTGTATCAGTTTCAGTTGCAGAGTTGAACTAGCAATGGTCCGTATGTGTAGGAAACACCGTTCTTTTTTTCTGAGCACACTCACGTTTCCTGCTATATTAGAGACTCTAGAAAGTAAGAGCATGCTTCTTGCTCTAGAGCAGAGTGTGTTTCATGGAGGAGATCTGTGCTGTGTGTTTCCCTTCAGGAATGGAGTTAAATCCCAAGCTCTGTGTCTTCCTAAAAGCAACACATCTTTTCATGAAAACTCAGTCCCTTTTCAGCTCAAATGAAGCTACATCGTTCACGAAGCTCACATGTTACTCGCCCTTTACTGAAAAGCAGTTGAATGATAGACGACCTTGGTTTGTATAAGTTTCAGAAGCAGAGTTCAACTAGCAATGGTCAGTATGTGTAGGAAACACCACTCTTTTGTTCTGAGCACACTCACGTTTCCTGCTGTATTAGAGAATCTAGAAAGCAAGAGCGTGCTCTTGCTCTAAAGCAGAGTGTGTTTCATGGATGAGAACTGAGCTCTGTGTTTCCAATCAGAAATGGAGGTAAATCTCAGGCTCTGTGTCTTCCTACAAGGAAGACTGTGTTTCAGGTAAACTCAGTCACTTTTCAGCTCAAACGAAGCTATATGATTCACGAAGCTCACACGTGTCTCGACCTTAACTGAAAAGCATTGGATTTTAGAGAACCTGTGGTTTGTATCAGTTTCAGAAGCAGAGTTGAACTAGCAATGGTCCTTATGTGTAGGAAACACCATTCTTTTGTTCTGAGTTCACTCTCATTTCTTGCTGTATTACAGAATCTAGAAAGCAAGAGCATGATTCTTGCTCTAAATCAGAGTGTGTTCCACGGATTAGAACTGTGCTGTGTGTTTCCCTTCAGAAAAGGAGTTCAATCCAAGGCTCTGTGTCTTCCTACAACCAAGACATCGTTTCAGGTAAACACAGTCACTTTTCAGCTCAAACAAAGCTACATTGCGCATGAAGCTCACACGTTTCTCGCTCTTAACTGAAAAGCATTGGATGTTAGACGACCTGTGGTTTGTATCAGTTTCAGAAGCAGAGTTGAACTAGATATGGTCTGTAGGTGTATGAAGTACCGTTCATTTGTTCTGAGCACACTCACGTTTCTTGCTGTATCAGAGATTCTGGAAAGCAAGAGCGTGCTTCCAGCTCCAAAGCAGAGTGTGTATCATGGAGGAGAACTGTGCTGTATGTTTCCCTACAGAAATGGAATTAAATCCCAAGCTCTGTGTCTTCCTAAAAGCAAGACATCTTTTCAGGTAAACTCAGTCACTTTTCAGCTCAAATGAAGCAACCTCATTCACGAAGCTCTCATGGTTCTCGCTCTTAAATGAAAAGCATTGGATGTTATATGACCTGTGGTTTTTATCTGTTTCAGAAGCAGAGTTGAACTAGATATGGTCCGTATGTGTAGGAAACACCTTTCTTTTGTTCTGAGCACACTCACGTTTCCTGCTGTATTAGATATTCTCAAAGCAAGAGTGTGCTTCTTGCTCTAAAGCAGAGTGTGTTTCATGCATGAGAACTGTGCTGTGTGTTTCCTTCAGAAATGGCTTTAAATCCCAGGCTCTGTGTTTTCATACAAGCAAGACATCTTTTCAGGTATACTCAGTCACATTTTAGCTACATCAAAATAAGCTACATCTTTCACGAAGCTCACACGTTTCTTGCTCTTAACTGAAAAGCATTAGATGTTAGAGGACCTGTGGTTTTTATCAGTTTCAGATGCAGAGTTAAACTAGATATGGTCCGTAAGTGTAGGAAATACCTTTCATTTGTTCTGAGCACACTCACATTTCTTGCTGTATTAGAGATTCTGGAAAGCAAGTGTGTGATCCTGATCTAAAGCAGAGTGTGTTTCATGGATGAGAACTGTGCTGTGTGTTTCCCTTCAGGAGTTGATTTAAATCCCAGGCTCTGTGTCTTCATACAAGCAAGACTTTGTTTCGGGTAAATGCAGTCACTTTTCAGCTCAAAAAAAGTTACATTGTTCAGGAAGCTCACACATTTCTCGTTCCTAACTGAAAAGCATTGGATGTTAGAGGACCTGTGGTTTGTGTCAGTTTCAGAAGCAGAGTTGAACTAGCAATGGTCTGTATGTGTAGGAAACACCGTTCTTTTGTTGTGAGCACACTCACCTTTTCTGCTATATTAGAGACTCTAGAAAGCAGGAGCGTGCTTCTTGCTCTAAAGCAGAGTGTGTTTCATGGATGAGAACTGTGCTATGTGTTTCACTTCAGAAATGGAGTTCAATCCCTGGCTCTGTGTCTTCCTACAAGGAAGACTTCTTTTCATGTAAAAACAGTCACTTTTCAGCTCATATGAATCTACATCATTCACGAAGCTCACACGTTACTCGCCCTTAACTGGAATGCAATTGGATGATAGAGGACCTGTGGTTTCTATCAGTTTCAGAAGCAGAGTTGAACTAGATATGGTCCTTATGTGTAGGAAACACTGTTCTTTTGATCTGAGCACACTAAAGTTTCCTGCTGTATTAGGGACTCTAGAAAGCAAGAGCGTGCTTCTTGCTCTAAAGCAGATTGTGTTTCATGCATGACAACTGTGCTGTGTGTTTCCCTTCAGAAATGGAGGTAAATCCCAGGCTCTGTTTCATCCTACATGCAATACTTCTTTTCAGGTAAACTCAGTCTCTTTTCAGCTCAAACGAAGCTACATCGTTCATGAAGCTCACACGTTTCTGGCTCTTAACTGAAAAGCATTGGTGGTTAGAGGACCTGTGGTTTGTATCAGTTTCAGAAACAGAGTTGAAATAGATGTGGTCCCTATGTTTAGTAAACACCGTTCTTTTGTTTTGAGAACACTAATGTTTCCTGCTGTTTTAGAGACTCTAGAAAGCAAGAGCATGCTTCTTGCTCTAAGGCAGAGTTTGTTTCATGGACAGAACTGTGCTGTGTGTTTCCCTTCAGAAATGGAGGTAAATCCCATGCTCTGTGCCTTCCTACATGCATGACTTCTTTCCAGGTAAATTCAGTCTCTTTTCAGCTCAAATGAATCTACATCTTTCACAAAGCTCACACGTTTATTGCTCTTAACTGTAAAGCATTGGATGTTAGGGGACCTGTGGTTTGTATCAGTTTCAGATGAAGAGTTAAACTAGCAACGGTCCGTATGTGTAGGAAACACCGTTCATTTGTTCTGAGCACACTCACATTTCTTGGTGTATTAGAGATTCTAGAAAGCAATAGTGTTCTTCTTGCTCTAAAGCAGAGTGTGTTTCATCGATGAGAAATGTGCTGTGTGTTTCCCTTCAGAAATGGAGGTAAATCGCAGGCTCTGTGTCATCCTACATGCAAGACTTCTTTTTTGGTACACACAGTCATTTTCAGCTCAAATGAAGCTACATGGTTCATGAAGCTCACATGTTTCTGGCTCTTATCTGAAAAGCATTGGTGGTTAGAGGACCTGTGGTTTGTATCAGTTTCAGAAACAGAGTTGAACTGGATGTGGTCCATATGTTTAGGAAACACTGTTCTTTTGTTCTGAGCACACTCATGTTTCCTGCTGTTTTAGAGACTCTAGAAAGCAAGAGCATGCTTCTTGCTCTAATGCAGAGTGTGTTTCATGGATAGAACTGTGTTGTGTGTTACACCTTCAGAAATGGAGTTAAAACCCAGGTTCTGTGTCTTCCTACAAGGAAGACTGCGTTTCAGGTAAAAACAGTCACTTTTCATCTCAAACGAAGCTACATAGTTCACGAAGCTCACATGTTTCTCGTTCTTACTGAAAAGCATTGGATGTGAGAGGACCTCTGGTTTGTATCAGTTTCAGAAGCAGAGTTGAACTAGCAAGGGTCCGTATGTGCAGAAAAAACCATTCTTTTGATCTGAGCACACTCACCTTTCCTGCTCTATTAGGGAATCCAGAAAGCAAGAGCGTGCTACTTGCTCTAAATCAGAGTGTGTTTCATGGATGAGAACTCTGCTGTGTGTTTCCCTTCAGGAATCGTGTTAAATCCCAGGCTCTGTGTCTTCCTACAAGCAAGACATCTTTTCAGGTAAACTCATTCACTTTTCAGCTCAAAAGAAGCTACATCGTTCAGGAAGCTCACACATTTCTCGCTCTTAACTGAAAAGCATTGGATGTTAGAGGACCTGTGGTTTGTAGCAGTTTCAAGAGGAAGAGTTGAACGAGATATTGTGCGTATGTGTAGGAAATACCGTTCATTTGTTCTGAGCACACTCACGTTTCTTGCTGTATTAGAGATTCTAGAAAGCAAGAGTGTGCTTCTTGCTTTAAAGCAGAGTGTGTTACATGGATGAGAACTGTGCTTTTTCTTTCCTTTCAGAAGTACTGTTAAATCCCAGGCTCTGTGTCTTCCTACACGCAAGACTTTGTTTCAGGGAAACGCAGTCACTTTTCAGCTCTAACGAAGTTACATCGTTCAGGAAGCTCACACATTTCTCGTTCTTAACTGAAAAGCACTGGATGTTAGAGGACCTCTGTTTTGTATGCGTTTCAGAAGCAGAGTTGAACTTGCAATGGTCCGTACGTGTAGGAAACACCATTCTTTTTATCTGAGCACACTCACGTTTCCTGCTGTATCAGGGACTCAAGAAAGCAAGAGCATGCTTCTTGCTCTAAAGCAGAGTGTGTTTCACGGATAGAACTGTGCTTTGTGTTTCCCTTCAGAAATGGAGGTAAATCCCAGGCTCTGTGTCATCCTACATGCAATACTTCTTTTCAGGTAATCTCAGTCACTTTTCAGCTCAAACGAAGCTACATCGTTCATGAAGCTCACACGTTTCTGGCTCTTAACTGAAAAGCATTGGTGGTTAGAGGACCTGTGGTTTGTATCAGTTTCAGAAACAGAGTTGAAATAGATGTGGTCCCTATGTTTAGGAAACACCGTTCTTTTGTTTTGAGAACACTAATGTTTCCTGCTGTTTTAGGGACTCTAGAAAGCAAGAGCATGCTTCTTGCTCTAAGGCAGAGTGTGTTTCATGGACAGAACTGTGCTGTGTGTTTCCCTTCAGAAATGGAGGTAAATCCCAGGCTCTGTGCCTTCCTACATGCATGACTTCTTTCCAGGTAAACTCAGTCACTTTTCAGCTCAAACGAATCTACATCTTTCACAAAGCTCACACGTTTATTGCTCTTAACTGTAAAGCATTGGATGTTAGGGGACCTGTGGTTTGTATCAGTTTCAGATGAAGAGTTGAACTAGCAAAGGTCCGTATGTGTGGGAAACACCGTTCATTTGTTCTGAGCACACTCACATTTCTTGGTGTATTAGAGATTCTAGAAAGCAATAGTGTTCTTCTTGCTCTAAAGCAGAGTATGTTTCATGGATGAGAAATGTGCTGTGTGTTTCCCTTCAGAAATGGAGGTAAATCGCAGGCTCTGTGTCATCCTACATGCAATACTTCTTTTTTGGTACACACAGTCATTTTCAGCTCAAATGAAGCTACATGGTTCATGAAGCTCACAAGTTTCTGGCTCTTATCTGAAAAGCATTGGTGGTTAGAGGACCTGTGGTTTGTATCAGTTTCACAAACAGAGTTGAACTGGATGTGGTCCATATGTTTAGGAAACACTGTTCTTTTGTTCTGAGCACACTCATGTTTCCTGCTGTTTTAGAAACTCTAGAAAGCAAGAGCATGCTTCTTGCTCTAAAGCAGAGTGTGTTTCATGGATAGAACTGTGTTGTGTGTTACCCCTTCAGAAATGGAGTTAAAACCCAGGTTCTGTGTCTTCCTACAAGGAAGACTGCGTTTCAGGTAAAAACAGTCACTTTTCATCTCAAACGAAGCTACATAGTTCACGAAGCTCACATGTTTCTCGTTCTTACTGAAAAGCATTGGATGTGAGAGTACCTCTGGTTTGTATCAGTTTCAGAAGCAGAGTTGAACTAGCAAGGGTCCGTATGTGCAGAAAAAACCATTCTTTTGATCTGAGCACACTCACTTTTCCTGCTGTATTAGGGAATCCAGAAAGCAAGAGCGTGCTTCTTGCTCTAAATCAGAGTGTGTTTCATGGATGAGAACTCTGCTGTGTGTTTCCCTTCAGGAATCGTGTTAAATCCCAGGCTCTGTGTCTTCCTACAAGCAAGACATCTTTTCAGGTAAACTCATTCACTTTTCAGCTCAAAAGAAGCTACATCGTTCAGGAAGCTCACACATTTCTCGCTCTTAACTGAAAAGCATTGGATGTTAGAGGACCTGTGGTTTGTAGCAGTTTCAAGAGGAAGAGTTGAACGAGATTTTGTCCGTATGTGTAGGAAATACCGTTCATTTGTTCTGAGCACACTCACGTTTCTTGCTGTATTAGAGATTCTAGAAAGCAAGAGTGTGCTTCTTGCTTTAAAGCAGAGTGTGTTACATGGATGAGAACTGTGCTTTTTGTTTCCTTTCAGAAGTACTGTTAAATCCCAGGCTCTGTGTCTTCCTACACGCAAGACTTTGTTTCAGGGAAACGCAGTCACTTTTCAGCTCTAACGATGTTACATCGTTCAGGAAGCTCACACATTTCTCGTTCTTAACTGAAAAGCACTGGATGTTAGAGGACCTGTGTTTTGTATGAGTTCCAGAAGCAGAGTTGAACTTGCAATGGTCCGTACGTGTAGGAAACACCATTCTTTTTATCTGAGCACACTCACGTTTCCTGCTGTATCAGGGACTCAAGAAAGCAAGAGCATGCTTCTTGCTCTAAAGCAGAGTGTGTTTCACGGATAGAACTGTGCTTTGTGTTTCCCTTCAGAAATGGAGTTAAATCCCAGTTTCTGTGTCTTCCTACAAGGAAGACTGCTTTTAGGGTAAACACACTCACTTTTCAGCTCAAACAAAGCTACATGATTCACAAAGCTCACACAATTCTCGCTCTTAACTGAAAAGCATTAGATGATAAAGGAACCTTGGTTTGTATCAGTTTCAGAAGCAGAGTTGATCTAGATATGGTCCGTACATGGAGGAATCACCGTTCATTGTTCTGAGCACACTCACGTGTCCTGTTGTATTACAGACTCTAGAAAACAAGTGCTTGCTTCTTAGTCTAAAGCAGAGTGTGTTTCATGAATGAGAACTGTGCTGTGTGTTTCCCTCAGAAATGGAGGTAAATCCCAGGCTATGTGTCATCCTACATGCAAGACTTCTTTTCAGGTAAAATTCAGTCACTTTTCAGCTCAAACTAAGCTACATCGTTCATGAAGCTCACATGTTTGTCGCTCTTAACTGAAAAGCATTGGTGGTTAGAGGACCTGTGGTTTGTATCAGTTTCAGAAACAGAGTTGAAATAGATGTGGTCCCTATGTTTAGGAAACACCGTTCTTTTGTTTTGAGAACACTAAAGTTTCCTGCTGTTTTAGGGACTCTAGAAAGCAAGAGCATGCTTCTTGCTCTAAGGCAGAGTGTGTTTCATGGACAGAACTGTGCTGTGTGTTTCCCTTCAGAAATGGAGGTAAATCTCAAGCTCTGTGTCTTCCTACAAGCAAGACTTAGTTTCAGGTAAACACAGTCACTTTTCAGCTCAAACAATGCTACATAGTTCACGAAGTTCACAGGTTTCTCTCTCTTAACTGAAAAGCATTGGTATTTAGAGGACCTTGGGTTTGTATCAGTTTCAGAAGCAGAGTTGAACTAGCAATGGTCCGTATGTGTAGGCAACACCGTTCTTTTGTTCTGAGCACACTCACATTTCCTGCTGTATTAGAGACTCCAGAAAGCAAGAGCTTGCTTCTTGCTCTAAAGCCGAGTGTGTTTCATCGATGAGAACAGAGCTCTGTGTTTCCCTTCAGAAATGGAGGTAAATGCCAGGCTCTCTGTCTTCCTACAAGCAAGATTTCTTGTCAGGTAAACTCAGTCTCTTTTAAACTCAAAGGAATCTACATCTTTCACGAAGCTCCCACGTTTCTCACTCTTACTGAAAAGCATTGGATGTTAGAGGACCTGTGGTTTGTATCAGTTTCAGAAGCAGAGTTGAACTAGATATGGTACGTATGTGTAGGAAACACCTTTCTTTTGTTCTGAGCACACTCACGTTTCCTGCTGTATTAGATACTCTCAAAGCAAGAGTGTGCTTCTTGGTCTAAAGCAGAGTGTGTTTCACAGATGAGAACTGTGCTGTGTGTTTCCCTTCAGAAATGAGTTAATTCCCAGGCTCTGTGTCTTCCTACAAGCAAGACTTCTTTTCAGGTAAACTCAGTTACTTTTCACCTCAAAGGAATCTACATCATTCACCAAGCTCACATATTTCTTGCTCATAACTGAAGAGCATTGGATGTTAGGGGACCTGTGGTTTGTATCAGTTTCAGAAGCAGAGTTGATCTAGATATGGTCCGTAAATGTAGGAAACACTGTTCTTCTGTTCTGATCACATTGGCGTTTTCTGCTCTATTAGAGACTCTAGGAAGTAAGAGTGTGCTTCGTGCCCTAAAGCAGAGTACGTTTCAGGGATGAGAACTGTGCTGTGTGTTTCCTTCAGAAATGGAGTTAAATTCCATGCTCTGTATCTTCCTATTGGCAAGACTTCTTTTCAGGTAAACTCAGTCACTTTTCAGCTCAAAGGAAGCTACATCTTTCACAAAGCTCAAACGTTTCTCGCTCTTAATTAAAAAGCATTGGATGTTAAGGGGCCTGTGTTTTGTATCAGTTTCAGTTGCAGAATTGAACTAGCAATGGTCCATATGTGTAGGAAACAAGGTTCTTTTTTTCTGAGCACACTCATGTTTCCTGCTATATTAGAGACTCTAGAAAGTAAGAGCATGCTTCTTGCTCTATAGCAGAGTGTGTTTCATGGAGGAGAACTGTGCTGTGTGTTTCCCTTCAGCAATGGAGGTAAACCCCAAGCTCTGTGTCTTCCTAAAAGCAACACATCTTTTCAGGTAAACTCAGTCCCTTTTCAGCTCAAACGAAGCTACATCGTTCAAGAAGTTCACACGTTACTCGCCCTTTATTGAAAAGCAATTGAATGATAGACGACCTGTGGTTTGTATAAGTTTCAGAAGCAGAGTTCAACTAGCAATTGTCAGTATGTGTAGGAAACACCACTCTTTTGT
The DNA here is from genome assembly GCA_949786385.1 of Onychomys leucogaster. Taxonomy (NCBI): domain Eukaryota; kingdom Metazoa; phylum Chordata; class Mammalia; order Rodentia; family Cricetidae; genus Onychomys; species Onychomys leucogaster. Next base: position 1,526,777 of record CATKUP010000061.1, read on the forward strand.
TCTGAGCACACTCACGTTTCCTGCTGTATTAGAGAATCTAGAAAGCAAGAGCGTGCTCTTGCTCTAAAGCAGAGTGTGTTTCATGGACGAGAACTGAGCTCTGTGTTTCCCTTCAGAAATGGAGGTAAATCTCAGGCTCTGTGTCTTCCTACAAGCAAGACTTAGTTTCAGGTAAACGCAGTCACTTTTCAGCTCAAACAATGCTACATTGTTCACGAAGTTCACAGGTTTCTCGCTCTTAACTGAAAAGCATTGGTAGTTAGAGGACCTTGGGTTTGTATCAGTATCAGAAGCAGAGTTGAACTAGATATCGTCCGTATGTGTAGGAAATACCATTCTTTTGTTTCGAGCAAACTCAGGTTTTCTGCTCTATTAGAGACTCTAGAAAGCAAGAGCGTGCTTCTTGCTCTAAAGCAGAGTGTGTTTCATGGAGGAGAACTGTGCTGTGTGTTTCCCTTCAGAAATGGAGTTAAATCCCATGTTCTGTGTCTTCCTACAAGGAAGACTGCGTTTCAGGTAAAAACAGTCACTTTTCATCTCGAAGGAAGCTACATAGTTCACTAAGCTCACACGTTTCTCAATCTTAGTGAAAAGCATTGGATGTTAGAAGACCATTGGTTTGTATCAGTTTCAGAAGCAGAGTTGAACTAGCAATGGTCCGTATGTGTAGGCAACACCGTTCTTTTGTTCTGAGCACACTCATGTTTCCTGCTGTATTAGAGACTCCAGAAAGCGAGAGCTTGCTTCTTGCTCTAAAGCCGAGTGTGTTTCATCGATGAGAACAGAGCTCTGTGTTTCCCTTCAGAAATGGAGGTAAATGCCAGGCTCTCTGTCTTCCTACAAGCAAGATTTCTTGTCAGGTAAACTCAGTCTCTTTTAAACTCAAAGGAATCTACATCTTTCACGAAGCTCACACATTTCTCGCTCTGAACTGAAAAGCATTGGAAGTTAGGGGACCTGTGGTTTGTATCAGGTTCAGATGCAGAGTTGAACTAGCAATGGTCCGTATGTGTAGGAAACACCTTTCTTTTGTTCTGAGCACACTCGCGTTTTCTGTTCTATTAGAGACTCTAGAAAGTAAGAGCATGCTTTGTGCTCTAAAGCAGAGTGCGTTTCATGGATGAGAATGGTGCTGTGTGTTTCCTTCAGAAATGGAGTTAAATCCCATGCTCTGTGTCTTCCTACAGGCAAGAATTCTTTTCAGATAAACTCAGTCACTTTTCAGCTCAAACGATGCCACATCGTTCACGAAGTTCACAGGTTTCTCGCTCTTAACTGAAAAGCATTGGTAGTTAGAGGACCTTGGGTTTGTATCAGTATCAGAAGCAGAGTTGAACTAGATATGGTCCCTATGTGCAGGCAATACCGTTCTTTTGTTTCGAGCAAACTCAGGTTTTCTGCTCTATTAGAGACTCTAGATGCAAGAGCGTGCTTCTTGCTCTAAAGCAGAGTGTGGTTCATGGATGAGAACAGAGCTCTGTGTTTCCCTTCAGAAATGGAGGTAAATGCCAGGCTCTCTGTCTTCCTACAAGCAAGATTTCTTTTTAGGTAAACTCAGTCTCTTTTAAACTCAAAGGAATCTACATCTTTCACGAAGCTCACACATTTCTCGCACTGAACTGAAAAGCATTGGAAGTTAGGGGACCTGTGGTTTGTATCAGGTTCAGATGCAGAGTTGAACTAGAAATGGTCCGTATGTGTAGGAAACACCTTTCTTTTGTTCTGAGCACACTCGTGTTTTCTGCTCTATTAGAGACTCTAGAAAGTAAGAGCATGCTTTATGCTCTAAAGCAGAGTGAGTTTCATGGATGAGAATGGTGCTGTGTGTTTCCTTCAGAAATGGAGTTAAATCCCATGCTCTGTGTCTTCCTACTGGCAAGAATTCTTTTCAGGTAAACTCAGTCACTTTTCAGCTCACAGGAAGCTACATCGTTCACGAAGCTCACACGTTTCTCGATCTTAACTGAAAAGCATTGGATGTTATATGACCTCTGGGTTCTATCAGTTTCATAAGCAGAGTTGTACTAGATATGTTCCATATGTGTAGGAAATACCTTTCTTTTGTTCTGAGCACACACACGTTTCCTGCTGTATTAGATACTCTCAAAGCAAGAATGTGCTTCTTGCTCTAAAGCAGAGTGTGTATCATGGATGAGAACTGTGCTGTGTGTTTCCTTCAGAAATGGAGTTAAATCCCATGTGCTGTGTCTTCCTACAAGGAAGACTGCGTTTCAGGTAAAAACAGTCACTTTTCATATCTAAGGAAGCTGCATAGTTCACTAAGCTCACACGTTTCTCGCTCTTACTGAAAAGCATTGGATGTTAGAGGACCATTGGTTTGTATCAGGTTCAGCAGCAGAGTTGAACTAGCAATGGTCCGTATGTGTAGGCAACACCGTTCTTTTGTTCTGAGCAGACTCACGTTTCCTGCTGTATTAGAGATTTCAGAAAGCAAGAGCTTGCTTCTTGCTCTAAAGCCGAGTGTGTTTCATTGATGAGAACAGAGCTCTGTGTTTCCCTTCAGAAATGGAGGTAAATGCCAGGCTCTCTGTCTTCCTAGAAGCAAGATTTCTTTTCAGGTAAACTCAGTCTCTTTTAAACTCAAAGGAATCTACATCTTTCACGAAGCTAACACATTTCTCGCTCTGAACTGAAAAGCATTGAAAGTTAGGGGACCTGTGGTTTGTATCAGGTTCAGATGCAGAGTTGAACTAGCAATGGTCCGTATGTGTAGGAAACTCCTTTCTTTTGTTCTGAGCACACTCGCGTTTTCTTCTCTATTAGAGACTCTAGATAGTAAGAGCATGCTTTGTGCTCTAAAGCAGAGTGCGTTTCATGGATGAGAACGGTGCTGTGTGTTTCCTTCAGAAATGGAGTTAAATCCCATGCTCTGTGTCTTCCTACAGGAAAGAATTCTTTTCAGGTAAACTCAGTCAATTTTCAGCTCAAAGGAAGCTACATAGTTCACGAAGCTCACACGTTTCTCGCTCCTACTGAAAAGCATTGGATGTTAGAGGACCTGTGGTTTGTATCAGTTTCAGAAGCAGAGTTGAACTAGATATGGTCCGTATGTGTAGGAAACACCTTTCATTTGTTCTGAGCACACTCACATTTCCTGCTGTATTAGATACTCTCAAAGCAAGAATGTGCTTCTTGCTCTAAAGCAGAGTGTGTTTCACAGATGAGAACTGTGCTGTGTGTTTCCCTTCAGAAATGAGTTAATTCCCAGGCTCTGTGTCTTCCTATAAGCAAGACTTCTTTTCAGGTAAACTCAGTTACTTTTCACCTCAAAGGAATCTACATCATTCACCAAACTCACATATTTCTTGCTCATAACTGAAAAGCATTGGATGTTAGGGGACCTGTGGTTGTATCAGTTTCAGAAGCAGAGTTGATCTAGATATGGTCCGTAAATGTAGGAAACACTGTTCTTCTGTTCTGAGCACATTGGCGTTTTCTGCTCTATTAGAGACTCTAGGAAGTAAGAGTGTGCTTCGTGCCCTAAAGCAGAGTACGTTTCAGGGATGAGAACTGTGCTGTGTGTTTCCTTCAGAAATGGAGTTAAATCCCATGCTCTGTATCTTCCTATAGGCAAGACTTCTTTTCAAGTAAACTCAGTCACTTTTCAGCTCAAAGGAAGCTACATCTTTCACGAAGCTCAAACATTTCTCACTCTTAATGGAAAAGCATTGGATGTTAAGGGACCTGTGTTTTGTATCAGTTTCAGTTGCAGAGTTGAACTAGCAATGTTCCGTATGTGTAGGAAACACCGTTCTTTTTTTCTGAGCACACTCACGTTTCCTGCTATATTAGAGACTCTAGAAAGTAAGAGCATGCTTCTTGCTCTAGAGCAGAGTGTGTTTCATGGAGGAGATCTGTGCTGTGTGTTTCCCTTCAGGAATGGAGTTAAATCCCAAGCTCTGTGTCTTCCTAAAAGCAACACATCTTTTCATGAAAACTCAGTCCCTTTTCAGCTCAAATGAAGCTACATCGTTCACGAAGCTCACATGTTACTCGCCCTTTACTGAAAAGCAGTTGAATGATAGACGACCTTGGTTTGTATAAGTTTCAGAAGCAGAGTTCAACTAGCAATGGTCAGTATGTGTAGGAAACACCACTCTTTTGTTCTGAGCACAGTCACGTTTCCTGCTGTATTAGAGAATCTAGAAAGCAAGAGCGTGCTCTTGCTCTAAAGCAGAGTGTGTTTCATGGATGAGAACTGAGATCTGTGTTTCCCTTCAGAAATGGAGGTAAATCTCAGGCTCTGTGTCTTCCTACAAGGAAGACTGTGTTTCAGGTAAACTCAGTCACTTTTCAGCTCAAACGAAGCTATATGATTCACGAAGCTCACACGTGTCTCGACCTTAACTGAAAAGCATTGGATTTTAGAGAACCTGTGGTTTGTATCAGTTTCAGAAGCAGAGTTGAACTAGCAATGGTCCTTATGTGTAGGAAACACCATTCTTTTGTTCTGAGTTCACTCTCATTTCTTGCTGTATTACAGAATCTAGAAAGCAAGAGCATGATTCTTGCTCTAAATCAGAGTGTGTTCCACGGATTAGAACTGTGCTGTGTGTTTCCCTTCAGAAAAGGAGTTCAATCCAAGGCTCTGTGTCTTCCTACAACCAAGACATCGTTTCAGGTAAACACAGTCACTTTTCAGCTCAAACAAAGCTACATTGCGCATGAAGCTCACACGTTTCTCGCTCTTAACTGAAAAGCATTGGATGTTAGACGACCTGTGGTTTGTATCAGTTTCAGAAGCAGAGTTGAACTAGATATGGTCTGTAGGTGTATGAAGTACCGTTCATTTGTTCTGAGCACACTCACGTTTCTTGCTGTATCAGAGATTCTGGAAAGCAAGAGCGTGCTTCCAGCTCCAAAGCAGAGTGTGTATCATGGAGGAGAACTGTGCTGTATGTTTCCCTACAGAAATGGAATTAAATCCCAAGCTCTGTGTCTTCCTAAAAGCAAGACATCTTTTCAGGTAAACTCAGTCACTTTTCAGCTCAAATGAAGCAACCTCATTCACGAAGCTCTCATGGTTCTCGCTCTTAAATGAAAAGCATTGGATGTTATATGACCTGTGGTTTTTATCTGTTTCAGAAGCAGAGTTGAACTAGATATGGTCCGTATGTGTAGGAAACACCTTTCTTTTGTTCTGAGCACACTCACGTTTCCTGCTGTATTAGATATTCTCAAAGCAAGAGTGTGCTTCTTGCTCTAAAGCAGAGTGTGTTTCATGCATGAGAACTGTGCTGTGTGTTTCCTTCAGAAATGGCTTTAAATCCCAGGCTCTGTGTCTTCATACAAGCAAGACATCTTTTCAGGTATACTCAGTCACATTTTAGCTACATCAAAATAAGCTACATCTTTCACGAAGCTCACACGTTTCTTGCTCTTAACTGAAAAGCATTAGATGTTAGAGGACCTGTGGTTTTTATCAGTTTCAGATGCAGAGTTAAACTAGATATGGTCCGTAAGTGTAGGAAATACCTTTCATTTGTTCTGAGCACACTCACATTTCTTGCTGTATTAGAGATTCTGGAAAGCAAGTGTGTGATCCTGATCTAAAGCAGAGTGTGTTTCATGGATGAGAACTGTGCTGTGTGTTTCCCTTCAGGAGTTGATTTAAATCCCAGGCTCTGTGTCTTCATACAAGCAAGACTTTGTTTCGGGTAAATGCAGTCACTTTTCAGCTCAAAAAAAGTTACATTGTTCAGGAAGCTCACACATTTCTTGTTCCTAACTGAAAAGCATTGGATGTTAGAGGACCTGTGGTTTGTGTCAGTTTCAGAAGCAGAGTTGAACTAGCAATGGTCTGTATGTGTAGGAAACACCGTTCTTTTGTTGTGAGCACACTCACCTTTTCTGCTATATTAGAGACTCTAGAAAGCAGGAGCGTGCTTCTTGCTCTAAAGCAGAGTGTGTTTCATGGATGAGAACTGTGCTATGTGTTTCACTTCAGAAATGGAGTTCAATCCCTGGCTCTGTGTCTTCCTACAAGGAAGACTTCTTTTCATGTAAAAACAGTCACTTTTCAGCTCATATGAATCTACATCATTCACGAATCTCACACATTACTCGCCCTTAACTGGAATGCAATTGGATGATAGAGGACCTGTGGTTTCTATCAGTTTCAGAAGCAGAGTTGAACTAGATATGGTCCTTATGTGTAGGAAACACTGTTCTTTTGATCTGAGCACACTAAAGTTTCCTGCTGTATTAGGGACTCTAGAAAGCAAGAGCGTGCTTCTTGCTCTAAAGCAGATTGTGTTTCATGCATGACAACTGTGCTGTGTGTTTCCCTTCAGAAATGGAGGTAAATCCCAGGCTCTGTGTCATCCTACATGCAATACTTCTTTTCAGGTAAACTCAGTCTCTTTTCAGCTCAAACGAAGCTACATCGTTCATGAAGCTCACACGTTTCTGGCTCTTAACTGAAAAGCATTGGTGGTTAGAGGACCTGTGGTTTGTATCAGTTTCAGAAACAGAGTTGAAATAGATGTGGTCCCTATGTTTAGTAAACACCGTTCTTTTGTTTTGAGAACACTAATGTTTCCTGCTGTTTTAGAGACTCTAGAAAGCAAGAGCATGCTTCTTGCTCTAAGGCAGAGTTTGTTTCATGGACAGAACTGTGCTGTGTGTTTCCCTTCAGAAATGGAGGTAAATCCCATGCTCTGTGCCTTCCTACATGCATGACTTCTTTCCAGGTAAATTCAGTCTCTTTTCAGCTCAAATGAATCTACATCTTTCACAAAGCTCACACGTTTATTGCTCTTAACTGTAAAGCATTGGATGTTAGGGGACCTGTGGTTTGTATCAGTTTCAGATGAAGAGTTGAACTAGCAACGGTCCGTATGTGTAGGAAACACCGTTCATTTGTTCTGAGCACACTCACATTTCTTGGTGTATTAGAGATTCTAGAAAGCAATAGTGTTCTTCTTGCTCTAAAGCAGAGTGTGTTTCATGGATGAGAAATGTGCTGTGTGTTTCCCTTCAGAAATGGAGGTAAATCGCAGGCTCTGTGTCATCCTACATGCAAGACTTCTTTTTTGGTACACACAGTCATTTTCAGCTCAAATGAAGCTACATGGTTCATGAAGCTCACATGTTTCTGGCTCTTATCTGAAAAGCATTGGTGGTTAGAGGACCTGTGGTTTGTATCAGTTTCAGAAACAGAGTTGAACTGGATGTGGTCCATATGTTTAGGAAACACTGTTCTTTTGTTCTGAGCACACTCATGTTTCCTGCTGTTTTAGAGACTCTAGAAAGCAAGAGCATGCTTCTTGCTCTAATGCAGAGTGTGTTTCATGGATAGAACTGTGTTGTGTGTTACCCCTTCAGAAATGGAGTTAAAACCCAGGTTCTGTGTCTTCCTACAAGGAAGACTGCGTTTCAGGTAAAAACAGTCACTTTTCATCTCAAACGAAGCTACATAGTTCACGAAGCTCACATGTTTCTCGTTCTTACTGAAAAGCATTGGATGTGAGAGGACCTCTGGTTTGTATCAGTTTCAGAAGCAGAGTTGAACTAGCAAGGGTCCGTATGTGCAGAAAAAACCATTCTTTTGATCTGAGCACACTCACCTTTCCTGCTCTATTAGGGAATCCAGAAAGCAAGAGCGTGCTACTTGCTCTAAATCAGAGTGTGTTTCATGGATGAGAACTCTGCTGTGTGTTTCCCTTCAGGAATCGTGTTAAATCCCAGGCTCTGTGTCTTCCTACAAGCAAGACATCTTTTCAGGTAAACTCATTCACTTTTCAGCTCAAAATAAGCTACATCGTTCAGGAAGCTCACACATTTCTCGCTCTTAACTGAAAAGCATTGGATGTTAGAGGACCTGTGGTTTGTAGCAGTTTCAAGAGGAAGAGTTGAACGAGATATTGTCCGTATGTGTAGGAAATACCGTTCATTTGTTCTGAGCACACTCACGTTTCTTGCTGTATTAGAGATTCTAGAAAGCAAGAGTGTGCTTCTTGCTTTAAAGCAGAGTGTGTTACATGGATGAGAACTGTGCTTTTTGTTTCCTTTCAGAAGTACTGTTAAATCCCAGGCTCTGTGTCTTCCTACACGCAAGACTTTGTTTCAGGGAAACGCAGTCACTTTTCAGCTCTAACGAAGTTACATCGTTCAGGAAGCTCACACATTTCTCGTTCTTAACTGAAAAGCACTGGATGTTAGAGGACCTCTGTTTTGTATGCGTTTCAGAAGCAGAGTTGAACTTGCAATGGTCCGTACGTGTAGGAAACACCATTCTTTTTATCTGAGCACACTCACGTTTCCTGCTGTATCAGGGACTCAAGAAAGCAAGAGCATGCTTCTTGCTCTAAAGCAGAGTGTGTTTCACGGATAGAACTGTGCTTTGTGTTTCCCTTCAGAAATGGAGGTAAATCCCAGGCTCTGTGTCATCCTACATGCAATACTTCTTTTCAGGTAATCTCAGTCACTTTTCAGCTCAAACGAAGCTACATCGTTCATGAAGCTCACACGTTTCTGGCTCTTAACTGAAAAGCATTGGTGGTTAGAGGACCTGTGGTTTGTATCAGTTTCAGAAACAGAGTTGAAATAGATGTGGTCCCTATGTTTAGGAAACACCGTTCTTTTGTTTTGAGAACACTAATGTTTCCTGCTGTTTTAGGGACTCTAGAAAGCAAGAGCATGCTTCTTGCTCTAAGGCAGAGTGTGTTTCATGGACAGAACTGTGCTGTGTGTTTCCCTTCAGAAATGGAGGTAAATCCCAGGCTCTGTGCCTTCCTACATGCATGACTTCTTTCCAGGTAAACTCAGTCACTTTTCAGCTCAAACGAATCTACATCTTTCACAAAGCTCACACGTTTATTGCTCTTAACTGTAAAGCATTGGATGTTAGGGGACCTGTGGTTTGTATCAGTTTCAGATGAAGAGTTGAACTAGCAACGGTCCGTATGTGTAGGAAACACCGTTCATTTGTTCTGAGCACACTCACATTTCTTGGTGTATTAGAGATTCTAGAAAGCAATAGTGTTCTTCTTGCTCTAAAGCAGAGTATGTTTCATGGATGAGAAATGTGCTGTGTGTTTCCCTTCAGAAATGGAGGTAAATCGCAGGCTCTGTGTCATCCTACATGCAATACTTCTTTTTTGGTACACACAGTCATTTTCAGCTCAAATGAAGCTACATGGTTCATGAAGCTCACAAGTTTCTGGCTCTTATCTGAAAAGCATTGGTGGTTAGAGGACCTGTGGTTTGTATCAGTTTCAGAAACAGAGTTGAACTGGATGTGGTCCATATGTTTAGGAAACACTGTTCTTTTGTTCTGAGCACACTCATGTTTCCTGCTGTTTTAGAAACTCTAGAAAGCAAGAGCATGCTTCTTGCTCTAAAGCAGAGTGTGTTTCATGGATAGAACTGTGTTGTGTGTTACCCCTTCAGAAATGGAGTTAAAACCCAGGTTCTGTGTCTTCCTACAAGGAAGACTGCGTTTCAGGTAAAAACAGTCACTTTTCATCTCAAACGAAGCTACATAGTTCACGAAGCTCACATGTTTCTCGTTCTTACTGAAAAGCATTGGATGTGAGAGTACCTCTGGTTTGTATCAGTTTCAGAAGCAGAGTTGAACTAGCAAGGGTCCGTATGTGCAGAAAAAACCATTCTTTTGATCTGAGCACACTCACTTTTCCTGCTGTATTAGGGAATCCAGAAAGCAAGAGCGTGCTTCTTGCTCTAAATCAGAGTGTGTTTCATGGATGAGAACTCTGCTGTGTGTTTCCCTTCAGGAATCGTGTTAAATCCCAGGCTCTGTGTCTTCCTACAAGCAAGACATCTTTTCAGGTAAACTCATTCACTTTTCAGCTCAAAAGAAGCTACATCGTTCAGGAAGCTCACACATTTCTCGCTCTTAACTGAAAAGCATTGGATGTTAGAGGACCTGTGGTTTGTAGCAGTTTCAAGAGGAAGAGTTGAACGAGATTTTGTCCGTATGTGTAGGAAATACCGTTGATTTGTTCTGAGCACACTCACGTTTCTTGCTGTATTAGAGATTCTAGAAAGCAAGAGTGTGCTTCTTGCTTTAAAGCAGAGTGTGTTACATGGATGAGAACTGTGCTTTTTGTTTCCTTTCAGAAGTACTGTTAAATCCCAGGCTCTGTGTCTTCCTACACGCAAGACTTTGTTTCAGGGAAACGCAGTCACTTTTCAGCTCTAACGAAGTTACATCGTTCAGGAAGCTCACACATTTCTCGTTCTTAACTGAAAAGCACTGGATGTTAGAGGACCTGTGTTTTGTATGAGTTCCAGAAGCAGAGTTGAACTTGCAATGGTCCGTACGTGTAGGAAACACCATTCTTTTTATCTGAGCACACTCACGTTTCCTGCTGTATCAGGGACTCAAGAAAGCAAGAGCATGCTTCTTGCTCTAAAGCAGAGTGTGTTTCACGGATAGAACTGTGCTTTGTGTTTCCCTTCAGAAATGGAGTTAAATCCCAGTTTCTGTGTCTTCCTACAAGGAAGACTGCTTTTAGGGTAAACACACTCACTTTTCAGCTCAAACAAAGCTACATGATTCACAAAGCTCACACAATTCTCGCTCTTAACTGAAAAGCATTAGATGATAAAGTAACCTTGGTTTGTATCAGTTTCAGAAGCAGAGTTGATCTAGATATGGTCCGTACATGGAGGAATCACCGTTCATTGTTCTGAGCACACTCACGTGTCCTGTTGTATTACAGACTCTAGAAAACAAGTGCTTGCTTCTTAGTCTAAAGCAGAGTGTGTTTCATGAATGAGAACTGTGCTGTGTGTTTCCCTCAGAAATGGAGGTAAATCCCAGGCTATGTGTCATCCTACATGCAAGACTTCTTTTCAGGTAAAATTCAGTCACTTTTCAGCTCAAACTAAGCTACATCGTTCATGAAGCTCACATGTTTGTCGCTCTTAACTGAAAAGCATTGGTGGTTAGAGGACCTGTGGTTTGTATCAGTTTCAGAAACAGAGTTGAAATAGATGTGGTCCCTATGTTTAGGAAACACCGTTCTTTTGTTTTGAGAACACTAAAGTTTCCTGCTGTTTTAGGGACTCTAGAAAGCAAGAGCATGCTTCTTGCTCTAAGGCAGAGTGTGTTTCATGGACAGAACTGTGCTGTGTGTTTCCCTTCAGAAATGGAGTTCAATCCCAGGCTCTGTGTCTTCCTACAGGCAAGACTTCTTTTCAGGTAAACTCAGTCACTTTTCAGCTCAAATGAAGCTACCTTGTTCACGAAGCCCAAACGTTTCTCGCTCTTAAATAAAAAGCATTGGATGTTAAGGCACCTCTGTTTTGTATCAGTTTCACATGCAGAGTTGAACTAGCAATGGTCCGTATGTGTAGGAAACACAGTTCTTTGTTCTGAGCACACTCACGTTTCCTGCTATATTAGAGACTCTAGAAAGTAAGAGCGTGCTTCTTGCTCTAAAGCACAGTGCGTTTCATGGATGAGAACGGTGCTGTGTGTTTCCTTCAGAAATGGAGTTAAATCCCATGCTCTGTGTCTTCCTACAGGCAAGAATTCTTTTCAGGTAAACTCAGTCACTTTGCAGCTCAAACGAAGCTACATCGTTCACGAAGCTCACACATTTCTCGATCTTAACTGAAAAGCATTGGATGTAATATGACCTGTGAGTTTTATCAGTTTCAGAAGCAGAGTTGAACTAGATATGGTCCGTATGTGTAGGAAACTCCTTTCTTTTGTTCTGAGCACACTCACGTTTCCTGCTGTATTAGATACTCTCAAAGCAAGAGTGTGCTTCTTGCTCTAAAGCAGAGTGTGTATCATGGATGAGAACTGTGCTGTGTGTTTCCCTTCAGAAATGAGTTCATTCCCAGGCTCAGTGTCTTCCTACAAGCAAGAATTCTTTTCAGGTAAACTCAGTTGCTTTTCACCTCAAAGTAATCTACATCGTTCACCAAGCTCACATATTTGTTGCTCTTAACTGAAGAGCATTGGATGTTAGGGGACCTGTGGTTTGTATCAGTTTCAGAAGCAGAGTTGAACTAGCAATGGTCCGTATGTGTAGGAAACACCGCTCTTTTGTTCTGAGCACACTCACGTTTCCTGCCGTATTAGAGACCCTAGAAAGCAAGAGCTTGCTTCCTGCTCTAAAGCCGAGTGTGTTTCATCGATGAGAACACAGCACTGTGTTTCCCTTCAGAAATGGAGGTAAATGCCACGCTTTGAGTCTTCCTACAAGCAAGATTTCTGTTCACTTATATTCAGTCACTTTTCAGCTCAAAGGAATCTACATCGTTCATGAAGCTCACACGTTTCTCGCTCTAAACTAAAAAGCATTGGATGTTAGGGGACCTGTGGTTTGTATCAGGTTAAGATGCAGAGTTGAACTCGCAATGGTCCGTATATGTAGGAAACACCTTTCATTGTTCTGAGCACACTCACGTTTTCTGCTCTATTAGAAACTCTAGAAAGTAAAAGCATGCTTCGTGCTCTAAAGCAGAGTGTGATTCATGGATGAGAACTGTGCTGTGTGTTTCCTTCAGAAATGGAGTGAAATCCCATGCTCTGTGTCTTCCTACAAGCAAGACTTCGTTTCAGGTAAACACAGTCAATTTCATCTCAAACACAGCTACATCGTTCACGAAGCTCACACGTTTCTCACTCTTAACTGAAAAGAATTGGTAGTTAGAGGTCCTCGGGTTGTTATCAGTATCAGAAACAGAGTGGAAATAGCAATGGTCCATATGTGTATAAAACACCGTTCTTTTGTTCTGAGCACACTCACCTTTCCTGCTGTATTTGAGACTCTAGAAGAAAGAGTGTGCTTCTTGCTCTAAAGCAGAGTGGGTTTCATAGAGGAGAACTGTGCTGTGTGTTTCCCTTCAGAAATGGAGTTAAATCCCATGTTCTGTGTCTTCCTACAAGGAAGACTGTGTTTCTGGTAAAAACAGTCACTTTTCAGCTCAAACAAAGCTACATTGTTCACAAAGCTCAAACGTTTCTCGCTCCTAATTGAAAAGCATTGGATGTTAAGGGACCTGTGTTTTGTATCAGTTTCTGTTGCAGAGTTGAGCTAGCAATGGTCCATATGTGTAGGAAACACCGTTCTTTTTTTCTGAGCACACTCACGTTTCCTGATATATTGGAGACTCTAGAAAGTAAGAGCATGCTTCTTGCTCTAGAGCAGAGAGTGTTTCATGGAGGAGAACTGTGCTGTGTGTTTCCCTTCAGCAATGGAGTTAAATCCCAAGCTCTGTGTCTTCCGAAAAGCAACACATCTTTTCATGTAAACTCAGTCACTTTTCAGCTCAAACGAAGCTACATCTTTCAGGAAGATCACACATTACTCGCCCTTAACCGAAAAGCAATTGGATGATAGAGGACCTGTGGTTTGTATAAGTTTCAGAAGCAGAGTTCAACTAGCAATGGTCCGTATGTGTAGGAAACACCGTTCTTTTGTTCTGAGCACACTCACGTTTCCTGCTGTATTAGAGAATCTAGAAAGCAAGAGCGTGCTCTTGCTCTAAAGCAGAGTGTGTTTCATGGATGAGAACTGAGCTCTGTGTTTCCCTTCAGAAATGGAGGTAAATCTCAGGCTCTGTGTCTTCCTACAAGCAAGACTTAGTCTCAGGTAAACACAGTCACTTTTCAGCTCAAACAAAGCTACATCGTTCACAAAGATCACAGGTTTCTCGCTCTTAACTGAAAAGCACTGGTAGTTTGAGGACCTTGGGTTTGTATCAGTATCAGAAGCAGAGTTGAACTAGACATGGTACGTATGTGTAGGAAATACCGTTCTTTTGTTTCGAGCAAACTCACGTTTTCTGCTCTATTAGAGATTCTAGAAGGCAAGAGCGTGCTTCTTGCTCTAAAGCAGAGTGTGTTTCATGGAGGAGAACTGTGCTGTGTGTTTCCCTTCAGAAATGGAATTAAATCACAGGCTCTGTGTCTTCCTACAAGGAAGACTGCGTTTCAGGTAAACACAGTCACTTTTCAGCTCAAACGAAGCTACATGATTCACGAAGCTCAACATGATTCTCGCTCTTACTGAAAAGCATTGGATGTTACAGGACCATTGGTTTGTATCAGTTTCAGAAGCAGAGTTGAACTAGCAATGGTCCGTATGTGTAGGAAACACCGCTCTTTTGTTCTGAGCACACTCACGTTTCCTGCTGTATTAGAGATTCTAGAAAGCAAGAGCTTGCTTCTTGCACTAAAGCGGAGTGTGTTTCATCGAAGAGAACACAGCTCTGTGTTTCCCTTCAGAATTGGAGTTAAATGCCAGGCTTTGTGTCTTCCTACAAGCAAGATTTCTTTTCAGTTAAACTCAGTCACTTTTCAGCTCAAAGGAAGCTACATCGTTCACGAAGCTCACACGTTTCTCGCTCTTAACTGAAAAGCATTGGATGTTATATGACCTGTGGTTTGTATCAGTTTCAGAAGCAGAGTTGAACTAGATATGATCCGTATGTGTAGGAAACAACTTTCTTATGGTCTGAGCACTCTCACGTTTCCTGCTGTATTAGATACTCTCAAAGCAAGAATGTGCTTCTTGCTCTAAAGCAGAGTGTGTATCATGGATGAGAACTGTGCTGTGTGTTTCCCTTCAGAAATGAGTTCATTCCCAGGCTCTGTGTCTTCCTACAAGCAAGAATTAGTCTCAGGTAAACGCAGTCACTTTTCAGCTCAAACAAAGCTACATCGTTCACGAAGATCACAGGTTTCTCGCTCTTAACTGAAAAGCATTGGTAGTTTGAGGACCTTGGGTTTGTATCAGTATCAGAAGCAGAGTTGAACTAGCAATGGTCCGTATGTGTAGGAAACACCGCTCTTTTGTTCTGAGCACACTCACGTTTCCTGCTGTATTAGAGACTCTAGAAAGCAAGAGCTTGCTTCCTGCTCTAAAGCCGAGTGTGTTTCATCGATGAGAACACAGCACTGTGTTTCCCTTCAGAAATGGAGGTAAATGCCACGCTTTGAGTCTTCCTACAAGCAAGATTTCTGTTCACTTATATTCAGTCACTTTTCAGCTCAAAGGAATCTACATCGTTCATGAAGCTCACACGTTTCTCGCTCTAAACTAAAAAGCATTGGATGTTAGGGGACCTGTGGTTTGTATCAGGTTAAGATGCAGAGTTGAACTCGCAATGGTCCGTATATGTAGGAAACACCTTTCATTGTTCTGAGCACACTCACGTTTTCTGCTCTATTAGAAACTCTAGAAAGTAAAAGCATGCTTCGTGCTCTAAAGCAGAGTGTGATTCATGGATGAGAACTGTGCTGTGTGTTTCCTTCAGAAATGGAGTGAAATCCCATGCTCTGTGTCTTCCTACAAGCAAGACTTCGTTTCAGGTAAACACAGTCAATTTCATCTCAAACACAGCTACATCGTTCACGAAGCTCACACGTTTCTCACTCTTAACTGAAAAGAATTGGTAGTTAGAGGTCCTCGGGTTGTTATCAGTATCAGAAACAGAGTGGAAATAGCAATGGTCCATATGTGTATAAAACACCGTTCTTTTGTTCTGAGCACACTCACCTTTCCTGCTGTATTTGAGACTCTAGAAGAAAGAGTGTGCTTCTTGCTCTAAAGCAGAGTGGGTTTCATAGAGGAGAACTGTGCTGTGTGTTTCCCTTCAGAAATGGAGTTAAATCCCATGTTCTGTGTCTTCCTACAAGGAAGACTGTGTTTCTGGTAAAAACAGTCACTTTTCAGCTCAAACAAAGCTACATTGTTCACAAAGCTCAAACGTTTCTCGCTCCTAATTGAAAAGCATTGGATGTTAAGGGACCTGTGTTTTGTATCAGTTTCTGTTGCAGAGTTGAGCTAGCAATGGTCCATATGTGTAGGAAACACCGTTCTTTTTTTCTGAGCACACTCACGTTTCCTGATATATTGGAGACTCTAGAAAGTAAGAGCATGCTTCTTGCTCTAGAGCAGAGAGTGTTTCATGGAGGAGAACTGTGCTGTGTGTTTCCCTTCAGCAATGGAGTTAAATCCCAAGCTCTGTGTCTTCCGAAAAGCAACACATCTTTTCATGTAAACTCAGTCACTTTTCAGCTCAAACGAAGCTACATCTTTCAGGAAGATCACACATTACTCGCCCTTAACCGAAAAGCAATTGGATGATAGAGGACCTGTGGTTTGTATAAGTTTCAGAAGCAGAGTTCAACTAGCAATGGTCCGTATGTGTAGGAAACACCGTTCTTTTGTTCTGAGCACACTCACGTTTCCTGCTGTATTAGAGAATCTAGAAAGCAAGAGCGTGCTCTTGCTCTAAAGCAGAGTGTGTTTCATGGATGAGAACTGAGCTCTGTGTTTCCCTTCAGAAATGGAGGTAAATCTCAGGCTCTGTGTCTTCCTACAAGCAAGACTTAGTCTCAGGTAAACACAGTCACTTTTCAGCTCAAACAAAGCTACATCGTTCACAAAGATCACAGGTTTCTCGCTCTTAACTGAAAAGCACTGGTAGTTTGAGGACCTTGGGTTTGTATCAGTATCAGAAGCAGAGTTGAACTAGACATGGTACGTATGTGTAGGAAATACCGTTCTTTTGTTTCGAGCAAACTCACGTTTTCTGCTCTATTAGAGATTCTAGAAGGCAAGAGCGTGCTTCTTGCTCTAAAGCAGAGTGTGTTTCATGGAGGAGAACTGTGCTGTGTGTTTCCCTTCAGAAATGGAATTAAATCACAGGCTCTGTGTCTTCCTACAAGGAAGACTGCGTTTCAGGTAAACACAGTCACTTTTCAGCTCAAACGAAGCTACATGATTCACGAAGCTCAACATGATTCTCGCTCTTACTGAAAAGCATTGGATGTTACAGGACCATTGGTTTGTATCAGTTTCAGAAGCAGAGTTGAACTAGCAATGGTCCGTATGTGTAGGAAACACCGCTCTTTTGTTCTGAGCACACTCACGTTTCCTGCTGTATTAGAGATTCTAGAAAGCAAGAGCTTGCTTCTTGCACTAAAGCGGAGTGTGTTTCATCGAAGAGAACACAGCTCTGTGTTTCCCTTCAGAATTGGAGTTAAATGCCAGGCTTTGTGTCTTCCTACAAGCAAGATTTCTTTTCAGTTAAACTCAGTCACTTTTCAGCTCAAAGGAAGCTACATCGTTCACGAAGCTCACACGTTTCTCGCTCTTAACTGAAAAGCATTGGATGTTATATGACCTGTGGTTTGTATCAGTTTCAGAAGCAGAGTTGAACTAGATATGATCCGTATGTGTAGGAAACAACTTCCTTATGGTCTGAGCACTCTCACGTTTCCTGCTGTATTAGATACTCTCAAAGCAAGAATGTGCTTCTTGCTCTAAAGCAGAGTGTGTATCATGGATGAGAACTGTGCTGTGTGTTTCCCTTCAGAAATGAGTTCATTCCCAGGCTCTGTGTCTTCCTACAAGCAAGAATTAGTCTCAGGTAAACGCAGTCACTTTTCAGCTCAAACAAAGCTACATCGTTCACGAAGATCACAGGTTTCTCGCTCTTAACTGAAAAGCATTGGTAGTTTGAGGACCTTGGGTTTGTATCAGTATCAGAAGCAGAGTTGAACTAGCAATGGTCCGTATGTGTAGGAAACACCGCTCTTTTGTTCTGAGCACACTCACGTTTCCTGCTGTATTAGAGACTCTAGAAAGCAAGAGCTTGCTTCCTGCTCTAAAGCCGAGTGTGTTTCATCGATGAGAACACAGCACTGTGTTTCCCTTCAGAAATGGAGGTAAATGCCACGCTTTGAGTCTTCCTACAAGCAAGATTTCTGTTCACTTATATTCAGTCACTTTTCAGCTCAAAGGAATCTACATCGTTCATGAAGCTCACACGTTTCTCGCTCTAAACTAAAAAGCATTGGATGTTAGGGGACCTGTGGTTTGTATCAGGTTAAGATGCAGAGTTGAACTCGCAATGGTCCGTATATGTAGGAAACACCTTTCATTGTTCTGAGCACACTCACGTTTTCTGCTCTATTAGAAACTCTAGAAAGTAAAAGCATGCTTCGTGCTCTAAAGCAGAGTGTGATTCATGGATGAGAACTGTGCTGTGTGTTTCCTTCAGAAATGGAGTGAAATCCCATGCTCTGTGTCTTCCTACAAGCAAGACTTCGTTTCAGGTAAACACAGTCAATTTCATCTCAAACACAGCTACATCGTTCACGAAGCTCACACGTTTCTCACTCTTAACTGAAAAGAATTGGTAGTTAGAGGTCCTCGGGTTGTTATCAGTATCAGAAACAGAGTGGAAATAGCAATGGTCCATATGTGTATAAAACACCGTTCTTTTGTTCTGAGCACACTCACCTTTCCTGCTGTATTTGAGACTCTAGAAGAAAGAGTGTGCTTCTTGCTCTAAAGCAGAGTGGGTTTCATAGAGGAGAACTGTGCTGTGTGTTTCCCTTCAGAAATGGAGTTAAATCCCATGTTCTGTGTCTTCCTACAAGGAAGACTGTGTTTCTGGTAAAAACAGTCACTTTTCAGCTCAAACAAAGCTACATTGTTCACAAAGCTCAAACGTTTCTCGCTCCTAATTGAAAAGCATTGGATGTTAAGGGACCTGTGTTTTGTATCAGTTTCTGTTGCAGAGTTGAGCTAGCAATGGTCCATATGTGTAGGAAACACCGTTCTTTTTTTCTGAGCACACTCACGTTTCCTGATATATTGGAGACTCTAGAAAGTAAGAGCATGCTTCTTGCTCTAGAGCAGAGAGTGTTTCATGGAGGAGAACTGTGCTGTGTGTTTCCCTTCAGCAATGGAGTTAAATCCCAAGCTCTGTGTCTTCCGAAAAGCAACACATCTTTTCATGTAAACTCAGTCACTTTTCAGCTCAAACGAAGCTACATCTTTCAGGAAGATCACACATTACTCGCCCTTAACCGAAAAGCAATTGGATGATAGAGGACCTGTGGTTTGTATAAGTTTCAGAAGCAGAGTTCAACTAGCAATGGTCCGTATGTGTAGGAAACACCGTTCTTTTGTTCTGAGCACACTCACGTTTCCTGCTGTATTAGAGAATCTAGAAAGCAAGAGCGTGCTCTTGCTCTAAAGCAGAGTGTGTTTCATGGATGAGAACTGAGCTCTGTGTTTCCCTTCAGAAATGGAGGTAAATCTCAGGCTCTGTGTCTTCCTACAAGCAAGACTTAGTCTCAGGTAAACACAGTCACTTTTCAGCTCAAACAAAGCTACATCGTTCACAAAGATCACAGGTTTCTCGCTCTTAACTGAAAAGCACTGGTAGTTTGAGGACCTTGGGTTTGTATCAGTATCAGAAGCAGAGTTGAACTAGACATGGTACGTATGTGTAGGAAATACCGTTCTTTTGTTTCGAGCAAACTCACGTTTTCTGCTCTATTAGAGATTCTAGAAGGCAAGAGCGTGCTTCTTGCTCTAAAGCAGAGTGTGTTTCATGGAGGAGAACTGTGCTGTGTGTTTCCCTTCAGAAATGGAATTAAATCACAGGCTCTGTGTCTTCCTACAAGGAAGACTGCGTTTCAGGTAAACACAGTCACTTTTCAGCTCAAACGAAGCTACATGATTCACGAAGCTCAACATGATTCTCGCTCTTACTGAAAAGCATTGGATGTTACAGGACCATTGGTTTGTATCAGTTTCAGAAGCAGAGTTGAACTAGCAATGGTCCGTATGTGTAGGAAACACCGCTCTTTTGTTCTGAGCACACTCACGTTTCCTGCTGTATTAGAGATTCTAGAAAGCAAGAGCTTGCTTCTTGCACTAAAGCGGAGTGTGTTTCATCGAAGAGAACACAGCTCTGTGTTTCCCTTCAGAATTGGAGTTAAATGCCAGGCTTTGTGTCTTCCTACAAGCAAGATTTCTTTTCAGTTAAACTCAGTCACTTTTCAGCTCAAAGGAAGCTACATCGTTCACGAAGCTCACACGTTTCTCGCTCTTAACTGAAAAGCATTGGATGTTATATGACCTGTGGTTTGTATCAGTTTCAGAAGCAGAGTTGAACTAGATATGATCCGTATGTGTAGGAAACAACTTTCTTATGGTCTGAGCACTCTCACGTTTCCTGCTGTATTAGATAC
This sequence comes from Onychomys leucogaster, assembly GCA_949786385.1. Taxonomy (NCBI): domain Eukaryota; kingdom Metazoa; phylum Chordata; class Mammalia; order Rodentia; family Cricetidae; genus Onychomys; species Onychomys leucogaster. Next base: position 1,546,782 of record CATKUP010000061.1, read on the forward strand.
TCTCAAAGCAAGAATGTGCTTCTTGCTCTAAAGCAGAGTGTGTATCATGGATGAGAACTGTGCTGTGTGTTTCCCTTCAGAAATGAGTTCATTCCCAGGCTCTGTGTCTTCCTACAAGCAAGAATTAGTCTCAGGTAAACGCAGTCACTTTTCAGCTCAAACAAAGCTACATCGTTCACGAAGATCACAGGTTTCTCGCTCTTAACTGAAAAGCATTGGTAGTTTGAGGACCTTGGGTTTGTATCAGTATCAGAAGCAGAGTTGAACTAGCAATGGTCCGTATGTGTAGGAAACACCGCTCTTTTGTTCTGAGCACACTCACGTTTCCTGCTGTATTAGAGACTCTAGAAAGCAAGAGCTTGCTTCCTGCTCTAAAGCCGAGTGTGTTTCATCGATGAGAACACAGCACTGTGTTTCCCTTCAGAAATGGAGGTAAATGCCAGGCTTTGTGTCTTCCTACAAGCAAGATTTCTTTTCACTTATATTCAGTCACTTTTCAGCTCAAAGGAATCTACATCGTTCACGAAGCTCACACGTTTCTCGCTCTTAACTAAAAAGCATTGCATGTTAGGGGACCTGTGGTTTGTATCAGGTTCTGATGCAGAGTTGAACTCGCAATGGTCCGTATATGTAGGAAACACCTTTCATTGTTCTGAGCACACTCACGTTTTCTGCTCTATTAGAGACTCTAGAAAGAAAGAGCGTGCTTCTTGCTCTAAAGCAGAATGGGTTTCATAGAGGAGAACTGTGCTGTGTGTTTCCCTTCAGAAATGGAGTTAAATCCCATGTTCTGTGTCTTCCTACAAGGAAGACTGCGTTTCAGGTAAAAACAGTCACTTTTCATCTCGAAGGAAGCTACATAGTTCACGAAGCTCACACGTTTCTCGCTCTTACTGAAAAGCATTGGATGTTAGAGGACCTGTGGTTTGTATCAGTTTCAGAAGCAGAGTTTAACTAGATATGTTCCATATGTGTAGGAAGCACCATTCTTCGGTTCTGAGCACACTCATGTTTCCTGCTGTATTAGATACTCTCAAAGCAAGAGTGTGCTTCTTGCTCTAAAGCAGAGTGTGTTTCATGGATGAGAACTGAGCTCTGTGTTTCCCTTCAGAAATGGAGGTAAATCTCAAGCTCTGTGTCTTCCTACAAGCAAGACTTAGTTTCAGGTAAACACAGTCACTTTTCAGCTCAAACAATGCTACATAGTTCACGAAGTTCACAGGTTTCTCTCTCTTAACTGAAAAGCATTGGTATTTAGAGGACCTTGGGTTTGTATCAGTTTCAGAAGCAGAGTTGAACTAGCAATGGTCCGTATGTGTAGGCAACACCGTTCTTTTGTTCTGAGCACACTCACATTTCCTGCTGTATTAGAGACTCCAGAAAGCAAGAGCTTGCTTCTTGCTCTAAAGCCGAGTGTGTTTCATCGATGAGAACAGAGCTCTGTGTTTCCCTTCAGAAATGGAGGTAAATGCCAGGCTCTCTGTCTTCCTACAAGCAAGATTTCTTGTCAGGTAAACTCAGTCTCTTTTAAACTCAAAGGAATCTACATCTTTCACGAAGCTCCCACGTTTCTCACTCTTACTGAAAAGCATTGGATGTTAGAGGACCTGTGGTTTGTATCAGTTTCAGAAGCAGAGTTGAACTAGATATGGTCCGTATGTGTAGGAAACACCTTTCTTTTGTTCTGAGCACACTCACGTTTCCTGCTGTATTAGATACTCTCAAAGCAAGAGTGTGCTTCTTGGTCTAAAGCAGAGTGTGTTTCACAGATGAGAACTGTGCTGTGTGTTTCCCTTCAGAAATGAGTTAATTCCCAGGCTCTGTGTCTTCCTACAAGCAAGACTTCTTTTCAGGTAAACTCAGTTACTTTTCACCTCAAAGGAATCTACATCATTCACCAAGCTCACATATTTCTTGCTCATAACTGAAGAGCATTGGATGTTAGGGGACCTGTGGTTTGTATCAGTTTCAGAAGCAGAGTTGATCTAGATATGGTCCGTAAATGTAGGAAACACTGTTCTTCTGTTCTGATCACATTGGCGTTTTCTGCTCTATTAGAGACTCTAGGAAGTAAGAGTGTGCTTCGTGCCCTAAAGCAGAGTACGTTTCAGGGATGAGAACTGTGCTGTGTGTTTCCTTCAGAAATGGAGTTAAATTCCATGCTCTGTATCTTCCTATAGGCAAGACTTCTTTTCAGGTAAACTCAGTCACTTTTCAGCTCAAAGGAAGCTACATCTTTCACAAAGCTCAAACGTTTCTCGCTCTTAATTAAAAAGCATTGGATGTTAAGGGGCCGGTGTTTTGTATCAGTTTCAGTTGCAGAATTGAACTAGCAATGGTCCATATGTGTAGGAAACAAGGTTCTTTTTTTCTGAGCACACTCATGTTTCCTGCTATATTAGAGACTCTAGAAAGTAAGAGCATGCTTCTTGCTCTATAGCAGAGTGTGTTTCATGGAGGAGAACTGTGCTTTGTGTTTCCCTTCAGCAATGGAGGTAAACCCCAAGCTCTGTGTCTTCCTAAAAGCAACACATCTTTTCAGGTAAACTCAGTCCCTTTTCAGCTCAAACGAAGCTACATCGTTCAAGAAGTTCACACGTTACTCGCCCTTTATTGAAAAGCAATTGAATGATAGACGACCTGTGGTTTGTATAAGTTTCAGAAGCAGAGTTCAACTAGCAATTGTCAGTATGTGTAGGAAACACCACTCTTTTGTTCTGAGCACACTCACGTTTCCTGCTGTATTAGAGAATCTAGAAAGCAAGAGCGTGCTCTTGCTCTAAAGCAGAGTGTGTTTCATGGACGAGAACTGAGCTCTGTGTTTCCCTTCAGAAATGGAGGTAAATCTCAGGCTCTGTGTCTTCCTACAAGCAAGACTTAGTTTCAGGTAAACGCAGTCACTTTTCAGCTCAAACAATGCTACATTGTTCACGAAGTTCACAGGTTTCTCGCTCTTAACTGAAAAGCATTGGTAGTTAGAGGACCTTGGGTTTGTATCAGTATCAGAAGCAGAGTTGAACTAGATATCGTCCGTATGTGTAGGAAATACCATTCTTTTGTTTCGAGCAAACTCAGGTTTTCTGCTCTATTAGAGACTCTAGAAAGCAAGAGCGTGCTTCTTGCTCTAAAGCAGAGTGTGTTTCATGGAGGAGAACTGTGCTGTGTGTTTCCCTTCAGAAATGGAGTTAAATCCCATGTTCTGTGTCTTCCTACAAGGAAGACTGCGTTTCAGGTAAAAACAGTCACTTTTCATCTCGAAGGAAGCTACATAGTTCACTAAGCTCACACGTTTCTCAATCTTAGTGAAAAGCATTGGATGTTAGAAGACCATTGGTTTGTATCAGTTTCAGAAGCAGAGTTGAACTAGCAATGGTCCGTATGTGTAGGCAACACCGTTCTTTTGTTCTGAGCACACTCATGTTTCCTGCTGTATTAGAGACTCCAGAAAGCGAGAGCTTGCTTCTTGCTCTAAAGCCGAGTGTGTTTCATCGATGAGAACAGAGCTCTGTGTTTCCCTTCAGAAATGGAGGTAAATGCCAGGCTCTCTGTCTTCCTACAAGCAAGATTTCTTGTCAGGTAAACTCAGTCTCTTTTAAACTCAAAGGAATCTACATCTTTCACGAAGCTCACACATTTCTCGCTCTGAACTGAAAAGCATTGGAAGTTAGGGGACCTGTGGTTTGTATCAGGTTCAGATGCAGAGTTGAACTAGCAATGGTCTGTATGTGTAGGAAACACCTTTCTTTTGTTCTGAGCACACTCGCGTTTTCTGTTCTATTAGAGACTCTAGAAAGTAAGAGCATGCTTTGTGCTCTAAAGCAGAGTGCGTTTCATGGATGAGAATGGTGCTGTGTGTTTCCTTCAGAAATGGAGTTAAATCCCATGCTCTGTGTCTTCCTACAGGCAAGAATTCTTTTCAGATAAACTCAGTCACTTTTCAGCTCAAACGATGCCACATCGTTCACGAAGTTCACAGGTTTCTCGCTCTTAACTGAAAAGCATTGGTAGTTAGAGGACCTTGGGTTTGTATCAGTATCAGAAGCAGAGTTGAACTAGATATGGTCCCTATGTGCAGGCAATACCGTTCTTTTGTTTCGAGCAAACTCAGGTTTTCTGCTCTATTAGAGACTCTAGATGCAAGAGCGTGCTTCTTGCTCTAAAGCAGAGTGTGGTTCATGGATGAGAACAGAGCTCTGTGTTTCCCTTCAGAAATGGAGGTAAATGCCAGGCTCTCTGTCTTCCTACAAGCAAGATTTCTTTTTAGGTAAACTCAGTCTCTTTTAAACTCAAAGGAATCTACATCTTTCACGAAGCTCACACATTTCTCGCACTGAACTGAAAAGCATTGGAAGTTAGGGGACCTGTGGTTTGTATCAGGTTCAGATGCAGAGTTGAACTAGAAATGGTCCGTATGTGTAGGAAACACCTTTCTTTTGTTCTGAGCACACTCGTGTTTTCTGCTCTATTAGAGACTCTAGAAAGTAAGAGCATGCTTTATGCTCTAAAGCAGAGTGAGTTTCATGGATGAGAATGGTGCTGTGTGTTTCCTTCAGAAATGGAGTTAAATCCCATGCTCTGTGTCTTCCTACTGGCAAGAATTCTTTTCAGGTAAACTCAGTCACTTTTCAGCTCACAGGAAGCTACATCGTTCACGAAGCTCACACGTTTCTCGATCTTAACTGAAAAGCATTGGATGTTATATGACCTCTGGGTTCTATCAGTTTCATAAGCAGAGTTGTACTAGATATGTTCCATATGTGTAGGAAATACCTTTCTTTTGTTCTGAGCACACACACGTTTCCTGCTGTATTAGATACTCTCAAAGCAAGAATGTGCTTCTTGCTCTAAAGCAGAGTGTGTATCATGGATGAGAACTGTGCTGTGTGTTTCCCTTCAGAAATGAGTTCATTCCCAGGCTCTGTGTCTTCCTACAAGCAAGAATTCTTTTCAGGTAAACTCAGTTGCTTTTCACCTCAAAGTAATCTACATCGTTCACCAAGCTCACATATTTCTTGCTCATAACTGAAGAACATTGGATGTTAGGGGACCTGTGGTTTGTATCAGCTTCAGAAGCAGAGTTGATTTAGATATAGTCCGTAAATGAAGGAAACACTGTTCTTCTGTTCTGAGCACATAGGCGTTTTCTGCTCTATTAGAGACTCTAGGAAGTAAGAGTGTGCTTCGTGCCCTAAAGCAGAGTAAGTTTCAGGGATGAGAACTGTGCTGTGTGTTTCCTTCAGAAATGGAGTTAAATCCCATGCTCTGTATCTTCCTATAGGCAAGACTTCTTTTCAAGTAAACTCAGTCAGTTTTCAGCTCAAAGGAAGCTACATCGTTCACGAAGCTCAAACGTTTCTCGCTCTTAATTGAAAAGCATTGGATGTTAAGGGACCTGTGTTTTGTATCAGTTTCAGTTGCAGAGTTGAACTAGCAACGGTCCGTATGTGTAGGAAACACCGTTCATTTGTTCTGAGCACACTCACATTTCTTGGTGTATTAGAGATTCTAGAAAGCAATAGTGTTCTTCTTGCTCTAAAGCAGAGTGTGTTTCATGGATGAGAAATGTGCTGTGTGTTTCCCTTCAGAAATGGAGGTAAATCGCAGGCTCTGTGTCATCCTACATGCAAGACTTCTTTTTTGGTACACACAGTCATTTTCAGCTCAAATGAAGCTACATGGTTCATGAAGCTCACATGTTTCTGGCTCTTATCTGAAAAGCATTGGTGGTTAGAGGACCTGTGGTTTGTATCAGTTTCAGAAACAGAGTTGAACTGGATGTGGTCCATATGTTTAGGAAACACTGTTCTTTTGTTCTGAGCACACTCATGTTTCCTGCTGTTTTAGAGACTCTAGAAAGCAAGAGCATGCTTCTTGCTCTAATGCAGAGTGTGTTTCATGGATAGAACTGTGTTGTGTGTTACCCCTTCAGAAATGGAGTTAAAACCCAGGTTCTGTGTCTTCCTACAAGGAAGACTGCGTTTCAGGTAAAAACAGTCACTTTTCATCTCAAACGAAGCTACATAGTTCACGAAGCTCACATGTTTCTCGTTCTTACTGAAAAGCATTGGATGTGAGAGGACCTCTGGTTTGTATCAGTTTCAGAAGCAGAGTTGAACTAGCAAGGGTCCGTATGTGCAGAAAAAACCATTCTTTTGATCTGAGCACACTCACCTTTCCTGCTCTATTAGGGAATCCAGAAAGCAAGAGCGTGCTACTTGCTCTAAATCAGAGTGTGTTTCATGGATGAGAACTCTGCTGTGTGTTTCCCTTCAGGAATCGTGTTAAATCCCAGGCTCTGTGTCTTCCTACAAGCAAGACATCTTTTCAGGTAAACTCATTCACTTTTCAGCTCAAAATAAGCTACATCGTTCAGGAAGCTCACACATTTCTCGCTCTTAACTGAAAAGCATTGGATGTTAGAGGACCTGTGGTTTGTAGCAGTTTCAAGAGGAAGAGTTGAACGAGATATTGTCCGTATGTGTAGGAAATACCGTTCATTTGTTCTGAGCACACTCACGTTTCTTGCTGTATTAGAGATTCTAGAAAGCAAGAGTGTGCTTCTTGCTTTAAAGCAGAGTGTGTTACATGGATGAGAACTGTGCTTTTTGTTTCCTTTCAGAAGTACTGTTAAATCCCAGGCTCTGTGTCTTCCTACACGCAAGACTTTGTTTCAGGGAAACGCAGTCACTTTTCAGCTCTAACGAAGTTACATCGTTCAGGAAGCTCACACATTTCTCGTTCTTAACTGAAAAGCACTGGATGTTAGAGGACCTCTGTTTTGTATGCGTTTCAGAAGCAGAGTTGAACTTGCAATGGTCCGTACGTGTAGGAAACACCATTCTTTTTATCTGAGCACACTCACGTTTCCTGCTGTATCAGGGACTCAAGAAAGCAAGAGCATGCTTCTTGCTCTAAAGCAGAGTGTGTTTCACGGATAGAACTGTGCTTTGTGTTTCCCTTCAGAAATGGAGGTAAATCCCAGGCTCTGTGTCATCCTACATGCAATACTTCTTTTCAGGTAATCTCAGTCACTTTTCAGCTCAAACGAAGCTACATCGTTCATGAAGCTCACACGTTTCTGGCTCTTAACTGAAAAGCATTGGTGGTTAGAGGACCTGTGGTTTGTATCAGTTTCAGAAACAGAGTTGAAATAGATGTGGTCCCTATGTTTAGGAAACACCGTTCTTTTGTTTTGAGAACACTAATGTTTCCTGCTGTTTTAGGGACTCTAGAAAGCAAGAGCATGCTTCTTGCTCTAAGGCAGAGTGTGTTTCATGGACAGAACTGTGCTGTGTGTTTCCCTTCAGAAATGGAGGTAAATCCCAGGCTCTGTGCCTTCCTACATGCATGACTTCTTTCCAGGTAAACTCAGTCACTTTTCAGCTCAAACGAATCTACATCTTTCACAAAGCTCACACGTTTATTGCTCTTAACTGTAAAGCATTGGATGTTAGGGGACCTGTGGTTTGTATCAGTTTCAGATGAAGAGTTGAACTAGCAACGGTCCGTATGTGTAGGAAACACCGTTCATTTGTTCTGAGCACACTCACATTTCTTGGTGTATTAGAGATTCTAGAAAGCAATAGTGTTCTTCTTGCTCTAAAGCAGAGTATGTTTCATGGATGAGAAATGTGCTGTGTGTTTCCCTTCAGAAATGGAGGTAAATCGCAGGCTCTGTGTCATCCTACATGCAATACTTCTTTTTTGGTACACACAGTCATTTTCAGCTCAAATGAAGCTACATGGTTCATGAAGCTCACAAGTTTCTGGCTCTTATCTGAAAAGCATTGGTGGTTAGAGGACCTGTGGTTTGTATCAGTTTCAGAAACAGAGTTGAACTGGATGTGGTCCATATGTTTAGGAAACACTGTTCTTTTGTTCTGAGCACACTCATGTTTCCTGCTGTTTTAGAAACTCTAGAAAGCAAGAGCATGCTTCTTGCTCTAAAGCAGAGTGTGTTTCATGGATAGAACTGTGTTGTGTGTTACCCCTTCAGAAATGGAGTTAAAACCCAGGTTCTGTGTCTTCCTACAAGGAAGACTGCGTTTCAGGTAAAAACAGTCACTTTTCATCTCAAACGAAGCTACATAGTTCACGAAGCTCACATGTTTCTCGTTCTTACTGAAAAGCATTGGATGTGAGAGTACCTCTGGTTTGTATCAGTTTCAGAAGCAGAGTTGAACTAGCAAGGGTCCGTATGTGCAGAAAAAACCATTCTTTTGATCTGAGCACACTCACTTTTCCTGCTGTATTAGGGAATCCAGAAAGCAAGAGCGTGCTTCTTGCTCTAAATCAGAGTGTGTTTCATGGATGAGAACTCTGCTGTGTGTTTCCCTTCAGGAATCGTGTTAAATCCCAGGCTCTGTGTCTTCCTACAAGCAAGACATCTTTTCAGGTAAACTCATTCACTTTTCAGCTCAAAAGAAGCTACATCGTTCAGGAAGCTCACACATTTCTCGCTCTTAACTGAAAAGCATTGGATGTTAGAGGACCTGTGGTTTGTAGCAGTTTCAAGAGGAAGAGTTGAACGAGATTTTGTCCGTATGTGTAGGAAATACCGTTGATTTGTTCTGAGCACACTCACGTTTCTTGCTGTATTAGAGATTCTAGAAAGCAAGAGTGTGCTTCTTGCTTTAAAGCAGAGTGTGTTACATGGATGAGAACTGTGCTTTTTGTTTCCTTTCAGAAGTACTGTTAAATCCCAGGCTCTGTGTCTTCCTACACGCAAGACTTTGTTTCAGGGAAACGCAGTCACTTTTCAGCTCTAACGAAGTTACATCGTTCAGGAAGCTCACACATTTCTCGTTCTTAACTGAAAAGCACTGGATGTTAGAGGACCTGTGTTTTGTATGAGTTCCAGAAGCAGAGTTGAACTTGCAATGGTCCGTACGTGTAGGAAACACCATTCTTTTTATCTGAGCACACTCACGTTTCCTGCTGTATCAGGGACTCAAGAAAGCAAGAGCATGCTTCTTGCTCTAAAGCAGAGTGTGTTTCACGGATAGAACTGTGCTTTGTGTTTCCCTTCAGAAATGGAGTTAAATCCCAGTTTCTGTGTCTTCCTACAAGGAAGACTGCTTTTAGGGTAAACACACTCACTTTTCAGCTCAAACAAAGCTACATGATTCACAAAGCTCACACAATTCTCGCTCTTAACTGAAAAGCATTAGATGATAAAGTAACCTTGGTTTGTATCAGTTTCAGAAGCAGAGTTGATCTAGATATGGTCCGTACATGGAGGAATCACCGTTCATTGTTCTGAGCACACTCACGTGTCCTGTTGTATTACAGACTCTAGAAAACAAGTGCTTGCTTCTTAGTCTAAAGCAGAGTGTGTTTCATGAATGAGAACTGTGCTGTGTGTTTCCCTCAGAAATGGAGGTAAATCCCAGGCTATGTGTCATCCTACATGCAAGACTTCTTTTCAGGTAAAATTCAGTCACTTTTCAGCTCAAACTAAGCTACATCGTTCATGAAGCTCACATGTTTGTCGCTCTTAACTGAAAAGCATTGGTGGTTAGAGGACCTGTGGTTTGTATCAGTTTCAGAAACAGAGTTGAAATAGATGTGGTCCCTATGTTTAGGAAACACCGTTCTTTTGTTTTGAGAACACTAATGTTTCCTGCTGTTTTAGGGACTCTAGAAAGCAAGAGCATGCTTCTTGCTCTAAGGCAGAGTGTGTTTCATGGACAGAACTGTGCTGTGTGTTTCCCTTCAGAAATGGAGTTCAATCCCAGGCTCTGTGTCTTCCTACAGGCAAGACTTCTTTTCAGGTAAACTCAGTCACTTTTCAGCTCAAATGAAGCTACATTGTTCACGAAGCCCAAACGTTTCTCGCTCTTAAATAAAAAGCATTGGATGTTAAGGCACCTCTGTTTTGTATCAGTTTCACATGCAGAGTTGAACTAGCAATGGTCCGTATGTGTAGGAAACACAGTTCTTTGTTCTGAGCACACTCACGTTTCCTGCTATATTAGAGACTCTAGAAAGTAAGAGCGTGCTTCTTGCTCTAAAGCACAGTGCGTTTCATGGATGAGAACGGTGCTGTGTGTTTCCTTCAGAAATGGAGTTAAATCCCATGCTCTGTGTCTTCCTACAGGCAAGAATTCTTTTCAGGTAAACTCAGTCACTTTGCAGCTCAAACGAAGCTACATCGTTCACGAAGCTCACACATTTCTCGATCTTAACTGAAAAGCATTGGATGTAATATGACCTGTGAGTTGTATCAGTTTCAGAAGCAGAGTTGAACTAGATATGGTCCGTATGTGTAGGAAACTCCTTTCTTTTGTTCTGAGCACACTCACGTTTCCTGCTGTATTAGATACTCTCAAAGCAAGAGTGTGCTTCTTGCTCTAAAGCAGAGTGTGTATCATGGATGAGAACTGTGCTGTGTGTTTCCCTTCAGAAATGAGTTCATTCCCAGGCTCAGTGTCTTCCTACAAGCAAGAATTCTTTTCAGGTAAACTCAGTTGCTTTTCACCTCAAAGTAATCTACATCGTTCACCAAGCTCACATATTTGTTGCTCTTAACTGAAGAGCATTGGATGTTAGGGGACCTGTGGTTTGTATCAGTTTCAGAAGCAGAGTTGAACTAGCAATGGTCCGTATGTGTAGGAAACACCGCTCTTTTGTTCTGAGCACACTCACGTTTCCTGCCGTATTAGAGACCCTAGAAAGCAAGAGCTTGCTTCCTGCTCTAAAGCCGAGTGTGTTTCATCGATGAGAACACAGCACTGTGTTTCCCTTCAGAAATGGAGGTAAATGCCACGCTTTGAGTCTTCCTACAAGCAAGATTTCTGTTCACTTATATTCAGTCACTTTTCAGCTCAAAGGAATCTACATCGTTCATGAAGCTCACACGTTTCTCGCTCTAAACTAAAAAGCATTGGGTGTTAGGGGACCTGTGGTTTGTATCAGGTTAAGATGCAGAGTTGAACTCGCAATGGTCCGTATATGTAGGAAACACCTTTCATTGTTCTGAGCACACTCACGTTTTCTGCTCTATTAGAAACTCTAGAAAGTAAAAGCATGCTTCGTGCTCTAAAGCAGAGTGTGATTCATGGATGAGAACTGTGCTGTGTGTTTCCTTCAGAAATGGAGTGAAATCCCATGCTCTGTGTCTTCCTACAAGCAAGACTTCGTTTCAGGTAAACACAGTCAATTTCATCTCAAACACAGCTACATCGTTCACGAAGCTCACACGTTTCTCACTCTTAACTGAAAAGAATTGGTAGTTAGAGGTCCTCGGGTTGTTATCAGTATCAGAAACAGAGTGGAAATAGCAATGGTCCATATGTGTATAAAACACCGTTCTTTTGTTCTGAGCACACTCACCTTTCCTGCTGTATTTGAGACTCTAGAAGAAAGAGTGTGCTTCTTGCTCTAAAGCAGAGTGGGTTTCATAGAGGAGAACTGTGCTGTGTGTTTCCCTTCAGAAATGGAGTTAAATCCCATGTTCTGTGTCTTCCTACAAGGAAGACTGTGTTTCTGGTAAAAACAGTCACTTTTCAGCTCAAACAAAGCTACATTGTTCACAAAGCTCAAACGTTTCTCGCTCCTAATTGAAAAGCATTGGATGTTAAGGGACCTGTGTTTTGTATCAGTTTCTGTTGCAGAGTTGAGCTAGCAATGGTCCATATGTGTAGGAAACACCGTTCTTTTTTTCTGAGCACACTCACGTTTCCTGATATATTGGAGACTCTAGAAAGTAAGAGCATGCTTCTTGCTCTAGAGCAGAGAGTGTTTCATGGAGGAGAACTGTGCTGTGTGTTTCCCTTCAGCAATGGAGTTAAATCCCAAGCTCTGTGTCTTCCGAAAAGCAACACATCTTTTCATGTAAACTCAGTCACTTTTCAGCTCAAACGAAGCTACATCTTTCAGGAAGATCACACATTACTCGCCCTTAACCGAAAAGCAATTGGATGATAGAGGACCTGTGGTTTGTATAAGTTTCAGAAGCAGAGTTCAACTAGCAATGGTCCGTATGTGTAGGAAACACCGTTCTTTTGTTCTGAGCACACTCACGTTTCCTGCTGTATTAGAGAATCTAGAAAGCAAGAGCGTGCTCTTGCTCTAAAGCAGAGTGTGTTTCATGGATGAGAACTGAGCTCTGTGTTTCCCTTCAGAAATGGAGGTAAATCTCAGGCTCTGTGTCTTCCTACAAGCAAGACTTAGTCTCAGGTAAACACAGTCACTTTTCAGCTCAAACAAAGCTACATCGTTCACAAAGATCACAGGTTTCTCGCTCTTAACTGAAAAGCACTGGTAGTTTGAGGACCTTGGGTTTGTATCAGTATCAGAAGCAGAGTTGAACTAGACATGGTACGTATGTGTAGGAAATACCGTTCTTTTGTTTCGAGCAAACTCACGTTTTCTGCTCTATTAGAGATTCTAGAAGGCAAGAGCGTGCTTCTTGCTCTAAAGCAGAGTGTGTTTCATGGAGGAGAACTGTGCTGTGTGTTTCCCTTCAGAAATGGAATTAAATCACAGGCTCTGTGTCTTCCTACAAGGAAGACTGCGTTTCAGGTAAACACAGTCACTTTTCAGCTCAAACGAAGCTACATGATTCACGAAGCTCAACATGATTCTCGCTCTTACTGAAAAGCATTGGATGTTACAGGACCATTGGTTTGTATCAGTTTCAGAAGCAGAGTTGAACTAGCAATGGTCCGTATGTGTAGGAAACACCGCTCTTTTGTTCTGAGCACACTCACGTTTCCTGCTGTATTAGAGATTCTAGAAAGCAAGAGCTTGCTTCTTGCACTAAAGCGGAGTGTGTTTCATCGAAGAGAACACAGCTCTGTGTTTCCCTTCAGAATTGGAGTTAAATGCCAGGCTTTGTGTCTTCCTACAAGCAAGATTTCTTTTCAGTTAAACTCAGTCACTTTTCAGCTCAAAGGAAGCTACATCGTTCACGAAGCTCACACGTTTCTCGCTCTTAACTGAAAAGCATTGGATGTTATATGACCTGTGGTTTGTATCAGTTTCAGAAGCAGAGTTGAACTAGATATGATCCGTATGTGTAGGAAACAACTTTCTTATGGTCTGAGCACTCTCACGTTTCCTGCTGTATTAGATACTCTCAAAGCAAGAATGTGCTTCTTGCTCTAAAGCAGAGTGTGTATCATGGATGAGAACTGTGCTGTGTGTTTCCCTTCAGAAATGAGTTCATTCCCAGGCTCTGTGTCTTCCTACAAGCAAGAATTAGTCTCAGGTAAACGCAGTCACTTTTCAGCTCAAACAAAGCTACATCGTTCACGAAGATCACAGGTTTCTCGCTCTTAACTGAAAAGCATTGGTAGTTTGAGGACCTTGGGTTTGTATCAGTATCAGAAGCAGAGTTGAACTAGCAATGGTCCGTATGTGTAGGAAACACCGCTCTTTTGTTCTGAGCACACTCACGTTTCCTGCTGTATTAGAGACTCTAGAAAGCAAGAGCTTGCTTCCTGCTCTAAAGCCGAGTGTGTTTCATCGATGAGAACACAGCACTGTGTTTCCCTTCAGAAATGGAGGTAAATGCCAGGCTTTGTGTCTTCCTACAAGCAAGATTTCTTTTCACTTATATTCAGTCACTTTTCAGCTCAAAGGAATCTACATCGTTCACGAAGCTCACACGTTTCTCGCTCTTAACTAAAAAGCATTGCATGTTAGGGGACCTGTGGTTTGTATCAGGTTCTGATGCAGAGTTGAACTCGCAATGGTCCGTATATGTAGGAAACACCTTTCATTGTTCTGAGCACACTCACGTTTTCTGCTCTATTAGAGACTCTAGAAAGAAAGAGCGTGCTTCTTGCTCTAAAGCAGAATGGGTTTCATAGAGGAGAACTGTGCTGTGTGTTTCCCTTCAGAAATGGAGTTAAATCCCATGTTCTGTGTCTTCCTACAAGGAAGACTGCGTTTCAGGTAAAAACAGTCACTTTTCATCTCGAAGGAAGCTACATAGTTCACGAAGCTCACACGTTTCTCGCTCTTACTGAAAAGCATTGGATGTTAGAGGACCTGTGCTTTGTATCAGTTTCAGAAGCAGAGTTTAACTAGATATGTTCCATATGTGTAGGAAGCACCATTCTTTGGTTCTGAGCACACTCATGTTTCCTGCTGTATTAGATACTCTCAAAGCAAGAGTGTGCTTCTTGCTCTAAAGCAGAGTGTGTTTCATGGATGAGAACTGAGCTCTGTGTTTCCCTTCAGAAATGGAGGTAAATCTCAAGCTCTGTGTCTTCCTACAAGCAAGACTTAGTTTCAGGTAAACACAGTCACTTTTCAGCTCAAACAATGCTACATAGTTCACGAAGTTCACAGGTTTCTCTCTCTTAACTGAAAAGCATTGGTATTTAGAGGACCTTGGGTTTGTATCAGTTTCAGAAGCAGAGTTGAACTAGCAATGGTCCGTATGTGTAGGCAACACCGTTCTTTTGTTCTGAGCACACTCACATTTCCTGCTGTATTAGAGACTCCAGAAAGCAAGAGCTTGCTTCTTGCTCTAAAGCCGAGTGTGTTTCATTGATGAGAACAGAGCTCTGTGTTTCCCTTCAGAAATGGAGGTAAATGCCAGGCTCTCTGTCTTCCTACAAGCAAGATTTCTTGTCAGGTAAACTCAGTCTCTTTTAAACTCAAAGGAATCTACATCTTTCACGAAGCTCCCACGTTTCTCACTCTTACTGAAAAGCATTGGATGTTAGAGGACCTGTGGTTTGTATCAGTTTCAGAAGCAGAGTTGAACTAGATATGGTCCGTATGTGTAGGAAACACCTTTCTTTTGTTCTGAGCACACTCACGTTTCCTGCTGTATTAGATACTCTCAAAGCAAGAGTGTGCTTCTTGGTCTAAAGCAGAGTGTGTTTCACAGATGAGAACTGTGCTGTGTGTTTCCCTTCAGAAATGAGTTAATTCCCAGGCTCTGTGTCTTCCTACAAGCAAGACTTCTTTTCAGGTAAACTCAGTTACTTTTCACCTCAAAGGAATCTACATCATTCACCAAGCTCACATATTTCTTGCTCATAACTGAAGAGCATTGGATGTTAGGGGACCTGTGGTTTGTATCAGTTTCAGAAGCAGAGTTGATCTAGATATGGTCTGTAAATGTAGGAAACACTGTTCTTCTGTTCTGATCACATTGGCGTTTTCTGCTCTATTAGAGACTCTAGGAAGTAAGAGTGTGCTTCGTGCCCTAAAGCAGAGTACGTTTCAGGGATGAGAACTGTGCTGTGTGTTTCCTTCAGAAATGGAGTTAAATTCCATGCTCTGTATCTTCCTATAGGCAAGACTTCTTTTCAGGTAAACTCAGTCACTTTTCAGCTCAAAGGAAGCTACATCTTTCACAAAGCTCAAACGTTTCTCGCTCTTAATTAAAAAGCATTGGATGTTAAGGGGCCTGTGTTTTGTATCAGTTTCAGTTGCAGAATTGAACTAGCAATGGTCCATATGTGTAGGAAACAAGGTTCTTTTTTTCTGAGCACACTCATGTTTCCTGCTATATTAGAGACTCTAGAAAGTAAGAGCATGCTTCTTGCTCTATAGCAGAGTGTGTTTCATGGAGGAGAACTGTGCTTTGTGTTTCCCTTCAGCAATGGAGGTAAACCCCAAGCTCTGTGTCTTCCTAAAAGCAACACATCTTTTCAGGTAAACTCAGTCCCTTTTCAGCTCAAACGAAGCTACATCGTTCAAGAAGTTCACACGTTACTCGCCCTTTATTGAAAAGCAATTGAATGATAGACGACCTGTGGTTTGTATAAGTTTCAGAAGCAGAGTTCAACTAGCAATTGTCAGTATGTGTAGGAAACACCACTCTTTTGTTCTGAGCACACTCACGTTTCCTGCTGTATTAGAGAATCTAGAAAGCAAGAGCGTGCTCTTGCTCTAAAGCAGAGTGTGTTTCATGGACGAGAACTGAGCTCTGTGTTTCCCTTCAGAAATGGAGGTAAATCTCAGGCTCTGTGTCTTCCTACAAGCAAGACTTAGTTTCAGGTAAACGCAGTCACTTTTCAGCTCAAACAATGCTACATTGTTCACGAAGTTCACAGGTTTCTCGCTCTTAACTGAAAAGCATTGGTAGTTAGAGGACCTTGGGTTTGTATCAGTATCAGAAGCAGAGTTGAACTAGATATCGTCCGTATGTGTAGGAAATACCATTCTTTTGTTTCGAGCAAACTCAGGTTTTCTGCTCTATTAGAGACTCTAGAAAGCAAGAGCGTGCTTCTTGCTCTAAAGCAGAGTGTGTTTCATGGAGGAGAACTGTGCTGTGTGTTTCCCTTCAGAAATGGAGTTAAATCCCATGTTCTGTGTCTTCCTACAAGGAAGACTGCGTTTCAGGTAAAAACAGTCACTTTTCATCTCGAAGGAAGCTACATAGTTCACTAAGCTCACACGTTTCTCAATCTTAGTGAAAAGCATTGGATGTTAGAAGACCATTGGTTTGTATCAGTTTCAGAAGCAGAGTTGAACTAGCAATGGTCCGTATGTGTAGGCAACACCGTTCTTTTGTTCTGAGCACACTCATGTTTCCTGCTGTATTAGAGACTCCAGAAAGCGAGAGCTTGCTTCTTGCTCTAAAGCCGAGTGTGTTTCATCGATGAGAACAGAGCTCTGTGTTTCCCTTCAGAAATGGAGGTAAATGCCAGGCTCTCTGTCTTCCTACAAGCAAGATTTCTTGTCAGGTAAACTCAGTCTCTTTTAAACTCAAAGGAATCTACATCTTTCACGAAGCTCACACATTTCTCGCTCTGAACTGAAAAGCATTGGAAGTTAGGGGACCTGTGGTTTGTATCAGGTTCAGATGCAGAGTTGAACTAGCAATGGTCTGTATGTGTAGGAAACACCTTTCTTTTGTTCTGAGCACACTCGCGTTTTCTGTTCTATTAGAGACTCTAGAAAGTAAGAGCATGCTTTGTGCTCTAAAGCAGAGTGCGTTTCATGGATGAGAATGGTGCTGTGTGTTTCCTTCAGAAATGGAGTTAAATCCCATGCTCTGTGTCTTCCTACAGGCAAGAATTCTTTTCAGATAAACTCAGTCACTTTTCAGCTCAAACGATGCCACATCGTTCACGAAGTTCACAGGTTTCTCGCTCTTAACTGAAAAGCATTGGTAGTTAGAGGACCTTGGGTTTGTATCAGTATCAGAAGCAGAGTTGAACTAGATATGGTCCCTATGTGCAGGCAATACCGTTCTTTTGTTTCGAGCAAACTCAGGTTTTCTGCTCTATTAGAGACTCTAGATGCAAGAGCGTGCTTCTTGCTCTAAAGCAGAGTGTGGTTCATGGATGAGAACAGAGCTCTGTGTTTCCCTTCAGAAATGGAGGTAAATGCCAGGCTCTCTGTCTTCCTACAAGCAAGATTTCTTTTTAGGTAAACTCAGTCTCTTTTAAACTCAAAGGAATCTACATCTTTCACGAAGCTCACACATTTCTCGCACTGAACTGAAAAGCATTGGAAGTTAGGGGACCTGTGGTTTGTATCAGGTTCAGATGCAGAGTTGAACTAGAAATGGTCCGTATGTGTAGGAAACACCTTTCTTTTGTTCTGAGCACACTCGTGTTTTCTGCTCTATTAGAGACTCTAGAAAGTAAGAGCATGCTTTATGCTCTAAAGCAGAGTGAGTTTCATGGATGAGAATGGTGCTGTGTGTTTCCTTCAGAAATGGAGTTAAATCCCATGCTCTGTGTCTTCCTACTGGCAAGAATTCTTTTCAGGTAAACTCAGTCACTTTTCAGCTCACAGGAAGCTACATCGTTCACGAAGCTCACACGTTTCTCGATCTTAACTGAAAAGCATTGGATGTTATATGACCTCTGGGTTCTATCAGTTTCATAAGCAGAGTTGTACTAGATATGTTCCATATGTGTAGGAAATACCTTTCTTTTGTTCTGAGCACACACACGTTTCCTGCTGTATTAGATACTCTCAAAGCAAGAATGTGCTTCTTGCTCTAAAGCAGAGTGTGTATCATGGATGAGAACTGTGCTGTGTGTTTCCCTTCAGAAATGAGTTCATTCCCAGGCTCTGTGTCTTCCTACAAGCAAGAATTCTTTTCAGGTAAACTCAGTTGCTTTTCACCTCAAAGTAATCTACATCGTTCACCAAGCTCACATATTTCTTGCTCATAACTGAAGAACATTGGATGTTAGGGGACCTGTGGTTTGTATCAGCTTCAGAAGCAGAGTTGATTTAGATATAGTCCGTAAATGAAGGAAACACTGTTCTTCTGTTCTGAGCACATAGGCGTTTTCTGCTCTATTAGAGACTCTAGGAAGTAAGAGTGTGCTTCGTGCCCTAAAGCAGAGTAAGTTTCAGGGATGAGAACTGTGCTGTGTGTTTCCTTCAGAAATGGAGTTAAATCCCATGCTCTGTATCTTCCTATAGGCAAGACTTCTTTTCAAGTAAACTCAGTCAGTTTTCAGCTCAAAGGAAGCTACATCGTTCACGAAGCTCAAACGTTTCTCGCTCTTAATTGAAAAGCATTGGATGTTAAGGGACCTGTGTTTTGTATCAGTTTCAGTTGCAGAGTTGAACTAGCAACGGTCCGTATGTGTAGGAAACACCGTTCATTTGTTCTGAGCACACTCACATTTCTTGGTGTATTAGAGATTCTAGAAAGCAATAGTGTTCTTCTTGCTCTAAAGCAGAGTGTGTTTCATGGATGAGAAATGTGCTGTGTGTTTCCCTTCAGAAATGGAGGTAAATCGCAGGCTCTGTGTCATCCTACATGCAAGACTTCTTTTTTGGTACACACAGTCATTTTCAGCTCAAATGAAGCTACATGGTTCATGAAGCTCACATGTTTCTGGCTCTTATCTGAAAAGCATTGGTGGTTAGAGGACCTGTGGTTTGTATCAGTTTCAGAAACAGAGTTGAACTGGATGTGGTCCATATGTTTAGGAAACACTGTTCTTTTGTTCTGAGCACACTCATGTTTCCTGCTGTTTTAGAGACTCTAGAAAGCAAGAGCATGCTTCTTGCTCTAATGCAGAGTGTGTTTCATGGATAGAACTGTGTTGTGTGTTACCCCTTCAGAAATGGAGTTAAAACCCAGGTTCTGTGTCTTCCTACAAGGAAGACTGCGTTTCAGGTAAAAACAGTCACTTTTCATCTCAAACGAAGCTACATAGTTCACGAAGCTCACATGTTTCTCGTTCTTACTGAAAAGCATTGGATGTGAGAGGACCTCTGGTTTGTATCAGTTTCAGAAGCAGAGTTGAACTAGCAAGGGTCCGTATGTGCAGAAAAAACCATTCTTTTGATCTGAGCACACTCACCTTTCCTGCTCTATTAGGGAATCCAGAAAGCAAGAGCGTGCTACTTGCTCTAAATCAGAGTGTGTTTCATGGATGAGAACTCTGCTGTGTGTTTCCCTTCAGGAATCGTGTTAAATCCCAGGCTCTGTGTCTTCCTACAAGCAAGACATCTTTTCAGGTAAACTCATTCACTTTTCAGCTCAAAATAAGCTACATCGTTCAGGAAGCTCACACATTTCTCGCTCTTAACTGAAAAGCATTGGATGTTAGAGGACCTGTGGTTTGTAGCAGTTTCAAGAGGAAGAGTTGAACGAGATATTGTCCGTATGTGTAGGAAATACCGTTCATTTGTTCTGAGCACACTCACGTTTCTTGCTGTATTAGAGATTCTAGAAAGCAAGAGTGTGCTTCTTGCTTTAAAGCAGAGTGTGTTACATGGATGAGAACTGTGCTTTTTGTTTCCTTTCAGAAGTACTGTTAAATCCCAGGCTCTGTGTCTTCCTACACGCAAGACTTTGTTTCAGGGAAACGCAGTCACTTTTCAGCTCTAACGAAGTTACATCGTTCAGGAAGCTCACACATTTCTCGTTCTTAACTGAAAAGCACTGGATGTTAGAGGACCTCTGTTTTGTATGCGTTTCAGAAGCAGAGTTGAACTTGCAATGGTCCGTACGTGTAGGAAACACCATTCTTTTTATCTGAGCACACTCACGTTTCCTGCTGTATCAGGGACTCAAGAAAGCAAGAGCATGCTTCTTGCTCTAAAGCAGAGTGTGTTTCACGGATAGAACTGTGCTTTGTGTTTCCCTTCAGAAATGGAGGTAAATCCCAGGCTCTGTGTCATCCTACATGCAATACTTCTTTTCAGGTAATCTCAGTCACTTTTCAGCTCAAACGAAGCTACATCGTTCATGAAGCTCACACGTTTCTGGCTCTTAACTGAAAAGCATTGGTGGTTAGAGGACCTGTGGTTTGTATCAGTTTCAGAAACAGAGTTGAAATAGATGTGGTCCCTATGTTTAGGAAACACCGTTCTTTTGTTTTGAGAACACTAATGTTTCCTGCTGTTTTAGGGACTCTAGAAAGCAAGAGCATGCTTCTTGCTCTAAGGCAGAGTGTGTTTCATGGACAGAACTGTGCTGTGTGTTTCCCTTCAGAAATGGAGGTAAATCCCAGGCTCTGTGCCTTCCTACATGCATGACTTCTTTCCAGGTAAACTCAGTCACTTTTCAGCTCAAACGAATCTACATCTTTCACAAAGCTCACACGTTTATTGCTCTTAACTGTAAAGCATTGGATGTTAGGGGACCTGTGGTTTGTATCAGTTTCAGATGAAGAGTTGAACTAGCAACGGTCCGTATGTGTAGGAAACACCGTTCATTTGTTCTGAGCACACTCACATTTCTTGGTGTATTAGAGATTCTAGAAAGCAATAGTGTTCTTCTTGCTCTAAAGCAGAGTATGTTTCATGGATGAGAAATGTGCTGTGTGTTTCCCTTCAGAAATGGAGGTAAATCGCAGGCTCTGTGTCATCCTACATGCAATACTTCTTTTTTGGTACACACAGTCATTTTCAGCTCAAATGAAGCTACATGGTTCATGAAGCTCACAAGTTTCTGGCTCTTATCTGAAAAGCATTGGTGGTTAGAGGACCTGTGGTTTGTATCAGTTTCAGAAACAGAGTTGAACTGGATGTGGTCCATATGTTTAGGAAACACTGTTCTTTTGTTCTGAGCACACTCATGTTTCCTGCTGTTTTAGAAACTCTAGAAAGCAAGAGCATGCTTCTTGCTCTAAAGCAGAGTGTGTTTCATGGATAGAACTGTGTTGTGTGTTACCCCTTCAGAAATGGAGTTAAAACCCAGGTTCTGTGTCTTCCTACAAGGAAGACTGCGTTTCAGGTAAAAACAGTCACTTTTCATCTCAAACGAAGCTACATAGTTCACGAAGCTCACATGTTTCTCGTTCTTACTGAAAAGCATTGGATGTGAGAGGACCTCTGGTTTGTATCAGTTTCAGAAGCAGAGTTGAACTAGCAAGGGTCCGTATGTGCAGAAAAAACCATTCTTTTGATCTGAGCACACTCACCTTTCCTGCTCTATTAGGGAATCCAGAAAGCAAGAGCGTGCTACTTGCTCTAAATCAGAGTGTGTTTCATGGATGAGAACTCTGCTGTGTGTTTCCCTTCAGGAATCGTGTTAAATCCCAGGCTCTGTGTCTTCCTACAAGCAAGACATCTTTTCAGGTAAACTCATTCACTTTTCAGCTCAAAAGAAGCTACATCGTTCAGGAAGCTCACACATTTCTCGCTCTTAACTGAAAAGCATTGGATGTTAGAGGACCTGTGGTTTGTAGCAGTTTCAAGAGGAAGAGTTGAACGAGATATTGTCCGTATGTGTAGGAAATACCATTCATTTGTTCTGAGCACACTCACGTTTCTTGCTGTATTAGAGATTCTAGAAAGCAAGAGTGTGCTTCTTGCTTTAAAGCAGAGTGTGTTACATGGATGAGAACTGTGCTTTTTGTTTCCTTTCAGAAGTACTGTTAAATCCCAGGCTCTGTGTCTTCCTACACGCAAGACTTTGTTTCAGGGAAACGCAGTCACTTTTCAGCTCTAACGAAGTTACATCGTTCAGGAAGCTCACACATTTCTCGTTCTTAACTGAAAAGCACTGGATGTTAGAGGACCTCTGTTTTGTATGCGTTTCAGAAGCAGAGTTGAACTTGCAATGGTCCGTACGTGTAGGAAACACCATTCTTTTTATCTGAGCACACTCACGTTTCCTGCTGTATCAGGGACTCAAGAAAGCAAGAGCATGCTTCTTGCTCTAAAGCAGAGTGTGTTTCACGGATAGAACTGTGCTTTGTGTTTCCCTTCAGAAATGGAGGTAAATCCCAGGCTCTGTGTCATCCTACATGCAATACTTCTTTTCAGGTAATCTCAGTCACTTTTCAGCTCAAACGAAGCTACATCGTTCATGAAGCTCACACGTTTCTGGCTCTTAACTGAAAAGCATTGGTGGTTAGAGGACCTGTGGTTTGTATCAGTTTCAGAAACAGAGTTGAAATAGATGTGGTCCCTATGTTTAGGAAACACCGTTCTTTTGTTTTGAGAACACTAATGTTTCCTGCTGTTTTAGGGACTCTAGAAAGCAAGAGCATGCTTCTTGCTCTAAGGCAGAGTGTGTTTCATGGACAGAACTGTGCTGTGTGTTTCCCTTCAGAAATGGAGGTAAATCCCAGGCTCTGTGCCTTCCTACATGCATGACTTCTTTCCAGGTAAACTCAGTCACTTTTCAGCTCAAACGAATCTACATCTTTCACAAAGCTCACACGTTTATTGCTCTTAACTGTAAAGCATTGGATGTTAGGGGACCTGTGGTTTGTATCAGTTTCAGATGAAGAGTTGAACTAGCAACGGTCCGTATGTGTAGGAAACACCGTTCATTTGTTCTGAGCACACTCACATTTCTTGGTGTATTAGAGATTCTAGAAAGCAATAGTGTTCTTCTTGCTCTAAAGCAGAGTATGTTTCATGGATGAGAAATGTGCTGTGTGTTTCCCTTCAGAAATGGAGGTAAATCGCAGGCTCTGTGTCATCCTACATGCAATACTTCTTTTTTGGTACACACAGTCATTTTCAGCTCAAATGAAGCTACATGGTTCATGAAGCTCACAAGTTTCTGGCTCTTATCTGAAAAGCATTGGTGGTTAGAGGACCTGTGGTTTGTATCAGTTTCAGAAACAGAGTTGAACTGGATGTGGTCCATATGTTTAGGAAACACTGTTCTTTTGTTCTGAGCACACTCATGTTTCCTGCTGTTTTAGAAACTCTAGAAAGCAAGAGCATGCTTCTTGCTCTAAAGCAGAGTGTGTTTCATGGATAGAACTGTGTTGTGTGTTACCCCTTCAGAAATGGAGTTAAAACCCAGGTTCTGTGTCTTCCTACAAGGAAGACTGCGTTTCAGGTAAAAACAGTCACTTTTCATCTCAAACGAAGCTACATAGTTCACGAAGCTCACATGTTTCTCGTTCTTACTGAAAAGCATTGGATGTGAGAGTACCTCTGGTTTGTATCAGTTTCAGAAGCAGAGTTGAACTAGCAAGGGTCCGTATGTGCAGAAAAAACCATTCTTTTGATCTGAGCACACTCACTTTTCCTGCTGTATTAGGGAATCCAGAAAGCAAGAGCGTGCTTCTTGCTCTAAATCAGAGTGTGTTTCATGGATGAGAACTCTGCTGTGTGTTTCCCTTCAGGAATCGTGTTAAATCCCAGGCTCTGTGTCTTCCTACAAGCAAGACATCTTTTCAGGTAAACTCATTCACTTTTCAGCTCAAAAGAAGCTACATCGTTCAGGAAGCTCACACATTTCTCGCTCTTAACTGAAAAGCATTGGATGTTAGAGGACCTGTGGTTTGTAGCAGTTTCAAGAGGAAGAGTTGAACGAGATTTTGTCCGTATGTGTAGGAAATACCGTTGATTTGTTCTGAGCACACTCACGTTTCTTGCTGTATTAGAGATTCTAGAAAGCAAGAGTGTGCTTCTTGCTTTAAAGCAGAGTGTGTTACATGGATGAGAACTGTGCTTTTTGTTTCCTTTCAGAAGTACTGTTAAATCCCAGGCTCTGTGTCTTCCTACACGCAAGACTTTGTTTCAGGGAAACGCAGTCACTTTTCAGCTCTAACGAAGTTACATCGTTCAGGAAGCTCACACATTTCTCGTTCTTAACTGAAAAGCACTGGATGTTAGAGGACCTGTGTTTTGTATGAGTTCCAGAAGCAGAGTTGAACTTGCAATGGTCCGTACGTGTAGGAAACACCATTCTTTTTATCTGAGCACACTCACGTTTCCTGCTGTATCAGGGACTCAAGAAAGCAAGAGCATGCTTCTTGCTCTAAAGCAGAGTGTGTTTCACGGATAGAACTGTGCTTTGTGTTTCCCTTCAGAAATGGAGTTAAATCCCAGTTTCTGTGTCTTCCTACAAGGAAGACTGCTTTTAGGGTAAACACACTCACTTTTCAGCTCAAACAAAGCTACATGATTCACAAAGCTCACACAATTCTCGCTCTTAACTGAAAAGCATTAGATGATAAAGTAACCTTGGTTTGTATCAGTTTCAGAAGCAGAGTTGATCTAGATATGGTCCGTACATGGAGGAATCACCGTTCATTGTTCTGAGCACACTCACGTGTCCTGTTGTATTACAGACTCTAGAAAACAAGTGCTTGCTTTTTAGTCTAAAGCAGAGTGTGTTTCATGAATGAGAACTGTGCTGTGTGTTTCCCTCAGAAATGGAGGTAAATCCCAGGCTATGTGTCATCCTACATGCAAGACTTCTTTTCAGGTAAAATTCAGTCACTTTTCAGCTCAAACTAAGCTACATCGTTCATGAAGCTCACATGTTTGTCGCTCTTAACTGAAAAGCATTGGTGGTTAGAGGACCTGTGGTTTGTATCAGTTTCAGAAACAGAGTTGAAATAGATGTGGTCCCTATGTTTAGGAAACACCGTTCTTTTGTTTTGAGAACACTAATGTTTCCTGCTGTTTTAGGGACTCTAGAAAGCAAGAGCATGCTTCTTGCTCTAAGGCAGAGTGTGTTTCATGGACAGAACTGTGCTGTGTGTTTCCCTTCAGAAATGGAGTTCAATCCCAGGCTCTGTGTCTTCCTACAGGCAAGACTTCTTTTCAGGTAAACTCAGTCACTTTTCAGCTCAAATGAAGCTACATTGTTCACGAAGCCCAAACGTTTCTCGCTCTTAAATAAAAAGCATTGGATGTTAAGGCACCTCTGTTTTGTATCAGTTTCACATGCAGAGTTGAACTAGCAATGGTCCGTATGTGTAGGAAACACAGTTCTTTGTTCTGAGCACACTCACGTTTCCTGCTATATTAGAGACTCTAGAAAGTAAGAGCGTGCTTCTTGCTCTAAAGCACAGTGCGTTTCATGGATGAGAACGGTGCTGTGTGTTTCCTTCAGAAATGGAGTTAAATCCCATGCTCTGTGTCTTCCTACAGGCAAGAATTCTTTTCAGGTAAACTCAGTCACTTTGCAGCTCAAACGAAGCTACATCGTTCACGAAGCTCACACATTTCTCGATCTTAACTGAAAAGCATTGGATGTAATATGACCTGTGAGTTTTATCAGTTTCAGAAGCAGAGTTGAACTAGATATGGTCCGTATGTGTAGGAAACTCCTTTCTTTTGTTCTGAGCACACTCACGTTTCCTGCTGTATTAGATACTCTCAAAGCAAGAGTGTGCTTCTTGCTCTAAAGCAGAGTGTGTATCATGGATGAGAACTGTGCTGTGTGTTTCCCTTCAGAAATGAGTTCATTCCCAGGCTCAGTGTCTTCCTACAAGCAAGAATTCTTTTCAGGTAAACTCAGTTGCTTTTCACCTCAAAGTAATCTACATCGTTCACCAAGCTCACATATTTGTTGCTCTTAACTGAAGAGCATTGGATGTTAGGGGACCTGTGGTTTGTATCAGTTTCAGAAGCAGAGTTGAACTAGCAATGGTCCGTATGTGTAGGAAACACCGCTCTTTTGTTCTGAGCACACTCACGTTTCCTGCCGTATTAGAGACCCTAGAAAGCAAGAGCTTGCTTCCTGCTCTAAAGCCGAGTGTGTTTCATCGATGAGAACACAGCACTGTGTTTCCCTTCAGAAATGGAGGTAAATGCCACGCTTTGAGTCTTCCTACAAGCAAGATTTCTGTTCACTTATATTCAGTCACTTTTCAGCTCAAAGGAATCTACATCGTTCATGAAGCTCACACGTTTCTCGCTCTAAACTAAAAAGCATTGGATGTTAGGGGACCTGTGGTTTGTATCAGGTTAAGATGCAGAGTTGAACTCGCAATGGTCCGTATATGTAGGAAACACCTTTCATTGTTCTGAGCACACTCACGTTTTCTGCTCTATTAGAAACTCTAGAAAGTAAAAGCATGCTTCGTGCTCTAAAGCAGAGTGTGATTCATGGATGAGAACTGTGCTGTGTGTTTCCTTCAGAAATGGAGTGAAATCCCATGCTCTGTGTCTTCCTACAAGCAAGACTTCGTTTCAGGTAAACACAGTCAATTTCATCTCAAACACAGCTACATCGTTCACGAAGCTCACACGTTTCTCACTCTTAACTGAAAAGAATTGGTAGTTAGAGGTCCTCGGGTTGTTATCAGTATCAGAAACAGAGTGGAAATAGCAATGGTCCATATGTGTATAAAACACCGTTCTTTTGTTCTGAGCACACTCACCTTTCCTGCTGTATTTGAGACTCTAGAAGAAAGAGTGTGCTTCTTGCTCTAAAGCAGAGTGGGTTTCATAGAGGAGAACTGTGCTGTGTGTTTCCCTTCAGAAATGGAGTTAAATCCCATGTTCTGTGTCTTCCTACAAGGAAGACTGTGTTTCTGGTAAAAACAGTCACTTTTCAGCTCAAACAAAGCTACATTGTTCACAAAGCTCAAACGTTTCTCGCTCCTAATTGAAAAGCATTGGATGTTAAGGGACCTGTGTTTTGTATCAGTTTCTGTTGCAGAGTTGAGCTAGCAATGGTCCATATGTGTAGGAAACACCGTTCTTTTTTTCTGAGCACACTCACGTTTCCTGATATATTGGAGACTCTAGAAAGTAAGAGCATGCTTCTTGCTCTAGAGCAGAGAGTGTTTCATGGAGGAGAACTGTGCTGTGTGTTTCCCTTCAGCAATGGAGTTAAATCCCAAGCTCTGTGTCTTCCGAAAAGCAACACATCTTTTCATGTAAACTCAGTCACTTTTCAGCTCAAACGAAGCTACATCTTTCAGGAAGATCACACATTACTCGCCCTTAACCGAAAAGCAATTGGATGATAGAGGACCTGTGGTTTGTATAAGTTTCAGAAGCAGAGTTCAACTAGCAATGGTCCGTATGTGTAGGAAACACCGTTCTTTTGTTCTGAGCACACTCACGTTTCCTGCTGTATTAGAGAATCTAGAAAGCAAGAGCGTGCTCTTGCTCTAAAGCAGAGTGTGTTTCATGGATGAGAACTGAGCTCTGTGTTTCCCTTCAGAAATGGAGGTAAATCTCAGGCTCTGTGTCTTCCTACAAGCAAGACTTAGTCTCAGGTAAACACAGTCACTTTTCAGCTCAAACAAAGCTACATCGTTCACAAAGATCACAGGTTTCTCGCTCTTAACTGAAAAGCACTGGTAGTTTGAGGACCTTGGGTTTGTATCAGTATCAGAAGCAGAGTTGAACTAGACATGGTACGTATGTGTAGGAAATACCGTTCTTTTGTTTCGAGCAAACTCACGTTTTCTGCTCTATTAGAGATTCTAGAAGGCAAGAGCGTGCTTCTTGCTCTAAAGCAGAGTGTGTTTCATGGAGGAGAACTGTGCTGTGTGTTTCCCTTCAGAAATGGAATTAAATCACAGGCTCTGTGTCTTCCTACAAGGAAGACTGCGTTTCAGGTAAACACAGTCACTTTTCAGCTCAAACGAAGCTACATGATTCACGAAGCTCAACATGATTCTCGCTCTTACTGAAAAGCATTGGATGTTACAGGACCATTGGTTTGTATCAGTTTCAGAAGCAGAGTTGAACTAGCAATGGTCCGTATGTGTAGGAAACACCGCTCTTTTGTTCTGAGCACACTCACGTTTCCTGCTGTATTAGAGATTCTAGAAAGCAAGAGCTTGCTTCTTGCACTAAAGCGGAGTGTGTTTCATCGAAGAGAACACAGCTCTGTGTTTCCCTTCAGAATTGGAGTTAAATGCCAGGCTTTGTGTCTTCCTACAAGCAAGATTTCTTTTCAGTTAAACTCAGTCACTTTTCAGCTCAAAGGAAGCTACATCGTTCACGAAGCTCACACGTTTCTCGCTCTTAACTGAAAAGCATTGGATGTTATATGACCTGTGGTTTGTATCAGTTTCAGAAGCAGAGTTGAACTAGATATGATCCGTATGTGTAGGAAACAACTTTCTTATGGTCTGAGCACTCTCACGTTTCCTGCTGTATTAGATACTCTCAAAGCAAGAATGTGCTTCTTGCTCTAAAGCAGAGTGTGTATCATGGATGAGAACTGTGCTGTGTGTTTCCCTTCAGAAATGAGTTCATTCCCAGGCTCTGTGTCTTCCTACAAGCAAGAATTAGTCTCAGGTAAACGCAGTCACTTTTCAGCTCAAACAAAGCTACATCGTTCACGAAGATCACAGGTTTCTCGCTCTTAACTGAAAAGCATTGGTAGTTTGAGGACCTTGGGTTTGTATCAGTATCAGAAGCAGAGTTGAACTAGCAATGGTCCGTATGTGTAGGAAACACCGCTCTTTTGTTCTGAGCACACTCACGTTTCCTGCTGTATTAGAGACTCTAGAAAGCAAGAGCTTGCTTCCTGCTCTAAAGCCGAGTGTGTTTCATCGATGAGAACACAGCACTGTGTTTCCCTTCAGAAATGGAGGTAAATGCCACGCTTTGAGTCTTCCTACAAGCAAGATTTCTGTTCACTTATATTCAGTCACTTTTCAGCTCAAAGGAATCTACATCGTTCATGAAGCTCACACGTTTCTCGCTCTAAACTAAAAAGCATTGGATGTTAGGGGACCTGTGGTTTGTATCAGGTTAAGATGCAGAGTTGAACTCGCAATGGTCCGTATATGTAGGAAACACCTTTCATTGTTCTGAGCACACTCACGTTTTCTGCTCTATTAGAAACTCTAGAAAGTAAAAGCATGCTTCGTGCTCTAAAGCAGAGTGTGATTCATGGATGAGAACTGTGCTGTGTGTTTCCTTCAGAAATGGAGTGAAATCCCATGCTCTGTGTCTTCCTACAAGCAAGACTTCGTTTCAGGTAAACACAGTCAATTTCATCTCAAACACAGCTACATCGTTCACGAAGCTCACACGTTTCTCACTCTTAACTGAAAAGAATTGGTAGTTAGAGGTCCTCGGGTTGTTATCAGTATCAGAAACAGAGTGGAAATAGCAATGGTCCATATGTGTATAAAACACCGTTCTTTTGTTCTGAGCACACTCACCTTTCCTGCTGTATTTGAGACTCTAGAAGAAAGAGTGTGCTTCTTGCTCTAAAGCAGAGTGGGTTTCATAGAGGAGAACTGTGCTGTGTGTTTCCCTTCAGAAATGGAGTTAAATCCCATGTTCTGTGTCTTCCTACAAGGAAGACTGTGTTTCTGGTAAAAACAGTCACTTTTCAGCTCAAACAAAGCTACATTGTTCACAAAGCTCAAACGTTTCTCGCTCCTAATTGAAAAGCATTGGATGTTAAGGGACCTGTGTTTTGTATCAGTTTCTGTTGCAGAGTTGAGCTAGCAATGGTCCATATGTGTAGGAAACACCGTTCTTTTTTTCTGAGCACACTCACGTTTCCTGATATATTGGAGACTCTAGAAAGTAAGAGCATGCTTCTTGCTCTAGAGCAGAGAGTGTTTCATGGAGGAGAACTGTGCTGTGTGTTTCCCTTCAGCAATGGAGTTAAATCCCAAGCTCTGTGTCTTCCGAAAAGCAACACATCTTTTCATGTAAACTCAGTCACTTTTCAGCTCAAACGAAGCTACATCTTTCAGGAAGATCACACATTACTCGCCCTTAACCGAAAAGCAATTGGATGATAGAGGACCTG
This sequence comes from Onychomys leucogaster, assembly GCA_949786385.1. Taxonomy (NCBI): domain Eukaryota; kingdom Metazoa; phylum Chordata; class Mammalia; order Rodentia; family Cricetidae; genus Onychomys; species Onychomys leucogaster. The sequence continues at coordinate 1,576,618 of CATKUP010000061.1, forward strand.
TGGTTTGTATAAGTTTCAGAAGCAGAGTTCAACTAGCAATGGTCCGTATGTGTAGGAAACACCGTTCTTTTGTTCTGAGCACACTCACGTTTCCTGCTGTATTAGAGAATCTAGAAAGCAAGAGCGTGCTCTTGCTCTAAAGCAGAGTGTGTTTCATGGATGAGAACTGAGCTCTGTGTTTCCCTTCAGAAATGGAGGTAAATCTCAGGCTCTGTGTCTTCCTACAAGCAAGACTTAGTCTCAGGTAAACACAGTCACTTTTCAGCTCAAACAAAGCTACATCGTTCACAAAGATCACAGGTTTCTCGCTCTTAACTGAAAAGCACTGGTAGTTTGAGGACCTTGGGTTTGTATCAGTATCAGAAGCAGAGTTGAACTAGACATGGTACGTATGTGTAGGAAATACCGTTCTTTTGTTTCGAGCAAACTCACGTTTTCTGCTCTATTAGAGATTCTAGAAGGCAAGAGCGTGCTTCTTGCTCTAAAGCAGAGTGTGTTTCATGGAGGAGAACTGTGCTGTGTGTTTCCCTTCAGAAATGGAATTAAATCACAGGCTCTGTGTCTTCCTACAAGGAAGACTGCGTTTCAGGTAAACACAGTCACTTTTCAGCTCAAACGAAGCTACATGATTCACGAAGCTCAACATGATTCTCGCTCTTACTGAAAAGCATTGGATGTTACAGGACCATTGGTTTGTATCAGTTTCAGAAGCAGAGTTGAACTAGCAATGGTCCGTATGTGTAGGAAACACCGCTCTTTTGTTCTGAGCACACTCACGTTTCCTGCTGTATTAGAGATTCTAGAAAGCAAGAGCTTGCTTCTTGCACTAAAGCGGAGTGTGTTTCATCGAAGAGAACACAGCTCTGTGTTTCCCTTCAGAATGGGAGTTAAATGCCAGGCTTTGTGTCTTCCTACAAGCAAGATTTCTTTTCAGTTAAACTCAGTCACTTTTCAGCTCAAAGGAAGCTACATCGTTCACGAAGCTCACACGTTTCTCGCTCTTAACTGAAAAGCATTGGATGTTATATGACCTGTGGTTTGTATCAGTTTCAGAAGCAGAGTTGAACTAGATATGATCCGTATGTGTAGGAAACAACTTTCTTATGGTCTGAGCACTCTCACGTTTCCTGCTGTATTAGATACTCTCAAAGCAAGAATGTGCTTCTTGCTCTAAAGCAGAGTGTGTATCATGGATGAGAACTGTGCTGTGTGTTTCCCTTCAGAAATGAGTTCATTCCCAGGCTCTGTGTCTTCCTACAAGCAAGAATTAGTCTCAGGTAAACGCAGTCACTTTTCAGCTCAAACAAAGCTACATCGTTCACGAAGATCACAGGTTTCTCGCTCTTAACTGAAAAGCATTGGTAGTTTGAGGACCTTGGGTTTGTATCAGTATCAGAAGCAGAGTTGAACTAGCAATGGTCCGTATGTGTAGGAAACACCGCTCTTTTGTTCTGAGCACACTCACGTTTCCTGCTGTATTAGAGACTCTAGAAAGCAAGAGCTTGCTTCCTGCTCTAAAGCCGAGTGTGTTTCATCGATGAGAACACAGCACTGTGTTTCCCTTCAGAAATGGAGGTAAATGCCACGCTTTGAGTCTTCCTACAAGCAAGATTTCTGTTCACTTATATTCAGTCACTTTTCAGCTCAAAGGAATCTACATCGTTCATGAAGCTCACACGTTTCTCGCTCTAAACTAAAAAGCATTGGATGTTAGGGGACCTGTGGTTTGTATCAGGTTAAGATGCAGAGTTGAACTCGCAATGGTCCGTATATGTAGGAAACACCTTTCATTGTTCTGAGCACACTCACGTTTTCTGCTCTATTAGAAACTCTAGAAAGTAAAAGCATGCTTCGTGCTCTAAAGCAGAGTGTGATTCATGGATGAGAACTGTGCTGTGTGTTTCCTTCAGAAATGGAGTGAAATCCCATGCTCTGTGTCTTCCTACAAGCAAGACTTCGTTTCAGGTAAACACAGTCAATTTCATCTCAAACACAGCTACATCGTTCACGAAGCTCACACGTTTCTCACTCTTAACTGAAAAGAATTGGTAGTTAGAGGTCCTCGGGTTGTTATCAGTATCAGAAACAGAGTGGAAATAGCAATGGTCCATATGTGTATAAAACACCGTTCTTTTGTTCTGAGCACACTCACCTTTCCTGCTGTATTTGAGACTCTAGAAGAAAGAGTGTGCTTCTTGCTCTAAAGCAGAGTGGGTTTCATAGAGGAGAACTGTGCTGTGTGTTTCCCTTCAGAAATGGAGTTAAATCCCATGTTCTGTGTCTTCCTACAAGGAAGACTGTGTTTCTGGTAAAAACAGTCACTTTTCAGCTCAAACAAAGCTACATTGTTCACAAAGCTCAAACGTTTCTCGCTCCTAATTGAAAAGCATTGGATGTTAAGGGACCTGTGTTTTGTATCAGTTTCTGTTGCAGAGTTGAGCTAGCAATGGTCCATATGTGTAGGAAACACCGTTCTTTTTTTCTGAGCACACTCACGTTTCCTGATATATTGGAGACTCTAGAAAGTAAGAGCATGCTTCTTGCTCTAGAGCAGAGAGTGTTTCATGGAGGAGAACTGTGCTGTGTGTTTCCCTTCAGCAATGGAGTTAAATCCCAAGCTCTGTGTCTTCCGAAAAGCAACACATCTTTTCATGTAAACTCAGTCACTTTTCAGCTCAAACGAAGCTACATCTTTCAGGAAGATCACACATTACTCGCCCTTAACCGAAAAGCAATTGGATGATAGAGGACCTGTGGTTTGTATAAGTTTCAGAAGCAGAGTTCAACTAGCAATGGTCCGTATGTGTAGGAAACACCGTTCTTTTGTTCTGAGCACACTCACGTTTCCTGCTGTATTAGAGAATCTAGAAAGCAAGAGCGTGCTCTTGCTCTAAAGCAGAGTGTGTTTCATGGATGAGAACTGAGCTCTGTGTTTCCCTTCAGAAATGGAGGTAAATCTCAGGCTCTGTGTCTTCCTACAAGCAAGACTTAGTCTCAGGTAAACACAGTCACTTTTCAGCTCAAACAAAGCTACATCGTTCACAAAGATCACAGGTTTCTCGCTCTTAACTGAAAAGCACTGGTAGTTTGAGGACCTTGGGTTTGTATCAGTATCAGAAGCAGAGTTGAACTAGACATGGTACGTATGTGTAGGAAATACCGTTCTTTTGTTTCGAGCAAACTCACGTTTTCTGCTCTATTAGAGATTCTAGAAGGCAAGAGCGTGCTTCTTGCTCTAAAGCAGAGTGTGTTTCATGGAGGAGAACTGTGCTGTGTGTTTCCCTTCAGAAATGGAATTAAATCACAGGCTCTGTGTCTTCCTACAAGGAAGACTGCGTTTCAGGTAAACACAGTCACTTTTCAGCTCAAACGAAGCTACATGATTCACAAAGCTCAACATGATTCTCGCTCTTACTGAAAAGCATTGGATGTTACAGGACCATTGGTTTGTATCAGTTTCAGAAGCAGAGTTGAACTAGCAATGGTCCGTATGTGTAGGAAACACCGCTCTTTTGTTCTGAGCACACTCACGTTTCCTGCTGTATTAGAGATTCTAGAAAGCAAGAGCTTGCTTCTTGCACTAAAGCGGAGTGTGTTTCATCGAAGAGAACACAGCTCTGTGTTTCCCTTCAGAATGGGAGTTAAATGCCAGGCTTTGTGTCTTCCTACAAGCAAGATTTCTTTTCAGTTAAACTCAGTCACTTTTCAGCTCAAAGGAAGCTACATCGTTCACGAAGCTCACACGTTTCTCGCTCTTAACTGAAAAGCATTGGATGTTATATGACCTGTGGTTTGTATCAGTTTCAGAAGCAGAGTTGAACTAGATATGATCCGTATGTGTAGGAAACAACTTTCTTATGGTCTGAGCACTCTCACGTTTCCTGCTGTATTAGATACTCTCAAAGCAAGAATGTGCTTCTTGCTCTAAAGCAGAGTGTGTATCATGGATGAGAACTGTGCTGTGTGTTTCCCTTCAGAAATGAGTTCATTCCCAGGCTCTGTGTCTTCCTACAAGCAAGAATTAGTCTCAGGTAAACGCAGTCACTTTTCAGCTCAAACAAAGCTACATCGTTCACGAAGATCACAGGTTTCTCGCTCTTAACTGAAAAGCATTGGTAGTTTGAGGACCTTGGGTTTGTATCAGTATCAGAAGCAGAGTTGAACTAGCAATGGTCCGTATGTGTAGGAAACACCGCTCTTTTGTTCTGAGCACACTCACGTTTCCTGCTGTATTAGAGACTCTAGAAAGCAAGAACTTGCTTCCTGCTCTAAAGCCGAGTGTGTTTCATCGATGAGAACACAGCACTGTGTTTCCCTTCAGAAATGGAGGTAAATGCCAGGCTTTGTGTCTTCCTACAAGCAAGATTTCTTTTCACTTATATTCAGTCACTTTTCAGCTCAAAGGAATCTACATCGTTCACGAAGCTCACACGTTTCTCGCTCTTAACTAAAAAGCATTGCATGTTAGGGGACCTGTGGTTTGTATCAGGTTCTGATGCAGAGTTGAACTCGCAATGGTCCGTATATGTAGGAAACACCTTTCATTGTTCTGAGCACACTCACGTTTTCTGCTCTATTAGAGACTTTAGAAAGAACGAGCGTGCTTCTTGCTCTAAAGCAGAATGGGTTTCATAGAGGAGAACTGTGCTGTGTGTTTCCCTTCAGAAATGGAGTTAAATCCCATGTTCTGTGTCTTCCAACAAGGAAGACTGCGTTTCAGGTAAAAACAGTCACTTTTCATCTCGAAGGAAGCTACATAGTTCACGAAGCTCACACGTTTCTCGCTCTTACTGAAAAGCATTGGATGTTAGAGGACCTGTGGTTTGTATCAGTTTCAGAAGCAGAGTTTAACTAGATATGTTCCATATGTGTAGGAAGCACCATTCTTCGGTTCTGAGCACACTCACGTTTCCTGCTGTATTAGATACTCTCAAAGCAAGAGTGTGCTTCTTGCTCTAAAGCAGAGTGTGTTTCATGGATGAGAACTGAGCTCTGTGTTTCCCTTCAGAAATGGAGGTAAATCTCAAGCTCTGTGTCTTCCTACAAGCAAGACTTAGTTTCAGGTAAACACAGTCACTTTTCAGCTCAAACAATGCTACATAGTTCACGAAGTTCACAGGTTTCTCTCTCTTAACTGAAAAGCATTGGTATTTAGAGGACCTTGGGTTTGTATCAGTTTCAGAAGCAGAGTTGAACTAGCAATGGTCCGTATGTGTAGGCAACACCGTTCTTTTGTTCTGAGCACACTCACATTTCCTGCTGTATTAGAGACTCCAGAAAGCAAGAGCTTGCTTCTTGCTCTAAAGCCGAGTGTGTTTCATCGATGAGAACAGAGCTCTGTGTTTCCCTTCAGAAATGGAGGTAAATGCCAGGCTCTCTGTCTTCCTACAAGCAAGATTTCTTGTCAGGTAAACTCAGTCTCTTTTAAACTCAAAGGAATCTACATCTTTCACGAAGCTCCCACGTTTCTCACTCTTACTGAAAAGCATTGGATGTTAGAGGACCTGTGGTTTGTATCAGTTTCAGAAGCAGAGTTGAACTAGATATGGTACGTATGTGTAGGAAACACCTTTCTTTTGTTCTGAGCACACTCACGTTTCCTGCTGTATTAGATACTCTCAAAGCAAGAGTGTGCTTCTTGGTCTAAAGCAGAGTGTGTTTCACAGATGAGAACTGTGCTGTGTGTTTCCCTTCAGAAATGAGTTAATTCCCAGGCTCTGTGTCTTCCTACAAGCAAGACTTCTTTTCAGGTAAACTCAGTTACTTTTCACCTCAAAGGAATCTACATCATTCACCAAGCTCACATATTTCTTGCTCATAACTGAAGAGCATTGGATGTTAGGGGACCTGTGGTTTGTATCAGTTTCAGAAGCAGAGTTGATCTAGATATGGTCCGTAAATGTAGGAAACACTGTTCTTCTGTTCTGATCACATTGGCGTTTTCTGCTCTATTAGAGACTCTAGGAAGTAAGAGTGTGCTTCGTGCCCTAAAGCAGAGTACGTTTCAGGGATGAGAACTGTGCTGTGTGTTTCCTTCAGAAATGGAGTTAAATTCCATGCTCTGTATCTTCCTATTGGCAAGACTTATTTTCAGGTAAACTCAGTCACTTTTCAGCTCAAAGGAAGCTACATCTTTCACAAAGCTCAAACGTTTCTCGCTCTTAATTAAAAAGCATTGGATGTTAAGGGGCCTGTGTTTTGTATCAGTTTCAGTTGCAGAATTGAACTAGCAATGGTCCATATGTGTAGGAAACAAGGTTCTTTTTTTCTGAGCACACTCATGTTTCCTGCTATATTAGAGACTCTAGAAAGTAAGAGCATGCTTCTTGCTCTATAGCAGAGTGTGTTTCATGGAGGAGAACTGTGCTGTGTGTTTCCCTTCAGCAATGGAGGTAAACCCCAAGCTCTGTGTCTTCCTAAAAGCAACACATCTTTTCAGGTAAACTCAGTCCCTTTTCAGCTCAAACGAAGCTACATCGTTCAAGAAGTTCACACGTTACTCGCCCTTTATTGAAAAGCAATTGAATGATAGACGACCTGTGGTTTGTATAAGTTTCAGAAGCAGAGTTCAACTAGCAATTGTCAGTATGTGTAGGAAACACCACTCTTTTGTTCTGAGCACACTCACGTTTCCTGCTGTATTAGAGAATCTAGAAAGCAAGAGCGTGCTCTTGCTCTAAAGCAGAGTGTGTTTCATGGACGAGAACTGAGCTCTGTGTTTCCCTTCAGAAATGGAGGTAAATCTCAGGCTCTGTGTCTTCCTACAAGCAAGACTTAGTTTCAGGTAAACGCAGTCACTTTTCAGCTCAAACAATGCTACATTGTTCACGAAGTTCACAGGTTTCTCGCTCTTAACTGAAAAGCATTGGTAGTTAGAGGACCTTGGGTTTGTATCAGTATCAGAAGCAGAGTTGAACTAGATATCGTCCGTATGTGTAGGAAATACCATTCTTTTGTTTCGAGCAAACTCAGGTTTTCTGCTCTATTAGAGACTCTAGAAAGCAAGAGCGTGCTTCTTGCTCTAAAGCAGAGTGTGTTTCATGGAGGAGAACTGTGCTGTGTGTTTCCCTTCAGAAATGGAGTTAAATCCCATGTTCTGTGTCTTCCTACAAGGAAGACTGCGTTTCAGGTAAAAACAGTCACTTTTCATCTCGAAGGAAGCTACATAGTTCACTAAGCTCACACGTTTCTCAATCTTAGTGAAAAGCATTGGATGTTAGAAGACCATTGGTTTGTATCAGTTTCAGAAGCAGAGTTGAACTAGCAATGGTCCGTATGTGTAGGCAACACCGTTCTTTTGTTCTGAGCACACTCATGTTTCCTGCTGTATTAGAGACTCCAGAAAGCGAGAGCTTGCTTCTTGCTCTAGAGCAGAGTGTGTTTCATGGAGGAGATCTGTGCTGTGTGTTTCCCTTCAGGAATGGAGTTAAATCCCAAGCTCTGTGTCTTCCTAAAAGCAACACATCTTTTCATGAAAACTCAGTCCCTTTTCAGCTCAAATGAAGCTACATCGTTCACGAAGCTCACATGTTACTCGCCCTTTACTGAAAAGCAGTTGAATGATAGACGACCTTGGTTTGTATAAGTTTCAGAAGCAGAGTTCAACTAGCAATGGTCAGTATGTGTAGGAAACACCACTCTTTTGTTCTGAGCACAGTCATGTTTCCTGCTGTATTAGAGAATCTAGAAAGCAAGAGCGTGCTCTTGCTCTAAAGCAGAGTGTGTTTCATGGATGAGAACTGAGCTCTGTGTTTCCCTTCAGAAATGGAGGTAAATCTCAGGCTCTGTGTCTTCCTACAAGGAAGACTGTGTTTCAGGTAAACTCAGTCACTTTTCAGCTCAAACGAAGCTATATGATTCACGAAGCTCACACGTGTCTCGACCTTAACTGAAAAGCATTGGATTTTAGAGAACCTGTGGTTTGTATCAGTTTCAGAAGCAGAGTTGAACTAGCAATGGTCCTTATGTGTAGGAAACACCATTCTTTTGTTCTGAGTTCACTCTCATTTCTTGCTGTATTACAGAATCTAGAAAGCAAGAGCATGATTCTTGCTCTAAATCAGAGTGTGTTCCACGGATTAGAACTGTGCTGTGTGTTTCCCTTCAGAAAAGGAGTTCAATCCAAGGCTCTGTGTCTTCCTACAACCAAGACATCGTTTCAGGTAAACACAGTCACTTTTCAGCTCAAACAAAGCTACATTGCGCATGAAGCTCACACGTTTCTCGCTCTTAACTGAAAAGCATTGGATGTTAGACGACCTGTGGTTTGTATCAGTTTCAGAAGCAGAGTTGAACTAGATATGGTCTGTAGGTGTATGAAGTACCGTTCATTTGTTCTGAGCACACTCACGTTTCTTGCTGTATCAGAGATTCTGGAAAGCAAGAGCGTGCTTCCAGCTCCAAAGCAGAGTGTGTATCATGGAGGAGAACTGTGCTGTATGTTTCCCTACAGAAATGGAATTAAATCCCAAGCTCTGTGTCTTCCTAAAAGCAAGACATCTTTTCAGGTAAACTCAGTCACTTTTCAGCTCAAATGAAGCAACCTCATTCACGAAGCTCTCATGGTTCTCGCTCTTAAATGAAAAGCATTGGATGTTATATGACCTGTGGTTTTTATCTGTTTCAGAAGCAGAGTTGAACTAGATATGGTCCGTATGTGTAGGAAACACCTTTCTTTTGTTCTGAGCACACTCACGTTTCCTGCTGTATTAGATATTCTCAAAGCAAGAGTGTGCTTCTTGCTCTAAAGCAGAGTGTGTTTCATGCATGAGAACTGTGCTGTGTGTTTCCTTCAGAAATGGCTTTAAATCCCAGGCTCTGTGTCTTCATACAAGCAAGACATCTTTTCAGGTATACTCAGTCACATTTTAGCTACATCAAAATAAGCTACATCTTTCACGAAGCTCACACGTTTCTTGCTCTTAACTGAAAAGCATTAGATGTTAGAGGACCTGTGGTTTTTATCAGTTTCAGATGCAGAGTTAAACTAGATATGGTCCGTAAGTGTAGGAAATACCTTTCATTTGTTCTGAGCACACTCACATTTCTTGCTGTATTAGAGATTCTGGAAAGCAAGTGTGTGATCCTGATCTAAAGCAGAGTGTGTTTCATGGATGAGAACTGTGCTGTGTGTTTCCCTTCAGGAATTGAATTAAATCCCAGGCTCTGTGTCTTCATACAAGCAAGACTTTGTTTCGGGTAAATGCAGTCACTTTTCAGCTCAAAAAAAGTTACATTGTTCAGGAAGCTCACACATTTCTCGTTCCTAACTGAAAAGCATTGGATGTTAGAGGACCTGTGGTTTGTGTCAGTTTCAGAAGCAGAGTTGAACTAGCAATGGTCTGTATGTGTAGGAAACACCGTTCTTTTGTTGTGAGCACACTCACCTTTTCTGCTATATTAGAGACTCTAGAAAGCAGGAGCGTGCTTCTTGCTCTAAAGCAGAGTGTGTTTCATGGATGAGAACTGTGCTATGTGTTTCACTTCAGAAATGGAGTTCAATCCCTGGCTCTGTGTCTTCCTACAAGGAAGACTTCTTTTCATGTAAAAACAGTCACTTTTCAGCTCATATGAATCTACATCATTCACGAAGCTCACACGTTACTCGCCCTTAACTGGAATGCAATTGGATGATAGAGGACCTGTGGTTTCTATCAGTTTCAGAAGCAGAGTTGAACTAGATATGGTCCTTATGTGTAGGAAACACTGTTCTTTTGATCTGAGCACACTAAAGTTTCCTGCTGTATTAGGGACTCTAGAAAGCAAGAGCGTGCTTCTTGCTCTAAAGCAGATTGTGTTTCATGCATGACAACTGTGCTGTGTGTTTCCCTTCAGAAATGGAGGTAAATCCCAGGCTCTGTTTCATCCTACATGCAATACTTCTTTTCAGGTAAACTCAGTCTCTTTTCAGCTCAAACGAAGCTACATCGTTCATGAAGCTCACACGTTTCTGGCTCTTAACTGAAAAGCATTGGTGGTTAGAGGACCTGTGGTTTGTATCAGTTTCAGAAACAGAGTTGAAATAGATGTGGTCCCTATGTTTAGTAAACACCGTTCTTTTGTTTTGAGAACACTAATGTTTCCTGCTGTTTTAGAGACTCTAGAAAGCAAGAGCATGCTTCTTGCTCTAAGGCAGAGTTTGTTTCATGGACAGAACTGTGCTGTGTGTTTCCCTTCAGAAATGGAGGTAAATCCCATGCTCTGTGCCTTCCTACATGCATGACTTCTTTCCAGGTAAATTCAGTCTCTTTTCAGCTCAAATGAATCTACATCTTTCACAAAGCTCACACGTTTATTGCTCTTAACTGTAAAGCATTGGATGTTAGGGGACCTGTGGTTTGTATCAGTTTCAGATGAAGAGTTAAACTAGCAACGGTCCGTATGTGTAGGAAACACCGTTCATTTGTTCTGAGCACACTCACATTTCTTGGTGTATTAGAGATTCTAGAAAGCAATAGTGTTCTTCTTGCTCTAAAGCAGAGTGTGTTTCATCGATGAGAAATGTGCTGTGTGTTTCCCTTCAGAAATGGAGGTAAATCGCAGGCTCTGTGTCATCCTACATGCAAGACTTCTTTTTTGGTACACACAGTCATTTTCAGCTCAAATGAAGCTACATGGTTCATGAAGCTCACATGTTTCTGGCTCTTATCTGAAAAGCATTGGTGGTTAGAGGACCTGTGGTTTGTATCAGTTTCAGAAACAGAGTTGAACTGGATGTGGTCCATATGTTTAGGAAACACTGTTCTTTTGTTCTGAGCACACTCATGTTTCCTGCTGTTTTAGAGACTCTAGAAAGCAAGAGCATGCTTCTTGCTCTAATGCAGAGTGTGTTTCATGGATAGAACTGTGTTGTGTGTTACCCCTTCAGAAATGGAGTTAAAACCCAGGTTCTGTGTCTTCCTACAAGGAAGACTGCGTTTCAGGTAAAAACAGTCACTTTTCATCTCAAACGAAGCTACATAGTTCACGAAGCTCACATGTTTCTCGTTCTTACTGAAAAGCATTGGATGTGAGAGGACCTCTGGTTTGTATCAGTTTCAGAAGCAGAGTTGAACTAGCAAGGGTCCGTATGTGCAGAAAAAACCATTCTTTTGATCTGAGCACACTCACCTTTCCTGCTCTATTAGGGAATCCAGAAAGCAAGAGCGTGCTACTTGCTCTAAATCAGAGTGTGTTTCATGGATGAGAACTCTGCTGTGTGTTTCCCTTCAGGAATCGTGTTAAATCCCAGGCTCTGTGTCTTCCTACAAGCAAGACATCTTTTCAGGTAAACTCATTCACTTTTCAGCTCAAAAGAAGCTACATCGTTCAGGAAGCTCACACATTTCTCGCTCTTAACTGAAAAGCATTGGATGTTAGAGGACCTGTGGTTTGTAGCAGTTTCAAGAGGAAGAGTTGAACGAGATATTGTGCGTATGTGTAGGAAATACCGTTCATTTGTTCTGAGCACACTCACGTTTCTTGCTGTATTAGAGATTCTAGAATGCAAGAGTGTGCTTCTTGCTTTAAAGCAGAGTGTGTTACATGGATGAGAACTGTGCTTTTTCTTTCCTTTCAGAAGTACTGTTAAATCCCAGGCTCTGTGTCTTCCTACACGCAAGACTTTGTTTCAGGGAAACGCAGTCACTTTTCAGCTCTAACGAAGTTACATCGTTCAGGAAGCTCACACATTTCTCGTTCTTAACTGAAAAGCACTGGATGTTAGAGGACCTCTGTTTTGTATGCGTTTCAGAAGCAGAGTTGAACTTGCAATGGTCCGTACGTGTAGGAAACACCATTCTTTTTATCTGAGCACACTCACGTTTCCTGCTGTATCAGGGACTCAAGAAAGCAAGAGCATGCTTCTTGCTCTAAAGCAGAGTGTGTTTCACGGATAGAACTGTGCTTTGTGTTTCCCTTCAGAAATGGAGGTAAATCCCAGGCTCTGTGTCATCCTACATGCAATACTTCTTTTCAGGTAATCTCAGTCACTTTTCAGCTCAAACGAAGCTACATCGTTCATGAAGCTCACACGTTTCTGGCTCTTAACTGAAAAGCATTGGTGGTTAGAGGACCTGTGGTTTGTATCAGTTTCAGAAACAGAGTTGAAATAGATGTGGTCCCTATGTTTAGGAAACACCGTTCTTTTGTTTTGAGAACACTAATGTTTCCTGCTGTTTTAGGGACTCTAGAAAGCAAGAGCATGCTTCTTGCTCTAAGGCAGAGTGTGTTTCATGGACAGAACTGTGCTGTGTGTTTCCCTTCAGAAATGGAGGTAAATCCCAGGCTCTGTGCCTTCCTACATGCATGACTTCTTTCCAGGTAAACTCAGTCACTTTTCAGCTCAAACGAATCTACATCTTTCACAAAGCTCACACGTTTATTGCTCTTAACTGTAAAGCATTGGATGTTAGGGGACCTGTGGTTTGTATCAGTTTCAGATGAAGAGTTGAACTAGCAACGGTCCGTATGTGTGGGAAACACCGTTCATTTGTTCTGAGCACACTCACATTTCTTGGTGTATTAGAGATTCTAGAAAGCAATAGTGTTCTTCTTGCTCTAAAGCAGAGTATGTTTCATGGATGAGAAATGTGCTGTGTGTTTCCCTTCAGAAATGGAGGTAAATCGCAGGCTCTGTGTCATCCTACATGCAATACTTCTTTTTTGGTACACACAGTCATTTTCAGCTCAAATGAAGCTACATGGTTCATGAAGCTCACAAGTTTCTGGCTCTTATCTGAAAAGCATTGGTGGTTAGAGGACCTGTGGTTTGTATCAGTTTCACAAACAGAGTTGAACTGGATGTGGTCCATATGTTTAGGAAACACTGTTCTTTTGTTCTGAGCACACTCATGTTTCCTGCTGTTTTAGAAACTCTAGAAAGCAAGAGCATGCTTCTTGCTCTAAAGCAGAGTGTGTTTCATGGATAGAACTGTGTTGTGTGTTACCCCTTCAGAAATGGAGTTAAAACCCAGGTTCTGTGTCTTCCTACAAGGAAGACTGCGTTTCAGGTAAAAACAGTCACTTTTCATCTCAAACGAAGCTACATAGTTCACGAAGCTCACATGTTTCTCGTTCTTACTGAAAAGCATTGGATGTGAGAGTACCTCTGGTTTGTATCAGTTTCAGAAGCAGAGTTGAACTAGCAAGGGTCCGTATGTGCAGAAAAAACCATTCTTTTGATCTGAGCACACTCACTTTTCCTGCTGTATTAGGGAATCCAGAAAGCAAGAGCGTGCTTCTTGCTCTAAATCAGAGTGTGTTTCATGGATGAGAACTCTGCTGTGTGTTTCCCTTCAGGAATCGTGTTAAATCCCAGGCTCTGTGTCTTCCTACAAGCAAGACATCTTTTCAGGTAAACTCATTCACTTTTCAGCTCAAAAGAAGCTACATCGTTCAGGAAGCTCACACATTTCTCGCTCTTAACTGAAAAGCATTGGATGTTAGAGGACCTGTGGTTTGTAGCAGTTTCAAGAGGAAGAGTTGAACGAGATTTTGTCCGTATGTGTAGGAAATACCGTTCATTTGTTCTGAGCACACTCACGTTTCTTGCTGTATTAGAGATTCTAGAAAGCAAGAGTGTGCTTCTTGCTTTAAAGCAGAGTGTGTTACATGGATGAGAACTGTGCTTTTTGTTTCCTTTCAGAAGTACTGTTAAATCCCAGGCTCTGTGTCTTCCTACACGCAAGACTTTGTTTCAGGGAAACGCAGTCACTTTTCAGCTCTAACGATGTTACATCGTTCAGGAAGCTCACACATTTCTCGTTCTTAACTGAAAAGCACTGGATGTTAGAGGACCTGTGTTTTGTATGAGTTCCAGAAGCAGAGTTGAACTTGCAATGGTCCGTACGTGTAGGAAACACCATTCTTTTTATCTGAGCACACTCACGTTTCCTGCTGTATCAGGGACTCAAGAAAGCAAGAGCATGCTTCTTGCTCTAAAGCAGAGTGTGTTTCACGGATAGAACTGTGCTTTGTGTTTCCCTTCAGAAATGGAGTTAAATCCCAGTTTCTGTGTCTTCCTACAAGGAAGACTGCTTTTAGGGTAAACACACTCACTTTTCAGCTCAAACAAAGCTACATGATTCACAAAGCTCACACAATTCTCGCTCTTAACTGAAAAGCATTAGATGATAAAGGAACCTTGGTTTGTATCAGTTTCAGAAGCAGAGTTGATCTAGATATGGTCCGTACATGGAGGAATCACCGTTCATTGTTCTGAGCACACTCACGTGTCCTGTTGTATTACAGACTCTAGAAAACAAGTGCTTGCTTCTTAGTCTAAAGCAGAGTGTGTTTCATGAATGAGAACTGTGCTGTGTGTTTCCCTCAGAAATGGAGGTAAATCCCAGGCTATGTGTCATCCTACATGCAAGACTTCTTTTCAGGTAAAATTCAGTCACTTTTCAGCTCAAACTAAGCTACATCGTTCATGAAGCTCACATGTTTGTCGCTCTTAACTGAAAAGCATTGGTGGTTAGAGGACCTGTGGTTTGTATCAGTTTCAGAAACAGAGTTGAAATAGATGTGGTCCCTATGTTTAGGAAACACCGTTCTTTTGTTTTGAGAACACTAAAGTTTCCTGCTGTTTTAGGGACTCTAGAAAGCAAGAGCATGCTTCTTGCTCTAAGGCAGAGTGTGTTTCATGGACAGAACTGTGCTGTGTGTTTCCCTTCAGAAATGGAGTTCAATCCCAGGCTCTGTGTCTTCCTACAGGCAAGACTTCTTTTCAGGTAAACTCAGTCACTTTTCAGCTCAAATGAAGCTACATTGTTCACGAAGCCCAAACGTTTCTCGCTCTAAATAAAAAGCATTGGATGTTAAGGCACCTCTGTATTGTATCAGTTTCACATGCAGAGTTGAACTAGCAATGGTCCGTATGTGTAGGAAACACAGTTCTTTGTTCTGAGCACACTCACGTTTCCTGCTATATTAGAGACTCTAGAAAGTAAGAGCGTGCTTCTTGCTCTAAAGCACAGTGCGTTTCATGGATGAGAACGGTGCTGTGTGTTTCCTTCAGAAATGGAGTTAAATCCCATGCTCTGTGTCTTCCTACAGGCAAGAATTCTTTTCAGGTAAACTCAGTCACTTTGCAGCTCAAACGAAGCTACATCGTTCACGAAGCTCACACATTTCTCGATCTTAACTGAAAAGCATTGGATGTAATATGACCTGTGAGTTGTATCAGTTTCAGAAGCAGAGTTGAACTAGATATGGTCCGTATGTGTAGGAAACTCCTTTCTTTTGTTCTGAGCACACTCACGTTTCCTGCTGTATTAGATACTCTCAAAGCAAGAGTGTGCTTCTTGCTCTAAAGCAGAGTGTGTATCATGGATGAGAACTGTGCTGTGTGTTTCCCTTCAGAAATGAGTTCATTCCCAGGCTCAGTGTCTTCCTACAAGCAAGAATTCTTTTCAGGTAAACTCAGTTGCTTTTCACCTCAAAGTAATCTACATCGTTCACCAAGCTCACATATTTGTTGCTCTTAACTGAAGAGCATTGGATGTTAGGGGACCTGTGGTTTGTATCAGTTTCAGATGCAGAGTTGAACAAGCAATGGTCCGTATGTGTAGGAAACACCGTTCTTTTGTTCTGAGCACACTCACGTTTTTTGCTCTATTAGAGACTCTAGAAAGCAAGAGCGTGCTTCTTGCTCTAAAGCAGAGTGTGTTTCATGGAGGAGAACTGTGCTGTGTGTTTCCCTTCAGCAATGGAGTTAAATCCCAAGCTAGGTGTCTTCCTAAAAGCAACACATCTTTTCAGGTAAACTCAGTCCCTTTTCAGCTCAAACGAAGCTACATCGTTCACGAAGCTCAAACGTTACTCACCCTTAACTGAAAAGCAATTGGATGATAGAGGACCTGTGGTTTGTATAAGTTTCAGAAGCAGAGTTCAACTAGCAATGGTCCGTATGTGTAGGAAACACCGTTCTTTTGTTCTGAGCACACTCACGTTTCCTTCTGTATTAGAGAATCTAGAAAGCAAGAGCGTGCTCTTGCTCTAAAGCAGAGTGTGTTTCATGGATGAGAACTGAGCTCTGTGTTTCCCTTCAGAAATGGTGGTAAATCTCAGGCTCTGTGTCATCCTACATGCAATACTTCTTTTCAGGTAATCTCAGTCACTTTTCAGCTCAAACGAAGCTACATCGTTCATGAAGCTCACACGTTTCTGGCTCTTAACTGAAAAGCATTGGTGGTTAGAGGACCTGTGGTTTGTATCAGTTTCAGAAACAGAGTTGAAATAGATGTGGTCCCTATGTTTAGGAAACACCGTTCTTTTGTTTTGAGAACACTAATGTTTCCTGCTGTTTTAGGGACTCTAGAAAGCAAGAGCATGCTTCTTGCTCTAAGGCAGAGTGTGTTTCATGGACAGAACTGTGCTGTGTGTTTCCCTTCAGAAATGGAGGTAAATCCCAGGCTCTGTGCCTTCCTACATGCATGACTTCTTTCCAGGTAAACTCAGTCACTTTTCAGCTCAAACGAATCTACATCTTTCACAAAGCTCACACGTTTATTGCTCTTAACTGTAAAGCATTGGATGTTAGGGGACCTGTGGTTTGTATCAGTTTCAGATGAAGAGTTGAACTAGCAACGGTCCGTATGTGTGGGAAACACCGTTCATTTGTTCTGAGCACACTCACATTTCTTGGTGTATTAGAGATTCTAGAAAGCAATAGTGTTCTTCTTGCTCTAAAGCAGAGTATGTTTCATGGATGAGAAATGTGCTGTGTGTTTCCCTTCAGAAATGGAGGTAAATCGCAGGCTCTGTGTCATCCTACATGCAATACTTCTTTTTTGGTACACACAGTCATTTTCAGCTCAAATGAAGCTACATGGTTCATGAAGCTCACAAGTTTCTGGCTCTTATCTGAAAAGCATTGGTGGTTAGAGGACCTGTGGTTTGTATCAGTTTCACAAACAGAGTTGAACTGGATGTGGTCCATATGTTTAGGAAACACTGTTCTTTTGTTCTGAGCACACTCATGTTTCCTGCTGTTTTAGAAACTCTAGAAAGCAAGAGCATGCTTCTTGCTCTAAAGCAGAGTGTGTTTCATGGATAGAACTGTGTTGTGTGTTACCCCTTCAGAAATGGAGTTAAAACCCAGGTTCTGTGTCTTCCTACAAGGAAGACTGCGTTTCAGGTAAAAACAGTCACTTTTCATCTCAAACGAAGCTACATAGTTCACGAAGCTCACATGTTTCTCGTTCTTACTGAAAAGCATTGGATGTGAGAGTACCTCTGGTTTGTATCAGTTTCAGAAGCAGAGTTGAACTAGCAAGGGTCCGTATGTGCAGAAAAAACCATTCTTTTGATCTGAGCACACTCACTTTTCCTGCTGTATTAGGGAATCCAGAAAGCAAGAGCGTGCTTCTTGCTCTAAATCAGAGTGTGTTTCATGGATGAGAACTCTGCTGTGTGTTTCCCTTCAGGAATCGTGTTAAATCCCAGGCTCTGTGTCTTCCTACAAGCAAGACATCTTTTCAGGTAAACTCATTCACTTTTCAGCTCAAAAGAAGCTACATCGTTCAGGAAGCTCACACATTTCTCGCTCTTAACTGAAAAGCATTGGATGTTAGAGGACCTGTGGTTTGTAGCAGTTTCAAGAGGAAGAGTTGAACGAGATTTTGTCCGTATGTGTAGGAAATACCGTTCATTTGTTCTGAGCACACTCACGTTTCTTGCTGTATTAGAGATTCTAGAAAGCAAGAGTGTGCTTCTTGCTTTAAAGCAGAGTGTGTTACATGGATGAGAACTGTGCTTTTTGTTTCCTTTCAGAAGTACTGTTAAATCCCAGGCTCTGTGTCTTCCTACACGCAAGACTTTGTTTCAGGGAAACGCAGTCACTTTTCAGCTCTAACGATGTTACATCGTTCAGGAAGCTCACACATTTCTCGTTCTTAACTGAAAAGCACTGGATGTTAGAGGACCTGTGTTTTGTATGAGTTCCAGAAGCAGAGTTGAACTTGCAATGGTCCGTACGTGTAGGAAACACCATTCTTTTTATCTGAGCACACTCACGTTTCCTGCTGTATCAGGGACTCAAGAAAGCAAGAGCATGCTTCTTGCTCTAAAGCAGAGTGTGTTTCACGGATAGAACTGTGCTTTGTGTTTCCCTTCAGAAATGGAGTTAAATCCCAGTTTCTGTGTCTTCCTACAAGGAAGACTGCTTTTAGGGTAAACACACTCACTTTTCAGCTCAAACAAAGCTACATGATTCACAAAGCTCACACAATTCTCGCTCTTAACTGAAAAGCATTAGATGATAAAGGAACCTTGGTTTGTATCAGTTTCAGAAGCAGAGTTGATCTAGATATGGTCCGTACATGGAGGAATCACCGTTCATTGTTCTGAGCACACTCACGTGTCCTGTTGTATTACAGACTCTAGAAAACAAGTGCTTGCTTCTTAGTCTAAAGCAGAGTGTGTTTCATGAATGAGAACTGTGCTGTGTGTTTCCCTCAGAAATGGAGGTAAATCCCAGGCTATGTGTCATCCTACATGCAAGACTTCTTTTCAGGTAAAATTCAGTCACTTTTCAGCTCAAACGAAGCTACATCGTTCATGAAGCTCACATGTTTGTCGCTCTTAACTGAAAAGCATTGGTGGTTAGAGGACCTGTGGTTTGTATCAGTTTCAGAAACAGAGTTGAAATAGATGTGGTCCCTATGTTTAGGAAACACCGTTCTTTTGTTTTGAGAACACTAATGTTTCCTGCTGTTTTAGGGACTCTAGAAAGCAAGAGCATGCTTCTTGCTCTAAGGCAGAGTGTGTTTCATGGACAGAACTGTGCTGTGTGTTTCCCTTCAGAAATGGAGTTCAATCCCAGGCTCTGTGTCTTCCTACAGGCAAGACTTCTTTTCAGGTAAACTCAGTCACTTTTCAGCTCAAATGAAGCTACATTGTTCACGAAGCCCAAACGTTTCTCGCTCTTAAATAAAAAGCATTGGATGTTAAGGCACCTCTGTTTTGTATCAGTTTCACATGCAGAGTTGAACTAGCAATGGTCCGTATGTGTAGGAAACACAGTTCTTTGTTCTGAGCACACTCACGTTTCCTGCTATATTAGAGACTCTAGAAAGTAAGAGCGTGCTTCTTGCTCTAAAGCACAGTGCGTTTCATGGATGAGAACGGTGCTGTGTGTTTCCTTCAGAAATGGAGTTAAATCCCAAGCTAGGTGTCTTCCTAAAAGCAACACATCTTTTCAGGTAAACTCAGTCCCTTTTCAGCTCAAACGAAGCTACATCGTTCACGAAGCTCAAACGTTACTCACCCTTAACTGAAAAGCAATTGGATGATAGAGGACCTGTGGTTTGTATAAGTTTCAGAAGCAGAGTTCAACTAGCAATGGTCCGTATGTGTAGGAAACACCGTTCTTTTGTTCTGAGCACACTCACGTTTCCTTCTGTATTAGAGAATCTAGAAAGCAAGAGCGTGCTCTTGCTCTAAAGCAGAGTGTGTTTCATGGATGAGAACTGAGCTCTGTGTTTCCCTTCAGAAATGGTGGTAAATCTCAGGCTCTGTGTCATCCTACATGCAATACTTCTTTTCAGGTAATCTCAGTCACTTTTCAGCTCAAACGAAGCTACATCGTTCATGAAGCTCACACGTTTCTGGCTCTTAACTGAAAAGCATTGGTGGTTAGAGGACCTGTGGTTTGTATCAGTTTCAGAAAGAGTTGAAATAGATGTGGTCCCTATGTTTAGGAAACACCGTTCTTTTGTTTTGAGAACACTAATGTTTCCTGCTGTTTTAGGGACTCTAGAAAGCAAGAGCATGCTTCTTGCTCTAAGGCAGAGTGTGTTTCATGGACAGAACTGTGCTGTGTGTTTCCCTTCAGAAATGGAGGTAAATCCCAGGCTCTGTGCCTTCCTACATGCATGACTTCTTTCCAGGTAAACTCAGTCACTTTTCAGCTCAAACGAATCTACATCTTTCACAAAGCTCACACGTTTATTGCTCTTAACTGTAAAGCATTGGATGTTAGGGGACCTGTGGTTTGTATCAGTTTCAGATGAAGAGTTGAACTAGCAACGGTCCGTATGTGTGGGAAACACCGTTCATTTGTTCTGAGCACACTCACATTTCTTGGTGTATTAGAGATTCTAGAAAGCAATAGTGTTCTTCTTGCTCTAAAGCAGAGTATGTTTCATGGATGAGAAATGTGCTGTGTGTTTCCCTTCAGAAATGGAGGTAAATCGCAGGCTCTGTGTCATCCTACATGCAATACTTCTTTTTTGGTACACACAGTCATTTTCAGCTCAAATGAAGCTACATGGTTCATGAAGCTCACAAGTTTCTGGCTCTTATCTGAAAAGCATTGGTGGTTAGAGGACCTGTGGTTTGTATCAGTTTCACAAACAGAGTTGAACTGGATGTGGTCCATATGTTTAGGAAACACTGTTCTTTTGTTCTGAGCACACTCATGTTTCCTGCTGTTTTAGAAACTCTAGAAAGCAAGAGCATGCTTCTTGCTCTAAAGCAGAGTGTGTTTCATGGATAGAACTGTGTTGTGTGTTACCCCTTCAGAAATGGAGTTAAAACCCAGGTTCTGTGTCTTCCTACAAGGAAGACTGCGTTTCAGGTAAAAACAGTCACTTTTCATCTCAAACGAAGCTACATAGTTCACGAAGCTCACATGTTTCTCGTTCTTACTGAAAAGCATTGGATGTGAGAGTACCTCTGGTTTGTATCAGTTTCAGAAGCAGAGTTGAACTAGCAAGGGTCCGTATGTGCAGAAAAAACCATTCTTTTGATCTGAGCACACTCACTTTTCCTGCTGTATTAGGGAATCCAGAAAGCAAGAGCGTGCTTCTTGCTCTAAATCAGAGTGTGTTTCATGGATGAGAACTCTGCTGTGTGTTTCCCTTCAGGAATCGTGTTAAATCCCAGGCTCTGTGTCTTCCTACAAGCAAGACATCTTTTCAGGTAAACTCATTCACTTTTCAGCTCAAAAGAAGCTACATCGTTCAGGAAGCTCACACATTTCTCGCTCTTAACTGAAAAGCATTGGATGTTAGAGGACCTGTGGTTTGTAGCAGTTTCAAGAGGAAGAGTTGAACGAGATTTTGTCCGTATGTGTAGGAAATACCGTTCATTTGTTCTGAGCACACTCACGTTTCTTGCTGTATTAGAGATTCTAGAAAGCAAGAGTGTGCTTCTTGCTTTAAAGCAGAGTGTGTTACATGGATGAGAACTGTGCTTTTTGTTTCCTTTCAGAAGTACTGTTAAATCCCAGGCTCTGTGTCTTCCTACACGCAAGACTTTGTTTCAGGGAAACGCAGTCACTTTTCAGCTCTAACGATGTTACATCGTTCAGGAAGCTCACACATTTCTCGTTCTTAACTGAAAAGCACTGGATGTTAGAGGACCTGTGTTTTGTATGAGTTCCAGAAGCAGAGTTGAACTTGCAATGGTCCGTACGTGTAGGAAACACCATTCTTTTTATCTGAGCACACTCACGTTTCCTGCTGTATCAGGGACTCAAGAAAGCAAGAGCATGCTTCTTGCTCTAAAGCAGAGTGTGTTTCACGGATAGAACTGTGCTTTGTGTTTCCCTTCAGAAATGGAGTTAAATCCCAGTTTCTGTGTCTTCCTACAAGGAAGACTGCTTTTAGGGTAAACACACTCACTTTTCAGCTCAAACAAAGCTACATGATTCACAAAGCTCACACAATTCTCGCTCTTAACTGAAAAGCATTAGATGATAAAGGAACCTTGGTTTGTATCAGTTTCAGAAGCAGAGTTGATCTAGATATGGTCCGTACATGGAGGAATCACCGTTCATTGTTCTGAGCACACTCACGTGTCCTGTTGTATTACAGACTCTAGAAAACAAGTGCTTGCTTCTTAGTCTAAAGCAGAGTGTGTTTCATGAATGAGAACTGTGCTGTGTGTTTCCCTCAGAAATGGAGGTAAATCCCAGGCTATGTGTCATCCTACATGCAAGACTTCTTTTCAGGTAAAATTCAGTCACTTTTCAGCTCAAACTAAGCTACATCGTTCATGAAGCTCACATGTTTGTCGCTCTTAACTGAAAAGCATTGGTGGTTAGAGGACCTGTGGTTTGTATCAGTTTCAGAAACAGAGTTGAAATAGATGTGGTCCCTATGTTTAGGAAACACCGTTCTTTTGTTTTGAGAACACTAAAGTTTCCTGCTGTTTTAGGGACTCTAGAAAGCAAGAGCATGCTTCTTGCTCTAAGGCAGAGTGTGTTTCATGGACAGAACTGTGCTGTGTGTTTCCCTTCAGAAATGGAGTTCAATCCCAGGCTCTGTGTCTTCCTACAGGCAAGACTTCTTTTCAGGTAAACTCAGTCACTTTTCAGCTCAAATGAAGCTACATTGTTCACGAAGCCCAAACGTTTCTCGCTCTAAATAAAAAGCATTGGATGTTAAGGCACCTCTGTATTGTATCAGTTTCACATGCAGAGTTGAACTAGCAATGGTCCGTATGTGTAGGAAACACAGTTCTTTGTTCTGAGCACACTCACGTTTCCTGCTATATTAGAGACTCTAGAAAGTAAGAGCGTGCTTCTTGCTCTAAAGCACAGTGCGTTTCATGGATGAGAACGGTGCTGTGTGTTTCCTTCAGAAATGGAGTTAAATCCCATGCTCTGTGTCTTCCTACAGGCAAGAATTCTTTTCAGGTAAACTCAGTCACTTTGCAGCTCAAACGAAGCTACATCGTTCACGAAGCTCACACATTTCTCGATCTTAACTGAAAAGCATTGGATGTAATATGACCTGTGAGTTGTATCAGTTTCAGAAGCAGAGTTGAACTAGATATGGTCCGTATGTGTAGGAAACTCCTTTCTTTTGTTCTGAGCACACTCACGTTTCCTGCTGTATTAGATACTCTCAAAGCAAGAGTGTGCTTCTTGCTCTAAAGCAGAGTGTGTATCATGGATGAGAACTGTGCTGTGTGTTTCCCTTCAGAAATGAGTTCATTCCCAGGCTCAGTGTCTTCCTACAAGCAAGAATTCTTTTCAGGTAAACTCAGTTGCTTTTCACCTCAAAGTAATCTACATCGTTCACCAAGCTCACATATTTGTTGCTCTTAACTGAAGAGCATTGGATGTTAGGGGACCTGTGGTTTGTATCAGTTTCAGATGCAGAGTTGAACAAGCAATGGTCCGTATGTGTAGGAAACACCGTTCTTTTGTTCTGAGCACACTCACGTTTTTTGCTCTATTAGAGACTCTAGAAAGCAAGAGCGTGCTTCTTGCTCTAAAGCAGAGTGTGTTTCATGGAGGAGAACTGTGCTGTGTGTTTCCCTTCAGCAATGGAGTTAAATCCCAAGCTAGGTGTCTTCCTAAAAGCAACACATCTTTTCAGGTAAACTCAGTCCCTTTTCAGCTCAAACGAAGCTACATCGTTCACGAAGCTCAAACGTTACTCACCCTTAACTGAAAAGCAATTGGATGATAGAGGACCTGTGGTTTGTATAAGTTTCAGAAGCAGAGTTCAACTAGCAATGGTCCGTATGTGTAGGAAACACCGTTCTTTTGTTCTGAGCACACTCACGTTTCCTTCTGTATTAGAGAATCTAGAAAGCAAGAGCGTGCTCTTGCTCTAAAGCAGAGTGTGTTTCATGGATGAGAACTGAGCTCTGTGTTTCCCTTCAGAAATGGTGGTAAATCTCAGGCTCTGTGTCATCCTACATGCAATACTTCTTTTCAGGTAATCTCAGTCACTTTTCAGCTCAAACGAAGCTACATCGTTCATGAAGCTCACACGTTTCTGGCTCTTAACTGAAAAGCATTGGTGGTTAGAGGACCTGTGGTTTGTATCAGTTTCAGAAACAGAGTTGAAATAGATGTGGTCCCTATGTTTAGGAAACACCGTTCTTTTGTTTTGAGAACACTAATGTTTCCTGCTGTTTTAGGGACTCTAGAAAGCAAGAGCATGCTTCTTGCTCTAAGGCAGAGTGTGTTTCATGGACAGAACTGTGCTGTGTGTTTCCCTTCAGAAATGGAGGTAAATCCCAGGCTCTGTGCCTTCCTACATGCATGACTTCTTTCCAGGTAAACTCAGTCACTTTTCAGCTCAAACGAATCTACATCTTTCACAAAGCTCACACGTTTATTGCTCTTAACTGTAAAGCATTGGATGTTAGGGGACCTGTGGTTTGTATCAGTTTCAGATGAAGAGTTGAACTAGCAACGGTCCGTATGTGTGGGAAACACCGTTCATTTGTTCTGAGCACACTCACATTTCTTGGTGTATTAGAGATTCTAGAAAGCAATAGTGTTCTTCTTGCTCTAAAGCAGAGTATGTTTCATGGATGAGAAATGTGCTGTGTGTTTCCCTTCAGAAATGGAGGTAAATCGCAGGCTCTGTGTCATCCTACATGCAATACTTCTTTTTTGGTACACACAGTCATTTTCAGCTCAAATGAAGCTACATGGTTCATGAAGCTCACAAGTTTCTGGCTCTTATCTGAAAAGCATTGGTGGTTAGAGGACCTGTGGTTTGTATCAGTTTCACAAACAGAGTTGAACTGGATGTGGTCCATATGTTTAGGAAACACTGTTCTTTTGTTCTGAGCACACTCATGTTTCCTGCTGTTTTAGAAACTCTAGAAAGCAAGAGCATGCTTCTTGCTCTAAAGCAGAGTGTGTTTCATGGATAGAACTGTGTTGTGTGTTACCCCTTCAGAAATGGAGTTAAAACCCAGGTTCTGTGTCTTCCTACAAGGAAGACTGCGTTTCAGGTAAAAACAGTCACTTTTCATCTCAAACGAAGCTACATAGTTCACGAAGCTCACATGTTTCTCGTTCTTACTGAAAAGCATTGGATGTGAGAGTACCTCTGGTTTGTATCAGTTTCAGAAGCAGAGTTGAACTAGCAAGGGTCCGTATGTGCAGAAAAAACCATTCTTTTGATCTGAGCACACTCACTTTTCCTGCTGTATTAGGGAATCCAGAAAGCAAGAGCGTGCTTCTTGCTCTAAATCAGAGTGTGTTTCATGGATGAGAACTCTGCTGTGTGTTTCCCTTCAGGAATCGTGTTAAATCCCAGGCTCTGTGTCTTCCTACAAGCAAGACATCTTTTCAGGTAAACTCATTCACTTTTCAGCTCAAAAGAAGCTACATCGTTCAGGAAGCTCACACATTTCTCGCTCTTAACTGAAAAGCATTGGATGTTAGAGGACCTGTGGTTTGTAGCAGTTTCAAGAGGAAGAGTTGAACGAGATTTTGTCCGTATGTGTAGGAAATACCGTTCATTTGTTCTGAGCACACTCACGTTTCTTGCTGTATTAGAGATTCTAGAAAGCAAGAGTGTGCTTCTTGCTTTAAAGCAGAGTGTGTTACATGGATGAGAACTGTGCTTTTTGTTTCCTTTCAGAAGTACTGTTAAATCCCAGGCTCTGTGTCTTCCTACACGCAAGACTTTGTTTCAGGGAAACGCAGTCACTTTTCAGCTCTAACGATGTTACATCGTTCAGGAAGCTCACACATTTCTCGTTCTTAACTGAAAAGCACTGGATGTTAGAGGACCTGTGTTTTGTATGAGTTCCAGAAGCAGAGTTGAACTTGCAATGGTCCGTACGTGTAGGAAACACCATTCTTTTTATCTGAGCACACTCACGTTTCCTGCTGTATCAGGGACTCAAGAAAGCAAGAGCATGCTTCTTGCTCTAAAGCAGAGTGTGTTTCACGGATAGAACTGTGCTTTGTGTTTCCCTTCAGAAATGGAGTTAAATCCCAGTTTCTGTGTCTTCCTACAAGGAAGACTGCTTTTAGGGTAAACACACTCACTTTTCAGCTCAAACAAAGCTACATGATTCACAAAGCTCACACAATTCTCGCTCTTAACTGAAAAGCATTAGATGATAAAGGAACCTTGGTTTGTATCAGTTTCAGAAGCAGAGTTGATCTAGATATGGTCCGTACATGGAGGAATCACCGTTCATTGTTCTGAGCACACTCACGTGTCCTGTTGTATTACAGACTCTAGAAAACAAGTGCTTGCTTCTTAGTCTAAAGCAGAGTGTGTTTCATGAATGAGAACTGTGCTGTGTGTTTCCCTCAGAAATGGAGGTAAATCCCAGGCTATGTGTCATCCTACATGCAAGACTTCTTTTCAGGTAAAATTCAGTCACTTTTCAGCTCAAACGAAGCTACATCGTTCATGAAGCTCACATGTTTGTCGCTCTTAACTGAAAAGCATTGGTGGTTAGAGGACCTGTGGTTTGTATCAGTTTCAGAAACAGAGTTGAAATAGATGTGGTCCCTATGTTTAGGAAACACCGTTCTTTTGTTTTGAGAACACTAATGTTTCCTGCTGTTTTAGGGACTCTAGAAAGCAAGAGCATGCTTCTTGCTCTAAGGCAGAGTGTGTTTCATGGACAGAACTGTGCTGTGTGTTTCCCTTCAGAAATGGAGTTCAATCCCAGGCTCTGTGTCTTCCTACAGGCAAGACTTCTTTTCAGGTAAACTCAGTCACTTTTCAGCTCAAATGAAGCTACATTGTTCACGAAGCCCAAACGTTTCTCGCTCTTAAATAAAAAGCATTGGATGTTAAGGCACCTCTGTTTTGTATCAGTTTCACATGCAGAGTTGAACTAGCAATGGTCCGTATGTGTAGGAAACACAGTTCTTTGTTCTGAGCACACTCACGTTTCCTGCTATATTAGAGACTCTAGAAAGTAAGAGCGTGCTTCTTGCTCTAAAGCACAGTGCGTTTCATGGATGAGAACGGTGCTGTGTGTTTCCTTCAGAAATGGAGTTAAATCCCATGCTCTGTGTCTTCCTACAGGCAAGAATTCTTTTCAGGTAAACTCAGTCACTTTGCAGCTCAAACGAAGCTACATCGTTCACGAAGCTCACACATTTCTCGATCTTAACTGAAAAGCATTGGATGTAATATGACCTGTGAGTTGTATCAGTTTCAGAAGCAGAGTTGAACTAGATATGGTCCGTATGTGTAGGAAACTCCTTTCTTTTGTTCTGAGCACACTCACGTTTCCTGCTGTATTAGATACTCTCAAAGCAAGAGTGTGCTTCTTGCTCTAAAGCAGAGTGTGTATCATGGATGAGAACTGTGCTGTGTGTTTCCCTTCAGAAATGAGTTCATTCCCAGGCTCAGTGTCTTCCTACAAGCAAGAATTCTTTTCAGGTAAACTCAGTTGCTTTTCACCTCAAAGTAATCTACATCGTTCACCAAGCTCACATATTTGTTGCTCTTAACTGAAGAGCATTGGATGTTAGGGGACCTGTGGTTTGTATCAGTTTCAGATGCAGAGTTGAACAAGCAATGGTCCGTATGTGTAGGAAACACCGTTCTTTTGTTCTGAGCACACTCACGTTTTTTGCTCTATTAGAGACTCTAGAAAGCAAGAGCGTGCTTCTTGCTCTAAAGCAGAGTGTGTTTCATGGAGGAGAACTGTGCTGTGTGTTTCCCTTCAGCAATGGAGTTAAATCCCAAGCTAGGTGTCTTCCTAAAAGCAACACATCTTTTCAGGTAAACTCAGTCCCTTTTCAGCTCAAACGAAGCTACATCGTTCACGAAGCTCAAACGTTACTCACCCTTAACTGAAAAGCAATTGGATGATAGAGGACCTGTGGTTTGTATAAGTTTCAGAAGCAGAGTTCAACTAGCAATGGTCCGTATGTGTAGGAAACACCGTTCTTTTGTTCTGAGCACACTCACGTTTCCTTCTGTATTAGAGAATCTAGAAAGCAAGAGCGTGCTCTTGCTCTAAAGCAGAGTGTGTTTCATGGATGAGAACTGAGCTCTGTGTTTCCCTTCAGAAATGGTGGTAAATCTCTGGCTCTGTGTCTTCCTACAAGCAAGACTTCGTTTCAGGAAAACGCAGTCACTTTTCAGCTCAAACAAAGGTACATCATTCACGAAGATCACAGGTTTCTCGCTCTTAACTGAAAAGCATTGGTAGTTTGAGGACCTTGTGTTTGTATCAGTATCAGACGCAGAGATGAACTAGAAATGGTACGTATGTGTAGGAAATACCGTTCTTTTGTTTCGAGCAAACTCATGTTTTCTGCTCTATTAGAGACTCTAGGAAGCAGGAGTGTGCTTCTTGCTCTAAAGCAGAGTGTGTTTCATGGAGGAGAACTGTGCTGTGTGTTTCCCTTCAGAAATGGATTTAAATCCCAGGCTGTGTGTCTTCCTACAAGGAAGACTGCGTTTCAGGTAAACACAGTCACTTTTCAGCTCAAACGAAGCTACATGATTCACGAAGCTCAACACGATTCTAGCTCTTACTGAAAAGCATTGGATGTTAGAGGACCATTGGTTTTTATCAGTTTCAGAAGCAGAGTTGAACTAGCAATGATCCGTATGTGTAGGAAACACCGTTCTTTTGTTCTGAGCAAACTCACGTTTCCTGCTGTATTAGAGACTCTAGAAAGCAAGAGCTTGCTTCTTGCTCTAAAGCTGAATGTGTTTCATCAATGAGAATAGAGTTCTGTGTTTCCCTTCAGAAATGGAGGTAAATGCCAGGCTCTGCGTCTTCATACAAGCAAGATTTCTTTTCAGGTAAACTCAGTCTCTTTTAAACTCAAAGGAATCTACATCGTTCACGAAGCTCAGACGTTTCTCGCTCTTAACTGAAAAGCACTGGATGTTAGGGGACCTGTGGTTTGTATCAGGTTCAGATGCAGAGTTGAACTAGCAATGGTCCGTATATGTAGGAAACACTGTTCTTTTGTTCAGAGCACACTCGCGTTTTCTGCTCTATTAGAGACTCTAGAAAGCAAGAGCGTGCTTCTTGCTCTAAAGCAGAGTGTGTTTCATGGAGGAGAACTGTGCTGTGTGTTTCCCTTCAGCAATGGAGTTAAATCCCAAGCTCTGTGTCTTCCTAAAAGCAACACATCTTTTCAGGTAAACTCAGTCACTTTTCAGCTCAAAGGAAGCTACATCGTTGACGAAGATCACACGTTACTCACCGTTAACTGAAAAGCAATTGGATGATAGAGGAACTGTGGTTTGTATAAGTTTCAGAAGCAGAGTTCAACTAGCAATGGTCCGTATGTGTAGGAAACACCTTTCTTTTGTTCTGAGCACAGTCACGTTTTCTGCTCTATTAGAGACTCTATAGTGCAAGAGCGTGCTTCTTGCTCTAAAGCAGAGTGTGTTTCATGGATGAGAACTGTGCTGTGTGTTTCCCTTCAGAAATGGAGTTAAATCCCAGGCTCTGTGTCTTCCTACAAGGAAGACTGCGTTTCAGGTAAACACAGTCACTTTTCAGCTCAAACGAAGGAACATGATTCACGAAGCTCAACACGATTCTCGCTATAACTGAAAAGCATTAGATGATAGAGGAACTTTGGTTTGTATCAGTTTCAAAAGCAGAGTTGATCTAGATATGGTCTGTAAATGTAGTAAACCTTGTGCTTTGTTCTGAGCACACACACGTTTCCTGCTCTATTAGAGACTCTAGAAAGCATGAGCGTGCATCTTGCTCTAAAGTAGAGTGTGTTTCATGGATGAGAACTGTGCTGTGTGTTTCCCTTCAGAAATGGAATTAAACCCAGGCGTTGTGTCTTCCTACAAGGAAGACTGCGTTTCAGGTAAACACAGTCACTTTTCAGCTCAAACGAAGCTACATGATTCACGAAGCTCAACACGATTCTCGCTCTTAAATGAAAAGCATTGGATATTAGAGGACCTGTGGTTTGTACCAGTTTCCGAAGCAGAGTGGAACTTGCAATGGTCTGTATGTGTAGGAAACACCGTTCTTATGTTCTGAGCACACTCACGTTTCCTGCTCTATTAGAGACTCTAGAAAGCAAGAGTGTGCTTCTTGCTCTATAATAGAGTGTGTTTCATGGACAGGCACTGCGCTGTGTGTTTCCGTTCACAAATGGAGTTAAATCCCAGGTAGTGTGTCTTCCTACAAGGAAGACTGTGTTTCAGGTAAACCCGGTCACTTTTCAGCTCAAACGAAGCTACATGATTCACGAAGCTCACACGTTTCTTGACCTTAACTGAAAAGCATTGGATTTTAGAGAACCTGTGGTTTGTATCAGTTTCAGAAGCAGAGTTGAACTAGCAATGGTCCTTTTGTGTAGGAAACACCGTTATTTTGTTCTGAGTTCACTCTCATTTCTTGCTGTATTACAGAATCTAGAAAGCAAGAGCATGATTCTTGCTCTAAATCAGAGTGTGTTCCATGGATTAGAACTGTGCTGTGTGTTTCCCTTCAGAAATGGAGTTCAATCGAAGGCTCTGTGTCTTCCTACAACCAAGACATCGTTTCAGGTAAACACGGTTAATTTCAGCTCAAACAAATCTATATCGTGCACGCAGCTCACACGTTTCTCGCTCTTAACTGAAAAGAATTGGATGTTAGAGGACCTGTGGTTTGTATCAGTTTCAGAAGCAGAGTTGATCTAGATATGGTCAGTAACTGTAGGAAACACTGTTCATTGTTCTGAGCACACTCACGTCTTCTGCTCTATTTGAGAGTCTAGAAAGTAAGAGCGTGCTTTTTGCTCTAAAGCAGAGTGTGTTTCATGGATGAGAACTGTGCTGTGTGTTTCTTTCCAAAATGGAGTTATATCCCAGGCTCTGTGTCTTCCTACAGGCAAGACTTCTTTTCAGGTAAACTCAGTCACTTTTCAGCTCAAACGAAGCTACATCGTACACGAAGCACAAACGTTTCTCGCTCTTAATAGAAAAGCATTGGATGTTAAGGGACCTGTGTTTTGTATCAGTTTCAGATGCAGAGTTGAACTAGCAATGGTCCGTACGCGTAGGAAACACCGTTCTTTTGTTCTGAGCACACTCATGTTTCCTGCTATATTAGAGACTCTAGAAAGTAAGAGCGTGCTTCTTGCTCTAAAGCAGAGTGTGTTTCATGGAGGAGAACTGAGCTCTGTGTTTCCCTTCAGAAATGGAGGTAAATATCAGACTCGGTGTCTTCCTACAAACAAGATTTTGTTTCAGGTAAACGCAGTCACTTTTCAGCTCAAACAAAGCTACATCTTTCACGAAGGTCGCACGTTTCTCGCTATTAACTGAAAGGCATTGGTAGTTAGAGGACCTCGAGTTTGTATCAGTATCAGAAGCAGAGTGGAATTAGCAATGGTCCTTATGTGTAGGAAACACTGTTCTTTTTTTCTGAGTTCACTCTCTTTTCTTGCTGTATTATGGAATCTAGAAAGCAAGAGTATGATTCTTGCTCTAAATCAGAGTGTGTTCCATGGATTAGAACTGTGCTGTGTGTTTCACTTCAGAAATGGAGTTCAATCCAAGCCTCTGTGTCTTCCTACAACCAAGAAATCGTTTCAGGTAAACACAGTCACTTTTCAGATCAAACAAAACTACATCATGCACAAAGCTCACATGTTTCTCGCTCTTAACTGAAAAGCATTGGATGTTTGAGGACCTGTGGTTTGTATCAGTTTGAGAAGCACAGTTGATCTAGATATGGTCTGTAAATGTAGGAAACACTGTTCTTTGTTCTGAGCACACACACGTTTCCTGCTGTATTAGAGAATCTAGAAAACAAGAGCATGCTTCTTGCTCTAAAGCAGAGTGTGTTTCATGGATAAGAAGTATGCTGTGTATTTCCCTTCAGAAATGGATTTTAATCCCATCCTCTGTGTCTTCCTACAAGCAAGACTACATTTCAGGTAACCACAGTCTCTTTTCAGCTCAAACAAAGCTACATCATTCACGAAGCTCACACGTTTCTCGCTGAACAAAAAAGCATTGGATGTTAGAGGACCTGTGGTTTTTACCAGTTTCAGAAGCAGAGTGGAACTTGCAATGGTCTGTATGTGTAGGAAACACCGTTTTATGTTCTGAGCACACTCACTTTTCCTGCTCTATAGGAGACTGTAGAAAGTAAGAGCGTGCTTCTTGCTCTAAAGCAGAGTGTGTTTCATGGATGAGAACTGTGCTGTGTGTTTCCCTTCACAAATGGAGTTAAATCCCAGGCTCTGTGTCTTCCTACAAGGAAGACTGCGTTTTAGGTAAACACAGTCACTTTTCAGCTCAAACGAAGCTACATGATTCACTAAGCTCAGCACGATTCTCGCTCTTAACTGAAAAGCATTGGATGATAGAGGACCTGTGGTTTGTATCAGTTTCAGAAGCAGAGTTGAACTAGTAATGGTCCGTATGTGTAGGAAACACCGTTCTTTTGTTCTGAGTACACTCATGTTTTTTTCTCTATTAGAGACTCTAGAAAGTAAGAGCATGCTTCGTGCTCTAAAGCAGAGTGTGTTTCATGGATGAGAACTGTGCTGTGTGTTTCCTTCAGAAATGGAGTTAAATCCCATGCTCTGTATCTTCCTATATGCAAGACTTCTTTTCAGGTAAACTCAGTCACTTTTCAGCTCAAATAAAGCTACATCGTTCACGAAGCTCACACGTTTCTAGCTCTTAACTGTAAAGCATTGGATGTTGGAGGACCTGTGGTTTGTATCAGTTTCAGAAGCAGAGTTGAACTAGATGTGGTCTGTATGTTTAGGAAACACTGTTCTTTTGTTCTGAGCACACTCAGGTTTCCTGCTGTTTTAGAGACTCTAGAAAGCAAGAGCATGCTTCTTGCTCTAAAGCAGAGTGTATTTCATGGATAGAATGTGCTCTGTGTTTCCCTTCAGAAATGGAGTTTAATCCTAGGTTCTGTGTCCTCCTACAACCAGTACTTCGTATCAGTTAAACACAGTCACTTTTCAGCCCAATGTAAGAGGTGCTGTGATTTGTATCAGTTCCATAAGCAGAGTTAAACTATATATGTTCCCTATGAGTAGGAAACACAGTTCTTTTTTTCAGGGCTTGCTCCTATTTCTTGCTGTATTAAGATACACTGGAAAGAAGAGCATGCTTCTTGCTTTAAAACAGCTTGTGTTTCATTGATGAAAACACTGGTCTTAATTTCCCTTCAGAAACGTAGTTAAGATCCAGAATCTGGGTCTTCATGCAAGCAAGAGGTCATTTCTGGTAAACCCACTGAATTTTGGCTCAAATGAATTTACACAGTTCACAAACCCAACACATTTCTCACTATTAACTAAAAAGCATTTATGTAAGAGGGGATGCGATTTGTATCAGTTTCATAAGCAGAGTTGAACTAGATATGTTTGGTGTGTCTAGGAAACACAGTCCTTTTTTCAGCGCATGCTCATGTTTCTTGCTGTATTGGAGACACTGGAAACAAGAGCATTCTTCAAGCGTTAAAACAGAGTGTGTTTCATGGATGGGAACAATGGTCTGAATTTCTCTTGAGAAACATAGTTAAGATCCAGGATCTGGGTCTTATTGCAAGCAAGAGTTCATTTCTGCTAAACACAGTGTATATTGGGCTCAAATGAATATACACAGTTCACACACCCAACGCGTTTTTCACTATTAACTAAAGAGCATTTATGTAACAGGAGGTTTGGTTTGTTTCAATTTCTTAAGCAGAGTTGAACTAGATATGGTGCATATGAGTAGGAAACACAGTTCTTTTTTTCTTGCCTTTCTTATGTTTCTTTCTATACTGGAGACGCTGGAAGAAGAGCATGCTTCTCCCATTAAAACAGATTGTGTTTCATGGATGAGAACACTGGTATGAATATCCCTTCAGAAACGGAGTTCAACCACAGGACCTGTGTCTTCTTACCAGCAAGACGTCATTTCTGGTAACCCCACTGATTTTTGGGCTCCAATGAATTTACAAAGTCCACGAACCCAACACGTTTCTCACTATTAACTAAACAGCATTTATGTAAGAGGAGCTGTGATTTGTATCTGTTTCATAAGCAGAGTCGAACTAGATAAATTTGGTGTGAGTAGGAAACACAGACCTTTTCTTCAGGGCATGCTCATGTTTCTTGCTGAATTAGAGACCCTGTAAAGAAGAGCATGCTTCTTGCGTTAAAACAGAGTGTGTTTCATGGATGAGAACACTGGTCTGAATTTCCCTTCAGAAAAGTAGTTAAGATCCAGGATCTCAGTCTTCCTGCAAGCAAGAGGTCATTTCTGATAAACCCAGTGAATTTTGGGATCAAATGAATTTACACAGTTCACAAACCAAACGCGTTTCTCACTATTAACTAAAGAGCATTTATGTAAGAGGAGCTGTGGTTTTTATCATTTTCATAAGCAGAGTAGAACTAGATATGGTCCCTATGAGTAGGAAACACAGTTCTTTTTTTCTGGGCTTGATCATGTTTCTTGCTGTATTAGAGACACTGGAAAGAAGAGCATGCTTCTTGGGTTAAAACAGAGTGTGTTTCATGGATGAGAACACTGGTCTGAATTTCCCTTGAGAAACATAGTTAAGATCCAGGATCTGGGTCTTCCTGCAAGCAAGATGTCATTTCTGGTAAACCCAGTGATTTTTGGGCTCAAATGAATTTACACAGTTCACAAACCCAATGTGTTTCTCACTATTAACTAAAGAGCATTTATGGAACAGGAGGTTTGGTTTGTTTCAGTTTCTTAAGGAGAATTGAACTAGATATGGTGCGTATGAGTAGGAAACACAATTCATTTTTTCTGGCCTTGCTCAAGTTTCTTTCTGTATTGGAAAAGCTGGAAAGAAGAGCGTGCTTCTTGCGTTAAAACAGAGTGTGTTTCATGGATGAGAACACTGGTATGAATTTCCCTTCAGAAACGGAGTTCAACCACATGACCTGTGTCTTCCTACAAGCATGAGGTCATTTCTGTTAAACACACCGAATGTTGGGCTCAAATGAATTCACACTGTTCACCAACCCAACGCGTTTCTCACTATTAACTAAAAGCATTTATGTAAGAGGAGCTGAGATTTGTATCAGTTTCCTGAGCAGAGTTGAACTAGATATATTTGGTGTGAGTAGGAAACACAGACCTTTTTTTCAGGGCATGCTCATGTTTCTTGCTGAATTAGAGACCCTGGAAAGAAGAGCATGCTTCGTGCATTAAAATAGAGAGTGTTTCAGGGATGAGAACACTGGTCTGAATTTCCCTTCAGAGAAGTAGTTACTATCCAAGATCTGTGTGTTCCTACATGCAAGAGGTCATTTCTGGTACACCCAATAAATTTTGTGCTTAAATGAATTTACACGTTTCACAAACCAAACGCGTTTCTCACTATTAACTAAAGAGCATTTATTTCACAGGTGCTTTGATTTGTATCAGTTTCTTAAGCAGAGTTGAACTAGATATGGTGTGTATGAGTAGGAAACACAGTTCTTTTTTTCTGGCCTTGCTCATGTTTCTTTCTGTATTAGAAAAGCTGGAAAGTAGAGCATGCTTCTCGCATTAAAACAGAGTGTGTTTCATGGATGAGATCACTCGTCTGAATTTCCCTTCAGAATTGTAGTTCAACCACAGGATCTGTGTCTTCCTACATTCAAGTGGTCATTTCTTTTAAACCCACTGAAATTTGTGTTCAAATGAATTTACACATTTCATGAACCCAGCATGTCTCTTACTATTAATTAAAAAACAGTAATGTAAGAGGTGATAAGGTTGGTATCAGTTTCATTAGGAGAGTTGAACTAGATATGGTCCCTTTGCGTAGGAAACATAGCTCTTTTTTTCTGGGCTCACTTATTTTTCGTGCTGTATTGGAGACGATGGAAAGAAGAGCATGCTTCTTGCGTTAAAACACAGTGTGTGTCATGGATGAGAACACTAGTCTGAATTTCCCTTCAGAAACAGAGTTCAACCACAGGATCTGTGTCTTCCCACAAGCAAGAGGTCATTTCTGGAAACCCCACTACTTTTGGGCACAAATGAATGTACACAGTTCACGAACCCAACGCGTTTCTCACTATTAACTAAAAAGCATTTATGTAAGAGGAGCTGTGGTTTGTATCAGATTCATAAGCAGAGTTGAACTAGATATATTTGGTATGAGTAGGAAACACAGTCCTTTTTTTCAGGGCATGCTCTTGTTTCTTGCTGTATTAGAGACACTGGAAAGATGGGCATTCTTCTTGCATTAAAACAGAGTGTGTTTCATGGATGAGAACACTGGTCTGAATTTCCCTTCAGAAACTTAGTTAAGATCCAGGATCTGGGTCTTCCTGCAAGAAGAGGTCATTTCTGCTAAACCCAGTGAATTTTGGCTCAAATGAATTTACACAGTTCACAAACCCAACGCATTTCTCACTATTAACTAAAAAGCATTTATGTAAGAGGGGAAGCGATTTGTATCTGTTTCATAAGCTGACTTGAACTAGATATGTTTGGTGTGTATAGGAAACACAGACCTGTTTTTCAGGGCATGCTCATGTTTCTTGCTGAATTAGAGACCATGGAAAGAAGAGCATGCTTCTTGTGTTAAATAGAGAGTGCTTCATGGATGAGAACAGTGGTATGAATTTCCCTTTAGAGAAGTAGTTACTATCCAATATATGTTTGTTCCTACATGCAAGAGGTAATTTCTGGTACACCCAATGAATTTTGTGCTCAAATGAATTTACACAGTACACACCCAACACGTTTCTCACTATTAACTAAAGAGCATTTATGTAAAAGGAGCTGTGGTTTGTATCAGTTTCATAAGCAGATTAGAACTAGATATGGTACCCATGAGTAGGAAACACAGTTCTTTTTTTCTGGCATTGCTCATGTTTCTTGCTATATTGGGGACGCTGGAAAGAAGAGCATGCTTCTTTCGTTAAAACAGAGAGTGTTTCATGGATGAGAACACTGGCATGAATTTCCCTTCAGAATCGGAGTTCAACCACAGGACCTGAGTCTTCCTACAAGCATGAGGTCATTTCTGGTAACCCTACTTAATTTTGGGCTCAAATGAATTTACACAGTTCACGAACCCAACGCGTTTCTCACTATTAACTAAAAAGCATTTATGTAACAGGAGCTGTGATTTGTATCAGTTTCATAAGCAGAGTTGAACTGGATATGTTGGATGTGAGTAGGAAACACAGACTTTTTTTCAGGGCATGCTCTTGTTTCTTGCTGAATTAGAGACCCTGGAAAGAAGAGCATGCTTCTTGAGTTTAAACAGAAAGTGTTTCATGGATGAGAACACTAGTCTGAATTTCCCTTCAAAAAAGTAGTTACTATCCAGGATCTGTGTGTTCCTACATGCAAGAGGTCATTTCTGGTACACCCAATGAATTTTGGGCTCAAATGAATTTACACAGTTCACAAACCCAACGCATTTCTCACTATTAACTAAAGAGCATTTACATAACATGAGCTGTGGTTTGTATCAGTTTCATAAGCCGAGTTGAACTTGATATCGTCCGTAAGAGTAGGAAACATAGTTCTTTTTTTCTAGGTTGCTCATGTTTCTTGCTGTATTAGAAACACTGGAAAGAAGAGCATGCTTCTTGCGTTAAAACAGAGTGTGTTTCATGGTTGAAAACACTGGTATGAATTCCCTTCCGGAACGGAGTTCAACCACAGGATCTTTGTCTTCCTACAAGCAAGAGGTCATTTCTGGTAACCACACTGATTTTGGGCTCAAATGAATTTACACAATTCACGAACCCAACGCGTTTCTCACTATTAACTAAAAAGCTTTTATGTAATAGGACCTGTGGTTTGTATCAGATTCATAAGCTGAGTTGAATTAGATATATTTGGTATGAGTGGGAAACACAGTCCTATTTTTCAGGGCATGCTCATGTTTCTTGCTGTATTGGGGACACTGGAAAGAAGAGCATTCTTCAAGCGTTAAAACAGAGCATGTTTCATGGATGAGAACACTGGTCTGAATTTCCCTTGAGAAACATAGTTAAGATCCAGGATCTGGGTCTTCCTGCAAGCAAGAGGTCATTTCTGGCAAAGCCAGTGATTTTTGGGCTCAAATGAATTTACACAGTTCACAAACCCAATGTGTTTCTCACTATTAACTAAAGAGCATTTATGGAACAGGAGGTTTGGTTTGTTTCAGTTTCTTAAGCAGAGTTGAACTAGATATGGTGCGTATGAGTAGGAAACACAATTCATTTTTTCTGGCCTTGCTCAAGTTTCTTTCTGTATTGGAAAAGCTGGAAAGAAGAGCGTGCTTCTTGCGTTAAAACAGAGTGTGTTTCATGGATGAGAACACTGGTATGAATTTCCCTTCAGAAACGGAGTTCAACCACATGACCTGTGTCTTCCTACAAGCATGAGGTCATTTCTGTTAAACACACCGAATGTTGGGCTCAAATGAATTCACACTGTTCACCAACCCAACGCGTTTCTCACTATTAACTAAAAGCATTTATGTAAGAGGAGCTGAGATTTGTATCAGTTTCCGGAGCAGAGTTGAACTAGATATATTTGGTGTGAGTAGGAAACACAGACCTTTATTTCAGGGCATGCTCATATTTCTTGTTGAATTAGAGACCCTGGAAAGAAGAGCATGCTTCTTGCATTAAAATAGAGAGTGTTTTAAGGACGAGAACACTGGTCTGAATTTCCCTTCATAGAAGGAGTTACTATCCAAGATCTGTGTGTTCCTACATGCAAGAGGTCATTTCTGGTTATCCCAGTGAATTTTGGGCTCAAATGTATTTGCACAGTTCACTAACCCAACAGGTTTCTCACTATTATTTAAACAGCATTTTTGTAACAGGAGCTGTGGTTTGTTTCAGTTTCTTAAGCAGAGTTGAACTAGGTATGGTCTGTATGATTAGGAAACACAGTTCTTTTTTTCTGGCATTGCTCATATTTCTTGCTATATTGGAAACGCTGGAAAGTAGAGCATGATTCTCGCATTAAAACAGAGTGTGTTTCATGGATGAGAACACTCGTCTGAATTTCCCTTCAGAATCGGAGTTCAACCACAGGATCTGTGTCTTCCTACATGCAAGAGGTCATTTCTTTTAAACCCACTGAAGTTTGTGTTCAAATGAATTTACACATTTCACGAACCCAGCATGTCTCTTACTATTAACTAAAAAACATTAATGTAAGAGGTGCTGAGATTGGTATCAGTTTCATAAGCAGAGTTGAACTAGATATGGTCCCTATGAGTAGGAAACATAGTTCTTATTTTCTGGGCTCACTCATTTTTCTTGCTGTATTGGAGACGCTGGAAAGAAGAGCATGCTTCTTGTGTTAAAACAAGTGTGTGTCATGGATGAGAACACTGGTCTGAATTTCCCTTCAGAAACAGAGTTCAACCACAGGATCTGTGTCTTCCCACAAGCAAGAGGTCATTTCTGGAAACCCCACTGATTTTGGGCACAAATGGATTTACACAGTTAACGAACCCAACGCGTTTCTCACTATTAACTACAAAGCTTTTATCTAAGAGGAGCTGTCGTTTGTATCAGATTCATAAGCAGAGTTGAACTAGATATATTTTGTATGAGTAGGAAACACAGTCCTTTATTTCAGGGCATGCTCTTGTTTCTTGCTGTATTAGAGACACTGGAAAGAAGAGCATTCTTTTTGCATTAAAACAGAGTGTGTTTCATGGATGAGAACACTGGTCTGAATTTCCCTTCAGAAACTTAGTTAAGATCCAGGATCTGGGTCTTCCTGCAAGCAAGAGGTCATTTCTGGTAAACCCAGTGAATTTTGGCTCAAATGAATTTACACAGTTCACAAACCCAATGTGTTTCTCACTATTAACTAAAGAGCATTTATGAAAAGGAGGTTTGGTTTGTTTCAGTTTATTAAGCAGAGTTGAACTAGATATGGTGCGTATGAGTAAGAAACACAGTTCATTTTTTCTGGCCTTGCTCTAGTTTCTTTCTGTATTGGAAAAGCTGGAAAGAAGAGCGTGCTTCTTGCGTTAAAACAGAATGTGCTTCATGGATGAGAACACTGGTATGAATTTCCCTTCAGAAACGGAGTTCAACAACATGACCTGTGTCTTCCTATAAGCATGAGGTCATTTCTGGTAAACCCACCGAATGTTGGGCTCAAATGAATTCACACAGTTCACCAACCCAACGCGTTTCTCACTATTAACTAAAAGCATATATGTAAGAGGAGCTGTGATTTGTATCAGTTTCATGAGCATAGTTGAACTAGATATATTTGGTGTGAGTAGGAAACACAGACCTTTTTTTCAGGGCCTGCTCATGTTTCTTGCTTAATTAGAGATCCTGGAAAGAAGAGCATGCTTCTTGTGTTAAAATAGAGAGTGTTTCAGGGACAAGAACACTGGTCTCAATTTCCCTTCAGAGAAGTAGTTACTATCCAGGATCTGTTTGTTCCTACATGCAAGAGGTCATTTCTGGTACACCCAATGAATATTGTGCTCAAATGAATTTACACAGGACACACCCAATGCGTTTCTCACTATTAACTAAAGAGCATTTATGTAACTGGAGCTGTGGTTTGTATCAGTTTCATAAGCAGTTTAGAACTAGATATGGTCCCTAAGAGTAGGAAACACAGTTCTTTTTTTCTGGACTTGTTCATGTTTCTTGCTTTATTGGAGACGCTGGAAAGAAGAGCATGCTTCCTGCGTTAAAACAGAGAGTGTTTCATGGATGAGAACACTGGCATGAATTTCCCTTCAGAATCAGAGTTCAACCACAGGACCTGAGTCTTCCTACAAGCATGAGGTCATTTCTGGTAACCCTACTTAATTTTGGGCTCAAATGAATTTACACAGTTCACGAACCCAACGCGTTTCTCACTATTAACTAAAAAGCATTTATGTAACAGGAGCTGTGATTTGTATCAGTTTCATAAGCAGAGTTGAACTGGATATGTTGGATGTGAGTAGGAAACACAGACTTTTTTTCAGGGCATGCTCTTGTTTCTTGCTGAATTAGAGACCCTGGAAAGAAGAGCATGCTTCTTGAGTTTAAACAGAAAGTGTTTCATGGATGAGAACACTAGTCTGAATTTCCCTTCAAAAAAGTAGTTACTATCCAGGATCTGTGTGTTCCTACATGCAAGAGGTCATTTCTGGTACACCCAATGAATTTTGGGCTCAAATGAATTTACACAGTTCACAAACCCAACGCATTTCTCACTATTAACTAAAGAGCATTTACATAACATGAGCTGTGGTTTGTATCAGTTTCATAAGCCGAGTTGAACTTGATATCGTCCGTAAGAGTAGGAAACATAGTTCTTTTTTTCTAGGTTGCTCATGTTTCTTGCTGTATTAGAAACACTGGAAAGAAGAGCATGCTTCTTGCGTTAAAACAGAGTGTGTTTCATGGTTGAAAACACTGGTATGAATTCCCTTCCGGAACGGAGTTCAACCACAGGATCTTTGTCTTCCTACAAGCAAGAGGTCATTTCTGGTAACCACACTGATTTTGGGCTCAAATGAATTTACACAATTCACGAACCCAACGCGTTTCTCACTATTAACTAAAAAGCTTTTATGTAATAGGACCTGTGGTTTGTATCAGATTCATAAGCTGAGTTGAATTAGATATATTTGGTATGAGTGGGAAACACAGTCCTATTTTTCAGGGCATGCTCATGTTTCTTGCTGTATTGGGGACACTGGAAAGAAGAGCATTCTTCAAGCGTTAAAACAGAGCATGTTTCATGGATGAGAACACTGGTCTGAATTTCCCTTGAGAAACATAGTTAAGATCCAGGATCTGGGTCTTCCTGCAAGCAAGAGGTCATTTCTGGCAAAGCCAGTGATTTTTGGGCTCAAATGAATTTACACAGTTCACAAACCCAATGTGTTTCTCACTATTAACTAAAGAGCATTTATGGAACAGGAGGTTTGGTTTGTTTCAGTTTCTTAAGCAGAGTTGAACTAGATATGGTGCGTATGAGTAGGAAACACAATTCATTTTTTCTGGCCTTGCTCAAGTTTCTTTCTGTATTGGAAAAGCTGGAAAGAAGAGCGTGCTTCTTGCGTTAAAACAGAGTGTGTTTCATGGATGAGAACACTGGTATGAATTTCCCTTCAGAAACGGAGTTCAACCACATGACCTGTGTCTTCCTACAAGCATGAGGTCATTTCTGTTAAACACACCGAATGTTGGGCTCAAATGAATTCACACTGTTCACCAACCCAACGCGTTTCTCACTATTAACTAAAAGCATTTATGTAAGAGGAGCTGAGATTTGTATCAGTTTCCGGAGCAGAGTTGAACTAGATATATTTGGTGTGAGTAGGAAACACAGACCTTTTTTTCAGGGCATGCTCATATTTCTTGTTGAATTAGAGACCCTGGAAAGAAGAGCATGCTTCTTGCATTAAAATAGAGAGTGTTTTAAGGACGAGAACACTGGTCTGAATTTCCCTTCATAGAAGGAGTTACTATCCAAGATCTGTGTGTTCCTACATGCAAGAGGTCATTTCTGGTTATCCCAGTGAATTTTGGGCTCAAATGTATTTGCACAGTTCACTAACCCAACAGGTTTCTCACTATTATTTAAACAGCATTTTTGTAACAGGAGCTGTGGTTTGTTTCAGTTTCTTAAGCAGAGTTGAACTAGGTATGGTCTGTATGATTAGGAAACACAGTTCTTTTTTTCTGGCATTGCTCATATTTCTTGCTATATTGGAAACGCTGGAAAGTAGAGCATGATTCTCGCATTAAAACAGAGTGTGTTTCATGGATGAGAACACTCGTCTGAATTTCCCTTCAGAATCGGAGTTCAACCACAGGATCTGTGTCTTCCTACATGCAAGAGGTCATTTCTTTTAAACCCACTGAAGTTTGTGTTCAAATGAATTTACACATTTCACGAACCCAGCATGTCTCTTACTATTAACTAAAAAACATTAATGTAAGAGGTGCTGAGATTGGTATCAGTTTCATAAGCAGAGTTGAACTAGATATGGTCCCTATGAGTAGGAAACATAGTTCTTATTTTCTGGGCTCACTCATTTTTCTTGCTGTATTGGAGACGCTGGAAAGAAGAGCATGCTTCTTGTGTTAAAACAAGTGTGTGTCATGGATGAGAACACTGGTCTGAATTTCCCTTCAGAAACAGAGTTCAACCACAGGATCTGTGTCTTCCCACAAGCAAGAGGTCATTTCTGGAAACCCCACTGATTTTGGGCACAAATGGATTTACACAGTTAATGAACCCAACGCGTTTCTCACTATTAACTACAAAGCTTTTATCTAAGAGGAGCTGTCGTTTGTATCAGATTCATAAGCAGAGTTGAACTAGATATATTTTGTATGAGTAGGAAACACAGTCCTTTATTTCAGGGCATGCTCTTGTTTCTTGCTGTATTAGAGACACTGGAAAGAAGAGCATTCTTTTTGCATTAAAACAGAGTGTGTTTCATGGATGAGAACACTGGTCTGAATTTCCCTTCAGAAACTTAGTTAAGATCCAGGATCTGGGTCTTCCTGCAAGCAAGAGGTCATTTCTGGTAAACCCAGTGAATTTTGGCTCAAATGAATTTACACAGTTCACAAACCCAATGTGTTTCTCACTATTAACTAAAGAGCATTTATGAAAAGGAGGTTTGGTTTGTTTCAGTTTATTAAGCAGAGTTGAACTAGATATGGTGCGTATGAGTAAGAAACACAGTTCATTTTTTCTGGCCTTGCTCTAGTTTCTTTCTGTATTGGAAAAGCTGGAAAGAAGAGCGTGCTTCTTGCGTTAAAACAGAATGTGCTTCATGGATGAGAACACTGGTATGAATTTCCCTTCAGAAACGGAGTTCAACAACATGACCTGTGTCTTCCTATAAGCATGAGGTCATTTCTGGTAAACCCACCGAATGTTGGGCTCAAATGAATTCACACAGTTCACCAACCCAACGCGTTTCTCACTATTAACTAAAAGCATATATGTAAGAGGAGCTGTGATTTGTATCAGTTTCATGAGCATAGTTGAACTAGATATATTTGGTGTGAGTAGGAAACACAGACCTTTTTTTCAGGGCCTGCTCATGTTTCTTGCTTAATTAGAGATCCTGGAAAGAAGAGCATGCTTCTTGTGTTAAAAT
The DNA here is from genome assembly GCA_949786385.1 of Onychomys leucogaster. Lineage (NCBI taxonomy): Eukaryota > Metazoa > Chordata > Mammalia > Rodentia > Cricetidae > Onychomys > Onychomys leucogaster. The sequence continues at coordinate 1,620,355 of CATKUP010000061.1, forward strand.
AGAGAGTGTTTCAGGGACAAGAACACTGGTCTCAATTTCCCTTCAGAGAAGTAGTTACTATCCAGGATCTGTTTGTTCCTACATGCAAGAGGTCATTTCTGGTACACCCAATGAATATTGTGCTCAAATGAATTTACACAGGACACACCCAACGCGTTTCTCACTATTAACTAAAGAGCATTTATGTAACTGGAGCTGTGGTTTGTATCAGTTTCATAAGCAGTTTAGAACTAGATATGGTCCCTAAGAGTAGGAAACACAGTTCTTTTTTTCTGGACTTGTTCATGTTTCTTGCTTTATTGGAGACGCTGGAAAGAAGAGCATGCTTCCTGCGTTAAAACAGAGAGTGTTTCATGGATGAGAACACTGGCATGAATTTCCCTTCAGAAACGGAGTTCAACTACAGATCCTGATCTTCCTACAAGCAAGCGGTCATTTCTGGTAACCCCACTTAATTTTGGGCTCAAATGAATTTACCCAGTTCACGAACCCAACGCGTTTCTCACTATTAACTAAAAAGCATTTATGTAACAGGAGCTGTGATTTGTATCAGATTCATAAGCAGAGTTGAACTGGATATGTTGGATGTGAGTAGGAAACACAGACCTTTTCTTCAGGGCATGCTCATATTTCTTGCTGAATTAGAGACCCTGGAAAGAAGAGCATGCTTTTTGCGTTTAAACAGGAAGTGTTTCATGGATGAGAACACTAGTCTGAATTTCCCTTCAGAAAAGTAGTTACTATCTTGGATCTGTGTGTTCCTACATGCAAGAGGTCATTTCTGGCACCCAATGAATTTTGGGCTCAAATGAATTAACACAGTTCACAAACCCGATGCATTTCTCACTATTAACTAAAGACCAATTACATAACAGGAGCTGTGGTTTGTATCAGTTTCATAAGCAGAGTTGAAGTAGATAAGGTCGGTATGAGTAGGCAACACAGTTCTTTTTTATTGGGATGCTAATATTTATTGCTGTATTGGAGACGCTGGAAAGAAGAGCAATGTTTTTGTGTTAAAGCATAGTGGGTTTCATGGATGAGAACACCTGTCTGAATTTCCCTTCAGTAACGGAGTTCATCCACAGGATCATTGTCCTCCTACATGCAAGAGGTCATTTCTGGTATAACCACTGAATTTTGGCCTCAAATGAATTTACACAATTCACGAACCCAGCATTTCTCTTACTATTAACTAAAAATCATTAATGTAAGATGTGCTGTGATTTGTATCAGTTTCATAAGCATTTTGAACTAGATATATTTGGTATGAGTAAGAAACACCGTCCTATTTTGAGGGCATGCTCATGTTTCTTGCTGTATTAGAGACACTGTAAAGAAGAGCATGCTTCTTGCTTTAAAACAGAGTGTGTTTCATTGATGAAAACACTGGTCTGAATTTCCCTTCAGAAACGAAGTTAAGATCCAGGATCTGGGTCTTCCTGTAAGCAAGAGGTCATTTCTGGTAAACCCAGTGAATTTTGGGCTCAAATGAATTTACACAGTTCACAAACTCAATGTGTTTTTCACTATTAACTAAAGAGCATTTATGGAACAGGAGGTTTGGTTTGTTTCAGTTTCTTAAGCAGAGTTGAACTAGATATGGTGCGTATGAGTAGGAAACACAGTTCATTTTTTCTGGCCTTGCTCAAGTTTCTTTCTGTATTGGAAAAGCTGGAAAGAAGAGCGTGCTTCTTGCGTTAAAACAGAGTGTGTTTCATGGATGAGAACACTGGTATGAATTTCCCTTCAGAAACGGAGTTCAACCACAGGACCAGTGTCTTCCTACAAGCAAGAGGTCATTTCTGGTAAACCCACTGAATTTTGGGTTCAAATGAATTTACACATTTCACAAACCAAACGCGTTTCTCACTATTAACTAAAGAGCATTTATTTCACAGGTGCTTTGATTTGTATCAGGTTCGTAAGCAGAGTTGAACTAGATATGGTGTGTATGAGTAGGAAACACAGTTCTTTTTTTCTGGCCTTGCTCATGTTTCTTTCTGTATTGGAAACGCTGGAAAGTAGAGCATGCTTCTCGCATTAAAACAGAGTGTGTTTCTTGGATGAGAACACTGGTATGAATTTCCCTCAGAAATGGAGCTCAACCACAGGACCTGTGTCTTCCTACAAGCATGAGGTCATTTCTGGTAACCCCACTGAATTTTGGCTCAAATGAATTTATACAGTTCACAAACCCAACGCATTTCTCACTATTAACTAAAAGAATTTATGTAAGAGGGGATGCGATTTGTATCAGTTTCATAAGCAGAGTTGAACTAGATATGTTTGGTGTGTCTAGGAAACACAGACCTTTTTTTCAGGAAATGCTCATGTTTCTTGCTGAATTAGAGACCCTGGAAAGAAGAGCATGCTTCTTGTGTTAAAGTAGAGATTGTTTCATGGACGAGAACAATGGTCTGAATTTCCCTTCAGAGAAGTATTTACTATCCAAGATCTGTGTGTTCCTACATGCAAGAGGTCATTTCTTTTAAACTCACTGAAATTTGTGTTCAAATGAATTTACACATTTCACGAACCCAGCATGTCTCTTACTATTAACTAAAAAAACATTAATGTAAGAGGTGCTGAGATTGGTATCAGTTTCATAAGCAGAGTTGAACTAGATATGGTCCCTATGAGTAGGAAACATAGTTCTTATTTTCTGGGCTCACTCATTTTTCTTGCTGTATTGGAGACGCTGGAAAGATTAGCATGCTTCTTGCATTAAAACACAGTGTGTGTCATGGATGACAACAATGGTATGAATTTCCCTTCAGAAACGGAGTTCAACCACAGGATCTGTGTCTTCCTACAAGCAAGAGGTCATTTCTGGTAAACCCAGTGAATTTTGGTCTCAAATGAATTTACACAATTCACGAACCCAACGCGTTTCTCAGTATTAACTAAAAAGCTTTTATCTAAGAGGAGCTGTCGTTTGTATCAGCTTCATTAGCTGAGTTGAATTAGATATATTTGGTATGAGTAGGAAACACAGTCCTTTTTTTCAGGTCATGCTCATGTTTCTTGCTGTGTTAGAGACACTGCAAAGAAGAGCATGTTTCTTGCTTTAAAACAGAGTGTGTTTCATTGATGAAAACACTGGTCTGAATTTCCCTTCAGAAACGTAGTTAAGATCCAGGATCTGGGTCTTCCTGCAAGCAAGAGGTCATTTCTGGTAAACCCAGTGAATTTTGGGCTCAAATGAATTTACACAGTTCACAAACCCAATGTGTTTCTCACCATTAACTAAAGAGCATTTATGGAACAGGAGGTTTGGTTTGTTTCAGTTTCTTAAGCAGAGTTGAACTAGATATGGTGCGTATGAGTAGGAAACACAGTTCATTTTTTCTGGCCTTGCTCAAGTTTCTTTCTGTATTGGAAAAGCTGGAAAGAAGAGCGTGCTTCTTGCGTTAAAACAGAGTGTGTTTCATGGATGAGAACACTGGTATGAATTTCCCGTCAGAAACGGAGTTCAACCACATGACCTGTGTCTTCCTACAAGCATGAGGTCATTTCTGTTAAACACACTGAATGTTGGGCTCAAATGAATTCACACAGTTCACCAACCCAACGCGTTTCTCACTATTAACTAAAAGCATTTATGTAAGAGGAGCTGTGATTTGTATCAGTTTCAAGAGCAGAGTTGAACTAGATATATTTGGTGTGAGTAGGATACACAGACCTTTTTTTCAGGGCATGCTCATGTTTCTTGCTGAATTAGAGACCCTGGAAAGAAGAGCATGCTTCTTGCATTAAAATAGAGAGTGTTTCAGGGATGAGAACACTGGTCTGAATTTCCCTTCAGAGAAGTAGTTACTATCCAAGATCTGTGTGTTCCTACATGCAAGAGGTCATTTCTGGTACACCCAATAAATTTTGTGCTTAAATGAATTTACACAGTTCACAACCCAACACAATTCTCACTATTAACTAAAGAGTATTTACATAATTTGAGCTGTGTTGTATCAGTTTCATAAGCTGAGTTGAACTAGATATCGTCCGTATGAGTAGGAAACATAGTTCTTTTTTTGTAGGCTTGCTCATGTTTCTTGCTGTATTAGAGACACTGGAAAGAAGAGCATGCTTCTTGCGTTAAAACAGAGTGTGTTTCATGGATGAGAACACTGGTATGAATTTCCCTTCAGAAACGGAGTTCAACCACATGACCTGTGTCTTCCTACAAGCAAGAGGTCATTTCTGGTAACCCCACTGATTTTGGGCTCAAATGAATTTACACAATTCACGAACCCAACGCATTTCTCACTATTAACTAAAAAGCTTTTATGTAAGAGGAGCTGTGGTTTGTTTCAGATTCATAAGCTGAGTTGAATTAGATATATTTGGTATGAGTAGGAAACACAGTCCTTTTTTTCAGGTCATGCTCATGTTTCTTGCTGTATTGGAGACACTGGAAACAAGAGCATTCTTCAAGCGTTAAAACAGAGTGTGTTTCATGGATGAGAACAATGGTCTGAATTTCTCTACAAAAAAGTAGTTAAGATCCAGCATCTGGGTTTTATTGCAAGCAAGAGTTCATTTCTGCTAAACACAGTGTATATTGGGCTCAAATGAATTTACACAGTTCACACACACAACATGTTTCTCACTATTAACTAAAGAGCATTTATGTAACAGGAGCTTTGTTTTGTTTCAGTTTCTTAAGCAGAGTTGAACTAGATATGGTGCATATGAGTAGGAAACACAGTTCTTTTTTTCTTGCCTTTCTCATGTTTCTTTCTATATTGGATACGCTGGAAAGAAGAGCATGCTTCTCGCATTAAAACAGAGTATCTTTCATGGATGAGAACACTGGTATAAATTTCCCTTCAGAAACGGTGTTCACCCAGAGGATCTGTGTCTTCCTACACGCATGAGGTCATTTCTGATATCTCCACTGAATTTTGTGCTCAAAAGAATTTATACAATAAACGAACCAACACGTTTCTCACTATTAACTAAACAGCATTTATGTAAGAGGAGCTGTGATTTGTATCAGTTTCATAAGCAGAGTTGAAGTAGATATTTTTGGTGTGAGTAGGAAACACAGACTTTTTACTCAGGGCATGCTCATGTTTCTTACTGAATTAGAGTCCATGTAAAGAAGAGCATGCTTCTAGCGTTCAAACAGAGATTTCTTTCATGGATGAGAACATTGGTCTTAATTTCCCATCATAAAAGTAGTTACTATCCAGGATCTGTGTATTATTACATGCAAGAGGTCATTTTTGGTGCACCCAATAATTTTGTTCTCAAATGAGTTTACACTGTTCACAATCCCAATGCGTTACTCACTATTAACTAAAGAGCATTTATGTAAGAGGAGCTGTGGTTTGTATCATTTTCATAAGCAGAGTAGAACTAGATTTGGTCCCTATGAGTAGGAAACACAGTTCTTTTTTTTCTGGGCTTGCTCATGTTTCTTGCTGTATTGGAGATGCTGGAAGTAAGAGCATCCTTCTTGCGATAAAACAGAGTGTGTTTCATGGATGAGAACACTGGTCTGAATTTCCCTTCAGAAACGGAGTTCAACCACATGATATGTGTCTTCTTATAAATGAGAGGTCATTTCTGGTAACCCCACTGAATGTGGGCTCAAATGAATTTACACAGTCCAAGAACCCAACGCGTTTCTCACTATTAACTAAAAAGCATTTATGTAAGAGGAGCTGTGATTTTTATCAGTTTTATAAGCAGAGTCGAACTAGATATGTTTGGTATGCTAGGAAACACAGACCTTTTTTTCTGGGCATGCTCATGTTTCTTGATCAATTAGAGACCCTGGAAAGAAGAGCATGCTTCTTGCGTTAATACAGAGTGTGTTTCTTGGATGAGAACACTGGTCTGAATTTCCCTTGAGAAAAGTAGTTACTTTCCAGGATCTGTGTCATCCTACATGCAAGACCTCCTTTCTGCTAAATCCACTGAATTTTGTGCTCAAATAATTTACACAGTTCACGAACCCAGCATGTCTCTTACTATTAACTAAAAAGCATTAATGTAAGAGTTGCTGTGATTTGTATGAGTTTCATAAGCAGAGTTGAATTAGATATGGTCCCTATGAGTAGGAAATACAGTCCTTTTTTTCTGGGCTTGCTCTTGTTTTTTGCTGTATTAGAGACACTGGAAAGAAGAGCATTTTTTCTTGCGTTAAAACAGAGTGGGTTTCATGGATGAGAACACTGGTCTGAATTTCCCTTCAGAATTGGAGGTCAACCACAGGATCTGTGTCTTCCTACAAGCAAGAGGTCATTTGTCGCAGACCACCCAGCGGGAGACCACCACTTCGGGAGAACCAGGGAGAAGGCTCAAGGAGAAGTCAGGAATCGTCGAGGAGGATAACAGACAGACACATGACATGTTGATGTGCTTCTGCAATTTTACTTCTGTATAGGCAATGCTTATGTACTTTTACAATCAAGGAACTTGGCAGGGGGTTACATCAGACCATTATTTTTTACAATTACTCAGAATCAGCAATAAACAATAACAAGAGACATCCATATCTATTTTTGTGTATCGCTTCCACAGTGGGAGTTCATTGTGGCTCTTGTCTGAGGGCATGATCTCCGAATGTTGTGAAATCTGTCTTGCGCCAGCGACCACATCTGTGGGAACCAAACTCTTACCAGCCTGGGTTATATTCTACTATTATATACCCATTTGCTTTCAAAGCCGTTTTTTCCCCTCATAATTTACCCATTTGTTCCCAACTTCATCATAACTTCCTGTATATGGGAGCGGCTCTATGTAATTTCCACTTTCGGGGTCCACCTAGGGGCTGTCCACCAGGTCCCTCCTAAAAAGTACTGTGTATACCCCCCGGGAAGTGTGTGGTGAGGAATTTTCTCACTCTTTTTCTCTATAAGGGTCTGGCACTCTATGTTTATTCCCTCATAACATTTTTATTTTTACTTTCTGTTTTGGGCTCCCTGGCTCTGTTTCTGACAAGAGCTCGCACTGCTCTACTCTAAACAGGAACGACCCCAGAGATGTAGTTGAGGAAGTCTTTTGAGCTTCCTTATCCACTGGTCTGATAAATGGAGGTGCTCCGGGTACAGGGTCTTCTGGGTCAGTCATGTTCGTGCCGAATTGTACTGGTTGTCTTGTTAAATGGAGAACACACAGATAAGACATACAGAGAAAGATCATGATTAGTGCCAACAAGGACTGTCCTCAAGTCCATTTCATTCTCTAGTGCTTCCTGGTATCCTCAGACTGCATGATGATCGCTGATTATGGGGGAACCACTTGAGGCCACGCTCCAGGAAGCTCTAAACTCAACCCTACAGCTGCTGGGCCCCAGTGCAGCAGCATACTTGCTACAGCTACACAGGTGTCACAGCTGTGGGCGTAGAAGTTCCTCCTTTTCTGTTTTTAAAATGAAGCTCAAACGCGTTCTGTTGCAATGTCTTTACAGAAGTATAGAGACATTTAATAAGACAAGGAAAAAGAAAAACAACAAGCACTACTAGTAAAATGAGCACTCCAATAAAAATAAAATATTGTAGCCAATCTATGGGGTTCATATCCTTAATTCTTTTTTTTTATTTCTGTAGCTAGATCTTGTAATCTGCCTATTTGCAAATGAGCCTGACTCATAGTCGAAATATCTTTCTGTAAAGAGGCCAGATCAGGGGTAATATCCGTATCATGCCAGATTCCCTGCAAATGAGCCTTAACCTTCTCCCAAGGCTGGGATGCATTATAAGGCAATGGGGTAACACAGATGGATTTGAAGTTACCATGGCAGCGAGCAGACATTGTGGTTTTGAGTTGGAAATATCCTGTCCTAGGGCCAAAACCACTTCTTCCAAAACATTGATCTTAGACTCTAATTTTTTATCTATAGCTCTTTGCTCAAGTTAAGCCATAGTAATATTCTTATTAAGAGTATTGACATAATGAGCTGTATGAATTTCCTGAACTAATGCGGTTGTTGCAACAGCAAAGGTAGTAATAATCGATATTAGAGCAGTAATACCTAGAATCAAAGCATCAACAAACCGTTTTGGATGAATCAAATCTTTTAAAGTATTTAAAACTTGCAAGGCCCAATTGTCATACCAAGGTTCAGGGCCCAACTCTACAGGCAACATGACAAACGGAGGTCGCCGGACTATGAGAACCGTCCCTAGATCTTTTGGCTCTGAGGAAGTGATATAATTAGTCAATTTACAAGAATTACATATTATCTGAAAAGAATTACCATCCTGGGTAATATTAATAAAGGAAGATTGTGCTAAGAGCAAAGCATTAGGGTAAGACACGCAGGCTCTAAGGCCAACGTCCTCTGATTGAGTATGGTTAGGTATTTTTTCTAGCATCATGTTGGAAGCTGCAACAAGCCTAAACAAACCAGAATGTCTCCTAGTAATGTTGCCTTGTTTTGCAAACCATGTAGGTTTTACAAAGCCTGGAGAGAACCATCTCCTAAGAGGCTCTCCATGTCCTTCAAAAACATAATTATGAAATTTCTCCTTTTGAGTATATAGATAACTCTTACAAGTGTCCTCCTTATCATTAGAATTAGAGTAATCCCATACCCTGAGGGATCCTGACGACCCCTGTGGTTTATACCTTGCAGCTGCATTTGGAAAACCGCAAGTCAACCATGCTGGGAATTTGGACAGAGAAGAATCCCCAAATTGATCTTTGTCCTGGTACTTTTGAATACAGGGAGTGATAGGAATGAGATTGACTTGAGTAAAATTATCCTTATACAATTGATTCCCTAAAGTCTGTATCTGGAGCTCCCACACCCATCTCTTACCAGCGCTTGCCCTGTCTGGGCCGTCAGTTAGGAAGGTCCTGTAAGATGTCGGAAAGCAGCCGTAAGGCACTTTCCCCTGCAGCGTCAGGCAGATTGGGAGCGAATCTGCTCTGCCCTCAAAATTTATTAAGGAGGAGGAGCTGCTTCAAGCATCAGAATCCTGTGCTCCACCCAATCTTACTGAATCATTGGTTAACACCTTGATAGGCTCCCGATCTAGCCATTCTATGGGCTGAATAATCGGGGGATTAGGAACATATGCCCAGTAGAAAATTCCCTGAGTGACCGGCAGTGGGGTGGAAATTAAAGCTAGAAAGGCAAGGAAATAAAAAGAAGCTGTAAGGGGTTTCCCCTGTTTAATTAAAAGTTTCTTCGCGTTCTGAGTCAGAAGCCGAATCTGCGACCAAGTCACTTTCGGTTTCTCGCCACTGAGCTTCATCTTTTTCATGTCTGTCACCAGTTTCCTCTGCTGCTTTCTCCAGCAGCGCTTGCGCCTTCTCTTTTCCCTTTGCAGGTTGGATAAGGCGATCTGTGATCCTGATGGGGGAGTCGGCATCCTGTGGGAAAACACAAGTCTACCCTCGTCCCGCGGTTATAAGAACATCCGGATCTTCCATGTCCTGGACCACAAGTCCTTCCAATATACTAGTGGCAAAGGAGTCTTATGGAATTCACGATCCTCTTGAATCAGGGCTGCAGTGAGTCCCTTGTCATTTGTATTCAGATGATTGAGCACAAACAGGGCATGGGATAACACATGATGAGGAGTAAAATACCCATTAGAGGCTTGTAGCCTCTCTATTTGTAATTTTAAATTTTGATGAGTCCTTTCTATAATGGCCTGTCCTTGAGGATTGTAGGGTATCCCTGTAACATGGGCGATTCCCCATTGGCCACAAAATTGTTCAATAGCTTTAGAAGTGTAAGCAGGCCCATTATCTGTTTTTATTTGTGAGGGAAGACCCATGATTTGAAAACACTGTATAAGGTGTTGAACCATATCTTTGACTGCTTCCCCGGTCCTAGCTGAGGCACAAGTGAAATGGGAGTATGTGTCTACTGTGACATGTACATAACCCATTCTTCCAAAAGAAGAGATGTGAGTCACATCCATTTGCCAAATAACATTAGGCTTCAAACCTCTAGGGTTACACCCATCTTTTGTGGGTGATGTACCGGGGGGCAATGAGTGCATTCTTTACTATATGTCTGGCCTGTTCCCTTGTTATAGAGAACATTTTTCTTAGAGCAGATGCATTTTGATGATGTATGGCTGGCATGACTTTGCTGAGCCTCATGTACAGAAAACACTCCCGAAAAATTTTGGGTTAATAAATCCGCCATAGCATTACCTTGAGCCAGTGGACCAGTTAATTTGCTATGTCCTCTAATATGTCCTACATAAAATTTTTGTGACCTTTTTTGGACTAAATTTTGCAATCTCTGCAAAAATGGTAAAATGGGGGACTTTCCTGACAAAAGGGCAGTTTCCAACGCTGGAAACAAGTTAGCTACATATTTAGAGTCTGTAAAAAGGTTAAACTCTTGAGAGAACTTTTCAAATGCCAAAATAGCTGCTCTAATTTCTGCTTGCTGTGCAGAAGTCTTCTCTCCTTCCTCTACCCACAGGCCATGTGTCTGGGTAAAAACCGCAGCTCTTCCTGAGGAGGAACCATCTGTAAAAGTATTTACATCATGATCTAAGGGACTATGAGAGAACCAGACAGGAAATATCAATTCCACATGTCTTGCAAATTCTATTATAGGGTGTCTAGGATAATGAAATAATATCTGACCTGTAAAATCTGTAGTGCCAAAATCCAATCTTCATTGAATTGATACAAATGTTCCAATTGTGCTTTATTATATGGAATAATAAGCTTATGTGGTTCCTTCCCAAACAATTCTTTTGACCGATTGTGACCTTTACATATTAATATGGAACATAAATACGGATAATCGGCCAGCATCTTAGCTTGAGTATGTGGTAAATGTAACCATTCCATCACTTCATCTTGCCATAGGCAAGCAGTGGGTATATAAGAAGTTGCAAAAAGTATCAAAGACCATGGCTCTGCATAATTTCCTTGTTTAACCTTAGCTGCAGTTAAAGCCTGTCCTACCAATTGCAAGGCCTTAATAGCTTCTTTTGTCAACTCACGTATGGATTTTGGATTAGAATCACCATGTAAAGTTGAATATAGAGGGCTCAGCATACCAGTGGTAATTTTTAAATAAGGTCTAAGCCAGTTAATATCATCTAATAATTTCTGAAAATCATTTAAAGTCTTCAATTTATCCCTTCTGATGGAGACCTTTTGAGAGGTAATATAATCTTCTTTAATTATTTGTCCTAAATAATTTAGAGGCCTGTCTTTCTGTATCTTGTCAGGGGCTATCACTAATCCATACAGGGTTAGTGCCTCTATGGTCTCTTCTAATATGTGTTCCAACTGAGTTTTATCTTTATGGGCCAGAAGTATGTCATCCATATAGTGAATGAGATATAAATCAGGATATTTTTGTCTTATTTTCTGCAAAGCTAGATCTACAAATTTTTGGCACAATGTAGGAGAATTTTTCATTCCTTGAGGCAATGTTACCCATTGATATCTTTTAAAAGGCTGCTTAAAATTCTCTGAGGGAACACTAAAGGCAAAATATTCACTATCTGAGGGGTTAAGTTTGATGGTAAAAAAAAACAGTCTTGTAAGTCTATGACAATTATATGCCATCCTTGAGGCACAGCCACAGGAGAGGGCAGGCCAGGTTGCAATGGCCCCATATCCTTCATCACTGCACTGATGGCCCTATGGTCCTGCAACAGTCTCCATTTCCCTGATTTCTTCTTGATAACAAAGACAGGGGTATTCCATGGGCTGTTAGATTCTATTATGTGCCCTTTTTGTAATTGCTCCTGCACCAGTTGTTCCAGAGCCTGTATCTTTTCTGTTGTTAGGTGCCACTGACTCACCCATATAGGCTCCTGAGTAAGCCACTCTATTTTGTCTGCATATAGATGTTCTGCAGAGGACCCTATGAAAAATTTTGATAACTAATTTGATCTGATGTCACTAGTTTAATATCCATGGAATCAAGCATGTCTCTCCCCCACAAAGTGAATGGGAGAGACGGGAGCACATAAGGCTGTATCAAGCCTTCTTTACCTTCACTTTTCCACTTCAATAATGCAGTGCTCTGCATAACCCCTGAAGCATAGCCGAGTCCCAACAAGGAGGATCCTGTTTTGTGAATGGGCCAATTACTAGGCCATTCTGAAGCAGCTATACATGTCCTGTCTACACCTGTGTCCATTAGACCCCGAAATTTCCGTCCATTAATCAAGATACACTTAAAGGGTCTTTCTCCAAGATCCTGTACCATGAACATTCCTTCAGTGGACCCAAATTGTCCTTGCCCCCGGGCACCCTTTATGACAGGATTGGGTAATTTAACAAAAGGTAAGAGAACCAGCTGACCCAACCTCTGCCATTTGTGAATCTGTATGGTCTCTGCTAATGGCCTCACCATAACTTTAATAGTATTTTCTGTATCTGCGTCAATTACACATGGAAGAACCTCAAAGTTCTTTCGATAATTGGAACTTCATCCGATGACTAGTCCCACAGTTTGTGGCAGCAGAGTGCCCAGTACATTAATAGGAACTAAAGCTATTCCATCCCATCTGGACAGTATCATGTCCTTAGTGCTAACAAGATCCAAGCCGGCACTTTCTGGAGTTGCTCTAGGCAAATCATGGACAGTGAACTCTGGAGCTTCAGGGTTTAGCCCTGAGTGAGGTGCTTGTAGTCTCCTCTCCTCTCCCTTTGGTGCGGGGTTAGGAGAACACCCCTGACTTAATTTTTTGCCTCTTCCTGCTCATCGTCACAGCCCCCTTTTTCTAGGGGCGTTCCATCCTTATGGAACTTTGATTTACACTCGTTTCTCCAATGTTTCCCTTTCTTGCAGCAAGAGCATAGGCCAGGAGCCCCCTTTTTAGGTCTGGCTTTGTTTCCCTGTCTGCAATCTTTTTGCATATGTCCTTCCTTTCCACATTGAAAGCAAGTTGGAGATTGGGCAGTTTTCCTGCCATTCCCATATGTCTGTTTAATATAGGCGCTAAATTTTTGTCCTTTCATGGCTGCGGCTTAGGCCATTCCTTGCACTACAACTGGTGAGGCATCCTGACATGCTTTTATGTAGTCCTGGAGGGTTCCGGTTTTTCTTATTGATCTAATCAGATCTTGACATAGAGTATTGGCATTTTCCCATGCTAACTGCTTCAATGGAATATTCGTCCCCTCTGAGGGGGGAGCATTCTAGAGACAGCTTCCTCAAGCCGAGCTATAAAATCCTGGTAGGATTCTTCAGTACCTTGTCTAATACTAGCCAATGCTCCTCCCTTGGTTCCCTGAGGGGAAATTTTTCGACATGATTGTACGGCGTTAGTTGTTATCAATTGCAAGACATCTCTAGGTATCTTTGTCTGTGATTGTGGGGTGGCATAATCCTCTGTCCCCATAAGCATTGCCATAGTGGGCTTGGGCCCACGTTTCTTAAGTGATTGTACCACTGCCTCCTTACTTTTGTCTTCATATTCAGTCCTCCAGAGCATATAGTCTCTGGGACTGAGAGTGGCCTTTGCAGTTTGCATCCAGGCATAAGGTGTCAACCAAGAACTGGCAACCACATCCACAATCTGCAGCATATAAGGAGCAGAAGCACCAACACTCTTTACAGCAGATTGTAATTCTTTTAAGACCTTCAAGGGGAGAGGCTCCCATACAGGTCCCTCATCATCCCATAATTCTGTGACAGGGAAAATTCCAAAAAAGGCATCACCCATCCTGCTAGCCTCGGCTATGGCTCCTTGGAAGGCAACGGGAGGCAAAGGGGGGTGTTTTCTTGCTTTGGCATGGGCTGCTGACCAGCCGCAGCGCCAATTACCTTAAGAGATCGAGGATTGTCAGAATGACCTCTATAGTCATCCTCCCATTCCTGTTCTGCTTGTTGATCATCAAGACCCCAATAATCATCATTTTCCTTTATTTTCCTGGTACTATATTACAGGGGGAAGCAGAGGCAGTAAGCGGCATACGCTCTTCCTCATCCCCGTCCTCTGGACCCACTTCATCATAAATGGGGGATTCCCCCGGGTCAGAGGCAGTCTCCCTACAAAGTCCTTGAAATGGGGTTGTATCTGATAAGAGGTCCCTTAAATAGACCCATAATTGAAATGCTTGGGGAGGCAGAGTTTTTTTGCCATTAGCCTGCACATATTTACGCATCTCTTTCCCCACTCTTTTCCATTCATCTAGAGTCAATGATCCCTCCTCAACGAACCAAGGGCTGGTCTTCTTTAAAAAGGCAATAAATTGCTCCACATCTGTAACTGATGTCTGAAACCCTGATTTAGTTAACATACGTTGTATCATAGTTACCAGCATTTTCTCATTCTTAGTCAGCGCGTGCCCCATGGTTCCTCGTTTACTTACACTTAACCAGGGATCCTTTACCTTCGGGACTGCAGCTCCCTGGTAAGAACCGTACCTGACTTCTGAAGAGGAAAGAAAAAGGGGGGGAAAGATTACCTGTCCTTCAAGTCCCTGTGTTCGGGCGCCACCTGCCGCAGACCACCCAGAGGGAGACCACCACTGCGGGAGAACCAGGGAGAGGGCTCAAGGAGAAGTCAGGAATCGGCGAGGAGAATGACAGACAGACACATGATATGTTGATGTGCTGCTGCAATTTTACTTCTGTATAGGCAATGCTTATATACTTTTACAATCAAGGAACTTGGCAGGGGGTTACATCAGACCATTATTTTTTACAATTACTCAGAATCAGCAAGAAACAATAACAAGAGACATCCATATCTATTTTTGTGTATCGCTTCCACAGCGGGAGTTCATTGTGGCTATTGTCTGAGGGCATGATCTCCGAATTTTGTGAAATCTGTCTTGTGCCAGCAACCACATCAGTGGGAGCCAAACTCTTACCAGCCTGGGTTATATTCTACTATTATATACAAATTTGCTTTCAAAGCCGTTTTTCCCCTAATAATTTACCCATCTGTTCCCAACTTCATCATAACTTCCTGTATATGGGAGCAGCTCTAGGTAATTTCCACTTTTGGGGGTCCACCTAGGGGCTGTCCACCAGGTCCCTCCTAAAAAGTACTGTGTATACCCCCCGGGAAGTGTGTGGTGAGGAATTTTCTCACTCTTTTTCTCTATAAGGGTCTGGCACGCTATGTTTATTCCCTCATAACATTTTTATTTTTATTTTCAGTTTTGGGCTCCCTGGCTCTGTTTCAGCCAAGAGCTCGCACTGCTCTACTCTAAACAGGAACGACCCCAGAGATGTAGTTGAGGAAGTCTTTTGAACTTCCTTATACACTGGTCTGATAAATGGAGGTGATCCAGGTACAGGGTCATGTGGGTCAGTCATGTTGGTGCTGACCTGTACAGGTTGTGTTGTTAAATGGAGAACACACAGATAAGACATACAGAGAAAGATCATGATTAGTGCCAACAAGGACTGTCCTCAAGGCCATTTCGTTCTCCAGGGCTTCCTGGGATTCTCAGGCTCATGATGATTGCTGATTGTGGGGGAAACGCTTGAGGCCACACTCCAGGAAGCTCTAACCTCAACCCTTCAGCTTATGGGCCCCAGTGCAGCAGCATACTTGCTACAGCTACACAGGAGTCAAAGATGTGGGAGTAGCAGTCATTTCTGGTAAACCCATTGAATTTTGGGCTCAAATGTATTTACACAGTTAACGAACCCAACGTGTTACTCACTATTAACTAAAAAGCATTTATGTAAGAGGAGCTGTGATTTGTATCACATACAAAAGTAGAGTTGTACTAGATATGTTTGGTATGAGTAGGAAACACAGTTCTTTCTTTCAGGGCATGCTCATGTTTCTTGCTGTATTAGAAACACTGGAAAGAAGAGCATGCTTCTTGAGTTAAAACAGAGTGTGTTTCATGGATGAAAACACTGGTCTGAATTTCCCTTCACAAACGGAGTTAAACCACAGGATCTGTGTCTTCCTACAAGCAAGTGTTCATTTATGGTATACCCAGTGAATTTTGGCCTCAAATGAATTAACACACTTCACAAACCCAATGCGTTTCTCACTATTAACTAAAGAGCATTTATTTCACAGGAGCTGTGATTTGAGTCAGTTTAATAAGCTGAGTTGAACTAGATATTGTCCATATGAGTAGGAAACATAGATCTTTTTTCTGCGCTTGCTCATGTCTCTTGCTTTATTGGAGACGCTGGAAAGAAGAGCATGCTTCTTGCGTTAAAACAGAGTGTGTTTCATGGATGGGAACACTGGTATGATTTTCCCTTCAGAAACGGAGTTCCACCACACAATCTGTGTCTTCCTACAAGCAAGAGGTCATTTCTGATAAACCCACTGAATTTTGGGATCAAATGAATTTATACAGTCCATGAACCCAATGTGTTTCTCACTATTAATTAAAAAGCATTTATGTAAGAGGAGCTGTGATTTGTATCACATTCATAAGCAGAATTGAACTAGATATGTTTGGTATGAGGAGGAAACACAGACCTTTTATTCAGGGCATTCTCATGTTTCTTGGTGAATTAGAGACCCTGGAAAGAAGATCATGCTTCTTGCATTAAAACAGAGTGTGTTTCATGAATGAGAACACTGGTCTGAATTTCCCTTCAGAAAAGTAGTTACTATCCAGGATCTGTGTCTTCCTACATGCAAGAGTTCATTTCTGGTAAACCCACTGAAATTTGTGTTCAAATGAATTTACACAGTTCACAAACCCAACGCGTTTCTCACTATAACTAAAGAGCATTTATGTAACAGGAGCTGTGGTTTGTATCAGTTTCATAAGCAGAGTTGAAGTAGATAAGGTCAGTATGAGTAGGAAACACAGTTCTTTTTTTCTGGGCTTGCTCATGATTTTTGCTGTATTGGAGACGCTGGAAAGAAGAGCAAGCTTTTTGAGTTAAAGCAGAGTGGGTTTCATGGATGAGAACAGTGGTCTGAATTTCCCTTCAGATATGGAGTAAAACCACAGGATCTGTGTCTTCCTACAAGCAAGAGGTCATTTCTGGAAAACCCACTAATTTTTTGACTCAAATGTATTTGCACAGTTAACGAACCCAACACATTACTCACTATTAAAAAAAGCATTTTTGTAAGAGGAGCTGTGATTTGTATCTCATTCAGAAGCAGAGTTGAACTAGTTATGTTTGGTATGAGTAGGAAACACAGTCTTTTCCAGGGCATGTTGATGTTTCTTGCTCTATTAGAGACACTGGAAAGAAGAGCATGCTTCGTGCGTTAAAACAGAGTGTGTTTCAAGGATGAGAACACTGGTCTGAAATTCCCTTCGGAAACGGATTTAAGATCCAGGATCTGTGTCTTCCTACAAGCAAGAGATCGTTTCTGGTATACCCAGTGAATTTTGGCATGAAATGAATTTACACAGTTCACACAACCAATGCGTTTCTCACTATTAACTAAAGAGCATTTATATAACAGGAGGTGTGGTTATTAACAGTTTCATAGGCAGAGTTGAACTAGATATGGACCGTATGAGTAGGAAACACGTTCTTTTTTTTTGGGAGGATGCTCATATTTATTGCTGTATAGGAGAATCTGTTAGGAAGAGCTTGTTTCTTGTGTTAAAACAGAGTGTGTTACATGGATGAGAACTCTGGTCTCAATTTCTCTTCAGAAACGGAGTTAAACCCCAGCATCTGTATCTTCCTACAAACATGAGTTCATTTCTGGTAATCCCTTTGAATTATGGGCTCAAATGAATTTACAAAGTTCAGTAACCCAAAGCATTTCTCACTCTTACCTAAAGAGCATTTATGTAAGAGGAGCTGTGGTTTGTATCACTTTCATAAGCAGAGTTGAACTGCATATGGTCCTTATGAGTAGGAAACACACTTGTTTTTTATTGGGCATGCTCATGGTTCTTGCTGTATTGGAGATGCTGGAAAGAGAGCTTGCTTCTTTCTTTAAAACAGAGTGTGTTTCATGGATGAGAACACTGGACTGAATTTTCCTTCAGAAATGTAGTTAAACCCCAGGAACTGTGTCTTCCTACAAGCAAGAGTTCACTTACAGTAAACCCAGTGATTTATAGGCTCAAATGAATTTACACAGTTCACAAAACCAGCGCGTATCTCACTATTAAGGAAAGAGCATTTATATAAGAGGAGCTGTGGTTTGTATCAGATTTAAAAGCAGAGTTGAAAGATATGGTCCGTATGAGTAGGAAACACAGTTCTTTTTTTCTGGGCATGATCATGTTTCTTGCTGTAATAGAGACGCTGGAAAGAAGAGGATGCTTCATGCCTTAAAACAGAGTGTGTTCCAAGGATGATAACTCTGATCTGAATTTCCCTTCAGAAATGGAGTTAAACCCCAGGATCTGTGTCTTCCTCCAAACATGAGTTCATTTCAGGAAAACCCAGTGAATTATGGGCTCAAAGGAATTGACACAGTTCACAAACACAACGGTTCTCACTATTAACTAAAGAGCATCTATGTAAGAGGAGCTGAATTTTGTATCACTTTCATAAGGTGAGTTGAACTACAAATGGTCCGTATGAGTAGGAAACACAGTTCTTTTTTTCTGGGCATGCTCATATTTCTTGCTGTATTGGAGAATCTGTTAGGAAGAGCTTGTTTCTTGTGTTAAAACAGAGTGTTTTTCATGGATGAGAAGTTTGGTCTGAATTTCCCTTCAGAAACAGAGTTAAATCACAGGATCTGTGTCTCCTACAAACATGAGTTCATTTCTGGTAAACACTTTGAATTATGGGCTCAAATGAATGTAAAAAGTTCACTAACCCAACGCGTTTATCACTATTAACTAAAGAGCATTTATTTCACAGGAGCTTTGGTTTGTATCAGTTTAATAAGAATAATTGAACTGCATATGGTCCGTATGATTAGGAAACACAGTTCTTTTTCTGGGCATGCTCATATTTCTTGCTGTATTGGAGAATCTGTTAGGAAGAGCTTGTTTCTTGTGTTAAAACAGAGTGTGATACATGGATGAGACCTCTGGTCTGAATTTCCCTTCAGAAACGGAGTTAATCCCAGCATCTGTGTCTGCTTACAAGCAAGAGATCATTAATTGTAAACCCAGTGATTTATGGGCTCAAATGAATTTACACAGTTCATGAACCCAATGCGTTTCTCACTATTAACAAAGGAGCATTTATGTAAGAGGAACTTTATTTTGTATCAGTTTCATTAGCAGAGTTGAACTAGATATGGTCCCTATGATTAGGAATCAAAGGTCTTTTTTCTGTGCATGCTCAAGGTTCTTGCTGTATTGAGGACGCTGGACAGAAGAGCTTGCTTCTTGCATTAAAACAGCATGTGTTTCATGGATCAGAACCCTGGTCTGAAATTCCTTTCAGAAAGGGAGTTAAAGCCATGATCTGTGTCTTCCTACCCTCAAGAGGTCATTTCTTGTAAACCCAGAGAATTTGGGGCTCTAATGATTTTACACAGTTCACAAAACCAACGCGTATCTTACTATTAACTAAAGAGCATTTATATAAGAGGAGCTGTGTTTTGTATCAGTTTTATAAGCAGAGTTGAAAGATATGGTCCATACGAGTAGGAAACACAGTCCTTTTTTTCGGGGCATGCTCATGGTTCTTGCAGTATTGAAGACGAGAGAAAGAAGAGGATGCTTCTTGCCTTAAAACAGAGTATGTTTCATGGATGATTCCTCTGGTCTTAATTTCCCTTCAGAAACGGTGTTAAACCCCAGGATCTGTGTCTTCCTACAAGCCAGAGGTCACTTCAGGTAAACCCAGTGATTTATGGGTTCAACTTAATTTACACAGTTCTTGAACCCAACGAGTGTCTCACTATTAACTAAAGAGCATTTATATAAGAGGAGCTTTATTTTGTGTCAGTTTCATAAGCAGAGTTGAACTAGATATGATCCGTATGATTAGGAAACACAGTTCTTTTTTTTCTGGGCATGCTCATGTTTATTTCTGTATTGGAGACGCAGGAAAGAAGAGCTTGCTTCTTGCTTTAAAACAGAGTGTGTTTCATGGATGAGAACACTGGACTGAATTTCCCTTCAGAAACGGAGTTAAATCAGAGTATCCGTGTCTTCCTACAATTAAGTGCTCATTTCTGGTACACGCAGTTAATTTTGGTCTCAAATGAATATTGACAGTTCACGAACACAACGTGATTCTCACTATTATGTGAAGAGCATTAATGTAAGAAGAGATGTATTTTGTATCACTTTCATAAGCAGAGGTGAACTAGATATGGACCGTATGATGAGGAAACACAGTTCTTTTTTTCTGGGCATGCTCATATTTCTTGCTGTATTGGAGAATCTGTTAAGAAGAGCCAGTTTCTTGTGATAAAACAGAGTTTGTTTCATGGAAGAGAACTCTGGTCTGAATTGCCCTTCAGAAACGGAGTTAATCCCCAGAATCTGTGTCTGCTCACAAGCAAGAGATCATTTCTGGTGAAACCAGTGAATTTTGGGCTCAAATGAATTTACACAGATCACGACTCCAACGCGTTTCTCACTATTAACTAAAGAGCATTTAGGTAAGAGGACCATCGGTTTATATCAGTTTCATAAGCAGAGTTGAACTAGATTTGGTGCTTATGAGTAGGAAACACAGTTCTTTTTTTCTGGGCATGCCCATGGTTCTTTCTCTATTGGAGACACTGGAAAGAAGAGGATGCTTCTTGCCTTAAATCAGAGTGTGTTTCATGGGTGAAAACTCAGGTCTGAACTTCCCTTCAGAAACGGAGTTAAACCGCAGTATCAGTGTTCCTACATGCAAGGGTATATTTCTGGAAAACCCACTCAATTTTGGGCTCAAATTAATTTTACACAGTTCCCGAAACCAACGCGTTTCTCAATATTATCTTAATAGCATTCAAGTAAGAGGAGTTGTGGTTTGTATCAGTTTCGTAAGCAGAGTTGAACTAGATATTTTCCTTCTGAGTTGGAAACACAGTTCTTTTACCTGGCATGCTCATGGTGCTTGCTGTATTGGACAATCTCTTAGGAAGAGCTTGTTTCTTGTGATAAAACAGAGTGTGTTTCATGGATGAGAACTCTGGTCTGAATTTCCCTTCAGAAACGGAGTTAATCCCCAACATCTGTGCCTGCTTACAAGGAAGAGATCATTTCTGGTAAACCAGTGATTTATGGGCTCAAATGAATTTACACAGTTCATGAACCCAATGGGTTTCTCACTATTAACTAAAGAGCATTTATGTAAGAGGAGCTTTACTTTGTATCAGTCATAAGCAGAGTTGAACTAGATATGGTCCGTACCATTAGGAAACACAATTCTTTTTTTCTGGGCATGCTCATGGTTCTTGCTGTATTGATGACACTGGACAGAAGAGATTGCTTCTTGCGTTAAAACAGCAAGTGTTTCATGGTGAGAACACTGGTCTGAATTTCCGAAAGAATTGGAGAAAAAACCAGGGTCTTTGTCTTCCTACAAGCAAGAGTTCATTTCTGGTAAACCCAGTGAATTTTGGGCTCAAATGAATTTACACTATTCACAAAACCAACGCGTATCTCACTATTAACTAAAGAGCACTTATATAAGAGTAGCTGTGGTTTGTATCTGTTTTATAAGCAGAGTTGAACGAGATATGGTCTGTGTGAGTAGGAAACACAGTTCTTTTTTTCTGGGCATGCTTATTGTTCTTACTCTATTGGAGATGCTGGAAAGAAGAGCTTGCTTCTTGCTTTAAAACAGAGTGTGTTTCTTGGATGAGAACACTGGTCTGAATTTCCCTTCAGAAACGGAGTTAAACACCAGGATCTGTGTCTTCTTAAATGCAAGAGATCATTTCTGTTGAAACCAGTGAATTTTGGGCTCATATGAATTTACACAGTTCAAGAAACCAAGGCGTTTCTCACTATTAACTAAAGAGAATTTATGAAAGAGGAGCTGTATTTTGTATCAGTTTCATAAGTAGGGTTGAACTAGATATGGTCCTTATGAATAGGAAACACAGTTCTTTTTCATGGGCATGTTCATGGTTCATGCTGTATTGGATACACTGGAAAGAAGAGGATGTTTCTTGCCATAATACAGAGTGTGTCTCTTGGATGAGAACTCTGGTCTGAATTTCCCTTCAGAAACGGAGTTAAACCCCAGGATCTGTGTCTTCCTAAAAACATGAGTTCATTTCAGGAAAACGCAGCGAATTATGGGCTCAAAGGAATTTACACAGTTCACAAACAAAACGCGTATCTCACTATTAACTAAAGAGCATCTGTGTAAGAATAGCTGTATTTTGTATCACTTTCATTAGCAGAGTTGAACTAGATATGGGCCGTATGAATAGGAAACACAGTTCTTTTTTCCTGGGCATGCTCATATTTCTTGCTGTATTGGAGAATCTGTTAGGAAGAGCTTGTTTCTTCTATTAAAACAGAGTGTGTTTCATGGATGAGAACTCTGTTCTGAATTTCCCTTCAGAAACAGAGTTCAACCCCAGCATCTGTGTCTGCTTACAAGCAAGAGATCATTTCTAGTAAAACAAGTGAATTATGGGCTCAAATGAATTTAAACAGTTCACGAAACAAACACGTTTCTCACTATTATCTAAAGAGCATTCAAGTAAGACGAGTTGTGGTTTGTATCAGTTTCATAAGCAGAGTTGAACTAGATATTTTCCTTATGAGTTGGAAACTCAATTCTATTACTGGGCATGCACATGGTGCTTGCTGTATTGGAGAATCTGTTAGGAAGAGCTTGTTTCTTGTATTAAAACAGAGTGTGTTTCATGGATGAGAACTCTGTTCTGACCTTCCCTTCAGAAACGGAGTTCAACCCCAGCATCTGTGTCTGCTTACAAGCAAGAGATCACTTCTGGTAAACCCAGTGATTTATGGGCTCAAACGAATTTACACAGGTCAGGAACACAATGGGTTTCTCACTATTAACTAAAGAGCATTTATGTAAGAGGAGCTTTATTTTGTATCAGTTTCATAAGTAGATTTGTACTAGATAGGACTGTATGATGAGGAAACACAGTCCTTTTTTTCTGGGCATGCTCATGGTTCTTGCTGTATTGATGACACTGGACAGAAGAGATTGCTTCTTGGGTTAAAATAGCATGTGTTTCATGGTGAAAACACTGGTCTGAATTTCCTTTCAGAATCAGAGAAAAACCCAGGATCTTTTTCTTCCTACAAGCAAGAGTTCATTTCTGGTAAACCCAGTGAATTTTGGGCTCAAATGAATTTACACTAATCACAAAACCAACGCGTATCTCACTCTTAACTAAAGAGCACTTATATAAGCGGAGCTGTGGTGTGTATCAGTTTTATAAGCAGAGTTGAACGAGATATGGTCCGCATGAGTAGGAAACACAGTTCTTTTTTCTGGGCATGCTTATATTTCTTACTCTATTGGAGATGCTGGAAAGAAGAGCTTGCTTCTTGCTTTAAAATAGAGTGTGTTTCTGGATGAGAACTCTGGTTTTAATTTCCCTTCAAAACGGAGTTAAACCACAGGATCTGTGTCTTCCTACAAACATGAGTTCATTTCAGGAAAACACAGTAATTTATGGGCACAAAGGAATTTACTCAGTTCACAAACACAACGCGGTTCTCACTATTAACTAAAGAGCATCTATGTAAGAGCAGCTGCATTTTGTATCACTTTCATAAACAGAGTTGAAATAGATATGGGCCGTATGAGTAGGAAACACAGTTCTTTTGGTCTGGGCATGCTCATATTTCTTGCTGTATTGGAAAATCTGTTAGGAAGAGCTTGTTTCTTGTGATCTAACAGAGTGGGTTTCATGGATGAGAACTCTAGACTGATTTCCCTTCAGAAACGGAGTTAAACCCCAGCATCTGTGTCTGCTTACAAGCAAGAGATCACTTCTGGTAAACCCAGTGATTTATGGGCTCAAATGAATATACACAGGTCAGGAACACAATCGGTTTCTCACTATTAACTAAAGAGCATTTATGAAAGAGGAGCTTTATTTTGTATCAGTGTCATAAGTAGAGTTGAACTAGATAGAACTGTATGATGAGGAAAAACAGTACTTTTTTTCTGGGCATGCTCATGGTTCTTGCAGTATTGAAGACGCTGGAAAGAAGAGGATGCTTCTTGCCTTAAAACAGAGTGTGTTTCATGGATGATACCTCTGGTCTGAATTTCTCTTCAGAAATGGAATAGACCACAGGATCTGTGTCTTCTTACAAGCATGAGTTCACTTCAGGTAAACCCAGTCATTTATGGGCTAAAATGAATTTACAATGTTTACTAACCCAACACGTTTCTCAGTATTAACTAAAGAGCATTTATGTAAGAGTAGCTGTGGTTTGTATCAGTTTCATAAGCAGAGTTGAACTACATATGGTCCTTATGAGTTGGAAACACACTTCTTTTTTACTGGGCATGCTCATGGTTCTTGCTGTATTTGAGATGCTGGAATGAAGAGGATGCTTCTTGCCTTAAAAAAGAGTGTGTTTCATGGATGATACCTCTGATCTTAATTTCCCTTCAGAAACGAAGTTAAACCCCAGGATCTCTGTCTTCCTACAAGCAAGAGTTCACTTCAGGTATACCCAGGATTTATGGGCTCAAATGAATTTACATATTTCATGAAACCAACCAGTTGCTCACTATTGACTAAAGAGCACTTATGTAAGAAGAGCTGTTGTTTGTATCAGTTTCATATGCAGAGTTGAAGTAGATATGGTCCATATGATTAGGAAACACAGTTTTTTTTTCTGGGCATGCTTATGGATCTTACTCTATTGGAGACTCTGGAGAGAAGAGCTTGCTTCTTGCTTTAAAACAGAGTGTGTTTCTTGGATGAGAACACTGGTCTGAATTTCCCCTCAGAAACAGAGTCAAACCCCAGGATCTGTTTCTTCTTACAAGCAAGAGATCATTTCTGGTGAACCCAGTACATTTTGCGTTCAAATGAATTTACACAGTTCACAAATCCAACATGTATTTCACTATTAACTAAAGAGCATTTATATAAGAGGATTTGGGGTTTGTTTCAGTTTCATAAGCACAGTTTAACTAGATATGGTCCTTAAGAGTAGAAAACACAGTTCTTTATTCCTGGTCATGCACATGGTTCTTGCTGTATTGGAGACGGTGGAAAGCAGAGGATCCTTCTTGCCTTAAAACAGAGTGTATTTCATGGATGGTAACTCTGGTCTGAATTTCCCTTCAGAAACGAAGTTAATCCCCCGGATCTTTGTCTTCTTACAAGCAAGAGATCATTTCTGGTAAACCCAGTGAATTTTTTCCTTAAATTTACTTACACAGTTCACGAAACCAATGCGTTTCTCACTATTAACTAAAGAGCATTTATGTAAGAGGAGCTTTATTTTTTATCAGTTTCATAAGCAGAGTTGAACTAGATATGGTCCTTATGAGTAGGATACACAGTTCTTTTTTTCTTGGCATGCTCATGGTTTTTGCAGTATTGGAGACGCAGGAAACAAGAGGTTGATTCTTGCCTTAAAACAGAGTGTGTTTCATGGATGAGAATTCTGGTCTGTATTTCCCTTCAGAAACGGAGTTAAACCCCAGGATCTGTGTCTTACTACAATCAACAGTTCATTTCGGGTAAACACAGTGATTTTGGGCTCAAATGATTTTTCGCAGTTCAAGAACCCAAGCCGATTTTCACTATTAACTAAAGAGCATTTATGTAAGAGGAGTCGTGGTTTGTATCAGTTTCATAAGCAGAGTTGAACTCCATATGGTCTGTATGAGGAGGAAACACAGTAACTTTTTTCTGGGCATGCTCATGGTTCTTGCTGTATTCAAGTCGCTGGAAAGAAGAGATTGCTTCTTGCGTGAATACAGAGTGTGTTTCATGTATGAGAACTCTGATCTGAATTTCCCTTCAAAATCGGGGTTAAACCCCAGGATCTGTGTCTTCCTACAAGTAAGAGTTCATTTCTGGTAAACACAGTGAATTTTGTGCTCAAATGATTTTACACAGTTCAAGAAACCACGGCAATTCTCACTATTAACTAAAGAGCATTTATGTAAGATTAGCTGTGGTTTGTTTCCGTTTCATAAGCAGAGTTGAACTACATATGGTCTGTATGAGTAGGAAACACAGTTCATTTTTTCAGGTCATGCTCATGGTTCTTGCTGTATTTTAGACTCTGGAAAGGAGAGCTTGCGTCTTGCGATAAAACAGCATGTGTTTCATGGATGAGAACACTTGTCTCAATTTCCCTTCAGAAATAGAGTTAAAGCCCAGGATCTGTGTCTTCCTACAAGCAAGAATTCATTTCTGGAAATCCCAGTGAATTTTGGGCTCAAATTATTTTATACAGTTCAAAAACCCAATGTGATTCTCACTATTAACTAAAGAGCATTTATCTAAGAGGTGCTGTGGTTTGTATCAGTTTCATAAGCAGAGTTGAACTACATATGGTCCCTATGAGTAGGAAACACAGTTCTTTTTTTCTGGGCATGCTCATGTTTCTTGCTGTTTTGTTGAAGCTGGAAAGAAGAGCTTCCTTCTTGCGTGAAAACAGAGTGTGTTTCATGGATGAGTAAACTCGTCTGAATTTCCCTTCAGAAACGTAGTTAAACCCCAGGATCTGTGTCTTCCTACAAGCAAGAGTTCTTTTTTGGTAAACCAAGTGAATTTTGGGCTCAAATGATTTTTCACAGTTCTGGAACCCAATGCTATTCTCACTATTAACTAAAGAGCATTTATGTAAGAGGAGCTGTGGTTAGTATCAGTTTCATAAACAGAGTTGAACTACATATGGTCCGTATGAGTAGGAAACACAGTTCGTTTTTTCTGGGCATGCTCATGGTTCTTGCTGTATTCAAGTCGCTGGAAAGAAGAGATTGCTTCTTGCGTGAATACAGAGTGTGTTTCATGTATGAGAACTCTGATCTGAATTTCCCTTCAAAATCGGGGTTAAACCCCAGGATCTGTGTCTTCCTACAAGTAAGAGTTCATTTCTGGTAAACACAGTGAATTTTGTGCTCAAATGATTTTACACAGTTCAAGAAACCACGGCAATTCTCACTATTAACTAAAGAGCATTTATCTAAGATTAGCTGTGGTTTGTTTCCGTTTCATAAGCAGAGTTGAACTACATATGGTCTGTATGAGTAGGAAACACAGTTCATTTTTTCAGGTCATGCTCATGGTTCTTGCTGTATTTTAGACTCTGGAAAGGAGAGCTTGTGTCTTGCGATAAAACAGCATGTGTTTCATGGATGAGAACACTTGTCTCAATTTCCCTTCAGAAATAGAGTTAAAGCCCAGGATCTGTGTCTTCCTACAAGCAAGAATTAATTTCTGGAAATCCCAGTGAATTTTGGGCTCAAATGATTTTATACAGTTCAAAAACCCAATGTGATTCTCACTATTAACTAAAGAGCATTTACGTAAGAGGAGCTGTGGTTTGTATCAGTTTCATCAGAAGAGTTGATCTACATATGGTCCGTATGAGAAGGAAACACAGTTCTTTTTTTCTGGACATGCTCATATTTCTTGCTGTATTGGAGAATCTGTTAGAAAGAGCTTGTTTCCTGCGTTAAATCAGAGTGTGTTTCATGGATGAGAACTATGGTCTGAATTTCCCTTCACAAATGGAGTAAAACCCCAGCATCTATGTCTTCTTACAAGGAAGAGATCATTTCTTGTAAATACAGTGTATTTTGGGCTCAAATGAATATACACAGTTCACGAAACCTAGGCGTTTCTCACTATTAACTAAAGAGCATTTCTGTAAGAAGAGCTATGGTTTGTATCAGTTTCATGAGAAGAGTTGAACTAGATATGGTCCTTAAGAGTAGGAAACAAAGTTCTTTTTTGGGGGGACATGCTCATATTTCTTGCTGTATTGGAGAATCTGTTAGGAAGACCTTGTTTCTTCCGTGAAAATAGAGTGTGTTTCATGGATGAGAACTCTGGTCTGACCTTCCCTTCAGAAACGGAGTTAAACCCCAGCATCTGTGTCTGCTTACAAGCAAGAGATCATTTCTAATAAAACCAGGGAATTTTGGGCTCAACTGAATTTACGCAGTTCACGAAACCAACGCGTTTCTCGCTATTAACTAAAGAGCATTTAGGTAAGAGTAGCTGTGTTTTGTATCAGTTTCATAAGCAGAGTTGAACTAGATATGGTCCGTATGATTAGGAAACACAGTTGATTTATTCTGTGCATGCTCATGGTTCTTTCTTTATTGGAGACACTGGAAAGAAGAGCTTGCTTCTTGCGTTAAAACAGAGTGTGTTTCAGGGATGAGAACTCTGGTCTTAATTTCCCTTCAGCAATGGAGTTGAACCACAGGATCTGTGTCTTCCTACAAGCAAGACTTCATTTCTGTTAAACCCAGTGAATTTTGGGCTCAAATGATTTTTCGCAGTTGTAGAACCCAACAAGATTCTCACTATTAACTAAAGAGCATTTATGTAAGAGGAGCTGTGGTTTGTATCAGTTTCATAAGCACAGTTTAACTAGATATGGTCCTTAAGAGTAGAAAACACAGTTCTTTATTCCTGGTCATGCACATGGTTCTTGCTGTATTGGAGATGGTGGAAAGTAGAGGATCCTTCTTGCCTTAAAACAGAGTGTATTTCATGGATGGTAACTCTGGTCTGAATTTCCCTTCAGAAACGGAGTTAATCCCCCGGATCTTTGTCTTCTTACAAGCAAGAGATCATTTCTGGTAAACCCAGTGAATTTTTCCCTTAAATGAATTTACACAGTTCACGAAACCAACGCGTTTCTCACTATTAACTAAAGAGCATTTATGTAAAAGGAGCTTTATTTTTTATCAGTTTCATAAGCAGAGTTGAACTAGATATGGTCCTTATGAGTAGGATACACAGTTCCTTTTTTCTTGGCATGCTCATGGTTTTTGCAGTATTGGAGACGCAGGAAACAAGAGGTTGATTCTTGCCTTAAAACAGAGTGTGTTTCATGGATGAGAATTCTGGTCTGAATTCCCTGCAGAAACGGAGTTAAACCCCAGGATCCTTGTCTTCCTACAAACATGAGTTCATTTCAGGAAACCCAGTGAATTATGGGCTCAAATGAATATACACAGTTCACAAAAACAACACGGTTCTCACTATTAACTAAAGAGCATCTATGTAAGAGGAGCTGTATTTTGTATAACTTTCATAAGCTGAGTTGAACAAGATATGGATCGTATGAGTAGGAAACACAGTTCTTTTTGGGGGGGGCATGCTCATATTTATTGCTGTATTGGAGAATCTGTTAAGAAGAGCTTGTTTCGTCAGTTAAAATAGAGTGTGTTTCATGAATGAGGATTCTGGTCTGACCTTCCCTTCAGAAACGGAGTTAAACCCCAGCATCTGTGCTTACAAGCAAGAGATCATTTCTGTTAAACCCAGTGAATTTTGGGCTCAAATGATTTTTCGCAGTTCTAGAACCCAACAAGATTCTCACTATTAACTAAAGAGCATTTATGTAAGAGGAGCTGTGGTTTGTATCAGTTTCATAAGCACAGTTTAACTAGATATGGTCCTTAAGAGTAGAAAACACAGTTCTTTATTCCTGGTCATGCACATGGTTCTTGCTGTATTGGAGACGGTGGAAAGCAGAGGATCCTTCTTGCCTTAAAACAGAGTGTATTTCATGGATGGTAACTCTGGTCTGAATTTCCCTTCAGAAACGGAGTTAATCCCCCAGATCTTTGTCTTCTTACAAGCAAGAGATCATTTCTGGTAAACCCAGTGAATTTTTCCCTTAAATGAATTTACACAGTTCACGAAACCAACGCGTTTCTCACTATTAACTAAAGAGCATTTATGTAAAAGGAGCTTTATTTTTTATCAGTTTCATAAGCAGAGTTGAACTAGATATGGTCCTTATGAGTAGGATACACAGTTCCTTTTTTCTTGGCATGCTCATGGATTTTGCAGTATTGGAGACGCAGGAAACAAGAGGTTGATTCTTGCCTTAAAACAGAGTGTATTTCATGGATGAGAACTCTGGTCTGAATTACCCTTCAGAAACGGAGTTAAAAACCAGGATCTGTGTCTTCTTACAAGCAAGAGATCATTTCTGTTAAACCCAGTGATTATGGGCTCAAATAATTTTACACAGTTCAGGAACACAAGTCGTTTCTCACTATTAACTAAAGAGCATTTATGTAAGAGGAGCTTTATTTTGTATCACTTTCATAAGCAGAGTTGAACTAGATATGTTCCTTATGAGTAGGAAACACAGTCCTTTTTCTCTGGCCATACTCATGGTTCTTGCTGTATTGGAGAGGCTGGAAAGAAGAGGATGCTTCATGCCTTAAAACAGGGTGTGTTTCAAGGATGATATCTCTGATCTGAATTTCCCTTCAGAAACAGAGTTAAACCCCAGGATCTGTGTCTTCCTCCAAACATGAGTTCCTTTCAGGAAAACCCAGTGAATTATGGGCTCAAATGAATTTACACAGTTCACAAACACAACACGCTTCTCACTATTAACTAAAGAGCATCTTTGTAAGAGGAGCTGTATTTTGTATCACATTCATAATCAGAGTTGAACTAGATGTGGACCGTATAAGTAGGAAACACAGATCTTTTGTTCTGGGGATGCTCATATTTCTTGCTGTATTGGAGAATCTGTTAGGAAGAGCTTGTTTCTTGCGTTAAAACAGAGTGTGTTTCATGGATGAGAACTATGGTCTGAATTTCCCTTCAGAATCGGAGTTTAACGCCAGTATCTGATTCCTCTTACAAGCAAGTGATCATTTCTAGTAAACCCAGTGTATTTTGGGATCAAATGAATTTACACAGTTCACGAAACTAAGGCGTTTCTCACTATTAACTGAAGAGCACTTATGTAAGAGGAGCTATGGTTTGTATCAGTTTCATGAGCAGAGTTGAACTAGATATGGTCCTATAGAGTAGGAAACTCAGTTCTTTTTACGTGGGCATGCTCATGGTTCTTGCTGTATTGCAGACGCTGCAAAGAAGAGGATGTTTCTTGCCTTAAAACAGAGTGTGTTGCATGGATGGTAACTCTAGTCTGAATTTCCCTTCAGAAACGGAGTTAAACCCCAGGATCTTTGTCTTCCTACAAGCATGAGTTCATTTCAGGTGAACCCAGTGATTATGGTCTCAAATGATTTTACACAGTTCAGGAACACAATGCGTTTCTCACTATTAACTAAAGAGTATTAATGTAAGAGGAGCTGTATTTTGTATTAGTTTCATAAGCAGAGTTGAACTAGATAAGGTTCATATGATTAGGAAACAGAGTTCTTTTTTTCTGTGCATGCTCATGGTTCTTGCTTTATTGGAGACACTGTAAAGAAGAGCTTGCTTCTTGCGTTAAAACAGAGTGTGTATCAGGGATGAGAATTCTGGTCTTAATTTCCCTTAAGAAACAGAGTTAAACCCCAGGATATGTTTCTTCCTACAAGCATGAGTTCATTTCCGGTAAACCCTTTAATTATGGGCCCAAATGAATTGACACAGTTCACGAAACCAACGCGTTTCTCACTATTAACTAAAGAGCATTTATGTAAGAGGAGCTGTGGTTTGTATCAGTTTCATAAGCACAGTTTAACTAGATATGGTCCTTAAGAGTAGAAAACACAGTTCTTTATGCCTGGGCATGTACATGGTTCTTGCTGTATTGGAGACAGTGGAAAGAAGAGGATCCTTCTTGCCTTAAAACAGAGTGTATTTCATGGATGGTAACTCTGGTCTGAATTTCCCTTCAGAAACAGAGTTAAACCCCCGGATCTTTGTCTTCTTACAAGCAAGAGATCATTTCTGGTAACCCAGTGATTTTTTACCTTAAATGAATTTACACAGTTCACGAAACCAACGCGTTTCTCACTATTAACTAAAGAGCATTTATGTAAGAGGAGCTGTGGTTTGTATCAGTTTCATAAGCAGAGTTGAACTAGATACGGTCCTTATGAGTAGGATACACAGTTCTATTTTTCAGGGCATGCTCATGGTTTTTGCAGTATTGGAGACACAGGAAACAAGAGTATGATTCTTGCCTAAAAACAGATTGTGTTTCATGGACGAGAATTCTGGTCTGAATTCCCTGCAGAATCGGAGTTAAACCCCAGGATCCTTGTCTTCCTACAAACATGAGTTCATTTCAGGAAAATCAGTGAATTATGGGCTCAAATGAATATACACAGTTCACAAAAACAATGCGGTTCTCACTATTAACTAAAGAGCATCTATGTAAAAGGAGCTGTATTTTGTATAAATTTCATAAGCTGAGTTGAACTAGTTATGGATCATATGAGTAGGAAACACAGTTCTTTTTTTTTTCGGGCCATGCTCATATTTATTGCTGTGTTGGAGAATCTGTTAGGAAGAGCTTGTTTCGTCCGTTAAAATAGAGTGTGTTTCATGGATGAGGACTCTGGTCTGACCTTCCCTTCAGAAACGGAGTTAAACCCCAGCATCTGTGCTTACAAGCAAGAGATCATTTCTGGTAAAACCAGTGAATTTTGGGCTCAAATATATTTACACAGTTCACGAAAGCAACGCGTTTCTCGCTATTAACTAAAGCGCATTTATGTAAGAGGGCCTTTGGTTTGTATCAGGTTCATAAGCAGAGTTGAAATACATATGGTCATTATGAGTAGGAAACACACTTCTTTTTTACAGGGCATGCTCATGGTTCTTGCTGAATTGGAGAGTCTGGAAGAAGAGGATATTTCTTGCCTTAAAACAGAGAGTATTTCATGGATGAGAACTCCGGACTGAATTTTCCTTCAGAAATGGAGTTAAACCCCAGGATCTGTGCCTTCCTACACACATGAGTTCATTTCAGGAAAACCTATTGAATTATGGGCTCAAATGAATTAACACAGTTCACAAACCCAACGCGCTTCTCTCTATTAACTAAAGAGCATCTTTGTAAGAGGAGCTGTATTTTGTATCACTTTCATAAGCAGAGTTGAAGTAGATGTGGACCACATAACTAGGAAACACAGATCTTTTTTCTGGTCATGCGGATATTTCTTGCTGTATTGGAGAATCTGTTAGGAAGAGCTTGTTTCTTGCGTTAAAACATTGTGTGTTTCATGGATGAGAACTATGATCTGAATTTCCATTTAGAATCGGAGTTTAACCCCAGCATCTGATTCCTCTTACAAGCAAGAGATCATTTCTAGTAAACCCAGTGTATTTTGGGTTCAAATGAATTTAAACAGTTCACGAAACCAAGGCGTTTCTCACTATTAACTGAAGAGCATTTCTGTAAGAGGAGCTGTGGTTTGTATCAGTTTCATGAGCAGAGTTGAACTAGATATGGTCCTTATGAGTAGGAAACACAGTTCTTTTTACCTGGGCATGCTCATGGTTCTATCTGTATGTTGTCGATGCAAAGAAGAGGATGCTTCTTGCCTTAAAACAGAGGGTGTTTCATGGATGGTAACTCTGGTCTGGATTTCCCTTCAGAAACGGAGTTAAACCCCAGGATCTGTGTCGTCCTATAAGCAAGAGATCACCTCATCGTAAACACAGTGAATTTTGGGCTCAAATGAATTTACACAGTTCATGAAACGAACTCGTTACTCACTATTAACTGAAGAGCATTTATGAAAGAGGAGCTTTATTTTGTATTAGTTTCATAAGCAGAGTTGAACTATATATGGTCCTTATGAGTAGGATACACAGATTTTTTGTTCTGGGCATGCTCATGGTTTTTGCTGTATTGGAGACGCAGGAAACAAGATGATACTTCTTGCCTTAAAACAGAGTGTGTATCATGGATGAGAATTCTGGTCTGAATTCCCGGCAGAAACGGAGTTAAACCCCAGGATCCTTGTCTTCCTACAAACATGAGTTCATTGCAGGAAACCCAGTGAATTATGGGCTCAAATGAATTTACACAGTTCACAAATACAACGCCGTTGTCACTATTAACTAAAGAGCATCTATGTAAGAGGAGCTGTATTTTGTATAACTTTCATAAGATGAGTTGAACTAGATATGGATCGTATGAGTAGGAAACACAGTTGTTTTTTGGGGGGCATGCTCATATATCTTGCGGTATTGGAGAATCTGTTAGGAAGACTTTGTTTCTTCCGTGAAAATAGAGTGTGTTTCATGCATGAGAACTCTGGTCTGACCTTCCCTTCAGAAACGGAGTTAAACCCCAGCATCTGTGTCTGCTTACACGCAAGAGATCATTTCTGGTAAAACAAGTGAATTATGGGCTCAAATGAATTTACACAGTTCACGAAACAAACACGTTTCTCACTATTATCTAAAGAGCATTCAAGTAAGACGATTTGTGGTTTGTATCAGTTTCATAAGCAGAGTTGAACTAGATATTTTCCTTATGAGTTGGAAACTCAATTCTATTACTGGGCATGCACATGGTGCTTGCTGTATTGGAGAATCTGTTAGGAAGAGCTTGTTTCTTGTATTAAAACAGAGTGTGTTTCATGGATGAGAACTCTGTTCTGAATTTCCCTTCAGAAACGGAGTTCAACCCCAGCATCTGTGTCTGCTTACAAGCAAGAGATCACTTCTGGTAAACCCAGTAATTTATGGGCTCAAACTAATTTACACAGGTCAGGAACACAATGGGTTTCTCACTATTAACTAAAGAGCATTTATGTAAGAGGAGCTTTATTTTGTATCAGTTTCATAAGTAGATTTGTACTAGATAGGACTGTATGATGAGGAAACACAGTCCTTTTTTTCTGGGCATGCTCATGGTTCTTGCTGTATTGATGACACTGGACAGAAGAGATTGCTTCTTGGGTTAAAATAGCATGTGTTTCATGGTGAAAACACTGGTCTGAATTTCCTTTCAGAATCAGAGAAAAACCCAGGATCTTTTTCTTCCTACAAGCAAGAGCTCATTTCTGGTAAACCCAGTGAATTTTGGGCTCAAATGAATTTACACTAATCACAAAACCAACGCGTATCTCACTATTAACTAAAGAGCACTTATATAAGCGGAGCTGTGGTTTGTATCAGTTTTATAAGCAGAGTTGAACGAGATATGGTCCGCATGAGTAGGAAACACAGTTCTTTTTTCTGGGCATGCTTATATTTCTTACTCTATTGGAGATGCTGGAAAGAAGAGCTTGCTTCTTGCGTGAATACAGAGTGTGTTTCATGTATGAGAACTCTGATCTGAATTTCCCTTCAAAATCGGGGTTAAACCCCAGGATCTGTGTCTTCCTACAAGCAAGAGTTCATTTCTGGTAAACCAAGTGAATTTTGGGATCAAATGATTTTACACAGTTCAAGAAACCATGGCAATTCTCACTATTAACTAAAGAGCATTTATGTAAGATTAGCTGTGGTTTGTTTCAGTTTCATAAGCAGAGTTGAACTACATATGGTCTGTATGAGTAGGAAACACAGTTCATTTTTTCAGGGCATGCTCATGGTTCTTGCTGTATTTTAGACTCTGGAAAGGAGAGCATGCGTCTTGCGTTAAAACAGCATGTGTTTCATGGATGAGAACACTTGACTCAATTTCCCTTCAGAAACGGAGTTAAACCCCAGGATCTGTGTCTTCCTACAAGCAAGCGTTCATCTCTGTTAAACCCAGGGAATTTTGGGCTCAAATGATTTTTCGCAATTCACGAACCCAACGCGATTCTCAGTATTAACTAAAGAGCATTTATGTAAGAGGAGCTGTGGTTTGTATTAGTTTCATAAGCAGAGATGAACTACATATGGTCCGTATGATTAGGATACACAGTTCTTTTTTTCAGGGCATGCTCATGGTTCTTGCTGTATTTTAGACTCTGGAAAGGAGAGCTTGCGTCTTGCGTTAAAACAGCATGTGTTTCATGGATGAGAACACTTGTCTCAATTTCCCTTCAGAAACGGAGTTAAACCCCAGCATCTGTGTCTTCCTACAAGCAACAGTTGATTTCTGTTAAACCCAGTGAATTTTGGGCACAAATGATTTTTCACAGTTCAAGAACCCAAGGCGATTCTCACTATTAACTAAAGAGCATTTATGTAAGAAGAGCTGTGGTTTGTATCAGTTTCATATGCAGAGTTGAACAACATGAGTTCCGTATGAGTCAGAAACACAGTTCTTTTTTTCAGGTAATGCTCATGGTTCTTGCTGAATTCGAGTCGCTGGAAAGAAGAGCTTGCTTCTTGCGTGAATACAGAGTGTGTTTCATGTATGAGAACTCTGATCTGAATTTCCCTTCAAAATCAGGGTTAAACCCCAGGATCTGTGTCTTCCTACAAGCAAGAGTTCATTTCTGGTAAACACAGTGAATTTTGTGCTCAAATGATTTTACACAGTTCAAGAACCCATGGCAATTCTCACTATTAACTAAAGAGCATTTATGTAAGATTAGCTGTGGTTAGTTTCAGTTTCATAAGCAGAGTTGAACTACATATGGTCTGTATGAGTAGGAAACACAGTTCATTTTTTCAGGTAATGCTCATGGTTCTTGCTGTATTTTAGACGCTGGAAAGAAGAGATTGCTTCTTGCATTAAAACAGAGTGTTTTTCATTGATGAGAACTCTGGTCTGAATTTCCCTTCAGAAACGGAGATAAAACCCAGGATCTATGTCTTTCTACAAGCAACAGTTCATTTCTGTTAAACCCAGTGAATTTTGGGCTCAAATGATTTTTCACAGTTCAAGAACCCAAGGCGATTCTCACTATTAACTAAACAGCATTTATGTAAGAGGAGTCGTGGTTTGTATCAGTTTCATAAGCAGAGTTGAACTGCATATGGTCTGTATGAGGAGGAAACCGAGTAAATTTTTTCTGGGCATGCTCATGCTTCTTGCTGCATTTGAGTCACTGGCAAGAAGACCTTGCTTCTTGCGTTAAAACAGCATGTGTTTCATGGATGAGAACACTGGTCTGAATTCCACTCAGGAACGTAGTTAAACCACAGGATCTGTGTCTTCCTACAAGCAAGAATTCATTTCTGTTAAACCCAGTGAATTTTGGGCACAAATGATTTTTCGCAGTTCACGAACCCAAGGCAATTCTCACTATTAACTAAAGAGCATTTATGTAAGAATAGCTGTGGTTTGTATCAGTTTCAAAAGCAGAATTGAACTACATATGGTCCCTATGAGAAGGAAACACAGTTATTTTTTTCTTGGCATGCTCATGGTTCTTGCTATTTTGGAGACACTGGAAAGAAGAGCTTGCTTTTTGCGTGAAAACAGAGTGTGTTTCATTGATGAGAACTCTGGTCTGAATTTCCCTTCAGAAACGGAGTTTAACCCCAGGATCTGTGTCTTCCTATAAGCAACAGTTCATTTCGGGAAAACCCAGTGAATTTTGGACTCAAATGATTTTTTGCAGTTCACGAACACAACGTGATTCTCACTTTTAACTAATGAGCATTATGTAAGAGGAGCTGTGGTTTGTATAAGTTTCATAAGCAGAGTTGAACTGCATATGGTCTGTATGAGGAGGAAACCCAGTAACTTTTTTCTGGGCATGCTCATGCTTCTTGCTGTATTCCAGTCGCTGGAAAGAAGTGCATGCTTCATGCGTGAATACAGAGTGTGTTTAATGGATGAGAACACTTATCTGAATTTACCTTCAAAATCGGAGTTAAACCCCAGGATCTGTGTCTTCCTACAAGCAAGAGTTCATTTCTGGTAAACAAAGTGAATTTTGAGCTCAAATGATTTTACACAGTTCACAAAACCAAGGCAATTATCACTCTTAACTAAAGAGCATTTATGTAAGATTAGCTGTGGTTTCTTTTAGTTTCATGAGCAGAGTTGAACTTCATATGGTCCGTATGAGTAGGCAACACTGTTCTTTTTTTCAAGGCATGCTCATGGTTCTTGCTGTATTGAAGACGCTGGCAAGAAGAGCTTGCTTCTTGCGTTAAAACAGCATGTGTTTCATTGATGAGAACACTGGTCTGAATGTTACTTCAGAAATGGAGTTAAACCACAGGACCTGTGTCTTCCTACAAGCAAGAATTCATTTCTGTTAAACCCAGTGAATTTTGGGCGCAAATGATTTTTCGCAGCTCAAGAACCCAAGGCGATTCTCATTATTAACTAAAGAGCATTTATGTAAGATTTGCTGTGGTTTGTTTCAGTTTCATAAGCAGAGTTGAAATACATATTGTCCATATGTGTAGGAAACACAGTACTTTTTTTCAGGGCATGCTCATGGTTCTTGCTCTATTGGAGACATTGTAAAGAAGAGCTTGCTTCTTGCGTTAAAACAGAGTGTGTTTCATGGATGAGAACACTTGTCTCAATTTCCCTTCAGAAACGGAGTTAAACCCCAGGATCTGTGTCTTCCTACAAGCAAGAGTTCATTTCTGGTAAACACAGTGAATTTTGGGCTCAAATGATTTTACACAGTTCAAGAACCCATGGCAATTCTCACTATTAACTAAAGAGCATTTATGTAAGATTTGCTGTGGTTTGTTTCAGTTTCATAAGCAGAGTTGAACTACATATGGTCTGTATGAGTAGGAAACACAGTTCATTTTTTCAGGGCATTCTCATGGTTCTTGCTGTATTTTAGACTCTGGAAAGGAGAGCATGCGTCTTGCGTTAAAACAGCATGTGTTTCATGGATGAGAACACTTGTCTCAATTTCCCTTCAGAAACGGAGTTAAACCCCAGGATCTGTGTCTTCCTGCAAGCAAGAGTTCATTTCTGGTAAACCCAGGGAATTTTGGGCTCAAATGATTTTTCGCAATTCACGAACCCAACGCGATTCTCAATATTAACTAAAGAGCATTTATATAAGAGGAGCTGTGGTTTCTATTAGTTTCATAAGCAGAGATGTACTACATATGGTCCGTGTGATTAGGATACACAGTTGTTTTATTCAGGGCATGCTCATGGTTCTTGCTGTATTGGAGACGCTGGAAAGAAGAGCTTGCTTCTTGCGTTTAAACAGCATGTGTTTCATGGATGAGAACACTGCTCTGAATTTCACTTCAGAAATGGAGTTAATCCCCGGGATCTGTGTCTTCCTACAAGCAAGAGTTCATTTCTGGTAAACCAAGTGAATTTTGGGATCAAATTATTTTACACAGTTCAAAAACCCAATGCAATTCTCACTATTAACTAAAGAGGTGTTATGTAATAGGAGCTGTGGTTTGTATCAGTTTCATAAGCAGAGTTGAACTACATATGGTCCGTATAAGTAGGAAACACAGTTCTTTTTTTCAGGGCATGCTCATGGTTCTTGCTGTATTTTAGACTCTGGAAAGGAGAGCTTGCGTCTTGCGTTAAAACAGCATGTGTTTCATGGATGAGAACACTTGTCTCAATTTCCCTTCAGAAACGGAGTTAAACCCCAGCATCTGTGTCTTCCTACAAGCAACAGTTGATTTCTGTTAAACCCAGTGAATTTTGGGCTCAAATGATTTTTCACAGTTCAAGAACCCAAGGCGATTCTCACTATTAACTAAAGAGCATTTATGTAAGAAGATCTGTGGTTTGTATCAGTTTCATACGCAGAGTTGAACTACATGTGTTCCGTATGAGTCAGAAACACAGTTCTTTTTTTCAGGTAATGCTCATGGTTCTTGCTGAATTCGAGTTGCTGGAAAGAAGAGCTTGCTTCTTGTGTGAATACAGAGTGTGTTTCATGTATGAGAACTCTGATCTGAATTTCCCTTCAAAATCGGGGTTAAACCCCAGGATCTGTGTCTTCCTACAAGCAAGAGTTCATTTCTGGTAAACACAGTGAATTTTGTGCTCAAATGATTTTACACAGTTCAAGAACCCATGGCAATTCTCACTATTAACTAAAGTGCATTTAGGTAAGATTAGTTGTGGTTTGTTTCAGTTTCATAAGCAGAGTTGAAATACATATTGACCATATGTGTAGGAAACACAGTTCTTTTTTTCAGGGCATGCTCATGGTACTTGCTCTATTGGAGAAGTTGGAAAGAAGAGCTTGCTTCTTGCGTTAAAACAGAGTGTGTTTGATGGATGAGAACACTGGTCTGAATTTCACTTCAGAAACGGAGTTAAACCACATTATCTGTGTCTTCCTACAAGCAAGAGTTCCTTTCTGGTAAACCCAGTGAATTGTGGGCTCAAATGATTTTTTTGCAGTTCACGAACCCAACGCGATTCTCACTTTTAACTAGAGAGTATTTATGTAAGAGGATTACGGTTTGTATCAGTTTCATAAACAGAGTTGAACTACATTTGGTCCCTATGAGTAGGAAACACATTTCTTTTTTTCAGGGCTTGCACATTATTCTTGCTATATTTTAGACTCCGGAAAGAAGAGCTTGATTCTTGCGTGAAAACAGTGTGTGTTTCTTTGATGAGAACACTGGTCTGAATTTGCCTTCAGAAACAATGTAAAACCACAGGATCTGTGTCTTCCTACAAGCAAGAGTTCATTTCTGGTAAACAAAGTGATTATTGGGCTCAAATGATTTTACACAGTTCATGAACCCAAGGCAATTCTCACTATTAACTTAAGAGCATTTATGTAAGATTTGCTGTGGTTTGTTTCAGTTTCATAAGCAGAGTTGAAATACATATGGTCTGTATGAGTAGGAAACACAGTTCATTTTTTCAGGGCATGCTCATGTTTCTTGCTGTATTTTAGACTCTGGAAAGGAGAGCATGCGTCTTGCGTTAAAACAGCATGTGTTTCATGGATGAGAACACTTGTCTCAATTTCCCTTCAGAAACGGAGTTAAACCCCAGGATCTGTGTCTTCCTGCAAGCAAGAGTTCATTTCTGGTAAACCCAGGGAATTTTGGGCTCAAATGATTTTTCGCAATTCACGAACCCAACGCGATTCTCAATATTAACTAAAGAGCATTTATGTAAGAGGAGCTGTGGTTTGTATTAGTTTCATAAGCAGAGATGTACTACATATGGTCCGTGTGATTAGGATACACAGTTGTTTTATTCAGGGCATGCTCATGGTTCTTGCTGTATTGGAGACCCTGGAAAGAAGAGCTTGCTCCTTGCGTTTAAACAGCATGTGTTTCATGGATGAGAACACTGCTCTGAATTTCACTTCAGAAATGGAGTTAATCCCTGGGATCTGTGTCTTCCTACAAGCAAGAGTTCATTTCTGGTAAACCAAGTGAATTTTGGGATCAAATTATTTTACACAGTTCAAAAACCCAATGCAATTCTCACTATTAACTAAAGAGGTGTTATGTAATAGGAGCTGTGGTTTGTATCAGTTTCATAAGCAGAGTTGAACTACATGTGGTCCATATAAGTAGGAAACACAGTTCTTTTTTTCAGGGCATGCTCATGGTTCTTGCTGTATTTTAGACTCTGGAAAGGAGAGCTTGCGTCTTGCGTTAAAACAGCATGTGTTTCATGGATGAGAACACTTGTCTCAATTTCCCTTCAGAAACGGAGTTAAACCCCAGCATCTGTGTCTTCCTACAAGCAACAGTTGATTTCTGTTAAACCCAGTGAATTTTGGGCTCAAATGATTTTTCACAGTTCAAGAACCCAAGGCGATTCTCACTATTAACTAAAGAGCATTTATGTAAGAAGATCTGTGGTTTGTATCAGTTTCATACGCAGAGTTGAACTACATGTGTTCCGTATGAGTCAGAAACACAGTTCTTTTTTTCAGGTAATGCTCATGGTTCTTGCTGAATTCGAGTTGCTGGAAAGAAGAGCTTGCTTCTTGTGTGAATACAGAGTGTGTTTCATGTATGAGAACTCTGATCTGAATTTCCCTTCAAAATCGGGGTTAAACCCCAGGATCTGTGTCTTCCTACAAGCAAGAGTTCATTTCTGGTAAACACAGTGAATTTTGTGCTCA
This sequence comes from Onychomys leucogaster, assembly GCA_949786385.1. NCBI lineage: Eukaryota > Metazoa > Chordata > Mammalia > Rodentia > Cricetidae > Onychomys > Onychomys leucogaster. Next base: position 1,661,894 of record CATKUP010000061.1, read on the forward strand.
AATGATTTTACACAGTTCAAGAACCCATGGCAATTCTCACTATTAACTAAAGTGCATTTAGGTAAGATTAGTTGTGGTTTGTTTCAGTTTCATAAGCAGAGTTGAAATACATATTGACCATATGTGTAGGAAACACAGTTCTTTTTTTCAGGGCATGCTCATGGTTCTTGTTCTATTGGAGACGTTGGAAAGAAGAGCTTGCTTCTTGCGTTAAAACAGAGTGTGTTTGATGGATGAGAACACTGGTCTGAATTTCACTTCAGAAACGGAGTTAAACCACATTATCTGTGTCTTCCTACAAGCAAGAGTTCCTTTCTGGTAATCCCAGTGAATTGTGGGCTCAAATGATTTTTTTGCAGTTCACGAACCCAACGCGATTCTCACTTTTAACTAGAGAGTATTTATGTAAGAGGATTACGGTTTGTATCAGTTTCATAAACAGAGTTGAACTACATATGGTCCCTATGAGTAGGAAACACATTTCTTTTTTTCAGGGCTTGCACATTATTCTTGCTATATTTTAGACTCCGGAAAGAAGAGCTTGCTTCTTGCGTGAAAACAGAGTGTGTTTCTTTGATGAGAACACTGGTCTGAATTTGCCTTCAGAAACAATGTAAAACCACAGGATCTGTGTCTTCCTACAAGCAAGAGTTCATTTCTGGTAAACAAAGTGATTATTGCGCTCAAATGATTTTACACAGTTCATGAACCCAAGGCAATTCTCACTATTAACTTAAGAGCATTTATGTAAGATTTGCTGTGGTTTGTTTCAGTTTCATAAGCAGAGTTGAACTACATATGGTCTGTATGAGTAGGAAACACAGTTCATTTTTTCAGGGCATGCTCATGTTTCTTGCTGTATTTTAGACTCTGGAAAGGAGAGCATGCGTCTTGCGTTAAAACAGCATTTGTTTCATGGATGAGAACACTTGTCTCAATTTCCCTTCAGAAACGGAGTTAAACCCCAGGATCTGTGTCTTCCTGCAAGCAAGAGTTCATTTCTGGTAAACCCAGGGAATTTTGGGCTCAAATGATTTTTCGCAATTCATGAACCCAACGCGATTCTCAATATTAACTAAAGAGCATTTATGTAAGAGGAGCTGTGGTTTGTATTAGTTTCATAAGCAGAGATGTACTACATATGGTCCGTGTGATTAGGATACACAGTTGTTTTATTCAGGGCATGCTCATGGTTCTTGCTGTATTGGAGACGCTGGAAAGAAGAGCTTGCTTCTTGCGTTTAAACAGCATGTGTTTCATGGATGAGAACACTGCTCTGAATTTCACTTCAGAAATGGAGTTAATCCCCGGGATCTGTGTCTTCCTACAAGCAAGAGTTCATTTCTGGTAAACCAAGTGAATTTTGGGATCAAATTATTTTACACAGTTCAAAAACCCAATGCAATTCTCACTATTAACTAAAGAGGTGTTATGTAATAGGAGCTGTGGTTTGTATCAGTTTCATAAGCAGAGTTGAACTACATATGGTCCGTATAAGTAGGAAACACAGTTCTTTTTTTCAGGGCATGCTCATGGTTCTTGCTGTATTTTAGACTCTGGAAAGGAGAGCTTGCGTCTTGCGTTAAAACAGCATGTGTTTCATGGATGAGAACACTTGTCTCAATTTCCCTTCAGAAACGGAGTTAAACCCCAGCATCTGTGTCTTCCTACAAGCAACAGTTGATTTCTGTTAAACCCAGTGAATTTTGGGCTCAAATGATTTTTCACAGTTCAAGAACCCAAGGCGATTCTCACTATTAACTAAAGAGCATTTATGTAAGAAGATCTGTGGTTTGTATCAGTTTCATACGCAGAGTTGAACTACATGTGTTCCGTATGAGTCAGAAACACAGTTCTTTTTTTCAGGTAATGCTCATGGTTCTTGCTGAATTCGAGTTGCTGGAAAGAAGAGCTTGCTTCTTGTGTGAATACAGAGTGTGTTTCATGTATGAGAACTCTGATCTGAATTTCCCTTCAAAATCGGGGTTAAACCCCAGGATCTGTGTCTTCCTACAAGCAAGAGTTCATTTCTGGTAAACACAGTGAATTTTGTGCTCAAATGATTTTACACAGTTCAAGAACCCATGGCAATTCTCACTATTAACTAAAGTGCATTTAGGTAAGATTAGTTGTTGTTTGTTTCATTTTCATAAGCAGAGTTGAAATACATATTGACCATATGTGTAGGAAACACAGTTCTTTTTTTCAGGGCATGCTCATGGTTCTTGCTCTATTGGAGAAGTTGGAAAGAAGAGCTTGCTTCTTGCGTTAAAACAGAGTGTGTTTGATGGATGAGAACACTGGTCTGAATTTCACTTCAGAAACGGAGTTAAACCACATTATCTGTGTCTTCCCACAAGCAAGAGTTCCTTTCTGGTAAACCCAGTGAATTGTGGGCTCAAATGATTTTTTTGCAGTTCACGAACCCAACGCGATTCTCACTTTTAACTAGAGAGTATTTATGTAAGAGGATTACGGTTTGTATCAGTTTCATAAGCAGAGTTGAACTACATATGGTCCCTATGAGTAGGAAACACATTTCTTTTTTTCAGGGCTTGCACATTATTCTTGCTATATTTTAGACTCCGGAAAGAAGAGCTTGCTTCTTGCGTGAAAACAGTGTGTGTTTCTTTGATGAGAACACTGGTCTGAATTTGCCTTCAGAAACAATGTAAAACCACAGGATCTGTGTCTTCCTACAAGCAAGAGTTCATTTCTGGTAAACAAAGTGATTATTGGGCTCAAATGATTTTACACAGTTCATGAACCCAAGGCAATTCTCACTATTAACTTAAGAGCATTTATGTAAGATTTGCTGTGGTTTCTTTCAGTTTCTTAAGCAGAGTTGAACTACATATGGTCTGTATGAGTAGGAAACACATTTCTTTTTTTCAGGGCATACTCATGGTTCTTGCTGTATTGGAGAATCTGGAAAGAAGAGCTTGATATTTGCATTAAAACAGAATGTGTTTCAGGGATGAGAACTCTGGTCTGAATTTGCCTTCAGATAAGGAGTTAAACCCCAAGATCTGCATCTTCCTACAAGCAAGAGTTCATTTCTGGTAAACCCAGTGAATTTTGGGCTCAAATGATTTTTCTCAGTTCACGAACCCAACGCGATTCTCACTATTAACTAAAGAGCATTTATGTAGGATTATCTGAGGTTTGTGTCAGTTTCATAAGCAGAGTTGAACTACATATGGTCTGTATGAGTAGGAAACACAGTTCTTTTTTTCTGTGCATTCTCATGGTTCTTGCTGTATTGGAGACACTGGAAAGAAGAACTTGCTTCTTGCGTTAAAACAGCACGTGTTTCATGGATGAGAACAGTGGTCTGAATTTCCCTCCAGAAACAGAGTTAATCCCCAGGATCTGTGTCTTCCTACAAGCAAGAGTTCATTTCTGGTAAACACAGTGAATGTTGGGCTCAAATGATTTTTTGCAGTTCATGAACCCAACGCGATTCTCACTATTAAATAAAGAGCATTTATGTAAGAGGAGCTGTGGTTGGTATCAGTTGCATAATCAGAGTTGAACTACATATAGTCCGCTTGAGTAGGAAACACAGTTCTTTTTTTCAGGGCATGGTCATGGTTCTTGCTATATTGGATACACTGGAAAGAAGAGCTTGCTTCTTTTGATAAAACAGCATGTGTTTCATGGATGAGAACACTGGTCTGAATTTCGCTTCAGAAACGGAGTTAAACCCCAGGATCTGTGTCTTTCTAAAGCAAGAGTTCAATTCTGGTAAACCCAGTGAATTTTTGAGTCAAATGATTTTTTTGCAGTTCTCGAACCCAACGTGATTCTCACTATTAAATAAAGAGCATTTATGTAACAGAAGCTGTGGTTGGTATCAGTTTCATATCAGAGTTGAACTACATATGGTCCGTTTGAGTAGGAAACACGGTTCTTTTTTTCTGGTCATGCTCATGTTTCTTGCTGTATTAGAGATGCTAGAAAGAAGAGATTGCTTTCTGCGTGAAAAAACAATGTGTTTCATGGATGAAAACACTGGTCTGAATTTCCCTTCAAAGTCGGGGTTAAACCCCAGGATCTGTGTCTTCCTACAAGCAAGAGTTCATTTCTGGTAAACCCAGTGAATTTTCGGCGCAAATGATTTTTCACAGTTCAAGAAGCAATCGCGATTCTCACTATTAACTAAAGAGCATTTATGTAAGAGGAGCTGTGGTTTGTATCAGTTTCATAAGCAGAGTTGAACTACATATGGTCCGTATAAGAAGGAAACACAGTTCTTTTTTTCATGGCATGCTCATGTTTCTTTCTGTATTGGAGACACTGGAAAGAAGAGCTTGCGTCTTGCGTTAAAACAGCATGTGTTTCATGGATGAGAACACTTGTCTGCATTTCCATTCAGAAACGGAGTTAAACCCCAGGATCTGTGTCTTCCTACAAGCAAAAGTTCATTTCTGGTAAACCCAGTGAATTTTGGGCTCAAATGATTTTTCGCAGTTCACGAACCAAACACGATTTTCACTAGTAACTAAAGAGCATTTATGTAAGAGGAGCTGTGGTTTGTATCAGTTTCATAAGCAGAGTTGAACTACATATGGTCCGTATAAGAAGGAAACACAGTTCTTTTTTTCATGGCATGCTCATGTTTCTTTCTGTATTGGAGACACTGGAAAGAAGAGCTTGCTTTTTGCGTGAAAACACATTGTGTTTCATTGATGAGAACACTGGTCTGAATTTGACTTCAGAAACGAGGTTTAACCACATGATCTGCGTCTTCCTACAAGCAAGAGTTCATTTCTGGTAAACAAAGTGAATTTTGAGCTCAAATGATTTTACACAGTTCACGAACCCAAGGCAATTCTCACTATTAACTAAAGAGCATTTATGTAAGATTAGCTGTGGTTTCTTTCAGTTACATAAGCAGAGTTGAACTACATATTGTCCGTATGAGTTGGCAACACAGTTCTTTTTATCTGGACATGCTGAGGGTTCTTACTGTATTGGAGATGGTGGAAAAAAGAGGATAATTCTTGCCTTATAACAGTGTGTTTTTCACGGATGAGAACTGTGGTCTGAATTTCCATTCAGAAACAGAGGTAAACCCCAGGATCTGTGTATTCCAACAAGCAAGAGTTCATTTATGTTAAAGCCAGTGAATTTTAAACTCAAATAATTTTTTCGCAGTTCAAGAAGCCATCGCGATTCTCACTATTAACTAAAGAGCATTTACGTAAGAGGAGCTGTGATTTGTATCATTATCATAAGCAGAGTTGAACTACATATGGTCCGTATGAGTGAGAAACACAGTTCTTTTTTTCAGGTCATGCTCATGGTTCTTGCTGTATTTTAGACACTGGAAAGAAGAGCTTGCTTCTTGCATTAAAACAGAGTGTATTTCATTGATGAGAACTCTGGTCTGAATTTCCCTTCAGAAACGGAGTTAAAACCCAGGATCTGTGTCTTTCTACAAGCAACAGTTCATTTCTCTTAAACCCAGTGAATTTTGGGCTCAAATGATTTTTCACAGTTCAAGAACCCATGGCAATTCTCACTATTAACTAAAGAGCATTTATGTAAGAGGAGATGTGGTTTGTATCAGTTTCATAAGCAGAGATGAACTACATATGGTCCGTATGATTAGGATACACAGTTGTTTTATTCAGGGCATGCTCATGGTTCTTGCTGTATTGGAGACGCTGGCAAGAAGAGCTTGCTTCTTGCGTTAAAACAGCATGTGTTTCATGGATGAGAACACTGGTCTGAATTTCCATTCATAAACGGAGTTAAACCCTAGGATCTGTGTCTTCCTACAAGCAAGATTTCATTTCTGGTAAACCAAGTGAATTTTGGGATCAAATTATTTTACACAGTTCAAAAACCCAAATCGATTCTCACTATTAACTAAAGAGCTTTTATGTATTAGGAGCTGTGGTTTGTATCAGTTTCATAAGCAGAGTTGAACTACATATGGTCCGTATAAGTAGGAAACACAGTTCTTTTTTTCAGGGCATGCTCATGGTTCTTGCTGTATTTTAGACTCTGGAAAGGAGAGCTTGCGTCTTGCGTTAAAACAGCATGTGTTTCATGGATGAGAACACTTGACTCAATTTCCCTTCAGAAACGGAGTTAAACCCCAGGATCTGTGTCTTCCTACAAGCAACAGTTGATTTCTGTTAAACCCAGTGAATTTTGGGCTCAAATGATTTATCACAGTTCAAGAACCCAAGGCAATTCTCACTATTAACTAAAGAGCATTTATGTAAGAAGAGCTGTGGTTTGTATCAGTTTCATAAGCAGAGTTGAACTACATGTGTTCCGTATGAGTCAGAAACACAGTTCTTTTTTTCAGGTAATGCTCATGGTTCTTGCTGTATTTTAGACGCTGGAAAGAAGAGCTTGCTTCTTGCATTAAAACAGAGTGTTTTTCATTGATGAGAACTCTGGTCTGAATTTCCCTTCAGAAACCGAGATAAAACCCAGGATCTGTGTCTTTCGACAAGCAACAGTTCATTTCTGTTAAACCCAGTGAATTTTGGACTCAAATGATTTTTCACAGTTCAAGAACCCAAGGCGATTCTCACTATTAACTAAACAGCATTTATGTAAGAGGAGTCGTGGTTTGTATCAGTTTCCTAAGAAGAGTTGAACTGCATATGGTCTGTATGAGGAGGAAACCCAGTAACTTTTTTCTGGGCATGCTCATGCTTCTTGCTGTATTGGAGACACTGGAAAGAAGAGCTTGCTTTTTGCGTGAAAACACATTGTGTTTCATTGATGAGAACACTGGTCTGAATTTGACTTCAGAAACGAGGTTTAACCACATGATCTGCGTCTTCCTACAAGCAAGAGTTCATTTCTGGTAAACAAAGTGAATTTTTAGCTCAAATGATTTTACACAGTTCACGAACCCAAGGCAATTCTCACTATTAACTAAAGAGCATTTATGTAAGATTAGCTGTGGTTTCTTTCAGTTACATAAGCAGAGTTGAACTACATATTGTCCGTATGAGTTGGCAACACAGTTCTTTTTATCTGGACATGCTGAGGGTTCTTACTGTATTGGAGATGGTGGAAAAAAGAGGATAATTCTTGCCTTATAACAGTGTGTTTTTCACGGATGAGAACTGTGGTCTGAATTTCTATTCAGAAACAGAGGTAAACCCCAGGATCTGTGTATTCCAACAAGCAAGAGTTCATTTATGTTAAAGCCAGTGAATTTTAAACTCAAATAATTTTTTCGCAGTTCAAGAAGCCATCGCGATTCTCACTATTAACTAAAGAGCATTTACGTAAGAGGAGCTGTGATTTGTATCATTATCATAAGCAGAGTTGAACTACATATGGTCCGTATGAGTGAGAAACACAGTTCTTTTTTTCAGGTCATGCTCATGGTTCTTGCTGTATTTTAGACACTGGAAAGAAGAGCTTGCTTCTTGCATTAAAACAGAGTGTATTTCATTGATGAGAACTCTGGTCTGAATTTCCCTTCAGAAACGGAGTTAAAACCCAGGATCTGTGTCTTTCTACAAGCAACAGTTCATTTCTCTTAAACCCAGTGAATTTTGGGCTCAAATGATTTTTCACAGTTCAAGAACCCATGGCAATTCTCACTATTAACTAAAGAGCATTTATGTAAGAGGAGATGTGGTTTGTATCAGTTTCATAAGCAGAGATGAACTACATATGGTCCGTATGATTAGGATACACAGTTGTTTTATTCAGGGCATGCTCATGGTTCTTGCTGTATTGGAGACGCTGGCAAGAAGAGCTTGCTTCTTGCGTTAAAACAGCATGTGTTTCATGGATGAGAACACTGGTCTGAATTTCCATTCATAAACGGAGTTAAACCCTAGGATCTGTGTCTTCCTACAAGCAAGATTTCATTTCTGGTAAACCAAGTGAATTTTGGGATCAAATTATTTTACAGAGTTCAAAAACCCAAATCGATTCTCACTATTAACTAAAGAGCTTTTATGTATTAGGAGCTGTGGTTTGTATCAGTTTCATAAGCAGAGTTGAACTACATATGGTCCGTATAAGTAGGAAACACAGTTCTTTTTTTCAGGGCATGCTCATGGTTCTTGCTGTATTTTAGACTCTGGAAAGGAGAGCTTGCGTCTTGCGTTAAAACAGCATGTGTTTCATGGATGAGAACACTTGACTCAATTTCCCTTCAGAAACGGAGTTAAACCCCAGGATCTGTGTCTTCCTACAAGCAACAGTTGATTTCTGTTAAACCCAGTGAATTTTGGGCTCAAATGATTTATCACAGTTCAAGAACCCAAGGCAATTCTCACTATTAACTAAAGAGCATTTATGTAAGAAGAGCTGTGGTTTGTATCAGTTTCATAAGCAGAGTTGAACTACATGTGTTCCGTATGAGTCAGAAACACAGTTCTTTTTTTCAGGTAATGCTCATGGTTCTTGCTGTATTTTAGACGCTGGAAAGAAGAGCTTGCTTCTTGCATTAAAACAGAGTGTTTTTCATTGATGAGAACTCTGGTCTGAATTTCCCTTCAGAAACCGAGATAAAACCCAGGATCTGTGTCTTTCGACAAGCAACAGTTCATTTCGGTTAAACCCAGTGAATTTTGGACTCAAATGATTTTTCACAGTTCAAGAACCCAAGGCGATTCTCACTATTAACTAAACAGCATTTATGTAAGAGGAGTCGTGGTTTGTATCAGTTTCCTAAGAAGAGTTGAACTGCATATGGTCTGTATGAGGAGGAAACCCAGTAACTTTTTTCTGGGCATGCTCATGCTTCTTGCTGTATTTGAGTCGCTGGCAAGAAGACCTTGCTTCTTGCGTTAAAACAGCATGTGTTTCATGGATGAGAACACTGGTCTGAATTTCACTTCAGAAACGTAGTAAAACCCCAGGATCTGTGTCTTCCTACAAGCAAGAATTCATTTCTGTTAAAACCAGTGAATTTTGGGCGCAAATGATTTTTCGCAATTCACGAACCCAAAGCGATTCTCACTATTAACTAAAGAGCATTTATGTAAGAGGAGCTGTGGTTTGTATCAGTTTCAAAATCACAGTTGAACTATATATGGTCCGTATGAGAAGGAAACACAGTTCTTTTTTTCTTGGCATGCTCATGTTTCTTGCTGTTTTGGAGACACTGGAAAGAAGAGCTTGCTTTCTGCGTGAAAACAGAGTGTGTTTCATTGATGAGAACTCTGGTCTGAATTTCCCTTCAGAAACGGAGTTAAACCCCAGGATCTGTGTCTTCCTACAAGCAACAGTTCATTTCAGGTAAACCCAGTGAATTTTGGACTCAAATGATTTTTGCAGTTCACGAACCCAACGCGATTCTCACTTTTAACTAATGAGCATTTATGTAAGAGGAGCTGTGGTTTGGATCAGTTTCATAATCAGAGTTGAACTACATATGTTCCATATGAGTGAGAAACACAGTTCTTTTTTTCAGGTCATGCTCATGGCTCTTGCTGTATTTTAGACGCTGGAAAGAAGAGCTTGCTTCTTGCGTTAAAACAGAGTGTGTTTCATTGATGAGAACTCTGGTCTGAATTTCCCTTCAGAAACGGAGATCAAACCCAGGATCTGTGTCTTTCTACAAGCAACAGATCATTTCTGTTAAACGCAGTGAATTTTGGGATCAAATGATTTTTCAGAGTTCACGAACCCAAGGCAATTCTCACTATTAACTAAAGAGCATTTATGTAAGATTAGCTGTGGTTTCTTTTAGTTTCATAAGCAGAGTTGAACTACATATGGTCCGTATGAGTAGGCAACACAGTTCTTTTTTTCAGGGCATGCTCATGGTTCTTGCTGTATTGGAGACGCTGGCAAGAGGAGCTTGCTTCTTGCGTTAAAACATCATGTGTTTCATGGATGAGAACACTGGTCTGAATTTCCATTCAGAAACGGAGTTAAACCCCAGGATCTGTGTCTTCCTACAAGCAAGAGTTCCTTTCTGGTAAACCCAGTGAATTTTGGGCGCAAATGATTTTTCGCAGTTCACGAACCCAAGGCAATTCTCACTATTAACTAAAGAGCATTTATGTAAGATTAGCTGTGTTTTCTTTTAGTTTCATAAGCAGAGTTGAACTACATATGGTCCGTATGAGAAGGAAACACAGTTCTTTTTTTCTTGGCATGCTCATGTTTCTTGCTGTTTTGGAGACACTGGAAAGAAGAGCTTGCTTTTTGCGTGAAAACAGAGTGTGTTTCATTGATGAGGACTCTGGTCTGAATTTCCCTTCAGAAACGGAGTTAAACCCCAGGATCTGTGTCTTCCTACAAGCAACAGTTCATTTCGGGTAAACCCAGTGAATTTTGGACTCAATTGATTTTTTGCAGTTCACGAACCCAACGCGATTCTCACTTTTAACTAATGAGCATTTATGTAAGAGGAGCTGTGGTTTTCATCAGTTTCATAAGCAGAGTTGAACTGCATATGGTCTGTATGAGGAGGAAACCCAGTAACTTTTTTCTGGCCATGCTCATGCTTCTTGCTGTATTCCAGTCGCTGGAAAGAAGTGCTTGCTTCTTGCGTGAATACAGAGTGTGTTTAATGGATGAGAACACTGATGTTAATTTACCTTCAAAATCCGAGTTAAACCCCAGGATCTGTGTCTTCCTACAAGCAAGAGTTCATTTCTGGTAAATACAGTGAGTTTTGTGCTCAAATGATGTTACACAGTTCAAGAACCCAAGGCAATTCTCACTATTAACTAAAGTGCATTCATGTAAGATTAGCTGTGGTTTGTTTCAGTTTCATAAGCAGAGTTGAAATACATATTTTCCATATGTGTAGGAAACACAGTTCTTTTTTTCAGGGCATGCTCATGGTTCTTGCTGTATTGGAGACGTTGGAAAGAAGAGCTTGCTTCTTGCGTTAAAACAGAGTGTGCTTCATGGATGAGAACACTGGTCTGAATTTCACTTCAGAAACGGAGTTAAACCACATTATCTGTGTCTTCCTACAAGCAAGAGTTCCTTTCTGGTAAACCCAGTGAATTGTGGGCTCAAATGATTTTTTTGCAGTTCACGAACCCAACGTGATTCTCACTTTTAACTAAAGAGTATTTATGTAAGAGGATTACGGTTGGCATCAGTTTCATAAGCAGAGTTGAACTACATATGGTCCCTATGAGTAGGAAACACATTTCTTTTTTTCAGGGCTTGCACATTATTCTTGCTGTATTTTAGACTCTGGAAAGAAGAGCTTGCTTCTTGCGTGAAAACAGAGTGTGTTTCTTTGATGAGAACACTGGTCTGAATTTGCCTTCAGCAACAACGTAAAACCACAGGAACTGTGTCTTCCTACAAGCAAGAGTTCCTTTCTGGTAAACAATGTGAATATTGGGCTCAAATGATTTTACACAGTTCATGAACCCAAGGCAATTCTCACTTAACTTAAGAGCATTTATGTAAGATATGCTGTGGTTTGTTTCAGTTTCTTAAGCAGAGTTTAACTACATATGGTCCGTATGAGTAGGAAACACATTTCTTTTTTTCAGGGCATACTCATGGTTCTTGCTGTATTGGAGAATTTGGAAAGAAGAGCTTGATATTTGCATTAAAACAGAGTGTGTTTCAGGGATGAGAACTCTGGTCTGAATTTGCCTTCAGATAAGGAGTTAAACCCCAGGATCTGCATCTTCCTACAAGCAAGAGTTCATTTCTGGTAAATCCAGTGAATTTTGGGCTCAAATGATTTTTCTCAGTTCACGAACCCATCACGATTCTCACTATTAACTAAAGAGCATTTATGTAGGATTAGCTGAGGTTTGTATCAGTTTCATAAGCAGAGTTGAACTACATATGGTCTGTATAAGTAGGAAACACAGTTCTTTTTTTCTGTGCATTCTCATGGTTCTTGCTGTATTGGAGACACTGGAAAGAAGAACTTGCTTCTTGCGTTAAAACAGCACGTGTTTCATGGATGAGAACACTGGTCTGAATTTCCCTCCAGAAACAGAGTTAAACCCCAGGATATGTGTCTTCCTACAAGCAAGAGTTCATGTCTCGTAAACATAGTGAATTTTGGGCTCAAATGATTTTTTGCAGTTCATGAACCCAACGCGATTCTCACTATTAAATAAAGAGCATTTATGTAAGAGGAGCTGTGGTTGGTATCAGTTTCATAATCAGAGTTGAACTACATATAGTCCGCTTGAGTAGGAAACACAGTTCTTTTTTTCAGGGCATGGTCATGGTTCTTGCTCTATAGGATACGCTGGAAAGAAGAGCTTGCTTCTTTTGATAAACAGCATGTGTTTCATGGATGAGAACACTTGTCTGAATTTCGCTTCAGAAACGGAGTTAAACCCCAGGATCTGTGTCTTTCTAAAGCAAGAGTTCAATTCTGGTAAACCCAGTTTTTTTGGCTCAAATGATTTTTTTGCAGTTCTCGAACCCAACGTGATTCTCACTATTAAATAAAGAGCATTTATGTAACAGTAACTGTGGTCCGTATCAGTTTCATAAGCAGTGTTGAACTACATATGGTCTGTTTGAGTAGGAAACACGGTTCTTTTTTTCTGATCATGCACATCTTTCTTGCTGTATTAGAGATGCTAGAAAGAAGAGCTTGCTTTCTGCGTGAAAAAAGAATGTGTTTCATGGATGAGAACACTGGTCTGAATTTCCCTTCAAAGTTGGGGATTAAACCACAGGATCTGTGTCTTCCTACTAGCAAGAGTTCATTTCTGGTAAACAAACTGAATTTTGGGCGCAAATGATTTCTCGCAGTTCAAGAAGCCATTGCGATTCTCACTATTAACTAAAGAGCATTTATGTAAAAGGATCTGTGGTTTGTATCAGTTTCATAAGCAGCGATGAACTACATATGGTCCATATGAGTCAGAAACACAGTTCTTTTTTTCAGGTCACGCTCATGGTTCTTGCTCTATTTTAGATTCTGTAAATGAGAGCTTGCGTCTTGCGTTAAAACAGCATGTGTTTCATGGATGAGAACACTTGTCTGCATTTCCCTTCAGAAACGGAGTTAAACCCCAGGATCTATGTCTTCCTACAAGCAAAAGTTCATTTCTGGTAAACCCAGTGAATTTTGGGCTCAAATGATTTTTCGCAGTTCACGAACCCAACGTGATTTTCATTAGTAACTTAAGAGCATTTATGTAAGAGGAGTCGTGGTTTGTATCAGTTTTATAAGCAGAGTTGAATTGCATATGGTCTGTATGAGGAGGAAACACAGTAACTTTTTTGTGGGGATGCTCATATTTCTTGCTGTATTCGAGTCGCTGGAAAGAAGAGCTTGCTTCTTGCGTGAATACAGAGTGTGTTTAATGGATGAGAACACTTATCTGAATTTACCTTCAAAATCGGAGTTAAACCCCAGGATCTGTGTCAACCTACAAGCAAGAGTTCATTTCTGGTAAACAAAGTGAATTTTGAGCTCAAATGATTTTACACAGTTCACAAACCCAAGGCAATTATCACTCTTAACTAAAGAGCATTTATGTAAGATTAGCTGTGGTTTCTTTTAGTTTCATGAGCAGAGTTGAACTTCATATGGTCCGTATGAGTAGGCAACACTGTTCTTTTTTTCAAGGCATGCTCATGGTTCTTGCTGTATTGAAGATGCTGGCAAGAAGAGCTTGCTTCTTGCGTTAAAACAGCATGTGTTTCATTGATGAGAACACTGGTCTGAATGTTATTTCAGAAATGGAGTTAAACCCCAGGACCTGTGTCTTCCTACAAGCAAGAATTCATTTCTGTTAAACCCAGTGAATTTTGGGCGCAAATGATTTTTCGCAGCTCAAGAACCCAAGGCGATTCTCATTATTAACTAAAGAGAATTTATATAAGAGGAGTTGTGGTTTGTATCAGTTATAAGCAGAGATGAACTGCATATGGTCTTATGAGGAGGAAACACAGTTCATTTTTTTGTGGCCATGCTCATGTTTCTCGCTGTATTCGAGTCGCTGGAAAGAAGAGCGTGCTTCTTGCGTGAATACAGAGTGTGTTTCATGTATGAGAACACTGATCTGAATTTTCGTCAAAATCGGAGTTAAACCCCAGGATCTGTGTCTTCCTACAAGCAAGAGTTCATTTCTGGTAAATACAGTGAATTTTGTGCTCAAATGATGTTACACAGTTCAAGAACCCACGGCAATTCTCACTATTAACTAAAGTGCATTTAGGTAAGATTAGCTGTGGTTTGTTTCAGTTTCATAAGCAGAGTTGAAATACATATTGTCCATATGTGTAGGAAACACAGTTCTTTTTTTCAGGGCATGCTCATGGTTCTTGCTCTATTGGAGACGTTGTAAAGAAGAGCTTGCTTCTTGCGTTAAAAGAGAGTGTGTTTCATGGATGAGAACACTTGTCTCAATTTCCCTTCAGAAACAGAGTTAAACCCCAGGATCTGTGTCTTCCTACAAACAAGAGTTCATTTCTGGTAAACACAGTGAATTTTGGGCTCAAATGATTTTACACAGTTCAAGAACCCATGGCAATTCTCACTATTAACTAAAGAGCATTTATGTAAGATTAGCTGTGGTTTGTTTCAGTTTCATAAGCAGAGTTGAACTACATATGGTCTGTATGAGTAGGAAACACAGTTCATTTTTTCAGGGCATGCTCATTTTTCTTGCTGTATTTTAGACTCTGGAAAGGAGAGCATGCGTCTTGCGTTAAAACAGCATGTGTTTCATGGATGAGAACACTTGTCTCAATTTCCCTTCAGAAACGGAGTTAAACCCCAGGATCTGTGTCTTCCTGCAAGCAAGAGTTCATTTCTGGTAAACCCAGGGAATTTTGGGCTCAAATGATTTTTCGCAATTCACGAACCCAACGCGATTCTCAATATTAACTAAAGAGCATTTATGTAAGAGGAGCTGTGGTTTGTATTAGTTTCATAAGCAGAGATGTACTACATATGGTCCGTGTGATTAGGATACACAGTTGTTTTATTCAGGGCATGCTCATGGTTCTTGCTGTATTGGAGACGCTGGAAAGAAGAGCTTGCTTCTTGCGTTTAAACAGCATGTGTTTCATGGATGAGAACACTGCTCTGAATTTCACTTCAGAAATGGAGTTAATCCCCGGGATCTGTGTCTTCCTACAAGCAAGAGTTCATTTCTGGTAAACCAAGTGAATTTTGGGATCAATTTATTTTACACAGTTCAAAAACCCAATGCAATTCTCACTATTAACTAAAGAGGTGTTATGTAATAGGAGCTGTGGTTTGTATCAGTTTCATAAGCAGAGTTGAACTACATATGGTCCATATAAGTAGGAAACACAGTTCTTTTTTTCAGGGCATGCTCATGGTTCTTGCTGTATTTTAGACTCTGGAAAGGAGAGCTTGCGTCTTGCGTTAAAACAGCATGTGTTTCATGGATGAGAACACTTGTCTCAATTTCCCTTCAGAAACGGAGTTAAACCCCAGCATCTGTGTCTTCCTACAAGCAACAGTTGATTTCTGTTAAACCCAGTGAATTTTGGGCTCAAATGATTTTTCACAGTTCAAGAACCCAAGGCGATTCTCACTATTAACTAAAGAGCATTTATGTAAGAAGAGCTGTGGTTTGTATCAGTTTCATACGCAGAGTTGAACTACATGTGTTCCGTATGAGTCAGAAACACAGTTCTTTTTTTCAGGTAATGCTCATGGTTCTTGCTGAATTCGAGTTGCTGGAAAGAAGAGCTTGCTTCTTGTGTGAATACAGAGTGTGTTTCATGTATGAGAACTCTGATCTGAATTTCCCTTCAAAATCGGGGTTAAACCCCAGGATCTGTGTCTTCCTACAAGCAAGAGTTCATTTCTGGTAAACACAGTGAATTTTGTGCTCAAATGATTTTACACAGTTCAAGAACCCATGGCAATTCTCACTATTAACTAAAGTGCATTTAGGTAAGATTAGTTGTGGTTTGTTTCAGTTTCATAAGCAGAGTTGAAATACATATTGACCATATGTGTAGGAAACACAGTTCTTTTTTTCAGGGCATGCTCATGGTTCTTGCTCTATTGGAGACGTTGGAAAGAAGAGCTTGCTTCTTGCGTTAAAACAGAGTGTGTTTGATGGATGAGAACACTGGTCTGAATTTCACTTCAGAAACGGAGTTAAACCACATTATCTGTGTCTTCCTACAAGCAAGAGTTCCTTTCTGGTAAACCCAGTGAATTGTGGGCTCAAATGATTTTTTTGCAGTTCACGAACCCAACGCGATTCTCACTTTTAACTAGAGAGTATTTATGTAAGAGGATTACGGTTTGTATCAGTTTCATAAACAGAGTTGAACTACATATGGTCCCTATGAGTAGGAAACACATTTCTTTTTTTCAGGGCTTGCACATTATTCTTGCTGTATTTTAGACTCCGGAAAGAAGAGCTTGCTTCTTGCGTGAAAACAGAGTGTGTTTCTTTGATGAGAACACTGGTCTGAATTTGCCTTCAGAAACAATGTAAAACCACAGGATCTGTGTCCTCCTACAAGCAAGAGTTCATTTCTGGTAAACAAAGTGATTATTGGGCTCAAATGATTTTACACAGTTCATGAACCCAAGGCAATTCTCACTATTAACTTAAGAGCATTTATGTAAGATTTGCTGTGGTTTGTTTCAGTTTCATAAGCAGAGTTGAACTACATATGGTCTGTATGAGTAGGAAACACAGTTCATTTTTTCAGGGCATGCTCATGTTTCTTGCTGTATTTTAGACTCTGGAAAGGAGAGCATGCGTCTTGCGTTAAAACAGCATGTGTTTCATGGATGAGAACACTTGTCTCAATTTCCCTTCAGAAACGGAGTTAAACCCCAGGATCTGTGTCTTCCTGCAAGCAAGAGTTCATTTCTGGTAAACCCAGGGAATTTTGGGCTCAAATGATTTTTCGCAATTCACGAACCCAACGCGATTCTCAATATTAACTAAAGAGCATTTATGTAAGAGGAGCTGTGGTTTGTATTAGTTTCATAAGCAGAGATGTACTACATATGGTCCGTGTGATTAGGATACACAGTTGTTTTATTCAGGGCATGCTCATGGTTCTTGCTGTATTGGAGACGCTGGAAAGAAGAGCTTGCTTCTTGCGTTTAAACAGCATGTGTTTCATGGATGAGAACACTGCTCTGAATTTCACTTCAGAAATGGAGTTAATCCCCGGGATCTGTGTCTTCCTACAAGCAAGAGTTCATTTCTGGTAAACCAAGTGAATTTTGGGATCAAATTATTTTACACAGTTCAAAAACCCAATGCAATTCTCACTATTAACTAAAGAGGTGTTATGTAATAGGAGCTGTGGTTTGTATCAGTTTCATAAGCAGAGTTGAACTACATATGGTCCGTATAAGTAGGAAACACAGTTCTTTTTTTCAGGGCATGCTCATGGTTCTTGCTGTATTTTAGACTCTGGAAAGGAGAGCTTGCGTCTTGCGTTAAAACAGCATGTGTTTCATGGATGAGAACACTTGTCTCAATTTCCCTTCAGAAACGGAGTTAAACCCCATCATCTGTGTCTTCCTACAAGCAACAGTTGATTTCTGTTAAACCCAGTGAATTTTGGGCTCAAATGATTTTTCACAGTTCAAGAACCCAAGGCGATTCTCACTATTAACTAAAGAGCATTTATGTAAGAAGAGCTGTGGTTTGTATCAGTTTCATACGCAGAGTTGAACTACATGTGTTCCGTATGAGTCAGAAACACAGTTCTTTTTTTCAGGTAATGCTCATGGTTCTTGCTGAATTCGAGTTGCTGGAAAGAAGAGCTTGCTTCTTGTGTGAATACAGAGTGTGTTTCATGTATGAGAACTCTGATCTGAATTTCCCTTCAAAATCGGGGTTAAACCCCAGGATCTGTGTCTTCCTACAAGCAAGAGTTCATTTCTGGTAAACACAGTGAATTTTGTGCTCAAATGATTTTACACAGTTCAAGAACCCATGGCAATTCTCACTATTAACTAAAGTGCATTTAGGTAAGATTAGTTGTTGTTTGTTTCAGTTTCATAAGCAGAGTTGAAATACATATTGACCATATGTGTAGGAAACACAGTTCTTTTTTTCAGGGCATGCTCATGGTTCTTGCTCTATTGGAGAATTTGGAAAGAAGAGCTTGCTTCTTGCGTTAAAACAGAGTGTGTTTGATGGATGAGAACACTGGTCTGAATTTCACTTCAGAAACGGAGTTAAACCACATTATCTGTGTCTTCCCACAAGCAAGAGTTCCTTTCTGGTAAACCCAGTGAATTGTGGGCTCAAATGATTTTTTTGCAGTTCACGAACCCAACGCGATTCTCACTTTTAACTAGAGAGTATTTATGTAAGAGGATTACGGTTTGTATCAGTTTCATAAGCAGAGTTGAACTACATATGGTCCCTATGAGTAGGAAACACATTTCTTTTTTTCAGGGCTTGCACATTATTCTTGCTATATTTTAGACTCCGGAAAGAAGAGCTTGCTTCTTGCGTGAAAACAGTGTGTGTTTCTTTGATGAGAACACTGGTCTGAATTTGCCTTCAGAAACAATGTAAAACCACAGGATCTGTGTCTTCCTACAAGCAAGAGTTCATTTCTGGTAAACAAAGTGATTATTGGGCTCAAATGATTTTACACAGTTCATGAACCCAAGGCAATTCTCACTATTAACTTAAGAGCATTTATGTAAGATTTGCTGTGGTTTCTTTCAGTTTCTTAAGCAGAGTTGAACTACATATGGTCTGTATGAGTAGGAAACACATTTCTTTTTTTCAGGGCATACTCATGGTTCTTGCTGTATTGGAGAATCTGGAAAGAAGAGCTTGATATTTGCATTAAAACAGAATGTGTTTCAGGGATGAGAACTCTGGTCTGAATTTGCCTTCAGATAAGGAGTTAAACCCCAAGATCTGCATCTTCCTACAAGCAAGAGTTCATTTCTGGTAAACCCAGTGAATTTTGGGCTCAAATGATTTTTCTCAGTTCACGAACCCAACGCGATTCTCACTATTAACTAAAGAGCATTTATGTAGGATTATCTGAGGTTTGTGTCAGTTTCATAAGCAGAGTTGAACTACATATGGTCTGTATGAGTAGGAAACACAGTTCTTTTTTTCTGTGCATTCTCATGGTTCTTGCTGTATTGGAGACACTGGAAAGAAGAACTTGCTTCTTGCGTTAAAACAGCACGTGTTTCATGGATGAGAACAGTGGTCTGAATTTCCCTCCAGAAACAGAGTTAATCCCCAGGATCTGTGTCTTCCTACAAGCAAGAGTTCATTTCTGGTAAACACAGTGAATGTTGGGCTCAAATGATTTTTTGCAGTTCATGAACCCAACGCGATTCTCACTATTAAATAAAGAGCATTTATGTAAGAGGAGCTGTGGTTGGTATCAGTTGCATAATCAGAGTTGAACTACATATAGTCCGCTTGAGTAGGAAACACAGTTCTTTTTTTCAGGGCATGGTCATGGTTCTTGCTATATTGGATACACTGGAAAGAAGAGCTTGCTTCTTTTGATAAAACAGCATGTGTTTCATGGATGAGAACACTGGTCTGAATTTCGCTTCAGAAACGGAGTTAAACCCCAGGATCTGTGTCTTTCTAAAGCAAGAGTTCAATTCTGGTAAACCCAGTGAATTTTTGAGTCAAATGATTTTTTTGCAGTTCTCGAACCCAACGTGATTCACACTATTAAATAAAGAGCATTTATGTAACAGAAGCTGTGGTTGGTATCAGTTTCATATCAGAGTTGAACTACATATGGTCCGTTTGAGTAGGAAACACGGTTCTTTTTTTCTGGTCATGCTCATGTTTCTTGCTGTATTAGAGATGCAAGAAAGAAGAGATTGCTTTCTGCGTGAAAAAACAATGTGTTTCATGGATGAAAACACTGGTCTGAATTTCCCTTCAAAGTCGGGGTTAAACCCCAGGATCTGTGTCTTCCTACAAGCAAGAGTTCATTTCTGGTAAACCCAGTGAATTTTCGGCGCAAATGATTTTTCGCAGTTCAAGAAGCAATCGCGATTCTCACTATTAACTAAAGAGCATTTATGTAAGAGGAGCTGTGGTTTGTATCAGTTTCATAAGCAGAGTTGAACTACATATGGTCCGTATAAGAAGGAAACACAGTTCTTTTTTTCATGGCATGCTCATGTTTCTTTCTGTATTGGAGACACTGGAAAGAAGAGCTTGCGTCTTGCGTTAAAACAGCATGTGTTTCATGGATGAGAACACTTGTCTGCATTTCCATTCAGAAACGGAGTTAAACCCCAGGATCTGTGTCTTCCTACAAGCAAAAGTTCATTTCTGGTAAACCCAGTGAATTTTGGGCTCAAATGATTTTTCGCAGTTCACGAACCAAACACGATTTTCACTAGTAACTAAAGAGCATTTATGTAAGAGGAGCTGTGGTTTGTATCAGTTTCATAAGCAGAGTTGAACTACATATGGTCCGTATAAGAAGGAAACACAGTTCTTTTTTTCATGGCATGCTCATGTTTCTTTCTGTATTGGAGACACTGGAAAGAAGAGCTTGCTTTTTGCGTGAAAACACATTGTGTTTCATTGATGAGAACACTGGTCTGAATTTGACTTCAGAAATGAGGTTTAACCACATGATCTGCGTCTTCCTACAAGCAAGAGTTCATTTCTGGTAAACAAAGTGAATTTTGAGCTCAAATGATTTTACACAGTTCACGAACCCAAGGCAATTCTCACTATTAACTAAAGAGCATTTATGTAAGATTAGCTGTGGTTTCTTTCAGTTACATAAGCAGAGTTGAACTACATATTGTCCGTATGAGTTGGCAACACAGTTCTTTTTATCTGGACATGCTGAGGGTTCTTACTGTATTGGAGATGGTGGAAAAAAGAGGATAATTCTTGCCTTATAACAGTGTGTTTTTCACGAATGAGAACTGTGGTCTGAATTTCCATTCAGAAACAGAGGTAAACCCCAGGATCTGTGTATTCCAACAAGCAAGAGTTCATTTATGTTAAAGCCAGTGAATTTTAAACTCAAATAATTTTTTCGCAGTTCAAGAAGCCATCGCGATTCTCACTATTAACTAAAGAGCATTTACGTAAGAGGAGCTGTGATTTGTATCATTATCATAAGCAGAGTTGAACTACATATGGTCCGTATGAGTGAGAAACACAGTTCTTTTTTTCAGGTCATGCTCATGGTTCTTGCTGTATTTTAGACACTGGAAAGAAGAGCTTGCTTCTTGCATTAAAACAGAGTGTATTTCATTGATGAGAACTCTGGTCTGAATTTCCCTTCAGAAACGGAGTTAAAACCCAGGATCTGTGTCTTTCTACAAGCAACAGTTCATTTCTCTTAAACCCAGTGAATTTTGGGCTCAAATGATTTTTCACAGTTCAAGAACCCATGGCAATTCTCACTATTAACTAAAGAGCATTTATGTAAGAGGAGATGTGGTTTGTATCAGTTTCATAAGCAGAGATGAACTACATATGGTCCGTATGATTAGGATACACAGTTGTTTTATTCAGGGCATGCTCATGGTTCTTGCTGTATTGGAGACGCTGGCAAGAAGAGCTTGCTTCTTGCGTTAAAACAGCATGTGTTTCATGGATGAGAACACTGGTCTGAATTTCCATTCATAAACGGAGTTAAACCCTAGGATCTGTGTCTTCCTACAAGCAAGATTTCATTTCTGGTAAACCAAGTGAATTTTGGGATCAAATTATTTTACAGAGTTCAAAAACCCAAATCGATTCTCACTATTAACTAAAGAGCTTTTATGTATTAGGAGCTGTGGTTTGTATCAGTTTCATAAGCAGAGTTGAACTACATATGGTCCGTATAAGTAGGAAACACAGTTCTTTTTTTCAGGGCATGCTCATGGTTCTTGCTGTATTTTAGACTCTGGAAAGGAGAGCTTGCGTCTTGCGTTAAAACAGCATGTGTTTCATGGATGAGAACACTTGACTCAATTTCCCTTCAGAAACGGAGTTAAACCCCAGCATCTGTGTCTTCCTACAAGCAACAGTTGATTTCTGTTAAACCCAGTGAATTTTGGGCTCAAATGATTTATCACAGTTCAAGAACCCAAGGCAATTCTCACTATTAACTAAAGAGCATTTATGTAAGAAGAGCTGTGGTTTGTATCAGTTTCATAAGCAGAGTTGAACTACATGTGTTCCGTATGAGTCAGAAACACAGTTCTTTTTTTCAGGTAATGCTCATGGTTCTTGCTGTATTTTAGACGCTGGAAAGAAGAGCTTGCTTCTTGCATTAAAACAGAGTGTTTTTCATTGATGAGAACTCTGGTCTGAATTTCCCTTCAGAAACCGAGATAAAACCCAGGATCTGTGTCTTTCGACAAGCAACAGTTCATTTCTGTTAAACCCAGTGAATTTTGGACTCAAATGATTTTTCACAGTTCAAGAACCCAAGGCGATTCTCACTATTAACTAAACAGCATTTATGTAAGAGGAGTCGTGGTTTGTATCAGTTTCCTAAGAAGAGTTGAACTGCATATGGTCTGTATGAGGAGGAAACCCAGTAACTTTTTTCTGGGCATGCTCATGCTTCTTGCTGTATTTGAGTCGCTGGCAAGAAGACCTTGCTTCTTGCGTTAAAACAGCATGTGTTTCATGGATGAGAACACTGGTCTGAATTTCACTTCAGAAACGTAGTAAAAGCCCAGGATCTGTGTCTTCCTACAAGCAAGAATTCATTTCTGTTAAAACCAGTGAATTTTGGGCGCAAATGATTTTTCGCAATTCACGAACCCAAAGCGATTCTCACTATTAACTAAAGAGCATTTATGTAAGAGGAGCTGTGGTTTGTATCAGTTTCAAAATCACAGTTGAACTATATATGGTCCGTATGAGAAGGAAACACAGTTCTTTTTTTCTTGGCATGCTCATGTTTCTTGCTGTTTTGGAGACACTGGAAAGAAGAGCTTGCTTTCTGCGTGAAAACAGAGTGTGTTTCATTGATGAGAACTCTGGTCTGAATTTCCCTTCAGAAACGGAGTTAAACCCCAGGATCTGTGTCTTCCTACAAGCAACAGTTCATTTCAGGTAAACCCAGTGAATTTTGGACTCAAATGATTTTTTGCAGTTCACGAACCCAACGCGATTCTCACTTTTAACTAATGAGCATTTATGTAAGAGGAGCTGTGGTTTGGATCAGTTTCATAATCAGAGTTGAACTACATATGTTCCATATGAGTGAGAAACACAGTTCTTTTTTTCAGGTCATGCTCATGGCTCTTGCTGTATTTTAGACGCTGGAAAGAAGAGCTTGCTTCTTGCATTAAAACAGAGTGTGTTTCATTGATGAGAACTCTGGTCTGAATTTCCCTTCAGAAACGGAGATCAAACCCAGGATCTGTGTCTTTCTACAAGCAACAGATCATTTCTGTTAAACGCAGTGAATTTTGGGATCAAATGATTTTTCAGAGTTCACGAACCCAAGGCAATTCTCACTATTAACTAAAGAGCATTTATGTAAGATTAGCTGTGGTTTCTTTTAGTTTCATAAGCAGAGTTGAACTACATATGGTCCGTATGAGTAGGCAACACAGTTCTTTTTTTCAGGGCATGCTCATGGTTCTTGCTGTATTGGAGACGCTGGCAAGAAGAGCTTGCTTCTTGCGTTAAAACATCATGTGTTTCATGGATGAGAACACTGGTCTGAATTTCCATTCAGCAACGGAGTTAAACCCCAGGATCTGTGTCTTCCTACAAGCAAGAGTTCCTTTCTGGTAAACCCAGTGAATTTTGGGCGCAAATGATTTTTCGCAGTTCACGAACCCAAGGCAATTCTCACTATTAACTAAAGAGCATTTATGTAAGATTAGCTGTGTTTTCTTTTAGTTTCATAAGCAGAGTTGAACTACATATGGTCCGTATGAGAAGGAAACACAGTTCTTTTTTTCTTGGCATGCTCATGTTTCTTGCTGTTTTGGAGACACTGGAAAGAAGAGCTTGCTTTTTGCGTGAAAACAGAGTGTGTTTCATTGATGAGGACTCTGGTCTGAATTTCCCTTCAGAAACGGAGTTAAACCCCAGGATCTGTGTCTTCCTACAAGCAACAGTTCATTTCGGGTAAACCCAGTGAATTTTGGACTCAATTGATTTTTTGCAGTTCACGAACCCAACGCGATTCTCACTTTTAACTAATGAGCATTTATGTAAGAGGAGCTGTGGTTTTCATCAGTTTCATAAGCAGAGTTGAACTGCATATGGTCTGTATGAGGAGGAAACCCAGTAACTTTTTTCTGGCCATGCTCATGCTTCTTGCTGTATTCCAGTCGCTGGAAAGAAGTGCTTGCTTCTTGCGTGAATACAGAGTGTGTTTAATGGATGAGAACACTGATCTTAATTTACCTTCAAAATCCGAGTTAAACCCCAGGATCTGTGTCTTCCTACAAGCAAGAGTTCATTTCTGGTAAATACAGTGAGTTTTGTGCTCAAATGATGTTACACAGTTCAAGAACCCAAGGCAATTCTCACTATTAACTAAAGTGCATTCATGTAAGATTAGCTGTGGTTTGTTTCAGCTTCATAAGCAGAGTTGAAATACATATTTTCCATATGTGTAGGAAACACAGTTCTTTTTTTCAGGGCATGCTCATGGTTCTTGCTGTATTGGAGACGTTGGAAAGAAGAACTTGCTTCTTGCGTTAAAACAGCACGTGTTTCATGGATGAGAACACTGGTCTGAATTTCCCTCCAGAAACAGAGTTAAACCCCAGGATATGTGTCTTCCTACAAGCAAGAGTTCATGTCTCGTAAACATAGTGAATTTTGGGCTCAAAAGATTTTTTGCAGTTCATGAACCCAACGCGATTCTCACTATTAAATAAAGAGCATTTATGTAAGAGGAGCTGTGGTTGGTATCAGTTGCATAATCAGAGTTGAACTACATATAGTCCGCTTGAGTAGGAAACACAGTTCTTTTTTTCAGGGCATGGTCATGGTTCTTGCTCTATAGGATACGCTGGAAAGAAGAGCTTGCTTCTTTTGATAAACAGCATGTGTTTCATGGATGAGAACACTTGTCTGAATTTCGCTTCAGAAACGGAGTTAAACCCCAGGATCTGTGTCTTTCTAAAGCAAGAGTTCAATTCTGGTAAACCCAGTTTTTTTGGCTCAAATGATTTTTTTGCAGTTCTCGAACCCAACGTGATTCTCACTATTAAATAAAGAGCATTTATGTAACAGTAACTGTGGTCCGTATCAGTTTCATAAGCAGTGTTGAACTACATATGGTCTGTTTGAGTAGGAAACACGGTTCTTTTTTTCTGATCATGCTCATCTTTCTTGCTGTATTAGAGATGCTAGAAAGAAGAGCTTGCTTTCTGCGTGAAAAAAGAATGTGTTTCATGGATGAGAACACTGGTCTGAATTTCCCTTCAAAGTTGGGGGTTAAACCACAGGATCTGTGTCTTCCTACAAGCAAGAGTTCATTTCTGGTAAACCCAGTGAATTTTCGGCTCAAATGATTTTTCGCAGTTCAAGAAGCCATCGCGATACTCACTATTAAGTAAAGAGCATTTATGTAAGATTAGCTGTGGTTTCTTTTAGTTTCATGAGCAGAGTTGAACTACATATGGTCTGTATGAGTAGGCAACACATTTCTTTTTTTCAAGGCATGCTAATGGTTCTTGCTGTATTTAAGACGCTGGCAAGAAGAGCTTGCTTCTTGCGTTAAAACAGCATGAGTTTCAGGGATGAGAACACTGGTCTGAATTTTACTTCAGAAACGGAGTTAAACCACAGGATCTGTGTCTTCCTACAAGTAAGAATTCATTTCTGTTAAACCCAGTGAATTTTGGGCGCAAATGATTTCTCGCAGTTCAAGAAGCCATTGCGATTCTCACTATTAACTAAAGAGCATTTATGTAAAAGGATCTGTGGTTTGTATCAGTTTCATAAGCAGCGATGAACTACATATGGTCCATATGAGTCAGAAACACAGTTCTTTTTTTCAGGTCACGCTCATGGTTCTTGCTCTATTTTAGATTCTGTAAATGAGAGCTTGCGTCTTGTGTTAAAACAGCATGTGTTTCATGGATGAGAACACTTGTCTGCATTTCCCTTCAGAAACGGAGTTAAACCCCAGGATCTATGTCTTCCTACAAGCAAAAGTTCATTTCTGGTAAACCCAGTGAATTTTGGGCTCAAATGAATTTCGCAGTTCACGAACCCAACGTGATTTTCATTAGTAACTTAAGAGCATTTATGTAAGAGGAGTCGTGGTTTGTATCAGTTTTATAAGCAGAGTTGAATTGCATATGGTCTGTATGAGGAGGAAACACAGTAACTTTTTTGTGGGGATGCTCATGGTTCTTGCTGTATTCGAGTCGCTGGAAAGAAGAGCTTGCTTCTTGCGTGAATACAGAGTGTGTTTAATGGATGAGAACACTTATCTGAATTTACCTTCAAAATCGGAGTTAAACCCCAGGATCTGTGTCTTCCTACAAGCAAGAGTTCATTTTTGGTAAACAAAGTGAATTTTGAGCTCAAATGATTTTACACAGTTCACAAACCCAAGGCAATTATCACTCTTAACTAAAGAGCATTTATGTAAGATTAGCTGTGGTTTCTTTTAGTTTCATGAGCAGAGTTGAACTTCATATGGTCCGTATGAGTAGGCAACACTGTTCTTTTTTTCAAGGCATGCTCATGGTTCTTGCTGTATTGAAGACGCTGGCAAGAAGAGCTTGCTTCTTGCGTTAAAACAGCATGTGTTTCATTGATGAGAACACTGGTCTGAATGTTACTTCAGAAATGGAGTTAAACCCCAGGACCTGTGTCTTCCTACAAGCAAGAATTCATTTCTGTTAAACCCAGTGAATTTTGGGCGCAAATGATTTTTCGCAGCTCAAGAACCCAAGGCGATTCTCATTATTAACTAAAGAGAATTTATATAAGAGGAGTTGTGGTTTGTATCAGTTATAAGCAGAGATGAACTGCATATGGTCTTATGAGGAGGAAACACAGTTCATTTTTTTGTGGCCATGCTCATGTTTCTCGCTGTATTCGATTCGCTGGAAAGAAGAGCGTGCTTCTTGCGTGAATACAGAGTGTGTTTCATGTATGAGAACACTGATCTGAATTTCCGTCAAAATCGGAGTTAAACCCCAGGATCTGTGTCTTCCTACAAGCAAGAGTTCCTTTCTGGTAAATACAGTGAATTTTGTGCTCAAATGATGTTACACAGTTCAAGAACCCACGGCAATTCTCACTATTAACTAAAGTGCATTTAGGTAAGATTAGCTGTGGTTTGTTTCAGTTTCATAAGCAGAGTTGAAATACATATTGTCCATATGTGTAGGAAACACAGTTCTTTTTTTCAGGGCATGCTCATGGTTCTTGCTCTATTGGAGACGTTGTAAAGAAGAGCTTGCTTCTTGCGTTAAAACAGAGTGTGTTTCATGGATGAGAACACTTGTCTCAATTTCCCTTCAGAAACGGAGTTAAACCCCAGGATCTGTGTCTTCCTACAAGCAAGAGTTCATTTCTGGTAAACACAGTGAATTTTGGGCTCAAATGATTTTACACAGTTCAAGAACCCATGGCAATTCTCACTATTAACTAAAGAGCATTTATGTAAGATTAGCTGTGGTTTGTTTCAGTTTCATAAGCAGAGTTGAACTACATATGGTCTGTATGAGTAGGAAACACAGTTCATTTTTTCAGGGCATGCTCATTTTTCTTGCTGTATTTTAGACTCTGGAAAGGAGAGCATGCGTCTTGCGTTAAAACAGCATGTGTTTCATGGATGAGAACACTTGTCTCAATTTCCCTTCAGAAACGGAGTTAAACCCCAGGATCTGTGTCTTCCTGCAAGCAAGAGTTCATTTCTGGTAAACCCAGGGAATTTTGGGCTCAAATGATTTTTCGCAATTCACGAACCCAACGCGATTCTCAATATTAACTAAAGAGCATTTATGTAAGAGGAGCTGTGGTTTGTATTAGTTTCATAAGCAGAGATGTACTACATATGGTCCGTGTGATTAGGATACACAGTTGTTTTATTCAGGGCATGCTCATGGTTCTTGCTGTATTGGAGACGCTGGAAAGAAGAGCTTGCTTCTTGCGTTTAAACAGCATGTGTTTCATGGATGAGAACACTGCTCTGAATTTCACTTCAGAAATGGAGTTAATCCCCGGGATCTGTGTCTTCCTACAAGCAAGAGTTCATTTCTGGTAAACCAAGTGAATTTTGGGATCAAATTATTTTACACAGTTCAAAAACCCAATGCAATTCTCACTATTAACTAAAGAGGTGTTATGTAATAGGAGCTGTGGTTTGTATCAGTTTCATAAGCAGAGTTGAACTACATATGGTCCGTATAAGTAGGAAACACAGTTCTTTTTTTCAGGGCATGCTCATGGTTCGTGCTGTATTTTAGACTCTGGAAAGGAGAGCTTGCGTCTTGCGTTAAAACAGCATGTGTTTCATGGATGAGAACACTTGTCTCAATTTCCCTTCAGAAACGGAGTTAAACCCCAGCATCTGTGTCTTCCTACAAGCAACAGTTGATTTCTGTTAAACCCAGTGAATTTTGGGCTCAAATGATTTTTCACAGTTCAAGAACCCAAGGAGATTCTCACTATTAACTAAAGAGCATTTATGTAAGAAGAGCTGTGGTTTGTATCAGTTTCATACGCAGAGTTGAACTACATGTGTTCCGTATGAGTCAGAAACACAGTTCTTTTTTTCAGGTAATGCTCATGGTTCTTGCTGAATTCGAGTTGCTGGAAAGAAGAGCTTGCTTCTTGTGTGAATACAGAGTGTGTTTCATGTATGAGAACTCTGATCTGAATTTCCCTTCAAAATCGGGGTTAAACCCCAGGATCTGTGTCTTCCTACAAGCAAGAGTTCATTTCTGGTAAACACAGTGAATTTTGTGCTCAAATGATTTTACACAGTTCAAGAACCCATGGCAATTCTCACTATTAACTAAAGTGCATTTAGGTAAGATTAGTTGGGGTTTGTTTCAGTTTCATAAGCAGAGTTGAAATACATATTGACCATATGTGTAGGAAACACAGTTCTTTTTTTCAGGGCATGCTCATGGTTCTTGCTCTATTGGAGACGTTGGAAAGAAGAGCTTGCTTCTTGCGTTAAAACAGAGTGTGTTTGATGGATGAGAACACTGGTCTGAATTTCACTTCAGAAACGGAGTTAAACCACATTATCTGTGTCTTCCTACAAGCAAGAGTTCCTTTCTGGTAAACCCAGTGAATTGTGGGCTCAAATGATTTTTTTGCAGTTCACGAACCCAACGCGATTCTCACTTTTAACTAGAGAGTATTTATGTAAGAGGATTACGGTTTGTATCAGTTTCATAAACAGAGTTGAACTACATATGGTCCCTATGAGTAGGAAACACATTTCTTTTTTTCAGGGCTTGCACATTATTCTTGCTATATTTTAGACTCCGGAAAGAAGAGCTTGCTTCTTGCGTGAAAACAGAGTGTGTTTCTTTGATGAGAACACTGGTCTGAATTTGCCTTCAGAAACAATGTAAAACCACAGGATCTGTGTCTTCCTACAAGCAAGAGTTCATTTCTGGTAAACAAAGTGATTATTGGGCTCAAATGATTTTACATAGTTCACGAACCCAAGGCAATTCTCACTATTAACTAAAGAGCATTTATGTAAGATTAGCTGTGGTTTCTTTCAGTTACATAAGCAGAGTTGAACTACATATTGTCCGTATGAGTTGGCAACACAGTTCTTTTTATCTGGACATGCTGAGGGTTCTTACTGTATTGGAGATGGTGGAAAAAAGAGGATAATTCTTGCCTTATAACAGTGTGTTTTTCACGAATGAGAACTGTGGTCTGAATTTCCATTCAGAAACAGAGGTAAACCCCAGGATCTGTGTATTCCAACAAGCAAGAGTTCATTTATGTTAAAGCCAGTGAATTTTAAACTCAAATAATTTTTTCGCAGTTCAAGAATCCATCGCGATTCTCACTATTAACTAAAGAGCATTTACGTAAGAGGAGCTGTGATTTGTATCATTATCATAAGCAGAGTTGAACTACATATGGTCCGTATGAGTGAGAAACACAGTTCTTTTTTTCAGGTCATGCTCATGGTTCTTGCTGTATTTTAGACACTGGAAAGAAGAGCTTGCTTCTTGCATTAAAACAGAGTGTATTTCATTGATGAGAACTCTGGTCTGAATTTCCCTTCAGAAACGGAGTTAAAACCCAGGATCTGTGTCTTTCTACAAGCAACAGTTCATTTCTCTTAAACCCAGTGAATTTTGGGCTCAAATGATTTTTCACAGTTCAAGAACCCATGGCAATTCTCACTATTAACTAAAGAGCATTTATGTAAGAGGAGATGTGGTTTGTATCAGTTTCATAAGCAGAGATGAACTACATATGGTCCGTATGATTAGGATACACAGTTGTTTTATTCAGGGCATGCTCATGGTTCTTGCTGTATTGGAGACGCTGGCAAGAAGAGCTTGCTTCTTGCGTTAAAACAGCATGTGTTTCATGGATGAGAACACTGGTCTGAATTTCCATTCATAAACGGAGTTAAACCCTAGGATCTGTGTCTTCCTACAAGCAAGATTTCATTTCTGGTAAACCAAGTGAATTTTGGGATCAAATTATTTTACACAGTTCAAAAACCCAAATCGATTCTCACTATTAACTAAAGAGCTTTTATGTATTAGGAGCTGTGGTTTGTATCAGTTTCATAAGCAGAGTTGAACTACATATGGTCCGTATAAGTAGGAAACACAGTTCTTTTTTTCAGGGCATGCTCATGGTTCTTGCTGTATTTTAGACTCTGGAAAGGAGAGCTTGCGTCTTGCGTTAAAACAGCATGTGTTTCATGGATGAGAACACTTGACTCAATTTCCCTTCAGAAACGGAGTTAAACCCCAGCATCTGTGTCTTCCTACAAGCAACAGTTGATTTCTGTTAAACCCAGTGAATTTTGGGCTCAAATGATTTATCACAGTTCAAGAACCCAAGGCAATTCTCACTATTAACTAAAGAGCATTTATGTAAGAAGAGCTGTGGTTTGTATCAGTTTCATAAGCAGAGTTGAACTACATGTGTTCCGTATGAGTCAGAAACAC
Source organism: Onychomys leucogaster (assembly GCA_949786385.1). Lineage (NCBI taxonomy): Eukaryota > Metazoa > Chordata > Mammalia > Rodentia > Cricetidae > Onychomys > Onychomys leucogaster. The sequence continues at coordinate 1,692,888 of CATKUP010000061.1, forward strand.
AGTTCTTTTTTTCAGGTAATGCTCATGGTTCTTGCTGTATTTTAGACGCTGGAAAGAAGAGCTTGCTTCTTGCATTAAAACAGAGTGTTTTACATTGATGAGAACTCTGGTCTGAATTTCCCTTCAGAAACCGAGATAAAACCCAGGATCTGTGTCTTTCGACAAGCAACAGTTCATTTCTGTTAAACCCAGTGAATTTTGGACTCAAATGATTTTTCACAGTTCAAGAACCCAAGGCGATTCTCACTATTAACTAAACAGCATTTATGTAAGAGGAGTCGTGGTTTGTATCAGTTTCCTAAGAAGAGTTGAACTGCATATGGTCTGTATGAGGAGGAAACCCAGTAACTTTTTTCTGGGCATGCTCATGCTTCTTGCTGTATTTGAGTCGCTGGCAAGAAGACCTTGCTTCTTGCGTTAAAACAGCATGTGTTTCATGGATGAGAACACTGGTCTGAATTTCACTTCAGAAACGTAGTAAAAGCCCAGGATCTGTGTCTTCCTACAAGCAAGAATTCATTTCTGTTAAAACCAGTGAATTTTGGGCGCAAATGATTTTTCGCAATTCACGAACCCAAAGCGATTCTCACTATTAACTAAAGAGCATTTATGTAAGAGGAGCTGTGGTTTGTATCAGTTTCAAAATCACAGTTGAACTATATATGGTCCGTATGAGAAGGAAACACAGTTCTTTTTTTCTTGGCATGCTCATGTTTCTTGCTGTTTTGGAGACACTGGAAAGAAGAGCTTGCTTTCTGCGTGAAAACAGAGTGTGTTTCATTGATGAGAACTCTGGTCTGAATTTCCCTTCAGAAACGGAGTTAAACCCCAGGATCTGTGTCTTCCTACAAGCAACAGTTCATTTCAGGTAAACCCAGTGAATTTTGGACTCAAATGATTTTTTGCAGTTCACGAACCCAACGCGATTCTCACTTTTAACTAATGAGCATTTATGTAAGAGGAGCTGTGGTTTGGATCAGTTTCATAATCAGAGTTGAACTACATATGTTCCATATGAGTGAGAAACACAGTTCTTTTTTTCAGGTCATGCTCATGGCTCTTGCTGTATTTTAGACGCTGGAAAGAAGAGCTTGCTTCTTGCATTAAAACAGAGTGTGTTTCATTGATGAGAACTCTGGTCTGAATTTCCCTTCAGAAACGGAGATCAAACCCAGGATCTGTGTCTTTCTACAAGCAACAGATCATTTCTGTTAAACGCAGTGAATTTTGGGATCAAATGATTTTTCAGAGTTCACGAACCCAAGGCAATTCTCACTATTAACTAAAGAGCATTTATGTAAGATTAGCTGTGGTTTCTTTTAGTTTCATAAGCAGAGTTGAACTACATATGGTCCGTATGAGTAGGCAACACAGTTCTTTTTTTCAGGGCATGCTCATGGTTCTTGCTGTATTGGAGACGCTGGCAAGAAGAGCTTGCTTCTTGCGTTAAAACATCATGTGTTTCATGGATGAGAACACTGGTCTGAATTTCCATTCAGCAACGGAGTTAAACCCCAGGATCTGTGTCTTCCTACAAGCAAGAGTTCCTTTCTGGTAAACCCAGTGAATTTTGGGCGCAAATGATTTTTCGCAGTTCACGAACCCAAGGCAATTCTCACTATTAACTAAAGAGCATTTATGTAAGATTAGCTGTGTTTTCTTTTAGTTTCATAAGCAGAGTTGAACTACATATGGTCCGTATGAGAAGGAAACACAGTTCTTTTTTTCTTGGCATGCTCATGTTTCTTGCTGTTTTGGAGACACTGGAAAGAAGAGCTTGCTTTTTGCGTGAAAACAGAGTGTGTTTCATTGATGAGGACTCTGGTCTGAATTTCCCTTCAGAAACGGAGTTAAACCCCAGGATCTGTGTCTTCCTACAAGCAACAGTTCATTTCGGGTAAACCCAGTGAATTTTGGACTCAATTGATTTTTTGCAGTTCACGAACCCAACGCGATTCTCACTTTTAACTAATGAGCATTTATGTAAGAGGAGCTGTGGTTTTCATCAGTTTCATAAGCAGAGTTGAACTGCATATGGTCTGTATGAGGAGGAAACCCAGTAACTTTTTTCTGGCCATGCTCATGCTTCTTGCTGTATTCCAGTCGCTGGAAAGAAGTGCTTGCTTCTTGCGTGAATACAGAGTGTGTTTAATGGATGAGAACACTGATCTTAATTTACCTTCAAAATCCGAGTTAAACCCCAGGATCTGTGTCTTCCTACAAGCAAGAGTTCATTTCTGGTAAATACAGTGAGTTTTGTGCTCAAATGATGTTACACAGTTCAAGAACCCAAGGCAATTCTCACTATTAACTAAAGTGCATTCATGTAAGATTAGCTGTGGTTTGTTTCAGCTTCATAAGCAGAGTTGAAATACATATTTTCCATATGTGTAGGAAACACAGTTCTTTTTTTCAGGGCATGCTCATGGTTCTTGCTGTATTGGAGACGTTGGAAAGAAGAACTTGCTTCTTGCGTTAAAACAGCACGTGTTTCATGGATGAGAACACTGGTCTGAATTTCCCTCCAGAAACAGAGTTAAACCCCAGGATATGTGTCTTCCTACAAGCAAGAGTTCATGTCTCGTAAACATAGTGAATTTTGGGCTCAAAAGATTTTTTGCAGTTCATGAACCCAACGCGATTCTCACTATTAAATAAAGAGCATTTATGTAAGAGGAGCTGTGGTTGGTATCAGTTGCATAATCAGAGTTGAACTACATATAGTCCGCTTGAGTAGGAAACACAGTTCTTTTTTTCAGGGCATGGTCATGGTTCTTGCTCTATAGGATACGCTGGAAAGAAGAGCTTGCTTCTTTTGATAAACAGCATGTGTTTCATGGATGAGAACACTTGTCTGAATTTCGCTTCAGAAACGGAGTTAAACCCCAGGATCTGTGTCTTTCTAAAGCAAGAGTTCAATTCTGGTAAACCCAGTTTTTTTGGCTCAAATGATTTTTTTGCAGTTCTCGAACCCAACGTGATTCTCACTATTAAATAAAGAGCATTTATGTAACAGTAACTGTGGTCCGTATCAGTTTCATAAGCAGTGTTGAACTACATATGGTCTGTTTGAGTAGGAAACACGGTTCTTTTTTTCTGATCATGCTCATCTTTCTTGCTGTATTAGAGATGCTAGAAAGAAGAGCTTGCTTTCTGCGTGAAAAAAGAATGTGTTTCATGGATGAGAACACTGGTCTGAATTTCCCTTCAAAGTTGGGGGTTAAACCACAGGATCTGTGTCTTCCTACAAGCAAGAGTTCATTTCTGGTAAACCCAGTGAATTTTCGGCTCAAATGATTTTTCGCAGTTCAAGAAGCCATCGCGATACTCACTATTAAGTAAAGAGCATTTATGTAAGATTAGCTGTGGTTTCTTTTAGTTTCATGAGCAGAGTTGAACTACATATGGTCTGTATGAGTAGGCAACACATTTCTTTTTTTCAAGGCATGCTAATGGTTCTTGCTGTATTTAAGACGCTGGCAAGAAGAGCTTGCTTCTTGCGTTAAAACAGCATGAGTTTCAGGGATGAGAACACTGGTCTGAATTTTACTTCAGAAACGGAGTTAAACCACAGGATCTGTGTCTTCCTACAAGTAAGAATTCATTTCTGTTAAACCCAGTGAATTTTGGGCGCAAATGATTTCTCGCAGTTCAAGAAGCCATTGCGATTCTCACTATTAACTAAAGAGCATTTATGTAAAAGGATCTGTGGTTTGTATCAGTTTCATAAGCAGCGATGAACTACATATGGTCCATATGAGTCAGAAACACAGTTCTTTTTTTCAGGTCACGCTCATGGTTCTTGCTCTATTTTAGATTCTGTAAATGAGAGCTTGCGTCTTGTGTTAAAACAGCATGTGTTTCATGGATGAGAACACTTGTCTGCATTTCCCTTCAGAAACGGAGTTAAACCCCAGGATCTATGTCTTCCTACAAGCAAAAGTTCATTTCTGGTAAACCCAGTGAATTTTGGGCTCAAATGAATTTCGCAGTTCACGAACCCAACGTGATTTTCATTAGTAACTTAAGAGCATTTATGTAAGAGGAGTCGTGGTTTGTATCAGTTTTATAAGCAGAGTTGAATTGCATATGGTCTGTATGAGGAGGAAACACAGTAACTTTTTTGTGGGGATGCTCATGGTTCTTGCTGTATTCGAGTCGCTGGAAAGAAGAGCTTGCTTCTTGCGTGAATACAGAGTGTGTTTAATGGATGAGAACACTTATCTGAATTTACCTTCAAAATCGGAGTTAAACCCCAGGATCTGTGTCTTCCTACAAGCAAGAGTTCATTTTTGGTAAACAAAGTGAATTTTGAGCTCAAATGATTTTACACAGTTCACAAACCCAAGGCAATTATCACTCTTAACTAAAGAGCATTTATGTAAGATTAGCTGTGGTTTCTTTTAGTTTCATGAGCAGAGTTGAACTTCATATGGTCCGTATGAGTAGGCAACACTGTTCTTTTTTTCAAGGCATGCTCATGGTTCTTGCTGTATTGAAGACGCTGGCAAGAAGAGCTTGCTTCTTGCGTTAAAACAGCATGTGTTTCATTGATGAGAACACTGGTCTGAATGTTACTTCAGAAATGGAGTTAAACCCCAGGACCTGTGTCTTCCTACAAGCAAGAATTCATTTCTGTTAAACCCAGTGAATTTTGGGCGCAAATGATTTTTCGCAGCTCAAGAACCCAAGGCGATTCTCATTATTAACTAAAGAGAATTTATATAAGAGGAGTTGTGGTTTGTATCAGTTATAAGCAGAGATGAACTGCATATGGTCTTATGAGGAGGAAACACAGTTCATTTTTTTGTGGCCATGCTCATGTTTCTCGCTGTATTCGATTCGCTGGAAAGAAGAGCGTGCTTCTTGCGTGAATACAGAGTGTGTTTCATGTATGAGAACACTGATCTGAATTTCCGTCAAAATCGGAGTTAAACCCCAGGATCTGTGTCTTCCTACAAGCAAGAGTTCCTTTCTGGTAAATACAGTGAATTTTGTGCTCAAATGATGTTACACACTTCAAGAACCCACGGCAATTCTCACTATTAACTAAAGTGCATTTAGGTAAGATTAGCTGTGGTTTGTTTCAGTTTCATAAGCAGAGTTGAAATACATATTGTCCATATGTGTAGGAAACACAGTTCTTTTTTTCAGGGCATGCTCATGGTTCTTGCTCTATTGGAGACGTTGTAAAGAAGAGCTTGCTTCTTGCGTTAAAACAGAGTGTGTTTCATGGATGAGAACACTTGTCTCAATTTCCCTTCAGAAACGGAGTTAAACCCCAGGATCTGTGTCTTCCTACAAGCAAGAGTTCATTTCTGGTAAACACAGTGAATTTTGGGCTCAAATGATTTTACACAGTTCAAGAACCCATGGCAATTCTCACTATTAACTAAAGAGCATTTATGTAAGATTAGCTGTGGTTTGTTTCAGTTTCATAAGCAGAGTTGAACTACATATGGTCTGTATGAGTAGGAAACACAGTTCATTTTTTCAGGGCATGCTCATTTTTCTTGCTGTATTTTAGACTCTGGAAAGGAGAGCATGCGTCTTGCGTTAAAACAGCATGTGTTTCATGGATGAGAACACTTGTCTCAATTTCCCTTCAGAAACGGAGTTAAACCCCAGGATCTGTGTCTTCCTGCAAGCAAGAGTTCATTTCTGGTAAACCCAGGGAATTTTGGGCTCAAATGATTTTTCGCAATTCACGAACCCAACGCGATTCTCAATATTAACTAAAGAGCATTTATGTAAGAGGAGCTGTGGTTTGTATTAGTTTCATAAGCAGAGATGTACTACATATGGTCCGTGTGATTAGGATACACAGTTGTTTTATTCAGGGCATGCTCATGGTTCTTGCTGTATTGGAGACGCTGGAAAGAAGAGCTTGCTTCTTGCGTTTAAACAGCATGTGTTTCATGGATGAGAACACTGCTCTGAATTTCACTTCAGAAATGGAGTTAATCCCCGGGATCTGTGTCTTCCTACAAGCAAGAGTTCATTTCTGGTAAACCAAGTGAATTTTGGGATCAAATTATTTTACACAGTTCAAAAACCCAATGCAATTCTCACTATTAACTAAAGAGGTGTTATGTAATAGGAGCTGTGGTTTGTATCAGTTTCATAAGCAGAGTTGAACTACATATGGTCCGTATAAGTAGGAAACACAGTTCTTTTTTTCAGGGCATGCTCATGGTTCGTGCTGTATTTTAGACTCTGGAAAGGAGAGCTTGCGTCTTGCGTTAAAACAGCATGTGTTTCATGGATGAGAACACTTGTCTCAATTTCCCTTCAGAAACGGAGTTAAACCCCAGCATCTGTGTCTTCCTACAAGCAACAGTTGATTTCTGTTAAACCCAGTGAATTTTGGGCTCAAATGATTTTTCACAGTTCAAGAACCCAAGGAGATTCTCACTATTAACTAAAGAGCATTTATGTAAGAAGAGCTGTGGTTTGTATCAGTTTCATACGCAGAGTTGAACTACATGTGTTCCGTATGAGTCAGAAACACAGTTCTTTTTTTCAGGTAATGCTCATGGTTCTTGCTGAATTCGAGTTGCTGGAAAGAAGAGCTTGCTTCTTGTGTGAATACAGAGTGTGTTTCATGTATGAGAACTCTGATCTGAATTTCCCTTCAAAATCGGGGTTAAACCCCAGGATCTGTGTCTTCCTACAAGCAAGAGTTCATTTCTGGTAAACACAGTGAATTTTGTGCTCAAATGATTTTACACAGTTCAAGAACCCATGGCAATTCTCACTATTAACTAAAGTGCATTTAGGTAAGATTAGTTGGGGTTTGTTTCAGTTTCATAAGCAGAGTTGAAATACATATTGACCATATGTGTAGGAAACACAGTTCTTTTTTTCAGGGCATGCTCATGGTTCTTGCTCTATTGGAGACGTTGGAAAGAAGAGCTTGCTTCTTGCGTTAAAACAGAGTGTGTTTGATGGATGAGAACACTGGTCTGAATTTCACTTCAGAAACGGAGTTAAACCACATTATCTGTGTCTTCCTACAAGCAAGAGTTCCTTTCTGGTAAACCCAGTGAATTGTGGGCTCAAATGATTTTTTTGCAGTTCACGAACCCAACGCGATTCTCACTTTTAACTAGAGAGTATTTATGTAAGAGGATTACGGTTTGTATCAGTTTCATAAACAGAGTTGAACTACATATGGTCCCTATGAGTAGGAAACACATTTCTTTTTTTCAGGGCTTGCACATTATTCTTGCTATATTTTAGACTCCGGAAAGAAGAGCTTGCTTCTTGCGTGAAAACAGAGTGTGTTTCTTTGATGAGAACACTGGTCTGAATTTGCCTTCAGAAACAATGTAAAACCACAGGATCTGTGTCTTCCTACAAGCAAGAGTTCATTTCTGGTAAACAAAGTGATTATTGGGCTCAAATGATTTTACACAGTTCATGAACCCAAGGCAATTCTCACTATTAACTTAAGAGCATTTATGTAAGATTTGCTGTGGTTTCTTTCAGTTTCTTAAGCAGAGTTGAACTACATATGGTCTGTATGAGTAGGAAACACATTTCTTTTTTTCAGGGCATACTCATGGTTCTTGCTGTATTGGAGAATCTGGAAAGAAGAGCTTGATATTTGCATTAAAACAGAATGTGTTTCAGGGATGAGAACTCTGGTCTGAATTTGCCTTCAGATAAGGAGTTAAACCCCAAGATCTGCATCTTCCTACAAGCAAGAGTTCATTTCTGGTAAACCCAGTGAATTTTGGGCTCAAATGATTTTTCTCAGTTCACGAACCCAACGCGATTCTCACTATTAACTAAAGAGCATTTATGTAGGATTATCTGAGGTTTGTGTCAGTTTCATAAGCAGAGTTGAACTACATATGGTCTTTATGAGTAGGAAACACAGTTCTTTTTTTCTGTGCATTCTCATGGTTCTAGCTGTATTGGAGACACTGGAAAGAAGAACTTGCTTCTTGCGTTAAAACAGCACGTGTTTCATGGATGAGAACACTGGTCTGAATTTCCCTCCAGAAACAGAGTTAAACCCCAGGATATGTGTCTTCCTACAAGCAAGAGTTCATGTCTCGTAAACATAGTGAATTTTGGGCTCAAAAGATTTTTTGCAGTTCATGAACCCAACGCGATTCTCACTATTAAATAAAGAGCATTTATGTAAGAGGAGCTGTGTTTGGTATCAGTTGCATAATCAGAGTTGAACTACATATAGTCCGCTTGAGTAGGAAACACAGTTCTTTTTTTCAGGGCATGGTCATGGTTCTTGCTCTATAGGATACGCTGGAAAGAAGAGCTTGCTTCTTTTGATAAACAGCATGTGTTTCTTGGATGAGAACACTTGTCTGAATTTCGCTTCAGAAACGGAGTTAAACCCCAGGATCTGTGTCTTTCTAAAGCAAGAGTTCAATTCTGGTAAACCCAGTTTTTTTGGCTCAAATGATTTTTTTGCAGTTCTCGAACCCAACGTGATTCTCACTATTAAATAAAGAGCATTTATGTAACAGTAACTGTGGTCCGTATCAGTTTCATAAGCAGTGTTGAACTACATATGGTCTGTTTGAGTAGGAAACACGGTTCTTTTTTTCTGATCATGCTCATCTTTCTTGCTGTATTAGAGATGCTAGAAAGAAGAGCTTGCTTTCTGCGTGAAAAAAGAATGTGTTTCATGGATGAGAACACTGGTCTGAATTTCCCTTCAAAGTTGGGGGTTAAACCACAGGATCTGTGTCTTCCTACAAGCAAGAGTTCATTTCTGGTAAACCCAGTGAATTTTCGGCTCAAATGATTTTTCGCAGTTCAAGAAGCCATCGCGATACTCACTATTAAGTAAAGAGCATTTATGTAAGATTAGCTGTGGTTTCTTTTAGTTTCATGAGCAGAGTTGAACTACATATGGTCTGTATGAGTAGGCAACACATTTCTTTTTTTCAAGGCATGCTAATGGTTCTTGCTGTATTTAAGACGCTGGCAAGAAGAGCTTGCTTCTTGCGTTAAAACAGCATGAGTTTCAGGGATGAGAACACTGGTCTGAATTTTACTTCAGAAACGGAGTTAAACCACAGGATCTGTGTCTTCCTACAAGTAAGAATTCATTTCTGTTAAACCCAGTGAATTTTGGGCGCAAATGATTTCTCGCAGTTCAAGAAGCCATTGCGATTCTCACTATTAACTAAAGAGCATTTATGTAAAAGGATCTGTGGTTTGTATCAGTTTCATAAGCAGCGATGAACTACATATGGTCCATATGAGTCAGAAACACAGTTCTTTTTTTCAGGTCACGCTCATGGTTCTTGCTCTATTTTAGATTCTGTAAATGAGAGCTTGTGTCTTGTGTTAAAACAGCATGTGTTTCATGGATGAGAACACTTGTCTGCATTTCCCTTCAGAAACGGAGTTAAACCCCAGGATCTATGTCTTCCTACAAGCAAAAGTTCATTTCTGGTAAACCCAGTGAATTTTGGGCTCAAATGAATTTCGCAGTTCACGAACCCAACGTGATTTTCATTAGTAACTTAAGAGCATTTATGTAAGAGGAGTCGTGGTTTGTATCAGTTTTATAAGCAGAGTTGAATTGCATATGGTCTGTATGAGGAGGAAACACAGTAACTTTTTTGTGGGGATGCTCATGGTTCTTGCTGTATTCGAGTCGCTGGAAAGAAGAGCTTGCTTCTTGCGTGAATACAGAGTGTGTTTAATGGATGAGAACACTTATCTGAATTTACCTTCAAAATCGGAGTTAAACCCCAGGATCTGTGTCTTCCTACAAGCAAGAGTTCATTTTTGGTAAACAAAGTGAATTTTGAGCTCAAATGATTTTACACAGTTCACAAACCCAAGGCAATTATCACTCTTAACTAAAGAGCATTTATGTAAGATTAGCTGTGGTTTCTTTTAGTTTCATGAGCAGAGTTGAACTTCATATGGTCCGTATGAGTAGGCAACACTGTTCTTTTTTTCAAGGCATGCTCATGGTTCTTGCTGTATTGAAGACGCTGGCAAGAAGAGCTTGCTTCTTGCGTTAAAACAGCATGTGTTTCATTGATGAGAACACTGGTCTGAATGTTACTTCAGAAATGGAGTTAAACCCCAGGACCTGTGTCTTCCTACAAGCAAGAATTCATTTCTGTTAAACCCAGTGAATTTTGGGCGCAAATGATTTTTCGCAGCTCAAGAACCCAAGGCGATTCTAATTATTAACTAAAGAGAATTTATATAAGAGGAGTTGTGGTTTGTATCAGTTATAAGCAGAGATGAACTGCATATGGTCTTATGAGGAGGAAACACAGTTCATTTTTTTGTGGCCATGCTCATGTTTCTCGCTGTATTCGAGTCGCTGGAAAGAAGAGCGTGCTTCTTGCGTGAATACAGAGTGTGTTTCATGTATGAGAACACTGATCTGAATTTTCGTCAAAATCGGAGTTAAACCCCAGGATCTGTGTCTTCCTACAAGCAAGAGTTCATTTCTGGTAAATACAGTGAATTTTGTGCTCAAATGATGTTACACAGTTCAAGAACCCACGGCAATTCTCACTATTAACTAAAGTGCATTTAGGTAAGATTAGCTGTGGTTTGTTTCAGTTTCATAAGCAGAGTTGAAATACATATTGTCCATATGTGTGGGAAACACAGTTCTTTTTTTCAGGGCATGCTCATGGTTTTTGCTCTATTGGAGACGTTGTAAAGAAGACTTGCTTCTTGCGTTAAAACAGAGTGTGTTTCATGGATGAGAACACTTGTCTCAATTTCCCTTCAGAAACGGAGTTAAACCCCAGGATCTGTGTCTTCCTACAAGCAAGAGTTCATTTCTGGTAAACACAGTGAATTTTGGGCTCAAATGATTTTACACAGTTCAAGAACCCATGGCAATTCTCACTATTAACTAAAGAGCATTTATGTAAGATTAGCTGTGGTTTGTTTCAGTTTCATAAGCAGAGTTGAACTACATATGGTCTGTATGAGTAGAAAACACAGTTCATTTTTTCAGGGCATGCTCATTTTTCTTGCTGTATTTTAGACTCTGGAAAGGAGAGCATGCGTCTTGCGTTAAAACAGCATGTGTTTCATGGATGAGAACACTTGTCTCAATTTCCCTTCAGAAACGGAGTTAAACCCCAGGATCTGTGTCTTCCTGCAAGCAAGAGTTCATTTCTGGTAAACCCAGGGAATTTTGGGCTCAAATGATTTTTCGCAATTCACGAACCCAACGCGATTCTCAATATTAACTAAAGAGCATTTATGTAAGAGGAGCTGTGGTTTGTATTAGTTTCATAAGCAGAGATGTTCTACATATGGTCCGTGTGATTAGGATACACAGTTGTTTTATTCAGGGCATGCTCATGGTTCTTGCTGTATTGGAGACGCTGGAAAGAAGAGCTTGCTTCTTGCGTTTAAACAGCATGTGTTTCATGGATGAGAACACTGCTCTGAATTTCACTTCAGAAATGGAGTTAATCCCCGGGATCTGTGTCTTCCTACAAGCAAGAGTTCATTTCTGGTAAACCAAGTGAATTTTGGGATCAAATTATTTTACACAGTTCAAAAACCCAATGCAATTCTCACTATTAACTAAAGAGGTGTTATGTAATAGGAGCTGTGGTTTGTATCAGTTTCATAAGCAGAGTTGAACTACATATGGTCCGTATAAGTAGGAAACACAGTTCTTTTTTTCAGGGCATGCTCATGGTTCTTGCTATATTTTAGACTCCAGAAAGAAGAGCTTGCTTCTTGCGTGAAAACAGAGTGTGTTTCTTTGATGAGAACACTGGTCTGAATTTGCCTTCAGAAACAATGTAAAACCACAGGATCTGTGTCTTCCTACAAGCAAGAGTTCATTTCTGGTAAACAAAGTGATTATTGGGCTCAAATAATTTTACACAGTTCATGAACCCAAGGCAATTCTCACTATTAACTTAAGAGCATTTATGTAAGATTTGCTGTGGTTTGTTTCAGTTTCTTAAGCAGAGTTGAACTACATATGGTCTGTATGAGTAGGAAACACATTTCTTTTTTTCAGGGCATACTCATGGTTCTTGCTGTATTGGAGAATCTGGAAAGAAGAGCTTGATATTTGCATTAAAACAGAATGTGTTTCAGGGATGAGAACTCTGGTCTGAATTTGCCTTCAGATAAGGAGTTAAACCCCAAGATCTGCATCTTCCTACAAGCAAGAGTTCATTTCTGGTAAACCCAGTGAATTTTGGGCTCAAATGATTTTTCTCAGTTCACGAACCCAACGCGATTCTCACTATTAACTAAAGAGCATTTATGTAGGATTATCTGAGGTTTGTGTCAGTTTCATAAGCAGAGTTGAACTACATATGGTCTGTATGAGTAGGAAACACAGTTCTTTTTTTCTCTGCATTCTCATGATTCTTGCTGTATTGGAGACACTGGAAAGAAGAACTTGCTTCTTGCGTTAAAACAGCACGTGTTTCATGGATGAGAACAGTGGTCTGAATTTCCCTCCAGAAACAGAGTTAATCCCCAGGATCTGTGTCTTCCTACAAGCAAGAGTTCATTTCTGGTAAACACAGTGAATGTTGGGCTCAAATGATTTTTTGCAGTTCATGAACCCAACGCGATTCTCACTATTAAATAAAGAGCATTTATGTAAGAGGAGCTGTGGTTGGTATCAGTTGCATAATCAGAGTTGAACTACATATAGTCCGCTTGAGTAGGAAACACAGTTCTTTTTTTCAGGGCATGGTCATGGTTCTTGCTATATTGGATACACTGGAAAGAAGAGCTTGCTTCTTTTGATAAAACAGCATGTGTTTCATGGATGAGAACACTGGTCTGAATTTCGCTTCAGAAACGGAGTTAAACCCCAGGATCTGTGTCTTTCTAAAGCAAGAGTTCAATTCTGGTAAACCCAGTGAATTTTTGAGTCAAATGATTTTTTTGCAGTTCTCGAACCCAACGTGATTCTCACTATTAAATAAAGAGCATTTATGTAACAGAAGCTGTGGTTGGTATCAGTTTCATATCAGAGTTGAACTACATATGGTCCGTTTGAGTAGGAAACACGGTTCTTTTTTTCTGGTCATGCTCATGTTTCTTGCTGTATTAGAGATGCTAGAAAGAAGAGATTGCTTTCTGCGTGAAAAAACAATGTGTTTCATGGATGAAAACACTGGTCTGAATTTCCCTTCAAAGTTGGGGTTAAACCCCAGGATCTGTGTCTTCCTACAAGCAAGAGTTCATTTCTGGTAAACCCAGTGAATTTTCGGCGCAAATGATTTTTCGCAGTTCACGAACCAAACACGATTTTCACTAGTAACTAAAGAGCATTTATGTAAGAGGAGCTGTGGTTTGTATCAGTTTCATAAGCAGAGTTGAACTACATATGGTCCGTATAAGAAGGAAACACAGTTCTTTTTTTCATGGCATGCTCATGTTTCTTTCTGTATTGGAGACACTGGAAAGAAGAGCTTGCTTTTTGCGTGAAAACACATTGTGTTTCATTGATGAGAACACTGGTCTGAATTTGACTTCAGAAACGAGGTTTAACCACATGATCTGCGTCTTCCTACAAGCAAGAGTTCATTTCTGGTAAACAAAGTGAATTTTTAGCTCAAATGATTTTACACAGTTCACGAACCCAAGGCAATTCTCACTATTAACTAAAGAGCATTTATGTAAGATTAGCTGTGGTTTCTTTCAGTTACATAAGCAGAGTTGAACTACATATTGTCCGTATGAGTTGGCAACACAGTTCTTTTTATCTGGACATGCTGATGGTTCTTACTGTATTGGAGATGGTGGAAAAAAGAGGATAATTCTTGCCTTATAACAGAGTGTTTTTCACGGATGAGAACTGTGGTCTGAATTTCCATTCAGAAACAGAGGTAAACCCCAGGATCTGTGTATTCCAACAAGCAAGAGTTCATTTATGTTAAAGCCAGTGAATTTTAAACTCAAATAATTTTTTCGCAGTTCAAGAAGCCATCGCGATTCTCACTATTAACTAAAGAGCATTTATGTAAGAGGAGCTGTGATTTGTATCATTATCATAAGCAGAGTTGAACTACATATGGTCCGTATGAGTGAGAAACACAGTTCTTTTTTTCAGGTCATGCTCATGGTTCTTGTTATATTTTAGACACTGGAAAGAAGAGCTTGCTTCTTGCATTAAAACAGAGTGTTTTTCATTGATGAGAACTCTGGTCTGAATTTCCCTTCAGAAACGGAGTTAAAACCCAGGATCTGTGTCTTTCTACAAGCAACAGTTCATTTCTCTTAAACCCAGTGAATTTTGGGCTCAAATGATTTTTCACAGTTCAAGAACCCATGGCAATTCTCACTATTAACTAAAGAGCATTTATGTAAGAGGAGATGTGGTTTGTATCAGTTTCATAAGCAGAGATGAACTACATATGGTCCGTATGATTAGGATACACAGTTGTTTTATTCAGGGCATGCTCATGGTTCTTGCTGTATTGGAGACGCTGGCAAGAAGAGCTTGCTTCTTGCGTTAAAACAGCATGTGTTTCATGGATGAGAACACTGGTCTGAATTTCCATTCATAAACGGAGTTAAACCCTAGGATCTGTGTCTTCCTACAAGCAAGATTTCATTTCTGGTAAACCAAGTGAATTTTGGGATCAAATTATTTTACACAGTTCAAAAACCCAAATCGATTCTCACTATTAACTAAAGAGCTTTTATGTATTAGGAGCTGTGGTTTGTATCAGTTTCATAAGCAGAGTTGAACTACATATGGTCCGTATAAGTAGGAAACACAGTTCTTTTTTTCAGGGCATGCTCATGGTTCTTGCTGTATTTTAGACTCTGGAAAGGAGAGCTTGCGTCTTGCGTTAAAACAGCATGTGTTTCATGGATGAGAACACTTGACTCAATTTCCCTTCAGAAACGGAGTTAAACCCCAGGATCTGTGTCTTCCTACAAGCAACAGTTGATTTCTGTTAAACCCAGTGAATTTTGGGCTCAAATGATTTTTCACAGTTCAAGAACCCAAGGCAATTCTCACTATTAACTAAAGAGCATTTATGTAAGAAGAGCTGTGGTTTGTATCAGTTTCATAAGCAGAGTTGAACTACATGTGTTCCGTATGAGTCAGAAACACAGTTCTTTTTTTCAGGTAATGCTCATGGTTCTTGCTGTATTTTAGACGCTGGAAAGAAGAGCTTGCTTCTTGCATTAAAACAGAGTGTTTTACATTGATGAGAAGTCTGGTCTGAATTTCCCTTCAGAAACCGAGATAAAACCCAGGATCTGTGTCTTTCGACAAGCAACAGTTCATTTCTGTTAAACCCAGTGAATTTTGGACTCAAATGATTTTTCACAGTTCAAGAACCCAAGGCGATTCTCACTATTAACTAAACAGCATTTATGTAAGAGGAGTCGTGGTTTGTATCACTTTCATAAGCAGAGTTGACCTGCTTATGGTCTGTATGAGGAGGAAACCCAGTAACTTTTTTCTGGACATGCTCATGCTTCTTGCTGTATTTGAGTCGCTGGCAAGAAGACCTTGCTTCTTGCGTTAAAACAGCATGTGTTTCATGGATGAGAACACTGGTCTGAATTTCACTTCAGAAACGTAGTAAAACCCCAGGATCTGTGTCTTCCTACAAGCAAGAATTCATTTCTGTTAAAACCAGTGAATTTTGGGCGCAAATGATTTTTCGCAATTCACGAACCCAAAGCGATTCTCACTATTAACTAAAGAGCATTTATGTAAGAGGAGCTGTGGTTTGTATCAGTTTCAAAATCACAGATGAACTATATATGGTCCGTATGAGAAGGAAACACAGTTCTTTTTTTCTTGGCATGCTCATGTTTCTTGCTGTTTTGGAGACACTGGAAAGAAGAGCTTGCTTTCTGCGTGAAAACAGAGTGTGTTTCATTGATGAGAACTCTGGTCTGAATTTCCCTTCAGAAACGGAGTTAAACCCCAGGATCTGTGTCTTCCTACAAGCAACAGTTCATTTCGGGTAAAGCCAGTGAATTTTGGACTCAAATGATTTTTTGCAGTTCACGAACCCAACGCGATTCTCACTTTTAACTAATGAGCATTTATGTAAGAGGAGCGGTGGTTTGGATCAGTTTCATAATCAGAGTTGAACTACATATGTTCCATATGAGTGAGAAACACAGTTCTTTTTTTCAGGTCATGCTCATGGCTCTTGCTGTATTTTAGACGCTGGAAAGAAGAGCTTGCTTCTTGCATTAAAACAGAGTGTGTTTCATTGATGAGAACTCTGGTCTCAATTTCCCTTCAGAAACGGAGATCAAACCCAGGATCTGTGTCTTTCTACAAGCAACAGATCATTTCTGTTAAACGCAGTGAATTTTGGGATCAAATGATTTTTCAGAGTTCACGAACCCAAGGCAATTCTCAGTATTAACTAAAGAGCATTTATGTAAGATTAGCTGTGGTTTCTTTTAGTTTCATAAGCAGAGTTGAACTACATATGATCCGTATGAGTAGGCAACACAGTTCTTTTTTTCAGGGCATGCTCATGGTTCTTGCTGTATTGGAGACACTGGCAAGAAGAGCTTGCTTCTTGCGTTAAAACATCATGTGTTTCATGGATGAGAACACTGGTCTGAATTTCCATTCAGAAACGGAGTTAAACCCCAGGATCTGTGTCTTCCTACAAGCAAGAGTTCCTTTCTGGTAAACCCAGTGAATTTTGGGCGCAAATGATTTTTCGCAGTTCACGAACCCAAGGCAATTCTCACTATTAACTGAAGAGCATTTATGTAAGATTAGCTGTGTTTTCTTTTAGTTTCATAAGCAGAGTTGAACTACATATGGTCCGTATGAGAAGGAAACACAGTTCTTTTTTTCTTGGCATGCTCATGTTTCTTGCTGTTTTGGAGACACTGGAAAGAAGAGCTTGCTTTTTGCGTGAAAACAGAGTGTGTTTCATTGATGAGGACTCTGGTCTGAATTTCCCTTCAGAAACGGAGTTAAACCCCAGGATCTGTGTCTTCCTACAAGCAACAGTTCATTTCGGGTAAACCCAGTGAATTTTGGACTCAATTGATTTTTTGCAGTTCACGAACCCAACGCGATTCTCACTTTTAACTAATGAGCATTTATGTAAGAGGAGCTGTGGTTTTCATCAGGTTCATAAGCAGAGTTGAACTGCATATGGTCTGTATGAGGAGGAAACCCAGTAACTTTTTTCTGGCCATGCTCATGCTTCTTGCTGTATTCCAGTCGCTGGAAAGAAGTGCTTGCTTCTTGCGTGAATACAGAGTGTGTTTAATGGATGAGAACACTGATCTGAATTTACCTTCAAAATCCGAGTTAAACCCCAGGATCTGTGTCTCCCTACAAGCAAGAGTTCATTTCTGGTAAATACAGTGAGTTTTGTGCTCAAATGATGTTACACAGTTCAAGAACCCAAGGCAATTCTCACTATTAACTAAAGTGCATTCATGTAAGTTTAGCTGTGGTTTGTTTCAGTTTCATAAGCAGAGTTGAAATACATATTGTCCATATGTGTAGGAAACACAGTTCTTTTTTTCAGGGCATGCTCATGGTTCTTGCTGTATTGGAGACGTTGGAAAGAAGAGCTTGTTTCTTGCGTTAAAACAGAGTGTGCTTCATGGATGAGAACACTGGTCTGAATTTCACTTCAGAAACGGAGTTAAACCACATTATCTGTGTCTTCCTACAAGCAAGAGTTCCTTTCTGGTAAACCCAGTGAATTGTGGGCTCAAATGATTTTTTTGCAGTTCACGAACCCAACGTGATTCTCACTTTTAACTAAAGAGTATTTATGTAAGAAGATTACGGTTGGCATCAGTTTCATAAGCAGAGTTGAACTACATATGGTCCCTATGAGTAGGAAACACATTTCTTTTTTTCAGGGCTTGCACATTATTCTTGCTGTATTTTAGACTCTGGAAAGAAGAGCTTGCTTCTTGCGTGAAAACAGAGTGTGTTTCTTTGATGAGAACACTGGTCTGAATTTGCCTTCAGCAACAACGTAAAACCACAGGATCTGTGTCTTCCTACAAGCAAGAGTTCCTTTCTGGTAAACAATGTGAATATTGGGCTCAAATGATTTTACACAGTTCATGAACCCAAGGCAATTCTCACTTAACTTAAGAGCATTTATGTAAGATATGCTGTGGTTTGTTTCAGTTTCTTAAGCAGAGTTGAACTACATATGGTCCGTATGAGTAGGAAACACATTTCTTTTTTTCAGGGCATACTCATGGTTCTTGCTGTATTGGAGAATTTGGAAAGAAGAGCTTGATATTTGCATTAAAACAGAGTGTGTTTCAGGGATGAGAACTCTGGTCTGAATTTGCCTTCAGATAAGGAGTTAAACCCCAGGATCTGCATCTTCCTACAAGCAAGAGTTCATTTCTGGTAAATCCAGTGAATTTTGGGCTCAAATGATTTTTCTCAGTTCACGAACCCATCACGATTCTCACTATTAACTAAAGAGCATTTATGTAGGATTAGCTGAGGTTTGTATCAGTTTCATAAGCAGAGTTGAACTACATATGGTCTTTATGAGTAGGAAACACAGTTCTTTTTTTCTGTGTATTCTCATGGTTCTTGCTGTATTGGAGACACTGGAAAGAAGAACTTGCTTCTTGCGTTAAAACAGCACGTGTTTCATGGATGAGAACACTGGTTTGAATTTCCCTCCAGAAACAGAGTTAAACCCCAGGATATGTGTCTTCCTACAAGCAAGAGTTCATGTCTCGTAAACATAGTGAATTTTGGGCTCAAAAGATTTTTTGCAGTTCATGAACCCAACGCGATTCTCACTATTAAATAAAGAGCATTTATGTAAGAGGAGCTGTGGTTGGTATCAGTTGCATAATCAGAGTTGAACTACATATAGTCCGCTTGAGTAGGAAACACAGTTCTTTTTTTCAGGGCATGGTCATGGTTCTTGCTCTATAGGATACGCTGGAAAGAAGAGCTTGCTTCTTTTGATAAACAGCATGTGTTTCATGGATGAGAACACTTGTCTGAATTTCGCTTCAGAAACGGAGTTAAACCCCAGGATCTGTGTCTTTCTAAAGCAAGAGTTCAATTCTGGTAAACCCAGTTTTTTTGGCTCAAATGATTTTTTTGCAGTTCTCGAACCCAACGTGATTCTCACTATTAAATAAAGAGCATTTATGTAACAGTAACTGTGGTCCGTATCAGTTTCATAAGCAGTGTTGAACTACATATGGTCTGTTTGAGTAGGAAACACGGTTCTTTTTTTCTGATCATGCTCATCTTTCTTGCTGTATTAGAGATGCTAGAAAGAAGAGCTTGCTTTCTGCGTGAAAAAAGAATGTGTTTCATGGATGAGAACACTGGTCTGAATTTCCCTTCAAAGTTGGGGGTTTAACCACAGGATCTGTGTCTTCCTACAAGCAAGAGTTCATTTCTGGTAAACCCAGTGAATTTTCGGCTCAAATGATTTTTCGCAGTTCAAGAAGCCATCGCGATACTCACTATTAAGTAAAGAGCATTTATGTAAGATTAGCTGTGGTTTCTTTTAGTTTCATGAGCAGAGTTGAACTACATATGGTCTGTATGAGTAGGCAACACATTTCTTTTTTTCAAGGCATGCTAATGGTTCTTGCTGTATTGAAGACGCTGGCAAGAAGAGCTTGCTTCTTGCGTTAAAACAGCATGAGTTTCAGGGATGAGAACACTGGTCTGAATTTTACTTCAGAAACGGAGTTAAACCACAGGATCTGTGTCTTCCTACAAGTAAGAATTCATTTCTGTTAAACCCAGTGAATTTTGGGCGCAAATGATTTCTCGCAGTTCAAGAAGCCATTGCGATTCTCACTATTAACTAAAGAGCATTTATGTAAAAGGATCTGTGGTTTGTATCAGTTTCATAAGCAGAGATGAACTACATATGGGCCGTATGAGTCAGAAACACAGTTCTTTTTTTCAGGTCACGCTCATGGTTCTTGCTCTATTTTAGATTCTGTAAATGAGAGCTTGCGTCTTGCGTTAAAACAGCATGAGTTTCAGGGATGAGAACACTGGTCTGAATTTCCGTTCAGAAACGGAGTTAAACCCCAGGATCAGTGTCTTTCTAAAGCAAGAGTTCAATTCTGGTAAACCCAGTGAATTTTTGAGTCAAATGATTTTTTTGCAGTTCTCGAACCCAACGTGATTCTCACTATTAAATAAAGAGCATTTATGTAACAGTAACTGTGGTCCGTATCAGTTTCATATCAGAGTTGAACTACATATGGTCCGTTTAAGTAGGAAACACGGTTCTTTTTTTCTGGTCATGCTCATGTTTCTTGCTGTATTAGAGATGCTAGAAAGAAGAGCTTGCTTTCTGCGTGAAAAAACAATATGTTTCATGGATGAGAACACTGGTCTGAATTTCCCTTCAAAGTCGGGGTTAAACCCCAGGATCTGTGTCTTCCTACAAGCAAGAGTTCATTTCTGGTAAACCCAGTGAATTTTCGGCGCAAATGATTTTTCGCAGTTCAAGAAGCAATTGCGATTCTCACTATTAACTAAAGAGCATTTATGTAAGAGGAGCTGTGGTTTGTATCAGTTTCATAAGCAGAGTTGAACTACATATGGTCCGTATGAGTCAGAAACACCGTTCTTTTTTTCAGGTCATGCTCATGGTTCTTGCTCTATTTTAGACTCTAGAAATGAGAGCTTGTGTCTTGCGTTAAAACAGCATGTGTTTCATGGATGAGAACACTTGTCTGCATTTCCATTCAGAAACGGAGTTAAACCCCAGGATCTGTGTCTTCCTACAAGCAAAAGTTCATTTCTGGTAAACCCAGTGAATTTTGGGCTCAAATGATTTTTCGCAGTTCACGAACCAAACACGATTTTCACTAGTAACTAAAAAGCATTTATGTAAGAGGAGCTGTGGTTGGTATCAGTTTCATAAGCAGAGTTGAACTACATATGGTCCGTATAAGAAGGAAACACAGTTCTTTTTTTCATGACATGCTCATATTTCTTCCTGTATTGGAGACACTGGAAAGAAGAGCTTGCTTCTTGCGTGAAAACAGGTTGTGTTTCATTGATGAGAACACTGGTCTGAATTTGCCTTCAGAAACGAGGTTAAACCACATGATCTGCGTCTTCCTACAAGCAAGAGTTCATTTCTGGTAAACAAAGTGAATTTTGAGCTCAAATGATTTTACACAGTTCACGAAACCAAGGCAATTCTCACTATTAACTAAAGAGCATTTATGTAAGATTAGCTGTGGTTTCTTTCAGTTACATAAGCAGAGTTGAACTACATATGGTCCGTATGAGTTGGCAACACAGTTCTTTGTATCTGGACATGCTGAGTGTTCTTACTGTATTGGAGACGGTGGAAAAAAGAGGTTAATTCTTGCCGTAAAATAGAGTGTTTTTCACGGATGAGAACTGTGGTCTGAATTTCCATTCAGAAACAGAGTTAAACCCCTGGATCTGTGTCTTCCTACAAGCAAAAGTTCATTTCTCTTAAACCCAGTGAATTTTGGGCTCAAATGATTTTTCGCAGTTCAAGAACCCAAGGCGATTCTCACTATTAACTAAAGAGCATTTATGTAAGAGGAGTTCCGGTTTGTATCAGTTTCATAAGCAGAGTTGAACTGCATATGGTCTGTATGAGGAGGAAACACAGTAACTTTTTTCTGGGCATGCTCATGCTTCTTGCTGTATTCGAGACGCTGGAAAGAAGAGCTTACTTCTTGTGTGAATAAAGAGTGTGATTCATGGATGAGAACACTGATCTGAATTTCCCTTCAAAGTCGGAGTTATACCCCAGGATCTGTGTCTTCGTACAAGCAAGAGTTCATTTCTGGTAAACACAGAGAATTTTGTGCTCAAATGATTTTACACAGTTCAAGAACCCAAGGCAATTCTCACTATTAACTAAAAAACATTTACGTAAGATTAGCTGTAGTTTGTTTCAGTTTCATAAGCAGAGTTGAACTACATATGGTCCGTATGATTAGGAAACACAGTTGTTTATTTCAGGGCATGCTCATGGTCCTTGCTGTATTGGAGACGCTGGGAAGAAGAGCTTGCTTCTTGCGTTAAAACAGCATGTGTTTCATGGATGAGAACACTGCTCTGAATTTCATTTCAGAATCGGAGTTAAACCCCAGGATGTGTGTCTTCCTACAAGCAAGAGTTCATTTCCGGTAAACCCAGTGAATTTTGGGATCAAATTATTTTACAAAGTTCAAAAACCCAATGCGATTCTCACTATTAATTTGAGAGCTTTTATGTAATAGGAGCTGTGGTTTGTATCAGTTTCCTAAGCAGAGGTGAACTACATATGGTCTGTATGAGTAGGAAACACAGTTCTTTTTCTCTGGACATGCTGATGGTTTTTACTGTATTGGAGACGCTGGAAAGAAGAGGGTGATTCTTGCCTTAAAACAGAGTGTTTTTCACAGATGAGAACTCTGGTCTGAATTTCCCTTCAGAAATGGAGTTGAACCCCAGGATCTGTGTCTTACTACAAGCAACAGTTCATTTCGGGTATACACAGTGAATTTTGGGCTCTAATGCTTTTTCGCAGTTCAAGAACCCAAGCCGATTTTCACTATTAACTAAAGAGCATTTATGTAAGAGGAGTCGTGGTTTGTATCAGTTTTATAAGCAGAGTTGAACTACATATGGGCCGTATGATTAGGAAACACAGTTGTTTTTTTCAGGGCACGCTCATGGTCCTTGCTGTATTGGAGATGCTGGAAAGAAGAGCTTGCTTCTTGCGTATAAACAGCATGTGTTTCATGGATGAGAACACTGCTCTGACTTTCATTTCAGAATCGGAGTTAAACCCCAGGATCTCTGTCTTTCTATAAGCAAGAGTTCATTTCTGGTAAACCCAGTGTATTTTGGGCTCAAATGATTTTTCACAGTTCAAGAACCCAAGGCGATTCTCACTATTAACTAAACAGCATTAATGTAAGAGGAGCTGTGGTTTGTATCAGTTTCATAAGCAGAGTTGAACTACATATGGTCTGTATTAGTAGGAAACACAGTTCTTTTTTTCATGGCATGCTCATGGTTCTTGCTGTATTTTAGACGCTGGAAAGAAGAGCTTGCTTCTTGCATTAAAACAGAGTGTTTTTCATTGATGGGAACTCTGGTCTGAATTTCCCTTCAGAAACGGAGATAAAACCCAGGATCTGTGTCTTTCTACAAGCAACAGTTCATTTCAGTTAACCCAGTGAATTTTGGGCTCAAATGATTTTTCACAGTTCTAGAACCCAAGGCGATTCTCACTATTAACTAAACAGCATTTATGTAAGAGGAGTCGTGGTTTGTATCAGTTTCATAAGCAGAGTTGAACTGCATATGGTCTGTATGAGGAGGAAACCGAGTAAATTTTTTCTGGGCATGCTCATGGTTCTTGCTGTATTTGAGTCACTGGCAAGAAGACCTTACTTCTTGCGTTAAAACAGCATGTGTTTCATGGATGAGAACACTGGTCTGAATTTCACTTCAGAAACGTAGTAAAACCACAGGATCTGTGTCTTCCTACAAGCAAGAATTCCTTTCTGTTAAACCCAGTGAATTTTGGGCGCAAATGATTTTTCGTAGTTCACAAACCCAAGGCGATTCTCACTATTAACTAAAGAGCATTTATGTAAGAGGAGCTGTGGTATGTATCAGTTTCAAAAGCAGTTTTGAACTACAAATGGTCTGTATGAGAAGGAAACACAGTTCTTTTTTTCTTGGCATGCTCATGTTTCTTGCTGTTTTGGAGACACTGGAAAGAAGAGCTTGCTTTTTGCATGAAAACAGAGTGTGTTTCATTGATGAGAACTCTGGTCTGAATTTCCCTTCAGAAACGGAGTTAAACCCCAGGATCTGTGTCTTCCTACAAG
Organism: Onychomys leucogaster; assembly: GCA_949786385.1. Lineage (NCBI taxonomy): Eukaryota > Metazoa > Chordata > Mammalia > Rodentia > Cricetidae > Onychomys > Onychomys leucogaster. The sequence goes on from CATKUP010000061.1 coordinate 1,716,702, forward strand.
CAAGAGTTCATTTCTGGTAAACCCAGTGTATTTTGGACTCAAATGATTTTTTGCAGTTCACGAACCCAACGCGATTGTCACTTTTAACTAATGAGCATTTATGTAATAGGAGATGTGGTTTGGATCAGTTTCATAAGCAGAGTTGAACTACATATGTTCCGTATGAGTCAGAAACACAGTTCTTTTTTTCAGGTAATGCTCATGGTTCTTGCTGTATTTTAGACGCTGGAAAGAAGAGCTTGCTTCTTGCATTAAAACAGAGTGTTTTTCATTGATGAGAACTCTGGTCCCAATTTCCCTTCAGAAACGGAGATAAAACCCAGGATCTGTGTCTTTCTACAAGCAACAGTTCATTTCTGTTAAACCCAGTGAATTTTGGGCTCAAATGATTTTTCACAGTTCAAGAACCCAAGGCGATTCTCACTATTAACTAAACAGCATTTATGTAAGAGGAGTCGTGGTTTGGATCCGTTTCATAAGCAGAGTTGAACTGCATATGGTCTGTATGAGGATGAAACCGAGTAACTTTTTTCTGGGCATGCTCATGCTTCTTGCTGTATTTGAGTCGCTGGCAAGAAGAGCTTGCTTGTTGCGTTAAAACAGCATGTGTTTCATGGATGAGAACACTGGTCTGAATTTCACTTCAGAAACGTAGTAAAACCACAGGATCTGTGTCTTCCTACAAGCAAGAATTCATTTCTGTTAAACCCAGTGAATTTTGGGCGCAAATGATTTTTCGCAGTTCACGAACCCAAGGCGATTCTCACTATTAACTAAAGAGCATTTATGTAAGAGGAGCTGTGGCTTGTATCAGTTTCATAAGCAGAGTTGAACGGCATTTGGTCTGTAGGAGGAGGAAACACAGTATATTTTTTCTGGGCATGCTCATGGTTCTTGCTGTATTCGAGACGCTAGAAAGAAGAGCTTACTTCTTGTGTGAATACAGAGTGTGATTCATGGATGAGAACACTGATCTGAATTTCCCTTCAAAATCAGAGTTATACCACAGGATCTGTTTCTTCCTATAAGCAAGAGTTCATTTCTGGGAAACACAGTGAATTTTGTGCTCAAATGATGTTACACAGTTCAAGAACCCAAGGCAATTCTCAGTATTTACTAAACAGCATTTATGTAAGAGGAGTCGTGGATTGTATCAGTTTGATAAGCAGAGTTGAACTGCACATGGTCTGTATGAGGAGGAAATCCAGTAACTTTTTTCTGGGCATGCTCATGGTTCTTGCTGTATTGGAGACGCTGGAAAGAAGAGCTTGCTTCTTGCGTGAATACAGAGTGTTTTTCATTGATGAGAACTCTGGTCTGAATTTCCCTTCAGAAACAGAGATAAAACCCAGGATCTGTGTCTTTCTACAAGCAACAGTTCATTTCTGTTAAACGCAGTGAATTTTGGGCTCAAATGATTTTTCACAGTTCACGAAACCAAGGCAATTCTCACTATTAACTAAAGAGCATTTATGTAAGATTAGCTGTGGTTTCTTTTAGTTTCATGAGCAGAGTTGAACTACATATGGTCCGTATGAGTATGCAACACATTTCTTTTTTTCAAGGCATGCTCATGGTTCTTGCTGTATTGAAGACTCTGGCAAGAAGAGCTTGCTTCTTGCGTTAAAACAGCATGAGTTTCAGGGATGAGAACACTGGTCTGAATTTTACTTCAGAAACGGAGTTAAAACACAGGAATTGTGTCTTCCTACAAGCAAGAATTCATTTCTGTTAAACCCAGTGAATTTTGGGCGCAAATGATTTTTCGCAGTTCAAGAAGCCATCGCGATTCTCACTATTTATTATAGAGCATTTACGTAAGAGGAGCTGTGGTTTGGATCAGTTTCATAAGCAGAGTTGAACTACATATGGTCCGTATGAGTCAGAAACTCAGTTGTTTTTTTCAGGTCATGCTCATGGTTCTTGCTGTATTTTAGACTCTGGAAATGAGAGCTTGCGTCTTGCGTTAAAACAGCATGTGTTTCATGGATGAGAACACTTGTCTGAATTTCCATTCAGAAACGGAGTTAAACACCAGGATCTGTGTCTTCCTACAAGCAAGAGTTCATTTCTGGTAATCCCAGTGAATTTTGGGATCAAATTATTTTACAAAGTTCAAAAACCCAATGCGATTCTCACTATTAATTTGAGAGCTTTTATGTAATAGGAGCTGTGGTTTGTATCAGTTTCATAAGCAGAGTTGAACTACATATGGTCCGTATAAGTAGGAAACACAGTTCTTTTTTTCAGGGCATGCTCATGGTTCTTGCTGTATTTTAGACTCTGGAAATGAGAGCTTGCGTCTTGCGTTAAAACAGCATGTGTTTCATGGATGAGAACACTGCTCCGAATTTCCCTTCAGAAACAGAGTTAAACCCCGGGATCTGTGTCTTCCTACAAGCAACAGTTCATTTCGGGTAAAGCCAGTGAATTTTGGACTCAAATGATTTTTTGCAGTTCACGAACCCAACGCGATTGTCACTTTTCACTAATGAGCATTTATGTAAGAGGAGCTGTAGTTTGGATCAGTTTCATATGCAGAGTTGAACTCCATATGGTCTGTATGAGTAGGAAACACGTTTCTTTTATTCAGGGCATGCACATTATTCTTGCTGTATTTTAGACTCTGGAAAGAAGAGCTTGCTTCTTGCGTTAAAACAGAGTGTGTTTCAGGGATGAGAACTCTGGTCTGAATTTCCACTTCAGAAACGGAGTTAAAACCCAGGATCTGTGACTTCCTACAAGCAACAGTTCATTTCTCTTAATGCCAGTGAATTTTTTGGCTCAAATGATTTTTCGCAGTTCAAGAACCAAAGGCGATTCTCACTATTAACTAAAGAGCATTTATGTAAGAGGAGTCGTGGTTTGTATCAGTTTCATAAGCAGAGTTGAACTGCATATGGTCTGTATGAGGAGGAAATCCAGTAACTTTATTCTGGGCATGCTCATGGTTCTTGCTGTATTCGAGACGCTGGAAAGAAGAGCTTGCTTCTTGCGTGAATACAGAGTGTTTTTCATTGATGAGAACTCTGGTCTGAATTTCCCTTCAGAAACAGAGATAAAACCCAGGATCTGTGTCTTTCTACAAGCAACAGTTCATTTCTGTTAAACGCAGTGAATTTTGGGCTCAAATGATTTTTCACAGTTCACGAAACCAAGGCAATTCTCACTATTAACTAAAGAGCATTTATGTAAGATTAGCTGTGGTTTCTTTTAGTTTCATGAGCAGAGTTGAACTACATATGGTCTGTATGAGTATGCAACACATTTCTTTTTTTCAAGGCATGCTCATGGTTCTTGCTGTATTGAAGACTCTGGCAAGAAGAGCTTGCTTCTTGCGTTAAAACAGCATGAGTTTCAGGGATGAGAACACTGGTCTGAATTTTACTTCAGAAACGGAGTTAAAACACAGGAATTGTGTCTTCCTACAAGCAAGAATTCATTTCTGTTAAACCCAGTGAATTTTGGGCGCAAATGATTTTTCGCAGTTCAAGAAGCCATCGCGATTCTCACTATTTATTATAGAGCATTTACGTAAGAGGAGCTGTGGTTTGGATCAGTTTCATAAGCAGAGTTGAACTACATATGGTCCGTATGAGTCAGAAACTCAGTTGTTTTTTTCAGGTCATGCTCATGGTTCTTGCTGTATTTTAGACTCTGGAAATGAGAGCTTGCGTCTTGCGTTAAAACAGCATGTGTTTCATGGATGAGAACACTTGTCTGAATTTCCATTCAGAAACGGAGTTAAACACCAGGATCTGTGTCTTCCTACAAGCAAGAGTTCATTTCTGGTAATCCCAGTGAATTTTGGGATCAAATTATTTTACAAAGTTCAAAAACCCAATGCGATTCTCACTATTAATTTGAGAGCTTTTATGTAATAGGAGCTGTGGTTTGTATCAGTTTCATAAGCAGAGTTGAACTACATATGGTCCGTATAAGTAGGAAACACAGTTCTTTTTTTCAGGGCATGCTCATGGTTCTTGCTGTATTTTAGACTCTGGAAATGAGAGCTTGCGTCTTGCGTTAAAACAGCATGTGTTTCATGGATGAGAACACTGCTCTGAATTTCCCTTCAGAAACAGAGTTAAACCCCGGGATCTGTGTCTTCCTACAAGCAACAGTTCATTTCGGGTAAAGCCAGTGAATTTTGGACTCAAATGATTTTTTGCAGTTCACGAACCCAACGCGATTGTCACTTTTCACTAATGAGCATTTATGTAAGAGGAGCTGTAGTTTGGATCAGTTTCATATGCAGAGTTGAACTCCATATGGTCTGTATGAGTAGGAAACACGTTTCTTTTATTCAGGGCATGCACATTATTCTTGCTGTATTTTAGACTCTGGAAAGAAGAGCTTGCTTCTTGCGTTAAAACAGAGTGTGTTTCAGGGATGAGAACTCTGGTCTGAATTTCCACTTCAGAAACGGAGTTAAAACCCAGGATCTGTGACTTCCTACAAGCAACAGTTCATTTCTCTTAATGCCAGTGAATTTTTTGGCTCAAATGATTTTTCGCAGTTCAAGAACCAAAGGCGATTCTCACTATTAACTAAAGAGCATTTATGTAAGAGGAGTCGTGGTTTGTATCAGTTTCATAAGCAGAGTTGAACTGCATATGGTCTGTATGAGGAGGAAATCCAGTAACTTTATTCTGGGCATGCTCATGGTTCTTGCTGTATTCGAGACGCTGGAAAGAAGAGCTTGCTTCTTGCGTGAATACAGAGTGTTTTTCATTGATGAGAACTCTGGTCTGAATTTCCCTTCAGAAACAGAGATAAAACCCAGGATCTGTGTCTTTCTACAAGCAACAGTTCATTTCTGTTAAACGCAGTGAATTTTGGGCTCAAATGATTTTTCACAGTTCACGAAACCAAGGCAATTCTCACTATTAACTAAAGAGCATTTATGTAAGATTAGCTGTGGTTTCTTTTAGTTTCATGAGCAGAGTTGAACTACATATGGTCTGTATGAGTATGCAACACATTTCTTTTTTTCAAGGCATGCTCATGGTTCTTGCTGTATTGAAGACTCTGGCAAGAAGAGCTTGCTTCTTGCGTTAAAACAGCATGAGTTTCAGGGATGAGAACACTGGTCTGAATTTTACTTCAGAAACGGAGTTAAAACACAGGAATTGTGTCTTCCTACAAGCAAGAATTCATTTCTGTTAAACCCAGTGAATTTTGGGCGCAAATGATTTTTCGCAGTTCAAGAAGCCATCGCGATTCTCACTATTTATTATAGAGCATTTACGTAAGAGGAGCTGTGGTTTGGATCAGTTTCATAAGCAGAGTTGAACTACATATGGTCCGTATGAGTCAGAAACTCAGTTGTTTTTTTCAGGTCATGCTCATGGTTCTTGCTGTATTTTAGACTCTGGAAATGAGAGCTTGCGTCTTGCGTTAAAACAGCATGTGTTTCATGGATGAGAACACTTGTCTGAATTTCCATTCAGAAACGGAGTTAAACACCAGGATCTGTGTCTTCCTACAAGCAAGAGTTCATTTCTGGTAATCCCAGTGAATTTTGGGATCAAATTATTTTACAAAGTTCAAAAACCCAATGCGATTCTCACTATTAATTTGAGAGCTTTTATGTAATAGGAGCTGTGGTTTGTATCAGTTTCATAAGCAGAGTTGAACTACATATGGTCCGTATAAGTAGGAAACACAGTTCTTTTTTTCAGGGCATGCTCATGGTTCTTGCTGTATTTTAGACTCTGGAAATGAAAGCTTGCGTCTTGCGTTAAAACAGCATGTGTTTCATGGATGAGAACACTGCTCTGAATTTCCCTTCAGAAACAGAGTTAAACCCCGGGATCTGTGTCTTCCTACAAGCAACAGTTCATTTCGGGTAAAGCCAGTGAATTTTGGACTCAAATGATTTTTTGCAGTTCACGAACCCAACGCGATTGTCACTTTTCACTAATGAGCATTTATGTAAGAGGAGCTGTAGTTTGGATCAGTTTCATATGCAGAGTTGAACTCCATATGGTCTGTATGAGTAGGAAACACGTTTCTTTTATTCAGGGCATGCACATTATTCTTGCTGTATTTTAGACTCTGGAAAGAAGAGCTTGCTTCTTGCGTTAAAACAGAGTGTGTTTCAGGGATGAGAACTCTGGTCTGAATTTCCACTTCAGAAACGGAGTTAAAACCCAGGATCTGTGACTTCCTACAAGCAACAGTTCATTTCTCTTAATGCCAGTGAATTTTTTGGCTCAAATGATTTTTCGCAGTTCAAGAACCAAAGGCGATTCTCACTATTAACTAAAGAGCATTTATGTAAGAGGAGTCGTGGTTTGTATCAGTTTCATAAGCAGAGTTGAACTGCATATGGTCTGTATGAGGAGAAAACACAGTAACTTTTTTCTGGGCATGCTCATGGTTCTTGCTGTATTCGAGACGATGGAAAGAAGAGCTTTCTTCTTGTGTGAATACAGAATGTGGTTCATGGATGAGAACACTGATCTGAATTTCCCTTCAAAATCGAAGTTATACCCCAGGATCTGTTCTTCCTACAAGCAAGAGTTCATTTCTGGTAAACACAGTGAATTTTGTGCTCAAATGATTTTACACAGTTCAAAAACCCAAGGCAATTCTCACTATTAACTAAAGAGCATTTATGTAAGATTAGCTGTAGTTTGTTTCAGTTTCATAAGCAGAGTTGAACTACATATGGTCCGTATAAGTAGGAAACACAGTTCTTTTTTTCAGGGCATGCTCATGGTTCTGGCTGTATTTTAGACTCTGGAAAGGAGACCTTGCGTATGCGTTAAAACAGCATGTGTTTCATGGATGAGAACACTTGTCTCAATTTCCCTTTAGAAACGGAGTTAAACCCCATGATCTGTGTCTTCCTACAAGCAACAGTTGATTTCCGTTAAACCCAGTGAATTTTGGGCTCAAATGATTTTTCACAGTTCAAGAACCCAAGGCGATTCTCACTATTAATTAAAGAGCATTTATTTAAGAGGAGCTGTGGTTTGTATCAGTTTCATAAGCAGAGTTGAACTACATATGTTCCATATGAGTGAGAAACACAGTTCTTTTTTTCAGGTCATGCTCATGGATCTTGCTGTATTTTAGACGCTGGAAAGAAGAGCTTGCTTCTTGCATTAAAACAGAGTGTTTTTCATTGATGAGAACTCTGGTCTGAATTTCCCTTCAGAAACGGAGATAAAACCCAGGATCTGTGTCTTTCTACAAGCAACAGTTGATTTCTGTTAAACCCAGTGAATTTTGGGCTCTAATGATTTTTCACAGTTCAAGAACACAAGGCGATTCTCACTATTAATTAAAGAGCATTTATGTAAGAGGAGCTGTGGTTTGTATCAGTTTCATAAGCAGAGTTGAACTACATATGTTCCATATGAGTCAGAAACCCAATTTTTTTTTCAGGTAATGCTCATGGTTCTTGCTGTACTTTAGACTCTGGAAAGAAGAGCTTGCTTGTTGCATTAAAACAGAGTGTTTTTCATTGATAGGGAACTCTGGTCTGAATTTCCCTACAGAAACTGAGATAAAACCCAGGATCTGTGTCTTTCTACAAGCAACAGTTCATTTCTGGTAAACCCAGTGAATTTTGGGCTCAAATGATTTTTCACAGTTCAAGAACCCAAGGTGATTCTCACTATTAACTAAACAGAATTTTTGTAAGAGGAGTCGTGGTTTGTATCAGTTTCATAAGCAGAGTTGAACTGCATATGATCTGTATGAGGAGGAAACCGAGTAACTTTTTTCTGTGCATGCTCATGCTTCTTGCTGTATTTGAGTCGCTGGCAAGAAGAGCTTGCTTCTTGCGTTAAAACAGCATGTGTTTCATGGAAGAGAACACTGGTCTGAATTTCACTTCAGAAACGTAGTTAAACCACAGGATCTGTGAATTTCTACTAGTAAGAATTCATTTCTGTTAAACCCAGGTAATTTTTGGGCGCAAATGATTTTTCGCAGTTCACGCACCCAAGGCGATTCTCACTATTAACTAACGAGCATTTATTTAAGAGGAGCTGTGGTTTGTTTGAGTTTCAAAAGCAGAGTTGAACTACATATTGTCCGTATGAGAGGGAAACTCAGTTCTTTTTTCTTGGCATGCTCATGTTTCTTGCTGTTTTGTAGACACTGGAAAGAAGAGCTTGCTTTTTGCGTGAAAACAGAGTGTATTTTATTGATGAAAACTCTGGTCTGAATTTCCCTTCAGAAATGGAGTTAAACCCCAGGATCTGTGTCTTCCTACAAGCAAGAGTTCATTTCTGGTAAACCCAGTGAATTTTGGGCTCAAATGATTTTTCCCAGTTCAAGAACCCAAGGCGATTCTCTCTATTAACTAAAGAGCATTTACGTAAGAGGAGCTGTGGTTTGTATCAGTTTCATAAGCAGAGTTGAACTACATATGGTCCGTATGAGAAGGAAACACAGTTTTTTTTTTTTTTTGGCATGCTCATGTTTCTTGCTGTATTGGAGACACTGGAAAGAAGAGCTTGCTTTTTGAGTAAAAACAGAGTGTGTTTCAATGATGAGAACTCTGGTCTGAATTTCCCTTCAGAAACGGAGTTAAACCCCAGGATCTGTGTCTTCCTACAAGCAAGAGTTCATTTCTGGCAAACCCAGTGAATTTTGGGCTCAAATGATTTTTCCCAGTTCAAGAACCCAAGGCAATTCTCACTATTAACTAAAGAGCATTTAAGTAAGAGGAGCTGTGGTTCGTATCAGTTTCATAAGCAGAATTGAACTACATATGGTCCGTATGAGAAGGAAACATAGTTCTTTTTTTTTTGGCATGCTCATGTTTCTTGCTGTATTGGAGACACTGGAAAGAAGAGCTTGCTTTTTGAGTAAAAACAGAGTGTGTTTCAATGATGAGAACTCTGGTCTGAATTTCCCTTCAGAAACAGAGTTAAACCCTGGGATCTGTGTCTTCCTACAAGCAACAGTTCATTTCGGGTAAACCCAGTGAATTTTGGACTCAAATGATTTTTTGCAGTTCACGAACCCAACGCGATTGTCACTTTTAACTAATGAGCATTTATGTAAGAGGAGCTGTGGTTTGGATCAGTTTCATAAGCAGAGTTGATCTACATATGTTCCGTATGTGTCAGAAACACAGTTCTTTTTTTCAGGTAATGCTCATCGTTCTTGCTGTATTTTAGCCGCTGGAAAGAAGAGCTTGCTTCTTGCATTAAAACAGAGTGTTTTTCATTGATGAGAACTCTGGTCTGAATTTCCCTTCAGAAACGGAGATAAAACCCAGGATCTGTGTCTTTCTACAAGCAACAGTTGATTTCTGTTAAACCCAGTGAATTTTGGGCTCAAATGATTTTTCACAGTTCAAGAACCCAAGGCGATTCTCACTATTAACTAAAGAGCATTTATGTAGTAGGAGCTGTGGTTTGTATCAGTTTCATAAGCAGAGTTGAACTACATATGTTCCGTATGAGTCAGAAACCCAGTTCTTTTTTTCAGGTAATGCTCATGGTTCTTGCTGTATTTTAGACTCTGGAAAGAAGAGCTTGCTTCTTGCATTAAAACAGAGTGTTTTTCATTGATAGGGAACTCTGGTCTGAATTTCCCTACAGAAACTGAGATAAAACCCAGGATCTGTGTCTTTCTACAAGCAACAGTTCATTTCTGTTAAACCCAGTGAATTTTGGGCTCAAATAATTTTTCACATTTCAAGAACCCAAGGCGATTCTCACTATTAACTAAAGAGCATTTATTTAAGAGGAGCTGTGGTTTGTTTGAGTTTCAAAAGCAGAGTTGAACTACATATGGTCCGTATGAGAGGGAAACACAGTTCTTTTTTCTTGGCATGCTCATGTTTCTTGCTGTTTTGTAGACACTGGAAAGAAGAGCTTGCTTTTTGCGTGAAAACAGAGTGTGTTTCATTGATGAAAACTCTGGTCTGAATTTCCCTTCAGAAATGGAGTTAAACCCCAGGATCTGTGTCTTCCTACAAGCAAGAGTTCATTTCTGGTAAACCCAGTGAATTTTGGGCTCAAATGATTTTTCCCAGTTCAAGAACCCAAGGCGATTCTCTCTATTAACTAAAGAGCATTTACGTAAGAGGAGCTGTGGTTTGTATCAGTTTCATAAGCAGAGTTGAACTACATATGGTCCGTATGAGAAGGAAACACAGTTCTTTTTTTTTTTTTTGGCATGCTCATGTTTCTTGCTCTATTGGAGACACTGGAAAGAAGAGCTTGCTTTTTGAGTAAAAACAGAGTGTGTTTCAATGATGAGAACTCTGGTCTGAATTTCCCTTCAGAAACTGACTTAAACCCCAGGATCTGTGTCTTCCTACAAGCAAGAGTTCATTTCTGGCAAACCCAGTGAATTTTGGGCTCAAATGATTTTTCCCAGTTCAAGAACCCAAGGCAATTCTCACTATTAACTAAAGAGCATTTAAGTAAGAGGAGCTGTGGTTCGTATCAGTTTCATAAGCAGAGTTGAACTACATATGGTCCGTATGAGAAGGAAACACAGTTCTTTTTTTTTTGGCATGCTCATGTTTCTTGCTGTATTGGAGACACTGGAAAGAAGAGCTTGCTTTTTGAGTAAAAACAGAGTGTGTTTCAATGATGAGAACTCTGGTCTGAATTTCCCTTCAGAAACAGAGTTAAACCCCGGGATCTGTGTCTTCCTACAAGCAACAGTTCATTTCGGGTAAAGCCAGTGAATTTTGGACTCAAATGATTTTTTGCAGTTCACGAACCCAACGCGATTGTCACTTTTAACTAATGAGCATTTATGTAAGAGGAGCTGTGGTTTGGATCAGTTTCATAAGCAGAGTTGATCTACATATGTTCCGTATGTGTCAGAAACACAGTTCTTTTTTTCAGATAATGCTCATGGTTCTTGCTGTATTTTAGCCGCTGGAAAGAAGAGCTTGCTTCTTGCATTAAAACAGAGTGTTTTTCATTGATGAGAACTCTGGTCTGAATTTCCCTTCAGAAACGGAGATAAAACCCAGAATCTGTGTCTTTCTACAAGCAACAGTTCATTTCTGTTAAACCCAGTGAATTTTGGGCTCAAATGAATTTTCACAGTTCAAGAACCCAAGGCGATTCTCACTATTAACTAAACAGCATTTATGTAAGAGGAGTCGTGGTTTGTATCAGTTTCATAAGCAGATTTGAACTGCATATGATCTGTATGAGGAGGAAACCCAGTAACTTTTTTCTGGGCATGCTCATGCTTCTTGCTGTATTTGAGTCGCTGGCAAGAAGAGCGTGCTTCTTGAGTTAAAACAGCATGTGTTTCGTGGATGAGAACACTGGTCTGAATTTCACTTCAGAAACGTAGTTAAACCACAGGATCTGTGAATTCCTACAAGCAAGAATTCATTTCTGTTAAACCCAGTGAATTTTGGGCGCAAATGATTTTTCGCAGTTCATGAACCCAAGGCGAATCTCACTATTAACTAAAGAGCATTTATGTAAGAGGAGCTGTGGTTTGTTTGAGTTTCAAAAGCAGAGTTGAACTACATATGGTCCGTATGAGAGGGAAACACAGTTCTTTTTTCTTGGCATGCTCATGTTTCTTGCTGTTTTGGAGACACTGGAAAGAAGAGCTTGCTTTTTGCGTGAAAACAGAGTGTGTTCATTGATGAGAACTCTGGTCTGAATTTCCCTTCAGAAATGGAGTTAAACCCCAGTATCTGTGTCTTCCTAAAAGCAAGAGTTCATTTCTGGTAAACCCAGTGAATTTTGGGCTGAAATTATTTTTCCCAGTTCAAGAACCCAAAGCGATTCTCTCTATTAACTAAAGAGCATTTAAGTAAGAGGAGCTGTGGTTTGTATCAGTTTCATAAGCAGAGTTGAACTACATATGTTCCGTATGAGTGAGAAACACAGTTCTTTTTTTCAGGTCATGCTCATGGATCTTGCTGTATTTTAGACGCTGGAAAGAAGAGCTTGCTTCTTGCATTAAAACAGAGTGTTTTTCATTGATGAGAACTCTGGTCTGAATTTCCCTTCAGAAACGGAGATAAAACCCAGGATCTGTGTCTTTCTACAAGCAACAGTTGATTTCTGTTAAACCCAGTGAATTTTGGGCTCTAATGATTTTTCACAGTTCAAGAACACAAGGCGATTCTCACTATTAATTAAAGAGCATTTATGTAAGAGGAGCTGTGGTTTGTATCAGTTTCATAAGCAGAGTTGAACTACATATGTTCCATATGAGTCAGAAACCCAATTTTTTTTTCAGGTAATGCTCATGGTTCTTGCTGTACTTTAGACTCTGGAAAGAAGAGCTTGCTTGTTGCATTAAAACAGAGTGTTTTTCATTGATAGGGAACTCTGGTCTGAATTTCCCTACAGAAACTGAGATAAAACCCAGGATCTGTGTCTTTCTACAAGCAACAGTTCATTTCTGGTAAACCCAGTGAATTTTGGGCTCAAATGATTTTTCACAGTTCAAGAACCCAAGGCGATTCTCACTATTAACTAAACAGAATTTTTGTAAGAGGAGTCGTGGTTTGTATCAGTTTCATAAGCAGAGTTGAAATGCATATGATCTGTATGAGGAGGAAACCGAGTAACTTTTTTCTGTGCATGCTCATGCTTCTTGCTGTATTTGAGTCGCTGGCAAGAAGAGCTTGCTTCTTGCGTTAAAACAGCATGTGTTTCATGGAAGAGAACACTGGTCTGAATTTCACTTCAGAAACGTAGTTAAACCACAGGATCTGTGAATTTCTACTAGTAAGAATTCATTTCTGTTAAACCCAGGTAATTTTTGGGCGCAAATGATTTTTCGCAGTTCACGCACCCAAGGCGATTCTCACTATTAACTAACGAGCATTTATTTAAGAGGAGCTGTGGTTTGTTTGAGTTTCAAAAGCAGAGTTGAACTACATATTGTCCGTATGAGAGGGAAACTCAGTTCTTTTTTCTTGGCATGCTCATGTTTCTTGCTGTTTTGTAGACACTGGAAAGAAGAGCTTGCTTTTTGCGTGAAAACAGAGTGTATTTCATTGATGAAAACTCTGGTCTGAATTTCCCTTCAGAAATGGAGTTAAACCCCAGGATCTGTGTCTTCCTACAAGCAAGAGTTCATTTCTGGTAAACCCAGTGAATTTTGGGCTCAAATGATTTTTCCCAGTTCAAGAACCCAAGGCGATTCTCTCTATTAACTAAAGAGCATTTACGTAAGAGGAGCTGTGGTTTGTATCAGTTTCATAAGCAGAGTTGAACTACATATGGTCCGTATGAGAAGGAAACACAGTTTTTTTTTTTTGGCATGCTCATGTTTCTTGCTGTATTGGAGACACTGGAAAGAAGAGCTTGCTTTTTGAGTAAAAACAGAGTGTGTTTCAATGATGAGAACTCTGGTCTGAATTTCCCTTCAGAAACAGAGTTAAACCCTGGGATCTGTGTCTTCCTACAAGCAACAGTTCATTTCGGGTAAACCCAGTGAATTTTGGACTCAAATGATTTTTTGCAGTTCACGAACCCAACGCGATTGTCACTTTTAACTAATGAGCATTTATGTAAGAGGAGCTGTGGTTTGGATCAGTTTCATAAGCAGAGTTGATCTACATATGTTCCGTATGTGTCAGAAACACAGTTCTTTTTTTCAGGTAATGCTCATCGTTCTTGCTGTATTTTAGCCGCTGGAAAGAAGAGCTTGCTTCTTGCATTAAAACAGAGTGTTTTTCATTGATGAGAGCTCTGGTCTGAATTTCCCTTCAGAAACGGAGATAAAACCCAGGATCTGTGTCTTTCTACAAGCAACAGTTGATTTCTGTTAAACCCAGTGAATTTTGGGCTCAAATGATTTTTCACAGTTCAAGAACCCAAGGCGATTCTCACTATTAACTAAAGAGCATTTATGTACTAGGAGCTGTGGTTTGTATCAGTTTCATAAGCAGAGTTGAACTACATATGTTCCGTATGAGTCAGAAACCCAGTTCTTTTTTTCAGGTAATGCTCATGGTTCTTGCTGTATTTTAGACTCTGGAAAGAAGAGCTTGCTTCTTGCATTAAAACAGAGTGTTTTTCATTGATAGGGAACTCTGGTCTGAATTTCCCTACAGAAACTGAGATAAAACCCAGGATCTGTGTCTTTCTACAAGCAACAGTTCATTTCTGTTAAACCCAGTGAATTTTGGGCTCAAATAATTTTTCACATTTCAAGAACCCAAGGCGATTCTCACTATTAACTAAAGAGCATTTATTTAAGAGGAGCTGTGGTTTGTTTGAGTTTCAAAATCAGAGTTGAACTACATATGGTCCGTATGAGAGGGAAACACAGTTCTTTTTTCTTGGCATGCTCATGTTTCTTGCTGTTTTGTAGACACTGGAAAGAAGAGCTTGCTTTTTGCGTGAAAACAGAGTGTGTTTCATTGATGAAAACTCTGGTCTGAATTTCCCTTCAGAAATGGAGTTAAACCCCAGGATCTGTGTCTTCCTACAAGCAAGAGTTCATTTCTGGTAAACCCAGTGAATTTTGGGCTCAAATGATTTTTCCCAGTTCAAGAACCCAAGGCGATTCTCTCTATTAACTAAAGAGCATTTACGTAAGAGGAGCTGTGGTTTGTATCAGTTTCATAAGCAGAGTTGAACTACATATGGTCCGTATGAGAAGGAAACACAGTTCTTTTTTTTTTGGCATGCTCATGTTTCTTGCTCTATTGGAGACACTGGAAAGAAGAGCTTGCTTTTTGAGTAAAAACAGAGTGTGTTTCAATGATGAGAACTCTGGTCTGAATTTCCCTTCAGAAACTGACTTAAACCCCAGGATCTGTGTCTTCCTACAAGCAAGAGTTCATTTCTGGCAAACCCAGTGAATTTTGGGCTCAAATGATTTTTCCCAGTTCAAGAACCCAAGGCAATTCTCACTATTAACTAAAGAGCATTTAAGTAAGAGGAGCTGTGGTTCGTATCAGTTTCATAAGCAGAGTTGAACTACATATGGTCCGTATGAGAAGGAAACACAGTTCTTTTTTTTTTGGCATGCTCATGTTTCTTGCTGTATTGGAGACACTGGAAAGAAGAGCTTGCTTTTTGAGTAAAAACAGAGTGTGTTTCAATGATGAGAACTCTGGTCTGAATTTCCCTTCAGAAACAGAGTTAAACCCCGGGATCTGTGTCTTCCTACAAGCAACAGTTCATTTCGGGTAAAGCCAGTGAATTTTGGACTCAAATGATTTTTTGCAGTTCACGAACCCAACGCGATTGTCACTTTTAACTAATGAGCATTTATGTAAGAGGAGCTGTGGTTTGGATCAGTTTCATAAGCAGAGTTGATCTACATATGTTCCGTATGTGTCAGAAACACAGTTCTTTTTTTCAGATAATGCTCATGGTTCTTGCTGTATTTTAGCCGCTGGAAAGAAGAGCTTGCTTCTTGCATTAAAACAGAGTGTTTTTCATTGATGAGAACTCTGGTCTGAATTTCCCTTCAGAAACGGAGATAAAACCCAGAATCTGTGTCTTTCTACAAGCAACAGTTCATTTCTGTTAAACCCAGTGAATTTTGGGCTCAAATGAATTTTCACAGTTCAAGAACCCAAGGCGATTCTCACTATTAACTAAACAGCATTTATGTAAGAGGAGTCGTGGTTTGTATCAGTTTCATAAGCAGATTTGAACTGCATATGATCTGTATGAGGAGGAAACCCAGTAACTTTTTTCTGGGCATGCTCATGCTTCTTGCTGTATTTGAGTCGCTGGCAAGAAGAGCGTGCTTCTTGAGTTAAAACAGCATGCGTTTCGTGGATGAGAACACTGGTCTGAATTTCATTCAGAAACGTAGTTAAACCACAGGATCTGTGAATTCCTACAAGCAAGAATTCATTTCTGTTAAACCCAGTGAATTTTGGGCGCAAATGATTTTTCGCAGTTCATGAACCCAAGGCGATTCTCACTATTAACTAAAGAGCATTTATGTAAGAGGAGCTGTGGTTTGTTTGAGTTTCAAAAGCAGAGTTGAACTACATATGGTCCGTATGAGAGGGAAACACAGTTCTTCTTTCTTGGCATGCTCATGTTTCTTGCTGTTTTGGAGACACTGGAAAGAAGAGCTTGCTTTTTGCGTGAAAACAGAGTGTGTTCATTGATGAGAACTCTGGTCTGAATTTCCCTTCAGAAATGGAGTTAAACCCCAGTATCTGTGTCTTCCTAAAAGCAAGAGTTCATTTCTGGTAAACCCAGTGAATTTTGGGCTGAAATTATTTTTCCCAGTTCAAGAACCCAAAGCGATTCTCTCTATTAA
The DNA here is from genome assembly GCA_949786385.1 of Onychomys leucogaster. Lineage (NCBI taxonomy): Eukaryota > Metazoa > Chordata > Mammalia > Rodentia > Cricetidae > Onychomys > Onychomys leucogaster. The sequence goes on from CATKUP010000061.1 coordinate 1,732,914, forward strand.
CTAAAGAGCATTTAAGTAAGAGGAGCTGTGGTTTGTATCAGTTTCATAAGCAGAGTTGAACTACATATGTTCCGTATGAGTGAGAAACACAGTTCTTTTTTTCAGGTCATGCTCATGGATCTTGCTGTATTTTAGACGCTGGAAAGAAGAGCTTGCTTCTTGCATTAAAACAGAGTGTTTTTCATTGATGAGAACTCTGGTCTGAATTTCCCTTCAGAAATGGAGATAAAACCCAGGATCTGTGTCTTTCTACAAGCAACAGTTGATTTCTGTTAAACCCAGTGAATTTTGGGCTCTAATGATTTTTCACAGTTCAAGAACACAAGGCGATTCTCACTATTAATTAAAGAGCATTTATGTAAGAGGAGCTGTGGTTTGTATCAGTTTCATAAGCAGAGTTGAACTACATATGTTCCATATGAGTCAGAAACCCAATTTTTTTTTCAGGTAATGCTCATGGTTCTTGCTGTACTTTAGACTCTGGAAAGAAGAGCTTGCTTGTTGCATTAAAACAGAGTGTTTTTCATTGATAGGGAACTCTGGTCTGAATTTCCCTACAGAAACTGAGATAAAACCCAGGATCTGTGTCTTTCTACAAGCAACAGTTCATTTCTGGTAAACCCAGTGAATTTTGGGCTCAAATGATTTTTCACAGTTCAAGAACCCAAGGCGATTCTCACTATTAACTAAACAGAATTTTTGTAAGAGGAGTCGTGGTTTGTATCAGTTTCATAAGCAGAGTTGAACTGCATATGATCTGTATGAGGAGGAAACCCAGTAACTTTTTTCTGGGCATGCTCATGCTTCTTGCTGTATTTGAGTCGCTGGCAAGAAGAGCTTGCTTCTTGCGTTAAAACAGCATGTGTTTCATGGAAGAGAACACTGGTCTGAATTTCACTTCAGAAACGTAGTTAAACCACAGGATCTGTGAATTTCTACTAGTAAGAATTCATTTCTGTTAAACCCAGGTAATTTTTGGGCGCAAATGATTTTTCGCAGTTCACGCACCCAAGGCGATTCTCACTATTAACTAACGAGCATTTATTTAAGAGGAGCTGTGGTTTGTTTGAGTTTCAAAAGCAGAGTTGAACTACATATTGTCCGTATGAGAGGGAAACTCAGTTCTTTTTTCTTGGCATGCTCATGTTTCTTGCTGTTTTTTAGACACTGGAAAGAAGAGCTTGCTTTTTGCGTGAAAACAGAGTGTATTTCATTGATGAAAACTCTGGTCTGAATTTCCCTTCAGAAATGGAGTTAAACCCCAGGATCTGTGTCTTCCTACAAGCAAGAGTTCATTTCTGGTAAACCCAGTGAATTTTGGGCTCAAATGATTTTTCCCAGTTCAAGAACCCAAGGCGATTCTCTCTATTAACTAAAGAGCATTTACGTAAGAGGAGCTGTGGTTTGTATCAGTTTCATAAGCAGAGTTGAACTACATATGGTCCGTATGAGAAGGAAACACAGTTTTTTTTTTTGGCATGCTCATGTTTCTTGCTGTATTGGAGACACTGGAAAGAAGAGCTTGCTTTTTGAGTAAAAACAGATTGTGTTTCAATGATGAGAACTCTGGTCTGAATTTCCCTTCAGAAACGGAGTTAAACCCCAGGATCTGTGTCTTCCTACAAGCAAGAGTTCATTTCTGGCAAACCCAGTGAATTTTGGGCTCAAATGATTTTTCCCAGTTCAAGAACCCAAGGCAATTCTCACTATTAACTAAAGAGCATTTAAGTAAGAGGAGCTGTGGTTCGTATCAGTTTCATAAGCAGAATTGAACTACATATGGTCCGTATGAGAAGGAAACATAGTTCTTTTTTTTTTGGCATGCTCATGTTTCTTGCTGTATTGGAGACACTGGAAAGAAGAGCTTGCTTTTTGAGTAAAAACAGAGTGTGTTTCAATGATGAGAACTCTGGTCTGAATTTCCCTTCAGAAACAGAGTTAAACCCTGGGATCTGTGTCTTCCTACAAGCAACAGTTCATTTCGGGTAAACCCAGTGAATTTTGGACTCAAATGATTTTTTGCAGTTCACGAACCCAACGCGATTGTCACTTTTAACTAATGAGCATTTATGTAAGAGGAGCTGTGGTTTGGATCAGTTTCATAAGCACAGTTGATCTACATATGTTCCGTATGTGTCAGAAACACAGTTCTTTTTTTCAGGTAATGCTCATCGTTCTTGCTGTATTTTAGCCGCTGGAAAGAAGAGCTTGCTTCTTGCATTAAAACAGAGTGTTTTTCATTGATGAGAGCTCTGGTCTGAATTTCCCTTCAGAAACGGAGATAAAACCCAGGATCTGTGTCTTTCTACAAGCAACAGTTGATTTCTGTTAAACCCAGTGAATTTTGGGCTCAAATGATTTTTCACAGTTCAAGAACCCAAGGCGATTCTCACTATTAACTAAAGAGCATTTATGTACTAGGAGCTGTGGTTTGTATCAGTTTCATAAGCAGAGTTGAACTACATATGTTCCTTATGAGTCAGAAACCCAGTTCTTTTTTTCAGGTAATGCTCATGGTTCTTGCTGTATTTTAGACTCTGGAAAGAAGAGCTTGCTTCTTGCATTAAAACAGAGTGTTTTTCATTGATAGGGAACTCTGGTCTGAATTTCCCTACAGAAACTGAGATAAAACCCAGGATCTGTGTCTTTCTACAAGCAACAGTTCATTTCTGTTAAACCCAGTGAATTTTGGGCTCAAATAATTTTTCACATTTCAAGAACCCAAGGCGATTCTCACTATTAACTAAAGAGCATTTATTTAAGAGGAGCTGTGGTTTGTTTGAGTTTCAAAATCAGAGTTGAACTACATATGGTCCGTATGAGAGGGAAACACAGTTCTTTTTTCTTGGCATGCTCATGTTTCTTGCTGTTTTGTAGACACTGGAAAGAAGAGCTTGCTTTTTGCGTGAAAACAGAGTGTGTTTCATTGATGAAAACTCTGGTCTGAATTTCCCTTCAGAAATGGAGTTAAACCCCAGGATCTGTGTCTTCCTACAAGCAAGAGTTCATTTCTGGTAAACCCAGTGAATTTTGGGCTCAAATGATTTTTCCCAGTTCAAGAACCCAAGGCGATTCTCTCTATTAACTAAAGAGCATTTACGTAAGAGGAGCTGTGGTTTGTATCAGTTTCATAAGCAGAGTTGAACTACATATGGTCCGTATGAGAAGGAAACACAGTTCTTTTTTTTTTGGCATGCTCATGTTTCTTGCTCTATTGGAGACACTGGAAAGAAGAGCTTGCTTTTTGAGTAAAAACAGAGTGTGTTTCAATGATGAGAACTCTGGTCTGAATTTCCCTTCAGAAACTGACTTAAACCCCAGGATCTGTGTCTTCCTACAAGCAAGAGTTCATTTCTGGCAAACCCAGTGAATTTTGGGCTCAAATGATTTTTCCCAGTTCAAGAACCCAAGGCAATTCTCACTATTAACTAAAGAGCATTTAAGTAAGAGGAGCTGTGGTTCGTATCAGTTTCATAAGCAGAGTTGAACTACATATGGTCCGTATGAGAAGGAAACACAGTTCTTTTTTTTTTGGCATGCTCATGTTTCTTGCTCTATTGGAGACACTGGAAAGAAGAGCTTGCTTTTTGAGTAAAAACAGAGTGTGTTTCAATGATGAGAACTCTGGTCTGAATTTCCCTTCAGAAACTGACTTAAACCCCAGGATCTGTGTCTTCCTACAAGCAAGAGTTCATTTCTGGCAAACCCAGTGAATTTTGGGCTCAAATGATTTTTCCCAGTTCAAGAACCCAAGGCAATTCTCACTATTAACTAAAGAGCATTTAAGTAAGAGGAGCTGTGGTTCGTATCAGTTTCATAAGCAGAGTTGAACTACATATGGTCCGTATGAGAAGGAAACACAGTTCTTTTTTTTTTGGCATGCTCATGTTTCTTGCTGTATTGGAGACACTGGAAAGAAGAGCTTGCTTTTTGAGTAAAAACAGAGTGTGTTTCAATGATGAGAACTCTGGTCTGAATTTCCCTTCAGAAACAGAGTTAAACCCTGGGATCTGTGTCTTCCTACAAGCAACAGTTCATTTCGGGTAAACCCAGTGAATTTTGGACTCAAATGATTTTTTGCAGTTCACGAACCCAACGCGATTGTCACTTTTAACTAATGAGCATTTATGTAAGAGGAGCTGTGGTTTGGATCAGTTTCATAAGCACAGTTGATCTACATATGTTCCGTATGTGTCAGAAACACAGTTCTTTTTTTCAGGTAATGCTCATCGTTCTTGCTGTATTTTAGCCGCTGGAAAGAAGAGCTTGCTTCTTGCATTAAAACAGAGTGTTTTTCATTGATGAGAGCTCTGGTCTGAATTTCCCTTCAGAAACGGAGATAAAACCCAGGATCTGTGTCTTTCTACAAGCAACAGTTGATTTCTGTTAAACCCAGTGAATTTTGGGCTCAAATGATTTTTCACAGTTCAAGAACCCAAGGCGATTCTCACTATTAACTAAAGAGCATTTATGTACTAGGAGCTGTGGTTTGTATCAGTTTCATAAGCAGAGTTGAACTACATATGTTCCTTATGAGTCAGAAACCCAGTTCTTTTTTTCAGGTAATGCTCATGGTTCTTGCTGTATTTTAGACTCTGGAAAGAAGAGCTTGCTTCTTGCATTAAAACAGAGTGTTTTTCATTGATAGGGAACTCTGGTCTGAATTTCCCTACAGAAACTGAGATAAAACCCAGGATCTGTGTCTTTCTACAAGCAACAGTTCATTTCTGTTAAACCCAGTGAATTTTGGGCTCAAATAATTTTTCACATTTCAAGAACCCAAGGCGATTCTCACTATTAACTAAAGAGCATTTATTTAAGAGGAGCTGTGGTTTGTTTGAGTTTCAAAAGCAGAGTTGAACTACATATGGTCCGTATGAGAGGGAAACACAGTTCTTTTTTCTTGGCATGCTCATGTTTCTTGCTGTTTTGTAGACACTGGAAAGAAGAGCTTGCTTTTTGCGTGAAAACAGAGTGTGTTTCATTGATGAAAACTCTGGTCTGAATTTCCCTTCAGAAATGGAGTTAAACCCCAGGATCTGTGTCTTCCTACAAGCAAGAGTTCATTTCTGGTAAACCCAGTGAATTTTGGGCTCAAATGATTTTTCCCAGTTCAAGAACCCAAGGCGATTCTCTCTATTAACTAAAGAGCATTTACGTAAGAGGAGCTGTGGTTTGTATCAGTTTCATAAGCAGAGTTGAACTACATATGGTCCGTATGAGAAGGAAACACAGTTCTTTTTTTTTTGGCATGCTCATGTTTCTTGCTCTATTGGAGACACTGGAAAGAAGAGCTTGCTTTTTGAGTAAAAACAGAGTGTGTTTCAATGATGAGAACTCTGGTCTGAATTTCCCTTCAGAAACTGACTTAAACCCCAGGATCTGTGTCTTCCTACAAGCAAGAGTTCATTTCTGGCAAACCCAGTGAATTTTGGGCTCAAATGATTTTTCCCAGTTCAAGAACCCAAGGCAATTCTCACTATTAACTAAAGAGCATTTAAGTAAGAGGAGCTGTGGTTCGTATCAGTTTCATAAGCAGAGTTGAACTACATATGGTCCGTATGAGAAGGAAACACAGTTCTTTTTTTTTTGGCATGCTCATGTTTCTTGCTGTATTGGAGACACTGGAAAGAAGAGCTTGCTTTTTGAGTAAAAACAGAGTGTGTTTCAATGATGAGAACTCTGGTCTGAATTTCCCTTCAGAAACAGAGTTAAACCCCGGGATCTGTGTCTTCCTACAAGCAACAGTTCATTTCGGGTAAAGCCAGTGAATTTTGGACTCAAATGATTTTTTGCAGTTCACGAACCCAACGCGATTGTCACTTTTAACTAATGAGCATTTATGTAAGAGGAGCTGTGGTTTGGATCAGTTTCATAAGCAGAGTTGATCTACATATGTTCCGTATGTGTCAGAAACACAGTTCTTTTTTTCAGATAATGCTCATGGTTCTTGATGTATTTTAGCCGCTGGAAAGAAGAGCTTGCTTCTTGCATTAAAACAGAGTGTTTTTCATTGATGAGAACTCTGGTCTGAATTTCCCTTCAGAAACGGAGATAAAACCCAGAATCTGTGTCTTTCTACAAGCAACAGTTCATTTCTGTTAAACCCAGTGAATTTTGGGCTCAAATGAATTTTCACAGTTCAAGAACCCAAGGCGATTCTCACTATTAACTAAACAGCATTTATGTAAGAGGAGTCGTGGTTTGTATCAGTTTCATAAGCAGATTTGAACTGCATATGATCTGTATGAGGAGGAAACCCAGTAACTTTTTTCTGGGCATGCTCATGCTTCTTGCTGTATTTGAGTCGCTGGCAAGAAGAGCGTGCTTCTTGAGTTAAAACAGCATGCGTTTCGTGGATGAGAACACTGGTCTGAATTTCACTTCAGAAACGTAGTAAAACCACAGGATCTGTGTCTTCCTACAAGCAACAGTTCATTTCTGTTAAACCCAGTGAATTTTGGGTGCAAATGATTTTTCCCAGTTAACGAACCCAAGGCGATTCTCACTATTAACTAAAGAGCATTTATGTAAGAGGATCTGTGGTTTGTATCAGTTTCAATAGCAGAGTTGAACTACATATGGTCTGTATGAGAAAGAAACACAGTTCTTTTTTTCTTGGCATGCTCATGTTTCTTGCTGTTTTGGAGACACTGGAAAGAAGAGCTTGCTTTTTGCGTGAAAACAGAATGTGTTTCATTGATGAGAACTCTGGTCTGAATTTCCCTTCAGAAACGGAGTTAAACCCCAGGATCTGTGTCTTCCTACAAGCAAGAGTTCTTTTCTGGCAAACCCAGTGAATTTTGGGCTCAAATGATTTTTCCCAGTTCAAGAACCCAAGGCGATTCTCACTATTACCTAAAGAGCATTTAAGTAAGAGGAGCTGTGGTTTGTATCAGTTTCATAAGCAGAGTTTAACTACATATGTTCCGTATGAGTGAGAAACACACTTCTTTTTTTCAGGTCATGCTCATGGCTCTTGCTGTATTTTAGACGCTGGAAAGAAGAGCTTGCTTCTTGCATTAAAACAGAGTGTTTTTCATTGATGAGAACTCTGGTCTGAATTTCCCTTCAGAAACGGAGATAAAACCCAGGATCTGTGTCTTTCTACAAGCAACAGTTGATTTCTGTTAAACCCTGTGAATTTTGGGCTCAAATGATTTTTCACAGTTCAAGAACCCAAGGCGATTCTCACTATTAACTAAAGAGCATTTATGTAGTAGGAGCTGTGGTTTGTATCAGTTTCATAAGCAGAGTTGAACTACATATGTTCCGTATGAGTCAGAAACCCAGTTCTTTTTTTCAGGTAATGCTCATGGTTCTTGCTGAATTTTAGACTCTGGAAAGAAGAGCTTGCTTCTTGCATTAAAACAGAGTGTTTTTCATTGATAGGGAACTCTGGTCTGAATTTCCCTACAGAAACTGAGATAAAACCCAGGATCTGTGTCTTTCTACAAGCAACAGTTCATTTCTGTTAAACCCAGTGAATTTTGGGCTCAAATAATTTTTCACATTTCAAGAACCCAAGGCGATTCTCACTATTAACTAAAGAGCATTTATTTAAGAGGAGCTGTGGGTTGTTTGAGTTTCAAAAGCAGAGTTGAACTACATATGGTCCGTATGAGAGGGAAACATAGTTTTTTTTTCTTGGCATGCTCATGTTTCTTGCTGTTTTGGAGACACTGGAAAGAAGAGCTTGCTTTTGAGTAAAAAAAGAGTGTGTTTCAATGATGAGAACTCTGGTCTGAATTTCCCTTCAGAAACGGAGTTAAACCCCAGGATCTGTGTCTTCCTACAAGCAAGTGTTCATTTCTGGCAAACCCAGTGAATTTTGGGCTCAAATGATTTTTCCCAGTTCAAGAACCCAAGGCGATTCTCACTATTACCTAAAGAGCATTTAAGTAAGAGGAGCTGTGGTTTGGATCAGTTTCATAAGCAGAGTTGAACTACATATGGTCCGTATGAGAAGGAAACACAGTTCTTTTTTTTTGGCATGCTCTTGTTTCTTGCTGTATTGGAGACACTGGAAAGAAGAGCTTGCTTTTTGAGTAAAAACAGAGTGTGTTTCAATGATGAGAACTCTGGTCTGAATTTCCCTTCAGAAACAGAGTTAAACCCCGGGTCTGTGTCTTCCTACAAGCAACAGTTCATTTCTGATAAACCCCTGAATTTTGGACTCAAATGATTTTTTGCAGTTCACGAACCCAAGGCGATTGTCACTCTAAGTAGTGAGCACTTATGTAAGTGGAGCTGTGGTTTGGATCAGTTTCATAAGCAGAGTTGAACTACATATGTTCCTTATGAGTCAGAAACACAGTTCTTTTTTTCAGGTAATGCTCATGGTTCTTGCTGTATTTTAGACGCTGGAAAGAAGAGCTTGCTTCTTGCATTAAAACAGAGTGTTTTTCATTGATGAGAACTCTGGTCTGAATTTCCCTTCAGAAACGTAGTTAAACCACAGGATCTGTGAATTCCTACAAGCAAGAATTCATTTCTGTTAAACCCAGTGAATTTTGGGCGCAAATGATTTTTCGCAGTTCACGAACCCAAGGCGATTCTCACTATTAACTAAAGAGCGTTTATGTAAGAGGAGCTGTGGTTTGTATCAGTTTCAATAGCAGAGTTGAACTACATATGGTCTGTATGAGAAAGAAACACAGTTCTTTTTTTCTTGGCATGCTCATGTTTCTTGCTGTTTTGGAGACACTGGAAAGAAGAGCTTGCTTTTTGCGTTAAAACAGCATGTGTTTCATGGATGAGAACACTGGTCTGAATTTCCCTTCAGAAACGGAGTTAAACCCCAGGATCTGTGTCTTCCTACAAGCAAGAGTTCTTTTCTGGCAAACCCAGTGAATTTTGGGCTCAAATGATTTTTCCCAGTTCAAGAACCCAAGGCGATTCTCACTATTACGTAAAGAGCATTTAAGTAAGAGGAGCTGTGGTTTGTATCAGTTTCATAAGCAGAGTTTAACTACATATGTTCCGTATGAGTGAGAAACACACTCCTTTTTTTCAGGTCATGCTCATGGCTCTTGCTGTATTTTAGACGCTGGAAAGAAGAGCTTGCTTCTTGCATTAAAACAGAGTGTTTTTCATTGATGAGAACTCTGGTCTGAATTTCCCTTCAGAAACGGAGATAAAACCCAGGATCTGTGTCTTTCTACAAGCAACAGTTGATTTCTGGTAAACCCAGTGAATTTTGGGCTCACATGATTTTTCACAGTTCAAGAACTCAAGGCGATTCTCACTATTAACTAAAGAGCATTTATGTAGTAGGAGCTGTGGTTTGTATCAGTTTCATAAGCAGAGTTGAACTACATATGTTCCGTATGAGTCAGAAACCCAGTTCTTTTTTTCAGGTAATGCTCATGGTTCTTGCTGTATTTTAGTCTCTGGAAAGAAGAGCTTGCTTCTTGCATTAAAACAGAGTGTTTTTCATTGATAGGGTACTCTGGTCTGAATTTCCCTACAGGAACTGAGATAAAACCCAGGATATGTGTCTTTCTAAAAGCAACAGTACATTTCTGTTAAACCCAGTGAATTTTGGGCTCAAATGATTTTTCACAGTTCAAGAACCCAAGGCGATTCTCACTATTAACTAAACAGCATTTTTGTAAGAGGAGTCGTGGTTTGTATCAGTTTCATAAGCAGAGTTGAACTGCATATGATCTGTATGAGGAGGAAATCGAGTAACTTTTTTCTGGGCATGCTCATGCTTCTTGCTGTATTTGAGTCACTGGCAAGAAGACCATGCTTCTTGCGTTAAAACAGCATGTGTATCATGGATGAGAACACTGGTCTGAATTTCCCTACAGAAACTGAGATAAAACCCAGGATCTGTGTGTTTCTACAAGCAACAGTTCATTTCTGTTAAACCCAGTGAATTTTGGGCTCAAATAATTTTTCACATTTCAAGACCAAAGGCGATTCTCACTATTAACTAAAGAGCATTTATTTAAGAGGAGCTGTGGGTTGTTTGAGTTTCAAAAGCAGAGTTGAACTACATATGGTCCGTATGAGAGGGAAACACAGTTCTTTTTTCTTGGCATGCTCATGTTTCTTGCTGTTTTGGAGACACTGGAAAGAAGAGCTTGCTTTGTGAGTAAAAAAATGAGTGTGTTTCAATGATGAGAACTCTGGTCTGAATTTCCCTTCAGAAACGGAGTTAAACCCCAGGATCTGTGTCTTCCTACAAGCAAGTGTTCATTTCTGGCAAACCCAGTGAATTTTGGGCTCAAATGATTTTTCCCAGTTCAAGAACCCAAGGCGATTCTCACTATTACCTAAAGAGCATTTAAGTAAGAAGAGCTGTGGTTTGTATCAGTTTCATAAGCAGAGTTGAACTACATATGGTCCGTATGAGAAGGAAACACAGTTCTTTTTTTTTTGGCATGCTCATGTTTCTTGCTGTATTGGAGAAACTGGAAAGAAGAGCTTGCTTTTTGAGTAAAAACAGAGTGTGTTTCAATGATGAGAACTCTGGTCTGAATTTCCCTTCAGAAACAGAGTTAAACCCCGGGTCTGTGTCTTCCTACAAGCAACAGTTCATTTCGGATAAACCAGTGAATTTTGGACTCAAATGATTTTTTGCAGTTCACGAACCCAACGCAATTGTCACTTTTAACTAATGAGCATTTATGTAAGAGGAGCTGTGGTTTGGATCAGTTTCATAAGCACAGTTGATCTACATATGTTCCGTATGTGTCAGAAACACAGTTCTTTTTTTCAGGTAATGCTCATCGTTCTTGCTGTATTTTAGCCGCTGGAAAGAAGAGCTTGCTTCTTGCATTAAAACAGAGTGTTTTTCATTGATGAGAGCTCTGGTCTGAATTTCCCTTCAGAAACGGAGATAAAACCCAGGATCTGTGTCTTTCTACAAGCAACAGTTGATTTCTGTTAAACCCAGTGAATTTTGGGCTCAAATGATTTTTCACAGTTCAAGAACCCAAGGCGATTCTCACTATTAACTAAAGAGCATTTATGTACTAGGAGCTGTGGTTTGTATCAGTTTCATAAGCAGAGTTGAACTACATATGTTCCTTATGAGTCAGAAACCCAGTTCTTTTTTTCAGGTAATGCTCATGGTTCTTGCTGTATTTTAGACTCTGGAAAGAAGAGCTTGCTTCTTGCATTAAAACAGAGTGTTTTTCATTGATAGGGAACTCTGGTCTGAATTTCCCTACAGAAACTGAGATAAAACCCAGGATCTGTGTCTTTCTACAAGCAACAGTTCATTTCTGTTAAACCCAGTGAATTTTGGGCTCAAATAATTTTTCACATTTCAAGAACCCAAGGCGATTCTCACTATTAACTAAAGAGCATTTATTTAAGAGGAGCTGTGGTTTGTTTGAGTTTCAAAATCAGAGTTGAACTACATATGGTCCGTATGAGAGGGAAACACAGTTCTTTTTTCTTGGCATGCTCATGTTTCTTGCTGTTTTGTAGACACTGGAAAGAAGAGCTTGCTTTTTGCGTGAAAACAGAGTGTGTTTCATTGATGAAAACTCTGGTCTGAATTTCCCTTCAGAAATGGAGTTAAACCCCAGGATCTGTGTCTTCCTACAAGCAAGAGTTCATTTCTGGTAAACCCAGTGAATTTTGGGCTCAAATGATTTTTCCCAGTTCAAGAACCCAAGGCGATTCTCTCTATTAACTAAAGAGCATTTACGTAAGAGGAGCTGTGGTTTGTATCAGTTTCATAAGCAGAGTTGAACTACATATGGTCCGTATGAGAAGGAAACACAGTTCTTTTTTTTTTGGCATGCTCATGTTTCTTGCTCTATTGGAGACACTGGAAAGAAGAGCTTGCTTTTTGAGTAAAAACAGAGTGTGTTTCAATGATGAGAACTCTGGTCTGAATTTCCCTTCAGAAACTGACTTAAACCCCAGGATCTGTGTCTTCCTACAAGCAAGAGTTCATTTCTGGCAAACCCAGTGAATTTTGGGCTCAAATGATTTTTCCCAGTTCAAGAACCCAAGGCAATTCTCACTATTAACTAAAGAGCATTTAAGTAAGAGGAGCTGTGGTTCGTATCAGTTTCATAAGCAGAGTTGAACTACATATGGTCCGTATGAGAAGGAAACACAGTTCTTTTTTTTTTGGCATGCTCATGTTTCTTGCTCTATTGGAGACACTGGAAAGAAGAGCTTGCTTTTTGAGTAAAAACAGAGTGTGTTTCAATGATGAGAACTCTGGTCTGAATTTCCCTTCAGAAACTGACTTAAACCCCAGGATCTGTGTCTTCCTACAAGCAAGAGTTCATTTCTGGCAAACCCAGTGAATTTTGGGCTCAAATGATTTTTCCCAGTTCAAGAACCCAAGGCAATTCTCACTATTAACTAAAGAGCATTTAAGTAAGAGGAGCTGTGGTTCGTATCAGTTTCATAAGCAGAGTTGAACTACATATGGTCCGTATGAGAAGGAAACACAGTTCTTTTTTTTTTGGCATGCTCATGTTTCTTGCTGTATTGGAGACACTGGAAAGAAGAGCTTGCTTTTTGAGTAAAAACAGAGTGTGTTTCAATGATGAGAACTCTGGTCTGAATTTCCCTTCAGAAACAGAGTTAAACCCTGGGATCTGTGTCTTCCTACAAGCAACAGTTCATTTCGGGTAAACCCAGTGAATTTTGGACTCAAATGATTTTTTGCAGTTCACGAACCCAACGCGATTGTCACTTTTAACTAATGAGCATTTATGTAAGAGGAGCTGTGGTTTGGATCAGTTTCATAAGCACAGTTGATCTACATATGTTCCGTATGTGTCAGAAACACAGTTCTTTTTTTCAGGTAATGCTCATCGTTCTTGCTGTATTTTAGCCGCTGGAAAGAAGAGCTTGCTTCTTGCATTAAAACAGAGTGTTTTTCATTGATGAGAGCTCTGGTCTGAATTTCCCTTCAGAAACGGAGATAAAACCCAGGATCTGTGTCTTTCTACAAGCAACAGTTGATTTCTGTTAAACCCAGTGAATTTTGGGCTCAAATGATTTTTCACAGTTCAAGAACCCAAGGCGATTCTCACTATTAACTAAAGAGCATTTATGTACTAGGAGCTGTGGTTTGTATCAGTTTCATAAGCAGAGTTGAACTACATATGTTCCTTATGAGTCAGAAACCCAGTTCTTTTTTTCAGGTAATGCTCATGGTTCTTGCTGTATTTTAGACTCTGGAAAGAAGAGCTTGCTTCTTGCATTAAAACAGAGTGTTTTTCATTGATAGGGAACTCTGGTCTGAATTTCCCTACAGAAACTGAGATAAAACCCAGGATCTGTGTCTTTCTACAAGCAACAGTTCATTTCTGTTAAACCCAGTGAATTTTGGGCTCAAATAATTTTTCACATTTCAAGAACCCAAGGCGATTCTCACTATTAACTAAAGAGCATTTATTTAAGAGGAGCTGTGGTTTGTTTGAGTTTCAAAAGCAGAGTTGAACTACATATGGTCCGTATGAGAGGGAAACACAGTTCTTTTTTCTTGGCATGCTCATGTTTCTTGCTGTTTTGTAGACACTGGAAAGAAGAGCTTGCTTTTTGCGTGAAAACAGAGTGTGTTTCATTGATGAAAACTCTGGTCTGAATTTCCCTTCAGAAATGGAGTTAAACCCCAGGATCTGTGTCTTCCTACAAGCAAGAGTTCATTTCTGGTAAACCCAGTGAATTTTGGGCTCAAATGATTTTTCCCAGTTCAAGAACCCAAGGCGATTCTCTCTATTAACTAAAGAGCATTTACGTAAGAGGAGCTGTGGTTTGTATCAGTTTCATAAGCAGAGTTGAACTACATATGGTCCGTATGAGAAGGAAACACAGTTCTTTTTTTTTTGGCATGCTCATGTTTCTTGCTCTATTGGAGACACTGGAAAGAAGAGCTTGCTTTTTGAGTAAAAACAGAGTGTGTTTCAATGATGAGAACTCTGGTCTGAATTTCCCTTCAGAAACTGACTTAAACCCCAGGATCTGTGTCTTCCTACAAGCAAGAGTTCATTTCTGGCAAACCCAGTGAATTTTGGGCTCAAATGATTTTTCCCAGTTCAAGAACCCAAGGCAATTCTCACTATTAACTAAAGAGCATTTAAGTAAGAGGAGCTGTGGTTCGTATCAGTTTCATAAGCAGAGTTGAACTACATATGGTCCGTATGAGAAGGAAACACAGTTCTTTTTTTTTTGGCATGCTCATGTTTCTTGCTGTATTGGAGACACTGGAAAGAAGAGCTTGCTTTTTGAGTAAAAACAGAGTGTGTTTCAATGATGAGAACTCTGGTCTGAATTTCCCTTCAGAAACAGAGTTAAACCCCGGGATCTGTGTCTTCCTACAAGCAACAGTTCATTTCGGGTAAAGCCAGTGAATTTTGGACTCAAATGATTTTTTGCAGTTCACGAACCCAACGCGATTGTCACTTTTAACTAATGAGCATTTATGTAAGAGGAGCTGTGGTTTGGATCAGTTTCATAAGCAGAGTTGATCTACATATGTTCCGTATGTGTCAGAAACACAGTTCTTTTTTTCAGATAATGCTCATGGTTCTTGATGTATTTTAGCCGCTGGAAAGAAGAGCTTGCTTCTTGCATTAAAACAGAGTGTTTTTCATTGATGAGAACTCTGGTCTGAATTTCCCTTCAGAAACGGAGATAAAACCCAGAATCTGTGTCTTTCTACAAGCAACAGTTCATTTCTGTTAAACCCAGTGAATTTTGGGCTCAAATGAATTTTCACAGTTCAAGAACCCAAGGCGATTCTCACTATTAACTAAACAGCATTTATGTAAGAGGAGTCGTGGTTTGTATCAGTTTCATAAGCAGATTTGAACTGCATATGATCTGTATGAGGAGGAAACCCAGTAACTTTTTTCTGGGCATGCTCATGCTTCTTGCTGTATTTGAGTCGCTGGCAAGAAGAGCGTGCTTCTTGAGTTAAAACAGCATGCGTTTCGTGGATGAGAACACTGGTCTGAATTTCACTTCAGAAACGTAGTAAAACCACAGGATCTGTGTCTTCCTACAAGCAACAGTTCATTTCTGTTAAACCCAGTGAATTTTGGGTGCAAATGATTTTTCCCAGTTAACGAACCCAAGGCGATTCTCACTATTAACTAAAGAGCATTTATGTAAGAGGATCTGTGGTTTGTATCAGTTTCAATAGCAGAGTTGAACTACATATGGTCTGTATGAGAAAGAAACACAGTTCTTTTTTTCTTGGCATGCTCATGTTTCTTGCTGTTTTGGAGACACTGGAAAGAAGAGCTTGCTTTTTGCGTGAAAACAGAATGTGTTTCATTGATGAGAACTCTGGTCTGAATTTCCCTTCAGAAACGGAGTTAAACCCCAGGATCTGTGTCTTCCTACAAGCAAGAGTTCTTTTCTGGCAAACCCAGTGAATTTTGGGCTCAAATGATTTTTCCCAGTTCAAGAACCCAAGGCGATTCTCACTATTACCTAAAGAGCATTTAAGTAAGAGGAGCTGTGGTTTGTATCAGTTTCATAAGCAGAGTTTAACTACATATGTTCCGTATGAGTGAGAAACACACTTCTTTTTTTCAGGTCATGCTCATGGCTCTTGCTGTATTTTAGACGCTGGAAAGAAGAGCTTGCTTCTTGCATTAAAACAGAGTGTTTTTCATTGATGAGAACTCTGGTCTGAATTTCCCTTCAGAAACGGAGATAAAACCCAGGATCTGTGTCTTTCTACAAGCAACAGTTGATTTCTGTTAAACCCTGTGAATTTTGGGCTCAAATGATTTTTCACAGTTCAAGAACCCAAGGCGATTCTCACTATTAACTAAAGAGCATTTATGTAGTAGGAGCTGTGGTTTGTATCAGTTTCATAAGCAGAGTTGAACTACATATGTTCCGTATGAGTCAGAAACCCAGTTCTTTTTTTCAGGTAATGCTCATGGTTCTTGCTGAATTTTAGACTCTGGAAAGAAGAGCTTGCTTCTTGCATTAAAACAGAGTGTTTTTCATTGATAGGGAACTCTGGTCTGAATTTCCCTACAGAAACTGAGATAAAACCCAGGATCTGTGTCTTTCTACAAGCAACAGTTCATTTCTGTTAAACCCAGTGAATTTTGGGCTCAAATAATTTTTCACATTTCAAGAACCCAAGGCGATTCTCACTATTAACTAAAGAGCATTTATTTAAGAGGAGCTGTGGGTTGTTTGAGTTTCAAAAGCAGAGTTGAACTACATATGGTCCGTATGAGAGGGAAACATAGTTTTTTTTTCTTGGCATGCTCATGTTTCTTGCTGTTTTGGAGACACTGGAAAGAAGAGCTTGCTTTTGAGTAAAAAAAGAGTGTGTTTCAATGATGAGAACTCTGGTCTGAATTTCCCTTCAGAAACGGAGTTAAACCCCAGGATCTGTGTCTTCCTACAAGCAAGTGTTCATTTCTGGCAAACCCAGTGAATTTTGGGCTCAAATGATTTTTCCCAGTTCAAGAACCCAAGGCGATTCTCACTATTACCTAAAGAGCATTTAAGTAAGAGGAGCTGTGGTTTGGATCAGTTTCATAAGCAGAGTTGAACTACATATGGTCCGTATGAGAAGGAAACACAGTTCTTTTTTTTTGGCATGCTCTTGTTTCTTGCTGTATTGGAGACACTGGAAAGAAGAGCTTGCTTTTTGAGTAAAAACAGAGTGTGTTTCAATGATGAGAACTCTGGTCTGAATTTCCCTTCAGAAACAGAGTTAAACCCCGGGTCTGTGTCTTCCTACAAGCAACAGTTCATTTCTGATAAACCCCTGAATTTTGGACTCAAATGATTTTTTGCAGTTCACGAACCCAAGGCGATTGTCACTCTAAGTAGTGAGCACTTATGTAAGTGGAGCTGTGGTTTGGATCAGTTTCATAAGCAGAGTTGAACTACATATGTTCCTTATGAGTCAGAAACACAGTTCTTTTTTTCAGGTAATGCTCATGGTTCTTGCTGTATTTTAGACGCTGGAAAGAAGAGCTTGCTTCTTGCATTAAAACAGAGTGTTTTTCATTGATGAGAACTCTGGTCTGAATTTCCCTTCAGAAACGTAGTTAAACCACAGGATCTGTGAATTCCTACAAGCAAGAATTCATTTCTGTTAAACCCAGTGAATTTTGGGCGCAAATGATTTTTCGCAGTTCACGAACCCAAGGCGATTCTCACTATTAACTAAAGAGCGTTTATGTAAGAGGAGCTGTGGTTTGTATCAGTTTCAATAGCAGAGTTGAACTACATATGGTCTGTATGAGAAAGAAACACAGTTCTTTTTTTCTTGGCATGCTCATGTTTCTTGCTGTTTTGGAGACACTGGAAAGAAGAGCTTGCTTTTTGCGTTAAAACAGCATGTGTTTCATGGATGAGAACACTGGTCTGAATTTCCCTTCAGAAACGGAGTTAAACCCCAGGATCTGTGTCTTCCTACAAGCAAGAGTTCTTTTCTGGCAAACCCAGTGAATTTTGGGCTCAAATGATTTTTCCCAGTTCAAGAACCCAAGGCGATTCTCACTATTACGTAAAGAGCATTTAAGTAAGAGGAGCTGTGGTTTGTATCAGTTTCATAAGCAGAGTTTAACTACATATGTTCCGTATGAGTGAGAAACACACTCCTTTTTTTCAGGTCATGCTCATGGCTCTTGCTGTATTTTAGACGCTGGAAAGAAGAGCTTGCTTCTTGCATTAAAACAGAGTGTTTTTCATTGATGAGAACTCTGGTCTGAATTTCCCTTCAGAAACGGAGATAAAACCCAGGATCTGTGTCTTTCTACAAGCAACAGTTGATTTCTGGTAAACCCAGTGAATTTTGGGCTCACATGATTTTTCACAGTTCAAGAACTCAAGGCGATTCTCACTATTAACTAAAGAGCATTTATGTAGTAGGAGCTGTGGTTTGTATCAGTTTCATAAGCAGAGTTGAACTACATATGTTCCGTATGAGTCAGAAACCCAGTTCTTTTTTTCAGGTAATGCTCATGGTTCTTGCTGTATTTTAGTCTCTGGAAAGAAGAGCTTGCTTCTTGCATTAAAACAGAGTGTTTTTCATTGATAGGGTACTCTGGTCTGAATTTCCCTACAGGAACTGAGATAAAACCCAGGATATGTGTCTTTCTAAAAGCAACAGTACATTTCTGTTAAACCCAGTGAATTTTGGGCTCAAATGATTTTTCACAGTTCAAGAACCCAAGGCGATTCTCACTATTAACTAAACAGCATTTTTGTAAGAGGAGTCGTGGTTTGTATCAGTTTCATAAGCAGAGTTGAACTGCATATGATCTGTATGAGGAGGAAATCGAGTAACTTTTTTCTGGGCATGCTCATGCTTCTTGCTGTATTTGAGTCACTGGCAAGAAGACCATGCTTCTTGCGTTAAAACAGCATGTGTATCATGGATGAGAACACTGGTCTGAATTTCCCTACAGAAACTGAGATAAAACCCAGGATCTGTGTGTTTCTACAAGCAACAGTTCATTTCTGTTAAACCCAGTGAATTTTGGGCTCAAATAATTTTTCACATTTCAAGACCAAAGGCGATTCTCACTATTAACTAAAGAGCATTTATTTAAGAGGAGCTGTGGGTTGTTTGAGTTTCAAAAGCAGAGTTGAACTACATATGGTCCGTATGAGAGGGAAACACAGTTCTTTTTTCTTGGCATGCTCATGTTTCTTGCTGTTTTGGAGACACTGGAAAGAAGAGCTTGCTTTGTGAGTAAAAAAATGAGTGTGTTTCAATGATGAGAACTCTGGTCTGAATTTCCCTTCAGAAACGGAGTTAAACCCCAGGATCTGTGTCTTCCTACAAGCAAGTGTTCATTTCTGGCAAACCCAGTGAATTTTGGGCTCAAATGATTTTTCCCAGTTCAAGAACCCAAGGCGATTCTCACTATTACCTAAAGAGCATTTAAGTAAGAAGAGCTGTGGTTTGTATCAGTTTCATAAGCAGAGTTGAACTACATATGGTCCGTATGAGAAGGAAACACAGTTCTTTTTTTTTTGGCATGCTCATGTTTCTTGCTGTATTGGAGAAACTGGAAAGAAGAGCTTGCTTTTTGAGTAAAAACAGAGTGTGTTTCAATGATGAGAACTCTGGTCTGAATTTCCCTTCAGAAACAGAGTTAAACCCCGGGTCTGTGTCTTCCTACAAGCAACAGTTCATTTCGGATAAACCAGTGAATTTTGGACTCAAATGATTTTTTGCAGTTCACGAACCCAACGCAATTGTCACTTTTAACTAATGAGCATTTATGTAAGAGGAGCTGTGGTTTGGATCAGTTTCATAAGCAGAGTTGAACTACATATGTTCCGTATGAGTCAGAAATACAGTTCTTTTTTTCAGGTAATGCTCATGGTTCTTGCTGTATTTTAGACGCTGGAAAGAAGAGCTTGCTTCTTGCATTAAAACAGAGTGTTTTTCATTGATGAGAACTCTGGTCTGAATTTCCCTTCAGAAACGGAGAGAAAACCCAGGTTCTGTGTCTTTCTACAAGCAACAGTTCATTTCTGTTAAACCCAGTGAATTTTGGGCTCAAATGATTTTTCACAGTTCAAGAACCCAAGGCGATTCTCACTATTAACTAAACAGCATTTATGTAAGAGGAGTCGTGGTTTGTATCAGTTTCATAAGCAGATTTAAACTGCATATGGTCTGTATGAGGAGGAAACCCAGTAACTTTTTTCTGGGCATGCTCATGCTTCTTGCTGTATTTGAGTCGCTGGCAAGAACAGCGTGCTTCTTGCGTTAAAACAGCATGTGTTTCATGGATGAGAACACTGGTCTGAATTTCACTTCAGAAACGTAGTTAAACCACAGGATCTGTGAATTCCTACAAGCAAGAATTCATTTCTGTTAAACCCAGTGAATTTTGGGCGCAAATGATTTTTTGCAGTTCACGAACCCAAGGCGATTCTCACTATTAACTAAAGAGCATTTATGTAGGAGGAGCTGTGGTTTGTTTGAGTTTCAAAAGCAGAGTTGAACTACATATGGTCCGTATGAGAGGGAAACACAGTTCTTTTTTCTTGGCATGCTCATGTTTCTTGCTGTTTTGGAGACACTGGAAAGAAGAGCTTGCTTTTTGCGTGAAAACAGAGTGTGTTTCATTGATGAGAACTCTGGTCTGAATTTCCCTTCAGAAATGGAGTTAAACCCCAGGATCTGTGTCTTCCTAAAAGCAAGAGTTCATTTCTGGTAAACCCAGTGAATTTTGGGCTCAAATTATTTTTCCCAGTTCAAGAACCCAAAGCGATTCTCTCTATTAACTAAAGAGCATTTACGTAAGAGGAGCTGTGGTTTGTATCAGTTTCATAAGAAGAGTTGAACTACATATGGTCCGTATGAGAAGGAAACACAGTTCTTTTTTTTGGCATGCTCATGTTTCTTGCTGTATTGGAGATACTGGAAAGAAGAGCTTGCTTTTTGAGTAAAAACAGAGTGTGTTTCAATGATGAGAACTCTGGTCTGAATTTCCCTTCAGAAACAGAGTTAAACCCCGGGATCTGTGTCTTCCTACAAGCAAGAGTTCATTTCTGGCAAACCCAGTGAATTTTGGGCTCAAATTATTTTTCCCAGTTCTAGAACCCACGGCGATTCTCACTATTAACTAAAGAGCATTTATGTAAGAGGAGCTGTGGTTTGTATCAGTTTCATAAGCAGAGTTGAACTACATATGTTCCGTATGAGTCAGAAACCCAGTTCTTTTTTTCAGGTAATGCTCATGGTTCTTGCTGTATTTTAGACTCTGGAAAGAAGAGCTTGCTTCTTGCATTAAAACAGAGTGTTTTTCATTGATAGGGAACTCTGGTCTGAATTTCCCTACAGGAACTGAGATAAAACCCAGGATCTGTGTCTTTCTACAAGCAACAGTTCATTTCTGTTAAACCCAGTGAATTTTGGGCTCAAATGATTTTTCACAGTTCAAGAACCCAAGGCAATTCTCACTATTAACTAAACAGCATTTATGTAAGAGGAGTCGTGGTTTGTATCAGTTTCATTAGCAGAGTTGAACTGCATATTGTCTGTATGAGGAGGAAACCGAGTAACTTTTTTCTGGTCATGCTCATGCTTCTTGCTGTATTTGAATCGCTGGCAAGAAGACCTTGCTTCTTGCGTTGAAACAGCATGTGTTTCATGGATGAGAACACTGGTCTGAATTTCACTTCAGAAACGTAGTAAAACCACAGGATCTGTGTCTTCCTACAAGCAACAGTTCATTTCTGTTAAACCCAGTGAATTTTGGGTGCAAATGATTTTTCCCAGTTAACGAACCCAAGGCGATTCTCACTATTAACTAAAGAGCATTTATGTAAGAGGATCTGTGGTTTGTATCAGTTTCAATAGCAGAGTTGAACTACATATGGTCTGTATGAGAAAGAAACACAGTTCTTTTTTTCTTGGCATGCTCATGTTTCTTGCTGTTTTGGAGACACTGGAAAGAAGAGCTTGCTTTTTGCGTGAAAACAGAATGTGTTTCATTGATGAGAACTCTGGTCTGAATTTCCCTTCAGAAACGGAGTTAAACCCCAGGATCTGTGTCTTCCTACAAGCAAGAGTTCTTTTCTGGCAAACCCAGTGAATTTTGGGCTCAAATGATTTTTCCCAGTTCAAGAACCCAAGGCGATTCTCACTATTACGTAAAGAGCATTTAAGTAAGAGGAGCTGTGGTTTGTATCAGTTTCATAAGCAGAGTTTAACTACATATGTTCCGTATGAGTGAGAAACACACTCCTTTTTTTCAGGTCATGCTCATGGCTCTTGCTGTATTTTAGACGCTGGAAAGAAGAGCTTGCTTCTTGCATTAAAACAGAGTGTTTTTCATTGATGAGAACTCTGGTCTGAATTTCCCTTCAGAAACGGAGATAAAACCCAGGATCTGTGTCTTTCTACAAGCAACAGTTGATTTCTGGTAAACCCAGTGAATTTTGGGCTCACATGATTTTTCACAGTTCAAGAACTCAAGGCGATTCTCACTATTAACTAAAGAGCATTTATGTAGTAGGAGCTGTGGTTTGTATCAGTTTCATAAGCAGAGTTGAACTACATATGTTCCGTATGAGTCAGAAACCCAGTTCTTTTTTTCAGGTAATGCTCATGGTTCTTGCTGTATTTTAGTCTCTGGAAAGAAGAGCTTGCTTCTTGCATTAAAACAGAGTGTTTTTCATTGATAGGGTACTCTGGTCTGAATTTCCCTACAGGAACTGAGATAAAACCCAGGATATGTGTCTTTCTAAAAGCAACAGTACATTTCTGTTAAACCCAGTGAATTTTGGGCTCAAATGATTTTTCACAGTTCAAGAACCCAAGGCGATTCTCACTATTAACTAAACAGCATTTTTGTAAGAGGAGTCGTGGTTTGTATCAGTTTCATAAGCAGAGTTGAACTGCATATGATCTGTATGAGGAGGAAATCGAGTAACTTTTTTCTGGGCATGCTCATGCTTCTTGCTGTATTTGAGTCACTGGCAAGAAGACCATGCTTCTTGCGTTAAAACAGCATGTGTATCATGGATGAGAACACTGGTCTGAATTTCCCTACAGAAACTGAGATAAAACCCAGGATCTGTGTGTTTCTACAAGCAACAGTTCATTTCTGTTAAACCCAGTGAATTTTGTGCTCAAATAATTTTTCACATTTCAAGACCAAAGGCGATTCTCACTATTAACTAAAGAGCATTTATTTAAGAGGAGCTGTGGGTTGTTTGAGTTTCAAAAGCAGAGTTGAACTACATATGGTCCGTATGAGAGGGAAACACAGTTCTTTTTTCTTGGCATGCTCATGTTTCTTGCTGTTTTGGAGACACTGGAAAGAAGAGCTTGCTTTGTGAGTAAAAAAATGAGTGTGTTTCAATGATGAGAACTCTGGTCTGAATTTCCCTTCAGAAACGGAGTTAAACCCCAGGATCTGTGTCTTCCTACAAGCAAGTGTTCATTTCTGGCAAACCCAGTGAATTTTGGGCTCAAATGATTTTTCCCAGTTCAAGAACCCAAGGCGATTCTCACTATTACCTAAAGAGCATTTAAGTAAGAAGAGCTGTGGTTTGTATCAGTTTCATAAGCAGAGTTGAACTACATATGGTCCGTATGAGAAGGAAACACAGTTCTTTTTTTTTTGGCATGCTCATGTTTCTTGCTGTATTGGAGAAACTGGAAAGAAGAGCTTGCTTTTTGAGTAAAAACAGAGTGTGTTTCAATGATGAGAACTCTGGTCTGAATTTCCCTTCAGAAACAGAGTTAAACCCCGGGTCTGTGTCTTCCTACAAGCAACAGTTCATTTCGGATAAACCAGTGAATTTTGGACTCAAATGATTTTTTGCAGTTCACGAACCCAACGCAATTGTCACTTTTAACTAATGAGCATTTATGTAAGAGGAGCTGTGGTTTGGATCAGTTTCATAAGCAGAGTTGAACTACATATGTTCCGTATGAGTCAGAAATACAGTTCTTTTTTTCAGGTAATGCTCATGGTTCTTGCTGTATTTTAGACGCTGGAAAGAAGAGCTTGCTTCTTGCATTAAAACAGAGTGTTTTTCATTGATGAGAACTCTGGTCTGAATTTCCCTTCAGAAACGGAGAGAAAACCCAGGTTCTGTGTCTTTCTACAAGCAACAGTTCATTTCTGTTAAACCCAGTGAATTTTGGGCTCAAATGATTTTTCACAGTTCAAGAACCCAAGGCGATTCTCACTATTAACTAAACAGCATTTATGTAAGAGGAGTCGTGGTTTGTATCAGTTTCATAAGCAGATTTAAACTGCATATGGTCTGTATGAGGAGGAAACCCAGTAACTTTTTTATGGGCATGCTCATGCTTCTTGCTGTATTTGAGTCGCTGGCAAGAACAGCGTGCTTCTTGCGTTAAAACAGCATGTGTTTCATGGATGAGAACACTGGTCTGAATTTCACTTCAGAAACGTAGTTAAACCACAGGATCTGTGAATTCCTACAAGCAAGAATTCATTTCTGTTAAACCCAGTGAATTTTGGGCGCAAATGATTTTTTGCAGTTCACGAACCCAAGGCGATTCTCACTATTAACTAAAGAGCATTTATGTAGGAGGAGCTGTGGTTTGTTTGAGTTTCAAAAGCAGAGTTGAACTACATATGGTCCGTATGAGAGGGAAACACAGTTCTTTTTTCTTGGCATGCTCATGTTTCTTGCTGTTTTGGAGACACTGGAAAGAAGAGCTTGCTTTTTGCGTGAAAACAGAGTGTGTTTCATTGATGAGAACTCTGGTCTGAATTTCCCTTCAGAAATGGAGTTAAACCCCAGGATCTGTGTCTTCCTAAAAGCAAGAGTTCATTTCTGGTAAACCCAGTGAATTTTGGGCTCAAATTATTTTTCCCAGTTCAAGAACCCAAAGCGATTCTCTCTATTAACTAAAGAGCATTTACGTAAGAGGAGCTGTGGTTTGTATCAGTTTCATAAGAAGAGTTGAACTACATATGGTCCGTATGAGAAGGAAACACAGTTCTTTTTTTTGGCATGCTCATGTTTCTTGCTGTATTGGAGATACTGGAAAGAAGAGCTTGCTTTTTGAGTAAAAACAGAGTGTGTTTCAATGATGAGAACTCTGGTCTGAATTTCCCTTCAGAAACAGAGTTAAACCCCGGGATCTGTGTCTTCCTACAAGCAAGAGTTCATTTCTGGCAAACCCAGTGAATTTTGGGCTCAAATTATTTTTCCCAGTTCTAGAACCCACGGCGATTCTCACTATTAACTAAAGAGCATTTATGTAAGAGGAGCTGTGGTTTGTATCAGTTTCATAAGCAGAGTTGAACTACATATGTTCCGTATGAGTCAGAAACCCAGTTCTTTTTTTCAGGTAATGCTCATGGTTCTTGCTGTATTTTAGACTCTGGAAAGAAGAGCTTGCTTCTTGCATTAAAACAGAGTGTTTTTCATTGATAGGGAACTCTGGTCTGAATTTCCCTACAGGAACTGAGATAAAACCCAGGATCTGTGTCTTTCTACAAGCAACAGTTCATTTCTGTTAAACCCAGTGAATTTTGGGCTCAAATGATTTTTCACAGTTCAAGAACCCAAGGCAATTCTCACTATTAACTAAACAGCATTTATGTAAGAGGAGTCGTGGTTTGTATCAGTTTCATTAGCAGAGTTGAACTGCATATTGTCTGTATGAGGAGGAAACCGAGTAACTTTTTTCTGGTCATGCTCATGCTTCTTGCTGTATTTGAATCGCTGGCAAGAAGACCTTGCTTCTTGCGTTGAAACAGCATGTGTTTCATGGATGAGAACACTGGTCTGAATTTCACTTCAGAAACGTAGTAAAACCACAGGATCTGTGTCTTCCTACAAGCAACAGTTCATTTCTGTTAAACCCAGTGAATTTTGGGTGCAAATGATTTTTCCCAGTTAACGAACCCAAGGCGATTCTCACTATTAACTAAAGAGCATTTATGTAAGAGGATCTGTGGTTTGTATCAGTTTCAATAGCAGAGTTGAACTACATATGGTCTGTATGAGAAAGAAACACAGTTCTTTTTTTCTTGGCATGCTCATGTTTCTTGCTGTTTTGGAGACACTGGAAAGAAGAGCTTGCTTTTTGCGTGAAAACAGAATGTGTTTCATTGATGAGAACTCTGGTCTGAATTTCCCTTCAGAAACGGAGTTAAACCCCAGGATCTGTGTCTTCCTACAAGCAAGAGTTCTTTTCTGGCAAACCCAGTGAATTTTGGGCTCAAATGATTTATCCCAGTTCAAGAACCCAAGGCGATTCTCACTATTACCTAAAGAGCATTTAAGTAAGAGGAGCTGTGGTTTGTATCAGTTTCATAAGCAGAGTTTAACTACATATGTTCCGTATGAGTGAGAAACACACTTCTTTTTTTCAGGTCATGCTCATGGCTCTTGCTGTATTTTAGACGCTGGAAAGAAGAGCTTGCGTCTTGCATTAAAACAGAGTGTTTTTCATTGATGAGAACTCTGGTCTGAATTTCCCTTCAGAAACGGAGATAAAACCCAGGATCTGTGTCTTTCTACAAGCAACAGTTGATTTCTGTTAAACCCTGTGAATTTTGGGCTCAAATGATTTTTCACATTTCAAGAACCCAAGGCGATTCTCACTATTAACTAAAGAGCATTTATGTAGTAGGAGCTGTGGTTTGTATCAGTTTCATAAGCAGAGTTGAACTACATATGTTCCGTATGAGTCAGAAACCCAGTTCTTTTTTTCAGGTAATGCTCATGGTTCTTGCTGAATTTTAGACTCTGGAAAGAAGAGCTTGCTTCTTGCAGTAAAACAGAGTGTTTTTCATTGATAGGGAACTCTGGTCTGAATTTCCCTACAGAAACTGAGATAAAACCCAGGATCTGTGTCTTTCTACAAGCAACAGTTCATTTCTGTTAAACCCAGTGAATTTTGGGCTCAAATAATTTTTCACATTTCAAGAACCCAAGGCGATTCTCACTATTAACTAAAGAGCATTTATTTAAGAGGAGCTGTGGGTTGTTTGAGTTTCAAAAGCAGAGTTGAACTACATATGGTCCGTATGAGAGGGAAACATAGTTTTTTTTTCTTGGCATGCTCATGTTTCTTGCTGTTTTGGAGACACTGGAAAGAAGAGCTTGCTTTTGAGTAAAAAAAGAGTGTGTTTCAATGATGAGAACTCTGGTCTGAATTTCCCTTCAGAAACGGAGTTAAACCCCAGGATCTGTGTCTTCCTACAAGCAAGTGTTCATTTCTGGCAAACCCAGTGAATTTTGGGCTCAAATGATTTTTCCCAGTTCAAGAACCCAAGGCGATTCTCACTATTACCTAAAGAGCATTTAAGTAAGAGGAGCTGTGGTTTGGATCAGTTTCATAAGCAGAGTTGAACTACATATGGTCCGTATGAGAAGGAAACACAGTTCTTTTTTTTGGCATGCTCTTGTTTCTTGCTGTATTGGAGACACTGGAAAGAAGAGCTTGCTTTTTGAGTAAAAACAGAGTGTGTTTCAATGATGAGAACTCTGGTCTGAATTTCCCTTCAGAAACAGAGTTAAACCCCGGGTCTGTGTCTTCCTACAAGCAACAGTTCATTTCTGATAAACCCCTGAATTTTGGACTCAAATGATTTTTTGCAGTTCACGAACCCAAGGCGATTGTCACTCTAAGTAGTGAGCACTTATGTAAGTGGAGCTGTGGTTTGGATCAGTTTCATAAGCAGAGTTGAACTACATATGTTCCTTATGAGTCAGAAACACAGTTCTTTTTTTCAGGTAATGCTCATGGTTCTTGCTGTATTTTAGACGCTGGAAAGAAGAGCTTGCTTCTTGCATTAAAACAGAGTGTTTTTCATTGATGAGAACTCTGGTCTGAATTTCCCTTCAGAAACGTAGTTAAACCACAGGATCTGTGAATTCCTACAAGCAAGAATTCATTTCTGTTAAACCCAGTGAATTTTGGGCGCAAATGATTTTTCGCAGTTCACGAACCCAAGGCGATTCTCACTATTAACTAAAGAGCGTTTATGTAAGAGGAGCTGTGGTTTGTATCAGTTTCAATAGCAGAGTTGAACTACATATGGTCTGTATGAGAAAGAAACACAGTTCTTTTTTTCTTGGCATGCTCATGTTTCTTGCTGTTTTGGAGACACTGGAAAGAAGAGCTTGCTTTTTGCGTTAAAACAGCATGTGTTTCATGGATGAGAACACTGGTCTGAATTTCCCTTCAGAAACGGAGTTAAACCCCAGGATCTGTGTCTTCCTACAAGCAAGAGTTCTTTTCTGGCAAACCCAGTGAATTTTGGGCTCAAATGATTTTTCCCAGTTCAAGAACCCAAGGCGATTCTCACTATTACGTAAAGAGCATTTAAGTAAGAGGAGCTGTGGTTTGTATCAGTTTCATAAGCAGAGTTTAACTACATATGTTCCGTATGAGTGAGAAACACACTCCTTTTTTTCAGGTCATGCTCATGGCTCTTGCTGTATTTTAGACGCTGGAAAGAAGAGCTTGCTTCTTGCATTAAAACAGAGTGTTTTTCATTGATGAGAACTCTGGTCTGAATTTCCCTTCAGAAACGGAGTTAAACCCCAGGATCTGTGTCTTTCTACAAGCAACAGTTGATTTCTGGTAAACCCAGTGAATTTTGGGCTCACATGATTTTTCACAGTTCAAGAACTCAAGGCGATTCTCACTATTAACTAAAGAGCATTTATGTAGTAGGAGCTGTGGTTTGTATCAGTTTCATAAGCAGAGTTGAACTACATATGTTCCGTATGAGTCAGAAACCCAGTTCTTTTTTTCAGGTAATGCTCATGGTTCTTGCTGTATTTTAGTCTCTGGAAAGAAGAGCTTGCTTCTTGCATTAAAACAGAGTGTTTTTCATTGATAGGGTACTCTGGTCTGAATTTCCCTACAGGAACTGAGATAAAACCCAGGATATGTGTCTTTCTAAAAGCAACAGTACATTTCTGTTAAACCCAGTGAATTTTGGGCTCAAATGATTTTTCACAGTTCAAGAACCCAAGGCGATTCTCACTATTAACTAAACAGCATTTTTGTAAGAGGAGTCGTGGTTTGTATCAGTTTCATAAGCAGAGTTGAACTGCATATGATCTGTATGAGGAGGAAATCGAGTAACTTTTTTCTGGGCATGCTCATGCTTCTTGCTGTATTTGAGTCACTGGCAAGAAGACCATGCTTCTTGCGTTAAAACAGCATGTGTATCATGGATGAGAACACTGGTCTGAATTTCCCTACAGAAACTGAGATAAAACCCAGGATCTGTGTGTTTCTACAAGCAACAGTTCATTTCTGTTAAACCCAGTGAATTTTGGGCTCAAATAATTTTTCACATTTCAAGACCAAAGGCGATTCTCACTATTAACTAAAGAGCATTTATTTAAGAGGAGCTGTGGGTTGTTTGAGTTTCAAAAGCAGAGTTGAACTACATATGGTCCGTATGAGAGGGAAACACAGTTCTTTTTTCTTGGCATGCTCATGTTTCTTGCTGTTTTGGAGACACTGGAAAGAAGAGCTTGCTTTGTGAGTAAAAAAATGAGTGTGTTTCAATGATGAGAACTCTGGTCTGAATTTCCCTTCAGAAACGGAGTTAAACCCCAGGATCTGTGTCTTCCTACAAGCAAGTGTTCATTTCTGGCAAACCCAGTGAATTTTGGGCTCAAATGATTTTTCCCAGTTCAAGAACCCAAGGCGATTCTCACTATTACCTAAAGAGCATTTAAGTAAGAAGAGCTGTGGTTTGTATCAGTTTCATAAGCAGAGTTGAACTACATATGGTCCGTATGAGAAGGAAACACAGTTCTTTTTTTTTTTGGCATGCTCATGTTTCTTGCTGTATTGGAGAAACTGGAAAGAAGAGCTTGCTTTTTGAGTAAAAACAGAGTGTGTTTCAATGATGAGAACTCTGGTCTGAATTTCCCTTCAGAAACAGAGTTAAACCCCGGGTCTGTGTCTTCCTACAAGCAACAGTTCATTTCGGATAAACCAGTGAATTTTGGACTCAAATGATTTTTTGCAGTTCACGAACCCAACGCAATTGTCACTTTTAACTAATGAGCATTTATGTAAGAGGAGCTGTGGTTTGGATCAGTTTCATAAGCAGAGTTGAACTACATATGTTCCGTATGAGTCAGAAATACAGTTCTTTTTTTCAGGTAATGCTCATGGTTCTTGCTGTATTTTAGACGCTGGAAAGAAGAGCTTGCTTCTTGCATTAAAACAGAGTGTTTTTCATTGATGAGAACTCTGGTCTGAATTTCCCTTCAGAAACGGAGAGAAAACCCAGGTTCTGTGTCTTTCTACAAGCAACAGTTCATTTCTGTTAAACCCAGTGAATTTTGGGCTCAAATGATTTTTCACAGTTCAAGAACCCAAGGCGATTCTCACTATTAACTAAACAGCATTTATGTAAGAGGAGTCGTGGTTTGTATCAGTTTCATAAGCAGATTTAAACTGCATATGGTCTGTATGAGGAGGAAACCCAGTAACTTTTTTATGGGCATGCTCATGCTTCTTGCTGTATTTGAGTCGCTGGCAAGAACAGCGTGCTTCTTGCGTTAAAACAGCATGTGTTTCATGGATGAGAACACTGGTCTGAATTTCACTTCAGAAACGTAGTTAAACCACAGGATCTGTGAATTCCTACAAGCAAGAATTCATTTCTGTTAAACCCAGTGAATTTTGGGCGCAAATGATTTTTTGCAGTTCACGAACCCAAGGCGATTCTCACTATTAACTAAAGAGCATTTATGTAGGAGGAGCTGTGGTTTGTTTGAGTTTCAAAAGCAGAGTTGAACTACATATGGTCCGTATGAGAGGGAAACACAGTTCTTTTTTCTTGGCATGCTCATGTTTCTTGCTGTTTTGGAGACACTGGAAAGAAGAGCTTGCTTTTTGCGTGAAAACAGAGTGTGTTTCATTGATGAGAACTCTGGTCTGAATTTCCCTTCAGAAATGGAGTTAAACCCCAGGATCTGTGTCTTCCTAAAAGCAAGAGTTCATTTCTGGTAAACCCAGTGAATTTTGGGCTCAAATTATTTTTCCCAGTTCAAGAACCCAAAGCGATTCTCTCTATTAACTAAAGAGCATTTACGTAAGAGGAGCTGTGGTTTGTATCAGTTTCATAAGAAGAGTTGAACTACATATGGTCCGTATGAGAAGGAAACACAGTTCTTTTTTTTGGCATGCTCATGTTTCTTGCTGTATTGGAGATACTGGAAAGAAGAGCTTGCTTTTTGAGTAAAAACAGAGTGTGTTTCAATGATGAGAACTCTGGTCTGAATTTCCCTTCAGAAACAGAGTTAAACCCCGGGATCTGTGTCTTCCTACAAGCAAGAGTTCATTTCTGGCAAACCCAGTGAATTTTGGGCTCAAATTATTTTTCCCAGTTCTAGAACCCACGGCGATTCTCACTATTAACTAAAGAGCATTTATGTAAGAGGAGCTGTGGTTTGTATCAGTTTCATAAGCAGAGTTGAACTACATATGTTCCGTATGAGTCAGAAACCCAGTTCTTTTTTTCAGGTAATGCTCATGGTTCTTGCTGTATTTTAGACTCTGGAAAGAAGAGCTTGCTTCTTGCATTAAAACAGAGTGTTTTTCATTGATAGGGAACTCTGGTCTGAATTTCCCTACAGGAACTGAGATAAAACCCAGGATCTGTGTCTTTCTACAAGCAACAGTTCATTTCTGTTAAACCCAGTGAATTTTGGGCTCAAATGATTTTTCACAGTTCAAGAACCCAAGGCAATTCTCACTATTAACTAAACAGCATTTATGTAAGAGGAGTCGTGGTTTGTATCAGTTTCATTAGCAGAGTTGAACTGCATATTGTCTGTATGAGGAGGAAACCGAGTAACTTTTTTCTGGTCATGCTCATGCTTCTTGCTGTATTTGAATCGCTGGCAAGAAGACCTTGCTTCTTGCGTTGAAACAGCATGTGTTTCATGGATGAGAACACTGGTCTGAATTTCACTTCAGAAACGTAGTAAAACCACAGGATCTGTGTCTTCCTACAAGCAACAGTTCATTTCTGTTAAACCCAGTGAATTTTGGGTGCAAATGATTTTTCCCAGTTAACGAACCCAAGGCGATTCTCACTATTAACTAAAGAGCATTTATGTAAGAGGATCTGTGGTTTGTATCAGTTTCAATAGCAGAGTTGAACTACATATGGTCTGTATGAGAAAGAAACACAGTTCTTTTTTTCTTGGCATGCTCATGTTTCTTGCTGTTTTGGAGACACTGGAAAGAAGAGCTTGCTTTTTGCGTGAAAACAGAA
Organism: Onychomys leucogaster; assembly: GCA_949786385.1. NCBI lineage: Eukaryota > Metazoa > Chordata > Mammalia > Rodentia > Cricetidae > Onychomys > Onychomys leucogaster. The sequence continues at coordinate 1,764,614 of CATKUP010000061.1, forward strand.
TGTGTTTCATTGATGAGAACTCTGGTCTGAATTTCCCTTCAGAAACGGAGTTAAACCCCAGGATCTGTGTCTTCCTACAAGCAAGAGTTCTTTTCTGGCAAACCCAGTGAATTTTGGGCTCAAATGATTTTTCCCAGTTCAAGAACCCAAGGCGATTCTCACTATTACGTAAAGAGCATTTAAGTAAGAGGAGCTGTGGTTTGTATCAGTTTCATAAGCAGAGTTTAACTACATATGTTCCGTATGAGTGAGAAACACACTCCTTTTTTTCAGGTCATGCTCATGGCTCTTGCTGTATTTTAGACGCTGGAAAGAAGAGCTTGCTTCTTGCATTAAAACAGAGTGTTTTTCATTGATGAGAACTCTGGTCTGAATTTCCCTTCAGAAACGGAGATAAAACCCAGGATCTGTGTCTTTCTACAAGCAACAGTTGATTTCTGGTAAACCCAGTGAATTTTGGGCTCACATGATTTTTCACAGTTCAAGAACTCAAGGCGATTCTCACTATTAACTAAAGAGCATTTATGTAGTAGGAGCTGTGGTTTGTATCAGTTTCATAAGCAGAGTTGAACTACATATGTTCCGTATGAGTCAGAAACCCAGTTCTTTTTTTCAGGTAATGCTCATGGTTCTTGCTGTATTTTAGTCTCTGGAAAGAAGAGCTTGCTTCTTGCATTAAAACAGAGTGTTTTTCATTGATAGGGTACTCTGGTCTGAATTTCCCTACAGGAACTGAGATAAAACCCAGGATATGTGTCTTTCTAAAAGCAACAGTACATTTCTGTTAAACCCAGTGAATTTTGGGCTCAAATGATTTTTCACAGTTCAAGAACCCAAGGCGATTCTCACTATTAACTAAACAGCATTTTTGTAAGAGGAGTCGTGGTTTGTATCAGTTTCATAAGCAGAGTTGAACTGCATATGATCTGTATGAGGAGGAAATCGAGTAACTTTTTTCTGGGCATGCTCATGCTTCTTGCTGTATTTGAGTCACTGGCAAGAAGACCATGCTTCTTGCGTTAAAACAGCATGTGTATCATGGATGAGAACACTGGTCTGAATTTCCCTACAGAAACTGAGATAAAACCCAGGATCTGTGTGTTTCTACAAGCAACAGTTCATTTCTGTTAAACCCAGTGAATTTTGGGCTCAAATAATTTTTCACATTTCAAGACCAAAGGCGATTCTCACTATTAACTAAAGAGCATTTATTTAAGAGGAGCTGTGGGTTGTTTGAGTTTCAAAAGCAGAGTTGAACTACATATGGTCCGTATGAGAGGGAAACACAGTTCTTTTTTCTTGGCATGCTCATGTTTCTTGCTGTTTTGGAGACACTGGAAAGAAGAGCTTGCTTTGTGAGTAAAAAAATGAGTGTGTTTCAATGATGAGAACTCTGGTCTGAATTTCCCTTCAGAAACGGAGTTAAACCCCAGGATCTGTGTCTTCCTACAAGCAAGTGTTCATTTCTGGCAAACCCAGTGAATTTTGGGCTCAAATGATTTTTCCCAGTTCAAGAACCCAAGGCGATTCTCACTATTACCTAAAGAGCATTTAAGTAAGAAGAGCTGTGGTTTGTATCAGTTTCATAAGCAGAGTTGAACTACATATGGTCCGTATGAGAAGGAAACACAGTTCTTTTTTTTTTGGCATGCTCATGTTTCTTGCTGTATTGGAGAAACTGGAAAGAAGAGCTTGCTTTTTGAGTAAAAACAGAGTGTGTTTCAATGATGAGAACTCTGGTCTGAATTTCCCTTCAGAAACAGAGTTAAACCCCGGGTCTGTGTCTTCCTACAAGCAACAGTTCATTTCGGATAAACCAGTGAATTTTGGACTCAAATGATTTTTTGCAGTTCACGAACCCAACGCAATTGTCACTTTTAACTAATGAGCATTTATGTAAGAGGAGCTGTGGTTTGGATCAGTTTCATAAGCAGAGTTGAACTACATATGTTCCGTATGAGTCAGAAATACAGTTCTTTTTTTCAGGTAATGCTCATGGTTCTTGCTGTATTTTAGACGCTGGAAAGAAGAGCTTGCTTCTTGCATTAAAACAGAGTGTTTTTCATTGATGAGAACTCTGGTCTGAATTTCCCTTCAGAAACGGAGAGAAAACCCAGGTTCTGTGTCTTTCTACAAGCAACAGTTCATTTCTGTTAAACCCAGTGAATTTTGGGCTCAAATGATTTTTCACAGTTCAAGAACCCAAGGCGATTCTCACTATTAACTAAACAGCATTTATGTAAGAGGAGTCGTGGTTTGTATCAGTTTCATAAGCAGATTTAAACTGCATATGGTCTGTATGAGGAGGAAACCCAGTAACTTTTTTATGGGCATGCTCATGCTTCTTGCTGTATTTGAGTCGCTGGCAAGAACAGCGTGCTTCTTGCGTTAAAACAGCATGTGTTTCATGGATGAGAACACTGGTCTGAATTTCACTTCAGAAACGTAGTTAAACCACAGGATCTGTGAATTCCTACAAGCAAGAATTCATTTCTGTTAAACCCAGTGAATTTTGGGCGCAAATGATTTTTTGCAGTTCACGAACCCAAGGCGATTCTCACTATTAACTAAAGAGCATTTATGTAGGAGGAGCTGTGGTTTGTTTGAGTTTCAAAAGCAGAGTTGAACTACATATGGTCCGTATGAGAGGGAAACACAGTTCTTTTTTCTTGGCATGCTCATGTTTCTTGCTGTTTTGGAGACACTGGAAAGAAGAGCTTGCTTTTTGCGTGAAAACAGAGTGTGTTTCATTGATGAGAACTCTGGTCTGAATTTCCCTTCAGAAATGGAGTTAAACCCCAGGATCTGTGTCTTCCTAAAAGCAAGAGTTCATTTCTGGTAAACCCAGTGAATTTTGGGCTCAAATTATTTTTCCCAGTTCAAGAACCCAAAGCGATTCTCTCTATTAACTAAAGAGCATTTACGTAAGAGGAGCTGTGGTTTGTATCAGTTTCATAAGAAGAGTTGAACTACATATGGTCCGTATGAGAAGGAAACACAGTTCTTTTTTTTGGCATGCTCATGTTTCTTGCTGTATTGGAGATACTGGAAAGAAGAGCTTGCTTTTTGAGTAAAAACAGAGTGTGTTTCAATGATGAGAACTCTGGTCTGAATTTCCCTTCAGAAACAGAGTTAAACCCCGGGATCTGTGTCTTCCTACAAGCAAGAGTTCATTTCTGGCAAACCCAGTGAATTTTGGGCTCAAATTATTTTTCCCAGTTCTAGAACCCACGGCGATTCTCACTATTAACTAAAGAGCATTTATGTAAGAGGAGCTGTGGTTTGTATCAGTTTCATAAGCAGAGTTGAACTACATATGTTCCGTATGAGTCAGAAACCCAGTTCTTTTTTTCAGGTAATGCTCATGGTTCTTGCTGTATTTTAGACTCTGGAAAGAAGAGCTTGCTTCTTGCATTAAAACAGAGTGTTTTTCATTGATAGGGAACTCTGGTCTGAATTTCCCTACAGGAACTGAGATAAAACCCAGGATCTGTGTCTTTCTACAAGCAACAGTTCATTTCTGTTAAACCCAGTGAATTTTGGGCTCAAATGATTTTTCACAGTTCAAGAACCCAAGGCAATTCTCACTATTAACTAAACAGCATTTATGTAAGAGGAGTCGTGGTTTGTATCAGTTTCATTAGCAGAGTTGAACTGCATATTGTCTGTATGAGGAGGAAACCGAGTAACTTTTTTCTGGTCATGCTCATGCTTCTTGCTGTATTTGAATCGCTGGCAAGAAGACCTTGCTTCTTGCGTTGAAACAGCATGTGTTTCATGGATGAGAACACTGGTCTGAATTTCACTTCAGAAACGTAGTAAAACCACAGGATCTGTGTCTTCCTACAAGCAACAGTTCATTTCTGTTAAACCCAGTGAATTTTGGGTGCAAATGATTTTTCCCAGTTCACGAACCCAAGGCGATTCTCACTATTAACTAAAGAGCGTTTATGTAAGAGGAGCTGTGGTTTGTATCAGTTTCAATAGCAGAGTTGAACTACATATGGTCTGTATGAGAAAGAAACACAGTTCTTTTTTTCTTGGCATGCTCATGTTTCTTGCTGTTTTGGAGACACTGGAAAGAAGAGCTTGCTTTTTGCGTTAAAACAGCATGTGTTTCATGGATGAGAACACTGGTCTGAATTTCCCTTCAGAAACGGAGTTAAACCCCAGGATCTGTGTCTTCCTACAAGCAAGAGTTCTTTTCTGGCAAACCCAGTGAATTTTGGGCTCAAATGATTTTTCCCAGTTCAAGAACCCAAGGCGATTCTCACTATTACGTAAAGAGCATTTAAGTAAGAGGAGCTGTGGTTTGTATCAGTTTCATAAGCAGAGTTTAACTACATATGTTCCGTATGAGTGAGAAACACACTCCTTTTTTTCAGGTCATGCTCATGGCTCTTGCTGTATTTTAGACGCTGGAAAGAAGAGCTTGCTTCTTGCATTAAAACAGAGTGTTTTTCATTGATGAGAACTCTGGTCTGAATTTCCCTTCAGAAACGGAGATAAAACCCAGGATCTGTGTCTTTCTACAAGCAACAGTTGATTTCTGGTAAACCCAGTGAATTTTGGGCTCACATGATTTTTCACAGTTCAAGAACTCAAGGCGATTCTCACTATTAACTAAAGAGCATTTATGTAGTAGGAGCTGTGGTTTGTATCAGTTTCATAAGCAGAGTTGAACTACATATGTTCCGTATGAGTCAGAAACCCAGTTCTTTTTTTCAGGTAATGCTCATGGTTCTTGCTGTATTTTAGTCTCTGGAAAGAAGAGCTTGCTTCTTGCATTAAAACAGAGTGTTTTTCATTGATAGGGTACTCTGGTCTGAATTTCCCTACAGGAACTGAGATAAAACCCAGGATATGTGTCTTTCTAAAAGCAACAGTACATTTCTGTTAAACCCAGTGAATTTTGGGCTCAAATGATTTTTCACAGTTCAAGAACCCAAGGCGATTCTCACTATTAACTAAACAGCATTTTTGTAAGAGGAGTCGTGGTTTGTATCAGTTTCATAAGCAGAGTTGAACTGCATATGATCTGTATGAGGAGGAAATCGAGTAACTTTTTTCTGGGCATGCTCATGCTTCTTGCTGTATTTGAGTCACTGGCAAGAAGACCATGCTTCTTGCGTTAAAACAGCATGTGTATCATGGATGAGAACACTGGTCTGAATTTCCCTACAGAAACTGAGATAAAACCCAGGATCTGTGTGTTTCTACAAGCAACAGTTCATTTCTGTTAAACCCAGTGAATTTTGGGCTCAAATAATTTTTCACATTTCAAGACCAAAGGCGATTCTCACTATTAACTAAAGAGCATTTATTTAAGAGGAGCTGTGGGTTGTTTGAGTTTCAAAAGCAGAGTTGAACTACATATGGTCCGTATGAGAGGGAAACACAGTTCTTTTTTCTTGGCATGCTCATGTTTCTTGCTGTTTTGGAGACACTGGAAAGAAGAGCTTGCTTTGTGAGTAAAAAAATGAGTGTGTTTCAATGATGAGAACTCTGGTCTGAATTTCCCTTCAGAAACGGAGTTAAACCCCAGGATCTGTGTCTTCCTACAAGCAAGTGTTCATTTCTGGCAAACCCAGTGAATTTTGGGCTCAAATGATTTTTCCCAGTTCAAGAACCCAAGGCGATTCTCACTATTACCTAAAGAGCATTTAAGTAAGAAGAGCTGTGGTTTGTATCAGTTTCATAAGCAGAGTTGAACTACATATGGTCCGTATGAGAAGGAAACACAGTTCTTTTTTTTTTGGCATGCTCATGTTTCTTGCTGTATTGGAGAAACTGGAAAGAAGAGCTTGCTTTTTGAGTAAAAACAGAGTGTGTTTCAATGATGAGAACTCTGGTCTGAATTTCCCTTCAGAAACAGAGTTAAACCCCGGGTCTGTGTCTTCCTACAAGCAACAGTTCATTTCGGATAAACCAGTGAATTTTGGACTCAAATGATTTTTTGCAGTTCACGAACCCAACGCAATTGTCACTTTTAACTAATGAGCATTTATGTAAGAGGAGCTGTGGTTTGGATCAGTTTCATAAGCAGAGTTGAACTACATATGTTCCGTATGAGTCAGAAATACAGTTCTTTTTTTCAGGTAATGCTCATGGTTCTTGCTGTATTTTAGACGCTGGAAAGAAGAGCTTGCTTCTTGCATTAAAACAGAGTGTTTTTCATTGATGAGAACTCTGGTCTGAATTTCCCTTCAGAAACGGAGAGAAAACCCAGGTTCTGTGTCTTTCTACAAGCAACAGTTCATTTCTGTTAAACCCAGTGAATTTTGGGCTCAAATGATTTTTCACAGTTCAAGAACCCAAGGCGATTCTCACTATTAACTAAACAGCATTTATGTAAGAGGAGTCGTGGTTTGTATCAGTTTCATAAGCAGATTTAAACTGCATATGGTCTGTATGAGGAGGAAACCCAGTAACTTTTTTATGGGCATGCTCATGCTTCTTGCTGTATTTGAGTCGCTGGCAAGAACAGCGTGCTTCTTGCGTTAAAACAGCATGTGTTTCATGGATGAGAACACTGGTCTGAATTTCACTTCAGAAACGTAGTTAAACCACAGGATCTGTGAATTCCTACAAGCAAGAATTCATTTCTGTTAAACCCAGTGAATTTTGGGCGCAAATGATTTTTTGCAGTTCACGAACCCAAGGCGATTCTCACTATTAACTAAAGAGCATTTATGTAGGAGGAGCTGTGGTTTGTTTGAGTTTCAAAAGCAGAGTTGAACTACATATGGTCCGTATGAGAGGGAAACACAGTTCTTTTTTCTTGGCATGCTCATGTTTCTTGCTGTTTTGGAGACACTGGAAAGAAGAGCTTGCTTTTTGCGTGAAAACAGAGTGTGTTTCATTGATGAGAACTCTGGTCTGAATTTCCCTTCAGAAATGGAGTTAAACCCCAGGATCTGTGTCTTCCTAAAAGCAAGAGTTCATTTCTGGTAAACCCAGTGAATTTTGGGCTCAAATTATTTTTCCCAGTTCAAGTACCCAAAGCGATTCTCTCTATTAACTAAAGAGCATTTACGTAAGAGGAGCTGTGGTTTGTATCAGTTTCATAAGAAGAGTTGAACTACATATGGTCCGTATGAGAAGGAAACACAGTTCTTTTTTTTGGCATGCTCATGTTTCTTGCTGTATTGGAGACACTGGAAAGAAGAGCTTGCTTTGTGAGTAAAAAAATGAGTGTGTTTCAATGATGAGAACTCTGGTCTGAATTTCCCTTCAGAAACGGAGTTAAACCCCAGGATCTGTGTCTTCCTACAAGCAAGTGTTCATTTCTGGCAAACCCAGTGAATTTTGGGCTCAAATGATTTTTCCCAGTTCAAGAACCCAAGGCGATTCTCACTATTACCTAAAGAGCATTTAAGTAAGAAGAGCTGTGGTTTGTATCAGTTTCATAAGCAGAGTTGAACTACATATGGTCCGTATGAGAAGGAAACACAGTTCTTTTTTTTTTGGCATGCTCATGTTTCTTGCTGTATTGGAGAAACTGGAAAGAAGAGCTTGCTTTTTGAGTAAAAACAGAGTGTGTTTCAATGATGAGAACTCTGGTCTGAATTTCCCTTCAGAAACAGAGTTAAACCCCGGGTCTGTGTCTTCCTACAAGCAACAGTTCATTTCGGATAAACCAGTGAATTTTGGACTCAAATGATTTTTTGCAGTTCACGAACCCAACGCAATTGTCACTTTTAACTAATGAGCATTTATGTAAGAGGAGCTGTGGTTTGGATCAGTTTCATAAGCAGAGTTGAACTACATATGTTCCGTATGAGTCAGAAATACAGTTCTTTTTTTCAGGTAATGCTCATGGTTCTTGCTGTATTTTAGACGCTGGAAAGAAGAGCTTGCTTCTTGCATTAAAACAGAGTGTTTTTCATTGATGAGAACTCTGGTCTGAATTTCCCTTCAGAAACGGAGAGAAAACCCAGGTTCTGTGTCTTTCTACAAGCAACAGTTCATTTCTGTTAAACCCAGTGAATTTTGGGCTCAAATGATTTTTCACAGTTCAAGAACCCAAGGCGATTCTCACTATTAACTAAACAGCATTTATGTAAGAGGAGTCGTGGTTTGTATCAGTTTCATAAGCAGATTTAAACTGCATATGGTCTGTATGAGGAGGAAACCCAGTAACTTTTTTATGGGCATGCTCATGCTTCTTGCTGTATTTGAGTCGCTGGCAAGAACAGCGTGCTTCTTGCGTTAAAACAGCATGTGTTTCATGGATGAGAACACTGGTCTGAATTTCACTTCAGAAACGTAGTTAAACCACAGGATCTGTGAATTCCTACAAGCAAGAATTCATTTCTGTTAAACCCAGTGAATTTTGGGCGCAAATGATTTTTTGCAGTTCACGAACCCAAGGCGATTCTCACTATTAACTAAAGAGCATTTATGTAGGAGGAGCTGTGGTTTGTTTGAGTTTCAAAAGCAGAGTTGAACTACATATGGTCCGTATGAGAGGGAAACACAGTTCTTTTTTCTTGGCATGCTCATGTTTCTTGCTGTTTTGGAGACACTGGAAAGAAGAGCTTGCTTTTTGCGTGAAAACAGAGTGTGTTTCATTGATGAGAACTCTGGTCTGAATTTCCCTTCAGAAATGGAGTTAAACCCCAGGATCTGTGTCTTCCTAAAAGCAAGAGTTCATTTCTGGTAAACCCAGTGAATTTTGGGCTCAAATTATTTTTCCCAGTTCAAGTACCCAAAGCGATTCTCTCTATTAACTAAAGAGCATTTACGTAAGAGGAGCTGTGGTTTGTATCAGTTTCATAAGAAGAGTTGAACTACATATGGTCCGTATGAGAAGGAAACACAGTTCTTTTTTTTGGCATGCTCATGTTTCTTGCTGTATTGGAGATACTGGAAAGAAGAGCTTGCTTTTTGAGTAAAAACAGAGTGTGTTTCAATGATGAGAACTCTGGTCTGAATTTCCCTTCAGAAACAGAGTTAAACCCCGGGATCTGTGTCTTCCTACAAGCAAGAGTTCATTTCTGGCAAACCCAGTGAATTTTGGGCTCAAATTATTTTTCCCAGTTCTAGAACCCACGGCGATTCTCACTATTAACTAAAGAGCATTTATGTAAGAGGAGCTGTGGTTTGTATCAGTTTCATAAGCAGAGTTGAACTACATATGTTCCGTATGAGTCAGAAACCCAGTTCTTTTTTTCAGGTAATGCTCATGGTTCTTGCTGTATTTTAGACTCTGGAAAGAAGAGCTTGCTTCTTGCATTAAAACAGAGTGTTTTTCATTGATAGGGAACTCTGGTCTGAATTTCCCTACAGGAACTGAGATAAAACCCAGGATCTGTGTCTTTCTACAAGCAACAGTTCATTTCTGTTAAACCCAGTGAATTTTGGGCTCAAATGATTTTTCACAGTTCAAGAACCCAAGGCAATTCTCACTATTAACTAAACAGCATTTATGTAAGAGGAGTCGTGGTTTGTATCAGTTTCATTAGCAGAGTTGAACTGCATATTGTCTGTATGAGGAGGAAACCGAATAACTTTTTTCTGGTCATGCTCATGCTTCTTGCTGTATTTGAATCGCTGGCAAGAAGACCTTGCTTCTTGCGTTGAAACAGCATGTGTTTCATGGATGAGAACACTGGTCTGAATTTCACTTCAGAAACGTAGTAAAACCACAGGATCTGTGTCTTCCTACAAGCAACAGTTCATTTCTGTTAAACCCAGTGAATTTTGGGTGCAAATGATTTTTCCCAGTTAACGAACCCAAGGCGATTCTCACTATTAACTAAAGAGCATTTATGTAAGAGGATCTGTGGTTTGTATCAGTTTCAATAGCAGAGTTGAACTACATATGGTCTGTATGAGAAAGAAACACAGTTCTTTTTTTCTTGGCATGCTCATGTTTCTTGCTGTTTTGGAGACACTGGAAAGAAGAGCTTGCTTTTTGCGTGAAAACAGAATGTGTTTCATTGATGAGAACTCTGGTCTGAATTTCCCTTCAGAAACGGAGTTAAACCCCAGGATCTGTGTCTTCCTACAAGCAAGAGTTCTTTTCTGGCAAACCCAGTGAATTTTGGGCTCAAATGATTTTTCCCAGTTCAAGAACCCAAGGCGATTCTCACTATTACCTAAAGAGCATTTAAGTAAGAGGAGCTGTGGTTTGTATCAGTTTCATAAGCAGAGTTTAACTACATATGTTCCGTATGAGTGAGAAACACACTTCTTTTTTTCAGGTCATGCTCATGGCTCTTGCTGTATTTTAGACGCTGGAAAGAAGAGCTTGCTTCTTGCATTAAAACAGAGTGTTTTTCATTGATGAGAACTCTGGTCTGAATTTCCCTTCAGAAACGGAGATAAAACCCAGGATCTGTGTCTTTCTACAAGCAACAGTTGATTTCTGTTAAACCCTGTGAATTTTGGGCTCAAATGATTTTTCACAGTTCAAGAACCCAAGGCGATTCTCACTATTAACTAAAGAGCATTTATGTAGTAGGAGCTGTGGTTTGTATCAGTTTCATAAGCAGAGTTGAACTACATATGTTCCGTATGAGTCAGAAACCCAGTTCTTTTTTTCAGGTAATGCTCATGGTTCTTGCTGAATTTTAGACTCTGGAAAGAAGAGCTTGCTTCTTGCATTAAAACAGAGTGTTTTTCATTGATAGGGAACTCTGGTCTGAATTTCCCTACAGAAACTGAGATAAAACCCAGGATCTGTGTCTTTCTACAAGCAACAGTTCATTTCTGTTAAACCCAGTGAATTTTGGGCTCAAATAATTTTTCACATTTCAAGAACCCAAGGCGATTCTCACTATTAACTAAAGAGCATTTATTTAAGAGGAGCTGTGGGTTGTTTGAGTTTCAAAAGCAGAGTTGAACTACATATGGTCCGTATGAGAGGGAAACATAGTTTTTTTTTCTTGGCATGCTCATGTTTCTTGCTGTTTTGGAGACACTGGAAAGAAGAGCTTGCTTTTGAGTAAAAAAAGAGTGTGTTCCAATGATGAGAACTCTGGTCTGAATTTCCCTTCAGAAACGGAGTTAAACCCCAGGATCTGTGTCTTCCTACAAGCAAGTGTTCATTTCTGGCAAACCCAGTGAATTTTGGGCTCAAATGATTTTTCCCAGTTCAAGAACCCAAGGCGATTCTCACTATTACCTAAAGAGCATTTAAGTAAGAGGAGCTGTGGTTTGGATCAGTTTCATAAGCAGAGTTGAACTACATATGGTCCGTATGAGAAGGAAACACAGTTCTTTTTTTTTGGCATGCTCTTGTTTCTTGCTGTATTGGAGACACTGGAAAGAAGAGCTTGCTTTTTGAGTAAAAACAGAGTGTGTTTCAATGATGAGAACTCTGGTCTGAATTTCCCTTCAGAAACAGAGTTAAACCCCGGGTCTGTGTCTTCCTACAAGCAACAGTTCATTTCTGATAAACCCCTGAATTTTGGACTCAAATGATTTTTTGCAGTTCACGAACCCAAGGCGATTGTCACTCTAAGTAGTGAGCACTTATGTAAGTGGAGCTGTGGTTTGGATCAGTTTCATAAGCAGAGTTGAACTACATATGTTCCTTATGAGTCAGAAACACAGTTCTTTTTTTCAGGTAATGCTCATGGTTCTTGCTGTATTTTAGACGCTGGAAAGAAGAGCTTGCTTCTTGCATTAAAACAGAGTGTTTTTCATTGATGAGAACTCTGGTCTGAATTTCCCTTCAGAAACGTAGTTAAACCACAGGATCTGTGAATTCCTACAAGCAAGAATTCATTTATGTTAAACCCAGTGAATTTTGGGCGCAAATGATTTTTCGCAGTTCACGAACCCAAGGCGATTCTCACTATTAACTAAAGAGCGTTTATGTAAGAGGAGCTGTGGTTTGTATCAGTTTCAATAGCAGAGTTGAACTACATATGGTCTGTATGAGAAAGAAACACAGTTCTTTTTTTCTTGGCATGCTCATGTTTCTTGCTGTTTTGGAGACACTGGAAAGAAGAGCTTGCTTTTTGCGTTAAAACAGCATGTGTTTCATGGATGAGAACACTGGTCTGAATTTCCCTTCAGAAACGGAGTTAAACCCCAGGATCTGTGTCTTCCTACAAGCAAGAGTTCTTTTCTGGCAAACCCAGTGAATTTTGGGCTCAAATGATTTTTCCCAGTTCAAGAACCCAAGGCGATTCTCACTATTACGTAAAGAGCATTTAAGTAAGAGGAGCTGTGGTTTGTATCAGTTTCATAAGCAGAGTTTAACTACATATGTTCCGTATGAGTGAGAAACACACTCCTTTTTTTCAGGTCATGCTCATGGCTCTTGCTGTATTTTAGACGCTGGAAAGAAGAGCTTGCTTCTTGCATTAAAACAGAGTGTTTTTCATTGATGAGAACTCTGGTCTGAATTTCCCTTCAGAAACGGAGATAAAACCCAGGATCTGTGTCTTTCTACAAGCAACAGTTGATTTCTGGTAAACCCAGTGAATTTTGGGCTCACATGATTTTTCACAGTTCAAGAACTCAAGGCGATTCTCACTATTAACTAAAGAGCATTTATGTAGTAGGAGCTGTGGTTTGTATCAGTTTCATAAGCAGAGTTGAACTACATATGTTCCGTATGAGTCAGAAACCCAGTTCTTTTTTTCAGGTAATGCTCATGGTTCTTGCTGTATTTTAGTCTCTGGAAAGAAGAGCTTGCTTCTTGCATTAAAACAGAGTGTTTTTCATTGATAGGGTACTCTGGTCTGAATTTCCCTACAGGAACTGAGATAAAACCCAGGATATGTGTCTTTCTAAAAGCAACAGTACATTTCTGTTAAACCCAGTGAATTTTGGGCTCAAATGATTTTTCACAGTTCAAGAACCCAAGGCGATTCTCACTATTAACTAAACAGCATTTTTGTAAGAGGAGTCGTGGTTTGTATCAGTTTCATAAGCAGAGTTGAACTGCATATGATCTGTATGAGGAGGAAATCGAGTAACTTTTTTCTGGGCATGCTCATGCTTCTTGCTGTATTTGAGTCACTGGCAAGAAGACCATGCTTCTTGCGTTAAAACAGCATGTGTATCATGGATGAGAACACTGGTCTGAATTTCCCTACAGAAACTGAGATAAAACCCAGGATCTGTGTGTTTCTACAAGCAACAGTTCATTTCTGTTAAACCCAGTGAATTTTGGGCTCAAATAATTTTTCACATTTCAAGACCAAAGGCGATTCTCACTATTAACTAAAGAGCATTTATTTAAGAGGAGCTGTGGGTTGTTTGAGTTTCAAAAGCAGAGTTGAACTACATATGGTCCGTATGAGAGGGAAACAGTTCTTTTTTCTTGGCATGCTCATGTTTCTTGCTGTTTTGGAGACACTGGAAAGAAGAGCTTGCTTTGTGAGTAAAAAAATGAGTGTGTTTCAATGATGAGAACTCTGGTCTGAATTTCCCTTCAGAAACGGAGTTAAACCCCAGGATCTGTGTCTTCCTACAAGCAAGTGTTCATTTCTGGCAAACCCAGTGAATTTTGGGCTCAAATGATTTTTCCCAGTTCAAGAACCCAAGGCGATTCTCACTATTACCTAAAGAGCATTTAAGTAAGAAGAGCTGTGGTTTGTATCAGTTTCATAAGCAGAGTTGAACTACATATGGTCCGTATGAGAAGGAAACACAGTTCTTTTTTTTTTGGCATGCTCATGTTTCTTGCTGTATTGGAGAAACTGGAAAGAAGAGCTTGCTTTTTGAGTAAAAACAGAGTGTGTTTCAATGATGAGAACTCTGGTCTGAATTTCCCTTCAGAAACAGAGTTAAACCCCGGGTCTGTGTCTTCCTACAAGCAACAGTTCATTTCGGATAAACCAGTGAATTTTGGACTCAAATGATTTTTTGCAGTTCACGAACCCAACGCAATTGTCACTTTTAACTAATGAGCATTTATGTAAGAGGAGCTGTGGTTTGGATCAGTTTCATAAGCAGAGTTGAACTACATATGTTCCGTATGAGTCAGAAATACAGTTCTTTTTTTCAGGTAATGCTCATGGTTCTTGCTGTATTTTAGACGCTGGAAAGAAGAGCTTGCTTCTTGCATTAAAACAGAGTGTTTTTCATTGATGAGAACTCTGGTCTGAATTTCCCTTCAGAAACGGAGAGAAAACCCAGGTTCTGTGTCTTTCTACAAGCAACAGTTCATTTCTGTTAAACCCAGTGAATTTTGGGCTCAAATGATTTTTCACAGTTCAAGAACCCAAGGCGATTCTCACTATTAACTAAACAGCATTTATGTAAGAGGAGTCGTGGTTTGTATCAGTTTCATAAGCAGATTTAAACTGCATATGGTCTGTATGAGGAGGAAACCCAGTAACTTTTTTATGGGCATGCTCATGCTTCTTGCTGTATTTGAGTCGCTGGCAAGAACAGCGTGCTTCTTGCGTTAAAACAGCATGTGTTTCATGGATGAGAACACTGGTCTGAATTTCACTTCAGAAACGTAGTTAAACCACAGGATCTGTGAATTCCTACAAGCAAGAATTCATTTCTGTTAAACCCAGTGAATTTTGGGCGCAAATGATTTTTTGCAGTTCACGAACCCAAGGCGATTCTCACTATTAACTAAAGAGCATTTATGTAGGAGGAGCTGTGGTTTGTTTGAGTTTCAAAAGCAGAGTTGAACTACATATGGTCCGTATGAGAGGGAAACACAGTTCTTTTTTCTTGGCATGCTCATGTTTCTTGCTGTTTTGGAGACACTGGAAAGAAGAGCTTGCTTTTTGCGTGAAAACAGAGTGTGTTTCATTGATGAGAACTCTGGTCTGAATTTCCCTTCAGAAATGGAGTTAAACCCCAGGATCTGTGTCTTCCTAAAAGCAAGAGTTCATTTCTGGTAAACCCAGTGAATTTTGGGCTCAAATTATTTTTCCCAGTTCAAGAACCCAAAGCGATTCTCTCTATTAACTAAAGAGCATTTACGTAAGAGGAGCTGTGGTTTGTATCAGTTTCATAAGAAGAGTTGAACTACATATGGTCCGTATGAGAAGGAAACACAGTTCTTTTTTTTGGCATGCTCATGTTTCTTGCTGTATTGGAGATACTGGAAAGAAGAGCTTGCTTTTTGAGTAAAAACAGAGTGTGTTTCAATGATGAGAACTCTGGTCTGAATTTCCCTTCAGAAACAGAGTTAAACCCCGGGATCTGTGTCTTCCTACAAGCAAGAGTTCATTTCTGGCAAACCCAGTGAATTTTGGGCTCAAATTATTTTTCCCAGTTCTAGAACCCACGGCGATTCTCACTATTAACTAAAGAGCATTTATGTAAGAGGAGCTGTGGTTTGTATCAGTTTCATAAGCAGAGTTGAACTACATATGTTCCGTATGAGTCAGAAACCCAGTTCTTTTTTTCAGGTAATGCTCATGGTTCTTGCTGTATTTTAGACTCTGGAAAGAAGAGCTTGCTTCTTGCATTAAAACAGAGTGTTTTTCATTGATAGGGAACTCTGGTCTGAATTTCCCTACAGGAACTGAGATAAAACCCAGGATCTGTGTCTTTCTACAAGCAACAGTTCATTTCTGTTAAACCCAGTGAATTTTGGGCTCAAATGATTTTTCACAGTTCAAGAACCCAAGGCAATTCTCACTATTAACTAAACAGCATTTTTGTAAGAGGAGTCGTGGTTTGTATCAGTTTCATAAGCAGAGTTGAACTGCATATGATCTGTATGAGGAGGAAACCGAGTAACTTTTTTCTGGGCATGCCCATGCTTCTTGCTGTATTTGAGTCGCTGGCAACAAGATCTTGCTTCTTGCGTTAAAACAGCATGTGTTTCATGGATGAGAACACTGGTCTGAATTTCACTTCAGAAACGTAGTAAAACCACAGGATCTGTGTCTTCCTACAAGCAACAGTTCATTTCTGTTAAACCCAGTGAATTTTGGGTGCAAATGATTTTTCCCAGTTAACGAACCCAAGGCGATTCTCACTATTAACTAAAGAGCATTTATGTAAGAGGAGCTGTGGTTTGTATCAGTTTCAATAGCAGAGTTGAACTACATATGGTCCGTATGAGAAAGAAACACAGTTCTTTTTTTCTTGGCATGCTCATGTTTCTTGCTGTTTTGGAGACACTGGAAAGAAGAGCTTGCTTTTTGAGTGAAAACAGAATGTGTTTCATTGATGAGAACTCTGGTCTGAATTTCCCTTCAGAAACGGAGTTAAACCCCAGGATCTGTGTCTTCCTACAAGCAAGAGTTCTTTTCTGGCAAACCCAGTGAATTTTGGGCTCAAATGATTTTTCCCAGTTCAAGAACCCAAGGCGATTCTCACTGTTACCTAAAGAGCATTTAAGTAAGAGGAGCTGTGGATTGTATCAGTTTCATAAGCAGAGTTTAACTACATATGTTCCGTATGAGTGAGAAACACACTTCTTTTTTTCAGGTCATGCTCATGGCTCTTGCTGTATTTTAGACGCTGGAAAGAAGAGCTTGCTTCTTGCATTAAAACAGAGTGTTTTTCATTTATGAGAACTCTGGTCTGAATTTCCCTTCAGAAACGGAGATAAAACCCAGGATCTGTGTCTTTCTACAAGCAACAGTTGATTTCTGGTAAACCCAGTGAATTTTGGGCTCACATGATTTTTCACAGTTCAAGAACCCAAGGCGATTCTCACTATTAACTAAAGAGCATTTATGTAGTAGGAGCTGTGGTTTGTATCAGTTTCATAAGCAGAGTTGAACTACATATGTTCCGTATGAGTCAGAAACCCAGTTCTTTTTTTCAGGTAATGCTCATGGTTCTTGCTGTATTTTAGACTCTGGAAAGAAGAGCATGCTTCTTGCATTAAAACAGAGTGTTTTTCATTGATAGGGAACTCTGGTCTGAATTTCCCTACAGAAACTGAGATAAAACCCAGGATCTGTGTCTTTCTACAAGCAACAGTTCATTTCTGTTAAACCCAGTGAATTTTGGGCTCAAATAATTTTTCACATTTCAAGAACCCAAGGCGATTCTCACTATTAACTAAAGAGCATTTATTTAAGAGGAGCTGTGGGTTGTTTGAGTTTCAAAAGCAGAGTTGAACTACATATGGTCCGTATGAGAGGGAAACACAGTTTTTTTTTCTTGGCATGCTCATGTTTCTTGCTGTTTTGGAGACACTGGAAAGAAGAGCTTGCTTTTTGAGTAAAAAAAGAGTGTTTTTCAATGATGAGAACTCTGGTCTGAATTTCCCTTCAGAAACGGAGTTAAACCCCAGGATCTGTGTCTTCCTACAAGCAAGTGTTCATTTCTGGCAAACCCAGTGAATTTTGGGCTCAAATGATTTTTCCCAGTTCAAGAACCCAAGGCGATTCTCACTATTACCTAAAGAGCATTTAAGTAAGAGGAGCTGTGGTTTGTATCAGTTTCATAAGCAGAGTTGAACTACATATGGTCCGTATGAGAAGGAAACACAGTTCTTTTTTTTGGCATGCTCATGTTTCTTGCTGTATTGGAGACACTGGAAAGAAGAGCTTGCTTTTTGAGTAAAAACAGAGTGTGTTTCAATGATGAGAACTCTGGTCTGAATTTCCCTTCAGAAACAGAGTTAAACCCTGGGTCTGTGTCTTCCTACAAGCAACAGTTCATTTCGGATAAACCAGTGAATTTTGGACTCAAATGATTTTTTGCAGTTCACGAACCCAACGCAATTGTCACTTTTAACTAATGAGCATTTATGTAAGAATAGCTGTTGTTTGTATCAGTTTCAAAAGCAGAGTTGAACTACATAAGGTCCATATGAGAAGGAAACACAGTTCTTTTTCTCTTGGCATGCTCATGTTTCTTGCTGTTTTGGAGACACTGGAAAGAAGAGCTTGCTTTTTGCGTGAAAACAGAATGTGTTTCATTGATGAGATCTCTGGTCTGAATTTCCCTTCAGAAACGGAGGTAAAACCCAGGATCTGTGTCTTTCTACAAGCAACATTTGATTTCTGTTAAACCCAGTGAGTTTTGGGCTCAAATGATTTTTCACAGTTCAAGAACCCAAGGCGATTCTCACTATTAACTAAAGAGCATTTATGTAGTAGGAGCTGTGGTTTGTATCAGTTTCATAAGCAGAGTTGAACTACATATGTTCCGTATGAGTCAGAAACCCAGTTCTTTTTTTCAGGTAATGCTCATTGTTCTTGCTGTATTTTAGACTCTCGAAAGAAGAGCTTGCTTCTTGCATTAAAACAGAGTGTTTTTCATTGATAGGGAACTCTGGTCTGAATTTCCCTACAGAAACTGAGATAAAACCCAGGATCTGTGTCTTTCTACAAGCAACAGTTCATTTCTGTTAAACCCAGTGAATTTTGGGCTCAAATAATTTTTCACATTTCAAGAACCCAAGGCGATTCTCACTATTAACTAAAGAGCATTTATTTAAGAGGAGCTGTGGGTTGTTTGAGTTTCAAAAGCAGAGTTGAACTACATATGGTCCGTATGAGAGGGAAACACAGTTTTTTTTCTTGGCATGCTCATGTTTCTTGCTGTTTTGGAGACACTGGAAAGAAGAGCTTGCTTTGTGAGTAAAAAAATGAGTGTGTTTCAATGATGAGAACTCTGGTCTGAATTTCCCTTCAGAAACGGAATTAAACCACAGGATCTGTGTCTTCCTACAAGCAAGTGTTCATTTCTGGCAAACCCAGTGAATTTTGGGCTCAAATGATTTTTCCCAGTTCAAGAACCCAAGGCGATTCTCACAATTACCTAAAGAGCATTTAAGTAAGAGGAGCTGTGGTTTGTATCAGTTTCATTAGCAGAGTTGAACTACATATGGTACGTATGAGAAGGAAACACAGTTCTTTTTTTTTTTTTGGCATGCTCATGTTTCTTGCTGTATTGGAGACACTGGAAAGAAGAGCTTGCTTTTTGAGTAAAAACAGAGTGTGTTTCAATGATGAGAACTCTGGTCTGAATTTCCCTTCAGAAACAGAGTTAAACCCCGGGTCTGTGTCTTCCTACAAGCAACAGTTCATTTCGGATAAACCAGTGAATTTTGGACTCAAATGATTTTTTGCAGTTCACAAACCCAACGCAATTGTCACTTTTAACTAATGAGCATTTATGTAAGAGGAGCTGTGGTTTGTATCAGTTTCATAAGCAGAGTTGAACTACATATGTTCCGTATGAGTGAGAAACACAGTTCTTTTTTTCAGGTCATGCTCATGGCTCTTGCTGTATTTTAGACGCTGGAAAGAAGAGCTTGCTTCTTGCATTAAAACAGAGTGTTTTTCATTGATGAGAACTCTGGTCTGAATTTCCCTTCAGCAACGGAGATAAAACACAGGATCTGTGTCTTCCTAAAAGCAAGGGTTCATTTCTGGTAAACCCAGTGAATTTTGGGCTCAAATTATTTTTCCCAGTTCAAGAACCCAATGCGATTCTCTCTATTAACTAAAGAGCATTTACGTAAGTGGAGCTTTGGTTTGTATCAGTTTCATAAGCAGAGTTGAACTACATATGTTCCGTATGAGTCTGAAACACAGTTCTCTTTTTCAGGTCATGCTCATGGCTCTTGCTGTATTATAGACGCTGGAAAGAAGAGCTTGCTTCTTGCATTAAAACAGAGTGTTTTTCATTGATGAGAACTCTGGTCTGAATTTCCCTTCAGAAACGGAGATAAAACCCAGGATCTGTGTCTTTCTACAAGCAACAGTTCATTTCTGATAAACCCAGTGAATTTTGGGCTCAAATGATTTTTCACAGTTCAAGAACCCAAGGTGATTCTCACTATTAACTAAACAGCATTTTTGTAAGAGGAGTCGTGGTTTGTATCAGTTTCATAAGCAGAGTTGAACTGCATATGATTTGTATGAGGAGGAAACCGAATAAATTTTTTCTGGGCATGCTCATGCTTCTTGCTGTATTTGAGTCGCTGGCAAGAAGAGCTTGCTTCTTGCGTTAAAACAGCATGTGTTTCATGGATGAGAACACTGGTCTGAATTTCACTTCACAAACGTAGTTAAACCACAGGATCTGTGTCTTCCTACAAGCAAGAATTCATTTCTGTCAAACCCAGTTTAATTTTGGGCGCGAATGATTTTTCCCAGTTCACGAACCCAAGGCGATTCTCACTATTAACTAAAGAGCATTTATTTAAGAGGAGCTGTGGTTTGTTTGAGTTTCAAAAGCAGAGTTGAACTACATATGGTCCGTATGAGAGGGAAAAACATTTCTTTTTTCTTGGCATGCTCATGTTTCTTGCTGTTTTGGAGACACTGGAAAGAAGAGCTTGCTTTTTGCGTGAAAACAGAGTGTGTTTCATTGATGAGAACTCTGGTCTGAATTTCCCTTCAGAAATGGAGTTAAACCCCAGGGTCTGTGTCTTCCTACAAGCAACAGTTCATTTCGGGTAAACCCAGTGAATTTTGGGCTCAAATGATTTTTCCCAGTTCAAGAACCCAAGGCGATTCTCTCTATTAACTAAAGAGCATTTACGTAAGAGGAGCTGTGGTTTGTATCAGTTTCATAAGCAGAGTTGAACTACATATAGTCCGTATGAGAAGGAAACACAGTTCTTTTTTTTTTTTTTTTGGCATGCTCATGTTTCTTGCTGTATTGGAGACACTGGAAAGAAGAGCTTGCTTTTTGAGTAAAAACAGAGTGTGTTTCAATGATGAGAACTCTGGTCTGAATTTCCCTTCAGAAACGGAGTTAAACCCCCGGATCTGTGTCTTCCTACAAGAAAGAGTTCATTTCTGGCAAACCCAGTGAATTTTGGACTCAAATGATTTTTTGCAGTTCACGAACCCAAGGCGATTGTCACTTTTAACTAATGAGCATTTATGTAAGAGGAGCTGTGGTTTGTATCAGTTTCATAAGCAGAGTTGAACTACATCTGTTCCGTATGAGTCAGAAATACAGTTCTTTTTTTGAGGTAATGCTCATGGTTCTTGCTGTATTTTAGACGCTGGAAAGAAGAGCTTGCTTCTTGCATTAAAACAGAGTGTTTTTCATTGATGAGAACTCTGGTCTGAAATTCCCTTCAGAAACGGAGATAAAACACAGGATCTGTGTCTTTCTACAAGCAAGAGTTCATTTCTGTTAAACCCAGTGAATTTTGGGCTCAAATGATTTTTCACAGTTCAAGAACCCAAGGCAATTCTCACTATTAACTAAAGAGCATTTATGTAAGAGGAGCTGTGGTTTGTATCAGTTTCATAATCATAGTTGAACTACATATGTTCCGTATGAGTCAGAAACCCAGTTCTTTTTTTCAGGTAATGCTCATGGTTCTTGCTGTATTTTAGACTCTGGAAAGAAGAGCTTGCTTCTTGCATTAAAACAGAGTGTTTTTCATTGATAGGGAACTCTGGTCTGAATTTCCCTTCAGAAACTGAGATAAAACCCAGGATCTGTGTCTTTCTACAAGCAACAGTTCATTTCTGTTAAACCCAGTGAATTTTGGGCTCAAATGATTTTTCACAGTTCAAGAACCCAAGGCGATTCTCACTATTAACTAAACAGCATTTATGTAAGAGGAGTCGTGGTTTGTATCACTTTCATAAGCAGAGTTGACCTGCTTATGGTCTGTATGAGGAGGAAACCCAGTAACTTTTTTCTGGGCATGCTCATGCTTCTTGCTGTATTTGAGTCGCTGGCAAGAAGAGCTTGCTTCTTGCGTTAAAACAGCATATGTTTCATGGATAAGAACACTGGTCTGAATTTCACTTCACAAACGTATTTAAACCACAGGATCTGTGAATTCCTACAAGCAAGAATTCATTTCTGTTAAACCCAGTGAATTTTGGGCGCAAATGATTTTTCGCAGTTCTCGAACCCAATGCGATTCTCACTATTAACTAAAGAGCATTTATGTATGAGGAGCTGTGGTTTGTTTGAGTTTCAAAAGCAGAGTTGAACTACATATGGTCCGTATGAGAGGGAAACACAGTTCTTTTTTCTTGGCATGCTCATGTTTCTTGCTGTTTTGGAGACACTGGAAAGAAGAGCTTGCTTTTTGCGTGAAAACAGAGTGTGTTTCATTGATGAGAACTCTGGTCTGAATTTCCATTCAGAAACGGAGTTAAACCCCAGGATGTGTCTTCCTACAAGCAACAGTTCATTTCGGGTAAACCCAGGGAATTTAGGACTCAAATGATTTTTTGCAGTTCACGAACCCAACGCGATTCTCACTTTTAACTAATGAGCATTTATGTAAGAGGAGCTGTGGTTTGGATCAGTTTCATAAGCAGAGTTGAACTACATATGTTCCGTATGAGTGAGAAACACAGTTCTTTTTTTCAGGTCATGCTAATGGCTCTTGCTGTATTTTAGACACTGGAAGAAGAGCTTGCTTCTTGCATTAAAACAGAGTGTGTTTCATTGATGAGAACTCTGGTCTGAATTTCCCTTCAGACACGGAGATAAAACCCAGGATCTTTGTCTTTCTACAAGCAACAGTTCATTTCTGTTAAACCCAGTGAATTTGGGCTCAAATGATTTTTCACAGTTCAAGAACCCAAGGCAATTCTCAGTATTTACTAAACAGCATTTATATAAGAGGAGTCGTGGTTTGTATCACTTTCATAAGCAGAGTTGAACTGCATATGGTCTGTATGAGGAGGAAACCCAGTAACATTTCTCTCGGCATGCTCATGCTTCTTGCTGTATTTGAGTCGCTGGCAAGAAGAGCTTGCTTCTTGCGTTAAAACAGCATGTGTTCCATGGATGAGAACACTGGTCTGAATTTCACTTCACAAACGTAGTTAAACCACAGGATCTGTGAATTCCTACAAGCAAGAATTCATTTCTGTTAAACCCAGTGAATTTTGCGCTCAAATGATTTTTCACAGTTCAAGAACCCAAGGCGATTCTCACTATTAACTAAACAGCATTTATGTAAGAGGAGGCGTGGTTTGTATCAGTGTCATAAGCAGAGTTGAACTGCATATGGTCTGTATGAGGAGAAAATCCAGTAACTTTTTTCTGGGCATGCTCAAGGTTCTTGCTGTATTTGAGTCGCTGGAAAGAAGTGCTTGCTTCTTGCGTGAATACAGAGCATTTTTCATTGATGAGAACTCTGGTCTGAATTTCCCTTCAGAAACGGAGATAAAACCCAGGATCTGTGTCTTTCTACAAGCAACAGTTCATTTCTGTTAAACCCAGTGAATTTTGGGCTCAAATGATTTTTCCCAGTTCAAGAACCCAAGGCGATTCTCTCTATTAACTAAAGAGCATTTACGTAAGAGGAGCTGTGGTTTGTATCAGTTTCATAAGCAGAGTTGAACTACATATGGTCCGTATGAGAAGGAAACACAGTTCTTTTTTTTTTTTTTTGGCATGCTCATGTTTCTTGCTGTATTGGAGACACTGGAAAGAAGAGCTTGCTTTTTGAGTAAAAACAGAGTGTGTTTCAATGATGAGAACTCTGGTCTGAATTTCCCTTCAGAAACGGAGTTAAACCCCCGGATCTGTGTCTTCCTACAAGCAAGAGTTCATTTCTGGCAAACCCAGTGAATTTTGGACTCAAATGATTTTTTGCAGTTCACGAACCCAAGGCGATTGTCACTTTTAACTAATGAGCATTTATGTAAGAGGAGCTGTGGTTTGTATCAGTTTCATAAGCAGAGTTGAACTACATATGTTCCGTATGAGTCAGAAACCCAGTTCTTTTTTTGAGGTAATGCTCATGGTTCTTGCTGTATTTTAGACTCTGGAAAGAAGAGCTTGCTTCTTGCATTAAAACAGAGTGTTTTTCATTGATAGGGAACTCTGGTCTGAATTTCCCTTCAGAAACTGAGATAAAACCCAGGATCTGTGTCTTTCTACAAGCAACAGTTCATTTCTGTTAAACCCAGTGAATTTTGGGCTCAAATGATTTCTCACAGTTCACGAACCCAAGGCAATTCTCACTATTAACTAAAGAGCATTTATGTAAGTTTAGCTGTGTTTTCTTTTAGTTTCATAAGCAGAGTTGAACTACATATGGTCCGTATGAGTAGGCAACACAGTTCTTTTTTCCAGGGCATGCTCATGGTTCTTGCTGTATTGGAGACGCTGGCAAGAAGAGATTGCTTCTTGCGTTAAAACAGCCTGTGTTTCATGGATGAGAACACTGGTCTGAATTTCACTTCAGAAACGGAGTTAAACCCTAGGATCTTTGTCTTCCTACAAGCAACAGTTGATTTCTGTTAAACCCAGTGAATTTTGGGCTCAAATGATTTTTCACAGTTCAAGAACCCAAGGCGATTCTCTCTATTAACTAAAGAGCGTTTATGTAAGAGGAGCTGTGGTTTGTATCAGTTTCATAAGCAGAGTTGAACTACATATATTCCGTATGAGTCAGAAACCCAGTTCTTTTTTTCAGGTAATGCTCATGGTTCTTGCTGTATTTTAGACGCTGGAAAGAAGAGCTTGCTTCTTGCATTAAAACAGAGTGTTTTTCATTGTTGAGAACTCTGGTCTGAATTTCCCTTCAGAAATGGAGATAAAACCCAGGATCTGTGTCTTTCTACAAGCAAGAGTTCATTTCTGTTAAACCCAGTGAATGCTGGGCTCAAATGATTTTTTACAGTTCAAGAACCCAAGGCGATTCTCACTATTAACTAAACAGCATTTATGTAAGAAGAGTCATGGTTTGTATCAGTTTCATAAGCAGAGTTGAACTGCATATGGACTGTATGAGGAGGAAACCGAGTAACTTTTTACTGGGCATGCTCATGCTTCTTGCTGTATTTGAGTCGCTGGCAAGAAGAGCTTGCTTCTTGCGTTAAAACAGCATGTGTTTCATGGATGAGAACACTGGTCTGAATTTCACTTCAGAAACGTAGTAAAACCACAGGATCTGTGAATTCCTACAAGCAAGAATTTATTTCTGTTAAACCCAGTGAATTTTGGGCGCCAATGTTTTTTTTCAGTTCACGAACCCAAGGCGATTCTCACTATTAACTAAAGAGCATTTATGTAAGAGGAGCTGTGATTTTTATCAGTTTCATAAGCAGAGTTGAACTACATATGGTCTGTATGAGTCAGAAACACAGTTCTTTTTTTCAGGTCATGCTCATGGTTCTTGCTGTATTTTAGAAGCTGGAAAGAAGAGCTTGCTTCTTGCATTAAAACAGAGTGTGTTTCATTGATGAGAACTCTGGTCTGAATTTCCGTTCACAAACGGAGTTAAAACCCAGGATATGTGTCTTTCTACAAGCAACAGTTCATTTTTCTTAAACCCAGGGAATTTTGGGCTCAAATGATTTCTCACAGTTCAAGAAACCAAGGCGATTCTCACAATTAACCAAAGAGCATTTATATAAGTGGAGCTGTGGTTTGTATCAGTTTCATAAGCAGAGTTGTACTACATATGGTCCGTATGAGTGAGAAACACAGTTCTTTTTTTTCTGGGCATGCTCATGGTTCTTGCTGTATTGGAGTCGCTGGAAAGAAGAGCTTGCTTCTTGCATTAAAAGAGAGCATGTTTCATGGATGAGAATACTGGTCTGAATTTCCCTTCAGAAACGCAGTTAAACCCCATGATCTGTGTCTTCCTACAAGCAAGAGTTCATTTCTCGTAAACCAAGTGAATTTTCGGCTCAAATTTATTTCCACAGTTCTATAACACAACGCGATTATCACTATTAACTAAAGAGTATTTATGTAAGAGGAGCTGTGGTTTGTATCAGTATCATAAGCAGAGTTGAACTAAATGAGGTCCGTATGAGTAGGAAACACAGTTCTTTTTTTCAGGGCATGGTCATAGTTCTTATTGTACTTTAAACTCTGGAAAGAAGACCTTGCTTCTTGCGTTAAAACAGAGTGTGTTTCAGGGATAAGAACTGTGGTCTGAATTTCCCTTCAGAAACGGAGTTAAACTCCAGGATCTGTGTTTTCCTACAAGAAGGAGTTCATTTCTGGTAAGCAAGTGAATCTCTGGCTCAAATGTTTTTACACAGTACACCAAAAGAACGCGATTCTCACTATTAACTAAAGATCCTTTATGTAAGAAGAGCTGTGGTTTGTATCAGTTTCATAAGCAGAGTTGTACTGCATATGGTACATATGAGTAGGAAATAAAGTTCTTTTTTTCTGGGCATGCTCATGGTTCTTGCTGTATTGGAGACGTTGGAAAGAAGAGGATTCTTCTTGTCTTAAAATAGAGTGTGTTTCAGGGATGAGAACTCGGGTCTGAATTTCCTTCAGAAATGGAGTTAAACCCCAGGATCTGTGTCTTCCTACAAGCAAGAGTTCAGTTCTGGTTAACCCAGTGAATTTTGGGCTCAAATGATTTTTCGCAGTTCACGAACCCAACGCGATTCTCACTATTAACTAAACAGCATTTATGTAAGCGGAGCTGTGGTTTTTATCAGTTTCATAAGCAGAGTTGAACTACATATGTTCCGTATGAGTAGGAAACACATTTCTTTTTCCAGGGCATGCTCATGGTTCTTGCTATATTTTAGACTCTGGAAAGAGGAGCTTGTTCTTACGTTAAAGCAGAGTGTGTTTCAGGGATGAGAACGATTGTCAGAATTTCCCTTCAGTAATGGAGTTAAACCCCGTCTTACAAGCAAGAGTTCATTTCTGGTAAAGCAAGTGATTTTTGGGCTCAAATGATTAGTCGGAGTTCACTAACACAATGCGATTCTCACAATTAACTAAAGAGCATTTATGTAAGAGGAGCTGTGGTTTGTATCAGTTTCATAAGCAGAGTTGAACTACATATGGTCCGTATGAGTAGGAAAGACAGTTCTTTTTTCTTGGTATGCTCATGGTTCTTGTTCTATTGGAGACTCTGGAAAGAGGAGCTTGCTTCTTGCATTAAAACAGAGTGTGTTTCATGGATGAGAATTCTGGTCTGAATTTCCCTTCAGAAACGTAGTTAAACCCCAGGATCTGTGTCTTCCTACAAGCAAGAGTTCATTTCTGTTAACGCAGTGAATTTTGGGTTCAAATGATTTTTCGCAGTTCACGAACCCAACGCGATTCTCACTATTAACTAAACAGCGTTTATGTAAGTGGAGCTGTGGTTTTTATCAGTTTCATAAGCAGAGTTGAACTATATATGGACCGTATGAGTAGGAAACACAGTTCTTTTTTTTCTTGGCATGTTCATGGTTCTTGTTGTATTTGAGACTCTGGAAAGAAGAGCTTGCTTCTTGCATTAAAACAGAGTGTGTTTCATGGATGAGAACACTGGTTGGAATTTCCCTTCAGAAACGGAGTTAAACCCCATGATCTGTGTCTTCCTACAAGCAAGAGTTCATTTCTGGTAAGCCCAGTGAATTTTGGGCTCAAATATTTTTTCGCTGTTCACGAGCCCAACGCTATTCTCACAATTAACTAAAGAACATCAATGTAAGAGGAGGTGTGGTTTGAATCAGTTTCAAAACCAGAGTTGAACTACACAGGGTCTGTATGAGTAGAAAACACAGTTCTTTTTTTCTGGGCCTGGTCATGTTTCTTACTGTATTGGACACAGTGGAAAGAAGAGGATGATTCATGCCTTAAAACAGAATATTTTTCAGGGATGAGAATTCTGGTCTGAATTTACCTTCAGAAACGGAGTTAAACCCCAAGATCAGGGTCTTCCTACAAGAAAGAGTTAAATTCTGGTAAACCAAGTGAATGTTGGGCTCAAATGATTTTTCACGGTTCATGAACCCAACATGATTCTGACTATTAACTAAAGTGCATTTAAGTAAGAGGAGCTGTGGTTTGTATCAGTATCATAAGCAGAGTTGAACTAAATAAGGTCCGTATGAGTAGGAAACAGAGTTCTTTTTTTCAGGGCATGGTCATAGTTCTTATTGTATTTTAAACTCTGGAAAGAAGAGCTTGCTTCTTGCGTTAAAACAGAGTGTGTTTCAGGGATAAGAACTGTGGTCTGAATTTCCCTTCAGAAACGGAGTTAAACTCCAGGATCTGTGTTTTCCTACAAGCAGGAGTTCATTTCTGGTAAGCAAGTGAATCTTGGGCTCAAATGTTTTTACACAGTACACCAAAAGAACGCGATTCTCACTATTATCTAAAGATCCTTTATGTAAGAGGAGCTGTGGTTTGTATCAGTTTCATAAGCAGAGTTGTACTGCATATGGTACATATGAGTAGGAAATAAAGTTCTTTTTTTCTGGGCATGCTCATTGTTCTTGCTGTATTGGAGACGTTGGAAAGAAGAGGATTCTTCTTGTCTTAAAATAGAGTGTGTTGAAGGGATGAGAACTCGGGTCTGAATTTCCTTCAGAAATGGAGTTAAACCCCAGGATCTGTGTCTTCCTACAAGCAACAGTTCATTTCTGGTTAACCCAGTGAATTTTGGGCTCAAATGATTTTTCGCAGTTCACGAACCCAACGCGATTCTCACTATTAACTAAACAGCATTTATGTAAGCGGAGCTGTGGTTTTTATCAGTTTCATAAGCAGAGTTGAACTACATATGTTCCGTATGAGTAGGAAACACTTTTCTTTTTCCAGGGCATGCTCATGGTTCTTGCTATATTTTAGACTCTGGAAAGAGGAGCTTGCTTCTTACGTTAAAGCAGAGTGTGTTTCAGGGATGAGAACGATTGTCAGAATTTCCCTTCAGTAACGGAGTTAAACCCCGTCTTACAAGCAAGAGTTCATTTCTGGTAAAGCAAGTGAGTTTTGGGCTCAAATGATTAGTCGGAGTTCACTAACACAATGCGATTCTCACTATTAACTAAAGAGCATTTATGTAAGAGGAGCTGTGGTTTGTATCAGTTTCATAAGCAGAGTTGGACTACATACGGTCCGTATGAGTAGGAAACACAGTTCTTTTTTTCTTGGCATGCTCATGGTTCTTACTGTATTGGAGACCCTGGAAAGAAGAGGATGATTCTTGCCTTAAAACAGAGTGCTTTTCAGGGACGAGAACTCTGGTCTGAATTTGCCTTCAGAAACGGAGTTAAACCCCAGGATCAGTGTCTTCCAACAGGCAAGAGTTCACTTCTGGTAAACCCAGTGAATTTTGGGCTCAAATGATTTTTCGCAGTTCACGAATCCAACATAATTCCCACTATTAACTAAAGAGCATTTATGTAAGAGGAGCTGGGATTTGTAACAGTTTCATAAGCAGAGTTGAACTACATATGGTCCGTATGAGTAGGAAACACAATTCTTTTTTTCAGGGCATGCGCATGGTTCTTGCTGCATTTTAGACTCTGGAAAGCAGTGCAGGCTTCTTCATTAAAACAGAGTGTGTTTCAGGGATGAGAACTCTGGTCTGAATTTCCCTTCAGAAACGGAGTTAATCCCCAGGATCTGTGTCTTCCTACAAGCAAGAGATCATTTCTGGTAAACCCATTGAATTTTGGGCTCAAATGATTTTTCCCAGTTCACGAACCAAAACGGGATTCTCACTATTAAATAAAGAGGATTTATGTAAGAAGAGCTGTGGTTTGTATCAGTTTCACAAGCAGAGTTGAACTACATATGGTCCGAATGAATAGGAAATAAGTTCTTTTTTTCTTGAACTGCTAATGGTTCTTACTGTATTGGAGACGCTGGAAAGAAGAGCTTGCTTCTTGGGTTAAAACAGACTGTATTTCAGGGTTGAGAATCCTGGTCTGAATTTGTCTTCAGAAACGGAGTTAAACCTCAGGATCTGTGTCTTCCTACAAGAAAGAGTTCAGTGCTGGTAAACCCAGTGAATTTTGGGCTCAAATGATTTTTTGCAGTTCAGGAACCCAACGCTATTCTCACTATTAAATAAAGACCAATTATGTAAGAGGAGGTGTGCTCTGTATCAGTTTCATAAGCAGAGTTGAACTACATATCGTCCGTATGAATAGGAAACATAGTTCTTTTTTTCAGGCCATGCTCATGGTTCTTGCTGTATTTTAGAAACTAGAAAGAAGAGCTTGCTTCTTGCGTTATAACAGAGTGTGTTTCATGGATGAGAACTCTGGTCTGAATTTCTCTTCAGAAAGGGAGTTAAACCGCAGCATCTGTGTCTTCCTACAAGCAAGAGTTCTTTTCTGGTAAACCCAGAGAATTTTGGGCTCAAATGATTTTTCGCAGTTCACCTACACTACAGTATTCTACTATTAACTAAAGAGGATTTATGTAAGAGGAGCTGTGGTTTGTATCAGTTTCATAAGGAGAATTGAACTACATATGGCCTGTTTGAGTAGGAAACACAGTTTTTTTTTTCTGGCCATGCTCATGTTTCTTACTATATAGGAAACGCTGGAAAGAAGAGGATGATTCTTGCCTTAAAACAGAGTGTTTTTCATGGATGAAAACTCTGGTCTGAATTTGCCTTCAGAAACGGAGTTAAATCCCAGGATCAGTGTCTTCCTACAAGCAAGAGTTCATTTTTGGTAAACCCAGGGAATTTTGGGCTCAAATGAGTTTTCGCAGTTCACGAACCCAACATGATTCTCACTATTAACTAAAGAGCATTTATGTAAGAGGAGCTGTGTTTTCTTTCAGTTTCATAAGCAGAGTGGAACTACATATGGTCCATATGAGTAGGAAACACAGTTATCTTTTTCTGGACATGCTCATGGTTCTTGCTGTATTGGAGACGCTGGAAAGAAGAGCTTGCTTCTTGCATTAAAACAGAGTGTGTTTCATGGATGAGAACTCTGGTCTGAATTTCCCTTCAGAAACGGAGTTAAACGCCATGATCTGTGTCTTCCTATAACCAAGAGTTCATTTCTGGTAAAGCAAGTGAATTTTCAGCTCAAATGATTTTACACACTTCTAGAACCCAACGCGATTATCACTATTAATTAAAGAGCATTTATGTAAGAGGAGCTGTGGTCTGTATCAGTTTCATAAGCAGAGTTGGACTACATATGGTCCGTATGAGTAGGAAACACAGTTCTTTTTTCCTTGGCATGCTCATGGTTCTTACTGTATTGGAGACCATGGAAAGAAGAGGATGATTCTTGCCTTAAAACAGAGTGCTTTTCAGGGACGAGAACTCTGGTCTGAATTTGCCTTCAGAAACGGAGTTAAACCACAGGATCAGTGTCTTCCAACAGGCAAGAGTTCATTTCTGGTAAAGCAAGTGAATTTTCAGCTCAAATGATTTTACACACTTCTAGAACCCAACGCGATTATCACTATTAACTAAAGAGCATTTATGTAAGAGGAGCTGTGGTCTGTATCAGTTTCATAAGCAGAGTTGGACTACATATGGTCCGTATGAGTAGGAAACACAGTTCTTTTTTTCTTGGCATGCTCATGGTTCTTACTGTATTGGAGACCCTGGAAAGAAGAGGATGATTCTTGCCTTAAAACAGAGTGCTATTCAGGGACGAGAACTCTGGTCTGAATTTGCCTTCAGAAACGGAGTTAAACCCCAGGATCAGTGTCTTCCAACAGGCAAGAGTTCACTTCTGGTAAACCCAGTGAATTTTGGGCTCAAATGATTTTTCGCAGTTCACGAACACTACAGTATTCTACTATTAACTAAAGAGGATTTATGTAAGAGGAGCTGTGGTTTGTATCAGTTTCATAAGGAGAATTGAACTACATATGGCCTGTTTGAGTAGGAAACACAGTTTTTTTTTTTCTGGCCATGCTCATGGTTCTTACTATATAGGAAACGCTGGAAAGAAGAGGATGATTCTTGCCTTAAAACAGAGTGTTTTTCATGGATGAAAACTCTGGTCTGAATTTGCCTTCAGAAACGGAGTTAAATCCCAGGATCAGTGTCTTCCTACAAGCAAGAGTTCATTTTTGGTAAACCCAGGGAATTTTGGGCTCAAATGAGTTTTCGCAGTTCACGAACCCAACATGATTCTCACTATTAACTAAAGAGCATTTATGTAAGAGGAGCTGTGTTTTCTTTCAGTTTCATAAGCAGAGTTGAACTACATATGGTCCGTATGAGTAGGAAACACAGTTCTTTTTTTCAGGGCATGCTCATTGTTCTTGCTGCATTTTAGACTCTGGAAAGCAGTGCAGGCTTCTTCGTTAAAACAGAGTGTGTTTCAGGGATGAGAACTCTGGTCTGAATTTCCCTTCAGAAACGGAGTTAAACCCCAGGATCTGTGTCTTCCCACAAGCAAGAGATCATTTCTGGTAAACCCATTGAATTTTGGGCTCAAATGATTTTTCCCAGTTCACGAACCAAAACGGGATTCTCACTATTAAATAAAGAGGATTTATGTAAGAAGAGCTGTGGTTTGTATCAGTTTCACAAGCAGAGTTGAACTACATATGGTCCGAATGAATAGGAAATAAGTTCTTTTTTTCTTGAACTGCTCATGGTTCTTACTATATTGGAGACGCTGGAAAGAAGAGCTTGCTTCTTGGGTTAAAACAGAATATATTTCAGGGTTGAGAATCCTGGTCTGAATTTGTCTTCAGAAATGGAGTTAAACCTCAGGATCTGTGTCTTCCTACAAGAAAGAGTTCAGTGCTGGTAAACCCAGTGAATTTTGGGCTCAAATGATTTTTCGCAGTTCAGGAACCCAACGCTATTCTCACTATTAAATAAAGACCAATTATGTAAGAGGAGGTGTGCTCTGTATCAGTTTCATAAGCAGAGTTGAACTACATATCGTCCGTATGAATAGGAAACATAGTTCTTTTTTTCAGGCCATGCTCATGGTTCTTGCTGTATTTTAGAAACTGGAAAGAAGAGCTTGCTTCTTGCGTTATAACAGAGTGTGTTTCATGGATGAGAACTCTGGTCTGAATTTCCCTACAGAAACAGAGTTAAACCCCAGGATCTGTGTCTTTCTACAAGCAAGAGTTCAGTTCTGGTAAACCCAGTGAATTTTGGGCTCAAATGATTTTTTGCTGTTCAGGAACCCAACGCTACTCTCACTATTAACTAAAGAGCATTTATATAAGAGGAGATGTGGTCTGTATCAGTTTCATAAGCACAGTTGAACTACATATGATCCGTAGGAATATGAAACACAGTTCGTTTTTTCAGGCCATGCTCATGGTTCTATATTTTAGACTCTGGAAAGAAGAGCTTGCTTCTTCTTTTAAAAAGAGTGAGTTTCAGGGATGAGAACTCTGGTCTGAATTTCCCTTCAGAAACGGAGTTAAAACCCAGGATCTGTGTCTTCCTACAAGCAAGAGTTCATTTGTGGTAAACCCAGTGAATTTTGGGCTCAAATGTTTTTTCCCAGTTCACAAACCCTACTCTATTCTCACTATTAACTAAAGAGGGTTTATGTAAGAGGAGTTGTGGTTTGTATCAGTTTCATAAGCAGAGTTGAACTACATATGGTCCGTATGAGTAGGAAACACAGTTCTTTTTTTCTGGGAATGCTCATGTTTCTTACTGTATTGGAGATGCTGGATAGAAGAGGATGAATCTTGCCTTAAAACAGAGTTTTTTTCAGGGGAGCGATCTCTGGTCTTTATTTCCCTTCAGAAACGGAGTTAAACCCCAGGATCTGTGTCTTCCTACAAGCAAGAGTTCATTTCTGGTAAACCCTGTGAATTTTGGGCTCAAATGTTTTTTCGAGGTTCTCCAACCCAAATCGATTCTCACTATTAACTAAAGAGCATTTATGTAAGAGGAGCTGTGTTTTCTTTCAGTTTCATAAGCAGAGTTGAACTACGTATGGTCCATATGAGTAGGAAACACAGTCTTTTTTTCTGGGCATGATCATTGTTCTTGCTGTATTGGAGACGCTGGAAAGAAGAGCTTGCTTCTGCATTAAAACAGAGTGTGTTTCTGGGATGACAACTCTGGTCTGAATTTCCCTTCAGAAAAGGAGTTTAACCCCATGATCTGTGTCTTCCTACAAGCAAGAGTTCATTTCTGGTAAAGCAAGTGAAATTTCAGCTCAAATGATTTTATACACTTCTAGAACCCAACGCGATTATCACTATTAACTAAAGAGCATTTATGTAAGTGTAGCTGTGGTTTGTATCAGATTTGTAAGCAGAGTTGAACTACATATGGTCCGTATGAGTAGGAAACACAGTTCATTTTTTCAGTGCATGCTCATGGTTCTTACTGTATTGGAGATGCTGGAAAGAAGAGGATGATTCTTGCCTTAAACCAGAGTGTTTTTCAGGGATGAGAACTCTGGTCTGAATTCGTCTTCAGAAACGGAGTTAAACACCAGTATCTGTGTATTCGTACAAGCAAGAGTTCATTTCTCGTAAAATCAGTGAATTTGGGGCTCAAATGCTTTTTTGCAGTTCACGAACCCTACGCTATTCTCACATAACTAACGAGGATTTATGTAAGAGGAGCTGTTGTTTGTATCTTTTTCATAAGCAGAGTTGAACTACATATGTTCTGTATGAGTCGGAAACACAGTTCTTTTTTTCTGGGCATGCTCATGTTTCTTACAATTTTGGAGACACTGGAGAGAAGAGGATGATTCCTGCCTTAAAACAGAGTGTTTTTCAGGGATGAGAACTCTGGTCTGAATTTTCCTTCAGAAACGGAGTTAAACCGCAGGATCTGTGTCTTCCTACAAGCAAGAGTTCATTTCAGGTAAACCCAGTGAATTTTGGGCTCAAATGATTTT
This sequence comes from Onychomys leucogaster, assembly GCA_949786385.1. Lineage (NCBI taxonomy): Eukaryota > Metazoa > Chordata > Mammalia > Rodentia > Cricetidae > Onychomys > Onychomys leucogaster. Next base: position 1,798,984 of record CATKUP010000061.1, read on the forward strand.
TCGCAGTTCACGAACCCAACATGATTCTCACTATTAACTAAAGAGCATTTATGTAAGAGGAGCCGTGGTTTGTATCAGTTTCATAAGCAGAGTTGAACTACATATGGTCCTTATGAGTAGGAAACACAGTTCTTTTTTTCAGGGCATGTTCATGGTTCCTGCTGTATTTTAGACTCTGGAAAGAAGAGCTTGCTTCTTTGTTTAAAAAGAGTGAGTTTCAGGGATGAGAACTCTGGTCTGAATTTCCCGTCAGAAACGGAGTTAAACCCCAGGATCCGTGTCTTCCTACCAGCAAGAGTTCATTTCTGGTAAACCAAGTGAATTTTTGGCTCAAGTGACTTTTCATAGTTCTAGAACCCAACGCGATTATCACTATTTACTAAAGAGCATTTATGTAAGAGGAGCTGTGGTCAGTATCATTTCATAAGCAGAGTTGAACTACTTATGGTCCGTATGAGTAGGAGACACCGTTCTTTTTTTCAGGGCATGCTCATGGTTCTTACTGTATTGGAGAGGCTGGAAAGAAGAGGATGACTCTTGCCTTAAAACAGAGTGTTTTTCAGGGTTGAGAATTCTGGTCTGAATTTGCCTTCAGAAACGGAATTAAACCCCAGCATCTGTGTCTTCCTACAAGCAAGAGTTCATTTAAGGTAAATCCAGGGAATTTGGGGCTCAAATGATATTTTGCAGTTCACCAAGCCAAGGCGATTCTCACTATTAACTAAAGAGGATTTATGTAAGCGGAGCTGTGGTTTGAATCAGGTTCATAAGCAGAGTTTAAATACATGTGGTTTATATGAGTAGGAAACACAGTTCTTTTTTTCTGGGAATGCTCATGTTTTTACTGTATTAGAGATGCTGGATAGAAGAGGATGAATCTTGCCTTAAAACAGAGTTTTTTTCAGGGGAGCGATCTCTGGTCTTTATTTTTCTTCAGAAACGGAGTTAAACCCCAGGATCTGTGTCTTCCTACAAGCAAGAGTTCATTTCTGGTAAACCCTGTGAATTTTGGGCTCAAATGGTTTTTCGAGGTTCTCCAACCCAAACCGATTCTCACTATTAACTAAAGAGCATTTATGTAAGAGGAGCTGTGTTTTCTTTCATTTTCATAAGCAGAGTTGAACTACATATGGTCCATATGAGTAGGAAAAACAGTTCTTTTTTTCTGCACATGCTCATGGTTGTTGCTGTATTAGAGACGATGGAAAGAAGAACTTGCTTCTTGCATTAAAACAGAGTGTGTATCATGGATGAGAACTCTATCTGAATTTCCCTTCAGAAACGGAGTTAAATGCCATGATCTGTTTCTTCCTATAACCAAGAGGTCATTTCTGGTAAAGCAAATGAATTTTCAGCTCAAATGATTTTACACACTTCTAGAACCCAACGCGATTATCACTATTAACTAAAGAGCATTTATGTAAGAGGAGCTGTGTTCTCTATCAGTTTCATAAGCAGAGTTGGACTACATATGGTCCGTATGAGTAGGAAACACAGTTCTTTTTTCTTGGCATGCTCATGGTTCTTACTGTATTGGAGACCCTGGAAAGAAGAGGATGATTCTTGCCTTAAAACAGAGTTTTTTTCAGGGACGAGAACTCTGGTCTGAATTTGCCTTTAGAAACGGAGGTAAACCCCAGGATCAGTGTCTTCCTACAATCAAGAGTTCATTTCTGGTAAACCCAGTGAATTTTGGGCTCAAATGATTTTTCACAGTTCACAAATCCAACATGATTCTCACTATTAACTAAAGAGCGTTTATGTAAGAGGAGCTGTGGTTTGTAACAGTTTCATAAGCAGAGTTGAACTACATATGGTCCGTATGACTAGGAAACACAGTTCTTTTTTTCAGGGCATGCTCCTGATTCTTGCTGCATTTTTGACTCTGGAAAGAAGAGCTTGCTTCTTGCGTTAAAAAAGAGTGTGTTTCAGAGATGAGAACTCTGGTCTGAATATCCCTTCAGAAACGGAGTTAAACCTAGGATCTGTGTCTTCCTACCAGCAAGAGTTCATTTCTGGTAAACCAAGTGAATTTTTGGCTCAAGTGACTTTTCACAGTTCTAGAACCCAACGCGATTATCACTATTTACTAAAGAGCATTTATGTAAGAGGAGCTGTGGTGAGTATCATTTCATAGGCAGAGTTGAACTACTTATGGTCCGTATGAGTAGGAGACACAGTTCTTTTTTTCAGGGCATGCTCATGGTTCTTACTGTATTGGAGAGGCTGGAAAGAAGAGGATGACTCTTGCCTTAAAACAGAGTGTTTTTCAGGGTTGAGAATTCTGGTCTGAATTTGCCTTCAGAAACGGAGTTAAACCCCAGCATCTGTGTCTTCCTACAAGCAAGAGTTCATTTAAGGTAAATCCAGGGAATTTGGGGCTCAAATGATATTTTGCAGTTCACCAACCCAAGGCGATTCTCACTATTAACTAAAGAGGATTTATGTAAGCGGAGCTGTGGTTTGAATCAGGTTCATAAGCAGAGTATAAATACATGTGGTTTATATGAGTAGGAAACACAGTTCTTTTTTTCCGGGAATGCTCATGCTTCTTACTGTATTGGAGATGCTGGATAGAAGAGGATGAATCTTGCCTTAAAACAGAGTTTTTTTCAGGGGAGCGATCTCTGGTCTTTATTTCCCTTCAGAAACGGAGTTAAACCCCAGGATCTGTGTCTTCCTACAAGCAAGAGTTCATTTCTGGTAAACCCTGTGAATTTTGGGCTCAAATGGTTTTTCGAGGTTCACCAACCCAAACCGATTCTCACTATTAACTAAAGAGCATTTATGTAAGAGGAGCTGTGTTTTCTTTCAGTTTCATAAGCAGAGTTGAACTACATATGGTCCATATGAGTAGGAAACACAGTCTTTTATTCCGGGCATGATCATTGTTCTTGCTGTATTGGAGACGCTGGAAAGAAGAGCTTGCTTCTTGCATTAAAACAGAGTGTGTTTCTGGGATGAGAACTCTGGTCTGAATTTCCCTTCAGATAAGGAGTTAAACCCCATGATCTGTGTCTTCCTACAAGCAAGAGTTCATTTCTGGTAAAGCAAGTGAATTTTCAGCTCAAATGATTTTACACACTTCTAGAACCCAACGCGATTATCACTATTAACTAAAGAGCATTTATGTAAGTGGAGCTGTGGTTTGTATCAGATTTGTAAGCAGAGTTGAACTACATATGGTCCGTATGAGTAGGAAACACAGTTCTTTTTTTCAGGGCATGCTCATGGTTCTTACTGTATTGGAGATGCTGGAAAGAAGAGGATGATTCTTGCCTTAAACCAGAGTGTTTTTCAGGGATGAGAACTCTGGTCCGAATTCGTCTTCAGAAACGGAGTTAAACACCAGTATCTGTGTATTCGTACAAGCAAGAGTTCATTTCTCGTAAAATCAGTGAATTTTGGGCTCAAATGCTTTTTTGCAGTTCACAAACCCTACGCTATTCTCACTATTAACTAAAGAGGATTTATGTAAGAGGAGCTGTTGTTTGTATCTTTTTCATAAGCACAGTTGAACTACATATGTTCTGTATGAGTCGGAAACACAGTTCTTTTTTTCTGGGCATGCTCATGTTTCTTACAATTTTGGAGACACTGGAGAGAAGAGGATGATTCCTGCCTTAAAACAGAGTGTTTTTCAGGGATGAGAACTCTGGTCTGAATTTTCCTTCAGAAACGGAGTTAAACCGCAGGATCTGTGTCTTCCTACAAGCAAGAGTTCATTTCAGGTAAACCCAGTGAATTTTGGGCTCAAATGATTTTTCGCAGTTCACGAACCCAACATGATTCTCACTATTAACTAAAGAGCATTTATGTAAGAGGAGCCGTGGTTTGTATCAGTTTCATAAGCAGAGTTGAACTACATATGGACCTTATGAGTAGGAAACACAGTTCTTTTTTTCAGGGCATGCTCATGGTTCCTGCTGTATTTTAGACTCTGGAAAGAAGAGCTTGCTTCTTTGTTTAAAAAGAGTGAGTTTCAGGAATGAGAACTCTGGTCTGAATTTCCCATCAGAAACGGAGTTAAACGCCATGATCCGTGTCTTCCTATAACCACGAGTTCATTTCTGGTAAAGCAAGTGAATTTTCAGCTCAAATGATTTTACACACTTTTAGAACCCAACGCGATTATAACTATTAACTAATGAGCATTTATATAAGAGGAGCTGTGGTCTGTATCAGTTTCATACGCAGAGTTGGATTACATATGGTCCGTATGAGTAGGAAACACAGTTCTTTTTTCTTGGCATGCTCATGGTTCTTACTGTATTGGAGACCCTGGAAAGAAGAGGATGATTCTTGCCTTAAACAGAGTGTTTTTCAGGGACGAGAACTCTGGTCTGAATTTGCCTTCAGAAACGGAGTTAAACCCCATGATCAGTGTCTTCCTATCTGCAAGAGTTCATTTCTGGTAAACCCAGTGAATTTTGGGCTCAAATGATTTTTCGCAGTTCACGAATCCAACATGATTCTCACTATTAACTAAAGAGCATTTATGTAAGAGGAGCTGTGGTTTGTAACAGTTTAATAAGCAGATTTCAACTACTTATGGTCAGTATGAGTAGGAGACACAGTTCTTTTTTTCAGGGCATGCTCATGGTTCTTACTGTATTGGAGAGGCTGGAAAAAAGAGGATGATTCTTGCCTTAAAACAGAGTGTCCTTCAGGGTTCAGAATTCTGGTCTGAATTTGCCTTCAGAAAGGGAGTTAAACCCCCGGATCTTGTCTTCCTACAAGCAAGAGGTCATTTAAGGTAAATCCAGGGAATTTTGGGCTCAAATGATTTTTCGCAGTTCACGAACCCAACGCGATTCTCACTATTAACTAAAGAGGATTTATGTAAGAGGAGCTGTGGTTTGAATCAGTTTCATAAGCAGAGTTTAACTACATGTGGTTTGTATGAGTAGGAAACACAGTTCTTTTGTTCTGGGAATGCTCATGTTTCTTAGTGTATTGGAGACGCTGGATAGAAGAGGAAAAATCTTGCCTTAAAACAGAGTTTTTTTCAGGGATGAGAACTCTGGCCTTAATTTCCCTTCAATAACGGAGTTAAACCCCAGGATGTGTATCTTCCTACAAGCAAGAGTTCATTTCTGGTAAACCAACTGAATTTTGGGCTCAAAAGATTTTTCGAGGTTCACCAACCCAGACCGATTCTCACTGTTAACTAAAGAGCATTTATGTAAGAGGAGCTGTGTTTTCTTTCAGTTTCATAAGCAGAGTTGAACTACATATGGTCCATATGAGTAGGAAAAACAGTTCTTTTTTTCTGCACATGCTCATGGTTCTTGCTGTATTAGAGACGATGGAAAGAAGAGCTTGCTTCTTGCATTAAAACAGAGTGTGTATCATGGATGAGAACTCTATCTGAATTTCCCTTCAGAAACGGAGTTAAATGCCATGATCTGTTTCTTCCTATAACCAGGAAGTCATTTCTGGTAAAGCAAATGAATTTTCAGCTCAAATGATTTTACACACTTCTAGAACCCAACGCGATTATCACTATTAACTAAAGAGCATTTATGTAAGAGGAGCTGTGTTCTCTATCAGTTTCATAAGCAGAGTTGGACTACATATGGTCCGTATGAGTAGGAAACACAGTTCTTTTTTCTTGGCATGCTCATGGTTCTTACTGTATTGGAGACCCTGGAAAGAAGATGATGATTCTTGCCTTAACACAGAGTGTTTTTCAGGGACGAGAACTCTGGTCTGAATTTGCCTTTAGAAACGGAGGTCAACCCCAGGATCAGTGTCTTCCTACAATCAAGAGTTCATTTCTGGTAAACCCAGTGAATTTTGGGCTCAAATGATTTTTCACAGTTCACAAATCCAACATGATTCTCACTATTAACTAAAGAGCGTTTATGTAAGAGGAGCTGTGGTTTGTAACAGTTTCATAAGCAGAGTTGAACTACATAAGGTCCGTATGACTAGGAAACACAGTTCTTTTTTTCAGGGCATGCTCATGATTCTTGCTGCATTTTTGACTCTGGAAAGAAGAGCTTGCTTCTTGCGTTAAAAAAGAGTGTGTTTCAGAGATGAGAACTCTGGTCTGAATATCCCTTCAGAAACGTAGTTAAACCTAGGATCTGTGTCTTCCTACAAGCAAGCGTTCATATCTAGTTAACCCAGTGAATTTTGGGCTCAAATGATTTTTTGCAGTTCACGAACCCAACGTGATTATCACTATTAACTAAAGAGCATTTATGTAAGAGGAGCTGTGGTTTGTATAAGTTTCGTAAGCAGAGTTGAACTACATATGGTCCGTATGAGTAGGAAACACTGTTCTTTTTTTCAGGGCATGTTCATGATTCTTGATTTATTGGAGACGCCAGATAGAAGAGCTTGCTTCTTGCATTAAAACAGGGTGTGTTTCATGGATGACAACTCTGCTCTGAATTTCCCTTCACAAACAGAGTTAAACACCATGATCTGTGTCTTCCTACCAGCAAGAGTTCATTTCTGGTGAACCAAGTGAATTTTCGGTTCAAATGACTTTACACAGTTCTAGAACCCAACGCGATTATCACTATTAATGAAATAGCATTTATGTAACAGGAGCTGTGGTCTGTATAATTTCATGAGCAGAGTTTAACTACATATGTTTTGTATGAGTAGGAAACACACTCCATTTTTTCTGGGAAAGCTCATAATTCTTATTGTATTGGAGACGCTGGTTAAAAGAGGATGATTCTTGCCTTAAAACAGTGTTTTTTTCAGGGATGAGAACTCTGGTCTGAAATTCCCTTCACAACGGAGTTAAACACCATGATCTGTGTCTTCCTACCAGCAAGATTTCATTTCTGGTATACCAAGTGAATTTTTGGCTCAAATGACTTTTCACAGTTCTAGAACCCAACATGATTATCACTATTTACTAAAGAGCATTTATGTAAGAGGAGCTGTGGTCAGTATCATTTCATAAGCAGAGTTGAACTACTTATGGTCCGTATGAGTAGGAGACACAGTTCTTTTTTTCAGGGCATGCTCATGGTTCTTACTGTATTGGAGAGGCTGGAAAGAAGAGGATGATTCTTGCCTTAAGACAGAGTGTGCTTCAGGGTTGAGAATTCTGGTCTGAATTTGCCTTCAGAAACGGAGTTAAACCCCAGCATCTGTGTCTTCCTACAAGCAAGAGTTCATTTAAGGTAAATCCAGGGAATTTTGGGCTCAAATGATATTTCGCAGTTCACGAACCCAATGCGATTGTCACTATTAACTAAAGAGGATTTATGTAAGAGGAGCTGTGGTTTGAATCAGTTTCATATGCAGAGTTTAACTACATATGGTCTGTATGATTAGGAAACACAGTTCTTTTTTTCTGGGAATGCTCATGTTTCTTATTGTATTGGAGATGCTGGATAGAAGAGGATGAATCTCGCCTTAAAACAGAGTTTTTTTCAGGGGAGAGATCTCTGGTCTTAATTTTCCTTCAGAATCGGAGTTAAACCCCAGGATCTGTGTCTTCCTACAAGCAAGAGTTCATTTCTGGTAAACCAAGTGATTTTTGGGCTCAAATGATTTTTTGCAGTTCAAAATCCCAAACCGATTCTCCCTATTATCTAAAGAGCATTTACGTAAGAAGAGCTGTGGTTTGTTTCAGTTTCATAAGCAGAGTTGAACTACATATGGTCTGTATGAGTAGGAAACACAGTTCTTTTTTTCTGGGCATGCTCATGGTTCTTGCTGTATTGGAGACGCTGGAAATAAGAGCTTGCTTCTTGCATTATAACAGAGTGTGTTTCAGGGATGAGAACTCTGGTCTGAATTTGCCTTCAGAAACGGAGTTAAACCCCAGGATCTGTGTCTTCCTACAAGAAAGAGTACATTTCTGGTAAACCCAGTGTATTTTAGGCTCAAATAATTTTTCACAGTTCACGAACCCAACGTGATTCTCACTATTAACTAAAGAGCATTTTTGTAAGAGGAGTTGTGGTTTGTATCAGTTTCATAAGCAGAGTTGAACTACATATGGTCTGTATGAGTAGGAAACACAGTTCTTTTTTCTGGGCATTCTCATGTTTCTTACTATATTGTAGATGCTGGAAAGAAGAGGATGATTCTTGCCTTAAAACAGAGTGTTTTTCAGGGATGAGAACTCTTGCCTGAATTTGCCTTCAGAAATGAAGTTAAACACCATGATCTGTGTCTTCCTACCCGTAAGAGTTCATTTCTGGTAAACCAAGTGAATTTTCGGCTCAAATGACTTTGCACAGTTCTAGAACCCAATGCGATGATCACTATTAACGAAAGAGCATTTATGTAACAGGAGCTGTGCTCTGTATCATTTCATGAGCAGAGTTTAACTACATATGGCCTGTATGAGTAGGAAACACAGTTCTTTTATTCTGGGCATGCTCACGGTTCTTACTGTATTGTAGACGCTGGAAAGAAGAGAATGATTCTTGCCTTAAAACAGAGTGTTTTTCAGGGATGAAAACTCTGGTCTGAATTTGCCTTCAGAAACGGAGTTAAATCCCAGGATCAGTGTCTTCCTACAAGCAAGAGTTCATTTTTGGTAAACGCAGTGAATTTTGGGCTCAAATGATTTTTCTCAGTTCACGAATCCAAGCGATTCTCACTATTAACTAAAGAGCATTTATGTAAGAGGAGCTGTGGTTTGTATCAGTTTCATAAGCATAGCTGAACTACATATAGTCCTTATGAGTAGGAAACACAGTTCTTTTTTGCAGGGCATGCTCATGGTTCTTGCTGTATTTTAGAAACTGGAAAGAAGAGCTTGCTTCTTGCGTTATAACTGAGTGTGTTTCAGGGATGAGAACTCTGGTCTGAATTTCCCTTCAGAAACAGAGTTAAACCCCAGGATCTGTGTCTTCCTACAAGCAAGAGTTCAGTTCTGGTAAACCCAGTGAATTTTGGGCTCAAATGATTATTCGCATTTCAGGAACCCAACGCTACTCTCACTATTAACTAAAGAGCATTTATGTAAGAGGAGATGTGGTCTGTATCAGTTTCATAAGCAGTGTTGAACTACATATGGTCCGTAGGAATTTTAAACACAGTTCTATTTTTCAGGCCATGCTCATGGTTCTTGCTGTATTTTAGACTCTGGAATGAAGAGGTTGCTTCTTCGTTTAAAAAGAGTGAGTTTCAGGGATGAGAACTCTCGTCTGAATTTCCCCTCAGAAACGGAGTTAAACCCCAGGATCTGTGTCTTCCTACAAGCAAGAGTACATTTCTGGTAAACCCAGTGTATTTTAGGCTCAAATAATTTTTCACAGTTCACGAACCCAACATGATTCTCACTATTAACTAAAGTGCATTTATGTAACAGGAGTTGTGGTTTGTATCAGTTTCATAAGCAGAGTTGAACTACATATGGTCTGTATGAGTAGGAAACACAGTTCTTTTTTCTGGGCATGCTCATGTTTCTTACTATATTGTAGACGCTGGAAAGAAGAGGATGATTCTTGCCTTAAAACAGAGTGTTTTTCAGGGATGAGAACTCTTGCCTGAATTTGCCTTCAGAAATGAAGTTAAACACCATGATCTGTGTCTTCCTACCCGTAAGAGTTCATTTCTGGTAAACCAAGTGAATTTTCGGCTCAAATGACTTTGCACAGTTCTAGAACCCAATGCGATGATCACTATTAACGAAAGAGCATTTATGTAACAGGAGCTGTGCTCTGTATCATTTCATGAGCAGAGTTTAACTACATATGGCCTGTATGAGTAGGAAACACAGTTCTTTTATTCTGGGCATGCTCACGGTTCTTACTGTATTGTAGACGCTGGAAAGAAGAGAATGATTCTTGCCTTAAAACAGAGTGTTTTTCAGGGATGAAAACTCTGGTCTGAATTTGCCTTCAGAAACGGAGTTAAATCCCAGGATCAGTGTCTTCCTACAAGCAAGAGTTCATTTTTGGTAAACGCAGTGAATTTTGGGCTCAAATGATTTTTCTCAGTTCACGAATCCAAGCGATTCTCACTATTAACTAAAGAGCATTTATGTAAGAGGAGCTGTGGTTTGAATCAGTTTCATATGCAGAGTTTAACTACATATGGTCTGTATGATTAGGAAACACAGTTCTTTTTTTCTGGGAATGCTCATGTTTCTTATTGTATTGGAGATGCTGGATAGAAGAGGATGAATCTCGCCTTAAAACAGAGTTTTTTTCAGGGGAGAGATCTCTGGTCTTAATTTTCCTTCAGAATCGGAGTTAAACCCCAGGATCTGTGTCTTCCTACAAGCAAGAGTTCATTTCTGGTAAACCAAGTGATTTTTGGGCTCAAATGATTTTTTGCAGTTCAAAATCCCAAACCGATTCTCCCTATTATCTAAAGAGCATTTACGTAAGAAGAGCTGTGGTTTGTTTCAGTTTCATAAGCAGAGTTGAACTACATATGGTCTGTATGAGTAGGAAACACAGTTCTTTTTTTCTGGGCATGCTCATGGTTCTTGCTGTATTGGAGACGCTGGAAATAAGAGCTTGCTTCTTGCATTATAACAGAGTGTGTTTCAGGGATGAGAACTCTGGTCTGAATTTGCCTTCAGAAACGGAGTTAAACCCCAGGATCTGTGTCTTCCTACAAGAAAGAGTACATTTCTGGTAAACCCAGTGTATTTTAGGCTCAAATAATTTTTCACAGTTCACGAACCCAACGTGATTCTCACTATTAACTAAAGAGCATTTTTGTAAGAGGAGTTGTGGTTTGTATCAGTTTCATAAGCAGAGTTGAACTACATATGGTCTGTATGAGTAGGAAACACAGTTCTTTTTTCTGGGCATTCTCATGTTTCTTACTATATTGTAGATGCTGGAAAGAAGAGGATGATTCTTGCCTTAAAACAGAGTGTTTTTCAGGGATGAGAACTCTTGCCTGAATTTGCCTTCAGAAATGAAGTTAAACACCATGATCTGTGTCTTCCTACCCGTAAGAGTTCATTTCTGGTAAACCAAGTGAATTTTCGGCTCAAATGACTTTGCACAGTTCTAGAACCCAATGCGATGATCACTATTAACGAAAGAGCATTTATGTAACAGGAGCTGTGCTCTGTATCATTTCATGAGCAGAGTTTAACTACATATGGCCTGTATGAGTAGGAAACACAGTTCTTTTATTCTGGGCATGCTCACGGTTCTTACTGTATTGTAGACGCTGGAAAGAAGAGAATGATTCTTGCCTTAAAACAGAGTGTTTTTCAGGGATGAAAACTCTGGTCTGAATTTGCCTTCAGAAACGGAGTTAAATCCCAGGATCAGTGTCTTCCTACAAGCAAGAGTTCATTTTTGGTAAACGCAGTGAATTTTGGGCTCAAATGATTTTTCTCAGTTCACGAATCCAAGCGATTCTCACTATTAACTAAAGAGCATTTATGTAAGAGGAGCTGTGGTTTGTATCAGTTTCATAAGCATAGCTGAACTACATATAGTCCTTATGAGTAGGAAACACAGTTCTTTTTTGCAGGGCATGCTCATGGTTCTTGCTGTATTTTAGAAACTGGAAAGAAGAGCTTGCTTCTTGCGTTATAACTGAGTGTGTTTCAGGGATGAGAACTCTGGTCTGAATTTCCCTTCAGAAACAGAGTTAAACCCCAGGATCTGTGTCTTCCTACAAGCAAGAGTTCAGTTCTGGTAAACCCAGTGAATTTTGGGCTCAAATGATTATTCGCATTTCAGGAACCCAACGCTACTCTCACTATTAACTAAAGAGCATTTATGTAAGAGGAGATGTGGTCTGTATCAGTTTCATAAGCAGTGTTGAACTACATATGGTCCGTAGGAATTTGAAACACAGTTCTATTTTTCAGGCCATGCTCATGGTTCTTGCTGTATTTTAGACTCTGGAATGAAGAGGTTGCTTCTTCGTTTAAAAAGAGTGAGTTTCAGGGATGAGAACTCTCGTCTGAATTTCCCCTCAGAAACGGAGTTAAACCCCAGGATCTGTGTCTTCCTACAAGCAAGAGTACATTTCTGGTAAACCCAGTGTATTTTAGGCTCAAATAATTTTTCACAGTTCACGAACCCAACATGATTCTCACTATTAACTAAAGTGCATTTATGTAACAGGAGTTGTGGTTTGTATCAGTTTCATAAGCAGAGTTGAACTACATATGGTCTCTATGAGTAGGAAACACAGTTCTTTTTTCTGGGCATGCTCATGTTTCTTACTATATTGTAGACGCTGGAAAGAAGAGGATGATTCTTGCCTTAAAACAGAGTGTTTTTCAGGGATGAGAACTCTTGCCTGAATTTGCCTTCAGAAATGAAGTTAAACACCATGATCTGTGTCTTCCTACCCGTAAGAGTTCATTTCTGGTAAACCAAGTGAATTTTCGGCTCAAATGACTTTGCACAGTTCTAGAACCCAATGCGATGATCACTATTAACGAAAGAGCATTTATGTAACAGGAGCTGTGCTCTGTATCATTTCATGAGCAGAGTTTAACTACATATGGCCTGTATGAGTAGGAAACACAGTTCTTTTATTCTGGGCATGCTCACGGTTCTTACTGTATTGTAGACGCTGGAAAGAAGAGAATGATTCTTGCCTTAAAACAGAGTGTTTTTCAGGGATGAAAACTCTGGTCTGAATTTGCCTTCAGAAACGGAGTTAAATCCCAGGATCAGTGTCTTCCTACAAGCAAGAGTTCATTTTTGGTAAACGCAGTGAATTTTGGGCTCAAATGATTTTTCTCAGTTCACGAATCCAAGCGATTCTCACTATTAACTAAAGAGCATTTATGTAAGAGGAGCTGTGGTTTGTATCAGTTTCATAAGCATAGCTGAACTACATATAGTCCTTATGAGTAGGAAACACAGTTCTTTTTTGCAGGGCATGCTCATGGTTCTTGCTGTATTTTAGAAACTGGAAAGAAGAGCTTGCTTCTTGCGTTATAACTGAGTGTGTTTCAGGGATGAGAACTCTGGTCTGAATTTCCCTTCAGAAACAGAGTTAAACCCCAGGATCTGTGTCTTCCTACAAGCAAGAGTTCAGTTCTGGTAAACCCAGTGAATTTTGGGCTCAAATGATTATACGCATTTCAGGAACCCAACGCTACTCTCACTATTAACTAAAGAGCATTTATGTAAGAGGAGATGTGGTCTGTATCAGTTTCATAAGCAGTGTTGAACTACATATGGTCCGTAGGAATTTGAAACACAGTTCTATTTTTCAGGCCATGCTCATGGTTCTTGCTGTATTTTAGACTCTGGAATGAAGAGGTTGCTTCTTCGTTTAAAAAGAGTGAGTTTCAGGGATGAGAACTCTCGTCTGAATTTCCCCTCAGAAACGGAGTTAAACCCCAGGATCTGTGTCTTCCTACAAGCAAGAGTACATTTCTGGTAAACCCAGTGTATTTTAGGCTCAAATAATTTTTCACAGTTCACGAACCCAACATGATTCTCACTATTAACTAAAGTGCATTTATGTAACAGGAGTTGTGGTTTGTATCAGTTTCATAAGCAGAGTTGAACTACATATGGTCTGTATGAGTAGGAAACACAGTTCTTTTTTCTGGGCATGCTCATGTTTCTTACTATATTGGAGACGCTGGAAAGAAGAGGATGATTCTTGCCATAAAACAGTGTGTTTTTCAGGCTTGAGAATTCTGGTCTGAATTTGCCTTCATAAACGGAGTTAAAACCCAGGATCTGTGTCTTACTACAAGCAAGAGTTCAGTTCTGGTAAACCCATTGAATTTTGCGGTCAAATGATTTTTCGCAGTTCAGGAACCCAACGCTATTCTCACTATTAAATAAAGAGCAATTATGTAAGAGGAGGTGTGCTCTGTATCAGTTTCATAAGCAGAGTTGAACTACATATGGTCCTTATGAATAGGAAACATAGTTCTTTTTTTCAGGCCATGCTCATGGTTCTTGCTGTATTTTAGACTCTGGAAAGAAGAGCTTGCTTCTTGCGTTATAAAAGAGTGTGTTTCATGGATGAGAACTCTGGTATGAATTTCCCTTCAGAAAAGGAGTTAAACCACAGGATCTGTGTTTTCCTACAAGCAAGAGTTCATTTCTGGTAAACCCAGTGAATTTTGGGATCAAATGATTTTGCACAGTTCACAAACCCTTCGCTATTCTCACTATTAACTGAAGAGGATTTACGTAACAGGAGCTGCGGTCTGTATCATTTCATAAACAGAGTTGAACTTCATATGGTCTATATGATTAGCAAACAGTTCTTTTTTTCTTGGCATGCTCACCTTTCTTAATGTATTGGAGACGCTGGAAAGAAGAGGATGATTCTTGCCTTAACACAGAGTGTTGTTCAGGGTGGAGAATTCTGGTCTGAATTTGCCTTCATAAACAGAGTTAAACCAGAGGATCTGTGTCTTACTACAAGCAAGAGTTCAGTTCTGGTAAACCCAGTGAATTATGGGCTCAAATGATATTTCCCAGTTCAGGAACCATATGATATTATCACTATTAACTAAAGAGGATTTATGTAAGAGGAGCTGTGGTTTGTATCAGTTTCATAAGCAGAGTTGAACTACATATGGTCTGTATTAGCCTGAAAGACAGTTCTTTTTTTCTGGGTATGCTCATGTTTCTTACTCTATTGAAGACGCTGGAGAGAAGAGGATGATTCTTGCCTTAAAACAGAGTGCGTTTCAGGGATGAGAACTCTGGTTTTAATTTGCCTTCAGAATCGGAGTTAAACCGCAGGATCTGTGTCTTCCTACAAGCAAGAGTTCATTTCTCGTAAACCAAGTGAATTTTGTGCTCAAATGATTTTTGCAGTTCTCGAACCCAACGTGATTCTCACTATTAACCAAAGAGCCTTTATATAAGAGGAGTTGTGGTTTGTATCAGTTTCACAAGCAGAGTTGAACTACATATGGTCTGTATGAGTAGGAAACACAGTTCTTTTTTCTGGGCATGTTCATGTTTCTTACTATATTGGAGACGCTGGAAAGAAGAGGATGATTCTTGCCTTAAAACAGAGTGTTTTTCAGGGATGAGAACTCTGGTCTGAATTTGCCTTAAGAAACGGAGTTAAACAGCAGGATCAGTGTCTTCCTATAAGCAAGAGTTTATTTCTGGTAAACCCAGTGAATTTTGGGCTCAAATGGTTTTTTCGCAGTTCACGAACCCAACATGATTCTCACTATTAACTAAAGAGGATTTATGTAAGAGGAGCCGTGGTTTGTATCAGTTTCATAAGCAGAGTTGAACTACATATGGTCCTTGTTAGTAGGAAACACAGTTCTTTTTTCTGGGCATGCTCACGTTTCTTACTGTATTGGAGACGCTGGAAAGAAGTGGATTATTCTTGCCTTAAAACAGAGTGTTTTTCACGGATGAGAATTCTGGTCTGAAATTGCCTTCATAAACGGAGTTAAACCCCAGGTTCTGTTTCTTACTACAAGCAAGAGTTCACTTCTGGTAAACACAGTGAATTTTGGGCTCAAATGATTTTTCGCAGTTTTGGAACAATACGCTATTATCACTATTAACTAAAGAGGATTTATGTAAGAGGAGCTGTGGTTTGTATCAGTTTCATAAGCAGAGTTGAACTACATATGGTCTGTATGAGTAGGAAACACAGTTCTTTTTTTCTGGGCATGCTCATGTTTCTTACTATATTGAAGACACTGGAAAGAAGAGTATGATTCTTGCCTTAAAACAGAGTGTTTTTCAGGGATGAGAACTCTGGTCTGAATTTCTCTTCAGAAACGGAGTTAAACCCCACGATCAGTGTCTTCCTACAAGCAAGATTTCATTTCTGATAAACCCAGGAATTTTGGGCTCAAGTGATTTTTCACAGTTCACGAACCCAACGCTATTCTCACTATTAACTAAAGAGGATTTATGTAAGAGGAGCTGTGGTTTGTATCACTTTCATGAGCAGAGTTGAACTACATATGGTCTTTATGATTCGGAAACACAGTTCCTTTTTTTCTGGGCTTGCTCATGTTTCTTACTATATTGGAGACACTGGAGAGAAGAGTATGATTCATGCCTTAAAACAGAGTGTGCTTTAGGGATGAGAACTCTGGTCTGAATTTCACTTCAGAAACGGATTTAAACCCCAGGATCAGTGTCTTCATACAAGCAAGAGTTCAGTTCTGGTAAACACAGTGAATTTTGGGCTCCAATGATTTTTTGCAGTTCAGGAACCCAACACTATTCTTACTATTATCTGAAGATCATTTATGTAAGAGTAGCTGTGGTTTGTATCAGTTTAAGAAGCAGAGTTGAACTACATATGATCCGTATGAATCGGAAACACAGTTCTTTTTTCTGGGCATGCTCATGTTTCTTACTATATTGGAGATGCTGGAAAGAAGAGGATGATTCTTCCCTTAAAACAGAGTGTTTTTCAGGCATGAGAACACTGGTCTGTATTTGCCTTCAGAAACGGAGTTAAACCCCAGGATCTGTGTCTTCCTACAAGCAAGAGTTCATTATGGTTAACCCAGTGAATTTTGGGCTCAAATGATTTTTCGCAGTTCACGAACCCAAGGAGATTCTCACTATTAACTAAAGAGCATTTATGTTAGAGGAGCTGTGGTTTGTATCAGTTTCATAAGCAGAGTTGAACTACATATGTTCCGTATGAGTAGGAAACACAGTTCTTTTTTTCAGGGCATGCTCATGGTTCTTGCTGTATTTTAGACTCTGGAAAGAAGAACTTGCTTCTTGCGTTATACCAGAGTGTGATTCATGGATGAGAACTCTGATATGAATTTCCCGTCTGAAATGGAGTTAAACCCCAGGATCTGTGTCTTCCTACAAGCAAGAGTTCATTTCTGATTAACCCAGTGAATTTTGGGCTCAAATGACTTTGCACAGTTCTAGAACCCAACGCGATTCATACTGTTAACTAAAGAGCATTTTTGTAAGAGGAGCTGTGGTTTGTATCAGTTTCATAAGCAGAGTTGATCTACATATGTTCCGTATGAGTAGAAAACACAGTTCTTTTTTTCAGGGCATGCTCATGATTCTTGCTGTATTTTAGACTCTGGAAAGAAAAGCTTGCTTCTTGCGTTAAAACAGAGTGTGTTTCAGGGATGAGAAGTCTGGTCTGAATTTCCCTTCAGAAACGGAGTTAAACCCCAGGATCAGTGTCTTCCTTCAAGCAAGAGTTCATTTCTGGTAAACCCAGTCACTTTTGGTCTCAAATGACTTTTCGCAGTACACGAACCCAACATGATTCTCACTATTAACTAAAGAGCATTTATGAAAGAGGAGCCGTGGTTTGTATCAGTTACAGAAGCAGAGTTGAACTCCATATGGTACGGATGAGTAGGAAACACAGTTCTTTTTTTCTGGGCATGCTCATGGTTCTTGCTGTATTTTAGACTCTGGAAAGAAGAACTTGCTTCTTCGTTAAAACAGAGTGTGTTTCAGGGATGAGAACTCTGGTGTGAATTTCGCTGCAGAAACGGAGTTAAATCCCAGGATCTGTGTCTTCCTGCAAGCAAGAGTTCATTTCTGGTAAACCCAGTGAAATTTCGGCTCAAATAACTATACACAGTACTAGAAACCAACGCGATTATCACTATTAACTAAATAGCATATATGTAAGAGGAGCTGTGGTCTGTATCATTTCATAAGCAGAGTTGAACAACATATGGTCTGTATGAGTAGGAAACACAGTTCTTTTTTTCAGGGCATGCTCCTGGTTCTTGTGGTATTTTAGACTCTGGAAAGAAGAGCTTGCTTATTGCATTAAAACAGAGTATGTTTATCAGGGATGAGAACTCTGGTCTGTATTTCCCTTCAAAAACGGAGTTAAATGCCAGGATCTGGGTCTTCCTACAAGCAAGAGTTCATTTCTGGTAAACCCAGTGAATTTTCGGCTCAAATGATTTTTCACAGTTCACGAACCCTACCCTATTCTCACTATTAACTAAAGAGGATTTATGTAAGAGGAGCTGTGGTTTGTATCACTTTCATAAGCAGAGTTGAACTACATATGGTCTGTATTAGTCGGAAACACTGTTCTTCTTTTCTGGGCATGCTCATTTTTCTTACTATATTGGAGACGCTGGAAAGAAGAGGATGATTCTTCCCTTAAAACAGAGTGTTTTTTAGGGATCAGAACTCTGGTCTGAATTTGCCTTCAGAAAAAGAGTTAAACCCCAGGATCAGTGTCTTCCTACAAGCAAGAGTTCATTTCCAGTAAACCCAGTGAATTTGGCTATAAAGACTTTTCACAGTTTACGAATCCAACATGATTCTCACTATTAACTAATGAGCATTTATGTAAGAGGAGCCGTGGTTTGTATCAGTTTCATAAGTAGAGTTGAACTACATATGGTCCTTGTGAGTAGGAAACACAGTTCTTTTTTTCAGGACATGCTCATGGTTCTTGCTGTATTTTAGACTCTGGAAAGAAGAGCTTGCTTCTTGCGTTAAAACAGAGTGTGTTTCATGGATGAGAACTCTGATATGAATTTCCCTTCAGAAACGGAGTTAAACGCCAGGATCAGTGTCTTCCTACAAGCAAGAGTTCATTTCTGGTTAACCCAGTGAATTTTGGGCTCAAATGACTTTGCACAGTTCTAGAACCCAACGCGATTCTTACTAATAACTAAAGAGGATTTATGTAAGAGGAGCTGTGGTTTGTATCAGTTTCATAAGCAGAGTTGAACTACTTAAGGTCTGTATGAGTAGGAAACACAGTACTTTTTTTCTGGGCATGCTCATGTTTCTTATTATATTGGAGATGCTGGAAAGAAGAGGATGGTTCTAGCCTTAAAAGAGAGTGTTTTTCAGGGATGAGAACTTTGGTCTGAATTTGCCATCAGAAACGGAGTTAAACCCCAGGATCATTGTCTTCCTACCAGCAAGAGTTCATTTCTGGTAAACCAAGTGAATATTCGGCACAAATGACTTTACACAGTACTAGAACCCAACGCAATTATCACTATTAAATAAAGAGCATTTATGTAAGAGGAGCTGTGGTCTGTATCAGTTTCATAAGCCCAGTTGAACTAAATATGGTCCATATGAATAGGAAACACTGTTCTTTTTCAGGCCATGCTCATGGTTCTTGCTGTATTTTAGACTCTGGAATGAAGAGCTTGCTTCTTTGTTAAAACAGAGAGTGTTTCAGGGATGAGAACTCTTTTCTGAATTTCCCTGCAGAAACGGAGTTAAACCCCAGGGTCTGTGTCTTCCTACAAGCAAGAGTTCATTTCTGGTAAACCAAGTGAATTTTGGGCTCAAATGATTTTACACAGTTCTAGAACCCAACGCTATTATCACTATTAACTAAAGAGCATTTATGTAAGATGTGCTGTGGTCTGTATCATTTCATAAACAGAGTTGAACAACATATGGTCCGTATGAGTACAAAACACAGTTCTTTTTTTCTCGGCATGCTCATGGTTTTTACTGTATTGGAGACCCTGGAAAGAAGAGGATGATTCTTGCCTTAAAACGGAGTGTTTTTCAGGGATGAGAACTCTGGTCTGAATTTGCATTCACAAACGGAGTTAAACGCAGGATCAGTGTCTTCCTACAAGCAAGAGTTCATTTCTGGTAAACCCAGTGATTTTTGGGATCAAATGATTTTTCGCAGTTCACGAACCCAACATTATTCTCACTATTAACTAAAGAGCATTTATGTAAGAGGAGCTGTAGTTGTATCAGTTTCATAAGCAGAGTTGTACTACCTATGGTCCGTCTGAGTAGGAAACAGTACTTTTTATAGGCCATGATTATGGTTCTTGGTGTATTTCAGTCTCTGGAAAGAAGAGCTTGCTTCTTCGTTTAAGCAGAGTGTGTTTCAGGGATGAGAACTCTGGTCTGAATTTCCCTGCAGAAACGGTGTTAAACCCCAGGATCTGTGTCTTCCTACAAGCAAGAGTTTATTTCTGGTTAACCCAGTGAATTTTGGGCTCAAATGATTTTTTGAAGTTCACGAGCACAACGCGATTCTCACTATTAACTAAAGAGGATTTATGTAAGAGGAGCTGTTGTTTGTATCAGTTTCATAAGCAGAGTTGAACTCAATAAGGTCTGTATGAGTAGGAAACACAGTACTTTTTTTCTGGGCATGCTCATGTTTCTTATTATATTGGAGACGCTGGAAAGAAGAGGAAGGTTCTTGCTTAAAAGAGAGTGTTTTTCAGGGATGAGAACTTTGGTCTGAATTTGCCATCAGAAACAGAGTTAAACCCCAGGATCAGTGTCTTCCTACCAGCAAGAGTTCATTTCTGGTAAACCAAGTGAATATTCGGCACAAATGACTTTACACAGTACTAGAACCCAACGCGATTATCACTATTAACTAAAGAGCATTTATGTAAGAGGTGCTGTGGTCTGTATTATTTCATAAACAGTGTTGAACAACATATGGTCTGTATGAGTAGGAAACACAGTTCTTTTCTTCAGGGCATGCTCATGGTTCTTGCGGTATTTTAGACTCTGGAAAGAAGACCTTGCTTATTGCGTTAAAACAGAGTGTGTTTATCAGGGATGAGAACTCTGGTCTGTATTTCCCTTCACAAACGGAGTGAAACCCCAGGATCTGTGTCTTCCTACATGCCAGAGTTTATTTCTGGTTAACCCAGTGAATTTTGGGCTCAAATGATATTTCGCATTTCAGGAACCCAACGCTATTCTCACTATTAAATAGAGAGCAATTATGTAAGAGGAGCTGTGGTCTGTATCAGTTTCATAAGCCCAGTTGAACTAAATATGGTCCATATGAATAGGAAACACTGTTCTTTTTCAGGCCATGCTCATGGTTCTTGCTGTATTTTAGACTCTGGAAAGAAGAGCTTGCTTCTTTGTTAAAACAGAGAGTGTTTCAGGGATGAGAACTCTGGTCTGAATTTCCCTGTAGAAACGGAGTTAAACCCCAGGGTCTGTGTCTTCCTACAAGCAAGAGTTCATTTCTGGTAAACCAAGTGAATTTTGGGCTCAAATGATTTTACACAGTTCTAGAACCCAACGCGATTATCACTATTAACTAAAGAGCATTTATGTAAGAGGTGCTGTGGTCTGTATCATTTCATAAACAGAGTTGAACAACATATGGTCCGTATGAGTACGAAACACAGTTCTTTTCTGCCGCAGACCACCCAGAGGGAGACCACCATTGCGGGAGAACCAGGGAGAAGGCTCAAGGAGAAGTCAGGAATCGGCGAGGAGAATGACAGACAGACACATATGTTGATGTGCTGCTGCAATTTTACTTCTGTATAGGCAATGCTTATATACTTTTACAATCAAGGAACTTGGCAGGGGGTTACATCAGGCCATTATTTTTTACAATTACTCAGAGTCAGCAAGAAACAATAACAAGAGACATCCATATCTATTTTTGTGTATCACTTCTGCAGCAGGCGTTCACCGTGGCTATTGTCTGAGGGCATGATCTCAGAATTTTGTGAAATCTGTCTCGCGCCAGTGACCACTTCTGTGGGGAGTCAAACTCTTGCCAGTCTGGGTTATATTTTACTATCATATGCCCATTTGCTTTCAAAGCTGTTCTTTTTCCTCATAACTTACCCATCTGTTCCCAACTTCATCATAACTTCCTGTATATGGGAGCGACTCTAGGTAACTTCCACCTTTGGGGATCCACCTTGGGGCTGTCCACCAGCTCCCTCCTAAAAAGTATTGTGTATACCCCCCGGGAAGTGTGTGCTGGGGAATTTTCTCTAACTCTTTCTCTCTAGAAGGGTCTGGCATGCTATGTTTATTCCCTTGTAACATTTTTATTTTTTACTTTCATTTTTGGGCTTTCTGGCTGTTTCTGACAAGAGCTCGCGCTGCTCTACTCTAAACAGGAACGACCCCAGAGATGTATTTGAGCAAGTCTTTTGAGCTTCTTTATACACTGGTCTGATAAACGGAGGTGCTCTGGGTACAGGTGACCTGGGTCAGTCATGTTGGTGCCGACCTGTACTGGTTGTGCTGTTAACTGGAGAAGACACAGATAAGACATACAGAGATAGATCGTGATTAGTGCCAACAAGGACTGTCGTCAAGGCCATTTGGTTCTCCAGGGCTTCCTGGGATCCTCAGGCTGCATGACGATTGCTGATTGTGGGGGAACCGCCTGAGGCCACGCTCCGGGAAGCTCCAACCTCAACCCTTCAGCTGCTGGGCCCCAGCGCAGCGGCATACTTGCTACAGCTACACAGGTGTCACATTTGTGGGCGTAGCAGTTCCTCCTTTTCTGTTTTTAAAATGAAGCTCAAACATGTCCTGTTACATTGTCTTCACAGAAGTATAGAGACATTTAATAAGACAAGGAAAAAGAAAAACAACAAGCATTATTAGTAAAATGAGCATTCCAATAAAAATGAAATATTGTAGCCAATCTATGGGGTTCATATCCTTAATTACTTTTTTTATTTCTGTAGCTAGATCTTGTAATCCGCCTATTTGCAAATGAGCCTGACTCATAGCCGAAATGTCTTTCTGTAAAGAGGCCAGATCATGGGTAATATCTGCATCATGCCAGACTCCCTGCAAATGAGCCTTAACCTTCTCTCAAGGCTGGGAAGCATTATAAGGCAACGGGGTAACACAGATGGATTTGAAGTTACCATGGCAGCGAGCAGACATTGTGGTTTTGAGGTTGGAAATGTCCTGTCCTAGGGCCAAAACCATTTCTTTTAAAACATTGATCTTAGACTCTAATTTTTTATCTATAGCTTCTTGCTCAAGTAAAGCCATAGTAATATTCTTATTAAGAGTATTGACATAATGAGCTGTATGAATTTCCTGAACTAATGTGGTTGTTGCAACAGCAAAGGTAGTAATAATCGAAATTAGAGCAGTAATACCTAGAATCAAAGCAGCAACAAACCGTTTTGGACGAATCAAATCTTTTAAAGTATTTAAAACTTGTAAGGCCGAATTGTCATACCAAGGTTCAGGGCCCAACTCTACAGGCAACATGACAAATGGAGGTCGCCGGACTATGAGAACCGTCCCTAGATCTTTTGGCTCCGCGGAAGTGATACAATTAGTCAATTTACAAGAATTACATATTATCTGAAAAGAATTACAATCCTGGGTAATATTAATAAAGGAAGATTGTGCTAAGAGCATAGCATTAGGGTAAGACACGCAGGCTCTAAGGCCAATGGCCTCTGATTGAGTATGGTTAGGTCTTTTTTCTAGCTTCATGTTGGAAGCTGCAACAAGCCTAAACAAACCAGAATGTCTCCTAGTAATGTTGCCTTGTTTTGCAAACCATGTAGGTTTTACAAAGCCTGGAGAGAACCATCTCCTAAGAGGCTCTCCATGTCTTTAGAAAACATAATTATGAAATTTCTCCTTATGAGTATTTAGATAACTCTTATAAGTGTCCTCCTTATCATTAGAATTAGAGTAATCCCATATCCTGAGGGATCCTGACGACCCCTGTGGTTTATACCTTGTAGCTGCATTTGGAAAACCGCAAGTCAACCATGTTGGGAATTTGGACAGAGAAGAATCCCAAAATTGATCTTTATCCCGGTACTTTTGAATACAGGGAGTGATAGGAATGAGATTGACTTGAGTAAAATTATCCTTATACAATTGATTCCCTAAAGTCTGTATCTGGAGCTCCCATACCCATCTCTTATGAGCGTTTGTCCTGTCTGGGCTGTCAGTCAGATAGGTCCTGTAAGATGTCGGAAAGCAGCCCTAAGGCACCTTCCCCTGCAGCGTTAGGCAGATTGGGAGCGAATCTGCTCTGCCCTCAAAATTTATTAAGGAGGAGGAGCTGCTTCAATCGTCAGAATCCTGTGCTCCACCCAATCTGACTGAGTCATTGGTTAACATCTTGATAGGCTCCCGATCTAACCATCCTACGGGCTGAATAATCGGGCGATTAGGAACATATGCCCAGTAGGAAATTCCCTGAGTGACCGGCAGTGGGGTGGAAATTAAAGCTAGAAAGGCAAGGAAATAAAAAGAAGCTGTAAGGGGTTTTCCCTGTTTAATTAAAAGTTTCTTTGCGTTCTGAGTCAGAAGCCGAATCTGCGACCAAGTCATTTTCGGTTTTTCGCCATTGAGCTTCATCTTTTTTATGTCCGTCACCAGTTTCCTCTGCTGCTTTCTCCAGCGGCGCTTGCGCCTTCTCTTTTCCCTTTGCAGGTCTGATAAGGCGATCTGGGATCCAGATGGGGGAGTCGGCATCCTGTGGGAAAACATAAGCGTACCCTCGCCCCGCAGTTATAAGAACATCCGGTCCCTTCCATGTACCGGACAACAAGTCCTTCCAATATACTAGTGGCAAAGGAGTCTTATGGAATTCACGATCCCAATGAATCAGGGCTGCACTGAGTCCCTTGTCATTTGTATTCAAATGATTAAGCACAAACAGGGCATGGGATAAGACATGATGAGGAGTAAAATACCCATTAGAGGCTTGTAGCCTCTCTATTTGTAATTTTAAATTTTGATGAGTCCTTTCTATAATGGCCTGTCCTTGAGGATTGTAGGGTATCCCTGTAACATGGGCGATTCCCCATTGGCCATAAAATTGTTCAAAAGCTTTAGAAGTGTAAGCAGGCCCATTATCTGTTTTTATTTGTGAGGGAAGACCCATGATTTGAAAACATTGTATAAGGTGTTGAACCATATCTTTAACTGCTTCCCCAGTCCTAGCTGAGGCACAAGTGAAATGGGAGTATGTGTCTACTGTGACATGTACATAACCCATTCTTCCAAAAGAAGAGATGTGAGTCATATCCATTTGCCAAATGACATTAGGCTTCAAACCTCTAGGGTTCACACCCATCTTTTGTGGGTGATGTACTGGGGGGCAATGAGTGCATTCTTTTACTATATGTCTGGCCTGTTCTCTTGTTATAGAGAACATCTTTCTTAGAGCAGATGCATTTTGATGATGTATGGCATGACTTTGTTGAGCCTCATGTACAGAAAACACTCCCGAAGAATTTTGGGTCAATAAATCTGCCATAGCATTACCTTGAGCCAGTGGACCAGGCAATTTGCTATGTCCTCTAATATGTCCTACATAAAATTTTTGAGACCTTTTTTGGACTAAATTTTGTAATCTCTGTAAAAATGGTAAAATGGGGGACTTTCCTGACAAAAGGGCAGTTTCCAACGCTGGAAACAAGTTAGCTACATATTTAGAATCTGTAAAAAGGTTAAACTCTTGAGAGAACTTTTTAAAGGCCAAAATAGTTGCTCTAATTTCTGCTTGCTGTGCAGAAGTCTTCTCTCCTTCCTCTATCCACAGGCCATATGTCTGGGTAAAAACCACAGCTCTTCCTGAGGAGGAACCGTCTGTAAAAATATTTACAGCATGATCTAAGGGGCTATGAGAGAACCAGACAAGAAATAACAATTCCACATTTCTTGCAAATTCTATTATAGGGTGTCTAGGGTAATGAAACAATATCTGACCTGTAAAATTCTGTAGTGCCAAAATCCAATCTTCATTGAATTGATATAAATGTTCTAATTGTGCTTTATTATATGGAATAATAAGCTTATGTGGTTCCTTCCCAAACAATTCTTTTGACCGATTGCGGCCTTTATATATTAATATGGAGCATAAATAAGGATAATCAGCCAACATCTTAGCCTGAGTGTGTGGTAAATGTAACCATTTCATCACTCCATCTTGCCCCAGGCAAGCAGTGGGTGTATAAGAAGTTGCAAAAAGTATCAAAGACCATGGCTCTGTATAATTTATTTGTTTAACCTTAGCTGCAGTTAAAGACTGTTCTACCAATTGTAAGGCCTTAATAGCTTCTTTTGTCAACTCATGTTTGGATTTTGGATTAGAATCACCATGTAAAGTTGAATATAGAGGGCTCAACATACCAGTGGTAATTTTTAAATAAGGTCTAAGCCAGTTAATATCACCTAATAATTTCTGAAAATCATTTAAAGTCTTTAATTTATCCCTTCTCATGGAGACCTTTTGAGAGGTAATATAATCTTCCTTAATTATTTGTCCTAAATAATTTAGAGGCCTGTCTTTCTGTATCTTGTCAGGGGCTATCACTAATCCATACAGGGTTAGTGCCTCTATGGTCTCTTCTAATATGTGTTCCAACTGAGGTTTTTCTTTATGGGCCAGAAGTATGTCATCCATATAGTGAATGAGATATAAATCAGGATATTTTTGTCTTATTTTCTGCAAAGCTAGATCTACAAATTTTTGGCACAATGTAGGAGAATTTTTCATTCCCTGAGGCAATGTTACCCATTGATATCTTTTGAAAGGCTGCTTAAAATTCTCTGAGGGAACATTAAAGGCAAAATATTCATTGTCTGAGGGGTTAAGTTTGATGGTAAAAAAACAGTCTTGTAAGTCTATGACAATTATAGGCCATCCTTGAGGCACAGCCACAGGAGAGGGCAGGCCAGGTTGCAATGGCCCCATATCCTTCATCATTGCATTGATGGCCCTAAGGTCCTGCAACAGTCTCCATTTTCCTGATTTTTTCTTGATAACAAAGACAGGGGTATTCCATGGGCTGTTAGATTCTATTATATGCCCTTTTTGTAATTGGTCCTGCATTAGTTGTTCCAGGGCCTGTATCTTTTCCGTTGTTAGGGGCCATTGACTCACCCACACAGGCTCCTGAGTAAGCCATTCTATTTTGTCTGCATACAGATGTTCTGCAGTGGCCCCTATGAAAAATTTTGATAACTAATTTGATCTGATGTCACTAGTTTAATATCCATGGAATCAAGCATGTCTCTCCCCCACAAAGTGAATGGGAGAGACGGGAGCACATAAGGCTGTATCAAGCCTTCTTTACCTTCACTTTTCCATTTTAATAATGCAGTGCTCTGCATAACCCCTGAAGCAGAGCCAAGTCCCAACAAGGAGGACCCTGTTTTGTGAATGGGCCAATTACTAGGCCATTCTGAAGCAGCTATACAAGTCCTGTCTGCATCTGTGTCCATTAGACCCCGAAATTTCCGTCCATTAATCAAGATACATTTAAAGGGTCTCTCTCCAAGATCCTGTACCATGAACATTCCTTCAGTGGACCCAAATTGTCCTTGCCCCCGGGCATCCTTCATGACAGGATTGGGTAATTTAACAAGAGGTAAGAGGACCAGCTGAGCCAACCTCTGCCCTTTGTGAATCTGTATGGTCTCTGCTGATGGCCTCACCATAACTTTAATAGTATTTTCTGTATCTGCATCAATTACACCTGGAAGAACCTCAAAGTTCTTTTGATAATTGGAACTTCGTCCAATGACTAGTCCCACAGTTTGTGGCAACAGAGTGCCCCTTACATTGGTAGGAACTAAAGCTATTCCATCCCATCTGGACAGTATCATGTCCTTAGTGCTAGCAAGATCCAAGCCTGCACTTTCTGGAGTTGCTCTAGGCAAATCATGAACAGTGAACTCTGGAGCTTCAGGGTCTAGCCCTGAATGAGGTGCTTGTTGCCTCCTCTCCTCTCCCTTTGTTGCGGGGTTAGGAGAACACCCCTGACTTAATTTTTTGTCTCTTCCTGCTCATCATCAGAGCCCCCTTTTCCTAGGGGCATTCCATCCTTATGGAACTTTGATTTACACTCGTTTCTCCAATGTTTTCCTCTCTTGCAGCGAGGGCATAGGCCAGGAGCCCCCTTTTTAGGTCTGGCTCTGCCTCCCTGTCTGCACTCTTTTTGCATATGTCCTTCCTTTCGACATTGAAAGCAAGTTGGAGATTGGGCAGTTTTCCTGCCATTCCCATATGTCTGTTTGATATAGGCGCTAAATTTCTGTCCTTTCATGGCTGCGGCGTAGGCCATTCATTGCATTACAACCGGTGAGGCATCCTGACATGCTTTTATGTAGTCCTGGAGGGTTCCAGTTTTTCTTATTGATCTAATCAGATCTTAACATAGAGCATTGGCATTTTCCCATGCTAACTGCTTCAATAGAATACTCGTCCCCTCTGAGGGGGGGCATTCTAGAGACAGCTTCCTCAAGCCTAGCTATAAAATCCTGGTAGGATTCTTCAGTACCTTGTTTAATACTAGCCAATGCTCCTCCCTTGGTTCCCTGAGGGGGAATTTTTCGCCATGATTGTACAGCGTTAGTTGTTATATGCATCTCTTTCCCCAATCTCTTCCATTCATCCACAGTCAATGATCCCTCCTCAACGAAACAAGGGCTGGTCTTCTTTAAGAAGGCAATAAATTGCTGCACATCTGTAACTGATGTCTGAAACCCTGATTTAGTTAACATACGCTGTATCATAGTTACCAGCATTTTCTCATTCTTAGTCAATGCGTGCCCCATGGCTCCTTGATTACTTACACTTAACCGGTGATCCTTTACCGGCGGGACTGCAGCTCCCTGGTAAGAACCGTACCTGACTTCTGAAGAGGAAAGAAAAAGGGGGGAAATGATTACCTGTCCTTCAAGTCCCTGTTCGAGGCGCCACCTGCCGCAGACCACCCAGAGGGAGACCACCATTGCGGGAGAACCAGGGAGAAGGCTCAAGGAGAAGTCAGGAATCGGCGAGGAGAATGACAGACAGACACATATGTTGATGTGCTGCTGCAATTTTACTTCTGTATAGGCAATGCTTATATACTTTTACAATCAAGGAACTTGGCAGGGGGTTACATCAGGCCATTATTTTTTACAATTACTCAGAGTCAGCAAGAAACAATAACAAGAGACATCCATATCTATTTTTGTATATCACTTCCGCAGCAGGCGTTCACCGTGGCTATTGTCTGAGGGCATGATCTCAGAATTTTGTGAAATCTGTCTCGCGCCAGTGACCACATCAATGGGGAGTCAAACTCTTGCCAGTCTGGGTTATATTTTACTATCATATGCCCATTTGCTTTCAAAGCTGTTCTTTTACCTCATAACTTACCCATCTGTTCCCAACTTCATCATAACTTCCTGTATATGGGAGCGACTCTAGGTAACTTCCACCTTTGGGGATCCACCTAGGGGCTGTCCACCAGCTCCCTCCAAAAAAGTATTGTGTATACCCTACGGGAAATGAATGCTGGGGAATTTTCTCTAACTCTTTCTCTCTAGAAGGGTCTGGCATGCTATGTTTATTCCCTCGTAACATTTTTATTTTTTACTTTCATTTTTGGGCTTTCTGGCTGTTTCTGACAAGAGCTCGCGCTGCTCTACTCTAAACAGGAACGACCCCAGAGATGTATTTGAGCAAGTCTTTTGAGCTTCTTTATACATTGGTCTGATAAACGGAGGTGCTCCGGGTACAGGTGACCTGGGTCAGTCATGTTGGTGCCGACCTGTACTGGTTGTGCTGTTAACTGGAGAAGACACAGATAAGACATACAGAGAAAGATCATGATTAGTGCCAACAAGGACTGTCGTCAAGTCCATTTGGTTCTCCAGGGCTTCCTGGGATCCTCAGGCTGAATGACGATTGCTGATTGTGGGGGAACTGCCTGAGGCCACGCTCTGGGAAGCTCCAACCTCAACCCTTCAGCTGCTGGGCCCCAGCGCAGCGGCATACTTGCTACAGCTACACAGGTGTCACAGCTGTGGGCGTAGCACTTTTCTTCAGGGCATGCTCATGGTTCTTGAGGTATTTTGGACTCTGGAAAGAAAAGCTTGCTTATTGCGTTAAAAGAGAGTGTGTTTATCAGGGAGGAGAACTCTGGTCTGTATTTCCCTTCACAAACGGTGTTAAACCCCAGGATCTGTGTCTTCCTACAAGCCAGAGTTCATTTCTGGTTAACCCAGTGAATTTTGGGATCAAATGATTTTTCGCAGTTCAGGAACACAACGCTATTCTCACTATTAAATAAAGAGCAATTATGTAAGAGGAGCTGTGGTTTGTATCAGTTTCATAAGGAGAGTTGAACTACATATGGTCTGTATGAGTAGGAAACACAGTTCTTTTTTTCTGGGCATGCTCATGTTTCTTACTATATTGGAGATGCTGGAAAAAAGAGCATGATTCTTGCCTTAAAACAGAGTGTTTTTCAGGGATGAGAACTCTGGTCTGAATTTGCCTTCAGAAACGGAGTTAAACCACAGGATCAGTGTCTTCTTACAAGCAAGAGTTCGTTTCTGGTCAACCCAGTGAATTTTGGGTTCAAATGATTTTTGCAGTTCATCAAACCAACATGATTCTCAATTTTAACTAAAGAGCATTTATGTAAGAGGAGCCGTGGTTTGTATTAGTTTCATAAGCAGAGTTGAACTACATATGTTCCGTATGAGTAGGAAACACAGTTCTTTTTCTCAGGGCATGCTCATGGTTCTTGCTGTATTGGTGACGCTGGAAAGAAGAGCTTACTTCTTGCATTAAAACAGGGTGTGTTTCATGGATGAGAACTCTGCTCTGAATTTCCCTTCAGAAACGGAGTTAAACACCATGATCTGTGTCTTCCTACCAGCAAGAGTTCATTTGTGGTAAACCAAGTGAATATTCGGCACAAATGACTTTACACAGTACTAGAACCCAACGCGATTATCACTATTAAATAAAGAGCAATTATGTAAGAGGAGGTGTAGTCTGTATCAGTTTCATAAGCCCAGTTGAACTAAATATGGTCCATATGAATGGGAAACACTGTTCTTTTTCAGGCCATGCTCATGTTTCTTGCTGTATTTTACACTCTGGAAAGAAGAGCTTGCTTCTTCGTTAAAACAGAGAGTGTTTCAGGGATGAGAACTCTGGTCTGAATTTCCCTGCAGAAACGGAGTTAAACCCCAGGGTCTGTGTCTTCCTACAAGCACGAGTTCATTTCTGGTAAACCAAGTGAATTTTGGGCTCAAATGATTTTACACAGTTCTAGAACCCAACGCGATTATCACTATTAAATAAAGAGCAGTTACGTAAGAGGAGCTGTGGTCTGTATCATTTCATAAGCAGAGTTGAACTACATATGGTCCGTATGAGTAGGAAACACAGTTCTTTTATTCTCGGCATGCTCATGGTTCTTACTGTATTGGAGACCCTGGAAAGAAGAGGATGATTCTAGCCTTAAAACATAGTGTTTTTCAGGGATGAGAACTCTGGTCTGAATTTGCATTCAGAAAAGGAGTTAAACCCCAGGATCAGTGTCTTGCTACAAGCAAGAGTTCATTTCTGGTAAACCCAGAGATTTTTGGGCTCAAATGATTTTTCGCAGTTCACGAACCTAACATTATTCTCACTATTAACTAAAGAGCATTTATGTAAGAGGAGCTGTGGTTAGTATCAGTTTCATAAGCAGAATTGAACTACATATGGTCCGTCTGAGTAGGAAACACAGTTATTTTTTCAGGACATGATCATGGTTCTTGCTGTATTTTAGTCTATGGAAAGAAGAGCTTCCTTCTTCGTTTAAACAGAGTGTGTTTCAGGGATGAGAACTCTGGTCTGAATTTCCCTGCAGAAATGGAGTTAAACCCCAGGATCTGTGTCTTCCTACAAGCAAGATTTCATTTCTGGTTAACGCAGTGAATTTTGGGCTCAAATGATTTTTTGAAGTTCACAAGCACAACGCGATTCTCACTATTAACTAAAGAGGATTTATGTAAGAGGAGTTGTGGTTTGTATAAGTTTCATAAGCAGAGTTGAACTACATAAGGTCTGTATGAGTAGGAAACACAGTTATTTTTTCTGGGCATGCTCATGTTTCTTATTATATTGGAGATGCTGGAAAGAAGAGGATGGTTCTTCCCTTAAAAGAGAGTGTTTTCCAGGGATGAGAACTTTGGTCTGAATTTGCCATCAGAAACGGAGTTAAACCCCAGGATCAGTGTCACCCTAGCAGCAAGAGTTCATTTCTGGTAAACCAAGTGAATATTCGGCACAAATGACTTTACACAGTACTAGAACTCAACACGATTATCACTATTAACTAAAGAGCATTTATGTAAGAGGTGCTGTGGTCTGTATCATTTCATAAACAGAGTTGAACAACATATGGTCCGTATGAGTAGGAAACACAGTTCTTTTCTTCAGGGCATGCTCATGGTTCTTGCGGTATTTTAGACTCTGGAAAGAAGAGCTTGCTTATTGCGTTAAAACAGAGTGTGTTTATCAGGGATGAGAACTCTGGTCTGTATTTCCCTTCACAAACGGAGTGAAACCCCAGGATCTGTGTCTTCCTACAAGCCAGAGTTCATTTCTGGTTACCCAGTGAATTTTGGGCTCAAATGATATTTCGCATTTCAGGAACCCAACGCTATTCTCACTATTAAATAAAGAGCAATTATGTAAGAGGATCTGTGGTTTGTATCAGTTTCATAAGCAGAGTTGAACTACATATGGTCTGTATGAGTAGGAAACACATTTCTTTTTTTCTGGGCATGCTCATGTTTCTTACTATATTGGAGACGCTGGAAAAAAGAGCATGATTCTTGCCTTAAAACAGAGTGTTTTTCAGCGATGAGAACTCTGGTCTGAATTTGCCTTCAGAAACAGAGTTAAACCACAGGATCAGTGTCTTCTTATAACCAAGAGTTCGTTATTGATCAACCCAGTGAATTTTGGGTTCAAATGATTTTTGCAGTTCACCAACCCAACATGATTCTCAATTTTAACTAAAGAGCATTTATGTAAGAGGAGCCGTGGTTTGTATTAGTTTCTTAAGCAGAGTTGAACTTCATATGTTCCGTATGAGTAGGAAACACAGTTCTTTTTCTCAGGGCATGCTCATGGTTCTTGCTGTATTGGTGACGCTGGAAAGAAGAGCTTACTTCTTGCATTAAAACAGGGTGTGTTTCATGGATGAGAACTCTGGTCTGATATTCCCTTCACAAACGGAGTTAAACACCATGATCTGTGTCTTCCTACCAGCAAGAGTTCATTTGTGGTAAACCAAGTGAATATTCGGCACAAATGACTTTACACAGTACTAGAACCCAACGCGATTATCACTATTAAATAAAGAGCAATTATGTAAGAGGAGGTGTAGTCTGTATCAGTTTCATAAGCCCAGTTGAACTAAATATGGTCCATATGAATAGGAAACACTGTTCTTTTTCAGGCCATGCTCATGTTTCTTGCTGTATTTTAGACTCTGGAAAGAAGAGCTTGCTTCTTCGTTAAAACAGAGAGTGTTTCAGGGATGAGAACTCTGGTCTGAATTTCCCTGCAGGAACGGAGTTAAACCCCAGGGTCTGTGTCTTCCTACAAGCACGAGTTCATTTCTGGTAAACCAAGTGAATTTTGGGCTCAAATGATTTTACACAGTTCTAGAACCCAACGCGATTATCACTATTAAATAAAGAGCAGTTACGTAAGAGGAGCTGTGGTCTGTATCATTTCATAAGCAGAGTTGAACTACATATGGTCCGTATGAGTAGGAAACACAGTTCTTTTATTCTCGGCATGCTCATGGTTCTTACTGTATTGGAGACCCTGGAAAGAAGAGGATGATTGTAGCCTTAAAACATAGTGTTTTTCAGGGATGAGAACTCTGGTCTGAATTTGCAGTCAGAAACGGAGTTAAACCCCAGGATCAGTGTCTTCCTACAAGCAAGAGTTCATTTCTGGTAAACCCAGTGATTTTTGGGCTCAAATGATTTTTCGCAGTTCACGAACCTAACATTATTCTCACTATTAACTAAAGAGCATTTATGTAAGAGGAGCTGTGGTTTGTATCAGTTTCATAAGCAGGGTTGAACTACATATGGTCCGTCTGAGTAGGAAACACAGTTCTTTTTTCAGGCCATGATTATGTTTCTTGCTGTATTTTAGTCTCTGGAAAGAAGAGCTTGCTTCTTCCTTTAAACAGAGTGTGTTTCAGGGATGAGAACTCTGGTCTGAATTTCCCTGCAGAAATGGAGTTAAACCCCAGGATCTGTGTCTTCCTACAAGCAAGATTTCATTTCTGGTTAACGCAGTGAATTTTGGGCTCAAATGATTTTTTGAAGTTCACGAGCACAACGCGATTCTCACTATTAACTAAAGAGGATTTATGTAAGAGGAGCTGTGGTTTGTATAAGTTTCATAAGCAGAGTTGAACTACATAAGGTCTGTATGAGTAGGAAACACAGTTCTTTTTTTCTGGGCATGCTCATGTTTCTTATTATATTGGAGACGCTGGAAAGAAGAGGATGGTTCTTGCCTTAAAAGAGAGTGTTTTCCAGGGATGAGAACTTTGGTCTGAATTTGCCATCAGAAACGGAGTTAAACCCCAGGATCAGTGTCACCCTACCAGCAAGAGTTCATTTCTGGTAAACCAAGTGAATATTCGGCACAAATGACTTTACACAGTACTAGAACTCAACACGATTATCACTATTAACTAAAGAGCATTTATGTAAGAGGTGCTGTGGTCTGTATCATTTCATAAACAGAGTTGAACAACATATGGTCCGTATGAGTAGGAAACACAGTTCTTTTCTTCAGGGCATGCTCATGGTTCTTGCGGTATTTTAGACTCTGGAAAGAAGAGCTTGCTTATTGCGTTAAAACAGAGTGTGTTTATCAGGGATGAGAACTCTGGTCTGTATTTCCCTTCACAAACGGAGTGAAACCCCAGGATCTGTGTCTTCCTACAAGCCAGAGTTCATTTCTGGTTACCCAGTGAATTTTGGGCTCAAATGATATTTCGCAGTTCAGGAACCCAACGCTATTCTCACTATTAAATAAAGAGCAATTATGTAAGAGGAGCTGTGGTTTGTATCAGTTTCATAAGCAGAGTTGAACTACATATGGTCTGTATGAGTAGGAAACACAGTTCTTTTTGTCTGGGCATGCTCATGTTTCTTACTATATTGGAGACGCTGGAAAAAAGAGCATGATTCTTGCCTTAAAACAGAGTGTTTTTCAGCGATGAGAACTCTGGTCTGAATTTGCCTTCAGAAACAGAGTTAAACCACAGGATCAGTGTCTTCTTATAACCAAGAGTTCGTTATTGATCAACCCAGTGAATTTTGGGTTCAAATGATTTTTGCAGTTCACCAACCCAACATGATTCTCAATTTTAACTAAAGAGCATTTATGTAAGAGGAGCCGTGGTTTGTATTAGTTTCTTAAGCAGAGTTGAACTTCATATGTTCCGTATGAGTAGGAAACACAGTTCTTTTTCTCAGGGCATGCTCATGGTTCTTGCTGTATTGGTGACGCTGGAAAGAAGAGCTTACTTCTTGCATTAAAACAGGGTGTGTTTCATGGATGAGAACTCTGGTCTGATATTCCTTCACAAACGGAGTTAAACACCATGATCTGTGTCTTCCTACCAGCAAGAGTTCATTTGTGGTAAACCAAGTGAATATTCGGCACAAATGACTTTACACAGTACTAGAACCCAACGCGATTATCACTATTAAATAAAGAGCAATTATGTAAGAGGAGGTGTAGTCTGTATCAGTTTCATAAGCCCAGTTGAACTAAATATGGTCCATATGAATAGGAAACACTGTTCTTTTTCAGGCCATGCTCATGTTTCTTGCTGTATTTTAGACTCTGGAAAGAAGAGCTTGCTTCTTCGTTAAAACAGGGAGTGTTTCAGGGATGAGAACTCTGGTCTGAATTTCCCTGCAGGAACGGAGTTAAACCCCAGGGTCTGTGTCTTCCTACAAGCACGAGTTCATTTCTGGTAAACCAAGTGAATTTTGGGCTCAAATGATTTTACACAGTTCTAGAACCCAACGCGATTATCACTATTAAATAAAGAGCAGTTACGTAAGAGGAGCTGTGGTCTGTATCATTTCATAAGCAGAGTTGAACTACATATGGTCCGTATGAGTAGGAAACACAGTTCTTTTATTCTCGGCATGCTCATGGTTCTTACTGTATTGGAGACCCTGGAAAGAAGAGGATGATTCTAGCCTTAAAACATAGTGTTTTTCAGGGATGAGAACTCTGGTCTGAATTTGCATTCAGAAAAGGAGTTAAACCCCAGGATCAGTGTCTTGCTACAAGCAAGAGTTCATTTCTGGTAAACCCAGAGATTTTTGGGCTCAAATGATTTTTCGCAGTTCACGAACCTAACATTATTCTCACTATTAACTAAAGAGCATTTATGTAAGAGGAGTTGTGGTTTGTATCAGTTTCATAAGCAGAATTGAACTACATATGGTCCGTCTGAGTAGGAAACACAGTTATTTTTTCAGGACATGATCATGGTTCTTGCTGTATTTTAGTCTATGGAAAGAAGAGCTTCCTTCTTCGTTTAAACAGAGTGTGTTTCAGGGATGAGAACTCTGGTCTGAATTTCCCTGCAGAAATGGAGTTAAACCCCAGGATCTGTGTCTTCCTACAAGCAAGATTTCATTTCTGGTTAACGCAGTGAATTTTGGGCTCAAATGATTTTTTGAAGTTCACGAGCACAACGCGATTCTCACTATTAACTAAAGAGGATTTATGTAAGAGGAGCTGTGGTTTGTATAAGTTTCATAAGCAGAGTTGAACTACATAAGGTCTGTATGAGTAGGAAACACAGTTCTTTTTTTCTGGGCATGCTCATGTTTCTTATTATATTGGAGACGCTGGAAAGAAGAGGATGGTTCTTGCCTTAAAAGAGAGTGTTTTCCAGGGATGAGAACTTTGGTCTGAATTTGCCATCAGAAACGGAGTTAAACCCCAGGATCAGTGTCATCCTACCAGCAAGAGTTCATTTCTGGTAAACCAAGTGAATATTCGGCACAAATGACTTTACACAGTACTAGAACTCAACACGATTATCACTATTAACTAAAGAGCATTTATGTAAGAGGTGCTGTGGTCTGTATCATTTCATAAACAGAGTTGAACAACATATGGTCCGTATGAGTAGGAAACACAGTTCTTTTCTTCAGGGCATGCTCATGGTTCTTGCGGTATTTTAGACTCTGGAAAGAAGAGCTTGCTTATTGCGTTAAAACAGAGTGTGTTTATCAGGGATGAGAACTCTGGTCTGTATTTCCCTTCACAAACGGAGTGAAACCCCAGGATCTGTGTCTTCCTACAAGCCAGAGTTCATTTCTGGTTACCCAGTGAATTTTGGGCTCAAATGATATTTCGCAGTTCAGGAACCCAACGCTATTCTCACTATTAAATAAAGAGCAATTATGTAAGAGGAGCTGTGGTTTGTATCAGTTTCATAAGCAGAGTTGAACTACATATGGTCTGTATGAGTAGGAAACACAGTTCTTTTTGTCTGGGCATGCTCATGTTTCTTACTATATTGGAGACGCTGGAAAAAAGAGCATGATTCTTGCCTTAAAACAGAGTGTTTTTCAGCGATGAGAACTCTGGTCTGAATTTGCCTTCAGAAACAGAGTTAAACCACAGGATCAGTGTCTTCTTATAACTAAGAGTTCGTTATTGATCAACCCAGTGAATTTTGGGTTCAAATGATTTTTGCAGTTCACCAACCCAACATGATTCTCAATTTTAACTAAAGAGCATTTATGTAAGAGGAGCCGTGGTTTGTATTAGTTTCTTAAGCAGAGTTGAACTTCATATGTTCCGTATGAGTAGGAAACACAGTTCTTTTTCTCAGGGCATGCTCATGGTTCTTGCTGTATTGGTGACGCTGGAAAGAAGAGCTTACTTCTTGCATTAAAACAGGGTGTGTTTCATGGATGAGAACTCTGGTCTGATATTCCCTTCACAAACGGAGTTAAACACCATGATCTGTGTCTTCCTACCAGCAAGAGTTCATTTGTGGTAAACCAAGTGAATATTCGGCACAAATGACTTTACACAGTACTAGAACCCAACGCGATTATCACTATTAAATAAAGAGCAATTATGTAAGAGGAGGTGTAGTCTGTATCAGTTTCATAAGCCCAGTTGAACTAAATATGGTCCATATGAATAGGAAACACTGTTCTTTTTCAGGCCATGCTCATGTTTCTTGCTGTATTTTAGACTCTGGAAAGAAGAGCTTGCTTCTTCGTTAAAACAGGGAGTGTTTCAGGGATGAGAACTCTGGTCTGAATTTCCCTGCAGGAACGGAGTTAAACCCCAGGGTCTGTGTCTTCCTACAAGCACGAGTTCATTTCTGGTAAACCAAGTGAATTTTGGACTCAAATGATTTTACACAGTTCTAGAACCCAACGCGATTATCACTATTAAATAAAGAGCAGTTACGTAAGAGGAGCTGTGGTCTGTATCATTTCATAAGCAGAGTTGAACTACATATGGTCCGTATGAGTAGGAAACACAGTTCTTTTATTCCCGGCATGCTCATGGTTCTTACTGTATTGGAGACCCTGGAAAGAAGAGGATGATTGTAGCCTTAAAACATAGTGTTTTTCAGGGATGAGAACTCTGGTCTGAATTTGCATTCAGAAACGGAGTTAAACCCCAGGATCAGTGTCTTCCTAGAAGCAAGAGTTCATTTCTGGTAAACCCAGTGATTTTTGGGCTCAAATGATTTTTCGCAGTTCACGAACCTAACATTATTCTCACTATTAACGAAAGAGCATTTATGTAAGTGGAGCTGTGGTTTGTATCAGTTTCATAAGCAGGGTTGAACTACATATGGTCCGTCTGAGTAGGAAACACAGTTCTTTTTTCAGGCCATGATTATGTTTCTTGCTGTATTTTAGTCTCTGGAAAGAAGAGCTTGCTTCTTCCTTTAAACAGAGTGTGTTTCAGGGATGAGAACTCTGGTCTGAATTTCCCTGCAGAAACGGAGTTAAACCCCAGGATCTGTGTCTTCCTACAAGCAAGAGTTCATTTCTGGTTAACCCAGTGAATTTTGGGCACAAATAATTTTTTGAAGTTCACGAGCACAACACGATTCTCACTATTAACTAAAGAGGATTTATTTATGAGGAGCTGTAGTTTGTATCAGTTTTATAAGCAGAGTTGAACTACATAAGGTCTGTAAGAGTAGGAAACACTGTTCTTTTTTTCTGGGCATGCTCATGTTTCTTATTATATTGGAGACGCTGGAAAGAAGAGGATGGTTCTTGCCTTAAAAGAGAGTGTTTTTCAGGGATGAGAACTTTGGTCTGAATTTGCCATCAGAAACGGAGTTAAACCAAGGGTCAGTGTCTTCCTACCAGCAAGAGTTCATTTCTGGTAAACCAAGGGAATATTCGGCACAAATGACTTTACACAGTACTAGAACCCAACGCGATTATCACTATTAACTAAAGAGCATTTATGTAAGAGGAGGTGTGATGTGTATTACTTTCATAAGCAGAGTTGAACTACATATTGTCTCTATGAATAGGAAACACAGTTCTTTTTTCAGGCCATGCTCATGGTTCTTGCTGTAATTAAGACTCTGGAAAGAAGAGCTTGCTTCTTCGTTTAAACAGAGTGTGTTTCATGGATGAGAACTCTGGTCTGAATTTACCTGCAGAAAGGGAGTTAAACCCCAGGATCTGTGTCTTCCTACATGCAAGACATCATTTCTGGTTAACCCAGGAAATTTTGGGATCAAATGATTTTTCGTAGTTCATGAACCCTTGTCAATTCTCACTATTAACTAAAGAGGACTTTTGTAAGAGGAGCTGTGGTTTGTATCATTTCATAAGCAGAGTTGAACTACATATGGTCCGTATGAGTAGGAAACACAGTTCTTTTTTTCTGGGCATGCTCATTGTTCTTGATGTATTGGAGCCCCTGGAAGGATTAGCTTGCTTCTTGCGTGAAAACACACTGTGTTTCATGGATGAGAACACTGGTTGAATTTCTCCTCAGAAATGGAGTTAAAACCAAGGATCTGTGTCTTCCTACAAGCAAAAGTTCATTTCTGGTAAACCAAGTGAATTTTGAGCTCAAATGACTTTACAAAGTTCTAGAACCCAACGCAATTATCACTATTAACCAAAGAGCATTTATGTAAGAGTAGCTGTGGTTTGTATCATTTCCTAAGCAGAGTTGAACTACATATGGTCCGTATGAATAGGAAACACAGTTCTTTTTTTCAAGCCATGCTCATGGTTCCTGCTGTATTTTAGACTCTGGAAAGAATAGCTTGCTTCGTTGTATAAACAGAGTGTGTTTCAGGGATGAGAACTCTGGTCTGAATATGCTTTCTGAAACGGAGTTAAATCCCAGTTTCTGTGTCTTCCTACATGCAAGAGTTCAGTTCTGGTAAACCCAGTGAATTTTGGGCTCAAATGACTTTTTACAGTTCAGGAACCCAACGCTATTCTCACTATTAACTAAAGAGCATTTATGTAAGAGGAGGTGTGGTGTGTATTACTTTCATAAGCAGAGTTGAACTACAAATGGTCTCTATGAATAGGAAACACAGTTCTTTTTTCAGGCCATGCTCATGGTTCTTGCTGTAATTTAGACTCTGGAAAGAAGAGCTTGCTTCTCCGTTTAAACAGAGTGTGTTTCAGGGATGAGAACTCTGGTCTGAATTTACCTGCAGAAAGGGAGTTAAACCCCAGGATCTATGTCTTCCTACAAGCAAGAGTTCAGT
This sequence comes from Onychomys leucogaster, assembly GCA_949786385.1. NCBI lineage: Eukaryota > Metazoa > Chordata > Mammalia > Rodentia > Cricetidae > Onychomys > Onychomys leucogaster. Next base: position 1,839,173 of record CATKUP010000061.1, read on the forward strand.
TGTGGTAAACCCAGTGAATTTTGGGCTCAAATGCTTTTTCGCAGTTCAAGAACCCAACGCTATTTTCACTATTAACTGAAGAGGATTTACGTAAGAGGAGCTGCGGTCTGTTTAATTTCATAAGCAGAGTTGAACTACATATGGTCCGTATGAGTAGGAAACACAGTTCCTTTTTTCAGGGCATGCTCATGGTTCTTGCGGTATTTTAGACTCTGGAAAGAAGAGCTTGCTTATTGCGTTAAAACAGAGTGTGTTTATCAGGGATGAGAACTCTGGTCTGTATATCCCTTCACAAACGGAGTTAAACCCCAGGATCTGTGTCTTCCTACAAGCCAGAGTTCATTTCTGGTTAACGCAGTGAATTTTGGGCTCATATTATTTTTCGCAGTTCATGAACCCAACGCTATTCTCACTATTAAATAAAGAGCAATTATGTAAGAGGCGCTGTGGTTTTTATCAGTTTCATAAGCAGAGTTGAACTACATATTGTCTGTATGAGTAGGAAACACAGTTCTTTTTTTCAGGGCATGCTCATGGTTCTTGCTGTATTGGTGACGCTGGAAAGAAGAGCTTACTTCTTACATTAATACAGGGTGTGTTTCATGGATGAGAACTCTGCTCTGAATTTCCCTTCACAAATGGAGTTAAACACCATGATCTGTGTCTTCCTACCAGCAAGAGTTCATTTCTGGTAAACCAAGAGAATATTCGGCACAAATGAATTTACACAGTACTAGAACCCAACGTGATTATCACTATTAAATAAAGAGCAATTATGTAAGAGGAGGTGTAGTCCGTATCAGTTTCATAAGCCCAGTTGAACTAAATATGGTCCATATGAATAGGAAACACTGTTCTTTTTTTCAGGCCATGCTCATGGTTCTTTCTGTATTTTAGACTCTGGAAAGAAGAGCTTGCTTCTTCGTTAAAACAGAGAGAGTTTCAGGGATGAGAACTCTGGTCTGAATTTCCCTGCAGAAACGGAGTTAAACCCCAGGGTCTGTGTCTTCCTACAAGCAAGAGTTCATTTCTGGTAAACCCAGTGAATTTTGGGCTCAAATGCTTTTTCGCAGGTCACGAACCAATTCAAACTATTAACTAAAGAGGATTTATCTTAGAGGAGCTGTGGTTTGTATCAGTTTCATAAGCAGAGTTGAACTACATATGGTCTGTATGAGTAAGAAACAGAGTTCTTTTATTCTTGGCATGCTCATGGTTCTTACTATATTGAAGACGCTGGAAAGAAGAGAATGAATCTTGCCTTAAAACAGAGTGTTTTTTCGGGTTTAGAATTCTGGTCTGAATTTGTCTTCAGAAACGGAGTTAATCCCCAGGATCTGTGTCTTCCTACAAGCAAGAGTTCATTTCTGGTAAACCCAGTGAATTTTGGGCTCAAATGATTTTTCGCAGTTCAGGAACCCAACGCTATTTTCACTATTAACTAAAGAGCATTTATGTAAGAGGAGCTGTGGTTTGTATCAGGTTCATAAGCAGAGTTGAACTACATAATGTCGTATGAATGGAAACACACTTCTTTTTTTCAGTCCATGCTCATGTTTCTTGCTGTATTGTAGACTCTTGGAAGAAGAGCTTGCTTCTTAGTTTAAACAGAGTGTGTTTCAGGGATTAGAACTCTGGTCTGAATTTCCCAGCAGAAACGGAGTTAAACCCCACGATCTGAGTCTTCCTACCTGCCATAGTTCATTTCTGGTAAAGCAAGTGAAATTTCGGCTGAAATAACATTACACAGTTCTAGAACCCAACACGATTATCACTATTAACTAAAGAGCATTTATGTAAGAGGACCTGTTGTCTGTATCATTTCATAAGCAGAGTTGAACTACATATGGTCCGTATGAGTAGGAAACACAGTTCTTTTTTTGTGGGCATGCTCATTGTTCTTACTGTATTGGTGACGCTGCAAAGAAGAGGATGATTCTTGCCTTAAAACAGAGTGTTTTTTAGGGTTGAGAATTCTGGTCTGAATTTGCCTTCAGAAACGGAGTTAAACCTCAGGATCAGTGTCTTCCTACAAGCAAGCGTTCACTTCTGGTAAACACAGCGAATTTTGGGCTCAAATGATTTTTCGCAGTTCACGAACCCATTCAAACCATTAACTAAAGAGGATTTATCCTAGAGGAGCTGTGGTTTGCATCAGTTTCATAAGCAGAGTTGAACTACATATGGTCCGTATGAGTAGGAAACACAGTTCTTTTATTCTCGGCATGCTCATGGTTCTTACTGTATTGGAGACCCTGGAAAGAAGAGGATGATTGTAGCCTTAAAACATAGTGTTTTTCAGGGATGAGAACTCTGGTCTGAATTTGCATTCAGAAACGGAGTTAAACCACAGGATCAGTGTCTTCCTACAAGCAAGAGTTCATTTCTGGTAAACCCAGTGATTTTTGGGCTCAAATGATTTTTCACAGTTCACGAACCTAACATTATTCTCACTATTAACTAAAGAGCATTTATGTAAGAGGAGCTGTGGTTTGTATCAGTTTCATAAGCAGGGTTGAACTACATATGGTCCGTCTGAGTAGGAAACACAGTTCTTTTTTCAGGCCATGATTATGTTTCTTGCTGTATTTTAGTCTCTGGAAAGAAGAGCTTGCTTCTTCGTTTAAACAGAGTGTGTTTCAGGGATGAGAACTCTGGTCTGAATTTACCTGCAGAAAGGGAGTTAAACCCCAGGATCTGTGTCTTCCTACATGCAAGACATCATTTCTGGTTAACCCAGGAAATTTTGGGATCAAATGATTTTTCGTAGTTCATGAACCCTTGTCAATTCTCACTATTAACTAAAGAGGATTTTTGTAAGAGGAGCTGTGGTTTGTATCATTTCATAAGCAGAGTTGAACTACATATGGTCCGTATGAGTAGGAAACACAGTTCTTTTTTTCTGGGCATGCTCATGGTTCTTGATGTGTTGGAGCCCCTGGAAGGATTAGCTTGCTTCTTGCGTGAAAACACACTGTGTTTCATGGATGAGAACACTGGTTGAATTTCTCCTCAGAAATGGAGTTAAAACCAAGGATCTGTTCTTCCTACAAGCAAGAGTTCATTTCTGGTAAACCAAGTGAATTTTGAGCTCAAATGACTTTACAAAGTTCTAGAACCCAACGCAATTATCACTATTAACCAAAGAGCATTTATGTAAGAGTAGCTGTGGTTTGTATCATTTCCTAAGCAGAGTTGAACTACATATGGTCCGTATGAATAGGAAACACAGTTCTTTTTTTCAAGCCATGCTCATGGTTCCTGCTGTATTTTAGACTCTGGAAAGAATAGCTTGCTTCGTTGTATAAACAGAGTGTGTTTCAGGGATGAGAACTCTGGTCTGAATATGCTTTCTGAAACGGAGTTAAATCCCAGTTTCTGTGTCTTCCTACATGCAAGAGTTCAGTTCTGGTAAACCCAGTGAATTTTGGGCTCAAATGACTTTTTACAGTTCAGGAACCCAACGCTATTCTCACTATTAACTAAAGAGCATTTATGTAAGAGGAGCTGTGGTGTGTATTACTTTCATAAGCAGAGTTGAACTACAAATGGTCTCTATGAATAGGAAACACAGTTCTTTTTTCAGGCCATGCTCATGGTTCTTGCTGTAATTTAGACTCTGGAAAGAAGAGCTTGCTTCTCCGTTTAAACAGAGTGTGTTTCAGGGATGAGAACTCTGGTCTGAATTTCCCTGCAGAAATGGAGTTAAACCCCAGGATCTGTGTCTTCCTACAAGCAAGATTTCATTTCTGGTTAACGCAGTGAATTTTGGGCTCAAATGATTTTTTGAAGTTCACGAGCACAACGCGATTCTCACTATTAACTAAAGAGGATTTATGTAAGAGGAGCTGTGGTTTGTATAAGTTTCATAAGCAGAGTTGAACTACATAAGGTCTGTATGAGTAGGAAACACAGTTCTTTTTTTCTGGGCATGCTCATGTTTCTTATTATATTGGAGACGCTGGAAAGAAGAGGATGGTTCTTGCCTTAAAAGAGAGTGTTTTCCAGGGATGAGAACTTTGGTCTGAATTTGCCATCAGAAACGGAGTTAAACCCCAGGATCAGTGTCATCCTACCAGCAAGAGTTCATTTCTGGTAAACCAAGTGAATATTCGGCACAAATGACTTTACACAGTACTAGAACTCAACACGATTATCACTATTAACTAAAGCGCATTTATGTAAGAGGTGCTGTGGTCTGTATCATTTCATAAACAGAGTTGAACAACATATGGTCCGTATGAGTAGGAAACACAGTTCTTTTCTTCAGGGCATGCTCATGGTTCTTGCGGTATTTTAGACTCTGGAAAGAAGAGCTTGCTTATTGCGTTAAAACAGAGTGTGTTTATCAGGGATGAGAACTCTGGTCTGTATTTCCCTTCACAAACGGAGTGAAACCCCAGGATCTGTGTCTTCCTACAAGCCAGAGTTCATTTCTGGTTACCCAGTGAATTTTGGGCTCAAATGATATTTCGCAGTTCAGGAACCCAACGCTATTCTCACTATTAAATAAAGAGCAATTATGTAAGAGGAGCTGTGGTTTGTATCAGTTTCATAAGCAGAGTTGAACTACATATGGTCTGTATGAGTAGGAAACACAGTTCTTTTTGTCTGGGCATGCTCATGTTTCTTACTATATTGGAGACGCTGGAAAAAAGAGCATGATTCTTGCCTTAAAACAGAGTGTTTTTCAGCGATGAGAACTCTGGTCTGAATTTGCCTTCAGAAACAGAGTTAAACCACAGGATCAGTGTCTTCTTATAACTAAGAGTTCGTTATTGATCAACCCAGTGAATTTTGGGTTCAAATGATTTTTGCAGTTCACCAACCCAACATGATTCTCAATTTTAACTAAAGAGCATTTATGTAAGAGGAGCCGTGGTTTGTATTAGTTTCTTAAGCAGAGTTGAACTTCATATGTTCCGTATGAGTAGGAAACACAGTTCTTTTTCTCAGGGCATGCTCATGGTTCTTGCTGTATTGGTGACGCTGGAAAGAAGAGCTTACTTCTTGCATTAAAACAGGGTGTGTTTCATGGATGAGAACTCTGGTCTGATATTCCCTTCACAAACGGAGTTAAACACCATGATCTGTGTCTTCCTACCAGCAAGAGTTCATTTGTGGTAAACCAAGTGAATATTCGGCACAAATGACTTTACACAGTACTAGAACCCAACGCGATTATCACTATTAAATAAAGAGCAATTATGTAAGAGGAGGTGTAGTCTGTATCAGTTTCATAAGCCCAGTTGAACTAAATATGGTCCATATGAATAGGAAACACTGTTCTTTTTCAGGCCATGCTCATGTTTCTTGCTGTATTTTAGACTCTGGAAAGAAGAGCTTGCTTCTTCGTTAAAACAGGGAGTGTTTCAGGGATGAGAACTCTGGTCTGAATTTCCCTGCAGGAACGGAGTTAAACCCCAGGGTCTGTGTCTTCCTACAAGCACGAGTTCATTTCTGGTAAACCAAGTGAATTTTGGACTCAAATGATTTTACACAGTTCTAGAACCCAACGCGATTATCACTATTAAATAAAGAGCAGTTACGTAAGAGGAGCTGTGGTCTGTATCATTTCATAAGCAGAGTTGAACTACATATGGTCCGTATGAGTAGGAAACACAGTTCTTTTATTCCCGGCATGATCATGGTTCTTACTGTATTGGAGACCCTGGAAAGAAGAGGATGATTGTAGCCTTAAAACATAGTGTTTTTCAGGGATGAGAACTCTGGTCTGAATTTGCATTCAGAAACGGAGTTAAACCCCAGGATCAGTGTCTTCCTAGAAGCAAGAGTTCATTTCTGGTAAACCCAGTGATTTTTGGGCTCAAATGATTTTTCGCAGTTCACGAACCTAACATTATTCTCACTATTAACGAAAGAGCATTTATGTAAGTGGAGCTGTGGTTTGTATCAGTTTCATAAGCAGGGTTGAACTACATATGGTCCGTCTGAGTAGGAAACACAGTTCTTTTTTCAGGCCATGATTATGTTTCTTGCTGTATTTTAGTCTCTGGAAAGAAGAGCTTGCTTCTTCCTTTAAACAGAGTGTGTTTCAGGGATGAGAACTCTGGTCTGAATTTCCCTGCAGAAACGGAGTTAAACCCCAGGATCTGTGTCTTCCTACAAGCAAGAGTTCATTTCTGGTTAACCCAGTGAATTTTGGGCACAAATAATTTTTTGAAGTTCACGAGCACAACACGATTCTCACTATTAACTAAAGAGGATTTATTTATGAGGAGCTGTAGTTTGTATCAGTTTTATAAGCAGAGTTGAACTACATAAGGTCTGTAAGAGTAGGAAACACTGTTCTTTTTTTCTGGGCATGCTCATGTTTCTTATTATATTGGAGACGCTGGAAAGAAGAGGATGGTTCTTGCCTTAAAAGAGAGTGTTTTTCAGGGATGAGAACTTTGGTCTGAATTTGCCATCAGAAACGGAGTTAAACCAAGGGTCAGTGTCTTCCTACCAGCAAGAGTTCATTTCTGGTAAACCAAGGGAATATTCGGCACAAATGACTTTACACAGTACTAGAACCCAACGCGATTATCACTATTAACTAAAGAGCATTTATGTAAGAGGAGGTGTGATGTGTATTACTTTCATAAGCAGAGTTGAACTACATATTGTCTCTATGAATAGGAAACACAGTTCTTTTTTCAGGCCATGCTCATGGTTCTTGCTGTAATTAAGACTCTGGAAAGAAGAGCTTGCTTCTTCGTTTAAACAGAGTGTGTTTCATGGATGAGAACTCTGGTCTGAATTTACCTGCAGAAAGGGAGTTAAACCCCAGGATCTGTGTCTTCCTACATGCAAGACATCATTTCTGGTTAACCCAGGAAATTTTGGGATCAAATGATTTTTCGTAGTTCATGAACCCTTGTCAGTTCTCACTATTAACTAAAGAGGACTTTTGTAAGAGGAGCTGTGGTTTGTATCATTTCATAAGCAGAGTTGAACTACATATGGTCCGTATGAGTAGGAAACACAGTTCTTTTTTTCTGGGCATGCTCATGGTTCTTGATGTATTGGAGCCCCTGGAAGGATTAGCTTGCTTCTTGCGTGAAAACACACTGTGTTTCATGGATGAGAACACTGGTTGAATTTCTCCTCAGAAATGGAGTTAAAACCAAGGATCTGTGTCTTCCTACAAGCAAAAGTTCATTTCTGGTAAACCAAGTGAATTTTGAGCTCAAATGACTTTACAAAGTTCTAGAACCCAACGCAATTATCACTATTAACCAAAGAGCATTTATGTAAGAGTAGCTGTGGTTTGTATCATTTCCTAAGCAGAGTTGAACTACATATGGTCCGTATGAATAGGAAACACAGTTCTTTTTTTCAAGCCATGCTCATGGTTCCTGCTGTATTTTAGACTCTGGAAAGAATAGCTTGCTTCGTTGTATAAACAGAGTGTGTTTCAGGGATGAGAACTCTGGTCTGAATATGCTTTCTGAAACGGAGTTAAATCCCAGTTTCTGTGTCTTCCTACATGCAAGAGTTCTGTTCTGGTAAACCCAGTGAATTTTGGGCTCAAATGACTTTTTACAGTTCAGGAACCCAACGCTATTCTCACTATTAACTAAAGAGCATTTATGTAAGAGGAGGTGTGGTGTGTATTACTTTCATAAGCAGAGTTGAACTACAAATGGTCTCTATGAATAGGAAACACAGTTCTTTTTTCAGGCCATGCTCATGGTTCTTGCTGTAATTTAGACTCTGGAAAGAAGAGCTTGCTTCTCCGTTTAAACAGAGTGTGTTTCAGGGATGAGAACTCTGGTCTGAATTTACCTGCAGAAAGGGAGTTAAACCCCAGGATCTATGTCTTCCTACAAGCAAGAGTTCAGTTGTGGTAAACCCAGTGAATTTTGGGCTCAAATGCTTTTTCGCAGTTCAAGAACCCAACGCTATTTTCACTATTAACTGAAGAGGATTTACGTAAGAGGAGCTGCGGTCTGTTTAATTTCATAAGCAGAGTTGAACTACATATGGTCCGTATGAGTAGGAAAAACAGTTCTTTTTTTCTGGGCATGCTCATGGTTCTTGATGTATTGGAACCCATGGAAGGATTAGCTTGCTTCTTGCGTGAAAACACCCCGTGTTTCATGGATGAGAACACTGGTCTCAATTTCCCCTCAGAAATGGAGTTAAACCCCAGGATCTGTGTCTTCCTACAAGCAAGAGTTCATTTCTGGTAAACCAACTGAATTTTGAGCTCAAATGACTTTACACAGTTCTAGAACCCAACACAATTATCACTATTAACCAAAGAGCATTTTTGTAAGAGTAGCTGTGGTTTGTATCATTTCTTCAGCAGAGTTGAACTACATATGGTCCTTATGACTAGGAAACACAGTTCTTTTTTCTGGGCGTGCTCATGGTTCTTACTGTATTGGAGACCCTGGAAAGAAGAGGATGATTCATGCCTTAACACAGAGTGTTTTCCAGGTATGAGAATTCTGGTCTGTATTTCCCTTCAGAAACGGAGTTAAATCCCAGGATCGGTGTCTTCCTACAAGCAAGAGTTCAGTTCTGGTACACCAGTGAATTTTGGGCTCATTAATTTACTGCAGTTCACGAACCCAATGCTATTCTCACAATTAACTAAAGAGCATTTATCTAAGAGCAGGTGTGGTCTGTATCAGTTTCATAAGCAGAGTTGAAGTACTTATGGTCCGTATGAATAGGAAACACAGTTCTTTTTTTCCTGGCATGCTCATGTTTCTTACTATATTGGAGAGGCTGGAAAGAAGAGGATGATTCTTGCCTTAAAACAGAGTGTTTTTCATGGAAGAGAACACTGGTCTGAATTTCCCCTCAGAAATGGAGTTAAAACCAAGGATCTGTGTCTCCCTACAAGCAAGAGTTCATTTCTGGTAAACCAAGTGAATTTTGAGCTCAAATGACTTTCCACAGGTTTAGAACCCAACGCAATTATCACTATTAACCAAAGAGCATTTATGTAAGAGTAGCTGTGGTTTGTATCATTTCCTAAGCAGAGTTGAACTACATATGGTCCTTATGACTAGTAAACACAGTTCTTTTTTTCTTTGCGTGCTCATGGTTCTTTCTGTATTGGAGACCCTGGAAAGAAGAGGATGATTCATGCCTTAAAACAGAGTGTTTTCCAGGTATGAGAATTCTGGTCTGTATTTCCCTTCAGAAATGGAGTTAAACCCAAGGACCAGTGTCTTCCTACAAGCAAGAGATCATTTATGGTAAACCCAATGTATTTTGGGCTCAAATGATTTTTCACAGTTCACGAACCCAACATGATTCTCACTATTAACTAAAGAGCATTTATGTAAGAGGAGCTGTGGTTTGTATCAGTTTCATAAGCAGAGTTGAACTACATATGGTATGTATGAGTAGGAAACACAGTTATTTTTTTCAGGGAATGCTCTTGGTTCTTGCTGTATTTTAGATCCTGGAAAGAAGAGATTGCTTCTTGCATTAAAACAGTGTGTGTTTCAGGGATGAGAACTCTGGTCTGAATTTCCCTTCAGAAACAGAGTGAAACCCCAGGATCTGTGTCTTCCTACAAGCAAGAGTTCATTTCTGGTTAACCCAGTGAATTTTGGGCTCATATGATTTTTCACAGTTCATGAACCCTACGCTATCCTCACTATTAACTAAAGAGCATTTATCTTAGACGACCTGTGGTTTGTATCAGTTACATAAGCAGAGTTGAACTACATATGGTCTGTATGAGTAAGAAACACATTTCTTTTATTCTTGGCATGCTCATGGTTCTTACTGTATTGGAGACCCTCGAAAGAAGAGGATGATTCCTGCCTTAAAACAGAGTGTTTTTTAGGGTTGAGAATTCTGGTCTGAATTTGCCTTCAGAAACGGAGTTAAACCCCAAGATCTGTGTCTTCCTACAAGCAAGAGTTCAGTTCTGGTAAACCCAGTGAATTTTGGGCTCAAATGATTTTTCACAGTTCAGGAACAAAATGCTATTTTCACTATTAACTAAAGAGCATTTACGTAAGAGGAGCTGTGGATTGTATCAGTTTCATAAGCAGAGTTGAATTACATATGGTCCGTATGAATAGGAAACTCACTTCTTTTTTTCAGGCCATGCTCATGTTTCTGGCTGTATTGTAGACTCTGGAAAGAAGAGCTTGCTTCTTCGTTTAAACAGAGTGTGTTTCAAGGATGAGAACTCTGGTCTGAATTTCCCAGCTTAAATGGAGTTGAACCCCAGGATCTGTGTCTTCCTACAAGCAAGATTTCATTTCTGGTAAAACCAGTGTATTTTGGGCTCAAATGATTTTTCCCAGTTCACGAACCCTACGCTCTTCTCACTATTAACTAAAGAGGATTTATGTAAGAGGAGCTGTGGTTTGAATCAGTTCCATAAGCAGAGTTGAACTAAATATGGTCTGCATGAGAAGGAAACACAGTTCTTTTTTCCGTGCATGCTCATGTTTCTTACTATATTGGAGACGCTGGAAAGAAGAGGATGATTCTTGCCTTAAAACAGAATGTTTTTCAGGGATGAGAACTCTGGTCTGAATTTGCCGTCAGAAACGGACTTAAACCCCAGGATCAGTGTCTTCCAACAAGCAAGAATTCATTTCTGGTAAACCAGGTGAATTTTGGGCTCAAATTATTTTTCGCAGTTCACCAACCAAAGCCGATTCTCACTATTAACTAAAGAAGATTTATGTAAGAAGAGCTGTGACTTGTATCAGTTTCATAAGCGGAGTTGAACTACATATGGTCCGTATGAGTAGGAAACACAGTTCTTTTTTTCTGGGCATGCTCATGGTTCTTGATGTATTGGAGCCGCTGGAAAGAAGAGCTTCCTTCTTGCGTGAAAACAGACTGTGTTTCATGGATGAGAACACTGGTCTGAATTTCCCTTCAGATTTGGAGTTAAATCCCAGGTTCTGTGTCTTCCTACAAGAAAGACATCTTTTCAGGTAAACGCAGTCATTTTTCAGCTCAAAGGAAGCTAGATCATCCAGGAAACTCTCAGGTTTCTTACTGTTATTTGAAAAGCATGGGATATTAGAGGACCTGTGATTTGTATCAGTTTCAGAAGCAGAGTAGAACTAGATGTGGTCGGTATGTGTAGGACACACACTTTGGTTGTTCTGAGTACACTCATATTTCCTTCTGTCTTAGAGACTCTAGAAAGCAAGAGCATGCTTCTTGCCCTCAAGCAGAGTGTGTTTCATGGATGAGAACTCTGCTGTGTGTTTCCCTTCAGAAATGGAGTTAAATCCCTGGCTCTGTGTCTTCCTCAGAGCAAGACTTGTTTTCAGGTAAACACAGTCAATTTTCAGCTCAAACTAAGCTACATTGTTCCTGCAGCTCACATGTTTCTCGCTCTTAACTGAAAAGCATTGGATGTTAGAGGACCTGTGGTTTGTATCAGTTTCAGAAGCATAGTTGAACTAGATATGGAATGTATGTGTAGGAAACACAGTTCTTTTGTTCTGAGCTCACTCACGTTTTCTGCTGTTTTAGAGAATCTAGAACGCAATAGCGTGCTTCTTACCCTATAGCAGAGTGTGATGCATGGATGAGAATTCTGCTGTGTGTTTACCTTCAGTAATGGAGTTAAATCCCAGGCTCTGTTTCTTCCTAAAAGCAAGACTTCGTTTCAAGTAAGGGCAGTCACTTTTCAGCTCAAACGAAATACATCGTTCACAAATCACACAGGTTTCTCATCATAAATGACAAGCATTGGATGTTAGAGGACCTGTGGTTTATATCATTTCCAATAGCAGAGTTGAACTAGATATTGTGCCTATGTGTAGGAAACACCGTTCTTCTGTTCTGAGCACACTCACTTTTCCTGCTGTATTAGAGACTCTATAAAGCAAGAGCGTGGTTTTTACTCTAAAGCAGAGTGTGATTCATGGAGGAGAACTGTGCTGTGTGTTTAACTTCAGAAATGGATTAAATCCCAAGCTCTGTGTCTTCCTACAAGCAAGACTTGGTTTCAGGTAAATGCAGTCAATTTTCAGCACAAACTATGCTACATTGTTCATGCGGCTCACACGTTTCTCGCTCTTAACAGAAATGCATTGGATGTTAGAGGACCTGTGGTTTGTATCAGTTTCAGAAGCATAGTTGAACTAGATATGGAACATATGTGTAGGATACACAGTTATTTTGTTCTGAGCACACTCACGTTTCCTGCTGTTTTAGAGACTCTAGAACGCAAGAGCGTGCTTCTTACCCTATAGCAGATTGTGATGTATGGATGAGAATTCTGCTGTGTGTTTACCTTCAGAAATGGAGTTAAATCCCAGGCTCTTTGTCTTCCTACAAGCAAGATATCATTTATGGTAAACACAGGCATTTTTCAGCTCAAAGGAAGCTACATTGTACACGAAGCTCACCGTTTCTCACTCTTAACAGAAAGGAATGGGATATTAGAGGACCTGTGATTTCTATCAGTTTCAGAAGCAGAGTGGAAGTAATTATGTACCATATGTGTAGGACACACAGTTATTTTGTTCTGAGCACACTCACGTTTCCTGCTGTCTTAGAGAATATAGAAAGCCAGAGCGTGCTTCTTGCTCTAAAGCAGAGTGTATTTCATGGATGAGAACTGTGCTGTGTACTACCCTTCAGAAATTGAGTTAAATGCCAGGCTCTGTGTCTTCCTACAAGAAAGACTTCGTAAAATGTAAGAGCATTCACTTTTCAGCTGAAACGAACTACAGCTCTCACGAAGCTAACACGTTTCTCATTAAAACTGAAAAGCATTGGATGTTAGAGTACTTGTGGTTTGTACCAGTTTCAGAAGCAGAGAAGACCTAGATATGGTCCATATGTGTAGGAACCACTGTTCTTTTGTTCTGAGCACACTCACGTTTCCTGTTGTCTTAGAGACTCTAGAAAGCAAGAGCGTGCTTCTTACTCTAAAGCAGAGTGTGTTTCATGGATGAGAACTGTGCTGTGTGTTTCCCTGCATAAATGGAGTTAAATCCCAGGCTCTGTGTCTTCCTACAAGCAAGACGTTGTTTCAAGCAAGGGCAGTCACTTTTCAGCTCAAACGAACTACATCCTTCACAAAGCACACATGATTCTCATCATAACTGACAAGCATTGGATGTTAGAGGACCTGTGGTTTCTATCATTTTCAAAAGCAGAGTTGAACTAGATATGGTCCCTATGTGTAGGAAACACCGTTCTTCTGTTCTGAGCACACTAATATTTCCTGCTGTATTAGAGACTCTAGAAAGCAAGAGCATGCTTTTTACTCTAAAGCAGAGTGTGTTTCATGGAGGAGAACTGTGCTGTGTGTTACCCTTCAGAAATGGAGTTAAATCCCAGGTTCTGTGACTTCCTACAAGCAAGACGTCCTTTCAGGTAAACGCAGTCACTTTTCAGCTCAAAGGAAGCTACATCATTCACGAAACTCACAGGTTTCTCGCTCTTATTTGAAAAGCATGGGATATTAGTGGAACTGTAATTTGTATCAGTTTCAGAAGCAGATGAGAACTAGATATGGTCGGTATGTGTAGGACACACAGTTATTTTGTTCTGAGCACACTCACGTTTCCTGCTGTCTTAGAGAATATAAAAAGCCAGAGCGTGCTTCTTGCTCTAAAGCAGAGTGTGTTTAATGGATGAGAACTGTGCTGTGTGTTTCCCTGCAGAAATGGAGTTAAATCCCAGGCTCTGTGTCTTCCTACAATCAAGACGTTGTTTCAAGTAAGGATAGTCACTTTTCAGCTCAAACGAACTACATCCTTCACAAAGCACACATGATTCTCATCATAACTGACTAGCATTGGATGTTAGAGGACCTGTGGTTTCTATCATTTTCAAAAGCAGAGTTGAACTAGATATGGTCCCTATGTGTAGGAAACACCGTTCTTCTGTTCTGAGCACACTAATATTTCCTGCTGTATTAGAGACTCTAGAAAGCAAGAGCGTGCTTCTTACTCTAAAGCAGAGTGTGTTTCATGGAGGAGAACTGTGCTGTGTGTTACCCTTCAGAAATGGAGTTAAATCCCAGGTTCTGTGACTTCCTACAAGCAAGACGTCGTTTCAGGTAAACGCAGTCACTTTTCAGCTCAAAGGAAGCTACATCATTCACGAAACTCACAGGTTTCTCGCTCTTATTTGAAAAGCATGGGATATTAGTGGACCTGTAATTTGTATCAGTTTCAGAAGCAGATGAGAACTAGATATGGTCGGTATGTGTAGGACACCCAGTTAGTTTGTTCTGAGTACACTGATGTTTCTTTCTGTCTTAGAGACTCTAGAAAGCAAGAGCGTGCTTCTTGCTCTAAAGCACAGTGTGTTTAATGGATGAGAACTGTGCTGTTTGTTTCCCTTCAGAAAAGGAGTTAAATATCACCCTCTGTGTCTTCCTACAAGCAAGAATTTGTTAAAAGTAAGGGCATTCACTTTTCAGCTCAAACGAACTACATCGATCACAAAGCTAACACGTTTCTCATTTTAACTGAAAAGCATTGGATGTTAGAATACTTGTGGTTTGTATCAGTTTCAGAAGCAGAGTTGAACTACATATGGTCCGTATGTGTAGGACACACAGTTCTTTTGTTCGGGGCACACTCACGTTTCCTGCTGTCTTAGTGACTCTAGAAAGCAAGAGCGTGCTTCTTGCTCTTACACACAGTGTGTTTCATGGAGGAAAACTGTGCTGTGTGTTTCCCTTCTGAAATGGAGTTAAATCCCAGGCTCTGTGTCATCCTACAAGCAAGTCTTAGTTTCTGGTAGACGCAGTCAATTTTCAGCTCAAACGAATCTACATCGTTCAAGATGCTCACACGTTTCTTGGTCTTACTGAAAAGCATTGGGTATTAGAGGACTTTTGATTTGTATCAGTTTCAGAAGCAGAGTTGAACTAGATGTGGTCCGTATGTGTAGGACACACATTTCTTTTGTTCTGAGCACACTTATTTTTCCTGCTCTTTTAGAGACTCTAGAACGCAAGAGCGTGCTTCTTACCCTATAGCAGAGTGTGATCCATAGATGAGAACTGTGCTGTGTGTTTCCCTTCAGAAATGGAGTTAAATCGCAGGGTCTGTGTCTTCCTACATGCAAGACTTGGTTTCAGGTAAACGCAATCAAATTTCAGCTCAAGCTATGCTACATTGTTCATGCAGCTCACACGTTTCTTGCTCTTAACTGAAATGCATTGGATGTTAGAGGACTTGTGGTTTGCATCAGTTTCAAAAGCAGTGTTGAACCTGATATGGTCCGTATGTGTAGGACACACATTTCTTTTTTTCTGAGCACACTTACATTTCCTGCTGTTTTAGAGACTCTAGAACCCAAGAGCGTGCTTCTTACCCTATAGCATAGTGTGATCCATGGATGAGAACTCTGCTGTGTGTTTACCTTCAGATATGGAGTTAAATCCCAGGCTCTGTGTCTTCCTACAAGCAAGACATCGTTTCAAGTAAGGGCAGTCCCTTTTCATCTCAAACGAACTACATCGTTCACAAAGCTCAAAAGTTTCTCATCATAACTGACAAGCATTGGATGTTAGAGGACCTGTGGTTTATATCTCTTTCAAAAGCAGAGTTGAACTAGATATGGTCCGTATATGTAGGAAACACCATTCTTCTGTTCTGAGCACACTCACTTTTCCTGCTGTATTAGAGACTCTAGAAAGCAAGAACGTGCTTTTTACTCTAAAGCAGAGTGTGTTTCATGGAGGAGGACTGGGATGTGTGTTACCCTACAGAAATGGAGTTAAATCCCACGTTCTGTGTCTTCCTAAAAGCAAGACGTGGTTTCAGCTAAACCCAGTCAATTTTCAGCTCAAACTAAGCAATATTGTTCATGCAGCTCACACGTTTCTCGCTCTTAACTGAAAAGCATTGAATGTTATAGGACCTGTGGTTTCCATCAGTTTTAGAAGCAGAGTTGAGCTAGATATGGACCGTATGTGTAGGAAACACAGTTCTTTTGATCTGAGCACACTCACCTTTCCTGATGTATTAGAGAATCTAGAACGCAAGAGAGTGCTTCTTACCCTATAGCAGAGTGTGATCCATGGATGAGAACTCCGCTGTGTGTTTACCTTCAGAAATGGAGTTAAATCCCAGGCTCTGTGTCTTCCTACAAGCAAGACTTCGTTTCTGGTAAACGCAGGCATTTTTCTGCCCAAAGGAAGCTATATTGTACACAAAGCTCACCATTTCTCACTCTTAAATGAAAAGAATGGGATATTAGAGGACCTGGGATTTGTATCAGTTTCCGACGCAGACTTGAAGTAATTATGTACGGTATGTGTAGAACACACAGTTCTTTTGTTCTGAGCACACTCATGTTTCCTGCTGTCTTAGAGAATCTACAAAGCAAGAGCGTGCTTCTTACTCTAAAGCAGAGTGTGTTTCATGGATGAAAACTGTGTTGTGTGTTTCCTTTAGAAATGGAGTTAAATCCCTGGCTCTGTGTCTTCCTACAAGCAAGACTTCGTATCAAATAAGGGCAGTCACTTTTCAGCTCAGACGAACTACATCGTTCACAAAGCAGACAAGTTTCTCATCATAACTGACAAGCATTGGATGTTAGAATACCTGTGGTTTATATCATTTTCAAAAGCAGATTTGAACTAGATATGGTCCCTATGTGTAGGAGACACGGTTCTTCTGTTGTGAGCACACTCACTTTTCTTGCTGTATTAGAGACTCTAGAAAGCAAGAGCGTGTTTTTTACACTAAAGCAGAGTGTGTTTCATGGAGGAGCACTGTGCTGTGTGTTACCCTTCAGAAATGGAGTTAAATCCCATGTTCTGTGTCTTCCTACAAACAAGACTTCCTTTTCAGTTAAACAGATTCACTTTTAAGCTCAAAGGAAGCTAAATCATTGAAGAAACTCAGAGGTTTCTTGCTCTTATTTGAAAAGCATGGGATATTAGAGGACCTGTGATTTGTATCCGTTTCAGAAGCAGAGTACAACTCCATATGGTCGGTATGTGTAGGACACACAGTTATTTTGTTATGATCACACTCACGTTTCCTGCTGTCTTAGAGTCCCTAGAACACAAGAGCGTGCTTCTTGCTCTAAAGCAGAGTGTGATCCATGGATGAAAACTGTGCTGTGTGTTTCCCTTCAGAAATGGAGTTAAATCCCAGGATCTTTGCCTTCCTACATGCAAGACTTAGTTTCAGGTAAACTCAGTCAATTTTCAGCTCAAATGAAGCTACATCGTACACGAAGCCCACGGTTTCTCACTCTTAACTGAAAAGAATGGGATATTAGAGGACCTCTGGTTTGTATCAGTTTCAGAAGCAGAGTTGAAGTAATTATGTACCATATGAGAAGGACACACAGTTCTTTTCTTCTAAGCACACTCACGTTTCCTGCTGTATTAGAGAATCTACAAGGCAAGAGCGTGCTCCTGGCTCTAAATCAGAGTGTGTTTCATGGATGAAAACTGTGTTGTGTGTTTCCCTTCAGTAATGGAGTTAAATCCCAGGCTCTGTGTCTTCCTATAAGCAAGACTTCGTTTCAAGTAAGGGCAGTTACTTTCCAGCTCAAACGAAATACATCGTTCACAAAGCACACAAGTTTCTCCTCATAACTGAAAAGCATTGGATGTTAGAGGACCTGTGGTTTGTATCAGTTTCAGAAGCAGATTTGAACTAGATATGGTCCCTATGTGTAGGAAACACAGTTCTTTTGTTCTGAGTACACTCACGTTTCCTGCTGTCTTAGAGTGTCTAGAAAGCAAGAGCTTGATTCTTGCTCTAAAGCAGAGTGTGATCCATGGATGAGAACTGTGCTATGTGTTTCCCTTCAGAAATGGAGTTAAATCCCAGGCTCTGTGCCTTCCTACAAGCAAGACGTCGTTTCAGGTAAAGTCAGTCACTTTTCAGCTCAAACGAAGCTACATCATTCACGAAGCTCACACCTTTCTCGCTCTTAACTTAAAAGCATTGGATGTTAGAGGACTTGTGGTTTGTATCAGTTTCAGAAGCTGAGTTGAACTACATATGGTCCGTATGCGTAGGATAACTTGTTCTTTTGTTCTTAGCACACTCACGTTTCCTGCTCTATTAGCGACTCTAGAAAGCAAGAGCGTGCATCTTGCTCTAAATCAGAGTGTGTTCCATGGATGAGAACTGTGCTGTGTGTTGCACGTCAGAAATTGAGTTAAATCCCTGGCTCTGTGTCTTCTCACAAGCAAGATTTCATTTCAGGTAAACGCAGTCACTTTTTAGCAAAAAACGAAGCCACATCGTTCACAAAGCTCACATGTTTCTCCCTCTTAACTGAAAAGCATTGGAAGTTAGAGGAACTATGGTTTGTAACAGTTTCAGAAGCAGAGTTGATCTCGATATGGTCCTTATGTGTAGGATACACAGTTCATTTGTTCTGAGCACACTCACTTTCCTTACTCTCTTAGAGAATCTAGAAAGAAACAGCGTGCTTCTTGCTCTAAAGCAGAGTGTATTTCACGGATGCGAACTGTGCTCTGTGTTTCCCTTCAGAAATAGACTTAAATACCTTGCTCTGTCTCTTTCTACAGGCAAGACTTCACTTAAGGAAAACACAGTCACTTTTCAGCTCAAACTAAGCTACATCGTTCACGAAGCTTACACGTTTCTCTGTCTTAATTTAAAAGCATTGGATATTAGAGGACCTGTGGTTTGAATCAGTATCAGAAGCAGAGTTGAACGAGATATGGTCCATATGTGTAGGATACACAGTTCTTTTGTTCGGAGTACACTCACGTTTCCTGCAGTATTAGAGACTCTAGAAGGCAGGAGCGTGCTTCTTACTCTAAAGCAGAGTGTGTTCCATGGATGAGAACTGTGCTGTGTGATGCCCATCAGAAATGGAGTTAAATAACTCGCTCTGTGTCTTCCTACATGCCAAACTTCGTTGCAGGTCAACGAAGTCACTTTTCAGCTCAAAGGAAGCTACATCATTCACGAAGGTCACACGGTTCTCGCTCTTAACTGAAAAGATTGGATGTTAGAGGACCTGTGGTTTGTTTCAGTTTCAGAAGCAGAGTTGAATGAGATATGGTCCCCATGAGTAGGAAACACAGTTCTTTTTTTCTGAGCACACTCATGTTTCCTGCTGTATTAGAGACTCTAGAAAGCAAGACCGTGCTTTTTACTCTAAACAGAGTGTGTTTCATGGAGGAGAACTGTGCTGTGTGTTACCCTTCAGAAATGGAGTTAAATCCCAGGTTCTGTGACTTCCTACAAGCAAGACATTGTTTCAGGTAAACGCAGTCACTTTTCAGCTCAAAGGAAGCTACATCATTCACGAAACTCACAGGTTTCTCGCTCTTATTTGAAAAGCATGGGATATTAGAAGACCTGTGATTTGTATCAGTTTCAGAAGCAGAGGAGATCTAGATATGGTCGGTATGTGTAGGACACACAGTTAGTTTGTTCTGAGTACACTCATGTTTCTTTCTGTCTTAGAGACTCTAGAAAGCAAGAGCATGCTTCTTGCTCTAAAGCACGGTGTGTTTAATGGATGAGAAATGTGCTGTGTGTTTCCCTTCAGAAATGTAATTAAATATCAGCCTCTGTGTCTTCCTACAAGCAAGAATTTGTTAAAAATAAGGGCATTCACTTTTAAGCTCAAACCAACTACATTGATCACAAAGCTAAAACGTTTCTCATTTTAACTGAAAAGCATTGGATGTTAGAGTACTTGTGGTTTGTATCAGTGTCAGAAGCAGAGTTGAACTAGATATGGTCCATATTTGTAGGAAACACCGTTCTTTTGTTCTGAGCACACACAAGTTTCCTGCTGTCTTAGAGAATCTAGAAAGCAAGAGCGTGCTTCTTACTCTAAAGCAGAGTGTGTTTCATGGAAGAGAACTGTGCTGTGTGTTTCCCTTCAGAAATGGAGTTAAATCCGAGGCTCTGTTTCTTCCTACATGCATGACTTCGTTTCAAGTAAGGGCAGTCACTTTTCAGCTCAAACGAACTACATCATTCACAGAGCACACACGTTTCTCATCATAAGTGACAAGCATTGGATGTTAAAGGACCTGTGGTTTATATCATTTTCAAAAGCAGAGTTGAACTACATATGGTCTGTAGGTGTAGGAAATACAGTTCTTTTGTTCTGAGCACACTCACGTTTCCTGCTGTCTTAGAGTGTCTAGAAAGCAAGAGCGTGATTCTTGCTCTAAAGCAGAGTGTGATCCATGGAAGAGAACCACTGCTATGTTTTTCCCTTCAGAAATGGAGTTAAATCCCAGGCTCTGTGCCTTCCTACCAGCAAGATTTTGTTTCATGTAAACTCAGTCAATTTTCAGCTCAAAGAAAGCTACATCGTACACGAAGCTCGCTGTTTCTCACTCTTAACTGAAAAGAATGGGATATTAGAAGACCTGTGATTTGTATTAGTTTCTGAAGAAGAGTTGAAGTAATTATGTACCCTATGTGAAGGAAACACCATTCTTTTGTTGTGAGCACAGTCACGTTTCCTGCTGTCTTAGAGACTCTAGAAAGCAAGTGCGTGTTTCGTACTCGAAAGCAGAGTGTGTTTCATGGATGCGAACTGTGCTGTGTGTTTCCCTTCAGAAATGGAGTTAAATCCCAGGCTCTGTGTCTTTCTACAAGCAGGACTTCGTTTCAAGTAAGGATAGTCACTTTTCAGCTCAAACGAACTACATCGTTCACAAAGCACACACGTTTCTCCTCATAACAGACAAGAATTGGATGTTGGAGGACCTGTTGTTTATATCATTTTCAAAAGCAGAGTTGAACTTGATATGGTCCGTATGTGTACGAAACACGGTTCTTCTGTTCTGAGCACACTCAATTTTCCTGCTGTATTAGAGATTCTAGAAAGCAAGAGCATGCTTTTTAATCTAAAGAAGAGTGTGTTTCATGGAGGAGGACTGTGCTGTGTGTTACCCTTCAGAAATGGAGTTAAATCCCATGTTCTGTGTCTTCCTACAAGCAAGACTTCCTTTTCAGGTAAACTCAGTCACTTTTCAGCTCAAAGGAAGCTACATCATTCACGAACTCACAGGTTTCTCGCTCTTATTTGAAAACCATGGTATATTAGAGGACCTGTGATTTGTATCAGTTTCAGAAACAGAGTTGAACTAGATATGGTCCCTATGTGTAGGAAACGCAGTTCTTTTGTTCTGAGCACACTCACGTTTCCTGCTGTCTTAGAGTGTCTAGAAAGCAAGAGCGTGATTCTTGCTCTAAAGCAGAGTGTGATCCATGGATGAGAACTGTGCTATGTGTTTCCCTTCAGAAATGGAGTTAAATCCCAGGCTCTGTGCCTTCCTACAAGAAAGACTTCGTTTCAGGTAAACTCAGTCACTTTTCAGCTCAAACGAAGCTACATCATTCACGAAGCTCACACCTTTCTCGCTCTTAACTTAAAAGCATTGGATGTTAGAGGACTTGTGGTTTGTATCAGTTTCAGAAGCAGAGTTGAACTACATATGGTCCGTATGTGTAGGATAACTTGTTCTTTTGTTCTTAGCACACTCACGTTTCCTGCTCTATTAGCGACTCGAGAAAGCAAGAGCATGCATCTTGCTCTAAATCAGAGTGTGTTCCATGGATGAGAACTGTGCTGTGTGTTGCACGTCAAAAATTGAGTTAAATCCCTGGCTCTGTGTCTTCCTACAAACAAGATTTCATTTCAGGTAAACGCAGTCACTTTTTAGCAAAAAACGAAGCTACATCGTTCACAAAGCTCACACATTTCTCCCTCTTAAATGAAAAGCATTGGAAGTTAGAGGAACTATGGTTTGTAACAGTTTCAGAAGCAGAGTTGATCTCGATATGGTCCTTATGTGTAAGATACACAGGTCATTTGTTCTGAGCACACTAACTTTCCTTACTCTCTTAGAGAATCTAGAAAGAAATAGTGTGCTTCTTGCTCTAAAGCAGAGTGTATTTCACGGATGAGAACTGTGCTCTTTGTTTCCCTTCAGAAATAGACTTAAGTCCCTTGCTCTGTCTCTTTCTACAGGCAAGACTTCACTTAAGGAAAACACAGTCACTTTTCAGCTCAAACTAAGCAACATCGTTCACGAAGCTCACACGTTTCTCTGTCTTAATTTAAAAGCATTGGATATTAGAGGACCTGTGGTTTGAATCAGTTTCAGAAGCAGAGTTGAACGTGATATGGTCCGTATGTGTAGGATACACAGTTCTTTGTTCTGAGTACACTCACGTTTCCTGCTGTATTAGAGACTCTAGAAGGCAAGAGCGTGCTCCTTGCTCTAACGCAGAGTGTGTTCCATGGATGAGACCTGTGCTGTGTGATGCCCGTCAGAAATGTAGTTAAATCCCTGGCTCTCTGTCTTCCTACAAGAAAGACTTCGATTCAAGTAAACACAGTCACTTTTCAGCTCAAACGAAGCTACATCGTTAACGAAGCTTACATCTTTATTGCCCTTAACTGAAAAGATTGGATGTTCGAGGACCTGTGGTTTGTATCCTTTTCAGAAGCAGAGTTGAACTAGATATGGTCCCTATGTGTAGGAAACACTGTACTTTTGTTCTGAGCACACTCATGTTTCCTGCTGTATTAGAGACTCTAGAAAGCAAGAGCGTGCTTCTTACTTTAAAGCAGAGAGTGATCCATGGATGAGAACTGTGCTGTGTGTTTCCCTTCAGAAAAGGAGTTAAATCCCAGGTTCTGAGTTCTCCTACAAGCAAGACCTTGTTGCAGGTAAACGCAGTCACTTTTCAGCTCAAAGGAAGCTACATCGTTCACGAAGGTCACACGTTTCTCGCTCTCAACTGAACAGCATTGAAATTTAGAGGAACTGTGGTTTGTAACAGTTTTTGAAGCAGAGATGATCTCGATATGCTCCTTATGTGTAGCATACACAGTTCTTTTTTTCTGAGCACACTCACGTTTCTTACTGTCTTACTGAATCTAGAAAGAAAGAGCATGCTTCTTGCTCTAAAGCAGAGTGTGTTTCTGGGATGAGAACTGTGCTGTGTGTTTCCCTTCAGAAGCAGAGTTAAATCGCATGCTCTTTTTCTTTCGACAAGCAAGACTTCGTTTCAGGTAAACACAGTCACTTTTCAGCTCAAATGAAGCTACATCATTCACTAAGCTCACACCTTTCTCGCTCTTAACTTCAAAGCATTGGATGTTAGAGGACTTGTGGTTTGTATCAGTTTCAGAAGCAGAGTTGACCTTCATATGGGCCGTATGTGTAGGACACACTGTTCTTTTGTTCTGAGCACACTCACGTTTCCTGCTGTATTAGAGACTCTAGAAAGCAAGAGCGTGCTTCTTGCTCCAAATCAGAGTGTGTTCCATGGATGAGAACTGTGCTGTGTGTTGCACGTCAGAAATGGAGTTAAATCCCTGGCTCTGTGTCTTCCTACAAGCAAGACTTCATTTCAGGTAAACGCAGTCACTTTGCAGCTCAAATGAATCTACATCGTTCACGAAGCTCACACGTTTCTCCCTCTTAACTGAAAAGCATTGGAAGTTAGAGGAACTATGGTTTGTAACAGTTTCTGAAGCAGATTTGATCTCGATATGGTCCTTATGTGTAGGATACACAGTTCTTTTGTTCTGGGCACACACACTTTTCTTACTGTCTTCGAGAATCTAGAAAGAAAGAGCATGCTTGTTGCTCTAAAGCAGAGTGTATTTCACGGATGAGAACTGTGCTGTGTGTTTCCCTTCAGAAATATAGTTAAATCCCATGCTCTGTCTCTTTCTACAGGCAAGACTTCACTTCAGGTAAACGCAGTCACTTTTCAGATCAAACTAAGCTACATCGTTCATGAAGCTCAGACGTTTCTTGCTGTTAACTGAAAAGCATTTGATGTTAGAGGAACTGTGGTTTGTATCAGTTTCTGAAGCAGAGTTGATCTCCATATGGTCCATATGTGTAGGATACACAGTTCTTTTGTTCTGAGCACACTCACGTTTCTTACTGTCTTAGAGAATATAGAAAGGAACAGCGTGCTTCTTGCTCTAAATCAGAGTGTGTTTCATGGATTGGAACTGTGCTGTGTGTTTCCCTTCAGAAGTAGAGTTAAATTGCATGTTCTTTGTCTTTTTACAATCAAGACTTCTTTTCATGAAAACGCAGTAACTTTTCAGCTCAAATGAAGCTACATCGTTCATGAAGGTCACACCTTTATCGCTCTTAACTGGAAAGCATTGCATGTTAGAGGAACAGTATTTTGTATCAGTTTCAGAAGCAGAGTTGAACAAGATATGGTTCTCATGTGTAGGAAACACAGATCTTTTGTTCTGACCCCGCTCACATTTCCTGCTGTATCAGAGACTCTAGAAAGCAAGAGGGTGCTACTTGCTCTAAAGCAGAGTATGTTCCATGGATGAGACCTGTGGTGTGTGTTGCCCATCAGAAATGTAGTTAAATCCCTGGCTCTCTGTCTTCCTACAAGAAAGACTTCGATTCATGTAAACACAGTCACTTTTCAGCTCAAACGATGCTACATTGTTAACGAAGCTCACACCTTTATTGCTCTTAACTGAAAAGATTGGATGTTCGAGGACCTGTGGTTTGTATCCTTTTTAGAAGCAGAGTTGAACTAGATATGGTCCGTATGTGTAGGAAACACCGTTCTTTTGTTCTGAGCACACTCATGTTTCCTACTGTATTAGAGACTCTAGAAAGCAAGAGCGTGCTTCTTACTTTAAAGCAGAGAGTGATCCATGGATGAGAACTGTGCTGTGTGTTGCCCAACAGAAATGGAATTAAATCCCTGGCTCTGTGTCTTCCTATAAGCAAGACTTTGTTTCAGGTAAACGCAGTCACTTTTCAGCTCAAACTAACCTACATCACTCACGAAACTCACACGTTTCTTGCTCTTAACTGAAAAGCATTGGAAGTTAGAGGAACTATGGTTTGTAACAGTTTCAGAAGCAGAGTTGATCTCGATATGGTCCTTATGTGTAGGATACACTGTTCTTTTATTCTGAGCACACTCACTTTTCTTACTTTCTTAGAGAATTTAGAAAGAAAGTGCATGCTTCTTTCTCTAAAGCAGAGTGTATTTCACGGATGAGAACTGTGCTATGTATTTCCCTTCAGAAAAAGAGTTAAATCCCATGCTCTCTCTCTTTCTACAGGCAAAACTTCACTTCAGGTAAACACAGTCACTTTTCAGCTCAAACTAAGCTACGTCGTTCACGAAGCTCACACGTTTCTCGCTCTTACCATAAAAGTATTGGATATTAGAGGACCTGTGGTTCGTATCAGTTTCAGAAGCAGAGTTGGACTAGATATGGTTCACATGTGTAAGGAACACAGTTCTCTTGTTCTGAGCACACTGACTTTTCCTGCTGTATAAGAGACTATAGAAAGCAAGAGCGTGCTCCTTGCTCTAAAGCAGAGTGTGTTCCATGATTGAGAACTGTGCTGTGTGTTGCCCGTCAGAAATGGACATAAATCCCTGGCTCTGTGTCTTCCTAAAACCAGACTTCATTTCAGGTAAACGCAGTCATTTTTCAGCTCAAACGAAGCTACATCGTTCACGAAGCTCACACATTTTCGCTCTTAATTTAAAAGCATTGGATGTTAGAGGACTTGTGGTTTGTATCACTTTCAGAAGCAGAGTTGACCTTCATATGGTCCGAATGTGTAGGATACACTGTTCTTTTGTTCTGAGCACACTCAAGTTTCATGTTCTATTAGAGACTCTAGAAAGCAAGAGCGTGCTTCTTGCTCCTAACCAGAGTGTGTTCCATCTATGAGAACTGTGCTGTGTGTTGTACATCAGAAATGGAGTTAAATCCCTGGCTCTGTGTCTTCCTACAAGCAAGACTTCATTTCAGGTAAACGCAGTCAGTTTGCAGCTCAAACGAATTCACGAAGCTCACACCTTTATCGCTCTTAACTTAAAAGCATTGGATGTGAGAGGACTTGTGGTTTGTATCAGTTTCAGAAGCAGAGTTGAACTACATATGGTCCGTATGTTTAGGATAACTTGTTCTTTTGTTCTTAGCACACTCACGTTTCCTGCTCTATTAGCTACTCTAGAAAGCAAGCGCGTGCATCTTGCTCTAAATCAGAGTGTGTTCCATGGATGAGAACTGTGCTGTGTGTTGCACGTCAAAAATTGAGTTAAATCCCTGGCTCTGTGTCTTCCTACAAACAAGATTTCATTACAGGTAAACGCAGTCACTTTTCAGCAAAAAACGAAGCTACATCGTTTACAAAGCTCACACGTTTCTCCCTCTTAACTGAAAAGCATTGGAAGTTAGAGGAACTATGGTTTGTAACAGTTTCAGAAGCAGAGTTGATCTCGATATGGTCCTTATGTGTAAGATACACAGGTCATTTGTTCTGAGCACACTCACTTTCCTTCATCTCTTAGAGAATCTAGAAAGAAATAGCGTGCTTCTTGCTCTAAAGCAGAGTGTATTTCACGGATGAGAACTGTGCTCCTTGTTTACCTTCAGAAATAGACTTAAGTCCCTTGCTCTGTCTCTTTCTACAGGCAAGACTTCACTTAAGGAAAACACAGTCACTTTTCAGCTCAAACTAAGCTACATCGTTCACGAAGCTCACACGTTTCTCTGTCTTAATTTAAAAGCATTGGATATTAGAGGACCTGTGGTTTGAATCAGTTTCAGAAGCAGAGTTGAACGTGATATGGTCCGTATGTGTAGGATACACAGTTCTTTTGTTCTGAGTACACTGACGTTTCCTGCTGTATTAGAGACTCCTGAAGGCAAGAGCGTGCTCCTTGCTCTAAAGCAGAGTGTGTTCCATGGATGAGACCTGTGCTGTGTGTTGCCTGTCAGAAATGTAGTTAAATCCCTGGCTCTCTGTCTTCCTACAAGAAAGACTTCGATTCATGTAAACGCAGTCACTTTTCAGCTCAAACGAAGCTACATCGTTCACGAAGCTTACACCTTTATTGCCCTAAACTGAAAAGATTGGATGTTCGAGGACCTGTGGTTTGTATCCTTTTCAGAAGCAGAGTTGAACTAGATATGGTCCGTATGTGTAGGAAACACCATTCTTTTGTTCTGAGCACACTCATGTTTCCTGCTGTATTAGAGACTCTAGAAAGCAAGAGCATGCTTCTTACTTTAAAGCAGAGAGTGATCCATGGATGAGAACTGTGCTTTGTGTTTCCCTTCAGAAAAGGAGTTAAATCCCAGGTTCTGAGTCCTCCTACAAGCAAGACTTCGTTTCAGGTAAACACAGTCACTTTTCAGCTCAAAGGAAGCTACATCATTCACGAAGGTCACACGTTCCTCGCTCTCAACTGAAAAGCATTGGAATTTAGAGGAACTATGGTTTGTAACAGTTTTTGAAGCAGAGATGATCTCGATATGCTCCTTATGTGTAGCATACACAGTTCTTTTTTTCTGAGCACACTCACGTTTCTTACTGTCTTAGTGAATCTAGAAAGAAAGAGCATGCTTCTTGCTCTAAAGCAGAGTGTGTTTCTGGGATGAGAACTGTGCTGTGTGTTTCCCTTCAGAAGCAGAGTTAAATCGCATGCTCTTTTTCTTTCGACAAGCAAGACTTCGTTTCAGGTAAACACAGTCACTTTTCAGCTCAAATGAAGCTACATCATTCACGAAGCTCACACCTTTCTCGCTCTTAACTTCAAAGCATTGGATGTTAGAGGACTTGTGGTTTGTATCACTTTCAGAAGCAGAGTTGACCTTCATATGGTCCGTATGTGTAGGATACACAGTTCTTTTGTTCTGGGCACACACACTTTTCTTACTGTCTTAGAGAATCTAGAAAGAAAGAGCGTGCTTGTTGCTCTAAAGCAGAGTGTATTTCACGGATAAGAACTGTGCTGTGTGTTTCCCTTCAGAAATATAGTTAAATCCCATGCTCTGTCTCTTTCTACCAGCAAGACTTCACTTCAGGTAAACGCAGTCACTTTTCAGATCAAACTAAGCTACATCGTTCATGAAGCTCACACGTTTCTCGCTATTAACTGAAAAGCATTGGATGTTAGAGGAACTGTGGTTTGTATCAGTTTCTGAAGCAGAGTTGATCTCCATATGGTCCATATGTGTAGGATACACAGTTCTTTTGTTCTGAGCACACTCACGTTTCTTACTGTCTTAGAGAATATAGAAAGGAACAGCGTGCTTCTTGCTCTAAATCAGAGTGTGTTTCATGGATTGGAACTGTGCTGTGTGTTTCCCTTCAGAAGTAGAGTTAAATTGCATGCTCTTTGTCTTTTTACAATCAAGACTTCTTTTCATGAAAACGCAGTAACTTTTCAGCTGTAATGAAGCTACATCATTCATGAAGCTCACACCTTTCTCGCTCTTAACTGATAAGCATTGGATGTTAGAGGAACTGTAGTTTGTATCAGTTTCAGAAGCAGAGTTGATCTCGATATGGTCCTTATGTGTAAGATACACAGGTCATTTGTTCTGAGCACACTCACTTTCCTTCATCTCTTAGAGAATCTAGAAAGAAATAGCGTGCTTCTTGCTCTAAAGCAGAGTGTATTTCACGGATGAGAACTGTGCTCCTTGTTTACCTTCAGAAATAGACTTAAGTCCCTTGCTCTGTCTCTTTCTACAGGCAAGACTTCACTTAAGGAAAACACAGTCACTTTTCAGCTCAAACTAAGCTACATCGTTCACGAAGCTCACACGTTTCTCTGTCTTAATTTAAAAGCATTGGATATTAGAGGACCTGTGGTTTGAATCAGTTTCAGAAGCAGAGTTGAACGTGATATGGTCCGTATGTGTAGGATACACAGTTCTTTTGTTCTGAGTACACTGACGTTTCCTGCTGTATTAGAGACTCCTGAAGGCAAGAGCGTGCTCCTTGCTCTAAAGCAGAGTGTGTTCCATGGATGAGACCTGTGCTGTGTGTTGCCTGTCAGAAATGTAGTTAAATCCCTGGCTCTCTGTCTTCCTACAAGAAAGACTTCGATTCATGTAAACGCAGTCACTTTTCAGCTCAAACGAAGCTACATCGTTCACGAAGCTTACACCTTTATTGCCCTAAACTGAAAAGATTGGATGTTCGAGGACCTGTGGTTTGTATCCTTTTCAGAAGCAGAGTTGAACTAGATATGGTCCGTATGTGTAGGAAACACCATTCTTTTGTTCTGAGCACACTCATGTTTCCTGCTGTATTAGAGACTCTAGAAAGCAAGAGCATGCTTCTTACTTTAAAGCAGAGAGTGATCCATGGATGAGAACTGTGCTTTGTGTTTCCCTTCAGAAAAGGAGTTAAATCCCAGGTTCTGAGTCCTCCAACAAGCAAGACTTCGTTTCAGGTAAACACAGTCACTTTTCAGCTCAAAGGAAGCTACATCATTCACGAAGGTCACACGTTCCTCGCTCTCAACTGAAAAGCATTGGAATTTAGAGGAACTATGGTTTGTAACAGTTTTTGAAGCAGAGATGATCTCGATATGCTCCTTATGTGTAGCATACACAGTTCTTTTTTTCTGAGCACACTCACGTTTCTTACTGTCTTAGTGAATCTAGAAAGAAAGAGCATGCTTCTTGCTCTAAAGCAGAGTGTGTTTCTGGGATGAGAACTGTGCTGTGTGTTTCCCTTCAGAAGCAGAGTTAAATCGCATGCTCTTTTTCTTTCGACAAGCAAGACTTCGTTTCAGGTAAACACAGTCACTTTTCAGCTCAAATGAAGCTACATCATTCACGAAGC
Organism: Onychomys leucogaster; assembly: GCA_949786385.1. Taxonomy (NCBI): domain Eukaryota; kingdom Metazoa; phylum Chordata; class Mammalia; order Rodentia; family Cricetidae; genus Onychomys; species Onychomys leucogaster. The sequence continues at coordinate 1,868,742 of CATKUP010000061.1, forward strand.
TCACACCTTTCTCGCTCTTAACTTCAAAGCATTGGATGTTAGAGGACTTGTGGTTTGTATCACTTTCAGAAGCAGAGTTGACCTTCATATGGTCCGTATGTGTAGGATACACAGTTCTTTTGTTCTGGGCACACACACTTTTCTTACTGTCTTAGAGAATCTAGAAAGAAAGAGCGTGCTTGTTGCTCTAAAGCAGAGTGTATTTCACGGATAAGAACTGTGCTGTGTGTTTCCCTTCAGAAATATAGTTAAATCCCATGCTCTGTCTCTTTCTACCAGCAAGACTTCACTTCAGGTAAACGCAGTCACTTTTCAGATCAAACTAAGCTACATCGTTCATGAAGCTCACACGTTTCTCGCTATTAACTGAAAAGCATTGGATGTTAGAGGAACTGTGGTTTGTATCAGTTTCTGAAGCAGAGTTGATCTCCATATGGTCCATATGTGTAGGATACACAGTTCTTTTGTTCTGAGCACACTCACGTTTCTTACTGTCTTAGAGAATATAGAAAGGAACAGCGTGCTTCTTGCTCTAAATCAGAGTGTGTTTCATGGATTGGAACTGTGCTGTGTGTTTCCCTTCAGAAGTAGAGTTAAATTGCATGCTCTTTGTCTTTTTACAATCAAGACTTCTTTTCATGAAAACGCATTAACTTTTCAGCTGTAATGAAGCTACATCATTCATGAAGCTCACACCTTTCTCGCTCTTAACTGATAAGCATTGGATGTTAGAGGAACTGTAGTTTGTATCAGTTTCAGAAGCAGAGTTGAACAAGATATGGTTCTCATGTGTAGGAAACACAGATCTTTTGTTCTGACCACACTCACATTTCGTGCTGTATCAGAGACTCTAGAAAGCAAGAGGGTGCTACTTGCTCTAAAGCAGAGTGTGTTCCATGGATGAGACCTGTGCTGTGTGTTGCCCGTCAGAAATGTAGTTAAATACCTGGCTCTATGTCTTACTACAAGAAAGACTTCGATTCATGTAAACACAGTCACTTTTCAGCTCAAACTAACCTACATCATTCACGAAACTCACACGTTTCTTGCTCTTAACTGAAAAGCATTGGAAGTTAGAGGACCTGTGGTTTGTAACAGTTTCTGAAGCAGAGATGATCTCGATATGCTCCTTATGTGTAGGATACACAGTTCTTTTGTTCTGAGCACACTCACGTTTCTTACTGTCTTATAGAAATTAGAAAGAAAGAGCGTGCTTCTTGCTCTAAAGCAGAGTGTGCTTCATGGATGAGAACTGTGCTGTGTGTTTCCCTTCAGAAGTAGAGATAAATCGCATGCTCTTTGTCTTTCTACAAGCAAGACTTCGATTCAGGTAAACACAGTCACTTTTCAGCTCAAATGATGCTACATCATTCACGAAGCTTACAGGTTTCTCGCTCTTAACTTAAAAGCATTGGATGGTGGAGGACTTGTGGTTTGTATCAGTTTCAGAAGCAGAGTTGACCTTCATATGGTCTGTATGTGTAAGATACACTATTCTTTTGTTCTGAGCACACTCAAGTTTCTTGCTCTATTAGTGCTTCTAGAAAGCAAGAGCATGCTTCTTGCTCTAAATCAGAGTGTGTTCCATGGATGAGAATGTTCTGTGTGTTGCACGACAGAAACGGAGTTAAATCCCTGGCTCTGTGTCTTCCTACAAGCAAGACTTCATTTCAGGTAAAGGCAGTCACTTTTCAGCTCAAACGAAGTTACATCTTTCACGAAACTCACACGTTTCTCGCTCTTAACTGAAAAGCATTGGAAGTTAGAGGAACTATGGTTTGTAACAGTTTGTGAAGCTGAGTTGATCTCGATATGGCCCTTATGTGTAGGATACACAGTTCTTTTGTTCTGAGCACACTCACTTTTCTTACGGTCTGACAGAATCTAGAAAGAAAGAGCATGCTTCTTGCTCTAAAGCACAGTGTGTTTCATGGATGAGAACTGTGCTATGTGTTTCCCTTCAGAGAAGGAGTTAAATCCCAGGCTCTGAGTCCTCCTACAAGCAAGACTTCGTTGCATGTAAACGCAGTCACTTTTCAGCTCAAAGGAAGCTACATCATTAACGAAGCTCACACCTTTATTGCTCTTAACTGAAAAGATTGGATGTTCGAGGACCTGTGGTTTGTATCCTTTTCAGAAGCAGAGTTGAACTAGATATGGTCGGTATGTGTAGGAAACAACGTTCTTTTGTTCTGAGCACACTCATGTTTCCTGCTGTATTAGAGACTCTAGAAAGCAAGAGCGTGCTTCTTACTTTAAAGCAGAGAGTGATCCATGGATGAGAACTGTGCTGTGTGTTGCCCAAAAGAAATGGAATTAAATCCCTGGCTCTGTGTCTTCCTAAAACCAGACTTCATTTCAGGTAAACGCAGTCATTTTCAGCTCAAACGAAGCTACATTGTTCGCGAAGCTCACACATTTTCGCTCTTCACTGAAAAGCATTGGATGTTAGAGGACCGGTGGATTGTATCAGTTTCAGAAGCAGAGTTGATATAGATATGGTCCTGTGTATGTATGAAACACAATTCTTTTGTTATGAGCACACTCATGTTTCCTTCTGTATTAGAGACTCTAGAGAGCAAGAGCTTGCTTCTTGCTCTAAAGCAGAGTGTGTTCCATGGATGAGTACTGTCCTGTGTGTTTCCCTTCTGATATGGAGTTAAATCCCAGGCTCTGTGTCTTCCTACAAGCAAGTTTTCGTTTCAGGTAAACACAGTCACCTTTCAGATCAAACTAAGCTACATCGTTCATGATGCTCACATGTTTCTCGCTCTTAACTGAAAAGCATTGGATGTTAGAGGAACTGTGGTTTGTATCACTTTCTGGAGCAGAGTTGATCTCCATATGGTCCATATGTGTAGGATACACAGTTCTTTTGTTCTGGGCACACACACTTTTCTTACTGTCTTAGAGAATATAGAAAGGAAGAGCGTGCTTCTTGCTCTAAATCAGAGTGTGTTTCATGGATTGGAACTGTGCTGTGTGTTTCCCTTCAGAAGTAGAGTTAAATTGCATGCTCTTTGTCTTTTTACAATCAAGACTTCTTTTCATGAAAACGCAGTAACTTTTCAGCTGAAATGAAGCTACATCGTTCATGAAGCTCACACCTTTCTCGCTCTTAACTGATAAGCATTGGATGTTAGAGGAACTGTAGTTTGTATCACTTTCAGAAGCAGAGTTGACCATCATATGGTCTGTATGTGTTAGATACACTCTTCTTTTGTTCTGAGCACACTCAAGTTTCATGCTCTATTAGAGCTTCTAGAAAGAAAGAGCGTGCTTCTTGCTCTAAATCAGAGTGTGTTCCATGGATGAGAAATGTGCTGTGTGTTGCACGTCAGAATCGGAGTTAATTCCCTGGCTCTGTGTCTTCCTACAAGCAAGACTTCATTTCAGGTAAAGGCAGTCACTTTTCAGCTCAAACGAAGTTACATCATTCACGAAACTCACACGTTTTTCGCTCTTAACTGAAAAGCATTGGAAGTTATAGGAACTGTGGTTTGTAACAGTTTTTGAAGCAGAGTTGATCTCGATATGGCCCTTATGTGTAGGATACACAGTTCTTTTGTTCTAAGCACACTCACTTTTCTTACTGTCTGACAGAATCTAGAAAGAAAGAGCATGCTTCTTGCTCTAAAGCAGAGTGTGTTTCATGGATGAGAACTGTGCTGTGTGTTTCCCTTCAGAGAAGGAGTTAAATCCCAGGCTCTGAGTCCTCCTACAAGCAAGACTTGGTTGCAGGTAAACGCAGTCACTTTTCAGCTTAAAGGAAGCTACATCGTTCACGAAGGTCACACGTTTCTCGCTCTCAACTGAAAAGCATTGGAATTTAGAGGAACTGTGGTTTGTAACAGTTTTTGAAGCAGAGATGATCTCGATATGCTCCTTATGTGTAGCATACACAGTTCTTTTCTTCTGAGTACACTCACGTTTCTTATTGTCTTAGTGAATCTAGAAAGAAAGAGCATGCTTCTTGCTCTAAAGCAGAGTGTGTTTCATGGATGAGAACTGTGCAGTGTGTTTCCCTTCAGAAGCAGAGTTAAATCGCATGCTCTTTTTCTTTCTACAAGCAAGACTTCGTTTCAGGTAACCACAGTTCCTTTTCAGCTCAAATGAAGCTACATCATTCACGAAGCTCACACCTTTCTCGCTCTTAATTTAAAAGCATTGGATGTTAGAGGACTTGTGGTTTGTATCACTTTCAGAAGCAGAGTGGACCTTCATATGGTCCGTATGTGTAGGATACACTGTTCTTTTGTTCTGAGCACACTCAAGTTTCATGCTCTATTAGAGCTTCTAGAAAGCAAGAGCGTGCTTCTTGCTCCAAATCAGAGTGTGTTCCATGGATGAGAACTGTGCAGTGTGTTGCACGTCAGAAATGGAGTTAAATCCCTGGCTCAGTGTCTTCCTACAAGCAAGACTTCATTTCAGGTAAACGCAGTCCCTTTGCAGCTCAAATGAAGCTACATCATTCACGAAGCTTACAGGTTTCTCGTTCTCAGCTGAAAAGCATTGGAAGTTAGAGGTACTGTGGTTTGTAACAGTTTCTGAAGCAGAGATGATCTCGATATGCTCCTTTTGTTAGGATACACATTTCTTTTGTTCTGAGCACAATCACGTTTCTTACTGTCTTATAGAATCTAGAAGGAAAGAGCGTGCTTCTTGCTCTAAAGCAGAGTGTGTTTCATGGATGAGAACTGTGCTTTTGTTTCCCTTCAGAAGTAGAGTTAAATCGCATGCTCTTTGTCTTTCTACAAGCAAGACTTCGATTCAGGTAAACACAGTCACTTTTCAGCTCAAATGAAGCTACATCATTCACGAAGCTCACACCTTTCTCGCTCTTAATTTAAAAGCATTGGATGTTAGAGGACTTGTGGTTTGTATCACTTTCAGAAGCAGAGTTGACCTTCATATGGTCCGTATGTGTAGGATACACTGTTCTTTTGTTCTGAGCACACTCAAGTTTCATGTTCTATTAGAGACTCTAGAAAGCAAGAGCGTGCTTCTTGCTCCAAATCAGAGTGTGTTCCATCTATGAGAACTGTGCTGTGTGTTGTACGTCAGAAATGGAGTTAAATCCCTGGCTCTGTGTCTTCCTACAAGCAAGACTTCATTTCAGGTAAACGCAGTCAGTTTGCAGCTCAAACGAATCTACATCGTTCACGAAGCTCACACGTTTCTCCCTCTTAACTGAACAGCATTGGAAGTTAGAGGAACTGTGGTTTGTATCAGTTTCTGAAGCAGAGATGATCTCCATATGGTCCAAATGTGTAGGATACACCATTCTTTTGTTCTGAGCACACTCACGTTTCTTACTGTCTTAGAGAATATAGAAAGGAACAGCGTGCTTCTTGCTCTAAATCAGAGTGTGTTTCATGGATGAGAACTGTGCTGTGTGTTTCCCTTCAGAGAAGGAGTTAAATCCCAGGCTCTGAGTCCTCCTACAAGCAAGACTTCGTTGCAGGTAAACGCAGTCACTTTTCAGCTTAAAGGAAGCTACATCGTTCACGAAGGTCACAGGTTTCTCGCTCTCAACTGAAAGGCATTGGAATTTAGAGGAAATGTGGTTTGTAACAGTTTTTGAAGCAGAGATGATCTCGATATGCTCCTTATGTGTAGCATACACAGTTCTTTTGTTCTGAGTACACTCACGTTTCTTATTGTCTTAGTGAATCTAGAAAGAAAGAGCGTGCTTCTTGCTCTAAAGAAGAGTGTGTTTCATGGATGAGAACTGTGCTGTGTGTTTCCCTTCAGAAGCAGTGTTAAATCGCATGCTCTTTTTCTTTCTACAAGCAAGACTTCGTTTCAGGTAAGCAGAGTCACTTTTCAACTCAAATGAAGCTACATCATTCACGAAGCTCACACCTTTCTCGCTCTTAATTTAAAAGCATTGGATGTTAGAGGACTTTTGGTTTGTATCACTTTCAGAAGCGGAGTGGACCTTCATATGGTCCGTATGTGTAGGATACACTGTTCTTTTGTTCTGAGCACACTCAAGTTTCATGCTCTATTAGAGACTCTAGAAAGCAAGAGCGTGCTTCTTGCTCCAAATCAGAGTGTGTTCCATGGATGAGAACTGTGCAATGTGTTGCACGTCAGAAATGGAGTTAAATCCCTGGTTCTGTGTCTTCCTACAAGCAAGACTTCATTTCAGGTAAACACAGTCACTTTTCAGCTCAAATGATGCTACATCATTCACGAAGCTTACACGTTCCTTGCTCTTAACTTAAAAGAATTGGATGTTAGAGGACTTGTGGTTTGTATCAGTTTCAGAAGTAGAGTTGACCATCATATGGTCTGTATGTGTAAGATACGCTGTTCTTTTGTTCTGAGCACACTCAAGTTTCATGCTCTATTAGAGCTTCTAGAAAGCAAGAGCGTGCTTCTTGCTCTAAATCAGAGTGTGTTCCATGGATGAGAAATGTGCTGTGTGTTGCACGTCAGAATCGGAGTTAATTCCCTGGCTCTGTGTCTTCCTACAAGCAAGACTTCATTTCAGGTAAAGGCAGTCACTTTTCAGCTCAAACGAAGTTACATCATTCACGAAACTCACACGTTTTTCGCTCTTAACTGAAAAGCATTGGAAGTTATAGGAACTGTGGTTTGTAACAGTTTTTGAAGCAGAGTTGATCTCGATATGGCCCTTATGTGTAGGATACACAGTTCTTTTGTTCTAAGCACACTCACTTTTCTTACTGTCTGACAGAATCTAGAAAGAAAGAGCATGCTTCTTGCTCTAAAGCAGAGTGTGTTTCATGGATGAGAACTGTGCTGTGTGTTTCCCTTCAGAGAAGGAGTTAAATCCCAGGCTCTGAGTCCTCCTACAAGCAAGACTTGGTTGCAGGTAAACGCAGTCACTTTTCAGCTTAAAGGAAGCTACATCGTTCACGAAGGTCACACGTTTCTCGCTCTCAACTGAAAAGCATTGGAATTTAGAGGAACTGTGGTTTGTAACAGTTTTTGAAGCAGAGATGATCTCGATATGCTCCTTATGTGTAGCATACACAGTTCTTTTCTTCTGAGTACACTCACGTTTCTTATTGTCTTAGTGAATCTAGAAAGAAAGAGCATGCTTCTTGCTCTAAAGCAGAGTGTGTTTCATGGATGAGAACTGTGCAGTGTGTTTCCCTTCAGAAGCAGAGTTAAATCGCATGCTCTTTTTCTTTCTACAAGCAAGACTTCGTTTCAGGTAACCACAGTTCCTTTTCAGCTCAAATGAAGCTACATCATTCACGAAGCTCACACCTTTCTCGCTCTTAATTTAAAAGCATTGGATGTTAGAGGACTTGTGGTTTGTATCACTTTCAGAAGCAGAGTTGACCTTCATATGGTCCGTATGTGTAGGATACACTGTTCTTTTGTTCTGAGCACACTCAAGTTTCATGCTCTATTAGAGCTTCTAGAAAGCAAGAGCGTGCTTCTTGCTCCAAATCAGAGTGTGTTCCATGGATGAGAACTGTGCAGTGTGTTGCACGTCAGAAATGGAGTTAAATCCCTGGCTCAGTGTCTTCCTACAAGCAAGACTTCATTTCAGGTAAACGCAGTCCCTTTGCAGCTCAAATGAAGCTACATCATTCACGAAGCTTACAGGTTTCTCGTTCTCAGCTGAAAAGCATTGGAAGTTAGAGGTACTGTGGTTTGTAACAGTTTCTGAAGCAGAGATGATCTCGATATGCTCCTTTTGTTAGGATACACATTTCTTTTGTTCTGAGCACAATCACGTTTCTTACTGTCTTATAGAATCTAGAAGGAAAGAGCGTGCTTCTTGCTCTAAAGCAGAGTGTGTTTCATGGATGAGAACTGTGCTTTTGTTTCCCTTCAGAAGTAGAGTTAAATCGCATGCTCTTTGTCTTTCTACAAGCAAGACTTCGATTCAGGTAAACACAGTCACTTTTCAGCTCAAATGAAGCTACATCATTCACGAAGCTCACACCTTTCTCGCTCTTAATTTAAAAGCATTGGATGTTAGAGGACTTGTGGTTTGTATCACTTTCAGAAGCAGAGTTGACCTTCATATGGTCCGTATGTGTAGGATACACTGTTCTTTTGTTCTGAGCACACTCAAGTTTCATGTTCTATTAGAGACTCTAGAAAGCAAGAGCGTGCTTCTTGCTCCAAATCAGAGTGTGTTCCATCTATGAGAACTGTGCTGTGTGTTGTACGTCAGAAATGGAGTTAAATCCCTGGCTCTGTGTCTTCCTACAAGCAAGACTTCATTTCAGGTAAACGCAGTCAGTTTGCAGCTCAAACGAATCTACATCGTTCACGAAGCTCACACGTTTCTCCCTCTTAACTGAACAGCATTGGAAGTTAGAGGAACTGTGGTTTGTATCAGTTTCTGAAGCAGAGATGATCTCCATATGGTCCAAATGTGTAGGATACACCGTTCTTTTGTTCTGAGCACACTCACGTTTCTTACTGTCTTAGAGAATATAGAAAGGAACAGCGTGCTTCTTGCTCTAAATCAGAGTGTGTTTCATGGATGAGAACTGTGCTGTGTGTTTCCCTTCAGAGAAGGAGTTAAATCCCAGGCTCTGAGTCCTCCTACAAGCAAGACTTCGTTGCAGGTAAACGCAGTCACTTTTCAGCTTAAAGGAAGCTACATCGTTCACGAAGGTCACAGGTTTCTCGCTCTCAACTGAAAGGCATTGGAATTTAGAGGAAATGTGGTTTGTAACAGTTTTTGAAGCAGAGATGATCTCGATATGCTCCTTATGTGTAGCATACACAGTTCTTTTGTTCTGAGTACACTCACGTTTCTTATTGTCTTAGTGAATCTAGAAAGAAAGAGCGTGCTTCTTGCTCTAAAGAAGAGTGTGTTTCATGGATGAGAACTGTGCAGTGTGTTTCCCTTCAGAAGCAGTGTTAAATCGCATGCTCTTTTTCTTTCTACAAGCAAGACTTCGTTTCAGGTAAGCAGAGTCACTTTTCAACTCAAATGAAGCTACATCATTCACGAAGCTCACACCTTTCTCGCTCTTAATTTACAAGCATTGGATGTTAGAGGACTTTTGGTTTGTATCACTTTCAGAAGCGGAGTGGACCTTCATATGGTCCGTATGTGTAGGATACACTGTTCTTTTGTTCTGAGCACACTCAAGTTTCATGCTCTATTAGAGACTCTAGAAAGCAAGAGCGTGCTTCTTGCTCCAAATCAGAGTGTGTTCCATGGATGAGAACTGTGCAATGTGTTGCACGTCAGAAATGGAGTTAAATCCCTGGTTGTGTGTCTTCCTACAAGCAAGACTTCATTTCAGGTAAAGACATTCACTTTTCAGCTCAAATGATGCTACATCATTCACGAAGCTTACACGTTCCTTGCTCTTAACTTAAAAGAATTGGATGTTAGAGGACTTGTGGTTTGTATCAGTTTCAGAAGTAGAGTTGACCATCATATGGTCTGTATGTGTAAGATACACTGTTCTTTTGTTCTGAGCACACTCAAGTTTCATGCTCTATTAGAGCTTCTAGAAAGCAAGAGCGTGCTTCTTGCTCCAAATCAGAGTGTGTTCCATGGATGAGAACTGTGCAGTGTGTTGCACGTCAGAAATGGAGTTAAATCCCTGGCTCAGTGTCTTCCTACAAGCAAGACTTCATTTCAGGTAAACGCAGTCCCTTTGCAGCTCAAATGAAGCTACATCATTCACGAAGCTTACAGGTTTCTCTTTCTCAGCTGAAAAGCATTGGAAGTTAGAGGTACTGTGGTTTGTAACAGTTTCTGAAGCAGAGATGATCTCGATATGCTCCTTTTGTTAGGATACACATTTCTTTTGTTCTGAGCACAATCACGTTTCTTACTGTCTTATAGAATCTAGAAGGAAAGAGCGTGCTTCTTGCTCTAAAGCAGAGTGTGTTTCATGGATGAGAACTGTGCTTTTGTTTCCCTTCAGAAGTAGAGTTAAATCGCATGCTCTTTGTCTTTCTACAAGCAAGACTTCGATTCAGGTAAACACAGTCACTTTTCAGCTCAAATGAAGCTACATCATTCACGAAGCTCACACCTTTCTCGCTCTTAATTTAAAAGCATTGGATGTTAGAGGACTTGTGGTTTGTATCACTTTCAGAAGCAGAGTTGACCTTCATATGGTCCGTATGTGTAGGATACACTGTTCTTTTGTTCTGAGCACACTCAAGTTTCATGTTCTATTAGAGACTCTAGAAAGCAAGAGCGTGCTTCTTGCTCCAAATCAGAGTGTGTTCCATCTATGAGAACTGTGCTGTGTGTTGTACGTCAGAAATGGAGTTAAATCCCTGGCTCTGTGTCTTCCTACAAGCAAGACTTCATTTCAGGTAAACGCAGTCAGTTTGCAGCTCAAACGAATCTACATCGTTCACGAAGCTCACACGTTTCTCCCTCTTAACTGAACAGCATTGGAAGTTAGAGGAACTGTGGTTTGTATCAGTTTCTGAAGCAGAGATGATCTCCATATGGTCCAAATGTGTAGGATACACCGTTCTTTTGTTCTGAGCACACTCACGTTTCTTACTGTCTTAGAGAATATAGAAAGGAACAGCGTGCTTCTTGCTCTAAATCAGAGTGTGTTTCATGGATGAGAACTGTGCTGTGTGTTTCCCTTCAGAGAAGGAGTTAAATCCCAGGCTCTGAGTCCTCCTACAAGCAAGACTTCGTTGCAGGTAAACGCAGTCACTTTTCAGCTTAAAGGAAGCTACATCGTTCACGAAGGTCACAGGTTTCTCGCTCTCAACTGAAAGGCATTGGAATTTAGAGGAAATGTGGTTTGTAACAGTTTTTGAAGCAGAGATGATCTCGATATGCTCCTTATGTGTAGCATACACAGTTCTTTTGTTCTGAGTACACTCACGTTTCTTATTGTCTTAGTGAATCTAGAAAGAAAGAGCGTGCTTCTTGCTCTAAAGAAGAGTGTGTTTCATGGATGAGAACTGTGCTGTGTGTTTCCCTTCAGAAGCAGTGTTAAATCGCATGCTCTTTTTCTTTCTACAAGCAAGACTTCGTTTCAGGTAAGCAGAGTCACTTTTCAACTCAAATGAAGCTACATCATTCACGAAGCTCACACCTTTCTCGCTCTTAATTTACAAGCATTGGATGTTAGAGGACTTTTGGTTTGTATCACTTTCAGAAGCGGAGTGGACCTTCATATGGTCCGTATGTGTAGGATACACTGTTCTTTTGTTCTGAGCACACTCAAGTTTCATGCTCTATTAGAGACTCTAGAAAGCAAGAGCGTGCTTCTTGCTCCAAATCAGAGTGTGTTCCATGGATGAGAACTGTGCAATGTGTTGCACGTCAGAAATGGAGTTAAATCCCTGGTTGTGTGTCTTCCTACAAGCAAGACTTCATTTCAGGTAAAGACATTCACTTTTCAGCTCAAATGATGCTACATCATTCACGAAGCTTACACGTTCCTTGCTCTTAACTTAAAAGAATTGGATGTTAGAGGACTTGTGGTTTGTATCAGTTTCAGAAGTAGAGTTGACCATCATATGGTCTGTATGTGTAAGATACACTGTTCTTTTGTTCTGAGCACACTCAAGTTTCATGCTCTATTAGAGCTTCTAGAAAGCAAGAGCGTGCTTCTTGCTCTAAATCAGAGTGTGTTCCATGGATGAAAAATGTGCTGTGTGTTGCACGTCAGAAATGGAGTTAATTCCCTGGCTCTGTGTCTTCCTACAAGCAAGACTTCATTTCAGGTAAAGGCAGTCACTTTTCAGCTCAAACGAAGTTACATCATTCACGAAACTCACACGTTTCTCGCTCTTAACTGAAAAGCATAGGAAGTTATAGGAACTGTGGTTTGTAACAGTTTGTGAAGCACAGTTGATCTCGATATGGCCCTTATGTGTAGGATACACAGTTCTTTTGTTCTGAGCACACTCACTTTTCTTACTGTCTGACAGAATCTAGAAAGAAAGAGCATGCTTCTTGCTCTAAAGCAGAGTGTGCTTCATGGATGAGAACTGTGCTGTGTGTTTCCCTTCAGAAGTAGAGATAAATCGCATGCTCTTTGTCTTTCTACAAGCAAGACTTTGATTCAGGTAAACACAGTCCCTTTTCAGCTCAAATGATGCTACATCATTCACGAAGCTTACAGGTTCCTCGCTCTTAACATAAAAGCATTGGATGTTAGAGGACTTGTGGTTTGTATCAGTTTCCGAAGCAGAGTTGACCATCATATGGTCTGTATGTGTAAGATACACTGTTCTTTTGTTCTGAGTACACTCAAGTTTCCTGCTCTATTAGAGCTTCTAGAAAGCAAGAGCATGCTTCTTGCTCTAAATCAGAGTGTGTTCCATGGATGAGAAATGTGCTGTGTGTTGCATGTCAGAAACGGAGTTAATTCCCTGGCTCTGTGTCTTCCTACAAGCAAGACTTCATTTCAGGTAAAGGCAGTCACTTTTCAGCTCAAATGGAGTTACACCATTCACGAAACTCACACGTTTTTCGCTCATAACTGAAAAGCATTGGAAGTTATAGGAACTGTGGTTTGTAACAGTTTGTGAAGCAGAGTTGATCTCGATATGGCCCTTATGTGTAGGATACACAGTTCTTTTGTTCTAAACACACTCACATTTCTTACTGTCTGACAGAATCTAGAAAGAAAGAGCATGCTTCTTGCTCTAAAGCAGAGTGTGTTTCATAGATGAGAACTGTGCTGTGTGTTTCCCTTCAGAGAAGGAGTTAAATCCCAGGCTCTGAGTCCTCCTACAAGCAAGACTTCGTTGCAGGTAAACGCAGTCACTTTTCAGCTTAAAGGAAGCTACATCGTTCACGAAGGTCACAGGTTTCTCGCTCTCAACTGAAAAGCATTGGAATTTAGAGGAACTGTGGTTTGTAACAGTTTTTGAAGCAGAGATGATCTCGATATGCTCCTTATGTGTAGCATACACAGTTCTTTTCTTCTGAGTACACTCACGTTTCTTATTGTCTTAGTGAATCTAGAAAGAAAGAGCATGCTTCTTGCTCTAAAGCAGAGTGTGTTTCATGGATGAGAACTGTGCAGTGTGTTTCCCTTCAGAAGCAGAGTTAAATCGCATGCTCTTTTTCTATCTACAAGCAAGACTTCGTTTCAGGTAAACACAGTCACTTTTCAGCTCAAATGAAGCTACATCATTCACGAAGCTCACACCTTTCTCGCTCTTAATTTAAAAGCATTGGATGTTAGAGGACTTGTGGTTTGTATCACTTTCAGAAGCGGAGTGGACCTTCATATGGTCCGTATGTGTAGGATACACTGTTCTTTTGTTCTGAGCACACTCAAGTTTCATGCTCTATTAGAGACTCTAGAAAGCAAGAGCGTGCTTCTTGCTCCAAATCAGAGTGTGTTCCATGGATGAGAACTGTGCAATGTGTTGCATGTCAGAAATGGAGATAAATCCCTGGCTCTGTGTCTTCCTACAAGCAAGACTTCATTTCAGGTAAACACAGTCACTTTTCAGCTCAAATGATGCTACATCCTTCACGAAGCTTACACGTTCCTTGCTCTTAACTTAAAAGAATTGGATGTTAGAGGACTTGTGGTTTGTATCAGTTTCAGAAGTAGAGTTGACCATTATATGGTCTGTATGTGTAAGATACACTGTTCTTTTGTTCTGAGCACACTCAAGTTTCATGCTCTATTAGAGCTTCTAGAAAGCAAGAGCGTGCTTCTTGCTCTAAATCAGAGTGTGTTCCATGGATGAGAAATGTGCTGTGTGTTGCACGTCAGAAATGGAGTTAATTCCCTGGCTCTGTGTCTTCCTACAAGCAAGACTTCATTTCAGGTAAAGGCAGTCACTTTTCAGCTCAAACGAAGTTACATCATTCACGAAACTCACACGTTTCTCGCTCTTAACTGAAAAGCATAGGAAGTTATAGGAACTGTGGTTTGTAACAGTTTGTGAAGCACAGTTGATCTCGATATGGCCCTTATGTGTAGGATACACAGTTCTTTTGTTCTGAGCACACTCACTTTTCTTACTGTCTGACAGAATCTAGAAAGAAAGAGCATGCTTCTTGCTCTAAAGCAGAGTGTGCTTCATGGATGAGAACTGTGCTGTGTGTTTCCCTTCAGAAGTAGAGATAAATCGCATGCTCTTTGTCCTTCTACAAGCAAGACTTTGATTCAGGTAAACACAGTCCCTTTTCAGCTCAAATGATGCTACATCATTCACGAAACTTACAGGTTCCTCGCTCTTAACATAAAAGCATTGGATGTTAGAGGACTTGTGGTTTGTATCAGTTTCCGAAGCAGAGTTGACCATCATATGGTCTGTATGTGTAAGATACACTGTTCTTTTGTTCTGAGTACACTCAAGTTTCCTGCTCTATTAGAGCTTCTAGAAAGCAAGAGCATGCTTCTTGCTCTAAATCAGAGTGTGTTCCATGGATGAGAAATGTGCTGTGTATTGCATGTCAGAAACGGAGTTAATTCCCTGGCTCTGTGTCTTCCTACAAGCAAGACTTCATTTCAGGTAAAGGCAGTCACTTTTCAGCTCAAATGAAGTTACACCATTCACGAAACTCACACGTTTTTCGCTCATAACTGAAAAGCATTGGAAGTTATAGGAACTGTGGTTTGTAACAGTTTGTGAAGCAGAGTTGATCTCGATATGGCCCTTATGTGTAGGATACACAGTTCTTTTGTTCTAAACACACTCACATTTCTTACTGTCTGACAGAATCTAGAAAGAAAGAGCATGCTTCTTGCTCTAAAGCAGAGTGTGTTTCATAGATGAGAACTGTGCTGTGTGTTTCCCTTCAGAGAAGGAGTTAAATCCCAGGCTCTGAGTCCTCCTACAAGCAAGACTTCGTTGTAGGTAAACGCAGTCACTTTTCAGCTTAAAGGAAGCTACATCATTCACGAAGGTCACACGTTTCTCGCTCTCAACTGAAAAGCATTGGAATTTAGAGGAACTGTGGTTTGTAACAGTTTTTGAAGCAGAGATGATCTCGATATGCTCCTTTTGTGTAGCATACACAGTTCTTTTCTTCTGAGTACACTCATGTTTCTTATTGTCTTAGTGAATCTAGAAAGAAAGAGCATGCTTCTTGCTCTAAAGCAGAGTGTGTTTCATGGATGAGAACTGTGCAGTGTGTTTCCCTTCAGAAGCAGAGTTAAATCGCATGCTCTTTTTCTATCTACAAGCAAGACTTCGTTTCAGGTAAACACAGTCACTTTTCAGCTCAAATGAAGCTACATCATTCACGAAGCTCACACCTTTCTCGCTCTTAATTTAAAAGCATTGGATGTTAGAGGACTTGTGGTTTGTATCACTTTCAGAAGCAGAGTTGACCTTCATATGGTCCGAATGTGTAGGATACACTGTTCTTTTGTTCTGAGCACACTCAAGTTTCATGTTCTATTAGAGACTCTAGAAAGCAAGAGCGTGCTTCTTGCTCCTAACCAGAGTGTGTTCCATCTATGAGAACTGTGCTGTGTGTTGTACATCAGAAATGGAGTTAAATCCCTGGCTCTGTGTCTTCCTACAAGCAAGACTTCATTTCAGGTAAACGCAGTCAGTTTGCAGCTCAAACGAATTCACGAAGCTCACACCTTTATCGCTCTTAACTTAAAAGCATTGGATGTGAGAGGACTTGTGGTTTGTATCAGTTTCAGAAGCAGAGTTGAACTACATATGGTCCGTATGTTTAGGATAACTTGTTCTTTTGTTCTTAGCACACTCACGTTTCCTGCTCTATTAGCTACTCTAGAAAGCATGCGCGTGCATCTTGCTCTAAATCAGAGTGTGTTCCATGGATGGGAACTGTGCTGTGTGTTGCACGTCAAAAATTGAGTTAAATCCCTGGCTCTGTGTCTTCCTACAAACAAGATTTCATTACAGGTAAACGCAGTCACTTTTCAGCAAAAAACGAAGCTACATCGTTTACAAAGCTCACACGTTTCTCCCTCTTAACTGAAAAGCATTGGAAGTTAGAGGAACTATGGTTTGTAACAGTTTCAGAAGCAGAGTTGATCTCGATATGGTCCTTATGTGTAAGATACACAGGTCATTTGTTCTGAGCACACTCACTTTCCTTCATCTCTTAGAGAATCTAGAAAGAAATAGCGTGCTTCTTGCTCTAAAGCAGAGTGTATTTCACGGATGAGAACTGTGCTCCTTGTTTACCTTCAGAAATAGACTTAAGTCCCTTGCTCTGTCTCTTTCTACAGGCAAGACTTCACTTAAGGAAAACACAGTCACTTTTCAGCTCAAACTAAGCTACATCGTTCACGAAGCTCACACGTTTCTCTGTCTTAATTTAAAAGCATTGGATATTAGAGGACCTGTGGTTTGAATCAGTTTCAGAAGCAGAGTTGAACGTGATATGGTCCGTATGTGTAGGATACACAGTTCTTTTGTTCTGAGTACACTGACGTTTCCTGCTGTATTAGAGACTCCTGAAGGCAAGAGCGTGCTCCTTGCTCTAAAGCAGAGTGTGTTCCATGGATGAGACCTGTGCTGTGTGTTGCCTGTCAGAAATGTAGTTAAATCCCTGGCTCTCTGTCTTCCTACAAGAAAGACTTCGATTCATGTAAACGCAGTCACTTTTCAGCTCAAACGAAGCTACATCGTTCACGAAGCTTACACCTTTATTGCCCTAAACTGAAAAGATTGGATGTTCGAGGACCTGTGGTTTGTATCCTTTTCAGAAGCAGAGTTGAACTAGATATGGTCCGTATGTGTAGGAAACACCATTCTTTTGTTCTGAGCACACTCATGTTTCCTGCTGTATTAGAGACTCTAGAAAGCAAGAGCATGCTTCTTACTTTAAAGCAGAGAGTGATCCATGGATGAGAACTGTGCTTTGTGTTTCCCTTCAGAAAAGGAGTTAAATCCCAGGTTCTGAGTCCTCCTACAAGCAAGACTTCGTTTCAGGTAAACACAGTCACTTTTCAGCTCAAAGGAAGCTACATCATTCACGAAGGTCACACGTTCCTCGCTCTCAACTGAAAAGCATTGGAATTTAGAGGAACTATGGTTTGTAACAGTTTTTGAAGCAGAGATGATCTCGATATGCTCCTTATGTGTAGCATACACAGTTCTTTTTTTCTGAGCACACTCACGTTTCTTACTGTCTTAGTGAATCTAGAAAGAAAGAGCATGCTTCTTGCTCTAAAGCAGAGTGTGTTTCTGGGATGAGAACTGTGCTGTGTGTTTCCCTTCAGAAGCAGAGTTAAATCGCATGCTCTTTTTCTTTCGACAAGCAAGACTTCGTTTCAGGTAAACACAGTCACTTTTCAGCTCAAATGAAGCTACATCATTCACGAAGCTCACACCTTTCTCGCTCTTAATTCAAAGCATTGGATGTTAGAGGACTTGTGGTTTGTATCACTTTCAGAAGCAGAGTTGACCTTCATATGGTCCGTATGTGTAGGATACACAGTTCTTTTGTTCTGGGCACACACACTTTTCTTACTGTCTTAGAGAATCTAGAAAGAAAGAGCGTGCTTGTTGCTCTAAAGCAGAGTGTATTTCACGGATAAGAACTGTGCTGTGTGTTTCCCTTCAGAAATATAGTTAAATCCCATGCTCTGTCTCTTTCTACCAGCAAGACTTCACTTCAGGTAAACGCAGTCACTTTTCAGATCAAACTAAGCTACATCGTTCATGAAGCTCACACGTTTCTCGCTATTAACTGAAAAGCATTGGATGTTAGAGGAACTGTGGTTTGTATCAGTTTCTGAAGCAGAGTTGATCTCCATATGGTCCATATGTGTAGGATACACAGTTCTTTTGTTCTGAGCACACTCACGTTTCTTACTGTCTTAGAGAATATAGAAAGGAACAGCGTGCTTCTTGCTCTAAATCAGAGTGTGTTTCATGGATTGGAACTGTGCTGTGTGTTTCCCTTCAGAAGTAGAGTTAAATTGCATGCTCTTTGTCTTTTTACAATCAAGACTTCTTTTCATGAAAACGCAGTAACTTTTCAGCTCAAATGAAGCTACATCGTTCATGAAGCTCACACCTTTCTCGCTCTTAACTGATAAGCATTGGATGTTAGAGGAACTGTAGTTTGTATCAGTTTCAGAAGCAGAGTTGAACAAGATATGGTTCTCATGTGTAGGAAACACAGATCTTTTGTTCTGACCACACTCACATTTCGTGCTGTATCAGAGACTCTAGAAAGCAAGAGGGTGCTACTTGCTCTAAAGCAGAGTGTGTTCCATGGATGAGACCTGTGCTGTGTGTTGCCCATCAGAAATGTAGTTAAATCCCTGGCTCTATGTCTTACTACAAGAAAGACTTCGATTCATGTTAACACAGTCACTTTTCAGCTCAAACTAACCTACATCATTCACGAAACTCACACGTTTCTTGCTCTTAACTGAAAAGCATTGGAAGTTAGAGGACCTGTGGTTTGTAACAGTTTTTGAAGCAGAGATGATCTCGATATGCTCCTTATGTGTAGGATACACAGTTCTTTTGTTCTGAGCACACTCACGTTTCTTACTGTCTTATAGAAATTAGAAAGAAAGAGCGTGCTTCTTGCTCTAAAGCAGAGTGTGCTTCATGGATGAGAACTGTGCTGTGTGTTTCCCTTCAGAAGTAGAGATAAATCGCATGCTCTTTGTCTTTCTACAAGCAAGACTTCGATTCAGGTAAACACAGTCACTTTTCAGCTCAAATGATGCTACATCATTCACGAAGCTTACAGGTTTCTCGCTCTTTACTTAAAAGCATTGGATGGTAGAGGACTTGTGGTTTGTATCCTTTTCAGAAGCAGAGTTGAACTAGATATGGTCGGTATGTGTAGGAAACAACGTTCTTTTGTTCTGAGCACACTCATGTTTCCTGCTGTATAAGAGACTCTAGAAAGCAAGAGCGTGCTTCTTACTTTAAAGCAGAGAGTGATCCATGGATGCGAACTGTGCTGTGTGTTGCCCAAAAGAAATGGAATTAAATCCCTGGCTCTGTGTCTTCCTATAAGCAAGACTTTGTTTCAGGTAAACGCAGTCACTTTTCAGCTCGAACTAACCTACATCATTCACGAAACTCACACGTTTCTTGCTCTTAACTGAAAAGCATTGGAAGTTAGAGGAACTATGGTTTGTAACAGTTTCAGAAGCAGAGTTGATCTCGATATGGTCCTTATGTGTAGGATACACTGTTCTTTTATTCTGAGCACACTCACTTTTCTTACTGTCTTAGAGAATCTAGAAAGAAAGTGCATGCTTCTTGCTCTAAAGCAGAGTGTATTTCACCGATGAGAACTGTGCTGTGTGTTTCCCTTCAGAAATAGAGTTAAATCCCATGCTCTCTCTTTTTCTACAGGCAAAACTTCACTTCAGGTAAACGCAGTCACTTTTCAGCTCAAACTAAGCTACATCGTTCACGAAGCTCACACGTTTCTCGCTCTTACCATAAAAGCATTGGATATTAGAGGACCTGTGGTTTGTATCAGTTTCAGAAGCAGAGTTGAACTAGATATGGTTCCCATGTGTAAGGAACACAGTTCCCTTGTTCTGAGCCCACTGACTTTTCCTGCTGTATAAGAGACTATAGAAAGCAAGAGCGTGCTCCTTGCTCTAAAGCAGAGTGTGTTCCAAGATTGAAAACTGTGCTGTGTGTTGCCCGTCAGAAATGGACATAAATCCCTGGCTCTGTGTCTTCCTAAAACCAGACTTCATTTCAGGTAAACGCAGTCATTTTCAGCTCAAACGAAGCTACATTGTTCGCGAAGCTCACACATTTTCGCTCTTCACTGAAAAGCATTGGATGTTAGAGGACCGGTGGATTGTATCAGTTTCAGAAGCAGAGTTGATATAGATATGGTCCTGTGTATGTATGAAACACAATTCTTTTGTTATGAGCACACTCATGTTTCCTTCTGTATTAGAGACTCTAGAGAGCAAGAGCTTGCTTCTTGCTCTAAAGCAGAGTGTGTTCCATGGATGAGTACTGTCCTGTGTGTTTCCCTTCTGATATGGAGTTAAATCCCAGGCTCTGTGTCTTCCTACAAGCAAGTTTTCGTTTCAGGTAAACACAGTCACCTTTCAGATCAAACTAAGCTACATCGTTCATGATGCTCACATGTTTCTCGCTCTTAACTGAAAAGCATTGGATGTTAGAGGAACTGTGGTTTGTATCACTTTCTGAAGCAGAGTTGATCTCCATATGGTCCATATGTGTAGGATACACAGTTCTTTTGTTCTGGGCACACACACTTTCCTTACTGTCTTAGAGAATATAGAAAGGAAGAGCGTGCTTCTTGCTCTAAATCAGAGTGTGTTTCATGGATTGGAACTGTGCTGTGTGTTTCCCTTCAGAAGTAGAGTTAAATTGCATGCTCTTTGTCTTTTTACAATCAAGACTTCTTTTCATGAAAACGCAGTCACTTTTCAGCTGAAATGAAGCTACATCGTTCATGAAGCTCACACCTTTCTCGCTCTTAACTGATAAGCATTGGATGTTAGAGGAACTGTAGTTTGTATCACTTTCAGAAGCAGAGTTGACCATCATATGGTCTGTATGTGTAAGATACACTGTTCTTTTGTTCTGAGCACACTCAAGTTTCATGCTCTATTAGAGCTTCTAGAAAGAAAGAGCGTGCTTCTTGCTCTAAATCAGAGTGTGTCCCATGGATGAGAAATGTGCTGTGTGTTGCACGTCAGAATCGGAGTTAATTCCCTGGCTCTGTGTCTTCCTACAAGCAAGACTTCATTTCAGGTAAAGGCAGTCACTTTTCAGCTCAAACGAAGTTACATCATTCACGAAACTCACACGTTTTTCGCTCTTAACTGAAAAGCATTGGAAGTTATAGGAACTGTGGTTTGTAACAGTTTTTGAAGCAGAGTTGATCTCGATATGGCCCTTATGTGTAGGATACACAGTTCTTTTGTTCTAAGCACACTCACTTTTCTTACTGTCTGACAGAATCTAGAAAGAAAGAGCATGCTTCTTGCTCTAAAGCAGAGTGTGTTTCATGGATGAGAACTGTGCTGTGTGTTTCCCTTCAGAGAAGGAGTTAAATCCCAGGCTCTGAGTCCTCCTACAAGCAAGACTTGGTTGCAGGTAAACACAGTCACTTTTCAGCTTAAAGGAAGCTACATCGTTCACGAAGGTCACACGTTTCTCGCTCTCAACTGAAAAGCATTGGAATTTAGAGGAACTGTGGTTTGTAACAGTTTTTGAAGCAGAGATGATCTCGATATGCTCCTTATGTGTAGCATACACAGTTCTTTTGTTCTGAGTACACTCACGTTTCTTATTGTCTTAGTGAATCTAGAAAGAAAGAGCATGCTTCTTGCTCTAAAGCAGAGTGTGTTTCATGGATGAGAACTGTGCAGTGTGTTTCCCTTCAGAAGCAGAGTTAAATCGCATGCTCTTTTTCTTTCTACAAGCAAGACTTCGTTTCAGGTAACCACAGTTCCTTTTCAGCTCAAATGAAGCTACATCATTCACGAAGCTCACACCTTTCTCGCTCTTAATTTAAAAGCATTGGATGTTAGAGGACTTGTGGTTTGTATCACTTTCAGAAGCAGAGTTGACCTGCATATGGTCCGTATGTGTAGGATACACTGTTCTTTTGTTCTGAGCACACTCAAGTTTCATGCTCTATTAGAGCTTCTAGAAAGCAAGAGCGTGCTTCTTGCTCCAAATCAGAGTGTGTTCCATGGATGAGAACTGTGCAGTGTGTTGCACGTCAGAAATGGAGTTAAATCCCTGGCTCAGTGTCTTCCTACAAGCAAGACTTCATTTCAGGTAAACGCAGTCCCTTTGCAGCTCAAATGAAGCTACATCATTCACGAAGCTTACAGGTTTCTCGTTCTCAGCTGAAAAGCATTGGAAGTTAGAGGTACTGTGGTTTGTAACAGTTTCTGAAGCAGAGATGATCTCGATATGCTCCTTTTGTTAGGATACACATTTCTTTTGTTCTGAGCACAATCACGTTTCTTACTGTCTTATAGAATATAGAAGGAAAGAGCGTGCTTCTTGCTCTAAAGCAGAGTGTGTTTCATGGATGAGAACTGTGCTTTTGTTTCCCTTCAGAAGTAGAGTTAAATCGCATGCTCTTTGTCTTTCTACAAGCAAGACTTCGATTCAGGTAAACACAGTCACTTTTCAGCTCAAATGAAGCTACATCATTCACGAAGCTCACACCTTTCTCGCTCTTAATTTAAAAGCATTGGATGTTAGAGGACTTGTGGTTTGTATCACTTTCAGAAGCAGAGTTGACCTTCATATGGTCCGTATGTGTAGGATACACTGTTCTTTTGTTCTGAGCACACTCAAGTTTCATGTTCTATTAGAGACTCTAGAAAGCAAGAGCGTGCTTCTTGCTCCAAATCAGAGTGTGTTCCATCTATGAGAACTGTGCTGTGTGTTGTACGTCAGAAATGGAGTTAAATCCCTGGCTCTGTGTCTTCCTACAAGCAAGACTTCATTTCAGGTAAACGCAGTCAGTTTGCAGCTCAAACGAATCTACATCGTTCACGAAGCTCACACGTTTCTCCCTCTTAACTGAACAGCATTGGAAGTTAGAGGAACTGTGGTTTGTATCAGTTTCTGAAGCAGAGATGATCTCCATATGGTCCAAATGTGTAGGATACACCGTTCTTTTGTTCTGAGCACACTCACGTTTCTTACTGTCTTAGAGAATATAGAAAGGAACAGCGTGCTTCTTGCTCTAAATCAGAGTGTGTTTCATGGATGAGAACTGTGCTGTGTGTTTCCCTTCAGAGAAGGAGTTAAATCCCAGGCTCTGAGTCCTCCTACAAGCAAGACTTCGTTGCAGGTAAACGCAGTCACTTTTCAGCTTAAAGGAAGCTACATCGTTCACGAAGGTCACAGGTTTCTCGCTCTCAACTGAAAGGCATTGGAATTTAGAGGAAATGTGGTTTGTAACAGTTTTTGAAGCAGAGATGATCTCGATATGCTCCTTATGTGTAGCATACACAGTTCTTTTGTTCTGAGTACACTCACGTTTCTTATTGTCTTAATGAATCTAGAAAGAAAGAGCGTGCTTCTTGCTCTAAAGCAGAGTGTGTTTCATGGATGAGAACTGTGCTGTGTGTTTCCCTTCAGAAGCAGTGTTAAATCGCATGCTCTTTTTCTTTCTACAAGCAAGACTTCGTTTCAGGTAAGCAGAGTCATTTTTCAACTCAAATGAAGCTACATCATTCACGAAGCTCACACCTTTCTCGCTCTTAATTTAAAAGCATTGGATGTTAGAGGACTTTTGGTTTGTATCACTTTCAGAAGCGGAGTGGACCTTCATATGGTCCGTATGTGTAGGATACACTGTACTTTTGTTCTGAGCACACTCAAGTTTCATGCTCTATTAGAGACTCTAGAAAGCAAGAGCGTGCTTCTTGCTCCAAATCAGAGTGTGTTCCATGGATGAGAACTGTGCAATGTGTTGCACGTCAGAAATGGAGTTAAATCCCTGGCTCTGTGTCTTCCTACAAGCAAGACTTCATTTCAGGTAAAGACATTCACTTTTCAGCTCAAATGATGCTACATCATTCACGAAGCTTACACGTTCCTTGCTCTTAACTTAAAAGAATTGGATGTTAGAGGACTTGTGGTTTGTATCAGTTTCAGAAGTAGAGTTGACCATCATATGGTCTGTATGTGTAAGATACACTGTTCTTTTGTTCTGAGCACACTCAAGTTTCATGCTCTATTAGAGCTTCTAGAAAGCAAGAGCGTGCTTCTTGCTCTAAATCAGAGTGTGTTCCATGGATGAGAAATGTGCTGTGTGTTGCACGTCAGAAATGGAGTTAATTCCCTGGCTCTGTGTCTTCCTACAAGCAAGACTTCATTTCAGGTAAAGGCAGTCACTTTTCAGCTCAAACGAAGTTACATCATTCACGAAACTCACACGTTTCTCGCTCTTAACTGAAAAGCATAGGAAGTTATAGGAACTGTGGTTTGTAACAGTTTGTGAAGCACAGTTGATCTCGATATGGCCCTTATGTGTAGGATACACAGTTCTTTTGTTCTGAGCACACTCACTTTTCTTACTGTCTGACAGAATCTAGAAAGAAAGAGCATGCTTCTTGCTCTAAAGCAGAGTGTGCTTCATGGATGAGAACTGTGCTGTGTGTTTCCCTTCAGAAGTAGAGATAAATCGCATGCTCTTTGTCCTTCTACAAGCAAGACTTTGATTCAGGTAAACACAGTCCCTTTTCAGCTCAAATGATGCTACATCATTCACGAAGCTTACAGGTTCCTCACTCTTAACATAAAAGCATTGGATATTAGAGGACTTGTGGTTTGTATCAGTTTCCGAAGCAGAGTTGACCATCATATGGTCTGTATGTGTAAGATACACTGTTCTTTTGTTCTGAGTACACTCAAGTTTCCTGCTCTATTAGAGCTTCTAGAAAGCAAGAGCATGCTTCTTGCTCTAAATCAGAGTGTGTTCCATGGATGAGAAATGTGCTGTGTGTTGCATGTCAGAAACGGAGTTAATTCCCTGGCTCTGTGTCTTCCTACAAGCAAGACTTCATTTCAGGTAAAGGCAGTCACTTTTCAGCTCAAATGAAGTTACACCATTCACGAAACTCACACGTTTTTCGCTCTTAACTGAAAAGCATTGGAAGTTATAGGAACTGTGGTTTGTAACAGTTTGTGAAGCAGAGTTGATCTCAATATGGCCCTTATGTGTAGGATACACAGTTCTTTTGTTCTAAACACACTCACATTTCTTACTGTCTGACAGAATCTAGAAAGAAAGAGCATGCTTCTTGCTCTAAAGCAGAGTGTGTTTCATAGATGAGAACTGTGCTGTGTGTTTCCCTTCAGAGAAGGAGTTAAATCCCAGGCTCTGAGTCCTCCTACAAGCAAGACTTGGTTGCAGGTAAACGCAGTCACTTTTCAGCTTAAAGGAAGCTACATCGTTCACGAAGGTCACACGTTTCTCGCTCTCAACTGAAAAGCATTGGAATTTAGAGGAACTGTGGTTTGTAACAGTTTTTGAAGCAGAGATGATCTCGATATGCTCCTAATGTGTAGCATACACAGTTCTTTTGTTCTGAGCACACTCACGTTTCTTATTGTCTTAGTGAATCTAGAAAGAAAGAGCATGCTTCCTGCTCTAAAGCAGAGTGTGTTTCATGGATGAGAACTGTGCAGTGTGTTTCCCTTCAGAAGCAGAGTTAAATCGCTTGCTCTTTTTCTTTCTACAAGCAAGACTTCGTTTCAGGTAACCACAGTTCCTTTTCAGCTCAAATGAAGCTACATCATTCACGAAGCTCACACCTTTCTCGCTCTTAATTTAAAAGCATTGGATGTTAGAGGACTTGTGGTTTGTATCACTTTCAGAAGCAGAGTTGACCTTCATATGGTCCGTATGTGTAGGATATACTGTTCTTTTGTTCTGAGCACACTCAAGTTTCATGCTCTATTAGAGCTTCTAGAAAGCAAGAGCGTGCTTCTTGCTCCAAATCAGAGTGTGTTCCACGGATGAGAACTGTGCAGTGTGTTGCACGTCAGAAATGGAGTTAAATCCCTGGCTCAGTGTCTTCCTACAAGCAAGACTTCATTTCAGGTAAACGCAGTCATTTTGCAGCTCAAACGAATCTACATCGTTCACGAAGCTCACACGTTTCTCCCTCTTAACTGAACAGCATTGGAAGTTAGAGGAACTGTGGTTTGTATCAGTTTCTGAAGCAGAGATGATCTCCATATGGTCCAAATGTGTAGGATACACCGTTCTTTTGTTCTGAGCACACTCACGTTTCTTACTGTCTTAGAGAATATAGAAAGGAACAGCGTGCTTCTTGCTCTAAATCAGAGTGTGTTTCATGGATGAGAACTGTGCTGTGTGTTTCCCTTCAGAGAAGGAGTTAAATCCCAGGCTCTGAGTCCTCCTACAAGCAAGACTTCGTTGCAGGTAAACGCAGTCACTTTTCAGCTTAAAGGAAGCTACATCGTTCACGAAGGTCACAGGTTTCTCGCTCTCAACTGAAAGGCATTGGAATTTAAAGGAAATGTGGTTTGTAACAGTTTTTGAAGCAGAGATGATCTCGATATGCTCCTTATGTGTAGCATACACAGTTCTTTTGTTCTGAGTACACTCACGTTTCTTATTGTCTTAGTGAATCTAGAAAGAAAGAGCATGCTTCTTGCTCTAAAGCAGAGTGTGTTTCATGGATGAGAACTGTGCTGTGTGTTTCCCTTCAGAAGCAGTGTTAAATCGCATGCTCTTTTTCTTTCTACAAGCAAGACTTCGTTTCAGGTAAACAGAGTCACTTTTCAGCTCAAATGAAGCTACATCATTCACGAAGCTCACACCTTTCTCGCTCTTAATTTAAAAGCATTGGATGTTAGAGGACTTGTGGTTTGTATCACTTTCAGAAGCAGAGTTGTCCTTCATATGGTCCGTATGTGTAGGATACACTGTTCTTTTGTTCTGAGCACACTCACATTTCATGCTCTATTAGAGACTCTAGAAAGCAAGAGCGTGCTTCTTGCTCCAAATCAGAGTGTGTTCCATGGATGAGAACTGTGCAGTGTGTTGCCCGACAGAAATGGAGTTAAATCCCTGGCTCTGTGTCTTCCTACAAGCAAGACTTCATTTCGGGTTAACGCAGTCTCTTTTCAGCTTAAACGAAGCTACATCTTTTTCGAAGCTCACACGTTTCTCACTCCTAACTGAAAACATTGGAAGTTAGAAGAACTGTGGTTTGTTAAAGTTTCTGAAGCATAGTTTATCTTGATATGGTCCTTATGTGTAGGATACACAGTTCTTTTTTTTTTTTTTAGCACACTCAAGTTTTCAGCAGTCTTATAGAATCTACAAGCAGAGCGTGCTTCTTGCTCTAAAGCAGAGTTTGTTCCATGGATGAGAACTGTGCTGTGTGTTTCCCTTCAGAAATGGCAGAAATCCCAGGCACTGTGTATTCCCACAAGCAAGATTTCGTTTCATGTAAACGCATTCACTTTTCAGCTCAAACGAAGCTACATCATTCAAGAAGCTCACACCTTTCTCGCTGTTAACTGAAAAGCATTGGATGTTAGAGGACCTGTGGTTTGTATCAGTTTCCTAAGCAGAGTTGAACTAGATATGGTCTGTATGTGAGGAAACACAGTTCTTTTGTTCGGAGCACACTCATTTTTCCTTCTGTTTTAGAGACTCTAGAAAGCAAGAGCGTGCTTCTTGCTCTAAAGCAGAGTGTGTACCATGGATGAGAAATGTGCTGTGTGTTGCATGTCAGAAACGGAGTTAATTCCCTGGCTCTGTGTCTTCCTACAAGCAAGACTTCATTTCAGGTAAAGGCAGTCACTTTTCAGCTCAAATGAAGTTACACCATTCACGAAACTCACACGTTTTTCGCTCATAACTGAAAAGCATTGGAAGTTATAGGAACTGTGGTTTGTAACAGTTTGTGAAGCAGAGTTGATCTCGATATGGCCCTTATGTGTAGGATACACAGTTCTTTTGTTCTAAACACACTCACATTTCTTACTGTCTGACAGAATCTAGAAAGAAAGAGCATGCTTCTTGCTCTAAAGCAGAGTGTGTTTCATAGATGAGAACTGTGCTGTGTGTTTCCCTTCAGAGAAGGAGTTAAATCCCAGGCTCTGAGTCCTCCTACAAGCAAGACTTGGTTGCAGGTAAACGCAGTCACTTTTCAGCTTAAAGGAAGCTACATCGTTCACGAAGGTCACACGTTTCTCGCTCTCAACTGAAAAGCATTGGAATTTAGAGGAACTGTGGTTTGTAACAGTTTTTGAAGCAGAGATGATCTCGATATGCTCCTAATGTGTAGCATACACAGTTCTTTTGTTCTGAGCACACTCACGTTTCTTATTGTCTTAGTGAATCTAGAAAGAAAGAGCATGCTTCCTGCTCTAAAGCAGAGTGTGTTTCATGGATGAGAACTGTGCAGTGTGTTTCCCTTCAGAAGCAGAGTTAAATCGCTTGCTCTTTTTCTTTCTACAAGCAAGACTTCGTTTCAGGTAACCACAGTTCCTTTTCAGCTCAAATGAAGCTACATCATTCACGAAGCTCACACCTTTCTCGCTCTTAATTTAAAAGCATTGGATGTTAGAGGACTTGTGGTTTGTATCACTTTCAGAAGCAGAGTTGACCTTCATATGGTCCGTATGTGTAGGATACACTGTTCTTTTGTTCTGAGCACACTCAAGTTTCATGCTCTATTAGAGCTTCTAGAAAGCAAGAGCGTGCTTCTTGCTCCAAATCAGAGTGTGTTCCATGGATGAGAACTGTGCAGTGTGTTGCACGTCAGAAATGGAGTTAAATCATTGGCTCAGTGTCTTCCTACAAGCAAGACTTCATTTCAGGTAAACGCAGTCATTTTGCAGCTCAAACGAATCTACATCGTTCACGAAGCTCACACGTTTCTCCCTCTTAACTGAACAGCATTGGAAGTTAGAGGAACTGTGGTTTGTATCAGTTTCTGAAGCAGAGATGATCTCCATATGGTCCAAATGTGTAGGATACACCGTTCTTTTGTTCTGAGCACACTCACGTTTCTTACTGTCTTAGAGAATATAGAAAGGAACAGCGTGCTTCTTGCTCTAAATCAGAGTGTGTTTCATGGATGAGAACTGTGCTGTGTGTTTCCCTTCAGAGAAGGAGTTAAATCCCAGGCTCTGAGTCCTCCTACAAGCAAGACTTCGTTGCAGGTAAACGCAGTCACTTTTCAGCTTAAAGGAAGCTACATCGTTCACGAAGGTCACAGGTTTCTCGCTCTCAACTGAAAGGCATTGGAATTTAAAGGAAATGTGGTTTGTAACAGTTTTTGAAGCAGAGATGATCTCGATATGCTCCTTATGTGTAGCATACACAGTTCTTTTGTTCTGAGTACACTCACGTTTCTTATTGTCTTAGTGAATCTAGAAAGAAAGAGCATGCTTCTTGCTCTAAAGCAGAGTGTGTTTCATGGATGAGAACTGTGCTGTGTGTTTCCCTTCAGAAGCAGTGTTAAATCGCATGCTCTTTTTCTTTCTACAAGCAAGACTTCGTTTCAGGTAAACAGAGTCACTTTTCAGCTCAAATGAAGCTACATCATTCACGAAGCTCACACCTTTCTCGCTCTTAATTTAAAAGCATTGGATGTTAGAGGACTTGTGGTTTGTATCACTTTCAGAAGCAGAGTTGTCCTTCATATGGTCCGTATGTGTAGGATACACTGTTCTTTTGTTCTGAGCACACTCACATTTCATGCTCTATTAGAGACTCTAGAAAGCAAGAGCGTGCTTCTTGCTCCAAATCAGAGTGTGTTCCATGGATGAGAACTGTGCAGTGTGTTGCCCGACAGAAATGGAGTTAAATCCCTGGCTCTGTGTCTTCCTACAAGCAAGACTTCATTTCGGGTTAACGCAGTCTCTTTTCAGCTTAAACGAAGCTACATCTTTTTCGAAGCTCACACGTTTCTCACTCCTAACTGAAAACATTGGAAGTTAGAAGAACTGTGGTTTGTTAAAGTTTCTGAAGCATAGTTTATCTTGATATGGTCCTTATGTGTAGGATACACAGTTCTTTTTTTTTTTTTTAGCACACTCAAGTTTTCAGCAGTCTTATAGAATCTACAAGCAGAGCGTGCTTCTTGCTCTAAAGCAGAGTTTGTTCCATGGATGAGAACTGTGCTGTGTGTTTCCCTTCAGAAATGGCAGAAATCCCAGGCACTGTGTATTCCCACAAGCAAGATTTCGTTTCATGTAAACGCATTCACTTTTCAGCTCAAACGAAGCTACATCATTCAAGAAGCTCACACCTTTCTCGCTGTTAACTGAAAAGCATTGGATGTTAGAGGACCTGTGGTTTGTATCAGTTTCCTAAGCAGAGTTGAACTAGATATGGTCTGTATGTGAGGAAACACAGTTCTTTTGTTCGGAGCACACTCATTTTTCCTTCTGTTTTAGAGACTCTAGAAAGCAAGAGCGTGCTTCTTGCTCTAAAGCAGAGTGTGTACCATAGATGAGAACTGAGCTGTGTGTTTTCCTTCAGAAATGGAGGTAAATCCCAGGCTCTGCGTCTTCCTACAAGCAAGAATTGGTTTCAGGGAAACACAGTCCCTATTCAATTCAAATGAGGCTACAACATTCACGAAGCTCCCAGGATTCTCATCTTAACTGACAAGCATTGGATGATAGAGGACCTGTGGTTTGCATCAGTTTCAGAAGCAGAGTTGAACTAGATATGGCCCGTATGTGTAAGACACACAGTTCTTTTGTTCTGAGCATACTCACGTTTCCTGCTGTCTTAGAGACTCTAGAAAGCAAGACTGTGCTTCTTGCTCTAAAGTAGAGTGTGATCCATGGAAGAGAACTGTGCTGTGTGTTTCCTTCAGAAATGGAGTTAAATCCCAGGCTCTGTGTCTTCCTACAAGCAAGAATTTGTTTCAGCGTAACACAGTAACTTTTCAGCTCAAATGAAGCTACATCGTCCACGTAGCTCACACGTATCTCACTCTTAATAGAAAAGAATTGGATTTTAGACGACCTGTGGTTTGTGTCATTTTCAGAAGCAGAATTCAACTAGATATTGTCCGTATGTTTAGGAAACACCATTCTTTTGTTCTAAGCACACTCACGTTTCCTACTGTATTAGAGATTCTAAAAAGCAAGAGTGTGCTTCTTGCTCTAAAGCAGAGTGTGTTTCATGGATGAGAACTGTGCTGTATGTTTCCCTTCAGAAATGGAGTTAAATCCCAGACTATGTGTCTTCATACAAGCAAGACTTCATTTCAAGTAAGGACACTCACTTTACAGCTAAAACGATCTACATCTTTCACGAAGCTAACATGTTTCTCATTTTACCTGAAAAGCATTGGATGTTATAGGACGTGTGGTTTGTATCAGTTTCAGAAGCATAGTTGAAGTAGATAGGGTCCGTATGTGTAGGAAACACTGTTCTTTTCTTCTGATCACACTCAATTTTCCTGCTGTATTAGAGACTCTAGAAAGCAATAGCGTGCTTCTTGCTCTAAAGCAGAGAGTGTATCATGGAAGAGAACTGTGCTGTGTGTTTCCTTCAGAAATGGAGTTAAATCCCAGGCTCTGTGTATACCTACAAGCAAGACACCATTTCAGGTAAGGGCAGTCACTTTTCAGCTCAAACGTGGCTACAATGTTCACAAAGCTCACATGATACACGCTCTTAACTGAAAAGCATTGAAGGTTAGAGAACATGTGGTTTGTATCAGTTTCCTGAGGAGAGTTGAACGAGATATGGTCCGTATGTGTAGGAAACACCGTTCTTTTGTTCTGAGCACACTCAATTTTCCTGCTGTATTAGAGACTCTAGAAAGCAAGAGCGTGCTTCTTGCTCTAAAGCAGAATGGGGACGATCGATGAGGACTGAGCTGTGTGTTTTCCTACAGAAATGGAGTTAAATACCAGGCTCTGTGTCTTCCTACAAGCAAGACTTGGTTTCAAGTAAGAGCAGTCACTTTTCAGCTCAAACGAACTACATCGGTCACAAAGCTAACACCTTTCACATTATAACAGAAAAGAATTGGATGTTAGAGGACCTGTGGTTTGTATCAGTTTCAGATGCAAAGTTGAACTAGATATGGTCCGTATGTGTAGGAAACTCCGTTCTTTTGTTCTGAGCACACTCACGTTTCCTGCTGTATTAGAGACTCTAGAAAGCAAGAGCGTGCTTCTTACTCTAAAGCAGAGTGTGTTTTATGGATGAGAACTGTACTGTGTGTTTCCTTCAATAATGGAGTTAAATCCAGGCTCTGTGTCTTTCTACAAGCCAGACTTCGTTTCTGGTAAATGCAGTCACATTTCAGCTCAAACCAAGCTACATCGTCCACGAATCTCACATGTTTCTCGCTCTTAAATGAAAAGCATTGGATGTTAGAGGACCTGTGGTTTGTATCAGTTTCAGAAGCAGAGTGAAATAGATATCGTCCATATGTGTAGGACACACAGTTCTTTTGTTCTGAGAAAACTCACGATTCCTGCTGTCTTAGAGAATCTAGAAAGCAAGAGCGTGCTTCTTGCTCTAAAGCAGAGTGTGTTTCATGGATGAGAACTGTGCTGTGTGTTTCCTTCTTTATTGGAGTTAAATGCCAGGTTCTGTGTCTTCCTACAAGCAAGAATTCGTTTCAGTGAAACGCACTCACTTTTCAGCTCAAATGAAGCTACAAGCAAGACATCATTTCAGGTAAGGGCAGTCACTTTTCAGCTCAAACGAGGCTACATCGTTCACAAAGCTCACATGATACACGGTCTTAACTAAAAACCATTGAGTGTTAGAGAACATGTGGTTTGTATCAGAGGAGAGTAGAACTATATATGTTCAGTATGTGTAGGAGAATTGAGCTGTGTGTTTTTCTTCAGAAAAAGAGTTAAGTCCCAGGCTCTGAGTCTTCCTACAAGCAAGTCTTCATTTTAGGAAAACAAAGTCACTTTAGAGATCAAATGAAGCTACATCGTCCACGAAACTCACACGTTTCTCGCTCTTAATTGAAAAGCATTGGATGTTAGAGGCCCTGTGGTTCGTATCCTTTCCAGAAGCAGAGTTCAACTAATTATGGTCCGTATCTGTAGGAAACACCATTCTTTGTTCTGAGCACACTCTTGTTTCCTGCTGTATTTGAGACTCTAGAAAGCAAGAGCATGCTTCTTACTCTAAAGGAGTGTGTGTATCATGGATGACAACTGTGCTGTGTGTTTCACTTCAGAAATGGAGTTAAAACCCAGGCTCTGAATATTCCTACAAGCCAGACATCGTTTCAGGTAAGGGCAGTTACTTTTCAGCTCAAAAGAAGCTAAATCTTTCATGAAGCCCACACGATTCACGCTCTTAACTGAAAAGCATTGGATTTTAGAGGACCTGTGGTATGAATCAGTTTCAGAAGCAGAGTTGAACTAGATATGGTGCCTATGTGTAGTAAACACTGTTCTTTTGTTCTGAGCACACTCACGATTCCTGCTGTCTTAGATACTCTCGAAAGTAAGAGCATTCTTCTTGCTCTTAAGCAGAGGGTGATGCATGGTGAGAATTGTGCTGTGTGTTTCCTTCTGAAATGTAGTTAATCCAGGCTCTGTGTCTTCCTACAAGCAAGAATTCGTTTCAATGAAATGCAGTCACTTTTGAACTCAAACAAAGCTACAATGTCCACGAAACTCACACGTTTCACGCTCTTAACTGAAAGCATTGGATGTTCGAGGACCTGTAGTTTGTATCATTTTCAGAACCAGAGTTCAACTAGATATGGTCCTTATGTGTAGGAAACACCGTTCTTTTGTTCTGAGCACACTCACGTTTCCTGTTGTATTAGCGACTATAGAAAGCAAGAGTGTGCTACTTACTTTAAAGGAGAGAGTGATCCATGGATGAGAACTGTGCTGTGTGATTCCTTCAGAAATGGAGTTAAGTAGCAGTCTTTGTGTCTTCCTACAAGGAAGAATTCGTTTCAGTTAAATGCAGTCACTTTTCAGGTCAAACTAAGCTACATCGTTCACGAAACTCACATGTTTCTCGCTCTTAACTGAAAAGATTGAATGTTCGAGGACCTGTGGTTTGTATCCATTTCAGAAGCAGAGTTGAACTAGATATGATCCGTTTGTGTAGGAAACACCGTTCTTTTGTTCTGAGCACACTCATGTTTCCTGCTTTGTTAGAAACTCTAGAAAGCAAGAGCGTGCTTCTTGCTCTAAAGCAGAATGGGTATGATGGATGAGAACTGAGCTGTATGTTTTCATTCAGAAATGGCGTTCAATCGCAGGCTCTGTGTCTTTCTACAAGCAAGACTTCGTTTCAGGTAAACGCAGACACATTTCAGCTCAACCAAAACTACATCGCCCACATAGCTCACACGTATCTTGCTCTTAACTGAATAGCATTGGATGTTAGAGGACCAGTGCGTTGTATCCTTTTCAGAAGCAGAGTTGAACTAGATATGGTCCGTATATGTAGGAAACACCGTTCTTTTGTTCTGAGCACACTCACATTTCCTGCTGTATTAGAGACTCTAGAAAGCAAGAGCTTGCTTCATACTCTACAGCAGAGTGTGTTTCATGTATGAGAACTGTGCTGTTTGTTTACCTTCAGAAATGGAGATAAATCCCGGGCTCTGTGTCATCCTACAAGCAAGACTTCGTTTCAAGGAAGGAAGTCACTTTTCAGCTCAAATGAACTACATTGTTCACAATGCTAACATGTTTCACATTTTAACTGAAAAGCATTGGATGTTAGAGGACCTGTGGTTTGTATCAGTTTCAGAAGCAGAGTTGAACTAGATATGGTGCGTATGTGTAGGAAACACCGTTCTTTTGTTCTGAGCACACTCATATTTCCTGCTTTAATAGGGTCTCATGAAAGAAAGAGCGTGCTTCTTGCTCTGAAGCAGAGTGTATTCCATGCATGAGAACTGTGCTGTGTGTTTCCTTCTGAAATGAGTTAAATGCCAGGCTCTGTGTCTTCCTAAAAGCAAGAATTGGTTTCAAGTAAGGGCAGTCACTTTTCAGCTCAAAGGAACTACATCGTTTCCAAATCTAACACGTTTCACATTTTAACTGAAAAGCATTGGATGTTAGAGGACCTGTGGTTTGTATCAGTTTCAGAATCAGAGTTGAACTAGATATGGTCCGTGTGTGTAGGAAACAAAGTTCTTTTGTTCTGAGCACACTCACGTTTCCAGTTGTATTAGAGATTCTAGAAAGCAAGAGTGTGCTTCTTGCTCTAAAGCAGAGTGTTTCATGGATGAGAAATGTGATGTTTGTTTACCTTCAGAAATGGAGTTAAATCCCATGCTCTGTGTCAACCTACAAGCAAGACTTCGTTTCAAGGAAGGGCAGTCACTTTTCAGCTCAAGGAGGCTACAACGTTCACAAAGCTCACACGATAAACACTCTTAACTAAAAAGCATTGAATGTTAGAGAACCTGTGGTTTCTATCAATTTCCTGAAGAGATTTGAACTAGACATGGTCCGTATGTATAGAAAACACCATTCTTTTGATCTCAGCACACTCAATTTTCCTGCTGTATTAGAGTCTAGAAAGCAAGAGTGTGCTACTTGCTCTAAAGCAGAGTGTGTGCCATGGATGAGATCTGAGCTCTGTGTTTTCCTTCAGAAAGGGAGTTAAATCCCAGGCTCTTTGTCTTCTTACAAGCATTACTTCCTTTCACGTAAGTACAGTCACTTTTCCGCTCAAACGAACTACATCGTTCACAAAGCTAACACGTTTCTCATTTTAACTGAAAAGCATTGGATGTTAGAGGACCTGTGGTTTGTATCAGTTTCAGAAGCAGAGTTGAACTAGATATGGTCCATATGTGTAGAACACACAGTTCTTTGATTCTGAGAACACTCACGTTTCCTGCTGTCTTAGAGACTCTAGAAAGCAAGAGCCTGCTTCTTGCTCTAAAGCAGAGTGTGTTTCATGGGTGAGAACAGTGCTGTTTGTTTACTTTCAGAAAAGGAGTCATATCCCAGGCACTGTGTCTTTCTACAAGCAAGAATTCGTTTCAGGTAAACGCAGTCACATTTCAGCTCAAATGAAGCTACATTGTCCAAGAGGCTCACACGTTTCTCACTCTTAACTGAAAAGCATTGGATGTTAGAGGACCTGTGGTTTGTATCCTTTTCAGAAGCAGAGTTCAACTAGATATGGTCCCTATGTGTAGGAAACACCGTCCTTTTGTTCTGAGCACACACATATTTCCTGCTTTAATAGGGACTCTAGAAAGAAAGAGCGTGATTCTTGCTCTGAAGCAGAGTGTGTACAATGGATGAGAATTGAGCTGTCTGTTTTCCTTCAGAAATGGAGTTAAATACCAGGCTCTGTGTCTTCCGACAAGAAAGTCTTCATTTTAGGAAAACAAAGTCACTTTATAGCTCAAATCAAGCTACATCTTTCAGGAGCTCACACGTTTTTCGCTCTTAACTGAAAAACATTGGATGTTAGAGGCCCTGTGGTTTGTATCAATTTCAGAAGCTGATTTGAACTAGATATGGTCTGTATGTGTAGGAAACATCATTCTTTTGTTCTGAGTACACACACATTTCCTGCTGTATTGGAGACTCTAGAGTGCAAGAGCGTGCTTCTTGCTCTAAAGCAGAATGGGGATGATTGATGAGGACTGAGCTGTGTGTTTTCCTACAGAAATGAAGTTAAATCCCAGGCTCTGTGTCTTCCTACAAGCAAGACTTGGTTTCAAGTAAGAGCAGTCACTTTTCAGCTCAAACGAACTACATCGGTCACAAAGCTAACACCTTTCACATTTTAACTGAAAAGAATTGGATGTTAGAGGACCTGTGGTTTGTATCAGTTTCAGAAGCAGAGTGAACTAGATATCGTCCATATGTGTAGGACACACAGTTCTTTTGTTCTGAGCAATCTCACGATTCCTGCTGTCTTAGAGAATCTAGAAAGCAAGAGCGTGCTTCTTGCTCTGAAGCAGAGTGTGTTTGATGGATGAGAACTGTGCTGTGTGTTTCCTTCTTTATTGGAGTTAAATGCCAGGTTCTGTGTCTTCCTACAAGCAAGAATTCGTTTCAGCGAAACGCACTCACTTTTCAGCTCAAATGAAGCTACAAGCAAGACATCATTTCAGGTAAGGGCAGTCACTTTTCAGCTCAAACGAGGCTACAACGTTTACAAAGCTCACATGATACACGGTCTTAACTAAAAAGCATTGAGTGTTAGAGAACATGTGGTTTGTATCAGTTTCCTGAGGAGAGTAGAACTATATATGGTCAGTATGTTTAGGAAACACTGTTCTTTTGTTCTGAGCACACTCAATTTTCCTGCTGTATTAGAGTCTAGAAAGCAAGAGCGTGCTTCTTGCTCTAAAGCAGAGTGTGTACCTTGGATGAGAATTGAGCTGTGTGTTTTTCTTCAGAAAGAGAGTTAAATCCCAGGCTCCGAGTCTTCCTACAAGCAAGTCTTCATTTTAGGAAATCAAAGTCACTTTAGAGCTCAAATGAAGCTACATATTTCACGAAGCTCACACGTTTTTCGCTCTTAACTGAAAAGCATTGGATGTTAGAGGACCTGTGGTTTGTATCCGTTTCAGAAGCAGAGTTGAACTAGATATTGTCCGTATATGTAGGAAACACCATTCTTTGTTCTGAGCACACTCACATTTCCTGCTGTATTAGAGACTCTAGAAAGCAAGAGCGTGCTTCTTACTCTAAAGCAGAGTGTGTTTCATGGATGAGAACTGTGGTGTGAGTTTCCTTTCAGAACTGGAGTTAAACACAGGCTCTGTGTCTTCCTTCAAGCAAGAATTCCTTTCAGCAAAACACAGTCACTTTTCATGTCAAACGAATCTACATCGTCCACGAAACTCACACGTTTCTCGCTCTTAACTGAAAAGCATTGGATGTTAGAGGCCCTGTGGTTCGTATCCTTTTCAGAAGCAGAGTTCAACTAATTATGGTCCGTATCTGTAGGAAACACCGTTCTTTTGTTCTGAGCACACTCTTGTTTCCTGCTGTATTTGAGACTCTAGAAAGCAAGAGCATGCTTCTTACTCTAAAGGAGTGTGTGTATCATGGATGACAACTGTGCTGTGTGTTTCACTTCAGAAATGGAGTTAAAACCCAGGCTCTGAATATTCCTACAAGCCAGACTTCGTTTCAGGTAAGGGCAGTTACTTTTCAGCTCAAAAGTTGCTACATCTTTCATGAAGCCCACACGATTCACGCTCTTAACTGAAAAGCATTGGATTTTAGAGGACCTGTGGTATGTATCAGTTTCAGAAGCAGAGTTGAACTAGATATGGTGCCTATGTGTAGTAAACACGGTTCTTTTGTTCTGAGCACACTCACAATTCCTGCTGTCTTAGAGAATCTCGAAAGTAAGAGCATTCTTCTTGCTCTTAAGCAGAGGGTGATGCATGGTGAGAATTGTGCTGTGTGTGTCCTTCTGAAATGTAGTTAAATCCAGGCTCTGTGTCTTCCTACAAGCAAGAATTCGTTTCAATGAAATGCAGTCACTTTTGAACTCACACAAAGCTACAACTTCCACGAAACTCACACGTGACTCGCTCTTAACTGAAAGCATTGGATGTTAGAGGACCTGTGGTTTGTATCATTTTCAGAACCAGAGTTCAACTAGATATGGTCCTTATGTGTAGGAAACACCGTTCTTTTGTTCTGAGCACACTCACGTTTCCTGCTGTATTAGAGACTATAGAAAGCAAGAGTGTGCTACTTACTTTAAAGGAGAGAGTGATCCATGGATGAGAACTGTGCTGTGTGATTCCTTCAGAAATGGAGTTAAGTAGCAGTCTTTGTGTCTTCCTACAAGGAAGAATTCGTTTCAGTTAAATGCAGTCACTTTTCAGGTCAAACGAAGCTACATCGTTCACGAAACTCACATGTTTCTCGCTCTTAACTGAAAAGATTGGATGTTCGAGGACCTGTGGTTTGTATCCATTTCAGAAGCAGAGTTGAACTAGATATGATCCGTTTGTGTAGGAAACACCGTTCTTTTGTTCTGAGCACACTCACGTTTCCTGCTTTGTTAGAAACTCTAGAAAGCAAGAGCGTGCTTGTTGCTCTAAAGCAGAATGGGTACGAAGGATGAGAACTGAGCTTTGTGTTTTCATTCAGAAATGGAGTTCAATCGCAGGCTCTGTGTCTTTCTACAAGCAAGACTTCGTTTCAGGTAAACGCAGTCACATTTCAGCTCAACCGAAACTACATCGTCCACGTAGCTAACACATATCTTGCTGTTAACTGAATAGCATTGGATGTTAGCGGACCGGTGCGTTGTATCCTTTTCAGAAGCAGAGTTGAACTAGATATGGTCCGTATATGTAGGAAACACCGTTCTTTTGTTCTGAGCACACTCACATTTCCTGCTGTATTAGAGACTCTAGAAAGCAAGAGCTTGCTTCTTACTCTACAGCAGAGTGTGTTTCATGTATGAGAACTGTGCTGTTTGTTTACCTTCAGAAATGGAGATAAAACCCAGGCTCTGTGTCATCCTACAAGCAAGACTTCGTTTTAAGGAAGGAAGTCACTTTTCAGCTCAAACGAACTACATCGTTCACAATGCTAACATGTTTCACATTTTAAATGAAAAGCTTTGGATGTTAGAGGACCTATGGTTTGTATTAGTTTCAGAAGCAGAGTTGAACTAGATATGGTCCGTATGTGTAGGACACACAGTTCTTTTGTTCTGAGCACACTCATGATTCCTTCTGTCTTAGAGTCTCTAGAAAGCAAGAGCATGCTTCTTGCTCTTAAGCAGAGGGTGATGCATGGATGAGAACTGTGCTGTGTGTTTCCTTCTGAAATGAGATAAATGCCAGGCTCTGTGTCTTCCTAAAAGCAAGAATTGGTTTCAAGTAAGGGCAGTCACTTTTCAGCTCAAAGGAACTACATCGTTTCCAAATCTAACACGTTTCACATTTTAACTGAAAAGCATTGAATGTTAGAGGAGTTGTGGTTTGTATCAGTTTCAGAAGCTGAGTTGAACTAGATATGGTCCATATGTGTAGGAAACACCGTTCTTTCTTTCTGAGCACACTCACATAACCTGCTGTATTAGAGACTGTAGAAAGAAAGAGCGTGCTTCTTGCTCTAAAGCAGAGTGTGATCCATGGATGAGAACTGTGCTGTGTGTTTCCTTCAGAAATAGAGTCAAATGCCAGGCTCTGTGTCTTCTTATAAGCAAGACTTCGTTTCAAGTAAGGGCA
Source organism: Onychomys leucogaster (assembly GCA_949786385.1). Taxonomy (NCBI): domain Eukaryota; kingdom Metazoa; phylum Chordata; class Mammalia; order Rodentia; family Cricetidae; genus Onychomys; species Onychomys leucogaster. Next base: position 1,908,290 of record CATKUP010000061.1, read on the forward strand.
GTCACTTTTCAGCTCAAAGGAACTACATTGTTTCCAAAGCTAACATGTATCACATTTTAACTGAAAAGCATTGGATGTTAGAGGACCTGTGATTTGTTTCAGTTTCAAAAGCAGAGTTGAACTAGATATGGTCTGTACGTGTAGGAAATACCGTTCTTTTTTTCTGAGTACACTCACGTTTCCTGCTCTATTAGAGACTCTAGAAAGCAAGAGCTTGCTTCTTACTCTAGAGCAGATTGTGTTTTATGGATGAGAACTGCGCTGTGTGTTTCTCTTCAGAAATGGAGTTAAATCCCAGCCTCTGTGTATACCTACAAGCAAGACACCATTTCAGGTAAGGGCAGTCACTTTTCAGCTCAAACGTGGCTACAACGTTCACAAAGCTCACATGATACACGCTCTTAACTGAAAAGCATTGAATGTTAGAGAACATGTGGATTGTATCAGTTTCCTGAGGAGAGTTGAACTAGATATGGTCCATATGTGTAGGAAACACCATTCTTTTGTTCTGAGCACACTCAATTTTCCTGCTGTATTATAGTCTAGAAAGCAAGAGCATGCTTCTTGCTCTAAAGCAGAATGTGTTTCATGGATGAGAACTGAGCAGTGTGTTTCCCTTCAGAAATGGAGTTAAATCCCAGGCTCTGTGTCTTTCTACAAGCAAGACTTCGTTTCAGGTAAACACAGTCACATTTCAGCTCAACCAAAACTACATCGCCCACATAGCTCACACGTATCTTGCTCTTAACTGAATAGCATTGGATGTTAGAGGACCAGTGCGTTGTATCCTTTTCAGAAGCAGAGTTGAACTAGATATGGTCCGTATATGTAGGAAACACTGTTCTTTTGTTCTGAGCACACTCACATTTCCTGCTGTATTAGAGACTCTAGAAAGCAAGAGCTTGCTTCATACTCTACAGCAGAGTGTGTTTCATGTATGAGAACTGTGCTGTTTGTTTACCTTCAGAAATGGAGATAAATCCCAGGCTCTGTGTCATCCTACAAGCAAGACTTCGTTTCAAGGAAGGAAGTCACCTTTCAGCTCAAATGAACTACATCGTTCACAATGCTAACATGTTTCACATTTTAACTGAAAAGCATTGGATGTTAGAGGACCTGTGGTTTGTATCAGTTTCAGAAGCAGAGTTGAACTAGATATGGTGCGTATGTGTAGGAAACACCGTTCTTTTGTTCTGAGCACACTCATGTTTCCTGCTTTAATAGGGTCTCATGAAAGAAAGAGCATGCTTCTTGCTCTGAAGCAGAGTGTGTTCTATGCATGAGAACTGTGCTGTGTGTTTCCTTCAGAAATGGAGTTAAATTCCAGGCTCTGTGTCTTCCTACAAGGAAGAATTCATTTCACGTAAATTCAGTCACTTTTCAGCTCAAAAGAACTACATCGTTCACAATGCTAACACGTTTCACATTTTAACTGAAAAGCATTGGATGTTAGAGGACCTGTGGTTTGTATCAGTTTCAGAAGCAGAGTTGAACTAGATATGGTGCGTATGTGTAGGAAACACCGTTCTTTTGTTCTGAGCACACTCACGTTTCCTGCTGAATTAGAGACTCTAGAAAGAAAGAGCGTGCTTCTTACTCTAAAGCAGAGTGTGATTTATGGATGAGAACTGTGCAGTGTGTTTCCTTCGGAAATGGAGTTAAATCCCAGGCTCTGTGTCTTTCTATAAGCAAGACTTTGTTTCTCATAAACGCAGTCACATTTCAGCTCAAATGAAGCTACATTGTACAAGAAGCTCACATGTTTCTTGCTCTTAACTGAAAAGCATTTTTTGTTAGGGGACCTGTGGTTTGTATCATTTTCAGAACGTGATTCAACTAGATATGGTCCGTATATGTAGGAAACATAGTTCGTTTGTTCTGAGCACACTCACGTTTCTTGCTGTATTAGAGATTCTAGAAAGCAAGAGCGTGCTTCTTGCTCTAAAGCAGAGTGTGGTTTATGGATGAGAACTGTGCTGTGTGTTTCCTTCTGAAATGTAGTTAAATGCCAGGGTCTCTGTCTTCCTACAATCAAGAGTTCGTTTCAGCGAAATGCAGTCAATTTTCAACTCTAACGAATCTACAACGTCCACGAAACTCACACGTTTCACGCTCTTAACTGAAAGCATTGGATGTTAGAGGCCCTTTGGTTTGTATCCTTTTCAGAAGCAGAATTCAACTAGATATGGTCTGTATGTGTAGGAAACACCGTTCATTTCTTCAGAGCACACTCATGTTTTCTGCTGTAGTAGAGAATATATAAAGCAAGAGTGTGCTTCTTGCTCTAAAGCAGTGTGTGTTTCATGGCTGAGTACAGTGCTGTTTGTTTACCTTCAGAAATGGAGTTTAATCCCAGGCTCTGTGTCTTCCTACAATGAAGACTTCGTTTCAAGTAAGAGCAGTCATTTCTCAGCTCAAAGGAACTACATCGTTCACAAAGCTAACACGTTTCACATTTTAACTGAAAAGCATTGGAAGTTAGAGGACCTGTGGTTTGTATCAGTTTCAGAAGCAAAGTTGAACTAGATATGGTGCGTATGTGTAGGAAACACCGTTCTTTTGTTCTGAGCACACTCACGTTTCCTGGTCTATTACAGATTCTAGAAAGCAAGAGTGTGCTCCTTGCTCTAAAGCATGGTGTGTTTCATGGATGAGAAATGTGCTGTTTGTTTACCTTAAGAAATGGAGTTAAGTCCCAGGCTCTGTGTCATCCTACAAGCAAGACTTCGTTTCAAGTAAGGGCAGTCACTTTTCAGCTCAAGGAGGCTACTACGTTCACAAAGCTCACACGATAAACACTGTTAATTGAAAAGCATTGAATGTTAGAGAACCTATGGTTTCTATCAATTTCCTGAATAGATTTGAACTAGACATGGTCCGTATGTGTAGAAAACACTGTTCTTTTGATCTGAGCACACTCAATTTTCGTGCTGTATTACAGTCAAGAAAGCAAGAGCGTGCTACTTGCTCTAAAGCAGAGTGTGTGCCATGGATGAGAACTGAGCTGTGTGTTTTCTTTCAGAAAGGTAGTTAAATCCCAGGCTGTGTCTTCCTACAAGCAAGAATTCGTTTCTGCGTAAAGCAGTCACTTTCCAAGTCAAACGAATTACATCTTCCACTAAGCTCACACGTTTCTCGCTCTTAAATGAAAAGCATTGGATGTTAGAGGACCTGTGGTTTGTTTCAGTTTCAGAAGCACAGTTGAACTAGGTATGGTGCATATGTGTGGGAAACACCGTTCTTTAGTTCTGAGCACACTCATGTTTCGGGCTGAATTAGAGACTCTAGAAAGCAAGAGCATGCTTCTTGCTCTTAAGCCGAGGGTGATGCATGGATGAGAACTGTGCTCTGTGTTTCCTTCTGAAATGGAGTTAAATGCCATGGTCTGTGTCTTCCTATAAGCAAGACTTCATTTCAAGTAAGGGCAGTCACTTTTCAGCTCAAAGGAACTACATCGTTTCCAAAGCTAACACATTTCACATTTTAAATGAAAAGCATTGGATGTTAGAGGACCTGTAGTTTCTAGCAGTTTCAGAAGCAGAGTTGAACTTGATATGGTCTGTGTGTAGAAAACACCGTTCTTTTTTCTGAGCACACTCGCGTTTCTTGCTGTATTAGAGAATCCAGAAATCAAAAGCGTGCTTCTTGCTCTAAAGCAGAGTGTGTTTCATGGATGAGAACTGTGCCGTGTGTTTCCCTTCAGAACTGGAGTTAAATCCCAGGCTCTGTGTCTTCCTACAAGCAAGATTACCTTTAATGTATACGCAGTCACTTTTCAGCTCAAACAAGGATACATCTTGAACAAAGCTAGCATGTTTCTTGCTCTTAACTGAAAAGCATCGGATGTTAGAGGACCTGTGGTTTCGATCAGTTTCAGAAGCAGAGTTGAACTAGATATGGTCCGTATATATAGAAAACACCGTTCGTTTCTTCTGAGTACACTCACGTTTCCTGCAGTATTAGAGACTCTAGAAAGCAAGGGCTTGCTTCTTGCTCTAAAGCAGAGTGTGTTTCATGGATGAGAACTGTGCTGTGTGTTTCCCTTCAGAAATATAGTTAAATCCCAGGCTCTGTGTCTTCCTACAAGCAAGAATTCTTTTCAGGTAACCACAGACCCTTTTCAGCTCAAATGTAGCTACATAGTTTACGAAGCTCACCCATTTCTCGCTCTTAAGTGAAAAGCTTTGTATGTTAGAGGAGCTGTGGTTTGTATGAGTTTCAGAACCTTAGTTGAACGAGATATGGCTCAGATGTGTAGAAAACACCGTTCTTTTGTTCTGAGCACACTCATGTTTCCTGCTGTATTAGAGAATCTAGAAACAAGAGCGTGCTTCTTGCTCTAAAGCATAGAGTGTTTCATGGATGAGACCGGTGCTGTGTGTTTCCTTTCAGAAATGTAGTTAAATCCCGGGCTCTATGTCTTCCTACAAGCAAGATTTCCTTTCAGGTAAACGCAGTCGCTTTTGAGCTCAAACAAAGCTACTTCTTTCACAATGCTCACACGTTTCTCACTCTTAACTGAAAAGCATTGGATATTAGAGGTCCTGTGGTTTCTATCCGTTTCAGAAGCAGTGTTGATGTAGATATTTTCCGTATGTGTAGAAAACACCGTTCTTTTTCTGAGCACACTTGCGTTTCTTGCTGTATTAGACACTCCAGAAAGCAAAAGCGTGCTTCTGGCTCTAAAGCAGAGTGTGTTTCATGGATGAGAACTGAGCTGTGTGTTTCCCTTCAGAACTGGAGTTAAATCCCAGGCTCTGTGTCTTCCTACAAGCAAGATTACCTTTCAGGTAAACGCAGTCACTTTTCAGCTCAAACGAAACTACATCGTGAACAAAGCTAACATGTTTCTCGCTCTTAACTGAAAAGCTTCTGATGTTAGAAGACCTGTGGTTTTGATCAGTTTCAGAAGCAGAGTTGAACTAGATACAGTGTGTATGTGTAGGAAACACCCTTCTATTGTTCAGAGCACACTCATGTTTCCTGCTGTATTAGAGACTCTAGAAAGCAAGGGCGTGCTTCTAACTCTAAACCAAGTTGTGCTTCATGGACGAGAACTTGCTTTGTGTTTCCCTTCATAAATGAGGTTAAATTCCAGGCTCTGTGTTCTCCTAAAATCAAGACTTCGTTTCAGGTAAACACAGTCACTTTTCAGCTCAAATGAAGCTACATTGTACACGAAGCTAACATGTTTCTCGCTCTTAATTGAAAAGCATTGGATGTTAGAGGACCTGTGGTTTCTATCAGTTTCAGAATTAGAGTTGAACTAGATAAGGTCCGTATGTGTAGAAAACCCAATTCTTTTGTTATGAGCACACTCAAGTTTCCTGCTGTGTTAAAGTCTCTAGAAAGCAAGATTGTGCTTCTTGCTCTAAGGCAGAGCATGTTTCATGGATGAGAACTGTGCAGTGTGATTCCTTTCAGAAATGGAGTTAAATCCCAGGATCTGTGTCTTCCTACAAGAAAGATTTCCTTTCAGTTAAACACAGTTGCTTTTGTGCTCAAACGAAGCTACATTGCTCAAGAAGCACACACGTTTCTCTCTCTTAACTGAATAGATTTGGACGTTAGAAGACCTGTGGTTTGTATGAGTTTCAGAAGCATAGTTGAACTAGATATGGTTCGCATGTGTAGAAAACACCGTTCTTTTGTTCTGAGCACACACACGTTTCCTGCAGTATTAGAGATTCTAGAAAGCAAGAGTCTGCTTGTTGCTCTAAAGCAGAATGTGATTCATGGATGAGAACTGTGCTGTGTGTTTCCCTTCACAAATGGAGTTAAATCCCAGGCTCTGTGTCTTCATAAAGCAAGAGTTCGTTTCAGGTAACCAAAGTCCCTTTTCAGCTCAAACAAAGCTACTTCATTCACAAAGCTCACACTTTTCTTGCTCTTAACTGAAAAGCATTGGATATTAGAGGTCCTGTGGTTTCTATCTGTTTCAGAAGCAGAGTTGATGTCGATATGGTCTGTATGTGTAGAAAACACCGTTCTTTTTTCGGAGCACACTCGCGTTTCTTGCTGTATTAGAGACTCCAGAAAGCAAAAGTGTGCTTCTGGCTCTAAAGAAGAGTGTGTTCCATGGATGAAACCTGTGCTGTGTGTTTCCCTTCAGAAATGGATTTAAATCCCAGGCTCTGTGTCTTCCTACAAGCAATATTACCTTTCAGGTAAACGCAGTCACTTTTCAGCTCAAACGAATCTACATCGTGAACAAAGCTAACATGTTTCTCGCTCTTAACTGAAAAGCATCTGATGTTAGAGGACCTGTGGTTTCGATCAGTTTCAGAAGCAGAGTTGAACTAGATATGGTGCGTATGTGTAGAAAACACTGTTCGTTTGTTCTGAGCACACTCATGTTTCCTGCTGTATTAGAGATTCTAGAAAGCAAGGGCGTCCTTCTTGCTGTAAAGCAGAGTGTGTTTCATGGATGAGAACTATGCTGTCTGTTTCCCTTCAGAAATGGAGTTAAATCCCATGCTCTGTGTCTTCCTACATGCAAGACTTCGTTTCAGGAAAACACAGTCACTTTTCAGCTCAAAGGAAGCTACATCCTTCACGAAAATCATACGTTTTTCGCTCTTAACTGAAAAGCATTGGATGGTAGAGGACATGTGGTTTTTTATCAGTTTCAGAAGCATAGTTGAACAAGATATGGTCGTATGTGTGGAAAATACCGTTCTTTAGTTCTGTTCACACTCACTTTCCTTGCTGTATTAGAGACTCTAGAAAGCAAGAGCGTGCTTCTTGCTCTAAAGCAGAGTGTGTTTCATGGATGAGAACGGTGCTGTGTATTTCCTTTCAGAAATGGAGTTAAATCCCAGGATCTGTGTCTTCCTACAAAAAGATTTCCTTTCAGGTAAACGCAGTCGCTTTTGAGCTCAAACGAAAATACATCATTCACGAAGCTAACATGTTACTCGCTCTTAACTGAAAAGCATTGGATGTTAGAGGACCTTTCGTTTCGATCAGTTTCAGAAGCAGAGTTGAACTAGATATGGTCCGTATGTGCAGAAAACTCCGTTCTTTTGTTATGAGCACACTCACATTTCCTGCTGTATTAGAGACTCTAGAAAGCAAGAGCATGCTTCTTCTCTGAAGAGGGTGAGTTTCATGAATGAGAACTGAGCTGTTTGTTTCCCTTCAGAAATGGAGTTAAATCCCAGGCTCTGTATCTTCCTACCAGCAAGAATTCGTTTCAGGTAACCACAGTCCCTTTTCAGCTCAAACGAAGCTGCATGGTTTACGAAGCTCGCACGTTTCTCGCTCTTAAGTGAAAAGCATTGGATGTTAGAGGAGCTGTGGTTTGGATGAGTTTCAGAAGCATAGTTGATCTAGATATTGTCCGCATGTGTAGAAAACACCGTTCTTTTGTTCTGAACACACTCACGTTTCCTGCTGTATTAGAGATCCTAGAAAGCAAGAGCCTGCTTGTTGCTCTAAAGCAGAATGTGTTTCATGGATGAGAACTGTGCTATGTGTTTCCCTTTAGAAATGGAGTTAAATCCCAACCTCTGTGTCTTCCTACATGCAAGACTTCGTTTCAGGTAAACACAGTCACTTTTCAGCTTAAACCAAGATACATTGTTCACGAAACTCATACGTTTTCGCTCTTAACTGAAAAGCATTGGATATTAGAGGACCTTTGGTTTGTATCAGTTTCAGAAGCAGAGTTGAACTAGATATGGTCCATATGTGTAGGAACCACCGATCTATTGTTCAGAGCACACTCATGTTTCCTGCTGTATTAGAGAATCTAGAAAGCAAGGGCGTGCTTCTAACTCTAAACCAAGGTGTGCTTCATGGACGAGAACTGTGCTGTGTGTTTCCCTTCATAAATGAGGTTAAATCCCAGGCTCTGTGTTCTCCTAAAATCAAGACTTCGTTTCAGGTAAACGCAGTCACTTTTCAGCTCAAACGAAGCAACATTGTTCACCAGGCTAACACGTTTCTCGCTCTTAATTGAAAAGCATTGGATGTTAGAGGACCTGTAGTTTCAATCAGTTTCACAATTAGAGTTGAACTAGATAAGGTCCGTATGTGTAGAAAACCCAATTCTTTTGTTATGAGCACACTCAAGTTTCCTGCTGTATTAGAGATTCTAGAAAGCAAGGGCGTCCTTCTTGCTCTAAAGCAGAGTGTGTTTCATGGATGATAATTATGCTGTCTGTTTCCCTTCAGAAATGGAGTTAAATCCCAGGATCTGTGTCTTCCTACAAGAAAGATTTCCTTTCAGTTAAACACAGTTTCTTTTTTGCTCAAACAAAGCTACATCGCTCAAGAAGGGCACACGTTTCTCTCTCTTAACTGAATAGAATTGGACGTTAGAGGACCTGTGGTTTGTATGAGTTTCAGAAGCATAGTTGAACTAGATATGGTCCATATGTGTAGGAAACACCCTTCTATGGTTCAGAGCACACTCACGTTTCCTGTTGTATTAGAGACTCTAGAAAGCAAGGGCGTGCTTCTAACTCTAAACCAAGGTGTGCTTCATGGACGAGAACTTGCTTTGTGTTTCCCTTCATAAATGAGGTTAAATTCCAGGCTCTGTGTTCTCCTAAAATCAAGACTTCGTTTCAGGTAAACGCAGTCACTTTTCAGCTCAAATGAAGCTACAATGTACACGAAGCTAACACGTATCTTGCTCTTAACTGAAAAGCATTGGATGTTAGAGGACCTGTGGTTTCTATCAGTTTCAGAATTAGAGTTGAACTAGATAAGGTCCGTATGTGTAGAATACCCAATTCTTTGTTATGAGCACACTCAAGTTTCCTGCTGTGTTAAAGTCTCTAGAAAGCAAGATTGTGCTTCTTGCTCTAAGGCAGAGCGTGTTTCATGGATGAGAACTGTGCTGTGTGTTTCCTTTCAGAAATGGAGTTAAATCCCAGGATCTGTGTCTTCCTCTAAGAAAGATTTCCTTTCAGTTAAACACAGTCGCTTTTGAGCTCAAAGGAAGCTACATCGCTCAAGAAGCTAACACGTTTCTCTCTCTTAACTGAAAAGAATTGGATGTTAGAGGACCTGTGGTTTCTATCAGTTTCAGAAGCAGAGTTGAACTAGATGTGGTCTGTATGTGTAGAAAACCCCGTTGTTTTGTTCTGAGCACACTCACTTTTCCTGCTGTATTAGAGACTCTAGAATGCAAGAGAGTGCTTCTTCTCTAAAGCAGAGTGTGTTTCATGAATGAGAACTGTGAAGTTTTTTTCCCTTCAGAAATATAGTTAAATCCCAGGCTCTGTGTCTTCCTACAAGCAAGAATTCTTTTCAGGTAACCACAGTCCCTTTTCAGCTCAAATGAAGCTACATCGTTTATGATGCTCACACATTTCTCGCTCTCAATTCAAAAGCATTGGATGTTAGAGGAGCAGTGGTTTGTATGAGTTTCAGAAGCATAGTTGAACTAGATATGGTTCGCATGTGTAGAAAACACCGTTCTTTTGTTCTGAGCACACACACGTTTCCTGCTGTATTAGAGATTCTAGAAAGCAAGAGCCTGCTTCTTACTCTAAAGCAGAATGTGTTTCATGGATGAGAACAGTGCTGTGTGTTTCCTTTCAGAAATGGAGTTAAATCCTGGGCTCTATGTTTTCCTACAAGCAAGATTTCCTTTCAGGTAAACGCAGTCGCTTTTGAGCTCAAACAAAGCTACTTCTTTCACAATGCTCACACGTTTCTCGCTCTTAACTGAAAAGCATTGGATATTAGAGGTCCTGTGGTTTCTATCCGTTTCAGAAGCAGAGTTGATGTAGATATGGTCCGTATGTGTAGAAAACACCGTTCTTTTTCTGAGCACACTTGCGTTTCTTGCTGTATTAGAGACTCCAGAAAGTAAAAGCGTGCTTCTGGCTCTAAAGCAGAGTGTGTTTCATGGTTGAGAACTGAGCTGTGTGTTCCCCTTCAGAACTGGAGTTAAATCCCAGGCTCTGTGTCTTCCTACAAGCAAGATTACCTTTCAGGTAAACGCAGTCACTTTTCAGCTCAAACGAAGCTACATCGTGAACAAAGCTAACATGTTTCTCGCTCTTAACTGAAAAGCTTCTGATGTTAGAAGGCCTGTGGTTTTGATCAGTTTCAGAAGCAGAGTTGAACTAGATACGGTGCGTATGTGTAGGAAACACCCTTCTAATGTTCAGAGCACACTCATGTTTCCTGCTATATTAGAGACTCTAGAAAGCAAGGGCGTGCTTCTAACTCTAAACCAAGTTGTGCTTCATGGACGAGAACTTGCTTTGTGTTTCCCTTCATAAATGAGGTTAAATTCCAGGCTCTGTGTTCTCCTAAAATCAAGACTTCGTTTCAGGTCAACACAGTCACTTTTCAGCTCAAATGAAGCTACAATGTACACGAAGCTAACACGTTTCTCGCTCTTAATTGAAAAGCATTGGATGTTAGAGGACCTGTGGTTTCTATCAGTTTCAGAATTAGAGTTGAACTAGATAAGGTCCGTATGTGTAGAAAACCCAATTCTTTTGTTATGAGCACACTAAAGTTTCCTGCTGTGTTAAAGTCTCTAGAAAGCAAGATTGTGCTTCTTGCTCTAAGGCAGAGCGTGTTTCATGGATGAGAACTGTGCAGTGTGATTCTTTTCAGAAATGGAGTTAAATCCCAGGATCTGTGTCTTCCTACAAGAAAGATATCCTTTCAGTTAAACACAGTTGCTTTTGTGCTCAAACGAAGCTACATCGCTCAAGAAGCTCACACGTTTCTCTCTCTTAACTGAATAGAATTGGACGTTAGAGGACCTGTGGTTTGTATGAGTTTCAGAACCATAGTTGAACTAGATATGGTTCGCATGTGTAGAAAACCCCGTTGTTTTGTTCTGAGCACACACACGTTTCCTGCAGTATTAGAGATTCTAGAAAGCAAGAGTCTGCTTGTTGCTCTAAAGCAGAATGTGTTTCATGGATGAGAACTGTGCTGTGTGTTTCCCTTCACAAATGGAGTTAAATCCCATGCTCTGTGTCTTCATAAAGCAAGAGTTCGTTTCAGGTAACCAAAGTCCCTTTTCAGCTCAAACAAAGCTACTTCATTCACAAAGCTCACACTTTTCTTGCTCTTAACTGAAAAGCATTGGATATTAGAGGTCCTGTGGTTTCTATCTGTTTCAGAAGCAGAGTTGATGTCGATATGGTCTGTATGTGTAGAAAACACCGTTCTTTTTTCGGAGCACACTCGTGTTTCTTGCTGTATTAGAGACTCCAGAAAGCAAAAGTGTGCTTCTGCCTCTAAAGAAGAGTGTGTTTCATGGATGAAACCTGTGCTGTGTGTTTCCCTTCAGAAATGGATTTAAATCCTAGGCTCTGTGTCTTCCTACAAGCAATATTACCTTTCAGATAAACGCAGTCACTTTTCAGCTCAAACGAATCTACATCGTGAACAAAGCTAACATGTTTCTCGCTCTTAACTGAAAAGCATCTGATGTTAGAGGACCTGTGGTTTCGATCAGTTTCAGAAGCAGAGTTGAACTAGATATGGTCATATGTGTAGAAAACACTGTTCGTTTGTTCTGAGCACACTCATGTTTCCTGCTGTATTAGAGATTCTAGAAAGCAAGGGCGTCCTTCTTGCTGTAAAGCAGAGTGTGTTTCATGGATGAGAACTATGCTGTCTGTTTCCCTTCAGAAATGGAGTTAAATCCCATGCTCTGTGTCTTCCTACATGCAAGACTTTGTTTCAGGAAAACACAGTCACTTTTCAGCTCAAACGAAGCTACATCGTTCACGAAAATCATACGTTTTTCACTCTTAACTGAAAAGCATTGGATGGTAGAGGACATGTGGTTTTTTATCAGTTTCAGAAGCATAGTTGAACAAGATATGGTCGTATGTGTAGAAAATACCGTTCTTTAGTTCTGATCACACTCACTTTCCTTGCTCTATTAGAGACTCTAGAAAGCAAGAGCGTGCTTCTTGCTCTAAAGCAGAGTGTGTTTCATGGATGAGAACGGTGCTGTGTATTTCCTTTCAGAAATGGAGTTAAATCCCAGGATCTGTGTCTTCCTACAAGAAAGATTTCCTTTCAGGTAAACACAGTCACTTTTCAGCTTAAACCAAGCTACATTGTTCACGAAACTCATACGTTTTCGCTCTTAACTGAAAAGCATTGGATATTAGAGGACCTGTGGTTTGTATCAGTTTTACAAGCAGAGTTGAACTAGATATGGTCCATATGTGTAGGAACCACCGATCTATTGTTCAGAGCACACTCACGTTTCCTGCTGTATTAGAGACTCTAGAAAGCAAGGGCGTGCTTCTAACTCTAAACCAAGGTGTGCTTCATGGACGAGAACTGTGCTGTGTGTTTCCCTTCATAAATGAGGTTAAATCCCAGGCTCTGTGTTCTCCTAAAATCAAGACTTCGTTTCAGGTAAACGCAGTCACTTTTCAGCTCAAACGAAGCAACATTGTTCACCAAGCTAACACGTTTCTCGCTCTTAATTGAAAAGCATTGGATGTTAGAGGACCTGTAGTTTCAATCAGTTTCACAATTAGAGTTGAACTAGATAAGGTCCGTATGTGTAGAAAACCCAATTCTTTGGTTATGAGCACACTCAAGTTTCCTGCTGTATTAGAGATTCTAGAAAGCAAGGGCGTCCTTCTTGCTCTAAAGCAGAGTGTGTTTCATGGATGATAACTATGCTGTCTGTTTCCCTTCAGAAATGGAGTTAAATCCCATGCTCTGTGTCTTCCTACATGCAAGACTTCGTTTCAGGAAAACACAGTCACTTTTCAGCTCAAACGAAGCTACATCGTTCACGAAAATCATACGTTTTTCGCTCTTAACTGAAAAGCATTCGATGGTAGAGGACATGTGGTTTTTATCAGTTTCAGAAGCATAGTTGAACTAGATATGGTCCATATGTGTAGGAAACACCCTTCTATGGTTCAGAGCACACTCACGTTTCCTGTTGTATTAGAGACTCTAGAAAGCAAGGGCGTGCTTCTAACTCTAAACCAAGGTGTGCTTCATGGACGAGAACTTGCTTTGTGTTTCCCTTCATAAATGAGGTTAAATTCCAGGCTCTGTGTTCTCCTAAAATCAAGACTTCGTTTCAGGTAAACGCAGTCACTTTTCAGCTCAAATGAAGCTACAATGTACACGAAGCTAACACGTATCTTGCTCTTAACTGAAAAGCATTGGATGTTAGAGGACCTGTGGTTTCTATCAGTTTCAGAATTAGAGTTGAACTAGATAAGGTCCGTATGTGTAGAATACCCAATTCTTTGTTATGAGCACACTCAAGTTTCCTGCTGTGTTAAAGTCTCTAGAAAGCAAGATTGTGCTTCTTGCTCTAAGGCAGAGTGTGTTTCATGGATGAGAACTGTGCTGTCTGTTTCCTTTCAGAAATGGAGTTAAATCCCAGGATCTGTGTCTTCCTCTAAGAAAGATTTCTTTCAGTTAAACACAGTCGCTTTTGAGCTCAAAGGAAGCTACATCGCTCAAGAAGCTAACACGTTTCTCTCTCTTAACGGAAAAGAATTGGATGTTAGAGGACCTGTGGTTTCTATCAGTTTCAGAAGCAGAGTTGAACTAGATGTGGTCTCTATGTGTAGAAAACCCCGTTGTTTTGTTCTGAGCACACTCACGTTTCCTGCTGTATTAGAGAGTCTAGAATGCAAGAGTGTGCTTCTTCTCTAAAGCAGAGTGTGTTTCATGGATGAGAACAGTGCTGTGTGTTTCCTTTCAGAAATGGAGTTAAATCCCGGGCTCTATGTCTTCCTACAAGCAAGATTTCCTTTCAGGTAAACGCAGTCGCTTTTGAGCTCAAACAAAGCTACTTCTTTCACAATGCTCACACGTTTCTCGCTCTTAACTGAAAAGCATTGGCGGTTAGAGGTCCTGTGGTTTCTATCTGCTTCAGAAGCAGAGTTGATGTAGATATGGTCCGTATGTGTAGAAAACACCGTTCTTTTTTCTGAGCACACTCGCGGTTCTTGCTGTATTAGAGACTCCAGAAACAAAAGCGTGCTTCTGGCTCTAATGCAGAGTGTCTTTCATGGATAAGAACTGTGCTGTGTGTTTCCCTTCAGAACTCGAGTTAAATCCCAGGCCCTGTGTCTTCCTAAAAGCAAGATTACCTTTCAGGTAAACGCAGTCAATTTTCAGCTCAAAGGATGCTACATCGTTCACGAAAATCATACGTTTTTCGCTCTTAACTGAAAAGCATTGGATGGTAGAGGACATGTGGTTTTTTATCAGTTTCAGAAGCATAGTTGAACTAGATATGGTCGTATGTGTAGAAAATACCGTTCTTTAGTTCTGAGCACACTCACTTTCCTTGCTCTATTAGAGACTCTAGAAAGCAAGAGCGTGCTTCTTGCTCTAAAGCAGAGTGTGTTTCATGGATGAGAACGGTGCTGTGTGTATCCTTTCAGAAATGGAGTTAAATCCCAGGATCTGTGTCTTCCTACAAGCAAGATTTCCTTTCAGGTAAACGCAGTCGCTTTTGAGCTCAAACTAAACTACATCGTTCACGAAGCTAACACGTTTCTCGCTCTTAACTGAAAAGCATTGGATGTTAGAGGACCTGTGGTTTCTATCAGTTTCAGAAGCAGAGTTGAACTAGATATGGTCCGTATGTGTAGAAAACACCATTCTTTTTTCTGAGCACACTCGCGTTTCTTGCTGTATTAGAGACTCCAGAAAGCAAAAGCGTGGTTCTGCCTCTAAAGCAGAGTGTGTTTCATGGATGAGAACTCTGCTGTTTGTTTCCCTTCAGAAATGGAGTTAAATCCCAGGCTCTGTATCTTCCTACCAGCAAGAATTCGTTTCAGGTAACCACAGTCCCTTTTCAGCTCAAACGAAGCTGCATGGTTTACGAAGCTCGCACGTTTCTCGCTCTTCAGTGAAAAGCATTGGATGTTAGAGGAGCTGTGGTTTGGATGAGTTTCAGAAGGATAGTTGAACTAGATTTTGTCCGCATGTGTAGAAAACACCGTTCTTTTGTTCTGAACACACTCACGTTTCCTGCTGTATTAGAGATCCTAGAAAGCAAGAGCCTGCTTGTTGCTCTAAAGCAGAATGTGTTTCATGGATGAGAACTGTGCTATGTGTTTCCCTTTAGAAATGGAGTTAAATCCCAACCTCTGTGTCTTCCTACATGCAAGACTTCGTTTCAGGTAAACGCAGTCACTTTTCAGCTCAAACGAAGCAACATTGTTCACCAAGCTAACACGTTTCTCGCTCTTAATTGAAAAGCATTGGATGTTAGAGGACCTGTAGTTTCAATCAGTTTCACAATTAGAGTTGAACTAGATAAGGTCCGTATGTGTAGAAAACCCAATTCTTTTGTTATGAGCACATTCAAGTTTCCTGCTGTATTAGAGATTCTAGAAAGCAAGGGCGTCCTTCTTGCTCTAAAGCAGAGTGTGTTTCATGGATGATAACTATGCTGTCTGTTTCCCTTCAGAAATGGAGTTAAATCCCATGCTCTGTGTCTTCCTACATGCAAGACTTCGTTTCAGGAAAACACAGTCACTTTTCAGCTCAAACGAAGCTACATCGTTCACGAAAATCATACGTTTTTCGCTCTTAACTGAAAAGCATTCGATGGTAGAGGACATGTGGTTTTTATCAGTTTCAGAAGCATAGTTGAACTAGATATGGTCCATATGTGTAGGAAACACCCTTCTATGGTTCAGAGCACACTCACGTTTCCTGTTGTATTAGAGACTCTAGAAAGCAAGGGCGTGCTTCTAACTCTAAACCAAGGTGTGCTTCATGGACGAGAACTTGCTTTGTGTTTCCCTTCATAAATGAGGTTAAATTCCAGGCTCTGTGTTCTCCTAAAATCAAGACTTCGTTTCAGGTAAACGCAGTCACTTTTCAGCTCAAATGAAGCTACATTGTACACGAAGCTAACACGTATCTTGCTCTTAACTGAAAAGCATTGGATGTTAGAGGACCTGTGGTTTCTATCAGTTTCAGAATTAGAGTTGAACTAGATAAGGTCCGTATGTGTAGAATACCCAATTCTTTGTTATGAGCACACTCAAGTTTCCTGCTGTGTTAAAGTCTCTAGAAAGCAAGATTGTGCTTCTTGCTCTAAGGCAGAGCGTGTTTCATGGATGAGAACTGTGCTGTGTGTTTCCTTTCAGAAATGGAGTTAAATCCCAGGATCTGTGTCTTCC
The DNA here is from genome assembly GCA_949786385.1 of Onychomys leucogaster. Classification (NCBI taxonomy): domain Eukaryota; kingdom Metazoa; phylum Chordata; class Mammalia; order Rodentia; family Cricetidae; genus Onychomys; species Onychomys leucogaster. The sequence continues at coordinate 1,924,417 of CATKUP010000061.1, forward strand.
TCTAAGAAAGATTTCCTTTCAGTTAAACACAGTCGCTTTTGAGCTCAAAGGAAGCTACATCGCTCAAGAAGCTAACACGTTTCTCTCTCTTAACTGAAAAGAATTGGATGTTAGAGGACCTGTGGTTTCTATCAGTTTCAGAAACAGAGTTGAACTAGATGTGGTCTGTATGTGTAGAAAACCCCGTTGTTTTGTTCTGAGCACACTCACGTTTCCTGCAGTATTAGAGACTCTAGAATGCAAGAGAGTGCTTCTTCTCTAAAGCAGAGTGTGTTTCATGAATGAGAACTGTGAAGTTTTTTTCCCTTCAGAAATATAGTTAAATCCCAGGCTCTGTGTCTTCCTACAAGCAAGAATTCTTTTCAGGTAACCACAGTCCCTTTTCAGCTCAAATGAAGCTACATCGTTTATGAAGCTCTCACGTTTCTCGCTCTTAATTGAAAAGCATTGGATGTTAGAGGAGCAGTGGTTTGTATGAGTTTCAGAAGCATAGTTGAACTAGATATGGTTTGCATGTGTAGAAAACACCGTTCTTTTGTTCTGAGCACACACACGTTTCCTGCTGTATTAGAGATTCTAGAAAGCAAGAGCCTGCTTCTTGCTCTAAAGCAGAATGTGTTTCATGGATGAGAACAGTGCTGTGTGTTTCCTTTCAGAAATGGAGTTAAATTCCGGGTTCTATGTCTTTCTACAAGCAAGATTTCCTTTCAGGTAAACGCAGTCGCTTTTGAGCTCAAACAAAGCTACTTCTTTCACAATGCTCACACGTTTCTCGCTCTTAACTGAAAAGCATTGGATATTAGAGGTCCTGTGGTTTCTATCTGCTTCAGAAGCAGAGTTGATGTAGATATGGTCCGTATGTTTAGAAAACACCGTTCTTTTTTTCTGAGCACACTCGCGGTTCTTGCTGTTAGAGACTCCAGAAACAAAAGCGTGCTTCTGGCTCTAAAGCAGAGTGTCTTTCATGGATAAGAACTGTGCTGTGTGTTTCCCTTCAGAACTCGAGTTAAATCCCAGGCCCTGTGTCTTCCTAAAAGCAAGATTACCTTTCAGGTAAACGCAGTCAATTTTCAGCTCAAAGGATGCTACATCGTTCACGAAAATCATACGTTTTTCGCTCTTAACTGAAAAGCATTGGATGGTAGAGGACATGTGGTTTTTTATCAGTTTCAGAAGCATAGTTGAACTAGATATGGTCGTATGTGTAGAAAATACCGTTCTTTAGTTCTGAGCACACTCACTTTCCTTGCTCTATTAGAGACTCTAGAAAGCAAGAGCGTGCTTCTTGCTCTAAAGCAGAGTGTGTTTCATGGATGAGAACGGTGCTGTGTGTATCCTTTCAGAAATGGAGTTAAATCCCAGGATCTGTGTCTTCCTACAAGCAAGATTTCCTTTCAGGTAAACGCAGTCGCTTTTGAGCTCAAACTAAACTACATCGTTCACGAAGCTAACACGTTTCTCGCTCTTAACTGAAAAGCATTGGATGTTAGAAGACCTGTGGTTTCTATCAGTCTCAGAAGCAGAGTTGAACTAGATATGGTCCGTATGTGTAGAAAACACCATTCTTTTTTCTGAGCACACTCGCGTTTCTTGCTGTATTAGAGACTCCAGAAAGCAAAAGCGTGGTTCTGCCTCTAAAGCAGAGTGTGTTTCATGGATGAGAACTGTGCTGTTTGTTTCCCTTCAGAAATGGAGTTAAATCCCAGGCTCTGTATCTTCCTACCAGCAAGAATTCGTTTCAGGTAACCACAGTCCCTTTTCAGCTCAAACAAAGCTGCATGGTTTACGAAGCTCGCACGTTTCTTGCTCTTCAGTGAAAAGCATTGGATGTTAGAGGAGCTGTGGTTTGGATGAGTTTCAGAAGGATAGTTGAACTAGATATTGTCCACATGTGTAGAAAACACCGTTCTTTTGTTCTGAACACACTCACGTTTCCTGCTGTATTAGAGATCCTAGAAAGCAAGAGCCTGCTTGTTGCTCTAAAGCAGAATGTGTTTCATGGATGAGAACTGTGCTATGTGTTTCCCTTTAGAAATGGAGTTAAATCCCAACCTCTGTGTCTTCCTACATGCAAGACTTCGTTTCAGGTAAACGCAGTCACTTTTCAGCTCAAACGAAGCAACATTGTTCACCAAGCTAACACGTTTCTCGCTCTTAATTGAAAAGCATTGGATGTTAGAGGACCTGTAGTTTCAATCAGTTTCACAATTAGAGTTGAACTAGATAAGGTCCGTATGTGTAGAAAACCCAATTCTTTTGTTATGAGCACACTCAAGTTTCCTGCTGTATTAGAGATTCTAGAAAGCAAGGGCGTCCTTCTTGCTCTAAAGCAGAGTGTGTTTCATGGATGATAACTATGCTGTCTGTTTCCCTTCAGAAATGGAGTTAAATCCCATGCTCTGTGTCTTCCTACATGCAAGACTTCGTTTCAGGAAAACACAGTCACTTTTCAGCTCAAACGAAGCTACATCGTTCACGAAAATCATACGTTTTTCGCTCTTAACTGAAAAGCATTCGATGGTAGAGGACATGTGGTTTTTATCAGTTTCAGAAGCATAGTTGAACTAGATATGGTCCATATGTGTAGGAAACACCCTTCTATGGTTCAGAGCACACTCACGTTTCCTGTTGTATTAGAGACTCTAGAAAGCAAGGGCGTGCTTCTAACTCTAAACCAAGGTGTGCTTCATGGACGAGAACTTGCTTTGTGTTTCCCTTCATAAATGAGGTTAAATTCCAGGCTCTGTGTTCTCCTAAAATCAAGACTTCGTTTCAGGTAAACGCAGTCACTTTTCAGCTCAAATGAAGCTACATTGTACACGAAGCTAACACGTATCTTGCTCTTAACTGAAAAGCATTGGATGTTAGAGGACCTGTGGTTTCTATCAGTTTCAGAATTAGAGTTGAACTAGATAAGGTCCGTATGTGTAGAATACCCAATTCTTTGTTATGAGCACACTCAAGTTTCCTGCTGTGTTAAAGTCTCTAGAAAGCAAGATTGTGCTTCTTGCTCTAAGGCAGAGCGTGTTTCATGGATGAGAACTGTGCTGTGTGTTTCCTTTCAGAAATGGAGTTAAATCCCAGGATCTGTGTCTTCCTATAGGAAAGATTTCCTTTCAGTTAAACACAGTCGCTTTTGAGCTCAAAGAAAGCTACATCGCTCAAAAGCTAACACGTTTCTCTCTCTTAACTGAAAAGAATTGGATGTTAGAGGACCTGTGGTTTCTATCAGTTTCAGAAGCAGAGTTGAACTAGATGTGGTCTGTATGTGTAGAAAACCCCGTTGTTTTGTTCTGAGCACACTCACGTTTCCTGCTGTATTAGAGACTCTAGAATGCAAGAGCCTGCTTCTTGCTCTAAAGCAGAATGTGTTTCATGGATGAGAACAGTGCTGTGTGTTTCCTTTCAGAAATGGAGTTAAATCCCGGGCTCTATGTCTTCCTACAAGCAAGATTTCCTTTCAGGTAAACGCAGTCGCTTTTGAGCTCAAACAAAGCTACTTCTTTCACAATGCTCACACGTTTCTCGCTCTTAACTGAAAAGCATTGGATATTAGAGGTCCTGTGGTTTCTATCTGCTTCAGAAGCAGAGTTGATGTAGATATGGTCCGTATGTGTAGAAAACACCGTTCTTTTTTCTGAGCACACTCGCGGTTCTTGCTGTATTAGAGACTCCAGAAACAAAAGCGTGCTTCTGGCTCTAAAGCAGAGTGTCTTTCATGGATAAGAACTGTGCTGTGTGTTTCCCTTCAGAACTCGAGTTAAATCCCAGGCCCTGTGTCTTCCTAAAAGCAAGATTACCTTTCAGGTAAACGCAGTCACTTTTCAGCTCAAAGGAAGCTACATCGTTCACGAAAATCATACGTTTTTCGCTCTTAACTGAAAAGCATTGGATGGTAGAGGACATGTGGTTTTTTATCAGTTTCAGAAGCATAGTTGAACTAGATATGGTCGTATGTGTAGAAAATACCGTTATTTAGTTCTGAGCACACTCACTTTCCTTGCTCTATTAGAGACTCTAGAAAGCAAGAGCGTGCTTCTTGCTCTAAAGCAGAGTGTGTTTCATGGATGAGAACGGTGCTGTGTGTATCCTTTCAGAAATGGAGTTAAATCCCAGTATCTGTGTCTTCCTACAAGCAAGATTTCCTTTCAGGTAAACGCAGTCGCTTTTGAGCTCAAACTAAACTACATCGTTCACGAAGCTAACACGTTTCTCGCTCTTAACTGAAAAGCATTGGATGTTAGAGGACCTGTGGTTTCTATCAGTTTCAGAAGCAGAGTTGAACTAGATATGGTCCGTATGTGTAGAAAACACCATTCTTTTTTCTGAGCACACTCGCGTTTCTTGCTGTATTAGAGACTCCAGAAAGCAAAAGCGTGGTTCTGCCTCTAAAGCAGAGTGTGTTTCATGGATGAGAACTCTGCTGTTTGTTTCCCTTCAGAAATGGAGTTAAATCCCAGGCTCTGTATCTTCCTACCAGCAAGAATTCGTTTCAGGTAACCACAGTCCCTTTTCAGCTCAAACGAAGCTGCATGGTTTACGAAGCTCGCACGTTTCTCGCTCTTCAGTGAAAAGCATTGGATGTTAGAGGAGCTGTGGTTTGGATGAGTTTCAGAAGGATAGTTGAACTAGATATTGTCCGCATGTGTAGAAAACACCGTTCTTTTGTTCTGAACACACTCACGTTTCCTGCTGTATTAGAGATCCTAGAAAGCAAGAGCCTGCTTGTTGCTCTAAAGCAGAATGTGTTTCATGGATGAGAACTGTGCTATGTGTTTCCCTTTAGAAATGGAGTTAAATCCCAACCTCTGTGTCTTCCTACATGCAAGACTTCGTTTCAGGTAAACGCAGTCACTTTTCAGCTCAAACGAAGCAACATTGTTCACCAAGCTAACACGTTTCTCGCTCTTAATTGAAAAGCATTGGATGTTAGAGGACCTATAGTTTCAATCAGTTTCACAATTAGAGTTGAACTAGATAAGGTCCGTATGTGTAGAAAACCCAATTCTTTTGTTATGAGCACATTCAAGTTTCCTGCTGTATTAGAGATTCTAGAAAGCAAGGGCGTCCTTCTTGCTCTAAAGCAGAGTGTGTTTCATGGATGATAACTATGCTGTCTGTTTCCCTTCAGAAATGGAGTTAAATCCCATGCTCTGTGTCTTCCTACATGCAAGACTTCGTTTCAGGAAAACACAGTCACTTTTCAGCTCAAACGAAGCTACATCGTTCACGAAAATCATACGTTTTTCGCTCTTAACTGAAAAGCATTCGATGGTAGAGGACATGTGGTTTTTATCAGTTTCAGAAGCATAGTTGAACTAGATATGGTCCATATGTGTAGGAAACACCCTTCTATGGTTCAGAGCACACTCACGTTTCCTGTTGTATTAGAGACTCTAGAAAGCAAGGGCGTGCTTCTAACTCTAAACCAAGGTGTGCTTCATGGACGAGAACTTGCTTTGTGTTTCCCTTCATAAATGAGGTTAAATTCCAGGCTCTGTGTTCTCCTAAAATCAAGACTTCGTTTCAGGTAAACGCAGTCACTTTTCAGCTCAAATGAAGCTACATTGTACACGAAGCTAACACGTATCTTGCTCTTAACTGAAAAGCATTGGATGTTAGAGGACCTGTGGTTTCTATCAGTTTCAGAATTAGAGTTGAACTAGATAAGGTCCGTATGTGTAGAATACCCAATTCTTTGTTATGAGCACACTCAAGTTTCCTGCTGTGTTAAAGTCTCTAGAAAGCAAGATTGTGCTTCTTGCTCTAAGGCAGAGCGTGTTTCATGGATGAGAACTGTGCTGTGTGTTTCCTTTCAGAAATGGAGTTAAATCCCAGGATCTGTGTCTTCCTATAAGAAAGATTTCCTTTCAGTTAAACACAGTCGCTTTTGAGCTCAAAGGAAGCTACATCGCTCAAAAGCTAACACGTTTCTCTCTCTTAACTGAAAAGAATTGGATGTTAGAGGACCTGTGGTTTCTATCAGTTTCAGAAGCAGAGTTGAACTAGATGTGGTCTGTATGTGTAGAAAACCCAGTTGTTTTGTTCTGAGCACACTCACGTTTCCTGCAGTATTAGAGACTCTAGAATGCAAGAGCCTGCTTCTTGCTCTAAAGCAGAATGTGTTTCATGGATGCGAACAGTGCTGTGTGTTTCCTTTCAGAAATGGAGTTAAATCCCGGGCTCTATGTCTTCCTACAAGCAAGATTTCCTTTCAGGTAAACGCAGTCGCTTTTGAGCTCAAACAAAGCTACTTCTTTCACAATGCTCACACGTTTCTCGCTCTTAACTGAAAAGCATTGGATATTAGAGGTCCTGTGGTTTCTATCTGCTTCAGAAGCAGAGTTGATGTAGATATGGTCCGTATGTGTAGAAAACACCGTTCTTTTTTCTGAGCACACTCGCGGTTCTTGCTGTATTAGAGACTCCAGAAACAAAAGCGTGCTTCTGGCTCTAAAGCAGAGTGTCTTTCATGGATAAGAACTGTGCTGTGTGTTTCCCTTCAGAACTCGAGTTGAATCCCAGGCCCTGTGTCTTCCTAAAAGCAAGATTACCTTTCAGGTAAACGCAGTCACTTTTCAGCTCAAAGGAAGCTACATCGTTCACGAAAATCATACGTTTTTCGCTCTTAACTGAAAAGCATTGGATGGTAGAGGACATGTGGTTTTTTATCAGTTTCAGAAGCATAGTTGAACTAGATATGGTCGTATGTGTAGAAAATACCGTTCTTTAGTTCTGAGCACACTCACTTTCCTTGCTCTATTAGAGACTCTAGAAAGCAAGAGCGTGCTTCTTGCTCTAAAGCAGAGTGTGTTTCATGGATGAGAACGGTGCTGTGTGTATCCTTTCAGAAATGGAGTTAAATCCCAGGATCTGTGTCTTCCTACAAGCAAGATTTCCTTTCAGGTAAACGCAGTCGCTTTTGAGCTCAAACTAAACTACATCGTTCACGAAGCTAACACGTTTCTCGCTCTTAACTGAAAAGCATTGGATGTTAGAGGACCTGTGGTTTCTATCAGTTTCAGAAGCAGAGTTGAACTAGATATGGTCCGTATGTGTAGAAAACACCATTCTTTTTTCTGAGCACACTCGCGTTTCTTGCTGTATTAGAGACTCCAGAAAGCAAAAGCGTGGTTCTGCCTCTAAAGCAGAGTGTGTTTCATGGATGAGAACTCTGCTGTTTGTTTCCCTTCAGAAATGGAGTTAAATCCCAGGCTCTGTATCTTCCTACCAGCAAGAATTCGTTTCAGGTAACCACAGTCCCTTTTCAGCTCAAACGAAGCTGCATGGTTTACGAAGCTCGCACGTTTCTCGCTCTTCAGTGAAAAGCATTGGATGTTAGAGGAGCTGTGGTTTGGATGAGATTCAGAAGCATAGTTGAACTAGATATTGTCCGCATGTGTAGAAAACACCGTTCTTTTGTTCTGAACACACTCACGTTTCCTGCTGTATTAGAGATCCTAGAAATCAAGAGCCTGCTTGTTGCTCTAAAGCAGAATGTGTTTCATGGATGAGAACTGTGCTATGTGTTTCTCTTTAGAAATGGAGTTAAATCCCAACCTCTGTGTCTTCCTACATGCAAGACTTCGTTTCAGGTAAACGCAGTCACTTTTCAGCTCAAACGAAGCAACATTGTTCACCAAGCTAACACGTTTCTCGCTCTTTATTGAAAAGCATTGGATGTTAGAGGACCTGTAGTTTCAATCAGTTTCACAATTAGAGTTGAACTAGATAAGGTCCGTATGTGTAGAAAACCCAATTCTTTTGTTATGAGCACACTCAAGTTTCCTGCTGTATTAGAGATTCTAGAAAGCAAGGGCGTCCTTCTTGCTCTAAAGCAGAGTGTGTTTCATGGATGATAACTATGCTGTCTGTTTCCCTTCAGAAATGGAGTTAAATCCCATGCTCTGTGTCTTCCTACATGCAAGACTTCGTTTCAGGAAAACACAGTCACTTTTCAGCTCAAACGAAGCTACATCGTTCACGAAAATCATACGTTTTTCGCTCTTAACTGAAAAGCATTCGATGGTAGAGGACATGTGGTTTTTATCAGTTTCAGAAGCATAGTTGAACTAGATATGGTCCATATGTGTAGGAAACACCCTTCTATGGTTCAGAGCACACTCACGTTTCCTGTTGTATTAGAGACTCTAGAAAGCAAGGGCGTGCTTCTAACTCTAAACCAAGGTGTGCTTCATGGACGAGAACTTGCTTTGTGTTTCCCTTCATAAATGAGGTTAAATTCCAGGCTCTGTGTTCTCCTAAAATCAAGACTTCGTTTCAGGTAAACGCAGTCACTTTTCAGCTCAAATGAAGCTACATTGTACACGAAGCTAACACGTATCTTGCTCTTAACTGAAAAGCATTGGATGTTAGAGGACCTGTGGTTTCTATCAGTTTCAGAATTAGAGTTGAACTAGATAAGGTCCGTATGTGTAGAATACCCAATTCTTTGTTATGAGCACACTCAAGTTTCCTGCTGTGTTAAAGTCTCTAGAAAGCAAGATTGTGCTTCTTGCTCTAAGGCAGAGCGTGTTTCATGGATGAGAACTGTGCTGTGTGTTTCCTTTCAGAAATGGAGTTAAATCCCAGGATCGGTGTCTTCCTCTAAGAAAGATTTCCTTTCAGTTAAACACAGTCGCTTTTAAGCTCAAAGGAAGCTACATCGCTCAAAAGCTAACACGTTTCTCTCTCTTAACTGAAAAGAATTGGATGTTAGAGGACCTGTGGTTTCTATCAGTTTCAGAAGCAGAGTTGAACTAGATGTGGTCTGTATGTGTAGAAAACCCCGTTGTTTTGTTCTGAGCACACTCACTTTCCTTGCTCTATTAGAGACTCTAGAAAGCAAGAGCGTGCTTCTTGCTCTAAAGCAGAGTGTGTTTCATGGATGAGAACGGTGCTGTGTGTATCCTTTCAGAAATGGAGTTAAATCCCAGGATCTGTGTCTTCCTACAAGCAAGATTTCCTTTCAGGTAAACGCAGTCGCTTTTGAGCTCAAACGAAACTACATCGTTCACGAAGCTAACACGTTTCTCGCTCTTAACTGAAAAGCATTGGATGTTAGAGGACCTGTGGTTTCTATCAGTTTCAGAAGCAGAGTTGAACTAGATATGGTCCGTATGTGTAGAAAACACCATTCTTTTTTCTGAGCACACTCGCGTTTCTTGCTGTATTAGAGACTCCAGAAAGCAAAAGCGTGGTTCTGCCTCTAAAGCAGAGTGTGTTTCATGGATGAGAACTCTGCTGTTTGTTTCCCTTCAGAAATGGAGTTAAATCCCAGGCTCTGTATCTTCCTACCAGCAAGAATTCGTTTCAGGTAACCACAGTCCCTTTTCAGCTCAAACGAAGCTGCATGGTTTACGAAGCTCGCACGTTTCTCGCTCTTCAGTGAAAAGCATTGGATGTTAGAGGAGCTGTGGTTTGGATGAGATTCAGAAGCATAGTTGAACTAGATATTGTCCGCATGTGTAGAAAACACCGTTCTTTTGTTCTGAACACACTCACGTTTCCTGCTGTATTAGAGATCCTAGAAATCAAGAGCCTGCTTGTTGCTCTAAAGCAGAATGTGTTTCATGGATGAGAACTGTGCTATGTGTTTCTCTTTAGAAATGGAGTTAAATCCCAACCTCTGTGTCTTCCTACATGCAAGACTTCGTTTCAGGTAAACGCAGTCACTTTTCAGCTCAAACGAAGCAACATTGTTCACCAAGCTAACACGTTTCTCGCTCTTTATTGAAAAGCATTGGATGTTAGAGGACCTGTAGTTTCAATCAGTTTCACAATTAGAGTTGAACTAGATAAGGTCCGTATGTGTAGAAAACCCAATTCTTTTGTTATGAGCACACTCAAGTTTCCTGCTGTATTAGAGATTCTAGAAAGCAAGGGCGTCCTTCTTGCTCTAAAGCAGAGTGTGTTTCATGGATGATAACTATGCTGTCTGTTTCCCTTCAGAAATGGAGTTAAATCCCATGCTCTGTGTCTTCCTACATGCAAGACTTCGTTTCAGGAAAACACAGTCACTTTTCAGCTCAAACGAAGCTACATCGTTCACGAAAATCATACGTTTTTCGCTCTTAACTGAAAAGCATTCGATGGTAGAGGACATGTGGTTTTTATCAGTTTCAGAAGCATAGTTGAACTAGATATGGTCCATATGTGTAGGAAACACCCTTCTATGGTTCAGAGCACACTCACGTTTCCTGTTGTATTAGAGACTCTAGAAAGCAAGGGCGTGCTTCTAACTCTAAACCAAGGTGTGCTTCATGGACGAGAACTTGCTTTGTGTTTCCCTTCATAAATGAGGTTAAATTCCAGGCTCTGTGTTCTCCTAAAATCAAGACTTCGTTTCAGGTAAACGCAGTCACTTTTCAGCTCAAATGAAGCTACATTGTACACGAAGCTAACACGTATCTTGCTCTTAACTGAAAAGCATTGGATGTTAGAGGACCTGTGGTTTCTATCAGTTTCAGAATTAGAGTTGAACTAGATAAGGTCCGTATGTGTAGAATACCCAATTCTTTGTTATGAGCACACTCAAGTTTCCTGCTGTGTTAAAGTCTCTAGAAAGCAAGATTGTGCTTCTTGCTCTAAGGCAGAGCGTGTTTCATGGATGAGAACTGTGCTGTGTGTTTCCTTTCAGAAATGGAGTTAAATCCCAGGATCGGTGTCTTCCTCTAAGAAAGATTTCCTTTCAGTTAAACACAGTCGCTTTTAAGCTCAAAGGAAGCTACATCGCTCAAAAGCTAACACGTTTCTCTCTCTTAACTGAAAAGAATTGGATGTTAGAGGACCTGTGGTTTCTATCAGTTTCAGAAGCAGAGTTGAACTAGATGTGGTCTGTATGTGTAGAAAACCCCGTTGTTTTGTTCTGAGCACACTCACTTTCCTTGCTCTATTAGAGACTCTAGAAAGCAAGAGCGTGCTTCTTGCTCTAAAGCAGAGTGTGTTTCATGGATGAGAATGGTGCTGTGTGTATCCTTTCAGAAATGGAGTTAAATCCCAGGATCTGTGTCTTCCTACAAGCAAGATTTCCTTTCAGGTAAACGCAGTCGCTTTTGAGCTCAAACGAAACTACATCGTTCACGAAGCTAACACGTTTCTCGCTCTTAACTGAAAAGCATTGGATGTTAGAGGACCTGTGGTTTCTATCAGTTTCAGAAGCAGAGTTGAACTAGATATGGTCCGTATGTGTAGAAAACACCATTCTTTTTTCTGAGCACACTCGCGTTTCTTGCTGTATTAGAGACTCCAGAAAGCAAAAGCGTGGTTCTGCCTCTAAAGCAGAGTGTGTTTCATGGATGAGAACTCTGCTGTTTGTTTCCCTTCAGAAATGGAGTTAAATCCCAGGCTCTGTATCTTCCTACCAGCAAGAATTCGTTTCAGGTAACCACAGTCCCTTTTCAGCTCAAACGAAGCTGCATGGTTTACGAAGCTCGCACGTTTCTCGCTCTTCAGTGAAAAGCATTGGATGTTAGAGGAGCTGTGGTTTGGATGAGTTTCAGAAGGATAGTTGAACTAGATATTGTCCGCATGTGTAGAAAACACCGTTCTTTTGTTCTGAACACACTCACGTTTCCTGTTTTATTAGAGATCCTAGAAAGCAAGAGCCTGCTTGTTGCTCTAAAGCAGAATGTGTTTAATGGATGAGAACTGTGCTATGTGTTTCCCTTTAGAAATGGAGTTAAATCCCAACCTCTGTGTCTTCCTACATGCAAGACTTCGTTTCAGGTAAACGCAGTCACTTTTCAGCTCAAACGAAGCAACATTGTTCACCAAGCTAACACGTTTCTCGCTCTTAATTGAAAAGCATTGGATGTTAGAGGACCTGTAGTTTCAATCAGTTTCACAATTAGAGTTGAACTAGATAAGGTCCGTATGTGTAGAAAACCCAATTCTTTTGTTATGAGCACACTCAAGTTTCCTGCTGTATTAGAGATTCTAGAAAGCAAGGGCGTCCTTCTTGCTCTAAAGCAGAGTGTGTTTCATGGATGATAACTATGCTGTCTGTTTCCCTTCAGAAATGGAGTTAAATCCCATGCTCTGTGTCTTCCTACATGCAAGACTTCGTTTCAGGAAAACACAGTCACTTTTCAGCTCAAACGAAGCTACATCATTCACGAAAATCATACGTTTTTCGCTCTTAACTGAAAAGCATTCGATGGTAGAGGACATGTGGTTTTTATCAGTTTCAGAAGCATAGTTGAACTAGATATGGTCCATATGTGTAGGAAACACCCTTCTATGGTTCAGAGCACACTCACGTTTCCTGTTGTATTAGAGACTCTAGAAAGCAAGGGCGTGCTTCTAACTCTAAACCAAGGTGTGCTTCATGGACGAGAACTTGCTTTGTGTTTCCCTTCATAAATGAGGTTAAATTCCAGGCTCTGTGTTCTCCTAAAATCAAGACTTCGTTTCAGGTAAACGCAGTCACTTTTCAGCTCAAATGAAGCTACATTGTACACGAAGCTAACACGTATCTTGCTCTTAACTGAAAAGCATTGGATGTTAGAGGACCTGTGGTTTCTATCAGTTTCAGAATTAGAGTTGAACTAGATAAGGTCCGTATGTGTAGAATACCCAATTCTTTGTTATGAGCACACTCAAGTTTCCTGCTGTGTTAAAGTCTCTAGAAAGCAAGATTGTGCTTCTTGCTCTAAGGCAGAGCGTGTTTCATGGATGAGAACTGTGCTGTGTGTTTCCTTTCAGAAATGGAGTTAAATCCCAGGATCGGTGTCTTCCTCTAAGAAAGATTTCCTTTCAGTTAAACACAGTCGCTTTTAAGCTCAAAGGAAGCTACATCGCTCAAAAGCTAACACGTTTCTCTCTCTTAACTGAAAAGAATTGGATGTTAGAGGACCTGTGGTTTCTATCAGTTTCAGAAGCAGAGTTGAACTAGATGTGGTCTGTATGTGTAGAAAACCCCGTTGTTTTGTTCTGAGCACACTCACTTTCCTTGCTCTATTAGAGACTCTAGAAAGCAAGAGCGTGCTTCTTGCTCTAAAGCAGAGTTGTTTCATGGATGAGAACGGTGCTGTGTGTATCCTTTCAGAAATGGAGTTAAATCCCAGGATCTGTGTCTTCCTACAAGCAAGATTTCCTTTCAGGTAAACGCAGTCGCTTTTGAGCTCAAACGAAACTACATCGTTCACGAAGCTAACACGTTTCTCGCTCTTAACTGAAAAGCATTGGATGTTAGAGGACCTGTGGTTTCTATCAGTTACAGAAGCAGAGTTGAACTAGATATGGTCCGTATGTGTAGAAAACACCATTCTTTTTTCTGAGCACACTCGCGTTTCTTGCTGTATTAGAGACTCCAGAAAGCAAAAGCGTGGTTCTGCCTCTAAAGCAGAGTGTGTTTCATGGATGAGAACTCTGCTGTTTGTTTCCCTTCAGAAATGGAGTTAAATCCCAGGCTCTGTATCTTCCTACCAGCAAGAATTCGTTTCAGGTAACCACAGTCCCTTTTCAGCTCAAACGAAGCTGCATGGTTTACGAAGCTCGCACGTTTCTCGCTCTTCAGTGAAAAGCATTGGATGTTAGAGGAGCTGTGGTTTGGATGAGTTTCAGAAGGATAGTTGAACTAGATATTGTCTGCATGTGTAGAAAACACCGTTCTTTTGTTCTGAACACACTCACGTTTCCTGTTGTATTAGAGATCCTAGAAAGCAAGAGCCTGCTTGTTGCTCTAAAGCAGAATGTGTTTAATGGATGAGAACTGTGCTATGTGTTTCCCTTTAGAAATGGAGTTAAATCCCAACCTCTGTGTCTTCCTACATGCAAGACTTCGTTTCAGGTAAACGCAGTCACTTTTCAGCTCAAACGAAGCAACATTGTTCACCAAGCTAACACGTTTCTCGCTCTTAATTGAAAAGCATTGGATGTTAGAGGACCTGTAGTTTCAATCAGTTTCACAATTAGAGTTGAACTAGATAAGGTCCGTATGTGTAGAAAACCCAATTCTTTTGTTATGAGCACATTCAAGTTTCCTGCTGTATTAGAGATTCTAGAAAGCAAGGGCGTCCTTCTTGCTCTAAAGCAGAGTGTGTTTCATGGATGATAACTATGCTGTCTGTTTCCCTTCAGAAATGGAGTTAAATCCCATGCTCTGTGTCTTCCTACATGCAAGACCTCGTTTCAGGAAAACACAGTCACTTTTCAGCTCAAACAAAGCTACATCGTTCACGAAAATCATACGTTTTTCGCTCTTAACTGAAAAGCATTCGATGGTAGAGGACATGTGGTTTTTATCAGTTTCAGAACCATAGTTGAACTAGATATGGTCCATATGTGTAGGAAACACCCTTCTATGGTTCAGAGCACACTCACGTTTCCTGTTGTATTAGAGACTCTAGAAAGCAAGGGCGTGCTTCTAACTCTAAACCAAGGTGTGCTTCATGGACGAGAACTTGCTTTGTGTTTCCCTTCATAAATGAGGTTAAATTCCAGGCTCTGTGTTCTCCTAAAATCAAGACTTCGTTTCAGGTAAACGCAGTCACTTTTCAGCTCAAATGAAGCTACATTGTACACGAAGCTAACACGTATCTTGCTCTTAACTGAAAAGCATTGGATGTTAGAGGACCTGTGGTTTCTATCAGTTTCAGAATTAGAGTTGAACTAGATAAGGTCCGTATGTGTAGAATACCCTATTCTTTGTTATGAGCACACTCAAGTTTCCTGCTGTGTTAAAGTCTCTAGAAAGCAAGATTGTGCTTCTTGCTCTAAGGCAGAGTGTGTTTCATGGATGAGAACTGTGCTGTGTGTTTCCTTTCAGAAATGGAGTTAAATCCCAGGATCTGTGTCTTCCTATAAGAAAGATTTCCTTTCAGTTAAACACAGTCGCTTTTGAGCTCAAAGGAAGCTACATCGCTCAAAAGCTAACACGTTTCTCTCTCTTAACTGAAAAGAATTGGATGTTAGAGGACCTGTGGTTTCTATCAGTTTCAGAAGCAGAGTTGAACTAGATGTGGTCTCTATGTGTAGAAAACCCCGTTGTTTTGTTCTGAGCACACTCACGTTTCCTGCAGTATTAGAGACTCTAGAATGCAAGAGCCTGCTTCTTGCTCTAAAGCAGAATGTGTTTCATGGATGAGAACAGTGCTGTGTGTTTCCTTTCAGAAATGGAGTTAAATCCCGGGCTCTATGTCTTCCTACAAGCAAGATTTCCTTTCAGGTAAACGCAGTCGCTTTTGAGCTCAAACAAAGCTACTTCTTTCACAATGCTCACACGTTTCTCGCTCTTAACTGAAAAGCATTGGATATTAGAGGTCCTGTGGTTTCTATCTGCTTCAGAAGCAGAGTTGATGTAGATATGGTCCGTATGTGTAGAAAACACCGTTCTTTTTTCTGAGCACACTCGCGGTTCTTGCTGTATTAGAGACTCCAGAAACAAAAGCGTGCTTCTGGCTCTAAAGCAGAGTGTCTTTCATGGATAAGAACTGTGCTGTGTGTTTCCCTTCAGAACTCGAGTTGAATCCCAGGCCCTGTGTCTTCCTAAAAGCAAGATTACCTTTCAGGTAAACGCAGTCACTTTTCAGCTCAAAGGAAGCTACATCGTTCACGAAAATCATACGTTTTTCGCTCTTAACTGAAAAGCATTGGATGGTAGAGGACATGTGGTTTTTTATCAGTTTCAGAAGCATAGTTGAACTAGATATGGTCGTATGTGTAGAAAATACCGTTATTTAGTTCTGAGCACACTCACTTTCCTTGCTCTATTAGAGACTCTAGAAAGCAAGAGCGTGCTTCTTGCTCTAAAGCAGAGTGTGTTTCATGGATGAGAACGGTGCTGTGTGTATCCTTTCAGAAATGGAGTTAAATCCCAGGATCTGTGTCTTCCTACAAGCAAGATTTCCTTTCAGGTAAACGCAGTCGCTTTTGAGCTCAAACGAAACTACATCGTTCACGAAGCTAACACGTTTCTCGCTCTTAACTGAAAAGCATTGGATGTTAGAGGACCTGTGGTTTCTATCAGTTTCAGAAGCAGAGTTGAACTAGATATGGTCCGTATGTGTAGAAAACACCATTCTTTTTTCTGAGCACACTCGCGTTTCTTGCTGTATTAGAGACTCCAGAAAGCAAAAGCGTGGTTCTGCCTCTAAAGCAGAGTGTGTTTCATGGATGAGAACTCTGCTGTTTGTTTCCCTTCAGAAATGGAGTTAAATCCCAGGCTCTGTATCTTCCTACCAGCAAGAATTCGTTTCAGGTAACCACAGTCCCTTTTCAGTTCAAACGAAGCTGCATGGTTTACGAAGCTCGCACGTTTCTCGCTCTTCAGTGAAAAGCATTGGATGTTAGAGGAGCTGTGGTTTGGATGAGATTCAGAAGCATAGTTGAACTAGATATTGTCCGCATGTGTAGAAAACACCGTTCTTTTGTTCTGAACACACTCACGTTTCCTGCTGTATTAGAGATCCTAGAAAGCAAGAGCCTGCTTGTTGCTCTAAAGCAGAATGTGTTTCATGGATGAGAACTGTGCTATGTGTTTCTCTTTAGAAATGGAGTTAAATCCCAACCTCTGTGTCTTCCTACATGCAAGACTTCGTTTCAGGTAAACGCAGTCACTTTTCAGCTCAAACGAAGCAACATTGTTCACCAAGCTAACACGTTTCTCGCTCTTAATTGAAAAGCATTGGATGTTAGAGGACCTGTAGTTTCAATCAGTTTCACAATTAGAGTTGAACTAGATAAGGTCCGTATGTGTAGAAAACCCAATTCTTTTGTTATGAGCACACTCAAGTTTCCTGCTGTATTAGAGATTCTAGAAAGCAAGGGCGTCCTTCTTGCTCTAAAGCAGAGTGTGTTTCATGGATGATAACTATGCTGTCTGTTTCCCTTCAGAAATGGAGTTAAATCCCATGCTCTGTGTCTTCCTACATGCAAGACTTCGTTTCAGGAAAACACAGTCACTTTTCAGCTCAAACGAAGCTACATCGTTCACGAAAATCATACGTTTTTCGCTCTTAACTGAAAAGCATTCGATGGTAGAGGACATGTGGTTTTTATCAGTTTCAGAAGCATAGTTGAACTAGATATGGTCCATATGTGTAGGAAACACCCTTCTATGGTTCAGAGCACACTCACGATTCCTGTTGTATTAGAGACTCTAGAAAGCAAGGGCGTGCTTCTAACTCTAAACCAAGTTGTGCTTCATGGACGAGAACTTGCTTTGTGTTTCCCTTCATAAATGAGGTTAAATTCCAGGCTCTGTGTTCTCCTAAAATCAAGACTTCGTTTCAGGTAAACGCAGTCACTTTTCAGCTCAAATGAAGCTACATTGTACACGAAGCTAACACGTATCTTGCTCTTAACTGAAAAGCATTGGATGTTAGAGGACCTGTGGTTTCTATCAGTTTCAGAATTAGAGTTGAACTAGATAAGGTCCGTATGTGTAGAATACCCAATTCTTTGTTATGAGCACACTCAAGTTTCCTGCTGTGTTAAAGTCTCTAGAAAGCAAGATTGTGCTTCTTGCTCTAAGGCAGAGCGTGTTTCATGGATGAGAACTGTGCTGTGTGTTTCCTTTCAGAAATGGAGTTAAATCCCAGGATCTGTGTCTTCCTATAGGAAAGATTTCCTTTCAGTTAAACACAGTCGCTTTTGAGCTCAAAGAAAGCTACATCGCTCAAAAGCTAACACGTTTCTCTCTCTTAACTGAAAAGAATTGGATGTTAGAGGACCTGTGGTTTCTATCAGTTTCAGAAGCAGAGTTGATCTAGATGTGGTCTGTATGTGTAGAAAACCCCGTTGTTTTGTTCTGAGCACACTCACGTTTCCTGCTGTATTAGAGACTCTAGAATGCAAGAGAGTGCTTCTTCTCTATAGCAGAGTGTGTTTCATGAATGAGAACTGTGAAGTTTTTTTCCCTTCAGAAATATAGTTAAATCCCAGGCTCTGTGTCTTCCTACAAGCAAGAATTCTTTTCAGGTAACCACAGTCCCTTTTCAGCTCAAATGAAGCTACATCGTTTATGAAGCTCTCACGTTTCTCGCTCTTAATTCAAAAGCATTGGATCTTAGAGTAGCAGTGGTTTGTATGAGTTTCAGAAGCATAGTTGAACTAGATATGGTTCGCATGTGTAGAAAACACCGTTCTTTTGTTCTGAGCACACACACGTTTCCTGCTGTATTAGAGATTCTAGAAAGCAAGAGCCTGCTTCTTGCTCTAAAGCAGAATGTGTTTCATGGATGAGAACAGTGCTGTGTGTTTCCTTTCAGAAATGGAGTTAAATCCCGGGCTCTATGTCTTCCTACAAGCAAGATTTCCTTTCACTTAAAAGCAGTCGCTTTTGAGCTCAAACAAAGCTACTTCTTTCACAATGCTCACACGTTTCTCGCTCTTAACTGAAAAGCATTGGATATTAGAGGTCCTGTGGTTTCTATCTGCTTCAGAAGCAGAGTTGATGTAGATATGGTCCGTATGTGTAGAAAACACCGTTCTTTTTTCTGAGCACACTCGCGGTTCTTGCTGTATTAGAGACTCCAGAAACAAAAGCGTGCTTCTGGCTCTAAAGCAGAGTGTCTTTCATGGATAAGAACTGTGCTGTGTGTTTCCCTTCAGAACTCGAGTTAAATCCCAGGCCCTGTGTCTTCCTAAAAGCAAGATTACCTTTCAGGTAAACGCAGTCACTTTTCAGCTCAAAGGAAGCTACATCGTTCACGAAAATCATACGTTTTTTGCTCTTAACTGAAAAGCATTGGATGGTGGAGGACATGTGGTTTTTTATTAGTTTCAGAAGCATAGTTGAAATAGATATGGTCGTATGTGTAGAAAATACCGTTATTTATTTCTGAGCACACTCACTTTCCTTGCTCTATTAGAGACTCTAGAAAGCAAGAGCGTGCTTCTTGCTCTAAAGCAGAGTGTGTTTCATGGATGAGAACGGTGCTGTGTGTATCCTTTCAGAAATGGAGTTAAATCCCAGGATCTGTGTCTTCCTACAAGCAAGATTTCCTTTCAGGTAAACGCAGTCGCTTTTGAGCTCAAACTAAACTACATCGTTCAAGAAGCTAACACGTTTCTCGCTCTTAACTGAAAAGCATTGGATGTTAGAGGACCTGTGGTTTCTATCAGTTTCAGAAGCAGAGTTGAACTAGATATGGTCCGTATGTGTAGAAAACACCATTCTTTTTTCTGAGCACACTCGCGTTTCTTGCTGTATTAGAGACTCCAGAAAGCAAAAGCGTGGTTCTGCCTCTAAAGCAGAGTGTGTTTCATGGATGAGAACTGTGCTGTTTGTTTCCCTTCAGAAATGGAGTTAAATCCCAGGCTCTGTATCTTCCTACCAGCAAGAATTCGTTTCAGGTAACCACAGTCCCTTTTCAGCTCAAACGAAGCTGCCTGGTTTACGAAGCTCGCACGTTTCTCGCTCTTCAGTGAAAAGCATTGGATGTTAGAGGAGCTGTGGTTTGGATGAGTTTCAGAAGCATAGTTGAACTAGATATTTTCCGCATGTGTAGAAAACACCGTTCTTTTGTTCTGAACACACTCACGTTTCCTGCTGTATTAGAGATCCTAGAAAGCAAGAGCCTGCTTGTTGCTCTAAAGCAGAATGTGTTTCATGGATGAGAACTGTGCTATGTGTTTCCCTTTAGAAATGGAGTTAAATCCCAGGCTCTGTATCTTCCTACCAGCAAGACTTCGTTTCAGGTAAATGCAGTCACTTTTCAGCTCAAACGAAGCAACATTGTTCACCAAGCTAACACGTTTCTCGCTCTTAATTGAAAAGCATTGGATGTTAGAGGACCTGTAGTTTCAATCAGTTTCACAATTAGAGTTGAACTAGATAAGGTCCGTATGTGTAGAAAACCCAATTCTTTTGTTATGAGCACACTCAAGTTTCCTGCTGTATTAGAGATTCTAGAAAGCAAGGGCGTCCTTCTTGCTCTAAAGCAGAGTGTGTTTCATGGATGATAACTATGCTGTCTGTTTCCCTTCAGAAATGGAGTTAAATCCCATGCTCTGTGTCTTCCTACATGCAAGACTTCGTTTCAGGAAAACACAGTCACTTTTCAGCTCAAACGAAGCTACATCGTTCACGAAAATCATACGTTTTTCGCTCTTAACTGAAAAGCATTCGATGGTAGAGGACATGTGGTTTTTATCAGTTTCAGAAGCATAGTTGAACTAGATATGGTCCATATGTGTAGGAAACACCCTTCTATGGTTCAGAGCACACTCACGTTTCCTGTTGTATTAGAGACTCTAGAAAGCAAGGGCGTGCTTCTAACTCTAAACCAAGGTGTGCTTCATGGACGAGAACTTGCTTTGTGTTTCCCTTCATAAATGAGGTTAAATTCCAGGCTCTGTGTTCTCCTAAAATCAAGACTTCGTTTCAGGTAAACACAGTCACTTTTCAGCTTAAACCAAGCTACATTGTTCATGAAACTCATACGTTATCGCTCTTAACTGAAAAGCATTGGATATTAGAGGTCCTGTGGTTTGTATCAGTTTCAGAAGCAGAGTTGAACTAGATATGGTCCATATGTGTAGGAACCACCGATCTATTGTTCAGAGCACACTCACGTTTCCTGTTGTATTAGAGACTCTAGAAAGCAAGGGCGTGCTACTAACTCTAAACCAAGGTGTGCTTCATGGACGAGAACTGTGCTGTGTGTTTCCCTTCATAAATGAGGTTAAATCCCAGGCTCTGTGTTCTCCTAAAATCAAGACTTCGTTTCAGGTAAACGCAGTCACTTTTCAGCTCAAACGAAGCAACATTGTTCACCAAGCTAACACGTTTCTCGCTCATAATTGAAAAGCATTGGATGTTAGAGGACCTGTAGTTCAATCAGTTTCACAATTAGAGTTGAACTAGACAAGGTCCGTATGTGTAGAAAACCCAATTCTTTTGTTATGAGCACACTCAAGTTTCCTGCTGTGTTAAAGTCTCTAGAAAGCAAGATTGTGCTTCTTGCTCTAAGGCAGAGCATGTTTCATGGATGAGAACTGTGCTGTGTGTTTCCTTTCAGAAATGGAGTTAAATCCCAGGATCTGTGTCTTCCTCTAAGAAAGATTTCCTTTCAGTTAAACACAGTCGCTTTTGAGCTCAAAGGAAGCTACATCGCTCAAGAAGCTAACACGTTTCTCTCTCTTAACTGAAAAGAATTGGATGTTAGAGGACCTGTGGTTTCTATCAGTTTCAGAAGCAGAGTTGAACTAGATGTGGTCTGTATGTGTTGAAAACCCCGTTGTTTTGTTCTGAGCACACTCACGTTTCCTGCTGTATTAGAGACTCTAGAATGCAAGAGAGTGCTTCTTCTCTATAGCAGAGTGTGTTTCATGAATGAGAACTGTGAAGTTTTTTTCCCTTCAGAAATATAGTTAAATCCCAGGCTCTGTGTCTTCCTACAAGCAAGAATTCTTTTCAGGTAACCACAGTCCCTTTTCAGCTCAAATGAAGCTACATCGTTTATGAAGCTATCACGTTTCTCGCTCTTAATTGAAAAGCATTGGATGTTAGAGGAGCAGTGGTTTGTATGAGTTTCAGAAGCATAGTTGAACTAGATATGGTTCGCATGTGTAGAAAACACCGTTCTTTTGTTCTGAGCACACACACGTTTCCTGCTGTATTAGAGATTCTAGAAAGCAAGAGCCTGCTTCTTGCTCTAAAGCAGAATGTGTTTCATGGATGAGAACAGTGCTGTGTGTTTCCTTTCAGAAATGGAGTTAAATCCCGGGCTCTATGTCTTCCTACAAGCAAGATTTCCTTTCAGGTAAACGCAGTCGCTTTTGAGCTCAAACAAAGCTACTTCTTTCACAATGCTCACACGTTTCTCGCTCTTAACTGAAAAGCATTGGATATTAGAGGTCCTGTGGTTTCTATCTGCTTCAGAAGCAGAGTTGATGTAGATATGGTCCGTATGTGTATAAAACACCATTCTTTTTTCTGAGCACACTCGCGGTTCTTGCTGTATTAGAGACTCCAGAAACAAAAGCGTGCTTCTGGCTCTAAAGCA
This sequence comes from Onychomys leucogaster, assembly GCA_949786385.1. Lineage (NCBI taxonomy): Eukaryota > Metazoa > Chordata > Mammalia > Rodentia > Cricetidae > Onychomys > Onychomys leucogaster. The sequence continues at coordinate 1,946,370 of CATKUP010000061.1, forward strand.
GAGTGTCTTTCATGGATAAGAACTGTGCTGTGTGTTTCCCTTCAGAACTCGAGTTAAATCCCAGGCCCTGTGTCCTCCTAAAAGCAAGATTACCTTTCAGGTAAACGCAGTCACTTTTCAGCTCAAAGGAAGCTACATCGTTCACGAAAATCATACGTTTTTTGCTCTTAACTGAAAAGCATTGGATGGTAGAGGACATGTGGTTTTTTATCAGTTTCAGAAGCATAGTTGAACTAGATATGGTCGTATGTGTAGAAAATACCGTTATTTAGTTCTGAGCACACTCACTTTCCTTGCTCTATTAGAGACTCTAGAAAGCAAGAGCGTGCTTCTTGCTATAAAGCAGAGTGTGTTTCATGGATGAGAACGGTGCTGTGTGTATCCTTTCAGAAATGGAGTTAAATCCCAGGATCTGTGTCTTCCTACAAGCAAGATTTCCTTTCAGGTAAACGCAGTCGCTTTTGAGCTCAAACGAAACTACATCGTTCACGAAGCTAACACGTTTCTCGCTCTTAACTGAAAAGCATTGGATGTTAGAGGACCTGTGGTTTCTATCAGTTTCAGAAGCAGAGTTGAACTAGATATGGTCCGTATGTGTAGAAAACACCATTCTTTTTTCTGAGCACACTCGCGTTTCTTGCTGTATTAGAGACTCCAGAAAGCAAAAGCGTGGTTCTGCCTCTAAAGCAGAGTGTGTTTCATGGATGAGAACTGTGCTGTTTGTTTCCCTTCAGAAATGGAGTTAAATCCCAGGCTCTGTATCTTCCTACCAGCAAGAATTCGTTTCAGGTAACCACAGTCCCTTTTCAGCTCAAACGAAGCTGCCTGGTTTACGAAGCTCGCACGTTTCTCGCTCTTCAGTGAAAAGCATTGGATGTTAGAGGAGCTGTGGTTTGGATGAGTTTCAGAAGCATAGTTGAACTAGATATTGTCCGCATGTGTAGAAAACACCGTTCTTTTGTTCTGAACACACTCACGTTTCCTGCTGTATTAGAGATCCTAGAAAGCAAGAGCCTGCTTGTTGCTCTAAAGCAGAATGTGTTTCATGGATGAGAACTGTGCTATGTGTTTCCCTTTAGAAATGGAGTTAAATCCCAACCTCTGTGTCTTCCTACATGCAAGACTTCGTTTCAGGTAAACGCAGTCACTTTTCAGCTCAAACGAAGCAACATTGTTCACCAAGCTAACACGTTTCTCGCTCTTAATTGAAAAGCATTGGATGTTAGAGGACCTGTAGTTTCAATCAGTTTCACAATTAGAGTTGAACTAGATAAGTTCCGTATGTGTAGAAAACCCAATTCTTTTGTTATGAGCACACTCAAGTTTCCTGCTGTATTAGAGATTCTAGAAAGCAAGGGCGTCCTTCTTGCTCTAAAGCAGAGTGTGTTTCATGGATGATAACTATGCTGTCTGTTTCCCTTCAGAAATGGAGTTAAATCCCATGCTCTGTGTCTTCCTACATGCAAGACTTCGTTTCAGGAAAACACAGTCACTTTTCAGCTCAAACGAAGCTACATCGTTCACGAAAATCATACGTTTTTCGCTCTTAACTGAAAAGCATTCGATGGTAGAGGACATGTGGTTTTTATCAGTTTCAGAAGCATAGTTGAACTAGATATGGTCCATATGTGTAGGAAACACCCTTCTATGGTTCAGAGCACACTCACGATTCCTGTTGTATTAGAGACTCTAGAAAGCAAGGGCGTGCTTCTAACTCTAAACCAAGTTGTGCTTCATGGACGAGAACTTGCTTTGTGTTTCCCTTCATAAATGAGGTTAAATTCCAGGCTCTGTGTTCTCCTAAAATCAAGACTTCGTTTCAGGTAAACGCAGTCACTTTTCAGCTCAAATGAAGCTACATTGTACACGAAGCTAACACGATCTTGCTCTTAACTGAAAAGCATTGGATGTTGGAGGACCTGTGGTTTCTATCAGTTTCAGAATTAGAGTTGAACTAGATAAGGTCCGTATGTGTAGAATACCCAATTCTTTGTTATGAGCACACTCAAGTTTCCTGCTGTGTTAAAGTCTCTAGAAAGCAAGATTGTGCTTCTTGCTCTAAGGCAGAGCGTGTTTCATGGATGAGAACTGTGCTGTGTGTTTCCTTTCAGAAATGGAGTTAAATCCCAGGATCTGTGTCTTCCTCTAAGAAAGATTTCCTTTCAGTTAAACACAGTCGCTTTTGAGCTCAAAGGAAGCTACATCGCTCAAGAAGCTAACACGTTTCTCTCTCTTAACTGAAAAGAATTGGATGTTAGAGGACCTGTGGTTTCTATCAGTTTCAGAAGCAGAGTTGATCTAGATGTGGTCTGTATGTGTAGAAAACCCCGTTGTTTTGTTCTGAGCACACTCACGTTTCCTGCTGTATTAGAGACTCTAGAATGCAAGAGAGTGCTTCTTCTCTATAGCAGAGTGTGTTTCATGAATGAGAACTGTGAAGTTTTTTTCCCTTCAGAAATATAGTTAAATCCCAGGCTCTGTGTCTTCCTACAAGCAAGAATTCTTTTCAGGTAACCACAGTCCCTTTTCAGCTCAAATGAAGCTACATCGTTTATGAAGCTCTCACGTTTCTCGCTCTTAATTCAAAAGCATTGGATCTTAGAGTAGCAGTGGTTTGTATGAGTTTCAGAAGCATAGTTGAACTAGATATGGTTCGCATGTGTAGAAAACACCGTTCTTTTGTTCTGAGCACACACACGTTTCCTGCTGTATTAGAGATTCTAGAAAGCAAGAGCCTGCTTCTTGCTCTAAAGCAGAATGTGTTTCATGGATGAGAACAGTGCTGTGTGTTTCCTTTCAGAAATGGAGTTAAATCCCGGGCTCTATGTCTTCCTACAAGCAAGATTTCCTTTCACTTAAAAGCAGTCGCTTTTGAGCTCAAACAAAGCTACTTCTTTCACAATGCTCACACGTTTCTCGCTCTTAACTGAAAAGCATTGGATATTAGAGGTCCTGTGGTTTCTATCTGCTTCAGAAGCAGAGTTGATGTAGATATGGTCCGTATGTGTAGAAAACACCGTTCTTTTTTCTGAGCACACTCGCGGTTCTTGCTGTATTAGAGACTCCAGAAACAAAAGCGTGCTTCTGGCTCTAAAGCAGAGTGTCTTTCATGGATAAGAACTGTGCTGTGTGTTTCCCTTCAGAACTCGAGTTAAATCCCAGGCCCTGTGTCTTCCTAAAAGCAAGATTACCTTTCAGGTAAACGCAGTCACTTTTCAGCTCAAAGGAAGCTACATCGTTCACGAAAATCATACGTTTTTTGCTCTTAACTGAAAAGCATTGGATGGTGGAGGACATGTGGTTTTTTATTAGTTTCAGAAGCATAGTTGAAATAGATATGGTCGTATGTGTAGAAAATACCGTTATTTATTTCTGAGCACACTCACTTTCCTTGCTCTATTAGAGACTCTAGAAAGCAAGAGCGTGCTTCTTGCTCTAAAGCAGAGTGTGTTTCATGGATGAGAACGGTGCTGTGTGTATCCTTTCAGAAATGGAGTTAAATCCCAGGATCTGTGTCTTCCTACAAGCAAGATTTCCTTTCAGGTAAATGCAGTCGCTTTTGAGCTCAAACTAAACTACATCGTTCAAGAAGCTAACACGTTTCTCGCTCTTAACTGAAAAGCATTGGATGTTAGAGGACCTGTGGTTTCTATCAGTTTCAGAAGCAGAGTTGAACTAGATATGGTCCGTATGTGTAGAAAACACCATTCTTTTTTCTGAGCACACTCGTGTTTCTTGCTGTATTAGAGACTCCAGAAAGCAAAAGCGTGGTTCTGCCTCTAAAGCAGAGTGTGTTTCATGGATGAGAACTGTGCTGTTTGTTTCCCTTCAGAAATGGAGTTAAATCCCAGGCTCTGTATCTTCCTACCAGCAAGAATTCGTTTCAGGTAACCACAGTCCCTTTTCAGCTCAAACGAAGCTGCCTGGTTTACGAAGCTCGCACGTTTCTCGCTCTTCAGTGAAAAGCATTGGATGTTAGAGGAGCTGTGGTTTGGATGAGTTTCAGAAGCATAGTTGAACTAGATATTTTCCGCATGTGTAGAAAACACCGTTCTTTTGTTCTGAACACACTCACGTTTCCTGCTGTATTAGAGATCCTAGAAAGCAAGAGCCTGCTTGTTGCTCTAAAGCAGAATGTGTTTCATGGATGAGAACTGTGCTATGTGTTTCCCTTTAGAAATGGAGTTAAATCCCAGGCTCTGTATCTTCCTACCAGCAAGACTTCGTTTCAGGTAAATGCAGTCACTTTTCAGCTCAAACGAAGCAACATTGTTCACCAAGCTAACACGTTTCTCGCTCTTAATTGAAAAGCATTGGATGTTAGAGGACCTGTAGTTTCAATCAGTTTCACAATTAGAGTTGAACTAGATAAGTTCCGTATGTGTAGAAAACCCAATTCTTTTGTTATGAGCACACTCAAGTTTCCTGCTGTATTAGAGATTCTAGAAAGCAAGGGCGTCCTTCTTGCTCTAAAGCAGAGTGTGTTTCATGGATGATAACTATGCTGTCTGTTTCCCTTCAGAAATGGAGTTAAATCCCATGCTCTGTGTCTTCCTACATGCAAGACTTCGTTTCAGGAAAACACAGTCACTTTTCAGCTCAAACGAAGCTACATCGTTCACGAAAATCATACGTTTTTCGCTCTTAACTGAAAAGCATTCGATGGTAGAGGACATGTGGTTTTTATCAGTTTCAGAAGCATAGTTGAACTAGATATGGTCCATATGTGTAGGAAACACCCTTCTATGGTTCAGAGCACACTCACGTTTCCTGTTGTATTAGAGACTCTAGAAAGCAAGGGCGTGCTTCTAACTCTAAACCAAGGTGTGCTTCATGGACGAGAACTTGCTTTGTGTTTCCCTTCATAAATGAGGTTAAATTCCAGGCTCTGTGTTCTCCTAAAATCAAGACTTCGTTTCAGGTAAACACAGTCACTTTTCAGCTTAAACCAAGCTACATTGTTCATGAAACTCATACGTTATCGCTCTTAACTGAAAAGCATTGGATATTAGAGGTCCTGTGGTTTGTATCAGTTTCAGAAGCAGAGTTGAACTAGATATGGTCCATATGTGTAGGAACCACCGATCTATTGTTCAGAGCACACTCACGTTTCCTGTTGTATTAGAGACTCTAGAAAGCAAGGGCGTGCTACTAACTCTAAACCAAGGTGTGCTTCATGGACGAGAACTGTGCTGTGTGTTTCCCTTCATAAATGAGGTTAAATCCCAGGCTCTGTGTTCTCCTAAAATCAAGACTTCGTTTCAGGTAAACGCAGTCACTTTTCAGCTCAAACGAAGCAACATTGTTCACCAAGCTAACACGTTTCTCGCTCATAATTGAAAAGCATTGGATGTTAGAGGACCTGTAGTTCAATCAGTTTCACAATTAGAGTTGAACTAGATAAGGTCCGTATGTGTAGAAAACCCAATTCTTTTGTTATGAGCACACTCAAGTTTCCTGCTGTGTTAAAGTCTCTAGAAAGCAAGATTGTGCTTCTTGCTCTAAGGCAGAGCATGTTTCATGGATGAGAACTGTGCTGTGTGTTTCCTTTCAGAAATGGAGTTAAATCCCAGGATCTGTGTCTTCCTCTAAGAAAGATTTCCTTTCAGTTAAACACAGTCGCTTTTGAGCTCAAAGGAAGCTACATCGCTCAAGAAGCTAACACGTTTCTCTCTCTTAACTGAAAAGAATTGGATGTTAGAGGACCTGTGGTTTCTATCAGTTTCAGAAGCAGAGTTGAACTAGATGTGGTCTGTATGTGTTGAAAACCCCGTTGTTTTGTTCTGAGCACACTCACGTTTCCTGCTGTATTAGAGACTCTAGAATGCAAGAGAGTGCTTCTTCTCTATAGCAGAGTGTGTTTCATGAATGAGAACTGTGAAGTTTTTTTCCCTTCAGAAATATAGTTAAATCCCAGGCTCTGTGTCTTCCTACAAGCAAGAATTCTTTTCAGGTAACCACAGTCCCTTTTCAGCTCAAATGAAGCTACATCGTTTATGAAGCTCTCACGTTTCTCGCTCTTAATTGAAAAGCATTGGATGTTAGAGGAGCAGTGGTTTGTATGAGTTTCAGAAGCATAGTTGAACTAGATATGGTTCGCATGTGTAGAAAACACCGTTCTTTTGTTCTGAGCACACACACGTTTCCTGCTGTATTAGAGATTCTAGAAAGCAAGAGCCTGCTTCTTGCTCTAAAGCAGAATGTGTTTCATGGATGAGAACAGTGCTGTGTGTTTCCTTTCAGAAATGGAGTTAAATCCCGGGCTCTATGTCTTCCTACAAGCAAGATTTCCTTTCAGGTAAACGCAGTCGCTTTTGAGCTCAAACAAAGCTACTTCTTTCACAATGCTCACACGTTTCTCGCTCTTAACTGAAAAGCATTGGATATTAGAGGTCCTGTGGTTTCTATCTGCTTCAGAAGCAGAGTTGATGTAGATATGGTCCGTATGTGTATAAAACACCATTCTTTTTTCTGAGCACACTCGCGGTTCTTGCTGTATTAGAGACTCCAGAAACAAAAGCGTGCTTCTGGCTCTAAAGCAGAGTGTCTTTCATGGATAAGAACTGTGCTGTGTGTTTCCCTTCAGAACTCGAGTTAAATCCCAGGCCCTGTGTCCTCCTAAAAGCAAGATTACCTTTCAGGTAAACGCAGTCACTTTTCAGCTCAAAGGAAGCTACATCGTTCACGAAAATCATACGTTTTTTGCTCTTAACTGAAAAGCATTGGATGGTAGAGGACATGTGGTTTTTTATCAGTTTCAGAAGCATAGTTGAACTAGATATGGTCGTATGTGTAGAAAATACCGTTATTTAGTTCTGAGCACACTCACTTTCCTTGCTCTATTAGAGACTCTAGAAAGCAAGAGCGTGCTTCTTGCTATAAAGCAGAGTGTGTTTCATGGATGAGAACGGTGCTGTGTGTATCCTTTCAGAAATGGAGTTAAATCCCAGGATCTGTGTCTTCCTACAAGCAAGATTTCCTTTCAGGTAAACGCAGTCGCTTTTGAGCTCAAACGAAACTACATCGTTCACGAAGCTAACACGTTTCTCGCTCTTAACTGAAAAGCATTGGATGTTAGAGGACCTGTGGTTTCTATCAGTTTCAGAAGCAGAGTTGAACTAGATATGGTCCGTATGTGTAGAAAACACCATTCTTTTTTCTGAGCACACTCGCGTTTCTTGCTGTATTAGAGACTCCAGAAAGCAAAAGCGTGGTTCTGCCTCTAAAGCAGAGTGTGTTTCATGGATGAGAACTGTGCTGTTTGTTTCCCTTCAGAAATGGAGTTAAATCCCAGGCTCTGTATCTTCCTACCAGCAAGAATTCGTTTCAGGTAACCACAGTCCCTTTTCAGCTCAAACGAAGCTGCATGGTTTACGAAGCTCGCACGTTTCTCGCTCTTCAGTGAAAAGCATTGGATGTTAGAGGAGCTGTGGTTTGGATGAGTTTCAGAAGCATAGTTGAACTAGATATTGTCCGCATGTGTAGAAAACACCGTTCTTTTGTTCTGAACACACTCACGTTTCCTGCTGTATTAGAGATCCTAGAAAGCAAGAGCCTGCTTGTTGCTCTAAAGCAGAATGTGTTTCATGGATGAGAACTGTGCTATGTGTTTCCCTTTAGAAATGGAGTTAAATCCCAACCTCTGTGTCTTCCTACATGCAAGACTTCGTTTCAGGTAAACGCAGTCACTTTTCAGCTCAAACGAAGCAACATTGTTCACCAAGCTAACACGTTTCTCGCTCTTAATTGAAAAGCATTGGATGTTAGAGGACCTGTAGTTTCAATCAGTTTCACAATTAGAGTTGAACTAGATAAGGTCCGTATGTGTAGAAAACCCAATTCTTTTGTTATGAGCACACTCAAGTTTCCTGCTGTATTAGAGATTCTAGAAAGCAAGGGCGTCCTTCTTGCTCTAAAGCAGAGTGTGTTTCATGGATGATAACTATGCTGTCTGTTTCCCTTCAGAAATGGAGTTAAATCCCATGCTCTGTGTCTTCCTACATGCAAGACTTCGTTTCAGGAAAACACAGTCACTTTTCAGCTCAAACGAAGCTACATCGTTCACGAAAATCATACGTTTTTCGCTCTTAACTGAAAAGCATTCGATGGTAGAGGACATGTGGTTTTTATCAGTTTCAGAAGCATAGTTGAACTAGATATGGTCCATATGTGTAGGAAACACCCTTCTATGGTTCAGAGCACACTCACGATTCCTGTTGTATTAGAGACTCTAGAAAGCAAGGGCGTGCTTCTAACTCTAAACCAAGTTGTGCTTCATGGACGAGAACTTGCTTTGTGTTTCCCTTCATAAATGAGGTTAAATTCCAGGCTCTGTGTTCTCCTAAAATCAAGACTTCGTTTCAGGTAAACGCAGTCACTTTTCAGCTCAAATGAAGCTACATTGTACACGAAGCTAACACGTATCTTGCTCTTAACTGAAAAGCATTGGATGTTAGAGGACCTGTGGTTTCTATCAGTTTCAGAATTAGAGTTGAACTAGATAAGGTCCGTATGTGTAGAATACCCAATTCTTTGTTATGAGCACACTCAAGTTTCCTGCTGTGTTAAAGTCTCTAGAAAGCAAGATTGTGCTTCTTGCTCTAAGGCAGAGCGTGTTTCATGGATGAGAACTGTGCTGTGTGTTTCCTTTCAGAAATGGAGTTAAATCCCAGGATCTGTGTCTTCCTCTAAGAAAGATTTCCTTTCAGTTAAACACAGTCGCTTTTGAGCTCAAAGGAAGCTACATCGCTCAAGAAGCTAACACGTTTCTCTCTCTTAACTGAAAAGAATTGGATGTTAGAGGACCTGTGGTTTCTATCAGTTTCAGAAGCAGAGTTGATCTAGATGTGGTCTGTATGTGTAGAAAACCCCGTTGTTTTGTTCTGAGCACACTCACGTTTCCTGCTGTATTAGAGACTCTAGAATGCAAGAGAGTGCTTCTTCTCTATAGCAGAGTGTGTTTCATGAATGAGAACTGTGAAGTTTTTTTCCCTTCAGAAATATAGTTAAATCCCAGGCTCTGTGTCTTCCTACAAGCAAGAATTCTTTTCAGGTAACCACAGTCCCTTTTCAGCTCAAATGAAGCTACATCGTTTATGAAGCTCTCACGTTTCTCGCTCTTAATTCAAAAGCATTGGATCTTAGAGTAGCAGTTGTTTGTATGAGTTTCAGAAGCATAGTTGAACTAGATATGGTTCGCATGTGTAGAAAACACCGTTCTTTTGTTCTGAGCACACACACGTTTCCTGCTGTATTAGAGATTCTAGAAAGCAAGAGCCTGCTTCTTGCTCTAAAGCAGAATGTGTTTCATGGATGAGAACAGTGCTGTGTGTTTCCTTTCAGAAATGGAGTTAAATCCCGGGCTCTATGTCTTCCTACAAGCAAGATTTCCTTTCACTTAAAAGCAGTCGCTTTTGAGCTCAAACAAAGCTACTTCTTTCACAATGCTCACACGTTTCTCGCTCTTAACTGAAAAGCATTGGATATTAGAGGTCCTGTGGTTTCTATCTGCTTCAGAAGCAGAGTTGATGTAGATATGGTCCGTATGTGTAGAAAACACCGTTCTTTTTTCTGAGCACACTCGCGGTTCTTGCTGTATTAGAGACTCCAGAAACAAAAGCGTGCTTCTGGCTCTAAAGCAGAGTGTCTTTCATGGATAAGAACTGTGCTGTGTGTTTCCCTTCAGAACTCGAGTTAAATCCCAGGCCCTGTGTCTTCCTAAAAGCAAGATTACCTTTCAGGTAAACGCAGTCACTTTTCAGCTCAAAGGAAGCTACATCGTTCACGAAAATCATACGTTTTTTGCTCTTAACTGAAAAGCATTGGATGGTGGAGGACATGTGGTTTTTTATTAGTTTCAGAAGCATAGTTGAAATAGATATGGTCGTATGTGTAGAAAATACCGTTATTTATTTCTGAGCACACTCACTTTCCTTGCTCTATTAGAGACTCTAGAAAGCAAGAGCGTGCTTCTTGCTCTAAAGCAGAGTGTGTTTCATGGATGAGAACGGTGCTGTGTGTATCCTTTCAGAAATGGAGTTAAATCCCAGGATCTGTGTCTTCCTACAAGCAAGATTTCCTTTCAGGTAAACGCAGTCGCTTTTGAGCTCAAACTAAACTACATCGTTCAAGAAGCTAACACGTTTCTCGCTCTTAACTGAAAAGCATTGGATGTTAGAGGACCTGTGGTTTCTATCAGTTTCAGAAGCAGAGTTGAACTAGATATGGTCCGTATGTGTAGAAAACACCATTCTTTTTTCTGAGCACACTCGTGTTTCTTGCTGTATTAGAGACTCCAGAAAGCAAAAGCGTGGTTCTGCCTCTAAAGCAGAGTGTGTTTCATGGATGAGAACTGTGCTGTTTGTTTCCCTTCAGAAATGGAGTTAAATCCCAGGCTCTGTATCTTCCTACCAGCAAGAATTCGTTTCAGGTAACCACAGTCCCTTTTCAGCTCAAACGAAGCTGCCTGGTTTACGAAGCTCGCACGTTTCTCGCTCTTCAGTGAAAAGCATTGGATGTTAGAGGAGCTGTGGTTTGGATGAGTTTCAGAAGCATAGTTGAACTAGATATTTTCCGCATGTGTAGAAAACACCGTTCTTTTGTTCTGAACACACTCACGTTTCCTGCTGTATTAGAGATCCTAGAAAGCAAGAGCCTGCTTGTTGCTCTAAAGCAGAATGTGTTTCATGGATGAGAACTGTGCTATGTGTTTCCCTTTAGAAATGGAGTTAAATCCCAGGCTCTGTATCTTCCTACCAGCAAGACTTCGTTTCAGGTAAATGCAGTCACTTTTCAGCTCAAACGAAGCAACATTGTTCACCAAGCTAACACGTTTCTCGCTCTTAATTGAAAAGCATTGGATGTTAGAGGACCTGTAGTTTCAATCAGTTTCACAATTAGAGTTGAACTAGATAAGTTCCGTATGTGTAGAAAACCCAATTCTTTTGTTATGAGCACACTCAAGTTTCCTGCTGTATTAGAGATTCTAGAAAGCAAGGGCGTCCTTCTTGCTCTAAAGCAGAGTGTGTTTCATGGATGATAACTATGCTGTCTGTTTCCCTTCAGAAATGGAGTTAAATCCCATGCTCTGTGTCTTCCTACATGCAAGACTTCGTTTCAGGAAAACACAGTCACTTTTCAGCTCAAACGAAGCTACATCGTTCACGAAAATCATACGTTTTTCGCTCTTAACTGAAAAGCATTCGATGGTAGAGGACATGTGGTTTTTATCAGTTTCAGAAGCATAGTTGAACTAGATATGGTCCATATGTGTAGGAAACACCCTTCTATGGTTCAGAGCACACTCACGTTTCCTGTTGTATTAGAGACTCTAGAAAGCAAGGGCGTGCTTCTAACTCTAAACCAAGGTGTGCTTCATGGACGAGAACTTGCTTTGTGTTTCCCTTCATAAATGAGGTTAAATTCCAGGCTCTGTGTTCTCCTAAAATCAAGACTTCGTTTCAGGTAAACACAGTCACTTTTCAGCTTAAACCAAGCTACATTGTTCATGAAACTCATACGTTATCGCTCTTAACTGAAAAGCATTGGATATTAGAGGTCCTGTGGTTTGTATCAGTTTCAGAAGCAGAGTTGAACTAGATATGGTCCATATGTGTAGGAACCACCGATCTATTGTTCAGAGCACACTCACGTTTCCTGTTGTATTAGAGACTCTAGAAAGCAAGGGCGTGCTACTAACTCTAAACCAAGGTGTGCTTCATGGACGAGAACTGTGCTGTGTGTTTCCCTTCATAAATGAGGTTAAATCCCAGGCTCTGTGTTCTCCTAAAATCAAGACTTCGTTTCAGGTAAACGCAGTCACTTTTCAGCTCAAACGAAGCAACATTGTTCACCAAGCTAACACGTTTCTCGCTCATAATTGAAAAGCATTGGATGTTAGAGGACCTGTAGTTCAATCAGTTTCACAATTAGAGTTGAACTAGATAAGGTCCGTATGTGTAGAAAACCCAATTCTTTTGTTATGAGCACACTCAAGTTTCCTGCTGTGTTAAAGTCTCTAGAAAGCAAGATTGTGCTTCTTGCTCTAAGGCAGAGCATGTTTCATGGATGAGAACTGTGCTGTGTGTTTCCTTTCAGAAATGGAGTTAAATCCCAGGATCTGTGTCTTCCTCTAAGAAAGATTTCCTTTCAGTTAAACACAGTCGCTTTTGAGCTCAAAGGAAGCTACATCGCTCAAGAAGCTAACACGTTTCTCTCTCTTAACTGAAAAGAATTGGATGTTAGAGGACCTGTGGTTTCTATCAGTTTCAGAAGCAGAGTTGAACTAGATGTGGTCTGTATGTGTTGAAAACCCCGTTGTTTTGTTCTGAGCACACTCACGTTTCCTGCTGTATTAGAGACTCTAGAATGCAAGAGAGTGCTTCTTCTCTATAGCAGAGTGTGTTTCATGAATGAGAACTGTGAAGTTTTTTTCCCTTCAGAAATATAGTTAAATCCCAGGCTCTGTGTCTTCCTACAAGCAAGAATTCTTTTCAGGTAACCACAGTCCCTTTTCAGCTCAAATGAAGCTACATCGTTTATGAAGCTCTCACGTTTCTCGCTCTTAATTGAAAAGCATTGGATGTTAGAGGAGCAGTGGTTTGTATGAGTTTCAGAAGCATAGTTGAACTAGATATGGTTCGCATGTGTAGAAAACACCGTTCTTTTGTTCTGAGCACACACACGTTTCCTGCTGTATTAGAGATTCTAGAAAGCAAGAGCCTGCTTCTTGCTCTAAAGCAGAATGTGTTTCATGGATGAGAACAGTGCTGTGTGTTTCCTTTCAGAAATGGAGTTAAATCCCGGGCTCTATGTCTTCCTACAAGCAAGATTTCCTTTCAGGTAAACGCAGTCGCTTTTGAGCTCAAACAAAGCTACTTCTTTCACAATGCTCACACGTTTCTCGCTCTTAACTGAAAAGCATTGGATATTAGAGGTCCTGTGGTTTCTATCTGCTTCAGAAGCAGAGTTGATGTAGATATGGTCCGTATGTGTATAAAACACCATTCTTTTTTCTGAGCACACTCGCGGTTCTTGCTGTATTAGAGACTCCAGAAACAAAAGCGTGCTTCTGGCTCTAAAGCAGAGTGTCTTTCATGGATAAGAACTGTGCTGTGTGTTTCCCTTCAGAACTCGAGTTAAATCCCAGGCCCTGTGTCCTCCTAAAAGCAAGATTACCTTTCAGGTAAACGCAGTCACTTTTCAGCTCAAAGGAAGCTACATCGTTCACGAAAATCATACGTTTTTTGCTCTTAACTGAAAAGCATTGGATGGTAGAGGACATGTGGTTTTTTATCAGTTTCAGAAGCATAGTTGAACTAGATATGGTCGTATGTGTAGAAAATACCGTTATTTAGTTCTGAGCACACTCACTTTCCTTGCTCTATTAGAGACTCTAGAAAGCAAGAGCGTGCTTCTTGCTATAAAGCAGAGTGTGTTTCATGGATGAGAACGGTGCTGTGTGTATCCTTTCAGAAATGGAGTTAAATCCCAGGATCTGTGTCTTCCTACAAGCAAGATTTCCTTTCAGGTAAACGCAGTCGCTTTTGAGCTCAAACGAAACTACATCGTTCACGAAGCTAACACGTTTCTCGCTCTTAACTGAAAAGCATTGGATGTTAGAGGACCTGTGGTTTCTATCAGTTTCAGAAGCAGAGTTGAACTAGATATGGTCCGTATGTGTAGAAAACACCATTCTTTTTTCTGAGCACACTCGCGTTTCTTGCTGTATTAGAGACTCCAGAAAGCAAAAGCGTGGTTCTGCCTCTAAAGCAGAGTGTGTTTCATGGATGAGAACTGTGCTGTTTGTTTCCCTTCAGAAATGGAGTTAAATCCCAGGCTCTGTATCTTCCTACCAGCAAGAATTCGTTTCAGGTAACCACAGTCCCTTTTCAGCTCAAACGAAGCTGCATGGTTTACGAAGCTCGCACGTTTCTCGCTCTTCAGTGAAAAGCATTGGATGTTAGAGGAGCTGTGGTTTGGATGAGTTTCAGAAGCATAGTTGAACTAGATATTGTCCGCATGTGTAGAAAACACCGTTCTTTTGTTCTGAACACACTCACGTTTCCTGCTGTATTAGAGATCCTAGAAAGCAAGAGCCTGCTTGTTGCTCTAAAGCAGAATGTGTTTCATGGATGAGAACTGTGCTATGTGTTTCCCTTTAGAAATGGAGTTAAATCCCAACCTCTGTGTCTTCCTACATGCAAGACTTCGTTTCAGGAAAACACAGTCACTTTTCAGCTCAAACGAAGCTACATCGTTCACGAAAATCATACGTTTTTCGCTCTTAACTGAAAAGCATTCGATGGTAGAGGACATGTGGTTTTTATCAGTTTCAGAAGCATAGTTGAACTAGATATGGTCCATATGTGTAGGAAACACCCTTCTATGGTTCAGAGCACACTCACGATTCCTGTTGTATTAGAGACTCTAGAAAGCAAGGGCGTGCTTCTAACTCTAAACCAAGTTGTGCTTCATGGACGAGAACTTGCTTTGTGTTTCCCTTCATAAATGAGGTTAAATTCCAGGCTCTGTGTTCTCCTAAAATCAAGACTTCGTTTCAGGTAAACGCAGTCACTTTTCAGCTCAAATGAAGCTACATTGTACACGAAGCTAACACGTATCTTGCTCTTAACTGAAAAGCATTGGATGTTAGAGGACCTGTGGTTTCTATCAGTTTCAGAATTAGAGTTGAACTAGATAAGGTCCGTATGTGTAGAATACCCAATTCTTTGTTATGAGCACACTCAAGTTTCCTGCTGTGTTAAAGTCTCTAGAAAGCAAGATTGTGCTTCTTGCTCTAAGGCAGAGCGTGTTTCATGGATGAGAACTGTGCTGTGTGTTTCCTTTCAGAAATGGAGTTAAATCCCAGGATCTGTGTCTTCCTCTAAGAAAGATTTCCTTTCAGTTAAACACAGTCGCTTTTGAGCTCAAAGGAAGCTACATCGCTCAAGAAGCTAACACGTTTCTCTCTCTTAACTGAAAAGAATTGGATGTTAGAGGACCTGTGGTTTCTATCAGTTTCAGAAGCAGAGTTGATCTAGATGTGGTCTGTATGTGTAGAAAACCCCGTTGTTTTGTTCTGAGCACACTCACGTTTCCTGCTGTATTAGAGACTCTAGAATGCAAGAGAGTGCTTCTTCTCTATAGCAGAGTGTGTTTCATGAATGAGAACTGTGAAGTTTTTTTCCCTTCAGAAATATAGTTAAATCCCAGGCTCTGTGTCTTCCTACAAGCAAGAATTCTTTTCAGGTAACCACAGTCCCTTTTCAGCTCAAATGAAGCTACATCGTTTATGAAGCTCTCACGTTTCTCGCTCTTAATTCAAAAGCATTGGATCTTAGAGTAGCAGTTGTTTGTATGAGTTTCAGAAGCATAGTTGAACTAGATATGGTTCGCATGTGTAGAAAACACCGTTCTTTTGTTCTGAGCACACACACGTTTCCTGCTGTATTAGAGATTCTAGAAAGCAAGAGCCTGCTTCTTGCTCTAAAGCAGAATGTGTTTCATGGATGAGAACAGTGCTGTGTGTTTCCTTTCAGAAATGGAGTTAAATCCCGGGCTCTATGTCTTCCTACAAGCAAGATTTCCTTTCACTTAAAAGCAGTCGCTTTTGAGCTCAAACAAAGCTACTTCTTTCACAATGCTCACACGTTTCTCGCTCTTAACTGAAAAGCATTGGATATTAGAGGTCCTGTGGTTTCTATCTGCTTCAGAAGCAGAGTTGATGTAGATATGGTCCGTATGTGTAGAAAACACCGTTCTTTTTTCTGAGCACACTCGCGGTTCTTGCTGTATTAGAGACTCCAGAAACAAAAGCGTGCTTCTGGCTCTAAAGCAGAGTGTCTTTCATGGATAAGAACTGTGCTGTGTGTTTCCCTTCAGAACTCGAGTTAAATCCCAGGCCCTGTGTCTTCCTAAAAGCAAGATTACCTTTCAGGTAAACGCAGTCACTTTTCAGCTCAAAGGAAGCTACATCGTTCACGAAAATCATACGTTTTTTGCTCTTAACTGAAAAGCATTGGATGGTGGAGGACATGTGGTTTTTTATTAGTTTCAGAAGCATAGTTGAAATAGATATGGTCGTATGTGTAGAAAATACCGTTATTTATTTCTGAGCACACTCACTTTCCTTGCTCTATTAGAGACTCTAGAAAGCAAGAGCGTGCTTCTTGCTCTAAAGCAGAGTGTGTTTCATGGATGAGAACGGTGCTGTGTGTATCCTTTCAGAAATGGAGTTAAATCCCAGGATCTGTGTCTTCCTACAAGCAAGATTTCCTTTCAGGTAAACGCAGTCGCTTTTGAGCTCAAACTAAACTACATCGTTCAAGAAGCTAACACGTTTCTCGCTCTTAACTGAAAAGCATTGGATGTTAGAGGACCTGTGGTTTCTATCAGTTTCAGAAGCAGAGTTGAACTAGATATGGTCCGTATGTGTAGAAAACACCATTCTTTTTTCTGAGCACACTCGTGTTTCTTGCTGTATTAGAGACTCCAGAAAGCAAAAGCGTGGTTCTGCCTCTAAAGCAGAGTGTGTTTCATGGATGAGAACTGTGCTGTTTGTTTCCCTTCAGAAATGGAGTTAAATCCCAGGCTCTGTATCTTCCTACCAGCAAGAATTCGTTTCAGGTAACCACAGTCCCTTTTCAGCTCAAACGAAGCTGCCTGGTTTACGAAGCTCGCACGTTTCTCGCTCTTCAGTGAAAAGCATTGGATGTTAGAGGAGCTGTGGTTTGGATGAGTTTCAGAAGCATAGTTGAACTAGATATTGTCCGCATGTGTAGAAAACACCGTTCTTTTGTTCTGAACACACTCACGTTTCCTGCTGTATTAGAGATCCTAGAAAGCAAGAGCCTGCTTGTTGCTCTAAAGCAGAATGTGTTTCATGGATGAGAACTGTGCTATGTGTTTCCCTTTAGAAATGGAGTTAAATCCCAGGCTCTGTATCTTCCTACCAGCAAGACTTCGTTTCAGGTAAATGCAGTCACTTTTCAGCTCAAACGAAGCAACATTGTTCACCAAGCTAACACGTTTCTCGCTCTTAATTGAAAAGCATTGGATGTTAGAGGACCTGTAGTTTCAATCAGTTTCACAATTAGAGTTGAACTAGATAAGTTCCGTATGTGTAGAAAACCCAATTCTTTTGTTATGAGCACACTCAAGTTTCCTGCTGTATTAGAGATTCTAGAAAGCAAGGGCGTCCTTCTTGCTCTAAAGCAGAGTGTGTTTCATGGATGATAACTATGCTGTCTGTTTCCCTTCAGAAATGGAGTTAAATCCCATGCTCTGTGTCTTCCTACATGCAAGACTTCGTTTCAGGAAAACACAGTCACTTTTCAGCTCAAACGAAGCTACATCGTTCACGAAAATCATACGTTTTTCGCTCTTAACTGAAAAGCATTCGATGGTAGAGGACATGTGGTTTTTATCAGTTTCAGAAGCATAGTTGAACTAGATATGGTCCATATGTGTAGGAAACACCCTTCTATGGTTCAGAGCACACTCACGTTTCCTGTTGTATTAGAGACTCTAGAAAGCAAGGGCGTGCTTCTAACTCTAAACCAAGGTGTGCTTCATGGACGAGAACTTGCTTTGTGTTTCCCTTCATAAATGAGGTTAAATTCCAGGCTCTGTGTTCTCCTAAAATCAAGACTTCGTTTCAGGTAAACACAGTCACTTTTCAGCTTAAACCAAGCTACATTGTTCATGAAACTCATACGTTATCGCTCTTAACTGAAAAGCATTGGATATTAGAGGTCCTGTGGTTTGTATCAGTTTCAGAAGCAGAGTTGAACTAGATATGGTCCATATGTGTAGGAACCACCGATCTATTGTTCAGAGCACACTCACGTTTCCTGTTGTATTAGAGACTCTAGAAAGCAAGGGCGTGCTACTAACTCTAAACCAAGGTGTGCTTCATGGACGAGAACTGTGCTGTGTGTTTCCCTTCATAAATGAGGTTAAATCCCAGGCTCTGTGTTCTCCTAAAATCAAGACTTCGTTTCAGGTAAACGCAGTCACTTTTCAGCTCAAACGAAGCAACATTGTTCACCAAGCTAACACGTTTCTCGCTCATAATTGAAAAGCATTGGATGTTAGAGGACCTGTAGTTCAATCAGTTTCACAATTAGAGTTGAACTAGATAAGGTCCGTATGTGTAGAAAACCCAATTCTTTTGTTATGAGCACACTCAAGTTTCCTGCTGTGTTAAAGTCTCTAGAAAGCAAGATTGTGCTTCTTGCTCTAAGGCAGAGCATGTTTCATGGATGAGAACTGTGCTGTGTGTTTCCTTTCAGAAATGGAGTTAAATCCCAGGATCTGTGTCTTCCTCTAAGAAAGATTTCCTTTCAGTTAAACACAGTCGCTTTTGAGCTCAAAGGAAGCTACATCGCTCAAGAAGCTAACACGTTTCTCTCTCTTAACTGAAAAGAATTGGATGTTAGAGGACCTGTGGTTTCTATCAGTTTCAGAAGCAGAGTTGAACTAGATGTGGTCTGTATGTGTTGAAAACCCCGTTGTTTTGTTCTGAGCACACTCACGTTTCCTGCTGTATTAGAGACTCTAGAATGCAAGAGAGTGCTTCTTCTCTATAGCAGAGTGTGTTTCATGAATGAGAACTGTGAAGTTTTTTTCCCTTCAGAAATATAGTTAAATCCCAGGCTCTGTGTCTTCCTACAAGCAAGAATTCTTTTCAGGTAACCACAGTCCCTTTTCAGCTCAAATGAAGCTACATCGTTTATGAAGCTCTCACGTTTCTCGCTCTTAATTGAAAAGCATTGGATGTTAGAGGAGCAGTGGTTTGTATGAGTTTCAGAAGCATAGTTGAACTAGATATGGTTCGCATGTGTAGAAAACACCGTTCTTTTGTTCTGAGCACACACACGTTTCCTGCTGTATTAGAGATTCTAGAAAGCAAGAGCCTGCTTCTTGCTCTAAAGCAGAATGTGTTTCATGGATGAGAACAGTGCTGTGTGTTTCCTTTCAGAAATGGAGTTAAATCCCGGGCTCTATGTCTTCCTACAAGCAAGATTTCCTTTCAGGTAAACGCAGTCGCTTTTGAGCTCAAACAAAGCTACTTCTTTCACAATGCTCACACGTTTCTCGCTCTTAACTGAAAAGCATTGGATATTAGAGGTCCTGTGGTTTCTATCTGCTTCAGAAGCAGAGTTGATGTAGATATGGTCCGTATGTGTATAAAACACCATTCTTTTTTCTGAGCACACTCGCGGTTCTTGCTGTATTAGAGACTCCAGAAACAAAAGCGTGCTTCTGGCTCTAAAGCAGAGTGTCTTTCATGGATAAGAACTGTGCTGTGTGTTTCCCTTCAGAACTCGAGTTAAATCCCAGGCCCTGTGTCCTCCTAAAAGCAAGATTACCTTTCAGGTAAACGCAGTCACTTTTCAGCTCAAAGGAAGCTACATCGTTCACGAAAATCATACGTTTTTTGCTCTTAACTGAAAAGCATTGGATGGTAGAGGACATGTGGTTTTTTATCAGTTTCAGAAGCATAGTTGAACTAGATATGGTCGTATGTGTAGAAAATACCGTTATTTAGTTCTGAGCACACTCACTTTCCTTGCTCTATTAGAGACTCTAGAAAGCAAGAGCGTGCTTCTTGCTATAAAGCAGAGTGTGTTTCATGGATGAGAACGGTGCTGTGTGTATCCTTTCAGAAATGGAGTTAAATCCCAGGATCTGTGTCTTCCTACAAGCAAGATTTCCTTTCAGGTAAACGCAGTCGCTTTTGAGCTCAAACGAAACTACATCGTTCACGAAGCTAACACGTTTCTCGCTCTTAACTGAAAAGCATTGGATGTTAGAGGACCTGTGGTTTCTATCAGTTTCAGAAGCAGAGTTGAACTAGATATGGTCCGTATGTGTAGAAAACACCATTCTTTTTTCTGAGCACACTCGCGTTTCTTGCTGTATTAGAGACTCCAGAAAGCAAAAGCGTGGTTCTGCCTCTAAAGCAGAGTGTGTTTCATGGATGAGAACTGTGCTGTTTGTTTCCCTTCAGAAATGGAGTTAAATCCCAGGCTCTGTATCTTCCTACCAGCAAGAATTCGGTTCAGGTAACCACAGTCCCTTTTCAGCTCAAACGAAGCTGCATGGTTTACGAAGCTCGCACGTTTCTCGCTCTTCAGTGAAAAGCATTGGATGTTAGAGGAGCTGTGGTTTGGATGAGTTTCAGAAGCATAGTTGAACTAGATATTGTCCGCATGTGTAGAAAACACCGTTCTTTTGTTCTGAACACACTCACGTTTCCTGCTGTATTAGAGATCCTAGAAAGCAAGAGCCTGCTTGTTGCTCTAAAGCAGAATGTGTTTCATGGATGAGAACTGTGCTATGTGTTTCCCTTTAGAAATGGAGTTAAATCCCAACCTCTGTGTCTTCCTACATGCAAGACTTCGTTTCAGGTAAACGCAGTCACTTTTCAGCTCAAACGAAGCAACATTGTTCACCAAGCTAACACGTTTCTCGCTCTTAATTGAAAAGCATTGGATGTTAGAGGACCTGTAGTTTCAATCAGTTTCACAATTAGAGTTGAACTAGATAAGGTCCGTATGTGTAGAAAACCCAATTCTTTTGTTATGAGCACACTCAAGTTTCCTGCTGTATTAGAGATTCTAGAAAGCAAGGGCGTCCTTCTTGCTCTAAAGCAGAGTGTGTTTCATGGATGATAACTATGCTGTCTGTTTCCCTTCAGAAATGGAGTTAAATCCCATGCTCTGTGTCTTCCTACATGCAAGACTTCGTTTCAGGAAAACACAGTCACTTTTCAGCTCAAACGAAGCTACATCGTTCACGAAAATCATACGTTTTTCGCTCTTAACTGAAAAGCATTCGATGGTAGAGGACATGTGGTTTTTATCAGTTTCAGAAGCATAGTTGAACTAGATATGGTCCATATGTGTAGGAAACACCCTTCTATGGTTCAGAGCACACTCACGATTCCTGTTGTATTAGAGACTCTAGAAAGCAAGGGCGTGCTTCTAACTCTAAACCAAGTTGTGCTTCATGGACGAGAACTTGCTTTGTGTTTCCCTTCATAAATGAGGTTAAATTCCAGGCTCTGTGTTCTCCTAAAATCAAGACTTCGTTTCAGGTAAACGCAGTCACTTTTCAGCTCAAATGAAGCTACATTGTACACGAAGCTAACACGTATCTTGCTCTTAACTGAAAAGCATTGGATGTTAGAGGACCTGTGGTTTCTATCAGTTTCAGAATTAGAGTTGAACTAGATAAGGTCCGTATGTGTAGAATACCCAATTCTTTGTTATGAGCACACTCAAGTTTCCTGCTGTGTTAAAGTCTCTAGAAAGCAAGATTGTGCTTCTTGCTCTAAGGCAGAGCGTGTTTCATGGATGAGAACTGTGCTGTGTGTTTCCTTTCAGAAATGGAGTTAAATCCCAGGATCTGTGTCTTCCTCTAAGAAAGATTTCCTTTCAGTTAAACACAGTCGCTTTTGAGCTCAAAGGAAGCTACATCGCTCAAGAAGCTAACACGTTTCTCTCTCTTAACTGAAAAGAATTGGATGTTAGAGGACCTGTGGTTTCTATCAGTTTCAGAAGCAGAGTTGATCTAGATGTGGTCTGTATGTGTAGAAAACCCCGTTGTTTTGTTCTGAGCACACTCACGTTTCCTGCTGTATTAGAGACTCTAGAATGCAAGAGAGTGCTTCTTCTCTATAGCAGAGTGTGTTTCATGAATGAGAACTGTGAAGTTTTTTTCCCTTCAGAAATATAGTTAAATCCCAGGCTCTGTGTCTTCCTACAAGCAAGAATTCTTTTCAGGTAACCACAGTCCCTTTTCAGCTCAAATGAAGCTACATCGTTTATGAAGCTCTCACGTTTCTCGCTCTTAATTCAAAAGCATTGGATCTTAGAGTAGCAGTTGTTTGTATGAGTTTCAGAAGCATAGTTGAACTAGATATGGTTCGCATGTGTAGAAAACACCGTTCTTTTGTTCTGAGCACACACACGTTTCCTGCTGTATTAGAGATTCTAGAAAGCAAGAGCCTGCTTCTTGCTCTAAAGCAGAATGTGTTTCATGGATGAGAACAGTGCTGTGTGTTTCCTTTCAGAAATGGAGTTAAATCCCGGGCTCTATGTCTTCCTACAAGCAAGATTTCCTTTCACTTAAAAGCAGTCGCTTTTGAGCTCAAACAAAGCTACTTCTTTCACAATGCTCACACGTTTCTCGCTCTTAACTGAAAAGCATTCGATATTAGAGGTCCTGTGGTTTCTATCTGCTTCAGAAGCAGAGTTGATGTAGATATGGTCCGTATGTGTAGAAAACACCGTTCTTTTTTCTGAGCACACTCGCGGTTCTTGCTGTATTAGAGACTCCAGAAACAAAAGCGTGCTTCTGGCTCTAAAGCAGAGTGTCTTTCATGGATAAGAACTGTGCTGTGTGTTTCCCTTCAGAACTCGAGTTAAATCCCAGGCCCTGTGTCTTCCTAAAAGCAAGATTACCTTTCAGGTAAACGCAGTCACTTTTCAGCTCAAAGGAAGCTACATCGTTCACGAAAATCATACGTTTTTTGCTCTTAACTGAAAAGCATTGGATGGTGGAGGACATGTGGTTTTTTATTAGTTTCAGAAGCATAGTTGAAATAGATATGGTCGTATGTGTAGAAAATACCGTTATTTATTTCTGAGCACACTCACTTTCCTTGCTCTATTAGAGACTCTAGAAAGCAAGAGCGTGCTTCTTGCTCTAAAGCAGAGTGTGTTTCATGGATGAGAACGGTGCTGTGTGTATCCTTTCAGAAATGGAGTTAAATCCCAGGATCTGTGTCTTCCTACAAGCAAGATTTCCTTTCAGGTAAACGCAGTCGCTTTTGAGCTCAAACTAAACTACATCGTTCAAGAAGCTAACACGTTTCTCGCTCTTAACTGAAAAGCATTGGATGTTAGAGGACCTGTGGTTTCTATCAGTTTCAGAAGCAGAGTTGAACTAGATATGGTCCGTATGTGTAGAAAACACCATTCTTTTTTCTGAGCACACTCGCGTTTCTTGCTGTATTAGAGACTCCAGAAAGCAAAAGCGTGGTTCTGCCTCTAAAGCAGAGTGTGTTTCATGGATGAGAACTGTGCTGTTTGTTTCCCTTCAGAAATGGAGTTAAATCCCAGGCTCTGTATCTTCCTACCAGCAAGAATTCGTTTCAGGTAACCACAGTCCCTTTTCAGCTCAAACGAAGCTGCCTGGTTTACGAAGCTCGCACGTTTCTCGCTCTTCAGTGAAAAGCATTGGATGTTAGAGGAGCTGTGGTTTGGATGAGTTTCAGAAGCATAGTTGAACTAGATATTTTCCGCATGTGTAGAAAACACCGTTCTTTTGTTCTGAACACACTCACGTTTCCTGCTGTATTAGAGATCCTAGAAAGCAAGAGCCTGCTTGTTGCTCTAAAGCAGAATGTGTTTCATGGATGAGAACTGTGCTATGTGTTTCCCTTTAGAAATGGAGTTAAATCCCAGGCTCTGTATCTTCCTACCAGCAAGACTTCGTTTCAGGTAAATGCAGTCACTTTTCAGCTCAAACGAAGCAACATTGTTCACCAAGCTAACACGTTTCTCGCTCTTAATTGAAAAGCATTGGATGTTAGAGGACCTGTAGTTTCAATCAGTTTCACAATTAGAGTTGAACTAGATAAGGTCCGTATGTGTAGAAAACCCAATTCTTTTGTTATGAGCACACTCAAGTTTCCTGCTGTATTAGAGATTCTAGAAAGCAAGGGCGTCCTTCTTGCTCTAAAGCAGAGTGTGTTTCATGGATGATAACTATGCTGTCTGTTTCCCTTCAGAAATGGAGTTAAATCCCATGCTCTGTGTCTTCCTACATGCAAGACTTCGTTTCAGGAAAACACAGTCACTTTTCAGCTCAAACGAAGCTACATCGTTCACGAAAATCATACGTTTTTCGCTCTTAACTGAAAAGCATTCGATGGTAGAGGACATGTGGTTTTTATCAGTTTCAGAAGCATAGTTGAACTAGATATGGTCCATATGTGTAGGAAACACCCTTCTATGGTTCAGAGCACACTCACGTTTCCTGTTGTATTAGAGACTCTAGAAAGCAAGGGCGTGCTTCTAACTCTAAACCAAGGTGTGCTTCATGGACGAGAACTTGCTTTGTGTTTCCCTTCATAAATGAGGTTAAATTCCAGGCTCTGTGTTCTCCTAAAATCAAGACTTCGTTTCAGGTAAACACAGTCACTTTTCAGCTTAAACCAAGCTACATTGTTCATGAAACTCATACGTTATCGCTCTTAACTGAAAAGCATTGGATATTAGAGGTCCTGTGGTTTGTATCAGTTTCAGAAGCAGAGTTGAACTAGATATGGTCCATATGTGTAGGAACCACCGATCTATTGTTCAGAGCACACTCACGTTTCCTGTTGTATTAGAGACTCTAGAAAGCAAGGGCGTGCTACTAACTCTAAACCAAGGTGTGCTTCATGGACGAGAACTGTGCTGTGTGTTTCCCTTCATAAATGAGGTTAAATCCCAGGCTCTGTGTTCTCCTAAAATCAAGACTTCGTTTCAGGTAAACGCAGTCACTTTTCAGCTCAAACGAAGCAACATTGTTCACCAAGCTAACACGTTTCTCGCTCATAATTGAAAAGCATTGGATGTTAGAGGACCTGTAGTTCAATCAGTTTCACAATTAGAGTTGAACTAGATAAGGTCCGTATGTGTAGAAAACCCAATTCTTTTGTTATGAGCACACTCAAGTTTCCTGCTGTGTTAAAGTCTCTAGAAAGCAAGATTGTGCTTCTTGCTCTAAGGCAGAGCATGTTTCATGGATGAGAACTGTGCTGTGTGTTTCCTTTCAGAAATGGAGTTAAATCCCAGGATCTGTGTCTTCCTCTAAGAAAGATTTCCTTTCAGTTAAACACAGTCGCTTTTGAGCTCAAAGGAAGCTACATCGCTCAAGAAGCTAACACGTTTCTCTCTCTTAACTGAAAAGAATTGGATGTTAGAGGACCTGTGGTTTCTATCAGTTTCAGAAGCAGAGTTGAACTAGATGTGGTCTGTATGTGTTGAAAACCCCGTTGTTTTGTTCTGAGCACACTCACGTTTCCTGCTGTATTAGAGACTCTAGAATGCAAGAGAGTGCTTCTTCTCTATAGCAGAGTGTGTTTCATGAATGAGAACTGTGAAGTTTTTTTCCCTTCAGAAATATAGTTAAATCCCAGGCTCTGTGTCTTCCTACAAGCAAGAATTCTTTTCAGGTAACCACAGTCCCTTTTCAGCTCAAATGAAGCTACATCGTTTATGAAGCTATCACGTTTCTCGCTCTTAATTGAAAAGCATTGGATGTTAGAGGAGCAGTGGTTTGTATGAGTTTCAGAAGCATAGTTGAACTAGATATGGTTCGCATGTGTAGAAAACACCGTTCTTTTGTTCTGAGCACACACACGTTTCCTGCTGTATTAGAGATTCTAGAAAGCAAGAGCCTGCTTCTTGCTC
Organism: Onychomys leucogaster; assembly: GCA_949786385.1. Taxonomy (NCBI): domain Eukaryota; kingdom Metazoa; phylum Chordata; class Mammalia; order Rodentia; family Cricetidae; genus Onychomys; species Onychomys leucogaster. Next base: position 1,971,842 of record CATKUP010000061.1, read on the forward strand.
TAAAGCAGAATGTGTTTCATGGATGAGAACAGTGCTGTGTGTTTCCTTTCAGAAATGGAGTTAAATCCCGGGCTCTATGTCTTCCTACAAGCAAGATTTCCTTTCAGGTAAACGCAGTCGCTTTTGAGCTCAAACAAAGCTACTTCTTTCACAATGCTCACACGTTTCTCGCTCTTAACTGAAAAGCATTGGATATTAGAGGTCCTGTGGTTTCTATCTGCTTCAGAAGCAGAGTTGATGTAGATATGGTCCGTATGTGTATAAAACACCATTCTTTTTTCTGAGCACACTCGCGGTTCTTGCTGTATTAGAGACTCCAGAAACAAAAGCGTGCTTCTGGCTCTAAAGCAGAGTGTCTTTCATGGATAAGAACTGTGCTGTGTGTTTCCCTTCAGAACTCGAGTTAAATCCCAGGCCCTGTGTCCTCCTAAAAGCAAGATTACCTTTCAGGTAAACGCAGTCACTTTTCAGCTCAAAGGAAGCTACATCGTTCACGAAAATCATACGTTTTTTGCTCTTAACTGAAAAGCATTGGATGGTAGAGGACATGTGGTTTTTTATCAGTTTCAGAAGCATAGTTGAACTAGATATGGTCGTATGTGTAGAAAATACCGTTATTTAGTTCTGAGCACACTCACTTTCCTTGCTCTATTAGAGACTCTAGAAAGCAAGAGCGTGCTTCTTGCTATAAAGCAGAGTGTGTTTCATGGATGAGAACGGTGCTGTGTGTATCCTTTCAGAAATGGAGTTAAATCCCAGGATCTGTGTCTTCCTACAAGCAAGATTTCCTTTCAGGTAAACGCAGTCGCTTTTGAGCTCAAACGAAACTACATCGTTCACGAAGCTAACACGTTTCTCGCTCTTAACTGAAAAGCATTGGATGTTAGAGGACCTGTGGTTTCTATCAGTTTCAGAAGCAGAGTTGAACTAGATATGGTCCGTATGTGTAGAAAACACCATTCTTTTTTCTGAGCACACTCGCGTTTCTTGCTGTATTAGAGACTCCAGAAAGCAAAAGCGTGGTTCTGCCTCTAAAGCAGAGTGTGTTTCATGGATGAGAACTGTGCTGTTTGTTTCCCTTCAGAAATGGAGTTAAATCCCAGGCTCTGTATCTTCCTACCAGCAAGAATTCGTTTCAGGTAACCACAGTCCCTTTTCAGCTCAAACGAAGCTGCATGGTTTACGAAGCTCGCACGTTTCTCGCTCTTCAGTGAAAAGCATTGGATGTTAGAGGAGCTGTGGTTTGGATGAGTTTCAGAAGCATAGTTGAACTAGATATTGTCCGCATGTGTAGAAAACACCGTTCTTTTGTTCTGAACACACTCACGTTTCCTGCTGTATTAGAGATCCTAGAAAACAAGAGCCTGCTTGTTGCTCTAAAGCAGAATGTGTTTCATGGATGAGAACTGTGCTATGTGTTTCCCTTTAGAAATGGAGTTAAATCCCAACCTCTGTGTCTTCCTACATGCAAGACTTCGTTTCAGGTAAACGCAGTCACTTTTCAGCTCAAACGAAGCAACATTGTTCACCAAGCTAACACGTTTCTCGCTCTTAATTGAAAAGCATTGGATGTTAGAGGACCTGTAGTTTCAATCAGTTTCACAATTAGAGTTGAACTAGATAAGGTCCGTATGTGTAGAAAACCCAATTCTTTTGTTATGAGCACACTCAAGTTTCCTGCTGTATTAGAGATTCTAGAAAGCAAGGGCGTCCTTCTTGCTCTAAAGCAGAGTGTGTTTCATGGATGATAACTATGCTGTCTGTTTCCCTTCAGAAATGGAGTTAAATCCCATGCTCTGTGTCTTCCTACATGCAAGACTTCGTTTCAGGAAAACACAGTCACTTTTCAGCTCAAACGAAGCTACATCGTTCACGAAAATCATACGTTTTTCGCTCTTAACTGAAAAGCATTCGATGGTAGAGCACATGTGGTTTTTATCAGTTTCAGAAGCATAGTTGAACTAGATATGGTCCATATGTGTAGGAAACACCCTTCTATGGTTCAGAGCACACTCACGTTTCCTGTTGTATTAGAGACTCTAGAAAGCAAGGGCGTGCTTCTAACTCTAAACCAAGGTGTGCTTCATGGACGAGAACTTGCTTTGTGTTTCCCTTCATAAATGAGGTTAAATTCCAGGCTCTGTGTTCTCCTAAAATCAAGACTTCGTTTCAGGTAAACGCAGTCACTTTTCAGCTCAAATGAAGCTACATTGTACACGAAGCTAACACGTATCTTGCTCTTAACTGAAAAGCATTGGATGTTAGAGGACCTGTGGTTTCTATCAGTTTCAGAATTAGAGTTGAACTAGATAAGGTCCGTATGTGTAGAATAACCCAATTCTTTGTTATGAGCACACTCAAGTTTCCTGCTGTGTTAAAGTCTCTAGAAAGCAAGATTGTGCTTCTTGCTCTAAGGCAGAGTGTGTTTCATGGATGAGAACTGTGCTGTGTGTTTCCTTTCAGATATGGAGTTAAATCCCGGGATCTGTGTCTTCCTATAAGAAAGATTTCCTTTCAGTTAAACACAGTCGCTTTTGAGCTCAAAGGAAGCTACATCGCTCAAGAAGCTAACACGTTTCTCTCTCTTAACTGAAAAGAATTGGATGTTAGAGGAACTGTGGTTTCTATCAGTTTCAGAAGCAGAGTTGAACTAGATGTGGTCTGTATGTGTAGAAAACCCCGTTGTTTTGTTCTGAGCACACACACGTTTCCTGCTGTATTAGAGATTCTAGAAAGCAAGAGCCTGCTTCTTGCTCTAAAGCAGAATGTGTTTCATGGATGAGAACAGTGCTGTGTGTTTCCTTTCAGAAATGGAGTTAAATCCCGGGCTCTATGTCTTCCTACAAGCAAGATTTCCTTTCAGGTAAACGCAGTCGCTTTTGAGCTCAAACAAAGCTACTTCTTTCACAATGCTCACACGTTTCTCGCTCTTAACTGAAAAGCATTGGATATTAGAGGTCCTGTGGTTTCTATCTGCTTCAGAAGCAGAGTTGATGTAGATATGGTCCGTATGTGTAGAAAACACCGTTCTTTTTTTCTGAGCACACTCGCGGTTCTTGCTGTATTAGAGACTCCAGAAACAAAAGCGTGCTTCTGGCTCTAAAGCAGAGTGTCTTTCATGGATAAGAACTGTGCTGTGTGTTTCCCTTCAGAACTCGAGTTAAATCCCAGGCCCTGTGTCTTCCTACAAGCAAGATTTCCTTTCAGGTAAACGCAGTCGCTTTTGAGCTCAAACTAAACTACATCGTTCACGAAGGTAACACGTTTCTCGCTCTTAACTGAAAAGCATTGGATGTTAGAGGACCTGTGGTTTCTATCAGTTTCAGAAGCAGAGTTGAACTAGATATGGTCCGTATGTGTAGAAAACACCATTCTTTTTTCTGAGCACACTCGCGTTTCTTGCTGTATTAGAGACTCCAGAAAGCAAAAGCGTGGTTCTGCCTCTAAAGCAGAGTGTGTTTCATGGATGAGAACTGTGCTGTTTGTTTCCCTTCAGAAATGGAGTTAAATCCCAGGCTCTGTATCTTCCTACCAGCAAGAATTCGTTTCAGGTAACCACAGTCCCTTTTCAGCTCAAACGAAGCTGCATGGTTTACGCAGCTCGCACGTTTCTCGCTCTTCAGTGAAAAGCATTGGATGTTAGAGGAGCTGTGGTTTGGATGAGTTTCAGAAGCATAGTTGAACTAGATATTGTCCGCATGTGTAGAAAACACCGTTCTTTTGTTCTGAACACACTCACGTTTCCTGCTGTATTAGAGATCCTAGAAAACAAGAGCCTGCTTGTTGCTCTAAAGCAGAATGTGTTTCATGGATGAGAACTGTGCTATGTGTTTCCCTTTAGAAATGGAGTTAAATCCCAACCTCTGTGTCTTCCTACATGCAAGACTTCGTTTCAGGTAAACGCAGTCACTTTTCAGCTCAAACGAAGCAACATTGTTCACCAAGCTAACACGTTTCTCGCTCTTAATTGAAAAGCATTGGATGTTAGAGGACCTGTAGTTTCAATCAGTTTCACAATTAGAGTTGAACTAGATAAGGTCCGTATGTGTAGAAAACCCAATTCTTTTGTTATGAGCACACTCAAGTTTCCTGCTGTATTAGAGATTCTAGAAAGCAAGGGCGTCCTTCTTGCTCTAAAGCAGAGTGTGTTTCATGGATGATAACTATGCTGTCTGTTTCCCTTCAGAAATGGAGTTAAATCCCATGCTCTGTGTCTTCCTACATGCAAGACTTCATTTCAGGAAAACACAGTCACTTTTCAGCTCAAACGAAGCTACATCGTTCACGAAAATCATACCTTTTTTCGCTCTTAACTGAAAAGCATTCGATGGTAGAGGACATGTGGTTTTTATCAGTTTCAGAAGCATAGTTGAACTAGATATGGTCCATATGTGTAGGAAACACCCTTCTATGGTTCAGAGCACACTCACGTTTCCTGTTGTATTAGAGACTCTAGAAAGCAAGGGCGTGCTTCTAACTCTAAACCAAGGTGTGCTTCATGGACGAGAACTTGCTTTGTGTTTCCCTTCATAAATGAGGTTAAATTCCAGGCTCTGTGTTCTCCTAAAATCAAGACTTCGTTTCAGGTAAACGCAGTCACTTTTCAGCTCAAATGAAGCTACATTGTACACGAAGCTAACACGTATCTTGCTCTTAACTGAAAAGCATTGGATGTTAGAGGACCTGTGGTTTCTATCAGTTTCAGAATTAGAGTTGAACTAGATAAGGTCCGTATGTGTAGAATACCCAATTCTTTGTTATGAGCACACTCAAGTTTCCTGCTGTGTTAAAGTCTCTAGAAAGCAAGATTGTGCTTCTTGCTCTAAGGCAGAGTGTGTTTCATGGATGAGAACTGTGCTGTGTGTTTCCTTTCAGAAATGGAGTTAAATCCCAGGATCTGTGTCTTCCTATAAGAAAGATTTCCTTTCAGTTAAACACAGTCGCTTTTGAGCTCAAAGGAAGCTACATCGCTCAAGAAGCTAACACGTTTCTCTCTCTTAACTGAAAAGAATTGGATGTTAGAGGACCTGTGGTTTCTATCAGTTTCAGAAGCAGAGTTGAACTAGATGTGGTCTGTATGTGTAGAAAACCCCGTTGTTTTGTTCTGAGCACACTCACGTTTCCTGCTGTATTAGAGACTCTAGAATGCAAGAGAGTGCTTCTTCTCTAAAGCAGAGTGTGTTTCATGAATGAGAACTCTGAAGTTTTTTTCCCTTCAGAAATATAGTTAAATCCCAGGCTCTGTGTCTTCCTACAAGCAAGAATTCTTTTCAGGTAACCACAGTCCCATTTCAGCTTAAATGAAGCTACATCGTTTATGAAGCTATCACGTTTCTCGCTCTTAATTGAAAAGCATTGGATGTTAGAGGAGCAGTGGTTTGTATGAGTTTCAGAAGCAGAGTTGAACTAGATGTGGTCTGTATGTGTAGAAAACCCCGTTGTTTTGTTCTGAGCACACACACGTTTCCTTCTGTATTAGAGATTCTAGAAAGCAAGAGCCTGCTTCTTGCTCTAAAGCAGAATGTGTTTCATGGATGAGAACAGTGCTGTGTGTTTCCTTTCAGAAATGGAGTTAAATCCCGGGCTCTATGTCTTCCTACAAGCAAGATTTCCTTTCAGGTAAACGCAGTCGCTTTTGAGCTCAAACAAAGCTACTTCTTTCACAATGCTCACACGTTTCTCGCTCTTAACTGAAAAGCATTGGATATTAGAGGTCCTGTGGTTTCTATCTGCTTCAGAAGCAGAGTTGATGTAGATATGGTCCGTATGTGTAGAAAACACCGTTCTTTTTTTCTGAGCACACTCGCGGTTCTTGCTGTATTAGAGACTCCAGAAACAAAAGCGTGCTTCTGGCTCTAAAGCAGAGTGTCTTTCATGGATAAGAACTGTGCTGTGTGTTTCCCTTCAGAACTCGAGTTAAATCCCAGGCCCTGTGTCTTCCTACAAGCAAGATTTCCTTTCAGGTAAACGCAGTCGCTTTTGAGCTCAAACTAAACTACATCGTTCACGAAGGTAACACGTTTCTCGCTCTTAACTGAAAAGCATTGGATGTTAGAGGACCTGTGGTTTCTATCAGTTTCAGAAGCAGAGTTGAACTAGATATGGTCCGTATGTGTAGAAAACACCATTCTTTTTTCTGAGCACACTCGCGTTTCTTGCTGTATTAGAGACTCCAGAAAGCAAAAGCGTGGTTCTGCCTCTAAAGCAGAGTGTGTTTCATGGATGAGAACTGTGCTGTTTGTTTCCCTTCAGAAATGGAGTTAAATCCCAGGCTCTGTATCTTCCTACCAGCAAGAATTCGTTTCAGGTAACCACAGTCCCTTTTCAGCTCAAACGAAGCTGCATGGTTTACGAAGCTCGCACGTTTCTCGCTCTTCAGTGAAAAGCATTGGATGTTAGAGGAGCTGTGGTTTGGATGAGTTTCAGAAGCATAGTTGAACTAGATATTGTCCGCATGTGTATAAAACACCGTTCTTTTGTTCTGAACACACTCACGTTTCCTGCTGTATTAGAGATCCTAGAAAGCAAGAGCCTGCTTGTTGCTCTAAAGCAGAATGTGTTTCATGGATGAGAACTGTGCTATGTGTTTCCCTTTAGAAATGGAGTTAAATCCCAACCTCTGTGTCTTCCTACATGCAAGACTTCGTTTCAGGTAAACGCAGTCACTTTTCAGCTCAAACGAAGCAACATTGTTCACCAAGCTAACACGTTTCTCGCTCTTAATTGAAAAGCATTGGATGTTAGAGGACCTGTAGTTTCAATCAGTTTCACAATTAGAGTTGAACTAGATAAGGTCCGTATGTGTAGAAAACCCAATTCTTTTGTTATGAGCACACTCAAGTTTCCTGCTGTATTAGAGATTCTAGAAAGCAAGGGCGTCCTTCTTGCTCTAAAGCAGAGTGTGTTTCATGGATGATAACTATGCTGTCTGTTTCCCTTCAGAAATGGAGTTAAATCCCATGCTCTGTGTCTTCCTACATGCAAGACTTCGTTTCAGGAAAACACAGTCACTTTTCAGCTCAAACGAAGCTACATCGTTCACGAAAATCATACGTTTTTCGCTCTTAACTGAAAAGCATTCGATGGTAGAGCACATGTGGTTTTTATCAGTTTCAGAAGCATAGTTGAACTAGATATGGTCCATATGTGTAGGAAACACCCTTCTATGGTTCAGAGCACACTCACGTTTCCTGTTGTATTAGAGACTCTAGAAAGCAAGGGCGTGCTTCTAACTCTAAACCAAGGTGTGCTTCATGGACGAGAACTTGCTTTGTGTTTCCCTTCATAAATGAGGTTAAATTCCAGGCTCTGTGTTCTCCTAAAATCAAGACTTCGTTTCAGGTAAACGCAGTCACTTTTCAGCTCAAATGAAGCTACATTGTACACGAAGCTAACACGTATCTTGCTCTTAACTGAAAAGCATTGGATGTTAGAGGACCTGTGGTTTCTATCAGTTTCAGAATTAGAGTTGAACTAGATAAGGTCCGTATGTGTAGAATACCCAATTCTTTGTTATGAGCACACTCAAGTTTCCTGCTGTGTTAAAGTCTCTAGAAAGCAAGATTGTGCTTCTTGCTCTAAGGCAGAGCGTGTTTCATGGATGAGAACTGTGCTGTGTGTTTCCTTTCAGAAATGGAGTTAAATCCCAGGATCTGTGTCTTCCTCTAAGAAAGATTTCCTTTCAGTTAAACACAGTCGCTTTTGAGCTCAAAGGAAGCTACATCGCTCAAGAAGCTAACACGTTTCTCTCTCTTAACTGAAAAGAATTGGATGTTAGAGGACCTGTGGTTTCTATCAGTTTCAGAAGCAGAGTTGATCTAGATGTGGTCTGTATGTGTAGAAAACCCCGTTGTTTTGTTCTGAGCACACTCACGTTTCCTGCTGTATTAGAGACTCTAGAATGCAAGAGAGTGCTTCTTCTCTAAAGCAGAGTGTGTTTCATGAATGAGAACTGTGAAGTTTTTTTCCCTTCAGAAATATAGTTAAATCCCAGGCTCTGTGTCTTCCTACAAGCAAGAATTCTTTTCAGGTAACCACAGTCCCTTTTCAGTTCAAATGAAGCTACATCGTTTATGAAGCTCTCACGTTTCTCGCTCTTAATTGAAAAGCATTGGATGTTAGAGGAGCAGTGGTTTGTATGAGTTTCAGAAGCATAGTTGAACTAGATATGGTTCGCATGTGTAGAAAACACCGTTCTTTTGTTCTGAGCACACACAAGTTTCCTGCTGTATTAGAGATTCTAGAAAGCAAGAGCCTGCTTCTTGCTCTAAAGCAGAATGTGTTTCATGGATGAGAACAGTGCTGTGTGTTTCCTTTCAGAAATGGAGTTAAATCCCGGGCTCTATGTCTTCCTACAAGCAAGATTTCCTTTCAGGTAAAAGCAGTCGCTTTTGAGCTCAAACAAAGCTACTTCTTTCACAATGCTCACACGTTTCTCGCTCTTAACTGAAAAGCATTGGATATTAGAGGTCCTGTGGTTTCTATCTGCTTCAGAAGCAGAGTTGATGTAGATATGGTCCGTATGTGTAGAAAACACCGTTCTTTTTTCTGAGCACACTCGCGGTTCTTGCTGTATTAGAGACTCCAGAAACAAAAGCGTGCTTCTGGCTCTAAAGCAGAGTGTCTTTCATGGATAAGAACTGTGCTGTGTGTTTCCCTTCAGAACTCGAGTTAAATCCCAGGCCCTGTGTCCTCCTAAAAGCAAGATTACCTTTCAGGTAAACGCAGTCACTTTTCAGCTCAAAGGAAGCTACATCGTTCACGAAAATCATACGTTTTTCGCTCTTAACTGAAAAGCATTGGATGGTAGAGGACATGTGGTTTTTTATCAGTTTCAGAAGCATAGTTGAACTAGATATGGTCGTATGTGTAGAAAATACCGTTATTTAGTTCTGAGCACACTCACTTTCCTTGCTCTATTAGAGTCTCTAGAAAGCAAGAGCGTGCTTCTTGCTCTAAAGCAGAGTGTGTTTCATGGATGAGAACGGTGCTGTGTGTATCCTTTCAGAAATGGAGTTAAATCCCAGGATCTGTGTCTTCCTACAAGCAAGATTTCCTTTCAGGTAAACGCAGTCGCTTTTGAGCTCAAACGAAACTACATCGTTCACGAAGCTAACACGTTTCTCGCTCTTAACTGAAAAGCATTGGATGTTAGAGGACCTGTGGTTTCTATCAGTTTCAGAAGCAGAGTTGAACTAGATATGGTCCGTATGTGTAGAAAACACCATTCTTTTTTCTGAGCACACTCGCGTTTCTTGCTGTATTAGAGACTCCAGAAAGCAAAAGCATGGTTCTGGCTCTAAAGCAGAGTGTGTTTCATGGATGAGAACTGTGCTGTTTGTTTCCCTTCAGAAATGGAGTTAAATCCCAGGCTCTGTATCTTCCTACCAGCAAGAATTCGTTTCAGGTAACCACAGTCCCTTTTCAGCTCACACGAAGCTGCATGGTTTACGAAGCTCGCACGTTTCTCGCTCTTCAGTGAAAAGCATTGGATGTTAGAGGAGCTGTGGTTTGGATGAGTTTCAGAAGCATAGTTGAACTAGATATTGTCCGCATGTGTAGAAAACACCGTTCTTTTGTTCTGAACACACTCACGTTTCCTGCTGTATTATCCTAGAAAGCAAGAGCCTGCTTGTTGCTCTAAAGCAGATTGTGTTTCATGGATGAGAACTGTGCTATGTGTTTCCCTTTAGAAATGGAGTTAAATCCCAACCTCTGTGTCTTCCTACATGCAAGACTTCGTTTCAGGTAAACGCAGTCACTTTTCAGCTCAAACGAAGCAACATTGTTCACCAAGCTAACACGTTTCTCGCTCTTAATTGAAAAGCATTGGATGTTAGAGGACCTGTAGTTTCAATCAGTTTCACAATTAGAGTTGAACTAGATAAGGTCCGTATGTGCAGAAAACCCAATTCTTTTGTTATGAGCACACTCAAGTTTCCTGCTGTATTAGAGATTCTAGAAAGCAAGGGCGTCCTTCTTGCTCTAAAGCAGAGTGTGTTTCATGGATGATAACTATGCTGTCTGTTTCCCTTCAGAAATGGAGTTAAATCCCATGCTCTGTGTCTTCCTACATGCAAGACTTCATTTCAGGAAAACACAGTCACTTTTCAGCTCAAACGAAGCTACATCGTTCACGAAAATCATACGTTTTTCGCTCTTAACTGAAAAGCATTCGATGGTAGAGGACATGTGGTTTTTATCAGTTTCAGAAGCATAGTTGAACTAGATATGGTCCATATGTGTAGGAAACACCCTTCTATGGTTCAGAGCACACTCACGTTTCCTTTTGTATTAGAGACTCTAGAAAGCAAGGGCGTGCTTCTAACTCTAAACCAAGGTGTGCTTCATGGACGAGAACTTGCTTTGTGTTTCCCTTCATAAATGAGGTTAAATTCCAGGCTCTGTGTTCTCCTAAAATCAAGACTTCGTTTCAGGTAAACGCAGTCACTTTTCAGCTCAAATGAAGCTACATTGTACACGAAGCTAACACGTATCTTGCTCTTAACTGAAAAGCATTGGATGTTAGAGGACCTGTGGTTTCTATCAGTTTCAGAATTAGAGTTGAACTAGATAAGGTCCGTATGTGTAGAATACCCAATTCTTTGTTATGAGCACACTCAAGTTTCCTGCTGTGTTAAAGTCTCTAGAAAGCAAGATTGTGCTTCTTGCTCTAAGGCAGAGTGTGTTTCATGGATGAGAACTGTGCTGTGTGTTTCCTTTCAGAAATGGAGTTAAATCCCAGGATCTGTGTCTTCCTATAAGAAAGATTTCCTTTCAGTTAAACACAGTCGCTTTTGAGCTCAAAGGAAGCTACATCGCTCAAGAAGCTAACACGTTTCTCTCTCTTAACTGAAAAGAATTGGATGTTAGAGGACCTGTGGTTTCTATCAGTTTCAGAAGCAGAGTTGAACTAGATGTGGTCTGTATGTGTAGAAAACCCCGTTGTTTTGTTCTGAGCACACTCACGTTTCCTGCTGTATTAGAGACTCTAGAATGCAAGAGAGTGCTTCTTCTCTAAAGCAGAGTGTGTTTCATGAATGAGAACTGTGAAGTTTTTTTCCCTTCAGAAATATAGTTAAATCCCAGGCTCTGTGTCTTCCTACAAGCAAGAATTCTTTTCAGGTAACCACAGTCCCATTTCAGCTTAAATGAAGCTACATCGTTTATGAAGCTATCACGTTTCTCGCTCTTAATTGAAAAGCATTGGATGTTAGAGGAGCAGTGGTTTGTATGAGTTTCAGAAGCAGAGTTGAACTAGATGTGGTCTGTATGTGTAGAAAACCCCGTTGTTTTGTTCTGAGCACACACACGTTTCCTTCTGTATTAGAGATTCTAGAAAGCAAGAGCCTGCTTCTTGCTCTAAAGCAGAATGTGTTTCATGGATGAGAACAGTGCTGTGTGTTTCCTTTCAGAAATGGAGTTAAATCCCGGGCTCTATGTCTTCCTACAAGCAAGATTTCCTTTCAGGTAAACGCAGTCGCTTTTGAGCTCAAACAAAGCTACTTCTTTCACAATGCTCACACGTTTCTCGCTCTTAACTGAAAAGCATTGGATATTAGAGGTCCTGTGGTTTCTATCTGCTTCAGAAGCAGAGTTGATGTAGATATGGTCCGTATGTGTAGAAAACACCGTTCTTTTTTTCTGAGCACACTCGCGGTTCTTGCTGTATTAGAGACTCCAGAAACAAAAGCGTGCTTCTGGCTCTAAAGCAGAGTGTCTTTCATGGATAAGAACTGTGCTGTGTGTTTCCCTTCAGAACTCGAGTTAAATCCCAGGCCCTGTGTCTTCCTACAAGCAAGATTTCCTTTCAGGTAAACGCAGTCGCTTTTGAGCTCAAACTAAACTACATCGTTCACGAAGGTAACACGTTTCTCGCTCTTAACTGAAAAGCATTGGATGTTAGAGGACCTGTGGTTTCTATCAGTTTCAGAAGCAGAGTTGAACTAGATATGGTCCGTATGTGTAGAAAACACCATTCTTTTTTCTGAGCACACTCGCGTTTCTTGCTGTATTAGAGACTCCAGAAAGCAAAAGCGTGGTTCTGCCTCTAAAGCAGAGTGTGTTTCATGGATGAGAACTGTGCTGTTTGTTTCCCTTCAGAAATGGAGTTAAATCCCAGGCTCTGTATCTTCCTACCAGCAAGAATTCGTTTCAGGTAACCACAGTCCCTTTTCAGCTCAAACGAAGCTGCATGGTTTACGAAGCTCGCACGTTTCTCGCTCTTCAGTGAAAAGCATTGGATGTTAGAGGAGCTGTGGTTTGGATGAGTTTCAGAAGCATAGTTGAACTAGATATTGTCCGCATGTGTATAAAACACCGTTCTTTTGTTCTGAACACACTCACGTTTCCTGCTGTATTAGAGATCCTAGAAAGCAAGAGCCTGCTTGTTGCTCTAAAGCAGAATGTGTTTCATGGATGAGAACTGTGCTATGTGTTTCCCTTTAGAAATGGAGTTAAATCCCAACCTCTGTGTCTTCCTACATGCAAGACTTCGTTTCAGGTAAACGCAGTCACTTTTCAGCTCAAACGAAGCAACATTGTTCACCAAGCTAACACGTTTCTCGCTCTTAATTGAAAAGCATTGGATGTTAGAGGACCTGTAGTTTCAATCAGTTTCACAATTAGAGTTGAACTAGATAAGGTCCGTATGTGTAGAAAACCCAATTCTTTTGTTATGAGCACACTCAAGTTTCCTGCTGTATTAGAGATTCTAGAAAGCAAGGGCGTCCTTCTTGCTCTAAAGCAGAGTGTGTTTCATGGATGATAACTATGCTGTCTGTTTCCCTTCAGAAATGGAGTTAAATCCCATGCTCTGTGTCTTCCTACATGCAAGACTTCGTTTCAGGAAAACACAGTCACTTTTCAGCTCAAACGAAGCTACATCGTTCACGAAAATCATACGTTTTTCGCTCTTAACTGAAAAGCATTCGATGGTAGAGGACATGTGGTTTTTATCAGTTTCAGAAGCATAGTTGAACTAGATATGGTCCATATGTGTAGGAAACACCCTTCTATGGTTCAGAGCACACTCACGTTTCCTGTTGTATTAGAGACTCTAGAAAGCAAGGGCGTGCTTCTAACTCTAAACCAAGGTGTGCTTCATGGACGAGAACTTGCTTTGTGTTTCCCTTCATAAATGAGGTTAAATTCCAGGCTCTGTGTTCTCCTAAAATCAAGACTTCGTTTCAGGTAAACGCAGTCACTTTTCAGCTCAAATGAAGCTACATTGTACACGAAGCTAACACGTATCTTGCTCTTAACTGAAAAGCATTGGATGTTAGAGGACCTGTGGTTTCTATCAGTTTCAGAATTAGAGTTGAACTAGATAAGGTCCGTATGTGTAGAATACCCAATTCTTTGTTATGAGCACACTCAAGTTTCCTGCTGTGTTAAAGTCTCTAGAAAGCAAGATTGTGCTTCTTGCTCTAAGGCAGAGCGTGTTTCATGGATGAGAACTGTGCTGTGTGTTTCCTTTCAGAAATGGAGTTAAATCCCAGGATCTGTGTCTTCCTCTAAGAAAGATTTCCTTTCAGTTAAACACAGTCGCTTTTGAGCTCAAAGGAAGCTACATCGCTCAAGAAGCTAACACGTTTCTCTCTCTTAACTGAAAAGAATTGGATGTTAGAGGACCTGTGGTTTCTATCAGTTTCAGAAGCAGAGTTGATCTAGATGTGGTCTGTATGTGTAGAAAACCCCGTTGTTTTGTTCTGAGCACACTCACGTTTCCTGCTGTATTAGAGACTCTAGAATGCAAGAGAGTGCTTCTTCTCTAAAGCAGAGTGTGTTTCATGAATGAGAACTGTGAAGTTTTTTTCCCTTCAGAAATATAGTTAAATCCCAGGCTCTGTGTCTTCCTACAAGCAAGAATTCTTTTCAGGTAACCACAGTCCCTTTTCAGCTCAAATGAAGCTACATCGTTTATGAAGCTCTCACGTTTCTCGCTCTTAATTGAAAAGCATTGGATGTTAGAGGAGCAGTGGTTTGTATGAGTTTCAGAAGCATAGTTGAACTAGATATGGTTCGCATGTGTAGAAAACACCGTTCTTTTGTTCTGAGCACACACACGTTTCCTGCTGTATTAGAGATTCTAGAAAGCAAGAGCCTGCTTCTTGCTCTAAAGCAGAATGTGTTTCATGGATGAGAACAGTGCTGTGTGTTTCCTTTCAGAAATGGAGTTAAATCCCGGGCTCTATGTCTTCCTACAAGCAAGATTTCCTTTCAGGTAAACGCAGTCGCTTTTGAGCTCAAACAAAGCTACTTCTTTCACAATGCTCACACGTTTCTCGCTCTTAACTGAAAAGCATTGGATATTAGAGGTCCTGTGGTTTCTATCTGCTTCAGAAGCAGAGTTGATGTAGATATGGTCCGTATGTGTAGAAAACACCGTTCTTTTTTCTGAGCACACTCGCGGTTCTTGCTGTATTAGAGACTCCAGAAACAAAAGCGTGCTTCTGGCTCTAAAGCAGAGTGTCTTTCATGGATAAGAACTGTGCTGTGTGTTTCCCTTCAGAACTCGAGTTAAATCCCAGGCCCTGTGTCCTCCTAAAAGCAAGATTACCTTTCAGGTAAACGCAGTCACTTTTCAGCTCAAAGGAAGCTACATCGTTCACGAAAATCATACGTTTTTCGCTCTTAACTGAAAAGCATTGGATGGTAGAGGACATGTGGTTTTTTATCAGTTTCAGAAGCATAGTTGAACTAGATATGGTCGTATGTGTAGAAAATACCGTTATTTAGTTCTGAGCACACTCACTTTCCTTGCTCTATTAGAGACTCTAGAAAGCAAGAGCGTGCTTCTTGCTCTAAAGCAGAGTGTGTTTCATGGATGAGAACGGTGCTGTGTGTATCCTTTCAGAAATGGAGTTAAATCCCAGGATCTGTGTCTTCCTACAAGCAAGATTTCCTTTCAGGTAAACGCAGTCGCTTTTGAGCTCAAACGAAACTACATCGTTCACGAAGCTAACACGTTTCTCGCTCTTAACTGAAAAGCATTGGATGTTAGAGGACCTGTGGTTTCTATCAGTTTCAGAAGCAGAGTTGAACTAGATATGGTCCGTATGTGTAGAAAACACCATTCTTTTTTCTGAGCACACTCGCGTTTCTTGCTGTATTAGAGACTCCAGAAAGCAAAAGCGTGGTTCTGGCTCTAAAGCAGAGTGTGTTTCATGGATGAGAACTGTGCTGTTTGTTTCCCTTCAGAAATGGAGTTAAATCCCAGGCTCTGTATCTTCCTACCAGCAAGAATTCGTTTCAGGTAACCACAGTCCCTTTTCAGCTCACACGAAGCTGCATGGTTTACGAAGCTCGCACGTTTCTCGCTCTTCAGTGAAAAGCATTGGATGTTAGAGGAGCTGTGGTTTGGATGAGTTTCAGAAGCATAGTTGAACTAGATATTGTCCGCATGTGTAGAAAACACCGTTCTTTTGTTCTGAACACACTCATGTTTCCTGCTGTATTATCCTAGAAAGCAAGAGCCTGCTTGTTGCTCTAAAGCAGATTGTGTTTCATGGATGAGAACTGTGCTATGTGTTTCCCTTTAGAAATGGAGTTAAATCCCAACCTCTGTGTCTTCCTACATGCAAGACTTCGTTTCAGGTAAACGCAGTCACTTTTCAGCTCAAACGAAGCAACATTGTTCACCAAGCTAACACGTTTCTCGCTCTTAATTGAAAAGCATTGGATGTTAGAGGACCTGTAGTTTCAATCAGTTTCACAATTAGAGTTGAACTAGATAAGGTCCGTATGTGTAGAAAACCCAATTCTTTTGTTATGAGCACACTCAAGTTTCCTGCTGTATTAGAGATTCTAGAAAGCAAGGGCGTCCTTCTTGCTCTAAAGCAGAGTGTGTTTCATGGATGATAACTATGCTGTCTGTTTCCCTTCAGAAATGGAGTTAAATCCCATGCTCTGTGTCTTCCTACATGCAAGACTTCGTTTCAGGAAAACACAGTCACTTTTCAGCTCAAACGAAGCTACATCGTTCACGAAAATCATACGTTTTTCGCTCTTAACTGAAAAGCATTCGATGGTAGAGGACATGTGGTTTTTATCAGTTTCAGAAGCATAGTTGAACTAGATATGGTCCATATGTGTAGGAAGCACCCTTCTATGGTTCAGAGCACACTCACGTTTCCTGTTGTATTAGAGACTCTAGAAAGCAAGGGCGTGCTTCTAACTCTAAACCAAGGTGTGCTTCATGGACGAGAACTTGCTTTGTGTTTCCCTTCATAAATGAGGTTAAATTCCAGGCTCTGTGTTCTCCTAAAATCAAGACTTCGTTTCAGGTAAACGCAGTCACTTTTCAGCTCAAATGAAGCTACATTGTACACGAAGCTAACACGTATCTTGCTCTTAACTGAAAAGCATTGGATGTTAGAGGACCTGTGGTTTCTATCAGTTTCAGAATTAGAGTTGAACTAGATAAGGTCCGTATGTGTAGAATACCCAATTCTTTGTTATGAGCACACTCAAGTTTCCTGCTGTGTTAAAGTCTCTAGAAAGCAAGATTGTGCTTCTTGCTCTAAGGCAGAGTGTGTTTCATGGATGAGAACTGTGCTGTGTGTTTCCTTTCAGAAATGGAGTTAAATCCCAGGATCTGTGTCTTCCTATAAGAAAGATTTCCTTTCAGTTAAACACAGTCGCTTTTGAGCTCAAAGGAAGCTACATCGCTCAAGAAGCTAACACGTTTCTCTCTCTTAACTGAAAAGAATTGGATGTTAGAGGACCTGTGGTTTCTATCAGTTTCAGAAGCAGAGTTGAACTAGATGTGGTCTGTATGTGTAGAAAACCCCGTTGTTTTGTTCTGAGCACACTCACGTTTCCTGCTGTATTAGAGACTCTAGAATGCAAGAGAGTGCTTCTTCTCTAAAGCAGAGTGTGTTTCATGAATGAGAACTGTGAAGTTTTTTTCCCTTCAGAAATATAGTTAAATCCCAGGCTCTGTGTCTTCCTACAAGCAAGAATTCTTTTCAGGTAACCACAGTCCCATTTCAGCTTAAATGAAGCTACATCGTTTATGAAGCTATCACGTTTCTCGCTCTTAATTGAAAAGCATTGGATGTTAGAGGAGCAGTGGTTTGTATGAGTTTCAGAAGCAGAGTTGAACTAGATGTGGTCTGTATGTGTAGAAAACCCCGTTGTTTTGTTCTGAGCACACACACGTTTCCTTCTGTATTAGAGATTCTAGAAAGCAAGAGCCTGCTTCTTGCTCTAAAGCAGAATGTGTTTCATGGATGAGAACAGTGCTGTGTGTTTCCTTTCAGAAATGGAGTTAAATCCCGGGCTCTATGTCTTCCTACAAGCAAGATTTCCTTTCAGGTAAACGCAGTCGCTTTTGAGCTCAAACAAAGCTACTTCTTTCACAATGCTCACACGTTTCTCGCTCTTAACTGAAAAGCATTGGATATTAGAGGTCCTGTGGTTTCTATCTGCTTCAGAAGCAGAGTTGATGTAGATATGGTCCGTATGTGTAGAAAACACCGTTCTTTTTTTCTGAGCACACTCGCGGTTCTTGCTGTATTAGAGACTCCAGAAACAAAAGCGTGCTTCTGGCTCTAAAGCAGAGTGTCTTTCATGGATAAGAACTGTGCTGTGTGTTTCCCTTCAGAACTCGAGTTAAATCCCAGGCCCTGTGTCTTCCTACAAGCAAGATTTCCTTTCAGGTAAACGCAGTCGCTTTTGAGCTCAAACTAAACTACATCGTTCACGAAGGTAACACGTTTCTCGCTCTTAACTGAAAAGCATTGGATGTTAGAGGACCTGTGGTTTCTATCAGTTTCAGAAGCAGAGTTGAACTAGATATGGTCCGTATGTGTAGAAAACACCATTCTTTTTTCTGAGCACACTCGCGTTTCTTGCTGTATTAGAGACTCCAGAAAGCAAAAGCGTGGTTCTGCCTCTAAAGCAGAGTGTGTTTCATGGATGAGAACTGTGCTGTTTGTTTCCCTTCAGAAATGGAGTTAAATCCCAGGCTCTGTATCTTCCTACCAGCAAGAATTCGTTTCAGGTAACCACAGTCCCTTTTCAGCTCAAACGAAGCTGCATGGTTTACGAAGCTCGCACGTTTCTCGCTCTTCAGTGAAAAGCATTGGATGTTAGAGGAGCTGTGGTTTGGATGAGTTTCAGAAGCATAGTTGAACTAGATATTGTCCGCATGTGTATAAAACACCGTTCTTTTGTTCTGAACACACTCACGTTTCCTGCTGTATTAGAGATCCTAGAAAGCAAGAGCCTGCTTGTTGCTCTAAAGCAGAATGTGTTTCATGGATGAGAACTGTGCTATGTGTTTCCCTTTAGAAATGGAGTTAAATCCCAACCTCTGTGTCTTCCTACATGCAAGACTTCGTTTCAGGTAAACGCAGTCACTTTTCAGCTCAAACGAAGCAACATTGTTCACCAAGCTAACACGTTTCTCGCTCTTAATTGAAAAGCATTGGATGTTAGAGGACCTGTAGTTTCAATCAGTTTCACAATTAGAGTTGAACTAGATAAGGTCCGTATGTGTAGAAAACCCAATTCTTTTGTTATGAGCACACTCAAGTTTCCTGCTGTATTAGAGATTCTAGAAAGCAAGGGCGTCCTTCTTGCTCTAAAGCAGAGTGTGTTTCATGGATGATAACTATGCTGTCTGTTTCCCTTCAGAAATGGAGTTAAATCCCATGCTCTGTGTCTTCCTACATGCAAGACTTCGTTTCAGGAAAACACAGTCACTTTTCAGCTCAAACGAAGCTACATCGTTCACGAAAATCATACGTTTTTCGCTCTTAACTGAAAAGCATTCGATGGTAGAGGACATGTGGTTTTTATCAGTTTCAGAAGCATAGTTGAACTAGATATGGTCCATATGTGTAGGAAACACCCTTCTATGGTTCAGAGCACACTCACGTTTCCTGTTGTATTAGAGACTCTAGAAAGCAAGGGCGTGCTTCTAACTCTAAACCAAGGTGTGCTTCATGGACGAGAACTTGCTTTGTGTTTCCCTTCATAAATGAGGTTAAATTCCAGGCTCTGTGTTCTCCTAAAATCAAGACTTCGTTTCAGGTAAACGCAGTCACTTTTCAGCTCAAATGAAGCTACATTGTACACGAAGCTAACACGTATCTTGCTCTTAACTGAAAAGCATTGGATGTTAGAGGACCTGTGGTTTCTATCAGTTTCAGAATTAGAGTTGAACTAGATAAGGTCCGTATGTGTAGAATACCCAATTCTTTGTTATGAGCACACTCAAGTTTCCTGCTGTGTTAAAGTCTCTAGAAAGCAAGATTGTGCTTCTTGCTCTAAGGCAGAGCGTGTTTCATGGATGAGAACTGTGCTGTGTGTTTCCTTTCAGAAATGGAGTTAAATCCCAGGATCTGTGTCTTCCTCTAAGAAAGATTTCCTTTCAGTTAAACACAGTCGCTTTTGAGCTCAAAGGAAGCTACATCGCTCAAGAAGCTAACACGTTTCTCTCTCTTAACTGAAAAGAATTGGATGTTAGAGGACCTGTGGTTTCTATCAGTTTCAGAAGCAGAGTTGATCTAGATGTGGTCTGTATGTGTAGAAAACCCCGTTGTTTTGTTCTGAGCACACTCACGTTTCCTGCTGTATTAGAGACTCTAGAATGCAAGAGAGTGCTTCTTCTCTAAAGCAGAGTGTGTTTCATGAATGAGAACTGTGAAGTTTTTTTCCCTTCAGAAATATAGTTAAATCCCAGGCTCTGTGTCTTCCTACAAGCAAGAATTCTTTTCAGGTAACCACAGTCCCTTTTCAGCTCAAATGAAGCTACATCGTTTATGAAGCTCTCACGTTTCTCGCTCTTAATTGAAAAGCATTGGATGTTAGAGGAGCAGTGGTTTGTATGAGTTTCAGAAGCATAGTTGAACTAGATATGGTTCGCATGTGTAGAAAACACCGTTCTTTTGTTCTGAGCACACACACGTTTCCTGCTGTATTAGAGATTCTAGAAAGCAAGAGCCTGCTTCTTGCTCTAAAGCAGAATGTGTTTCATGGATGAGAACAGTGCTGTGTGTTTCCTTTCAGAAATGGAGTTAAATCCCGGGCTCTATGTCTTCCTACAAGCAAGATTTCCTTTCAGGTAAACGCAGTCGCTTTTGAGCTCAAACAAAGCTACTTCTTTCACAATGCTCACACGTTTCTCGCTCTTAACTGAAAAGCATTGGATATTAGAGGTCCTGTGGTTTCTATCTGCTTCAGAAGCAGAGTTGATGTAGATATGGTCCGTATGTGTAGAAAACACCGTTCTTTTTTCTGAGCACACTCGCGGTTCTTGCTGTATTAGAGACTCCAGAAACAAAAGCGTGCTTCTGGCTCTAAAGCAGAGTGTCTTTCATGGATAAGAACTGTGCTGTGTGTTTCCCTTCAGAACTCGAGTTAAATCCCAGGCCCTGTGTCCTCCTAAAAGCAAGATTACCTTTCAGGTAAACGCAGTCACTTTTCAGCTCAAAGGAAGCTACATCGTTCACGAAAATCATACGTTTTTCGCTCTTAACTGAAAAGCATTGGATGGTAGAGGACATGTGGTTTTTTATCAGTTTCAGAAGCATAGTTGAACTAGATATGGTCGTATGTGTAGAAAATACCGTTATTTAGTTCTGAGCACACTCACTTTCCTTGCTCTATTAGAGACTCTAGAAAGCAAGAGCGTGCTTCTTGCTCTAAAGCAGAGTGTGTTTCATGGATGAGAACGGTGCTGTGTGTATCCTTTCAGAAATGGAGTTAAATCCCAGGATCTGTGTCTTCCTACAAGCAAGATTTCCTTTCAGGTAAACGCAGTCGCTTTTGAGCTCAAACGAAACTACATCGTTCACGAAGCTAACACGTTTCTCGCTCTTAACTGAAAAGCATTGGATGTTAGAGGACCTGTGGTTTCTATCAGTTTCAGAAGCAGAGTTGAACTAGATATGGTCCGTATGTGTAGAAAACACCATTCTTTTTTCTGAGCACACTCGCGTTTCTTGCTGTATTAGAGACTCCAGAAAGCAAAAGCGTGGTTCTGGCTCTAAAGCAGAGTGTGTTTCATGGATGAGAACTGTGCTGTTTGTTTCCCTTCAGAAATGGAGTTAAATCCCAGGCTCTGTATCTTCCTACCAGCAAGAATTCGTTTCAGGTAACCACAGTCCCTTTTCAGCTCACACGAAGCTGCATGGTTTACGAAGCTCGCACGTTTCTCGCTCTTCAGTGAAAAGCATTGGATGTTAGAGGAGCTGTGGTTTGGATGAGTTTCAGAAGCATAGTTGAACTAGATATTGTCCGCATGTGTAGAAAACACCGTTCTTTTGTTCTGAACACACTCATGTTTCCTGCTGTATTATCCTAGAAAGCAAGAGCCTGCTTGTTGCTCTAAAGCAGATTGTGTTTCATGGATGAGAACTGTGCTATGTGTTTCCCTTTAGAAATGGAGTTAAATCCCAACCTCTGTGTCTTCCTACATGCAAGACTTCGTTTCAGGTAAACGCAGTCACTTTTCAGCTCAAACGAAGCAACATTGTTCACCAAGCTAACACGTTTCTCGCTCTTAATTGAAAAGCATTGGATGTTAGAGGACCTGTAGTTTCAATCAGTTTCACAATTAGAGTTGAACTAGATAAGGTCCGTATGTGTAGAAAACCCAATTCTTTTGTTATGAGCACACTCAAGTTTCCTGCTGTATTAGAGATTCTAGAAAGCAAGGGCGTCCTTCTTGCTCTAAAGCAGAGTGTGTTTCATGGATGATAACTATGCTGTCTGTTTCCCTTCAGAAATGGAGTTAAATCCCATGCTCTGTGTCTTCCTACATGCAAGACTTCGTTTCAGGAAAACACAGTCACTTTTCAGCTCAAACGAAGCTACATCGTTCACGAAAATCATACGTTTTTCGCTCTTAACTGAAAAGCATTCGATGGTAGAGGACATGTGGTTTTTATCAGTTTCAGAAGCATAGTTGAACTAGATATGGTCCATATGTGTAGGAAGCACCCTTCTATGGTTCAGAGCACACTCACGTTTCCTGTTGTATTAGAGACTCTAGAAAGCAAGGGCGTGCTTCTAACTCTAAACCAAGGTGTGCTTCATGGACGAGAACTTGCTTTGTGTTTCCCTTCATAAATGAGGTTAAATTCCAGGCTCTGTGTTCTCCTAAAATCAAGACTTCGTTTCAGGTAAACGCAGTCACTTTTCAGCTCAAATGAAGCTACATTGTACACGAAGCTAACACGTATCTTGCTCTTAACTGAAAAGCATTGGATGTTAGAGGACCTGTGGTTTCTATCAGTTTCAGAATTAGAGTTGAACTAGATAAGGTCCGTATGTGTAGAATACCCAATTCTTTGTTATGAGCACACTCAAGTTTCCTGCTGTGTTAAAGTCTCTAGAAAGCAAGATTGTGCTTCTTGCTCTAAGGCAGAGCGTGTTTCATGGATGAGAACTGTGCTGTGTGTTTCCTTTCAGAAATGGAGTTAAATCCCAGGATCTGTGTCTTCCTCTAAGAAAGATTTCCTTTCAGTTAAACACAGTCGCTTTTGAGCTCAAAGGAAGCTACATCGCTCAAGAAGCTAACACGTTTCTCTCTCTTAACTGAAAAGAATTGGATGTTAGAGGACCTGTGGTTTCTATCAGTTTCAGAAGCAGAGTTGATCTAGATGTGGTCTGTATGTGTAGAAAACCCCGTTGTTTTGTTCTGAGCACACTCACGTTTCCTGCTGTATTAGAGACTCTAGAATGCAAGAGAGTGCTTCTTCTCTAAAGCAGAGTGTGTTTCATGAATGAGAACTGTGCTGTTTGTTTCCCTTCAGAAATGGAGTTAAATCCCAGGCTCTGTATCTTCCTACCGGCAAGAATTCGTTTCAGGTAACCACAGTCCCTTTTCAGCTCAAACGAAGCTGCATGGTTTACGAAGCTCGCACGTTTCTCGCTCTTCAGTGAAAAGCATTGGATGTTAGAGGAGCTGTGGTTTGGATGAGTTTCAGAAGCATAGTTGAACTAGATATTGTCCGCATGTGTATAAAACACCGTTCTTTTGTTCTGAACACACTCACGTTTCCTGCTGTATTAGAGATCCTAGAAAGCAAGAGCCTGCTTGTTGCTCTAAAGCAGAATGTGTTTCATGGATGAGAACTGTGCTATGTGTTTCCCTTTAGAAATGGAGTTAAATCCCAACCTCTGTGTCTTCCTACATGCAAGACTTCGTTTCAGGTAAACGCAGTCACTTTTAGCTCAAAAGAAGCAACATTGTTCACCAAGCTAACACGTTTCTCGCTCTTAATTGAAAAGCATTGGATGTTAGAGGACCTGTAGTTTCAATCAGTTTCACAATTAGAGTTGAACTAGATAAGGTCCGTATGTGTAGAAAACCCAATTCTTTTGTTATGAGCACACTCAAGTTTCCTGCTGTATTAGAGATTCTAGAAAGCAAGGGCGTCCTTCTTGCTCTAAAGCAGAGTGTGTTTCATGGATGATAACTATGCTGTCTGTTTCCCTTCAGAAATGGAGTTAAATCCCATGCTCTGTGTCTTCCTACATGCAAGACTTCGTTTCAGGAAAACACAGTCACTTTTCAGCTCAAACGAAGCTACATCGTTCACGAAAATCATACGTTTTTCGCTCTTAACTGAAAAGCATTCGATGGTAGAGGACATGTGGTTTTTATCAGTTTCAGAAGCATAGTTGAACTAGATATGGTCCATATGTGTAGGAAACACCCTTCTATGGTTCAGAGCACACTCACGTTTCCTGTTGTATTAGAGACTCTAGAAAGCAAGGGCGTGCTTCTAACTCTAAACCAAGGTGTGCTTCATGGACGAGAACTTGCTTTGTGTTTCCCTTCATAAATGAGGTTAAATTCCAGGCTCTGTGTTCTCCTAAAATCAAGACTTCGTTTCAGGTAAACGCAGTCACTTTTCAGCTCAAATGAAGCTACATTGTACACGAAGCTAACACGTATCTTGCTCTTAACTGAAAAGCATTGGATGTTAGAGGACCTGTGGTTTCTATCAGTTTCAGAATTAGAGTTGAACTAGATAAGGTCCGTATGTGTAGAATACCCAATTCTTTGTTATGAGCACACTCAAGTTTCCTGCTGTGTTAAAGTCTCTAGAAAGCAAGATTGTGCTTCTTGCTCTAAGGCAGAGCGTGTTTCATGGATGAGAACTGTGCTGTGTGTTTCCTTTCAGAAATGGAGTTAAATCCCAGGATCTGTGTCTTCCTCTAAGAAAGATTTCCTTTCAGTTAAACACAGTCGCTTTTGAGCTCAAAGGAAGCTACATCGCTCAAGAAGCTAACACGTTTCTCTCTCTTAACTGAAAAGAATTGGATGTTAGAGGACCTGTGGTTTCTATCAGTTTCAGAAGCAGAGTTGATCTAGATGTGGTCTGTATGTGTAGAAAACCCCGTTGTTTTGTTCTGAGCACACTCACGTTTCCTGCTGTATTAGAGACTCTAGAATGCAAGAGAGTGCTTCTTCTCTAAAGCAGAGTGTGTTTCATGAATGAGAACTGTGAAGTTTTTTTCCCTTCAGAAATATAGTTAAATCCCAGGCTCTGTGTCTTCCTACAAGCAAGAATTCTTTTCAGGTAACCACAGTCCCTTTTCAGCTCAAATGAAGCTACATCGTTTATGAAGCTCTCACGTTTCTCGCTCTTAATTGAAAAGCATTGGATGTTAGAGGAGCAGTGGTTTGTATGAGTTTCAGAAGCATAGTTGAACTAGATATGGTTCGCATGTGTAGAAAACACCGTTCTTTTGTTCTGAGCACACACAAGTTTCCTGCTGTATTAGAGATTCTAGAAAGCAAGAGCCTGCTTCTTGCTCTAAAGCAGAATGTGTTTCATGGATGAGAACAGTGCTGTGTGTTTCCTTTCAGAAATGGAGTTAAATCCCGGGCTCTATGTCTTCCTACAAGCAAGATTTCCTTTCAGGTAAAAGCAGTCGCTTTTGAGCTCAAACAAAGCTACTTCTTTCACAATGCTCACACGTTTCTCGCTCTTAACTGAAAAGCATTGGATATTAGAGGTCCTGTGGTTTCTATCTGCTTCAGAAGCAGAGTTGATGTAGATATGGTCCGTATGTGTAGAAAACACCGTTCTTTTTTCTGAGCACACTCGCGGTTCTTGCTGTATTAGAGACTCCAGAAACAAAAGCGTGCTTCTGGCTCTAAAGCAGAGTGTCTTTCATGGATAAGAACTGTGCTGTGTGTTTCCCTTCAGAACTCGAGTTAAATCCCAGGCCCTGTGTCCTCCTAAAAGCAAGATTACCTTTCAGGTAAACGCAGTCACTTTTCAGCTCAAAGGAAGCTACATCGTTCACGAAAATCATACGTTTTTCGCTCTTAACTGAAAAGCATTGGATGGTAGAGGACATGTGGTTTTTTATCAGTTTCAGAAGCATAGTTGAACTAGATATGGTCGTATGTGTAGAAAATACCGTTATTTAGTTCTGAGCACACTCACTTTCCTTGCTCTATTAGAGACTCTAGAAAGCAAGAGGGTGCTTCTTGCTCTAAAGCAGAGTGTGTTTCATGGATGAGAACGGTGCTGTGTGTATCCTTTCAGAAATGGAGTTAAATCCCAGGATCTGTGTCTTCCTACAAGCAAGATTTCCTTTCAGGTAAACGCAGTCGCTTTTGAGCTCAAACGAAACTACATCGTTCACGAAGCTAACACGTTTCTCGCTCTTAACTGAAAAGCATTGGATGTTAGAGGACCTGTGGTTTCTATCAGTTTCAGAAGCAGAGTTGAACTAGATATGGTCCGTATGTGTAGAAAACACCATTTTTTTTCTGAGCACACTCGCGTTTCTTGCTGTATTAGAGACTCCAGAAAGCAAAAGCGTGGTTCTGGCTCTAAAGCAGAGTGTGTTTCATGGATGAGAACTGTGCTGTTTGTTTCCCTTCAGAAATGGAGTTAAATCCCAGGCTCTGTATCTTCCTACCAGCAAGAATTCGTTTCAGGTAACCACAGTCCCTTTTCAGCTCACACGAAGCTGCATGGTTTACGAAGCTCGCACGTTTCTCGCTCTTCAGTGAAAAGCATTGGATGTTAGAGGAGCTGTGGTTTGGATGAGTTTCAGAAGCATAGTTGAACTAGATATTGTCCGCATGTGTAGAAAACACCGTTCTTTTGTTCTGAACACACTCACGTTTCCTGCTGTATTAGAGATCCTAGAAAGCAAGAGCCTGCTTGTTGCTCTAAAGCAGATTGTGTTTCATGGATGAGAACTGTGCTATGTGTTTCCCTTTAGAAATGGAGTTAAATCCCAACCTCTGTGTCTCCCTACATGCAAGACTTCGTTTCAGGTAAACGCAGTCACTTTTCAGCTCAAACGAAGCAACATTGTTCACCAAGCTAACACGTTTCTCGCTCTTAATTGAAAAGCATTGGATGTTAGAGGACCTGTAGTTTCAATCAGTTTCACAATTAGAGTTGAACTAGATAAGGTCCGTATGTGTAGAAAACCCAATTCTTTTGTTATGAGCACACTCAAGTTTCCTGCTGTATTAGAGATTCTAGAAAGCAAGGGCGTCCTTCTTGCTCTAAAGCAGAGTGTGTTTCATGGATGATAACTATGCTGTCTGTTTCCCTTCAGAAATGGAGTTAAATCCCATGCTCTGTGTCTTCCTACATGCAAGACTTCGTTTCAGGAAAACACAGTCACTTTTCAGCTCAAACGAAGCTACATCGTTCACGAAAATCATACGTTTTTCGCTCTTAACTGAAAAGCATTCGATGGTAGAGGACATGTGGTTTTTATCAGTTTCAGAAGCATAGTTGAACTAGATATGGTCCATATGTGTAGGAAGCACCCTTCTATGGTTCAGAGCACACTCACGTTTCCTGTTGTATTAGAGACTCTAGAAAGCAAGGGCGTGCTTCTAACTCTAAACCAAGGTGTGCTTCATGGACGAGAACTTGCTTTGTGTTTCCCTTCATAAATGAGGTTAAATTCCAGGCTCTGTGTTCTCCTAAAATCAAGACTTCGTTTCAGGTAAACGCAGTCACTTTTCAGCTCAAATGAAGCTACATTGTACACGAAGCTAACACGTATCTTGCTCTTAACTGAAAAGCATTGGATGTTAGAGGACCTGTGGTTTCTATCAGTTTCAGAATTAGAGTTGAACTAGATAAGGTCCGTATGTGTAGAATACCCAATTCTTTGTTATGAGCACACTCAAGTTTCCTGCTGTGTTAAAGTCTCTAGAAAGCAAGATTGTGCTTCTTGCTCTAAGGCAGAGCGTGTTTCATGGATGAGAACTGTGCTGTGTGTTTCCTTTCAGAAATGGAGTTAAATCCCAGGATCTGTGTCTTCCTCTAAGAAAGATTTCCTTTCAGTTAAACACAGTCGCTTTTGAGCTCAAAGGAAGCTACATCGCTCAAGAAGCTAACACGTTTCTCTCTCTTAACTGAAAAGAATTGGATGTTAGAGGACCTGTGGTTTCTATCAGTTTCAGAAGCAGAGTTGATCTAGATGTGGTCTGTATGTGTAGAAAACCCCGTTGTTTTGTTCTGAGCACACTCACGTTTCCTGCTGTATTAGAGACTCTAGAATGCAAGAGAGTGCTTCTTCTCTAAAGCAGAGTGTGTTTCATGAATGAGAACTGTGAAGTTTTTTTCCCTTCAGAAATATAGTTAAATCCCAGGCTCTGTGTCTTCCTACAAGCAAGAATTCTTTTCAGGTAACCACAGTCCCTTTTCAGCTCAAATGAAGCTACATCGTTTATGAAGCTCTCACGTTTCTCGCTCTTAATTGAAAAGCATTGGATGTTAGAGGAGCAGTGGTTTGTATGAGTTTCAGAAGCATAGTTGAACTAGATATGGTTCGCATGTGTAGAAAACACCGTTCTTTTGTTCTGAGCACACACAAGTTTCCTGCTGTATTAGAGATTCTAGAAAGCAAGAGCCTGCTTCTTGCTCTAAAGCAGAATGTGTTTCATGGATGAGAACAGTGCTGTGTGTTTCCTTTCAGAAATGGAGTTAAATCCCGGGCTCTATGTCTTCCTACAAGCAAGATTTCCTTTCAGGTAAAAGCAGTCGCTTTTGAGCTCAAACAAAGCTACTTCTTTCACAATGCTCACACGTTTCTCGCTCTTAACTGAAAAGCATTGGATATTAGAGGTCCTGTGGTTTCTATCTGCTTCAGAAGCAGAGTTGATGTAGATATGGTCCGTATGTGTAGAAAACACCGTTCTTTTTTCTGAGCACACTCGCGGTTCTTGCTGTATTAGAGACTCCAGAAACAAAAGCGTGCTTCTGGCTCTAAAGCAGAGTGTCTTTCATGGATAAGAACTGTGCTGTGTGTTTCCCTTCAGAACTCGAGTTAAATCCCAGGCCCTGTGTCCTCCTAAAAGCAAGATTACCTTTCAGGTAAACGCAGTCACTTTTCAGCTCAAAGGAAGCTACATCGTTCACGAAAATCATACGTTTTTCGCTCTTAACTGAAAAGCATTGGATGGTAGAGGACATGTGGTTTTTTATCAGTTTCAGAAGCATAGTTGAACTAGATATGGTCGTATGTGTAGAAAATACCGTTATTTAGTTCTGAGCACACTCACTTTCCTTGCTCTATTAGAGACTCTAGAAAGCAAGAGCGTGCTTCTTGCTCTAAAGCAGAGTGTGTTTCATGGATGAGAACGGTGCTGTGTGTATCCTTTCAGAAATGGAGTTAAATCCCAGGATCTGTGTCTTCCTACAAGCAAGATTTCCTTTCAGGTAAACGCAGTCGCTTTTGAGCTCAAACGAAACTACATCGTTCACGAAGCTAACACGTTTCTCGCTCTTAACTGAAAAGCATTGGATGTTAGAGGACCTGTGGTTTCTATCAGTTTCAGAAGCAGAGTTGAACTAGATATGGTCCGTATGTGTAGAAAACACCATTCTTTTTTCTGAGCACACTCGCGTTTCTTGCTGTATTAGAGACTCCAGAAAGCAAAAGCGTGGTTCTGGCTCTAAAGCAGAGTGTGTTTCATGGATGAGAACTGTGCTGTTTGTTTCCCTTCAGAAATGGAGTTAAATCCCAGGCTCTGTATCTTCCTACCAGCAAGAATTCGTTTCAGGTAACCACAGTCCCTTTTCAGCTCACACGAAGCTGCATGGTTTACGAAGCTCGCACGTTTCTCGCTCTTCAGTGAAAAGCATTGGATGTTAGAGGAGCTGTGGTTTGGATGAGTTTCAGAAGCATAGTTGAACTAGATATTGTCCGCATGTGTAGAAAACACCGTTCTTTTGTTCTGAACACACTCACGTTTCCTGCTGTATTAGAGATCCTAGAAAGCAAGAGCCTGCTTGTTGCTCTAAAGCAGATTGTGTTTCATGGATGAGAACTGTGCTATGTGTTTCCCTTTAGAAATGGAGTTAAATCCCAACCTCTGTGTCTCCCTACATGCAAGACTTCGTTTCAGGTAAACGCAGTCACTTTTCAGCTCAAACGAAGCAACATTGTTCACCAAGCTAACACGTTTCTCGCTCTTAATTGAAAAGCATTGGATGTTAGAGGACCTGTAGTTTCAATCAGTTTCACAATTAGAGTTGAACTAGATAAGGTCCGTATGTGTAGAAAACCCAATTCTTTTGTTATGAGCACACTCAAGTTTCCTGCTGTATTAGAGATTCTAGAAAGCAAGGGCGTCCTTCTTGCTCTAAAGCAGAGTGTGTTTCATGGATGATAACTATGCTGTCTGTTTCCCTTCAGAAATGGAGTTAAATCCCATGCTCTGTGTCTTCCTACATGCAAGACTTCGTTTCAGGAAAACACAGTCACTTTTCAGCTCAAACGAAGCTACATCGTTCACGAAAATCATACGTTTTTCGCTCTTAACTGAAAAGCATTCGATGGTAGAGGACATGTGGTTTTTATCAGTTTCAGAAGCATAGTTGAACTAGATATGGTCCATATGTGTAGGAAGCACCCTTCTATGGTTCAGAGCACACTCACGTTTCCTGTTGTATTAGAGACTCTAGAAAGCAAGGGCGTGCTTCTAACTCTAAACCAAGGTGTGCTTCATGGACGAGAACTTGCTTTGTGTTTCCCTTCATAAATGAGGTTAAATTCCAGGCTCTGTGTTCTCCTAAAATCAAGACTTCGTTTCAGGTAAACGCAGTCACTTTTCAGCTCAAATGAAGCTACATTGTACACGAAGCTAACACGTATCTTGCTCTTAACTGAAAAGCATTGGATGTTAGAGGACCTGTGGTTTCTATCAGTTTCAGAATTAGAGTTGAACTAGATAAGGTCCGTATGTGTAGAATACCCAATTCTTTGTTATGAGCACACTCAAGTTTCCTGCTGTGTTAAAGTCTCTAGAAAGCAAGATTGTGCTTCTTGCTCTAAGGCAGAGCGTGTTTCATGGATGAGAACTGTGCTGTGTGTTTCCTTTCAGAAATGGAGTTAAATCCCAGGATCTGTGTCTTCCTCTAAGAAAGATTTCCTTTCAGTTAAACACAGTCGCTTTTGAGCTCAAAGGAAGCTACATCGCTCAAGAAGCTAACACGTTTCTCTCTCTTAACTGAAAAGAATTGGATGTTAGAGGACCTGTGGTTTCTATCAGTTTCAGAAGCAGAGTTGATCTAGATGTGGTCTGTATGTGTAGAAAACCCCGTTGTTTTGTTCTGAGCACACTCACGTTTCCTGCTGTATTAGAGACTCTAGAATGCAAGAGAGTGCTTCTTCTCTAAAGCAGAGTGTGTTTCATGAATGAGAACTGTGAAGTTTTTTTCCCTTCAGAAATATAGTTAAATCCCAGGCTCTGTGTCTTCCTACAAGCAAGAATTCTTTTCAGGTAACCACAGTCCCTTTTCAGCTCAAATGAAGCTACATCGTTTATGAAGCTCTCACGTTTCTCGCTCTTAATTGAAAAGCATTGGATGTTAGAGGAGCAGTGGTTTGTATGAGTTTCAGAAGCATAGTTGAACTAGATATGGTTCGCATGTGTAGAAAACACCGTTCTTTTGTTCTGAGCACACACACGTTTCCTGCTGTATTAGAGATTCTAGAAAGCAAGAGCCTGCTTCTTGCTCTAAAGCAGAATGTGTTTCATGGATGAGAACAGTGCTGTGTGTTTCCTTTCAGAAATGGAGTTAAATCCCGGGCTCTATGTCTTCCTACAAGCAAGATTTCCTTTCAGGTAAACGCAGTCGCTTTTGAGCTCAAACAAAGCTACTTCTTTCACAATGCTCACACGTTTCTCGCTCTTAACTGAAAAGCATTGGATATTAGAGGTCCTGTGGTTTCTATCTGCTTCAGAAGCAGAGTTGATGTAGATATGGTCCGTATGTGTAGAAAACACCGTTCTTTTTTCTGAGCACACTCGCGGTTCTTGCTGTATTAGAGACTCCAGAAACAAAAGCGTGCTTCTGGCTCTAAAGCAGAGTGTCTTTCATGGATAAGAACTGTGCTGTGTGTTTCCCTTCAGAACTCGAGTTAAATCCCAGGCCCTGTGTCCTCCTAAAAGCAAGATTACCTTTCAGGTAAACGCAGTCACTTTTCAGCTCAAAGGAAGCTACATCGTTCACGAAAATCATACGTTTTTCGCTCTTAACTGAAAAGCATTGGATGGTAGAGGACATGTGGTTTTTTATCAGTTTCAGAAGCATAGTTGAACTAGATATGGTCGTATGTGTAGAAAATACCGTTATTTAGTTCTGAGCACACTCACTTTCCTTGCTCTATTAGAGACTCTAGAAAGCAAGAGCGTGCTTCTTGCTCTAAAGCAGAGTGTGTTTCATGGATGAGAACGGTGCTGTGTGTATCCTTTCAGAAATGGAGTTAAATCCCAGGATCTGTGTCTTCCTACAAGCAAGATTTCCTTTCAGGTAAACGCAGTCGCTTTTGAGCTCAAACTAAACTACATCGTTCACGAAGCTAACACGTTTCTCGCTCTTAACTGAAAAGCATTGGATGTTAGAGGACCTGTGGTTTCTATCAGTTTCAGAAGCAGAGTTGAACTAGATATGGTCCGTATGTGTAGAAAACACCATTCTTTTTTCTGAGCACACTCGCGTTTCTTGCTGTATTAGAGACTCCAGAAAGCAAAAGCGTGGCTCTGGCTCTAAAGCAGAGTGTGTTTCATGGATGAGAACTGTGCTGTTTGTTTCCCTTCAGAAATGGAGTTAAATCCCAGGCTCTGTATCTTCCTACCAGCAAGAATTCGTTTCAGGTAACCACAGTCCCTTTTCAGCTCACACGAAGCTGCATGGTTTACGAAGCTCACACGTTTCTCGCTCTTCAGTGAAAAGCATTGGATGTTAGAGGAGCTGTGGTTTGGATGAGTTTCAGAAGCATAGTTGAACTAGATATTGTCCGCATGTGTAGAAAACACCGTTCTTTTGTTCTGAACACACTCACGTTTCCTGCTGTATTAGAGATCCAAAAAGCAAGAGCCTGCTTGTTGCTCTAAAGCAGAATGTGTTTCATGGATGAGAACTGTGCTATGTGTTTCCCTTTAGAAATGGAGTTAAATCCCAACCTCTGTGTCTTCCTACATGCAAGACTTCGTTTCAGGTAAACGCAGTCACTTTTCAGCTCAAACGAAGCAACATTGTTCACCAAGCTAACACGTTTCTCGCTCTTAATTGAAAAGCATTGGATGTTAGAGGACCTGTAGTTTCAATCAGTTTCACAATTAGAGTTGAACTAGATAAGGTCCGTATGTGTAGAAAACCCAATTCTTTTGTTATGAGCACACTCAAGTTTCCTGCTGTATTAGAGATTCTAGAAAGCAAGGGCGTCCTTCTTGCTCTAAAGCAGAGTGTGTTTCATGGATGATAACTATGCTGTCTGTTTCCCTTCAGAAATGGAGTTAAATCCCATGCTCTGTGTCTTCCTACATGCAAGACCTCGTTTCAGGAAAACACAGTCACTTTTCAGCTCAAACAAAGCTACATCGTTCACGAAAATCATACGTTTTTCGCTCTTAACTGAAAAGCATTCGATGGTAGAGGACATGTGGTTTTTATCAGTTTCAGAAGCATAGTTGAACTAGATATGGTCCATATGTGTAGGAAACACCCTTCTATGGTTCAGAGCACACTCACGTTTCCTGTTGTATTAGAGACTCTAGAAAGCAAGGGCGTGCTTCTAACTCTAAACCAAGGTGTGCTTCATGGACGAGAACTTGCTTTGTGTTTCCCTTCATAAATGAGGTTAAATTCCAGGCTCTGTGTTCTCCTAAAATCAAGACTTCGTTTCAGGTAAACGCAGTCACTTTTCAGCTCAAATGAAGCTACATTGTACACGAAGCTAACACGTATCTTGCTCTTAACTGAAAAGCATTGGATGTTAGAGGACCTGTGGTTTCTATCAGTTTCAGAAGCAGAGTTGAACTAGATGTGGTCTGTATGTGTAGAAAACCCCGTTGTTTTGTTCTGAGCACACTCACGTTTCCTGCTGTATTAGAGACTCTAGAATGCAAGAGAGTGCTTCTTCTCTAAAGCAGAGTGTGTTTCATGAATGAGAACTGTGAAGTTTTTTTCCCTTCAGAAATATAGTTAAATCCCAGGCTCTGTGTCTTCTTACAAGCAAGAATTCTTTTCAGGTAACCACAGTCCCTTTTCAGCTCAAATGAAGCTACATCGTTTATGAAGCTCTCACGTTTCTCGCTCTTAATTGAAAAGCATTGGATGTTAGAGGAGCAGTGGTTTGTATGAGTTTCAGAAGCATAGTTGAACTAGATATGGTTCGCATGTGTAGAAAACACCGTTCTTTTGTTCTGAGCACACACACGTTTCCTGCTGTATTAGAGATTCTAGAAAGCAAGAGCCTGCTTCTTGCTCTAAAGCAGAATGTGTTTCATGGATGAGAACAGTGCTGTGTGTTTCCTTTCAGAAATGGAGTTAAATCCCGGGCTCTATGTCTTCCTACAAGCAAGATTTCCTTTCAGGTAAACGCAGTCGCTTTTGAGCTCAAACAAAGCTACTTCTTTCACAATGCTCACACGTTTCTCGCTCTTAACTGAAAAGCATTGGCTATTAGAGGTCCTGTGGTTTCTATCTGCTTCAGAAGCAGAGTTGATGTAGATATGGTCCGTATGTGTAGAAAACACCGTTCTTTTTTCTGAGCACACTCGCGGTTCTTGCTGTATTAGAGACTCCAGAAACAAAAGCGTGCTTCTGGCTCTAAAGCAGAGTGTCTTTCATGGATAAGAACTGTGCTGTGTGTTTCCCTTCAGAACTCGAGTTAAATCCCAGGCCCTGTGTCCTCCTAAAAGCAAGATTACCTTTCAGGTAAACGCAGTCACTTTTCAGCTCAAAGGAAGCTACATCGTTCACGAAAATCATACGTTTTTCGCTCTTAACTGAAAAGCATTGGATGGTAGAGGACATGTGGTTTTTTATCAGTTTCAGAAGCATAGTTGAACTAGATATGGTCGTATGTGTAGAAAATACCGTTATTTAGTTCTGAGCACACTCACTTTCCTTGCTCTATTAGAGACTCTAGAAAGCAAGAGGGTGCTTCTTGCTCTAAAGCAGAGTGTGTTTCATGGATGAGAACGGTGCTGTGTGTATCCTTTCAGAAATGGAGTTAAATCCCAGGATCTGTGTCTTCCTACAAGCAAGATTTCCTTTCAGGTAAACGCAGTCGCTTTTGAGCTCAAACTAAACTACATCGTTCACGAAGCTAACACGTTTCTCGCTCTTAACTGAAAAGCATTGGATGTTAGAGGACCTGTGGTTTCTATCAGTTTCAGAAGCAGAGTTGAACTAGATATGGTCCGTATGTGTAGAAAACACCATTCTTTTTTCTGAGCACACTCGCGTATCTTGCTGTATTAGAGACTCCAGAAAGCAAAAGCGTGGTTCTGCCTCTCAAGCAGAGTGTGTTTCATGGATGAGAACTGTGCTGTTTGTTTCCCTTCAGAAATGGAGTTAAATCCCAGGCTCTGTATCTTCCTACCAGCAAGAATTCGTTTCAGGTAACCACAGTCCCTTTTCAGCTCAAACGAAGCTGCATGGTTTACGAAGCTCGCACGTTTCTCGCTCTTCAGTGAAAAGCATTGGATGTTAGAGGAGCTGTGGTTTGGATGAGTTTCAGAAGCATAGTTGAACTAGATATTGTCCGCATGTGTAGAAAACACCGTTCTTTTGTTCTGAACACACTCACGTTTCCTGCTGTATTAGAGATCCTAGAAAGCAAGAGCCTGCTTGTTGCTCTAAAGCAGAATGTGTTTCATGGATGAGAACTGTGCTATGTGTTTCCCTTTAGAAATGGAGTTAAATCCCAACCTCTGTGTCTTCCTACATGCAAGACTTCGTTTCAGGTAAACGCAGTCACTTTTCAGCTCAAACGAAGCAACATTGTTCACCAAGCTAACACGTTTCTCGCTCTTAATTGAAAAGCATTGGATGTTAGAGGACCTGTAGTTTCAATCAGTTTCACAATTAGAGTTGAACTAGATAAGGTCCGTATGTGTAGAAAACCCAATTCTTTTGTTATGAGCACACTCAAGTTTCCTGCTGTATTAGAGATTCTAGAAAGCAAGGGCGTCCTTCTTGCTCTAAAGCAGAGTGTGTTTCATGGATGATAACTATGCTGTCTGTTTCCCTTCAGAAATGGAGTTAAATCCCATGCTCTGTGTCTTCCTACATGCAAGACTTCGTTTCAGGAAAACACAGTCACTTTTCAGCTCAATCGAAGCTACATCGTTCACGAAAATCATACGTTTTTCGCTCTTAACTGAAAAGCATTCGATGGTAGAGGACATGTGGTTTTTATCAGTTTCAGAAGCATAGTTGAACTAGATATGGTCCATATGTGTAGGAAACACCCTTCTATGGTTCAGAGCACACTCACGTTTCCTGTTGTATTAGAGACTCTAGAAAGCAAGGGCGTGCTTCTAACTCTAAACCAAGGTGTGCTTCATGGACGAGAACTTGCTTTGTGTTTCCCTTCATAAATGAGGTTAAATTCCAGGCTCTGTGTTCTCCTAAAATCAAGACTTCGTTTCAGGTAAACGCAGTCACTTTTCAGCTCAAATGAAGCTACATTGTACACGAAGCTAACACGTATCTTGCTCTTAACTGAAAAGCATTGGATGTTAGAGGACCTGTGGTTTCTATCAGTTTCAGAATTAGAGTTGAACTAGATAAGGTCCGTATGTGTAGAATACCCAATTCTTTGTTATGAGCACACTCAAGTTTCCTGCTGTGTTAAAGTCTCTAGAAAGCAAGATTGTGCTTCTTGCTCTAAGGCAGAGCGTGTTTCATGGATGAGAACTGTGCTGTGTGTTTCCTTTCAGAAATGGAGTTAAATCCCAGGATCTGTGTCTTCCTCTAAGAAAGATTTCCTTTCAGTTAAACACAGTCGCTTTTGAGCTCAAAGGAAGCTACATCGCTCAAGAAGCTAACACGTTTCTCTCTCTTAACTGAAAAGAATTGGATGTTAGAGGACCTGTGGTTTCTATCAGTTTCAGAAGCAGAGTTGATCTAGATGTGGTCTGTATGTGTAGAAAACCCCGTTGTTTTGTTCTGAGCACACTCACGTTTCCTGCTGTATTAGAGACTCTAGAATGCAAGAGAGTGCTTCTTCTCTAAAGCAGAGTGTGTTTCATGAATGAGAACTGTGAAGTTTTTTTCCCTTCAGAAATATAGTTAAATCCCAGGCTCTGTGTCTTCCTACAAGCAAGAATTCTTTTCAGGTAACCACAGTCCCTTTTCAGCTCAAATGAAGCTACATCGTTTATGAAGCTCTCACATTTCTCGCTCTTAATTGAAAAGCATTGGATGTTAGAGGAGCAGTGGTTTGTATGAGTTTCAGAAGCATAGTTGAACTAGATATGGTTCGCATGTGTAGAAAACACCGTTCTTTTGTTCTGAGCACACACACGTTTCCTGCTGTATTAGAGATTCTAGAAAGCAAGAGCCTGCTTCTTGCTCTAAAGCAGAATGTGTTTCATGGATGAGAACAGTGCTGTGTGTTTCCTTTCAGAAATGGAGTTAAATCCCTGGCTCTATGTCTTCCTACAAGCAAGATTTCCTTTCAGGTAAAAGCAGTCGCTTTTGAGCTCAAACAAAGCTACTTCTTTCACAATGCTCACACGTTTCTCGCTCTTAACTGAAAAGCATTGGATATTAGAGGTCCTGTGGTTTCTATCTGCTTCAGAAGCAGAGTTGATGTAGATATGGTCCGTATGTGTAGAAAACACCGTTCTTTTTTCTGAGCACACTCGCGGTTCTTGCTGTATTAGAGACTCCAGAAACAAAAGCGTGCTTCTGGCTCTAAAGCAGAGTGTCTTTCATGGATAAGAACTGTGCTGTGTGTTTCCCTTCAGAACTCCAGTTAAATCCCAGGCCCTGTGTCCTCCTAAAAGCAAGATTACCTTTCAGGTAAACACAGTCACTTTTCAGCTCAAAGGAAGCTACATCGTTCACGAAAATCATACGTTTTTCGCTCTTAACTGAAAAGCATTGGATGGTAGAGGACATGTGGTTTTTTATCAGTTTCAGAAGCATAGTTGAACTAGATATGGTCGTATGTGTAGAAAATACCGTTATTTAGTTCTGAGAACACTCACTTTCCTTGCTCTATTAGAGACTCTAGAAAGCAAGAGCGTGCTTCTTGCTCTAAAGCAGAGTGTGTTTCATGGATGAGAACGGTGCTGTGTGTATCCTTTCAGAAATGGAGTTAAATCCCAGGATCTGTGTCTTCCTACAAGCAAGATTTCCTTTCAGGTAAACGCAGTCGCTTTTGAGCTCAAACGAAACTACATCGTTCACGAAGCTAACACGTTTCTCGCTCTTAACTGAAAAGCATTGGATGTTAGAGGACCTGTGGTTTCTATCAGTTTCAGAAGCAGAGTTGAACTAGATATGGTCCGTATGTGTAGAAAACACCATTCTTTTTTCTGAGCACACTCGCGTTTCTTGCTGTATTAGAGACTCCAGAAAGCAAAAGCGTGGTTCTGGCTCTAAAGCAGAGTGTGTTTCATGGATGAGAACTGTGCTGTTTGTTTCCCTTCAGAAATGGAGTTAAATCCCAGGCTCTGTATCTTCCTACCAGCAAGAATTCGTTTCAGGTAACCACAGTCCCTTTTCAGCTCACACGAAGCTGCATGGTTTACGAAGCTCGCACGTTTCTCGCTCTTCAGTGAAAAGCATTGGATGTTAGAGGAGCTGTGGTTTGGATGAGTTTCAGAAGCATAGTTGAACTAGATATTGTCCGCATGTGTAGAAAACACCGTTCTTTTGTTCTGAACACACTCACGTTTCCTGCTGTATTAGAGATCCTAGAAAGCAAGAACCTGCTTTTTGCTCTAAAGCAGAATGTGTTTCATGGATGAGAACTGTGCTATGTGTTTCCCTTTAGAAATGGAGTTAAATCCCAACCTCTGTGTCTTCCTACATGCAAGACTTCGTTTCAGGTAAACGCAGTCACTTTTCAGCTCAAACGAAGCAACATTGTTCACCAAGCTAACACGTTTCTCGCTCTTAATTGAAAAGCATTGGATGTTAGAGGACCTGTAATTTCAATCAGTTTCACAATTAGAGTTGAACTAGATAAGGTCCGTATGTGTAGAAAACCCAATTCTTTTGTTATGAGCACACTCAAGTTTCCTGCTGTATTAGAGATTCTAGAAAGCAAGGGCGTCCTTCTTGCTCTAAAGCAGAGTGTGTTTCATGGATGATAACTATGCTGTCTGTTTCCCTTCAGAAATGGAGTTAAATCCCATGCTCTGTGTCTTCCTACATGCAAGACCTCGTTTCAGGAAAACACAGTCACTTTTCAGCTCAAACAAAGCTACATCGTTCACGAAAATCATACGTTTTTCGCTCTTAACTGAAAAGCATTCGATGGTAGAGGACATGTGGTTTTTATCAGTTTCAGAAGCATAGTTGAAATAGATATGGTCCATATGTGTAGGAAACACCCTTCTATGGTTCAGAGCACACTCACGTTTCCTGTTGTATTAGAGACTCTAGAAAGCAAGGGCGTGCTTCTAACTCTAAACCAAGGTGTGCTTCATGGACGAGAACTTGCTTTGTGTTTCCCTTCATAAATGAGGTTAAATTCCAGGCTCTGTGTTCTCCTAAAATCAAGACTTCGTTTCAGGTAAACGCAGTCACTTTTCAGCTCAAATGAAGCTACATTGTACACGAAGCTAACACGTATCTTGCTCTTAACTGAAAAGCATTGGATGTTAGAGGACCTGTGGTTTCTATCAGTTTCAGAATTAGAGTTGAACTAGATAAGGTCCGTATGTGTAGAATACCCAATTCTTTGTTATGAGCACACTCAAGTTTCCTGCTGTGTTAAAGTCTCTAGAAAGCAAGATTGTGCTTCTTGCTCTAAGGCAGAGCGTGTTTCATGGATGAGAACTGTGCTGTGTGTTTCCTTTCAGAAATGGAGTTAAATCCCAGGATCTGTGTCTTCCTATAAGAAAAATTTCCTTTCAGTTAAACACAGTCGCTTTTGAGCTCAAAGGAAGCTACATCGCTCAAGAAGCTAACACGTTTCTCTCTCTTAACTGAAAAGAATTGGATGTTAGAGGACCTGTGGTTTCTATCAGTTTCAGAAGCAGAGTTGAACTAGATGTGGTCTGTATGTGTAGAAAACCCCGTTGTTTTGTTCTGAGCACACTCACGTTTCCTGCTGTATTAGAGACTCTAGAATGCAAGAGAGTGCTTCTTCTCTAAAGCAGAGTGTGTTTCATGAATGAGAACTGTGAAGTTTTTTTCCCTTCAGAAATATAGTTAAATCCCAGGCTCTGTGTCTTCCTACAAGCAAGAATTCTTTTCAGGTAACCACAGTCCCTTTTCAGCTCAAATGAAGCTACATCGTTTATGAAGCTCTCACGTTTCTCGCTCTTAATTGAAAAGCATTGGATGTTAGAGTAGCAGTGGTTTGTATGAGTTTCAGAAGCATAGTTGAACTAGATATGGTTCGCATGTGTAGAAAACACCGTTCTTTTGTTCTGAGCACACACACGTTTCCTGCTGTATTAGAGATTCTAGAAAGCAAGAGCCTGCTTCTTGCTCTAAAGCAGAATGTGTTTCATGGATGAGAACAGTGCTGTGTGTTTCCTTTCAGAAATGGAGTTAAATCCCGGGCTCTATGTCTTCCTACAAGCAAGATTTCCTTTCAGGTAAAAGCAGTCGCTTTTGAGCTCAAACAAAGCTACTTCTTTCACAATGCTCACACGTTTCTCGCTCTTAACTGAAAAGCATTGGATATTAGAGGTCCTGTGGTTTCTATCTGCTTCAGAAGCAGAGTTGATGTAGATATGGTCCGTATGTGTAGAAAACACCGTTCTTTTTTCTGAGCACACTCGCGGTTCTTGCTGTATTAGAGACTCCAGAAACAAAAGCGTGCTTCTGGCTCTAAAGCAGAGTGTCTTTCATGGATAAGAACTGTGCTGTGTGTTTCCCTTCAGAACTCGAGTTAAATCCCAGGCCCTGTGTCCTCCTAAAAGCAAGATTACCTTTCAGGTAAACGCAGTCACTTTTCAGCTCAAAGGAAGCTACATCGTTCACGAAAATCATACGTTTTTCGCTCTTAACTGAAAAGCATTGGATGGTAGAGGACATGTGGTTTTTTATCAGTTTCAGAAGCATAGTTGAACTAGATATGTTCGTATGTGTAGAAAATACCGTTATTTAGTTCTGAGCACACTCACTTTCCTTGCTCTATTAGAGACTCTAGAAAGCAAGAGCGTGCTTCTTGCTCTAAAGCAGAGTGTGTTTCATGGATGAGAACGGTGCTGTGTGTATCCTTTCAGAAATGGAGTTAAATCCCAGGATCTGTGTCTTCCTACAAGCAAGATTTCCTTTCAGGTAAACGCAGTCGCTTTTGAGCTCAAACGAAACTACATCGTTCACGAAGCTAACACGTTTCTCGCTCTTAACTGAAAAGCATTGGATGTTAGAGGACCTGTGGTTTCTATCAGTTTCAGAAGCAGAGTTGAACTAGATATGGTCCGTATGTGTAGAAAACACCATTCTTTTTTCTGAGCACACTCGCGTTTCTTGCTGTATTAGAGACTCCAGAAAGCAAAAGCGTGGTTCTGGCTCTAAAGCAGAGTGTGTTTCATGGATGAGAACTGTGCTGTTTGTTTCCCTTCAGAAATGGAGTTAAATCCCAGGCTCTGTATCTTCCTACCAGCAAGAATTCGTTTCAGGTAACCACAGTCCCTTTTCAGCTCAAACGAAGCTGCATGGTTTACGAAGCTCGCACGTTTCTCGCTCTTCAGTGAAAAGCATTGGATGTTAGAGGAGCTGTGGTTTGGATGAGTTTCAGAAGCATAGTTGAACTAGATATTGTCCGCATGTGTAGAAAACACCGTTCTTTTGTTCTGAACACACTCACGTTTCCTGCTGTATTAGAGATCCTAGAAAGCAAGAGCCTGCTTGTTGCTCTAAAGCAGATTGTGTTTCATGGATGAGAACTGTGCTATGTGTTTCCCTTTAGAAATGGAGTTAAATCCCAACCTCTGTGTCTCCCTACATGCAAGACTTCGTTTCAGGTAAACGCAGTCACTTTTCAGCTCAAACGAAGCAACATTGTTCACCAAGCTAACACGTTTCTCGCTCTTAATTGAAAAGCATTGGATGTTAGAGGACCTGTAGTTTCAATCAGTTTCACAATTAGAGTTGAACTAGATAAGGTCCGTATGTGTAGAAAACCCAATTCTTTTGTTATGAGCACACTCAAGTTTCCTGCTGTATTAGAGATTCTAGAAAGCAAGGGCGTCCTTCTTGCTCTAAAGCAGAGTGTGTTTCATGGATGATAACTATGCTGTCTGTTTCCCTTCAGAAATGGAGTTAAATCCCATGCTCTGTGTCTTCCTACATGCAAGACTTCGTTTCAGGAAAACACAGTCACTTTTCAGCTCAAACGAAGCTACATCGTTCACGAAAATCATACGTTTTTCGCTCTTAACTGAAAAGCATTCGATGGTAGAGGACATGTGGTTTTTATCAGTTTCAGAAGCATAGTTGAACTAGATATGGTCCATATGTGTAGGAAGCACCCTTCTATGGTTCAGA
This sequence comes from Onychomys leucogaster, assembly GCA_949786385.1. NCBI lineage: Eukaryota > Metazoa > Chordata > Mammalia > Rodentia > Cricetidae > Onychomys > Onychomys leucogaster. The sequence goes on from CATKUP010000061.1 coordinate 2,013,781, forward strand.
GCACACTCACGTTTCCTGTTGTATTAGAGACTCTAGAAAGCAAGGGCGTGCTTCTAACTCTAAACCAAGGTGTGCTTCATGGACGAGAACTTGCTTTGTGTTTCCCTTCATAAATGAGGTTAAATTCCAGGCTCTGTGTTCTCCTAAAATCAAGACTTCGTTTCAGGTAAACGCAGTCACTTTTCAGCTCAAATGAAGCTACATTGTACACGAAGCTAACACGTATCTTGCTCTTAACTGAAAAGCATTGGATGTTAGAGGACCTGTGGTTTCTATCAGTTTCAGAATTAGAGTTGAACTAGATAAGGTCCGTATGTGTAGAATACCCAATTCTTTGTTATGAGCACACTCAAGTTTCCTGCTGTGTTAAAGTCTCTAGAAAGCAAGATTGTGCTTCTTGCTCTAAGGCAGAGCGTGTTTCATGGATGAGAACTGTGCTGTGTGTTTCCTTTCAGAAATGGAGTTAAATCCCAGGATCTGTGTCTTCCTCTAAGAAAGATTTCCTTTCAGTTAAACACAGTCGCTTTTGAGCTCAAAGGAAGCTACATCGCTCAAGAAGCTAACACGTTTCTCTCTCTTAACTGAAAAGAATTGGATGTTAGAGGACCTGTGGTTTCTATCAGTTTCAGAAGCAGAGTTGATCTAGATGTGGTCTGTATGTGTAGAAAACCCCGTTGTTTTGTTCTGAGCACACTCACGTTTCCTGCTGTATTAGAGACTCTAGAATGCAAGAGAGTGCTTCTTCTCTAAAGCAGAGTGTGTTTCATGAATGAGAACTGTGAAGTTTTTTTCCCTTCAGAAATATAGTTAAATCCCAGGCTCTGTGTCTTCCTACAAGCAAGAATTCTTTTCAGGTAACCACAGTCCCTTTTCAGCTCAAATGAAGCTACATCGTTTATGAAGCTCTCACGTTTCTCGCTCTTAATTGAAAAGCATTGGATGTTAGAGGAGCAGTGGTTTGTATGAGTTTCAGAAGCATAGTTGAACTAGATATGGTTCGCATGTGTAGAAAACACCGTTCTTTTGTTCTGAGCACACACACGTTTCCTGCTGTATTAGAGATTCTAGAAAGCAAGAGCCTGCTTCTTGCTCTAAAGCAGAATGTGTTTCATGGATGAGAACAGTGCTGTGTGTTTCCTTTCAGAAATGGAGTTAAATCCCGGGCTCTATGTCTTCCTACAAGCAAGATTTCCTTTCAGGTAAAAGCAGTCGCTTTTGAGCTCAAACAAAGCTACTTCTTTCACAATGCTCACACGTTTCTCGCTCTTAACTGAAAAGCATTGGATATTAGAGGTCCTGTGGTTTCTATCTGCTTCAGAAGCAGAGTTGATGTAGATATGGTCCGTATGTGTAGAAAACACCGTTCTTTTTTCTGAGCACACTCGCGGTTCTTGCTGTATTAGAGACTCCAGAAACAAAAGCGTGCTTCTGGCTCTAAAGCAGAGTGTCTTTCATGGATAAGAACTGTGCTGTGTGTTTCCCTTCAGAACTCGAGTTAAATCCCAGGCCCTGTGTCCTCCTAAAAGCAAGATTACCTTTCAGGTAAACGCAGTCACTTTTCAGCTCAAAGGAAGCTACATCGTTCACGAAAATCATACGTTTTTCGCTCTTAACTGAAAAGCATTGGATGGTAGAGGACATGTGGTTTTTTATCAGTTTCAGAAGCATAGTTGAACTAGATATGGTCGTATGTGTAGAAAATACCGTTATTTAGTTCTGAGCACACTCACTTTCCTTGCTCTATTAGAGACTCTAGAAAGCAAGAGCGTGCTTCTTGCTCTAAAGCAGAGTGTGTTTCATGGATGAGAACGGTGCTGTGTGTATCCTTTCAGAAATGGAGTTAAATCCCAGGATCTGTGTCTTCCTACAAGCAAGATTTCCTTTCAGGTAAACGCAGTCGCTTTTGAGCTCAAACGAAACTACATCGTTCACGAAGCTAACACGTTTCTCGCTCTTAACTGAAAAGCATTGGATGTTAGAGGACCTGTGGTTTCTATCAGTTTCAGAAGCAGAGTTGAACTAGATATGGTCCGTATGTGTAGAAAACACCATTCTTTTTTCTGAGCACACTCGCGTTTCTTGCTGTATTAGAGACTCCAGAAAGCAAAAGCGTGGTTCTGGCTCTAAAGCAGAGTGTGTTTCATGGATGAGAACTGTGCTGTTTGTTTCCCTTCAGAAATGGAGTTAAATCCCAGGCTCTGTATCTTCCTACCAGCAAGAATTCGTTTCAGGTAACCACAGTCCCTTTTCAGCTCACACGAAGCTGCATGGTTTACGAAGCTCGCACGTTTCTCGCTCTTCAGTGAAAAGCATTGGATGTTAGAGGAGCTGTGATTTGGATGAGTTTCAGAAGCATAGTTGAACTAGATATTGTCCGCATGTGTAGAAAACACCGTTCTTTTGTTCTGAACACACTCACGTTTCCTGCTGTATTAGAGATCCAAAAAGCAAGAGCCTGCTTGTTGCTCTAAAGCAGAATGTGTTTCATGGATGAGAACTGTGCTATGTGTTTCCCTTTAGAAATGGAGTTAAATCCCAACCTCTGTGTCTTCCTACATGCAAGACTTCGTTTCAGGTAAACGCAGTCACTTTTCAGCTCAAACGAAGCAACATTGTTCACCAAGCTAACACGTTTCTCGCTCTTAATTGAAAAGCATTGGATGTTAGAGGACCTGTAGTTTCAATCAGTTTCACAATTAGAGTTGAACTAGATAAGGTCCGTATGTGTAGAAAACCCAATTCTTTTGTTATGAGCACACTCAAGTTTCCTGCTGTATTAGAGATTCTAGAAAGCAAGGGCGTCCTTCTTGCTCTAAAGCAGAGTGTGTTTCATGGATGATAACTATGCTGTCTGTTTCCCTTCAGAAATGGAGTTAAATCCCATGCTCTGTGTCTTCCTACATGCAAGACCTCGTTTCAGGAAAACACAGTCACTTTTCAGCTCAAACAAAGCTACATCGTTCACGAAAATCATACGTTTTTCGCTCTTAACTGAAAAGCATTCGATGGTAGAGGACATGTGGTTTTTATCAGTTTCAGAAGCATAGTTGAACTAGATATGGTCCATATGTGTAGGAAACACCCTTCTATGGTTCAGAGCACACTCACGTTTCCTGTTGTATTAGAGACTCTAGAAAGCAAGGGCGTGCTTCTAACTCTAAACCAAGGTGTGCTTCATGGACGAGAACTTGCTTTGTGTTTCCCTTCATAAATGAGGTTAAATTCCAGGCTCTGTGTTCTCCTAAAATCAAGACTTCGTTTCAGGTAAACGCAGTCACTTTTCAGCTCAAATGAAGCTACATTGTACACGAAGCTAACACGTATCTTGCTCTTAACTGAAAAGCATTGGATGTTAGAGGACCTGTGGTTTCTATCAGTTTCAGAATTAGAGTTGAACTAGATAAGGTCCGTATGTGTAGAATACCCAATTCTTTGTTATGAGCACACTCAAGTTTCCTGCTGTGTTAAAGTCTCTAGAAAGCAAGATTGTGCTTCTTGCTCTAAGGCAGAGCGTGTTTCATGGATGAGAACTGTGCTGTGTGTTTCCTTTCAGAAATGGAGTTAAATCCCAGGATCTGTGTCTTCCTCTAAGAAAGATTTCCTTTCAGTTAAACACAGTCGCTTTTGAGCTCAAAGGAAGCTACATCGCTCAAGAAGCTAACACGTTTCTCTCTCTTAACTGAAAAGAATTGGATGTTAGAGGACCTGTGGTTTCTATCAGTTTCAGAAGCAGAGTTGAACTAGATGTGGTCTGTATGTGTAGAAAACCCCGTTGTTTTGTTCTGAGCACACTCACGTTTCCTGCTGTATTAGAGACTCTAGAATGCAAGAGAGTGCTTCTTCTCTAAAGCAGAGTGTGTTTCATGAATGAGAACTGTGAAGTTTTTTTCCCTTCAGAAATATAGTTAAATCCCAGGCTCTGTGTCTTCCTACAAGCAAGAATTCTTTTCAGGTAACCACAGTCCCTTTTCAGCTCAAATGAAGCTACATCGTTTATGAAGCTCTCACGTTTCTCGCTCTTAATTGAAAAGCATTGGATGTTAGAGGAGCAGTGGTTTGTATGAGTTTCAGAAGCATAGTTGAACTAGATATGGTTCGCATGTGTAGAAAACACCGTTCTTTTTTTCTGAGCACACACACGTTTCCTGCTGTATTAGAGATTCTAGAAAGCAAGAGCCTGCTTCTTGCTCTAAAGCAGAATGTGTTTCATGGATGAGAACAGTGCTGTGTGTTTCCTTTCAGAAATGGAGTTAAATCCCGGGCTCTATGTCTTCCTACAAGCAAGATTTCCTTTCAGGTAAACGCAGTCGCTTTTGAGCTCAAACAAAGCTACTTCTTTCACAATGCTCACACGTTTCTCGCTCTTAACTGAAAAGCATTGGATATTAGAGGTCCTGTGGTTTCTATCTGCTTCAGAAGCAGAGTTGATGTAGATATGGTCCGTATGTGTAGAAAACACCGTTCTTTTTTCTGAGCACACTCGCGGTTCTTGCTGTATTAGAGACTCCAGAAACAAAAGCGTGCTTCTGGCTCTAAAGCAGAGTGTCTTTCATGGATAAGAACTGTGCTGTGTGTTTCCCTTCAGAACTCGAGTTAAATCCCAGGCCCTGTGTCCTCCTAAAAGCAAGATTACCTTTCAGGTAAACGCAGTCACTTTTCAGCTCAAAGGAAGCTACATCGTTCACGAAAATCATACGTTTTTTGCTCTTAACTGAAAAGCATTGGATGGTAGAGGACATGTGGTTTTTTATCAGTTTCAGAAGCATAGTTGAACTAGATATGGTCGTATGTGTAGAAAATACCGTTATTTAGTTCTGAGCACACTCACTTTCCTTGCTCTATTAGAGACTCTAGAAAGCAAGAGCGTGCTTCTTGCTCTAAAGCAGAGTGTGTTTCATGGATGAGAACGGTGCTGTGTGTATCCTTTCAGAAATGGAGTTAAATCCCAGGATCTGTGTCTTCCTACAAGCAAGATTTCCTTTCAGGTAAACGCAGTCGCTTTTGAGCTCAAACGAAACTACATCGTTCACGAAGCTAACACGTTTCTCGCTCTTAACTGAAAAGCATTGGATGTTAGAGGACCTGTGGTTTCTATCAGTTTCAGAAGCAGAGTTGAACTAGATATGGTCCGTATGTGTAGAAAACACCATTCTTTTTTCTGAGCACACTCGCGTTTCTTGCTGTATTAGAGACTCCAGAAAGCAAAAGCGTGGTTCTGGCTCTAAAGCAGAGTGTGTTTCATGGATGAGAACTGTGCTGTTTGTTTCCCTTCAGAAATGGAGTTAAATCCCAGGCTCTGTATCTTCCTACCAGCAAGAATTCGTTTCAGGTAACCACAGTCCCTTTTCAGCTCACACGAAGCTGCATGGTTTACGAAGCTCGCACGTTTCTCGCTCTTCAGTGAAAAGCATTGGATGTTAGAGGAGCTGTGGTTTGGATGAGTTTCAGAAGCATAGTTGAACTAGATATTGTCCGCATGTGTAGAAAACACCGTTCTTTTGTTCTGAACACACTCACGTTTCCTGCTGTATTAGAGATCCTAGAAAGCAAGAGCCTGCTTGTTGCTCTAAAGCAGAATGTGTTTCATGGATGAGAACTGTGCTATGTGTTTCCCTTTAGAAATGGAGTTAAATCCCAACCTCTGTGTCTTCCTACATGCAAGACTTCGTTTCAGGTAAACGCAGTCACTTTTCAGCTCAAACGAAGCAACATTGTTCACCAAGCTAACACGTTTCTCGCTCTTAATTGAAAAGCATTGGATGTTAGAGGACCTGTAGTTTCAATCAGTTTCACAATTAGAGTTGAACTAGATAAGGTCCGTATGTGTAGAAAACCCAATTCTTTTGTTATGAGCACACTCAAGTTTCCTGCTGTATTAGAGATTCTAGAAAGCAAGGGCGTCCTTCTTGCTCTAAAGCAGAGTGTGTTTCATGGATGATAACTATGCTGTCTGTTTCCCTTCAGAAATGGAGTTAAATCCCATGCTCTGTGTCTTCCTACATGCAAGACTTCGTTTCAGGAAAACACAGTCACTTTTCAGCTCAAACGAAGCTACATCGTTCACGAAAATCATACGTTTTTCGCTCTTAACTGAAAAGCATTCGATGGTAGAGGACATGTGGTTTTTATCAGTTTCAGAAGCATAGTTGAACTAGATATGGTCCATATGTGTAGGAAACACCCTTCTATGGTTCAGAGCACACTCACGTTTCCTGTTGTATTAGAGACTCTAGAAAGCAAGGGCGTGCTTCTAACTCTAAACCAAGGTGTGCTTCATGGACGAGAACTTGCTTTGTGTTTCCCTTCATAAATGAGGTTAAATTCCAGGCTCTGTGTTCTCCTAAAATCAAGACTTCGTTTCAGGTAAACGCAGTCACTTTTCAGCTCAAATGAAGCTACATTGTACACGAAGCTAACACGTATCTTGCTCTTAACTGAAAAGCATTGGATGTTAGAGGACCTGTGGTTTCTATCAGTTTCAGAATTAGAGTTGAACTAGATAAGGTCCGTATGTGTAGAATACCCAATTCTTTGTTATGAGCACACTCAAGTTTCCTGCTGTGTTAAAGTCTCTAGAAAGCAAGATTGTGCTTCTTGCTCTAAGGCAGAGCGTGTTTCATGGATGAGAACTGTGCTGTGTGTTTCCTTTCAGAAATGGAGTTAAATCCCAGGATCTGTGTCTTCCTCTAAGAAAGATTTCCTTTCAGTTAAACACAGTCGCTTTTGAGCTCAAAGGAAGCTACATCGCTCAAGAAGCTAACACGTTTCTCTCTCTTAACTGAAAAGAATTGGATGTTAGAGGACCTGTGGTTTCTATCAGTTTCAGAAGCAGAGTTGATCTAGATGTGGTCTGTATGTGTAGAAAACCCCGTTGTTTTGTTCTGAGCACACTCACGTTTCCTGCTGTATTAGAGACTCTAGAATGCAAGAGAGTGCTTCTTCTCTAAAGCAGAGTGTGTTTCATGAATGAGAACTGTGAAGTTTTTTTCCCTTCAGAAATATAGTTAAATCCCAGGCTCTGTGTCTTCCTACAAGCAAGAATTCTTTTCAGGTAACCACAGTCCCTTTTCAGCTCAAATGAAGCTACATCGTTTATGAAGCTCTCACATTTCTCGCTCTTAATTGAAAAGCATTGGATGTTAGAGGAGCAGTGGTTTGTATGAGTTTCAGAAGCATAGTTGAACTAGATATGGTTCGCATGTGTAGAAAACACCGTTCTTTTGTTCTGAGCACACACACGTTTCCTGCTGTATTAGAGATTCTAGAAAGCAAGAGCCTGCTTCTTGCTCTAAAGCAGAATGTGTTTCATGGATGAGAACAGTGCTGTGTGTTTCCTTTCAGAAATGGAGTTAAATCCCGGGCTCTATGTCTTCCTACAAGCAAGATTTCCTTTCAGGTAAAAGCAGTCGCTTTTGAGCTCAAACAAAGCTACTTCTTTCACAATGCTCACACGTTTCTCGCTCTTAACTGAAAAGCATTGGATATTAGAGGTCCTGTGGTTTCTATCTGCTTCAGAAGCAGAGTTGATGTAGATATGGTCCGTATGTGTAGAAAACACCGTTCTTTTTTCTGAGCACACTCGCGGTTCTTGCTGTATTAGAGACTCCAGAAACAAAAGCGTGCTTCTGGCTCTAAAGCAGAGTGTCTTTCATGGATAAGAACTGTGCTGTGTGTTTCCCTTCAGAACTCGAGTTAAATCCCAGGCCCTGTGTCCTCCTAAAAGCAAGATTACCTTTCAGGTAAACGCAGTCACTTTTCAGCTCAAAGGAAGCTACATCGTTCACGAAAATCATACGTTTTTCGCTCTTAACTGAAAAGCATTGGATGGTAGAGGACATGTGGTTTTTTATCAGTTTCAGAAGCATAGTTGAACTAGATATGGTCGTATGTGTAGAAAATACCGTTATTTAGTTCTGAGCACACTCACTTTCCTTGCTCTATTAGAGACTCTAGAAAGCAAGAGCGTGCTTCTTGCTCTAAAGCAGAGTGTGTTTCATGGATGAGAACGGTGCTGTGTGTATCCTTTCAGAAATGGAGTTAAATCCCAGGATCTGTGTCTTCCTACAAGCAAGATTTCCTTTCAGGTAAACGCAGTCGCTTTTGAGCTCAAACGAAACTACATCGTTCACGAAGCTAACACGTTTCTCGCTCTTAACTGAAAAGCATTGGATGTTAGAGGACCTGTGGTTTCTATCAGTTTCAGAAGCAGAGTTGAACTAGATATGGTCCGTATGTGTAGAAAACACCATTCTTTTTTCTGAGCACACTCGCGTTTCTTGCTGTATTAGAGACTCCAGAAAGCAAAAGCGTGGTTCTGGCTCTAAAGCAGAGTGTGTTTCATGGATGAGAACTGTGCTGTTTGTTTCCCTTCAGAAATGGAGTTAAATCCCAGGCTCTGTATCTTCCTACCAGCAAGAATTCGTTTCAGGTAACCACAGTCCCTTTTCAGCTCACACGAAGCTGCATGGTTTACGAAGCTCGCACGTTTCTCGCTCTTCAGTGAAAAGCATTGGATGTTAGAGGAGCTGTGGTTTGGATGAGTTTCAGAAGCATAGTTGAACTAGATATTGTCCGCATGTGTAGAAAACACCGTTCTTTTGTTCTGAACACACTCACGTTTCCTGCTGTATTAGAGATCCTAGAAAGCAAGAGCCTGCTTGTTGCTCTAAAGCAGAATGTGTTTCATGGATGAGAACTGTGCTATGTGTTTCCCTTTAGAAATGGAGTTAAATCCCAACCTCTGTGTCTTCCTACATGCAAGACTTCGTTTCAGGTAAACGCAGTCACTTTTCAGCTCAAACGAAGCAACATTGTTCACCAAGCTAACACGTTTCTCGCTCTTAATTGAAAAGCATTGGATGTTAGAGGACCTGTAGTTTCAATCAGTTTCACAATTAGAGTTGAACTAGATAAGGTCCGTATGTGTAGAAAACCCAATTCTTTTGTTATGAGCACACTCAAGTTTCCTGCTGTATTAGAGATTCTAGAAAGCAAGGGCGTCCTTCTTGCTCTAAAGCAGAGTGTGTTTCATGGATGATAACTATGCTGTCTGTTTCCCTTCAGAAATGGAGTTAAATCCCATGCTCTGTGTCTTCCTACATGCAAGACCTCGTTTCAGGAAAACACAGTCACTTTTCAGCTCAAACAAAGCTACATCGTTCACGAAAATCATACGTTTTTCGCTCTTAACTGAAAAGCATTCGATGGTAGAGGACATGTGGTTTTTATCAGTTTCAGAAGCATAGTTGAACTAGATATGGTCCATATGTGTAGGAAACACCCTTCTATGGTTCAGAGCACACTCACGTTTCCTGTTGTATTAGAGACTCTAGAAAGCAAGGGCGTGCTTCTAACTCTAAACCAAGGTGTGCTTCATGGACGAGAACTTGCTTTGTGTTTCCCTTCATAAATGAGGTTAAATTCCAGGCTCTGTGTTCTCCTAAAATCAAGACTTCGTTTCAGGTAAACGCAGTCACTTTTCAGCTCAAATGAAGCTACATTGTACACGAAGCTAACACGTATCTTGCTCTTAACTGAAAAGCATTGGATGTTAGAGGACCTGTGGTTTCTATCAGTTTCAGAATTAGAGTTGAACTAGATAAGGTCCGTATGTGTAGAATACCCAATTCTTTGTTATGAGCACACTCAAGTTTCCTGCTGTGTTAAAGTCTCTAGAAAGCAAGATTGTGCTTCTTGCTCTAAGGCAGAGCGTGTTTCATGGATGAGAACTGTGCTGTGTGTTTCCTTTCAGAAATGGAGTTAAATCCCAGGATCTGTGTCTTCCTATAAGAAAGATTTCCTTTCAGTTAAACACAGTCGCTTTTGAGCTCAAAGGAAGCTACATCGCTCAAGAAGCTAACACGTTTCTCTCTCTTAACTGAAAAGAATTGGATGTTAGAGGACCTGTGGTTTCTATCAGTTTCAGAAGCAGAGTTGAACTAGATGTGGTCTGTATGTGTAGAAAACCCCGTTGTTTTGTTCTGAGCACACTCACGTTTCCTGCTGTATTAGAGACTCTAGAATGCAAGAGAGTGCTTCTTCTCTAAAGCAGAGTGTGTTTCATGAATGAGAACTGTGAAGTTTTTTTCCCTTCAGAAATATAGTTAAATCCCAGGCTCTGTGTCTTCCTACAAGCAAGAATTCTTTTCAGGTAACCACAGTCCCTTTTCAGCTCAAATGAAGCTACATCGTTTATGAAGCTCTCACGTTTCTCGCTCTTAATTGAAAAGCATTGGATGTTAGAGGAGCAGTGGTTTGTATGAGTTTCAGAAGCATAGTTGAACTAGATATGGTTCGCATGTGTAGAAAACACCGTTCTTTTGTTCTGAGCACACACACGTTTCCTGCTGTATTAGAGATTCTAGAAAGCAAGAGCCTGCTTCTTGCTCTAAAGCAGAATGTGTTTCATGGATGAGAACAGTGCTGTGTGTTTCCTTTCAGAAATGGAGTTAAATCCCGGGCTCTATGTCTTCCTACAAGCAAGATTTCCTTTCAGGTAAACGCAGTCGCTTTTGAGCTCAAACAAAGCTACTTCTTTCACAATGCTCACACGTTTCTCGCTCTTAACTGAAAAGCATTGGATATTAGAGGTCCTGTGGTTTCTATCTGCTTCAGAAGCAGAGTTGATGTAGATATGGTCCGTATGTGTAGAAAACACCGTTCTTTTTTCTGAGCACACTCGCGGTTCTTGCTGTATTAGAGACTCCAGAAACAAAAGCGTGCTTCTGGCTCTAAAGCAGAGTGTCTTTCATGGATAAGAACTGTGCTGTGTGTTTCCCTTCAGAACTCGAGTTAAATCCCAGGCCCTGTGTCCTCCTAAAAGCAAGATTACCTTTCAGGTAAACGCAGTCACTTTTCAGCTCAAAGGAAGCTACATCGTTCACGAAAATCATACGTTTTTCGCTCTTAACTGAAAAGCATTGGATGGTAGAGGACATGTGGTTTTTTATCAGTTTCAGAAGCATAGTTGAACTAGATATGGTCGTATGTGTAGAAAATACCGTTATTTAGTTCTGAGCACACTCACTTTCCTTGCTCTATTAGAGACTCTAGAAAGCAAGAGCGTGCTTCTTGCTCTAAAGCAGAGTGTGTTTCATGGATGAGAACGGTGCTGTGTGTATCCTTTCAGAAATGGAGTTAAATCCCAGGATCTGTGTCTTCCTACAAGCAAGATTTCCTTTCAGGTAAACGCAGTCGCTTTTGAGCTCAAACGAAACTACATCGTTCACGAAGCTAACACGTTTCTCGCTCTTAACTGAAAAGCATTGGATGTTAGAGGACCTGTGGTTTCTATCAGTTTCAGAAGCAGAGTTGAACTAGATATGGTCCGTATGTGTAGAAAACACCATTCTTTTTTCTGAGCACACTCGCGTATCTTGCTGTATTAGAGACTCCAGAAAGCAAAAGCGTGGTTCTGCCTCTCAAGCAGAGTGTGTTTCATGGATGAGAACTGTGCTGTTTGTTTCCCTTCAGAAATGGAGTTAAATCCCAGGCTCTGTATCTTCCTACCAGCAAGAATTCGTTTCAGGTAACCACAGTCCCTTTTCAGCTCAAACGAAGCTGCATGGTTTACGAAGCTCGCACGTTTCTCGCTCTTCAGTGAAAAGCATTGGATGTTAGAGGAGCTGTGGTTTGGATGAGTTTCAGAAGCATAGTTGAACTAGATATTGTCCGCATGTGTAGAAAACACCGTTCTTTTGTTCTGAACACACTCACGTTTCCTGCTGTATTAGAGATCCTAGAAAGCAAGAGCCTGCTTGTTGCTCTAAAGCAGAATGTGTTTCATGGATGAGAACTGTGCTATGTGTTTCCCTTTAGAAATGGAGTTAAATCCCAACCTCTGTGTCTTCCTACATGCAAGACTTCGTTTCAGGTAAACGCAGTCACTTTTCAGCTCAAACGAAGCAACATTGTTCACCAAGCTAACACGTTTCTCGCTCTTAATTGAAAAGCATTGGATGTTAGAGGACCTGTAGTTTCAATCAGTTTCACAATTAGAGTTGAACTAGATAAGGTCCGTATGTGTAGAAAACCCAATTCTTTTGTTATGAGCACACTCAAGTTTCCTGCTGTATTAGAGATTCTAGAAAGCAAGGGCGTCCTTCTTGCTCTAAAGCAGAGTGTGTTTCATGGATGATAACTATGCTGTCTGTTTCCCTTCAGAAATGGAGTTAAATCCCATGCTCTGTGTCTTCCTACATGCAAGACTTCGTTTCAGGAAAACACAGTCACTTTTCAGCTCAAACGAAGCTACATCGTTCACGAAAATCATACGTTTTTCGCTCTTAACTGAAAAGCATTCGATGGTAGAGGACATGTGGTTTTTATCAGTTTCAGAAGCATAGTTGAACTAGATATGGTCCATATGTGTAGGAAACACCCTTCTATGGTTCAGAGCACACTCACGTTTCCTGTTGTATTAGAGACTCTAGAAAGCAAGGGCGTGCTTCTAACTCTAAACCAAGGTGTGCTTCATGGACGAGAACTTGCTTTGTGTTTCCCTTCATAAATGAGGTTAAATTCCAGGCTCTGTGTTCTCCTAAAATCAAGACTTCGTTTCAGGTAAACGCAGTCACTTTTCAGCTCAAATGAAGCTACATTGTACACGAAGCTAACACGTATCTTGCTCTTAACTGAAAAGCATTGGATGTTAGAGGACCTGTGGTTTCTATCAGTTTCAGAATTAGAGTTGAACTAGATAAGGTCCGTATGTGTAGAATACCCAATTCTTTGTTATGAGCACACTCAAGTTTCCTGCTGTGTTAAAGTCTCTAGAAAGCAAGATTGTGCTTCTTGCTCTAAGGCAGAGCGTGTTTCATGGATAAGAACTGTGCTGTGTGTTTCCTTTCAGAAATGGAGTTAAATCCCAGGATCTGTGTCTTCCTCTAAGAAAGATTTCCTTTCAGTTAAACACAGTCGCTTTTGAGCTCAAAGGAAGCTACATCGCTCAAGAAGCTAACACGTTTCTCTCTCTTAACTGAAAAGAATTGGATGTTAGAGGACCTGTGGTTTCTCTCAGTTTCAGAAGCAGAGTTGAACTAGATGTGGTCTGTATGTGTAGAAAACCCCGTTGTTTTGTTCTGAGCACACTCACGTTTCCTGCTGTATTAGAGACTCTAGAATGCAAGAGAGTGCTTCTTCTCTAAAGCAGAGTGTGTTTCATGAATGAGAACTGTGAAGTTTTTTTCCCTTCAGAAATATAGTTAAATCCCAGGCTCTGTGTCTTCCTACAAGCAAGAATTCTTTTCAGGTAACCACAGTCCCTTTTCAGCTCAAATGAAGCTACATCGTTTATGAAGCTCTCACGTTTCTCGCTCTTAATTGAAAAGCATTGGATGTTAGAGGAGCAGTGGTTTGTATGAGTTTCAGAAGCATAGTTGAACTAGATATGGTTCGCATGTGTAGAAAACACCGTTCTTTTTTTCTGAGCACACACACGTTTCCTGCTGTATTAGAGATTCTAGAAAGCAAGAGCCTGCTTCTTGCTCTAAAGCAGAATGTGTTTCATGGATGAGAACAGTGCTGTGTGTTTCCTTTCAGAAATGGAGTTAAATCCCGGGCTCTATGTCTTCCTACAAGCAAGATTTCCTTTCAGGTAAACGCAGTCGCTTTTGAGCTCAAACAAAGCTACTTCTTTCACAATGCTCACACGTTTCTCGCTCTTAACTGAAAAGCATTGGATATTAGAGGTCCTGTGGTTTCTATCTGCTTCAGAAGCAGAGTTGATGTAGATATGGTCCGTATGTGTAGAAAACACCGTTCTTTTTTCTGAGCACACTCGCGGTTCTTGCTGTATTAGAGACTCCAGAAACAAAAGCGTGCTTCTGGCTCTAAAGCAGAGTGTCTTTCATGGATAAGAACTGTGCTGTGTGTTTCCCTTCAGAACTCGAGTTAAATCCCAGGCCCTGTGTCCTCCTAAAAGCAAGATTACCTTTCAGGTAAACGCAGTCACTTTTCAGCTCAAAGGAAGCTACATCGTTCACGAAAATCATACGTTTTTCGCTCTTAACTGAAAAGCATTGGATGGTAGAGGACATGTGGTTTTTTATCAGTTTCAGAAGCATAGTTGAACTAGATATGGTCGTATGTGTAGAAAATACCGTTATTTAGTTCTGAGCACACTCACTTTCCTTGCTCTATTAGAGACTCTAGAAAGCAAGAGGGTGCTTCTTGCTCTAAAGCAGAGTGTGTTTCATGGATGAGAACGGTGCTGTGTGTATCCTTTCAGAAATGGAGTTAAATCCCAGGATCTGTGTCTTCCTACAAGCAAGATTTCCTTTCAGGTAAACGCAGTCGCTTTTGAGCTCAAACGAAACTACATCGTTCACGAAGGTAACACGTTTCTCGCTCTTAACTGAAAAGCATTGGATGTTAGAGGACCTGTGGTTTCTATCAGTTTCAGAAGCAGAGTTGAACTAGATATGGTCCGTATGTGTAGAAAACACCATTCTTTTTTCTGAGCACACTCGCGTTTCTTGCTGTATTAGAGACTCCAGAAAGCAAAAGCGTGGTTCTGGCTCTAAAGCAGAGTGTGTTTCATGGATGAGAACTGTGCTGTTTGTTTCCCTTCAGAAATGGAGTTAAATCCCAGGCTCTGTATCTTCCTACCAGCAAGAATTCGTTTCAGGTAACCACAGTCCCTTTTCAGCTCAAACGAAGCTGCATGGTTTACGAAGCTTGCACGTTTCTCGCTCTTCAGTGAAAAGCATTGGATGTTAGAGGAGCTGTGGTTTGGATGTGTTTCAGAAGCATAGTTGAACTAGATATTGTCCGCATGTGTAGAAAACACCGTTCTTTTGTTCTGAACACACTCACTTTTCCTGCTGTATTAGAGATCCTAGAAAGCAAGAGCCTGCTTGTTGCTCTAAAGCAGAATGTGTTTCATGGATGAGAACTGTGCTATGTGTTTCCCTTTAGAAATGGAGTTAAATCCCAACCTCTGTGTCTTCCTACATGCAAGACTTCGTTTCAGGTAAACGCAGTCACTTTTCAGCTCAAACGAAGCAACATTGTTCACCAAGCTAACACGTTTCTCGCTCTTAATTGAAAAGCATTGGATGTTAGAGGACCTGTAGTTTCAATCAGTTTCACAATTAGAGTTGAACTAGATAAGGTCCGTATGTGTAGAAAACCCAATTCTTTTGTTATGAGCACACTCAAGTTTCCTGCTGTATTAGAGATTCTAGAAAGCAAGGGCGTCCTTCTTGCTCTAAAGCAGAGTGTGTTTCATGGATGATAACTATGCTGTCTGTTTCCCTTCAGAAATGGAGTTAAATCCCATGCTCTGTGTCTTCCTACATGCAAGACTTCGTTTCAGGAAAACACAGTCACTTTTCAGCTCAAACAAAGCTACATCGTTCACGAAAATCATACGTTTTTCGCTCTTAACTGAAAAGCATTCGATGGTAGAGGACATGTGGTTTTTATCAGTTTCAGAAGCATAGTTGAACTAGATATGGTCCATATGTGTAGGAAACACCCTTCTATGGTTCAGAGCACACTCACGTTTCCTGTTGTATTAGAGACTCTAGAAAGCAAGGGCGTGCTTCTAACTCTAAACCAAGGTGTGCTTCATGGACGAGAACTTGCTTTGTGTTTCCCTTCATAAATGAGGTTAAATTCCAGGCTCTGTGTTCTCCTAAAATCAAGACTTCGTTTCAGGTAAACGCAGTCACTTTTCAGCTCAAATGAAGCTACATTGTACACGAAGCTAACACGTATCTTGCTCTTAACTGAAAAGCATTGGATGTTAGAGGACCTGTGGTTTCTATCAGTTTCAGAATTAGAGTTGAACTAGATAAGGTCCGTATGTGTAGAATACCCAATTCTTTGTTATGAGCACACTCAAGTTTCCTGCTGTGTTAAAGTCTCTAGAAAGCAAGATTGTGCTTCTTGCTCTAAGGCAGAGCGTGTTTCATGGATGAGAACTGTGCTGTGTGTTTCCTTTCAGAAATGGAGTTAAATCCCAGGATCTGTGTCTTCCTCTAAGAAAGATTTCCTTTCAGTTAAACACAGTCGCTTTTGAGCTCAAAGGAAGCTACATCGCTCAAGAAGCTAACACGTTTCTCTCTCTTAACTGAAAAGAATTGGATGTTAGAGGACCTGTGGTTTCTATCAGTTTCAGAAGCAGAGTTGATCTAGATGTGGTCTGTATGTGTAGAAAACCCCGTTGTTTTGTTCTGAGCACACTCACGTTTCCTGCTGTATTAGAGACTCTAGAATGCAAGAGAGTGCTTCTTCTCTAAAGCAGAGTGTGTTTCATGAATGAGAACTGTGAAGTTTTTTTCCCTTCAGAAATATAGTTAAATCCCAGGCTCTGTGTCTTCCTACAAGCAAGAATTCTTTTCAGGTAACCACAGTCCCTTTTCAGCTCAAATGAAGCTACATCGTTTATGAAGCTCTCACGTTTCTCGCTCTTAATTGAAAAGCATTGGATGTTAGAGGAGCAGTGGTTTGTATGAGTTTCAGAAGCATAGTTGAACTAGATATGGTTCGCATGTGTAGAAAACACCGTTCTTTTGTTCTGAGCACACACACGTTTCCTGCTGTATTAGAGATTCTAGAAAGCAAGAGCCTGCTTCTTGCTCTAAAGCAGAATGTGTTTCATGGATGAGAACAGTGCTGTGTGTTTCCTTTCAGAAATGGAGTTAAATCCCGGGCTCTATGTCTTCCTACAAGCAAGATTTCCTTTCAGGTAAACGCAGTCGCTTTTGAGCTCAAACAAAGCTACTTCTTTCACAATGCTCACACGTTTCTCGCTCTTAACTGAAAAGCATTGGATATTAGAGGTCCTGTGGTTTCTATCTGCTTCAGAAGCAGAGTTGATGTAGATATGGTCCGTATGTGTAGAAAACACCGTTCTTTTTTCTGAGCACACTCGCGGTTCTTGCTGTATTAGAGACTCCAGAAACAAAAGCGTGCTTCTGGCTCTAAAGCAGAGTGTCTTTCATGGATAAGAACTGTGCTGTGTGTTTCCCTTCAGAACTCGAGTTAAATCCCAGGCCCTGTGTCCTCCTAAAAGCAAGATTACCTTTCAGGTAAACGCAGTCACTTTTCAGCTCAAAGGAAGCTACATCGTTCACGAAAATCATACGTTTTTCGCTCTTAACTGAAAAGCATTGGATGGTAGAGGACATGTGGTTTTTTATCAGTTTCAGAAGCATAGTTGAACTAGATATGGTCGTATGTGTAGAAAATACCGTTATTTAGTTCTGAGCACACTCACTTTCCTTGCTCTATTAGAGACTCTAGAAAGCAAGAGCGTGCTTCTTGCTCTAAAGCAGAGTGTGTTTCATGGATGAGAACGGTGCTGTGTGTATCCTTTCAGAAATGGAGTTAAATCCCAGGATCTGTGTCTTCCTACAAGCAAGATTTCCTTTCAGGTAAACACAGTCGCTTTTGAGCTCAAACTAAACTACATCGTTCACGAAGCTAACACGTTTCTCGCTCTTAACTGAAAAGCATTGGATGTTAGAGGACCTGTGGTTTCTATCAGTTTCAGAAGCAGAGTTGAACTAGATATGGTCCGTATGTGTAGAAAACACCATTCTTTTTTCTGAGCACACTCGCGTTTCTTGCTGTATTAGAGACTCCAGAAAGCAAAAGCGTGGTTCTGGCTCTAAAGCAGAGTGTGTTTCATGGATGAGAACTGTGCTGTTTGTTTCCCTTCAGAAATGGAGTTAAATCCCAGGCTCTGTATCTTCCTACCAGCAAGAATTCGTTTCAGGTAACCACAGTCCCTTTTCAGCTCAAACGAAGCTGCATGGTTTACGAAGCTCGCACGTTTCTCGCTCTTCAGTGAAAAGCATTGGATGTTAGAGGAGCTGTGGTTTGGATGAGTTTCAGAAGCATAGTTGAACTAGATATTGTCCGCATGTGTAGAAAACACCGTTCTTTTGTTCTGAACACACTCACGTTTCCTGCTGTATTAGAGATCCTAGAAAGCAAGAGCCTGCTTGTTGCTCTAAAGCAGAATGTGTTTCATGGATGAGAACTGTGCTATGTGTTTCCCTTTAGAAATGGAGTTAAATCCCAACCTCTGTGTCTCCCTACATGCAAGACTTCGTTTCAGGTAAACGCAGTCACTTTTCAGCTCAAACGAAGCAACATTGTTCACCAAGCTAACACGTTTCTCGCTCTTAATTGAAAAGCATTGGATGTTAGAGGACCTGTAGTTTCAATCAGTTTCACAATTAGAGTTGAACTAGATAAGGTCCGTATGTGTAGAAAACCCAATTCTTTTGTTATGAGCACACTCAAGTTTCCTGCTGTATTAGAGATTCTAGAAAGCAAGGGCGTCCTTCTTGCTCTAAAGCAGAGTGTGTTTCATGGATGATAACTATGCTGTCTGTTTCCCTTCAGAAATGGAGTTAAATCCCATGCTCTGTGTCTTCCTACATGCAAGACTTCGTTTCAGGAAAACACAGTCACTTTTCAGCTCAAACGAAGCTACATCGTTCACGAAAATCATACGTTTTTCGCTCTTAACTGAAAAGCATTCGATGGTAGAGGACATGTGGTTTTTATCAGTTTCAGAAGCATAGTTGAACTAGATATGGTCCATATGTGTAGGAAACACCCTTCTATGGTTCAGAGCACACTCACGTTTCCTGTTGTATTAGAGACTCTAGAAAGCAAGGGCGTGCTTCTAACTCTAAACCAAGGTGTGCTTCATGGACGAGAACTTGCTTTGTGTTTCCCTTCATAAATGAGGTTAAATTCCAGGCTCTGTGTTCTCCTAAAATCAAGACTTCGTTTCAGGTAAACGCAGTCACTTTTCAGCTCAAATGAAGCTACATTGTACACGAAGCTAACACGTATCTTGCTCTTAACTGAAAAGCATTGGATGTTAGAGGACCTGTGGTTTCTATCAGTTTCAGAATTAGAGTTGAACTAGATAAGGTCCGTATGTGTAGAATACCCAATTCTTTGTTATGAGCACACTCAAGTTTCCTGCTGTGTTAAAGTCTCTAGAAAGCAAGATTGTGCTTCTTGCTCTAAGGCAGAGCGTGTTTCATGGATGAGAACTGTGCTGTGTGTTTCCTTTCAGAAATGGAGTTAAATCCCAGGATCTGTGTCTTCCTCTAAGAAAGATTTCCTTTCAGTTAAACACAGTCGCTTTTGAGCTCAAAGGAAGCTACATCGCTCAAGAAGCTAACACGTTTCTCTCTCTTAACTGAAAAGAATTGGATGTTAGAGGACCTGTGGTTTCTATCAGTTTCAGAAGCAGAGTTGATCTAGATGTGGTCTGTATGTGTAGAAAACCCCGTTGTTTTGTTCTGAGCACACTCACGTTTCCTGCTGTATTAGAGACTCTAGAATGCAAGAGAGTGCTTCTTCTCTAAAGCAGAGTGTGTTTCATGAATGAGAACTGTGAAGTTTTTTTCCCTTCAGAAATATAGTTAAATCCCAGGCTCTGTGTCTTCCTACAAGCAAGAATTCTTTTCAGGTAACCACAGTCCCTTTTCAGCTCAAATGAAGCTACATCGTTTATGAAGCTCTCACGTTTCTCGCTCTTAATTGAAAAGCATTGGATGTTAGAGGAGCAGTGGTTTGTATGAGTTTCAGAAGCATAGTTGAACTAGATATGGTTCGCATGTGTAGAAAACACCGTTCTTTTGTTCTGAGCACACACACGTTTCCTGCTGTATTAGAGATTCTAGAAAGCAAGAGCCTGCTTCTTGCTCTAAAGCAGAATGTGTTTCATGGATGAGAACAGTGCTGTGTGTTTCCTTTCAGAAATGGAGTTAAATCCCGGGCTCTATGTCTTCCTACAAGCAAGATTTCCTTTCAGGTAAACGCAGTCGCTTTTGAGCTCAAACAAAGCTACTTCTTTCACAATGCTCACACGTTTCTCGCTCTTAACTGAAAAGCATTGGATATTAGAGGTCCTGTGGTTTCTATCTGCTTCAGAAGCAGAGTTGATGTAGATATGGTCCGTATGTGTAGAAAACACCGTTCTTTTTTCTGAGCACACTCGCGGTTCTTGCTGTATTAGAGACTCCAGAAACAAAAGCGTGCTTCTGGCTCTAAAGCAGAGTGTCTTTCATGGATAAGAACTGTGCTGTGTGTTTCCCTTCAGAACTCGAGTTAAATCCCAGGCCCTGTGTCCTCCTAAAAGCAAGATTACCTTTCAGGTAAACGCAGTCACTTTTCAGCTCAAAGGAAGCTACATCGTTCACGAAAATCATACGTTTTTCGCTCTTAACTGAAAAGCATTGGATGGTAGAGGACATGTGGTTTTTTATCAGTTTCAGAAGCATAGTTGAACTAGATATGGTCGTATGTGTAGAAAATACCGTTATTTAGTTCTGAGCACACTCACTTTCCTTGCTCTATTAGAGACTCTAGAAAGCAAGAGCGTGCTTCTTGCTCTAAAGCAGAGTGTGTTTCATGGATGAGAACGGTGCTGTGTGTATCCTTTCAGAAATGGAGTTAAATCCCAGGATCTGTGTCTTCCTACAAGCAAGATTTCCTTTCAGGTAAACGCAGACGCTTTTGAGCTCAAACTAAACTACATCGTTCACGAAGCTAACACGTTTCTCGCTCTTAACTGAAAAGCATTGGATGTTAGAGGACCTGTGGTTTCTATCAGTTTCAGAAGCAGAGTTGAACTAGATATGGTCCGTATGTGTAGAAAACACCATTCTTTTTTCTGAGCACACTCGCGTTTCTTGCTGTATTAGAGACTCCAGAAAGCAAAAGCGTGGTTCTGGCTCTAAAGCAGAGTGTGTTTCATGGATGAGAACTGTGCTGTTTGTTTCCCTTCAGAAATGGAGTTAAATCCCAGGCTCTGTATCTTCCTACCAGCAAGAATTCGTTTCAGGTAACCACAGTCCCTTTTCAGCTCAAACGAAGCTGCATGGTTTACGAAGCTCGCACGTTTCTCGCTCTTCAGTGAAAAGCATTGGATGTTAGAGGAGCTGTGGTTTGGATGAGTTTCAGAAGCATAGTTGAACTAGATATTGTCCGCATGTGTAGAAAACACCGTTCTTTTGTTCTGAACACACTCACGTTTCCTGCTGTATTAGAGATCCTAGAAAGCAAGAGCCTGCTTGTTGCTCTAAAGCAGAATGTGTTTCATGGATGAGAACTGTGCTATGTGTTTCCCTTTAGAAATGGAGTTAAATCCCAACCTCTGTGTCTCCCTACATGCAAGACTTCGTTTCAGGTAAACGCAGTCACTTTTCAGCTCAAATGAAGCAACATTGTTCACCAAGCTAACACGTTTCTCGCTCTTAATTGAAAAGCATTGGATGTTAGAGGACCTGTAGTTTCAATCAGTTTCACAATTAGAGTTGAACTAGATAAGGTCCGTATGTGTAGAAAACCCAATTCTTTTGTTATGAGCACACTCAAGTTTCCTGCTGTATTAGAGATTCTAGAAAGCAAGGGCGTCCTTCTTGCTCTAAAGCAGAGTGTGTTTCATGGATGATAACTATGCTGTCTGTTTCCCTTCAGAAATGGAGTTAAATCCCATGCTCTGTGTCTTCCTACATGCAAGACTTCGTTTCAGGAAAACACAGTCACTTTTCAGCTCAAACGAAGCTACATCGTTCACGAAAATCATACGTTTTTCGCTCTTAACTGAAAAGCATTCGATGGTAGAGGACATGTGGTTTTTATCAGTTTCAGAAGCATAGTTGAACTAGATATGGTCCATATGTGTAGGAAACACCCTTCTATGGTTCAGAGCACACTCACGTTTCCTGTTGTATTAGAGACTCTAGAAAGCAAGGGCGTGCTTCTAACTCTAAACCAAGGTGTGCTTCATGGACGAGAACTTGCTTTGTGTTTCCCTTCATAAATGAGGTTAAATTCCAGGCTCTGTGTTCTCCTAAAATCAAGACTTCGTTTCAGGTAAACGCAGTCACTTTTCAGCTCAAATGAAGCTACATTGTACACGAAGCTAACACGTATCTTGCTCTTAACTGAAAAGCATTGGATGTTAGAGGACCTGTGGTTTCTATCAGTTTCAGAATTAGAGTTGAACTAGATAAGGTCCGTATGTGTAGAATACCCAATTCTTTGTTATGAGCACACTCAAGTTTCCTGCTGTGTTAAAGTCTCTAGAAAGCAAGATTGTGCTTCTTGCTCTAAGGCAGAGCGTGTTTCATGGATGAGAACTGTGCTGTGTGTTTCCTTTCAGAAATGGAGTTAAATCCCAGGATCTGTGTCTTCCTCTAAGAAAGATTTCCTTTCAGTTAAACACAGTCGCTTTTGAGCTCAAAGGAAGCTACATCGCTCAAGAAGCTAACACGTTTCTCTCTCTTAACTGAAAAGAATTGGATGTTAGAGGACCTGTGGTTTCTATCAGTTTCAGAAGCAGAGTTGATCTAGATGTGGTCTGTATGTGTAGAAAACCCCGTTGTTTTGTTCTGAGCACACTCACGTTTCCTGCTGTATTAGAGACTCTAGAATGCAAGAGAGTGCTTCTTCTCTAAAGCAGAGTGTGTTTCATGAATGAGAACTGTGAAGTTTTTTTCCCTTCAGAAATATAGTTAAATCCCAGGCTCTGTGTCTTCCTACAAGCAAGAATTCTTTTCAGGTAACCACAGTCCCTTTTCAGCTCAAATGAAGCTACATCGTTTATGAAGCTCTCACGTTTCTCGCTCTTAATTGAAAAGCATTGGATGTTAGAGGAGCAGTGGTTTGTATGAGTTTCAGAAGCATAGTTGAACTAGATATGGTTCGCATGTGTAGAAAACACCGTTCTTTTGTTCTGAGCACACACACGTTTCCTGCTGTATTAGAGATTCTAGAAAGCAAGAGCCTGCTTCTTGCTCTAAAGCAGAATGTGTTTCATGGATGAGAACAGTGCTGTGTGTTTCCTTTCAGAAATGGAGTTAAATCCCGGGCTCTATGTCTTCCTACAAGCAAGATTTCCTTTCAGGTAAACGCAGTCGCTTTTGAGCTCAAACAAAGCTACTTCTTTCACAATGCTCACACGTTTCTCGCTCTTAACTGAAAAGCATTGGATATTAGAGGTCCTGTGGTTTCTATCTGCTTCAGAAGCAGAGTTGATGTAGATATGGTCCGTATGTGTAGAAAACACCGTTCTTTTTTCTGAGCACACTCGCGGTTCTTGCTGTATTAGAGACTCCAGAAACAAAAGCGTGCTTCTGGCTCTAAAGCAGAGTGTCTTTCATGGATAAGAACTGTGCTGTGTGTTTCCCTTCAGAACTCGAGTTAAATCCCAGGCCCTGTGTCCTCCTAAAAGCAAGATTACCTTTCAGGTAAACGCAGTCACTTTTCAGCTCAAAGGAAGCTACATCGTTCACGAAAATCATACGTTTTTCGCTCTTAACTGAAAAGCATTGGATGGTAGAGGACATGTGGTTTTTTATCAGTTTCAGAAGCATAGTTGAACTAGATATGGTCGTATGTGTAGAAAATACCGTTATTTAGTTCTGAGCACACTCACTTTCCTTGCTCTATTAGAGACTCTAGAAAGCAAGAGCGTGCTTCTTGCTCTAAAGCAGAGTGTGTTTCATGGATGAGAACGGTGCTGTGTGTATCCTTTCAGAAATGGAGTTAAATCCCAGGATCTGTGTCTTCCTACAAGCAAGATTTCCTTTCAGGTAAACACAGTCGCTTTTGAGCTCAAACTAAACTACATCGTTCACGAAGCTAACACGTTTCTCGCTCTTAACTGAAAAGCATTGGATGTTAGAGGACCTGTGGTTTCTATCAGTTTCAGAAGCAGAGTTGAACTAGATATGGTCCGTATGTGTAGAAAACACCATTCTTTTTTCTGAGCACACTCGCGTTTCTTGCTGTATTAGAGACTCCAGAAAGCAAAAGCGTGGTTCTGGCTCTAAAGCAGAGTGTGTTTCATGGATGAGAACTGTGCTGTTTGTTTCCCTTCAGAAATGGAGTTAAATCCCAGGCTCTGTATCTTCCTACCAGCAAGAATTCGTTTCAGGTAACCACAGTCCCTTTTCAGCTCAAACGAAGCTGCATGGTTTACGAAGCTCGCACGTTTCTCGCTCTTCAGTGAAAAGCATTGGATGTTAGAGGAGCTGTGGTTTGGATGAGTTTCAGAAGCATAGTTGAACTAGATATTGTCCGCATGTGTAGAAAACACCGTTCTTTTGTTCTGAACACACTCACGTTTCCTGCTGTATTAGAGATCCTAGAAAGCAAGAGCCTGCTTGTTGCTCTAAAGCAGAATGTGTTTCATGGATGAGAACTGTGCTATGTGTTTCCCTTTAGAAATGGAGTTAAATCCCAACCTCTGTGTCTCCCTACATGCAAGACTTCGTTTCAGGTAAACGCAGTCACTTTTCAGCTCAAACGAAGCAACATTGTTCACCAAGCTAACACGTTTCTCGCTCTTAATTGAAAAGCATTGGATGTTAGAGGACCTGTAGTTTCAATCAGTTTCACAATTAGAGTTGAACTAGATAAGGTCCGTATGTGTAGAAAACCCAATTCTTTTGTTATGAGCACACTCAAGTTTCCTGCTGTATTAGAGATTCTAGAAAGCAAGGGCGTCCTTCTTGCTCTAAAGCAGAGTGTGTTTCATGGATGATAACTATGCTGTCTGTTTCCCTTCAGAAATGGAGTTAAATCCCATGCTCTGTGTCTTCCTACATGCAAGACTTCGTTTCAGGAAAACACAGTCACTTTTCAGCTCAAACGAAGCTACATCGTTCACGAAAATCATACGTTTTTCGCTCTTAACTGAAAAGCATTCGATGGTAGAGGACATGTGGTTTTTATCAGTTTCAGAAGCATAGTTGAACTAGATATGGTCCATATGTGTAGGAAACACCCTTCTATGGTTCAGAGCACACTCACGTTTCCTGTTGTATTAGAGACTCTAGAAAGCAAGGGCGTGCTTCTAACTCTAAACCAAGGTGTGCTTCATGGACGAGAACTTGCTTTGTGTTTCCCTTCATAAATGAGGTTAAATTCCAGGCTCTGTGTTCTCCTAAAATCAAGACTTCGTTTCAGGTAAACGCAGTCACTTTTCAGCTCAAATGAAGCTACATTGTACACGAAGCTAACACGTATCTTGCTCTTAACTGAAAAGCATTGGATGTTAGAGGACCTGTGGTTTCTATCAGTTTCAGAATTAGAGTTGAACTAGATAAGGTCCGTATGTGTAGAATACCCAATTCTTTGTTATGAGCACACTCAAGTTTCCTGCTGTGTTAAAGTCTCTAGAAAGCAAGATTGTGCTTCTTGCTCTAAGGCAGAGCGTGTTTCATGGATGAGAACTGTGCTGTGTGTTTCCTTTCAGAAATGGAGTTAAATCCCAGGATCTGTGTCTTCCTCTAAGAAAGATTTCCTTTCAGTTAAACACAGTCGCTTTTGAGCTCAAAGGAAGCTACATCGCTCAAGAAGCTAACACGTTTCTCTCTCTTAACTGAAAAGAATTGGATGTTAGAGGACCTGTGGTTTCTATCAGTTTCAGAAGCAGAGTTGATCTAGATGTGGTCTGTATGTGTAGAAAACCCCGTTGTTTTGTTCTGAGCACACTCACGTTTCCTGCTGTATTAGAGACTCTAGAATGCAAGAGAGTGCTTCTTCTCTAAAGCAGAGTGTGTTTCATGAATGAGAACTGTGAAGTTTTTTTCCCTTCAGAAATATAGTTAAATCCCAGGCTCTGTGTCTTCCTACAAGCAAGAATTCTTTTCAGGTAACCACAGTCCCTTTTCAGCTCAAATGAAGCTACATCGTTTATGAAGCTCTCACGTTTCTCGCTCTTAATTGAAAAGCATTGGATGTTAGAGGAGCAGTGGTTTGTATGAGTTTCAGAAGCATAGTTGAACTAGATATGGTTCGCATGTGTAGAAAACACCGTTCTTTTGTTCTGAGCACACACACGTTTCCTGCTGTATTAGAGATTCTAGAAAGCAAGAGCCTGCTTCTTGCTCTAAAGCAGAATGTGTTTCATGGATGAGAACAGTGCTGTGTGTTTCCTTTCAGAAATGGAGTTAAATCCCGGGCTCTATGTCTTCCTACAAGCAAGATTTCCTTTCAGGTAAACGCAGTCGCTTTTGAGCTCAAACAAAGCTACTTCTTTCACAATGCTCACACATTTCTCGCTCTTAACTGAAAAGCATTGGATATTAGAGGTCCTGTGGTTTCTATCTGCTTCAGAAGCAGAGTTGATGTAGATATGGTCCGTATGTGTAGAAAACACCGTTCTTTTTTCTGAGCACACTCGCGGTTCTTGCTGTATTAGAGACTCCAGAAACAAAAGCGTGCTTCTGGCTCTAAAGCAGAGTGTCTTTCATGGATAAGAACTGTGCTGTGTGTTTCCCTTCAGAACTCGAGTTAAATCCCAGGCCCTGTGTCCTCCTAAAAGCAAGATTACCTTTCAGGTAAACGCAGTCACTTTTCAGCTCAAAGGAAGCTACATCGTTCACGAAAATCATACGTTTTTCGCTCTTAACTGAAAAGCATTGGATGGTAGAGGACATGTGGTTTTTTATCAGTTTCAGAAGCATAGTTGAACTAGATATGGTCGTATGTGTAGAAAATACCGTTATTTAGTTCTGAGCACACTCACTTTCCTTGCTCTATTAGAGACTCTAGAAAGCAAGAGCGTCCTTCTTGCTCTAAAGCAGAGTGTGTTTCATGGATGAGAACGGTGCTGTGTGTATCCTTTCAGAAATGGAGTTAAATCCCAGGATCTGTGTCTTCCTACAAGCAAGATTTCCTTTCAGGTAAACGCAGACGCTTTTGAGCTCAAACTAAACTACATCGTTCACGAAGCTAACACGTTTCTCGCTCTTAACTGAAAAGCATTGGATGTTAGAGGACCTGTGGTTTCTATCAGTTTCAGAAGCAGAGTTGAACTAGATATGGTCCGTATGTGTAGAAAACACCATTCTTTTTTCTGAGCACACTCGCGTTTCTTGCTGTATTAGAGACTCCAGAAAGCAAAAGCGTGGTTCTGGCTCTAAAGCAGAGTGTGTTTCATGGATGAGAACTGTGCTGTTTGTTTCCCTTCAGAAATGGAGTTAAATCCCAGGCTCTGTATCTTCCTACCAGCAAGAATTCGTTTCAGGTAACCACAGTCACTTTTCAGCTCAAACGAAGCTGCATGGTTTACGAAGCTCGCACGTTTCTCGCTCTTCAGTGAAAAGCATTGGATGTTAGAGGAGCTGTGGTTTGGATGAGTTTCAGAAGCATAGTTGAACTAGATATTGTCCGCATGTGTAGAAAACACCGTTCTTTTGTTCTGAACACACTCACGTTTCCTGCTGTATTAGAGATCCTAGAAAGCAAGAGCCTGCTTGTTGCTCTAAAGCAGATTGTGTTTCATGGATGAGAACTGTGCTATGTGTTTCCCTTTAGAAATGGAGTTAAATCCCAACCTCTGTGTCTCCCTACATGCAAGACTTCGTTTCAGGTAAACGCAGTCACTTTTCAGCTCAAACGAAGCAACATTGTTCACCAAGCTAACACGTTTCTCGCTCTTAATTGAAAAGCATTGGATGTTAGAGGACCTGTAGTTTCAATCAGTTTCACAATTAGAGTTGAACTAGATAAGGTCCGTATGTGTAGAAAACCCAATTCTTTTGTTATGAGCACACTCAAGTTTCCTGCTGTATTAGAGATTCTAGAAAGCAAGGGCGTCCTTCTTGCTCTAAAGCAGAGTGTGTTTCATGGATGATAACTATGCTGTCTGTTTCCCTTCAGAAATGGAGTTAAATCCCATGCTCTGTGTCTTCCTACATGCAAGACTTCGTTTCAGGAAAACACAGTCACTTTTCAGCTCAAACGAAGCTACATCGTTCACGAAAATCATACGTTTTTCGCTCTTAACTGAAAAGCATTCGATGGTAGAGGACATGTGGTTTTTATCAGTTTCAGAAGCATAGTTGAACTAGATATGGTCCATATGTGTAGGAAACACCCTTCTATGGTTCAGAGCACACTCACGTTTCCTGTTGTATTAGAGACTCTAGAAAGCAAGGGCGTGCTTCTAACTCTAAACCAAGGTGTGCTTCATGGACGAGAACTTGCTTTGTGTTTCCCTTCATAAATGAGGTTAAATTCCAGGCTCTGTGTTCTCCTAAAATCAAGACTTCGTTTCAGGTAAACGCAGTCACTTTTCAGCTCAAATGAAGCTACATTGTACACGAAGCTAACACGTATCTTGCTCTTAACTGAAAAGCATTGGATGTTAGAGGACCTGTGGTTTCTATCAGTTTCAGAATTAGAGTTGAACTAGATAAGGTCCGTATGTGTAGAATACCCAATTCTTTGTTATGAGCACACTCAAGTTTCCTGCTGTGTTAAAGTCTCTAGAAAGCAAGATTGTGCTTCTTGCTCTAAGGCAGAGCGTGTTTCATGGATGAGAACTGTGCTGTGTGTTTCCTTTCAGAAATGGAGTTAAATCCCAGGATCTGTGTCTTCCTCTAAGAAAGATTTCCTTTCAGTTAAACACAGTCGCTTTTGAGCTCAAAGGAAGCTACATCGCTCAAGAAGCTAACACGTTTCTCTCTCTTAACTGAAAAGAATTGGATGTTAGAGGACCTGTGGTTTCTATCAGTTTCAGAAGCAGAGTTGATCTAGATGTGGTCTGTATGTGTAGAAAACCCCGTTGTTTTGTTCTGAGCACACTCACGTTTCCTGCTGTATTAGAGACTCTAGAATGCAAGAGAGTGCTTCTTCTCTAAAGCAGAGTGTGTTTCATGAATGAGAACTGTGAAGTTTTTTTCCCTTCAGAAATATAGTTAAATCCCAGGCTCTGTGTCTTCCTACAAGCAAGAATTCTTTTCAGGTAACCACAGTCCCTTTTCAGCTCAAATGAAGCTACATCGTTTATGAAGCTCTCACGTTTCTCGCTCTTAATTGAAAAGCATTGGATGTTAGAGGAGCAGTGGTTTGTATGAGTTTCAGAAGCATAGTTGAACTAGATATGGTTCGCATGTGTAGAAAACACCGTTCTTTTGTTCTGAGCACACACACGTTTCCTGCTGTATTAGAGATTCTAGAAAGCAAGAGCCTGCTTCTTGCTCTAAAGCAGAATGTGTTTCATGGATGAGAACAGTGCTGTGTGTTTCCTTTCAGAAATGGAGTTAAATCCCGGGCTCTATGTCTTCCTACAAGCAAGATTTCCTTTCAGGTAAACGCAGTCGCTTTTGAGCTCAAACAAAGCTACTTCTTTCACAATGCTCACACGTTTCTCGCTCTTAACTGAAAAGCATTGGATATTAGAGGTCCTGTGGTTTCTATCTGCTTCAGAAGCAGAGTTGATGTAGATATGGTCCGTATGTGTAGAAAACACCGTTCTTTTTTCTGAGCACACTCGCGGTTCTTGCTGTATTAGAGACTCCAGAAACAAAAGCGTGCTTCTGGCTCTAAAGCAGAGTGTCTTTCATGGATAAGAACTGTGCTGTGTGTTTCCCTTCAGAACTCGAGTTAAATCCCAGGCCCTGTGTCCTCCTAAAAGCAAGATTACCTTTCAGGTAAACGCAGTCACTTTTCAGCTCAAAGGAAGCTACATCGTTCACGAAAATCATACGTTTTTCGCTCTTAACTGAAAAGCATTGGATGGTAGAGGACATGTGGTTTTTTATCAGTTTCAGAAGCATAGTTGAACTAGATATGGTCGTATGTGTAGAAAATACCGTTATTTAGTTCTGAGCACACTCACTTTCCTTGCTCTATTAGAGACTCTAGAAAGCAAGAGCGTCCTTCTTGCTCTAAAGCAGAGTGTGTTTCATGGATGAGAACGGTGCTGTGTGTATCCTTTCAGAAATGGAGTTAAATCCCAGGATCTGTGTCTTCCTACAAGCAAGATTTCCTTTCAGGTAAACGCAGACGCTTTTGAGCTCAAACTAAACTACATCGTTCACGAAGCTAACACGTTTCTCGCTCTTAACTGAAAAGCATTGGATGTTAGAGGACCTGTGGTTTCTATCAGTTTCAGAAGCAGAGTTGAACTAGATATGGTCCGTATGTGTAGAAAACACCATTCTTTTTTCTGAGCACACTCGCGTTTCTTGCTGTATTAGAGACTCCAGAAAGCAAAAGCGTGGTTCTGGCTCTAAAGCAGAGTGTGTTTCATGGATGAGAACTGTGCTGTTTGTTTCCCTTCAGAAATGGAGTTAAATCCCAGGCTCTGTATCTTCCTACCAGCAAGAATTCGTTTCAGGTAACCACAGTCACTTTTCAGCTCAAACGAAGCTGCATGGTTTACGAAGCTCGCACGTTTCTCGCTCTTCAGTGAAAAGCATTGGATGTTAGAGGAGCTGTGGTTTGGATGAGTTTCAGAAGCATAGTTGAACTAGATATTGTCCGCATGTGTAGAAAACACCGTTCTTTTGTTCTGAACACACTCACGTTTCCTGCTGTATTAGAGATCCTAGAAAGCAAGAGCCTGCTTGTTGCTCTAAAGCAGATTGTGTTTCATGGATGAGAACTGTGCTATGTGTTTCCCTTTAGAAATGGAGTTAAATCCCAACCTCTGTGTCTCCCTACATGCAAGACTTCGTTTCAGGTAAACGCAGTCACTTTTCAGCTCAAACGAAGCAACATTGTTCACCAAGCTAACACGTTTCTCGCTCTTAATTGAAAAGCATTGGATGTTAGAGGACCTGTAGTTTCAATCAGTTTCACAATTAGAGTTGAACTAGATAAGGTCCGTATGTGTAGAAAACCCAATTCTTTTGTTATGAGCACACTCAAGTTTCCTGCTGTATTAGAGATTCTAGAAAGCAAGGGCGTCCTTCTTGCTCTAAAGCAGAGTGTGTTTCATGGATGATAACTATGCTGTCTGTTTCCCTTCAGAAATGGAGTTAAATCCCATGCTCTGTGTCTTCCTACATGCAAGACTTCGTTTCAGGAAAACACAGTCACTTTTCAGCTCAAACGAAGCTACATCGTTCACGAAAATCATACGTTTTTCGCTCTTAACTGAAAAGCATTCGATGGTAGAGGACATGTGGTTTTTATCAGTTTCAGAAGCATAGTTGAACTAGATATGGTCCATATGTGTAGGAAACACCCTTCTATGGTTCAGAGCACACTCACGTTTCCTGTTGTATTAGAGACTCTAGAAAGCAAGGGCGTGCTTCTAACTCTAAACCAAGGTGTGCTTCATGGACGAGAACTTGCTTTGTGTTTCCCTTCATAAATGAGGTTAAATTCCAGGCTCTGTGTTCTCCTAAAATCAAGACTTCGTTTCAGGTAAACGCAGTCACTTTTCAGCTCAAATGAAGCTACATTGTACACGAAGCTAACACGTATCTTGCTCTTAACTGAAAAGCATTGGATGTTAGAGGACCTGTGGTTTCTATCAGTTTCAGAATTAGAGTTGAACTAGATAAGGTCCGTATGTGTAGAATACCCAATTCTTTGTTATGAGCACACTCAAGTTTCCTGCTGTGTTAAAGTCTCTAGAAAGCAAGATTGTGCTTCTTGCTCTAAGGCAGAGCGTGTTTCATGGATGAGAACTGTGCTGTGTGTTTCCTTTCAGAAATGGAGTTAAATCCCAGGATCTGTGTCTTCCTCTAAGAAAGATTTCCTTTCAGTTAAACACAGTCGCTTTTGAGCTCAAAGGAAGCTACATCGCTCAAGAAGCTAACACGTTTCTCTCTCTTAACTGAAAAGAATTGGATGTTAGAGGACCTGTGGTTTCTATCAGTTTCAGAAGCAGAGTTGATCTAGATGTGGTCTGTATGTGTAGAAAACCCCGTTGTTTTGTTCTGAGCACACTCACGTTTCCTGCTGTATTAGAGACTCTAGAATGCAAGAGAGTGCTTCTTCTCTAAAGCAGAGTGTGTTTCATGAATGAGAACTGTGAAGTTTTTTTCCCTTCAGAAATATAGTTAAATCCCAGGCTCTGTGTCTTCCTACAAGCAAGAATTCTTTTCAGGTAACCACAGTCCCTTTTCAGCTCAAATGAAGCTACATCGTTTATGAAGCTCTCACGTTTCTCGCTCTTAATTGAAAAGCATTGGATGTTAGAGGAGCAGTGGTTTGTATGAGTTTCAGAAGCATAGTTGAACTAGATATGGTTCGCATGTGTAGAAAACACCGTTCTTTTGTTCTGAGCACACACACGTTTCCTGCTGTATTAGAGATTCTAGAAAGCAAGAGCCTGCTTCTTGCTCTAAAGCAGAATGTGTTTCATGGATGAGAACAGTGCTGTGTGTTTCCTTTCAGAAATGGAGTTAAATCCCGGGCTCTATGTCTTCCTACAAGCAAGATTTCCTTTCAGGTAAACGCAGTCGCTTTTGAGCTCAAACAAAGCTACTTCTTTCACAATGCTCACACGTTTCTCGCTCTTAACTGAAAAGCATTGGATATTAGAGGTCCTGTGGTTTCTATCTGCTTCAGAAGCAGAGTTGATGTAGATATGGTCCGTATGTGTAGAAAACACCGTTCTTTTTTCTGAGCACACTCGCGGTTCTTGCTGTATTAGAGACTCCAGAAACAAAAGCGTGCTTCTGGCTCTAAAGCAGAGTGTCTTTCATGGATAAGAACTGTGCTGTGTGTTTCCCTTCAGAACTCGAGTTAAATCCCAGGCCCTGTGTCCTCCTAAAAGCAAGATTACCTTTCAGGTAAACGCAGTCACTTTTCAGCTCAAAGGAAGCTACATCGTTCACGAAAATCATACGTTTTTCGCTCTTAACTGAAAAGCATTGGATGGTAGAGGACATGTGGTTTTTTATCAGTTTCAGAAGCATAGTTGAACTAGATATGGTCGTATGTGTAGAAAATACCGTTATTTAGTTCTGAGCACACTCACTTTCCTTGCTCTATTAGAGACTCTAGAAAGCAAGAGCGTGCTTCTTGCTCTAAAGCAGAGTGTGTTTCATGGATGAGAACGGTGCTGTGTGTATCCTTTCAGAAATGGAGTTAAATCCCAGGATCTGTGTCTTCCTACAAGCAAGATTTCCTTTCAGGTAAACGCAGACGCTTTTGAGCTCAAACTAAACTACATCGTTCACGAAGCTAACACGTTTCTCGCTCTTAACTGAAAAGCATTGGATGTTAGAGGACCTGTGGTTTCTATCAGTTTCAGAAGCAGAGTTGAACTAGATATGGTCCGTATGTGTAGAAAACACCATTCTTTTTTCTGAGCACACTCGCGTTTCTTGCTGTATTAGAGACTCCAGAAAGCAAAAGCGTGGTTCTGCCTCTCAAGCAGAGTGTGTTTCATGGATGAGAACTGTGCTGTTTGTTTCCCTTCAGAAATGGAGTTAAATCCCAGGCTCTGTATCTTCCTACCAGCAAGAATTCGTTTCAGGTAACCACAGTCCCTTTTCAGCTCAAACGAAGCTGCATGGTTTACGAAGCTCGCACGTTTCTCGCTCTTCAGTGAAAAGCATTGGATGTTAGAGGAGCTGTGGTTTGGATGAGTTTCAGAAGCATAGTTGAACTAGATATTGTCCGCATGTGTAGAAAACACCGTTCTTTTGTTCTGAACACACTCATGTTTCCTGCTGTATTAGAGATCCTAGAAAGCAAGAGCCTGCTTGTTGCTCTAAAGCAGATTGTGTTTCATGGATGAGAACTGTGCTATGTGTTTCCCTTTAGAAATGGAGTTAAATCCCAACCTCTGTGTCTCCCTACATGCAAGACTTCGTTTCAGGTAAACGCAGTCACTTTTCAGCTCAAACGAAGCAACATTGTTCACCAAGCTAACACGTTTCTCGCTCTTAATTGAAAAGCATTGGATGTTAGAGGACCTGTAGTTTCAATCAGTTTCACAATTAGAGTTGAACTAGATAAGGTCCGTATGTGTAGAAAACCCAATTCTTTTGTTATGAGCACACTCAAGTTTCCTGCTGTATTAGAGATTCTAGAAAGCAAGGGCGTCCTTCTTGCTCTAAAGCAGAGTGTGTTTCATGGATGATAACTATGCTGTCTGTTTCCCTTCAGAAATGGAGTTAAATCCCATGCTCTGTGTCTTCCTACATGCAAGACTTCGTTTCAGGAAAACACAGTCACTTTTCAGCTCAAACGAAGCTACATCGTTCACGAAAATCATACGTTTTTCGCTCTTAACTGAAAAGCATTCGATGGTAGAGGACATGTGGTTTTTATCAGTTTCAGAAGCATAGTTGAACTAGATATGGTCCATATGTGTAGGAAACACCCTTCTATGGTTCAGAGCACACTCACGTTTCCTGTTGTATTAGAGACTCTAGAAAGCAAGGGCGTGCTTCTAACTCTAAACCAAGGTGTGCTTCATGGACGAGAACTTGCTTTGTGTTTCCCTTCATAAATGAGGTTAAATTCCAGGCTCTGTGTTCTCCTAAAATCAAGACTTCGTTTCAGGTAAACGCAGTCACTTTTCAGCTCAAATGAAGCTACATTGTACACGAAGCTAACACGTATCTTGCTCTTAACTGAAAAGCATTGGATGTTAGAGGACCTGTGGTTTCTATCAGTTTCAGAATTAGAGTTGAACTAGATAAGGTCCGTATGTGTAGAATACCCAATTCTTTGTTATGAGCACACTCAAGTTTCCTGCTGTGTTAAAGTCTCTAGAAAGCAAGATTGTGCTTCTTGCTCTAAGGCAGAGCGTGTTTCATGGATGAGAACTGTGCTGTGTGTTTCCTTTCAGAAATGGAGTTAAATCCCAGGATCTGTGTCTTCCTCTAAGAAAGATTTCCTTTCAGTTAAACACAGTCGCTTTTGAGCTCAAAGGAAGCTACATCGCTCAAGAAGCTAACACGTTTCTCTCTCTTAACTGAAAAGAATTGGATGTTAGAGGACCTGTGGTTTCTATCAGTTTCAGAAGCAGAGTTGATCTAGATGTGGTCTGTATGTGTAGAAAACCCCGTTGTTTTGTTCTGAGCACACTCACGTTTCCTGCTGTATTAGAGACTCTAGAATGCAAGAGAGTGCTTCTTCTCTAAAGCAGAGTGTGTTTCATGAATGAGAACTGTGAAGTTTTTTTCCCTTCAGAAATATAGTTAAATCCCAGGCTCTGTGTCTTCCTACAAGCAAGAATTCTTTTCAGGTAACCACAGTCCCTTTTCAGCTCAAATGAAGCTACATCGTTTATGAAGCTCTCACGTTTCTCGCTCTTAATTCAAAAGCATTGGATCTTAGAGTAGCAGTTGTTTGTATGAGTTTCAGAAGC
Organism: Onychomys leucogaster; assembly: GCA_949786385.1. NCBI lineage: Eukaryota > Metazoa > Chordata > Mammalia > Rodentia > Cricetidae > Onychomys > Onychomys leucogaster. The sequence goes on from CATKUP010000061.1 coordinate 2,048,846, forward strand.
ATAGTTGAACTAGATATGGTTCGCATGTGTAGAAAACACCGTTCTTTTGTTCTGAGCACACACACGTTTCCTGCTGTATTAGAGATTCTAGAAAGCAAGAGCCTGCTTCTTGCTCTAAAGCAGAATGTGTTTCATGGATGAGAACAGTGCTGTGTGTTTCCTTTCAGAAATGGAGTTAAATCCCGGGCTCTATGTCTTCCTACAAGCAAGATTTCCTTTCACTTAAAAGCAGTCGCTTTTGAGCTCAAACAAAGCTACTTCTTTCACAATGCTCACACGTTTCTCGCTCTTAACTGAAAAGCATTGGATATTAGAGGTCCTGTGGTTTCTATCTGCTTCAGAAGCAGAGTTGATGTAGATATGGTCCGTATGTGTAGAAAACACCGTTCTTTTTTCTGAGCACACTCGCGGTTCTTGCTGTATTAGAGACTCCAGAAACAAAAGCGTGCTTCTGGCTCTAAAGCAGAGTGTCTTTCATGGATAAGAACTGTGCTGTGTGTTTCCCTTCAGAACTCGAGTTAAATCCCAGGCCCTGTGTCCTCCTAAAAGCAAGATTACCTTTCAGGTAAACGCAGTCACTTTTCAGCTCAAAGGAAGCTACATCGTTCACGAAAATCATACGTTTTTCGCTCTTAACTGAAAAGCATTGGATGGTAGAGGACATGTGGTTTTTTATCAGTTTCAGAAGCATAGTTGAACTAGATATGGTCGTATGTGTAGAAAATACCGTTATTTAGTTCTGAGCACACTCACTTTCCTTGCTCTATTAGAGACTCTAGAAAGCAAGAGCGTCCTTCTTGCTCTAAAGCAGAGTGTGTTTCATGGATGAGAACGGTGCTGTGTGTATCCTTTCAGAAATGGAGTTAAATCCCAGGATCTGTGTCTTCCTACAAGCAAGATTTCCTTTCAGGTAAACGCAGACGCTTTTGAGCTCAAACTAAACTACATCGTTCACGAAGCTAACACGTTTCTCGCTCTTAACTGAAAAGCATTGGATGTTAGAGGACCTGTGGTTTCTATCAGTTTCAGAAGCAGAGTTGAACTAGATATGGTCCGTATGTGTAGAAAACACCATTCTTTTTTCTGAGCACACTCGCGTTTCTTGCTGTATTAGAGACTCCAGAAAGCAAAAGCGTGGTTCTGGCTCTAAAGCAGAGTGTGTTTCATGGATGAGAACTGTGCTGTTTGTTTCCCTTCAGAAATGGAGTTAAATCCCAGGCTCTGTATCTTCCTACCAGCAAGAATTCGTTTCAGGTAACCACAGTCCCTTTTCAGCTCAAACGAAGCTGCATGGTTTACGAAGCTCGCACGTTTCTTGCTCTTCAGTGAAAAGCATTGGATGTTAGAGGAGCTGTGGTTTGGATGAGTTTCAGAAGCATAGTTGAACTAGATATTGTCCGCATGTGTAGAAAACACCGTTCTTTTGTTCTGAACACACTCACGTTTCCTGCTGTATTAGAGATCCTAGAAAGCAAGAGCCTGCTTGTTGCTCTAAAGCAGATTGTGTTTCATGGATGAGAACTGTGCTATGTGTTTCCCTTTAGAAATGGAGTTAAATCCCAACCTCTGTGTCTCCCTACATGCAAGACTTCGTCTCAGGTAAACGCAGTCACTTTTCAGCTCAAACGAAGCAACATTGTTCACCAAGCTAAAACGTTTCTCGCTCTTAATTGAAAAGCATTGGATGTTAGAGGACCTGTAGTTTCAATCAGTTTCACAATTAGAGTTGAACTAGATAAGGTCCGTATGTGTAGAAAACCCAATTCTTTTGTTATGAGCACACTCAAGTTTCCTGCTGTATTAGAGATTCTAGAAAGCAAGGGCGTCCTTCTTGCTCTAAAGCAGAGTGTGTTTCATGGATGATAACTATGCTGTCTGTTTCCCTTCAGAAATGGAGTTAAATCCCATGCTCTGTGTCTTCCTACATGCAAGACTTCGTTTCAGGAAAACACAGTCACTTTTCAGCTCAAACGAAGCTACATCGTTCACGAAAATCATACGTTTTTCGCTCTTAACTGAAAAGCATTCGATGGTAGAGGACATGTGGTTTTTATCAGTTTCAGAAGCATAGTTGAACTAGATATGGTCCATATGTGTAGGAAACACCCTTCTATGGTTCAGAGCACACTCACGTTTCCTGTTGTATTAGAGACTCTAGAAAGCAAGGGCGTGCTTCTAACTCTAAACCAAGGTGTGCTTCATGGACGAGAACTTGCTTTGTGTTTCCCTTCATAAATGAGGTTAAATTCCAGGCTCTGTGTTCTCCTAAAATCAAGACTTCGTTTCAGGTAAACGCAGTCACTTTTCAGCTCAAATGAAGCTACATTGTACACGAAGCTAACACGTATCTTGCTCTTAACTGAAAAGCATTGGATGTTAGAGGACCTGTGGTTTCTATCAGTTTCAGAATTAGAGTTGAACTAGATAAGGTCCGTATGTGTAGAATACCCAATTCTTTGTTATGAGCACACTCAAGTTTCCTGCTGTGTTAAAGTCTCTAGAAAGCAAGATTGTGCTTCTTGCTCTAAGGCAGAGCGTGTTTCATGGATGAGAACTGTGCTGTGTGTTTCCTTTCAGAAATGGAGTTAAATCCCAGGATCTGTGTCTTCCTCTAAGAAAGATTTCCTTTCAGTTAAACACAGTCGCTTTTGAGCTCAAAGGAAGCTACATCGCTCAAGAAGCTAACACGTTTCTCTCTCTTAACTGAAAAGAATTGGATGTTAGAGGACCTGTGGTTTCTATCAGTTTCAGAAGCAGAGTTGATCTAGATGTGGTCTGTATGTGTAGAAAACCCCGTTGTTTTGTTCTGAGCACACTCACGTTTCCTGCTGTATTAGAGACTCTAGAATGCAAGAGAGTGCTTCTTCTCTATAGCAGAGTGTGTTTCATGAATGAGAACTGTGAAGTTTTTTTCCCTTCAGAAATATAGTTAAATCCCAGGCTCTGTGTCTTCCTACAAGCAAGAATTCTTTTCAGGTAACCACAGTCCCTTTTCAGCTCAAATGAAGCTACATCGTTTATGAAGCTCTCACGTTTCTCGCTCTTAATTGAAAAGCATTGGATGTTAGAGGAGCAGTGGTTTGTATGAGTTTCAGAAGCATAGTTGAACTAGATATGGTTCGCATGTGTAGAAAACACCGTTCTTTTGTTCTGAGCACACACACGTTTCCTGCTGTATTAGAGATTCTAGAAAGCAAGAGCCTGCTTCTTGCTCTAAAGCAGAATGTGTTTCATGGATGAGAACAGTGCTGTGTGTTTCCTTTCAGAAATGGAGTTAAATCCCGGGCTCTATGTCTTCCTACAAGCAAGATTTCCTTTCAGGTAAACGCAGTCGCTTTTGAGCTCAAACAAAGCTACTTCTTTCACAATGCTCACACGTTTCTCGCTCTTAACTGAAAAGCATTGGATATTAGAGGTCCTGTGGTTTCTATCTGCTTCAGAAGCAGAGTTGATGTAGATATGGTCCGTATGTGTAGAAAACACCGTTCTTTTTTCTGAGCACACTCGCGGTTCTTGCTGTATTAGAGACTCCAGAAACAAAAGCGTGCTTCTGGCTCTAAAGCAGAGTGTCTTTCATGGATAAGAACTGTGCTGTGTGTTTCCCTTCAGAACTCGAGTTAAATCCCAGGCCCTGTGTCCTCCTAAAAGCAAGATTACCTTTCAGGTAAACGCAGTCACTTTTCAGCTCAAAGGAAGCTACATCGTTCACGAAAATCATACGTTTTTCGCTCTTAACTGAAAAGCATTGGATGGTAGAGGACATGTGGTTTTTTATCAGTTTCAGAAGCATAGTTGAACTAGATATGGTCGTATGTGTAGAAAATACCGTTATTTAGTTCTGAGCACACTCACTTTCCTTGCTCTATTAGAGACTCTAGAAAGCAAGAGCGTGCTTCTTGCTCTAAAGCAGAGTGTGTTTCATGGATGAGAACGGTGCTGTGTGTATCCTTTCAGAAATGGAGTTAAATCCCAGGATCTGTGTCTTCCTACAAGCAAGATTTCCTTTCAGGTAAACGCAGTCGCTTTTGAGCTCAAACTAAACTACATCGTTCACGAAGCTAACACGTTTCTCGCTCTTAACTGAAAAGCATTGGATGTTAGAGGACCTGTGGTTTCTATCAGTTTCAGAAGCAGAGTTGAACTAGATATGGTCCGTATGTGTAGAAAACACCATTCTTTTTTCTGAGCACACTCGCGTTTCTTGCTGTATTAGAGACTCCAGAAAGCAAAAGCGTGGCTCTGGCTCTAAAGCAGAGTGTGTTTCATGGATGAGAACTGTGCTGTTTGTTTCCCTTCAGAAATGGAGTTAAATCCCAGGCTCTGTATCTTCCTACCAGCAAGAATTCGTTTCAGGTAACCACAGTCCCTTTTCAGCTCAAACGAAGCTGCATGGTTTACGAAGCTCGCACGTTTCTCGCTCTTCAGTGAAAAGCATTGGATGTTAGAGGAGCTGTGGTTTGGATGAGTTTCAGAAGCATAGTTGAACTAGATATTGTCCGCATGTGTAGAAAACACCGTTCTTTTGTTCTGAACACACTCACGTTTCCTGCTGTATTAGAGATCCTAGAAAGCAAGAGCCTGCTTGTTGCTCTAAAGCAGATTGTGTTTCATGGATGAGAACTGTGCTATGTGTTTCCCTTTAGAAATGGAGTTAAATCCCAACCTCTGTGTCTCCCTACATGCAAGACTTCGTTTCAGGTAAACGCAGTCACTTTTCAGCTCAAACGAAGCAACATTGTTCACCAAGCTAACACGTTTCTCGCTCTTAATTGAAAAGCATTGGATGTTAGAGGACCTGTAGTTTCAATCAGTTTCACAATTAGAGTTGAACTAGATAAGGTCCGTATGTGTAGAAAACCCAATTCTTTTGTTATGAGCACACTCAAGTTTCCTGCTGTATTAGAGATTCTAGAAAGCAAGGGCGTCCTTCTTGCTCTAAAGCAGAGTGTGTTTCATGGATGATAACTATGCTGTCTGTTTCCCTTCAGAAATGGAGTTAAATCCCATGCTCTGTGTCTTCCTACATGCAAGACTTCGTTTCAGGAAAACACAGTCACTTTTCAGCTCAAACGAAGCTACATCGTTCACGAAAATCATACGTTTTTCGCTCTTAACTGAAAAGCATTCGATGGTAGAGGACATGTGGTTTTTATCAGTTTCAGAAGCATAGTTGAACTAGATATGGTCCATATGTGTAGGAAACACCCTTCTATGGTTCAGAGCACACTCACGTTTCCTGTTGTATTAGAGACTCTAGAAAGCAAGGGCGTGCTTCTAACTCTAAACCAAGGTGTGCTTCATGGACGAGAACTTGCTTTGTGTTTCCCTTCATAAATGAGGTTAAATTCCAGGCTCTGTGTTCTCCTAAAATCAAGACTTCGTTTCAGGTAAACGCAGTCACTTTTCAGCTCAAATGAAGCTACATTGTACACGAAGCTAACACGTATCTTGCTCTTAACTGAAAAGCATTGGATGTTAGAGGACCTGTGGTTTCTATCAGTTTCAGAATTAGAGTTGAACTAGATAAGGTCCGTATGTGTAGAATACCCAATTCTTTGTTATGAGCACACTCAAGTTTCCTGCTGTGTTAAAGTCTCTAGAAAGCAAGATTGTGCTTCTTGCTCTAAGGCAGAGCGTGTTTCATGGATGAGAACTGTGCTGTGTGTTTCCTTTCAGAAATGGAGTTAAATCCCAGGATCTGTGTCTTCCTCTAAGAAAGATTTCCTTTCAGTTAAACACAGTCGCTTTTGAGCTCAAAGGAAGCTACATCGCTCAAGAAGCTAACACGTTTCTCTCTCTTAACTGAAAAGAATTGGATGTTAGAGGACCTGTGGTTTCTATCAGTTTCAGAAGCAGAGTTGATCTAGATGTGGTCTGTATGTGTAGAAAACCCCGTTGTTTTGTTCTGAGCACACTCACGTTTCCTGCTGTATTAGAGACTCTAGAATGCAAGAGAGTGCTTCTTCTCTAAAGCAGAGTGTGTTTCATGAATGAGAACTGTGAAGTTTTTTTCCCTTCAGAAATATAGTTAAATCCCAGGCTCTGTGTCTTCCTACAAGCAAGAATTCTTTTCAGGTAACCACAGTCCCTTTTCAGCTCAAATGAAGCTACATCGTTTATGAAGCTCTCACGTTTCTCGCTCTTAATTGAAAAGCATTGGATGTTAGAGGAGCAGTGGTTTGTATGAGTTTCAGAAGCATAGTTGAACTAGATATGGTTCGCATGTGTAGAAAACACCGTTCTTTTGTTCTGAGCACACACACGTTTCCTGCTGTATTAGAGATTCTAGAAAGCAAGAGCCTGCTTCTTGCTCTAAAGCAGAATGTGTTTCATGGATGAGAACAGTGCTGTGTGTTTCCTTTCAGAAATGGAGTTAAATCCCGGGCTCTATGTCTTCCTACAAGCAAGATTTCCTTTCAGGTAAACGCAGTCGCTTTTGAGCTCAAACAAAGCTACTTCTTTCACAATGCTCACACGTTTCTCGCTCTTAACTGAAAAGCATTGGATATTAGAGGTCCTGTGGTTTCTATCTGCTTCAGAAGCAGAGTTGATGTAGATATGGTCCGTATGTGTAGAAAACACCGTTCTTTTTTCTGAGCACACTCGCGGTTCTTGCTGTATTAGAGACTCCAGAAACAAAAGCGTGCTTCTGGCTCTAAAGCAGAGTGTCTTTCATGGATAAGAACTGTGCTGTGTGTTTCCCTTCAGAACTCGAGTTAAATCCCAGGCCCTGTGTCCTCCTAAAAGCAAGATTACCTTTCAGGTAAACGCAGTCACTTTTCAGCTCAAAGGAAGCTACATCGTTCACGAAAATCATACGTTTTTCGCTCTTAACTGAAAAGCATTGGATGGTAGAGGACATGTGGTTTTTTATCAGTTTCAGAAGCATAGTTGAACTAGATATGGTCGTATGTGTAGAAAATACCGTTATTTAGTTCTGAGCACACTCACTTTCCTTGCTCTATTAGAGACTCTAGAAAGCAAGAGCGTGCTTCTTGCTCTAAAGCAGAGTGTGTTTCATGGATGAGAACGGTGCTGTGTGTATCCTTTCAGAAATGGAGTTAAATCCCAGGATCTGTGTCTTCCTACAAGCAAGATTTCCTTTCAGGTAAACGCAGACGCTTTTGAGCTCAAACTAAACTACATCGTTCACGAAGCTAACACGTTTCTCGCTCTTAACTGAAAAGCATTGGATGTTAGAGGACCTCTGGTTTCTATCAGTTTCAGAAGCAGAGTTGAACTAGATATGGTCCGTATGTGTAGAAAACACCATTCTTTTTTCTGAGCACACTCGCGTTTCTTGCTGTATTAGAGACTCCAGAAAGCAAAAGCGTGGTTCTGCCTCTCAAGCAGAGTGTGTTTCATGGATGAGAACTGTGCTGTTTGTTTCCCTTCAGAAATGGAGTTAAATCCCAGGCTCTGTATCTTCCTACCAGCAAGAATTCGTTTCAGGTAACCACAGTCCCTTTTCAGCTCAAACGAAGCTGCATGGTTTACGAAGCTCGCACGTTTCTCGCTCTTCAGTGAAAAGCATTGGATGTTAGAGGAGCTGTGGTTTGGATGAGTTTCAGAAGCATAGTTGAACTAGATATTGTCCGCATGTGTAGAAAACACCGTTCTTTTGTTCTGAACACACTCATGTTTCCTGCTGTATTAGAGATCCTAGAAAGCAAGAGCCTGCTTGTTGCTCTAAAGCAGATTGTGTTTCATGGATGAGAACTGTGCTATGTGTTTCCCTTTAGAAATGGAGTTAAATCCCAACCTCTGTGTCTCCCTACATGCAAGACTTCGTTTCAGGTAAACGCAGTCACTTTTCAGCTCAAACGAAGCAACATTGTTCACCAAGCTAACACGTTTCTCGCTCTTAATTGAAAAGCATTGGATGTTAGAGGACCTGTAGTTTCAATCAGTTTCACAATTAGAGTTGAACTAGATAAGGTCCGTATGTGTAGAAAACCCAATTCTTTTGTTATGAGCACACTCAAGTTTCCTGCTGTATTAGAGATTCTAGAAAGCAAGGGCGTCCTTCTTGCTCTAAAGCAGAGTGTGTTTCATGGATGATAACTATGCTGTCTGTTTCCCTTCAGAAATGGAGTTAAATCCCATGCTCTGTGTCTTCCTACATGCAAGACTTCGTTTCAGGAAAACACAGTCACTTTTCAGCTCAAACGAAGCTACATCGTTCACGAAAATCATACGTTTTTCGCTCTTAACTGAAAAGCATTCGATGGTAGAGGACATGTGGTTTTTATCAGTTTCAGAAGCATAGTTGAACTAGATATGGTCCATATGTGTAGGAAACACCCTTCTATGGTTCAGAGCACACTCACGTTTCCTGTTGTATTAGAGACTCTAGAAAGCAAGGGCGTGCTTCTAACTCTAAACCAAGGTGTGCTTCATGGACGAGAACTTGCTTTGTGTTTCCCTTCATAAATGAGGTTAAATTCCAGGCTCTGTGTTCTCCTAAAATCAAGACTTCGTTTCAGGTAAACGCAGTCACTTTTCAGCTCAAATGAAGCTACATTGTACACGAAGCTAACACGTATCTTGCTCTTAACTGAAAAGCATTGGATGTTAGAGGACCTGTGGTTTCTATCAGTTTCAGAATTAGAGTTGAACTAGATAAGGTCCGTATGTGTAGAATACCCAATTCTTTGTTATGAGCACACTCAAGTTTCCTGCTGTGTTAAAGTCTCTAGAAAGCAAGATTGTGCTTCTTGCTCTAAGGCAGAGCGTGTTTCATGGATGAGAACTGTGCTGTGTGTTTCCTTTCAGAAATGGAGTTAAATCCCAGGATCTGTGTCTTCCTCTAAGAAAGATTTCCTTTCAGTTAAACACAGTCGCTTTTGAGCTCAAAGGAAGCTACATCGCTCAAGAAGCTAACACGTTTCTCTCTCTTAACTGAAAAGAATTGGATGTTAGAGGACCTGTGGTTTCTATCAGTTTCAGAAGCAGAGTTGATCTAGATGTGGTCTGTATGTGTAGAAAACCCCGTTGTTTTGTTCTGAGCACACTCACGTTTCCTGCTGTATTAGAGACTCTAGAATGCAAGAGAGTGCTTCTTCTCTAAAGCAGAGTGTGTTTCATGAATGAGAACTGTGAAGTTTTTTTCCCTTCAGAAATATAGTTAAATCCCAGGCTCTGTGTCTTCCTACAAGCAAGAATTCTTTTCAGGTAACCACAGTCCCTTTTCAGCTCAAATGAAGCTACATCGTTTATGAAGCTCTCACGTTTCTCGCTCTTAATTGAAAAGCATTGGATGTTAGAGGAGCAGTGGTTTGTATGAGTTTCAGAAGCATAGTTGAACTAGATATGGTTCGCATGTGTAGAAAACACCGTTCTTTTGTTCTGAGCACACACACGTTTCCTGCTGTATTAGAGATTCTAGAAAGCAAGAGCCTGCTTCTTGCTCTAAAGCAGAATGTGTTTCATGGATGAGAACAGTGCTGTGTGTTTCCTTTCAGAAATGGAGTTAAATCCCGGGCTCTATGTCTTCCTACAAGCAAGATTTCCTTTCAGGTAAACGCAGTCGCTTTTGAGCTCAAACAAAGCTACTTCTTTCACAATGCTCACACGTTTCTCGCTCTTAACTGAAAAGCATTGGATATTAGAGGTCCTGTGGTTTCTATCTGCTTCAGAAGCAGAGTTGATGTAGATATGGTCCGTATGTGTAGAAAACACCGTTCTTTTTTCTGAGCACACTCGCGGTTCTTGCTGTATTAGAGACTCCAGAAACAAAAGCGTGCTTCTGGCTCTAAAGCAGAGTGTCTTTCATGGATAAGAACTGTGCTGTGTGTTTCCCTTCAGAACTCGAGTTAAATCCCAGGCCCTGTGTCCTCCTAAAAGCAAGATTACCTTTCAGGTAAACGCAGTCACTTTTCAGCTCAAAGGAAGCTACATCGTTCACGAAAATCATACGTTTTTCGCTCTTAACTGAAAAGCATTGGATGGTAGAGGACATGTGGTTTTTTATCAGTTTCAGAAGCATAGTTGAACTAGATATGGTCGTATGTGTAGAAAATACCGTTATTTAGTTCTGAGCACACTCACTTTCCTTGCTCTATTAGAGACTCTAGAAAGCAAGAGCGTCCTTCTTGCTCTAAAGCAGAGTGTGTTTCATGGATGAGAACGGTGCTGTGTGTATCCTTTCAGAAATGGAGTTAAATCCCAGGATCTGTGTCTTCCTACAAGCAAGATTTCCTTTCAGGTAAACGCAGACGCTTTTGAGCTCAAACTAAACTACATCGTTCACGAAGCTAACACGTTTCTCGCTCTTAACTGAAAAGCATTGGATGTTAGAGGACCTGTGGTTTCTATCAGTTTCAGAAGCAGAGTTGAACTAGATATGGTCCGTATGTGTAGAAAACACCATTCTTTTTTCTGAGCACACTCGCGTTTCTTGCTGTATTAGAGACTCCAGAAAGCAAAAGCGTGGTTCTGGCTCTAAAGCAGAGTGTGTTTCATGGATGAGAACTGTGCTGTTTGTTTCCCTTCAGAAATGGAGTTAAATCCCAGGCTCTGTATCTTCCTACCAGCAAGAATTCGTTTCAGGTAACCACAGTCCCTTTTCAGCTCAAACGAAGCTGCATGGTTTACGAAGCTCGCACGTTTCTTGCTCTTCAGTGAAAAGCATTGGATGTTAGAGGAGCTGTGGTTTGGATGAGTTTCAGAAGCATAGTTGAACTAGATATTGTCCGCATGTGTAGAAAACACCGTTCTTTTGTTCTGAACACACTCACGTTTCCTGCTGTATTAGAGATCCTAGAAAGCAAGAGCCTGCTTGTTGCTCTAAAGCAGATTGTGTTTCATGGATGAGAACTGTGCTATGTGTTTCCCTTTAGAAATGGAGTTAAATCCCAACCTCTGTGTCTCCCTACATGCAAGACTTCGTCTCAGGTAAACGCAGTCACTTTTCAGCTCAAACGAAGCAACATTGTTCACCAAGCTAAAACGTTTCTCGCTCTTAATTGAAAAGCATTGGATGTTAGAGGACCTGTAGTTTCAATCAGTTTCACAATTAGAGTTGAACTAGATAAGGTCCGTATGTGTAGAAAACCCAATTCTTTTGTTATGAGCACACTCAAGTTTCCTGCTGTATTAGAGATTCTAGAAAGCAAGGGCGTCCTTCTTGCTCTAAAGCAGAGTGTGTTTCATGGATGATAACTATGCTGTCTGTTTCCCTTCAGAAATGGAGTTAAATCCCATGCTCTGTGTCTTCCTACATGCAAGACTTCGTTTCAGGAAAACACAGTCACTTTTCAGCTCAAACGAAGCTACATCGTTCACGAAAATCATACGTTTTTCGCTCTTAACTGAAAAGCATTCGATGGTAGAGGACATGTGGTTTTTATCAGTTTCAGAAGCATAGTTGAACTAGATATGGTCCATATGTGTAGGAAACACCCTTCTATGGTTCAGAGCACACTCACGTTTCCTGTTGTATTAGAGACTCTAGAAAGCAAGGGCGTGCTTCTAACTCTAAACCAAGGTGTGCTTCATGGACGAGAACTTGCTTTGTGTTTCCCTTCATAAATGAGGTTAAATTCCAGGCTCTGTGTTCTCCTAAAATCAAGACTTCGTTTCAGGTAAACGCAGTCACTTTTCAGCTCAAATGAAGCTACATTGTACACGAAGCTAACACGTATCTTGCTCTTAACTGAAAAGCATTGGATGTTAGAGGACCTGTGGTTTCTATCAGTTTCAGAATTAGAGTTGAACTAGATAAGGTCCGTATGTGTAGAATACCCAATTCTTTGTTATGAGCACACTCAAGTTTCCTGCTGTGTTAAAGTCTCTAGAAAGCAAGATTGTGCTTCTTGCTCTAAGGCAGAGCGTGTTTCATGGATGAGAACTGTGCTGTGTGTTTCCTTTCAGAAATGGAGTTAAATCCCAGGATCTGTGTCTTCCTCTAAGAAAGATTTCCTTTCAGTTAAACACAGTCGCTTTTGAGCTCAAAGGAAGCTACATCGCTCAAGAAGCTAACACGTTTCTCTCTCTTAACTGAAAAGAATTGGATGTTAGAGGACCTGTGGTTTCTATCAGTTTCAGAAGCAGAGTTGATCTAGATGTGGTCTGTATGTGTAGAAAACCCCGTTGTTTTGTTCTGAGCACACTCACGTTTCCTGCTGTATTAGAGACTCTAGAATGCAAGAGAGTGCTTCTTCTCTATAGCAGAGTGTGTTTCATGAATGAGAACTGTGAAGTTTTTTTCCCTTCAGAAATATAGTTAAATCCCAGGCTCTGTGTCTTCCTACAAGCAAGAATTCTTTTCAGGTAACCACAGTCCCTTTTCAGCTCAAATGAAGCTACATCGTTTATGAAGCTCTCACGTTTCTCGCTCTTAATTGAAAAGCATTGGATGTTAGAGGAGCAGTGGTTTGTATGAGTTTCAGAAGCATAGTTGAACTAGATATGGTTCGCATGTGTAGAAAACACCGTTCTTTTGTTCTGAGCACACACACGTTTCCTGCTGTATTAGAGATTCTAGAAAGCAAGAGCCTGCTTCTTGCTCTAAAGCAGAATGTGTTTCATGGATGAGAACAGTGCTGTGTGTTTCCTTTCAGAAATGGAGTTAAATCCCGGGCTCTATGTCTTCCTACAAGCAAGATTTCCTTTCAGGTAAACGCAGTCGCTTTTGAGCTCAAACAAAGCTACTTCTTTCACAATGCTCACACGTTTCTCGCTCTTAACTGAAAAGCATTGGATATTAGAGGTCCTGTGGTTTCTATCTGCTTCAGAAGCAGAGTTGATGTAGATATGGTCCGTATGTGTAGAAAACACCGTTCTTTTTTCTGAGCACACTCGCGGTTCTTGCTGTATTAGAGACTCCAGAAACAAAAGCGTGCTTCTGGCTCTAAAGCAGAGTGTCTTTCATGGATAAGAACTGTGCTGTGTGTTTCCCTTCAGAACTCGAGTTAAATCCCAGGCCCTGTGTCCTCCTAAAAGCAAGATTACCTTTCAGGTAAACGCAGTCACTTTTCAGCTCAAAGGAAGCTACATCGTTCACGAAAATCATACGTTTTTCGCTCTTAACTGAAAAGCATTGGATGGTAGAGGACATGTGGTTTTTTATCAGTTTCAGAAGCATAGTTGAACTAGATATGGTCGTATGTGTAGAAAATACCGTTATTTAGTTCTGAGCACACTCACTTTCCTTGCTCTATTAGAGACTCTAGAAAGCAAGAGCGTGCTTCTTGCTCTAAAGCAGAGTGTGTTTCATGGATGAGAACGGTGCTGTGTGTATCCTTTCAGAAATGGAGTTAAATCCCAGGATCTGTGTCTTCCTACAAGCAAGATTTCCTTTCAGGTAAACGCAGTCGCTTTTGAGCTCAAACTAAACTACATCGTTCACGAAGCTAACACGTTTCTCGCTCTTAACTGAAAAGCATTGGATGTTAGAGGACCTGTGGTTTCTATCAGTTTCAGAAGCAGAGTTGAACTAGATATGGTCCGTATGTGTAGAAAACACCATTCTTTTTTCTGAGCACACTCGCGTTTCTTGCTGTATTAGAGACTCCAGAAAGCAAAAGCGTGGCTCTGGCTCTAAAGCAGAGTGTGTTTCATGGATGAGAACTGTGCTGTTTGTTTCCCTTCAGAAATGGAGTTAAATCCCAGGCTCTGTATCTTCCTACCAGCAAGAATTCGTTTCAGGTAACCACAGTCCCTTTTCAGCTCAAACGAAGCTGCATGGTTTACGAAGCTCGCACGTTTCTCGCTCTTCAGTGAAAAGCATTGGATGTTAGAGGAGCTGTGGTTTGGATGAGTTTCAGAAGCATAGTTGAACTAGATATTGTCCGCATGTGTAGAAAACACCGTTCTTTTGTTCTGAACACACTCACGTTTCCTGCTGTATTAGAGATCCTAGAAAGCAAGAGCCTGCTTGTTGCTCTAAAGCAGAATGTGTTTCATGGATGAGAACTGTGCTATGTGTTTCCCTTTAGAAATGGAGTTAAACCCTAACCTCTGTGTCTCCCTACATGCAAGACTTCGTTTCAGGTAAACGCAGTCACTTTTCAGCTCAAACGAAGCAACATTGTTCACCAAGCTAAAACGTTTCTCGCTCTTAATTGAAAAGCATTGGATGTTAGAGGACCTGTAGTTTCAATCAGTTTCACAATTAGAGTTGAACTAGATAAGGTCCGTATGTGTAGAAAACCCAATTCTTTTGTTATGAGCACACTCAAGTTTCCTGCTGTATTAGAGATTCTAGAAAGCAAGGGCGTCCTTCTTGCTCTAAAGCAGAGTGTGTTTCATGGATGATAACTATGCTGTCTGTTTCCCTTCAGAAATGGAGTTAAATCCCATGCTCTGTGTCTTCCTACATGCAAGACTTCGTTTCAGGAAAACACAGTCACTTTTCAGCTCAAACGAAGCTACATCGTTCACGAAAATCATACGTTTTTCGCTCTTAACTGAAAAGCATTCGATGGTAGAGGACATGTGGTTTTTATCAGTTTCAGAAGCATAGTTGAACTAGATATGGTCCATATGTGTAGGAAACACCCTTCTATGGTTCAGAGCACACTCACGTTTCCTGTTGTATTAGAGACTCTAGAAAGCAAGGGCGTGCTTCTAACTCTAAACCAAGGTGTGCTTCATGGACGAGAACTTGCTTTGTGTTTCCCTTCATAAATGAGGTTAAATTCCAGGCTCTGTGTTCTCCTAAAATCAAGACTTCGTTTCAGGTAAACGCAGTCACTTTTCAGCTCAAAGGAAGCTACATTGTACACGAAGCTAACACGTATCTTGCTCTTAACTGAAAAGCATTGGATGTTAGAGGACCTGTGGTTTCTATCAGTTTCAGAATTAGAGTTGAACTAGATAAGGTCCGTATGTGTAGAATACCCAATTCTTTGTTATGAGCACACTCAAGTTTCCTGCTGTGTTAAAGTCTCTAGAAAGCAAGATTGTGCTTCTTGCTCTAAGGCAGAGCGTGTTTCATGGATGAGAACTGTGCTGTGTGTTTCCTTTCAGAAATGGAGTTAAATCCCAGGATCTGTGTCTTCCTCTAAGAAAGATTTCCTTTCAGTTAAACACAGTCGCTTTTGAGCTCAAAGGAAGCTACATCGCTCAAGAAGCTAACACGTTTCTCTCTCTTAACTGAAAAGAATTGGATGTTAGAGGACCTGTGGTTTCTATCAGTTTCAGAAGCAGAGTTGATCTAGATGTGGTCTGTATGTGTAGAAAACCCCGTTGTTTTGTTCTGAGCACACTCACGTTTCCTGCTGTATTAGAGACTCTAGAATGCAAGAGAGTGCTTCTTCTCTAAAGCAGAGTGTGTTTCATGAATGAGAACTGTGAAGTTTTTTTCCCTTCAGAAATATAGTTAAATCCCAGGCTCTGTGTCTTCCTACAAGCAAGAATTCTTTTCAGGTAACCACAGTCCCTTTTCAGCTCAAATGAAGCTACATCGTTTATGAAGCTCTCACGTTTCTCGCTCTTAATTGAAAAGCATTGGATGTTAGAGGAGCAGTGGTTTGTATGAGTTTCAGAAGCATAGTTGAACTAGATATGGTTCGCATGTGTAGAAAACACCGTTCTTTTGTTCTGAGCACACACACGTTTCCTGCTGTATTAGAGATTCTAGAAAGCAAGAGCCTGCTTCTTGCTCTAAAGCAGAATGTGTTTCATGGATGAGAACAGTGCTGTGTGTTTCCTTTCAGAAATGGAGTTAAATCCCGGGCTCTATGTCTTCCTACAAGCAAGATTTCCTTTCAGGTAAACGCAGTCGCTTTTGAGCTCAAACAAAGCTACTTCTTTCACAATGCTCACACGTTTCTCGCTCTTAACTGAAAAGCATTGGATATTAGAGGTCCTGTGGTTTCTATCTGCTTCAGAAGCAGAGTTGATGTAGATATGGTCCGTATGTGTAGAAAACACCGTTCTTTTTTCTGAGCACACTCGCGGTTCTTGCTGTATTAGAGACTCCAGAAACAAAAGCGTGCTTCTGGCTCTAAAGCAGAGTGTCTTTCATGGATAAGAACTGTGCTGTGTGTTTCCCTTCAGAACTCGAGTTAAATCCCAGGCCCTGTGTCCTCCTAAAAGCAAGATTACCTTTCAGGTAAACGCAGTCACTTTTCAGCTCAAAGGAAGCTACATCGTTCACGAAAATCATACGTTTTTCGCTCTTAACTGAAAAGCATTGGATGGTAGAGGACATGTGGTTTTTTATCAGTTTCAGAAGCATAGTTGAACTAGATATGGTCGTATGTGTAGAAAATACCGTTATTTAGTTCTGAGCACACTCACTTTCCTTGCTCTATTAGAGACTCTAGAAAGCAAGAGCGTGCTTCTTGCTCTAAAGCAGAGTGTGTTTCATGGATGAGAACGGTGCTATGTGTATCCTTTCAGAAATGGAGTTAAATCCCAGGATCTGTGTCTTCCTACAAGCAAGATTTCCTTTCAGGTAAACGCAGTCGCTTTTGAGCTCAAACTAAACTACATCGTTCACGAAGCTAACACATTTCTCGCTCTTAACTGAAAAGCATTGGATGTTAGAGGACCTGTGGTTTCTATCAGTTTCAGAAGCAGAGTTGAACTAGATATTGTCCGTATGTGTAGAAAACACCATTCTTTTTTCTGAGCACACTCGCGTTTCTTGCTGTATTAGAGACTCCAGAAAGCAAAAGCGTGGTTCTGGCTCTAAAGCAGAGTGTGTTTCATGGATGAGAACTGTGCTGTTTGTTTCCCTTCAGAAATGGAGTTAAATCCCAGGCTCTGTATCTTCCTACCAGCAAGAATTCGTTTCAGGTAACCACAGTCCCTTTTCAGCTCAAACGAAGCTGCATGGTTTACGAAGCTCGCACGTTTCTCGCTCTTCAGTGAAAAGCATTGGATGTTAGAGGAGCTGTGGTTTGGATGAGTTTCAGAAGCATAGTTGAACTAGATATTGTCCGCATGTGTAGAAAACACCGTTCTTTTGTTCTGAAAACACTCACGTTTCCTGCTGTATTAGAGATCCTAGAAAGCAAGAGCCTGCTTGTTGCTCTAAAGCAGAATGTGTTTCATGGATAAGAACTGTGCTATGTGTTTCCCTTTAGAAATGGAGTTAAATCCCAACCTCTGTGTCTCCCTACATGCAAGACTTCGTTTCAGGTAAACGCAGTCACTTTTCAGCTCAAACGAAGCAACATTGTTCACCAAGCTAACACGTTTCTCGCTCTTAATTGAAAAGCATTGGATGTTAGAGGACCTGTAGTTTCAATCAGTTTCACAATTAGAGTTGAACTAGATAAGGTCCGTATGTGTAGAAAACCCAATTCTTTTGTTATGAGCACACTCAAGTTTCCTGCTGTATTAGAGATTCTAGAAAGCAAGGGCGTCCTTCTTGCTCTAAAGCAGAGTGTGTTTCATGGATGATAACTATGCTGTCTGTTTCCCTTCAGAAATGGAGTTAAATCCCATGCTCTGTGTCTTCCTACATGCAAGACTTCGTTTCAGGAAAACACAGTCACTTTTCAGCTCAAACGAAGCTACATCGTTCACGAAAATCATACGTTTTTCGCTCTTAACTGAAAAGCATTCGATGGTAGAGGACATGTGGTTTTTATCAGTTTCAGAAGCATAGTTGAACTAGATATGGTCCATATGTGTAGGAAACACCCTTCTATGGTTCAGAGCACACTCACGTTTCCTGTTGTATTAGAGACTCTAGAAAGCAAGGGCGTGCTTCTAACTCTAAACCAAGGTGTGCTTCATGGACGAGAACTTGCTTTGTGTTTCCCTTCATAAATGAGGTTAAATTCCAGGCTCTGTGTTCTCCTAAAATCAAGACTTCGTTTCAGGTAAACGCAGTCACTTTTCAGCTCAAAGGAAGCTACATTGTACACGAAGCTAACACGTATCTTGCTCTTAACTGAAAAGCATTGGATGTTAGAGGACCTGTGGTTTCTATCAGTTTCAGAATTAGAGTTGAACTAGATAAGGTCCGTATGTGTAGAATACCCAATTCTTTGTTATGAGCACACTCAAGTTTCCTGCTGTGTTAAAGTCTCTAGAAAGCAAGATTGTGCTTCTTGCTCTAAGGCAGAGCGTGTTTCATGGATGAGAACTGTGCTGTGTGTTTCCTTTCAGAAATGGAGTTAAATCCCAGGATCTGTGTCTTCCTCTAAGAAAGATTTCCTTTCAGTTAAACACAGTCGCTTTTGAGCTCAAAGGAAGCTACATCGCTCAAGAAGCTAACACGTTTCTCTCTCTTAACTGAAAAGAATTGGATGTTAGAGGACCTGTGGTTTCTATCAGTTTCAGAAGCAGAGTTGATCTAGATGTGGTCTGTATGTGTAGAAAACCCCGTTGTTTTGTTCTGAGCACACTCACGTTTCCTGCTGTATTAGAGACTCTAGAATGCAAGAGAGTGCTTCTTCTCTAAAGCAGAGTGTGTTTCATGAATGAGAACTGTGAAGTTTTTTTCCCTTCAGAAATATAGTTAAATCCCAGGCTCTGTGTCTTCCTACAAGCAAGAATTCTTTTCAGGTAACCACAGTCCCTTTTCAGCTCAAATGAAGCTACATCGTTTATGAAGCTCTCACGTTTCTCGCTCTTAATTGAAAAGCATTGGATGTTAGAGGAGCAGTGGTTTGTATGAGTTTCAGAAGCATAGTTGAACTAGATATGGTTCGCATGTGTAGAAAACACCGTTCTTTTGTTCTGAGCACACACACGTTTCCTGCTGTATTAGAGATTCTAGAAAGCAAGAGCCTGCTTCTTGCTCTAAAGCAGAATGTGTTTCATGGATGAGAACAGTGCTGTGTGTTTCCTTTCAGAAATGGAGTTAAATCCCGGGCTCTATGTCTTCCTACAAGCAAGATTTCCTTTCAGGTAAACGCAGTCGCTTTTGAGCTCAAACAAAGCTACTTCTTTCACAATGCTCACACGTTTCTCGCTCTTAACTGAAAAGCATTGGATATTAGAGGTCCTGTGGTTTCTATCTGCTTCAGAAGCAGAGTTGATGTAGATATGGTCCGTATGTGTAGAAAACACCGTTCTTTTTTCTGAGCACACTCGCGGTTCTTGCTGTATTAGAGACTCCAGAAACAAAAGCGTGCTTCTGGCTCTAAAGCAGAGTGTCTTTCATGGATAAGAACTGTGCTGTGTGTTTCCCTTCAGAACTCGAGTTAAATCCCAGGCCCTGTGTCCTCCTAAAAGCAAGATTACCTTTCAGGTAAACGCAGTCACTTTTCAGCTCAAAGGAAGCTACATCGTTCACGAAAATCATACGTTTTTCGCTCTTAACTGAAAAGCATTGGATGGTAGAGGACATGTGGTTTTTTATCAGTTTCAGAAGCATAGTTGAACTAGATATGGTCGTATGTGTAGAAAATACCGTTATTTAGTTCTGAGCACACTCACTTTCCTTGCTCTATTAGAGACTCTAGAAAGCAAGAGCGTGCTTCTTGCTCTAAAGCAGAGTGTGTTTCATGGATGAGAACGGTGCTGTGTGTATCCTTTCAGAAATGGAGTTAAATCCCAGGATCTGTGTCTTCCTACAAGCAAGATTTCCTTTCAGGTAAACGCAGACGCTTTTGAGCTCAAACTAAACTACATCGTTCACGAAGCTAACACGTTTCTCGCTCTTAACTGAAAAGCATTGGATGTTAGAGGACCTCTGGTTTCTATCAGTTTCAGAAGCAGAGTTGAACTAGATATGGTCCGTATGTGTAGAAAACACCATTCTTTTTTCTGAGCACACTCGCGTTTCTTGCTGTATTAGAGACTCCAGAAAGCAAAAGCGTGGTTCTGCCTCTCAAGCAGAGTGTGTTTCATGGATGAGAACTGTGCTGTTTGTTTCCCTTCAGAAATGGAGTTAAATCCCAGGCTCTGTATCTTCCTACCAGCAAGAATTCGTTTCAGGTAACCACAGTCCCTTTTCAGCTCAAACGAAGCTGCATGGTTTACGAAGCTCGCACGTTTCTCGCTCTTCAGTGAAAAGCATTGGATGTTAGAGGACCTGTGGTTTCTATCAGTTTCAGAAGCAGAGTTGAACTAGATATTGTCCGTATGTGTAGAAAACACCATTCTTTTTTCTGAGCACACTCGCGTTTCTTGCTGTATTAGAGACTCCAGAAAGCAAAAGCGTGGCTCTGGCTCTAAAGCAGAGTGTGTTTCATGGATGAGAACTGTGCTGTTTGTTTCCCTTCAGAAATGGAGTTAAATCCCAGGCTCTGTATCTTCCTACCAGCAAGAATTCGTTTCAGGTAACCACAGTCCCTTTTCAGCTCAAACGAAGCTGCATGGTTTACGAAGCTCGCACGTTTCTCGCTCTTCAGTGAAAAGCATTGGATGTTAGAGGAGCTGTGGTTTGGATGAGTTTCAGAAGCATAGTTGAACTAGATATTGTCCGCATGTGTAGAAAACACCGTTCTTTTGTTCTGAAAACACTCACGTTTCCTGCTGTATTAGAGATCCTAGAAAGCAAGAGCCTGCTTGTTGCTCTAAAGCAGAATGTGTTTCATGGATAAGAACTGTGCTATGTGTTTCCCTTTAGAAATGGAGTTAAATCCCAACCTCTGTGTCTCCCTACATGCAAGACTTCGTTTCAGGTAAACGCAGTCACTTTTCAGCTCAAACGAAGCAACATTGTTCACCAAGCTAACACGTTTCTCGCTCTTAATTGAAAAGCATTGGATGTTAGAGGACCTGTAGTTTCAATCAGTTTCACAATTAGAGTTGAACTAGATAAGGTCCGTATGTGTAGAAAACCCAATTCTTTTGTTATGAGCACACTCAAGTTTCCTGCTGTATTAGAGATTCTAGAAAGCAAGGGCGTCCTTCTTGCTCTAAAGCAGAGTGTGTTTCATGGATGATAACTATGCTGTCTGTTTCCCTTCAGAAATGGAGTTAAATCCCATGCTCTGTGTCTTCCTACATGCAAGACTTCGTTTCAGGAAAACACAGTCACTTTTCAGCTCAAACGAAGCTACATCGTTCACGAAAATCATACGTTTTTCGCTCTTAACTGAAAAGCATTCGATGGTAGAGGACATGTGGTTTTTATCAGTTTCAGAAGCATAGTTGAACTAGATATGGTCCATATGTGTAGGAAACACCCTTCTATGGTTCAGAGCACACTCACGTTTCCTGTTGTATTAGAGACTCTAGAAAGCAAGGGCGTGCTTCTAACTCTAAACCAAGGTGTGCTTCATGGACGAGAACTTGCTTTGTGTTTCCCTTCATAAATGAGGTTAAATTCCAGGCTCTGTGTTCTCCTAAAATCAAGACTTCGTTTCAGGTAAACGCAGTCACTTTTCAGCTCAAAGGAAGCTACATTGTACACGAAGCTAACACGTATCTTGCTCTTAACTGAAAAGCATTGGATGTTAGAGGACCTGTGGTTTCTATCAGTTTCAGAATTAGAGTTGAACTAGATAAGGTCCGTATGTGTAGAATACCCAATTCTTTGTTATGAGCACACTCAAGTTTCCTGCTGTGTTAAAGTCTCTAGAAAGCAAGATTGTGCTTCTTGCTCTAAGGCAGAGCGTGTTTCATGGATGAGAACTGTGCTGTGTGTTTCCTTTCAGAAATGGAGTTAAATCCCAGGATCTGTGTCTTCCTCTAAGAAAGATTTCCTTTCAGTTAAACACAGTCGCTTTTGAGCTCAAAGGAAGCTACATCGCTCAAGAAGCTAACACGTTTCTCTCTCTTAACTGAAAAGAATTGGATGTTAGAGGACCTGTGGTTTCTATCAGTTTCAGAAGCAGAGTTGATCTAGATGTGGTCTGTATGTGTAGAAAACCCCGTTGTTTTGTTCTGAGCACACTCACGTTTCCTGCTGTATTAGAGACTCTAGAATGCAAGAGAGTGCTTCTTCTCTAAAGCAGAGTGTGTTTCATGAATGAGAACTGTGAAGTTTTTTTCCCTTCAGAAATATAGTTAAATCCCAGGCTCTGTGTCTTCCTACAAGCAAGAATTCTTTTCAGGTAACCACAGTCCCTTTTCAGCTCAAATGAAGCTACATCGTTTATGAAGCTCTCACGTTTCTCGCTCTTAATTGAAAAGCATTGGATGTTAGAGGAGCAGTGGTTTGTATGAGTTTCAGAAGCATAGTTGAACTAGATATGGTTCGCATGTGTAGAAAACACCGTTCTTTTGTTCTGAGCACACACACGTTTCCTGCTGTATTAGAGATTCTAGAAAGCAAGAGCCTGCTTCTTGCTCTAAAGCAGAATGTGTTTCATGGATGAGAACAGTGCTGTGTGTTTCCTTTCAGAAATGGAGTTAAATCCCGGGCTCTATGTCTTCCTACAAGCAAGATTTCCTTTCAGGTAAACGCAGTCGCTTTTGAGCTCAAACAAAGCTACTTCTTTCACAATGCTCACACGTTTCTCGCTCTTAACTGAAAAGCATTGGATATTAGAGGTCCTGTGGTTTCTATCTGCTTCAGAAGCAGAGTTGATGTAGATATGGTCCGTATGTGTAGAAAACACCGTTCTTTTTTCTGAGCACACTCGCGGTTCTTGCTGTATTAGAGACTCCAGAAACAAAAGCGTGCTTCTGGCTCTAAAGCAGAGTGTCTTTCATGGATAAGAACTGTGCTGTGTGTTTCCCTTCAGAACTCGAGTTAAATCCCAGGCCCTGTGTCCTCCTAAAAGCAAGATTACCTTTCAGGTAAACGCAGTCACTTTTCAGCTCAAAGGAAGCTACATCGTTCACGAAAATCATACGTTTTTCGCTCTTAACTGAAAAGCATTGGATGGTAGAGGACATGTGGTTTTTTATCAGTTTCAGAAGCATAGTTGAACTAGATATGGTCGTATGTGTAGAAAATACCGTTATTTAGTTCTGAGCACACTCACTTTCCTTGCTCTATTAGAGACTCTAGAAAGCAAGAGCGTGCTTCTTGCTCTAAAGCAGAGTGTGTTTCATGGATGAGAACGGTGCTATGTGTATCCTTTCAGAAATGGAGTTAAATCCCAGGATCTGTGTCTTCCTACAAGCAAGATTTCCTTTCAGGTAAACGCAGTCGCTTTTGAGCTCAAACTAAACTACATCGTTCACGAAGCTAACACATTTCTCGCTCTTAACTGAAAAGCATTGGATGTTAGAGGACCTGTGGTTTCTATCAGTTTCAGAAGCAGAGTTGAACTAGATATTGTCCGTATGTGTAGAAAACACCATTCTTTTTTCTGAGCACACTCGCGTTTCTTGCTGTATTAGAGACTCCAGAAAGCAAAAGCGTGGTTCTGGCTCTAAAGCAGAGTGTGTTTCATGGATGAGAACTGTGCTGTTTGTTTCCCTTCAGAAATGGAGTTAAATCCCAGGCTCTGTATCTTCCTACCAGCAAGAATTCGTTTCAGGTAACCACAGTCCCTTTTCAGCTCAAACGAAGCTGCATGGTTTACGAAGCTCGCACGTTTCTCGCTCTTCAGTGAAAAGCATTGGATGTTAGAGGAGCTGTGGTTTGGATGAGTTTCAGAAGCATAGTTGAACTAGATATTGTCCGCATGTGTAGAAAACACCGTTCTTTTGTTCTGAAAACACTCACGTTTCCTGCTGTATTAGAGATCCTAGAAAGCAAGAGCCTGCTTGTTGCTCTAAAGCAGAATGTGTTTCATGGATAAGAACTGTGCTATGTGTTTCCCTTTAGAAATGGAGTTAAATCCCAACCTCTGTGTCTCCCTACATGCAAGACTTCGTTTCAGGTAAACGCAGTCACTTTTCAGCTCAAACGAAGCAACATTGTTCACCAAGCTAACACGTTTCTCGCTCTTAATTGAAAAGCATTGGATGTTAGAGGACCTGTAGTTTCAATCAGTTTCACAATTAGAGTTGAACTAGATAAGGTCCGTATGTGTAGAAAACCCAATTCTTTTGTTATGAGCACACTCAAGTTTCCTGCTGTATTAGAGATTCTAGAAAGCAAGGGCGTCCTTCTTGCTCTAAAGCAGAGTGTGTTTCATGGATGATAACTATGCTGTCTGTTTCCCTTCAGAAATGGAGTTAAATCCCATGCTCTGTGTCTTCCTACATGCAAGACTTCGTTTCAGGAAAACACAGTCACTTTTCAGCTCAAACGAAGCTACATCGTTCACGAAAATCATACGTTTTTCGCTCTTAACTGAAAAGCATTCGATGGTAGAGGACATGTGGTTTTTATCAGTTTCAGAAGCATAGTTGAACTAGATATGGTCCATATGTGTAGGAAACACCCTTCTATGGTTCAGAGCACACTCACGTTTCCTGTTGTATTAGAGACTCTAGAAAGCAAGGGCGTGCTTCTAACTCTAAACCAAGGTGTGCTTCATGGACGAGAACTTGCTTTGTGTTTCCCTTCATAAATGAGGTTAAATTCCAGGCTCTGTGTTCTCCTAAAATCAAGACTTCGTTTCAGGTAAACGCAGTCACTTTTCAGCTCAAATGAAGCTACATTGTACACGAAGCTAACATGTATCTTGCTCTTAACTGAAAAGCATTGGATGTTAGAGGACCTGTGGTTTCTATCAGTTTCAGAATTAGAGTTGAACTAGATAAGGTCCGTATGTGTAGAATACCCAATTCTTTGTTATGAGCACACTCAAGTTTCCTGCTGTGTTAAAGTCTCTAGAAAGCAAGATTGTGCTTCTTGCTCTAAGGCAGAGCGTGTTTCATGGATGAGAACTGTGCTGTGTGTTTCCTTTCAGAAATGGAGTTAAATCCCAGGATCTGTGTCTTCCTCTAAGAAAGATTTCCTTTCAGTTAAACACAGTCGCTTTTGAGCTCAAAGGAAGCTACATCGCTCAAGAAGCTAACACGTTTCTCTCTCTTAACTGAAAAGAATTGGATGTTAGAGGACCTGTGGTTTCTATCAGTTTCAGAAGCAGAGTTGATCTAGATGTGGTCTGTATGTGTAGAAAACCCCGTTGTTTTGTTCTGAGCACACTCACGTTTCCTGCTGTATTAGAGACTCTAGAATGCAAGAGAGTGCTTCTTCTCTAAAGCAGAGTGTGTTTCATGAATGAGAACTGTGAAGTTTTTTTCCCTTCAGAAATATAGTTAAATCCCAGGCTCTGTGTCTTCCTACAAGCAAGAATTCTTTTCAGGTAACCACAGTCCCTTTTCAGCTCAAATGAAGCTACATCGTTTATGAAGCTCTCACGTTTCTCGCTCTTAATTGAAAAGCATTGGATGTTAGAGGAGCAGTGGTTTGTATGAGTTTCAGAAGCATAGTTGAACTAGATATGGTTCGCATGTGTAGAAAACACCGTTCTTTTGTTCTGAGCACACACACGTTTCCTGCTGTATTAGAGATTCTAGAAAGCAAGAGCCTGCTTCTTGCTCTAAAGCAGAATGTGTTTCATGGATGAGAACAGTGCTGTGTGTTTCCTTTCAGAAATGGAGTTAAATCCCGGGCTCTATGTCTTCCTACAAGCAAGATTTCCTTTCAGGTAAACGCAGTCGCTTTTGAGCTCAAACAAAGCTACTTCTTTCACAATGCTCACACGTTTCTCGCTCTTAACTGAAAAGCATTGGATATTAGAGGTCCTGTGGTTTCTATCTGCTTCAGAAGCAGAGTTGATGTAGATATGGTCCGTATGTGTAGAAAACACCGTTCTTTTTTCTGAGCACACTCGCGGTTCTTGCTGTATTAGAGACTCCAGAAACAAAAGCGTGCTTCTGGCTCTAAAGCAGAGTGTCTTTCATGGATAAGAACTGTGCTGTGTGTTTCCCTTCAGAACTCGAGTTAAATCCCAGGCCCTGTGTCCTCCTAAAAGCAAGATTACCTTTCAGGTAAACGCAGTCACTTTTCAGCTCAAAGGAAGCTACATCGTTCACGAAAATCATACGTTTTTCGCTCTTAACTGAAAAGCATTGGATGGTAGAGGACATGTGGTTTTTTATCAGTTTCAGAAGCATAGTTGAACTAGATATGGTCGTATGTGTAGAAAATACCGTTATTTAGTTCTGAGCACACTCACTTTCCTTGCTCTATTAGAGACTCTAGAAAGCAAGAGCGTGCTTCTTGCTCTAAAGCAGAGTGTGTTTCATGGATGAGAACGGTGCTGTGTGTATCCTTTCAGAAATGGAGTTAAATCCCAGGATCTGTGTCTTCCTACAAGCAAGATTTCCTTTCAGGTAAACGCAGTCGCTTTTGAGCTCAAACTAAACTACATCGTTCACGAAGCTAACACGTTTCTCGCTCTTAACTGAAAAGCATTGGATGTTAGAGGACCTGTGGTTTCTATCAGTTTCAGAAGCAGAGTTGAACTAGATATGGTCCGTATGTGTAGAAAACACCATTCTTTTTTCTGAGCACACTCGCGTTTCTTGCTGTATTAGAGACTCCAGAAAGCAAAAGCGTGGCTCTGGCTCTAAAGCAGAGTGTGTTTCATGGATGAGAACTGTGCTGTTTGTTTCCCTTCAGAAATGGAGTTAAATCCCAGGCTCTGTATCTTCCTACCAGCAAGAATTCGTTTCAGGTAACCACAGTCCCTTTTCAGCTCAAACGAAGCTGCATGGTTTACGAAGCTCGCACGTTTCTCGCTCTTCAGTGAAAAGCATTGGATGTTAGAGGAGCTGTGGTTTGGATGAGTTTCAGAAGCATAGTTGAACTAGATATTGTCCGCATGTGTAGAAAACACCGTTCTTTTGTTCTGAACACACTCACGTTTCCTGCTGTATTAGAGATCCTAGAAAGCAAGAGCCTGCTTGTTGCTCTAAAGCAGAATGTGTTTCATGGATGAGAACTGTGCTATGTGTTTCCCTTTAGAAATGGAGTTAAATCCCAACCTCTGTGTCTCCCTACATGCAAGACTTCGTTTCAGGTAAACGCAGTCACTTTTCAGCTCAAACGAAGCAACATTGTTCACCAAGCTAACACGTTTCTCGCTCTTAATTGAAAAGCATTGGATGTTAGAGGACCTGTAGTTTCAATCAGTTTCACAATTAGAGTTGAACTAGATAAGGTCCGTATGTGTAGAAAACCCAATTCTTTTGTTATGAGCACACTCAAGTTTCCTGCTGTATTAGAGATTCTAGAAAGCAAGGGCGTCCTTCTTGCTCTAAAGCAGAGTGTGTTTCATGGATGATAACTATGCTGTCTGTTTCCCTTCAGAAATGGAGTTAAATCCCATGCTCTGTGTCTTCCTACATGCAAGACTTCGTTTCAGGAAAACACAGTCACTTTTCAGCTCAAACGAAGCTACATCGTTCACGAAAATCATACGTTTTTCGCTATTAACTGAAAAGCATTCGATGGTAGAGGACATGTGGTTTTTATCAGTTTCAGAAGCATAGTTGAACTAGATATGGTCCATATGTGTAGGAAACACCCTTCTATGGTTCAGAGCACACTCACGTTTCCTGTTGTATTAGAGACTCTAGAAAGCAAGGGCGTGCTTCTAACTCTAAACCAAGGTGTGCTTCATGGACGAGAACTTGCTTTGTGTTTCCCTTCATAAATGAGGTTAAATTCCAGGCTCTGTGTTCTCCTAAAATCAAGACTTCGTTTCAGGTAAACGCAGTCACTTTTCAGCTCAAATGAAGCTACATTGTACACGAAGCTAACACGTATCTTGCTCTTAACTGAAAAGCATTGGATGTTAGAGGACCTGTGGTTTCTATCAGTTTCAGAATTAGAGTTGAACTAGATAAGGTCCGTATGTGTAGAATACCCAATTCTTTGTTATGAGCACACTCAAGTTTCCTGCTGTGTTAAAGTCTCTAGAAAGCAAGATTGTGCTTCTTGCTCTAAGGCAGAGCGTGTTTCATGGATGAGAACTGTGCTGTGTGTTTCCTTTCAGAAATGGAGTTAAATCCCAGGATCTGTGTCTTCCTCTAAGAAAGATTTCCTTTCAGTTAAACACAGTCGCTTTTGAGCTCAAAGGAAGCTACATCGCTCAAGAAGCTAACACGTTTCTCTCTCTTAACTGAAAAGAATTGGATGTTAGAGGACCTGTGGTTTCTATCAGTTTCAGAAGCAGAGTTGATCTAGATGTGGTCTGTATGTGTAGAAAACCCCGTTGTTTTGTTCTGAGCACACTCACGTTTCCTGCTGTATTAGAGACTCTAGAATGCAAGAGAGTGCTTCTTCTCTAAAGCAGAGTGTGTTTCATGAATGAGAACTGTGAAGTTTTTTTCCCTTCAGAAATATAGTTAAATCCCAGGCTCTGTGTCTTCCTACAAGCAAGAATTCTTTTCAGGTAACCACAGTCCCTTTTCAGCTCAAATGAAGCTACATCGTTTATGAAGCTCTCACGTTTCTCGCTCTTAATTGAAAAGCATTGGATGTTAGAGGAGCAGTGGTTTGTATGAGTTTCAGAAGCATAGTTGAACTAGATATGGTTCGCATGTGTAGAAAACACTGTTCTTTTGTTCTGAGCACACACACGTTTCCTGCTGTATTAGAGATTCTAGAAAGCAAGAGCCTGCTTCTTGCTCTAAAGCAGAATGTGTTTCATGGATGAGAACAGTGCTGTGTGTTTCCTTTCAGAAATGGAGTTAAATCCCGGGCTCTATGTCTTCCTACAAGCAAGATTTCCTTTCAGGTAAACGCAGTCGCTTTTGAGCTCAAACAAAGCTACTTCTTTCACAATGCTCACACGTTTCTCGCTCTTAACTGAAAAGCATTGGATATTAGAGGTCCTGTGGTTTCTATCTGCTTCAGAAGCAGAGTTGATGTAGATATGGTCCGTATGTGTAGAAAACACCGTTCTTTTTTCTGAGCACACTCGCGGTTCTTGCTGTATTAGAGACTCCAGAAACAAAAGCGTGCTTCTGGCTCTAAAGCAGAGTGTCTTTCATGGATAAGAACTGTGCTGTGTGTTTCCCTTCAGAACTCGAGTTAAATCCCAGGCCCTGTGTCCTCCTAAAAGCAAGATTACCTTTCAGGTAAACGCAGTCACTTTTCAGCTCAAAGGAAGCTACATCGTTCACGAAAATCATACGTTTTTCGCTCTTAACTGAAAAGCATTGGATGGTAGAGGACATGTGGTTTTTTATCAGTTTCAGAAGCATAGTTGAACTAGATATGGTCGTATGTGTAGAAAATACCGTTATTTAGTTCTGAGCACACTCACTTTCCTTGCTCTATTAGAGACTCTAGAAAGCAAGAGCGTGCTTCTTGCTCTAAAGCAGAGTGTGTTTCATGGATGAGAACGGTGCTGTGTGTATCCTTTCAGAAATGGAGTTAAATCCCAGGATCTGTGTCTTCCTACAAGCAAGATTTCCTTTCAGGTAAACGCAGTCGCTTTTGAGCTCAAACTAAACTACATCGTTCACGAAGCTAACACGTTTCTCGCTCTTAACTGAAAAGCATTGGATGTTAGAGGACCTGTGGTTTCTATCAGTTTCAGAAGCAGAGTTGAACTAGATATGGTCCGTATGTGTAGAAAACACCATTCTTTTTTCTGAGCACACTCGCGTTTCTTGCTGTATTAGAGACTCCAGAAAGCAAAAGCGTGGTTCTGGCTCTAAAGCAGAGTGTGTTTCATGGATGAGAACTGTGCTGTTTGTTTCCCTTCAGAAATGGAGTTAAATCCCAGGCTCTGTATCTTCCTACCAGCAAGAATTCGTTTCAGGTAACCACAGTCCCTTTTCAGCTCAAACGAAGCTGCATGGTTTACGAAGCTCGCACGTTTCTCGCTCTTCAGTGAAAAGCATTGGATGTTAGAGGAGCTGTGGTTTGGATGAGTTTCAGAAGCATAGTTGAACTAGATATTGTCCGCATGTGTAGAAAACACCGTTCTTTTGTTCTGAACGCACTCACGTTTCCTGCTGTATTAGAGATCCTAGAAACCAAGAGCCTGCTTGTTGCTCTAAAGCAGAATGTGTTTCATGGATAAGAACTGTGCTATGTGTTTCCCTTTAGAATTGGAGTTAAATCCCAACCTCTGTGTCTTCCTACATGCAAGACTTCGTTTCAGGTAAACGCAGTCACTTTTCAGCTCAAACGAAGCAACATTGTTCACCAAGCTAACACGTTTCTCGCTCTTAATTGAAAAGCATTGGATGTTAGAGGACCTGTAGTTTCAATCAGTTTCACAATTAGAGTTGAACTAGATAAGGTCCGTATGTGTAGAAAACCCAATTCTTTTGTTATGAGCACACTCAAGTTTCCTGCTGTATTAGAGATTCTAGAAAGCAAGGGCGTCCTTCTTGCTCTAAAGCAGAGTGTGTTTCATGGATGATAACTATGCTGTCTGTTTCCCTTCAGAAATGGAGTTAAATCCCATGCTCTGTGTCTTCCTACATGCAAGACTTCGTTTCAGGAAAACACAGTCACTTTTCAGCTCAAACAAAGCTACATCGTTCACGAAAATCATACGTTTTTCGCTCTTAACTGAAAAGCATTCGATGGTAGAGGACATGTGGTTTTTATCAGTTTCAGAAGCATAGTTGAACTAGATATGGTCCATATGTGTAGGAAACACCCTTCTATGGTTCAGAGCACACTCACGTTTCCTGTTGTATTAGAGACTCTAGAAAGCAAGGGCGTGCTTCTAACTCTAAACCAAGGTGTGCTTCATGGACGAGAACTTGCTTTGTGTTTCCCTTCATAAATGAGGTTAAATTCCAGGCTCTGTGTTCTCCTAAAATCAAGACTTCGTTTCAGGTAAACGCAGTCACTTTTCAGCTCAAATGAAGCTACATTGTACACGAAGCTAACACGTATCTTGCTCTTAACTGAAAAGCATTGGATGTTAGAGGACCTGTGGTTTCTATCAGTTTCAGAATTAGAGTTGAACTAGATAAGGTCCGTATGTGTAGAATACCCAATTCTTTGTTATGAGCACACTCAAGTTTCCTGCTGTGTTAAAGTCTCTAGAAAGCAAGATTGTGCTTCTTGCTCTAAGGCAGAGCGTGTTTCATGGATGAGAACTGTGCTGTGTGTTTCCTTTCAGAAATGGAGTTAAATCCCAGGATCTGTGTCTTCCTCTAAGAAAGATTTCCTTTCAGTTAAACACAGTCGCTTTTGAGCTCAAAGGAAGCTACATCGCTCAAGAAGCTAACACGTTTCTCTCTCTTAACTGAAAAGAATTGGATGTTAGAGGACCTGTGGTTTCTATCAGTTTCAGAAGCAGAGTTGATCTAGATGTGGTCTGTATGTGTAGAAAACCCCGTTGTTTTGTTCTGAGCACACTCACGTTTCCTGCTGTATTAGAGACTCTAGAATGCAAGAGAGTGCTTCTTCTCTAAAGCAGAGTGTGTTTCATGAATGAGAACTGTGAAGTTTTTTTCCCTTCAGAAATATAGTTAAATCCCAGGCTCTGTGTCTTCCTACAAGCAAGAATTCTTTTCAGGTAACCACAGTCCCTTTTCAGCTCAAATGAAGCTACATCGTTTATGAAGCTCTCACGTTTCTCGCTCTTAATTGAAAAGCATTGGATGTTAGAGGAGCAGTGGTTTGTATGAGTTTCAGAAGCATAGTTGAACTAGATATGGTTCGCATGTGTAGAAAACACTGTTCTTTTGTTCTGAGCACACACACGTTTCCTGCTGTATTAGAGATTCTAGAAAGCAAGAGCCTGCTTCTTGCTCTAAAGCAGAATGTGTTTCATGGATGAGAACAGTGCTGTGTGTTTCCTTTCAGAAATGGAGTTAAATCCCGGGCTCTATGTCTTCCTACAAGCAAGATTTCCTTTCAGGTAAACGCAGTCGCTTTTGAGCTCAAACAAAGCTACTTCTTTCACAATGCTCACACGTTTCTCGCTCTTAACTGAAAAGCATTGGATATTAGAGGTCCTGTGGTTTCTATCTGCTTCAGAAGCAGAGTTGATGTAGATATGGTCCGTATGTGTAGAAAACACCGTTCTTTTTTCTGAGCACACTCGCGGTTCTTGCTGTATTAGAGACTCCAGAAACAAAAGCGTGCTTCTGGCTCTAAAGCAGAGTGTCTTTCATGGATAAGAACTGTGCTGTGTGTTTCCCTTCAGAACTCGAGTTAAATCCCAGGCCCTGTGTCCTCCTAAAAGCAAGATTACCTTTCAGGTAAACGCAGTCACTTTTCAGCTCAAAGGAAGCTACATCGTTCACGAAAATCATACGTTTTTCGCTCTTAACTGAAAAGCATTGGATGGTAGAGGACATGTGGTTTTTTATCAGTTTCAGAAGCATAGTTGAACTAGATATGGTCGTATGTGTAGAAAATACCGTTATTTAGTTCTGAGCACACTCACTTTCCTTGCTCTATTAGAGACTCTAGAAAGCAAGAGCGTGCTTCTTGCTCTAAAGCAGAGTGTGTTTCATGGATGAGAACGGTGCTGTGTGTATCCTTTCAGAAATGGAGTTAAATCCCAGGATCTGTGTCTTCCTACAAGCAAGATTTCCTTTCAGGTAAACGCAGTCGCTTTTGAGCTCAAACTAAACTACATCGTTCACGAAGCTAACACGTTTCTCGCTCTTAACTGAAAAGCATTGGATGTTAGAGGACCTGTGGTTTCTATCAGTTTCAGAAGCAGAGTTGAACTAGATATGGTCCGTATGTGTAGAAAACACCATTCTTTTTTCTGAGCACACTCGCGTTTCTTGCTGTATTAGAGACTCCAGAAAGCAAAAGCGTGGTTCTGGCTCTAAAGCAGAGTGTGTTTCATGGATGAGAACTGTGCTGTTTGTTTCCCTTCAGAAATGGAGTTAAATCCCAGGCTCTGTATCTTCCTACCAGCAAGAATTCGTTTCAGGTAACCACAGTCCCTTTTCAGCTCAAACGAAGCTGCATGGTTTACGAAGCTCGCACGTTTCTCGCTCTTCAGTGAAAAGCATTGGATGTTAGAGGAGCTGTGGTTTGGATGAGTTTCAGAAGCATAGTTGAACTAGATATTGTCCGCATGTGTAGAAAACACCGTTCTTTTGTTCTGAACGCACTCACGTTTCCTGCTGTATTAGAGATCCTAGAAACCAAGAGCCTGCTTGTTGCTCTAAAGCAGAATGTGTTTCATGGATAAGAACTGTGCTATGTGTTTCCCTTTAGAATTGGAGTTAAATCCCAACCTCTGTGTCTTCCTACATGCAAGACTTCGTTTCAGGTAAACGCAGTCACTTTTCAGCTCAAACGAAGCAACATTGTTCACCAAGCTAACACGTTTCTCGCTCTTAATTGAAAAGCATTGGATGTTAGAGGACCTGTAGTTTCAATCAGTTTCACAATTAGAGTTGAACTAGATAAGGTCCGTATGTGTAGAAAACCCAATTCTTTTGTTATGAGCACACTCAAGTTTCCTGCTGTATTAGAGATTCTAGAAAGCAAGGGCGTCCTTCTTGCTCTAAAGCAGAGTGTGTTTCATGGATGATAACTATGCTGTCTGTTTCCCTTCAGAAATGGAGTTAAATCCCATGCTCTGTGTCTTCCTACATGCAAGACTTCGTTTCAGGAAAACACAGTCACTTTTCAGCTCAAACAAAGCTACATCGTTCACGAAAATCATACGTTTTTCGCTCTTAACTGAAAAGCATTCGATGGTAGAGGACATGTGGTTTTTATCAGTTTCAGAAGCATAGTTGAACTAGATATGGTCCATATGTGTAGGAAACACCCTTCTATGGTTCAGAGCACACTCACGTTTCCTGTTGTATTAGAGACTCTAGAAAGCAAGGGCGTGCTTCTAACTCTAAACCAAGGTGTGCTTCATGGACGAGAACTTGCTTTGTGTTTCCCTTCATAAATGAGGTTAAATTCCAGGCTCTGTGTTCTCCTAAAATCAAGACTTCGTTTCAGGTAAACGCAGTCACTTTTCAGCTCAAATGAAGCTACATTGTACACGAAGCTAACACGTATGTTGCTCTTAACTGAAAAGCATTGGATGTTAGAGGACCTGTGGTTTCTATCAGTTTCAGAATTAGAGTTGAACTAGATAAGGTCCGTATGTGTAGAATACCCAATTCTTTGTTATGAGCACACTCAAGTTTCCTGCTGTGTTAAAGTCTCTAGAAAGCAAGATTGTGCTTCTTGCTCTAAGGCAGAGCGTGTTTCATGGATGAGAACTGTGCTGTGTGTTTCCTTTCAGAAATGGAATTAAATCCCAGGATCTGTGTGTTCCTCTAAGAAAGATTTCCTTTCAGTTAAACACAGTCGCTTTTGAGCTCAAAGGAAGCTACATCGCTCAAGAAGCTAACACGTTTCTCTCTCTTAACTGAAAAGAATTGGATGTTAGAGGACCTGTGGTTTCTATCAGTTTCAGAAGCAGAGTTGATCTAGATGTGGTCTGTATGTGTAGAAAACCCCATTGTTTTGTTCTGAGCACACTCACGTTTCCTGCTGTTTAGAGACACTAGAATGCAAGAGAGTGCTTCTTCTCTAAAGCAGAGTGTGTTTCATGAATGAGAACTGTGAAGTTTTTTCCCTTCAGAAATATAGTTAAATCCCAGGCTCTGTGTCTTCCTACAAGCAAGAATTCTTTTCAGGTAACCACAGTCCCTTTTCAGCTCAAATGAAGCTACATCGTTTATGAAGCTCTCACGTTTCTCGCTCTTAATTGAAAAGCATTGGATGTTAGAGGAGCAGTGGTTTGTATGAGTTTCAGAAGCATAGTTGAACTAGATATGGTTCGCATGTGTAGAAAACACCGTTCTTTTGTTCTGAGCACACACACGTTTCCTGCTGTATTAGAGATTCTAGAAAGCAAGAGCCTGCTTCTTGCTCTAAAGCAGAATGTGTTTCATGGATGAGAACAGTGCTGTGTGTTTCCTTTCAGAAATGGAGTTAAATCCCGGGCTCTATGTCTTCCTACAAGCAAGATTTCCTTTCAGGTAAACGCAGTCGCTTTTGAGCTCAAACAAAGCTACTTCTTTCACAATGCTCACACGTTTCTCGCTCTTAACTGAAAAGCATTGGATATTAGAGGTCCTGTGGTTTCTATCTGCTTCAGAAGCAGAGTTGATGTAGATATGGTCCGTATGTGTAGAAAACACCGTTCTTTTTTCTGAGCACACTCGCGGTTCTTGCTGTATTAGAGACTCCAGAAACAAAAGCGTGTTTCTGGCTCTAAAGCAGAGTGTCTTTCATGGATAAGAACTGTGCTGTGTGTTTCCCTTCAGAACTCGAGTTAAATCCCAGGCCCTGTGTCCTCCTAAAAGCAAGATTACCTTTCAGGTAAACGCAGTCACTTTTCAGCTCAAAGGATGCTACATCGTTCACGAAAATCATACGTTTTTCGCTCTTAACTGAAAAGCATTGGATGGTAGAGGACATGTGGTTTTTTATCAGTTTCAGAAGCATAGTTGAACTAGATATGGTCGTATGTGTAGAAAATACCGTTATTTAGTTCTGAGCACACTCACTTTCCTTGCTCTATTAGAGACTCTAGAAAGCAAGAGCGTCCTTCTTGCTCTAAAGCAGAGTGTGTTTCATGGATGAGAACGGTGCTGTGTGTATCCTTTCAGAAATGGAGTTAAATCCCAGGATCTGTGTCTTCCTACAAGCAAGATTTCCTTTCAGGTAAACGCAGACGCTTTTGAGCTCAAACTAAACTACATCGTTCACGAAGCTAACACGTTTCTCGCTCTTAACTGAAAAGCATTGGATGTTAGAGGACCTGTGGTTTCTATCAGTTTCAGAAGCAGAGTTGAACTAGATATGGTCCGTATGTGTAGAAAACACCATTCTTTTTTCTGAGCACACTCGCGTTTCTTGCTGTATTAGAGACTCCAGAAAGCAAAAGCGTGGTTCTGGCTCTAAAGCAGAGTGTGTTTCATGGATGAGAACTGTGCTGTTTGTTTCCCTTCAGAAATGGAGTTAAATCCCAGGCTCTATATCTTCCTACCAGCAAGAATTCGTTTCAGGTAACCACAGTCCCTTTTCAGCTCAAACGAAGCTGCATGGTTTACGAAGCTCGCACGTTTCTCGCTCTTCAGTGAAAAGCATTGGATGTTAGAGGAGCTGTGGTTTGGATGAGTTTCAGAAGCATAGTTGAACTAGATATTGTCCGCATGTGTAGAAAACACCGTTCTTTTGTTCTGAACACACTCACGTTTCCTGCTGTATTAGAGATCCTAGAAAGCAAGAGCCTGCTTGTTGCTCTAAAGCAGATTGTGTTTCATGGATGAGAACTGTGCTATGTGTTTCCCTTTAGAAATGGAGTTAAATCCCAACCTCTGTGTCTCCCTACATGCAAGACTTCGTTTCAGGTAAACGCAGTCACTTTTCAGCTCAAACGAAGCAACATTGTTCACCAAGCTAACACGTTTCTCGCTCTTAATTGAAAAGCATTGGATGTTAGAGGACCTGTAGTTTCAATCAGTTTCACAATTAGAGTTGAACTAGATAAGGTCCGTATGTGTAGAAAACCCAATTCTTTTGTTATGAGCACACTCAAGTTTCCTGCTGTATTAGAGATTCTAGAAAGCAAGGGCGTCCTTCTTGCTCTAAAGCAGAGTGTGTTTCATGGATGATAACTATGCTGTCTGTTTCCCTTCAGAAATGGAGTTAAATCCCATGCTCTGTGTCTTCCTACATGCAAGACTTCGTTTCAGGAAAACACAGTCACTTTTCAGCTCAAACGAAGCTACATCGTTCACGAAAATCATACGTTTTTCGCTCTTAACTGAAAAGCATTCGATGGTAGAGGACATGTGGTTTTTATCAGTTTCAGAAGCATAGTTGAACTAGATATGGTCCATATGTGTAGGAAACACCCTTCTATGGTTCAGAGCACACTCACGTTTCCTGTTGTATTAGAGACTCTAGAAAGCAAGGGCGTGCTTCTAACTCTAAACCAAGGTGTGCTTCATGGACGAGAACTTGCTTTGTGTTTCCCTTCATAAATGAGGTTAAATTCCAGGCTCTGTGTTCTCCTAAAATCAAGACTTCGTTTCAGGTAAACGCAGTCACTTTTCAGCTCAAATGAAGCTACATTGTACACGAAGCTAACACGTATCTTGCTCTTAACTGAAAAGCATTGGATGTTAGAGGACCTGTGGTTTCTATCAGTTTCAGAATTAGAGTTGAACTAGATAAGGTCCGTATGTGTAGAATACCCAATTCTTTGTTATGAGCACACTCAAGTTTCCTGCTGTGTTAAAGTCTCTAGAAAGCAAGATTGTGCTTCTTGCTCTAAGGCAGAGCGTGTTTCATGGATGAGAACTGTGCTGTGTGTTTCCTTTCAGAAATGGAGTTAAATCCCAGGATCTGTGTCTTCCTCTAAGAAAGATTTCCTTTCAGTTAAACACAGTCGCTTTTGAGCTCAAAGGAAGCTACATCGCTCAAGAAGCTAACACGTTTCTCTCTCTTAACTGAAAAGAATTGGATGTTAGAGGACCTGTGGTTTCTATCAGTTTCAGAAGCAGAGTTGATCTAGATGTGGTCTGTATGTGTAGAAAACCCCGTTGTTTTGTTCTGAGCACACTCACGTTTCCTGCTGTATTAGAGACTCTAGAATGCAAGAGAGTGCTTCTTCTCTAAAGCAGAGTGTGTTTCATGAATGAGAACTGTGAAGTTTTTTTCCCTTCAGAAATATAGTTAAATCCCAGGCTCTGTGTCTTCCTACAAGCAAGAATTCTTTTCAGGTAACCACAGTCCCTTTTCAGCTCAAATGAAGCTACATCGTTTATGAAGCTCTCACGTTTCTCGCTCTTAATTGAAAAGCATTGGATGTTAGAGGAGCAGTGGTTTGTATGAGTTTCAGAAGCATAGTTGAACTAGATATGGTTCGCATGTGTAGAAAACACCGTTCTTTTGTTCTGAGCACACACACGTTTCCTGCTGTATTAGAGATTCTAGAAAGCAAGAGCCTGCTTCTTGCTCTAAAGCAGAATGTGTTTCATGGATGAGAACAGTGCTGTGTGTTTCCTTTCAGAAATGGAGTTAAATCCCGGGCTCTATGTCTTCCTACAAGCAAGATTTCCTTTCAGGTAAACGCAGTCGCTTTTGAGCTCAAACAAAGCTACTTCTTTCACAATGCTCACACGTTTCTCGCTCTTAACTGAAAAGCATTGGATATTAGAGGTCCTGTGGTTTCTATCTGCTTCAGAAGCAGAGTTGATGTAGATATGGTCCGTATGTGTAGAAAACACCGTTCTTTTTTCTGAGCACACTCGCGGTTCTTGCTGTATTAGAGACTCCAGAAACAAAAGCGTGCTTCTGGCTCTAAAGCAGAGTGTCTTTCATGGATAAGAACTGTGCTGTGTGTTTCCCTTCAGAACTCGAGTTAAATCCCAGGCCCTGTGTCCTCCTAAAAGCAAGATTACCTTTCAGGTAAACGCAGTCACTTTTCAGCTCAAAGGAAGCTACATCGTTCACGAAAATCATACGTTTTTCGCTCTTAACTGAAAAGCATTGGATGGTAGAGGACATGTGGTTTTTTATCAGTTTCAGAAGCATAGTTGAACTAGATATGGTCGTATGTGTAGAAAATACCGTTATTTAGTTCTGAGCACACTCACTTTCCTTGCTCTATTAGAGACTCTAGAAAGCAAGAGCGTGCTTCTTGCTCTAAAGCAGAGTGTGTTTCATGGATGAGAACGGTGCTGTGTGTATCCTTTCAGAAATGGAGTTAAATCCCAGGATCTGTGTCTTCCTACAAGCAAGATTTCCTTTCAGGTAAACGCAGTCGCTTTTGAGCTCAAACTAAACTACATCGTTCACGAAGCTAACACGTTTCTCGCTCTTAACTGAAAAGCATTGGATGTTAGAGGACCTGTGGTTTCTATCAGTTTCAGAAGCAGAGTTGAACTAGATATGGTCCGTATGTGTAGAAAACACCATTCTTTTTTCTGAGCACACTCGCGTTTCTTGCTGTATTAGAGACTCCAGAAAGCAAAAGCGTGGTTCTGGCTCTAAAGCAGAGTGTGTTTCATGGATGAGAACTGTGCTGTTTGTTTCCCTTCAGAAATGGAGTTAAATCCCAGGCTCTGTATCTTCCTACCAGCAAGAATTCGTTTCAGGTAACCACAGTCCCTTTTCAGCTCACACGAAGCTGCATGGTTTACGAAGCTCGCACGTTTCTCGCTCTTCAGTGAAAAGCATTGGATGTTAGAGGAGCTGTGGTTTGGATGAGTTTCAGAAGCATAGTTGAACTAGATATTGTCCGCATGTGTAGAAAACACCGTTCTTTTGTTCTGAACACACTCACGTTTCCTGCTGTATTAGAGATCCTAGAAAGCAAGAGCCTGCTTGTTGCTCTAAAGCAGAATGTGTTTCATGGATGAGAACTGTGCTATGTGTTTCCCTTTAGAAATGGAGTTAAATCCCAACCTCTGTGTCTCCCTACATGCAAGACTTCGTTTCAGGTAAACGCAGTCACTTTTCAGCTCAAACGAAGCTATATTGTACACGAAGCTCACACGTTTCTCGCTCTTAACTGATACGCACTGGATGTTAGAGGGCCTGTGGTTTGTATCAGTTTCAGAAGCAGAGTTGAACTAGATATGGTCCGTGTGTGTAGGAAACACAGTTCTTTTGTTCTGAGCACTCTCACGTTTCCCGCCTTATTAGAGACTCTAGAAAGCAAGAGCGTGCTTCTTGCTCTAAAGCAGAGTGTGTTTCATGGATGAGAACTGTGCTGTGTGTTTCCCTTCAGAAACGGAGTTAAATGCCAGGCTCTGTGTCTTCCTACAAGCGAGACTTCGTTTCAGGTAAACGCAGTCACTTTTCAGCTCAAACGAAGCTATATTGTACACGAAGCTCACACGTTTCTCGCTCTTAACTGAAACGCACTGGATGTTAGAGGGCCTGTGGTTTGTATCAGTTTCAGAAGCAGAGTTGAACTAGATATGGTCCGTGTGTGTAGGAAGCACAGTTCTTTTGTTCTGAGCACTCTCACGTTTCCCGCCTTATTAGAGACTCTAGAAAGCAAGAGCGTGCTTCTTGCTCTAAAGCAGAGTGTGTTTCATGGATGAGAACTGTTCTGTGTGTTTCCCTTCAGAAACGGAGTTAAATGCCAGGCTCTGTGTCTTCCTACAAGCGAGACTTCGTTTCAGGTAAACGCAGTCACTTTTCAGCTCAAACGAAGCTATATTGTACACGAAGCTCACACGTTTCTCGCTCTTAACTGAAACGCACTGGATGTTAGAGGGCCTGTGGTTTGTATCAGTTTCAGAAGCAGAGTTGAACTAGATATGGTCCGTGTGTGTAGGAAGCACAGTTCTTTTGTTCTGAGCACTCTCACGTTTCCCGCCTTATTAGAGACTCTAGAAAGCAAGAGCGTGCTTCTTGCTCTAAAGCAGAGTGTGTTTCATGGATGAGAACTGTGCTGTGTGTTTCCCTTCAGAAACGGAGTTAAATGCCAGGCTCTGTGTCTTCCTACAAGCGAGACTTCGTTTCAGGTAAACGCAGTCACTTTTCAGCTCAAACGAAGCTATATTGTACACGAAGCTCACACATTTCTCGCTCTTAACTGAAACGCACTGGATGTTAGAGGGCCTGTGGGTTGTATCAGTTTCAGAAGCAGAGTTGAACTAGATACGGTCCGTGTGTGTAGGAAGCACAGTTCTTTTGTTCTGAGCACTCTCACGTTTCCCGCCTTATTAGAGACTCTAGAAAGCAAGAGCGTGCTTCTTGCTCTAAAGCAGAGTGTGTTTCATGGATGAGAACTGTGCTGTGTGTTTCCCTTCAGAAACGGAGTTAAATGCCAGGCTCTGTGTCTTCCTACAAGCGAGACTTCGTTTCAGGTAAACGCAGTCACTTTTCAGCTCAAACGAAGCTATATTGTACACGAAGCTCACACGTTTCTCGCTCTTAACTGAAACGCACTGGATGTTAGAGGGCCTGTGGTTTGTATCAGTTTCAGAAGCAGAGTTGAACTAGATATGGTCCGTGTGTGTAGGAAGCACAGTTCTTTTGTTCTGAGCACTCTCACGTTTCCCGCCTTATTAGAGACTCTAGAAAGCAAGAGCGTGCTTCTTGCTCTAAAGCAGAGTGTGTTTCATGGATGAGAACTGTTCTGTGTGTTTCCCTTCAGAAACGGAGTTAAATGCCAGGCTCTGTGTCTTCCTACAAGCGAGACTTCGTTTCAGGTAAACGCAGTCACTTTTCAGCTCAAACGAAGCTATATTGTACACGAAGCTCACACGTTTCTCGCTCTTAACTGAAACGCACTGGATGTTAGAGGGCCTGTGGTTTGTATCAGTTTCAGAAGCAGAGTTGAACTAGATATGGTCCGTGTGTGTAGGAAGCACAGTTCTTTTGTTCTGAGCACTCTCACGTTTCCCGCCTTATTAGAGACTCTAGAAAGCAAGAGCGTGCTTCTTGCTCTAAAGCAGAGTGTGTTTCATGGATGAGAACTGTGCTGTGTGTTTCCCTTCAGAAACGGAGTTAAATGCCAGGCTCTGTGTCTTCCTACAAGCGAGACTTCGTTTCAGGTAAACGCAGTCACTTTTCAGCTCAAACGAAGCTATATTGTACACGAAGCTCACACATTTCTCGCTCTTAACTGAAACGCACTGGATGTTAGAGGGCCTGTGGGTTGTATCAGTTTCAGAAGCAGAGTTGAACTAGATACGGTCCGTGTGTGTAGGAAGCACAGTTCTTTTGTTCTGAGCACTCTCACGTTTCCCGCCTTATTAGAGACTCTAGAAAGCAAGAGCGTGCTTCTTGCTCTAAAGCAGAGTGTGTTTCATGGATGAGAACTGTGCTGTGTGTTTCCCTTCAGAAACGGAGTTAAATGCCAGGCTCTGTGTCTTCCTACAAGCGAGACTTCGTTTCAGGTAAACGCAGTCACTTTTCAGCTCAAACGAAGCTATATTGTACACGAAGCTCACACGTTTCTCGCTCTTAACTGAAATGCACTGGATGTTAGAGGGCCTGTGGTTTGTATCAGTTTCAGAAGCAGAGTTGAACTAGATATGGTCCGTGTGTGTAGGAAACACAGTTCTTTTGTTCTGAGCACTCTCACGTTTCCCGCCTTATTAGAGACTCTAGAAAGCAAGAGCGTGCTTCTTGCTCTAAAGCAGAGTGTGTTTCATGGATGAGAACTGTGCTGTGTGTTTCCCTTCAGAAACGGAGTTAAATGCCAGGCTCTGTGTCTTCCTACAAGCGAGACTTCGTTTCAGGTAAACGCAGTCACTTTTCAGCTCAAACGAAGCTATATTGTACACGAAGCTCACACGTTTCTCGCTCTTAACTGAAACGCACTGGATGTTAGAGGGCCTGTGGTTTGTATCAGTTTCAGAAGCAGAGTTGAACTAGATATGGTCCGTGTGTGTAGGAAACACAGTTCTTTTGTTCTGAGCACTCTCACGTTTCCCGCCTTATTAGAGACTCTAGAAAGCAAGAGCGTGCTT
Organism: Onychomys leucogaster; assembly: GCA_949786385.1. Classification (NCBI taxonomy): domain Eukaryota; kingdom Metazoa; phylum Chordata; class Mammalia; order Rodentia; family Cricetidae; genus Onychomys; species Onychomys leucogaster. The sequence continues at coordinate 2,090,966 of CATKUP010000061.1, forward strand.
CTTGCTCTAAAGCAGAGTGTGTTTCATGGATGAGAACTGTGCTGTGTGTTTCCCTTCAGAAACGGAGTTAAATGCCAGGCTCTGTGTCTTCCTACAAGCGAGACTTCGTTTCAGGTAAACGCAGTCACTTTTCAGCTCAAACGAAGCTATATTGTACACGAAGCTCACACGTTTCTCGCTCTTAACTGAAACGCACTGGATGTTAGAGGGCCTGTGGTTTGTATCAGTTTCAGAAGCAGAGTTGAACTAGATATGGTCCGTGTGTGTAGGAAACACAGTTCTTTTGTTCTGAGCACTCTCACGTTTCCCGCCTTATTAGAGACTCTAGAAAGCAAGAGCGTGCTTCTTGCTCTAAAGCAGAGTGTGTTTCATGGATGAGAACTGTGCTGTGTGTTTCCCTTCAGAAACGGAGTTAAATGCCAGGCTCTGTGTCTTCCTACAAGCGAGACTTCGTTTCAGGTAAACGCAGTCACTTTTCAGCTCAAACGAAGCTATATTGTACACGAAGCTCACACGTTTCTCGCTCTTAACTGAAACGCACTGGATGTTAGAGGGCCTGTGGTTTGTATCAGTTTCAGAAGCAGAGTTGAACTAGATATGGTCCGTGTGTGTAGGAAACACAGTTCTTTTGTTCTGAGCACTCTCACGTTTCCCGCCTTATTAGAGACTCTAGAAAGCAAGAGCGTGCTTCTTGCTCTAAAGCAGAGTGTGTTTCATGGATGAGAACTGTGCTGTGTGTTTCCCTTCAGAAACGGAGTTAAATGCCAGGCTCTGTGTCTTCCTACAAGCGAGACTTCGTTTCAGGTAAACGCAGTCACTTTTCAGCTCAAACGAAGCTATATTGTACACGAAGCTCACACGTTTCTCGCTCTTAACTGAAACGCACTGGATGTTAGAGGGCCTGTGGTTTGTATCAGTTTCAGAAGCAGAGTTGAACTAGATATGGTCCGTGTGTGTAGGAAGCACAGTTCTTTTGTTCTGAGCACTCTCACGTTTCCCGCCTTATTAGAGACTCTAGAAAGCAAGAGCGTGCTTCTTGCTCTAAAGCAGAGTGTGTTTCATGGATGAGAACTGTGCTGTGTGTTTCCCTTCAGAAACGGAGTTAAATGCCAGGCTCTGTGTCTTCCTACAAGCGAGACTTCGTTTCAGGTAAACGCAGTCACTTTTCAGCTCAAACGAAGCTATATTGTACACGAAGCTCACACATTTCTCGCTCTTAACTGAAACGCACTGGATGTTAGAGGGCCTGTGGTTTGTATCAGTTTCAGAAGCAGAGTTGAACTAGATACGGTCCGTGTGTGTAGGAAGCACAGTTCTTTTGTTCTGAGCACTCTCACGTTTCCCGCCTTATTAGAGACTCTAGAAAGCAAGAGCGTGCTTCTTGCTCTAAAGCAGAGTGTGTTTCATGGATGAGAACTGTGCTGTGTGTTTCCCTTCAGAAACGGAGTTAAATGCCAGGCTCTGTGTCTTCCTACAAGCGAGACTTCGTTTCAGGTAAACGCAGTCACTTTTCAGCTCAAACGAAGCTATATTGTACACGAAGCTCACACGTTTCTCGCTCTTAACTGAAACGCACTGGATGTTAGAGGGCCTGTGGTTTGTATCAGTTTCAGAAGCAGAGTTGAACTAGATATGGTCCGTGTGTGTAGGAAACACAGTTCTTTTGTTCTGAGCACTCTCACGTTTCCCGCCTTATTAGAGACTCTAGAAAGCAAGAGCGTGCTTCTTGCTCTAAAGCAGAGTGTGTTTCATGGATGAGAACTGTGCTGTGTGTTTCCCTTCAGAAACGGAGTTAAATGCCAGGCTCTGTGTCTTCCTACAAGCGAGACTTCGTTTCAGGTAAACGCAGTCACTTTTCAGCTCAAACGAAGCTATATTGTACACGAAGCTCACACGTTTCTCGCTCTTAACTGAAACGCACTGGATGTTAGAGGGCCTGTGGTTTGTATCAGTTTCAGAAGCAGAGTTGAACTAGATATGGTCCGTGTGTGTAGGAAACACAGTTCTTTTGTTCTGAGCACTCTCACGTTTCCCGCCTTATTAGAGACTCTAGAAAGCAAGAGCGTGCTTCTTGCTCTAAAGCAGAGTGTGTTTCATGGATGAGAACTGTGCTGTGTGTTTCCCTTCAGAAACGGAGTTAAATGCCAGGCTCTGTGTCTTCCTACAAGCGAGACTTCGTTTCAGGTAAACGCAGTCACTTTTCAGCTCAAACGAAGCTATATTGTACACGAAGCTCACACGTTTCTCGCTCTTAACTGAAACGCACTGGATGTTAGAGGGCCTGTGGTTTGTATCAGTTTCAGAAGCAGAGTTGAACTAGATATGGTCCGTGTGTGTAGGAAACACAGTTCTTTTGTTCTGAGCACTCTCACGTTTCCCGCCTTATTAGAGACTCTAGAAAGCAAGAGCGTGCTTCTTGCTCTAAAGCAGAGTGTGTTTCATGGATGAGAACTGTGCTGTGTGTTTCCCTTCAGAAACGGAGTTAAATGCCAGGCTCTGTGTCTTCCTACAAGCGAGACTTCGTTTCAGGTAAACGCAGTCACTTTTCAGCTCAAACGAAGCTATATTGTACACGAAGCTCACACGTTTCTCGCTCTTAACTGAAACGCACTGGATGTTAGAGGGCCTGTGGTTTGTATCAGTTTCAGAAGCAGAGTTGAACTAGATATGGTCCGTGTGTGTAGGAAACACAGTTCTTTTGTTCTGAGCACTCTCACGTTTCCCGCCTTATTAGAGACTCTAGAAAGCAAGAGCGTGCTTCTTGCTCTAAAGCAGAGTGTGTTTCATGGATGAGAACTGTGCTGTGTGTTTCCCTTCAGAAACGGAGTTAAATGCCAGGCTCTGTGTCTTCCTACAAGCGAGACTTCGTTTCAGGTAAACGCAGTCACTTTTCAGCTCAAACGAAGCTATATTGTACACGAAGCTCACACGTTTCTCGCTCTTAACTGATACGCACTGGATGTTAGAGGGCCTGTGGTTTGTATCAGTTTCAGAAGCAGAGTTGAACTAGATATGGTCCGTGTGTGTAGGAAACACAGTTCTTTTGTTCTGAGCACTCTCACGTTTCCCGCCTTATTAGAGACTCTAGAAAGCAAGAGCGTGCTTCTTGCTCTAAAGCAGAGTGTGTTTCATGGATGAGAACTGTGCTGTGTGTTTCCCTTCAGAAACGGAGTTAAATGCCAGGCTCTGTGTCTTCCTACAAGCGAGACTTCGTTTCAGGTAAACGCAGTCACTTTTCAGCTCAAACGAAGCTATATTGTACACGAAGCTCACACGTTTCTCGCTCTTAACTGAAACGCACTGGATGTTAGAGGGCCTGTGGTTTGTATCAGTTTCAGAAGCAGAGTTGAACTAGATATGGTCCGTGTGTGTAGGAAGCACAGTTCTTTTGTTCTGAGCACTCTCACGTTTCCCGCCTTATTAGAGACTCTAGAAAGCAAGAGCGTGCTTCTTGCTCTAAAGCAGAGTGTGTTTCATGGATGAGAACTGTGCTGTGTGTTTCCCTTCAGAAACGGAGTTAAATGCCAGGCTCTGTGTCTTCCTACAAGCGAGACTTCGTTTCAGGTAAACGCAGTCACTTTTCAGCTCAAACGAAGCTATATTGTACACGAAGCTCACACGTTTCTCGCTCTTAACTGAAACGCACTGGATGTTAGAGGGCCTGTGGTTTGTATCAGTTTCAGAAGCAGAGTTGAACTAGATATGGTCCGTGTGTGTAGGAAACACAGTTCTTTTGTTCTGAGCACTCTCACGTTTCCCGCCTTATTAGAGACTCTAGAAAGCAAGAGCGTGCTTCTTGCTCTAAAGCAGAGTGTGTTTCATGGATGAGAACTGTGCTGTGTGTTTCCCTTCAGAAACGGAGTTAAATGCCAGGCTCTGTGTCTTCCTACAAGCGAGACTTCGTTTCAGGTAAACGCAGTCACTTTTCAGCTCAAACGAAGCTATATTGTACACGAAGCTCACACGTTTCTCGCTCTTAACTGAAACGCACTGGATGTTAGAGGGCCTGTGGTTTGTATCAGTTTCAGAAGCAGAGTTGAACTAGATACGGTCCGTGTGTGTAGGAAGCACAGTTCTTTTGTTCTGAGCACTCTCACGTTTCCCGCCTTATTAGAGACTCTAGAAAGCAAGAGCGTGCTTCTTGCTCTAAAGCAGAGTGTGTTTCATGGATGAGAACTGTGCTGTGTGTTTCCCTTCAGAAACGGAGTTAAATGCCAGGCTCTGTGTCTTCCTACAAGCGAGACTTCGTTTCAGGTAAACGCAGTCACTTTTCAGCTCAAACGAAGCTATATTGTACACGAAGCTCACACGTTTCTCGCTCTTAACTGAAACGCACTGGATGTTAGAGGGCCTGTGGTTTGTATCAGTTTCAGAAGCAGAGTTGAACTAGATATGGTCCGTGTGTGTAGGAAACACAGTTCTTTTGTTCTGAGCACTCTCACGTTTCCCGCCTTATTAGAGACTCTAGAAAGCAAGAGCGTGCTTCTTGCTCTAAAGCAGAGTGTGTTTCATGGATGAGAACTGTGCTGTGTGTTTCCCTTCAGAAACGGAGTTAAATGCCAGGCTCTGTGTCTTCCTACAAGCGAGACTTCGTTTCAGGTAAACGCAGTCACTTTTCAGCTCAAACGAAGCTATATTGTACACGAAGCTCACACGTTTCTCGCTCTTAACTGAAACGCACTGGATGGTAGAGGACCTGTGGTTTCTATCAGTTTCAGAAGCAGAGTTGAACTAGATATGGTCCGTATGTGTAGAAAACACCATTCTTTTTTCTGAGCACACTCGCGTTTCTTGTTGTATTAGAGACTCCAGAAAGCAAAAGCGTGGTTCTGGCTCTAAAGCAGAGTGTGTTTCATGGATGAGAACTGTGCTGTTTGTTTCCCTTCAGAAATGGAGTTAAATCCCTAGCTCTGTATCTTCCTACCAGCAAGAATTCGTTTCAGGTAACCACAGTCCCTTTTCAGCTCAAACGAAGCTGCATGGTTTACGAAGCTCGCACGTTTCTCGCTCTTCAGTGAAAAGCATTGGATGTTAGAGGAGCTGTGGTTTGGATGAGTTTCAGAAGCATAGTTGAACTAGATATTGTCCGCATGTGTAGAAAACACCGTTCTTTTGTTCTGAACACACTCACGTTTCCTGCTGTATTAGAGATCCTAGAAAGCAAGAGCCTGCTTGTTGCTCTAAAGCAGATTGTGTTTCATGGATGAGAACTGTGCTATGTGTTTCCCTTTAGAAATGGAGTTAAATCCCAACCTCTGTGTCTCCCTACATGCAAGACTTCGTTTCAGGTAAACGCAGTCACTTTTCAGCTCAAACGAAGCAACATTGTTCACCAAGCTAACACGTTTCTCGCTCTTAATTGAAAAGCATTGGATGTTAGAGGACCTGTAGTTTCAATCAGTTTCACAATTAGAGTTGAACTAGATAAGGTCCGTATGTGTAGAAAACCCAATTCTTTTGTTATGAGCACACTCAAGTTTCCTGCTGTATTAGAGATTCTAGAAAGCAAGGGCGTCCTTCTTGCTCTAAAGCAGAGTGTGTTTCATGGATGATAACTATGCTGTCTGTTTCCCTTCAGAAATGGAGTTAAATCCCATGCTCTGTGTCTTCCTACATGCAAGACTTCGTTTCAGGAAAACACAGTCACTTTTCAGCTCAAACGAAGCTACATCGTTCACGAAAATCATACGTTTTTCGCTCTTAACTGAAAAGCATTCGATGGTAGAGGACATGTGGTTTTTATCAGTTTCAGAAGCATAGTTGAACTAGATATGGTCCATATGTGTAGGAAACACCCTTCTATGGTTCAGAGCACACTCACGTTTCCTGTTGTATTAGAGACTCTAGAAAGCAAGGGCGTGCTTCTAACTCTAAACCAAGGTGTGCTTCATGGACGAGAACTTGCTTTGTGTTTCCCTTCATAAATGAGGTTAAATTCCAGGCTCTGTGTTCTCCTAAAATCAAGACTTCGTTTCAGGTAAACGCAGTCACTTTTCAGCTCAAATGAAGCTACATTGTACACGAAGCTAACACGTATCTTGCTCTTAACTGAAAAGCATTGGATGTTAGAGGACCTGTGGTTTCTATCAGTTTCAGAATTAGAGTTGAACTAGATAAGGTCCGTATGTGTAGAATACCCAATTCTTTGTTATGAGCACACTCAAGTTTCCTGCTGTGTTAAAGTCTCTAGAAAGCAAGATTGTGCTTCTTGCTCTAAGGCAGAGCGTGTTTCATGGATGAGAACTGTGCTGTGTGTTTCCTTTCAGAAATGGAGTTAAATCCCAGGATCTGTGTCTTCCTATAAGAAAGATTTCCTTTCAGTTAAACACAGTCGCTTTTGAGCTCAAAGGAAGCTACATCGCTCAAGAAGCTAACACGTTTCTCTCTCTTAACTGAAAAGAATTGGATGTTAGGGGACCTGTAGTTTCTATCAGTTTCAGAAGCAGAGTTGAACTAGATGTGGTCTGTATGTGTAGAAAACCCCATTGTTTTGTTCTGAGCACACTCACGTTTCCTGCTGTATTAGAGACTCTAGAATGCAAGAGAGTGCTTCTTCTCTAAAGCAGAGTGTGTTTCATGAATGAGAACTGTGAAGTTTTTTTTTCCCTTCAGAAATATAGTAAAATCCCAGGCTCTGTGTCTTCCTACAGGCAAGAATTCTTTTCAGGTAACCACAGTCCCTTTTCAGCTCAAATGAAGCTACATCGTTTATGAAGCTCTCACGTTTCTCGCTCTTAATTGAAAAGCATTGGATGTTAGAGGAGCAGTGGTTTGTATGAGTTTCAGAAGCATAGTTGAACTAGATATGGTTCGCATGTGTAGAAAACACTGTTCTTTTGTTCTGAGCACACACACGTTTCCTGCTGTATTAGAGATTCTAGAAAGCAAGAGCCTGCTTCTTGCTCTAAAGCAGAATGTGTTTCATGGATGAGAACAGTGCTGTGTGTTTCCTTTCAGAAATGGAGTTAAATCCCGGGCTCTATGTCTTCCTACAAGCAAGATTTCCTTTCAGGTAAACGCAGTCGCTTTTGAGCTCAAACAAAGCTACTTCTTTCACAATGCTCACACGTTTCTCGCTCTTAACTGAAAAGCATTGGATATTAGAGGTCCTGTGGTTTCTATCTGCTTCAGAAGCAGAGTTGATGTAGATATGGTCCGTATGTGTAGAAAACACCGTTCTTTTTTCTGAGCACACTCGCGGTTCTTGCTGTATTAGAGACTCCAGAAACAAAAGCGTGCTTCTGGCTCTAAAGCAGAGTGTCTTTCATGGATAAGAACTGTGCTGTGTGTTTCCCTTCAGGACTCGAGTTAAATCCCAGGCCCTGTGTCTTCCTAAAAGCAAGATTACCTTTCAGGTAAACGCAGTCACTTTTCAGCTCAAAGGAAGCTACATCGTTCACGAAAATCATACGTTTTTCGCTCTTAACTGAAAAGCATTGGATGGTAGAGGACATGTGGTTTTTTATCAGTTTCAGAAGCATAGTTGAACTAGATATGGTCGTATGTGTAGAAAATACCGTTATTTAGTTCTGAGCACACTCACTTTCCTTGCTCTATTAGAGACTCTAGAAAGCAAGAGCGTGCTTCTTGCTCTAAAGCAGAGTGTGTTTCATGGATGAGAACGGTGCTGTGTGTATCCTTTCAGAAATGGAGTTAAATCCCAGGATCTGTGTCTTCCTACAAGCAAGATTTCCTTTCAGGTAAATGCAGTCGCTTTTGAGCTCAAACGAAACTACATCGTTCACGAAGCTAACACGTTTCTCGCTCTTAACTGAAAAGCATTGGATGTTAGAGGACCTGTGGTTTCTATCAGTTTCAGAAGCAGAGTTGAACTAGATATGGTCTGTATGTGTAGAAAACACCATTCTTTTTTCTGAGCACACTCGCGTTTCTTGCTGTATTAGAGACTCCAGAAAGCAAAAGCGTGGTTCTGGCTCTAAAGCAGAGTGTGTTTCATGGATGAGAACTGTGCTGTTTGTTTCCCTTTAGAAATGGAGTTAAATCCCAAGCTCTGTGTTTTCCTACATGCAAGACTTCGTTTCAGGTAAACACAGTCACTTTTCAGCTTAAACAAAGCTACATTGTTCACGAAATTCATACGTTTTCGCTCTTAACTGAAAAGCATTGGATATTAAAGGACCTGTGGTTTGTATCAGTTTCAGAAAAAGAGTTGAACTCGATATTATTCGTATGTGTAGGAAACAACGTTCTTTTGTTCTGAGCACTGTCAGGTTTCCTGCTGTATTAGAGACTCTAGAAAGCAAGAATGTGCTTCTTGCTCTAAAGCAGAGTGTGTTTCATGGATGTGAACTGTGTTGTGTGTTTCCGTTCACAAATGGAGTTAAATGCCAAGCTCTGTGTCTTTCTACAAGCGAGAATTTGTTTCAGGTAACCTTAGTCACTTTTCAGCTCAAAGGAACCTACATCGTTCTCGAATCTCATAGGTGTCTTGCTCTTAAGTGAAAAGCATTGGATGTTAGAGGAACTGTGGATTCTATCAGTTTTAGAAGCATAGTTCAACTAGATATGGTCCGTATGTGTAGAAAACTCTGTTCATTTGTTCTGAGCACAATCATGTTTCTTGCTGTATTAGAGACTGTAGAAAGCAAGAGCATGCTTCTTGATCTAAAGCAGAGTGTGTTTCATGGATGAGAACTGTGCTGTGTGTTTCTCTTCAGAAATGGAGTTAATTCCCATGCTCTGTGTGTTCCTACAGGAAAGACTTCTTTGCAGGTAACACAGTCACTTTTCAGCTCAAAGGAAGCTACATCGTAAACGAAACTCATACGTTTTTCGATCTTAACTGAAAAGCATTGGATATTAGAGGATCTGTGGTTTGTATCAGTTTCAGAAGCAGAGTTGAACTAGATATGGTCCATATGTGTAGGAACCACCATTCTATTGTTCAGAGCACACTCACGTTTCCTGCTGTATTAGAGACTCTAGAAAGCAAGGGCGTGCTTCTAACTCTAGACCAAGGTGTGCTTCATGGACAAGAACTGTGCTGTGTGTTTCCCTTCATAAATGAGGTTAAATCCCAGGCTCTGTGTTCTCCTAAAATCAAGACTTCATTTCAGGTAAACGCAGTCCCTTTCAGCTCAATGGATGCTACATAGTAAGCGAGGCTCACATGTTTCTCTCTCTTAACTGAAGATCATTGGATGTTAGAGGAACTGTGGTTTTTATCAGTTTCAGAAGTATAGTTGAACTACATATGGTCCGTATGTGTAGAAACTCCGTTGTTTTGTTCTGAGCACGCTTGCGTTTCTTGCTGTATTAGAGACCCTAGAAAGAAAAAAACGTGCTTCTTGTTCTAAAGCAGAGTGTGTTTTATGGGTTTGAACTGTGCTGTGTTTTTTCCTTCAGAAATGGAGTTAAATCCCAGGATCTTTGTCTTCCTACAAGCAAGAATTCCTTTCAGGTAAACGCAGTCGTTTTTGAGCTCAAACAAAGCTACATCGATCACGAAACTCATATGTTTTTCGCTGTTAAGTGAAAAGCATTGGATGTTGGAGGACCTGTGGTTTGAATCAGTTTCAGAAGCAGAGTTGAACTAGATATGATTCGTATGTGTAGGAAACACCGTTCTTTTTCTGAGCATTCTCACGTTTCCTGATTTATTAGAGACTCTAGAAAGCAAGAGCATGCTTCTTGCTCTAAAGCAGAGTGTGTTTCATGGATGAGAACTGTGCTGTGTGTTTCCTTTCAGAACTGGAGTTAAATCCAAGGCTCTGTGTCTTCCTACAAGCAAGATTTCCTTTCACTTAAATGCAGTCACTTTTCAGGTCAATGGAAGCAACATCATGATCAAAGCTCACACGTTTTTGCTCTTAACTGAAAATCATTCGAAGTTAGAGGACCTGTGGTTTGTATCAGTTTCAGGAGCAGAGTTGAACTAGATATGGTAGGTATGAGTAGAAAACACCGTTCTTCTGTTCGGAGCACACTCACGTTTCCTGATGTATTAGAGACACTAGAAAACAATAGCGTGCCTCTTGCTCTAAAGCAGAGTGTGTTTCATGGATGACAACTGTGCTGTGTGTTTCCTTTCAGAACTGGAGTTAAATCCCATGCTCTGTGTCTTCCTACAAGCAAGATTTCCTTTCAGGTAAACGCAGTCGCTTTTGAGCTCAAACGAAACTACATCGTTCACGAAGCTAACACGTTTCTCGCTCTTAACTGAAAAGCATGGGATGTTAGAGGACCTGTGGTTTCTTTCGGTTTCAGAAGCATAGTTGAACTAGGTATGGTCCGTATGTGTAGAAAACTCCGTTCTTTTGTTATGAGCACACTCACGTTTCCTGCTGTATTAGAGACTCTAGAAAGCAAGAGCGTTCTTCTTCTCTGAAGAGGAGTTTGTTTCATGAATGAGAACTGTGCTGTTTGTTTCCCTTCAGAAATGGAGTTAAATCCCAGGCTCTGTATCTTCCTACCAGCAAGAATCTTTTCAGGTAACCACAGTCCCTTTTCAGCTCAAATGAAGCTGCATGGTTTACGAAGCTCACACGTTTCTCGCTCTTAAGTGAAAAGCATTGGATGTTAGAGGAGCTGTGGTGTGGATGAGTTTCAGAAGCATAGTTGAACTAGATATTGTCCGCATGTGTAGACAACACCGTTCTTTTGTTCTGAACACACTCACGTTTCCTGCTGTATTAGAGATCCTAGAAAGCAAGAGCCTGCTTGTTGCTCTAAAGCAGAATGTGTTTCATGGATGAGAACTGTGCTGTGTGTTTCCCTTTAGAAATGGAGTTAAATCCAAAGCTCTGTGTTTTCCTACATGCAAGACTTCGTTTCAGGTAAACACAGTCACTTTTCAGCTTAAACAAAGCTACATTGTTCACGAAACTCATACGTTTTCGCTCTTAACTGAAAAGCATTGGATATTAGAGGACCTGTGGTTTGTATCAGTTTCAGAAAAAGAGTTGAACTAGATATTATTCGTATGTGTGGGAAACACCGTTCTTTTGTTCTGAGCACTGTCAGGTTTCCTGCTGTATTAGAGACTCTAGAAAGCAAGAACGTGCTTCTTGCTCTAAAGCAGAGTGTGTTTCATGGATGTGAACTGTGTTGTGTGTTTCCGTTCACAAATGGAGTTAAATGCCAGGCTCTGTGTCTTTCTACAAGCAAGAATTTATTTCATGTAACCTTAGTCACTTTTCAGCTCAAAGGAACCTACTTCGTTCTCGAAACTCATAGGTTTCTAGCTCTTAAGTGAAAAGCCTTGGATGTTAGAGGAACTGTGGTTTCTATCAGTTTCAGAAGCATAGTTGAAGTAGATATGGACTGTATGTGTAGAAAACTCCGTTCTTTTGTTCTGAGCATAATCATGTTTCTTGCTATATTAGAGACTGTTAAAAGCAAGAGCATGCTTCTTGATCTAAAGCAGAGTGTGTTTCATGGATGAGAACTGTGCTGGGTGTTTCTCTTCAGAAATGGAGTTAATTCCCAGGCTCTGTGTGTTCCTACAGGAAAGACTTCTTTGCAGGTAACACAGTCACTTTTCAGCTCAAAGGAAGCTACATCGTAAACGAAACTCATACGTTTTTCGATCTTAACTGAAAAGCATTGGATATTAGAGGATATGTGGTTTCTATCAGTTTCAGAAGCAGAGTTGAACTAGATATGGTCCATATGTGTAGGAACCAACGTCCTATTGTTCAGAGCACACTCACGGATCCTGCTGTATTAGAGAATCTAGAAAGCAAGGGCATACTTCTAACTCTAAACCAAGGTGTGCTTCATGAACGAGAACTGTGCTGTGTGTTTCCCTTCATAAATGAGGTTAAATCCCAGGCTCTGTGTTCTCCTAAAATCAAGAGTTCGTTTCAGGTAAACGCAGTCACTTTTCAGCTCAAACGAAGCAACATTGTTCAAAAAGCTAAAACGATTCTCGCTCTTAACTGAGAAGCATTGGATGTTAGAGGACCTGTGGCTTGTATCAGGTTCCGAAGCAGAGATGAACTAGATATGGTCCATATGTGTACAAAACACCGTTCTTTGTTCTGAGCACACTCACGTGTCCTGCTGTATTAGAGACTACAGAAAGCAAGAGCATGCTTCTTGATCTAAAGCAGAGTGTGTTTCATGGATGAGAACTGTGCTGGGTGTTTCTCTTCAGAAATGGAGTTAATTCCCAGGCTCTGTGTGTTCCTACAGGAAAGACTTCTTTGTAGGTAACACAGTCACTTTTCAGCTCAAAGGAAGCTACATCGTAAACGAAACTCATACGTTTTTCGATCTTAACTGAAAAGCATTGGATATTAGAGGATATGTGGTTTCTATCAGTTTCAGAAGCAGAGTTGAACTAGATATGGTCCATATGTGTAGGAACCAACGTCCTATTGTTCAGAGCACACTCACGTTTCCTGCTGTATTAGAGACTCTAGAAAGCAAGGGCGTACTTCTAACTCTAAACCAAGGTGTGCTTCATGAACGAGAACTGTGCTGTGTGTTTCCCTTCATAAATGAGGTTAAATCCCAGGCTCTGTGTTCTCCTAAAATCAAGAGTTCGTTTCAGGTAAACGCAGTCACTTTTCAGCTCAAACGAAGCAACATTGTTCAAAAAGCTAAAACGATTCTCGCTCTTAACTGAAAAGCATTGGATGTTAGAGGACCTGTGGCTTGTATCAGGTACCGAAGCAGAGATGAACTAGATATGGTCCATATGTGTACAAAACACCGTTCTTTGTTCTGAGCACACTCACGTGTCCTGCTGTATTAGAGACTACAGAAAGCAAGAGCGTGCCTCTTGCTCTAAAGCAGAGTATGTTTCATGGATGAGAACTGTGCTGTATGTTTCCCTTCTGAAATGGAGTTAAATCCCTGGCTCTGTGTCTTCATAAAGCCAGACTTCGTTTCTGGTAACCAAAGTCCCTTTTCAACTCAAACAAAGCTACATCGTTCACAAAGCTCACACGTTTCTTACTCTTAACTGAAAAGCATTGGTTTTTCTAGCAACTGTGGTTTCTATCAGTTTCAGAAGCAGAGTTGAACTAGATATGGTCCATAAGTGTAGGAACCACCGTTCTATTGTTCAGAGCACACTCATGTTTCCTGCTGTATTAGAGACTCTAGAAAGCAAGGGCATTCTTCTAACTCTAAATCAAGGTGTGCTTCATGGACGAGAACTGTGCTGTGTGTTTCCCTTCATAAATGAGGTTAAATCCCAGGCTCTGTGTTCTCCTAAAATCAAGACTTCTTTTCAGGAAACGCAGTTCCTTTTCAGCTCAAAGGAAGCTACATGGTTCACGAAACTCAAACGTTTTTCACTCTTAATTGAAAAGCATTGGATGTTAGAGGATCTCTTTTTTGTATCAGTTTCAGAACCAGAGTTGAACTAGATATGATTCCTATGTGTAGGAAACACCGTTCTTTAGTTCTGAGCACACTCACGTTTGTTGCTGTATTAGATTCTCTAGAACCAAGAGTGTGCGTCTTCTCTAAAGCAGAGTGTGTTTCATGAAAGAGAACTGTGCTGTTTGGTTGCCTTCAGAATTGGAGTTAAATCCCAGGCTCTGTGTCTTCCTACATGCAACACTTCGTTTCAGGAAAACACAGTCACTATTTAGCTCAAATGAAGCTATATCGTTCAAGAAGCTCACACAATTCTCGCTCTTAACTGAAAAGCATTGGATGTTAGAGGAGCTGTGGTTTGTATCAGTTTCAGAAGCAGAGTTGAACTAGATATGGTCCCATGTGTAGAAAACACCGTTCTTTTGTTCTAAGCACACTAACGTTTCTTGCTGTATTAGAGACTCCAGAGAGCAAAAGTGTGCTTCTTGCTCTCAAGCAGAGTGTGTTTCATGGATGAGTACTGTGCTGTGTGTTTCCCTTCAGAAATGGTGTTAAATACCAGGCTCTGTGTCTTCTTACATGCAAGACTTCTTTTCACGTAAACACAGTCACTTATCAGCTCAAATGAAGCTACATTGTTCATGAAACTCAAACGTTTTTCACTCTTAATTGAAAAGCATTGGATGTTAGAGGATCTGTGGTTTGTATCAGTTTCAGAACCAGAGTTGAACTAGATATGATTCCTATGTGTAGGAAACACCGTTCTTTAGTTCTGAGCACACTCACGTTTGCTGCTGTATTAGATTATCTAGAAAGCAAGAGCGTGCTTCTTCTCTAAAGCAGAGTGTGTTTCATGAAAGAGAACTGTGCTGTTTGTTTCCCTTCAGAAATGGAGTTAAATCCCATGCTCTATGTCTTCCTACATGCAAGACTTCATTTCCGGAAGACACAGTCACTTATCAGCTCAAATGAACCTACATCGTTCACAAAACTCATGCGTTTCTCACTCTTAAATGAAAAGAATTTGAAGTTAGAGGACCTGTGGTTTGTATCAGGTTCCGAAGCAGAATTGAACTAGATATGGTCCATATGTGTAGAAAACCCCTTTCTTTTGTTATGAGCACACTCACGTTTCCTGCTGTATTAGAGACTCTAGAAAACAAGAGCATGCTTCTTCTCTGAAGAGGAGTGTGTTTCATGAATGAAAACTGTGCTGTTTGTTTCCCTTCAGAAATGGAGTTGAATCCCAGTCTCTGTATCTTCCTACAAGCAAGAATTCGTTTCAGGTAACCACAGGCCCTTTTCAGCCTAAACGAAGCTACATCGTTTACCAAGCTCACACGTTTCTCGCTCTTAAGTGAAAAGCATTGGATGTTAGAGGAGCTATGGTGTGGATGAGTTTCAGAAGCATAGTTGAACTAGATATGGGCAGCATGTGTAGAAAACACCGTTCTTTTATTCTGAGCACACACACGTTTCCTGCTGTAATAGAGATGCTAGAAAGCAAGAGCCTGCTTCTTGCTCTAAAGCAGAATGTGTTTCATGGATGAGAACTGTGCTGTGTGTTTCCCTTCACAAATGGAGTTAAATGCCAGGCTCTGTGTCTTTCTACAAGCAAGACATTGTTTCAAGTAAACGTAGTCAATTTTCAGCTCAAAGGAACCTACATCGTTCTCGAAGCACAAACGTTTCTGGCTCTTAAGTGAAAAGCATTGGATTTAGAGGAACTGTGGTTTCAATCAGTTTCAGAAGCATAGTTGAACTCCATATGGTCCGTATGTGTAGAAAACTCCGTTCATTTGTTCTGAGCACACTCACGTTTCCTGCTGTATTAGAGACTCTAGAAAGCAAGAGCGTGCTCCTAACTCTAAACCAAGGTGTGCTTCATGAACGAGAACTGTGCTGTGTGTTTCCCTTCATAAATGAGGTTAAATCCCAGGCTCTGTGTTCTCCTAAAATCAAGACTTCGTTTCAGGTAAACGCAGTCCCTTTCAGCTCAAAGGATGCTACATAGTAAACGAGGCTCACACATTTCTCTCTCTTAACTGAAGATCATTGGATGTTAGAGGAACTGTGGTTTTTATCAGTTTCAGAAGAATAGTTGAACTACATATGGTCTGTATGTGTAGAAACTCCGTTGTTTTGTTCTGAGCACACTCGCTTTTCTTGCTGTATTAGAGACTCTAGAAAGCAAAAACGTGCTTCTTGTTCTAAAGCAGAGTGTGTTTTATGGGTTTGAACTGTGCTGTGTGTTTCCCTTCAGAAATGGAGTTAAATCCCAGGCTCTGTGTCTTCCTACATGCAAGATTTCGTTTCAGGAAAACACAGTCACTTTTCAGCTGAAATGAAGCTATATCGTTCAAGAAGCTAACACGTTTCTCACTCTAAACTGAAAAGCATTGGATGTTGGAGGAGCTGTGGTTTGTATCAGTTTCAGAAGCAGAGTTGAACTAGATTTGGTCCGTATGTGTAGTAAACACCGTTCTTTTGTTCTGAGCACACTCGAATTTCTTGCTGTATTAGAGACTCTAGAAAGATAATGCTTGCTTCTTCCTCTAAAGCAGAGTATGTTTCATGGATGAGATCTGTGCTGTGTGTTTCCCTTCAGAAATCGAGTTAAATTCCAGGCTCTGTGTCTTCCTGCAAGCAAGATTACCTTTCAGGTAAACGCAGTCACTTTTCAGCTCAAAGCAAGCAACATCATGAACAAAGCACACACGTTTTAAGCTCTTAAGTGAAAAGCATTCGATGTTAGAGGACCTGTGGTTTGCATCAGTTTCAGAAGCAGAGTTGAACTAGATATGGTCCGTATGTGTAGGAAACACCGTTCTATTGTTCAGAGCACACTCACGTTTCCTGCTGTATTAGAGACTCTTGAAAGCAAGGGCGTGCTTCTAACTCTGAACCAAGGTGTGCTTCATGGACGAGAACTGTGCTGTGTTTCCCTTCAGAAATGAGGTTAAATCGCAGGCTCTGTATCCTCCTATAAGCAAGACTTCGTTTCAAGTAAACGCAGTACCTTTTCAGCTCAAAGGAAGCTACATGGTACACGAACCACACACTATTCTCGCTCTTAAATGAAAAGCATTGGATGTTAGAGGACCTGTGGTTTGCATCAGTTTCAGAAGCAGAGTTGATCTAGATATTGTCTGTAAATGTAGGAAACACTGTTCTTTGTTCTGAGCACACTCACGTTTTCTGCTCTATTAGAGACTCTAGAAAGTAAGAGTGTGCTTCTTGCTCTAAAGCAGAGTGTGTTTCATGGATGAGAACTGTGCTGTGTGTTTCCTTCAGAAATTTAGTTAAATCCCAGGCTCTGTGTCTTCCTACAGGCAAGACTTCTTTTCAGGTAAACTCAGTCACTTTTCAGCTCTAACGAAGCTACATCTTTCACGAAGCTCAAACGTTTCTCGCTCTTAACTGAATAGCATTGGATGTTAGGGGCCGTGTGGTTTGTATCAGTTTCAGAAGCAGAGTGGAACTTGCAATGGTCCGTATGTGCAGCAAACACCATTCTTTTGTTCTGAGCACACTCATGTTTCCTGCTATATTAGAGACTCTAGAAAGAAAGAGCGTGCTTCTTCCTCTAAAGCAGAGTGTGCTTCATGGATGAGAACTGTGCTGTGTGTTTCCCTACAGAAATTGAGTTAAATCCCAGGTTCTGTGTCTTCCTACAAGGAAGACTGCGTTTCAGGTAAACACAGTCACTTTTCATCTCAAACGAAGCTACATAGTTCAAGAAGCTCACACCTTATTCGCTCTTAACTGAAAAGCATTGGATGTTAGAGGACCTGTATTTTGTATCAGTTTCGGAAGCAGAGTTGAACTAGATATGTTCCGTATGTGTAGGAAACACCGTTCTTTTGTTGTGAGCACACTCACGTTTTCTGCACTATTAGAGCCTCTAAAAAGCAAGAGCATGCTTCGTGCCCTAAAGCAGAGAGTGTTTCATGGATGAGAACTGTGCTGTGTGTTTCCCTTCAAAATGGTGTTAAATCCCAAGCTCTGTGTCTTCCTAAAAGCAAGACTTCTTTTCAGGTAATCTCAGTCACATTTCAGCTCAAAGGAATCTACATCGTTCACGAAGCTCACATGTTTCTCGCTCTTAACTGAAAAGCATTGGATGTTAGGGGACCTTTGGTTTGTGTCAGGTTCAGATGCAGAGTTGAACTAGCAATGGTCCGTATCTGTAGGAAACACCGTTCTTTTGTTCTGAGCACCCTCACGTTTCCTGCTATATTAGAGACTCTAGTAAGTAAGAGCGTGCTTCTTGCTCTAAAGCAGATTGTGTTTCATGGATGAGAACTGTGCTGTGTGTTTCCCTTCAGAAATGGAGTTAAATCACAGGTTCTGTGTCTTCCTACAAGGAAGACTATGTTTCAGGTAAACACAGTCAATTTCAGCTCAAACAAAGCTACATGATTCACGAAGCTCAACACGTTTCATGCTCTTAACTGAGAAGCATTAGATGATAGAGGAACTTTGGTTTGTATCAGTTTCAGAAGCAGAGTTGATCTAGAAATGGTCCGTAAATGTAGGAAACACTGTTCTTTGTTCTGAGCACACAAACGTTTCTTGCTCTATTAGAGACTCTAGAAAATAAGAGCGAGCATATTGCTCTAAAGCAGAGTGTGCTTCATGGATGAGAACTGTGCTGTGTGTTTCCTTCAGAAATGGAGTTAAATCCCAGGCTCTGTGTCTTCCTACAGGCAAGAGTTCTTTTCGGGTAAACTCAGTCACTTTTCAGCTGAAATGAAGCTACATCGTTCTCCAAACTCAAACGATTTTCACTCTTAAATGAAAAGCATTGGATGACAGAGGAACTGTGGTTTGAATCAGTTTTAGAAGCAGAGTTGAACTAGCAATGGTCCGTATGTGTAGGAAACACCGTTCTTTTGTTCTGAGCACACTCACGTATCATGCTGTATGAGAGAATCTAGAAAGAAAGATCGTGCTTTTTGCTCTAACACAGAGTGTGTTTCATAGAGGAGAACTGTGCTGTGTGTTTCCCTTCAGAAATGGAGTTCAATCCCAGGTTCTGTGTCTTCCTACAAGGAAGACTGCGTTTTAGGTAAACACAGTCACTTTTCATCTCAAACGAAGCTATGTAGTTCGAGAAGCTCACATGTTATTCGCTCTTAACTGAAAAGCATTGGATGTTAGAGGACCGGTGATTTGTATCAGTTTCAGAAGCAGAGTGGAACTAGATATTGTCTGTATGTGTAGGAAACACCGTTCTATTGTTGTGAGCACACTCATGTTTTCTGCTCTATTAGAGACTCTAAAAAGCAAGAGCGTGCTTCTTGCTCTAAAGCAGAGTGTGTTTAATGGATTAGAACTGTGCTGTGTGTTTCCCTTTAGAAATGGAGTTCAATCCCAGGCTCTGTGTCTTCCTACAAGCAAGACTTCTTTTCAGTTAAACTCAGTCACTTTTCAGCTCAAAGCATTCTATATCGTTCACGAAGCTCACAGATTTCTTGCTCTTAACTGAAAAGCATTGGATGTTAGGGTACCAGGGTTTTGTATCAGGTTCAGATGCAGACTTGAACTAGCAATGATCCGTATGTGTAGGAAACACCGTTATTTTGTTCTGAGCATACTCGAGTTTTCTGCTCTATTAGAGACTCTAGAAAGTAAGAGCATGCTTCGTGCTCTAAAGTAGAGTGTGTTTCATGGAGGAGAACTGAGCTCTCTGTTTCCCTTCAGAAATGGAGGTAAATCTCAGGCTCTGTGTCTTCCTACAAACAAGATTTAGATTCAGGTAAACACAGTCACTTTTCAGCTCAAACAAAGCTACACTGTTCACGAGGTCACACGTTTCTTGCTCTTAACAGAAAAACTTTGGTAGTTAGATGACCTGTGGTTTGCATCAGTTTCAGAAGCAGAGTTGAACTAGCAATGGTCCTTATGTGTAGGAAACACTGTTCTTTTCTTCTGAGTTCACAATCATTTCTTGCTGTACTAGGG
The DNA here is from genome assembly GCA_949786385.1 of Onychomys leucogaster. Taxonomy (NCBI): domain Eukaryota; kingdom Metazoa; phylum Chordata; class Mammalia; order Rodentia; family Cricetidae; genus Onychomys; species Onychomys leucogaster. The sequence continues at coordinate 2,110,226 of CATKUP010000061.1, forward strand.
AATCTAGAAAGCAAGAGCATGATTCTTGCTCTAAATCAGAGTGTGTTCCACGGATTAGAACTGTGCTGTGTGTTTCCCTTCTCAAATGGAGTTAAATCCCATGTTTTGTGTCTTCCTACAAGGAAGACTGCGTTTCACGTAAACACAGTCACTTTTCAGCTCAAATGAAGCTACATGATTCACGGAGCTCACATGTTTGTCGCTCTTAACTGAAAAGCATTAGATGAGAGAGGAACTTTGGTTTGCATCAGTTTCAGAAGCAGAGTTGATCTAGATATTGTCTGTAAATGTAGGAAACACTGTTCTTTGTTCTGAGCACACTCACGTTTTCTGCTCTATTAGAGACTCTAGAAAGTAAGAGTGTGCTTCTTTCTCTAAAGCAGAGTGTGTTTCATGGATGAGAACTGTGTTGTGTGTTTCCTTCAGAAATTTAGTTAAATCCCAGGCTCTATGTATTCCTACAGGCAAGACTTCTTTTCAGGTAAACTCAGTCACTTTTCAGCTCTAACGAAGCTACATCTTTCACGAAGCTCAAACGTTTCTCGCTCTTAACTGAATAGCATTGGATGTTAGGGGCCGTGTGGTTTGTATCAGTTTCAGAAGCAGAGTGGAACTTGCAATGGTCCGTATGTGCAGCAAACACCATTCTTTTGTTCTGAGCACACTCATGATTCCTGCTATATTAGAGACTCTAGAAAGAAAGAGCGTGCTTCTTCCTCTAAAGCAGAGTGTGCTTCATGGATGAGAACTGTGCTGTGTGTTTCCCAACAGAAATTGAGTTAAATCCCAGGTTCTGTGTCTTCCTACAAGGAAGACTGCGTTTCAGGTAAACACAGTCACTTTTCATCTCAAACGAAGCTACATAGTTCAAGAAGCTCACACCTTATTCGCTCTTAACTGAAAAGCATGGGATGTTAGAGGACCTGTATTTTGTATCAGTTTCGGAAGCAGAGTTGAACTAGATATGTTCTGTATGTGTAGGAAACACCGTTCGTTTGTTGTGAGCACACTCACGTTTTCTGCACTATTAGAGCCTCTAAAAAGCAAGAGCATGCTTCGTGCCCTAAAGCAGAGTGTGTTTCATGGATGAGAACTGTGCTGTGTGTTTCCCTTCAAAATGGAGTTAAATCCCAAGCTCTGTGTCTTCCTAAAAGCAAGACTTCTTTTCAGGTAATCTCAGTCACATTTCAGCTCAAAGGAATCTACATCGTTCACGAAGCTCACATGTTTCTCGCTCTTAACTGAAAAGCATTGGATGTTAGGGGACCTTTGGTTTGTATCAGGTTCAGATGCAGAGTTGAACTAGCAATGGTCCGTATTTGTAGGAAACACCGTTCTTTTGTTCTGAGCACCCTCACGTTTCCTGCTATATTAGAGACTCTAGTAAGTAAGAGCGTGCTTCTTGCTCTAAAGCAGATTGTGTTTCATGGATGAGAACTGTGCTGTGTGTTTCCCTTCAGAAATGGAGTTAAATCACAGGTTCTGTGTCTTCCTACAAGGAAGACTATGTTTCAGGTAAACACAGTCAATTTCAGCTCAAAGGAAGCTACATGATTCACGAAGCTCAACACGTTTCATGCTCTTAACTGAGAAGCATTAGATGATAGAGGAACTTTGGTTTGTATCAGTTTCAGAAGCAGAGTTGATCTAGAAATGGTCCGTAAATGTAGGAAACACTGTTCTTTGTTCTGAGCACACAAACGTTTCTTGCTCTATTAGAGACTCTAGAAAATAAGAGCTAGCATATTGCTCTAAAGCAGAGTGTGCTTCATGGATGAGAACTGTGCTGTGTGTTTCCTTCAGAAATGGAGTTAAATCCCAGGCTCTGTGTCTTCCTACAGGCAAGAGTTCTTTTCGGGTAAACTCAGTCACTTTTCAGCTGAAATGAAGCTACATCGTTCTCCAAGCTCAAACGATTATCACTCTTAAATGAAAAGCATTGGATGTTAGGGGCCGTGTGGTTTGTATCAGTTTCAGAAGCAGAGTGGAACTTGCAATGGTCCGTATGTGCAGCAAACACCATTCTTTTGTTCTGAGCACACTCATGTTTCCTGCTATATTAGAGACTCTAGAAAGAAAGAGCGTGCTTCTTCCTCTAAAGAGGAGTGTGATTCATGGATGAGAACTGTGCTGTGTGTTTCCCTTCAGAAGTTGAGTTAAATCCCAGGTTCTGTGTCTTTCTACAAGGAAGACTGCGTTTCAGGTAAACACAGTCACTTTTCATCTCAAACGAAGCAACATAGTTCTAGAAGCTCACACGTTATTCGCTCTTAACTGAAAATCATTGGATGTTAGAGGACCTGTATTTTGTATCAGTTTCGGAAGCAGAGTTGAACTCGATATGGTCCGTATGTGTAGGAAACACCGTTCTTTTGTTGTGAGCACACTCACGTTTTCTGTTCTTAGAGACTCTAAAAAGGAAGAGCGTGCTTCGTGCTCTAAAGCAGAGTGTGTTTCATGGATGAGAACTGTGCTGTGTGTTTCCTTCAGAAATGGACTTAAATCCCAGGCTCTGTGCCTTCCTACAGGCAACAGTTCTTTTCGGGTAAACTCAGTCACTTTTCAGCTGAAACGAAGCTACATCGTTCTCCAAGCTCAAAGGATTCTCGCTCTTAACTGAAAAGCATTGGATGACAGAGGAACTGTGGTTTGAATCAACTTCAGAAGCAGAGTTGAACTAGCAATGGTCCGTATGTGTAGGAAACACCGTTCCTTTGTTCTGAGCACCCTCACGTTTCCTGCTATATTAGTGACTCTAGAAAGTAAGAGCGTGCTTCTTGCTCTAAAGCAGAGTGTGATTCATGGATGCGAACTGTGCTGTGTGTTTCCCTTCAGAAATGGAGTTAAATCACAGGCTCTGTTTCTTTCTACAAGGAAGACTACGTTTCAGTTAAACACAGTAACTTTTCAGCTCAAAGGAAGCAACATGATTCACGAAGCTCAACACGATTCTCGCTCTTAACTGAAAAGCATTAGATGAGAGAGGAACTTTGGTTTGTATCAGTTTCAGAAGCAGAGTTGATCTAGAAATGGTCCTTAAATGTAGGAAACACTTTTCTTTGTTCTGAGCACACAAACGTTTCTTGCTCTATTAGAGACTCTAGAAAATAAGAGCGTGCTTCTTGCTCTAAAGCAGAGTGTGCTTCATGGATGAGAAATGTGCTGTGTGTTTCCTTCAGAAATGGAGTTAAATCCCAGGCTCTGTGTCTTTCTACAGGCAAGAGTTCTTTTCAGGTAAACTCAGTCACTTTTCAGCTCAAACAAAGCTACACCATTCATGAGGTCACACGTTTCTTGCTCTTAACTGAAAAGCTTTGGTAGTTAGAGGACCAGTGGTTTGCATCAGTTTCAGAAGCAATGTTGAACTAGCAATGGTCCTTATGTGTAGGAAACACTGTTCATTTCTTCTGAGTTCACTCTCATTTCTTGCTGTATTAGGGAATCTAGAAAGCAAGAGCATGATTCTTGCTCTAAATCAGAGTGTGTTCCACGGATTAGAACTGTGCTGTGTGTTTCCCTTCTCAAATGGAGTTAAATCCCATGTTTTGTGTCTTCCTACAAGGAAGACTGCGTTTCACGTAAACACAGTCACTTTTCAGCTCAAATGAAGCTACATGATTCACGGAGCTCACATGTTTGTCGCTCTTAACTGAAAAGCATTAGATGTTAGAGGAACTTTGGTTTGCATCAGTTTCAGAAGCAGAGTTGATCTAGATATTGTCTGTAAATGTAGGAAACACTGTTCTTTGTTCTGAGCACACTCACGTTTTCTGCTCTATTAGAGACTCTAGAAAGTAAGAGCGTGCTTCTTGCTCTAAGGCAGAGTGTGTTTCATGGATGAGAACTGTGCTGTGTGTTTCCTTCAGAAATGGAGTTCAATCCCAGGTTCTGTGTCTTCCTACATGGAAGACTGCGTTTCAGGTAAACACAGTCACTTTTCATCTCAAATGAAGCAACATAGTTCAAGAAACTCACACGTTATTCGCTCTTAACTGAAAAGCATTGGATGTTTGAGGACCTGAATTTTGAATCTATTTCAGAAGCAGAGTTGAACTAGCAATGGTCCGTATGTGTAGGAAACACCGTTCTTTTGTTCTGAGCACACTCACGTTTCATGCTGTACAAGAGATTCTAGAAAGCAAGAGCGTGCTTCTTGCTCTAAAGCAGAGTGTGTTTCATAGAGGAGAACTGTGCTGTGTGTTTCCCTTCAGAAATGGAGTGAAATCCCAGGCTCTATGTCTTCCTACAGGCAAGAGTTCTTTTTTGGTAAACTCAGTCACTTTTCAGCTGAAACGAAGCTACATTGTTCTCCAAGCACAAACGATTATCACTCTTAAATGAAAAACATTGGATGACAGAGGAACTGTGGTTTGAATCAGTTTCAGAAGCAGAGTTGAACTAGCAATGGTCCATATGTGTAGGAAACACCGTTCTTTTGTTCTGAGCACACTCACGTATCATGCTGTATTAGAGAATCTAGAAAGAAAGGTCGTGCTTCTTGCTCTAAATCCGAGTGTGATTCATAGAGGAGAACTCTGCTGTGTGTTTCCCTATAGAAATGGAGTTAAATCCCAGGTTCTGTGTCTTCCTACAAGGAAGACTGCGTTTCAGGTAAATACAGTCACTTTTCATCTCAAACGAAGCTACATAGTTCAAGAAGCTCACACGTTATTCGCTCTTAACTGAAAAGCATTGGATGTTAGAGGACCTGTGGTTTGTATCAGTTTCAGAAGCAGAGTTGAACTAGATATGGTCCATATGTGTAGTAAACACCATTGTTTTGTTCTGAGCACACTCACGTTTTCTGCTCTATTAGAGACTCTAAAAAGCAAGAGCGTGCTTCGTGCTCTAAAGCAGAGTGTGTTTCATGGATGAGAACTGTGCTGTGTGTTTCCCTTCAAAATGGAGTTAAATCCCAAGCTCTGTGTCTTCCTAAAAGCAAGACTTCTTTTCAGGTAATCTCAGTCACTTTTCAGCTCAAAGGAATCTACATCGTTCACGACGCTCACACGTTTCTCGCTCGTAAATGAAAAGCATTGTATGATAGGGTACCTTTGGTTTGTATCAGGTTCAGATGCAGAGTTGAACTAGCAATGGTCCGTATGTGTAGGAAACACCGTTATTTTGTTCTGGCACACTCGCGTTTTCTGCTTTATTAGAGAATCTAGAAAGTCAGAGCGTGCTTCGTGCTCTAAAGCAGAGTGTGTTTCATGGATGAGAACTTTGCTGTGTGTTTCCTTCAGAAATGGAGTCAAATCCCATGCTCTGTGTCTTCCTACCTGCAAGACTTCTTTTAAGTTAAACTCAGTGACTTTTCAGCACAAACATCATTCACAAAGACCAAACGTTTCTCGCTCTTAATTGAAAAGCATTGGATGTTAAGGGAACTGTGCTTTGTATCAGTTTCAGATGCAGAGTTGAACTAGCAATGGTCCGTATCTGTAGGAAACACAGTTCTTTTGTTCTGAGCACCCTCACATTTCCTGCTATATTAGAGAATCTAGAAAGTAAGAGCGTGCTTCTTGCTCTAAAGCAGAGTGTGTTTCATGGATGAGAACTGTGCTGTGTGTTTGCCTTCAGAAATGGAGTTAAATCACAGGCTCTGTGTCTTCCTACAAGGAAGACTACGTTTCAGGTAAACACAGTCACTTTTCAGCTCAGACAAAGCTACACCGTTCACGAGGTCACACGTTTCTTGCTCTTAACTGAAAAGCTTTGGTAGTAAGATGACCTGTGGTTTGCATCAGTTTCAGAAGCAGAGTTGAACTAGCAATGGTCCATATCTGTAGGAAACACTGTTATTTTGTTCTGAGCACCCTCACGTTTCCTGCTCTATTAGAGACTCTAGAAAGTAAGAGCGTGCTTCTTGCTCTAAAGCAGAGTGTGTTTCATGGATGAGAACTGTGCTGTGTGTTTGCCTTCAGAAATGGAGTGAAATCCCAGGCTCTATGTCTTCCTACAGGCAAGAGTTCTTTTATGGTAAACTCAGTCACTTTTCAGCTGAAACGAAGCTACATTGTTCTCCAAGCTCAAACGATTATCACTCATAAATGAAAAACATTGGATGACAGAGGAACTGTGGTTTGAATCAGTTTCAGAAGCAGAGTTGAACTAGCAATGGTTCTTATATGTTGGAAACACTGTTCTTTTTGTCTGAGTTCACTCTCATTTCTTGCTGTACTAGGGAATCTAGAAAGCAAGAGCATGATTCTTGCTCTAAATCAGAGTGTGTTCCACGGATTAGAACTGTGCTTTGTGTTTCCCTTCTCAAATGGAGTTAAATCCCATGTTCTGTGTCTTCCTACAAGGAAGACTGCGTTTCAGTTAAACACAGTCACTTTTCAGCTCAAATGAAGCTACGTGATTCACGGAGCTCACATGTTTGTCGCTCTTAACTGAAAAGCATTAGATGATAGAAGAACTTTGGTTTGCATCAGTTTCAGAAGCAGAGTTGATCTAGATATTGTCTGTAAATGTAGGAAACACTGTTCTTTGTTCTGAGCACACTCACGTTTTCTGCTCTATTAGAGACTCTAGAAAGTAAGAGCGTGCTTCTTGCTCTAAAGCAGAGTGTGTTTCATGGATGAGAACTGTGTTGTGTGTTTCCTTCAGAAATTTAGTTAAATCCCAGGCTCTGTGTCTTCCTACAGGGAAGAGTTCTTTTCAGGTAAACTCAGTCACTTTTCAGCTCTAACAAAGCTACATCTTTCACGAAGCTCAAACGTTTCTCGCTCTTAACTGAATAGCATTGGATGTTAGGGGCCGTGTGGTTTGTATCAGTTTCAGAAGAAGAGTGGAACTTGCAATGGTCCGTATGTGCAGCAAACACCATTCTTTTGTTCTGAGCACACTCATGTTTCCTGCTATATTAGAGATTCTAGAAAGAAAGAGCGTGCTTCTTCCTCTAAAGCAGAGTTTGCTTCATGGATGAGAACTGTGCTATATGTTTCCCTACAGAAATTAAGTTAAATCCCATGTTCTGGTGTCTTCCTACAAGGAAGACTGCGTTTCAGGTAAACACAGTCACTTTTCATCTCAAACGAAGCTACATAGTTCAAGAAGCTCACACGTTATTCGCTCTTAACTGAAAAGCATTGGATGTTAGAGGACCTAAATTTTGAATCAATTTCAGAAGCAGAGTTGAACTAGCAATGGTCCTTATGTGTAGGAAACACCGTTCTTTTGTTCTGAGCACACTCACCTTTCATGCAGTACAAGAGATTCTAAAAAGCAAAAGCGTGCTTCTTGCTCTAAAGCAGAGTGTGTTTCATAGAGGAGAACTGTGCTGTGTGTTTCCCTTCAGAAATGGAGTTAAATCCCAGGTTCTGTGTCTTCCTACAAGGAAGACTGCGTTTCAGGTAAACACAGTTACTTTTCATCTCAAACGAAGCTACATTGTTCAAGAAGCTCACACGTTATTAGCTCTTAACTGAAAAGCATTGGATGTTAGAGGACCTGTGGTTTCTATCAGTTTCAGAAGCAGAGTAGAAATAGATATGGTCCGTATGTGTAGGAAACACCGTTGTTTTGTTCTGAGCACACTGACATTTTCTGCACTATTAGAGATTCTAAAAAGCAAGAGCGTGCTTCGTGCTCTAAAGCAGAGTGTGTTTCATGGATGAGAACTGTGCTGTGTGTTTCCTTCAGAAATGGAGTTAAATCCCAGGCTCTGTGCCTTCCTACAGGCAAGAGTTCTTTTCGGGTAAACTCGGTCACTTTTCAGCTGAAACGAAGCTACATCGTTCTCCAAGCTCAAAAGATTCTCGCTCTTAACTGAAAAGCATTGGATGACAGAGGAACTGTGGTTTGAATCAATTTCAGAAGCAGAGTTGAACTAGCAATAGTCAATATGTATAGGAAACACCGTTCTTTTGTTCTGAGCACACTAACGTTACATGCTGTACTAGAGATTCTAGAAAGAAAGGTCGTGCTTCTTGCTCTAAAGCCGAGTGTGATTCATAGAGGAGAACTGTGCTGTGTGTTTCCCTATAGAAATGGAGTTAAATCCCAGGTTCTGTGTCTTCCTACAAGGAAGACTGCGTTTCAGGTAAACACAGTCACTTTTCATCTCAAACGAAGCTACATAGTTCAAGAAGCTCACACGTTATTCGCTCTTAACTGAAAAGCATTGGGTGTTAGAGGACCTGTGGTTTGTATCAGTTTCAGAAGCAGAGTTGAACTAGATATGGTCCGTATGTGTAGGAAACACCGTTCTTTTGTTGTGAGCACACTCACGTGTTCTGCTCTATTAGAGACTCTAAAAAGCAAGAGCGTGCTTCTTGCTCTAAAGCAGAGTGTATTTCATGGATGAGAACTGTGCTGTGTGTTTCCCTTCAGAAATGGAGTTCAATCCCAGGCTCTGTGTCTTCCTACAAGCAAGACTTCTTTTCATTTAAACTCAGTCACTTTTCAGCTCAAAGGAATCTACATCGTTCACGAAGCTCACAGATTTCTCGCTCTTAACTGAAAAGCATTGGATGTTAGGGAACCTGGGGTTTGTATCAAGTTCAGATGCAGAGTTGAACTAGCAATGATCAGTATGTGTGGGAAACACCGTTCTTTTGTTCTGAGCACCCTCACGTTTCCTGCTATATTAGACACTCTAGAAAGTAACAGCGTGCTTCTTGCTCCAAAGCAGAGTGTGTTTCATGGATGAGAACTGTGTTGTGTGTTTCCCTTCAGAAATGGAGTTAAATCACAGGCTCTGTGTCTTCCTACAAGGAAGACTACGTTTCAGGTAAACACAGTCAATTTTCAGCTCAAACGAAGCTACATGATTCACGAAGCTCAACATGTTTCTCGCTCTTAACAGAAAAGCATTAGATGATAGAGGAACTTTGGTTTGTATCAGTGTCAGAAGCAGAGTTGATCTAGAAATGATCCGTAAATGTAGGAAACACTGTTCTTTCTTCTGAGCACACAAACGTTTCCTGCTCTATTAGAGACTCTGGAAAATAAGAGCGTGCTTCTTGCACTAAAGCAGAGTGTGCTTCATGGATGAGAACTGTGCTGTGTGTTTCCTTCAGAAATGGAGTTCAATCCCAGGTTCTATGTCTTCCTACAAGGAAGACTGCGTTTTAGGTAAACACAGTCACTTTTCATCTCAAACAAAGCTACATAGTTCAAGAAGCTCACACGTTATTCTCTCTTAACTGAAAAGCATTGGATGTTAGAGGACCTGTGGTTTGTATCAGTTTCGGAAGCAGAGTTGATCTAGATATTGTCTGTAAATATAGGAAACACTTGTTCTTTGTTCTGAGCACACTAACGTTTTCTGCACTATTAGAGACTCTAGAAAGTAAGAGCGTGCTTCTTGCTCTAAAGTAGAGTGTGTTTCATGGAGGAGACCTGAGCTTTGTGTTTCCCTTCAGAAATGGAGGTAAATATCAGGCTCTGTGTCTTCCTACAAACAAGATTTAGATTCAGGTAAACGCAGTCACTTTTCAGCTCAAAGGAATCTACATCGTTCAGGAAGCTCACACGTTTCTCACTCTTAACTGAAAAGCATTGGATGTTAGGGGACCTTTGTTTTGTATCAGGTTCAGATGCAGAGTTGAAATAGCAATGGTCCATATGTGTAGGAAACACCGTTATTTTGTTCTGAGCACACTCGCGTTTTCTGCTTTATGAGAGAATCTAGAAAGTCAGAGCGTGCTTCGTGCTCTAAAGCAGAGTGTGTTTCATGGATGAGAACTGTGCTGTGTGTTTCCTTCAGAAATGGAGTTAAATCCCATGCTCTGTGTCTTCCTACAGGCAAGACTTCTTTTAAGGTAAACTCAGTCACTTTTCAGCACAAACATCGTTCACAAAGCCTAAACGTTTCTCGCTCTTAATTGAAAAGCATTGGATGTTAAGGGAACTGTGCTTTGTTTCAGTTTCAGATGCAGAGTTGAACTAGCAATGGTCCGTATCTGTAGGAAACACCGTTCTTTTGTTCTGAGCACCCTCACATTTCCTGCTCCATTAGAGACTCTAGAAAGTAAGAGCGTGCTTCTTGCTCTAAAGCAGAGTGTGTTTCATGGATGAGAACTGTGCTGTGTGTTTGCCTTCAGAAATGGAGTTAAATCACAGGCTCTGTGTCTTCCTACAAGGAAGACTACGTTTCAGGTAAACACAGTCACTTTTCAGCTCAAACCAAGCTACATGATTCACGAAGCTCAACACGTTTCTCACTCTTAACTGAAAAGCATTAGATGATAGAGGAACTTTGGTTTGTATCAGTTTCAGAAGCAGAGTTGATCTAGATATGGTCCGTAAATGTAGGAAACACTGTTCTTTGTTCTGAGCACACAAACGTTTCTTGCTCTATTAGAGACTCTAGAAAATAAGAGCGTGCTTCTTGCTCTAAAGCAGAGTGTGCTTCATGGATGAGAACTGTGCTGTGTGTTTCCTTCAGAAATGGAGTGAAATCCCAGGCTCTATGTCTTCCTACAGGCAAGAGTTCTTTTCTGGTAAAGGCAGTCACTTTTCAGCTGAAATGAAGCTACATTGTTCTCCAAGCTCAAACGATTATCACTCTTAAATGAAAAACATTGGATGACAGAGGAACTGTGGTTTGAATCAGTTTCAGAAGCAGAGTTGAACTAGCAATGGTCCGTATGTGTAGGAAACACCGTTCTTTTGCTCTGAGCACAATCACGTATCACGCTGTATTAGAGAATCTAGTAAGAAAGATCGTGCTTCTTGCTCTAAAGCCGAGTGTGATTCATAGAGGAGAACTGTGCTGTGTGTTTCCCTATAGAAATGGAGTTAAATCCCAGGTTCTGTGTCTTCCTACAAGGAAGACTGCGTTTCAGGTAAACACAGTTACTTTTCATCTCAAACGAAGCTACATAGTTCAAGAAGCTCACACGTTATTCGCTCTTAAATGAAAAGCATTGGATGTTAGAGGACCTGAATTTTGAATCAATTTCAGAAGCAGAGTTGAACTAGCAATGTTCCATATGTGTAGGAAACACCGTTCTTTTGTTCTGAGCACACTCACGTTTCATGCTGTACAAGAGATTCTAGAAAGCAAGAGCGTGCTTCTTGCTCTAAAGCAGAGTGTGTTTCATAGAGGAGAACTGTGCTGTGTGTTTCCCTTCAGAAATGGAGTTAAATCCCAGGTTCTGTGTCTTCCTACAAGGAAGACTGCGTTTCAGGTAAACACAGTTACTTTTCATCTCAAACGAAGCTACATTGTTCAAGAAGCTCACACGTTATTCGCTCTTAACTGAAAAGCATTGGATGTTAGAGGACCTGTGGTTTGTATCAGTTTCAGAAGCAGAGTTGAACTAGATATGGTCCATATATGTAGGAAACACCGTTGTTTTGTTCTGAGCACACTCACGTTTTCTGCTCTATTAGAGACTCTAAAAAGCAAGAGCGTGCTTCGTGCTCTAAAGCAGAGTGTGTGTCATGGATGAGAACTGTGCCGTGTGTTTCCCTTCAAAATGGAGTTAAATCCCAAGCTCTGTGTCTTCCTAAAAGCAAGACTTCTTTTCAGGTAATCTCAGTCACTTTTCAGCTCAAAGGAATCTACATCGTTCAGGAAGCTCACACGTTTCTCGCTCTTAACTGAAAAGCATTGGATGTTAGGGGACCTTTGGTTTGTATCAGGTTCAGATGCAGAGTTGAACTAGCAATGGTCCGTATGTGTTGGAAACACCGTTATTTTATTCTGAGCACACTCGCGTTTTCTGCTCTATTAGAGAATCTAGAAAGTCAGAGCGTGCTTCGTGCTCTAAAGCAGAGTGTGTTTCATGGATGAGAACTGTGCTGTGTGTTTGCCTTCAGAAATGGAGTTAAATCACAGGCTCTGTGTCTTCCTACAAGGAAGACTACGTTTCAGGTAAACGCAGTCAATTTTCAGCTCAGACAAAGCTACACCGTTCACGAGGTCACACGTTTCTTGCTCTTAACTGAAAAGCTTTGGTAGTTAGATGACCTGTGGTTTGCATCAGTTTCAGAAGCAGAGTTGAACTAGCAATGGTCCTTATGTGTAGGAAACACTGTTCTTTTCTTCTGAGTTCACTCTCATTTCTTTCTGTACTAGGGAATCTAGAAAGCAAGAGCATGATTCTTGCTCTGAATCAGAGTGTGTTCCACGGATTAGAACTGTGCTTTGTGTTTCCCTTCTCAAATGGAGTTAAATCCCATGTTCTGTGTCTTCCTACAAGGAAGACTGCGTTTCAGGTAAACACAGTCACTTTTCAGCTCAAATGAAGCTGCATGATTCACGGAGCTCACATGTTTGTCGCTCTTAACTGAAAAGCATTAGATGATAGAGGAACTTTGGTTTGCATCAGTTTCAGAAGCAGAGTTGAACTAGATATTGTCTGTAAATGTAGGAAACACTGTTCTTTGTTCTGAGCACACTCACGTTTTCTGCTCTATTAGAGACTCTAATAAGCAAGAGCGTGCTTCGTGCTCTAAAGCAGAGTGTATTTCATGGATGAGATCTGTGCTGTGTGTTTCCCTTCAGAAATGGAGTTCAATCCCAGGCTCTGTGTCTTCCTACAAGCAAGACTTCTTTTCATTTAAACTCAGTCACTTTTCAGCTCAAAGGAATCTACATCGTTCACGAAGTTCACAGAATTCTCGCTCTTAACTGAAAAGCATTGGATGTTAGGGGACCTGGGGTTTGTATCAGGTTCAGATGCAGAGTTAAACTAGCAATGATCAGTATGTATGGGAAACACCGTTCTTTTGTTTTGAGCACCCTCACGTTTCCTGCTATATTAGAGACTCTAGAAAGTCAGAGCGTGCTTCGTGCTCTAAAGCAGAGTGTGTTACATGGATGAGAACTGTGCTGTGTGTTTGCCTTCAGAAATGGAGTTAAATCACAGGCTCTGTGTCTTCCTACAAGGAAGACTACGTTTCAGGTAAACGCAGTCAATTTTCAGCTCAGACAAAGCTACACCGTTCACGAGGTCACACGTTTCTTGCTCTTAACTGAAAAGCTTTGGTAGTTAGATGACCTGTGGTTTGCATCAGTTTCAGAAGCAGAGTTGAACTAGCAATGGTCCTTATGTGTAGGAAACACTGTTCTTTTTTTCTGAGTTCACTCTCATTTCTTTCTGTACTAGGGAATCTAGAAAGCAAGAGCATGATTCTTGCTCTGAATCAGAGTGTGTTCCACGGATTAGAACTGTGCTTTGTGTTTCCTTCTCAAATGGAGTTAAATCCCATGTTCTGTGTCTTCCTACAAGGAAGACTGCGTTTCAGGTAAACACAGTCACTTTTCAGCTCAAATGAAGCTGCATGATTCACGGAGCTCACATGTTTGTCGCTCTTAACTGAAAAGCATTAGATGATAGAGGAACTTTGGTTTGCATCAGTTTCAGAAGCAGAGTTGAACTAGATATTGTCTGTAAATGTAGGAAACACTGTTCTTTGTTCTGAGCACACTCACGTTTTCTGCTCTATTAGAGACTCTAAAAAGCAAGAGCGTGCTTCGTGCTCTAAAGCAGAGTGTATTTCATGGATGAGAACTGTGCTGTGTGTTTCCCTTCAGAAATGGAGTTCAATCCCAGGCTCTGTGTCTTCCTACAAGCAAGACTTCTTTTCATTTAAACTCAGTCACTTTTCAGCTCAAAGGAATCTACATCGTTCACGAAGCTCACAGATTTCTCGCTCTTAACTGAAAAGCATTGGATGTTAGGGGACCTGGGGTTTGTATCAGGTTCAGATGCAGAGTTAAACTAGCAATGATCAGTATGTGTGGGAAACACCGTTCTTTTGTTTTGAGCACCCTCACGTTTCCTGCTATATTAGAGACTCTAGAAAGTAAGAGCGTGCTTCTTGCTCCAAAGCAGAGTGTGTTTCATGGATGAGAACTGTGTTGTGTGTTTCCCTTCAGAAATGGAGTTAAATCACAGGCTCTGTGTCTTCCTACAAGGAAGACTACGTTTCAGGTAAACACAGTCAATTTTCAGCTCAAACGAAGCTACATGATTCACGAAGCTCAACATGTTTCTCGCTCTTAACTGAAAAGCATTAGATGATAGAGGAACTTTGGTTTGTATCAGTTTCAGAAGCAGAGTTGATCTAGAAATGGTCCGTAAATGTAGGAAACTCTGTTCTTTGTTCTGAGCACACAAACGTTTCCTGCTCTATTAGAGACTCTGGAAAATAAGAGCGTGCTTCTTGCACTAAGGCAGAGTGAGCTTCATAGATGAGAACTGTGCTGTGTGTTTCCTTCAGAAATGGAGTTCAATCCCAGGTTCTGTGTCTTCCTACAAGGAAGACTGCGTTTTAGGTAAACACAGTCACTTTTCATCTCAAACAAAGCTACATAGTTCAAGAAGCTCACACGTTATTCGCTCTTAACTGAAAAGCATTGGATGTTAGAGGACCTGTGGTTTGTATCAGTTTCGGAAGCAGAGTTTATCTAGATATTGTCTGTAAATATAGGAAACACTGTTCTTTGTTCTGAGCACACAAACATTTTCTGCTCTATTAGAGACTCTAGAAAGTAAGAGCGTGCTTCTTGCTCTAAAGTAGAGTGTGTTTCATGGAGGAGAACTGAGCTCTGTGTTTCCCTTCAGAAATGGAGGTAAATCTCAGGCTCTGTGTCTTCCTACAAACAAGATTTAGATTCAGGTAAACGCAGTCACTTTTCAGCTCAGACCAAGCTACACCGTTCACGAGGTCACCCGTTTCTTGCTCTTAACTGAAAAGCTTTGGTAGTTAGATGACCTGTGGTTTGCATCAGTTTCAGAAGCAGAGTTGAACTAGCAATGGTCCTTATGTTTAGGAAACACTGTTCTTTTCTTCTGAGTTCACTCTCATTTCTTGCTGTACTAGGGAATCTAGAAATCAAGAGCATGATTCTTGCTCTAAATCAGAGTGTGTTCCACGGATTAGAACTGTGCTTTGTGTTTCCCTTCTCAAATGGAGTTAAATCCCATGTTCTGTGTCTTCCTACAAGGAAGACTGCATTTCAGGTAAACACAGTCACTTTTCAGCTCAAATGAAGCTACATGATTCACGGAGCTCACATGTTTGTAGCTCTTAACTGAAAAGCATTAGATGATAGAGGAACTTTGGTTTGCATCAGTTTCAGAAGCAGAGTTGATCTAGATATTGTCTGTAAATGCAGGAAACATTGTTCTTTGTTCTGAGCACACTCACGTTTTCTGCTCTATTAGAGACTCTAGAAAGTAAGAGCGTGCTTCTTGCTCTAAAGCAGAGTTTGTTTCATGGATGAGAACTGTTTTGTGTGTTTCCTTCAGAAATTTAGTTAAATCCCAGGTTCTGTGTCTTCCTACAAGGAAGACTGCATTTCAGGTAAACACAGTCACTTTGCATCTCAAACGTAGCTACATAGTTCAAGAAGCTCACACGTTATTCGCTCTTAACTGAAAAGCATTGGATGTTAGAAGACCTGTATTTTGAATCAGTTTCAGAAGCAGAGTTGAACTAGATATGGTCCGTATGTGTAGGAAACACCGTTCTTTTGTTGTGAGCACACTCACATTTTCTGCTCTATTAGAGACTCTAAAAAGCAAGATCGTGCTTCATGCTCTAAAGTAGAGTGTGTTTCATGGATGAGAACTGTGCTGTGTGTTTCCTTCAGAAATGGAGTTAAATCCCAGGCTCTGTGCCTTCCTACAGGCAAGAGTTCTTTTCGGGTAAACTCAGTCACTTTTCAGCTGAAACGAAGCTACATCGTTCTCCAAGCTCAAAAGATTCTCGCTCTTAACTGAAAAGCATTGGATGACAGAGGAACTGTGGTTTGAATCAATTTCAGAAGCAGCGTTGAACTAGCAATGGTCCATATGTATAGGAAACACCGTTCTTTTGTTCTGAGCACACTCACGTTACATGCTGTACTAGAGATTCTAGAAAGAAAGATCGTGCTTCTTGCTCTAAAGCCGAGTGTGATTCATAGAGGAGAACTGTGCTGTGTGTTTCCCTATAGAAATGGAGTTAAATCCCAGGTTCTGTGTCTTCCTACAAGGAAGACTACGTTTCAGGTAAACACAGTCAATTTTCAGCTCAAACGAAGCTACATGATTCACGAAGCTCAACATGTTTCTCGCTCTTAACAGAAAAGCATTAGATGATAGAGGAACTTTGGTTTGTATCAGTTTCAGAAGCAGAGTTGATCTAGAAATGGTCCGTAAACATAGGAAACACTGTTCTTTGTTCTGAGCACACAAACGTTTCCTGCTCTATTAGAGACTCTGGAAAATAAGAGCGTGCTTCTTGCACTAAAGCAGAGTGTGCTTCATGGATGAGAACTGTGCTGTGTGTTTCCTTCAGAAATGGAGTTCATCCCAGGTTCTGTCTCTTCCTACAAGGAAGACTGTGTTTTAGGTAAACACAGTCACTTTTCATCTCAAACGAAGCTACATAGTTCAAGAAGCTCACACGTTATTCGCACTTAACTGAAAAGCATTGGATGTTAGAGGACCTGTGGTTTGTATCAGTTTCATAAGCAGAGTTGAACTAGATATGGTCCGTATGTGTAGGAAACACCGTTCTTTTGTTGTGAGCACACTCACGTTTCCTGCTATATTAGAGACTCTAGAAAGTAAGAGCGTGCTTCTTGCTCTAAAGCAGAGTGTGTTTCATGGATGAGAACTGTGTTGTTTGTTTCCCTTCAGAAATGGAGTTAAATCACAGGCTCTGTGTCATCCTACAAGGAAGACTACGTTTCAGGTAAACACAGTCAATTTTCAGCTCAAACGATGCTACATGATTCACGAAGCTCAACATGTTTCTCGCTCTTAACTTAAAAGCATTAGATGATAGAGGAACTTTGGTTTGTATCAGTTTCAGAAGCAGAGTTGATCTAGAAATGGTCCGTAAATGTAGGAAACACTGTTCTTTGTTCTGAGCACACAAACGTTTCCTGCTCTATTAGAGACTCTGGAAAATAAGAGCGTGCTTCTTGCACTAAAGCAGAGTGTGCTTCATGGATGAGAACTGTGCTGTGTGTTTCCTTCAGAAATGGAGTTCAATCCCAGGTTCTGTCTCTTCCTACAAGGAAGACTGTGTTTTAGGTAAACACAGTCACTTTTCATCTCAAACGAAGCTACATAGTTCAAGAAGCTCACACGTTATTCGCACTTAACTGAAAAGCATTGGATGTTAGAGGACCTGTGGTTTGTATCAGTTTCATAAGCAGAGTTGAACTAGATATGGTCCGTATGTGTAGGAAACACCGTTCTTTTGTTGTGAGCACACTCACGTTTCCTGCTATATTAGAGACTCTAGAAAGTAAGAGCGTGCTTCTTGCTCTAAAGCAGAGTGTGTTTCATGGATGAGAACTGTGTTGTTTGTTTCCCTTCAGAAATGGAGTTAAATCACAGGCTCTGTGTCATCCTACAAGGAAGACTACGTTTCAGGTAAACACAGTCAATTTTCAGCTCAAACGATGCTACATGATTCACGAAGCTCAACATGTTTCTCGCTCTTAACTTAAAAGCATTAGATGATAGAGGAACTTGGGTTTGTATCAGTTTCAGAAGCAGAGTTGATCTAGAAATGGTCCGTAAATGTAGGAAACACTGGTCTTTTTCTGAGCACTCAAACGTTTCCTGCTCTATTAGAGACTCTGGAAAATAAGAGCGTGCTTCTTGCACTAAAGCAGAGTGTGCTTCATGGATGAGAACTGTGCTGTGTGTTTCCTTCAGAAATGGAGTTCAATCCCAGGTTCTGTGTCTTCCTACAAGGAAGACTGCGTTTTAGGTAAACACAGTCACTTTTCATCTCAAACAAAGCTACATAGTTCAAGAAGCTCACAAGTTATTCGCTCTTAACTGAAAAGCATTGGATGTTAGAGGACCTGTGGTTTGTATCAGTTTCAGAAGCAGAGTTGAGCTAGATATTGTCTGTAAATATAGGAAACACTGTTCTTTGTTCTGAGCACACAAACGTTTTCTGCTCTATTAGAGACTCTAGAAAGTAAGAGCGTGCTTCTTGCTCTAAAGTAGAGTGTGTTTCATGGATGAGAACTGTGCTGTGTGTTTCCTTCAGAAATGGAGTTAAATCCCAGGCTCTGTGCCTTCCTAAGGGCAAGAGTTCTTTTCGGGTAAACTCAGTCACTTTTCAGCTGAAACGATGCTACATCGTTCTCCAAGCTCAAAAGATTCTCGCTCTTAACTGAAAAGCATTGGATGACAGAGGAACTGTGGTTTGAATCAATTTCAGAAGCAGAGTTGAACTAGCAATGGTCCATATGTGTAGGAAACACCGTTCTTTTGTTCTGAGCACACTCATTTTTCATGCTGTTTTTCTGAATCTAGAAAGAAA
This sequence comes from Onychomys leucogaster, assembly GCA_949786385.1. Taxonomy (NCBI): domain Eukaryota; kingdom Metazoa; phylum Chordata; class Mammalia; order Rodentia; family Cricetidae; genus Onychomys; species Onychomys leucogaster. The sequence goes on from CATKUP010000061.1 coordinate 2,128,469, forward strand.
GAGCGTGCTTCTTGCTCTAAAGCAGCGTGTGATTCATAGAGGAGAACTGTGCTGTGTGTTTCCCTTCAGAAATGGAGTTCAATCCCAGGTTCTGTGTCTTCCTACAAGGAAGACTGCGTTTTAGGTAAACACAGTCACTTTTCATCTCAAACAAAGCTACATAGTTCAAGAAGCTCACACGTTATTTGCTCTTAACTGAAAAGCATTGGATGTTAGAGGACCTGTGGTTTGTATCAGTTTCAGAAGCAGAGTTGATCTAGATATTGTCTGTAAATATAGGAAACACCGTTCTTTTGTTCTGAGCACACTCACGTTACATGCTGTACTAGAGATTCTAGAAAGAAAGATCGTGCTTCTTGCTCTAAAGCCGAGTGTGATTCATAGAGGAGAACTGTGCTGTGTGTTTCCCTATAGAAATGGAGTTAAATCCCAGGTTCTGTGTCTTCCTACAAGGAAGACTGCGTTTCAGGTAAACACAGTCACTTTTCATCTCAAACGAAGCTACATAGTTCAAGAAGCTCACACGTTATTCGCTCTTAACTGAAAAGCATTAGATGATAGAGGAACTTTGGTTTGCATCAGTTTCAGAAGCAGAGTTGATCTAGATATTGTCTGTAAATGTAGGAAACACTGTTCTTTGTTCTGAGCACACTCACGTTTTCTGCTCTATTAGAGACTCTAGAAAGTAAGAGCGTGCTTCTTGCTCTAAAGCAGAGTGTGTTTCATGGATGAGAACTGTGTTGTGTGTTTCCTTCAGAAATTTAGTTAAATCCCAGGCTCTGTGTCTTCCTACAGGGAAGAGTTCTTTTCAGGTAAACTCAGTCACTTTTCAGCTCTAACAAAGCTACATCTTTCACGAAGCTCAAACGTTTCTCGCTCTTAACTGAATAGCATTGGATGTTAGGGGCCGTGTGGTTTGTATCAGTTTCAGAAGCAGAGTGGAACTTGCAATGGTCCGTATGTGCAGCAAACACCATTCTTTTGTTCTGAGCACACTCATGTTTCCTACTATATTAGAGACTCTAGAAAGAAAGAGCATGCTTCTTCCTCTAATGCAGAGTTTGCTTCATGGATGAGAACTGTGCTATATGTTTCCCTACAGAAATTGAGTTAAATCCCAGGTTCTGTGTCTTCCCTCAAGGAAGACTGCGTTTCAGGTAAACACAGTCACTTTGCATCTCAAACGTAGCTACATAGTTCAAGAAGCTCACACGTTATTCGCTCTTAACTGAAAAGCATTGGATGTTAGAAGACCTGTATTTTGTATCAGTTTCGGAAGCAGAGTTGAACTAGATATGATCCGTATGTGTAGGAAACACCGTTCTTTTGTTGTGAGCACACTCACATTTTCTGCTCTATTAGAGACTCTAAAAAGCAAGATCGTGCTTCGTGCTCTAAAGCAGAGTGTGTTTCATGGATGAGAACTGTGCTGTGTGTTTCCTTCAGAAATGGAGTTAAATCCCAAGCTCTGTGCCTTCCTACAGGCAAGAGTTCTTTTCGGGTAAACTCAGTCACTTTTCAGCTGAAACGAAGCTACATCGTTCTCCAAGCTCAAAAGATTCTCGCTCTTAACTGAAAAGCATTGGATGACAGAGGAACTGTGGTTTGAATCAATTTCAGAAGCAGAGTTGAACTAGCAATGGTCCATATGTGTAGGAAACACCGTTCTTTTGTTCTGTTCACACTCACGTTACATGCTGTACTAGATATTCTAGAAAGAAAGATCGTGCTTCTTGCTCTAAAGCCGAGTGTGACTCATGGAGGAGAACTGTGCTGTGTGTTTCCCTATAGAAATGGAGTTAAATCCCAGGTTCTGTGTCTTCCTACAAGGAAGACTGCGTTTCAGGTAAACACAGTCACTTTTCATCTCAAACGAAGCTACATAGTTCAAGAAGCTCACACGTTATTCGCTCTTAACTGAAAAGCATTGGATGTTAGAGGACCTGTGGTTTGTATCAGTTTCAGAAGCAGAGTTGAACTAGATATGGTCCGTATGTGTAGGAAACACTGTTCTTTTGTTGTGAGCACACTCACGTTTTCTGCTCTATTAGAGACTCTAAAAAGCAAGAGCGTGCTTCTTGCTCTAAAGCAGAGTGTATTTCATGGATGAGAACTGTGCTGTGTGTTTCCCTTCAGAAATGGAGTTCAATCCCAGGCTCTGTGTCTTCCTACAAGCAAGACTTCTTTTCATTTAAACTCAGTCACTTTTCAGCTCAAAGGAATCTATATTGTTCACGAAGCTCACAGATTTCTCGCTCTTAACTGAAAAGCATTGGATGTTAGGGGACCTGGGGTTTGTATCAGGTTCAGATGCAGAGTTGAACTAGCAATGATCAGTATGTGTGGGAAACACCGTTCCTTTGTTCTGAGCACCCTCAGGTATCCTGCTATATTAGAGACTCTAGAAAGTAAGAGCGTGCTTCTTGCTCTAAAGCAGAGTGTGTTTCATGGATGAGAACTGTGTTGTTTGTTTCCCTTCAGAAATGGAGTTAAATCATAGGCTCTGTGTCTTCCTACAAGGAAGACTACGTTTCAGGTAAACACAGTCAATTTTCAGCTCAAACGAAGCTACATGATTCACGAAGCTCAACATGTTTCTCGCTCTTAACAGAAAAGCATTAGATGATAGAGGAACTTTGGTTTGTATCAGTTTCAGAAGCAGAGTTGATCTAGAAATGGTCCGTAAACATAGGAAACACTGTTCTTTGTTCTGAGCACACAAACGTTTCCTGCTCTATTAGAGACTCTGGAAAATAAGAGCGTGCTTCTTGCACTAAAGCAGAGTGTGCTTCATGGATGAGAACTGTGCTGTGTGTTTCCTTCAGAAATGGAGTTCAATCCCAGGTTCTGTGTCTTCCTACAAGGAAGACTGTGTTTTAGGTAAACACAGTCACTTTTCATCTCAAACGAAGCTACATAGTTCAAGAAGCTCACACGTTATTCGCACTTAACTGAAAAGCATTGGATGTTAGAGGACCTGTGGTTTGTATCAGTTTCGGAAGCAGAGTTGATCTAGATATTGTCTGTAAATATAGGAAACACTTGTTCTTTGTTCTGAGCACACTAACGTTTTCTGCACTATTAGAGACTCTAGAAAGTAAGAGCGTGCTTCTTGCTCTAAAGTAGAGTGTGTTTCATGGAGGAGACCTGAGCTTTGTGTTTCCCTTCAGAAATGGAGGTAAATATCAGGCTCTGTGTCTTCCTACAAACAAGATTTAGATTCAGGTAAACGCAGTCACTTTTCAGCTCAAAGGAATCTACATCGTTCAGGAAGCTCACACGTTTCTCACTCTTAACTGAAAAGCATTGGATGTTAGGGGACCTTTGTTTTGTATCAGGTTCAGATGCAGAGTTGAACTAGCAATGGTCCGTATGTGTAGGAAACACCGTTATTTTGTTCTGAGCACACTCGCGTTTTCTGCTTTATGAGAGAATCTAGAAAGTCAGAGCGTGCTTCGTGCTCTAAAGCAGAGTGTGTTTCATGGATGAGAACTGTGCTGTGTGTTTCCTTCAGAAATGGAGTTAAATCCCATGCTCTGTGTCTTCCTACAGGCAAGACTTCTTTTAAGGTAAACTCAGTCACTTTTCAGCACAAACATCGTTCACAAAGCCTAAACGTTTCTCGCTCTTAATTGAAAAGCATTGGATGTTAAGGGAACTGTGCTTTGTTTCAGTTTCAGATGCAGAGTTGAACTAGCAATGGTCCGTATCTGTAGGAAACACCGTTCTTTTGTTCTGAGCACCCTCACATTTCCTGCTCCATTAGAGACTCTAGAAAGTAAGAGCGTGCTTCTTGCTCTAAAGCAGAGTGTGTTTCATGGATGAGAACTGTGCTGTGTGTTTGCCTTCAGAAATGGAGTTAAATCACAGGCTCTGTGTCTTCCTACAAGGAAGACTACGTTTCAGGTAAACACAGTCACTTTTCAGCTCAAACCAAGCTACATGATTCACGAGGCTCAACACGTTTCTCACTCTTAACTGAAAAGCATTAGATGATAGAGGAACTTTGGTTTGTATCAGTTTCAGAAGCAGAGTTGATCTAGATATGGTCCGTAAATGTAGGAAACACTGTTCTTTGTTCTGAGCACACAAACGTTTCTTGCTCTATTAGAGACTCTAGAAAATAAGAGCGTGCTTCTTGCTCTCAAGCAGAGTGTGCTTCATGGATGAGAACTGTGCTGTGTGTTTCCTTCAGAAATGGAGTGAAATCCCAGGCTCTATGTCTTCCTACAGGCAAGAGTTCTTTTCTGGTAAAGGCAGTCACTTTTCAGCTGAAATGAAGCTACATTGTTCTCCAAGCTCAAACGATTATCACTCTTAAATGAAAAACATTGGATGACAGAGGAACTGTGGTTTGAATCAGTTTCAGAAGCAGAGTTGAACTAGCAATGGTCCGTATGTGTAGGAAACACCGTTCTTTTGCTCTGAGCACAATCACGTATCACGCTGTATTAGAGAATCTAGTAAGAAAGATCGTGCTTCTTGCTCTAAAGCCGAGTGTGATTCATAGAGGAGAACTGTGCTGTGTGTTTCCCTATAGAAATGGAGTTAAATCCCAGGTTCTGTGTCTTCCTACAAGGAAGACTGCGTTTCAGGTAAACACAGTTACTTTTCATCTCAAACGAAGCTACATAGTTCAAGAAGCTCACACGTTATTCGCTCTTAAATGAAAAGCATTGGATGTTAGAGGACCTGAATTTTGAATCAATTTCAGAAGCAGAGTTGAACTAGCAATGTTCCATATGTGTAGGAAACACCGTTCTTTTGTTCTGAGCACACTCACGTTTCATGCTGTACAAGAGATTCTAGAAAGCAAGAGCGTGCTTCTTGCTCTAAAGCAGAGTGTGTTTCATAGAGGAGAACTGTGCTGTGTGTTTCCCTTCAGAAATGGAGTTAAATCCCAGGTTCTGTGTCTTCCTACAAGGAAGACTGCGTTTCAGGTAAACACAGTTACTTTTCATCTCAAACGAAGCTACATTGTTCAAGAAGCTCACACGTTATTCGCTCTTAACTGAAAAGCATTGGATGTTAGAGGACCTGTGGTTTGTATCAGTTTCAGAAGCAGAGTTGAACTAGATATGGTCCATATATGTAGGAAACACCGTTGTTTTGTTCTGAGCACACTCACGTTTTCTGCTCTATTAGAGACTCTAAAAAGCAAGAGCGTGCTTCGTGCTCTAAAGCAGAGTGTGTTTCATGGATGAGAACTGTGCCGTGTGTTTCCCTTCAAAATGGAGTTAAATCCCAAGCTCTGTGTCTTCCTAAAAGCAAGACTTCTTTTCAGGTAATCTCAGTCACTTTTCAGCTCAAAGGAATCTACATCGTTCAGGAAGCTCACACGTTTCTCGCTCTTAACTGAAAAGCATTGGATGTTAGGGGACCTTTGGTTTGTATCAGGTTCAGATGCAGAGTTGAACTAGCAATGGTCCGTATGTGTTGGAAACACCGTTATTTTATTCTGAGCACACTCGCGTTTTCTGCTCTATTAGAGAATCTAGAAAGTCAGAGCGTGCTTCGTGCTCTAAAGCAGAGTGTGTTTCATGGATGAGAACTGTGCTGTGTGTTTGCCTTCAGAAATGGAGTTAAATCACAGGCTCTGTGTCTTCCTACAAGGAAGACTACGTTTCAGGTAAACGCAGTCAATTTTCAGCTCAGACAAAGCTACACCGTTCACGAGGTCACACGTTTCTTGCTCTTAACTGAAAAGCTTTGGTAGTTAGATGACCTGTGGTTTGCATCAGTTTCAGAAGCAGAGTTGAACTAGCAATGGTCCTTATGTGTAGGAAACACTGTTCTTTTCTTCTGAGTTCACTCTCATTTCTTTCTGTACTAGGGAATCTAGAAAGCAAGAGCATGATTCTTGCTCTGAATCAGAGTGTGTTCCACGGATTAGAACTGTGCTTTGTGTTTCCCTTCTCAAATGGAGTTAAATCCCATGTTCTGTGTCTTCCTACAAGGAAGACTGCGTTTCAGGTAAACACAGTCACTTTTCAGCTCAAATGAAGCTGCATGATTCACGGAGCTCACATGTTTGTCGCTCTTAACTGAAAAGCATTAGATGATAGAGGAACTTTGGTTTGCATCAGTTTCAGAAGCAGAGTTGAACTAGATATTGTCTGTAAATGTAGGAAACACTGTTCTTTGTTCTGAGCACACTCACGTTTTCTGCTCTATTAGAGACTCTAATAAGCAAGAGCGTGCTTCGTGCTCTAAAGCAGAGTGTATTTCATGGATGAGATCTGTGCTGTGTGTTTCCTTCAGAAATGGAGTTCAATCCCAGGTTCTGTGTCTTCCTACAAGGAAGACTGCGTTTTAGGTAAACACAGTCACTTTTCATCTCAAACAAAGCTACATAGTTCAAGAAGCTCACACGTTATTCTCTCTTAACTGAAAAGCATTGGATGTTAGAGGACCTGTGGTTTGTATCAGTTTCGGAAGCAGAGTTGATCTAGATATTGTCTGTAAATATAGGAAACACTTGTTCTTTGTTCTGAGCACACTAACGTTTTCTGCACTATTAGAGACTCTAGAAAGTAAGAGCGTGCTTCTTGCTCTAAAGTAGAGTGTGTTTCATGGAGGAGACCTGAGCTTTGTGTTTCCCTTCAGAAATGGAGGTAAATATCAGGCTCTGTGTCTTCCTACAAACAAGATTTAGATTCAGGTAAACGCAGTCACTTTTCAGCTCAAAGGAATCTACATCGTTCAGGAAGCTCACACGTTTCTCACTCTTAACTGAAAAGCATTGGATGTTAGGGGACCTTTGTTTTGTATCAGGTTCAGATGCAGAGTTGAACTAGCAATGGTCCGTATGTGTAGGAAACACCGTTATTTTGTTCTGAGCACACTCGCGTTTTCTGCTTTATGAGAGAATCTAGAAAGTCAGAGCGTGCTTCGTGCTCTAAAGCAGAGTGTGTTTCATGGATGAGAACTGTGCTGTGTGTTTCCTTCAGAAATGGAGTTAAATCCCATGCTCTGTGTCTTCCTACAGGCAAGACTTCTTTTAAGGTAAACTCAGTCACTTTTCAGCACAAACATCGTTCACAAAGCCTAAACGTTTCTCGCTCTTAATTGAAAAGCATTGGATGTTAAGGGAACTGTGCTTTGTTTCAGTTTCAGATGCAGAGTTGAACTAGCAATGGTCCGTATCTGTAGGAAACACCGTTCTTTTGTTCTGAGCACCCTCACATTTCCTGCTCCATTAGAGACTCTAGAAAGTAAGAGCGTGCTTCTTGCTCTAAAGCAGAGTGTGTTTCATGGATGAGAACTGTGCTGTGTGTTTGCCTTCAGAAATGGAGTTAAATCACAGGCTCTGTGTCTTCCTACAAGGAAGACTACGTTTCAGGTAAACACAGTCACTTTTCAGCTCAAACCAAGCTACATGATTCACGAGGCTCAACACGTTTCTCACTCTTAACTGAAAAGCATTAGATGATAGAGGAACTTTGGTTTGTATCAGTTTCAGAAGCAGAGTTGATCTAGATATGGTCCGTAAATGTAGGAAACACTGTTCTTTGTTCTGAGCACACAAACGTTTCTTGCTCTATTAGAGACTCTAGAAAATAAGAGCGTGCTTCTTGCTCTCAAGCAGAGTGTGCTTCATGGATGAGAACTGTGCTGTGTGTTTCCTTCAGAAATGGAGTGAAATCCCAGGCTCTATGTCTTCCTACAGGCAAGAGTTCTTTTCTGGTAAAGGCAGTCACTTTTCAGCTGAAATGAAGCTACATTGTTCTCCAAGCTCAAACGATTATCACTCTTAAATGAAAAACATTGGATGACAGAGGAACTGTGGTTTGAATCAGTTTCAGAAGCAGAGTTGAACTAGCAATGGTCCGTATGTGTAGGAAACACCGTTCTTTTGCTCTGAGCACAATCACGTATCACGCTGTATTAGAGAATCTAGTAAGAAAGATCGTGCTTCTTGCTCTAAAGCCGAGTGTGATTCATAGAGGAGAACTGTGCTGTGTGTTTCCCTATAGAAATGGAGTTAAATCCCAGGTTCTGTGTCTTCCTACAAGGAAGACTGCGTTTCAGGTAAACACAGTTACTTTTCATCTCAAACGAAGCTACATAGTTCAAGAAGCTCACACGTTATTCGCTCTTAAATGAAAAGCATTGGATGTTAGAGGACCTGAATTTTGAATCAATTTCAGAAGCAGAGTTGAACTAGCAATGTTCCATATGTGTAGGAAACACCGTTCTTTTGTTCTGAGCACACTCACGTTTCATGCTGTACAAGAGATTCTAGAAAGCAAGAGCGTGCTTCTTGCTCTAAAGCAGAGTGTGTTTCATAGAGGAGAACTGTGCTGTGTGTTTCCCTTCAGAAATGGAGTTAAATCCCAGGTTCTGTGTCTTCCTACAAGGAAGACTGCGTTTCAGGTAAACACAGTTACTTTTCATCTCAAACGAAGCTACATTGTTCAAGAAGCTCACACGTTATTCGCTCTTAACTGAAAAGCATTGGATGTTAGAGGACCTGTGGTTTGTATCAGTTTCAGAAGCAGAGTTGAACTAGATATGGTCCATATATGTAGGAAACACCGTTGTTTTGTTCTGAGCACACTCACGTTTTCTGCTCTATTAGAGACTCTAAAAAGCAAGAGCGTGCTTCGTGCTCTAAAGCAGAGTGTGTTTCATGGATGAGAACTGTGCCGTGTGTTTCCCTTCAAAATGGAGTTAAATCCCAAGCTCTGTGTCTTCCTAAAAGCAAGACTTCTTTTCAGGTAATCTCAGTCACTTTTCAGCTCAAAGGAATCTACATCGTTCAGGAAGCTCACACGTTTCTCGCTCTTAACTGAAAAGCATTGGATGTTAGGGGACCTTTGGTTTGTATCAGGTTCAGATGCAGAGTTGAACTAGCAATGGTCCGTATGTGTTGGAAACACCGTTATTTTATTCTGAGCACACTCGCGTTTTCTGCTCTATTAGAGAATCTAGAAAGTCAGAGCGTGCTTCGTGCTCTAAAGCAGAGTGTGTTTCATGGATGAGAACTGTGCTGTGTGTTTGCCTTCAGAAATGGAGTTAAATCACAGGCTCTGTGTCTTCCTACAAGGAAGACTACGTTTCAGGTAAACGCAGTCAATTTTCAGCTCAGACAAAGCTACACCGTTCACGAGGTCACACGTTTCTTGCTCTTAACTGAAAAGCTTTGGTAGTTAGATGACCTGTGGTTTGCATCAGTTTCAGAAGCAGAGTTGAACTAGCAATGGTCCTTATGTGTAGGAAACACTGTTCTTTTCTTCTGAGTTCACTCTCATTTCTTTCTGTACTAGGGAATCTAGAAAGCAAGAGCATGATTCTTGCTCTGAATCAGAGTGTGTTCCACGGATTAGAACTGTGCTTTGTGTTTCCCTTCTCAAATGGAGTTAAATCCCATGTTCTGTGTCTTCCTACAAGGAAGACTGCGTTTCAGGTAAACACAGTCACTTTTCAGCTCAAATGAAGCTGCATGATTCACGGAGCTCACATGTTTGTCGCTCTTAACTGAAAAGCATTAGATGATAGAGGAACTTTGGTTTGCATCAGTTTCAGAAGCAGAGTTGAACTAGATATTGTCTGTAAATGTAGGAAACACTGTTCTTTGTTCTGAGCACACTCACGTTTTCTGCTCTATTAGAGACTCTAATAAGCAAGAGCGTGCTTCGTGCTCTAAAGCAGAGTGTATTTCATGGATGAGATCTGTGCTGTGTGTTTCCCTTCAGAAATGGAGTTCAATCCCAGGCTCTGTGTCTTCCTACAAGCAAGACTTCTTTTCATTTAAACTCAGTCACTTTTCAGCTCAAAGGAATCTACATCGTTCACGAAGTTCACAGAATTCTCGCTCTTAACTGAAAAGCATTGGATGTTAGGGGACCTGGGGTTTGTATCAGGTTCAGATGCAGAGTTAAACTAGCAATGATCAGTATGTATGGGAAACACCGTTCTTTTGTTTTGAGCACCCTCACGTTTCCTGCTATATTAGAGACTCTAGAAAGTCAGAGCGTGCTTCGTGCTCTAAAGCAGAGTGTGTTACATGGATGAGAACTGTGCTGTGTGTTTGCCTTCAGAAATGGAGTTAAATCACAGGCTCTGTGTCTTCCTACAAGGAAGACTACGTTTCAGGTAAACGCAGTCAATTTTCAGCTCAGACAAAGCTACACCGTTCACGAGGTCACACGTTTCTTGCTCTTAACTGAAAAGCTTTGGTAGTTAGATGACCTGTGGTTTGCATCAGTTTCAGAAGCAGAGTTGAACTAGCAATGGTCCTTATGTGTAGGAAACACTGTTCTTTTTTTCTGAGTTCACTCTCATTTCTTTCTGTACTAGGGAATCTAGAAAGCAAGAGCATGATTCTTGCTCTGAATCAGAGTGTGTTCCACGGATTAGAACTGTGCTTTGTGTTTCCTTCTCAAATGGAGTTAAATCCCATGTTCTGTGTCTTCCTACAAGGAAGACTGCGTTTCAGGTAAACACAGTCACTTTTCAGCTCAAATGAAGCTGCATGATTCACGGAGCTCACATGTTTGTCGCTCTTAACTGAAAAGCATTAGATGATAGAGGAACTTTGGTTTGCATCAGTTTCAGAAGCAGAGTTGAACTAGATATTGTCTGTAAATGTAGGAAACACTGTTCTTTGTTCTGAGCACACTCACGTTTTCTGCTCTATTAGAGACTCTAAAAAGCAAGAGCGTGCTTCGTGCTCTAAAGCAGAGTGTATTTCATGGATGAGAACTGTGCTGTGTGTTTCCCTTCAGAAATGGAGTTCAATCCCAGGCTCTGTGTCTTCCTACAAGCAAGACTTCTTTTCATTTAAACTCAGTCACTTTTCAGCTCAAAGGAATCTACATCGTTCACGAAGCTCACAGATTTCTCGCTCTTAACTGAAAAGCATTGGATGTTAGGGGACCTGGGGTTTGTATCAGGTTCAGATGCAGAGTTAAACTAGCAATGATCAGTATGTGTGGGAAACACCGTTCTTTTGTTTTGAGCACCCTCACGTTTCCTGCTATATTAGAGACTCTAGAAAGTAAGAGCGTGCTTCTTGCTCCAAAGCAGAGTGTGTTTCATGGATGAGAACTGTGTTGTTTGTTTCCCTTCAGAAATGGAGTTAAATCACAGGCTCTGTGTCATCCTACAAGGAAGACTACGTTTCAGGTAAACACAGTCAATTTTCAGCTCAAACGATGCTACATGATTCACGAAGCTCAACATGTTTCTCGCTCTTAACTTAAAAGCATTAGATGATAGAGGAACTTTGGTTTGTATCAGTTTCAGAAGCAGAGTTGATCTAGAAATGGTCCGTAAATGTAGGAAACACTGTTCTTTTTCTGAGCACACAAACGTTTCCTGCTCTATTAGAGACTCTGGAAAATAAGAGCGTGCTTCTTGCACTAAAGCAGAGTGTGCTTCATGGATGAGAACTGTGCTGTGTGTTTCCTTCAGAAATGGAGTTCAATCCCAGGTTCTGTGTCTTCCTACAAGGAAGACTGCGTTTTAGGTAAACACAGTCACTTTTCATCTCAAACAAAGCTACATAGTTCAAGAAGCTCACACGTTATTCTCTCTTAACTGAAAAGCATTGGATGTTAGAGGACCTGTGGTTTGTATCAGTTTCGGAAGCAGAGTTGATCTAGATATTGTCTGTAAATATAGGAAACACTTGTTCTTTGTTCTGAGCACACTAACGTTTTCTGCACTATTAGAGACTCTAGAAAGTAAGAGCGTGCTTCTTGCTCTAAAGTAGAGTGTGTTTCATGGAGGAGACCTGAGCTTTGTGTTTCCCTTCAGAAATGGAGGTAAATATCAGGCTCTGTGTCTTCCTACAAACAAGATTTAGATTCAGGTAAACGCAGTCACTTTTCAGCTCAAAGGAATCTACATCGTTCAGGAAGCTCACACGTTTCTCACTCTTAACTGAAAAGCATTGGATGTTAGGGGACCTTTGTTTTGTATCAGGTTCAGATGCAGAGTTGAACTAGCAATGGTCCGTATGTGTAGGAAACACCGTTATTTTGTTCTGAGCACACTCGCGTTTTCTGCTTTATGAGAGAATCTAGAAAGTCAGAGCGTGCTTCGTGCTCTAAAGCAGAGTGTGTTTCATGGATGAGAACTGTGCTGTGTGTTTCCTTCAGAAATGGAGTTAAATCCCATGCTCTGTGTCTTCCTACAGGCAAGACTTCTTTTAAGGTAAACTCAGTCACTTTTCAGCACAAACATCGTTCACAAAGCCTAAACGTTTCTCGCTCTTAATTGAAAAGCATTGGATGTTAAGGGAACTGTGCTTTGTTTCAGTTTCAGATGCAGAGTTGAACTAGCAATGGTCCGTATCTGTAGGAAACACCGTTCTTTTGTTCTGAGCACCCTCACATTTCCTGCTCCATTAGAGACTCTAGAAAGTAAGAGCGTGCTTCTTGCTCTAAAGCAGAGTGTGTTTCATGGATGAGAACTGTGCTGTGTGTTTGCCTTCAGAAATGGAGTTAAATCACAGGCTCTGTGTCTTCCTACAAGGAAGACTACGTTTCAGGTAAACACAGTCACTTTTCAGCTCAAACCAAGCTACATGATTCACGAGGCTCAACACGTTTCTCACTCTTAACTGAAAAGCATTAGATGATAGAGGAACTTTGGTTTGTATCAGTTTCAGAAGCAGAGTTGATCTAGATATGGTCCGTAAATGTAGGAAACACTGTTCTTTGTTCTGAGCACACAAACGTTTCTTGCTCTATTAGAGACTCTAGAAAATAAGAGCGTGCTTCTTGCTCTCAAGCAGAGTGTGCTTCATGGATGAGAACTGTGCTGTGTGTTTCCTTCAGAAATGGAGTGAAATCCCAGGCTCTATGTCTTCCTACAGGCAAGAGTTCTTTTCTGGTAAAGGCAGTCACTTTTCAGCTGAAATGAAGCTACATTGTTCTCCAAGCTCAAACGATTATCACTCTTAAATGAAAAACATTGGATGACAGAGGAACTGTGGTTTGAATCAGTTTCAGAAGCAGAGTTGAACTAGCAATGGTCCGTATGTGTAGGAAACACCGTTCTTTTGCTCTGAGCACAATCACGTATCACGCTGTATTAGAGAATCTAGTAAGAAAGATCGTGCTTCTTGCTCTAAAGCCGAGTGTGATTCATAGAGGAGAACTGTGCTGTGTGTTTCCCTATAGAAATGGAGTTAAATCCCAGGTTCTGTGTCTTCCTACAAGGAAGACTGCGTTTCAGGTAAACACAGTTACTTTTCATCTCAAACGAAGCTACATAGTTCAAGAAGCTCACACGTTATTCGCTCTTAAATGAAAAGCATTGGATGTTAGAGGACCTGAATTTTGAATCAATTTCAGAAGCAGAGTTGAACTAGCAATGTTCCATATGTGTAGGAAACACCGTTCTTTTGTTCTGAGCACACTCACGTTTCATGCTGTACAAGAGATTCTAGAAAGCAAGAGCGTGCTTCTTGCTCTAAAGCAGAGTGTGTTTCATAGAGGAGAACTGTGCTGTGTGTTTCCCTTCAGAAATGGAGTTAAATCCCAGGTTCTGTGTCTTCCTACAAGGAAGACTGCGTTTCAGGTAAACACAGTTACTTTTCATCTCAAACGAAGCTACATTGTTCAAGAAGCTCACACGTTATTCGCTCTTAACTGAAAAGCATTGGATGTTAGAGGACCTGTGGTTTGTATCAGTTTCAGAAGCAGAGTTGAACTAGATATGGTCCATATATGTAGGAAACACCGTTGTTTTGTTCTGAGCACACTCACGTTTTCTGCTCTATTAGAGACTCTAAAAAGCAAGAGCGTGCTTCGTGCTCTAAAGCAGAGTGTGTTTCATGGATGAGAACTGTGCCGTGTGTTTCCCTTCAAAATGGAGTTAAATCCCAAGCTCTGTGTCTTCCTAAAAGCAAGACTTCTTTTCAGGTAATCTCAGTCACTTTTCAGCTCAAAGGAATCTACATCGTTCAGGAAGCTCACACGTTTCTCGCTCTTAACTGAAAAGCATTGGATGTTAGGGGACCTTTGGTTTGTATCAGGTTCAGATGCAGAGTTGAACTAGCAATGGTCCGTATGTGTTGGAAACACCGTTATTTTATTCTGAGCACACTCGCGTTTTCTGCTCTATTAGAGAATCTAGAAAGTCAGAGCGTGCTTCGTGCTCTAAAGCAGAGTGTGTTTCATGGATGAGAACTGTGCTGTGTGTTTGCCTTCAGAAATGGAGTTAAATCACAGGCTCTGTGTCTTCCTACAAGGAAGACTACGTTTCAGGTAAACGCAGTCAATTTTCAGCTCAGACAAAGCTACACCGTTCACGAGGTCACACGTTTCTTGCTCTTAACTGAAAAGCTTTGGTAGTTAGATGACCTGTGGTTTGCATCAGTTTCAGAAGCAGAGTTGAACTAGCAATGGTCCTTATGTGTAGGAAACACTGTTCTTTTCTTCTGAGTTCACTCTCATTTCTTTCTGTACTAGGGAATCTAGAAAGCAAGAGCATGATTCTTGCTCTGAATCAGAGTGTGTTCCACGGATTAGAACTGTGCTTTGTGTTTCCCTTCTCAAATGGAGTTAAATCCCATGTTCTGTGTCTTCCTACAAGGAAGACTGCGTTTCAGGTAAACACAGTCACTTTTCAGCTCAAATGAAGCTGCATGATTCACGGAGCTCACATGTTTGTCGCTCTTAACTGAAAAGCATTAGATGATAGAGGAACTTTGGTTTGCATCAGTTTCAGAAGCAGAGTTGAACTAGATATTGTCTGTAAATGTAGGAAACACTGTTCTTTGTTCTGAGCACACTCACGTTTTCTGCTCTATTAGAGACTCTAATAAGCAAGAGCGTGCTTCGTGCTCTAAAGCAGAGTGTATTTCATGGATGAGATCTGTGCTGTGTGTTTCCCTTCAGAAATGGAGTTCAATCCCAGGCTCTGTGTCTTCCTACAAGCAAGACTTCTTTTCATTTAAACTCAGTCACTTTTCAGCTCAAAGGAATCTACATCGTTCACGAAGTTCACAGAATTCTCGCTCTTAACTGAAAAGCATTGGATGTTAGGGGACCTGGGGTTTGTATCAGGTTCAGATGCAGAGTTAAACTAGCAATGATCAGTATGTATGGGAAACACCGTTCTTTTGTTTTGAGCACCCTCACGTTTCCTGCTATATTAGAGACTCTAGAAAGTCAGAGCGTGCTTCGTGCTCTAAAGCAGAGTGTGTTACATGGATGAGAACTGTGCTGTGTGTTTGCCTTCAGAAATGGAGTTAAATCACAGGCTCTGTGTCTTCCTACAAGGAAGACTACGTTTCAGGTAAACGCAGTCAATTTTCAGCTCAGACAAAGCTACACCGTTCACGAGGTCACACGTTTCTTGCTCTTAACTGAAAAGCTTTGGTAGTTAGATGACCTGTGGTTTGCATCAGTTTCAGAAGCAGAGTTGAACTAGCAATGGTCCTTATGTGTAGGAAACACTGTTCTTTTTTTCTGAGTTCACTCTCATTTCTTTCTGTACTAGGGAATCTAGAAAGCAAGAGCATGATTCTTGCTCTGAATCAGAGTGTGTTCCACGGATTAGAACTGTGCTTTGTGTTTCCTTCTCAAATGGAGTTAAATCCCATGTTCTGTGTCTTCCTACAAGGAAGACTGCGTTTCAGGTAAACACAGTCACTTTTCAGCTCAAATGAAGCTGCATGATTCACGGAGCTCACATGTTTGTCGCTCTTAACTGAAAAGCATTAGATGATAGAGGAACTTTGGTTTGCATCAGTTTCAGAAGCAGAGTTGAACTAGATATTGTCTGTAAATGTAGGAAACACTGTTCTTTGTTCTGAGCACACTCACGTTTTCTGCTCTATTAGAGACTCTAAAAAGCAAGAGCGTGCTTCGTGCTCTAAAGCAGAGTGTATTTCATGGATGAGAACTGTGCTGTGTGTTTCCCTTCAGAAATGGAGTTCAATCCCAGGCTCTGTGTCTTCCTACAAGCAAGACTTCTTTTCATTTAAACTCAGTCACTTTTCAGCTCAAAGGAATCTACATCGTTCACGAAGCTCACAGATTTCTCGCTCTTAACTGAAAAGCATTGGATGTTAGGGGACCTGGGGTTTGTATCAGGTTCAGATGCAGAGTTAAACTAGCAATGATCAGTATGTGTGGGAAACACCGTTCTTTTGTTTTGAGCACCCTCACGTTTCCTGCTATATTAGAGACTCTAGAAAGTAAGAGCGTGCTTCTTGCTCCAAAGCAGAGTGTGTTTCATGGATGAGAACTGTGTTGTGTGTTTCCCTTCAGAAATGGAGTTAAATCACAGGCTCTGTGTCTTCCTACAAGGAAGACTACGTTTCAGGTAAACACAGTCAATTTTCAGCTCAAACGAAGCTACATGATTCACGAAGCTCAACATGTTTCTCGCTCTTAACTGAAAAGCATTAGATGATAGAGGAACTTTGGTTTGTATCAGTTTCAGAAGCAGAGTTGATCTAGAAATGGTCCGTAAATGTAGGAAACTCTGTTCTTTGTTCTGAGCACACAAACGTTTCCTGCTCTATTAGAGACTCTGGAAAATAAGAGCGTGCTTCTTGCACTAAGGCAGAGTGAGCTTCATAGATGAGAACTGTGCTGTGTGTTTCCTTCAGAAATGGAGTTCAATCCCAGGTTCTGTGTCTTCCTACAAGGAAGACTGCGTTTTAGGTAAACACAGTCACTTTTCATCTCAAACAAAGCTACATAGTTCAAGAAGCTCACACGTTATTCGCTCTTAACTGAAAAGCATTGGATGTTAGAGGACCTGTGGTTTGTATCAGTTTCGGAAGCAGAGTTTATCTAGATATTGTCTGTAAATATAGGAAACACTGTTCTTTGTTCTGAGCACACAAACATTTTCTGCTCTATTAGAGACTCTAGAAAGTAAGAGCGTGCTTCTTGCTCTAAAGTAGAGTGTGTTTCATGGAGGAGAACTGAGCTCTGTGTTTCCCTTCAGAAATGGAGGTAAATCTCAGGCTCTGTGTCTTCCTACAAACAAGATTTAGATTCAGGTAAACGCAGTCACTTTTCAGCTCAGACCAAGCTACACCGTTCACGAGGTCACCCGTTTCTTGCTCTTAACTGAAAAGCTTTGGTAGTTAGATGACCTGTGGTTTGCATCAGTTTCAGAAGCAGAGTTGAACTAGCAATGGTCCTTATGTTTAGGAAACACTGTTCTTTTCTTCTGAGTTCACTCTCATTTCTTGCTGTACTAGGGAATCTAGAAATCAAGAGCATGATTCTTGCTCTAAATCAGAGTGTGTTCCACGGATTAGAACTGTGCTTTGTGTTTCCCTTCTCAAATGGAGTTAAATCCCATGTTCTGTGTCTTCCTACAAGGAAGACTGCGTTTCAGGTAAACACAGTCACTTTTCAGCTCAAATGAAGCTACATGATTCACGGAGCTCACATGTTTGTAGCTCTTAACTGAAAAGCATTAGATGATAGAGGAACTTTGGTTTGCATCAGTTTCAGAAGCAGAGTTGATCTAGATATTGTCTGTAAATGTAGGAAACATTGTTCTTTGTTCTGAGCACACTCACGTTTTCTGCTCTATTAGAGACTCTAGAAAGTAAGAGCGTGCTTCTTGCTCTAAAGCAGAGTTTGTTTCATGGATGAGAACTGTTTTGTGTGTTTCCTTCAGAAATTGAGTTAAATCCCAGGTTCTGTGTCTTCCTACAAGGAAGACTGCATTTCAGGTAAACACAGTCACTTTGCATCTCAAACGTAGCTACATAGTTCAAGAAGCTCACACGTTATTCGCTCTTAACTGAAAAGCATTGGATGTTAGAAGACCTGTATTTTGAATCAGTTTCAGAAGCAGAGTTGAACTAGATATGGTCCGTATGTGTAGGAAACACCGTTCTTTTGTTGTGAGCACACTCACATTTTCTGCTCTATTAGAGACTCTAAAAAGCAAGATCGTGCTTCATGCTCTAAAGTAGAGTGTGTTTCATGGATGAGAACTGTGCTGTGTGTTTCCTTCAGAAATGGAGTTAAATCCCAGGCTCTGTGCCTTCCTACAGGCAAGAGTTCTTTTCGGGTAAACTCAGTCACTTTTCAGCTGAAACGAAGCTACATCGTTCTCCAAGCTCAAAAGATTCTCGCTCTTAACTGAAAAGCATTGGATGACAGAGGAACTGTGGTTTGAATCAATTTCAGAAGCAGCGTTGAACTAGCAATGGTCCATATGTATAGGAAACACCGTTCTTTTGTTCTGAGCACACTCACGTTACATGCTGTACTAGAGATTCTAGAAAGAAAGATCGTGCTTCTTGCTCTAAAGCCGAGTGTGATTCATAGAGGAGAACTGTGCTGTGTGTTTCCCTATAGAAATGGAGTTAAATCCCAGGTTCTGTGTCTTCCTACAAGGAAGACTGCGTTTCAGGTAAACACAGTCACTTTTCATCTCAAACGAAGCTACATAGTTCAAGAAGCTCACACGTTATTCGCTCTTAACTGAAAAGCATTAGATGATAGAGGAACTTTGGTTTGCATCAGTTTCAGAAGCAGAGTTGATCTAGATATTGTCTGTAAATGTAGGAAACACTGTTCTTTGTTCTGAGCACACTCACGTTTTCTGCTCTATTAGAGACTCTAGAAAGTAAGAGCGTGCTTCTTGCTCTAAAGCAGAGTGTGTTTCATGGATGAGAACTGTGTTGTGTGTTTCCTTCAGAAATTTAGTTAAATCCCAGGCTCTGTGTCTTCCTACAGGGAAGAGTTCTTTTCAGGTAAACTCAGTCACTTTTCAGCTCTAACAAAGCTACATCTTTCACGAAGCTCAAACGTTTCTCGCTCTTAACTGAATAGCATTGGATGTTAGGGGCCGTGTGGTTTGTATCAGTTTCAGAAGCAGAGTGGAACTTGCAATGGTCCGTATGTGCAGCAAACACCATTCTTTTGTTCTGAGCACACTCATGTTTCCTACTATATTAGAGACTCTAGAAAGAAAGAGCATGCTTCTTCCTCTAATGCAGAGTTTGCTTCATGGATGAGAACTGTGCTATATGTTTCCCTACAGAAATTGAGTTAAATCCCAGGTTCTGTGTCTTCCTACAAGGAAGACTGCGTTTCAGGTAAACACAGTCACTTTGCATCTCAAACGTAGCTACATAGTTCAAGAAGCTCACACGTTATTCGCTCTTAACTGAAAAGCATTGGATGTTAGAAGACCTGTATTTTGTATCAGTTTCGGAAGCAGAGTTGAACTAGATATGATCCGTATGTGTAGGAAACACCGTTCTTTTGTTGTGAGCACACTCACATTTTCTGCTCTATTAGAGACTCTAAAAAGCAAGATCGTGCTTCGTGCTCTAAAGCAGAGTGTGTTTCATGGATGAGAACTGTGCTGTGTGTTTCCTTCAGAAATGGAGTTAAATCCCAGGCTCTGTGCCTTCCTACAGGCAAGAGTTCTTTTCGGGTAAACTCAGTCACTTTTCAGCTGAAACGAAGCTACATCGTTCTCCAAGCTCAAAAGATTCTCGCTCTTAACTGAAAAGCATTGGATGACAGAGGAACTGTGGTTTGAATCAATTTCAGAAGCAGAGTTGAACTAGCAATGGTCCATATGTGTAGGAAACACCGTTCTTTTGTTCTGAGCACACTCACGTTACATGCTATACTAGATATTCTAGAAAGAAAGATCGTGCTTCTTGCTCTAAAGCCGAGTGTGACTCATGGAGGAGAACTGTGCTGTGTGTTTCCCTATAGAAATGGAGTTAAATCCCAGGTTCTGTGTCTTCCTACAAGGAAGACTGCGTTTCAGGTAAACACAGTCACTTTTCATCTCAAACGAAGCTACATAGTTCAAGAAGCTCACACGTTATTCGCTCTTAACTGAAAAGCATTGGATGTTAGAGGACCTGTGGTTTGTATCAGTTTCAGAAGCAGAGTTGAACTAGATATGGTCCGTATGTGTAGGAAACACCGTTCTTTTGTTGTGAGCACACTCACGTTTTCTGCTCTATTAGAGACTCTAAAAAGCAAGAGCGTGCTTCTTGCTCTAAAGCAGAGTGTATTTCATGGATGAGAACTGTGCTGTGTGTTTCCCTTCAGAAATGGAGTTCAATCCCAGGCTCTGTGTCTTCCTACAAGCAAGACTTCTTTTCATTTAAACTCAGTCACTTTTCAGCTCAAAGGAATCTATATTGTTCACGAAGCTCACAGATTTCTCGCTCTTAACTGAAAAGCATTGGATGTTAGGGGACCTGGGGTTTGTATCAGGTTCAGATGCAGAGTTGAACTAGCAATGATCAGTATGTGTGGGAAACACCGTTCCTTTGTTCTGAGCACCCTCAGGTATCCTGCTATATTAGAGACTCTAGAAAGTAAGAGCGTGCTTCTTGCTCTAAAGCAGAGTGTGTTTCATGGATGAGAACTGTGTTGTTTGTTTCCCTTCAGAAATGGAGTTAAATCACAGGCTCTGTGTCTTCCTACAAGGAAGACTACGTTTCAGGTAAACACAGTCAATTTTCAGCTCAAACGAAGCTACATGATTCACGAAGCTCAACATGTTTCTCGCTCTTAACAGAAAAGCATTAGATGATAGAGGAACTTTGGTTTGTATCAGTTTCAGAAGCAGAGTTGATCTAGAAATGGTCCGTAAATGTAGGAAACACTGTTCTTTGTTCTGAGCACACAAACGTTTCCTGCTCTATTAGAGACTCTGGAAAATAAGAGCGTGCTTCTTGCACTAAAGCAGAGTGTGCTTCATGGATGAGAACTGTGCTGTGTGTTTCCTTCAGAAATGGAGTTCAATCCCAGGTTCTGTCTCTTCCTACAAGGAAGACTGTGTTTTAGGTAAACACAGTCACTTTTCATCTCAAACGAAGCTACATAGTTCAAGAAGCTCACACGTTATTCGCACTTAACTGAAAAGCATTGGATGTTAGAGGACCTGTGGTTTGTATCAGTTTCATAAGCAGAGTTGAACTAGATATGGTCCGTATGTGTAGGAAACACCGTTCTTTTGTTGTGAGCACACTCACGTTTCCTGCTATATTAGAGACTCTAGAAAGTAAGAGCGTGCTTCTTGCTCTAAAGCAGAGTGTGTTTCATGGATGAGAACTGTGTTGTTTGTTTCCCTTCAGAAATGGAGTTAAATCACAGGCTCTGTGTCATCCTACAAGGAAGACTACGTTTCAGGTAAACACAGTCAATTTTCAGCTCAAACGATGCTACATGATTCACGAAGCTCAACATGTTTCTCGCTCTTAACTTAAAAGCATTAGATGATAGAGGAACTTTGGTTTGTATCAGTTTCAGAAGCAGAGTTGATCTAGAAATGGTCCGTAAATGTAGGAAACACTGTTCTTTTTCTGAGCACACAAACGTTTCCTGCTCTATTAGAGACTCTGGAAAATAAGAGGGTGCTTCTTGCACTAAAGCAGAGTGTGCTTCATGGATGAGAACTGTGCTGTGTGTTTCCTTCAGAAATGGAGTTCAATCCCAGGTTCTGTGTCTTCTTACTAGGAAGACTGCGTTTTAGGTAAACACAGTCACTTTTCATCTCAAACAAAGCTACATAGTTCAAGAAGCTCACAAGTTATTCGCTCTTAACTGAAAAGCATTGGATGTTAGAGGACCTGTGGTTTGTATCAGTTTCAGAAGCAGAGTTGAGCTAGATATTGTCTGTAAATATAGGAAACACTGTTCTTTGTTCTGAGCACACAAACGTTTTCTGCTCTATTAGAGACTCTAGAAAGTAAGAGCGTGCTTCTTGCTCTAAAGTAGAGTGTGTTTCATGGATGAGAACTGTGCTGTGTGTTTCCTTCAGAAATGGAGTTAAATCCCAGGCTCTGTGCCTTCCTAAGGGCAAGAGTTCTTTTCGGGTAAACTCAGTCACTTTTCAGCTGAAACGAAGCTACATCGTTCTCCAAGCTCAAAAGATTCTCGCTCTTAACTGAAAAGCATTGGATGACAGAGGAACTGTGGTTTGAATCAATTTCAGAAGCAGAGTTGAACTAGCAATGGTCCATATGTGTAGGAAACACCGTTCTTTTGTTCTGAGCACACTCATTTTTCATGCTGTTTTTCTGAATCTAGAAAGAAAGAGCGTGCTTCTTGCTCTAAAGCAGCGTGTGATTCATAGAGGAGAACTGTGCTGTGTGTTTCCCTTCAGAAATGGAGTTCAATCCCAGGTTCTGTGTCTTCCTACAAGGAAGACTGCGTTTTAGGTAAACACAGTCACTTTTCATCTCAAACAAAGCTACATAGTTCAAGAAGCTCACACGTTATTTGCTCTTAACTGAAAAGCATTGGATGTTAGAGGACCTGTGGTTTGTATCAGTTTCAGAAGCAGAGTTGATCTAGATATTGTCTGTAAATATAGGAAACACCGTTCTTTTGTTCTGAGCACACTCACGTTACATGCTGTACTAGAGATTCTAGAAAGAAAGATCGTGCTTCTTGCTCTAAAGCCGAGTGTGATTCATAGAGGAGAACTGTGCTGTGTGTTTCCCTATAGAAATGGAGTTAAATCCCAGGTTCTGTGTCTTCCTACAAGGAAGACTGCGTTTCAGGTAAACACAGTCACTTTTCATCTCAAACGAAGCTACATAGTTCAAGAAGCTCACACGTTATTCGCTCTTAACTGAAAAGCATTAGATGATAGAGGAACTTTGGTTTGCATCAGTTTCAGAAGCAGAGTTGATCTAGATATTGTCTGTAAATGTAGGAAACACTGTTCTTTGTTCTGAGCACACTCACGTTTTCTGCTCTATTAGAGACTCTAGAAAGTAAGAGCGTGCTTCTTGCTCTAAAGCAGAGTGTGTTTCATGGATGAGAACTGTGTTGTGTGTTTCCTTCAGAAATTTAGTTAAATCCCAGGCTCTGTGTCTTCCTACAGGGAAGAGTTCTTTTCAGGTAAACTCAGTCACTTTTCAGCTCTAACAAAGCTACATCTTTCACGAAGCTCAAACGTTTCTCGCTCTTAACTGAATAGCATTGGATGTTAGGGGCCGTGTGGTTTGTATCAGTTTCAGAAGCAGAGTGGAACTTGCAATGGTCCGTATGTGCAGCAAACACCATTCTTTTGTTCTGAGCACACTCATGTTTCCTACTATATTAGAGACTCTAGAAAGAAAGAGCATGCTTCTTCCTCTAATGCAGAGTTTGCTTCATGGATGAGAACTGTGCTATATGTTTCCCTACAGAAATTGAGTTAAATCCCAGGTTCTGTGTCTTCCTACAAGGAAGACTGCGTTTCAGGTAAACACAGTCACTTTGCATCTCAAACGTAGCTACATAGTTCAAGAAGCTCACACGTTATTCGCTCTTAACTGAAAAGCATTGGATGTTAGAAGACCTGTATTTTGTATCAGTTTCGGAAGCAGAGTTGAACTAGATATGATCCGTATGTGTAGGAAACACCGTTCTTTTGTTGTGAGCACACTCACATTTTCTGCTCTATTAGAGACTCTAAAAAGCAAGATCGTGCTTCGTGCTCTAAAGCAGAGTGTGTTTCATGGATGAGAACTGTGCTGTGTGTTTCCTTCAGAAATGGAGTTAAATCCCAAGCTCTGTGCCTTCCTACAGGCAAGAGTTCTTTTCGGGTAAACTCAGTCACTTTTCAGCTGAAACGAAGCTACATCGTTCTCCAAGCTCAAAAGATTCTCGCTCTTAACTGAAAAGCATTGGATGACAGAGGAACTGTGGTTTGAATCAATTTCAGAAGCAGAGTTGAACTAGCAATGGTCCATATGTGTAGGAAACACCGTTCTTTTGTTCTGAGCACACTCACGTTACATGCTGTACTAGATATTCTAGAAAGAAAGATCGTGCTTCTTGCTCTAAAGCCGAGTGTGACTCATGGAGGAGAACTGTGCTGTGTGTTTCCCTATAGAAATGGAGTTAAATCCCAGGTTCTGTGTCTTCCTACAAGGAAGACTGCGTTTCAGGTAAACACAGTCACTTTTCATCTCAAACGAAGCTACATAGTTCAAGAAGCTCACACGTTATTCGCTCTTAACTGAAAAGCATTGGATGTTAGAGGACCTGTGGTTTGTATCAGTTTCAGAAGCAGAGTTGAACTAGATATGGTCCGTATGTGTAGGAAACACCGTTCTTTTGTTGTGAGCACACTCACGTTTTCTGCTCTATTAGAGACTCTAAAAAGCAAGAGCGTGCTTCTTGCTCTAAAGCAGAGTGTATTTCATGGATGAGAACTGTGCTGTGTGTTTCCCTTCAGAAATGGAGTTCAATCCCAGGCTCTGTGTCTTCCTACAAGCAAGACTTCTTTTCATTTAAACTCAGTCACTTTTCAGCTCAAAGGAATCTATATTGTTCACGAAGCTCACAGATTTCTCGCTCTTAACTGAAAAGCATTGGATGTTAGGGGACCTGGGGTTTGTATCAGGTTCAGATGCAGAGTTGAACTAGCAATGATCAGTATGTGTGGGAAACACCGTTCCTTTGTTCTGAGCACCCTCAGGTATCCTGCTATATTAGAGACTCTAGAAAGTAAGAGCGTGCTTCTTGCTCTAAAGCAGAGTGTGTTTCATGGATGAGAACTGTGTTGTTTGTTTCCCTTCAGAAATGGAGTTAAATCACAGGCTCTGTGTCATCCTACAAGGAAGACTACGTTTCAGGTAAACACAGTCAATTTTCAGCTCAAACGATGCTACATGATTCACGAAGCTCAACATGTTTCTCGCTCTTAACTTAAAAGCATTAGATGATAGAGGAACTTTGGTTTGTATCAGTTTCAGAAGCAGAGTTGATCTAGAAATGGTCCGTAAATGTAGGAAACACTGTTCTTTTTCTGAGCACACAAACGTTTCCTGCTCTATTAGAGACTCTGGAAAATAAGAGCGTGCTTCTTGCACTAAAGCAGAGTGTGCTTCATGGATGAGAACTGTGCTGTGTGTTTCCTTCAGAAATGGAGTTCAATCCCAGGTTCTGTGTCTTCCTACAAGGAAGACTGCGTTTTAGGTAAACACAGTCACTTTTCATCTCAAACAAAGCTACATAGTTCAAGAAGCTCACACGTTATTCGCTCTTAACTGAAAAGCATTGGATGTTAGAGGACCTGTGGTTTGTATCAGTTTCAGAAGCAGAGTTGAGCTAGATATTGTCTGTAAATATAGGAAACACTGTTCTTTGTTCTGAGCACACAAACGTTTTCTGCTCTATTAGAGACTCTAGAAAGTAAGAGCGTGCTTCTTGCTCTAAAGTAGAGTGTGTTTCATGGATGAGAACTGTGCTGTGTGTTTCCTTCAGAAATGGAGTTAAATCCCAGGCTCTGTGCCTTCCTAAGGGCAAGAGTTCTTTTCGGGTAAACTCAGTCACTTTTCAGCTGAAACGAAGCTACATCGTTCTCCAAGCTCAAAAGATTCTCGCTCTTAACTGAAAAGCATTGGATGACAGAGGAACTGTGGTTTGAATCAATTTCAGAAGCAGAGTTGAACTAGCAATGGTCCATATGTGTAGGAAACACCGTTCTTTTGTTCTGAGCACACTCATTTTTCATGCTGTTTTTCTGAATCTAGAAAGAAAGAGCGTGCTTCTTGCTCTAAAGCAGCGTGTGATTCATAGAGGAGAACTGTGCTGTGTGTTTCCCTTCAGAAATGGAGTTCAATCCCAGGTTCTGTGTCTTCCTACAAGGAAGACTGCGTTTTAGGTAAACACAGTCACTTTTCATCTCAAACAAAGCTACATAGTTCAAGAAGCTCACACGTTATTTGCTCTTAACTGAAAAGCATTGGATGTTAGAGGACCTGTGGTTTGTATCAGTTTCAGAAGCAGAGTTGATCTAGATATTGTCTGTAAATATAGGAAACACTGTTCTTTGTTCTGAGCACACTAACGTTTTCTGCTCTATTAGAGACTCTAGAAAGTAAGAGCGTGCTTCTTGCTCTAAAGTAGAGTGTGTTTCATGGAGGAGAACTGAGCTCTGTGTTTCCCTTCAGAAATGGAGGTAAATCTCAGGCTCTGTGTCTTCCTACAAACAAGATTTAGATTCAGGTAAAC
The DNA here is from genome assembly GCA_949786385.1 of Onychomys leucogaster. Lineage (NCBI taxonomy): Eukaryota > Metazoa > Chordata > Mammalia > Rodentia > Cricetidae > Onychomys > Onychomys leucogaster. The sequence continues at coordinate 2,154,400 of CATKUP010000061.1, forward strand.
GCAGTCACTTTTCAGCTCAGACAAAGCTACACCATTCACGAGGTCACCCGTTTCTTGCTCTTAACTGAAAAGCTTTGGTAGTTAGATGACCTGTGGTTTGCATCAGTTTCAGAAGCAGAGTTGAACTAGCAATGGTCCTTATGTGTAGGAAACACTGTTCTTTTCTTCTGAGTTCACTCTCATTTCTTGCTGTACTAGGGAATCTAGAAAGCAAGAGCATGATTCTTGCTCTAAATCAGAGTGTGTTCCACGGATTAGAACTGTGCTTTGTGTTTCCCTTCTCAAATGGAGTTAAATCCCATGTTCTGTGTCTTCCTACAAGGAAGACTGCGTTTCAGGTAAACACAGTCACTTTTCAGCTCAAATGACGCTACATGATTCACGGAGCTCACATGTTTGTCGCTCTTAACTGAAAAGCATTAGATGATAGAGGAACTTTGGTTTGCATCAGTTTCAGAAGCAGAGTTGATCTACATATTGTCTGTAAATGTAGGAAACACTGTTCTTTGTTCTGAGCACACTCACGTTTTCTGCTCTATTAGAGACTCTAGAAAGTAAGAGCGTGCTTCTTGCTCTAAAGCAGAGTGTGTTTCATGGATGAGAACTGTGTTGTGTGTTTCCTTCAGAAATTTAGTTAAATCCCAGGCTCTGTGTCTTCCTCCAGGCAAGACTTCTTTTCAGGTAAACTCAGTCACTTTTCAGCTCTAACAAAGCTACATCTTTCACGAAGCTCAAACGTTTCTCGCTCTTAACTGAATAGCATTGATGTTAGGGGCCGTGTGGTTTGTATCAGTTTCAGAAGCAGAGTGGAACTTGCAATGGTCCGTATGTGCAGCAAACACCATTCTTTTGTTCTGAGCACACTCATGTTTCCTGCTATATTAGAGACTCTAGAAAGAAAGAGCATGCTTCTTCCTCTAAAGCAGAGTTTGCTTCATGGATGAGATCTGTGCTATATGGTTCCCTACAGAAATTGAGTTAAATCCCAGGTTCTGTGTCTTCCTACAAGGAAGACTGCGTTTCAGGTAAACACAGTCACTTTGCATCTCAAACGTAGCTACATAGTTCAAGAAGCTCACACGTTATTCCTCTTAACTGAAAAGCATTGGATGTTAGAAGACCTGTATTTTGTATCAGTTTCGGAAGCAGAGTTGAACTAGATATGATCCGTATGTGTAGGAAACACCGTTCTTTTGTTGTGAGCACACTCACATTTTCTGCTCTATTAGAGACTCTAAAAAGCAAGATCGTGCTTCGTGCTCTAAAGCAGAGTGTGTTTCATGGATGAGAACTGTGCTGTGTGTTTCCTTCAGAAATGGAGTTAAATCCCAGGCTCTGTGCCTTCCTACAGGCAAGAGTTCTTTTCGGGTAAACTCAGTCACTTTTCAGCTGAAACGAAGCTACATCGTTCTCCAAGCTCAAAAGATTCTCGCTCTTAATTGAAAAGCATTGGATGTTAGGGGACCTGGGGTTTGTATCAGGTTCAGATGCAGAGTTGAACTAGCAATGATCAGTATGTGTGGGAAACACCGTTCTTTTGTTCTGAGCACCCTCACGTTTCCTGCTATATTAGAGACTCTAGAAAGTAAGAGCGTGCTTCTTGCTCTAAAGCAGAGTGTGTTTCATGGATGAGAACTGTGTTGTTTGTTTCCCTTCAGAAATGGAGTTAAATCACAGGCTCTGTGTCATCCTACAAGGAAGACTACGTTTCAGGTAAACACAGTCAATTTTCAGCTCAAACGATGCTACATGATTCACGAAGCTCAACATGTTTCTCGCTCTTAACTGAAAAGCATTAGATGATAGAGGAACTTTGGTTTGTATCAGTTTCAGAAGCAGAGTTGATCTAGAAATGGTCCGTAAATGTAGGAAACACTGTTCTTTTTCTGAGCACACAAACGTTTCCTGCTCTATTAGAGACTCTGGAAAATAAGAGCGTGCTTCTTGCACTAAAGCAGAGTGTGCTTCATGGATGAGAACTGTGCTGTGTGTTTCCTTCAGAAATGGAGTTCAATCCCAGGTTCTGTGTCTTCCTACAAGGAAGACTGCGTTTTAGGTAAACACAGTCACTTTTCATCTCAAACAAAGCTACATAGTTCAAGAAGCTCACACGTTATTCGCTCTTAACTGAAAAGCATTGGATGTTAGAGGACCTGTGGTTTGTATCAGTTTCAGAAGCAGAGTTGAGCTAGATATTGTCTGTAAATATAGGAAACACTGTTCTTTGTTCTGAGCACACTCACGTTTTCTGCTCTATTAGAGACTCTAGAAAGTAAGAGCGTGCTTCTTGCTCTAAAGTAGAGTGTGTTTCATGGATGAGAACTGTGCTGTGTGTTTCCTTCAGAAATGGAGTTAAATCCCAGGCTCTGTGCCTTCCTAAGGGCAAGAGTTCTTTTCGGGTAAACTCAGTCACTTTTCAGCTGAAACGAAGCTACATCGTTCTCCAAGCTCAAAAGATTCTTGCTCTTAACTGAAAAGCATTGGATGACAGAGGAACTGTGGTTTGAATCAATTTCAGAAGCAGAGTTGAACTAGCAATGGTCCATATGTGTAGGAAACACCGTTCTTTTGTTCTGAGCACACTCATTTTTCATGCTGTTTTTCTGAATCTAGAAAGAAAGAGCGTGCTTCTTGCTCTAAAGCAGCGTGTGATTCATAGAGGAGAACTGTGCTGTGTGTTTCCCTTCAGAAATGGAGTTCAATCCCAGGTTCTGTGTCTTCCTACAAGGAAGACTGCGTTTCAGGTAAACACAGTCACTTTTCATCTCAAACGAAGCTACAGAGTTCAAGAAGCTCACACGTTATTCGCTCTTAAGTGAAAAGCATTGGATGATAGAGGACCTGGGCTTTGTATCAGTTTCATAAGCAGAGTTGAACTAGATATGGTCCGTATGTGTAGGAAACACCGTTCTTTTGTTGTGAGCACACTCATGTTTCATGCTGTTTTTGAGAATCTAGAAAGAAAGAGCGTGGTTCTTGCTCTAAAGCACAGTTTGTTTCATAGAGGAGAACTGTGCGGTGTGTTTCCCTTCAGAAATGGAGATAAATCCCAGGATCTGTGTCTTCCTACAAGGAAGACTGCGCTTCAGGTAAACACAGTCACTTTTCATCTCAAACAAAGCTACATGGTTCACAAAGTGCAACAAGTTTCTCGCTCTTAACTGAAAAGCATTAGATGATAGAGGAACTTTGGTTTGTATCAGTTTCAGAAGCAGCGTTGATCTAGATATGGTCCGTAAATGTAGGAAACTCTGTTCTTTGTTCTGAGCAGACAAATGTTTCCTGCTCTATTAGAGACTCTAGAAAGTAAGAGCGTGCTTCTTGCTCTAAAGCAGAGTGTGTTTCATGGATGAGAACTGTGCTGTGTGTTTCCTTCAGAAATGGAGTTAAATCCCAGGCTCTGTGCCTTCCTACAGGCAAGAGTTCTTTTCGGGTAAACTCAGTCACTTTTCAGCTGAAACGAAGCTACATCGTTCTCCAAGCTCAAATGATTCTCGTTCTTAACTGAAAAGCATTGGGTGAGAGAGAAACTGTGGTTTGAATCAATTTCAGAAGCAGAGTTGAACTAGCCATGGTCCGTATGTGTAGGAAACACCGTTCTTTTGTTCTGAGCACACTCATGTTTCATGCTGTTTTTGAGAATCTAGAAAGAAAGAGCGTGGTTCTTGCTCTAAAGCACAGTTTGTTTCATAGAGGAGAACTGTGCGGTGTGTTTCCCTTCAGAAATGGAGATAAATCCCAGGATCTGTGTCTTCCTACAAGGAAGACTGCGCTTCAGGTAAACACAGTCACTTTTCATCTCAAACAAAGCTACATGGTTCACAAAGTGCAACAAGTTTCTCGCTCTTAACTGAAAAGCATTAGATGATAGAGGAACTTTGGTTTGTATCAGTTTCAGAAGCAGCGTTGATCTAGATATGGTCCGTAAATGTAGGAAACTCTGTTCTTTGTTCTGAGCAGACAAATGTTTCCTGCTCTATTAGAGACTCTAGAAAGAAAGAGCGTGCCTCTTACTCTAAATCAGAGTATGCTTCATGGATGAGAACTGTGCTGTGTGTTTTCTTCAGAAATGGAGTTAAATCCCAGGCTCTGTGTCTTCCTACAAGCAAGAGTTCATTTCAGGTATACTCAGTCACTTTTCAGCTCAAACGAAGCTACATCGTTCCCCAATCTCAAACAATTCTCGCTCTTAACTGAAAAGCATTGGATGACAGAGGACGTGTGGTTTGTATGTGTTTCAGAAGCAGAGTTGAACTAGCAATGGTCCATATGTGTAGGAAACACCGTTCTTTTTTTCTGAGCACACTCACGTATCATGCTGTATTAGAGACTCTAGAAAGCAAGAGCATGCTTATTGCTCTAAAGCAGAGTGTGTTTCATGGATGAGAACTGAGCTCTGTGTTTCCCTTCAGAAATTGAGGTAAATGCCAGGCTCTGTGTCTTCCTACAAGCAAGACTTCTTTTCAGGTAGACTCAGTCACTTTTCAGCTCAAAGGAATCTACATGGTTCACGAAGCTCACACTTTTCTCGCTCTGTACTGAAAAGCATTGGATGTTAGGGGACCTGTGTTTTGTATCAGGTTCAGATTCAGAGTTGAACTAGCAATTGTCCGTATATGTAGCAAACACCGTTCTTATGTTCTGAGCACACTCAGGTTTTCTGCTCTATTAGACACTCTAAAAAGCAAGAGCGTGCTTCTTGCTCTAAAGCAGAGTGTGTTTCATGGATGAGAACTGTTTTGTGTGTTTCCTTCAGAAATGGAGTTAAATCCCAGGCTCTGTGTCTTCCTGCAGGCAAGAGTTCTTTTCGGTTAATCTCAGTCACTTTTAAGCTGAAAGGAAGCTACATCGTTCTCCAAGCTCAAACGATTCTCTCTCTTAACTGAAAAGCATTGGATGACAGAGGAACTGTGGTTTGAATCAATTTCAGAAGCAGAGTTGAACTAGCCATGGTCCGTATGTGTAGTAAACACCGTTCTTTTGTTCTGAGCACACTCATGTTTCATGCTGTTTTAGAGAACCTAGAAAGAAAGAGGGTGCTTCTTGCTCTAAAGCAGAGTGTGTTTCATAGAGGAGAACTGGGCTGTGTGTTTCCCTTCAGAAATGGAGTTAAATCCCAGGTTCTGTGTCTTCCTCCAAGGAAGACTGCGTTTCAGGAAAACACAGTCACTTTTCATCTCAAACGAAGCTACATAGTTCAAGAAGCTCACACGTTATTCGCTCTTAACTGAAAAGCATTGGATGACAGAGGAACTGTGGTTTGAATCAATTTCAGAAGCAGAGTTGAACTAGCCATGGTCCGTATGTGTAGTAAACACCGTTCTTTTGTACTGAGCACACTCATGTTTCATGCTGTTTTTGAGAATCTAGAAAGAAAGAGCGTGCTTCTTGCTCTAAAGCAGAGTGTGATTCATAGAGAAGAACTGTGCTGTGTGTTTCCCTTCAGAAATGGAGTTAAATCCCAGATTCTGTGTCTTCCTACAAGGAAGACTGCGTTTCAGGTAAACACAGTCACTTTTCATCTCAAACGAAGCTACATGATTCACAAAGCGCAACACGTTTCTCGCTCTTAACTGAAAAGCATTAGATGATAGAGGAACTTTGGTTTGTATCAGTTTCAGAAGCAGAGTTGATCTAGATATGGTCTGTAAATGTAGGAAACACTGTTCTTTGTTCTGAGCACACAAACGTTTCCTGCTCTATTAGAGACTCTAGAAAGTAAGAGCGTGCTTCTTGCTCTAAAGCAGAGTGTGCTTCATGGATGAGAACTGTGCTGTGTGTTTCCTTCAGAAATGGAGTTAAATCCCAGGCTCTGTGTCTTCCTGTAGCCAAGAGTTATTTTGGTTAAACTCAGTCAATTTTCAGCTGAGACGAAGCTACATCGTTCTCCAAGCTCAAACGATTCTCGTTCTTAACTGAAAAGCATTGGATGAGAGAGGAACTGTGGTTTGAATCAGTTTCAGAAGCAGAGTTGAACTAGCAATGGTCTGTATGTGTAGGAAAGACCATTCTATTGTTCTGAGCACACTCGCGTTTTCTGCTCCATTAGAGACTCTAGAAAGTAAGAGCGTGCTTCTTGCTCTAAAGCAGAGTGTGTTTCATGGATGAGAACTGTGCTTTGTGTTTCCCTTCAAAAATGGAGTTAAATCACAGGCTCTGTTTCTTCCTACAAGGAAGAGTGCGTTTCAGGTAAACACAGTCACTTTTCAGCTCAAACGAAGCTACATGATTCACGAAGCTCTACAAGTTTCCTGCTCTTAACTGAAAAGCATTAGATGATAGATGAACTTTGGTTTGTATCAGTTTCAGAAGCAGAGTTGATCTAGATATGGTCCGTAAATGTAGGAAACACTGTTCTTTGTTGTGAGCACACAAACGTTTCCTGCTCTATTAGAGACTCTAGAAAGTAAGAGCGTGCTTCTTTCTCTAAAGCAGAGTGTTCTTCATGGATGAGAACTGTGCTGTGTGTTTCCTTCAGAAATGGAGTTAAATCGCAGGCTCTGTGTCTTCCTACAGGCAAGAGTTCTTTTCTGGTAAACTCAGTCACTTTTCAGCTCAAACGAAGTTACATCGTTCTCCAAGCTCAAACGATTCTCTCTATTAACTGAAAAGCATTGGAAGACAGAGGAACTGTGGTTTGAATCAGTTTCAGAAGCAAAGTTGAACTAGCAATGGTCTGTATGTGTAGGAAACACGGTTCTTTTGTTCTGAGCACACTCACGTATCATGCTTTATTAGAGAATCTAGAGAGAAAGAGCGTGCTTTGTTCTCTAAAGCAGAGTGTGCTTCATGAATGAGAACTGTTCTGTGTGTTTCCTTCAGAAGTGGAGGTAAATCCCAGGCTCTGTGTCTTCCTGCAGGCAAGAGTTATTTCAGTTAAACTCAGTCACTTTTCAGCTGAAACGAAGGTACATTGTTCTCCAAGCTCAAACGATTCTCGTTCTTAACTGAAAAGCATTGGATGACAGAGGAACTGTGGTTTGAATCAGTTTCAGAAGCAGAGTTGAACTAGCAATGGTCCGTATGTGTAGGAGACACCATTTTTTGTTCTGAGCACACTCACGTATCATGCTGTATTAGAGAATCTAGAAAGAAAGATCGTGCTTCTTGCTGTAAAGCAGAGTGTGTTTCATAGAGGAGAACTGTGCTGTGTGTTTCCCTTCAGAAATGGAGTTAAATCCCAGGTTATGTGTCTTCCTACAAGGAAGACTGTGTTTCAGGTAAACACAGCCACTTTTCAGCTCAAAGGAATCTACATCGTTCACGAAGCTCACACGTTATTCGCTCTTAAGTGAAAAGCATTGGATGTTAGAGGACCTGGGGTTTGTATCAGTTGCAGAAGCAGAGTTGAACTAGCAATGGTCCGTATGTGTAGGAAACACTGTTCTTTTGTTTTGAGCACACTCACGTTTTCTGCTCTATTAGACACTCTAAAAAGCAAGAGCGTGCTTCTTGCTCTAAAGCAGAGTGTGTTTCATGGATGAGAACTGTTTTGTGTGTTTCCTTCAGAAATGGAGTTAAATCCCAGGCTCTGTGTCTTCCTGCAGGCAAGAGTTCTTTTCGGGTAATCTCAGTCACTTTTCAGCTGAAAGGAAGCTACATCGTTCTCCAAGCTCAAATGATTCTCGCTCTTAACTGAAAAGCATTGGATGACAGAGGAACAGTGGTTGGAATCAATTTCAGAAGCAGAGTTGAACTTGTCATGGTCCGTATGTGTAGTAAACACCGTTCTTTTGTTCTGAGCACACTCATGTTCCATGCTGTTTTAGAGAACCTAGAAAGAAAGAGGGTGCTTCTTGCTCTAAAGCAGAGTGTGTTTCATGGAAGAGAACTGTGCTGTGTGTTTCCCTTCAGAAATTGAGTTAAATCACAGGCTCTGTGTCTTCCTACAAGGAAGACAGCGTTTCAGGAAAACACAGTCACTTTTCATCTCAAACGAAGCTACATAGTTCAAGAAGCTCACACGTTATTCGCTCTTAACTGAAAAGCATTGGATGACAGAGGAACTGTGGTTTGAATCAATTTCATAAGCAGAGTTGAACAAGCCATGGTCCGTATGTGTAGTAAACACCGTTCTTTTGTTCTGAGCACACTCATGTTTCATGCTGTATTAGAGAATCTAGAAAGAAAGAGCGTGCTTCTTGCTCTAAAGCAGAGTGTGTTTCATAGAGGAGAACTGTGCTGTGTGTTTCCCTTCAGAAATGGAGTTAAATCCCAGGTTCTGTGTCTTCCTACAAGGAAGACTGCGTTTCAGGTAAACACAGTCACTTTTCATCTCAAACGAAGCTACATAGTTCAAGAAGCTCACACGTTATTCGCTCTTAAGTGAAAAGCATTGGATGTTAGAGGACCTGTGGTTTGTATCAGTTGCAGAGGCAGAGGTGAACTAGATATGGTCCGTATGTGTAGGAAACACTGTTCTTTTGTTGTGAGCACACTAACGTTTTCTGCTCTATTAGAGACTCTAGAAAGTAAGAGCATGCTTCGTGCTCTAAAGCAGAGTGTGTTTCATGGATGAGAACTGTGCTTTGTGTTTCCTTTCAGACCTGGAGTTAAATCCCATGCTCTCTGTCTTCCTACGAGTAAGATTAACTTTCAGGTAAACACAGTCCAGTCACTTTTCAACTCAAACGATGCTACATCGTTCACAAAGCCCAAACGTTTCTCGCTCTTAATTGAAAAGCATTGGATGTTAAGGGACCTGTGTTTTGTATCAGTTGCAGATGCAGAGTTGGACTAGCAATGGTCCGTATGTGTAGGAAACACCATTCTTTTATTCTGAGCACACTCATGTTTCTTGCTATATTAGAGACTCTAGAAAGTAAGAGCGTGCTTCTTGCTCTAAAGCGGGGTGTGCTTCATGGATGAGAACTGTGCTGTGTGTTTCCTTCAGAAATGGAGTTAAATCCAAGGCTCTGTGTCTTCCTACAGGCAAGAGTTCATTTCGGGTAAACTCAGTCAATTTTCAGCTGAAACGAAGCTACATCGTTCTCCAAGCTCAAATGATTCTCGCTCTTACCTGAAAAGCATTGGATGAGAGAGGAACTGTGGTTTGAATCAATTTCAGAAGCAGAGTTGAACTAGCCATGGTCCGTATGTGTAGGAAACACCGTTCTTTTGCTCTGAGCACACTCATGTTTCATGCTGTTTTTGAGAATCTAGAAAGAAAGAGCGTGGTTCTTGCTCTAACGCACAGTGTGTTTCATAGAGGAGAACTGTGCTGTGTGTTTCCCTTCAGAAATGGAGATAAATCCCAGGATCTGTGTCTTCCTACAAGCAAGAGTTCATTTCAGGTATACTCAGTCACTTTTCAGCTCAAACGAAGCTACATCGTTCCCCAATCTCAAACAATTCTCGCTCTTAACTGAAAAGCATTGGATGACAGAGGACCTGTGGTTTGTATGTGTTTCAGAAGCAGAGTTGAACTAGCAATGGTCCTTATGTGTAGGAAACACCATTCTTTTGTTCTGAGCACACTCACGTTTCCTGCTGTATTAGAGACTCTAGAAAGCAAGAGCATGCTTATTGCTCTAAAGCAGAGTGTGTTTCATGGATGAGAACTGAGCTCTATGTTTCCCTTCAGAAATGGCGGTAAATGCCAGGCTCTGTGTCTTCCTACAAGCAAGGCTTCTTTTCAGGTAGACTCAGTCACTTTTCAGCTCAAAGGAATCTACATAGTTCACGAAGCTCACACGTTTCTCTCTCTGTACTGAAAAGCATTGGATGTTAGGGGACCTGTGGTTTGTATCAGGTTCAGATTCAGAGTTGAACTAGCAATTGTCCGTATATGTAGCAAACACCGTTCTTATGTTCTGAGCACACTCACGTTTTCTGCTCTATTAGAGAATCTAGAAAGTAAGAGCATGCTTCTTGCTCTAAAGCAGAGTGTGCTTCATGGATGAGAACTGTGCTGTGTGTTTCCTTCAGAAATGTAGTTAAATCCCAGGCTCTGTGTCTTCCTACAGGCAAGAGTTCTTTTCGGGTAAACTCAGTCACTTTTCAGCAGAAACGAAGCTACTTCGTTCTCCAAGCTCAAACGATTCTCGCTCTTAAGTGAAAAGCATTGGATGTTAGAGGACCTGGGGTTTGTATCAGTTGCAGAAGCAGAGTTGAACTAGCAATGGTCCGTATGTGTAGGAAACACTGTTCTTTTGTTGTGAGCACACTCACGTTTTCTGCTCTATTAGACACTCTAAAAAGCAAGAGCGTGCTTCTTCCTCTAAAGCAGAGTGTGTTTCATGGATGAGAACTGTTTTGTGTGTTTCCTTCAGAAATGGAGTTAAATCCCAGGCTCTGTGTGTTCCTGCAGGCAAGAGTTCTTTTCGGGTAATCTCAGTCACTTTTCAGCTGAAAGGAAGCTACATCGTTCTGCAAGCTCAAACGATTCTCTCTCTTAACTGAAAAGCATTGGATGACAGAGGAACTGTGGTTTGAATCAATTTCAGAAGCAGAGTTGAACTAGCCATGGTCCGTATGTGTAGTAAACTCCGTTCTTTTGTTCTGAGCACACTCATGTTTCATGCTGTTTTAGAGAACCTAGAAAGAAAGAGCGTCCTTCTTGCTCTAAAGCAGAGTGTGTTTCGTAGAGGAGAACTGTGCTGTGTGTTTCCCTTCAGAAATGGAGTTAAATCCCAGGTTCTGTGTCTTCCTACAAGGAAGACTGCGTTTCAGGTAAACACAGTCTCTTTTCATCTCAAACGAAGCTACATGATTCACAAAGCACAACACGTTTCTCGCTCTTAACTGAAAAGCATTAGATGATAGAGGAACTTTGGTTTGTATCAGTTTCAGAAGCAGAGTTGATCTAGCAATGGTCTGTATGTGTAGGAATCACGGTTCTTTTGTTCTGAGCACACTCACGTATCATGCTTTATTAGAGAATCTAGAGAGAAAGAGCGTGCTTCGTTCTCTAAAGCAGAGTGTGCTTCATGGATGAGAACTGTTCTGTGTGTTTCCTTCAGAAATGGAGTTAAATACCAGGCTCTGTGTCTTCCTGCAGGCAAGAGTAATTTCGGTTAAACTCAGTCACTTTTCAGCTGAAACGAAGCTACATCGTTCTCCAAGCTCAAACGATTCTCGTTCTTAACTGAAAAGCAATGGATGACAGAGGAACTGTGGTTTGAATCAGTTTCAGAAGCAGAGTTGAACTAGCAATGGTCCATATGTGTAGGAGACACCATTTTTTGTTCTGAGCACACTCACGTATCATGCTGTATTAGAGAATCTAGAAAGAAAGATCGTGCTTCTTGTTGTAAAGCAGAGTATGTTTCATAGAGGAGAACTGTGCTGTGTGTTTCCCTTCAGAAATGGAGTTAAATCCCCAGTTATGTGTCTTCCTACAAGGAAGACTGCGTTTCAGGTAAACACAGTCACTTTTCAGGTCAAAGGAATCTACATCGTTCACGAAGCTCACACGTTTCTCGCTCTTAACTGAAAAGCATTGGATGTTAGGGGTCCTTTGGTTTGTATCAGGTTCAGATGCAGAGTTGGACTAGCAATGGTCCGTATGTGTAGGAAACACCGTTATTTTGTTCTGAGCACACTCGCGTTATCTGCTCTATTAGAGATTCTAGAAAGTAAGAGCGTTCTTCATGCTCTAAAGCAGAGTGTGTTTCATGGATGAGAACTGTGCTGTGTGTTTCCTTCAGAAATGGAGTTAAATCCCATGCTCAGTGTCTTCCTACAGGCAAGACTTCTTTTCAGGTTAACTCAGTCAATTTTCAGCTCATAGGAAGCTACATCGTTCACGAAGCCCAAAAGTTTCTTATGTTAATTGAAAAGCATTGGATGTTAAGGGACCTGTGTTTGTGTCAGTTTCAGATGCAGAGTTGAACTAGCAATTGTCCATATGTGTAGGAAACACCGTTCTTCTGTTCTGAGCACACTCATGTTTCATGCTGTATTAGAGAATCTAGAAAGAAAGAGCATGCTTCTTGCTCTAAAGCAGAGTGTGTTTCATAGAGGAGAACTGTGCTGTGTGTTTCCCTTCAGAAATGGAGTTAAATTCCAGGTTCTGTGTCTTCCTACAACAAAGACTGCGTTTCAGGTAAACACAGTCACTTTTCATCTCAAATGAAGCTACATGATTCACAAAGTGCAACACGTTTCTCGCTCTTAAGTGAAAAGCATTAGATGATAGAGGAACTTTGGTTTGTATCAGTTTCAGAAGCAGAGTTGAACTAGCAATGGTCCGTATATGTAGGAAACACCGTTCTTTTGTTCTGAGCACACTGGCGTTTTCTGCTCTATTCGAGAATCTAGAAAGTAAGAGCGTGCTTCGTGTGCTAAAGCAGAGTACGTTTCACGGATGAGAACTGTGCTGTGAGTTTTCTTCAGAAATGGAGATAAATCCCATGCTCTGTGTCTTCCTACAAGCAAGACTTCTTTTCAGATAAACTCAGTCACTTTTCACCTCAAACGAAGCTACATCGTTCACGAAGCTCACACGTTTCTCGCTCTTAACTGAAAAGCATTGGATGTTAGAGGACCTCGGCTTTGTATCAGATTCAGAAGCATAGTGGAACTTGCAATCGTCCGTATGTGCAGCAAACACTGTTCATTTGTTCAGAGCACACTCACATTTTCTGCTGTAGTAGAGATTATATAAAGCAAGAGTGTGCTTCTTGCTCTAAAGCAGTGTGTGTTTCATGGCTGAGTAGAGTGCTGTTTGTTTACCTTCAGAAATGGAGTTTAATGCCAGGCTCTGTGTCTTAATACAAGAAAGACTTCGTTTCAAGTAAGAGCAGTCACTTTTCAGCTCAAAGGAACTACATCGTTCACAAAGCTAAAATGTTTCACATTTTAACTGAAAAGCATTGGATGTTAGAGGACATGGGGATTCTATCAGTTTCAGAAGCAAATTTGAACTAGATATGGTCTTTATGTGTAGGAAACACCGTTCTTTTTTTCTGAGCACATTCACGTTTCCTGCTCTATTACAGATTCTAGAAAGCAAGAGCGTGCTTCTTACTCTAAAGCAGAGTGTGGTTTATGGATGAGAACTGTGCAGTGTGTTTCCTTCAGAAATGGAGTTAAATCCCAGGCTCTGTTTCTTTCTACAAGCAAGACTTCTTTTCTGGTAAACGCAGTCACATTTCAGCTCAAACGAATCTACATCGTCAACGAAGCTCACATGTTTCTCGCTCTTAACTGAAAAGCATTGGATGTTAGAGGACCTCGGCTTTGTATCAGATTCAGAAGCAGAGTGGAACTTGCAATCGTCCGTATGTGCAGCAAACACCGTTCTTTGGTTCGGAGCACACTCATGTTTCCTGCTCCATTAGAGACTCTAGAAAGTAAGAGCGTGCTTCTTGCTCTAAAGCAGAGTGTGCTTCATGGATGAGAACTGTGCTGTGTGTTTCCTTCAGAAATGGAGTTAAATCCCAGGCTCTGTGTCTTGTACAGGCAAGAGTTCTTTTCAGCTAAACTCAGTCACTTTTCAGCTCAAACGAAGCTACATTGTTCCCCAATCTCAAACAATTCTCGCTCTTAACTGAAAAGCATTGGATGACAGAGGACCTGTGGTTTGTATCTGTTCCAGAAGCAGAGTTGAACTAGCAATGGTCCGTATGTGTAGGAAACACCGTTCTTTTGTTCTGAGCACACTCGCGTTTCCTGCTCTATTAGAGACTCTAGAAAGTAAGAGCGTGCTTCATGCTCTAAAGCAGAGTACGTTTCACGGATGAGAACTGTGCTGTGAGTTTCCTTCAGAAATGGAGTTAAATCCCATGCTCTGTGTCTTCCTACAGGCAAGACTTCTTTTCAAGTAAACTCAGTAACTTTTCAGCTCAAACGAAGCTACATAGTTCACGAAGCTCACACGTTTCTCGGTCTTAACTGAAAAGCATTGGATGTTAGAGGACTTGTGGTTTGTATCAGTTGCAGAAGCAGAGTTGAACTAGATATGGTCCGTATGTGTAGGAAACACTGTTCTTTTGTTGTGAGCACACTCACGTTTTCTGCTCTATTAGACACTCTAAAAAGCAAGAGCGTGCTTCTTGCTCTAAAGCAGAGTGTGTTTCATGGATGAGAACTGTGCTGTGTGTTTCCCTTCAAAATGCAGTTTAATCACAAGCTCTGTGTCTTCCTAAAAGCAAGACTTCTTTTCAGGTAAACTCAGACACTTTTCAGCTCAAAGGAATCTACATCATTCACAAAGCTCACACGTTTCTCGCTCTTAACTGAAAAGCATTGGATGTTAGGGGACCTATGGTTTGTATCAGGTTCAGATGCAGAGTTGAACTAACAATGGTCCGTATGTGTAGGAAACACCGTTCTTTTGTTCTGAGCACCCTCACATTTCCTGCTCGATTAGAGACTCTAGAAAGTAAGAGCGTGCTTCTTGCTCTAAAGCAGAGTGTGTTTCATGGATGAGAACTGTGCTGTGTGTTTCCCTTCTGAAATGGAGTTAAATCACAGGATCTGTGTCTTCCTAGAAGAAAGAGTGCATTTCAGGTAAACACAGTCACTTTTCAGCTCAAACGAAGCTACATGATTCACGAATCTCTACAAGTTTCTCGCTCTTAACTGAAAAGCATTAGATGATAGAGGAACTTTGGTTTGTATCAGTTTCAGAAGCAGAGTTGATCTAGATATGGTCCTTAAATGTAGGAAACACTGTTCTTTGTTCTGAGCACACAAACTTTTCCTGCTCTATTAGAGACTCTAGAAAGTAAGAGCGTGCTTCTTTCTCTAAAGCAGAGTGTGATTCCTGGATGAGAACTGTGCTGTGTGTTTCCTTCAGAAATGGAGTTAAATCCCAGGCTCCGTGTCTTCCTGCAGGCAAGAGTTATTTCGGTTAAACTCAGTCACTTTTCAGCTGAAACGAAGGTAAATTGTTCTCCAAGCTCAAACGATTCTCGTTCTTAACTGAAAAGCATTGCATGACAGAGGAACCGTGGTTTGAATCAGTTTCAGAAGCAGAGTTGAACTAGCAATGGTCCGTATGTGTAGGAAACACCATTCTTTTGTTCTGAGCACACTCATGTTTCATGCTGTATTAGAGAATCTGGAAAGAAAGAGCGTGCTTCTTGCTATAAAGCAGAGCGTGTTTCATGGATGAGATCTGTTCTGTTTGTTTCCTTCAGAAATGGAGTTAAATCCAAGGCTTTGTGTCTTCCTATAAGCAAGAGTTCATTTCTGGTAAACCCAGTGAATTTTCGGATCAAATGATTTTTCGCAGTTCACAAACCCAACGCTATTCTCACTATTAACTAAAGAGGATTTATGTAAGAGGAGCTGTGGTTTGTATCAGTTTCATAAGCAGAGTTGAACTACATATGGTCCGTATGAGGAGGAAACACAGTTCTTTTTTTCAGGGCATGCTCATATTTCTTGCTTTATTTTAGACTCTGGAAAGAAGAGCTTGCTTCTTGCGTTAAAAGAGAGTGTGTTTCAGGGATGAGAACTCTGGTCTGAATTTCCCTTCAGAAACGGACTTACACCCCAGGATCTGTGTTTTCCTATAAGCAGGAGTTCATTTCTGGTAAACAAAGTGAATTTTGGGCTCAAATGATTTTACAAAGTACGCCAACAGAACATGATTCTCACTGTTAACTAAAGAGCCTTTATTTAAGAGGAGCTGTGGTTTGTATCAGTTTCATAAGCAGAGTGGAACTACATATGGTCCGTATGAGTAGGAAACACAGTTCTTTTTTTCTGGGCATGCTCATGGATCTTACTGTATTTGAGACCCTGGAAAGAAGAGGATGATTCATGCCTTAAAACAGAGTGTTTTTCAGGTATGAGAACTCTGGTCTGAAGTTGCCTTCAGAAACGGAGTTAAACCCCAGCATCAGTGTCTTCCTACAAGCAAGAGTTCATTTCTGGTAAACAAAGTGAATTTTGGGCTCAAATGTTTTTTCACGGTTCATGAACCCAACATGATTCTGACTATTAACTAAAGAGCATTTATGTAAGAGTAGCTGGGGTTTGTATCAGTATCATAAGCAGAATTGAACTAAATAAGGTCCGTATGAGTAGGAAACACAGTTCTTTTTTTGTGGGCATGCTCATGGTTCTTGCTGTATTTTAGACTCTGGAAAGAAGAGCTTGCTTCTTGCGTTAAAACAGGCTGTGTTTCAGGGATAAAAACTCTGGTCTGAATTTCCCTTCAGAAATGGAGTTAAACACCAGGCTGTTTCTTCCTACAAGCAAGAATTCGTTTAAGCGAAATGCAGTCACTTTTAAACTCAAAGGAAGCTACAACGTCCAAGAAACTCACACGTTTCAAGCTCTTAACTGAAAGCTTTGGATGTTAGAGGACCTGTGGTTTGTATCATTTTCAGAACCAGAGTTAAACTAGATATGGTCCGTATGTGTAGGAAACACCGTTCTTTGTTCTGAGCACACTCACGTTTCCTGCTGATTTAGAGACTCTAGAAAGCAAGAGCATGCTTCTTACTATACAGCATAGTGTGTTTCATGGATGAGAACTGTAGTTTGTGTTTCATTTCAGAAATGAAGTTAAATCGGAGGCTGTGTCTTCCTACAAGCAAGAATTCGTTTCTGCGTAACGCATTCAATTTCCAAGTCAAACGAAGTACATCTTCCACGAACCTCACACGTTTCTCGCTCTTAACTGAAAAGCATTGGATGTTAGAGGCCCTGTGGTTTCTATCCTTTTCAGAACCAGAGTTCAACTTGATATTGTCTATATGTTTAGGAAACACTGTTCATTTGTTCAGAGCACACTCACATTTTCTGCTGTAGTAGAGATTATATAAAGCAAGAGTGTGCTTCTTGCTCTAAAGCAGTGTGTGTTTCATGGCTGAGTAGAGTGCTGTTTGTTTACCTTCAGAAATGGAGTTTAATGCCAGGCTCTGTGTCTTAATACAAGAAAGACTTCGTTTCAAGTAAGAGCAGTCACTTTTCAGCTCAAAGGAACTACATCGTTCACAAAGCTAAAATGTTTCACATTTTAACTGAAAAGCATTGGATGTTAGAGGACATGGGGATTCTATCAGTTTCAGAAGCAAATTTGAACTAGATATGGTCTTTATGTGTAGGAAATACCGTTCTTTTTTTCTGAGCACATTCACGTTTCCTGCTCTATTACAGATTCTAGAAAGCAAGAGCGTGCTTCTTACTCTAAAGCAGAGTGTGGTTTATGGATGAGAACTGTGCAGTGTGTTTCCTTCAGAAATGGAGTTAAATCCCATGCTCTGTTTCTTTCTACAAGCAAGACTTCTTTTCTGGTAAACGCAGTCACATTTCAGCTCAAACGAATCTACATCGTCAACGAAGCTCACATGTTTCTCGCTCTTAACTGAAAAGCATTGGATGTTAGAGGACCTCGGCTTTGTATCAGATTCAGAAGCAGAGTGGAACTTGCAATCGTCCGTATGTGCAGCAAACACCGTTCTTTGGTTCGGAGCACACTCATGTTTCCTGCTCCATTAGAGACTCTAGAAAGTAAGAGCGTGCTTCTTGCTCTAAAGCAGAGTGTGCTTCATGGATGAGAACTGTGCTGTGTGTTTCCTTCAGAAATGGAGTTAAATCCCAGGCTCTGTGTCTTGTACAGGCAAGAGTTCTTTTCAGCTAAACTCAGTCACTTTTCAGCTCAAACGAAGCTACATTGTTCCCCAATCTCAAACAATTCTCGCTCTTAACTGAAAAGCATTGGATGACAGAGGACCTGTGGTTTGTATCTGTTCCAGAAGCAGAGTTGAACTAGCAATGGTCCGTATGTGTAGGAAACACCGTTCTTTTGTTCTGAGCACACTCGCGTTTCCTGCTCTATTAGAGACTCTAGAAAGTAAGAGCGTGCTTCATGCTCTAAAGCAGAGTACGTTTCACGGATGAGAACTGTGCTGTGAGTTTCCTTCAGAAATGGAGTTAAATCCCATGCTCTGTGTCTTCCTACAGGCAAGACTTCTTTTCAAGTAAACTCAGTAACTTTTCAGCTCAAACGAAGCTACATAGTTCACGAAGCTCACACGTTTCTCGGTCTTAACTGAAAAGCATTGGATGTTAGAGGACTTGTGGTTTGTATCAGTTGCAGAAGCAGAGTTGAACTAGATATAGTCCGTATGTGTAGGAAACACTGTTCTTTTGTTGTGAGCACACTCACGTTTTCTGCTCTATTAGACACTCTAAAAAGCAAGAGCGTGCTTCTTGCTCTAAAGCAGAGTGTGTTTCATGGATGAGAACTGTGCTGTGTGTTTCCCTTCAAAATGCAGTTTAATCACAAGCTCTGTGTCTTCCTAAAAGCAAGACTTCTTTTCAGGTAAACTCAGACACTTTTCAGCTCAAAGGAATCTACATCATTCACAAAGCTCACACGTTTCTCGCTCTTAACTGAAAAGCATTGGATGTTAGGGGACCTATGGTTTGTATCAGGTTCAGATGCAGAGTTGAACTAACAATGGTCCGTATGTGTAGGAAACACCGTTCTTTTATTCTGAGCACACTCGCATTTTCTGCTCTATTAGAGACTCTAGAAAGTAAGAGCGTGCTTCGTGCTCTAAAGCAGAGTGTGCTTCATGGATGAGAACTGTGCTGTGTGTTTCCTTCAGAAATGGAGTTAAATCCCAGGCTCTGTGTCTTCCTACAGACAAGAGTTCTTTTCAGGTAAACTCAGTCACTTTTCAGCTGAAACGAAGCTACATCGTTCTCCAAGCTCAAACGATTCTCGCTCTTAAATGAAAAGCATTGGATGAAAGAGGAACTGTGGTTTTAATCAATTTCAGAAGCAGAGTTGAACTAGCAATGGTCCGTATGTGTAGTAAACACTGTTCTTTTGTTCTGAGCACACTCATGTTTCATGCTGTATTAGAGAATCTAGAAATAAAGAGCGTGCTTCTTGCTCTAAAGCAGAGCGTGTTTCATGGATGAGAACTGTGCTGTGTGTTTCCTTCAGAAATGGAGTTAAATCCAAGGCTCTGTGTCTTCCTACAAGCAAGAGTTCAGTTCTTGTAAACCCAGTGAATTTTCGGATCAAATGATTTTTCGCAGTTCACAAACCCAACGCTATTCTCACTATTAACTAAAGAGGATTTATGTAAGAGGAGCTGTGGTTTGTATCAGTTTCATAAGCAGAGTTGAACTACATATGGTCCGTATGAGGAGGAAACACAGTTCTGTTTTTCAGGGCATGATCATGGTTCTTGCTGTATAGGAGACAGGGGAAAGAAGAGCTTGCTTCTTGCATTAAAGCAGAGTGTGTTTCATGGATGAGAACTCTGGTCTGAATTTCCCTTCAGAAACGGAGTTAAACCACATGATCTGTTTCTTCCTACAAGCAAGAGTTCATTTCTGGTAAACTAAGTGAATTTACGGCTCAAATTTTTTTCCACAGTTCTAGAACACAACACGATTATCACTATTAACTAAAAAGCATTTATGTAAGAGGAGCTGTGGTCTGTATCACTTCCATAAGCAGATTGAACTACATATGGTCCGTTTGAGTAGGAAGCACAGTTATTTTTTTCTTGGCATGCTCATGTTTCTTACTGTATTGGAGACCCTGGAAAGAAGAGGATGATTCATGCCTTAAAACAGAGTGTTTTTCAGGGATGAGAATTCTGGTCTGAATTTCCCTTCAGAAACGGAGTTAAACCCCAGGGTCTGTGTCTTCCTACAAGCAAGAGTTCATTTCTGGTAAACCCAGTGAATATTGGGCTCAAATGATTTTTCGCAGTTCACGAACCCAACGCTCTTCTCACTATTAACTTAAGAGCATTTATGTAAGAGGAGCTGTGGTTTGTATCAGTATCAAAAGCAGAGTTGAACTATATATGGTCCATATGAGTAGGAAACACAGATCTTTTTTTGAAGGCATGCTCATTGTTTTTGCTGTATTTTAGAATCTGGAAAGAAGAGCTTGCTTCTTGCGTGAAAACAGAGTGTGTTTCAGGGATGAGAACTCTGGTCTGAATTTCCCTTCAGAAACGGAGTTATACCCCAGGATCTGGGTCTTCCTACAAGCAAGAGTTCATTTATGGTAAACCCAGTGAATTTTCAGCTCAAATGATTTTTCGCAGTTCACAATCCCAACGCTATTCTCACTATTAACTAAAGAGGATTTATGTAAGAGGAGCTGTGGTTTGTATCAGTCTCGTAAGTAGAGTTGAACTAAGTAGGGTCCGTATGAGTATGAAACACAGTTCTTTTTTTCTGGGCATGATCATGGTTCTTGCTGTATAGGAGACGGTGGAAAGAAGAGCTTGCTTCTTGCATTAAAGCAGAGTGTGTTTCATGGATGAGAACTCTGGTCTGAATTTCCCTTCAGAAACGGAGTTAAACCACATAATCTGTGTTCCTACAAGCAAGAGTTCATTTCTGGTAAACTAAGTGAATTTACGGCTCAAATTTTTTTCCACAGTTCTAGAAAACAACACGATTATCACTATTAACTAAAAAGCATTTATGTAAGAGGAGCTGTGGTCTGTATCACTTTCATAAGCAGATTTGAACTACATATGGTCCGTATAAGTAGGAAGCACAGTTATTTTTTTCTTGGCATGCTCATGTTTCTTACTGTATTGGAGACCCTGGAAAGAAGAGGATGATTCATGCCTTAAAACAGAGTGTTTTTCAGCGATGAGAACACTGGTCTGAATTTCCCTTCAGAAACGGAGTTAAACCCCAGGATCTGGGTTTTCCTACAAGCAAGAGTTCATTTATGTTAAACCCAGTGAATTTTCAGCTCAAATGATTTTTCGCAGTTCACAAACCCAACGCTATTCTCATTATTAACTAAAGAGGATTTATGTAAGAGGAGCTGTGGTTTGTATCAGTTTCATAAGCAGAGTTGAACTACATATGGTCCGTATGAGTAGGAAACACATTTCCTTTTTCAGGGAATGGTCATTGTTCTTGCTGTATTTTAGAATCTGGAACAAAAAGCTTGCTTCTTGAGTTAACACACAGTGTGTTTCAGGGATAAGAACTATGGTCTGAATTGGCCTTCAGAAACGGAGTTAATCCCCAGGATCTGTGTTTTCCTACAAGCAGGAGTTCATTTCTGGTAAGCAAAGTGAATTTGGGGCTCAAAAGTTTTTACACAGTACACCAACAGAACAAGATTCTCTCTATTAAGTAAAGATCCTTTATGTAAGAGGAGCTGTGGTTTGTATCAGTTTCATAAGCAGAGTTGAACGAAATAAGGTCCTTATGAGTAGGAAACACAGTTCTTTTTTTCAGGGCATGCTCATGGTTCTTGCTATATTTTAGGCCCTGGAAAAAGAGCTTGCTTCTTGCGTTAAAACAGAGTGTGTTTCAGGGATGAGAACGCTGGTCTGAATATCCTTTCAATAAGGGAGTTAAACCCCAGGATCTGTGTCTTCCTACAAGCAAGAGTTCATTTCTGGTTAACCCAGTGAATTTTGGGCTCAAATGATTTTTCACAGTTCAGGAACCCAACGCGATTCTCACTATTAACGAAAGAGCATTTATGAAAGCGGAGCTGTGGTTTGTATCAGTTTCATAAGCAGAGTTGAACTACATATGGTCCGTATGAGTAGGAAACACAATTCTTTTTTTCAGGGAATGGTCATGGTTCTTGCTGTATTTTAGACTCTGGAAAGAAGAACTTGCTTCTTGCGTTGAAGCGGAGTGTGTTTCAGGGATGAGAACTCTGGTCTGAATTTCCCTTAAGAAATTGAGTTTAACACCAGGATGTGTGTCTTCCTACAAGCAAGAGTTCATTTCTGGTAAACAAAGTGAATTTTCGGCTCAAATGATTTTTCACAGCTCACAAACCCAATGCTATTCTCACTATTAACTAAAGAGGATTTATGTAAGAGGAGCTGTGGTTTGTATCAGTTTCTTAAGCAGAGTTGAACTACATATGGTCTGTATAAGTAGGAAACACAGTTCTTTTTTTCTGGGCATGCTCATGTGTCTTACTGTATTGGAGAAGCTGGAAAGAAGAGGATGATTCTTGGCTTGAAACAGAGTGTTTTCAGGGATGAGAACTCTGGTCTGAATTTGCCTTCAGAAACGGAGTTAATCCTTAGGATCTGTGACTTCCTACAAGCAAGAGTTCATTTCTTGTAAAGCAAGTGAATTTGGGGCTCAAATGATTTTTCGCAGTTCTCCAACCCAAACCGATTCTCACTATTAACTATAGAGCATTTATTTAAGAGGAGCTGTGGTTTGTATCAGTTTCATAAGCAGAGTTGACTACATATTTTCCGTAAGAGTAGGAAACACAGTTCTCTTTTTCTGGGCATGATCATGGTTCTTTTTGTATTGGAGACTCTGGAAAGAAGATCTTGCTTCTTACAATAAAACAGAGTGTGTTTCATGGATGAGAACACTGGTCTGAATTTCCCATCAGAAACGGAGTTAAACCCCATGATCTTTGTCTTCCTACAAGCAAGAGTTCATTTCCTAAACCAAGTGAATTTTCATTCAAATTTTTTTCCACAGTTCTAGAACACATCGCGATTATCACTATTAACTGAAGAGCATTTATGTAAGAGGAGCTGTGGTCTGTATCAGTTTCATAAGCAGAGTTGAACTGCATATGGTCTGTATGAGGAGGAAACACAGTTATTTTTTTCTGTCCATACTCATGTTTCTTGGTGTATGTTAGACTCAGGAAAGAAGACATTGCTTCTTGCGTTAAAACAGATTGTGTTTCAGGGATGAGAACTCTGGTCTGAATTTCCATTCAGAAACGGAGTTAAACCCCAGGATCTGTGTCTTCCTACAAGTAAGAGGTTATTTCTTGTAAACCCCGTGTTTTCTTGGGCTCAAATAATTTTTCGCAGTTCACGAATGCAACACAATTATCACTATTAACTAAAGAGCATTTATGTAATAGGAGCTATGGTTTGTATCAGTTCATAAGCAGAGTTGAACTACATATGGTCCGTATGAGTAGGATACACAGTTCTTTTTTTCTGGGCATGATCATGGTTCTTGCTTTTTGGAGACGCTCGAAAGAAGAGCTTGCTTCTTCTTTGAAATAAGAGTGTGTTTCATGGATTAGAACACTGTTCTGAAATTACATTCAGAAACGGAGTTAAACCCCATGATCTGTGTCTTCCTACAAGCAAGAAATCATTTCTGGTAAACCAAATGAATTTTGGGCTCAAATAATTATACACAGTTCTAGAAACGAACACGATTCTCACTATTAACTAGAGAGCATTTATGTAAGAGTAGATTTGCTTTGTTTCAGTTTCATAATCAGAGTTGAATTATATATGGTCCTTAAGAGTAGGAAACACAGTTATTTTTTTCTGGGAATGCTCATGGTTCTTGCTGTATTTTAGACTCTGGAAAGAACAGCTTGCTTCTTGTGTTAAATCAGAGTGTGTTTCAGGGATCAGAACTCTTGTCTGAATTTCCCTTCAGAAACGGAGTTAAACCCCAGGATCTGTGTCTTACTACAAGCAAGAGTTCATTTCTGGTACCCAGTGAATTTTGGGCTCAAATGATTTTTCGCTGTTCATGAACCAAACATGATTATCACTATTAACTAAAGAGCATTTATGTAACAGGAGCTGTGGTTTGTATCTGTTTCATAAGCAGAGTTGAACTACATATGGTCCGTATGAGTAGGAAACACAGTTCTTTTATTCTGGGCATGCTCATGGTTCTTGCTGTATTTTAGAAGCTGGAAAGAAGAGCTTGCTGCCTGCATTAAAACAGAGTGTGTTTCATGGATGAGAACTCTGGTCTGAATTTCCCCTCAGAAACGGAGTTAAACCCCATGATCTGTGTCTTCCTACAAGCAAGAGTTCATTTCTGGTAAACCAAGTGAATTTTGGGCTCAAATGATTTTACACAGTTCTAGAACCGAACACGATTATCACTATTAACTAACGAGCATTTATGTAATAGGAGCTGTTTTCTGTATCAATTTCATGAGCAGAGTTGGACTACATATTGTCTGTATGAGTAGGAAACACAGTTATTTTTTTCTTGGCATGCTGATGGTTCTTGTTGTATTGGAGACCCTGGATACAAGAGGACGATTCAGCCTTAAAACAGAGTGTGTTTCATGGATGAGAACTCTGGTCTGAATTTCCCTTCAGAAACGGAGTTAAACCCCAGCATCAGTGTCTTCCTACAAGCAAGAGTTCATTTCTGGTAAACACATTGAATTTTGTGCTCAAATGATTTTTCCCAGTTCATGAACCCAACGCTATTCTTACTATTAACTAAAGCGAATTTATGTAAGAGAAGCTGTGGTGTGTATCAGATTCATAAGCAGAGTTGAACTACATATGGACCGTATGAGTAGGAAACACAGTTCTTTTTCTGGGCATTCCCATGGTTCTTTCTGTATTGGAGACGCTGGAAAGAAGAGCTTGCTTCTTGCATTAAAACAGAGTGTGTTTCATGGATGAGAACAGTGGTGTGAATTTCCCCTCAGAAATGGAGTTAAAACCAAGGATCTGTGTCTTCCTACAAGCAAGGATTCATATCCGGAAACCTAGTTAATTTTGGGCTCAAATAATTTTACACAGTTCTAGAAACGAACACGATTCTCACTATTACCTACAGAGCATTTATGTAAGAGTAGATTTGGTTTGTTTCAGTTTCATAAGCAGAGTTGAATTATATATGGTCCTTAAGAGTAGGAAACACAGTTATTTTTTTGTGGGAATGCTCATGGTTCTTGCTGTATTTTAGTCTCTGGAAAGAAGAGCTTGCTTCTTGCGTTAAATCAGAGTGTGTTTCAGGGATCAGAAGTCTGGTCTGAATTTCCCTTCAGAAACGGAGTTAAACCCCAGGATCTGTGTCTTACTACAAGCAAGAGTTCATTTCTGGTACCCAGTGAATTTTGTGCTCAAATGATTTTTCGCTGTTCAAGAAGCCAACGCGATTATCACTATTAACTATAGAGCATTTATGTTAGAGGAGCTGTGGTCTGTATCATTTCATAAACAGCGTTGAACTACATATGGTCCATATGAGTAGGAAACACAGTTCTTTTTTTCTTGGCGTGCTCATGGTTCTTACTGTATTGGAGACCCTGGAAAGAAGAGGATGATTCATGCCGGAAAACAGAGTGTTTTTCAGGGATGAGAACCCTGGTCATAATTTGCCTTCAGAAACGGAGTTAAACCCCGGGATCAGTGTCTTCCTACAAGCAAAAGATCATTTGTGGTAAACCAAGGGAATTTTGGGCTCAAATGATTTTTTGCAGTTCACGAACCCAACATGATTCTCACTATTAACTAAAGAGCATTTATGTAAGAGGAGCTGTGGTTTGTATCAGTTTCATTAGCAGAGTGGAACTACATATGGTCCGTATGAGTAGGAAACTCAGTTCTTTTATTCTGGGCATTCTCATGGTTCTTGCTCTATTGGAGACACTGGAAAGAAGAGCTTGCTGCTTGCATTAAAACAGAGTGTGTTTCATGGATGAGAACTCTGGTCTGAATTTCCCTTCAGAAACAGAGTTAAACCCCATAATCAGTGTCTTCCTACAAGCAAGAATTCACTTCTGGTAAACCAAGTGAATTTTGGGCTCAAATGATTTTACACAGTTCTAGAACCGAACACGCTTATCACTATTAACTAATGAGCATTTATGTAAGAGGAGATGTGGTCTGTATCAATGTCATAAGCAGAGTTGGACTACATATGGTCCGTAAGAGTAGGAAATATAGTTGTTTCTTCCTGGGCATGCTCATGGTTCTTGCTGTATTGGAGACGCTGGATAGAAGAGGATGATTCATGCCTTAAAACAGAGTGTTTTTCAGGGATGAGAATTATTGTCTGAATTTCCCTTCAGAAACGGAGTTAAACCCCAGGATCTTTGTCTTCCTACAAGCAAGAGTTCACTTCTGGTAAACCCAGTAAATTTTGTGCTCAAATGATTTTTCGCATGTTCACGAACCCAACGCTATTCTCACTATTAACTAAAGAGCATTTATGTAAGGTGAGGTGTAGTCTGTATCAGTTTCAGAAGCAGAGTTGAACTTCATAAGTTCCGTATGAATAGGAAACACAGTTCTTTTTTACAGGGCATGCTCAAGGTTCTTGCTGTATTTTAGACTCTTGAAAGAAGAGCTTGCTTCTTCGTTAAAACAGAGTGTGTTCCAGGGATGAGAACTCTGGTCTGAATTTTCCTTCAGAAACGGAGTTAAACCCCACGATCTGTGTCTTCCTACCAGCAAGAGTTCATTTCTGGTAAACAAAGTCAATTTTTGGCTCAAATGACTTTACACAGTTCTAGAACCCAACGCTATTCAAACTATTAACTAAAGAGGATTTATGTTAGAGGAGCTGTGGTTTGTATCAGTTTCATAAGCAGAGTTGAACTACAAATGGTCTGTATGAGTAAGAAACACAGTTCTTTTTTTCTTGGCATGCTCATGGTTCTTACTGTATTGGAGACCCTGGAAAGAAGAGGATAATTCATGCCTTAAAACAGAGTGTTTTTCAGGGATGAATATGCTGGTCTTAATTTGCCTTCAGAAATGGTGTTAAACCCCAGGATCAGTGTCTTCCTACAAGCAAAAGATCATTTCTGGTAAACCCAGGGAATTTTGGGCTCAAATGATTTTTCACAGTTCACGAACCCAACATGATTCTCACTATTAACTAAAGAGCATTTATGTAACAGGAGCTGTGGTTTGTATCAGTTTCATAAGCAGAGTTGAACTACATATGGTCCGAATGAGTAGGAAACACAGTTCTTTTTTTTAGGGCATGCTCATGGTTCTTGTTGAATTTTAGACTCTGGAAAGAAGAGCTTACTTCTATCATTAAAACAGAGTGTGTTTCATGGATGAGAACTCTGGTCTGAATTTCCCTACAGAAAAAGAGTTAAACCCCATGATCAGTGTCTTCCTATAAGCAAGAATTCACTTCTGGTAAACCAAGTGAATTTTGGGCTCAAATGATTTTACACAGTTCTAGAACCGAACACGCTTATCACTATTAACTAACGAGCATTTATGTAAGAGAAGATGTGGTCTGTATCATGGTTCTTGCTGTATTTTAGACTCTTGAAAGAAAAACTTGCTTCTTAGTTAAAACAGAGTGTGCTTCAGGAATGAGAACTCTGGTCTGAATTTCCCTTCAGAAACGGAGTTAAACCCCAGGATCTGATTCTTCCTACAAGCAAGGGTTCATTTCCGGTAAACCTAGTTAATTTTGGGCTCAAATGATTTTACACAGTTCTAGAACCGAACACGATTATCCCTATTAACTAAAGAGCATTTATGTAACAGGAGCTGTGGTTTGTATCTGTTTCATGAGAAGAGTTGAACTACATATGGTCCGTATGAGTAGGAAACACAGTTCTTTTTTTCTTGGCATGCTCATGGTTCTTGCTGTATTGGAGACCATGGATAGAAGAGGACGATTCATGCCTTAAAACAGAGTGGGTTTCATGGATGAGAACTCTGATCCGAATTTCCCTTCAGAAACAGAGTTAAACCCCATGATCAGTTTCTTCCTACAAGCAAGAATTCACTTCCTGTAAACCAAGTGAATTTTGGGCTCAAATGATTTTTCGCATGTTCACGAACCCAACACTATTCTCACTATTAACTAAAGAGCATTTATGTAAGGGGAGGTGTAGTCTGTATCAATTTCATAAGCAGAGTTGGACTACATATGGTCCGTAAGAGTAGGAAATATAGTTCTTTTTTTCTGGACATGCTCTTGGTTCTTGCTGTATTGGAGACCATGGATAGAAGAGGATGATTCATGCCTTAAAACAGAGTGTTTTTCAGGGATGAGAATTATGGTCTGAATTTCCCTTCAGAAACAGAGTTAAACCCCAGGATCTTTGTCTTCCTACAAGCAAGAGTTCATTTCTGGTAAACACAGTGACTTTTGTGCTCAAATGATTTTTCGCAGTTCACGAACCCAACGCAATTCTCACTATTAACTAAAGAGCATTTATGTAAGAGTAGCTGTGGTGTGTATCAGTTTCATAAGCAGAATTGAACTACATATGGTCCGTATGAGTAGGAAACACAGTTCTTTTTCTGGGCATTCTCATGGTTCTTGCTGTATAGGAGACGCTGGAAAGAAGAGCTTGCTTCTTGCATTAAAACAGAGTGTGTTTCATGGATGAGAACACTGGTGTGAATTTCCCCTCAGAAATGGAATTAAACCCCAGGATCTGTGTCTTCCTACAAGCAAGGGTTCATTTCCGGTAAACCTAGTTAATTTTGGGCTCAAATGATTTTACACAGTTCTAGAACCGAACATGATAATCCCTATTAACTAAAGAACATTTATGTAAGATGAGCTGTGGTTTGTATCAGTTTCATAAGCAGAGGTGAACTACATATGGTCCGTATGAGTAGGAAACTCAGTTCTTTTATTCTGGGCATTCTCATGGTTCTTGCTCTATTGGAGACGCTGGAAAGAAGTGCTTGCTGCTTGCATTAAAACAGAGTGTGTTTCATGGATGAGAACTCTGGTCTGAATTACCCTTCTGAAACGGAGTTAAACCCCATGATTTGTGTCTTCCTACAAGCAAGAGTTAATTTCTGGTAAACCAAGTTAATTTTGGGCTCATATGATTTTACACAGTTCTAGAACCTAACACGATTACCCCTATTAACTAAAGAGCATTTATGTAACAGGAGCTGTGGTTTGTATCTGTTTCATAAGAAGAGTTGAACTACATATGGTCTGTATGAGTAGGAAACACAGTTCTTTTTTTCTTGGCATGCTCATGGTTCTTGCTGTATTGGAGACCCTGGATAGAAGAGGACGATTCATGCCTTAAAACAGAGTGTGTTTCATGGATGAGAACTCTGGTACGAATTTCCCTTCAGAAACAGAGTTAATCCCCATGATCAGTGTCTTCCTACAAGCAAGAGTTCACTTCTGGTAAACCCAGTGAATTTTGGGCTCAAATGATTTTACACAGTTCTAGAACCGAACACGATTATCACTATTAACTAACGAGCATTTATGTAAGAGGAGATGTGGTCTGTATCAATTTCATAAGCAGAGTTGGACTACATATGGTCTGTAAGAGTAGGAAACACAGTTCTTTTTTCTTGGCATGCTCATGGTTCTTCCTGTATTGGAGACCCTGGATAGAAGCGGATGATTCATGCCTTAAAACAGAGTGATTTTCAGGAATGAGAATTATGGTCTAAATTTCCCTTCAGAAACGGAGTTAAACCCCAGGATCAGTGTCTTCCTACAAGCAAGAGTTCATTTCTGGTAAACACAGTGAATTTTGTGCTCAAATGATTTTTCGCAGTTCACGAACCCAACGCTATTCTCACTATTAACTAAAGAGCATTTATTTAAGAGATGCTGTGGTGTGTATCAGTTTCATAAGCAGAGTTGAACTACATATGGTCCGTATGAGTAGGAAACACAGTTCTTTTTGTAGGAATTCTCATCTTTCTTGCTGTATTGGAGAAGCTGGGAAGAAGAGCTTGCTTCTTGCATTAAAACAGAGTGTGTTTCATGGATGAGAACACTGGTGTGAATTTTCCCTCAGAAATGGAATTAAAACTCAGGTTCTGTGTCTTCCTACAAGTAATGGTTCATTTCTTGGAAACCTAGTTAATTTTGGGCTCAAATGATTTTACACAGTTCTAGAACCGAACATGATTCTCACTATTAACTAAAGAACATTTATTTAAGAGGAGGTGTGGTTTGTATCAGTTTCATAAGCAGAGTTGAACTGCATATGGTCCGTATGAGTAGGAAACTCAGTTCTTTTATTCTGGGCATTCTCATGATTCTTGCTCTATTGAAGACGCTGGAAAGAAGAGCTTGCTGCTTGCATTAAAACAGAGTGTGTTTCATGGATGAGAACTCTGGTCTGAATTTCCCTTCAGAAACGGAGTTAAACCCCATGATTTGTGTCTTCCTACATGTAAGAGTTAATTTCTGGTAATCCAAGTGAATTTTAGGCTCAAATGATTTTACACAGTTCTAGAACCGAACACGATTATCCCTATTAACTAAAGAGCATTTATGTAACAGGAGCTGTTGTTTGTATCTGTTTCATAAGCAGAGTTGAACTACATATGGTCCGTATGAGTAGAAAACACAGTTCTTTTTTTCTTGGCATGTTCATGGTTCTTGCTGTATTGGAGACCCTGGATAGAAGAGGACAATTCATGCCTTAAAACAGAGTGTGTTTCATGGGTGAGAACTCTGGTCTGAATTTCCCTTCAGAAACAGAGTTAAACCCCATGATCATTGTCTTCCTACAAGCAAGAATTCACTTCTGGTAAACCAAGTGAATTTTGGGCTCAAATGATTTTACACAGTTCTAGAACCGAACATGCTTATCACTATTAACTAACGAGCATTTATGTAAGAGGAGATATGGTCTGTATCAATTTCATAAGCAGAGTTGGACTACATATGGTCCGTAAGAGTAGGAAATATAGTTCTTTTTTTCTGGGCATGCTCATGGTTTTTGCTGTATTGGAGACGCTGGATAGAAGAGGATGATTCATGCCTTAAAACAGAGTGTTTTTCAGGGATGAGAATTATGGTCTGAATTTCCCTTCAGAAACGGAGTTAAACCCCAGGATCTTTGTCTTCCTACAAGCAAGAGTTCATTTCTGGTAAACCCAGTTAATTTTTTGCTCAAATGATTTTTCGCATGTTCACGAACCCAACGCTATTCTCACTATTAACTAAAGAGCATTTATGTAAGGGGAGGTGTAGTCTGTATCAGTTTCATAAGCAGAGTTGAACTTCATATGGTCCGAATGAGTAGGAAACACAGTTCTTTTTTACAGGGCATGATCATTGTTCTTGCTGTATTTTAGACTCTTGAAAAAGAGCTTGCTTCGTGCATTAAAACAGAGTGTGTTTCGGGGATCAGAACTCTGGTCTGAATTTCCCTTCAGAAACGGAGTTAAACCCCAGGATCTGTGTCTTCATACAAGCATGAGTTCATTTCTGGTTAACCCAGTGAATATTGGGCTCAAATGATTTTTCGCAGCTCAAGAACCCTACGCTATTCTCACTATTAACTAAACAGGATTTATGTAAGAGGAGCTGTGGTCTGTATCACTTCTTAAGTAGAGTTGAACCACATATAGTCCGTATGAGTAGGAAACACAGTTCTTATTTTCTGGGCATGCTCATCGTTCTTGATGTATTGGAGCCGCTGGAAAGAAGTGCTTGCTTCTTGCGTGAAAACTGAGTGTGTTTCATGGATGAGAACACTGGTCTGAATTGCCCCTCAGAAATGGAGTTAAAACCCAGGATCTGTGTCTTCGTACAAGCAAGCGTTCATTTTTGATAAACCCAGGGAATATTGGGCTCAAATGATGTTTTCGCAGGTCACGAACCCAACGCTATTCAAACTATTAACTTAAGAGGATTTATCTTAGAGGAGGTTTGGTTTGTATCAGTATCATAAGCAGAGTTGAACCACATATGGTCCTTATGTATAGGAAACACAGTTCTTTTGTTCAGGCCATGCTCATGTTTCTTGCTGTATTGAAGAATCTGGAAAGAAGAGCTTGCTTCTTCGTTTAAAGAGAGTGTGTTTCAGGGATGAGAACTCTGGTCTGAATTTCCCTTCAGAAACGGAGTTAAACCCCAGGATCTGTGTCTTCCTACAAGCAAGAAATCATTTCTGGTAAACCCAGTGAATTTTGGGCTCAAATAATTTTACACAGTTCTAGAAACGAACACGATTATCACTATTAACTAATGAGCATTTATGTAAGAGGAGCTGTGGTCTGTATCAATTTCATGAGCAGAGTTGGACTACATAAGGTCTGTATGAGTAGGAAACACAGTTCTTTTTTTCTTGGCATGCTCATGGTTCTTACTGTATTGGAGACCCTGGATAGAAGAGGATGATTCATGCCTTAAAACAGAGTGTTTTTCAGGGATGAGAATTATGGTCTGAATTTCCCTTCAGAAACGGAGTTAAACCCCACGATCTGTGTCTTCCTACAAGCAAGAGTTCATTTCTAGTCAACCCAGTGAATTTTGTGCTCAAATGATTTTTGCATGTTCACGAACCCAACGCTATTCTCACTATTAACTAAAGAGCATTTATGTAAGGGGAGGTGCAGTCTGTATCAGTTTCAGAAGCAGAGTTGAACTTCATATGGTCCGTATGAATAGGAAAGACAGTTCTTTTTTTCAGACCATGCTCATGGTTCTTGCTGTATTTTAGACTCTTGAAAGAAGAACTTGCTTCTTCGTTAAAACAGAGTGTGCTTCAGGAATGAGAGCTCTGGTCTGAATTTCCCTTTAGAATCGGAGTTAAACCCCAGGATCTGTGTCTTCCTACAAGCAAGAGTTCATTTCTGGTAAACAAAGTGAATTTTTGGCTCAAATGACTTTACACAGTTCTAGGACCCAACGCTATTCAAACTATTAACTAAAGAGGATTTATCTTAGAGGAGCTGTGGTTTGTATCAGTTTCATAAGCACAGTTGAACTACATATAGTCCGTATGAGTAGTAAACACAGTTATTTTTTTTGCTCATTCTCATCGTTCTTGATGTATAGGAGCCGCTGGAAAGAAGAGCTTGCTTCTTGGGTGAAAACTGAGTGTGTTTCATGGATGAGAACTCTGGTCTGAATTTCCCTTCAGAAACAGAGTTAAACCCCATAATCAGTGTCTTCCTACAAGCAAGAATTCACTTCTGGTAAACCAAGTGAATTTTGGGCTCAAATGATTTTACACAGTTCTAGAACCGAACACGCTTATCACTATTAACTAATGAGCATTTATGTAAGAGGAGATGTGGTCTGTATCAATGTCATAAGCAGAGTTGGACTACATATGGTCCGTAAGAGTAGGAAATATAGTTGTTTCTTCCTGGGCATGCTCATGGTTCTTGCTGTATTGGAGACGCTGGATAGAAGAGGATGATTCATGCCTTAAAACAGAGTGTTTTTCAGGGATGAGAATTATGGTCTGAATTTCCCTTCAGAAACGGAGTTAAACCCCAGGATCTTTGTCTTCCTACAAGCAAGAGTTCACTTCTGGTAAACCCAGTAAATTTTGTGCTCAAATGATTTTTCGCATGTTCACGAACCCAACGCTATTCTCACTATTAACTAAAGAGCATTTATGTAAGGTGAGGTGTAGTCTGTATCAGTTTCAGAAGCAGAGTTGAACTTCATAAGTTCCGTATGAATAGGAAACACAGTTCTTTTTTACAGGGCATGCTCAAGGTTCTTGCTGTATTTTAGACTCTTGAAAGAAGAGCTTGCTTCTTCGTTAAAACAGAGTGTGTTCCAGGGATGAGAACTCTGGTCTGAATTTTCCTTCAGAAACGGAGTTAAACCCCACGATCTGTGTCTTCCTACCAGCAAGAGTTCATTTCTGGTAAACAAAGTCAATTTTTGGCTCAAATGACTTTACACAGTTCTAGAACCCAACGCTATTCAAACTATTAACTAAAGAGGATTTATGTTAGAGGAGCTGTGGTTTGTATCAGTTTCATAAGCAGAGTTGAACTACAAATGGTCTGTATGAGTAAGAAACACAGTTCTTTTTTTCTTGGCATGCTCATGGTTCTTACTGTATTGGAGACCCTGGAAAGAAGAGGATAATTCATGCCTTAAAACAGAGTGTTTTTCAGGGATGAATATGCTGGTCTTAATTTGCCTTCAGAAATGGTGTTAAACCCCAGGATCAGTGTCTTCCTACAAGCAAAAGATCATTTCTGGTAAACCCAGGGAATTTTGGGCTCAAATGATTTTTCACAGTTCACGAACCCAACATGATTCTCACTATTAACTAAAGAGCATTTATGTAACAGGAGCTGTGGTTTGTATCAGTTTCATAAGCAGAGTTGAACTACATATGGTCCGAATGAGTAGGAAACACAGTTCTTTTTTTTAGGGCATGCTCATGGTTCTTGTTGAATTTTAGACTCTGGAAAGAAGAGCTTACTTCTATCATTAAAACAGAGTGTGTTTCATGGATGAGAACTCTGGTCTGAATTTCCCTACAGAAAAAGAGTTAAACCCCATGATCAGTGTCTTCCTATAAGCAAGAATTCACTTCTGGTAAACCAAGTGAATTTTGGGCTCAAATGATTTTACACAGTTCTAGAACCGAACACGCTTATCACTATTAACTAACGAGCATTTATGTAAGAGAAGATGTGGTCTGTATCATGGTTCTTGCTGTATTTTAGACTCTTGAAAGAAAAACTTGCTTCTTAGTTAAAACAGAGTGTGCTTCAGGAATGAGAACTCTGGTCTGAATTTCCCTTCAGAAACGGAGTTAAACCCCAGGATCTGATTCTTCCTACAAGCAAGGGTTCATTTCCGGTAAACCTAGTTAATTTTGGGCTCAAATGATTTTACACAGTTCTAGAACCGAACACGATTATCCCTATTAACTAAAGAGCATTTATGTAACAGGAGCTGTGGTTTGTATCTGTTTCATGAGAAGAGTTGAACTACATATGGTCCGTATGAGTAGGAAACACAGTTCTTTTTTTCTTGGCATGCTCATGGTTCTTGCTGTATTGGAGACCATGGATAGAAGAGGACGATTCATGCCTTAAAACAGAGTGGGTTTCATGGATGAGAACTCTGATCCGAATTTCCCTTCAGAAACAGAGTTAAACCCCATGATCAGTTTCTTCCTACAAGCAAGAATTCACTTCCTGTAAACCAAGTGAATTTTGGGCTCAAATGATTTTTCGCATGTTCACGAACCCAACACTATTCTCACTATTAACTAAAGAGCATTTATGTAAGGGGAGGTGTAGTCTGTATCAATTTCATAAGCAGAGTTGGACTACATATGGTCCGTAAGAGTAGGAAATATAGTTCTTTTTTTCTGGACATGCTCTTGGTTCTTGCTGTATTGGAGACCATGGATAGAAGAGGATGATTCATGCCTTAAAACAGAGTGTTTTTCAGGGATGAGAATTATGGTCTGAATTTCCCTTCAGAAACAGAGTTAAACCCCAGGATCTTTGTCTTCCTACAAGCAAGAGTTCATTTCTGGTAAACACAGTGACTTTTGTGCTCAAATGATTTTTCGCAGTTCACGAACCCAACGCAATTCTCACTATTAACTAAAGAGCATTTATGTAAGAGTAGCTGTGGTGTGTATCAGTTTCATAAGCAGAATTGAACTACATATGGTCCGTATGAGTAGGAAACACAGTTCTTTTTCTGGGCATTCTCATGGTTCTTGCTGTATAGGAGACGCTGGAAAGAAGAGCTTGCTTCTTGCATTAAAACAGAGTGTGTTTCATGGATGAGAACACTGGTGTGAATTTCCCCTCAGAAATGGAATTAAACCCCAGGATCTGTGTCTTCCTACAAGCAAGGGTTCATTTCCGGTAAACCTAGTTAATTTTGGGCTCAAATGATTTTACACAGTTCTAGAACCGAACATGATAATCCCTATTAACTAAAGAACATTTATGTAAGATGAGCTGTGGTTTGTATCAGTTTCATAAGCAGAGGTGAACTACATATGGTCCGTATGAGTAGGAAACTCAGTTCTTTTATTCTGGGCATTCTCATGGTTCTTGCTCTATTGGAGACGCTGGAAAGAAGTGCTTGCTGCTTGCATTAAAACAGAGTGTGTTTCATGGATGAGAACTCTGGTCTGAATTACCCTTCTGAAACGGAGTTAAACCCCATGATTTGTGTCTTCCTACAAGCAAGAGTTAATTTCTGGTAAACCAAGTTAATTTTGGGCTCATATGATTTTACACAGTTCTAGAACCTAACACGATTACCCCTATTAACTAAAGAGCATTTATGTAACAGGAGCTGTGGTTTGTATCTGTTTCATAAGAAGAGTTGAACTACATATGGTCTGTATTCGTAGGAAACACAGTTCTTTTTTTCTTGGCATGCTCATGGTTCTTGCTGTATTGGAGACCCTGGATAGAAGAGGACGATTCATGCCTTAAAACAGAGTGTGTTTCATGGATGAGAACTCTGGTACGAATTTCCCTTCAGAAACAGAGTTAATCCCCATGATCAGTGTCTTCCTACAAGCAAGAGTTCACTTCTGGTAAACCCAGTGAATTTTGGGCTCAAATGATTTTACACAGTTCTAGAACCGAACACGATTATCACTATTAACTAACGAGCATTTATGTAAGAGGAGATGTGGTCTGTATCAATTTCATAAGCAGAGTTGGACTACATATGGTCTGTAAGAGTAGGAAACACAGTTCTTTTTTCTTGGCATGCTCATGGTTCTTCCTGTATTGGAGACCCTGGATAGAAGCGGATGATTCATGCCTTAAAACAGAGTGATTTTCAGGAATGAGAATTATGGTCTAAATTTCCCTTCAGAAACGGAGTTAAACCCCAGGATCAGTGTCTTCCTACAAGCAAGAGTTCATTTCTGGTAAACACAGTGAATTTTGTGCTCAAATGATTTTTCGCAGTTCACGAACCCAACGCTATTCTCACTATTAACTAAAGAGCATTTATTTAAGAGATGCTGTGGTGTGTATCAGTTTCATAAGCAGAGTTGAACTACATATGGTCCGTATGAGTAGGAAACACAGTTCTTTTTGTAGGAATTCTCATCTTTCTTGCTGTATTGGAGAAGCTGGGAAGAAGAGCTTGCTTCTTGCATTAAAACAGAGTGTGTTTCATGGATGAGAACACTGGTGTGAATTTTCCCTCAGAAATGGAATTAAAACTCAGGTTCTGTGTCTTCCTACAAGTAATGGTTCATTTCTTGGAAACCTAGTTAATTTTGGGCTCAAATGATTTTACACAGTTCTAGAACCGAACATGATTCTCACTATTAACTAAAGAACATTTATTTAAGAGGAGGTGTGGTTTGTATCAGTTTCATAAGCAGAGTTGAACTGCATATGGTCCGTATGAGTAGGAAACTCAGTTCTTTTATTCTGGGCATTCTCATGATTCTTGCTCTATTGAAGACGCTGGAAAGAAGAGCTTGCTGCTTGCATTAAAACAGAGTGTGTTTCATGGATGAGAACTCTGGTCTGAATTTCCCTTCAGAAACGGAGTTAAACCCCATGATTTGTGTCTTCCTACATGTAAGAGTTAATTTCTGGTAATCCAAGTGAATTTTAGGCTCAAATGATTTTACACAGTTCTAGAACCGAACACGATTATCCCTATTAACTAAAGAGCATTTATGTAACAGGAGCTGTTGTTTGTATCTGTTTCATAAGCAGAGTTGAACTACATATGGTCCGTATGAGTAGAAAACACAGTTCTTTTTTTCTTGGCATGTTCATGGTTCTTGCTGTATTGGAGACCCTGGATAGAAGAGGACAATTCATGCCTTAAAACAGAGTGTGTTTCATGGGTGAGAACTCTGGTCTGAATTTCCCTTCAGAAACAGAGTTAAACCCCATGATCATTGTCTTCCTACAAGCAAGAATTCACTTCTGGTAAACCAAGTGAATTTTGGGCTCAAATGATTTTACACAGTTCTAGAACCGAACATGCTTATCACTATTAACTAACGAGCATTTATGTAAGAGGAGATATGGTCTGTATCAATTTCATAAGCAGAGTTGGACTACATATGGTCCGTAAGAGTAGGAAATATAGTTCTTTTTTTCTGGGCATGCTCATGGTTTTTGCTGTATTGGAGACGCTGGATAGAAGAGGATGATTCATGCCTTAAAACAGAGTGTTTTTCAGGGATGAGAATTATGGTCTGAATTTCCCTTCAGAAACGGAGTTAAACCCCAGGATCTTTGTCTTCCTACAAGCAAGAGTTCATTTCTGGTAAACCCAGTTAATTTTTTGCTCAAATGATTTTTCGCATGTTCACGAACCCAACGCTATTCTCACTATTAACTAAAGAGCATTTATGTAAGGGGAGGTGTAGTCTGTATCAGTTTCATAAGCAGAGTTGAACTTCATATGGTCCGAATGAGTAGGAAACACAGTTCTTTTTTACAGGGCATGATCATTGTTCTTGCTGTATTTTAGACTCTTGAAAAAGAGCTTGCTTCGTGCATTAAAACAGAGTGTGTTTCGGGGATCAGAACTCTGGTCTGAATTTCCCTTCAGAAACGGAGTTAAACCCCAGGATCTGTGTCTTCATACAAGCATGAGTTCATTTCTGGTTAACCCAGTGAATATTGGGCTCAAATGATTTTTCGCAGCTCAAGAACCCTACGCTATTCTCACTATTAACTAAACAGGATTTATGTAAGAGGAGCTGTGGTCTGTATCACTTCTTAAGTAGAGTTGAACCACATATAGTCCGTATGAGTAGGAAACACAGTTCTTATTTTCTGGGCATGCTCATCGTTCTTGATGTATTGGAGCCGCTGGAAAGAAGTGCTTGCTTCTTGCGTGAAAACTGAGTGTGTTTCATGGATGAGAACACTGGTCTGAATTGCCCCTCAGAAATGGAGTTAAAACCCAGGATCTGTGTCTTCGTACAAGCAAGCGTTCATTTTTGATAAACCCAGGGAATATTGGGCTCAAATGATGTTTTCGCAGGTCACGAACCCAACGCTATTCAAACTATTAACTTAAGAGGATTTATCTTAGAGGAGGTTTGGTTTGTATCAGTATCATAAGCAGAGTTGAACCACATATGGTCCTTATGTATAGGAAACACAGTTCTTTTGTTCAGGCCATGCTCATGTTTCTTGCTGTATTGAAGAATCTGGAAAGAAGAGCTTGCTTCTTCGTTTAAAGAGAGTGTGTTTCAGGGATGAGAACTCTGGTCTGAATTTCCCTTCAGAAACGGAGTTAAACCCCAGGATCTGTGTCTTCCTACAAGCAAGAAATCATTTCTGGTAAACCCAGTGAATTTTGGGCTCAAATAATTTTACACAGTTCTAGAAACGAACACGATTATCACTATTAACTAATGAGCATTTATGTAAGAGGAGCTGTGGTCTGTATCAATTTCATGAGCAGAGTTGGACTACATAAGGTCTGTATGAGTAGGAAACACAGTTCTTTTTTTCTTGGCATGCTCATGGTTCTTACTGTATTGGAGACCCTGGATAGAAGAGGATGATTCATGCCTTAAAACAGAGTGTTTTTCAGGGATGAGAATTATGGTCTGAATTTCCCTTCAGAAACGGAGTTAAACCCCACGATCTGTGTCTTCCTACAAGCAAGAGTTCATTTCTGGTCAACCCAGTGAATTTTGTGCTCAAATGATTTTTGCATGTTCACGAACCCAACGCTATTCTCACTATTAACTAAAGAGCATTTATGTAAGGGGAGGTGCAGTCTGTATCAGTTTCAGAAGCAGAGTTGAACTTCATATGGTCCGTATGAATAGGAAAGACAGTTCTTTTTTTCAGACCATGCTCATGGTTCTTGCTGTATTTTAGACTCTTGAAAGAAGAACTTGCTTCTTCGTTAAAACAGAGTGTGCTTCAGGAATGAGAGCTCTGGTCTGAATTTCCCTTTAGAATCGGAGTTAAACCCCAGGATCTGTGTCTTCCTACAAGCAAGAGTTCATTTCTGGTAAACAAAGTGAATTTTTGGCTCAAATGACTTTACACAGTTCTAGGACCCAACGCTATTCAAACTA
This sequence comes from Onychomys leucogaster, assembly GCA_949786385.1. NCBI lineage: Eukaryota > Metazoa > Chordata > Mammalia > Rodentia > Cricetidae > Onychomys > Onychomys leucogaster. The sequence continues at coordinate 2,193,776 of CATKUP010000061.1, forward strand.
TTAACTAAAGAGGATTTATCTTAGAGGAGCTGTGGTTTGTATCAGTTTCATAAGCACAGTTGAACTACATATAGTCCGTATGAGTAGTAAACACAGTTATTTTTTTTGCTCATTCTCATCGTTCTTGATGTATAGGAGCCGCTGGAAAGAAGAGCTTGCTTCTTGGGTGAAAACTGAGTGTGTTTCATGGATGAGAACACTGGTTTGAATTTCCCCACAGAAACGGAGTTAAACCCCATGATCTGTGTCTTCCTACAAGCAAGAATTCATTTCTAGTAAACCAAGTGAATTTTGGCCTCAAATGATTTTACACAGATCTAGAACCAAAAACAATTATCACTGTTAACTAACGAGCATTTATGTAAGAGGAGATGGTGTCTGTATCAATTTCATAAGCAGAGTTCAACTATATATGGTCCGTAAGAGTTGGAAACACAGTTATTTTTTTCTTGGCATGCTCATGGTTCTTACTGTATTGAAGACCCTGGATAGAAGGGGAAGATTCATGCCATAAAACAGAGTGTTTTTCAGGGATGAGAATTCTGGTCTGAATTTCCCTTCAGAAATGGAGTTAAACCCCAGGATCTGTGTCTTCCTACAAGCAAGTGTTCATGTCTGGTAAACACAGTGAATTTTGTGCTCAAATGATTTTTTGCATGTTCACGAACCCAATGTGACACTCACTATTAACTAAAGAGCATTTATGTAAGAGAAGCTGCGGTTTGTATCAGTTTAATAAGCAGAGTTGAAATACATATGGTCTGTATGAGTAGGAAACACAGTTCTTTTTTACAGGGCATGCTCATGGTTCTTGCTGTATTTTAGACTCTTGAAAGAAGAGCTTGCTTCTTGCATTAAAACAGAGTGTGTTTCAGGGATCAGAACTCTGGTCTGAATTTCCCTTCAGAAACGGAGTTAAACCCCAGGATCTTTGTCTTCATACATGCAAGAGTTCATTTCTGGTAAACCAAGTGAATTTTCGGCTCAAATAACATTAAACAGTTCTAGAACCCAACGCGATTATCACTATTAACTAAAGAGCATTTATATAATAGGAGGTGAGGTATGTATCAGTTTCATAAGCAGAGTTGAACTACTTGTGGTCCGTATGAATAGGAAACACAGTTCTTTTATTCAGGCCATGCTCATGGTTCTTGCTATATTTTAGACTCTGGAAAGAAGAGCTTGCTTCTTCGTTAAAACAGATTGTGTTTCAGGGATGAAAACTCTGGTTTCAGTTTCTCTTCCGAAATGGAGTTAAATCCCAGGATATGTGTCTTCCTACAAGCAAGAGTTCATTTCTGGGAAACCCATTGAATTTTGGGCTCAAATCATTTTTCGCAGTTGATGAACCCAACGCGATTCTCACTATTAAATAAAGAGCATTTATGTAACAGGAGCTGTGGTTTGTATCAGCTTCATAAGCAGAGTTGAACTAGATATGGTCCGTATGAGTAGGAAACACAGTTCTTTTTTTCTGGGAATGCTCATGGTTCTTGCTGTTTTGGAGACACTGGAATGAAGAGCTTGCTTCTTACATTAAATTAGGGTGTGTTTCATGGATGAGAACTCTGGTCGAAATTTCCCTTCAGAAATGTAGTTAAACCCCAGGATCTGTGTCTTCCTACAAAAAAGAGTTAATTTCTGGTTAACCCAGTGAATTTGGGGCTCAAATGATTTTTCGCAGTTCACGAACCCAACACGATTATCACTATTAAATAAACAGCAATGATGTAAGAGGAGGTGTGGTCTGTATCAGTTTCACAAGCAGAGTTGAACTAAATATGGTACGTATGAATAGGAAACACAGTTATTTTTTTCAGGCCATGCTCATGGTTCTTGCTGTATTTTAGAATCTGGAAAGAAGAGCTTGCTTCTTCGTTTGAACAGAGTGTATTTCAGGGATTAGAACTCTGGTCTGAATTTCCCTTCAGAAACGGAGTTAAACCCCAGGATCTGTGTCTTCCTACAAGCAAGAAATCATTTCTTTTAAACCCAGTGAATTTTGGGCTCAATTAATTTTACACAGTTCTAGAAACGAACACGTTTATCACTATTAACTAATGAGCATTTATGTAAGAGGAGCTGTGGTCTGTATCAATTTCATGAGCAGAGTTGGACTACATAAGGTCTGTATGAGTAGGAAACACAGTTCTTTTTTTCTTGGCATGCTCATGGTTCTTACTGTATTGGAGACCCTGGATAGAAGAGGATGATTCATGCCTTAAAACAGAGTGTTTTTCAGGGATGAGAATTATGGTCTGAATTTCCCTTCAGAAACGGAGTTAAACCCCAGGATCTGTGTCTTCCTACAAGCAAGAGTTCATTTCTGGTCAACCCAGTGAATTTTGTGCTCAAATGATTTTTGCATGTTCACGAACCCAACGCTATTCTCACTATTAACTAAAGAGCATTTATGTAAGGGGAGGTGCAGTCTGTATCAGTTTCAGAAGCAGAGTTGAACTTCATATGGTCCGTATGAATAGGAAAGACAGTTCTTTTTTTCAGACCATGCTCATGGTTCTTGCTGTATTTTAGACTCTTGAAAGAAGAACTTGCTTCTTCGTTAAAACAGAGTGTGCTTCAGGAATGAGAGCTCTGGTCTGAATTTCCCTTTAGAATCGGAGTTAAACCCCAGGATCTGTGTCTTCCTACAAGCAAGAGTTCATTTCTGGTAAACAAAGTGAATTTTTGGCTCAAATGACTTTACACAGTTCTAGGACCCAACGCTATTCAAACTATTAACTAAAGAGGATTTATCTTAGAGGAGCTGTGGTTTGTATCAGTTTCATAAGCACAGTTGAACTACATATAGTCCGTATGAGTAGTAAACACAGTTATTTTTTTTGCTCATTCTCATCGTTCTTGATGTATAGGAGCCGCTGGAAAGAAGAGCTTGCTTCTTGGGTGAAAACTGAGTGTGTTTCATGGATGAGAACACTGGTTTGAATTTCCCCACAGAAACGGAGTTAAACCCCATGATCTGTGTCTTCCTACAAGCAAGAATTCATTTCTAGTAAACCAAGTGAATTTTGGCCTCAAATGATTTTACACAGATCTAGAACCAAAAACAATTATCACTGTTAACTAACGAGCATTTATGTAAGAGGAGATGGTGTCTGTATCAATTTCATAAGCAGAGTTCAACTATATATGGTCCGTAAGAGTTGGAAACACAGTTATTTTTTTCTTGGCATGCTCATGGTTCTTACTGTATTGAAGACCCTGGATAGAAGGGGAAGATTCATGCCATAAAACAGAGTGTTTTTCAGGGATGAGAATTCTGGTCTGAATTTCCCTTCAGAAATGGAGTTAAACCCCAGGATCTGTGTCTTCCTACAAGCAAGTGTTCATGTCTGGTAAACCAAGTGAATTTTCGGCTCAAATAACATTAAACAGTTCTAGAACCCAACGCGATTATCACTATTAACTAAAGAGCATTTATATAATAGGAGGTGAGGTATGTATCAGTTTCATAAGCAGAGTTGAACTACTTGTGGTCCGTATGAATAGGAAACACAGTTCTTTTATTCAGGCCATGCTCATGGTTCTTGCTATATTTTAGACTCTGGAAAGAAGAGCTTGCTTCTTCGTTAAAACAGATTGTGTTTCAGGGATGAAAACTCTGGTTTCAGTTTCTCTTCCGAAATGGAGTTAAATCCCAGGATATGTGTCTTCCTACAAGCAAGAGTTCATTTCTGGGAAACCCATTGAATTTTGGGCTCAAATCATTTTTCGCAGTTGATGAACCCAACGCGATTCTCACTATTAAATAAAGAGCATTTATGTAACAGGAGCTGTGGTTTGTATCAGCTTCATAAGCAGAGTTGAACTAGATATGGTCCGTATGAGTAGGAAACACAGTTCTTTTTTTCTGGGAATGCTCATGGTTCTTGCTGTTTTGGAGACACTGGAATGAAGAGCTTGCTTCTTACATTAAATTAGGGTGTGTTTCATGGATGAGAACTCTGGTCGAAATTTCCCTTCAGAAATGTAGTTAAACCCCAGGATCTGTGTCTTCCTACAAAAAAGAGTTAATTTCTGGTTAACCCAGTGAATTTGGGGCTCAAATGATTTTTCGCAGTTCACGAACCCAACACGATTATCACTATTAAATAAACAGCAATGATGTAAGAGGAGGTGTGGTCTGTATCAGTTTCACAAGCAGAGTTGAACTAAATATGGTACGTATGAATAGGAAACACAGTTATTTTTTTCAGGCCATGCTCATGGTTCTTGCTGTATTTTAGAATCTGGAAAGAAGAGCTTGCTTCTTCGTTTGAACAGAGTGTATTTCAGGGATTAGAACTCTGGTCTGAATTTCCCTTCAGAAACGGAGTTAAACCCCAGGATCTGTGTCTTCCTACAAGCAAGAAATCATTTCTTTTAAACCCAGTGAATTTTGGGCTCAATTAATTTTACACAGTTCTAGAAACGAACACGTTTATCACTATTAACTAATGAGCATTTATGTAAGAGGAGCTGTGGTCTGTATCAATTTCATGAGCAGAGTTGGACTACATAAGGTCTGTATGAGTAGGAAACACAGTTCTTTTTTTCTTGGCATGCTCATGGTTCTTACTGTATTGGAGACCCTGGATAGAAGAGGATGATTCATGCCTTAAAACAGAGTGTTTTTCAGGGATGAGAATTATGGTCTGAATTTCCCTTCAGAAACGGAGTTAAACCCCAGGATCTGTGTCTTCCTACAAGCAAGAGTTCATTTCTGGTCAACCCAGTGAATTTTGTGCTCAAATGATTTTTGCATGTTCACGAACCCAACGCTATTCTCACTATTAACTAAAGAGCATTTATGTAAGGGGAGGTGCAGTCTGTATCAGTTTCAGAAGCAGAGTTGAACTTCATATGGTCCGTATGAATAGGAAAGACAGTTCTTTTTTTCAGACCATGCTCATGGTTCTTGCTGTATTTTAGACTCTTGAAAGAAGAACTTGCTTCTTCGTTAAAACAGAGTGTGCTTCAGGAATGAGAGCTCTGGTCTGAATTTCCCTTTAGAATCGGAGTTAAACCCCAGGATCTGTGTCTTCCTACAAGCAAGAGTTCATTTCTGGTAAACAAAGTGAATTTTTGGCTCAAATGACTTTACACAGTTCTAGGACCCAACGCTATTCAAACTATTAACTAAAGAGGATTTATCTTAGAGGAGCTGTGGTTTGTATCAGTTTCATAAGCACAGTTGAACTACATATAGTCCGTATGAGTAGTAAACACAGTTATTTTTTTTGCTCATTCTCATTGTTCTTGATGTATTGGAGCCGCTGGAAAGAAGAGCTTGCTTCTTGCGAGAAAACTGAGTGTGTTTCATGGATGAGAACACTGGTTTGAATTTCCCCACAGAAACGGAGTTAAACCCCATGATCTGTTTCTTCCTACAAGCAAGAATTCATTTCTAGTAAACCAAGTGAATTTTGGCCTCAAATGATTTTACACAGATCTAGAACCAAAAACAATTATCAATGATAACTAACGAGCATTTATGTAAGAGGAGATGTGGTCTGTATCAATTTCATAAGCAGAGTTGAACTATATATGGTCCGTAAGAGTTGGAAACACAGTTAATTTTTTTCTTGGCATGCTCATGGTTCTTACTGTATTGAAGACCCTGGATAGAAGGGGATGATTCATGCCATAAAACAGAGTGTTTTTCAGGGATGAGAATTCTGGTCTGAATTTCCCTTCAGAAACGGAGTTAAACCCCAGGATCTGTGTCTTCCTACAAGCAAGAGTTCATTTCTGGTAAACAAAGTGAATTTTTGGCTCAAATGACTTTACACAGTTCTAGGACCCAACGCTATTCAAACTATTAACTAAAGAGGATTTATCTTAGAGGAGCTGTGGTTTGTATCAGTTTCATAAGCACAGTTGAACTACATATAGTCCGTATGAGTAGTAAACACAGTTATTTTTTTTGCTCATTCTCATTGTTCTTGATGTATTGTAGCCGCTGGAAAGAAGAGCTTGCTTCTTGCGAGAAAACTGAGTGTGTTTCATGGATGAGAACACTGGTTTGAATTTCCCCACAGAAACGGAGTTAAACCCCATGATCTGTGTCTTCCTACAAGCAAGAATTCATTTCTAGTAAACCAAGTGAATTTTGGCCTCAAATGATTTTACACAGATCTAGAACCAAAAACAATTATCAATGATAACTAACGAGCATTTATGTAAGAGGAGATGTGGTCTGTATCAATTTCATAAGCAGAGTTGAACTATATATGGTCCGTAAGAGTTGGAAACATAGTTAATTTTTTCTTGGCATGCTCATGGTTCTTACTGTATTGAAGACCCTGGATAGAAGGGGATGATTCATCCCATAAAACAGAGTGTTTTTCAGGGATGAGAATTCTGGTCTGAATTTCCCTTCAGAAACGGAGTTAAACCCCAGGATCTGTGTCTTCCTACAAGCAAGAGTTCATGTCTGGTAAACACAGTGAATTTTGTGCTCAAATGATTTTTTGCATGTTCACGAACCCAACATGATACTCACTATTAACTAAAGAGCATTTATGTAAGAGAAGCTGCGGTTTGTATCAGTTTAATAAGCAGAGTTGAAATACATATGGTCCGTAGGAGTAGGAAACACAGTTCTTTTTGTCAGGGCATGCTCATGGTTCTTGCTGTATTTTAGACTCTTGAAAGAAGAGCTTGCTTCTTGCATTAAAACAGAGTGTGTTTCAGGGATCAGAACTCTGCTCTGAATTTCCCTTCAGAAACGGAGTTAAACCACAGGATCTGTGTCTTCATACATGCAAGAGTTCATTTCTGGTAAACCAAGTGAATTTTCGGCTCAAATGACATTAAACAGTTCTAGAACCCAACGCAATTATCACTATTAACTAAAGAGCATTTATATAACAGGAGGTGAGGTATGTATCAGTTTCATAAGCAGAGTTGAACTACTTGTGGTGCGTATGAATAGGAAACACAGTTCTTTTATTCAGGCCATGCTCATGGTTCTTGCTATATTTTAGACTCTGGAAAGAAGAGCTTGCTTCTTCGTTAAAACAGAGTGTGTTTCAGGGATGAAAACTCTGGTTTCAATTTCTCTTCCGTAATGGAGTTAAACCCCAGGATATGTGTCTTCCTACAAGCAAGAGTTCATTTCTGGGAAACCCATTGAATTTTGGGCTCAAATCATTCTTTGCAGTTGATGAACCCAACGCGATTCTCACTATTAAATAAAGAGCATTTATGTAACAGGAGCTGTGGTTTGTATCAGCTTCATAAGCAGATTTGAACTAGATATGGTCCGTATGAGTAGGAAACACAGTTCTTTTTTTCTGGGAATGCTCATGGTTCTTGCTGTTTTGGAGACACTGGAATGAAGAGCTTGCTTCTTACATTAAATCAGGGTGTGTTTCATGGATGAGAACTCTGGTCGAAATTTCCCTTCAGAAATGTAGTTAAACCCCAGGATCTGTGTCTTCCTACAAGCAAGAGTTCATTTCTGGTAAACCCAGTGAATTTGGGGCTCAAAAGATTTTTCGCAGTTCACGAACCCAACACGATTATCACTATTAAATAAACAGCAATGATGTAAGAGGAGGTGTGGTCTGTATCAGTTTCACAAGCAGAGTTGAACTAAATATGGTACGTATGAATAGGAAACACAGTTATTTTTTTCAGGCCATGCTCATGGTTCTTGCTGTATTTTAGAATCTGGAAAGAAGAGCTTGCTTCTTCGTTTAAACAGAGTGTGTTTCAGGGATTAGAACTCTGGTCTGAATTTCCCTTCAGAAACGGAGTTAAACCCCAGGATCTGTGTCTTCCTACAAGCAAGAAATCATTTCTGGTAAACCCAGTGAATTTTGGGCTCAAATAATTTTACACAGTTCTAGAAATGAACACGTTTATCACTATTAACTAATGAGCATTTATGTAAGAGGAGCTGTGGTCTGTATCAATTTCATGAGCAGAGTTGGACTACATAAGGTCTGTATGAGTAGGAAACACAGTTCTTTTTTTCTTGGCATGCTCATGGTTCTTACTGTATTGGAGACCCTGGATAGAAGAGGATGATTCATGCCTTAAAACAGAGTGTTTTTCAGGGATATGAATTATGGTCTGAATTTCCCTTCAGAAACGGAGTTAAACCCCAGGATCTGTGTCTTCCTACAAGCAAGAGTTCATTTCTGGTCAACACAGTGAATTTTTGCTCAAATGATTTTTGCATGTTCACGAACCCAACGCTATTCTCACTATTAACTAAAGAGCATTTATGTAAGGGGAGGTGCAGTCTGTATCAGTTTCAGAAGCAGAGTTGAACTTCATATGGTCCGTATGAATAGGAAAGACAGTTCTTTTTTTCAGACCATCCTCATGGTTCTTGCAGTATTTTAGAATCTGGAAAGAAGAGCTTGCTTCTTCGTTTAAACAGAGTGTGTTTCAGGGATTAGAACTCTGGTCTGAATTTCCATGCAGAAACGGAGTTAAACCCCAGGGTCTGTGCCTTCCTACACGAAAGAGTTCATTTCAGGTAAACCCAGTGAATTTTGGGCTCAAATGATTTTTCGCAGTTCACAAACCAAACATGATTCGCATTATTAACTAAAGTGCATTTATGTAAGAGGAGCCATGGTTTGTATCAGTTTCATAAGCAGAGTAGAACTTCATATGGTCCGTATGATTAGGAAACACAATTCTTTATTTCTAGGCAGGCTCATGGTTCTTGCTGTATTGGAGACGCTGGAAACAAGAGCAGGCTTCTTGCGTTAAAACAGAGTGTTTTTCATGGATGAGAACACTGGACTGAATTTCCTTTCAGAAATGGAGTTAAACCCCAGGATCTGTGTCTCCTACAAGCAAGAGTTCATTTCTGGTAAACCCAGTGAATTGTGGGATCAAATGATTTTACACAGTTCACGAAACCCAACGCGATTCTCACTATTACCTAAAGAGCATTTATGTAAGAGGAGCTCTGGTTTGTTTCGGTTTCATAAGCAGAGATGAACTGCATATGGTCCGTATGAGTAGGAAATACAGTTCTTTTTTTCAGGGCATGCTCATGGTTGTTGATGTATTTTAGACTCTGGAAAGAAGAGCTTGCTTCTTTCGTTATAACAGAGTGTGTGATGGGGTGTGAACTCTGATCTGAATTTCCCTTCAGAAACGGAGTTAAACCACAGGATCTGTGTCTTCCTACAAGCAAGAGTTCATTTCAGGTTAACACAGAGAATTTTGGGCTCAAATGATTTTTCGTTGTTCACGAACCAAACGCGATTCTCACTATTAACTAAAGAGCATTTATGTAAGAGGAGGTGTGGTCTGTATCACTTTCAAAAACAGAGTTGAACTACATATGGTCCGTAGGAGTAGGAAGCACAGTTCTTTTTTTCTGGCCATGCTCATGTTTCTTACTATATTGGAGATGCTGGAAAGAAGAGGATTATTATTTCCTTAAAACAGGGTTTTTTTTTCAGGGATGAGAACTCTGGTCTGAATTTCCCTTCAGAAACGGAGTTAAACCATAGGATCTGTGTCTTCCTACAAGCAAGAGTTAATTTCTGGTAAACCAATGAATTTTGGGCTCAAATGATTTTACACAGTTCAAAAACACAATGTGATTCTCACTTTCACCTAAAGAGCATTTATGTAAGTGGAGCTGTGGTTTTTTTCAGTTTCATAAGCAGAGTTGAACTACGTATGGTCCGTATGAGTAAGATACACAGTTCTAATTTTCTGGGCATGCTCATGGTTCTTGCTGTATTGGAGACGCTGGAAAGAAGAGCTTGCTTCTTTGATAAAACAGAGTGTGTTTCAGGGATGAGACCTCTGGTCTGAATTTCACTTCAGAAACGAAGTTAAACCCCATGATCTGTGTCTTCAGACAAGTAAGAGTTCATTTCTGGTAAAATGATTGAATTTTCGGCTCAAATTACTTTACACAGTTCTAGAAACCAACGCCATTCTCAATATTAACTAAAGGGCATTTACCTAAGAGGAGCTCTGGTCTGTATCATTTCAGAAGCGGAGTTGAACTACATATGGTCTGTATGAATACGAAACACAGTTCTTTTTTTCTGGGCATGCTCATGGTTCTTACTGTTCGGGAGACGTTGGAAAGAAGAGGATGATTCTTGCCTTAAAAGAGAGTGTTTTTCAGCGATGAGAACTCTGGTCTGAATTTGCCTTCAGAAACAGAGTTAAACCCCAGGATCTGTGTCTTCCTACAAGCAAGAGTTCATTTCTGGTAAACTGAGTGAATTTTGGGCTGAAATGATTTATACTCTTCATGAACCCAACGCGATTCTCACTATTAACTAAAGTGCATTTATGTAAGATGAGGTTTTGTTTGTATCAGTTTCATAAGCAGAGTTGAACTACATATGGTCCGTATGAGTAGGAAACACAGTTCTTTTTTTCAGTTCATTCTCATGGTTCTTGCTGTATTTTACACTCTGGAAAGAAGAGCTTGCTTCTTGCGTTAAATCAGAGAGTGTTTCATGGAAGAGAACTCTGGTCTGAATTTCCCTTCAGAAACGGATTTGAACTCCAAGATCTGTGTCTTCCTACAAGCAAGAGTTCATTTCTATTAAACCAATGAATTTTGGGCTCAAATGATTTTACAGAGTTCAAAAACCCAATGTGATTCTCAATTTCAACTAAAGAGCATTTATGTAAGTGGAGCTGTGGTTTGTATCTGTTTCATAAGCACAGTTGAACTACATAGTGTCCGTGTGAGAAGGAAACCCAGTTCTTTTTTTCAGGGCATGCTCATGGTACTTGCTGAATTGGAGACACTTGAAAGAAGAGCTTGCTTCTTGCGTTAAATCAGAGAGTGTTTCATGGAAGAGAATTCTGGTCTGAATTTCCCTTCAGAAACGGATTTGAACTCCAAGATCTGTGTCTTCCTACAAGCAAGAGTTCATTTCTATTAAACCAATGAATTTTGGGCTCAAATGGTTTTACAGTGTTCAAAAACCCAATGTGATTCTCAATTTCAACTAAAGAGCATTTATGTAAGTGGAGCTGTGGTTTGTATCTGTTTCATAAGCACAGTTGAACTACATAGTGTCCGTGTGAGAAGGAAACCCAGTTCTTTTTTTCAGGGCATGCTCATGGTACTTGCTGAATTGGAGACACTTGAAAGAAGAGCTTGCTTCTTGCGTTAAATCAGAGAGTGTTTCATGGAAGAGAACTCTGGTCTGAATTTCCCTTCAGAAACGGAGTTAAACCCCAGGATCTGTGTCTCCCTACAAGCAAGAGTTCATTTCTGATTAACCAAGGGAATTTTCGGCTCAAATGATTTTTCACTGTTCATGAACCCAACGCGAATCTCACTATTAACTAAAGAGGATTTATGTAAGAGGAGCTGTGGTTTGTATCAGTTTCATAAGCAGAGTTGAACTACATATGGTCCGTATGAGTAGCAAACCCAGTTCTTTTCTTCAGGGCATGCTCATGGTTCTTGCTGCATTTTATACTCTGGAGCTTGCTTCTTGCTTTAAAACAGAGTGTGTTTCAGGGATGAGATCTCTGGTCTGAATTTCCCTTCAGAAACGGAGTTAATCCCCAGGATCAGTGTCTTCCTACAAGCAAGTGTTCATTTCTGGTTAAACCAGTGAATTTTGGGCTCAAATGATCTTTTGCTGTTCACGAACCCAACGCGATTCTCACTATTAAGTAAAGCTCATTTATGTAAGAGGAGCTGTGGTTGGTATCAGTTTCATAAGCAAAGTTGAACTACATATGGTCCGTATGAGTAGGAAACACAGTGTTTGTTTCAGGGCATGCTCATGGTCCTTGCTGTATTGGAGTTGCTGGAAAGAAGAGCTTGTTTCTTACGTGAAAATAGAGTGTGTTTCATGGATGAGAACATGGTATGAATTTACCTTCAGAATAGTAGTTAAAATCCAGGATCTGTGTCTTCCTACATGGAAGAGTTCATTTCTGGTAAACCATGTGAATTTTGGACTCAAACGAATTTACACAGTTCAAAAACCCAATGCGATTCTCACTATTAACTAAACAGCATTTATTTAAGAGGTGCTGTGGTTTGTTTCCGTTTCATAAGCAGAGTTGAACTAAATATGGTCCGTATGATTAGGAAACACAATTCTTTTTTTCTAGGCAGGATCATGGTTCTTGCTCTATTGGAGACGCTGGAAAAAAGAGCATGCTTCTTGCGTTAAAACAGAGTGTTTTTCATGGATGAGAACACTGGACTGAATTTCCCTTCAGAAACAGAGTTAAACCCCAGGATCTGTGTCTTCCTACAAGCAAGAGTTCATTTCTGGTAAACTGAGTGAATTTTGGGCTGAAATGATTTATACTCTTCATGAACCCAACGCGATTCTCACTATTAACTAAAGTGCATTTATGTAAGATGAGGTTTTGTTTGTATCAGTTTCATAAGCAGAGTTGAACTACATATGGTCCGTATGAGTAGGAAACACAGTTCTTTTTTTCAGTTCATTCTCATTGTTCTTGCTGTATTTTACACTCTGGAAAGAAGAGCTTGCTTCTTGCGTTAAATCAGAGAGTGTTTCATGGAAGAGAACTCTGGTCTGAATTTCCCTTCAGAAACAGATTTGAACTCCAAGATCTGTGTCTTCCTACAAGCAAGAGTTCATTTCTATTAAACCAATGAATTTTGGGCTCAAATGATTTTACAGAGTTCAAAAACCCAATGTGATTCTCAATTTCAACTAAAGAGCATTTATGTAAGTGGAGCTGTGGTTTGTATCTGTTTCATAAGCACAGTAGAACTACATAGTGTCCGTGTGAGAAGGAAACCCAGTTCTTTTTTTCAGGGCATGCTCATGGTACTTGCTGAATTGGAGACACTTGAAAGAAGAGCTTGCTTCTTGCGTTAAATCAGAGAGTGTTTCATGGAAGAGAACTCTGGTCTGAATTTCCCTTCAGAGACGGATTTGAACTCCAAGATCTGTGTCTTCCTACAAGCAAGAGTTCATTTCTATTGAACCAATGAATTTTGGGCTCAAATGATTTTACAGAGTTCAAAAACCCAATGTGATTCTCAATTTCAACTAAAGAGCATTTATGTAAGTGGAGCTGTGGTTTGTATCTGTTTCATAAGCACAGTTGAACTACATAGTGTCCGTGTGAGAAGGAAACCCAGTTCTTTTTTTCAGGGCATGCTCATGGTACTTGCTGAATTTGAGACACTTGAAAGAAGAGCTTGCTTCTTGCGTTAAAACAGAGTGTGTTTCATGGATGAGAACACTGGTCTGAATTTCCCTTCAGAAACGGAGTTAAACCCCAGATTCAGTGTCTTCCCTCAAGCAAGAGTACAATTCGGGTAAACCAAGTGAATTTTTTGCTCAAATGCTTTTACACAGTACAAAAACCCAATGAGATTCTCACTATTAACCAAAGAGCATTTATTAGAGAGGTGCTGTGGTTTGTATCAGTTTCATAAGCAGAGTAGATCTACATAAGGTCTGTATGAGTAGGAAACATAGTTCATTTTTGAGGGCATGCTCATGATTCTTGCTGTATTGGAGACGCTGGAAAGAAGATCTTGCTCAAATGATTTTTCTCAGAACACGAACCCAACGCGATTCTCACTTTTAACTAAAGTGGATTTATGTAAGAGGAGCTGTGGTTTGTATCAGTTTCATAAGCAGAGTTGAACTACATGTGGTCCGATTTAGTAGGAAACACAGTTCATTTTTTTCTGGGCATGCTCATTGTTCTTGCTGTATTGGAGACTCTGGAAAGAAAAGCTTGCTCTTGCATTAAAACAGAGTGTGTTTCATGGATGAGAACACTGGACTAAATTTCCCTTCAGAAACGGAGTTGAACCACAGGATCTGTGTCTTCCTAGAAGCAAGATTTCATTTCTGGTAAAAAAAAATTGAATTTTGGGCTTAAATGATTTTACACAGATTAAAAACCCAATGAGATTCTCACTATTAACTAAATATTATTTTTTTAAGAGGTTTTCTGGTTTGTATCAGTTTCATAAGCAGAGTTGAACTACATATGGTCCATATGAGTAGGAAACCCAGTTCTTTTTTTCAGGGCATGCTCATGGTTCTTGCTGTATTTTAGACATTGGAGCTTGCTTCTTGTGTTAAAACAGAGTGTGTTTCAGGGATGAGATCTCTGGTATGAATTTCTCTTCAGAAACGGAGTTAAACACCAGGATGTGTGTCTTCCTACTAGCAAGTGTTCATTTCTGGTTAACCCAGTGAATTTTGGTCTCAAATGATTTTTCGCAGTTCACGAACCCAATGTGATTCTCACTATTAACTAAAGAGCATTTATGTAAGAGGAGCTGTGGTTTGTATCAGTTTCATAAGCAGAGTTGAACTACATATGGTCCTTATGAGTAGGAAACACAGTTCTTTTTTTCAGGGCATGCTCATGGTTCTTGCTGAATTGGAGACGCTGGAAAGAAGAGCTTGCTTCTTGCGTTAAAACAGAGTGTGTTTTTTGGATGAAAACGCTGGTCTGAATTTCCCTTCAGAAACGGAGTTAAACCCCAGGATCTGTGTCTTCCTACAAGCAAGAGTTCATTTCTGATAAACCAAGTGAATTTTGGGCTCAAATGATTTTACACAGTTCTAGAACCGAACATGCTTATCACTATTAACTAACGAGCATTTATGTAAGAGGAGATATGGTCTGTATCAATTTCATAAGCAGAGTTGGACTACATATGGTCCGTAAGAGTAGGAAATATAGTTCTTTTTTTCTGGGCATGCTCATGGTTTTTGCTGTATTGGAGACGCTGGATAGAAGAGGATGATTCATGCCTTAAAACAGAGTGTTTTTCAGGGATGAGAATTATGGTCTGAATTTCCCTTCAGAAACGGAGTTAAACCCCAGGATCTTTGTCTTCCTACAAGCAAGAGTTCATTTCTGTTAAACCCAGTGAATTTTGGGCTCAAATGATTTTACACAGTTCACGAACACAACGCGATTCTCACTAATAAGTAAAGAGCATTTATGTAAGAGGAGTTGTGGTTTGTTTCAGTTTCATAAGCAGAGTTGAACTACTTATGGTCCGTATGAGTAAGATACACAGTTCTAATTTTCTGGGCATGCTCATGGTTCTTGCTGTATTTGAGACGCTGGAAAGAAGAGCTTGCTACTTTGATAAAACAGAGTGTGTTTCAGGGATGAGACCTCTGGTCTGAATTTCACTTCAGAAACGAAGTTAAACCCCATGATCTGTGTCTTCAGACAAGTAAGTGTTCATTTCTGGTAAAATGATTGAATTTTCGGCTCAAATTACTTTACACAGTTCTAGAAACCAACGCCATTCTCAGTATTAACTAAAGGGCATTTACCTAAGAGGAGCTCTGGTCTGTTTCATTTCAGAAGCGGAGTTGAACCACATGTGGTCTGTATGAATACGAAACACAGTTCTTTTTTTCTGGACATGCTCATGGTTCGTACTGTTTGGGAGACGTTGGAAAGAAGAGGATGATTCTTGCCTTAAAAGAGAGTGTTTTTCAGCGATGAGAACTCTGGTCTGAATTTGCCTTCAGAAACAGAGTTAAACCCCAGGATCTGTGTCTTCCTACATTCAAGAGTTCATTTCTGGTAAACTGAGTGAATTTTGGGCTGAAATAATTTATACTCTTCATGAACCCAACGCGATCCTCACTATTAACTAAAGTGCATTTATGTAAGATGAGGTTTTGTTTGTATCAGTTTCATAAGCAGAGTTGAACTACATATGGTCCGTATGAGTAGGAAACACAGTTCTTTTTTTCAGTTCATTCTCATGGTTCTTGCTGTATTTTACACTCTGGAAAGAAGAGCTTGCTTCTTGCGTTAAATCAGAGAGTGTTTCATGGAAGAGAACTCTGGTCTGAATTTCCCTTCAGAAATGGATTTGAACTCCAAGATCTGTGTCTTCCTACAAGCAAGAGTTCATTTCTATTAAACCAATGAATTTTGGGCTCAAATGATTTTACAGAGTTCAAAAACCCAATGTGATTCTCAATTTCAACTAAAGAGCATTTATGTAAGTGGAGCCGTGGTTTGTATCTGTTTCATAAGCACAGTTGAACTACATAGTGTCCGTGTGAGAAGGAAGCCCAGTTCTTTTTTTCAGGGCATGCTCATGGTACTTGCTGAATTGGAGACACTGGAAAGAAGAGCTTGCTTCTTGCGTTAAAACAGAGTGTGTTTCATGGATGAGAACACTTGTCTGAATTTCCCTTCAGAAACGGAGTTAAACCCCAGATTCAGTGTCTTCCCTCAAGCAAGAGTTCAATTCTGGTAAACCAAGTGAATTTTTTGCTCAAATGCTTTTACACAGTACAAAAACCCAATGAGATTCTCACTATTAACCAAAGAGCATTTATTAAAGAGGTGCTGTGGTTTGTATCAGTTTCATAAGCAGAGTAGATCTACATAAGATCTGTATGAGTAGGAAACATAGTTCATTTTTGAGGGCATGCTCATGATTCTTGCTGTATTGGAGACACTGGAAAGAAGATCTTGCTCAAATGTTTTTTCTCAGAACAGAACCAACGCGATTCTCACTTTTAACTAAAGTGGATTTATGTAAGAGGAGCTGTGGTTTGTATCAGTTTCATAAGCAGAGTTGAACTACATATGGTCCGAATTAGTAGGAAACACAGTTCATTTTTTTCTGGGCATGCTCATTGTTCTTGCTGTATTGGAGACACTGGAAACAAGAGCATGCATCTTTCGTTAAAACAGAGTGTGTTTCATGGATGAGAACCTGGTATGAATTTCCCTTCAGAAACGGAGTTAAACCACAGGATCTAGGTCTTCCTACAGGCAAGAGTTCATGTCTGGTAAACCCAGTGAATTTTGGGCTCAAATGATTTTACACAGTTCAAAAACCCAATGTGATTCTCA
Source organism: Onychomys leucogaster (assembly GCA_949786385.1). NCBI lineage: Eukaryota > Metazoa > Chordata > Mammalia > Rodentia > Cricetidae > Onychomys > Onychomys leucogaster. The sequence goes on from CATKUP010000061.1 coordinate 2,210,606, forward strand.
CTTTCAACGAAAGAGCATTTATGTAAGTGAGCTGTGGTTTGTATCAGTTTCATAAGCAGAGTTGAACTAAATATGGTCCGTGTGAGTAGGAAACACAATTCTTTATTTCTAGGCAGTCTCATGGTTCTTGCTGTATTGGAGACGCTGGAAACAAGAGCATGCTTCTTTCGTTAAAACAGAGTGTGTTTCATGGATGAGAACACTGGTCTGAATTTCCCTTCAGAAACAGAGTTAAATCACAGGATCTGTGTCTTCCTACAAGCAAGAGTTCATTTCTGGTAAACCAATGAATTTTGGGCTCAAATGATTTTACACAGTTCAAAAACCCAATGTGATTCTCACTTTCAACTAAAGAGCATATGTAAGTGGAGCTGTGGTTTGTATCATTTTCATAAGCACATTTGAACTACTTATGGTCCGTATGAGTAGGTAACACAGTTCTTTTTTTCAGGGCATGCTCATGGTTCTTGCTTTATTGGATATGCTGGAATGAAGAGCTTGCTTCTTGCGTTGAAACAGAGTGTGTTTTTTGGATGAAAACACTGGTCTGAATTTCCCTTCAGAAACGGAGTTAAACCCCAGATTCAGTGTCTTCCCTCAAGCAAGAGTTCAATTCTGGTAAAGCAAGAGAATTTTTTGTTCAAATGCTTTTACACAGTACAAAAACCCAATGAGATTCTCACTATTAACCCAAGAGCATTTATTTAAGACGTGCTGTGGTTTGGATCAGTTTCATAAGCAAAGGTGATCTACATATGGTCTGTATGAGTAGGAAACCCAGTTCTTTTTTTCAGGGCATGCTCATGGTTCTTGCTGCATTTTATACTGTGGAGCTTGCTTCTTGCGTTAAAACAGAGTGTGTTTCAGGGATGAGATCTCTGGTCTGAATTTACCTTCAGAATAGGAGTTAAAGTCCAGGATCTGTGTCTTCCTACATGGAAGAGTTCATTTGTGGTAAACCAAGTGAATTTTGGACTCAAATGATTTTACAAGTTCAAAAACCCAATGCGATTCTCACTATTAACTAAACAGCATTTATTTAAGAGGTGCTGTGGTTTGTTTCAATTTCATAACCAGAGTTGAACTAAATATGGTCCGTATGAGTAGGAAACACAATTCTTTATTCCTAGGCAGGCTCATGGTTCTTGCTGTATTGGAGACGCTGGAAACAAGAGCATGCTACTTGCGTTAAAACAGAGTGTGTTCCATGGATGAGAACACTGGTCTGAATTTCCCTTCAGAAACGGAGTTAAACCCCAGATTCAGTGTCTTCCTTCAAGCAAGAGTTCAATTCTGGTAAACCAAGTGAATTTTTTGCTCAAATGCATTTACACTGTACAAAAACCCAATTAGATTCTCAAATTAACTAAAGAGCATTTATGTAAGAGGTGCTGTGGTTTGTATCTGTTTCATAAGCACAGTTGAACTACATAGTGTCCGTGTGAGAAGGAAACCCAGTTCTTTTTTTCAGGGCATGCTCATGGTACTTGCTGAATTGGAGACACTGGAAAGAAGAGCTTGCTACTTTCGTTAAAACAGAGTGTGTTTCATGGATGAGAACACTGGTCTGAATTTCCCTTCAGAAACGGAGTTAAACCCCAGATTCAGTGTCTTCCCTCAAGCAAGAGTTCAATTCTGGTAAACCAAGTGAATTTTTTGCTCAAATGCATTTACACAGTACAAAAATCCAATGAGATTCTCACTATTAACCAAAGAGCATTTATATAAGAGGTGCTGTGGTTTGTATCAGTTTCATAAGCAGAGTAGATCTACATAAGGTATGTATGAGTAGGAAACATAATTCATTTTTGAGGGCATGCTCATGATTCTTGCTGTATTGGAGACGCTGGAAAGAAGATCTTGCTCAAATGATTTTTCTCAGAACACGAACCCAACGCGATTCTCACTTTTAACTAAAGTGGATTTATGTAAGAGGAGCTTTGGTTTGTATCAGTTTCATAAGCAGAGTTGAACTACATATGGTCCGATTGAGTAGGAAACACAGTTCATTTTTTTCTGGGCATACTCATTGTTCTTGCTGTATTGGAGACTCTGGAAAGAAAAGCTTGCTCTTGCATTAAAACAGAGTGTGTTTCATGGATGAGAACTCTGCTCTGAATTTCCTTCAGAAACGGAGTTAAACCCTAGAATCTGTGTCTTCCTAAAGTCAAGAGTTTATTTCTGGTAAACCAAGTGAATATTCAGCTCAAATGATTTTTCGCAGTTCACGAACCCAATGCGATTCTCACTTTTAACTAAAGAGGATTTATGTAAGAGGTGCTGTGGTTTGTATCAGTTTCATAAGCAGAGATGAACTACATATGGTCCGTATGAATAGGAAACACAGTTCTTTTTTTCCTGGGTATGCTCATTGTTCTTGCTGTATTGGAGAATCTGGAAAGAAAAGCTTGCTTCTTGCATTAAAACAGAGTGTGTTTCATGGATGAGAACTCTGGTCTGTATTTCCCTTCAGAAACGGAGTTGGACCACAGGATCTGTGTCTTCAGACAAGCAAGAGTTCATTTCTGGTAAACCAAGTGAATTTTTTGTTCAAATGATTTTACACAGTACAAAAACCCAATAAGATTCTCACTATTAACCAAAGAGCATTTATGTAATAGTAGCTGTTGTTTGTATCAGTTTCATAAGCAGAGTTGATCTACATATGGTCTGTATGAGTAGGAAACACAGTGCTTTTTTTCAGGGTATGCTCAGGGTTCTTGCTGTATTGGAGACGCTGGAAAGAAGAGATTGCTTCTTGCGTAAAAATAGAGTGTGTTTCATGGATGAGAACCTGTTCTGAATTTACCTTTGGAATAGGAGTTTAAATCCAGGATCTGTGTCTTCCTACATGGAAGAGTTCATTTCTGGTAAACCAAGTGAATTTTGGACTCAAACGAATTTACACAGTTCAAAAACCCAATGCGAATCTCACTATTAACTAAACAGCATTTATTTAAGAGTTGCTGTGGTTTGTATCAGTTTCCTAACCATAGTTGATCTACATATGGTCGGTATGAGTAGGAAGCAGTTCTTTTTTTCTGTGCATGCTCATGGTTAATGATGTATTGGAGCCGCAGGAAAGAAGACCTTGCTTCTTGTGTGATAACAGAGTGTGTTTCATGGATGAGAACACTGGACTGAATTTCCCTTCAGAAACGGAGTTAAACCACAGGATATGTGTCTTCCTACAAGCAAGAGTTCATGTCTGGTAAACCCAGTGAATTTTGAGCTCAAAGGATTTTACACAGTTCACGAAACAAACGCGATTCTCACTATTATCTAAAGAGCGCTTATGTAAGAGGAGCTGTGGTTTGTTTCAGTTTCATAAGCAGACTTGAACTAAATATGGTCCGTATGAGTAGGAAACACTATTCTTTATTTCTAGGCAGTCTCATGGTTCTTGCTGTATTGGAGACGCTGGAAACAAGAGCATGCTTCTTTCGTTAAAACAGAGTGTGTTTCATGGATGAGAACACTGGTCTGAATTTCCCTTCAGAAACGGAGGTAAACCCCAGGATCTGTGTCTTCCTACAAGCAAGAGTTCATTTCTGATAAACCAAGTGAATTTTCGGTTCAAATGATTTTTCACAGTTCAAAACCAAACGCGATTCTCACTATCAACTAAAGAGGATTTATGTAAGAGGAGCTGTGGTTTGTATCAGTTTTATAAGCAGAGTTGAACTACATATGGTCCGTATGAGTAGGAAACCCAGTTCTTTTTTTCAGGGCATGCTCATGGTTCTTGCTGCATTTTATACTCTGGAGCTTGCTTCTTGCGTTAAAACAGAGTGTGTTTCAGGGATGAGATCTCTGGTCTGAATTTCCATTCAGAAACGGAGTTAATCCCCAGGATCTGAGTCTTTCTACAAGCAAGAGTTCATGTCTGCTTAAACCAGTGTATTTTGGGCTCAAATGATTTTTTGCAGTTCACGAACCCAACGTGATTCTCACTATTAACTAAAGAGCATTTATGCAAGAGGAGCTGTGGTTTGTATGAGTTTCATAAGCAGAGTTGAACTACATATGGTCCATATGAGTAGGAAACACAGTGCTTTTTTTCAGGGTATGCTCAGGGTTCTTGCTGTATTGGAGACGCTGGAAAGAAGAGATTGCTTCTTGCGTAAAAATAGAGTGTGTTTCATGGATGAGAACCTGTTCTGAATTTACCTTTGGAATAGGAGTTTAAATCCAGGATCTGTGTCTTCCTACATGGAAGAGTTCATTTCTGGTAAACCAAGTGAATTTTGGACTCAAACGAATTTACACAGTTCAAAAACCCAATGCGAATCTCACTATTAACTAAACAGCATTTATTTAAGAGTTGCTGTGGTTTGTATCAGTTTCCTAACCATAGTTGATCTACATATGGTCGGTATGAGTAGGAAGCAGTTCTTTTTTTCTGTGCATGCTCATGGTTAATGATGTATTGGAGCCGCAGGAAAGAAGACCTTGCTTCTTGTGTGATAACAGAGTGTGTTTCATGGATGAGAACACTGGACTGAATTTCCCTTCAGAAACGGAGTTAAACCACAGGATATGTGTCTTCCTACAAGCAAGAGTTCATGTCTGGCAAACCCAGTGAATTTTGAGCTCAAAGGATTTTACACAGTTCACGAAACAAACGCGATTCTCACTATTATCTAAAGAGCGCTTATGTAAGAGGAGCTGTGGTTTGTTTCAGTTTCATAAGCAGACTTGAACTAAATATGGTCCGTATGAGTAGGAAACACTATTCTTTATTTCTAGGCAGTCTCATGGTTCTTGCTGTATTGGAGACGCTGGAAACAAGAGCATGCTTCTTTCGTTAAAACAGAGTGTGTTTCATGGATGAGAACACTGGTCTGAATTTCCCTTCAGAAACGGAGTTAAACCCCAGGATCTGTGTCTTCCTACAATCAAGAGTTCATTTCTGATAAACCAAGTGAATTTTCGGTTCAAATGATTTTTCACAGTTCACGAACCAAACGCGATTCTCACTATCAACTAAAGAGGGTTTATGTAAGAGGAGCTGTGGTTTGTATCAGTTTCATAAGCAGAGTTGAACTACATATGATCCATATGAGTAGGAAACCCAGTTCTTTTTTTCAGGGCATGCTCATGGTTCTTGCTGCATTTTATACTCTGGAGCTTGCTTCTTGCATTAAAACAGAGTGTGTTTCAGGGATGAGAAATCTGGTCTGTATTTCCCTTCAGATACGGAGTTGAACCACAGGATCTGTGTCTTCAGACAAGCAAGAGTTCATTTTTGGTAAACCACTTGAATTTTGGGCTGAAATGATTTTACACAGATTAAAAACCCAATGAAATTCAAACTATTAACTAAATTTTATTTATTTAAAAGGTGCTCTGGTTTGTATCAGTTTCATAAGCAGAGTTGAACTACATACGGTCCTTATGATTAGGAAACCCAATTCTTTTTTTCAGGTCTTGCTCATGGTTCTTGCTGTATTTTAGACTCTGGAGCTTGCTTCTTGCGTTAAAACAGAGTGTGTTTCAGGTATGAGATCTCTGTTATCAATTTGACTTCAGAAATGGTGTTAAACCCAAGGATCTGTGTCTTCCTACAAGCAAGCGTTCATCTCTGGTTAACCCAGTGAATTTTGGGCTCAAATGATTTTTCCCAGTTCACGAACCCAACATGATTCTCACTATTAACTAAAGAGCATTTATGCAAGAGGAGCTGTGGTTTGTATCAGTTTCATAAGCAGAGTTGAACTACATATGGTCCATATGAGTAGGAAACACAGTGCGTTGTTTCAGGCCATGCTCATGGTTCTTGCTGTATTGGAGACGCTGGAAAGAAGAGCTTGCTTCTTGCGTAAAAATAGAGTGTGTTTCATGGATGAAAACCTGGTCTGAATTTCCCTTCAAAAACGTAGTTAAACCACAGGATCTATGTCTTCCTACAAGCAAGAGTTCATGTCTGGTAAACCCAGTGAATTTTCGGCTCAAAGGGTTTTACACAGTTCACGAACCTAACGCGATTCTCACTATTAACTAAAGAGCATTTATGTAAGAGGAGCTGTGGTTTGTATCAGTTTCATGAGCACAGTTGAACTACATATTGTCCGTATGAGTAGGAAACACAGTTCTTTTTTTCACGGCATGCTCGTGGTTCTTGCTTTATTGGATAGCTGGAAAGAAGAGCTTGCTTCTTGCGTTAAAACAGAGTGTGTTTCAGGGAAGAGAACTCTGGTGTCAATTTCTCTTCAGAAACGGAGTTAAACCCAAGGATCTGTGTCTTCCTACAAGCAAGCGTTCATTTCTGGTTAACCCAGGGATTTTTGGGCTCAAATGATTTTTCCCAGTTCACGAACCCAACGTGATTCTCACTATTAACTAAAGAGCATTTATGTAATAGTAGCTGTGGTTTGTATCAGTTTCATAAGCAGAGTTGATCTACATATGGTCTATTTGAGTAGGAAACACAGTTTTTTTTGAGGGCATGCTCATGGTTCTTGCTGTATTGGAGACACTGGAAAGAAGAGCTTGCTTCTTGCATTTAAACAGAGAGTGTTTCATGGATGAGAACTCTGGTATGAATTTCCTTTCAGAAACGGAGTTAAACCCAAGGAACTGTGTCTTCCTACAAGAAAGAGTTCATTTGTGATAAACCAAGTGAATTTTCAGTTCAAATGATTTCTCACAGTTCACGAACCAAATGCGATTCTCACTATCAACTAAAGAGGATTTATGTGAGAGGAGCTGTGGTTTGTATCAGTTTCATAAGCAGAGTTGAACTACATATGGTCCGTATGAGTAGTAAACACATTTCTTTTTTTCAGGGCATGCTCATGGTTCTTGCTGTATTGGAGACGCTGGAAAGAAGAGATTGCTTCTTGCGTAAAAATAGAGTGTGTTTCGTGGATGAGAACCTGGTCTGAATTTACCTTGGGAATAGGAGTTTCAATCCAGGATCTGTGTCTTCCTACATCGAAAAGTTCATTTCTGGTAAACTAAGTGAATTTTGGACTCAAACGAATTTACACAGTTCAAAAACCCAATGCGAATCTCACTATTAACTAAACAGCATGTATTTAAGAGTTGCTGTGGTTTGTATCAGTTTCATAACCAGAGTTGATCTACATATGGTCGGTTTGAGTAGGAAACAGTTCTTTTTTTCTGGGCATGCTCATGGTTCTTGATGTATTGGAGCCGCAGGAAAGAAGGCCTTGCTTCTTGCGTGATAACAGAGTGTGTTTCATGGATGAGAACACTGAACTGAATTTCCCTTCAGAAACGGAGTTAAACCCCAGGATCTGTGTCTTCAGACAAGCAAGAGTTCATTTCTGGTATACCAAGTGAATTTTTTGTTCAAATGCTTTTACACAGTACAAAAACCCAATAAGATTCTCACTATTAACCAAAGAGCATTTATGTAGTAGTAGCTGTGGTTTGTATCAGTTGCATAAGGAGAGTTGATCTACATATGGTCTGTATGAGTAGGAAACACAGTTCTTTTTTGAGGGCATGCTCATGTTTCTTGCTGTTTTGGAGACGCTGGAAAGAAGAGCTAGCTTCTTGCATTAAAACAGAGAGTGTTTCATGGATGAGAACTCTGGTATGAATTTCCTTTCAGAAAGGGAGTTAAACCACAGCATCTGTGTCTTCCTACAATCAAGAGTTCATTTCTGGTAAACAAAGTGAATATTCGGCTCTAATGATTTTTCGCAGTTCACAAACCCAACGCGACTCTCACTATTAACTAAAGAGCCTTTATGCAAGAGGAGCTGTGGTTTGTATCAGTTTCATAAGCAGAGTTGAACTACATATGGTCCCTTTGAGTAGGAAACACAGTTCTTTTTTCCTGGGCATGCTCATGGTTCTTGATGTATTGGAGACGCTGGTAAGAAGAGCTTGCTTCTTTCATTTAAACAGTGTGTTTCATGGATGAGAATTCTAGTCTGAATTTCCCTTCAGAAACAGAGTAAACCACAGGATCTGTGTTTTCCTACAAGCAAGTGTTCATGTCTGGTAAACCCAGTGAATTTTGGGCTCAAAGGATCTTACACAGTTCAAAAACCCAATGCGATTCTCAGTATTTACTAAACAGCATTTATTTAAGAGGTGCTGTGGTTTGTTTCAGGTTCATAACCAGAGTTGAACTAAATATGGTCCGTATGAGTAGGAAACACAATTCTTTATTCCTAGGGAGGCTCATGGTTCTTGCTGTATTGGAGACGCTGGAAACAAGAGCATGCTTCTTGCGTTAAAACAGAGTGTTTTTCATGGATGAGAACACTGGACTGATTTTCCCTTCAGAAACAGAGTTTAACCACAGGATCTGTGTTTTCCTACAAGCAAGTGTTCATGTCTGGTAAACCCAGTGAATTTTGGGCTCAAATGTTTTTACACAGTTCATGAACCCAACGCGATTCTCACTTTCAACTGAAGAGCATTTATGTAAGTGGAGCTGTGGTTTGTATCAGTTTCATACACACAGTTGAACTACATATGGTCCGAATGAGTAGGAAACGCAGTTCTTTTTTTCAGGGCATGCACATGGTTCTTGCTTTATTGGATACGCTGGAAAGAAGAGCTTGCTTCTTGCGTTAAAACAGATTGTGTTTTTTGGATGTAATCACTGGTCTGAATTTCCCTTCAGAAACGGAGTTAAACCCCAGATTCAGTGTCTTCCCTCTAGCAAGAGATCAATTCTGGTAAATCAAGTGAATTTTTTTCTCAAATGCTTTTACACAGTTCAAAAACCTAATGTGATTCACACTATTAACTAAACAGCATTTATTTAAGTGGTGTTGTGGTTTGTATCAGTTTCATAACCACAGTTGATCTACATATGGTCTGTATGAGCAGGAAACACAGTTCTTTTTTTCTGGGTATGCTCATGGTTCTTACGGTATTGGAGACCCTGGAAAGAAGAGAATGATTCATGCCTTAAAAGAGAGTGTTTTTCAGGGATGAGGTCTCTGGTCTGAATTTGCCTTCAGAAACGGAGGAAAACCCTAGGATCTGTGTCTTCCTACAATCAAGAGTTCATTTCTGTTAAACCCAGTGAGTTTTGGGCTCAAATGATTTTTCGCAGTTCACCAACCCAAACCGATTGTCACTAATAATTAAAGAGCATTTATGTAAGAGCAGCTGTGGTTTGTATCAGTTTCATAAGCAGAGTTGAACTACATATGGTCCGTATGAGTAGGAAACACTATTCTTTATTTCTAGGCAGTCTCATGGTTCTTGCTGTATTGGAGACGCTGGAAACAAGAGCATGCTTCTTTCGATAAAACAGAGTGTGTTTCATGGATGAGAACACTGGACTGAATTTCCCTTCAAAATCAGAGTTAAACCCCAGGATCTGTGTCTTCCTACAAGCAAGAGTTCATTTCTGATAAACCAAGTGAATTTTCGGTTCAAATGATTTTTCACGGTTCACGAACCAAACGCGATTCTCACTATCAACTAAAGAGGATTTATGTAAGAGGAGCTGTGGTTTGTATCAGTTTCATAAGCAGAGTTGAACTACATATGGTCCGTATGAGTAGGAAACCCAGTTCTTTTTTTCAGGGCATGCTCATGGTTCTTGCTGCATTTTATACTCTGGAGCTTGCTTCTTGCGTTAAAACAGAGTGTGTTTCAGGGATGAGATCTCTGGTCTGAATTTCCCTTCAGAAACGGAGTTAATCCACAGGATCTGTGTCTTCCTACAAGCAAGCGTTCATTTCTGCTTAAACCAGTGTATTTTGGGCTCAAATGATTTTTTGCAGTTCACGAACCCAAAGCGATTCTCACTATTAACTAAAGAGCATTTATGCAAGAGGAGCTGTGGTTTGTATCAGTTTCATAAGCAGAGTTGAACTACATATGGTCCATATGAGTAGGAAACACAGTGCGTTGTTTCAGGCCATGCTCATGGTTCTAGCTATATTGGAGACGCTGGAAAGAAGAGCTTGCTTCTTGCGTGAAAATAGAGTGTGTTTCATGGATGAAAACCTGGTCTGAATTTCCCTTCAGAAACGGAGTTAAACGACAGGATCTATGTCTTCCTACAAGCAAGAGTTCATGTCTGGTAAACCCAGTGAATTTTGGGCTCAAAGGATTTTACACAGTTCACGAACCCAACGCGATTCTCACTATTAACTTAAGAGCGTTTATGTAAGAGGAGCTGTGGTTTGTATCAGTTTCATAAGCACAGTTGAACTACGTATGGTCCGTATGAGTAGGAAACACAGTTCTTTTTTTCAGGGGATGCTCGTGGTTCTTGCTTTATTGGATAGCTGGAAAGAAGAGCTTGCTTCTTGCGTTGAAACAGGGTGTGTTTTTTGGATGAAAACACTGGTCTGAATTTCCCTTCAGAAACGGAGTTAAACCCCAGATTCAGTGTCTTCCCTCAAGCAAGAGTTCAATTCTGGTAAACCAAGTGAATTTTTTGTTCAAATGCTTTTACACAGTACAAAAACCCAATAAGATTCTCACTATTAACCAAAGAGCATTTATGTAATAGTACCTGTGGTTTGTATCAATTTCATAAGCAGAGTTGATCTACATATGGTTTGTATGAGTAGGAAACGCAGTTCTTTTTTGAGGGCATGCTCATGGTTCTTGCTGTTTTGGAGACGCTGGAAAGAAGAGCTTGCTTCTTGCATTAAAACAGAGTGTTTCATGGATAAGAACTCTGGTATGAATTTCCTTTCAGAAAGGGAGTTAAACCACAGCATCTGTGTCTAACTACAATCAAGTGTTCATTTCTGGTAAACCAAGTGAATATTCGGTTCAAATGATTTTTCGCAGTTCACCAACCCAAACCGATTCTCACTAATAATTAAAGAGCATTTATGTAAGAGCAGCTGTGGTTTGTATCAGTTTCATAAGCAGAGTTGAACTACATATGGTCCGTAGGCATAGGAAACACAGTCCTTTTTTTTCTGGGCATGCTCATGGTTCTTGATGTATTGGAACGCTGGAAAGAAGAGCTTGCTTCTTGCGTGAAAACCGAGTGTATTTCATGGATGAGAACACTGGACTGAATTTCCCTTCAAAATCAGAGTTAAACCCCAGGATCTGTGTCTTCCTACAAGCAAGAGATGATTTCTGGTAAACCCAGTGAATTTTGGGCTCAAGTGATTTTACACAGTTCATGAACCGAACGCGATTATCACTATTAACTGAAGAGCACTTATGTAAGAGGAGCTGTGGTTTGTTTCAGTTTCATAAGCAGACTTGAACTAAATATGTTCCGTATGAGTAGGAAACACTATTCTTTATTTCTAGGCAGTCTCATGGTTCTTGCTGTATTGGAGACGCTGGAAACAAGAGCATGCTTCTTTCGTTAAAACAGAGTGTGTTTCATGGATGAGAACACTGGTCTGAATTTCCCTTCAAAATCAGAGTTAAACCCCAGGATCTGTGTCTTCCTACAAGCAAGAGTTCATTTCTGATAAACCAAGTGAATTTTCGGATCAAATGATTTTTCACGGTTCACGAACCAAACGCGATTCTCACTATCAACTAAAGAGGATTTATGTAAGAGGAGCTGTGGTTTGTATCAGTTTCATAAGCAGAGTTGAACTACATATGGTCCGTATGAGTAGGAAACCCAGTTCTTTTTTTCAGGGCATGCTCATGGTTCTTGCTGCATTTTATACTCTGGAGCTTGCTTCTTGCGTTAAAACAGAGTGTGTTTCAGGGATGAGATCTCTGGTCTGAATTTCCCTTCAGAAACGGAGTTAATCCACAGGATCTGTGTCTTCCTACAAGCAAGCGTTCATTTCTGCTTAAACCAGTGTATTTTGGGCTCAAATGATTTTTTGCAGTTCACGAACCCAACGCGATTCTCACTATTAACTAAAGAGCATTTATGCAAGAGGAGCTGTGGTTTGTATCAGTTTCATAAGCAGAGTTGAACTACATATGGTCCATATGAGTAGGAAACACAGTGCGTTGTTTCAGGCCATGCTCATGGTTCTTGCTATATTGGAGACGCTGGAAAGAAGAGCTTGCTTCTTGCGTAAAAATAGAGTGTGTTTCATGGATGAAAACCTGGTCTGAATTTCCCTTCAGAAACGGAGTTAAACGACAGGATCTATGTCTTCCTACAAGCAAGAGTTCATGTCTGGTAAACCCAGTGAATTTTGGGCTCAAAGGATTTTACACAGTTCACGAACCCAACGCGATTCTCACTATTAACTTAAGAGCGTTTATGTAAGAGGAGCTGTGGTTTGTATCAGTTTCATAAGCACAGTTGAACTATGTATGGTCCGTATGAGTAGGAAACACAGTTCTTTTTTTCAGGGGATGCTCATGGTTCTTGCTTTATTGGATAGCTGGAAAGAAGAGCTTGCTTCTTGCGTTGAAACAGGGTGTGTTTTTTGGATGAAAACACTGGTCTGAATTTCCCTTCAGAAACGGAGTTAAACCCCAGATTCAGTGTCTTCCCTCAAGCAAGAGTTCAATTCTGGTAAACCAAGTGAATTTTTTGTTCAAATGCTTTTACACAGTACAAAAACCCAATAAGATTCTCAATATTAACCAAAGAGCATTTATGTAATAGTACCTGTGGTTTGTATCAATTTCATAAGCAGAGTTGATCTACATATGGTTTGTATGAGTAGGAAACGCAGTTCTTTTTTGAGGGCATGCTCATTGTTCTTGCTGTTTTGGAGATGCTGGAAAGAAGAGCTTGCTTCTTGCATTAAAACAGAGTGTTTCATGGATGAGAACTCTGGTATGAATTTCCTTTCAGAAAGGGAGTTAAACCACAGCATCTGTGTCTTCCTACAATCAAGTGTTCATTTCTGGTAAACCAAGTGAATATTCGGATCAAATGATTTTTCGCAGTTCACAAACCCAACGCGACTCTCACTGTTAACTAAAGAGGATTTATGTAAGAGGAGCTATGGTTTGTATCAGTTTCATAAGCAGAGTGGAACTACATATGGTCCGTATACGTAGGAAACCCAGTTCTTTTTTTCAGGGCATGCTCATGTTTCTTGCAGCATTTTATACTCTGGAGCTTGCTTCTTGCGTTAAAACAGAGTGTATTTCAGGGATGAGAACTCTGGTCTGAATTTTCCTTCAGAAACAGAGTTAATCCCCAGGATCTGTGTCTTCCTACAAGCAAGCGTTCATTTCTGGTTAACCCAGGGATTTTTTGGCTCAAATGATTTTTCCCAGTTCATGAACCCAACGTGATTCTCACTATTAACTAAAGAGCATTTATGTAATAGTAGCTGTGGTTTGTATCAGTTTCATAAGCAGAGTTGATCTACATATGGTCTGTATGAGTAGGAAACACAGTTATTTTTTGAGGGCATGCTCATGGTTCTTGCTGTATTGGAGACACTGGAAAGAAGAGCTTGCTTCTTGCATTTAAACAGAGAGTGTTTCATGGATGAGAACTCTGGTATGAATTTCCTTTCAGAAACGGAGTTAAACCCAAGGAACTGTGTCTTCCTACAAGAAAGAGTTTATTTCTGATAAACCAAGTGAATTTTCGGTTCAAATGATTTCTCACAGTTCACGAACCAAACGCGATTCTCACTATCAACTAAAGAGGATTTATGTGAGAGGAGCTGTGGTTTGTATCAGTTTCATAAGCAGAGTTGAACTACATATGGTCCATATGAGTAGGAAACACAGTGCTTTTTTTCAGGGCATGCTCAGGGTTCTTGCTGTATTGGAGACGCTGGAAAGAAGAGATTGCTTCTTGCGTAAAAATAGAGTGTGTTTCATGGATGAGATCCTGGTCTGAATTTACCTTGGGAATAGGAGTTTCAATCCAGGATCTGTGTCTTCCTACATCGAAAAGTTCATTTCTGGTAAACTAAGTGAATTTTGGACTCAAACGAATTTACACAGTTCAAAAACCCAATGCGAATCTCACTATAACTAAACAGCATTTATTTAAGAGTTGCTGTGTTTTGTATCAGTTTCATAACCAGAGTTGATCTACATATGGTCGGTTTGAGTAGGAAACAGTTCTTTTTTTCTGGGCATGCTCATGGTTCTTGATGTATTGGAGCCGCAGGAAAGAAGACCTTGCTTCTTGCGTGATAACAGAGTGTGTTTCATGGATGAGAACACTGGACTGAATTTCCCTTCAGAAACGGAGTTAAACCCCAGGATATGTGTCTTCCTACAAGCAAGAGTTCATGTCTGGTAAACCCAGTGAATTTTGGGCTCAAAGGATTTTACACAGTTCACGAACCAAATGCAATTCTCACTATTAACTAAAGAGCGTTTATGTAAGAGGAGCTGTGGTTTGTTTCAGTTTCATAAGCAGAGTTGAACTAAATATGGACCGTATGAGTAGGAAACACAATTCTTTATTTCTAGGCAGTCTCATGGTTCTTGCTGTATTGGAGACGCTGGAAACAAGAGCATGCTTCTTTCGTTAAAACAGAGTGTGTTTCATGGATGAGAACACTGGTCTGAATTTCCCTTCAGAAACGGAGTTAAACTCCAGGATCTTTGTCTTCCTACAAGCAAGAGTTCATTTCTGATAAACCAAGTGAATATTCGGTTCAAATGATTTTTCACAGTTTACGAACCAAACGCGATTCTCACTATCAACTAAAGAGGGTTTATGTAAGAGGAGCTGTGGTTTGTATCAGTTTCATAAGCAGAGTTGAACTACATATGATCCATATGAGTAGGAAACCCAGTTCTTTTTTTCATGGCATGCTCATGGTTCTTGCTGCATTTTATACTCTGGAGCTTGCTTCTTGCATTAAAACAGAGTGTGTTTCAGGGATGAGAAATCTGGTCTGTATTTCCCTTCAGATACGGAGTTGAACAAAAGGATCTGTGTCTTCAGACAAGCAAGAGTTCATTTCTGGTAAACCACTTGAATTTTGGGCTGAAATGATTTTACACAGATTAAAAACCCAATGAGATTCTCACTATTAACTAAATATTATTTATTTAAGAGGTGCTCTGGTTTGTATCAGTTTCATAAGCAGAGTTGAACTACATACGGTCCTTATGTTTAGGAAACCCAATTCTTTTTTTCAGGTCTTGCTCATGGTTCTTGCTGTATTTTAGACTCTGGAGCTTGCTTCTTGCGATAAAACAGAGTGTGTTTCAGGGATGAGATCTCTGTTATCAATTTGACTTCAGAAATAGAGTTAAACCCAAGGATCTGTGTCTTCCTACAAGCAAGCATTCATCTCTGGTTAACCCAGTGAATTTTGGGCTCAAATGATTTTTCCCAGTTCACGAACCCAACATGATTCTCACTATTAACTAAAGAGCATTTGTGCAAGAGGAGCTGTGGTTTGTATCAGTTTTATAAGCAGAGTTGAACTACATACGGTCCATATGAGTAGGAAACACAGTGCGTTGTTTCAGGCCATGCTCATGGTTCTTGCTGTATTGGAGACGCTGGAAAGAAGAGCTTGCTTCTTGCGTGAAAATAGAGTGTGTTTCATGGATGAAAACCTGGTCTGAATTTCCCTTCAAAAACGGAGTTAAACCACAGGATCTATGTCTTCCTACAAGCAAGAGTTCATGTCTGGTAAACCCAGTGAATTTTGGGCTCAAAGGATTTTACACAGTTCACGAACCTAACGCGATTCTCACTATTAACTAAAGAGCATTTATGTAAGAGGAGCTGTGGTTTGTATCAGTTTCATGAGCACAGTTGAACTACATATTGTCCGTATGAGTAGGAAACACAGTTCTTTTTTTCAGGGCATGCTCATGGTTCTTGCTTTATTGGATAGCTGGAAAGAAGAGCTTGCTTCTTGCGTTGAAACAGAGTGTGTTTTTTGGATGAAAACACTGGTCTGAATTTCCCTTCAGAAACGGAGTTAAACCCCAGATTCAGTGTCTTCCCTAAAGCCAGCGTTCAATTCTGGTAAACCAAGTGAATTTTTTGTTCAAATGCTTTTACACAGTACAAAAACCCAATAAGATTCTCACTATTAACCAAAGAGCATTTATGTAATAGTAGCTGTGGTTTGTATCAGTTGCATAAGGAGAGTTGATCTACATATGGTCTGTATGAGTAGGAAACACAGTTCTTTTTTGAGGGCATGCTCATGTTTCTTGCTGTTTTGGAGACGCTGGAAAGAAGAGCTAGCTTCTTGCATTAAAACAGAGAGTGTTTCATGGATGAGAACTCTGGTATGAATTTCCTTTCAGAAAGGGAGTTAAACCACAGCATCTGTGTCTTCCTACAATCAAGAGTTCATTTCTGGTAAACCAAGTGAATATTCGGCTCAAATGATTTTTCGCAGTTCACAAACCCAACGCGACTCTCACTATTAACTAAAGAGCCTTTATGCAAGAGGAGCTGTGGTTTGTATCAGTTTCATAAGCAGAGTTGAACTACATATGGTCCCTATGAGTAGGAAACACAGTTCTTTTTTCCTGGGCATGCTCATGGTTCTTGATGTATTGGAGACGCTGGTAAGAAGAGCTTGCTTCTTTCATTAAAACAGAGTGTGTTTCATGGATGAGAATTCTAGTCTGAATTTCCCTTCAGAAACAGAGTAAACCACAGGATCTGTGTTTTCCTACAAGCAAGTGTTCATGTCTGGTAAACCCAGTGAATTTTGGGCTCAAATGATTTTTCGCAGTTCACGAACCCTACACTATTCTCACTTTCAACTGAAGAGCATTTATGTAAGTGGAGCTGTGGTTTGTATCAGTTTCATACACACAGTTGAACTACATATGGTCCGAATGAGTAGGAAACGCAGTTCTTTTTTTCAGGGCATGCACATAGTTCTTGCTTTATTGGATATGCTGGAAAGAAGAGCTTGCTTCTTGCGTTAAAACAGATTGTGTTTTTTGGATGTAATCACTGGTCTGAATTTCCCTTCAGAAACGGAGTTAAACCCCAGATTCAGTGTCTTCCCTCTAGCAAGAGATCAATTCTGGTAAATCAAGTGAATTTTTTTCTCAAATGCTTTTACACAGTTCAAAAACCTAATGTGATTCACACTATTAACTAAACAGCATTTATTTAAGTGGTGTTGTGGTTTGTATCAGTTTCATAACCACAGTTGATCTACATATGGTCTGTATGAGTAGGAAACACAGTTCTTTTTTTCTGGGTATGCTCATGGTTCTTACTGTATTGGAGACCCTGGAAAGAAGAGGATGATTCATGCCTTAAAACAGAGTGTTTTTCAGGGATGAGGTCTCTGGTCTGAATTTGCCTTCAGAAACGGAGGAAAACCCTAGGATCTGTGTCTTCCTACAATCAAGAGTTCATTTCTGGTAAACCCAGTGAGTTTTGGGCTCAAATGATTTTTCGCAGTTCACCAACCCAAACCGATTCTCACTATTAATTAAAGAGCATTTATGTAAGAGCAGCTGTGGTTTGTATCAGTTTCATAAGCAGAGTTGAACTACATATGGTCCGTATGCATAGGAAACAAAGTCCTTTTTTTTCTGGGCATGGTCATGGTTCTTGATGTATTGGAACGCTGGAAAGAAGAGCTTGCTTCTTGCGTGAAAACCGAGTGTATTTCATGGATGAGAACACTGGACTGAATTTCCCTTCAAAATCAGAGTTAAACCCCAGGATCTGTGTCTTCCTACAAGCAAGACTTGATTTCTGGTAAACCCAGTGAATTTTGGGCTCAAGTGATTTTACACAGTTCACGAACCCAACGCGATTATCACTATTAACTGCAGAGCACTTATGTAAGAGGAGCTGTGGTTTGTATCAGTATCAAAAGCAGAGTTGAACTGTATATGGTCCGTATGAGTAGGAAACACAATTCTTTATTTCTAGGCAGTCTCATGGTTCTTGCTGTATTGGAGACACTGTAAACAAGAGCATGCTTCTTTCGTTAAAACAGAGTGTGTTTCATGGATGAGAACACTGGTCTGAATTTCCCTTCAGAAACGGAGTTAAACCCCAGATTCAGTGTCTTCCCTCAAGCAAGAGTTCAATTCTGGTAAACCAAGTGAATTTTTTGTTCAAATGCTTTTACACAGTACAAAAACCCAATGAGATTCTCACTGTTAACTAAAGATTATTTATTTAAGATGTGCTCTGGTTTGTATCAGTTTCATATTCAGAGTTAAACTACATATGGTCCCTATGAGTAGGAAACCCAGTTCTTTTTTTCAGTGCATGCTCATGGTTCTTGCTGCATTTTAGACTCTGGAGCTTGCTTCATTCGTTAAAACAGAGTGTATTTCAGGGATGAGAACTCTGGTCTGAATTTTCCTTCAGAAACAGAGTTAAACCCCAGGATCTGTGTCTTCCTACAAGCAAGCGTTCATTTCTGGTTAAACCAGTGAATTTTGGGCTCAAATGATTTTTCGCAGTTCACAAACCCAACGCGATTCTCACTATTAAGTAAAGAGCATTTATGTAAGAGGAGCTGTGGTTTATATCATTTCATAAGGAGAGTTGAACTACATATGGTCCGTATGAGTAGGAAACACAGTGATTTTTTTCAGGGCATGCTCATGGTTCTTGCTCTATTGGAGATGATGGAAAGAAGAGCTTGCTTCTTGAGTGAAAATAGAGTGTGTTTTATGGATGAGAACATGGTCTGAATTTACCTTAAGAATCGGAGTTACAATCCAGGATATGTGTCTCCCTACATGGAAGAGTTCATTTCTGGTAAACCAAGTGAATTTTGGACTCAAATGATTTTACACAGTTCAAAAACCCAACGCGATTCTCACTATTAACTAAACAGCATTTATTTAAGTGGTGCTGTGGTTTGTATCAGTTTTATAACCAGAGTTGATCTACATATGGTCTGTATTAGTAGGAAACACAGTTCTTTTTTTCTGGGCATGCTCTTGGTTCTTACTGTATTGGAGACACAGGAGAGAAGAGCTTGCTTCTTGCGTTAAAGCACAGTGTGTTTCAGGAATGAGAACTCTGGTCTGAAATTCCCTTGAGAAACGGAGTTAAACCCCAGGTTCTGTGTCTTCCTGCAAGAAAGAGTTCATTTTTAGTAAACCAAGTGAATTTTGGGCTCAAATGGTTTTTCGTAGTTCACAAACCCAATGCAATTCTCACTATTAAACTTAAGTAGATTTATGTAAGAAGAGCTGTGGTTTGTATCAGTTTCATAAGCAGAGTTGAACTACATATGGTCCGTATGTGTAGGAATCACAATTCCTTTTTTCTAGGCATGATCATGGTTCTTGCTGGATTGGAGACGCTGGAAAGAAGAGCTTGCGTCTTGCGTTAAAACAGATTGTGTTTCATGGATGAGAACACTGGTCTGAATTTCCCTTCAGGAACGGAGTTAAACCCAGGATCTGTGTCTTCCTACAAGCCAGAGTTCATTTCTGCTAAACCAAGTGAATTTTGGGCTCAAATGATTTTACACAGTTCAAAAACCCAATGCGATTCTCACTTTTAACTAAACAGCATTTATTTAAGAGGTGCTGTGGTTTGTATCACTTTCATAACAAGAGTTGATCTACATATGGTCTGTATGAGTAGGAAACACAGTTCTTTTTTTCTGGGCATGCTCATGGTTCTTGAATTATTGGAGCCGCTGGAAAGAAGAGCTTGCTTCTTGCATGAAAACAGAGTGTGTTTCATGAATGACAACACTGGTCTGAATATCCCTTCAGAAACAGAGTTAAACCCCAGGATCTGTGTCTTCCTATAAGCAAGAGTTCTTTTCTGGTTAACACAGTGAATTTTGGGCTCAAATGATTTTTCACAATTCTCGAACCCAACGCGATTCTCACTGTTAACTAAAGAGCATTTATGTAAGAGGAGCTGCAGTTTGTATTAGTTTCATGATCAGAGTTGAACTACATATGCTCCCTATGAGTAGGAAACACAGTACTTTTTTTCAGGGCATACTCATGGTTCTTGCTGTATTTTAGACTCTGGAAAGAATTGCTTGCTTCTTCCGTTAAATCAGAGTGTTTTTCAGGGCTGAGAACTCTGGTCTCAATTTGACTTGAGAAATGGTGTTTAATGCCAGGATCAGTATCTTCCTACAAGCAAGAGTTCAATTCTGGTAAACCCAGTGAATTTTGTGCTCAAATGCTTTTACACAGTTCAAAAACCCAATGAGATTCTCACTATTAACTAAAGAGCATTTATTTAAGAGTTGCTGTGGTTTGTATCAGTTTCATAATCAGAGTTGATCTACATATGGTCTGCATGAGTAGAAAACACAGTTCTTTTTTGAGGGCATGCTCATGGTTCTTGCTGTATTGAGGAAGCAGAAAAGAACAGCTTGCTTCTTGCATTAAAACAGAGTGTGTTTCATGGATGAGAACTCTGGTCTGAATTTCCCTTCAGAAACGGAGTTAAACCCCAGGATCTGTGTCTTCCTACAAGCAAGAGTTCATTTCTGGTAAACCAAGTGAATTTTCCGCTCAAATGATTTTTCGCAGTTCACAAAACCAAACCGATTCTCACTATTAACTAAAGAGCATTTATGTAAGAGGAGCTATGGTTTGTATCAGTTTCATAAGCAGAGTTGAACTACATATGGTCCATATGTGTAGGAATCACAATTCTTTTTTTCTAGGCATGATCATGGTTCTTGCTGTATTGGAGACACTGTAAAGAAGAGCTTGTTTCTTGCTTTAAAACAGAGTGTGTTTCATGGATGAGAACACTGATCCGAATTTCCCTTCAGGAACAGAGTTAAACCCCAGGAAATGTGTCTTCCTACAAGCAAGAGTTCATTTCTGCTAAACCAAGTGAATTTTGGGCTGAAATGATTTTACACAGTTCAAAAACCCATTGCGATTCTCACTATTAACTAAACAGCATTTATTTAAGAGGTGCTGTGGTTTGTATCAGTTTCATAACAACAGTTGATCTACATATGGTCTGTATGAGTAGGAAACACAGTTCTTTTTTTCTGGGCATGCTCATGGTTCTTACTGTATTGGAGACGGTGGAAAGAAGAACTTGCTTCTTGCTTTAAAACAGAGTGTGTTTCATGGATGAGAACTCTGTTCTGAATTTCCCTTCAGGAACAGAGTTAAAACCCAGGATTTGTGTCTTCCTACAAGCAAGAGTTCATTTCTGGTAAACCCAGTGAATTTTGGGCTCAAATGATTTTTCGCAGTTCTTGAACCCAACGCGATTCTCACTATTAACTAAAGAGCATTTATATAAGAGGAGCTGTGGTTTGTATCAGTTTCATGAGCAGAGTTGAACTACATATGCTCCATAATAGTAGGAAACACAGTACTTTTTTTCAGGGCATGCTCATGGTTCTTGCTGTATTTTAGAGTCTGGAAAGAAGTGCTTGCTTCTTCCGATAAATCAGAGTGTTTTTCAGGGCTAAGAACTCTGGTCTCAATTTGACTTCAGAAATGGTGTTAAACCCCAAGATCAATGTCTTCCTACAAGCAAGAGTTCATTTCTGGTAAACCAAGTGAATTTTCGGCTCAAATGATTTTTCGCAGTTCACGAACCCAACGAAATCTCACTATTAACTAAAGAGAATTTATGTAAGAGAAGCTGTGGTGTGTATCAGTTTCATAAGCAGAGTTGAACTACATATGGTCCATATGTGTAGGAAACAGCGTTCTTTTTTTTCAGGGCATGATCATGCTACTTGCTGTATTAGAGACGCTGGAAAGAAGAGCTTGCTTCTTGCATTAAAACAGAGAGTGTTTCAAAGATGAGAACACTGGTCTGAATTTCCCTTCAGGAACGGAGTTAAACCCAGGATCTGTGTCTTCCTACTAGCAAGATTTCATTTCTGCTAAACCAAGTGAATTTTGGGCTCAAATGATTTTTCGCAGTTCAAAAACCCAATGCGATTCTCACTATTACCTAAAGAGCATTTATGTAAGAGGAGCTGTGGTTTGTATCAGTTTCGTAAGCAGAGTTGAACTACATATGGTCCGTATGGGTAGGAAACCCAGTTCTTTTTTTCAGGGCATGCTCATGGTTCTTGCTGCATTTTAGACTCTGGAGCTTGCTTCTTGCGTTAAAACAGAGTGTGTTTCAGGGATGACAACACTGGTCTGAATTTCCCTTCAGAAGCGGAGTTAAACCCCAGGATCTGTGTCTTCCTATAAGCAAGAGTTCATTTCTGGTAAACCCAGTGAATTTTGGGCTCAAATGATTTTTCGCAGTTCTCGAACCCAACACGATTCTCACTATTAACTAAAGAGCATTTATGTAAGAGGAGCTGTGGTCTGTATCATTTCATAAGCAGATTTGAACACCATAATGTCCCTATGAATACGAAACACAGTCCTGTTTTTCTGGGCATGCTCATGAATCTTACTGTATTGGAGACCCTGGAAGAAGAGGATGATTCTTGCCTTAAAACAGAGTGTTTTTCAGGGATGAGAACTCTGGTATGAATTTGCCTTCAGAAACGGAGTTAAACCCCAGGATCTGTGTCTTCCCACAAGCAAGCGTTCATTTCAGGTAAACCCAGTGAATTTTCGGCTCAAATGTTTTTTAGCAGTGCACGAACCCAACGCGATTCTCACTATTAACTAAAGAGGATTTATGTAAGCTGAGCTGGGGTTTGTATCAGTTTCATAAGCAGAGTGGAACCACATATGGTCCGTCTGAGTAGGAAACACAGTTCTATTTTTTAAGGGCATGATCATGGTTCTTGCTGTATTGGAGACGCTGGAACGAAGAGCTTGCTTCTTGCGATAAACAGATTGTGTTTCATGGATGAGAACACTGGTCTGAATTTCCCTTCAGGAACGGAGTTAAACCCAGGATCTGTGTCTTCCTACAAAAAGAGTTCATTTCTGCTAAACCAAGTGAATTTTGGGCTCAAATAATTTTACACCGTTCAAAAACCCAATGCGATTATCACTATTAACTAAACAGCGTTTATTTAAGAGGTGCTGTAGTTTGTATCAGTTTCATAACCAGAGTTGATCTACATATTGTCTGTATGAGTAGGAAACACAGTTCTTTTTTTCGTGGCATGCTCTTGGTTCTTACTGTATTGGAGACACTGGAAAGAAGAGGATAATTCTTGCCTTAAAACAGAGTGTTTATCAGGGATGAGAATTCTGGTCTGAATTTGCCTTCAGAAACTGAGGTAAACCCCATGATCTGTGTCTTTCTACAAGCAAGAGTTCATTTAAGGTAAACCCAGTAAATTAGGGGCTCAAATGATTTTTCACAGTTCAAGAACACCACACGATTCCCACTATTAACTAAAGAGGATTTATGTAAGAGGAGCTGTGGTTAGAATCAGTTTCAGAAGCAGAGTTGAACTACATATGGTCCGTGTGAGTAGGAAACCCAGTTCATTTTTTCTGGGCATGTCTATGGTTCTTGATGTATTGGAGCCTCTGGAAAAAAGAGCTTGTGTCTTGCGGGAAAAAGAGTGTGTTTCATGGATGACAACACTGGTTTGAATTTCCCTTCAGAAACGGAGTTAAACCCCAGGATCTGTGTCTTCCTATAAGCAAGAGCCCATTTCTGGTAAACCCAGTGAATTTTGGGCTCAAAAGATTTTTCGCAATTCTCGAACCCAAGGCGCTTCTGACTATTAACTAAAGAGCATTTATGTAAGAGGAGCTGTGGTTTGTATCAGTTTCATGAGCAGAGAAGAACTACATATGCTCCCTATGAGTAGGAAACACAGTACTTTTTTTCAGGGCATGCTCATGGTTCTTGCTGTATTTTAGATTCTGGAAAGAAGTGCTTGCTTCTTGCCATAAATCAGAGTGTTTTTCAGGGTTGAGAATCTGGTCACTATTTGACTTCAGAAATGGTGTTAAACCCCATGATCAGTTTCTTCCTACAAGCAAGAGTTCAATTCTGGTAAACCAAGAGAATTTTGTGCTCAAATGCTTTTACACAGTTCAAAAACCTAATGTGATTCACACTATTAACTAAAGAGCATTTATTTAAGAGTTGCTGTGGTTTGTTTCAGTTTCATAAGCAGAGTTGATCTACATATGGTCTGTATGAGTAGAAAACACAGATCTTTTTTGAGGGCATGCTCATTGTTCTTGCTGTATTGGGGAAGCCCGAAAGAAGAGCTTGCTTCTTGCATTAAAACAGAGTGTGTTTCATGGATGAGAACTCTGTTCTGAATTTCCCTTCAGAAACGGAGTTAAACCCCAGGATCTGTGTCTTCCTACAAGCAAGAGTTCATTTCTGGTAAACACATTGAATTTTGTGCTCAAATGATTTTTCGCAGTTCACGAACCCAACGCTATTCTCACTATTAACTAAAGAGAATTTATGTAAGAGAAGCTGTGGTGTGTATCTGTTTCATAAGCAGAGTTGAACTACATATGGTCCATATGTGTAGGAAACAGAGTTCTTTTTTTTCAGGGCATGCTCATGCTACTTGCTGTATTACAGACGCTGGAAAGAAGAGGTAGCTCTTGCATTAAAACAGAGAGTGTTTCAAGGATGAGAACACTGGTCTGAATTTCCCTTCAGGAAAGGAGTTAAACCCAGGATCTGTGTCTTCCTACTAGCAATAGTTCATTTCTGCTAAACCAAGTGAATTTTGGGCTCAAAGGATTTTTCGCAGTTCAAAAACCCAATGCGATTCTCACTATTACCTAAAGAGCATTTATGTAGGATGAGCTGTGGTTTGTATCAGTTTCATAAGCAGAGTTGAACTACATATGGTCCGTATGGGTAGGAAACCCAGTTCTTTTTTTCAGGGCATGCTCATGGTTCTTGCTGCATTTTAGACTCTGGAGCTTGCTTCTTGCGTTAAAACAGAGTGTGTTTCATGGATGAGAACACTGGACTGAATTTCCCTTCAGAAAAAGAATTAAACCCCATGATCTTTGCCTTTAGACAAGCAAGAGTTCCTTTCTGGTAAACCAAGTGAATTTTTGGCTCAAATTACTTAACACAGTTCTATAAACCAACGCAATTCTCACTATTAACTAAAGAACATTTATGTAAGAGTAGCTGTGGTCTGTATCATTTCATAAGCAGAGTTGAACACCATATTGTCCCTATGAATACGAAACACAGTCCTTTTTTCTGGGAATGCTCATTAATCTATTTTTTTGGGGACGCTGGAAAGAAGAGGATGATTCTTGCCTTAAAACAGAATGTTTTTCAGGGATGAGAACTCTGGTCAAAATTGGCCTTCAGAAACGGAGTTAAACCCCAGGATCTGTGTCTTCCTACAAGCAAGAGTTCATTTCAGGTAAACCCAGTGAATTTTCGGCTCAAATGATTTTTCGCAGTTCACTAACCCAACGCGATTCTCACTATTAACTAAAGAGGGTTTATGTAAGCGGAGCTGGGGTTTGTATCAGTTTCATAAGCAGAGTGGAACTACATATGGTCTGTCTGAGTAGGAAACACAGTTCTTTTTTTCAGGGCATGCTCATGGTTCTTGCTGTAATTTAGACTCTGGAAAGAAGGGCTTGCTTCCTGCGTTAAAGCAGAGTGTGTTTCAGGCATGAGAACTCTGGTCTGAATTTCCCTTCAGAAACGGAGTTAAACCCCAGGATCTGTGTCTTCCTACAAGCAAGAGTTCATTTCTGGTTAACCCAGTGAATTTTGGGCTCAAATGATTTTTCGCATTTAACGAACCCAACGCAATTCTCACTATTATCTAAAGAGCATTTATGTAAGAGATTCTATTGGTTGT
This sequence comes from Onychomys leucogaster, assembly GCA_949786385.1. NCBI lineage: Eukaryota > Metazoa > Chordata > Mammalia > Rodentia > Cricetidae > Onychomys > Onychomys leucogaster. Next base: position 2,236,093 of record CATKUP010000061.1, read on the forward strand.
ATCAGTTTCATAAGCAGAGTTGTACTACATATGGTCTGTATGAGTAGGAAACACAGTTGTTTTTTTCTGGGCATGTTCATGGTTCTTGCTGTATTTTAGACTCTGGAAAGAAGAGCTTGCTTCTTGCATTAATACAGAGTGTGTTTCAGGAATGAGAACTCTGGTCTGAATTTCCTTTCAGAAACGGAGTAAAACCCCAGGATCTGTGTCTTCCTACAAGCAAGAGTTCTTTTCTGGTAAACCCAGGGAGTTTTGGGCTCAAATGATTTTTCGCAGTTCACCAAACCAAACCGATTCTCACTATTAACTTATTAGCATTTATGTAAGAGGAGCTGTGGTTTATATCAGTTTCATAAGCAGAGTTGAACTACATATGGTCCATATGAGTTCGAATCACAGTTCTTTTTTTCTGGGCATGCTCATGGTTCTTGATGTATTGGAGCTGCTGGAAAGAAGAGGTTGCTACTTGCGTGAAAGCAGAGTGTGTTTCATGGATGAGAACACTGTTCTGAATTTCCATTCATAAAAGGATATAAACCCCAGGATCTGTGTCTTCCTACAATCAAGAGTTCATTTCTGGTTAAGCCAGTGAATTTTTGGCTTAAATGATTATTTGCAGTTCACAAACCAAAACGCAATTCTCTCTATTAACTAAAGAGGATTTATGTAAGAGGAGCTGTGGTTTGTATCAGTTTCATAAGCAGAGTTGAAGTGCATATGGTCTGTATGAGTAGGAAACACAGTTCTTTTTTTTCTGGGCATGCTCATGGTTCTTGCTGTACTGGAGACGCTGGAAAGAAAAGCTTGCTTCTTGCGTTAATACAGAGTTTGTTTCAGGGATGAGAACACTGGTATGAATGTCCCTTCAGAAAGAGAGTTAAACCACAGGATCTGTGTCTTCCTACAAGAAAGAATTCATTTCTGGTAAAAAAAAATTGAATTTTAGGCTTAAATGATTTTAAACAGTTTAAAAGCCAATGCGATTCTCACTATTAACTAAAGATTATTTATTTAAGAGGTGCTCTGGTTGGTATCAGTTTCATAAGCAGAGTTGAACTACATATGGTCCATATGAGTAGGAAACCCAGTTCTTTTTTTCAGGGCATGCTCATGGTTCTTGCTGCACTTTACACTCTGGAGCTTGCTTCTTGCGTTAAAACAGAGTTTGTTTCATGGATTAGAACACTGGACTGAATTTCCCTTCAGAAACGGAATTAAACCCCATGATCTGTGCCTTTAGACAAGCAAGCGTTCATTTCAGGTAAACCCAGTGAATTTTGGTCTCAAATGGTTTTTCGCAGTTCATGAACCCAACGCGATTCTCACTATTAACTAAAGAGGATTTTTGTAAGCGGAGCTGTGGTTTGTATCAGTTTCATAAGCAGAGTTGAACTACATATGGTCCCTCTGAGTAAGAAACACAGTTCTTGTTCTCAGGGCATGATCATGGTTCTTGCTGTATTTTAGACTCTGGAAAGAAGACCTTGCTTCTTGCATTAATACAGAGTGTGTTTCAGCAATGTGAACTCTGGTCTGAATTTCCGTTCAGAAACGGAGTTAAACCCCAGGATCTGTGTCTTCCTACAAGCAAGAGTTCATTTCTGGTAAACCAAGTGAATTTTGGGCTCAAATGATTTTTCGCAGTTCTCTAACCCAAACCGATTCACACTATTAACTAAAGAGCATTTATGTAAGAGGAGCTGAGGTTTGTATCAGTTTCATAAGCAGAGTTGAACTACATATGGTCCGTTTGAGTAGGAAACAATAATTTTTTTCAGGGCATGCTCATGGTAATTGCTGTATTTTAGACTCTGGAAAGAAGAGCTTGCATCCTGCGTTAAAGCAGAGTGTGTTTCAGGCATGAGAACTCTGGTCTGAATTTCCCTTCAGAAACGGAGTTAAACCCCAGGATCTGTGTCTTCCTACAAGCATGAGATCATTTCTGTTAAAAACAAGTGAATTTTGGGCTCAAATGATTTTTCGCAATTCACCAACCCAAACCGATTCTCACTCTTAACTAAAGAGCATTTATATAAGAGGAGCTGTAGTTTGTATCAGTTTCATAAGCAGAGTTGAACTACATATGGCCCGTATGAGTTGGAAACACAGTTCTTTTTTTATGGGCATGCTCATGGATCTTACTGTATTGGAGAAGCTGGAAAGAAGAGGATGATTCTTGCCTTAAAACAGAGTGTTTTTCAGGGATGAGAAGTCTGGTCTGAATTTCCCTTCAGAAATGGAGTTAAACCCAGGATCTGTGTCTTCCTACAAGCAAGAGTTCATTTCTGGTTAACCCAGTGAATTTTGGGCTCAAATGATTTTTCGCATTTCACGAACCCAACGCGATTCTCACTATTAACTAAAGATCATTTATGTAAGAGGATCTATTGGTTGTATCAGTTTCATAAGCAGATTTGAACTACATATGGTCTGTATGAATAGGAAACACAGTTCTTTTTTTCAGGGCATGCTCATTGGTCTTGCTGAATTGGAGACGCTGGAAAGAAGAACTTGCTTCTTGCGTTAAAACAGAGTGTGTTTTTTGGATGAAAACGCTGGTCTGAATTTCCCTTCAGAAACGGAGTTAAACCCCAGGATCTGTGTCTTCCTACAAGCAAGAGTTCATTTCTGGTAAACCAAGTGAATTTTGGGCTCAAATGATTTTTCGCAGTTCACCAACCCAAACCGATTCTCACTATTAACTAAAGAGCATTTATGTAAGAGGAGCTGTGGTTTGTATCAGTTTCATAAGCAGAGTTGAACTGCATATGGTCCGTCTGAGTAGGAAACAGTTATTTTTCTCAGGGCATGCTCATGGTAATTGCTGTATTTTAGACTAAGGAAAGAAGAGCTTGCATCCTGCGTTAAAGCAGTGTGTGTTTCAGGCATGAGAACTCTGGTCTCAATTTCCGTTCAGAAACGGAGTTAAACCCCAGGATCTGTGACTCTCTATAAGCAAGAGTTCTTTTCTGGTAAACACAGGGAATTTTGGGCTCAAATGATTTTTCGCAGTTCACCAACTCAAACCGATTCTCACTATTAACTAAAGAGCATTAATGTAAGAGGAGCCGTGGTTTGTATCTGTTTCATAAGCAGAGTTGAACTATATATGGTCCCTATGAGTAAGAAATACAGTTCTTGTTCTCAGGGCATGCTCATGGTTCTTGCTGTATTTTAGACTCTGGAAAGAAGAGCTTGCTAATTGCGTGAAATCAGAGTGTGTTTCATGGATGAGAACACTGTTTTGAATTTTTGTTCATAAAAGGATATAAACCCCAGGATCTGTGTACTCCTACAATCAAGAGTTCATATCTGGTTAACCCAGTGAATTTTTGGTTTAAATGATTATTTGCAGTTCATGAACCAAAACGCGATTCTCTCTATTAACTAAAGAGGATTAAGGTAAGAGGAGCTATGGTTTGTATCAGTTTCATAAGCAGAGTTGAAGTGCATATGGTCTGTATGAGTAGGAAACACAGTTCTTTTTTTTCTGGGCATCCTCATGTTTCTTGCTGTATTGGAGACGCTGGAAAGAAAAGCTTGCTTCTTGTGTTAATACAGAGTGTGTTTCAGGGATGAGAACACTGGTCTGAATTTCCCTTCAGAAAGGGAGTTAAACCACAGGATCTGTGTCTTCCTACAAGCAAGAATTCATTTCTGTTAAAAAAAAAAGTGAATTTTGGGCTTAAATGATTTTTAACAGTTTAAAAGCCAATTCGATTCTCACTATTAACTAAAGATTATTTATTTAAGAGGTGCTCTGTTTTGTATCATTTTCATAAGCAGAGTTGAACTACATATGGTCCATATGAGTAGGAAACCCAGTTCTTTTTTTCAGGGCATGCTCATGGTTCTTGCTGCACTTTACACTCTGGAGCTTGCTTCTTGCGTTAAAACAGAGTGTGTTTCATGGATTAGAACACTGGACTGAATTTCCCTTCAGAAACGGAATTAAACCCCATGATCTGTGCCTTTAGCCAAGCAAGAGTTCATTTCAGGTAAACCCAGTGAATTTTGGGCTCAAATGTTTTTTCGCAGGGCACGAACTCAACGTGATTCTCACTATTAAATAAAGAGGATTTTTGTAAGCGGAGCTGTGGTTTGTATCAGTTTCATAAGCAGAGTTGAACTACATATGGTCCCTATGAGTAAGAAACACAGTTCTTGTTCTCAGGGCATGCTCATGGTTCTTGCTGTATTTTAGACTCTGGAAAGAAGAGCTTGCTTCTTGCATTAATACAGAGTGTGTTTCAGGAATGAGAACTCTGGTCTGAATTTACGTTCAGAAACGGAGTTAAACCCCAGGATCTGTGTCTTCCTACAAGCAAGAGTTCATTTCTGGTAAACCATGTGAATTTTGGGCTCAAATTATTTTCCACAGTTCTATAAACCAACGCAATTCTCACTATTAACTAAAGAACATTTATGTAAGAGTAGCTGTGGTCTGTATCATTTCATAGGCAGAGTTGAACACCATATTGTCCCTATGAATACGAAACACAGTCCTTTTTTCTGGGCATGCTCATTAATCTAATGTTTTGGAGACGCTGGAAAGAAGAGGATGATTCTTGCCTTAAAACAGAGTGTTTATCAGGGATGAGAACTCTGGTCAAAATTAGCCTTCAGAAACGGAGTTAAACCCCAGTATCTGTGTCTTCCTACAAGCAAGAGTTCATTTCAGGTAAACCCAGTTAATTTTCGGCTCAAATGATTTTTTGCAGTTCACGAACCCAACGCGATTCTCACTATTAACTAAAGAGGTTTTATGTAAGAGGAGCTGGGGTTTGTATCAGTTTCATAAGCAGAGTGGAACTACATATGGTCTGTCTGAGTAGGAAACACATTTCTTTTTTTCAGGGCATGCTCATGGTTCTTGCTGTATTTTAGACTCTGGAAAGAAGGGCTTGCTTCCTGCGTTAAAGCAGAGTGTGTTTCAGGGATGAGAACTCTGGCCTGAATTTCCCTTCAGAAACGGAATTAAACCCCAGGATCTGTGTCTTCCTACAAGCAAGAGTTCATTTCTGGTTAACCCAGTGAATTTTGGGCTCAAATGATTTTTCGCATTTAACAAACCCGAAGCAATTCTCACTATTAACTAAAGAGCATTTATGTAAGAGGATCTATTGGTTGTATCAGTTTCATAAGCAGAGTTGTACTACATATGGTCTGTATGAGTAGGAAACACAGTTGTTTTTTTCTGGGCATGTTCATGGTTCTTGCTGTATTTTAGACTCTGGAAAGAAGAGGTTGCTTCTTGCATTAATACAGAGTGTGTTTCAGAATGAGAACTCTGGTCTGAATTTCCGTTCAGAAACGGAGTAAAACCCCAGGATCTGTGTCTTCCTACAAGCAAGAGTTCTTTTCTGGTAAACCCAGGGAGTTTTGGGCTCAAATGATTTTTCGCAGTTCACCAAACCAAACCGATTCTCACTTTTGACTTAAGAGCATTTATGTAAGAGGAGCTGTGGTTTGTATCAGTTTCATAAGCAGAGTTGAACTACATATGTTCCATATGTGTAGGAATCACAATTCTTTTTTTCTGGGCATGCTCATGGTTCTTGCTGTATTGGAGACGCTGGAAAGAAAAGCTTGCTTCTTGCGTTAATACAGAGTTTGTTTCAGGGTTGAGAACACTGGTCTGAATGTCCCTTCAGAAAGAGAGTTAAACCACAGGATCTGTGTCTTCCTACAAGCAAGAATTCATTTCTGGTAAAAAAAAAAGTGAATTTTGGGCTTAAATGATTTTAAACAGTTTAAAAGCCAATGCGATTCTCACTATTAACTAAAGATTATTTATTTAAGAGGTGCTCTGTTTTGTATCAGTTTCATAAGCAGAGTTGGACTACATATGGTCCATATGAGTAGGAAACCCAGTTCTTTTTTTCAGGGCATGCTCATGGTTCTTGCTGCATTTTACAATCTGGAGCTTGCTTCTTGCGTTAAAACAGAGTGTGTTTCATGGATTAGAACACTGGACTGAATTTCCCTTCAGAAACGGAATTAAACCCCATGATCTGTGCCTTTAGACAAACAAGAGTTCATTTCAGGTAAACCCAGTGAATTTTGGGCTCAAATGTTTTTTCGCAGTTCACGAACTCAACGTGATTCTCACTATTAAATAAAGAGGATTTTTGTAAGCAGAGCTGTGATTTGTATCAGTTTCATAAGCAGAGTTGAACTACATATGGTCCCTATGAGTAAGAAACACAGTTCTTGTTCTCAGGGCATGCTCATGGTTCTTGCTGTATTTTAGACTCTGGAAAGAAGAGCTTGCTTCTTGCATTAATACAGAGTGTGTTTCAGGAATGAGAACTCTGGTCTGAATTTCCGTTCAGAAACGGAGTTAAACCCCAGGATCTGTGTTTTCCTACAAGCAAGAGTTCATTTCTGGTAAACCAAGTGAATTTTGGGCTCAAATGATTTTTCGCAGTTCACTAACCCAAACCGATTCACACTATTAAGTAAAGAGCATTTATGTAAGAGGAGCTGAGGTTTGTATCAGTTTCATAAGCAGAGTTGAACTACATATGGTCCGTCTGAGTAGGAAACAGTAATTTTTTTCAGGGCATGCTCATGGTAATTGCTGTATTTTAGACTCTGGAAAGAAGAGCTTGCATCCTGCGTTAAAGCAGAGTGTGTTTCAGGCATGAGAACTCTGGTCTGAATTTCCCTTCAGAAACGGAGTTAAACCCCAGGATCTGTGTCTTCCTACAAGCATGAGATCATTTCTGTTAAAAAGAAGTGAATTTTGGGCTCAAATGATTTTTCGCAATTCACCAACCCAAACCGATTCTCACTCTTAACTAAAGAGCATTTATGTAAGAGGAGCTGTGGTTTGTATCAGTTTCATAAGCAGAGTTGAACTACATATGGCCCGTATGTGTTGGAAACACAGTTGTTTTTTTATGGGCATGCTCATGGATCTTACTGTATTGGAGAAGCTGGAAAGAAGAGGATGATTCTTGCCTTAAAACAGAGTGTTTTTCAGGGATGAGAAGTCTGGTCTGAATTTCCCTTCAGAAATGGAGTTAAACCCAGGATCTGTGTCTTCCTACAAGCAAGAGTTCATTTCTGGTTAACCCAGTGAATTTTGGGCTCAAATGATTTTTCGCATTTCACGAATCCAACGCGATTCTCACTATTAACTAAAGATCATTTATGTAAGAGGATCTATTGGTTGTATCAGTTTCATAAGCAGATTTGAACAACATATGGTCTGTATGAATAGGAAACACAGTTCTTTTTTACAGGGCATGCTCATGGTTCTTGCTGTATTTTAGACTCTGGAAAGAAGAGCTGGCTTCTTGCATTAATACAGAGGGTGTTTCAGGAATGAGAACTCTGGTCTCAATTTCCGTTCAGAAACGGAGTTAAACCCCAGGATCTGTGTCTTCCTACAAGCAAGAGTTCATTTCTGGTAAACCAAGTGAATTTTGGGCTCAAATGATTTTTCGCAGTTCACCAACCCAAACCGATTCTCACTATTAACTAAAGAGTATTTATGTAAGAGGAGCTGTGGTTTGTATCAGTTTCGTAAGCAGAGTTGAACACCATATTGTCCCTATGAATACGAAACACAGTCCTTTTTTCTGGGCATGCTCATTAATCTACTGTTTTGGAGACGCTGGAAAGAAGAGGATGATTCTTGCCTTAAAACAGAGTGTTTTTTAGGGATGAGAACTCTGGTCAAAATTAGCCTTCAGAAACGGAGTTAAACCCCAGGATCTGTGTCTTCCTACAAGCAAGAGTTCATTTCAGGTAAACCCAGTGAATTTTCGGCTCAAATGATTTTTTGCAGTTCACGAACCCAATGCGATTCTCACTATTAACTAAAGAGGATTTATGTAAGCGGAGCTGGGGTTTGTATCAGTTTCATAAGCAGAGTTGAACTACATATGGTCCGTCTGAGTAGGAAACAGTAATTATTTTCAGGGCATGCTCATGGTAATTGCTGTATTTTAGACTCTGGAAAGAAGAGCTTGCATCCTGCGTTAAAGCAGAGTGTGTTTCAGGCATGAGAACTCTGGTCTGAATTTCCCTTCAGAAACGGAGTTAAACCCCAGGATCTGTGTCTTCCTACAAGCATGAGATCATTTCTGTTAAATACAAGTGAATTTTGGGCTCAAATGATTTTTCGCAATTCACCAACCCAAACCGATTCTCACTCTTAACTAAAGAGCATTTATGTAAGAGGAGCTGTGGTTTGTATCAGTTTCATAAGCAGAGTTGAACTACATATGGCCCGTATGAGTTGGAAACACAATTCTTTTTTTATGGGCATGCTCATGGATCTTACTGTATTGGAGAAGCTGGAAAGAAGAGGATGATTCTTGCCTTAAAACAGCGTGTTTTTCAGGGATGTGAAGTCTGGTCTGAATTTCCCTTCAGAAATGGAGTTAAACCCAGGATCTGTGTCTTCCTACAAGCAAGAGTTCATTTCTGGTTAACCCAGTGAATTTTGGGCTCAAATGATTTTTCGCATTTCACGAACCCAACGCGATTCTCACTATTAACTAAAGATCATTTATGTAAGAGGATCTATTGGTTGTATCAGTTTCATAAGCAGATTTGAACTACATATGGTCTGTATGAATAGGAAACACAGTTCTTTTTTACAGGGCATGCTCATGGTTCTTGCTGTATTTTAGACTCTGGAGAGAAGAGCTTGCTTCTTGCATTAATACAGAGGGTGTTTCAGGAATGAGTACTCTGGTCTCAATTTCCGTTCAGAAACGGAGTTAAACCCCAGGATCTGTGTCTTCCTATAAGCAAGAGTTCATTTCTGGTAAACCCAGTGAATTTTGGGCTCAAATGATTTTTCGCATTTCACGAACCCAACGCGATTCTCACTATTAACTAAAGAGCATTTATGTAAGAGGAGCTGTGGTTTGTATCAGTTTCATAAGCAGAGTTGAACTACATATGGTCCGTCTGAGTAGGAAACAGTTATTTTTTTCAGGGCATGCTCATGGTAATTGCTGTATTTTAGACTCTGGAAAGAAGAGCTTGCATCCTGCGTTAAAGCAGAGTGTGTTTCAGGCATGAGAACTCTGGTCTGAATTTCCCTTCAGAAACGGAGTTAAACCCCAGGATCTGTGTCTCCCTATAAGCAAGAGTTCTTTTCTGGTAAACACAGGGAATTTTGGGCTCAAATGATTTTTCGCAGTTCACCAACTCAAACCGATTCTCACTATTAACTAAAGAGCATTTATGTAAGAGGAGCCGTGGTTTGTATCTGTTTCATAAGCAGAGTTGAACTATATATGGTCCCTATGAGTAAGAAACACAGTTCTTGTTCTCAGGGCATGCTCATGGTTCTTGCTGTATTTTAGACTCTGGAAAGAAGAGCTTGCTAATTGCGTGAAAGCAGAATGTGTTTCATGGATGAGAACACTGTTTTGACTTTCTGTTCATAAAAGGATATAAACCCCAGGATCTGTGTACTCCTACAATCAAGAGTTCATATCTGGTTAACCCAGTGAATTTTTGGTTTAAATGATTATTTGCAGTTCATGAACTAAAACACGATTCTCTCTATTAACTAAAGAGGATTAATGTAAGAGGAGCTATGGTTTGTATCAGTTTCATAAGCAGAGTTGAAGTGCATACGGTCTGTATGAGTAGGAAACACAGTTCTTTTTTTTTTCTGGGCATGCTAATGGTTCTTGCTGTATTGGAGACGCTGGAAAGAAAAGCTTGCTTCTTGTGTTAATACAGAGTGTGTTTCAGGGATGAGGACACTGGTCTGAATTTCCCTTCAGAAAAGGAGTTAAACCACAGGATCTGTGTCTTCCTACAAGAAAGAATTCATTTCTGATAAAAAAAAAAGTGAATTTTGGGCTTAAATGATTTTAAACAGTTTAAAAGCCAATGCGATTCTCACTATTAACTAAAGATTATTTATTTAAGAGGTGCTCTGTTTTGTATCAGTTTCATAAGCAGAGTTGAACTACATATGGTCCATATGAGTAGGAAACCAAGTTCTTTTTTTCAGGGCATGCTCATGGTTCTTGCTGCATTTTACACTCTGGAGCTTGCTTCTTGCGTTAAAACAGAGTGTGTTTCATGGATTAGAACACTGGACTGAATTTCCCTTCAGAAACGGAATTAAACCCCATGATCTGTGCCTTTAGACAAACAAGAGTTCATTTCAGGTAAACCCAGTGAATTTTGGGCTCAAATGTTTTTTCGCAGTTCACGAACTCAACGTGATTCTCACTATTAAATAAAGAGGATTTTTGTAAGTGGAGCTGTGGTTTGTATCAGTTTCATAAGCAGAGTTGAACTACATATGGTCCCTATGAGTAAGAAACACAGTTCTTGTTCTCAGGGCATGCTCATGGTTCTTGCTGTATTTTAGACTCTGGAAAGAAGAGCTTGCGTCTTGGATTAAGACAGAGTGTGTTTCAGGAATGAGAACTCTGGTCTAAATTTCCATAGAAACGGAGTTAAACCCCAGGATCTGTGTCTTCCTACAAGCCAGAGTTTATTTCTGGTAAACCAAGTGAATTTTGGGCTCAAATGATTTTTCGCAGTTCACCAACCCAAACCGATTCTCACTATTAACTAAAGAGCATTTATGTAAGAGGAGCTGTGGTTTGTATCAGTTTCATAACCAGAGTTGAACTGCATATGGTCCGTCTGAGTACGAAACAGTTCTTTTTTTCAGGGCATGCTCATGGTAATTGCTGTATTTTAGACTCTGGAAAGAAGAGCTTGCATCCTGTGTTAATGCAGAGTGTGTTTCAGGCATGAGAACTCTGGTCTGAATTTCCCTTCAGAAACGGAGTTAAACCCCAGGATCTGTGTCTTCCTACAAGCAAGAGTTCAATTCTGGTAAAGCAAGTAAAATTTGGGCTCAAATGATTTTTCGCAGTTCGCCAACCCAAACAGATTCTCACTATTAACTAAAGAGCATTAATGTAAGAAGAGCTGTGGTTTGTACCAGTTTCATAAGCAGAGTTGAACTACATATGGTCCGTCTGAGTAGGAAACAGTTCTTTTTTTTCAGGGCATGCTCATGGTAATTGCTCTATTTTAGACTGTGGAAAGAAGAGCTTGCATCCTGTGTTAAAGCAGAATGTGTTTCAGGCATGAGAACTCTGGTCTGAATTTCCCATCAGAAACCGAGATAAACCCCAGGATATGTGTCTTCCTACAAGCAAGAGTTCTTTTCTGTTAAACCCAGGGAATTTTTGGCTCGAATGATTTTTGATGTTCACGAACCAAAACGCGATCATCACTATTAACAAAAGAGGATTTATGTAAGAGGAGCTGTGGTTTGTATCAGTTTCAAAAGCAGAGTTGAACTATGTATGGTCTGAATTAGTAGGAAACACAGTTCTTTTTTTCAGGGCATGCTCATGGTTCTTGATGTATTGGTGCTGCTGGAAAGAAGAGCTTGCCTCTTGCGTGAAAACAGAGTGTGTTTCATGGATGAGAACACTGGTCTGAACTTCCGTTCAGAAAAGGATATAAACCCCAGAATCTTGTCTTCCTACAAGAAAGAGTTCATTTCTGGTTAACCCACGGAACTTTGGGCCCAATTTTTTTTTCACAGTTCATGAACCAAAACGCGATTCTCTCTATGACTAAAGAGGATTTATGTAAGAGGAGCTGTGGTTTGTATCAGTTTCATAAGCAGAGTTGAACTGCATATGGTCTGTATGAGTAGGAAACACAGTTATTTTTTTCTGTGCGTGCTCATGGTTCTTACAATACTGGAGAAGCTGGAAAGAAGGCGATGATTCTTGAATTAAAACAGAGTGTTTTTCAGTGATGAGAATTCTGGTTGGAATTTCACTTCAGAAACGGAGTTAAACCCCAGGATCTGTGTCTTCCTACAAGCAAGAGTTCATGTCTGGTAAACCAAGTGAATTTTGGGCTCAAATGATTTTTCGCAGTTCACAAACCCAATCCGATTCTCACTATTAACTAAAGAGCATTTATGTAAGAGGAGCTGTGGTTTGTATCAGTTTAATATGTGGAGTTGAACTACATATGGTCCGTTTGAATAGGAAACACAATTCTTTTTTTCCAGGCATGATCATGGTTCTTGCTGTATTGGAGACACTGGAAAGAAGAGCATGCTACTTGCGTTAAAACAGAGTGTGTTTCATGGATGAGAACACTGGTCTGAATTTCCCTTCAGTAATGGAGTTAAACCCCAGGATATGTGTCTTCCTACAAGCAAGAGTTCATTTCTGTTAAACAAAGAGAATTTTGGCCTCAAATGGTTATACAGAGTTCAGAAACCCATCGCATTCTCAATATTAACTAAAGAGCATCTATGTAAGTGGAGCTGTGGTTTTTATCATTTCATAAGCCTAGTGGAACTACACATGGTCCGTCTGATAGGAAACAGTTCTTTTTATCAGGGCATGCTCATGGTTCTTTCTGTATTTTAGACTCAGGAAAGAAGAGCTTGCTTCTTGCGTTAAAGCAGAGTGTGTTTCAGGCATGAGAACTCTGGTCTGAATTTCCCTACAGAAACGGAGTTAAACCCCAGGATATGTGTCTTCCTACATGCAAGAGTTCTTTTCTGGTAAACCCAGGGAATTTTTGGCTCAAATGATTTTTTGCAGTTCACCAACCCAAACCGATTATCACAATTAATTAAAGAGCATTTATGTAACAGCTGCTGTGGTTTGTATCAGTTTCATAAGCAGAGTTGAACTACATATGGTCCGTATGAGTAGGAAACACAGTTCTTTTTTCTGGGCAAGCTCATGGTTCTTGATGTATTGGTGCTGCTGGAAAGAAGAGCTTGCCACTTGAGAGAAAACACAGTGTGTTTCATGGATGAGAACACTGCTCTGAACTTCTGTTCAGAAAAGGATATAAAGCCCAGGATCTGTGTCTTCCTACAAGCAAGAGTTAATTTCTGGTAAACCCAGGGAATTTTTGGCACAAATGATTTTTCGCACTCACGAATCCTAGCGATTCTCACTATTAAGTAAAGAGGATTTATGTAATAGGAGCTGTGGTTTGAATCATTTTCATAAGCAGAGTTGAACTACATATGGTCTGTATGAGTAGGAAACACAGTTATTTTTTCTGGGCATGCTCATTTTTCTTACTGGATTGGAGAAGCTGGAAAGAAGAGGATGATTCTTGCCTTAAAACAGAGTGTTTTTCAGGGATGAGAACTCTTTTCTGAATTTCCATTCAGAAATGGAGTTAAACCCCAGGATCTGTGTCTTCCTACAAGCAAGAGTTCATTTCTGGTTAACCCAGTGAATTTTGGGCTCAAATGATTTTTTGCAGTTCATGAACCCAACGCGATTCTCACTAAAAACTGAAGAGGATTTATGTAAAAAAGCTGTGGTTTGTATCAGATTCATTAGCAGAGTTGAACTACATATGGTCCGTATGACTAGGAAACACAGTTCTTTTTCTCAGGGCATGCTCATGGTTCTTGCTGTATTTTAGACTCTGGAAAGAAGAGCTTGCTTCTTGTGTTAAAACAGAGTGTGTTTCATGGATGAGAACACTGGACTGAATTTCCTTTCAGGAACGGAGTTAAACCCCTGGATCTGTGTCTTACTACAAGCAAGAGTTCATTTCTGGTAAACAAAGAGAATTTTGGCCTCAAATGGTTATACAGAGTTCAGAAACCCATCGTGTTCTCAATATTTACTAAACAGCATTTATGTAAGTGGAACTTTGGTTTGTATCAGTTTCATAAGCAGAGTTGAACTACATATGGTCTGAATGAGTAGGAAACACAGTTCTTTTTTACATGGCATGCTCATGATTCTTTCTGTATTTTAGACTCTGGAAAGAAGACCTTGCTTCTTGCGTTAAAGCAGAGTGTGTTTCAGGGATGAGAACTCTGGTCTGAATTTCCCGTCAGAAACGGAGTTAAACCCCAGAATATGTGTCTCCCTACAAGCAAGAGTTCTTTTCTGTTAAACCCTGGGAATTTTTGGCTCGATTGATTTTTGCAGTTCACGAACCAAAACGGGATTATCACTATTAACAAAAGAGGATTTATGTAATAGGAGCTGTGGTTTGTATCGGTTTCATAAGCAGAGTTGAACTACGTATGGTCTGTATTAGTAGGAAACACAGTTCTTTTTTTCTGGGCATGCTCATGGTTCTTACTGTATTGGAGATGCTGGAAAGATGAGGATGATTCTTGCCTTAAAACGGAGAGTTTTTTAGGGATGAGAACTCTTTTCTAAATTTCCCTTCAGAAATGGAGTTAAACCCCATGATCTGTGTCTTCCTACAAGCAAGAGTTCATTTCTTGTTAACCCAGTGAATTTTGGGCTCAAAGGATTTTTTACAGTTCATGAACCCAACGCGATTCTCACTATTAACTAAAGAGGATTCATGTAAGAGGAGCTGTTGTTTGTATCAGTTTCATAAGCTGAATTGAACTACATATGGTCTGTATGAGTAGGAAACACAGTTCTTTTTCTCAGGGCATGCTCATGTTTCATGCTGTATTTTATAATCTGGAAAGAAGACCTTGCTTCTTGCATCAAAGCAGAGTGTGTTTCAGGGATGAGAACTCTGGTCTGAATTTCCCTTCAGAAATGGAGTTAAACCTCAGGACATGTGTCTTCTTACAAGCAAGAGATCAGTTCTGATAAAGCAAGTGAATTTTGGGCTCAAATGATTTTTCGCAGTTCAAGAACCCAACACGATTCTCACTATTAACTAAAGAGCATTTATGTAGCAGATGTGTGGTTTGTATCATTTTCATAATTAGAGTGGAACTACATATGGTCCTTCTGACTAGGAAACAGTTCTTATTTCAGGGCATGCTCATGGTTCTTTCTGTATTTTAGACTCTGGAAAGAAGAGCTTCCTTCTTGCGTTAAAGCAGAGTGTGATTCAGTCCTGAGAACTCTGGTCTGAATTTCCCTTCAGAAACGGAGTTAAACCCCAGGATATGTGTATTCCTACAAGCAAGATTTCATTTCAGGTAAACCCAGTGAATTTTGGGCTCACATGATTTTTCTCAGTTCACGAATCCAAGTGATTCTCACTAATAAATAAAGAGGATTTATGTAAGAAGAGGTGTGGTTTGTACAAGTTTCATGAGCAGAGTTGAACTACATATGGTGCGTATTGGTAGGAACCACAGTTCTTTTTCTCAGGGCATGCTCATGGTTCTTGCTGTATTTTAGACTCTGGAAAGAAGAGCTTGCTTCTTGCGTTAAAGCAGAGTTTGTTTCAGGCATGAGAACTCTGGTCTGAATTTCCCTTCAGAAACGGAGTTAAACCCCAGGATCTGTGTCTTCCTACAAGCAAGAGTTCATTCCCGGTTAACCCACGGAATATTGGGCTCAAAATGATTATTCGCAGTTCACGAACCAAAACGCGATTCTCTCTATTAACTAAAGAGCATTTATGTAAGAGGAGCTGTGGTTTGTCTCAGTTTCAGAAGCAGAGTAGAACTACATATGGTCGGTCTGAGTATGAAACAGTTCTTTTTTTCAGGGCATGCTCATGGTTCTTTCGGTATTTTATACTCTGGAAAGAAGAGCTTGCTTCTTGCATTAAAGCAGAGTGTGTATCATGGATGAGAACGCAGGTCGGAATTTCCGTTCAGAAAAGGTGATAAACCCCAGGACCTGTGTCTTACTACAAGCAAGAGTTCATTTCTGGTTAACCCACGGAATTTTGGGCTCAAATGATTTTAAGCAGTTCACGAACCTAAACACGATTCTCTCTATTAACTAAAGAGGATTTATGTAAGTGGAGCTGTGGTTTATATCAGTTTCATAAGCAGAGTTGAACTGCATAGGGTCTGTATGAGTAGGAAACACAGTTATTTTTTTCTGGTCATGCTCATGGTTCTTATTGTACTGGAGAAGCTGGAAAGAAGTGGATGATTCTAGGCTTAAAATAGAGTGTTTTTCAGGGATGAGAATTCTGGTCTGAATTTCAATTCAGAAATGGAGTTAAACCCCAGGATCTGTGACTTCCTACAAGCAAGAGTTCATTTATGGTTAACCCAGTGAATTTTGGGCTCAAATGATTTTTCGCATTCCAGGAACCCAACGCGATTATCACTATTAACTAAAGACTATTTATGTAAGCGGAGCTGTGGTTTGTATCAGTTTCATAAGCAGAGTGGAACTACATATGGTCCGTATGAGTAGGAAGCAGTTCTTTTTTTCAGGGCATGCTCATGGTTCTTGCTGTATTTTAGACTCTGGAGAGAAGAGCTTGATTCTTGCGTTAATACAGATTGTGTTTCAGGGATGAGAACTCTGGTCTGAATTTCCCATCAGAAACGGAGTTAAACCCCAGGATATGTGTCTTCCTACAAGCAAGAGTTCTTTTCTGATAAACCCAGGGAATTTTTGGCTCAAATGATTTTTCGCAGTACACGAACCAAAACGCAATTCTCACTAATAACAAAAGAGGATTTATGTAAAAAGACCTGTGGTTTGTATGAGTTTCATAAGCAGTGTTGAACTATGTATGGTCTGTATTAGTAGGAAACACAGTTCTTTTTTTCTGGGCATACTCATGTTTCTTGCTGTATTGGAGAAGCTGGAAAGAAGTGGATGATTCTTGCCTTAAAACGGAGTGTATTTCAGGGATGAGAACTCTTTTCTGAATTTCCCTTCAGAAATGGAGTTAAACCCCAGGATCTGTGTCTTCCTACAAGCAAGACTTCATTTCTGGTAAACCAAGTGAATTTTGGTCTCAAATGATTTTCCACAGTTCAAAAACCCAATGCGATTCACACTAGTAATTAAGAGCATTTATTTAAGAGGTGCTGTGGTTTGTCTCAGTTTCATAAGCAAAGTTGACCTACATATGGTCTGTATGAGTAGGAAACACAGTTCATTTTCTCAGGGCATGCTCATTGTTCTTGCTGTATTTTAGACTCTGGAAAGAAGAGCTTGCTTTTTGCCGTAAAGCAGAGTGTGTTTTGTGGATGAGAACACTGGTCTGAATTTCTGTTTAGAAAAGGAGATAAACCCCAGCATCTGTGTCACCTACAAGCAAGAGTTCATTTCTGGTTAACCCATTGTATTTTGGGCTCAAATGATTTTTCGCACTTTACGAACCAAAACGCGATGCTCTCTATTAACTAAAGATGATTTTTGTAAGAGGAGCTGTGGTTTGTATCAGTTTCATAAGCAGAGTGGAACTGCATATGGTATGTATGAGTAGGAAACACGGTTCTTTTTTTCTGGGCATGCTCATGGTTCTTACGGTACTGGACAAGCTAGAAAGAAGAGGATGATTCTTGCTTTAAAACAGAGTGTTTTTCAGGGATGAGAATTCTGGTCTGAATTTCCCTTCAGATATGGAGTTAAACCCCAGTATCTGTGTCTTCCTACAAGCAAGAGTTCTATTCTGGTTTACCTAGTGTATTTTGGGCTCAAATGATTTTTCACATTCCACGAACCCAACACGATTCTCACTATTAACTAAAGAGCATTTCCATAAGCGGAGCTTTGGTTTGTATCAGTTTCATAAGCAGAGTGGAACTACATATGGTCCATCTGAGTTGGAAACTTCTTTTTTTCAGGGCATGCTCATGGTTCTTGCTGTATTTTAGACTCTGGAGAGAAGAGCTTGCTTCTTGCGTTAAAGCAGAGTGTGTTTCAGGCATGAGAACTCTGGTCTGAATTTCCTGTCAGAAACAGAGTTAAACCCCAGGATATGTTTCTTCCTACAAGCAAGAGTTCATTTATGGTAAAGCAAGTGAATTTTGGGCTCAAATGATTTTTCGCAGTTCACCAACCCAAACTGATTCTCACTATTAACTAAAGAGCATTTTTGTAAGAGGAGCTGTGGTTTGTATCAGTTTAATATGTAGAGTTGACCTACATATGGTCCATATGAATAGAAACACAATTCTTTTTTTCTAGGCATGATCATGGTTCTAGCTGTATTGGAGACGCTGGAAAGAAGAGCTTGCTTCTTGAGTGAAAACAGAGTGTGTTTCATGGATGAGAACACTGGTCAGAATTTCGCTTCAGGAACAGAGTTAAACCCCAGGATCTGTGTCTTCCTACAACCAAGAGGTCATTTCTGGTAAACCAAGTGAATTTTGGTCTCAAATGATTTTACACAGTTCAAAAACCCAATGCGATTCTCACTATTAACAAAAGAGCATTTATTTAAGTAGTGCTGTGGTTTGTATCAGTTTCATAAGCAAAGTTGCCCTACATATGGTCCATATGAATACGAAACACAATTCTTTTTTTCTAGGCATGCTCATGGTTCTTGCTTTATTTTAGACACTGGAAAGAAGAGCTTGCTTCTTTCATGAAAACAGAGTGTGTTTTATGGATGAGAACACTGGTCTGAAATTCCGTTCAGAAAAGGAGATGAACCTCAGGATCTGTGTCTTCCTACAAGCAAGAGTTCATTTCTGGTTAACCCAGTGTATTTTGGGCTCAAATGATTTTTCGCATTCCACAAACCCAACACGATTCTCACTATTAACTAAAGAGAATTTATGTAAGCTGAGCTGTGGTTTGTATCAGTTTCATAAGCAGAGTGGAACAACATATGGTCCATCTGAGTAGGAAACAGTTCTTTTTTTCAGGACATGCTCATGATTCTTGCTGTATTTTACACTCTGGAAAGAAGAGCTTGCTTCTTGCGTTAAAGCAGAGTGTGTTTCAGGCATGAGAACTCTGGTCTGCATTTCCCTTCAGAAATGGAGTTAAACCCCAGCATCTGTGTCTTCCTACCAGCAAGAGTTCATTTCTGGTAAACCCAGTGAATTTTGGGCTCAAATGATTTTTCGCAGTTCACCAACCGAAACCGATTCTCACTATTAACTAAAGAGCATTTATGTAAGCGGAGCTGTGGTTAGTATCAGTTTAACATGCAGAGTTGAATTACATAAGATCCATATGAATAGGAAACACAATTCTTTCTTTCTAGGCATGATCATGGTTCTTGCTGTATTGGAGACGCTGGAAAGAAGAGCTTGCTTCTTGCGTTAAAACAGAGTGTGTTTCATGGATGAGAACACTGTTCTGAATTTCCCTTCAGGAACGGAGTTAAACCCAAGGATCTGTGTCTTCCTACAAGCAAGAGTTGATTTCTGGTAAACCAAGTGAATTTTGGTCTCAAATGATTTTACACAGTTCAAAAACCCAATGTGATTCACACTATTAACTAAAGAGCATTTATGTAAGAGGAGCTGTGGTTTGTATCAGTTTCATAAGCAGAGTTGGACTACATATGGTCCCCATGAGTAGGAAACACAGTTTTTTATTTCTAGGCATGCTCATGGTTCTTGATGTATCTGAGCTGTGGAAAGAAAAGCTTGCTTCTTGCATGAAAACAGAGTGTGTTTTATGGATGAGAACACTGGTCTGAATTTCTGCTCAGAAAAGCAGATAAACCTCAGGATCTGTTTCACCTACAAGGAAGAGTTCATATCTGGTTAACCCAGTGTATTTTGGGCTCATATGATTTTTCGCAGTTCAAGAACCAAAACGTGATTCTCTCTATTAACTAATGAGGATTTTTGTAAGAGGAGCTGTGGTTTGTATCAGTTTCATAAGCAGAGTTGAACTGCATATGGTCTGTATGAGTAGGAAACACAGTTATTTTTTTCTGGGCATGCTCATGGTGCTTACTGTACTGGAAAAGCTGGAAAGAAGAGGATGACTCTTGCTTTAAAACAGAGTGTTTTTCAGGGATGAGAATTCTGGTCTGAATTTCCCTTCAGAAATGGAGTTAAACCCCAGGATCTGTGTCTTCCTACAAGCAAGAGTTCATTTCTGTTTAACCCAGTGAATTTTGGCTCACCTGATTTTTCGCATTCCACGAACCCAACGCGATTCTCACTATTAACTAAAGAGCATTTATGTAGCGTATGTGTGGTTTGTATCATTTTCATAAGCAGAGTGGAACTACATATGGTCCGTCTAACTAGGAAACAGTTCTTATTTCAGGGCATGCTCATGGTTCTTTCTGTATTTTAGACTCTGGAAAGAAGAGTTTGCTTCTTGCGTTAAAGCAGAGTATGTTTCAGGCCTGAGAACTCTGGTCTGAATTTCCCTTCAGAAACGGAGTTAAACCCCAGGTTATGTGTATTCCTACAAGCAAGAGTTCATTTCAGGTAAACCCAGTGAATTTTGGGCTCAAATGATTTTTCTCAGTTCACGAATCCAAGCGATTCTCACTATTAAATAAAGAGGATTTATGTAAGTGGAGCTGGGGTTTGTACCAGTTTCATAAGCAGAGTTGAACTACATATGGTCCGTATGAGTAGGAAACACAGTTCTTTTTCTCAGGGCATGCTCATGGTTCTTGCTGTATTTTAGACTCTGGAAAGAAGAGCTTGCTTCTTGCGTTAAAGCAGAGTGTGTTTCAGGGATGAGAACTCTGGTCTGAATTTCCCTTCAGAAACGGAGTTAAACGCCAGCATCTGTGTCTTCCTACAAGCAAGAGTTCATTTCTGGTAAACCAAGTGAATTTTGGGCTCAAATGATTTTTCGCAGTTCACCAAACCAAACCGATTCTCACTATTCACTAAAGAGCGTTTTTGTAAGAGGAGCTGTGGTTTGTATCAGTTTAATATGGAGAGTTGACCTACATATGGTCCATATGAATAGAAACACAATTCTTTTTTTCTAGGCATGATCATGGTTCTTGCTGTATCGGAGACGCTGGAAAGAAGAGCTTGCTTCTTGAGTGAAAACAGAGTGTGTTTCATGGATGAGAACACTGGTCTGAATTTCCCTTCAGGAACAGAGTTAAACCCCAGGATCTGTGTCTTCCTACAACCAAGAGTTCATTTCTGGTAAACCAAGTGAATTTTGGTCTCAAATGATTTTACACAGTTCAAAAACCCAATGTAATTCTCACTATTAACTAAAGAGCATTTATTTACATAGTGCTGTGGTTTGTATCAGTTTCATAAGCAAAGTTGACCTACATATGGTCTGTATGAGTAGGAAACACAGTTCTTTTTTTCAGGGCATGCTCATGGTAATTGCTGTATTTTAGACTCTGGAAAGAAGAGCTTGCATCCTGCGTTAAAGCAGAGTGTGTTTCAGGGATGAGAACTCTGGTCTGAGTTTCCCTTCAGAAACGGAGTTAAACCCCAGCATCTGTGTCTTCCTACAAGCAAGAGTTCATTTCTGGTAAACCAAGTGAATTTTGGGCTGAAATGATTTTTCGCAGTTCACCAAACCAAACCGATTCTCACTTTTCACTAAAGAGCATTTTTGTAAGAGGAGCTGTGGTTTGTATCAGTTTAATATGGAGAGTTGACCTACATATGGTCCATATGAATAGAAAAACAATTCTTTTTTTCTAGGCATGATCATGGTTCTTGCTGTATCGGAGACGCTGGAAAGAAGAGCTTGCTTCTTGGGGGAAAACAGAGTGTGTTTCATGGATGAGAACACTGGTCTGAATTTCCCTTCAGGAACAGAGTTAAACCCCAGGATCTGTGTCTTCCTACAACCAAGAGTTCATTTCTGGTAAACCAAGTGAATTTTGGTCTCAAATGATTTTACACAGTTCAAAAACCCAATGTGATTCTCACTATTAACTAAAGAACATTTATTTAAGTAGTGCTGTGGTTTGTATCAGTTTCATAAGCAAAGTTGACCTACATATGATCTGTATGAGTAGGAAACACAGTTCTTTTTCTCAGGGCATGCTCATGGTTCTTGCTGTATTTTAGACTCTGGAAAGCAGAGCTTGCTTCTTGCATGAAAACAGAGTGTGTTTTATGAATGAGAACACTGTCTGAATTTCCGTACAGAAAAGGAGATGAACCTCAGGATCTGTGTCTTCCTACAAGCAAGAGTTCATTTCTGGTTAACCCAGTGTATTTTGGGCTCAAATGATTTTTCACATTCCACGAACCAAACACGATTCTCACTATTAACTAAAGAGAATTTATGTAAGCTGAGCTGTGGTTTGTATCAGTTTCATAAGCAGGGTGGAACTACATATGGTTCATCTGAGTTGGAAACAGTTCTTTTTTTAAGGGCATGCTCATGGTTCTTGCTGTATTTTACACTCTGGAAAGAAGAGCTTGCTTCTTGCGTTAAAGCAGAGTCTGTTCCAGGCATGAGAACTCTGGTCTGAATTTCCCGTCAGAAACGGAGTTAAACCCCAGGATATGTTTCTTCCTACAAGCAAGAGTTCATTTCTGGTAAAGCAAGTGAATTTTGGGCTCAAATGATTTTTCGCAGTTCACCAACCCAAACCGTTTCTCACTATTAACTAAAGAGCATTTATGTAAGAGGGGCTGTCGTTTGTATCAGTTTAATATGCAGAGTTGACCTACATATGGTCCATATGAATAGGAAACACAATTCTTTTTTTTTAGGCATGATCATGGTTCTTGCTGTATTGGAGACGCTGGAAAGAAGAGCTTGCTTCTTGCGTTAAAGCAGAGTGTGTTTCAGGGATGAGAACTCTGGTCCAAATTTCCCTTCAGAAACGGAGTTAAACCCCAGGATCTTTGTCTTCCTACAAGCAAGAGTTCATTTCTGGATTATTCCACGAAATTTGGGCTCAAATGATTATTCGCAGTTCACGAACCAAAACGCGATTCTCTCTATTAACTAAAGAGCATTTATGTTAGCAGAGCTATGGTTTGTATCAGTTTCATAAGCAGAGTGGAACTACATACGGTCCGTCTGAGTAGGAAACAGGTCTTATTTTCAGGGCATGCTCATGATTCTTGCTGTATTTTAGACTCTGGAAAGAAGAGCTTGCTTCTTGCGTTAAAGCAGAGTGTGTTTCATGGAAGAGAAAACTGGTCTGAATTTATGTTCAGAAAAGGTGATAAACCCCAGGATCTGTGTCTTCCTACAAGCAAGAGTTCATTTCTGGTTAACCCAGTGAATTTTGGGCTCAAATGATTTTTCTCAGTTCACGAATCCAAGCGATCCTCACTATTAAATAAAGAGGATTTATGTAAGAGAAGGTGTGGTTTGTACCAGTTTTATAAGCAGAGTTGAACTACATATGGTCCGTATGAGTAGGAAACAGTTCTTATTTCAGGGCATGCTCATGGTTCTTTCTGTATTTTAGACTCTGGAAAGAAGAGCTTGCTTCTTGCGTTAAAGCAGAGTGTGTTTCAGGGATGAGAACTCTGGTCTGAATTTCCCTTCAAAAACGGAGTTAAACCCCAGCATCTGTGTCTTCCTACAAGCAAGAGTTCATTTCTGGTAAACCAAGTGAATTTTGGGCTCAAATGTTTTTTCACAGTTCACCAAACCAAACCGATTCTCACTATTAACTAAAGAGCATTTATGTAAGAGGAGCTGTGGTTAGTATCATTTTAATATGCAGAGTTGAATAGGAAACACAATTCTTTCTTTCTAGGCATGATCATGGTTTTTGCTGTATTGGAGACGCTGGAAAGAAGAGCTTGCTTCTTGCGTTAAAACAGAGTGTGTTTCATGGATGAGAACACGGTTCTGAATTTCCCTTCAGGAAGGGAGTTAAACCCAAGGATCTGTGTCCTCCTACAAGCAAGAGTTCATTTCTGGTAAACCAAGTCAATTTTGGTCTCAAATGATTTTACACAGTTCAAAAACCCAATGTGATTCTCTCTATTAACTAAAGAGCTTTTATTTAAGAGGTGCTGTGGTTTGTATCAATTTCATAAGCAAAGTTGCCCTATATATGGTCTGTATGAGTAGGAAACACAGTTCTTTTTCTCAGGGCATGCTCATGGTTCTTGCTGTATTTTAGACTCTGGAAAGAAGAGCTTGCTTCTTGCGTTAAAGCAGAGTGTGTTTCAGGGATGAGAACTCTGGTCTGAATTTCCCTTCACAAAATGGAGTTAAACCCAAGGATCTGTGTCTTCCTACAAGCAAGAGTTCATTTCTGGTAAACCAAGTGAATTTTGGGCTCAAATGATTTTTCGCAGTTCACCAACACAAACCGATTCTCACAATTCACTAAAGAGCATTTATGTAAGAGGAGCTGTGGTCTGTATCAATTTCATTAGCAGACTTGGACTACATATGGTCCGCATGAGAAGGAAACACAGTTATTTATTTCTAGGCATGCTCATGGTTCTTGATGTATCTGAGCTGCTGGAAAGTAGAGCTTGCTTGTTGCATGAAAGCAGAGTATGTTTTATGGATGAGAACACTGGTCTGAATTTCTGTTCAGAAAAGGAGATATCCTCAGGATCTGTGTCAACTACAAGCAAGAGTTCATTTCTGGTTAACCCAGTGAATTTTGGGCTCAAATGATTTTTCGCAGTTCAAGAACCAAAACGTGATTCTCTCTATTAACTAAAGAGGATTTATGTAAGTGAACCTGTGGTTTGTATCAGTTTCATACGCAGAGTTGAACTGCATATGGTCTGTATGAGTAGGAAACACAATTATTTTTTTCTGGGCATGCTCATGGTTCTTACTGTACTGGACAAGCTGGAAAGAAGAGGATGATTCTTGCTTTAAAACAGAGTGTTTTTCAGGGATGAGAATTCTGGTCTGAATTTCCCTTCAGAAATGGAGTTAAACCCCAGGATCTGTGTCTTCCTACAAGCAAGAGTTCATTTCTGGTTAACCCAGTGAATTTGGGCTCAAATGATTTTTCGCAGTTCACCAACCCAAACCGATTCACTATTAACTAAAGAGCATTTATGTAAGCGGAGCTGTGGTTTGTATCAGATTCAGAAGCAGAGTTGAACAACATATGGTCCGTATGAGTAGGAAACACAGTTCTTTTTTCCTGGGTATGCTCATTGTTCTTGATGTATTAGAGATGCTGGAAAGAAGAGCTTGCTTCTTGCCTGAAAACAGAGTGTGTTTCATGGATGAGAACACTGGTCTGAATATCCGTTCAGAAAAAGATATAAACCCCAGGATCTGTGTCTTACTACAAGCAAGAGTTTATTTTCTGGTTAACCCACGGAATTTTGGGCTCAAATGATTATTCGCAGTTCACGAACCTAAACACGATTCTCTCTATTAACCAAAGAGGATTTATGTAAGAGGAGCTGTGGTTTGTATCAGTTTCATAAGCAGAGTTGAACTGCATATTGTCTGTATGAGTAGGAAACACAGTTCTTTTTTTCTGGTCATGCTCATGGTTCTTACTGTACTTGAGAAGCTGGAAAGAAGAGGATGATTCTTGCTTTAAAACAGAGTGTTTTTCAGGGATGAGAATTCTGGTCTGATTTCCCTTCACCAATGGAGTAAAACCCCAGGATCTCTGTCTTGCTACAAGCAAGAGTTCATTTCTGGTTAACCCACGGAATTTTGGGCTCAAATGATTATTTGCAGTTCACGAAACAAAACGCGATTCTCTCTATTAACTAAAGAGCATTTATGTAAGCAGAGCTGTGGTTTGTTTCAGTTTCAAAAGCAGAGTGGAACTACATATGGTCCTTCTGAGTAGGAAACAGTTCCTTATTTAGGGCATGCTCATGGTCCTTGCTGTATTTTAGACTCTGCAAAGAAGAGCTTGCTTCTTGCATTAAAGCAGAGTGTGTTTCAGTGATGAGAACTCTGGTCTGAATTTCCCTTCAGAAACGGAGTTAAACCCCAGGATTTGTGTCTTCCTACAAGCAAGAGTTTTTTTCTGGTAAACCCAGGGATATTTTGGCTCAAAGGATTTTTTCGCAATTCAAGAACCAAAACGCGATTCTCACTAATAACAAAAGAGCATTTATGTAAGAGGAGCTGTGGTTTTTATAAGTTTCATAATCAGTGTTGAACTACATATGGTCCGCATGAGTAGGAAGCACAGTACTTTTTTTCTAGGCATGCTCATGGTTCTTGATGTATCTGAGCTGCTAGACAGAAGAGCTTGCTTCTTGCATGAAAATAGAGAGTGTTTCATGGATGAGAACAATGGTCTGAATTTCCCTTCAGAAATGTAGTTAAACCCCAGGATCTGTGTCTTCCTACAAGCAAGAGTTCATTTCTGGTTAACCCAGTGAATTTTGGGCTCAAATGGTTTTTTGCATTCCACAAACCCAACGCGAATCTCACTATTAACTAAAGAGCATTTATGTAAGCGGAGGTGTGGTTTGTATCAGTTTCATAAGCAGAGTGGAACTACATATGGTCCGTATGAGTAGGAAACAGTTCTTTTTTTCAGGGCATGCTCATGGTTCTTGTTGTATTTTAGACTCTGGAAAGAAGAGCTTGCTTCTTGGGTTAATACAGATTGTGTTTCAGGGATGAGAACTTTGGTCTGAAGTTCCCGTCACAAACGGTTTTAAGCCCCAGGATATGTGTCTTCCTACAAGCAAGAGTTCTTTTCTGGTAAACCCAGGGAATTTTTGGCTCAAATGATTTTTCGCTGTTCACGAACCAAAACTCAATTCTCACTAACAACAAAGGAGGTTTTATGTAAGAGGAGCTGTGGTTTGTATCAGTTTCATAAGCAGAGTGGAACTTTTATGGTACGTCAGACTAGGAAACAGTTCTTATTTTAGGGCATGCTCATGGTTCTTTCTGTATTTTAGACTCTGGAAAGAATTGCTTGCTTCTTGCGTTATAGAAGAGTGTGTTTCAGGCCTGAGAACTCTGGTCTGAATTTCCCTTCAGAAACGGAGTTAAACCCCAGGATCTGTGTCTTCCTACAAGCAAGAGTTCATTTCAGGTAAACCCAGTGAATTTTGGGATCAAATGATTTTTCTCAGTTCACTAATCCAAGCTATTCTCACTATTAACTAAAGAGCATTTATGTAAGAGGAGGTGTGGTATGTATCAGTTTAATAAGCAGAGTTGAACTACATATGATCCGTATGAGTAGGAAACACAGTTCTTTTTCTCAGGGCATGCTCATGGTTCTTGCTGTATTTTAGGCTCTGGAAAGAAGAGCTTGCTTCTTGCGTTAAAGCAGTGTGTTTCAGAGATGAGAACTCTGGTCTGAATTTCTCTTCAGAAACGGAGTTAAACCCCAGGATCTGTGTCTTCCTAAAAGCAAGAGTTCATTTCTGGTAAACCCAGGGAATTTTGGGCTCAAAAGATTTTTCCCAGTTCACGAAACAAAACTCGATTCTCACTATTAACTAAAGAGGATTTATGTAAGAGTAGCTGTGGTTTGTATCACTTTCATAAGCAGAGTTGAACTACATAAGGTCTGTATGAGTAGGAAAAACAGTTCTTTTTTTTTATGGGCATGCTCATGGTTCCTACTGTATTGGAGTAGCTGAAAAGAAGGGGATTATTCTTGACTTAAAACAGAGTGTTTTCAGGGATGAGAATTCTGGTCTGAATTTCCCGTCAGAAACGGATTTAAGCCCCAGGATATGTGTCTTCCTACAAGCCAGAGTTCTTTTCTGGTAAACGCAGGGAATTTTTGGCTCAAATGATTTTTCGCAGTTCACGAACCAAAACGCAATTCTCACTAACAACAAAGGAGGATTTATGTAAGAGGAGCTGTGGTTTGTATCAGTTTCAAAAGCAGAGTTGAACTATGTATAGTCTGTATTAGTAGGAAACACAGTTCTTTTTTTCTGTGCATGCTCATGTTTCTTTCTGTATTGGAGAAGCTGGAAAGAAGAGGATGATTCTTGCATTAAAACGGAGTTTTTCTCAGTGATGAGAACTCTTTTCTGAATTTCCATTCAGAAATGGAGTTAAATCCCAGGATCTGTGTCTTCCTAAAGGCAAGAGTTCATTTCTGGTTAACCCAGTGAATTTTGGGCTCAAATGATTTTTTACAGTTCACGAACCCAACGCGATTCTCACTATTAACTGAGAGGACTTATGTAAGAGGAGCTGTGGTTTGTATCAGTTTCATAAGCAGAGTTGAACTACATAAGACCCGTATGAGTAAGAAACACAGTTCTTTTTCTCAGGGCATGCACATGGTTCTTGCTGTATTTTAGACTCTGGAAAGAAGAGCTTGCTTCTTGCGTTAAAGCAGTGTGTTTCAGGGATGACAACTCTGGTCTGAATTTCTCTTCAGAAACGGAGTTAAAACCCAGGATCAGTGTCTTCCTACAAGCAAGTGTTCATTTCTGGTAAACCAAGTGAATTTTGGGCTCAAATGATTTTTCGCAATTCACCAACACAAACATATTTTCACTATTAACTAAATAGCATTCATGCAAGAGTAGCTGTGGTTTTTATCAGTTTCATAATCAGAGTTGAACTGCATAGGGTCTGTATGAGTAGGAAACACAGTTCTTTTTTTCTGGTCATGCTCATGGTTCTTACTGTACTAGAGAAGCTGGAAAGAAGAGGATGATTCTTGCCTTAAAATAGAGTATTTTTCAGGAATGAGAATTCTGGTCTGAATTTCAATTCAGAAATGGAATTAAACGCCAGGATCTGTGTCTTCCTACAAGCAAGAGTTCATTTCTGGTTAACCCAGTGAATTTTGGGCTCAAATGATTTTTCGCAGTTCACGAACCCAATGCGATTCTCACTATTAACTAAAGAGCATTTATGTAAGCGGAGCTGTGGTTTGTATGAGTTTCATAAGCAGAGTGGAACTACATATGGCCCGTATGAGTAGGAAACAGTTCTTTTTTTCAGGGCATGCTCATGGTTCTTTTTGTATTTTAGACTCTGGAAAGAAGAGCTTGCTTCTTGGGTTAATACAGATTGTGTTTCAGGGATGAGAACTCTGGACTGAAGTTCCCATCACAAACGGATTTAAGCCCCAGGATATGTGTCTTCCTACAAGCAAGAGTTCTTTTCTGGTAAACCCAGGGAATTTTTGGCTCAAATGATTTTTCGCTGTTCACGAACCAAAACACAATTCTCACTAACAACAAAGGAGGATTTATGTAAGAGGAGCTGTGGTTTGTATCAGTTTCATAAGCAGAGTTGAACTGCGTATTGTCTGTATTAGTAGGAAACACAGTTCTTTTTTTCTGTGCATGCTCTTGTTTCTTACTGTATTGGAGAAGCTGGAAAGAAGAGGATGATTCTTGCCTTACAACGGAGTGTTTTTCAGGGATGAGAACTCTTTTCTGAATTTCCCTTCAGAAATGGAGTTAAACCCCAGGATCTGTGTCTTCCTAAAGGCAAGAGTTAATTTCTGGTTAACCCAGTGAATTTTGGGCTCAAATGATTTTTTACAGTTCACAAACCAAAACGCTATTCTCACTATTAACGAAGAGGTCTTATGTAAGAGGAGCTGTGGTTTGTATCAGTTTCATAAACAGAGTTGAACTACATATGGTCCGTATTAGTAGGAAACACAGTTCTTTTTCTCAGGGCATGCTCATGGTTCTTGCTGTATTTTAGACTCTGGAAAGAAGAGCTTGCTTCTTGCGTTAAAGCAGAGTGTGTTTCAGGGATGAGAACTCTGGTCTGAATTTCCCTTCAGAAACAGAGTTAAAACCCAGGATCAGTGTCTTCCTACAAGTAAGAGTTCATTTCTGGTAAACCAAGTGAATTTGGGGCTCAAATGATTTTTCGCAGTTCACCATCCCAAATCGATTCTCAATATTAACTTAAGAGCATTTATGCAACAGGAGCTGTGGTTTGTATCAGTTTAATATGCAGAGTTGAACTACATATGGTCCATATGAATAGGAAACACAGTCCTTTTTTTCTAGGCATGATAATGTTTCTTGTTGTATTGGAGACGCTGGAAAGATGAGCTTGCTTCTTCCCTAAAATAGAGTGTGTTTCATGGATGAGAACAGTGGTCTGAATTTCCCTTGAGGAGCGGAGTTAAACCCAAGGATCTGTGTCTTCCTACAAGCAAGAGTTCATTTCTGGTAAACCAAGTTAATTTTGGTCTCAAATGATTTTCGCTGTTCACCAACCCAAACCGATTCTCACTATTAACTAAAGAGCATTTATGCAAGAGGAGCTGCTGCTTGTATCAGTTTCATGAGCAGAGTTGAACTACATATGGTCTGTATGAGTAGGAAACACATTTCTCTTTTGCTGGGCATGCTCATGGTTCTGACAGTATTTGAGTAGCTGGAATGAAGAGGATGATTCTTGCCTTAAAACAGAGTATTTTTCGGGGATGAGAACTCTGGTCTGAATTTGCCTTCAGAAACGGAATTAAACCCCAGGATCTGTGTCATCCTACAAGCAAGAGTTCATTTTTCATAAACTGAGTGAATTTGGGGCTGAAATGATTTTCTGAACTTCATGAACCCAACGCATTTTTCACTATTAACTAAAGAGCATTTATGTAAGAGGATCTGTTGGTTGTATCAGTTTCATAAGCGTAGTTGAACTACATATGGTCCGTATGAGTAGGAAACACAATTTTTTTTTTACAGGGCATGATCATGGTTCATGCTGTATTTTAGACTCTGGAAAAAAGAGCTTGCCTCTTGTGTTAATACAGAGTGTGTTTCAGGGATGAGAACTCTGGTCTGAATTTCCAGTCAGAAACGGAGTTAAACCCCAGATATGTGTCTTTATACAAGCAAGAGTTCATTTCAGGTAAACCCAGTGAATTTTGGGCTCAAATGATTTTTCTCAGTTTACGAATCCAAGCAATTCTCACTATTAACTAAATAGAATTTATGTAAGAGGAGCTGTGGTTTGAATCAGTTCCATAAGCAGAGTTGAACTACATATGGTCTGTTTAGTAGGAAAAACAGTCTTTTTTTCTGGGCATGCTCATGGTTCTTACTGTATTGGAGTAGCTGGAAAGAAGGAGATTATTCTTGCCTTAAAACAGAGTGTTTTTTAGGGATGAGAACTCTGGTCTTAATTTCCCTTCAGAAAGGGAGTTAAACCCCAGGATCTGTGTCTTCATATATGGAAGAGTTCATTTCAGGTAAACCAAGTGAATTTTGGACTGAAATGATTTTCTGAACTTCACAAATCCAACTCATTCCTCACTATTAACTAAAGAGCATTTATGTAAGAGAATCTGTTGGTTGTATCAGTTTCATAAGCAGAGTTGAACTACATATGGTCCGTATAAGTAGGAAACACAGTTCATTTTTTCTGGGCATGCTCATGGTTCATGCTGTATTGGAGCTGCTGGAAACAAGAGCTTGCTTCTTGCGTGAAAACAGAGTGTGTTTCTGGAATGAGATCTCTGGTCTTAATTTCCCTTCAGAAACTGAGTTAAATCCCATGATCTGTGTCTTCCTACAAGCAAGAGTTCATTTTTTGTAAACTGAGTGAATTTTGGGCTGAAATGATTTTCCGAACTTCATGAACCCAACGCATTTTTCACTATTAACTAAAGAGCATTTATGTAAGAGGATCTGTTGGTTGTATCAGTTTCATAAGCAGAGTTGAACTCCATGTGGTCCGTATGAGTAGGAAACACAGGTCTTTTTTACCGGGCATGCTCATGATTCTTGCTGTATTTTACACTCTTGAAAGAAGAGCTTGCTTCTTGCATTAATACACAGTGAGTTTCAGGAATGAGAACTCTGGTCTGAATTTCCCTTCAGACGCGGAGTTAAACCCCATGATATGTGTCTTGCTACAAGCAAGAGTTCATTTCTGGTAAACCAAGTGAATTTTGGGCTCAAATGATTTTCGCAGTTCACGAACAAAAACGCGATTCTCTTTATTAACTAAAGAGGATTTATGTAAGAGGAGCTGTGGTTTGTATCAGTTTCATGAGCAGAGTTGAACTATATATGGTCCGTATGAGTAGGAAACTCAGTTTTTTTTTTACAGGGCATGATCATGGTTCTTGCTGTATTTTAGACTCTGGAAAGAAGAGCTACCCTCTTGTGTTAACAGAGTGTGTTTCAGGGATGAGAACTCTGGTCTGAATTTCCCTTCAGAAACGGAGTTAAACCCCAGGATCTGTGTCTTCATACATGGAAGAGTTCATTTAAGGTAAACCGAGTGAATTTTGGGCTGAAATGTTTTTCTGAACTTCACGAACCCAGCACATTCCTCACTATTAACTAAAGAGCTTTTATGTAAGAGGATCTGTTGGTTGTATCAGTTTCATAAGCAGAGTTGAACTACATGTGGTCCGTATGAGTAGGAAACACAGGTCTTTTTTACAAGGCATGCTCATGGTTCTTCCTGTATTTTACACTCTGGAAAGAAGAGCTTTAATACAGAGTGTGTTTCAGGAATGAGAACTCTGGTGTGAATTTCCTTCAGAAACAGAGTTAAACCCCAGGATCTGTGTCTTGCTACAAGCAAGAGTTCATTTCTGGTAAACCAAGAGCATTTATGTAAGAGGAGCTGTGGTTTGTATCAGTTTCTTATGCAGAGTTGGACTACATATGGTCCGCATGAGTAGGAAACACAGTTTTTTTTTTCTAGGCATGCTCATGGTTCTTGATGTATCTGAGCTGCTGGAAAGAAGTGCTTGCTTCTTGCATGAAAACAGAGTGTGTTTCATGGATGAGAACACTGGTCTGAATATCCGTTCAGAAAAGGATATAAACCCCACGATCTGTGTCTTGCTACAAGCAAGAGTTCATTACTGGTTAACCCAGTGAATTTTGGGCTCAAATGATTTTTCGCAGTTCACGAACCCAAACGCGATTCTCTTTATTAACTAAAGAGGATTTATGTAAGAGGAACTGTGGTTTGTATCAGTTTCATGAGCAGAGTTGAACTGCATATGGTCTGTATGAGTAGGAAACATATTTCTTTTTTTCTGGGCATGCTCATGGTTCTTACAGAATTGGAGAAGCTGGAAAGAAGAGGATGATTCTTGCCTCAAAACAGAGTGTTTTTCAGGGATGAGAAGTCTAGTCTGAATTTCCCTTCAGAAATGGAGTTAAACCCATGGATCTGTGTCTTCCTACAAGCAAGAGTTCATTTCTGGTTAACCCAGTGAATTTTGGGCTCAAATGATTTTTTCCATTCCACGAACACAACGCGATTCTCAGTATTAACTAAAGAGCATTTATTTAAGCAGAGCTGTGGTTTGTATCAGTTTCATAAGCAGAGTGAAACTACATATGGACTGTATGAGTAGGAAACACCGTTCTTTTTTACAGGGCATGCTCATGGTTCTTGCTGTATTTAAGACTCTGGAAAGAAGAGCTTGCTTCTGGCATTAATCCATAGTGTGTTTCAGGGATGAGAACTCTGGTCTGAATTTATCTTCAGAAACGGAGTTAAACCCCAGGATCTTTGTCTTGCTACAAGCAAGAGTTCATTTCTGGTAAACCAAGTGAATTGTGGGCTCAAATGATTTTTCGCAGTTCACCAACCCAAACCGATTCTCACTATTAACTAAAGAGCATTCATGTAAGAGGAGCTGTGGTTTGAATCAGTTTAATAAGCAGAGTTGAACTACATATGGTCTGAATGATTAGGAAACCCAATTCTATTTTTCTGGGAATGCTCATGGTTCTTACTGTATAAGAGGATTTGGAAAGAAGAGCTTGCTTTTTGCGTTAAGTCAGAGTGTGTTTCAGGAATGAGAACGCTGGTCTGAATTTCTCTTCAGAATCGTAGTTGAACCCAGTGGTTTTTGGGCTCAAATGATTTTTTGCATTCCACGAACCCAACGCGATTCTCAGTATTAACTAAAGAGCATTTATATAAGCAGAGCTGTGGTTTGTATCAGTTTCATAAGCAGAGTGAAACTACATATGGTCCGTCTGAGTAGGAAACACAGTTCTTTATTTCAGGCATGCTCATGGATCTTGCTGTATTTTAGACTCTGGAAAGAAGAGGTTGCTTCTGGCTTTAAAGCAGAGTGTGTTTCAGGGATGAGAACCCTGGTCTCAATTTACCTTCAGAAACGGAGTTAAACCCCAGGATCTGTGTCTTCTTACAAGCAAGAGTTGTTTTCTGGTAAAACCAGGGAATTTTGGGCTCAAAAGTTTTTTGCAGTTCACGAAACAAAACTCAATTCTCACTATTAACTAAAGAGGATTTATGTAAGAGGATCTGTGGTTTGTATCAGTTTCATAATCAGAGTTGAATTACATATGGTCTCTATGACTAGGAAACACAGTTCTTTTTTTCTGGGCATGATCATCGTTCTTACACTATTGGAGTCGCTGGAATGAAGAGGATGATTCTTGGCTTAAAACAACGGGTTTTTCAGGGATGAGAACTCTGGTCTGAATTTTCCTTCAGAAACGGAATTAAACCCCAGGATCTGTATATTCCTACAAGCAAGAGTTCATTTTTGGTAAACTGAGTGAATTTTGGGCTGAAATGATTTTCTGAACATCATGAACCCAACGCATTTTTCAGTATTAATTAAGAGCATTTATGTAAGGGGATCTGTTGGTTGTATCAGTTTCATAAGCTGAGTTGAACTACATAACGTCTACGTGAGTAGGAAACACAGTTCTTTTTTACAGGGCATGCTCATGGTTCTTGCTGTATTTTAGACTCTGGAAAGAAGAGCTTGAATCTTGCGTTCATAAAGAGTGGGTTTCAGGGATGAGAACTCTGGTCTGAATTTCCCTCAGAAACGGAGTTAAACCCCAGGATATGTGTCTTACTACAAGCAAGAATTCATTTCAGGTAAACCCAGTGAATTTTGGGCTCTAATGATTTTTCTCAGTTTATGAATCCAAGCGATTCTCACTATTAACTAAAGAGGATTTATGTAAGAGGAGCTGGTGTTTGTATCAGTTTCATAAGCAGAGTTGAACTACATATGGTCTGTATCCGTAGAGAACACAGTTCTTTTTTACATGGCATGCTTATGGTTCTTGCTGTATTTTAGATTCAGGAAAGAAGAGCTTGCTTCTGGAGTTAATTCAGAGTGTGTTTCATGGATGAGAACACTGGTCTGAATTTCCATTCAGAATAGGATATAAACCCCAGGATCTGTGTCTTACTACAAGCAAGAGTTCATTTCTGGTTAACCCAGTGAATTTTGGGCTCAAATAATTTTTCGCAGTTCACGAACCTGAACGCGATTCTCTTTATTAACAAAAGAGGATTTATGTAAGAGGAGCTGTGGTTTGTATCAGTTTCATGAGCAGAGTTGAACTGCATATGGTCTGTATGAGTAGGAAACACAGTTCTTTTTTTCTGGGCATGCTCCTGGTTCTTACAGTATTGGAGAAGCTGGAAAGAAGAGGATGATTCTTGCCTTAAAACAGAGTGTTTTTCAGGGATGAGAAGTCTGGTCTGAATTTCCCTTCAGAAATGGAGTTAAACCCATGGATCTGTGTCTTCCTACAAGCAAGAGTTCATTTCTGGTAAACCCAGTGAATTTTGGGCTCAAATGATTTTTTGCATTCCCCGAACCCAACACGATTCTCATTATTAACTAAAGAGCATTTATGTAAGCAGAGCTGTGGTTTGTATCAGTTTCATAAGCAGAGTGAAACTACATATGGTCCGTCTGAGTAGGAAACACAGTTCTTTTTTTCAGGACATGCTCGTGGATCTTGCTGTATTTTAGACTCCGGAAAGAAGAGCGTGCTTCTTGCGTTAAAGCAGGGTGTGTTTCAGGCCTGAGAACTCTGGTCTGAATTTCCCCTCAGAAACGTAGTTAAACCCCAGGATCTGTGTCTTCCTACATGCAAGAGATCGTTTCAGGTAAACCCAGTTTACTTTTTGGCTAAAATCATTTTTCTCAGTTCACGAATCCAATCGATTCTCACTATTAACTAAAGATGATTTATGTATCAGGAGCTGTGGTTTGAATCAGTTTAATAAGCAGAGTTGAACTACATATGGTCTGTGTGAGTAGGAAACACATTTCTATTTTTCTGGGAATGCTCATGGTTCCTACTGTATAAGATGCTCTGGAAAGAAGAGCTTGCTTCTTGCGTTAAATCAGAGTGTGTTTCAGGGATGAGAACTCTGGTCTATTTTTCCCTTCAGAAACCGAGTTAAAGCCCAGGATCTGTGTCTTCCTATAATCAAGAGTTCATTTCTGGTTAACCCAGTGAATTTTGGGCTCAAATGATTTTTTAAGTTCACAAACCTAACGCGATTCTCACTATTAACTAATGAGCATTTATGTAAGAGGAGTTGAGGTTTGTAACAGTTTCATAAGCAGTGTTGACCTACATATGGTCCGTATGAGGAGGAAACACAGTTCTTTATTTCAGGGCATGCTCATGGTTCTTGCTGTATTTTAGACTATGGAAAGAAGAGCTTGCTTCTTGCGTTAAATCAGAGTGTGTTTCAGGGATGAGAACCTCGGTCTGAATTTACCTTCACAAACGGAATTAAGCCCCAGTATTTGTGCTTCCTACATGCTTAGATCTTTCCTGGTAATCCCACGGAATTTTGGGTCAAATTTTTTTTCCCAGTTCACGAACCCAGCACAATTCTCACTACTAACTAAAGTGCATTTATGTAAGGGGAGCTGTGGTGTGTATCAATTTTGTAAGCAGACTTGAAGTACACATGGTCCGTATGAGGAGGAAACGCAGTTCTTTTTTTCAGGGCATGCTCGTTGATCTTGCTGTATATTAGACTCTGGAAAGAAGAGCTTGCTTCTTGCGTTAAAGCAGAGTGTGTTTAAGGCCTGAGAACTCTGGTCTGAATTTCCCTTCAGAAACACAGTTAAACGCCAGGATCTGTGTCTTCCTACAAGCAAGAGATCATTTCAGGTAAACCCAGTTTAATTTTGGGCTCAAATGATTTTTCTCAATTCACGAATCCAAGAGATTCTCACTATTAACTAAAGAGGATTTATGTAAGAGGAGGTGTGGTTTGAATCAGTTTCATGAGCATAGTTGAATTACATATGGTCTGTATAAGTAGGAACCCCAGTTCTATATTTCTGGGAATGCTCATGGTACTTTCTGTATTGGACACGCTGGAAAGAAGAGGATGATTCTGGCATTACAACAGAGTGTTTTTCAGGGATGAGAACTCTGGTCAGAATTTGCCTTCAGAAACAGAGTTAAACCCCAGGATCTGTGTCTGCCTACAAGCAAGAGTCATTTCTCGTAAACCAAGTGAATTTTGGGCTCAAATGATTTTCTGAACTTCACGAATCCTACGCATTCCTCACTATTAACTAAAAAGCATTTATGTAAGAGGATCTGTTGGTTGTATCAGTTTCATAAGCAGAGTTGAACTACCTATGGTCCGTATGAGTAGGAAACACAGTTCTTTTTTACCGGGCATGCTCATGGTTCTTGCTGTATTTTACATTCTTGAAAGAAGAGCTTGCATCTGGCGTTAATACAGAGTGTGTTTCATGGATGAGAACACTGGTCTGAATTTCCATTCAGAATAGGATATAAACCCCAGGATCTATGTCTTCCTACAAGCAAGAGATCGTTTCAGGTAAACCCAGTTTACTTTTGGGCTCAAATCATTTTTCTCAGTTCACGAATCCAATCGATTCTCACTATTAACTAAAGATGATTTATGTATCAGGAGCTGTGGTTTGAATCAGTTTAATAAGCAGAGTTGAACTACATATGGTCTGTGTGAGTAGGAAACACAGTTCTATTTTTCTGGGAATGCTCATGGTTCTTACTGTATAAGGTGCTCTGGAAAGAAGAGCTTGCTTCTTGCGTTAAATCAGAGTGTGTTTCAGGGATGAGAACTCTGGTCTAGTTTTCCCTTCAGAAACGGAGTTGAAGCCCAGGATCTGTGTCTTCCTACAAGCAAGATTTCATTTTTGGTAAACAAAGGGAATTTTGGGCTCAAATGATTTTTTGCAATTCACCAACCCAAACCGATTTTCACTATTAACTAAATAGCATTTATGTAAGAGGAGCTTAGGTTTGTATCAGTTTCATAAGCAGAGTTCAAGTATATATGGTCCCTAATATAGGAAACACAGTTCTTTTAATCTGGGCATGCTCATGGTTCTTACTGTATTGGAGCTGCTGAAAAGAAGCACTTGCTTCTTGCGTGAAAACAGAGTGTGTTTCATGGATGAGAACACTGGTCTGAATTTGCCTTCAGAAACGCAGTTAATCCCCAGGATCTGTGTCTTCCTACAACCAAGATTTAATTTCTGGTAAACCAAGTGAATTTTCGGTTCAAATGATTTTACACAGTTTTAGAACCCAACACGAATATCACTCTTAACTAAAGAGCATTTATGTAAGAGGAGCTGCGGTTTGAATCAGTTTCATAAACAGAGTTGAACTACATATGGTCTGTATGAGTAGGAAACACAGTTCATTTTAAAAGGACATGCTCATAGTTCTTGCTGTATTTAAGAGTCTGGAAAGAATAGCTTGCTTCTGGCGTTAATACAGAGTGTGTTTCAGGGATGAGAACTCTGGTCTCAATTTACCTTCAGCAACGGAGTTAAACCCCAGGATCTGTGTCTTCTTACAAGCAAGAGTTCTTTTCTGGTAAACCCAGGGAATTTTGGGCTCAAAAGATTTTTCGCAGTTCACGAAACTTAACTCAATTCTCACTATTAACTAAAGAGGATTTATTTAAGAGGAGGTGTGGTTTGAATCAGTTTCATGAGCATAGTTGAATTACATATGGTCTGTATGAGTAGGATACCCAGTTCTCTTTTTCTGGGAATGCTCATGTTACTTTCTGTATTGGACACGCTGGAAAGAAGACGATGATTCTGGCATTACAACAGAGTGTTTTTCAGGGATGAGAACTCTGGTCTGAATTTCCCTTCAGAAACAGAGTTAAACCCCAGGATCTGTGTTTGCCTACAAGCAAGAGTCATTTCTGGTAAACCTGGTGAATTTTGGGCTCAAATGATTTTTCGCAGTTCACCAACCCAAACCGATTCTCACTATTAACTAAAGAGCATTCATGTAAGAAGAGCTGTGGTTTGTGTCAGTTTCATAAGCAGAGTTGAACTACCTATGGTCCGTATGAGTAGGAAACACAGTTCTTTTTTTCAGGGCATGCTCATGGATTTTGATGTATTGGAGCTGCGGGAAAGAAGAGCTTCCTTCATGTGTGAAAACACAGTGTGTTTCATGGATGAGAACACTGGTCTGAATTTCCCTTCAGAAATGGAGTTAAACCACAGGATCTGTGTCTTCCTACAAGCAAGAGTTCATTTCTGGTTAACCCAGTGAATTTTTGGCTCAAATGATTTTTTGCAGTTCACGATCCCACGCGATTCTCTCTATTAACTAAAGAGCTTTTATGAGAGAAGCTGTGGTTTGTATCAGTTTTGTGAGCCGAGTTGAACTACATATGGTCCGTATGAGTAGGAAACACAGTTCTTTTTTTCAGGGCATGCTCATGGTTCTTGGTATATTTTAGACTCTGGAAAGAAGAGCTTGCTTCTTGCGTTAAATCAGAGTGTGTTTCAGGGATGAGAACGCTGGTCTAGTTTTCCCATCAGAAACGGAGTTAAAGCCCAGGATCTGTGTCTTCCTACAATCAAGAGTTCATTTCTGGTTAACCCAGTGAATTTTGGGCTCAAATGATTTTTTAAGTTCACAAACGCAACGCGATTCTCACTATTAACTAATGAGCATTTATGTAAGAGGTGTTGAGGTTTGTAACAGTTTCATAAGCAGTGTTGACCTACATATGGTCCGTATGAGTAGGAAACACAGTTCTTTATTTCAGGGCATGCTCATGGTTCTTGCTGTATTTCAGACAATGGAAAGAAGAGCTTGCTTCTTGCGTTAAATCAGAGTGTGTTTCAGGGATGAGAACCTCGGTCTGAATTTACCTTCACAAACGGAATTAAGCTCCAGTATTTGTGCTTCCTACATGCTGAGTTCTTTCCTGGTAATCCCACGGAATTTTGGGTCAATTGTTTTTTCGCAGTTCACAAACCCAACACAATTCTCAGTACTAACTAAAGAGCATTTATGTAAGGGGAGCTGTGGTGTGTATCAATTTGGTAAGCAGACTAGAAGTACATATGGTCCGTATGAGTAGGAAACGCAGTTCTTTTTTTCTGGGAATGCTCATGGTTCTTACTGTATTGGAGACGCTGGAAAGAAGAGGATGATTTTTGCGTTAAAATAGAGTGTTTTTCAGGGATGAGAACTCTGGTCATAATTTGCCTTCAGAAACGGAGTTAAACCCCAGGATCTGTGTCTTCTTACAAGCAAGAGTTCTTTTCTGGTAAACCCAGGGAATTTTGGGCTCAAAAGATTTTTCGCAGTTCACGAAACTTAACTCCATTCTCACTATTAACTAAAGAGGATTTATTTAAGAGGAGGTGTGGTTTGAATCAGTGTCATGAGCATAGTTGAATTACATATGGTCTGTATGAGTAGGAAACCCAGTTCTATTTTTTCTGGGAATGCTCATGGTACTTTCTGTATTGGACACGATGGAAAGAAGAGGATGATTCTGGCATTACAACACAGTGTTTCTCAGGGATGAGAACTCTGGTCTGAATTTCCCTTCAGAAACAGAGTTAAACCCAAGGATCTGTGTCTGCATACAAGCAAGAGTCATTTCTGGTAAACCTGGTGAATTTAGGGCTCAAATGATTTTTCACAGTTCACCAACCCAAACCGATTCTCACTATTAACTAAAGAGCATTTATGTAAGAACAGCCGTGGTTTGTATCAGTTTCATAAGCAGAGTTGAACTACATATGGTCCGTATGAGAAGGAAACACAGTTTTTTTTTTTTTCAGGGCATGCTCATGGATTTTGATGTATTGGAGCTGCCGGAAAGAAGAGCTTTCTTCATGCGTGAAAACACAGGGTGTTTCATGGATGAGAACACTGGTCTGAATTTCCCTTCAGAAACGGAGTTAAAGCCCAGGATCTATGTCTTCCTACAATCAAGAGTTCATTTCTGGTTAACCCAGTGAATTTTGGGCTCAAATGATTTTTTAAGTTCACGAACCCAACGCGATTCTCACTATTAACTATAGAGCAATTATGTAAGAGGAGCTGTGGTTTGTAAGAGTTTCATAAGCAGAGTTGACCTACATATGGTCCGTATGACTAGGAAACACAGTTCTTTATTCCTGGGCATGCTCATGGTTCTTGCTGTATTTTAGATTATGGAAAGAAGAGCTTGCTTCTTGCGTCAAAGCAGAGTGTGTTTCAGGGATGAGAACTCTGGTCTTAATTTCCCTTCAGAAAAAGATTTAAACCCCAGGATCTGTGTCTTCCTACAAGCAAGAGTGCATTTCTGGTTAACCCTCGGAGTTTTGGGCTCAAATGATTATAAACAGTTCAAAAACCTAATGCGATTCTCACTATTAAGTAAAGAGCATTTATGTAAGAGGAGCTGTGGTTTGTATCAGTTCCATAAGCAGAGTTGAACTACATATGGTCCGTATGAGTAGAAAACACAGTTCTTTTTTCCTGGCATGCTTAGGGGTCTTACTGTATTGGACACGATGGAACGAAGAGGATGATTCTTGCGTTAAAACAGAGTGTTTTTCAGGCATGAGAACTCTGGTCATAATTTGCCTTCAGAAACGGAGTTGAACCCCAGGATCTGTGTCTTCCTACAAGCAAGAGTTCATTTCTGGTAAACAAAGGGAATTATGGGCTCAAATGATTTTTCGCAGTTCACCAACCCAAACCGATTTTCACTATTAACTAAAGAGTATTTATGTAAGAGGAGCTTCGGTTTGTATCAGTTTCATAAGCAGAGTTGAACTACATATGGTCCCTATGAGTAGGAAACACAGTTCTTTTTTTCTGGGCATGCTCATGTTTCTTAATGTATTGGAGATGCTGGATAGAAGCGCTTGCATCTTGTGTAAAAGCAGAGTGTGTTTCATGGATGAGAACACTGGTCTGAATTTCCCTTCAGAAACGGAGTTAAACCCCAGGATCTGTGTCTTCCTACAAGCAAGAGTTCATTTCTGGTTAACCCAGTGAATTTTGGGCTCAAAGGATTTTTCGCACTTCACCAAACCAAACCGATTCTCACTATTAACTAAAGAGCATTTATGTAAGAGGAGCAGTGGTTTGTATCAGTTTCATAAGCAGAGTTGAACTACATATGGTCTGTATGAGTAGGAAACACAGTTCTTTTTTTCTGGGCATGCTTAGGGGTCTTACTGTATTAGAGACACTGGAAAGAAGAGGATGATTCTTGCATTAAAACAGAGTGTTTTTCAGGGATGAGAACTCTGGTCATAATTTGCCTTCAGAAACGGAGTTAAACCCCAGGATCTGTGTCTTCCTACAAGCAAGAGTTCATTTCTAGTAAACCCAGTGAATTTTGGGCTCAAATGATTTTTCACAGTTCACGAACCCAACGCTATTCTCACTATTTACTAAAGAGCATTTATGTAAGAGGAGCTGTGGTTTGTATCAGTTTCATAAGCACAGTTGAACTACATATGGTCCATATGAGTAGGTAACACAGTGCTTTTTTTCAGGGCATGCTCATGGTTCTTGCTGTATTGGAGATGCTGGAAAGAAGCACTTGCTTCTTGCGTGAAAACAGAGTGTGTTTCATGGATGAGAACATTGTCTGAATTTACCTTCAGAATCGGAGTTAAAATCCAGGATCTGTGTCTTCCTACATGGAAGAGTT
The DNA here is from genome assembly GCA_949786385.1 of Onychomys leucogaster. Taxonomy (NCBI): domain Eukaryota; kingdom Metazoa; phylum Chordata; class Mammalia; order Rodentia; family Cricetidae; genus Onychomys; species Onychomys leucogaster. The sequence continues at coordinate 2,278,257 of CATKUP010000061.1, forward strand.
CATTTTTGGTATACAAAGGGAATTTTGGGCTAAAATGATTTTTCGCAGTTCACCAACCCAAACCGATTTGCACTATTTACTAAAGAGCATTTATGTAAGAGGAACTGTGGTTTGTATCAGTTTCATAAGCAGAGTTGAACTACATAAGGTCCCTCTGAGTAGGAAACACAGTTCTTTTCTTCTGGGCATGCTCATGTTTCTTGATGTATTGGAGCTGCTGGAAAGAAGCGCAGGCTTCCTGTGTGAAAACAGGGACAGTCATGGATGAGAACACTGGTCTGAATTTCCCTTCAGAAAGGCAGTTAAACCCTAGGATCTGTGTCTTCCCACAACCAAGAGATCATTTCTGGTAAACCAAGTGAATTTTAGGCTCAAATGATTTTACACAGTTCTAGAACCCAACGCGAATATCACTCTTAACTAAACAGCATTTATGTAAGAGGATCTGTTGGTTGTATCAGTTTCATAAGCAGAGTTGAACTACATATGGTCCGTATGAGTAGGAAACACAGTTCTTTTTTACAGGGCATGCTCATGGTTCTTGCTCTATTTTACACTCTGGAAAGAAGAGCTTGCATCTGGCGTTAATACAGAGTGTGTTTCATGGATGAGAACACTGGTCTAAATTTCCGTTCAGAATAGGATATAAACCCCAGGATCTGTGTCTTACTACAAGCAAGAGTTCATTTCCGGTTAACCCAGTGAATTTTGGGCTCAAATGATTTTTCGCAGTTCACGAACCAGAAGGCGATTCTCTTTATTAACTAAAGAGGATTTATGTGAGTGGAGCTGTGGTTTATATCAGTTTCATGAGCAGAGTTGAACTGCATATGGTCTGTATGAGTAGGAAACACAGTTCTTTTTTTCTGGGCATGCTCATGGTTCTTACAGTATTGGAGAAGCTGGAAAGAAGAGGATGATTCTTGCCTTAAAACAGAGTGTTTTTCAGGGATGAGAAGTCTGGTCTGAATTTCCCTTCAAAAATGGAGTTAAACCCATGGATCTGTTTCTTCCTACAAGAAAGAGTTCATTTCTGGTTAACACAGGGAATTTTGGGCTCAAATGATTTTTTGCATTCCACGAAACCAACGCGATTCTCAGTATTAACTAAAGAGCATTTATGTAAGCAGAGCTGTGGTTTGTATCAGTTTCATAAGCAGAGTGAAACTACATATGATCCATCTGAGTAGGAAACACAGTTCTTTTTTTCAGGGCATGCACGTGGATCTTGCTGTATTTTAGAGTCTGGAAAGAAGAGCTTGCTTCTCGCGTTAAAGCAGGGTGTGTTTCAGGCCTGAGAACTCTGGTCTGAATTTCCCTTCAGAAACGCAGTTAAACCCCAGGATCTGTGTCTTTCTACAAGCAAGAGATCATTTCAGGTAAACCCAGGTTACTTTTGGGCTGAAATCATTTTTCTCAGTTCACGAATCCAAGCGATTCTCACTATTAACTAAAGAGGATTTATGTAAGATTAGTTGTGGTTTGAATCAGTTTAATAAGCAGAGGTGAACTACATATGGTCTGTATGAGTAGGAGACAGTTCTATTCTTCTGGGAAAGCTCATGGTTCTTACTGTATAAGATGCTCTGGAAAGTAGAGCTTGCTTCTTGTGTTAAATCAGAGTGTGTGTCAGGGATGAGAACTCTGTTCTGAATTTCCCTTCAGAATCATAGTTGAACCCCAGATCTGTGTCTTCCTACAAGCAATAGTTCATTTCTCGTAAACCTTGTGAATTTTGGGCTCAAATGATTTTCACAGTTCACGAACCCAACGCGATTGTCACTATTAACTAAAGAGCATTTATGAAAGCGGAGCTGTGGTTTGTATCAGTTTCATAAGCAGAGTTGACCTACATATGGTCCATATGAGTAGGAAACACAGTTCTTTATTTCAGGACATGCTCATTGTTCTTGCTATATTTTAGACTACGGAAAGAAGAGCGTGCTTCTTGCGTTAAATCAGAGTGTGTTTCAGGGATGAGAACCTCGGTCTGAATTTACCTTCACAAACGGAATTTAGCCCCAGTATTTGTGCTTCCTATATGCAAGAGTTCTTTTCTGGTAATCCCACGGAATTTGGGGTCAAATGTTTTTTCGCTGTTCACGAACCCAACGCAATTCTCACTACTAACAAAAGAGCATTTATGAAAGCGGAGCTTTGTTGTGTATCAATTTTGTAAGCAGACTTGAAGTACATATGGTCCGTATGAGGAGGAAACGCAGTTCTTTTTTTCTGGTAATGCTCATGGTTATTACTGTATTGGAGACGCTGGAAAGAAGAGGATGATTCTTGTGTTAAAACAGAGTGTTTTTCAGGGATGAGAACTCTGGTCTGAATTTGCCTTCAGAAACGGAGTTAAACCCAGGATCTGTGTCTTCCTACAAGCAAGAGTTCATTTCTGGTAAACAAAGGGAATTTTGTGCTCAAATGATTTTTCGCAGTTCACCAACCCAAACCGATTTTCACTATTAACTAAAGAGCATTTATGTAAGAGGAGCTTCGGTTAGTATCAGTTCCATAAGCAGAGTTGAACTACATATGGTCCCTATGAGTACGAAACACAGTTATTTTTTTCTGGGCATGCTCATATTTCTTGATGTATTGGAGCTGATTGAAAGAAGCGCTTGCATCTTGTGTGAAAACAGAATGTGTTACATGGATGAGAACACTGGTCTGAATTTCCCTTCAGAAAGGCAGTTAAACCCTAGGATCTGTGTCTTCCCACAACCAAGAGATCATTTCTGGTAAACCAAGTGAATTTTACGCTCAAATGATTTTACACAGTTCTAGCACCCAACGCGAATATCACTCTTAACTAAACAGCATTTATGTAAGAGGATCTGTCGGTTGTATCAGTTTCATAAGCAGAGTTGAACCACATATGGTCCGTATGAGTAGGAAACACAGTTCTTTTTTACAGGGCATGCTCATGGTTCTTGCTCTATTTTACACTCTGGAAAGAAGAGCTTGCATCTGGCGTTAATACAGAGTGTGTTTCATGGATGAGAACACTTGTCTAAATTTCCGTTCAGAATAGGATATAAACCCCAGGATCTGTGTCTTACTACAAGCAAGAGTTCATTTCTGGTTAACCCAGTGAATTTTGGGCTCAAATGATTTTTCGCAGTTCACGAACCAGAAGGCGATTCTCTTTATTAACTAAAGAGGATTTATGTGAGTGGAGCTGTGGTTTTTATCAGTTTCATGAGCAGAGTTGAACTGCATATGGTCTGTATGAGTAGGAAACACAGTTCTTTATTTCAGGGCATGCTCATGGTTCTTGCTGTATTTTAGACTATGGAAAGAAGAGGTGGCTTTTTCCGTTAAATCAGAGTGTGTTTCAGGGATGAGAACCTCGGTCTGAATTTATCTTCACAAATGGAATTAAGCCCCAGTATTTGTGCTTCCTACATGCAAGAGTTCTTTTCTGGTAATCCCACGGAATTTTGGGTCAAATGTTTTTTCGCAGTTCACGAACCCAACGCAATTCTCACTACTAACTAAAGAGCATTTATGTAAGCGGAGCTGTGGTGTGTATCAATTTTGTAAGCAGACTTGAAGTACATATGGTCCGAATGAGGAGGAAACGCAGTTCTTTTTTTCTGGGAATGCTCATGGTTCTTACTGTATTGGAGACGCTGGAAAGAAGAGGATGATTCTTGCGTTAAAACAGAGTGTTTTTCAGGGATGAGCACTCTGGTCTGAATTTGCCTTCAGATACGGAGTTAAACGCCAGGATCTGTGTCTTCCTACAAGCAAGAGTTCATTTCTGGTTAACCCAGTGAATTTTGGGCTCAAATGAGTTTTCGCAGTTCACCAACGCAAACCGATTTTCACTATCAACAAAAGAGCATTTATGTAAGAGGAGCTTCGGTTAGTTTCAGTTTCATAAGCAGAGTTGAACTACATATGGTCCCTATGAGTAGGAAATACAGTTCTTTTTTTCTGGGCCTGCTCATATTTCTTGATGTATTGGAGCTGCTGGAAAGAAGCGCTTGCATCTTGTGTGAAAACATAGTGTGTTTCATGGATGAGACCACTGGTCTGAATTTCCCTTCAGAAACGGAGTTAAACCCCAGGATCTGTGTCTTCCTACAACCAAGATTTAATTTCTGGTAAACCAAGTGAATTTTCGGTTCAAATGATTTTACACAGTTCACGATCCCAACGCGATTCTCTCTATTAACTAAGAGCTTTTATGTAAGAGGAGCTGTGGTTTGTATAAGTTTCATATGCAGAGTTCAACTACATATGGTCCTTATGAGTAGGAAACACAGTGCTTTTTTTAGGGTATGCTCATGGTTCTTGCTGTATTGGAGACGCTGGAAAGAAGAGCTTGCTTCTTGCGTGAAATAGAGTGTGTTTCATGGATTAGAACATTGTCTGAATTTACCTTCAGAATCGGAGTTAAAATCCAGGATCTGTGTCTTCCTACATGGAAGAGATCATTTCTGGTAAACCAAGTGAATTTTGGACTCAAATGATTTTACACAGTTCAAAAACCCAATGCGATTCTCACGATTAACTAAACAGCATTTATTTAAGAGGTGCTCTGGATTGTATCAGTTTCATAAGCAGAGTTGAACTACATAAGGTATGTATGAGTAGGAAACACAGTTCTTTTTTTCTTGTAATGCTCATGGTTCTTACTGTATTGCAGTCACTGGAAAGAAGAGGATGATTCTTGCCTTAAAACAGAGTGTTTTTTAGGGATGAGAACTCTGGTCATAATTTCCCTTCAGAAACGGAGTTAAACCCCAGGACCTGTGTCTTCGTACAAGGAAGAGTAATTTCTGGTATACCAAGTGAATTTTGGGCTCAAATGATTTTTTGCAGTTCACCAACCCAAACCGATTTGCACTATTAACTAAAGAACATTTATGTAAGAGGAGCTGTGGTTTGTATCAGTTTCATAAGCAGAGTTGAACTACATAAGGTCCCTATGAGTAGGAAACACAGTTCTTTTCTTCTGGGCATGCTCATGTTTCTTGATGTATTGTAGCTGCTGGAAAGAAGCGCAGGCTTCTTGTGTGAAAACAGAGTGTGTGTCATGGATGAGAACACTGGTCTGAATTTCCCTTCAGAAACGCAATTAAACCCCAGGATCTGTTTCTTCCTACAACCAAGAGACCATTTCTGGTAAACCAAGTGAATTTTAGGCTCAAATGATTTTACACAGTTCTAGAACCCAACGCGAATATCACTCTTAACTAAAGAGCCTTTATGTAAGAGGAGCTGTGTTTTGTATCAGTTTCATAAGCAGAGTTGAACTACATATGGTCCGTATGAGTAGGAAACACAGTTCTTTTTTTCAGGACATGCTCATGGTTCTTGTTGTATTTTAGACTCTGGAAGGAAGAGTTTGCTTCTTGCGTTAAATCAGTATGTGTTTCAGGGATGAGAACTTTGGTCTGAATTTACCTTCAGAAAAGGAATTAAGCCCCAGGATCTGTGTCTTTCTACAAGCACTAGTACTTTTCTGGTAAACCCATGGATCTTTGGGCTCAAATGTTTTTACGCAGTTCACAAACTAAAAAGCGATTCTCACTATTAATCAAAGAGGATTTATGTAAGAGTTGCTGTGGTTTGTGTGAATTTATAAGCAGAGTTGAACTACATATGGTCCATATGAGTAGGAAACACAGTTCTTTTTTTCTGTGCATGATCATGGTTCTTGATGAATTGGAGCTGATGGAAAAAGAGCTTGCTTCATGCGTGAAAACAGAGTGTGATTCATGGATGAGAACATGGTCTGAATTTCCCTTCAAAAACGGAGTTAAACCCCACGATCTGTGTCTTCCTACAAGCAAGAGTCTATTTCTGGTTAACCCAGTGAATTTTGGGCTGAAATGATTTTTCGCAGTTCACGAACCCAACGCGATTCTCACTATTAACTAAAGAACATTTATGTAAGATGAGCTGTGGTTTGTGTCAGTTTCATAAGCAGAGTTGAACTACATATGGTCTGTATGAGTAGGAAACACAGTTCTTTTTTTCTGGGAATACTCATGGTTCTTACTCTATTGGAGACGCTGGAAAGAAGAGGATGATTCTTGCGTTAAAACAGAGTGTTTTTCAGGGATGAGAACTCTGGTCATAATTTGCCTTCAGAAACGGAGTTAAACCCCAGGATCTGTGGCTTCCTACAAGGAAGAGTTCATTGCTGGTAAAGCCAGTGAATTTTGGGCTGAAATTATTTTTCGCAATTCACGAACCCAACGCGATTCTCAATATTAACTAAAGAGCATTCATGTAAGAGGTGCTGTTGTTTCTATCAGTTTCTTAAGCAGAGTTGAACTACATATGGTATGTATGAGTAGGAAACACAGTTCTTTTTTTCTGGGAATGCTCATGGTTCTTACTGTATTGGAGACGCTGGAAAGAAGAGGTTGATTCTTGCCTTAAAACAGAGTGTTTTTCAGGGATGAGAACTCTGGTCTGAATTTGCCTTCAGAAACGGAGTTAAACCCCAGGATCTGTGTCTACCTACAGCAAGAGTCATTTCTGGTAAACCAAGTGAATTTTGGGCTCAAATGATTTTTCATAGTTCACCATCCCAAACCGATTCTCACTATTAACTAAAGAGAATTTATGTATGAGGAGCTGTGGTATGTATCAATTTCATGAGCAGAGTTGAACTACATATGGTCCGTATGATTAGGAAACACAGTTCTTTTTTTCTGGGCATGCTCATGGTTCTGGATGTATTGGAGCTGCTGGAAAGAACAGCTTGCTTCATGCGTGAAAACACAGTGTGTTTCATGGATGAGAACACTGGACTTAATTTCCCTTCAGAAACGGAGTTAAACCCCAGGATCTGTGTCTTCCTACAAGCAAGAGTTCATTTCTGGTTAACCCAGTGAATTTTGGGCTGAAATGATTTTTCGCAGTTTACGAATCCAATGCGATTCTCACTATTAACTAAAGAGCATTTATTTAAGAGGTGCTCTGGTTTGTATCAGTTTCATAGGCAGAGTTGAACTACATATGGTATGTATGAGTTGGAAACACAGTTCTTTTTCGGGGAATGCTCATGGATTTTGCTGTATTTTAGAATCTGGAAAGAAGAGCTTGCTTCTTGTGTTAAAACAGAGTGTTTTTCAGGGATGAGAACTCGGGTCTGAATTTGCCTTCAGAAAAGGAGTTAAACTTCAGGATCTGTGTCTTCCTACAAGCAAGTGTACATTTCTGGTAAAGGAAGTGAATTTTGGGCTCAAATGATTTTTCGCACTTCACAAACCCAACGTGATTCTCACTATTAACTAAAGAGCATTTATGTAATCGGAGCTGGGGTGTGTATCAGTTTGTAAGCAGAGTTGAACTACATATGGGCCGTATGAGTAGGAAACACAGTTCATTTTTTCTGGGAATACTCATGGTTCCTACTGTATTGCAGACACTGTAAAGAAGAGGATGATTCTTGCGTTAAAACAGAGTGTTTTTCAGGGATGAGAACTCGTCATAATTTGCCTTCAGAAACGGAGTTAAACCCCAGGATCTGTGTCTTCCTACAAGCAAGAGTTCATTTCTGGTAAACCAAGATAATTTTGGGCTCAAATGATTTTTCCCAGTTCCCAACCCAAACCGATTTTCACTATTAAATAAAGAGCATTTATGTAAGAGGAGCTGTGGTTTGCATCAGTTTCATAAGCAGATTTCAAGTATATATGGTCCCTAATATAGGAAACACAGTTCTTTTTATCTGGGCATGCTCATGGTTCTTGATGTATTGTAGCTGCTGGAAAGAAGCGCTTGCTTCTTGCGTGAAAACAGAGTGTGTTTCATGGATGAGAACACAGGTCTGAATTTCCGTTCAGAAACGCAGTTAAACCCCAGGATCTGTGTGTTCCTACAACCAAGAGACCATTTCTGGTAAACCAAGTGAATTTAGGCTCAAATGATTTTACACAGTTCTAGAACCCAACGCGAATACCACTCTTAACTAAAGAGCATTTATGTAAGAGGAGCTGTGGTTTGTATCAGTTTCATAAGCAGAGTTGAACTACATATGGTCCGTATGAGAGGGAAACACAATTCTTTTTTTCTGGGCATGCTCATGGTCCTTGATGTATTGGAGCTGCTGGAAAGAAGAGCTTGCTTCATGCGTAAAAACAGAGTGTGTTTCATGGATAAGAACACTGGTCTGAATTTCCCTTCAGAAACGGAGTTAAACCCCAGGATCTCTGTCTTACTACAAGCAAGAGTTCATTTCTGGTAAACCCAGTGAATTTTGGGCTCAAATGATTTTTCGCAGTTCACGATCCCTACACTATTCTCACTATTAACTAAAGAGCATTTATGTAAGAGGAGCTGTGGTTTGTATCAGTTTCATAAGCACAGTTGAACTACATATGGTCTGTATGAGTAGGAAACACAGTTCTTTTTTTCTGGGAATACTCATGGTTCTTACTGTATTGCAGACGCTGGAAAGAAGAGGATGTTTCTTTCGTTAAAACAGAGTGTTTTTCAGGGATGAGAACTCGTCTTAATTTCCCTTCAGAAACGGAGTTAAACCACAGGATCTGTGTCTTCCTATAAGCAAGAGTTCCTTTCTGGTAAACCAAGCTAATTTTGGGCCCAAATGATTTTTCGCAGTTCACCAAACCAAACGGATTTTCACTATTAACTAAAGAGCATTTATGTAAGATGAGCTGTGGTTTGTATCAATTTCATAAGCAGAGTTGAACTACATATGATCCGTATGAGTAGGAAACACAGTTCTTTTTTTCTGGGAATATTCATGGTTCTTGATGTATTGGAGCTGATGGAAAGAAGAGCTTGCTTCTTGCGTGAAAATAGAGTGTGTTTCGTGGATGAGAACATGGTCTGAATTTACCTTCAGAATCGGAGTTAAAATCCAGTATCTGTGTCTTCCTACATAGAAGAGTTCATTTCTGGTAAACCAAGTGAATTTTGGGCTGAAATGATTTTTCGCAGTTCACGAACCCAACGCGATTCTCACTATTAACTAAAGAACATTTATGTAAGAGTAGCTGTGGTTTGTGTCTGTTTCATAAGCAGAGTTGAACTACATATGGTCTGTATGAATAGGAAACACAGTTCTTTTTTAAAGGGCAAGCTCATGGTTCTTGCTGTATTTTAGACACAGAAAGGAAGAGTTTGCTTCTTGCGTTAAATCTGAATGTGTTTCAGGGATGAGAACTTTGGTCTGAATTTACCTTCAGAAACGGAATTAACACCCAGGATCTGTGTCTTCCTGCAAGCAAGAGTACTTTTCTGGTAAACCCACGGAACTTTGGTCTCAAATGTTTTTTCGCAGTTCACGAAACAAAACACGATTCTCACTATTAACTAAAGAGCATTTATGTAAGAGGAGCTGTGGTTTGTATCAGTTTCATAATTAGAGTTGAACTACATATGGTCCGTATGAGTAGGAAACACAGTTCTATTTTTCTAGGAATGCTCATGGTACTTACTGTTTTGGAGACGCTGGAAAGAAGAGGATGATTCTTGCGTTAAAACAGAGTGTTTTTCAGTGATGAGAACTCTGGTCTGAATTTCCCTTCAGAAACAGAGTTAAATTCCAGAGTCTCTGTCTTCCTACATGGAAGAGATCATTTCAGGTAAAATGTGAATTTTGGGCTCAAATGTTTTTTCACAGTTCACCAACCCAACGTAATTCTCACTACTAACTAAAGAGCATTTATTTAAGCGGAGCTGTGGTGTGTATCAGTTTTTTAAGCAGAGTTGAACTACATATGGTCCGTATGAGTAGGAAACACAGTTCTTTTTTTCTGGCAATACTCATGATTCTTACTGTATTGCAGACGCTGGAAAGAAGAGGATGATTCTTGCATTAAAACAGAGTGTTTTTCAGGTATGAGAACTAGTCATAATTTGCCTTCAGAAACGGAGTTAAACCCCAGGATCTGTGTCTTCATATAAGCAAGAGTTCATTTCTGGTAAACCAAGATAATTTTGGGCTCAAATGATTTTTCGCAGTTCACCAACCCAAACGGATTTTCACTATTAACTAAAGAGCATTTATGTAAGAGGAGCTGTGGTTTGTATCAGTTTCATAAGCAGAGTTCAAGTATATATGGTCCCTAATATAGGAAACACAGTTCTTTTTATCTGGGCATGCTCATGGTTCTTGATGTATTGTATCTGCTAGAAAGAAGCGCTTGCTTCTTTTGTAAAAACAGAGTGTGTTTCATTGATGAGAACACAGGTCTAAATTTCCCTTCAGAAACGCAGTTAAACCCCAGGATCTGTGTCTTCCTACAACCAAGAGACCATTTCTGGTAAACCAAGTGAATTTTAGGCTCAAATGATTTTACACAGTTCTAGAACCCAACGCGAATATCACTCTTAACTAAAGAGCATTTATGTAAGAGGAGCTGTGGTTTATATCAGTTTCATAAGCAGAGTTGAACTACATATGGTTCGTATGAGTAGGAAACACAGTGCTTTTTTTCAGGAAATGCTCATGGTTCTTGCTGAATTGGAGACGCTGTAAAGAAGAGGATGATTCTTGCCATAAAACAGAGTGTTTTTGAGGGATGAGAACTCTGGTCTGAATTTCCCTTCAGAAACGGAGTTAAACCCCAGGATCTGTGTCTTCCTACAAGCAAGAGTACATTTCTGGAAAAGCAAGTGAATTTTGGGCTCAAATGATTTTTTGCAGTTCACCAACCCAATCCGATTCTCACTATTAACTAAAGATCATTTATGTAAGAGGAGCTGGGGTTTGTATCAATTTCATAAGCAGAGTTGAACTACATATGGTCTGTATGAGTAGGAAACACAATTCTTTTTTTCTAGTCATGCTCATGGTTCTTGATGTATTGGAGCTGATGGAAAGAAGAGCTTGCTTCATGCGTGAAAACAGAGTGTGTTTCATGGATAAGAACACTGGTCTGAAATTCCCTTCAGAAACGGAGTTAAACCCCAGGATCTCTGTCTTCCTACAAGCAAGTGTTCAGTTCTGGTTAACCCAGTGAGTTTTGGGCTCAAATGTTTTTTCGCAGTTAAGGAACCCAACGCGATTCTCACTATTAACCTAAGAGCATTTATGTAAGAGGAGCTGTGGTTTGTATCAGTTTCATAAGGAGATTTGAACTCCATATGGTCCGTAAGAGTAGGAAACACAGTTCTTTTTTTCAGGGCATGCTCATTGTTCTTGCTGTATTTTAGTCTCAGGAAGGAAGAGTTTGCTTCTTGCGTTGAATCAGAATGTGTTTCAGGGATGAGAACTTTGGTCTGAATTTATCTTCAGAAACGGAATTAAGCTCCAGGATCTGTGTCTTCCTAAAAGCAAGAGTACTTTTCTTGAAAACCCATGGAACTTTAGGCTCAAATGTTTTTTCACAGTTCACGAACCAAAACGCGATTCTCACTATTAACTAAAGAGGATTTATATAAGAGGAGCTGTGGTTTCAGTCAGTTTCATAAGCAGAGTTGAACTACATATGGTCCATATTAGTAGGAAACACAGCTCTTTTTTTCTGGGCATGCTCATGGTTCTTAATGTATTGGAGCAGCTGGAAAGAATAGTTTGCTTCATGCGTGAAAACAGAGTAAGTTTTATGGATGAGAACACTGGCCTGAATTTCCCTTCAGAAACGGAGTTAAACACTAGGATCTTTGTCTTCCTACAAGCAAGAGTTCATTTCTGGTTAAACCAGTGAATTTTTGGCTCAAATGTTTATTTGCAGTTCACGAACCCAATGCGATTCTCACTATTAACTAAAGAGCATTTATGTATGAGGAGCTGTGGTTTGTGTCAGTTTCATGAGCAGAGTTGAACTACATATGGTCCGTATGAGTAGGAAACAGAGTTCTTTTTTTCAGGGCATGCTCATGGTTCTTGCTGTATTTTAGAATCTGGAAAGAAGAGCTTGCTTCTTGCGTTAAAGCAGAGTGTGTTTCAGGGATGAGAACTCTGGTCTGAATTTCACTTCAGAAACGGAGTTAAACCCCAGGATCTCTGTCTTCCTACAAACAAGAGTTCATTTCTGGTAATCCAAGTGAATTTTGGGCTCAAATGATTTCTCGAGGTTTACGAACCAAACGCGATTCTCACTATTAACTAAAGAGGATTTATGTATGAGGAGCTTTGGTTTGAATCAGTTTCATAAGCATAGTTGAATTACATATGGTCTGTATGAGTAGGAAACCCAGTTCTCTTTTTCTGGGAATGCTCCTGGTACTTTCTGTATTGGAGATGCTGGAAAGAAGAGGATGATTCTTGCGTTAAAACAGAGTGTTTTTCAGGGATGAGAACTCTGCTCTGAATTTGCCTTGAGAATCGGAGTTAAACTCCAGGATCTGTGTATTCCTACAAGCAAGAGTCATTTCTGGTAAACCAAGTGAATTTTGGACTCAAATGATTTTTTGCAGTTCACAAACCCAAAACGATTCTCACTATTAACTAAGGAGCATTTATGTAAGATGAGCTGTGGTTTGTATCAGTTTCATAGCAGAATTGAACTACATATGGTACGTATAAGTAGCAACCACAGTGCTTTTATTCATGCCATGCTAATAGTTCTTGCTGTATTGGAGAGGCTGGAAAGAAGAGCTTGATTCTTCTGTGAAAATAGATTGTGTTTCATGGATGAGAATATGGTCTGAATTTACCTTCAAAATTGGAGTTAAACCACTGGATATGTGTCTTCCTACATGGAAGAGTTCATTGCTGGTAAACGAAGTGAATTTTGGACTCTAATGATTTTATACAGTTCAAAAACCCAATGCGATTATCACTATTAACTAAACAGCATTTATTTTAGAGGTGATGTGGTTTGTATCAGTTTCATAAGCAGAGTTGAACTACATATGGTATGTATGAGTAGGAAACACAGTTCTTCTTTTTGGGAATGGTCACGGGTCTTACTGTATTGGAGAGGCTGGAAAGAAGAGGATGATTCTTGCCTTAAAACAGAATGTTTTTCAGGGATGAGAACTCTGGTCTGAATTTGCCTTCAGAAACAGAGTTAAACACCAGGATCTGTGTCTTCCTACAAACAAGAGTTCATTTCTAGTAAACCCAGTGTATTTTGGGCTGAAATGATTTTTCGCAGTTCACGAACCCAACGCGAATCCACTATTAAATAAAGAGTATTCATGTATGAGGAGCTCTTGTTTCTATCAGTTTCAAAAGCAGAGATGAACTACATATGGTATGTATGAGTAGGAAACACAGTTCTATTTTTCTGGGCATTCTCATGGTTCTTGATGTATTGGAGCTGCTGGAAAGAAGAGCTTGCTTCTTGCGTGAAAACAGAGTGTGTTTCATGGATAAGAACACTGGAATGAATTTCCCTTCAGAAACGGGGTTAAACCCCAGGATCTCTGTCTTCCTACAAGCAAGAGTTCATTTCTGGTAAACCCAGTGAATTTGGGGCTCAAATGATTTTTCGCAGTTAACGAACCCAACGCGATTCTCACTATTAACTCAAGAGCATTTATGTAAGAGGAGCTGTGGTTTGTATCAGTTTCATGAGCAGATTTGAACTACATATGGTCCGTATGAGTAGGAAACACAGTTCTTTTTTTCAGGGCATGGTCATGGTTCTTGCTGTATTTTAGACTCTGGAATGAAGAGCTTGCTTCTTGCGTTAAAGCAGAGTGTGTTTCAGGGATGAGAATTCTTCTCTGAATTTCACTTCAGAAATGGAGTTAAATAGTGAGAATCGCATTGGGTTCATGAACTGCGAAAAACCATTTGAGACCAAAATTCACTGTGTTTACCAGAAATGAACTCTTGCTTGTTGGAAGACACAGATCCTGGGGTTTAACTCCGTTTCTAAAGAGAAATTCAGACCAGAGTTTTCATCACTGAAAAACACTCTGTTTTAACGCATGAATCATCCTCTTCTTTCCAGCGTCTCCAAAACAGTAAGTACCATGAGCATTCCCAGAAAAATAGAACTGTGTTTCCTACTCATACAGACCATATGTAGTTCAACTCTGCTTATGAAACTGATAGAAACCACAGCTCCTCTTACATAAATCCGATTTCATTGAAGGTGAGAATCATGTTGGTTTGGTGAACCGAGAATAATCATTTGAGCCCAAAATTAACTGAGTTTACCGGAAATGAACTCTTGCTTGTAGGAAGACACAGATCATGGGGATTAACTCCGTTTCTGAAGGGAAATTCAGACCAGAGTTCTCATCCCTGAAACACACTCTGTTTTAATGCAAGAAGCAAGCTCTTCTTTCCAGATTCTAACATACAGCAAAAAACATGAATATGCCCTGAAAAAAAAACTGTGTTTCCTACTCATACAGACCATATGTAGTTCTACTCTACTCATGAAACTTATATAAACCACAGCTCCTCTTACATAAATGCTCTTTAGTTAATAGTGAGAATCGCATTGGGTTTTTGAACTGTGTAAAACCATTTCAGCCCAAAATACACTGGGTTTACCAGAAATAAACTCTTGCTTGTAGGAAGACACTGATCCTGGGCTTTAACTCCGTTTCTGAAGGGAAATTCAGACCATAGGTCTCATCCCTGATACACACTGTGCTTTAACGCAAGAAGCAAGCTCTTCTTTCCAGAGTCTAAAATACAGCAAGAACAATGAGCATGCCCTGAAAAAAAGAACTGTGTTTCCTACTCATACGGACCATATGTTGTCTAACTCTGCCTATGAAACTGATACAGACCACAGCTACTCTCACATAAATGCTCCTTGGTTAATAGTGAAAATCGCGTTGTGTTCTAGAACTGTGTAAAATCATTTCAGCCGAAAATTGACTTGGTTTACCAGAAATGAACTCTTGCTTGTAGGAAGACACAGATCATGGCATTTAACTCCGTTTCTGAAGGGAAAATCAGACCAGCGTTCTCATCCATGAAACACACTCTGCTTTATCACAAGAAGCAAGCTCTTCTTTCCAGAGTCTAAAATACAGCAAGCACCATGTGCATGCCCTGAAAAAAATACCTGTGCTTCCTACTCATGCAGGCCATATGTAGTTCAACTCTGCTTATGAAACTGATATATACAACAGCTCCTTTTACATAAATGCTCTTTAGTTAATAGTGAGAGTCACGTTGGTTCGTGAACTGCGAAAAATCATTTGAGCCCAAAATTCACTGAGTTAACCAGAAATGAACTCTTGCTTGTAGGAAGACACAGATCATGGGGTTTAACTCAGTTTCTGAACGCAAATTCAGACCAGAGTTCTGATCACTGAAACACGCTCTGTTTAACGAAGAAGCAAGCTCTTCTTTCCAGAGTCTAAAATACAGCAAGAACCATGACCATGGCCTCAAAAAAAGAACTGTGTTTCCTATTCATAAGGAAGATATGTAGTTCAACTCTGCTTATGCAACTGATACAGACCACACCTCCTCTTACGTAAATGCTCTTTAGTTAATAGTGAGAATTGCGTTGGGTTCTAGAACTTTGTAAAATCATTTGAGCCCAAAATTCACTTGGTTTACCAGAAATGAACTCTTGCTTGTAGAAAAACACAGATCACGGGGGTTTAACTCCGTTTCTGAAGGGAAAATCAGACTAGACTTATCATCCATGAAACACACTCTGTTTTAATGCAAGAAGCAAGCTCTTCTTTCCAGCGTCTCCAATAGAGCAAGAATCATGTGCATGCCCTGAAAAAAAGAACTGTGTTTCCTACTCATACAGACCATATGTAGATCAACTCTGGTTATATAACTGATACAAACCACGATCTCTTAAATAAATGTTGTTTAGTTAATAGTGAGAACCGCATTGGGTTCTAGAACTCTGTAAAATCATTTGAGCCCCAAATTCACATGGTTTACAAGATATGAACTCTTGCGTGTAGGAAGGCCCAGATCATGGGGTTTAACACCGATTAAGAAGGGAAATTCAGACCAGTGTTCAAATCCATGAAACACACTCTGTTTTCATGCAAGAAGCAAGCTCTTCTTTCCAGTGTCTCCAATACAGCAAGAACAATGAGCATGCCCTGAAAAAAAGAACTGTGTGTCCTACTCATACATACCTTATGTAGTTCAACACTGCTTATGAAACTGATACAAACAACAGCTCCTCTTACATAAAAGTTCGTTAGTTAGTAGTGAGAATCGGTTTGGGTTGGTGAAATGCGAATTATCATTTGAACCCAAAATTCACTGGGTTAACCAGAAATGAACTCTTGTTTGTAGGAAGACACAGATCATGGTGTTTAACTCCGTTTCTGAAGGTAAATTCAGACCAGAGTTCTCATCCCTGAAACACACTCTGATTTAACGCAAGAAGCAAGCTCTTCTTTCCAGAGTCTAAAATACAGCATGAACCGTTAGCATGCCCTGAATAAAAGAACTGTGTTTCCTACTCATGCGGACTATATGTAGTTCAACTCTGCTTATGAAACTGATACAAACAACAGCTCCTCTTACATAATCACGCTTTATTTAAAAGTGAGAATCGCGTTGGATTCGTGACTGCGAAAAATCATTTGAGCCCAAAATTCACTGGGTTAACCAGAAATGAACACTTGCTTGTAGGAAGACACGGATCCTGGGGTTTAACTCTGTTTCTGAAGGGAAATTTAGACCAGAGTTCTCATCCCTGAAACACACTCTGCTCTAACACAAGAAGGAAGATCTTCTTTCCAGAGTCTAAAATACAGCATGCACCATGAGCATGCCCTGAAAAAAAGAACTTTGTTTCTTACTCATGTGGACCATATGTAGTTCAACTCTGCTTATGAAACTGATACAAACAATACCACCGCTTACATAAATTCGATTTAGTTAATAGTGAGAATCGCGATGTGTTCGTGAACTTCGAAAAATTATTTGACCCCAAAATTCACTGGGTTTACCTGAAATGAACTCTTCCTAGTAGGAAGACACAGATCGAGTGATTTAACTAAGTTTCTGAAGGCAAATTCAGACCAGAATTCTCATCCCAGAAAAACCCTCTGTTTTAAGGCAAGATTCATCCACTTCTTTCCAGCGTGTCCAATACAGTACAAACCATGAGCATGCCCAGAAAAAAAGAACTGTGTTTGTACTCATAGGGACCAAATGTAGTTCAACTTTGCTTATGAAATGATACAGACAACAGCTCCTTTTACAAAATGCTCTTTTGTTAATAGTGATAATTGCGTTCGGTACTAGAACTGTATAAAGTGATTTGAGCTGAATATTCCCATGGTATACCACAAATGAACAGTTGCTTGTAGGAAGACAGAGCTCATGGGGTTTAACTCCGTTTCTGAAGGGAAATTCAGACCATAGTTCTCATCCACGAAACACACTCTGTTTTAATGCAAGAAGCAAGCTCTTCTTTCCAGCGTCTCCAACAGAGCAAGAATCATGTGCATGCCCTGAAAAAAAGAACTGTGTTTCCTACTCATACAGACCATATGTAGATCAACTCTGGTTATATAACTGATACAAACCACGAGCTATTAAATAAATGTTGTTTAGTTAATAGTGAGAACCGCGTTGGGTTCTAGAACTCTGTAAAATCATTTGAGCCGAAAATTCACATGGTTTACAAGATATGAACTCTTGCGTGTAGGAAGGCCCAGATCATGGGGTTTAACTCCGATTATGAAGGGAAATTCAGTCCAGTGTTCAAATCCATAAAACACACTCTGTTTTCATGCAAGAAGCAAGCTCTTCTTTCCAGTGTCTCCAATACAGCAAGAACAATGAGCATGCCCTGAAAAAAAGAACTGTGTGTCCAACTCATACATACCTTATGTAGTTCAACACTGCTTATGAAACTGATACAAACAACAGCTCCTCTTACATAAATGTTCGTTAGTTAGTAGTGAGAATCGGTTTGGGTTGGTGAACTGCGAATAATCATTTGAGCGCAAAATTCACTGGGTTAACCAGAAATGAACTCTTGCTTGTAGGAAGACACAGATCATGGTGTTTAACTCCGTTTCTGAAGGTAAATTCAGACCAGAGTTCTCATCCCTGAAACACACTCTGATTTAACGAAAGAAGCAAGCTCTTCTTTCCAGAGTCTAAAATACAGCATGAACCGTGAGCATGCCCTGAAAAAAAGAACTGTGTTTCCTACTCATGCGGACCATATGTAGTTCAACTCTGCTTATGAAACTGATACAAACAATACCACCGCTTACATAAATGCGATTTAGTTAATAGTGAGAATCGCGATGTGTTCGTGAACTTCGAAAAATTATTTGACCCCAAAATTCACTGGGTTTACCTGAAATGAACTCTTCCTTGTAGGAAGACACAGATCTAGTGATTTAACTCAGTTTCTGAAGGCAAATTCAGACCAGAATTCTCATCCCAGAAAAACCCTCTGTTTTAAGGCAAGATTCATCCACTTCTTTCCAGCGTGTCCAATACAGTACAAACCATGAGCATGCCCAGAAAAAAAGAACTGTGTTTGTACTCATAGGGACCAAATGTAGTTCAACTTTGCTTATGAAATGATACAGACAACAGCTCCTTTTACAAAATGCTCTTTTGTTAATAGTGATAATTGCGTTCGGTACTAGAACTGTATAAAGTGATTTGAGCTGAATATTCCCTTGGTATACCACAAATGAACAGTTGCTTGTAGGAAGACAGAGCTCATGGGGTTTAACTCCGTTTCTGAAGGGAAATTCAGACCATAGTTCTCATCCACGAAACACACTCTGTTTTAATGCAAGAAGCAAGCTCTTCTTTCCAGCGTCTCCAATAGAGCAAGAATCATGTGCATGCCCTGAAAAAAAGAACTGTGTTTCCTACTCATACAGACCATATGTAGATCAACTCTGGTTATATAACTGATACAAACCACGAGCTCTTAAATAAATGTTGTTTAGTTAATAGTGAGAACCGCGTTGGGTTCTAGAACTCTGTAAAATCATTTGAGCCGAAAATTCACATGGTTTACAAGATATGAACTCTTGCGTGTAGGAAGGCCCAGATCATGGGGTTTAACTCCGATTATGAAGGGAAATTCAGACCAGTGTTCAAATCCATGAAACCCACTCTGTTTTCATGCAAGAAGCAAGCTCTTCTTTCCAGTGTCTCCAATACAGCAAGAACAATGACCATGACCTGAAAAAAAGAACTGTGTGTCCTACTCATACATACCTTACGTAGTTCAACACTGCTTATGAAACTGATACAAACAACAGCTCCTCTTACATAAATGTTTGTTAGTTAGTAGAGAGAATCGGTTTGGGTTGGTGAAATGCGAATAATCATTTGAGCTAAAATTCACTGGGTTATCCAGAAATGAACACTTGCTTGTAGGAAGACACGGATCCTGGGGTTTAACTCTGTTTCTGAATGGAAATTTAGACCAGAGTTCTCATCCCTGAAACAAACTCTGCTCTAACACAAGAAGGAAGCTCTTCTTTCCAGAGTCTAAAATACAGCATGCACCATGAGCATGCCCTGAAAAAAAGAACTTTGTTTCCTACTCATGCGGACCATATGTAGTTCAACTCTGTTTATGAAACTGATACAAACAATACCACCGCTTACATAAATGCGATTTAGTTAATAGTGAGAATCGCGATGGGTTCGTGAACTTCGAAAAATTATTTGAGCCCAAAATTCACTGGGTTTACCTGAAATGAACTCCTCCTTGTAGGAAGACACAGATCGAGTGGTTTAACTCAGTTTCTGAAGGCAAATTCAGACCAGAATTCTCATCCCAGAAAAACCCTCTGTTTTAAGGCAAGATTCATCCACTTCTTTCCAGCGTGTCCAATACAGTACAAACCATGAGCATGGCCAGAAAAAAAGAACTGTGTTTGTACTCATAGGGACCAAATGTAGTTCAACTTTGCTTATGAAATGATACAGACAACAGCTCCTTTTACAAAATGCTCTTTTGTTAATAGTGATAATTGCGATGGGTACTAGAACTGTGTAAAGTGATTTGAGCTGAATATTCACTTGGTATACCACAAATGAAGAGTTGCTTGTAAGAAGACAGAGATCATGGGGTTTAACTCCGTTTCTGAAGGGAAATTCAGACCAGAGTTCTCATCCATGAAACACACTCTGTTTTAATGCAAGAAGCAAGCTCTTCTTTCCAGCGTCTCCAATACAGCAAGAACCATGAGCATGCCCAGAAAAAAAAGAACTGAGTTTCCTACTCCTATGGACAATATGTAGTTCAACTCTGCTTATGTAACTGAAACAAACCACAGCTCCACTTACATGAATACTCTTTAGTTAATAGTGAGAATAGTGTTGGGTTCGTGAACTGGGAAAAACCATTTGAGCCCAAAATTCACTGTTTTTATCAAAAATGAACTCTTGCTTGCAGGAAGACACAGATCCTGGGGTTTAACTCCGTTTCTGAAGGGAAATTCAGAACATAGTTCTCATCCACGAAACACACTCTGTTTTAATGCAAGAAGCAAGCTCTTCTTTCCAGCGTCTCCAATAGAGCAAGAATCATGTGCATGCCCTGAAAAAAAGAACTGTGTTTCCTACCCATACAGACCATATGTAGATCAACTCTTGTTATATAACTAATACAAACCACGAGCTCTTAAATAAATGCTGTTTAGTTAATAGTGAGAATCGCGTTGGGTTCTAGAACTCTGTAAAATCATTTGAGCCCAAAATTCACATGGTTTACAAAATATGAACTCTTGCGTGTAGGAAGGCCCAGATCATGGGGTTTTACTCCGATTATGAAGGGAAATTCAGACCAGTGTTCAAATCCATGAAACACACTCTGTTTTCATGCAAGAAGCAAGCTCTTCTTTCCAGTGTCTCCAATATTGCAAGAACAATGAGCATGCCCTGAAAAAAAGAACTGTGTGTCCTACTCATACATAAATTATGTAGTTCAACACTGCTTATGAAACTGATACAAACAACAGCTCCTCTTACATAAATGTTCCTTAGTTAGTAGTTTTAATCGGTTTGGGTTGGTGAACTGCAAATAATCATTTGAGCCCAAAATTCACTGGGTTAACCAGAAATGAACTCTGGCTTGTAGGAAGACACAGATCATGGTGTTTAACTCCGTTTCTGAAGGTAAATTCAGACCAGAGTTCTCATCCCTGAAACACACTCTGCTCTAACACAAGAAGGAAGCTCTTCTTTCCAGAGTCTAAAATACAGCATGCAACATGAGCATGCCCTGAAAAAAAGAACTTTGTTTCCTACTCATGCGGACAATATGTAGTTAACTCTGCTTATGAAACTGATACAAACAACAGCTCCTCTTACATAATTGCGCTTTATTTAAAAGTGAGAATCGCGTTGGGTTCGTGAACTGTGAAAAATCATTTGAGTCCAAAATTCACTGGGTTTACCTGAAATGAACTCCTCCTTGTAGGAAGACACAGATCCTGGGGTTTAACTCAGTTTCTGAAGGCAAATTCATACCAGAATTCTCATCCCTGAAAAACACTCTGTTTTAAGGCAAGAATCATCCTCTTCTTTCCAGCGAGTCCAATACAGTACGAACCATGAGCATGCCCAGAAAAAAAGAACTGTGTTTGTACTCATACGGACCAAATGTAGTTCAACTCTGCTTATGAAATGTACAGACCGTAGCTCCTCTTACATAAATGCTCTTTAGTTAGTAGTGATAATCGCGTTGGGTTCTAGAACTGTGTAAAGCCATTTGTGCCGAAAATTACCTTGGTTTACAAGAAATGAACTCCTGCTTGTAGGAAGACACAGATCCTGGGCAATAACTCCGTTTCTGAAGGGAAATTCAGACCAGAGTTCTCATCCATGAAACACACCCAGTTTTAATTTAAGAAGCAAGCTCTTATTTCCAGAGTCTAAAATACAGCAAGAACCATGAGCATGCCCTAAATAAAGAACTGTGTTTCCTACTCCTACAGATCATATGTAGTCCAACTCTGCTTATGAAACTGATACAGACCACAGCTCCTCTTACATAAATGCTCTTTAGTTAATAGTGATAATCGCGTTGGTTTCTAGAACTGTGTAAAATCATTTGAGCCGAAAATTCACTAGGTTTACCAGAAATGAACTTTTGCTTGTAGGAAGACACAGATCATGGGGTTTAACTCCGTTTCTGAAGGGAAATTCAGACCAGAGTTCTCATCCATGAAACACACTCTGTTCTAATGCAAGAAGGAAGCTCTTCTTTCCTGCGTCTCCAATACAGGAAGAACCATGAGCATGCCTAGAAAAAAAGAACTGTGTTTCCTACTCATACAGACCATATTTAGTTCAATTCTGCTTATGAAACTGATACAAACCACAGCTCTTCTTACACAAATGCTCGTTAGTTAATAGTGAAAATCGGTTTGGGTTGGTGAACTGCGAATAATCATTTGAGCCCAAAATGCACTTTGTTTTCCAGAAATGAGCTCTTCCTTGTAGGAAGACACAGATCATCTGGTTTAACATCGTTTCTGTAGAGAAATTCAGACCAGAGTTCTCATTCCTGAAAAACACTTGTTTTAAGGCATGAATCATCCTCTTCTTTCCAGCTTCTCCAGTACAGTAAAAACCATGAGCATGCCCTGAAAAAAGAACTGAGTTTCCTACTCATACAGACCATATGTAGTTCAACTCCTATTATGAAACTGATACGAACCACAGCTCCTCTTACATAAATCCTCTTTAATTAATAGTGAGAATTGCGTTGGGTTTGTGAACTGCAAAAAATATTTTGAGCCCAAAATTCACTGGGTTAACCAGAAATGAACTCTTGCTTGTAGGAAGACACGGATCCTGGGGTTTAACTCTGTTTCTGAAGGGAAATTCAGACCAGAGTTCTCATCCCTGAAACACACTCTGCTTTAACACAAGAAGCAAGCTCTTCTTTTCTGATTCTAAAATACAGCATGCACCATGAGCATGCCCTGAAAAAAAGAACTTTGTTTCCTACTCATGCGGACCATCTGTAGATCAACTCTGCTTATGAAACTGATACAAACAATACCTCCGCTTACATAAATGCGATTTAGTTAATAGTGAGAATCGCGATGGGTTTGTGAATTTCGAAAAATTATTTGAGCCCAAAATTCACTGGGTTTACCTGAAATGAGCTCCTCCTTGTAGGAAGACACAGATCGAGTGGTTTAACTCAGTTTCTGAAGGCAAATTCAGACCAGAATTCTCATCCCTGAAAAACACTCTGTTTTAAGGCAAGAATCATCCTCTTCTTTCCAGCGAGTCCAATACAGTACGAACCATGAGCATGCCCAGAAAAAAAGAACTGTGTTTGTACTCATACAGACCAAATGTAGTACAACTCTGCTTATGAAATGTACAGACCATAGCTCCTCTTACATAAATGCTCTTTAGTTAGTAGTGATAATCGCGTTGGGTTCTAGAACTGTGTAAAGTCATTTGTGCCGAAAATTACCTTGGTTTACAAGAAATGAACTCCTGCTTGTAGGAAGACACAGATCCTGGGCAATAACTCCGTTTCTGAAGGGAAATTCAGACCAGAGTTCTCATCATGAAACACACCCAGTTTTAATTTAAGAAGCAAGCTCTTCTTTCCAGAGTCTAAAATACAGCAAATACAATGAGCATGCCCTGAAAAAAAGAACTGTGTTTCCTACTCATACGGATCTTATTTAGTTCAACTCTGCTTATGAAACTGATACAAACCACAGCTCCACTTACATAAATGCTCTTTAGTTAATAGTGAGAATCACGTTGTGTTCGTGAACTCTGAAAAATCATTTGAGCCCAAAATTCACTGGGTTAACCAGAAATGAACTCTTGCTTGTAGGAAGACACAGATCCTGGGTATTAACTCCGTTTCTCAGGGGAAATTCAGACCAGAGTTCTCATCCCTGAAACACACTCTGTTTTAACGCAAGGAGCAAGCTCTTATTTCCAGAGTCTAAAATACAGCAAGAACCATGAGCATGCCCTGAATAAAGAACTGTGTTTCCTACTCCTACGGATCATATGTAGTCCAACTCTGCTTATGAAACTGATACAGACCACAGCTCCTCTTACATAAATGCTCTTTAGTTAATAGTGATAATCGCGTTGGTTTCTAGTACTGTGTAAAATTATATGAGCCGAAAATTCACTAGGTTTACCAGAAATGAACTCTTGCTTGTAGGAAGACACAGATCATTGGGTTTAACTCCGTTTCTGAAGGGAAATTCAGACCAGAGTTCTCATCCATGAAACAAACTCTGTTTTAATGCAAGAAGCAAGCTCTTCTTTCCAGTGTCTCCAATACAGCAAGAACAATGAGCATGCCCTGAAAAAAAGAACTGTGTGTCCTACTCATACATACCTTACATAGTTCAACACTGCTTATGAAACTGATACAAACAACAGCTGCTCTTACGTAAATATTCGTTAGTTAGTAGGGAGAATCGGTTTGGGTTGGTGAAATGTGAATAATCATTTGAGCCCAAAACTCACTGGGTTAACCAGAAATGAACTCTTGCTTGTAGGAAGACACAGATCATGGTGTTTAACTCCATTTCTGAAGGTAAATTCAGACCAGAGTTCTCATCCCTGAAACACACTCTGATTTACCGCAAGAAGCAAGCTCTTCTTTCCAGAGTCTAAAATACAGCATGAACCGTGAGCATGCCCTGAAAAAAAGAACTGTGTTTCCTACTCATGCGGACAATATGTAGTTCAACTCTGCTTATGAAACTGATACAAACAACAGCTCCTCTTACATAATCGTGCTTAATTTAAAGTGAGAATCGCGTTGGGTTCGTGAACTGCGAAAAATCATTTGAGCCCAAAATTCACTGGGTTAACCAGAAATGAACGCTTGCTTGTAGGAAGACACGGATCCTGGGGTTTAACTCTGTTTCTGAATGGAAATTTAGACCAGAGTTCTCATCCCTGAAACACACTCTGCTCTAACACAAGAAGGAAGCTCTTCTTTCCAGAGTCTAAAATACAGCATGCACCATGAGCATGCCCTGAAAAAAAGAACTTTGTTTCCTACTCATGCGGACCATATGTAGTTCAACTCTGTTTATGAAACTGATACAAACAATACCACCGCTTACATAAATGCGATTTAGTTAATAGTGAGAATCGCGATGGGTTCGTGAACTTCGAAAAATTATTTGAGCCCAAAATTCACTGGGTTTACCTGAAATGAACTCCTCCTTGTAGGAAGACACAGATCGAGTGGTTTAACTCAGTTTCTGAAGGCAAATTCAGACCAGAATTCTCATCCAAGAAAAACCCTCTGTTTTAAGGCAAGATTCATCCTCTTCTTTCCAGCGTGTCCAATACAGTACAAACCATGAGCATGCCCAGAAAAAAAGAACTGTGTTTGTACTCATAGGGACCAAATGTAGTTCAACTTTGCTTATGAAATGATACAGACAACAGCTCCTTTTACAAAATGCTCTTTTGTTAATAGTGATAATTGCGATGGGTACTAGAACTGTGTAAAGTGATTTGAGCTGAATATTCACTTGGTATACCACAAATGAACAGTTGCTTGTAAGAAGACAGAGATCATGGGGTTTAACTCCGTTTCTGAAGGGAAATTCAGACCAGAGTTCTCATCCATGAAACACACTCTGTTTTAATGCAAGAAGCAAGCTCTTCTTTCCAGCGTCTCCAATAGAGCAAGAAACATGAGCATGCCCAGAAAAAATGAACTGTGTTTTTACTCATACGGAACATATGTAGTCCAACTCTGCTTATGAAACTGATACAGACCTCAGCTCCGCTTACATAAATGCTCTTCAGTGAATTGTGATAATTGCGATGGGTCCTAGAACTGTTTAAATCATTTGAGCCAAAAATTCACTGGGATTACCAGAAATGAACTCTTGCTTGTAGGAAGACACAGATCCTGGGGTTTAACTCTGTTTCTGAAGGGAAATTCAGACCAGAGTTCTCATCCATGAAACACACTCTGTTTTAATGCAAGAAGCAAGCTCTTCTTTCCAGCGTCTCCAATACAGCAAGAACCATGAGCATGCCCAGAAAAAAAAAGAACTGAGTTTCCTACTCCTATGGACAATATGTAGTTCAACTCTGCTTATGTAACTGAAACAAACCACAGCTCCACTTACATAAATACTCTTTAGTTAATAGTGAGAATAGTGTTGGGTTCGTGAACTGGGAAAAACCATTTGAGCCCAAAATTCACTGTTTTTTTCAAAAATGAACTCTTGCTTGTAGGAAGACACAGATCCTGGGGTTTAACTCTGTTTCTGAAGGGAAATTCAGAACATAGTTCTCATCCACGAAACACACTCTGTTTTAATGCAAGAAGCAAGCTCTTCTTTCCAGCGTCTCCAATAGAGCAAGAATCATGTGCATGCCCTGAAAAAAAGAACTGTGTTTCCTACTCATACAGACCATATGTAGATCAACCTTTGTTATATAACTGATACAAACCACGAGCTCTTAAATAAATGCTGTTTAGTTAATAGTGAGAATCGCGTTGGGTTCTAGAACTCTGTAAAATCATTTGAGCCCCAAATTCACATGGTTTACAAAATATGAACTCTTGCGTGTAGGAAGGCCCAGATCATGGGGTTTAACTCCGATTATGAAGGGAAATTCAGACCAGTGTTCAAATCCATGAAACACACTCTGTTTTCATGCAAGAAGCAAGCTCTTCTTTCCAGTGTCTCCAATATTGCAAGAACAATGAGCATGCCCTGAAAAAAAGAACTGTGTGTCCTACTCATACATAACTTACGTAGTTCAACACTGCTTATGAAACTGATACAAACAACAGCACCTCTTACGTAAATGTTCCTTAGTTAGTAGTGAGAATCGGTTTGGGTTGGTGAACTGCGAATAATCATTTGAGCCCAAAATTCACTGGGTTAACCAGAAATGAACTCTTGCTTGTAGGAAGACACAGATCATGGTGTTTAACTCCGTTTCTGAAGGTAAATTCAGACCAGAGTTCTCATCCCTGAAACACACTCTGCTCTAACACAAGAAGGAAGCTCTTCTTTCCAGAGTCTAAAATACAGCATGCAACATGAGCATGCCCTGAAAAAAAGAACTTTGTTTCCTACTCATGCGGACAATATGTAGTTAACTCTGCTTATGAAACTGATACAAACAACAGCTCCTCTTACATAATTGCGCTTTATTTAAAAGTGAGAATCGCATTGGGTTCGTGAACTGCGAAAAATCATTTGAGTCCAAAATTCACGGGGTTTACCTGAAATGAACTCCTCCTTGTAGGAAGACACAGATCCTGGGGTTTAACTCAGTTTCTGAAGGCAAATTCATATCAGAATTCTCATCCCTGAAAAACACTCTGTTTTAAGGCAAGAATCATCCTCTTCTTTCCAGCGAGTCCAATACAGTACGAACCATGAGCATGCCCAGAAAAAAAGAACTGTGTTTGTACTCATACGGACCAAATGTAGTTCAACTCTGCTTATGAAATGTACAGACCATAGCTCCTCTTACATAAATGCTCTTTAGTTAGTAGTGATAATCGCGTTGGGTTCTAGAACTGTGTAAAGTCATTTGTGCCGAAAATTACCTTGGTTTACAAGAAATGAACTCCTGCTTGTAGGAAGACACAGATCCTGGGCAATAACTCCGTTTCTGAAGGGAAATTCAGACCAGAGTTCTCATCCATGAAACACACCCAGTTTTAATTTAAGAAGCAAGCTCTTCTTTCCAGAGTCTAAAATACAGCAAGAACCATGAGCATGCCTAGAAAAAAAGAACTGTGTTTCCTGCTCATACGGACAATATTTAGTTCAACTCTGCTTATGAAACTGATACAAACCACAGCTCTTCTTACATAAATGCTCGTTAGTTAATAGTGAAAATCGATTTGGGGTGGTGAACTGCGAATATGCATTTGAGCCCCAAATTCACTTAGTTTAGCAGAAATGAGCTCTTGCTTGTAGGAAGACACAGATCATGGGGTTTAACACCGTTTCTGTAGAGAAATTCAGACCAGAGTTCTCATCCCTGAAACAGACTCTGCTTTAATGCAAGAAGCAAGCTCTTCTTTCCTGCGTCTCCAATAGAGCAAGAATCATGTGCATGCCCTGAAAAAAAGAACTGTGTTTCCTACTCATACAGACCATATGTAGATCAACTCTGGTTATATAACTGCTACAAACCACGAGCTCTTAAATAAATGCTGTTTAGTTAATAGTGAGAATCGCGTTGGGTTCTAGAACTCTGTAAAATCATTTGAGCCCAAAATTCACATGGTTTACAAGATATGAACTCTTGCGTGTAGGAAGGCCCAGATCATGGGGTTTAACTCCGATTATGAAGGGAAATTCAGACCAGTGTTCAAATCCATGAAACACACTCTGTTTTCATGCAAGAAGCAAGCTCTTCTTTCCAGTGTCTCCAATACAGCAAGAACCATGAGCATGCCTAGAAAAAAAGAACTGTGTGTCCTACTCATACAGACCATATTTAGTTCAATTCTGCTTATGAAACTGATACAAACCACAGCTCTTCTTACATAAATGCTCGTTAGTTAATAGTGAGAATCGGTATGGGTTGGTGAACTGCGAATAATCATTTGATTCCAAAATTCACTTTGTTTTCCAGAAATGAGCTCTTCCTTGTAGGAAGACACAGATCCTGGGTATTAACTCCGTTTCTGAGGGGAAATTCAGACCAGAGTTCTCATCCCTGAAACACACTCAGTTTTAACGCAAGGAGCTAGCTCTTATTTCCAGAGTCTAAAATACAGCATGCACCATGAGCATGCCCTGAAAAAAAGAACTTTGTTTCCTACTCATGCGGACCATATGTAGATCAACTTTGCTTATGAAACTGATACAAACAATACCTCCGCTTACATAAATGCGATTTAGTTAATAGTGAGAATCGCGATGGGTTTGTGAACTTCGAAAAATTATTTGAGCCCAAAATTCACTGGGTTTACCTGAAATGAGCTCCTCCTTGTAGGAAGACACAGATCCAGTGGTTTAACTCAGTTTCTGAAGGCAAATTCAGACCAGAATTCTCATCCCTGAAAAACACTCAGTTTTAAGGCAAGAATCATCCTCTTCTTTCCACCGAGTCCAATACAGTACGAACCATGAGCATGCCCAGAAAAAAAGAACTGTGTTTGTACTCATACGGACCAAATGTAGTTCAACTCTGCTTATGAAATGTACAGACCATAGCTCCTCTTACATAAATGCTCTTTAGTTAGTAGTGATAATCGCGTTGGGTTCTAGAACTGTGTAAAGTCATTTGTGCTGAAAATTACCTTGGTTTACAAGAAATGAACTCCTGCTTGTAGGAAGACACAGATCCTGGGCAATAACTCCGTTTCTGAAGGGAAATTCAGACCAGAGTTCTCATCCATGAAACACACCCAGTTTTAATTTAAGAAGCAAGCTCTTCTTTCCAGAGTCTAAAATA
The DNA here is from genome assembly GCA_949786385.1 of Onychomys leucogaster. Taxonomy (NCBI): domain Eukaryota; kingdom Metazoa; phylum Chordata; class Mammalia; order Rodentia; family Cricetidae; genus Onychomys; species Onychomys leucogaster. The sequence goes on from CATKUP010000061.1 coordinate 2,307,505, forward strand.
CAGCAAATACAATGAGCATGCCCTGAAAAAAAGAACTGTGTTTCCTACTCATACGGATCTTATTTAGTTCAACTCTGCTTATGAAACTGATACAAACCACAGCTCCACTTACATAAATGCTCTTTAGTTAATAGTGAGAATCACGTTGTGTTCGTGAACTCTGAAAAATCATTTGAGCCCAAAATTCACTGGGTTAACCAGAAATGAACACTTGCTTGTAGGAAGACACAGATCCTGGGTATTAACTCCGCTTCTGAGAGGAAATTCAGACCAGAGTTCTCATCCCTGAAACACACTCTGTTTTAACGCAAGGAGCAAGCTCTTTTTTCCAGAGTCTAAAATACAGCAAGAACCATGAGCATGCCCTGAATAAAGAACTGTGTTTCCTACTCCTACGGATCATATGTAGTCCAACTCTGCTTATGAAACTGATACAGACCACAGCTCCTCTTACATAAATGCTCTTTAGTTAATAGTGATAATCGCGTTGGTTTCTAGAACTGTGTAAAATCATTTGAGCCGAAAATTCACTAGGTTTACCAGAAATGAACTCTTGCTTGTAGGAAGACACAGATCATTGGGTTTAACTCCGTTTCTGAAGGGAAATTCAGACCAGAGTTCTCATCCATGAAACACACTCTGTTTTAATGCAAGAAGCAAGCTCTTCTTTCCAGTGTCTCCAATACAGCAAGAACAATGAGCATGCCCTGAAAAAAAGAACTGTGTGTCCTACTCATACATACCTTACATAGTTCAACACTGCTTATGAAACTGATACAAACAACAGCTCCTCTTACATAATCGCGCTTAATTTAAAAGTGAGAATCGCGTTGGGTTCGTGAACTGCGAAAAATCATTTGAGCCCAAAATTCACTTTGTTTTCCAGAAATGAGCTCTTCCTTGTAGGAAGACACAGATCCTGGGTATTAACTCCGTTTCTGAGGGGAAATTCAGACCAGAGTTCTCATCCCTGAAACACACTCTGTTTTAACGCAAGGAGCAAGCTCTTATTTCCAGAGTCTAAAATACAGCATGCACCATGAGCATGCCCTGAAAAAAAGAACTTTGTTTCCTACTCATGCGGACCATATGTAGATCAACTCTGCTTATGAAACTGATACAAACAATACCTCCGCTTACATAAATGCGATTTAGTTAATAGTGAGAATCGCGATGGGTTCGTGAACTGTGAAAAATCATTTGAGCATAAAATTCTCAGGGTTAACCAGAAATGAACTCTTGCTTGTAGGAAGACACAGATCCTGGGGTTTAACTCCATTTCTGAAGTGAAAATCAGACCAGAGTTCTCATCCCTGAAAAACACTCTGTTATAAGTCATGAATCATCCTCTTCTTTACAGCTTCTCCAATACAGTAAGAAAAATGAGCATGCCCTGAAAAAAGAACTGTGTTTCCTACTAATACAGACCATATGTATTTCAACTCCTGTTATGAAACTGATAAAAACCACAGCTCCTCTTACATAAATCCTCTTTAGTTAATAGTGAGAATCGCGTTGGGTTCGTGAACTGCGAAAAATCATTTGAGCCCAAAATTCACTGGGTTTACCTGAAATGAACTCCTCCTTGTTGGAAGACACATATCCTGGAGTTTACCTCCGTTTCTGAAGGCAAATTCAGACCAGAATTCTCATCCCTGAAAAACACTCTGTTTTAAGGCAAGAAACATCCTCTTCTTTCCAGCGTGTCCAATATAGTACGAACCATCAGCATGCCCAGAAAAAAAGAACTGTGTTTGTACTCATACGGACCAAATGTAGTTCAACATTGCTCATGAAATGATACACACAACAGCTCCTCTTACATAAATGCTCTTTAGTTAATAGTGAGAATCGCGTTGGGTTCGTGAACTGCGAAAATCCATTTGAGCCCAAAATTCACTGGGTTTACCTGAAATGAACTCCTCCTTGTTGGAAGACACATATCCTGGAGTTTACCTCCGTTTCTGAAGGCAAATTCAGACCAGAATTCTCATCCCTGAAAAACACTCTGTTTTAAGGCAAGAATCATCCTCTTCTTTCCAGCGTGTCCAATACAGTATGAACCATGAGCCTGCCCAGAAAAAAAGAACTGTGTTTCCAACTCATATGGACCATATGTAGTTCAACTCTGCTTATGAAACTGATACAAACCACAGCTCCGCTTACATAAATGCTCTTAGTTAATAGTGATAATCGCGTTGGGTTCTAGAACTGTGTAAAATCATTTGAGCCGAAAATTCACTTGGTTTAACAGAAATGAACTCGTGGTTGTAGGAAGACACAGATCCTGGGGTTTAACTCCGTTTCTGAAGACAAATTCAGAACAGAATTTTCAACCCTGAAAAACACTCTGTTTTAAGGCAAGACGAAAGCTCTTCTTTCCAGCGTCTCCAATACAGCAAGAACCATGAGCATGCCCTGGAAAAAAAGAACTGTTTTTCCTACTCATAAGGACCATATTTAGTTCAACTCTGCTTATGAAACTGATACAACCCACAGCTCCTCTTACATAAATGCTCTTTAGTTAATAGTGAGAATAGCGTAGGGTTCGTGAACTGCGAAAAAACATTTGAGCCCAAAATTCACTGGGTTTACCAGAAATGAAACCTTGTTTGTAGGAAAACAATGATCCTGGTGTTTAACTCCGGTTCTGCAGGGAAATTCAGACCAGAGTTCTCATCCCTGAAACACCTCTGTTTAAACGAAGAAGGAAGCTCTTCTTTCCAGAGTCTAAAACACAGCAAGAACCATGAGCATGGCCTGAAAAATGAACTGTGTTTCCTATTCATGCGGACCATATGTAGTTCAACTCTGCTTAAGAAACTGACACAGTCCACACCTCCAATTACATAAATGCTCTTTAGTTAATAGTGAGAATACCATTGGGTTCCTGTCCTGCGAAAATACATTTGAGCACAAAATTCACTGGGTTTACCAGAAATGAATTCTCTCTTGTAGGAAGACACAGATCCTGGGGTTTAACTCCGTTTCTGAAGGCAAATTCAGACCAGAGTTCTCATCCCTGAAACACACTCTGTTTCAACGAAGAAGCAAGATCTTCTTTCCAGAGTCTAAAATACAGCAAGAACCATGAGCATGGCCTGAAAAAAAGAACTGTGTTTCCTATTCATACGGATCATATTTAGATCAACTCTGCTTATGAAACTGATACAGTCCACATCTCCTGTACATAATTGCTCTTTATATAATAGTGAGAATAGCGCAGGATTTGTGAACTGCGAAAAATCATTTGAGCCCAAAATTCACTGGGTTTACCAGAACTGAACTCTTGCATGTAGGAAGACACAGATCCTGGGGTTTAACTCCGTTTCTGAAGACAAATTCAGAACAGAATTTTCAACCCTGAAAAACACTCTGTTTTAAGGCAAGACGAAAGCTCTTCTTTCCAGTGTCTCCAATACAGCAAGAACCATGGGGCATGCCCTGGAAAAAAATAACTGTGTTTCCTACTCATAAGGACCATACTTAGTTCAACTCTGCTTATGAAACTGATACAACCCATAGCTCCTCTTACATAAATGCTCTTTAGTTAATAGTGAGAATCGCGTTGGGTTCTTGAACTGCGAAAAATCATTTGAGCCCAAAATTCATTGGGTTAACCAGAAATGAATTCTTGCTCGTAGGAAGACACAGATCCGGGGGTTTAACTCCGTTTCTGAAGGCAAATTCAGACCAGAGTTCTCATCCCTGTAAAACACTCTGTTTTAAGGCAAGAATCATCCTCTTCTTTCCAGCGTCTCCAATATAGTAAGAAACATGAGCATGCCCAGAAAAAAAGAACTGTGTTTCCCACTCATAAGGACCATATTTAGTTCAACTCTGCTTATGAAACTGATACAGCCACACACTCCTCTTACATAAATGCTCTTTAGTTAATACTGAGAATAGCGTAGGGTTCGTGAACTGCGAAAAATCATTTGAGCACAAAATTCACTGGGTTTATCAGAAATGAATACTTGCTTTTAGGAAGACACAGATCCTGGGGTTTAACTCCGTTTCTGAAGGGAAATTCAGATCAGAGTTCACATCCCTAAAACACTCTCTGTTATAACGCAAGAAGCAAGCTCTTCTTTCCAGAGTCTAAAATACAGCAAGAACCATGAGCATGCCATGAAAAAAAGAACTGTGTTTCCTACTCATAAGGACCATATATAGTTCAACTCTGCTTATGAAACTGATACAAACCACGGCTCTTCTTACATAAATGCTCTGTAGTTAATAGTGAGAATAGTGTAGGGTTCGTGAACTGCGAAAAATCATTTGAGCCCAAAATTCACTGGGTTTACAAGAAATGAACTCTTGCTTGTAGGAAGACACAGATCCTGGGGTTTAACTCCTTTTCTGCAGGGAAATTCAGACCAGAGTTCTCATCCCTGAAACACACTCTGTTATAACGCAAGAAGCAAGCTCTTCTTTACAGAGTCTAAAATACAGCAAGAACCATGGGCATGGCCTGACAAAAAGAACTGTGTTTCCTATTCATACGGATGATATTCAGATCAACTCTGCTTGTGAAAGTGAAACAGTCCACATCTCCTCTTACATAATTGCTCTTTCTTTAATAGTGAGAATAGCGATGTGGTTCCTGATCTGCAAAAAATAATTTGAGACCAAAATTCCCTGGGTTTAAAAGAACTGAACTCTTGCTTGTAGGAAGACACAGATCCTGGGGTTTAACTCCGTTTCTGAAGACAAATTCAGACCTGAATTCTCAACCCTGAAAAACACTCTGTTTTAAGGCAAGAAGAAAGCTCTTCTTTCCAGCGTCTCCAATACAGCAAGAACAATGAGCATGCGCTGGAAAAAAAGAACTGTGTTTCCTACTCGTACAGACCATATGTAGTTCAACTCTGCTTATGAAACTGATACAAACCAAAGCTCCTCTTACATAAATCCTCTTTAGTTAATAGTGAGAATAGCGTATGGTTCGCGAACTGTGAAAATCCATTTGAGACCAAAATTCACTGGGTTTACCTGAAATGAACTTTTTCTTGTAGGAAGACTAAGATCCTGGGGTTTAACTCCGTGTCTGAAGGGAAACTCCTACCAGAGTTCTGATTCCTGAAACACTCTCTGTTGTAACGCCAGAAGCAAGCTCTTCTTTCCAGAGTCTAAAATACAGCAAGAACCATGAGCATGCCCTGAAAAAAGAACTGTGTTTCCTACTCATAAGGACCATATATGGTTCAACTCTGCTTATGAAACTGATACAAAGCAAGGCTCTTCTTACATAACTGCTCTTTAGTTGATAGTGAGAATAGCCCAGGGTTTTTGAACTGCAAAAAATCATTTGAGCCCAAAATTCACTGGGTTTACCAGAACTGAACTCTTGCTTGTAGGAAGACACAGATCCTGGGGTTTAACTCCGTTTCTGAAGAAAAATTCAGAACAGAATTTTCAACCCTGAAAAACACTCTGTTTTAAGGCAAGACGAAAGCTCTTCTTTCCAGCGTCTCCAATACAGCAAGAACCATGAGCATGCCCTGGAAAAAAAGAACTGTTTTTCCTACTCATAAGGACCATATTTAGTTCAACTCTGCTTATGAAACTGATACAACCCACAGCTCCTCTTACATAAATGCTCTTTAGTTAATAGTGAGAATAGCGTAGGGTTCGTGAACTGCGAAAAATCATTTGAACCCAAAATTCACTGGGTTTACCAGAAATGAAACCTTGTTTGTAGGAAAACAATGATCCTGGGGTTTAACTCCGGTTCTGCAGGGAAATTCAGACCAGAGTTCTCATCCCTGAAACACTCTCTGTTATAACCCCAGAAGCAAGCTCTTCTTTCCAGAGTCTAAAATACAGCAAGAACCATGAGCATGCCATGAAAAAAAGAACTGTGTTTCCTACGCATAAGGACCATATATAGTTCAACTCTGCTTATGAAACTGATACAAACTACGACTCTTCTTACATAAATGCTCTTTAGTTAATAGTGAGAATAGTGGAGGGTTCGTGAACTGCGAATAATCATTTGAGCCCAAAATTCACTGGGTTTACAAGAAATGAACTCTTGGTTGTAGGAAGACACAGATCCTGGGGTTTAACTCCGTTTCTGCAGGGAAATTCAGACCAGAGTTCTCATCCCTGAAACACACTCTGTTATAACGCAAGAAGCAAGCTCTTCTTTACAGAGTCTAAAATACAGCAAGAACCATGGGCATGGCCTGACAAAAAGAACTGTGTTTCCTATTCATACGGATGATATTCAGATCAACTCTGCTTGTGAAACTGAAACAGTCCACATCTCCTCTTACATAATTGCTCTTTCTTTAATAGTGAGAATAGCGATATGGTTCCTGAACTGCAAAAGATCATTTGAGACCAAAATTCCCTGGATTTACAAGAACTGAACTCTTGCTTGTAGGAAGACACAGATCCTCGGTTTTAACTCCGTTTCTGAAGACAAATTCAGACCAGAATTCTCAACCCTGGAAAACAATCTGTTTTAAGGCAAGAAGAAAGCTCTTCTTTCCAGCATCTCCAATACAGCAAGAACCATGAGCATGTGCTGGAAAAAAAGAACTGTGTTTCCTACTCATACAGACCATATGTAGTTCAACTCTGCTTATGAAACTGATAAAAACCACAGCTTCTCTTACATAAATCCTCTTTAGTTAATAGTGAGAATAGCGTTGGGTTCGCGAACTGTGAAAAACCATTTGAGCCCAAAATTCACTGGGTTTACCTGAAATGAACTTTTTCTTGTAGGAAGACTCAGATCGTGGGGTTTAACTCCGTTTCTGAAGGGAAATTCCTAGCAGAGTTCTGATTCCTGAAACACTGTCTGTTGTAACGCCAGAAGCAAGCTCTTCTTTCCAGAGTCTAAAATACAGCAAGAACCATGAGCATGCCCTGAAAAAAAGAACTGTGTTTCCTACTCATAAGGACCATATATGGTTCAACTCTGCTTATGAAACTGATACAAAGCAAGGCTCTTCTTACATAACTGCTCTTTAGTTGTGAGTGAGAATAGCCCAGGGTTTGTGAACTGCGAAAAATCATTTGAGCCCAAAATTCACTGGGTTTACCAGAAATGAAACCTTGTTTGTAGGAAAACAATGATCCTGGGGTTTAACTCCAGTTCTGCAGGGAAATTCAGACCAGAATTCTCATCCCTGTAACACCTTTGTTTAAACGAAGAAGGAAGCTCTTCTTTCCAGAGTCTAAAATACAGCAAGAACCATGAGCATGGCCTGAAAAAAGAACTGTGTTTCCTATTCATACGGACCATATGTAGTTCAACTCTGCTTAAGAAACTGACACATTCCAAACCTCCAATTACATACATGCTCTTTAGTTAATAGTGAGAATACCGTTGGGTTCCTGTCCTGCGAAAAAACATTTGAGCATAAAATTCACTGGGTTTACCAGAAATGAATACTCTCTTATAGGAAGACACAGATCCTGGGGTTTAACTCCGTTTCTGAAGGCAAATTCAGACAAGAGTTCTCATCCCTGAAAAACACTCTGTTTTCATGCAAGAAGCAAGTTCTTCTTTCCAGCGGCTAAAATACATCAAGAACCGTGAGCATGCCCAGAAAAAAAGAACCGTGTTTCCGACTCATACGGACCATATGTAGTTCAACTCTGCTTATGAAACTGATACAAACCACAGACCCTTTTACATAAATGCTCTTTAGTTAATAGTGGGAATCATGTTGGGTTCGTGAACTGCGAAAAATATTTTGGGCCAAAAAATCACTGTGTTTACCTGAAATGAACTCTTGGTTGTAGGATGACACTGATCCTGGGGTTTAACTCCGTTTCTGAAGACAAATTCGGACCAGAGTTTTCATCCCTGAAAAAAACTCTGTTTTAAGGCAAGAATCATCCTCTCCTTTCCAGCATCTCCAATATAGTAAGACACATGAGTATGCCCAGAAAAAAAGAACTCTGTTTCCGACACATACAGAAAATATGTAGTTCAACTCTGCATATGAATCTGATACAGACCACACCTCCTCTTACATAATTGCTCTTTATTGACAGTAAGAATAGCATTGGGTTCCTGAACTACAAAAAATCAGTTGAGCCCAAAATTCATGGATTTACCAGAACTGAACTCTTAATTTTAGGAAGACACAGTTCCTGGGGTTTAACTCCGTTTCTGAAGGGAAATTCAGACCAGCGTTCTCATCCATGAAACACACTCTGTTTTCACGCAAGAAGCAAGCTCTTCTCTCCAGCGGCTTCAATACATCAAGAACCATAAGCATGCCCTGAAAAAAGAACTGTGTTTCCTACTCATATGGACCATATATAGTTCAACTCTGCTTATGAAACTGAAACAAACCACAGCTCCACTTACATAAATCCTCTTTAGTTCATAGTGCGAATAGCATTGGGTTCGTGAACTGTGTAAAAGCATTTGAGCCATTTATTCACAGTTTTTACTAGAAATGAACTCTTGCTTGTAGGAAGACACAGATCCCGGGGTTTAACTCCGTTTCTGAAGGTAAATTCAGACCAGTGTTCTCATCCATGAAACACACTCTGTTTTCACGCAAGAAGCAAGCTCTTCTTTCCAGTGGCTCCAATACATGTAGAACCATAAGCATGCCCAGAAAAAAAACCGTGCTTCCTACTCAAACGGATCATATGTAGTTCAACTCTGCTTATGAAACTGGTACAAACCACAGACCCTCTTACATAAATGCTCTTTAGTTAATAGTGAGAATCGGTTTCGGTTGGTGAATTGCGAAAAATCATTTGAGCCCAAAATTCACTTGGTTTACCAGATATGAACTCTTGCTTTTAGGAAGACACAGATCCCGGGGCTTAACTCCGTTTCTGAAGGTAAATTCAGACCAGTGTTCTCATCCATGAAACACACTCTGTTTTCACGCAAGAAGCAAGCTCTTCTCTCCAGCGGCTCCAATACATCAAGAACCATAAGCATGCCCAGAAAAAAAGAACTGTGCTTCCTACACATACAGATCATATGTAGTTCAACTCTGATAATGAAACTGATACAAACCACAGCTCCACTTACATAAATGCCCTTTACTTAATAGTGAGAATCGCCTTGGGTTCATGAACTGCGAAAAATCATTTGAGCCCAAAATTTACTGGATTTACCAGAACTGAAATCTTGCTTGTAGGAAGACACAGATTCTGGGATTTAACTCCGTTTCTGAAGGGAAATTCAGACCAGAATTCTCATCCCTGAAAAACATTCTGTTTTAAGGCAAGAATCATCCTCTTCTTTCCAGCTTCTCCAATACAGTAAGAAACATGAGAATGCCCAGAAAAAAGAACTGTGTTTCCTACTCATACAGATCATATGTAGTTCAACTCTGCTTATGAAACTGATACAAACCACAGCACCTCTAACATAAATGCTCTTTAGTTAATAGTGAGAATCGTGTTGTGTTAGTGAACTGCGAAAATTCATTTGAGCCCAAATTTCACTGGGTTTACCTGAAATTAACACCTGCTTGTAGGAAGACACAGATCCTGGGGTTTAACTCCGTTTCTGAAGGCAAATTCAGAGCAGAATTCTCATCCCTGGAAAAAAACTCCGTTTTAAGGCAAGAATCATCCCCTTCTCTCCAGTGTCTAAAATACAGCAAGAACCATGAGCACGCCCTGAAAAAAAGAACTGTGTTTCCTACTCATACGGACCATATGTAGTTCAACTCTGCTTATGAAACTGATACAAACCACAGCTCCTCTTAAATAAATGCTTTTTAGTTAATAGTGAGAATCAAGTGGGGTTTTTGAACTGTGTAAAATCATTTGAGCCCAAAATTCACTTGGTTATGAGAAATAAACTCTTCCATGTAGGAAGACAAAGATCCTTGGGTTTATATCCATTTCTGATGGGAAATTCAGACCAGAGTTCTCATCCATGAAAAACACTCTGTTTTAAGGCAAGAATCATCATCTTCTTTCCAGCGTTCTCCAATACAGCAAGAACCATGTGCATGCCCTGAAAAATGAACAGTGTTTCCTACTCATACAGACCATATGTAGATCAACTCTGGTTATGAAACTGATTCAAACCTCAGCACCTCTTAAATAAATGATGTTTAGTTAATAGTGAGAATCGCATTGGGGTTACGAACTGTGTAAAATCATTTGAGCCAAAAATTCACTTGGTTTACCAGAAATAAACTCTTCCATGTAGGAAGACACAGATCCTGGATTTTAACTGTGATTTTGAAGGTAAATTCAGACCAGTGTTCTCATCCAACAAACATAGTCAGTTTTAACGCAACAAGCAAGCTCTTCTTTCCAGAGTATATAATACAGCAGGAACCATGAGCATTCCCGGAGAAAAAGATACGTGTTTTCTACTCCTACGGACCATATGTAGTTCATCTCTGCTTATGAAATTAATACAAACCAGAGCTCCTCTTACATAAAGGCTCTTCGTTTAATAGTGAGAATCATGTTGGGTTGGTGAACTGGGAAAAATCATTTGAGCCCAAAATTCACTTGGTTTACCAGAAATTAACTCTTCCATGTAGGAAGCACAGATCCTGGATTTTAACTCCGATTTTGAAGGTAAATTCATACCAGTGTTCTAATCTATGAAACACACTCTGTTTTAACGCAAGAAGCAAGCTCTTCTTTCCAGAGTCTAAAATACAGCAAGAACCATGAGCATGCCCTGAAAAAAAGAACTGTGTTTCCTACTCATACGGACAATATGTAGTTCAACTCTGCATATGAAAGTGATACAAACCACAGCGCCTCTTACATAAATGCTCTTTAGTTAATAATGAGAATCACCTTGGGTTCGTGAACTGCGAAAAATCATTTGAGTCCAAAATTTACTGGATTTACCTGAATTGAAATCATGCTTGTAGGAAGACACAGTTCCTGGGGTTTAACTCTGTCTCTGAGGGGAAATTCAGACCAGTGTTCTCATCCATAAAACACACTCCGTTTTCACGCAAGAAGCAAGCTCTTCTTTCCAGCGGGTCCAATACATCAAGAACCATGAGCAAGCCCAGAAAAAAAGAACCGAGTTTCCTACTCATACGGACCATATGTTGTTCAACTCTGCTTATGAAACTGATACAAACCACAGCTCCTCTTACATAAATGCTCTTTAGTTAATAGTGAGAATCGGTTTGTGTTGGTGAATTGCGAAAAATCATTTGAGCCCAAAATTCACTTGGTTTACCAGAAATAAACTCTTGCTTGTAGGAAGACACAGATCCTGAGGTTTAACTCCGTTTCTCAAGGGAAATTCAGACCAGAGTTCTCATCCCTGAAACACACTCTGTTTTAACGCAACAAGCATCTCTTCTTTCCAGAGTCTAAAATACAGCAGGAACAATGAGCATCACCTGAAAAAAATAACTGTGTTTCCTACTCATACGGACCATATGTAGTTCAACTCTGCTTATGAAACTGATACAAACCACAGCACCTTTAACATAAATGCTCTTTAGTTAATAGTGAGAATCGCGTTATGTTAGTGAACTGCGAAAAATCATTTGAGCCCAAATTTCACTGGGTGTACCTGAAATTAACTCCTGCTTGTAGGAAGACACAGATCCTGGGGTTTAACTCCGTTTCTGAAAGCAAATTCAGAGCAGAATTCTCATCCCTGAAAAACACTCTGTTTTAAGGCAAGAATCATCCTCTTCTTTCCCGCGTCTCCATTTCAGCAAGAACCATGTGCATGCCCTGAAAATTGAACTGTGTTTCCTACTCATAGGGACCATATGTAGTTCAACTCTGCTTAAGAAACTAATACATACCACAGCACCTCTTAAATAAATGCTGTTTAGTTAATAGTGAGAATCACATGGGTTTTTGAACTGTGTAAAATCATTTGAGGCAAAAAATTCACTTGGTTTACCAGAAATAAACTCTTCCATGTAGGAAGACACAGATCCTGGATTTTAACTCCGATTTTGAAGGTAAATTCAGACCAGTATTCTCATCCATGTAACACAGTCAGTTTTAACGCAACAAGCAAGCTCTTCTTTCCAGAGTCTATAATACAGTAAGAACCATGAGCATGCCCTGAGAAAAAGAACTGTGTTTCCTACTCATACGGACCATATGTAGTTCAACTCTACTTATGAAACTAATACAAACCACAGCTCCTCTTACATAAAGGCTCTTTAGTTAATAGTGAGAATCATGTTGGGTTCGTGAACTGGGAAAAATTATTTGAGCCCAAAATTCACTGGGTTTACCAGAAATGGCCTCTTGCTTGTAGGAAGACAAAGATCCTGGGGTTTTACTCCATTTCTGAAGGCAAATTCAGACAAGAGTTCTCATCCCTGAAAAACACTCTGTTTTCACACAAGAATCAAGTTCTTCTTTCCAGCGGCTAAAATACATAAAGAACCATGCATGGCCAGAAAAAAAGAATCGTGTTTCCTACTCATACGGACCATATGTAGTTCAACTCTGCTTATGAAACTGATACAAACCACAGCACCTCTAACATAAATGCTCTTTAGTTAATAGTGAGAATAGCGTTATGTTAGTGAACTGCGAAAATCATTTGAGCCCAAATTTCACTGGGTGTACCTGAAATTAACTCCTGCGTGTAGGAAGACACAGATCCTGGGGTTTAACTCCGTTTCTGAAAGCAAATTCAGAGCAGAATTCTCATCCCTGAAAAACACTCTGTTTTAAGGCAAGAATCATCCTCTTCTTTCTCGCGTCTCCATTTCAGCAAGAACCATGTGCATGCCCTGAAAATAGAACTGTGTTTCCTACTCATAGGGACCATATGTAGTTCAACTCTGCTTAAGAAACTAATACATACCACAGCACGTCTTAAATAAATGCTGTTCAGTTAATAGTGAGAATCACATTGGGTTTTTGAACTGTGTAAAATCATTTGAGGCAAAAATTCACTTGGTTTACCAGAAATAAACTCTTCCATGTAGGAAGACACAGATCCTGGATTTTAACTACAATTTTGAAGGTAAATTCAGACCAGTATTCTCATCCATGTAACACAGTCAGTTTTAACGCAACAAGCAAGCTCTTCTTTCCAGAGTCTATAATACAGCAAGAACCATGAGCATGCCCTGAGAAAAAGAATTGTGTTTCCTACTCCTACGGACCATATGTAGTTCAACTCTACTTATGAAACTAATACAAACCACAGCTCCTCTTACATAAAGGCTCTTTAGTTGATAGTGAGAATAGCCCAGGGATTGTGAATTGCGAAAAATCATTTGAGCCCAAAATTCACTGGGTTTACCAGAACTGAACTCTTGCTTGTAGGAAGACACAGATCCTGGGGTTTAATTCCGTTTCTGAAGGCAAATTCAGACCAGAGTTCTCATCCCTGAAAAACACTCTGTTTTAAGGCAAGAATCATCCTCTTCTTTCCAGCGTCTCCAATATATTAAGAAACATTAGCATACCTAGAAAAAAATAACTGTGTTTCGTAGTCATAAGGACCATATTTAGTTCAACTATGCTTATGAAACTGATACAGCCACACACTCCTCTTACATAAATGCTCTTTAGTTAATAGTGAAAATAGCGTTGGGTTCCTGAACTGCAAAAAATCATTTGAGGCCAAAATTCACTGGGTTTACCAGAACTGATCTCTTGCTTGTAGGAAGGCACAGATCCTGGGGTTTAACTCCGTTTCTGAAGGGAAATTCAGACCAGAGTTCTCATCCCTGAAACACTCTCTGTTATAACGCCAGAAGCAAGCTCTTATTTCCAGATTCTAAAATACAGCCAGAACCATGAGCATGCCATGAAAAAAAGAACTGTGTTTCCTACTCATAAGGACCATATATAGTTCAACTCTGCTTATGAAACTGATACAACCCACAGCTCTTCTTACATAAATGCTCTTTAGTTAATAGTGAGAATAGTGGAAGGTTCGTGATCTGCGAAAAATCATTTGAGCCCAAAATTCACTGGGTTTACCAGAAATGAACTCTTGCTTGTAGGAAGACACAGATCCTGGGGTTTAACTCCGTTTCTGCAGGGAAATTCAGACCAGAGTTCTCATCCCTGAAACACACTCTGTTATAACGCAAGAAGCAAGCTCTTCTTTACAGAGTCTAAAATACAGCAAGAACCATGGGCATGGCCTGACAAAAAGAACTGTGTTTCCTATTCATACGGATGATATTCAGATCAACTCTGCTTGTGAAAGTGAAACAGTCCACATCTCCTCTTACATAATTGCTCTTTCTTTAATAGTGAGAATAGCGATGTGGTTCCTGAACTGCAAAAGATCATTTGAGACCAAAATTCCCTGGGTTTACAAGAATTGAACTCTTGCTTGTAGGAAGACACAGATCCTGGGGTTTAACTCCGTTTCTGAAGACAAATTCAGACCAGAATTCTCAACCCTGGAAAACACTCTGTTTTAAGGCAAGAAGAAAGCTCTTCTTTCCAGCGTCTCCAATACAGCAAGAACCATGAGCATGCGCTGGAATAAAAGAACTGTGTTTCCTACTCGTACAGACCATATGTAGTTCAACTCTGCTTATGAAACTGATACAAACCACAGCTCCTCTTACAGAAATCCTCTTTAGTTAACAGTGAGAATAGTGTTGGGTTCGCGAACTGTGAAAAACCATTTGAGCCCAAAATTCACTGGGTTTACCTGAAATGAACTTTTTCTTGTAGGAAGACTCAGATCGTGGGGTTTAACTCCATTTCTGAAGGGAAATTCCTAGCAGAGTTCTGATTCCGGAAACACTCTCTGTTGTAACGCCAGAAGCAAGCTCTTCTTTCCAGAGTCTAAAATACAGCAAGAACCATGAGCATGCCCTGAAAAAAAGAACTGTGTTTCCTACTCATAAGGACCATATATGGTTCAACTCTGCATATGAAACTGATACAAAGCAAGGCTCTTCTTACATAACTGCTCTTTAGTTGATAGTGAGAATAGCCCAGGGTTTGTGAACTGTGAAAAATCATTTGAGCCCAAAATTCACTGGGTTTACCAGAACTGAACTCTTGCTTGTAGGAAGACACAAATCCTGGGGTTTAACTCCGTTTCTGAAGGGAAATTCAGAACAGAATTTTCAACCCTGAAAAACACTCTGTTTTAAGGCAAGACGAAAGCTCTTCTTTCCAGCATCTCCAATACAGCAAGAACCATGAGCATGCCCTGGAAAAAAAGAACTGTGTTTCCTACTCATAAGGACCATATTTAGTTCAACTCTGCTTATGAAACTGATACAACCCACAGCTCCTCTTACATAAATGCTCTTTAGTTAATAGTGAGAATAGCGTGGGGTTCGTGAACTGTGAAAAATCATTTGAGCCCAAAATTCACTGGGTTTACCAGAAATGAAACCTTGTTTGTAGGAAAACAATGATCCTGGGGTTTAACTCCGGTTCTGCAGGGAAATTCAGACCAGAGTTCTCATCCCTGAAACACCTCTGTTTAAACGAAGAAGGAAGCTCTTCTTTCCAGAGTCTAAAATACAGCAAGAACCATGAGCATGGCCTGAAAAAAGAACTGTGTTTCCTATTCATACGGACCATATGTAGTTCAACTCTGCTTAAGAAACTGACACAGTCCAAACCTCCAATTACATACATGCTCTTTAGTTAATAGTGAGAATACCGTTGGGTTCCTGTCCTGCGAAAAAACATTTGAGCACAAAATTCACTGGGTTGACCAGAAATGAATTCTCTCTTGTACGAAGACACAGATCCTGGGGTTTAACTCCGTTTCTGAAGGCAAATTCAGACAAGAGTTCTCATCCCTGAAAAACACTCTGTTTTCATGCAAGAAGCAAGTTCTTCTTTCCAGCGGCTAAAATACATCAAGAACCGTGAGCATGCCCAGAAAAAAAGAACCGTGTTTCCGACTCATACGGACCATATGTAGTTCAACTCTGCTTATGAAACTGATACAAACCACAGCACCTCTAACATAAATGCTCTTTAGTTAATAGTGAGAATACTGTTGTGTTAGTGAACTGCGAAAAATCATTTGAGCCCAAATTTCACTGGGTTTACCTGAAATTAACACCTGCTTGTAGGAAGACACAGATCCTGGGGTTTAACTCCGTTTCTGAAGGCAAATTCAGAGCAGAATTCTCATCCCTGGAAAAAAAACTCTGTTTTAAGGCAAGAATCATCCCCTTCTCTCCAGTGTCTAAAATACAGCAAGAACCATGAGCACGCCCTGAAAAAAAGAACTGTGTTTCCTACTCATACGGACCATATGTAGTTCAACTCTGCTTATGAAACTGATACAAACCACAGCTCCTCTTAAATAAATGCTTTTTAGTTAATAGTGAGAATCAAGTGGGGTTTTTGAACTGTGTAATATCATTTGAGCCCAAAATTCACTTGGTTATGAGAAATAAACTCTTCCATGTAGGAAGACAAAGATCCTTGGGTTTATATCCATTTCTGATGGGAAATTCAGACCAGAGTTCTCATCCATGAAAAACACTCTGTTTTAAGGCAAGAAACATCATCTTCTTTCCAGCGTTCTCCAATACAGCAAGAACCATGTGCATGCCCTGAAAAATGAACAGTGTTTCCTACTCATACAGACCATATGTAGATCAACTCTGGTTATGAAACTGATTCAAACCTCAGCACCTCTTAAGTAAATGATGTTTAGTTAATAGTGAGAATCGCATTGGGGTTACGAACTGTGTAAAATCATTTGAGCCAAAAATTCACTTGGTTTACCAGAAATAAACTCTTCCATGTAGGAAGACACAGATCCTGGATTTTAACTCCGATTTTGAAGGTAAATTCAGACCAGTGTTCTCATCCAACAAACATAGTCAGTTTTAACGCAACAAGCAAGCTCTTCTTTCCAGAGTGTATAATACAGCAGGAACCATGAGCATTCCCGGAGAAAAAGATACGTGTTTCCTACTCATAAGGACCATATTTAGTTCAACTCTGCTTATGAAATTAATACAAACCACAGCTCCTCTTACATAAAGGCTCTTTGTTTAATAGTGAGAATCAGGTTGGGTTGGTGAACTGGGAAAAATCATTTGAGCCCAAAATTCACTTGGTTTACCAGAAATGAACTCTTGCTTGTAGGAAGACACAGATCCTGGGGTTTAACTCCATTTCTGAAGGGAAATTCAGACCGGAGTTTTCATCCCGGAAACACACTCTGCTTTAAGACAAGAAGCAAGCTCTTCTTTTGAGCGTCTCCAATACAGCAAGAACCATGAGCATGCCAGGAAAAAAAGAACTGTGTTTCCTACACATACGGACCATGTGTAGTTCAACTCTGCTTATGAAACTGAAACAAACCACAGCTCCACTTTCATAAATGCTCTTTAGTTAATAGTGAGAATACCGTTGGGTTCGTGAACTGTATAAAATCATTTGAGACCAAAATCCCTGGGTTTACCAGAAATGAACGCTTGCTTGTAGGAAGACACAGATCCTGTGGTTTAACTCCGTTTCTGAAGGGAAATTCAGACCAGTGTTTTCATCCATGAAACACACTCTGTTTTAACGCAAGAAGCAAGCTCTTCTTTCCAGAGTCTCCAATACAGTAAGAACAATGACCATGCCCAGAAAAAAGAGAACTATGTTTCCTACACATACGGACCATATGTAGTTCAACTCTGCTTATGAAACTGATACAAAACATAGCTCCTCTTACATAAATCCTCTTTAGTTAATAGTGAGAATCGCGTTTGGTTCGTGAACTGTGTAAAATCATTTTAGCCCAAAATTCACTGGGTTTACCAGAAATGAACTCTTGCTTGTAGGAAGACACAGATCCTGGGGTTTAACTCCGTTTCTGAAGAGAAATTCAGACCAGAATTCTCATTCCTGAAAAACACTCTGTTTTAAGCCAAGAATCATCCTCATCTTTCCAGCTTCTCCAATTCAGTAAGAACAATGTGCATACCCTGAAAAAAAGAACTGTGTTTCCTATTCATACGGACCATATATTGTTCAACTCTGCTTATGAAATGATACAAACAACAGCACCTCTTAAATAAATGCTGTTTAGTTAATAGTGAGAATCACATTGGGTTTTTGAACTATGTAAAATCATTTGAGCCCAAAACTTGGTTTACCAGAAATGAACTCTTCCATGTAGGAAGGCAGAGATCTTGGATTTTAATTCCGATTCTGAAGATAAATTCAGAACAGTGTTCTCTTCCATGAAACACACTCTGTTTTAACGCAAGAAGCAAGCTCTTCTTTCGAGCGTCTCCAATACAACAAGAACCATGAGCAAGCCCTGAAAAACAGGACTTTGTTTCCTGCTCATATGGACCATATGTAGTTCAACTCTGCTTAGGAATCTGATACAAACTGCAGATCCTCTTACATAAATCCTCTTTAGTTAATAGTAAGAATCGCGTTGGGTTCGTGAACTGTGAAAAATCATTTGGTCCCCAAATTCTCTGGGTTTACCAGAAATGAACTCTTGGTTGTAGGAATACACTGATCCTGGGGTTTAACTCCGTTTCTGACGGCAAATTCTGACCAGAGTTCTCATCCCAGAGAAACACTCTGTTTTAAGTCAAGAATCATCCTCTTCTTTCCAGCGTCTCCAATATTCTAAAAAACATTAGCATGCCCAGAAAAAAAGAACTGTGTTTCCTACTCATACAGACCATATGTAGTTCAAATCTGCTTATTACACTGATACAAACCACAGCTCCTCTTATATAAATCCTCTTAAGTTAATAGTGAGAATAGCGTAGGGTTCGGGAACTGCGAAAAATGATTTGAGCCCAAAATTCACTGTGTTTACCAGAAATGAACTCTTGCTTGTAGGAAGACACAGATCCTGGAGTTTATCTCTGTTTCTGAAGGATAATTCAGACCAGAGTTCTCATCCCTGAAACACAATCTGTTTTAACGCAAGAAGCAAGCTCTTCTTTCCAGAGTCAAAAATACAGCAAGAACCATGAGCAGGCCTAGAAAAACAGAACTGTGTTTTCTACTCTTAAGGACCATATGTAGTTCAACTCTGCTTATGAAACCGATACAAACCACCGCTCTGCTTACATATATGCTCTTTAGTTAATAGTGAGAATCGCGTTGGGTTCGTGAACTGTGAAAAATCATTTGAGCCCAAAATTCACTGCGTTAATGAGAAATGAACTCTTGCTTGTAGGAAGACACAGATCCTGGTGTTTAAGTCCGTTTCTGAAGGGAAATTCAGACCAGAGTTGTTATCCCTGAAACACACTCTGTTTTAAAGAAGAAGCAAGCTCTTCTTTCCAGAGTCTAAAATACAGCAAGAACCATGAGCATGCCCTGAAAAAATGAACTGTGTTTCCTACTCATACGGACCATATGTAGTTCAACTCTGATTATGAAACAGATACAAACCACAGCTCCTCTTACATAAATGAACTTTAGTTAATAGTGAGAATCGGTTTGGGTTGGTGAATTGCGAAAAATCTTTTGAGCCGAAAATTCACTTGGTTTACAAGAAATGAACACTTGCTTATAGGAAGACACAGATCCTGGGGTATAACTCCGTTTCTGAAGTGAAATTCAGACCAGAGTTTTCATCACTGAAGCACACTCTGCTTTAACACAAGAAGCAAGCTCTTCTTTCCAGAGTCTAAAATACAGCAAGAACCATGAGCATGCCCTGAAAAAAAGAACTGTGTTTCCTACTCATACGGACCATATGTAGTTCAACTCTGCTTATGAAACTGATACAAACCACTGCTCCGCTTACGTAATAGCTCTTTAGTTAATAGTGAGAATCGCGTTGGGTTCGTGAACTGCCAAAAATAATGTGAGACCAAAATTCCCTGCGTTAATGAGAAATGAACTCTTGCTTGTAGGAAGATACAGATCCTGGTGTTTAACTCCATTTCTAAAGGGAAATTCAGACCAGAGGTCTTATCCCTGAAAAAGACTCTGTTTTAAGGCAAGAATCATCCTCTTCATTCCAGAGTCTAAAATACAGCAAGAAACATGAGCATGCCCAGAAAAAAAGAACTGTGTTTTCTACTCATATGGACCATGTAGTTCAACTCTGCTTATGAAACTGATACAAACCATAGCTCCTCTTACATAAATGCTTTTAGTTTATAGTGATTATCACGTTGGGTTCTAGAACAGTGTAAAATCATTTGAGCCCAAAATTCACTGGGTTTACCAGAAATGAACTCTGGATTGTAAGAAGACACAGTTCCTGGGGTTTAACTCCGTTTCTGAAGTTAAATTCAGACCAGAGTTCTCATCCCTGAAACACACTCTGTTTTCCTGCAAGAAGCAAGCTCTTTTTTCCAGAATCTAAAATACAGCAAGAACCATATGGATGGCCTGAAAAAAAAATGTGTTTCCTATTCATAAGTACCATATGTAGTTCAACTCTGCATATGAAACTGATATAAACCACACCTCTTCTTACATAAATGCTCTTTAGTTAATATTCAGATTTGCGTTGGGTTTGTGAACTGCCAAAAATCATTTGAGCCCAAAATTCACTGTGTTTACCACAACTGAACTCTTGCTTGTAGGAATACACAGATCCTGGGGGTTAACATCGTTTATGAAGAGAAATTCAGACCAGAATTCTCATCCATGAAACATACTCTGTTTTAATGCATGAAGCAAGATCTTCTTTCCAGCGTCTCCAATACAGCAAGAACCATGAACATGCCCAGAAAAAAAGAACTGTGTTTCCTACTCATACAGACCATATGTAGTTCAACTCTGCTTATGACACTGATACACACCACAGCTCCTCTTATATAAATCATCTTTCATTAATAGAGAGAATCGCGTTGGGGTCGTGAACAGCAAAAAATCATTTGAGCGCAAAATTCACTTAATTTACCAGAAATGAACTCTTGCTTGTAAGAAGACACAGATCCTGGGGTTTAACTCCATTTCTGAAGGGAAATTCAGACCGGAGTTTTCATCCCTGAAACACACTCTGCTTTAAGACAAGAAGCAAGCTCTTCTTTCGAGCGTCTCCAATACAGCAAGAACCATGAGCATGCCAGGAAAAAAAGAACTGTGTTTCCTACACATACGGACCATGTGTAGTTCAACTCTGCTTATGAAACTGAAACAAACCATTATCCACTTTCATAAATGCTCTTTAGTTAATAGTGAGAATAACGTTGTGTTCGTGAACTGTATAAAATCATTTGAGACCAAAATCCCTGGGTTTACCAGAAATGAACTCTTGCTTGTAGGAAGACACAGATCCTGGGGTTTAACTCCGTTTCTGAAGGGAAATTCAGACCAGTGTTCTCATCCATGAAACACACTCTGTTTTCCCGCAAGAAGCAAGCTCTTCTTTCCAGCGTCTCCAATACATCAAGAACTATAAGCATGCCCAGAAAAAAAGAACTGTGTTTCCTACCCATACGGACCATATGTAGTTCAACTCTGCTTGTGAAACTGAAACAAACCACAGCTCCTCTTACATAAATGCTCTTTAGTTAATAGTGAGAATCGGTTTGGGTTGGTGAACCGCGAAAAATCACTTGAGCTGAAAATTCAATTGGTTTACCAGTAATGAAAACTTGCTTGTAGGAACACAACACACAGATCCTGGGGTTTAATTCCGTTCCTGAAGGTAAATTCAGAGCAGAGATCTTATCCTGGAAACATACTCTGTTTAAACGCAAGAAGTAAGCTCCAGAATCTAAAATGAACGAGAACCTTGAGCATGCCATGAAAAAAAGAACTGTATTTCCTACTCATACGGAGCATATGTACTTCAACTGTACTTATGAAACTGATACAAACAACATCACCTCTTAAATAAATAATCTTTAGTTAATAGTGAGAATCGCATTGGGTTTTTGAGCTGCGTAAAATCATTTGAGCCTAAAATTATCATGGTTTACCAGAAATGAACTCTTCCATGTAGGAAGGCACAGATCTTGGATTTTAATTCCGATTCTGAAGATAAATTCAGAACAGTGTTCTCTTCCATGAAACACACTCTGTTTTAACGCAAGCAGCAAACTCTTCTTTCGAGCGTCTCCAATACAACAAGAACCATGAGCAAGCCCTGAAAAAAAGGACTTTGTTTCCTGCTCATATGGACCATATGTAGTTCAACTCTGCTTAGGAATCTGATAGAAACAACAGATCCTCTTACATAAATCCTCTTTAGTTAATAGTGAGAATCGCGTTGGGTTCGTGAACTGCGAAAAATCATTTGATCCCAAAATTCTCTGGGTTTACCTGAAATGAACTCTTGGTAGTAGGAATACACTGATCCTGGGGTTTAACTCCGTTTCTGACGGCAAATTCAGACCAGAGTTCTCATCCCAGAAAAACACTCTGTTTTAAGTCAAGAATCATCCTCTTCTTTCCAGCGTCTCCAATATTCTAAAAAACATTAGCATGCCCAGAAAAAAAGAACTGTGTTTCCTACTCATACAGACCATATGTAGTTCAACTCTGCTTATTACACTGATACAAACCACAGCTCCTCTTATATAAATCCTCTTAAGTTAATAGTGAGAATAGCGTAGGGTTCGGGAACTGCAAAGAATGATTTGAGCCCAAAATTCACTGTGTTTACCAGAAATGAACTCTTGCTTGTAGGAAGACACAGATCCTGGAGTTTATCTCTGTTTCTGAAGGATAATTCAGACCAGAGTTCTCATCCCTGAAACACAATCTGTTTTAACGCAAGAAGCAAGCTCTTCTTTCCAGAGTCAAAAATACTGCAAGAACCATGAGCATGCCTAGAAAAAGAGAACTGTGTTTTATACTCTTAAGGACCATATGTAGTTCAACTCTGCTTATGAAACAGATACAAACCCCAGCTCTGCTTACATAAATGCTCTTTAGTTAATAGTGAGAATCGCGTTGGGTTCGTGAACTGTGAAAAATCATTTGAGCCCAAAATTCACTGCATTAATGAGAAATGAACTCTTGCTTGTAGGAAGACACAGATCCTGGTGGTTAAGTCCGTTTCTGAAGGGAAATTCAGACCAGAGTTCTTATCCCTGAAACACACTCTGTTTTAACGAAGAAGAAAGCTCTTCTATCCAGAGTCTAAAATACAGCAAGAACCATGAGCATGCCCTGAAAAAATGAACTGTGTTTCCTACTCATACGGACCATGAAGTTCAACTCTGCTTATGAAACTGATACAAACCATAGCTCCTCTTACATAAATGCTTTTAGTTAATAGTGATTATCACGTTGGGTTCTAGAACAGTGTAAAATCATTTGAGCCCCAAATTCACTGGGTTTACCAGAAATGAACACTTGCTTGTAGGAAGACACAAATCCTGGGGTTTAACTCCGTTTCTGAAGTTAAATTCAGACCAGAGTTCTCATCCCTGAAACACACTCTGTTTTCCCGCAAGAAGCAAGCTCTTTTTTCCAGAATCTAAAATACAGCAAGAACCATAAGCATGGCCTGAAAAAATAAATGTGTTTCCTATTCATAAGTACCATATGTAGTTCAACTCTGCATATGAAACTGATATAAACCACACCTCTTCTTACATAAATGTTCTTTAGTTAATAGTGAGATTCGCGTTGGGTTCATGAACTGCGAAAAATCATTTGAGCCTAAAATTCACTGGGTTTACCAGAACTGAACTCTCGCTTGTAGGAATACACAGATCCTGGGGTTTAACTTCGTTTATGAAGAGAAATTCAGAGCAGAATTCTCATCCATGAAACCTACTCTGTTTTAATGCATGAAGCAAGATCTTCTTTCCAGCATCTCCAATACAGCAAGAACCATGAGCATGCCCAGAAAAAAAGAACTGTGTGTCCTACTCATACAGACCATATGTAGTTCAACTGTGCTTATGACACTGATACAAACCACAGCTCCACTTTCATAAATGCTCTTTAGTTAATAGTGAGAATACCGTTGGGTTCGTGAACTGTATAAAATCATTTGAGCCTAAAATTCCCTGGGTTTACAAGAAATGAACTCTTGCTTGTAGCAAGACACAGATCCTGGGGTTTAACTCTGTTTCGGAAGGGAAATTCAGACCAGTGTTCTCATCCATGAAACACACTCTGTTTTCCCGCAAGAAGCAAGCTCTTCTTTCCAGGGTCTCCAATACATCAAGAACAATGAGCATGCCCAGAAAAAAAGAACTGTGTTTCCTACCCATACGGACAATATGTAGTACAACTCTGCTTGTGAAACTCAAACAAACCACAGCTCCTCTTACATAAATGCTCTTTAGTTAATAGTGAGAATCGGTTTAAGTTGGTGAACTGCGAAAAATCACTTGAGCCGAAAATTCACTTGGTTTAACAGTAATGAAAACTTGCTTGTAGGAACACACAGATCCTGGAGTTTAACTCCGTTTCTGAAGGGAAATTCAGAGCAGAGATCTCATCCTGGAAACATACTCTGTTTTAACGCAAGAAGCAAGCTCCAGAATATAAAATCCAACAAGAACCATGAGCATGCCATGAAAAAAAGAACTGTGTTTCCTACTCATATGGAGCATATGTAGTTCAACTCTACTTATGAAACTGATACAAACAACATCACCTCTTAAATAAATAATCTTTATTTAATAGTAAGAATCGCATTAGGTTTTTGAACTGCGTAAAATCATTTGAGCCCAAAATTCTCTTGGTTTACCAGAACTGAACTCTTGATTGTAGGAAGACACAGATCCTGTGGTTTAACTCCGTTTCTGAAGGGAAATTCAGACCAGTGTTCTCATCCATGAAACACACTATGTTTTAACGCAAGAAGCAAGCTCCAGAATCTAAAATCCAACAAGAACCATGAGCGTGCCACGAAAAAAAGAACTGTGTTTCCTACTCATACGGAGCATATGTAGTTCAACTCTACTTATGAAACTGATACAAACACCATCACCTCTTAAATAAATAATCTTTAGTTAATAGTGAGAATCACGTTTGGTTCGTGAACTGTGTAAAATCATTTTAGCCCAAAATTCACTGGGTTTACCAGAAATGAACTCTTGCTTGTAGGAAGACACAGATCCTGGGGTTTAACTCCGTTTCTGAAGAGAAATTCAGACCAGAATTCTCATTCCTGAAAAACACTCTGTTTTAAAGCAAGAATCATCCTCATCTTTCCAGCTTCTCCAATTCAGTAAGAACAATGTGCATACCCTGAAAAAATGAACTGTGTTTCCTATTCATACGGACCATATATTGTTCAACTCTGCTTATGAAATGATATAAACAACAGCACCTCTTAAATAAATGCTGTTTAGTTAATAGTGAGAAGCACATTGGGTTTTTGAACTGTGTAAAATCATTTGAGCCCAAAACTTGGTTTACCAGAAATGAACTCTTCCATGTAGGAAGGCAGAGATCTTGGATTTTAATTCCGATTCTGAAGATAAATTCAGAACAGTGTTCTCATCCATGAAACACACTCTGTTTTAACGCAAGAAGCAAGCTGTTCTTTCGAGCGTCTCCAATACAGAAAGAACCATGAGCAAGCCCTGAAAAAAAGGACTTTGTTTCCTGCTCATATGGACCATATGTTGTTCAACTCTGTTTAGGAATCTGATACAAACTACAGATCCTCTTACATAAATCCTCTTTAGTTAATAGTGAGAATCGCGTTGGGTTCGTGAACTGCGAAAAATCATTTGATCCCAAAATTCTCTGGGTTTACCAGAAATGAACTCTTGGTTGTAGGAATACACTGTTCCTGGGGTTTAACTCCGTTTCTGACGGCAAATACAGACCAGAGTTCTCATCCCAGGGAAACACTCTGTTTTAAGTCAAGAATCATCCTCTTCTTTCCAGCGTCTCCAATATTCTAAAAAACATTAGCATGCCCAGAAAAAAAGAACTGTGTTTCCTACTCATACAGACCATATGTAGTTCAACTCTGCTTACTACACTGATACAAACCACAGCTCTGCTTACATAAATGCTCTTTAGTTAATAGTGAGAATCGCGTTGGGTTCGGGAACTGCGAAAAATGATTTGAGCCCAAAATTCACTGTGTTTACCAGAAATGAACTCTTGCTTGTAGGAAGACACAGATCCTGGAGTTTAAGTCCGTTTCTGAAGGGAAATTCAGACCAGAGTTCTTATCCCTGAAACACACTCTGTTTTAACGAAGAAGCAAGCTCTTCTTTCCAGAGTCTAAAATACAGCAAGAACCATGAGCATGCCCTGAAAAAAGGAACTGTGTTTCCTACTCATACGGACCATATGTAGTTCAACTCTGATTATGAAACTGATACAAACCACAGCTGCTATTACATAAATGAACTTTAGTTAATAGTGAGAATCGGTTTGGGTTGGTGAACTGCGAAAAAACATTTGAGCCGAAAATTCACTTGGTTTACAAGAAATGAACACTTGCTTATAGGAAGACACAGATCCTGGGGTATAACTCCGTTTCTGAAGTGTAATTCAGACCAGAGTTTTCATCACTGAAACACACTCTGCTTTAACACAAGAAGCAAGCTCTTCTTTCCAGAGTCTAAAATACAGCAAGAACCATGAGCATGCCCTGAAAAAAAGAACTGTGTTTCCTACTCATACGGACCATATGTAGTTCAACTCTGCTTATGAAACTGATACAAACCACTGCTCCGCTTACATAATAGCTCTTTAGTTAATAGTGAGAATCGCGTTGGGTTCGTGAACTGCGAAAAATCATTTGATCCCAAAATTCACTGGGTTTACCAGAAATGAACTCTTGGTTGTAGGGATACACTGATCCTGGGGTTTAACTCCGTTTCTGACGGCAAATTCAGACCAGAGTTCTCATCCCAGAAAAACACTGTTTTAAGTCAAGAATCATCCTCTTCTTTCCAGCGTCTCCAATATACTAAGACACATTTGCATTCCCAGAAAAAAAGTACTGTGTTTCCTACCCATACGGACAATATGTACTTCAACTCTGCTTGTGAAACTCAAAAGAACCACAGCTCCTCTTACAGAAATGCTCTTTAGTTAATAGTGAGAATTGGTGTAAGTTGGTGAACTGCGACTCATACAGACCATATGTAGTTCAACTCTGCTTATTACACTATTAAAAACAACAGCTCCTCTTATATAAATCCTCTTAAGTTAATAGTGAGAATAGCGTAGGGTTCGGGAACTGCGATAAATGATTTGAGCCCAAAATTCACTATGTTTACCAGAAATGAACTCTTGCTTGTAGGAAGACACAGATCCTGGAGTTTATCTCTGTTTCTGAAGGATAATTCAGACCAGAGTTCTCATCCCTGAAACACAATCTGTTTTAACGAAGAAGCAAGCTCTTCTTTCCAGAGTCTAAAATACAGCAAGAACCATGAGCGTGCCCTGAAAAAATGAACTGTGTTTCCTACTCATACGGACCATGTAGTTCAACTCTGCTTATGAAACTGATACAAACCATAGCTCCTCTTACATAAATGCTTTTAGTTAATAGTGATTATCACGTTAAGTTCTAGAACAGTGTAAAATCATTTGAGCCCCAAATTCACTGGGTTTACCAGAAATGAACTCTTGCTTGTAGGAAGACACAGATCCCGGGGTTTAACTCCGTTTCTGAAGTTAAATTCAGACCAGAGTTCTCATCCCTGAAACACACTCTGTTTTCCCGCAAGAAGCAAGCTCTTTTTTCCAGAATCTAAAATACAGCAAGAACCATAAGCATGGCCTGAAAAAATAAATGTGTTTCCTATTCATAAGTACCATATGTTTTTCAACTCTACATATGAAACTGATATAAACCACACCTCTTCTTACATAAATGCTCTTTAGTTAATCGTGAGAATCGCGTTGGGTTCATGAACTGCGAAAAATCATTTGAGCCCAAAATTCTCTGGGTTTACCAGAAATGAACTCTTGGTTGTAGGAATACACTGTTCCTGGGGTTTAACTCCGTTTCTGACGGCAAATACAGACCAGAGTTCTCATCCCAGGGAAACACTCTGTTTTAAGTCAAGAATCATCCTCTTCTTTCCAGCGTCTCCAATATTCTAAAAAACATTAGCATGCCCAGAAAAAAAGAACTGTGTTTCCTACTCATACAGACCATATGTAGTTCAACTCTGCTTACTACACTGATACAAACCACAGCTCTGCTTACATAAATGCTCTTTAGTTAATAGTGAGAATCGCGTTGGGTTCGGGAACTGCGAAAAATGATTTGAGCCCAAAATTCACTGTGTTTACCAGAAATGAACTCTTGCTTGTAGGAAGACACAGATCCTGGAGTTTAAGTCCGTTTCTGAAGGGAAATTCAGACCAGAGTTCTTATCCCTGAAACACACTCTGTTTTAACGAAGAAGCAAGCTCTTCTTTCCAGAGTCTAAAATACAGCAAGAACCATGAGCATGCCCTGAAAAAAGGAACTGTGTTTCCTACTCATACGGACCATATGTAGTTCAACTCTGATTATGAAACTGATACAAACCACAGCTGCTATTACATAAATGAACTTTAGTTAATAGTGAGAATCGGTTTGGGTTGGTGAACTGCGAAAAAACATTTGAGCCGAAAATTCACTTGGTTTACAAGAAATGAACACTTGCTTATAGGAAGACACAGATCCTGGGGTATAACTCCGTTTCTGAAGTGTAATTCAGACCAGAGTTTTCATCACTGAAACACACTCTGCTTTAACACAAGAAGCAAGCTCTTCTTTCCAGAGTCTAAAATACAGCAAGAACCATGAGCATGCCCTGAAAAAAAGAACTGTGTTTCCTACTCATACGGACCATATGTAGTTCAACTCTGCTTATGAAACTGATACAAACCACTGCTCCGCTTACATAATAGCTCTTTAGTTAATAGTGAGAATCGCGTTGGGTTCGTGAACTGCGAAAAATCATTTGATCCCAAAATTCACTGGGTTTACCAGAAATGAACTCTTGGTTGTAGGGATACACTGATCCTGGGGTTTAACTCCGTTTCTGACGGCAAATTCAGACCAGAGTTCTCATCCCAGAAAAACACTCTGTTTTAAGTCAAGAATCATCCTCTTCTTTCCAGCGTCTCCAATATACTAAGACACATTTGCATTCCCAGAAAAAAAGTACTGTGTTTCCTACCCATACGGACAATATGTAGTTCAACTCTGCTTGTGAAACTCAAAAGAACCACAGCTCCTCTTACAGAAATGCTCTTTAGTTAATAGTGAGAATCGGTGTAAGTTGGTGAACTGCGACTCATACAGACCATATGTAGTTCAACTCTGCTTATTACACTATTAAAAACAACAGCTCCTCTTATATAAATCCTCTTAAGTTAATAGTGAGAATAGCGTAGGGTTCGGGAACTGCAATAAATGATTTGAGCCCAAAATTCACTATGTTTACCAGAAATGAACTCTTGCTTGTAGGAAGACACAGATCCTGGAGTTTATCTCTGTTTCTGAAGGATAATTCAGACCAGAGTTCTCATCCCTGAAACACAATCTGTTTTAACGAAGAAGCAAGCTCTTCTTTCCAGAGTCTAAAATACAGCAAGAACCATGAGCGTGCCCTGAAAAAATGAAGTGTGTTTCCTACTCATACGGACCATGTAGTTCAACTCTGCTTATGAAACTGATACAAACCATAGCTCCTCTTACATAAATGCTTTTAGTTAATAGTGATTATCACGTTAAGTTATAGAACAGTGTAAAATCATTTGAGCCCCAAATTCACTGGGTTTACCAGAAATGAACTCTTGCTTGTAGGAAGACACAGATCCCGGGGTTTAACTCCGTTTCTGAAGTTAAATTCAGACCAGAGTTCTCATCCCTGAAACACACTCTGTTTTCCCGCAAGAAGCAAGCTCTTTTTTCCAGAATCTAAAATACAGCAAGAACCATAAGCATGGCCTGAAAAAATAAATGTGTTTCCTATTCATAAGTACCATATGTTTTTCAACTCTACATATGAAACTGATATAAACCACACCTCTTCTTACATAAATGCTCTTTAGTTAATCGTGAGAATCGCGTTGGGTTCATGAACTGCGAAAAATCATTTGAGCCCAAAATTCACTTTGTTTACCAGAACTGAACTCTTGCTTGTAGGAATACACAGATCATGGGGTTTAACATCGTTTATGAAGAGAAATTCAGACCAGAATTCTCATCCATGAAACATACTCTGTTTTAATGCATGAAGCAAGATCTTCTTTCCAGCGTCTGCAATACTGCAAGAACCATGAGCATGCCCAGAAAAAAAGAACTGTGTGTCCTACTCATACAGACCATATGTAGTTCAACTCTGCTTATGACACTGATACAAACCACAGCTCCTCTTACATAAATCATCTTTCATTAAAAGAGAGTCGCGTTGGGGTCGTTAACAGCAAAAATCATTTGAGCGCAAAATTCACTTAGTTTACCAGAAATGAACTCTTGCTTGTAGGAAGACACAGATCCTGGGATTTAACTCCGTTTCTGAAGAGAAATTCAGACCAGAATTCTCATTCCTGAAAAACACTCTGTTTTAAGGCAAGAATCATCCTCATCTTTCCTGCTTCTCCAATTCAGTAAGAACCATGTGCATACCCTGAAAAAAGAACTGTGTTTCCTATTCATACGGACCATATATAGTTCAACTTGCTAATGAAATGATACAAACCACAGCACCTCTTAAATAAATGCTGTTGAGTTAATAGTGAGAATCACATTGGGTTTTTGAACTATGTAAAATCATTTGAGCCCAAAATTCACTTGGTTTACCAGAAATGAACTTTTCCATGTAGGAAGGCACAGATCCTGGATTTTAATTCGATTCTGAAGATAAATTCAGACCAGTGTTCTCATCCATGAAACACACTCTGTTTTAAGGCAAGAAGCAAGCTCTTTTTTCCAGACTCTAAAATACAACAAGAACCATCAGCAGGCCCTGTAAAAAAGAACTGTGTTTCCTACACATACGGACCATATGTAGTTCACCTCTTCTTATGAAACTGATACAAACCACAGCTCCTCTAACATAAATGCTCTTTAGTTAATAATGAGAATCATATTGGATTTTTGAACTGTGTAAAATCATTTTAGCACAAAATTCACTTTGTTTAAAAGAAATGAACTCTTGCCTGTAGGAAGACATAGATCTTGGGGTTTATCTCCATTTCTGAAGGTATATTCAGACCAGAGTTCTCATCCCTGAAACACAATGGGTTTTATCACAAGAAGCAAGCTCTTCTTTCCACAGTCAAAAATACAGCAAGAAACATGAGCATGCCCAGAAAAATAGAACTGTGTTTCCTACTCAAACGGACCATATGTAGTTCAACTCTGCTTCTGAAACTGACACAGACTCCAGCTCCTCTTACATAAATGCTCTTTAGTTAATAGTGATAAACGCGTTGTGTACTGGAACTGTGTAAAACCATTTGAAATGAAAATTCTCTTGGTTTTCTAGAAATGAACTCTTGCTTGCAGAAAGACAATGATCCAGGCGTTTAACTCCGTTTTTGAATGGAAATTCAGACCAGAGTTCTCATCCCTGAAACACACTCTCTTTTCCCGCAAGAATCATCCTCTTCTTTCCAGCGTCTCCAATACAGTAAGAAACATGAGCATGCCCCCAAAAAAATGAACTGTGTTTCCTACTCATACAAACCATATGTATTTCAACTCTGCCTATGAAACTGATAAAAAACAGAGCTCCACTTACATAAATCCTCTTTAGTTAATAGTGAGAATAGCATTGGATCATGAACTGGAAAAAATCATTTGAACCCAAAATTCACTGGGTTTACCAGAAATGAACTCTTGCTTGTAGGAAGACACTGATCCTGTGGTTTAACTCCGTTTATGAAGGGAAATTCAGACCAGAATTCTCATCCCTGAAAAACACTCTGATTTAATGCAAGAATCATCCTCCTCTTTCCAGCATATCAAATACAGTAAGAACCATGAGCATGCCCAGAAAAAAAGAACTGTGTTTCCTACAAATACGGACAATATGTAGTTCAACTCTGCTCATGAAACTGATATGGACCACAGCTCCTCTTACATAAATGCTCGTTAGTTAATAGTGATAATCACCTTGCGTTCTAGAAATGTATAAAATCATTTGAGCCGAAAATTCACTTGGTTTACCAGAAATGAACTCTTGCTTGTAGGAAGACACTGATCCAGGGGTTTAACTCCGTTTTTGAAGGGAAATTCAGACCAGAGTTCTCATCCCTGAAACACACTCTGTTTTAATGCAAGAAGCAAGCACTTCTTTCCAGAGTCTAAAATACAGATAAAACCATGAGCATGGACTGAAAAAAAGCACTGTGTTTCCTACTCATACGGACCATATGTAGTTCAACTCTGCTTATGAAACTGATAGAAACCACAGCTCCTATTACATAAATGCTCTTTAGTTAATAATGAGAATCATATTGGGTTTTTGATCTGTGTAAAATCATTTGGGCACAAAATTCACTTTGTTTAACAGAAAAGAACTCTTGCTTGTAGGAAGACACAAGTCCTGTGGTTTAACTCCATTTCTGAAGGGAAATTCAGACCAGTGTTCTCATGCATGAAACACAATCTGTTTTAACAGAAGAGGCAAGCTCTTCTCTCCAGCGTCTCCAATACAGCAAGAACCATGAGCATACCCAGAAAAAAAGAACTGTGTTTCGTACTCATAAGGACCATATGTAATTCAACTCTGCTTATGAAACTGATACAAACCACAGCTCCTCTTACATAAATGCTCTTTAGTTACTAGTGAGAATCGCGTTGGCTTCATGAACTGTGTAAAATCATTTGAGCTAAAAATTCATTAGATTTACCAGAAATGAACACTTGCGTGTAGGAAGACACAGGTCCTGGGGTTTATCTTCATTTCTGAAGGTAAATTCAGACCAGAGTTCGCATCCCTGAAACACAATGGGTTTTAACGCAAGAAGCAAGCTCTTCTTTCCACAGTCAAAAATACAGGAAGAAACATGAGCATGCCCAGAAAAATAGAACTGTGTTTCCTACTCAAACGGACCATATGTAGTTCAACTCTGCTTACGAAACTGATAAAGACTCCAGCTCCTCTTATATAAATGCTCTTTAGTTAATAGTGATAATCGCGTTGTGTTCTGGAACTGAGTAAAATCATTTGAACCGAAATTTCTCTTGGTTTAGCAGAAATGAACTCATGCTTGCAGGAAGACACTGATCCTGGCGTTTAACTCCGTTTCTGAATGGAAATTCAGACCAGAGTTCTCATCCCTGAAAAACACTCTGTTTTAACACAAGAAGCAAGATCTTCTTTCCAGAGTCTAAAATATAGCAATAACCACGAGCAGGCCCTGAAAAAAAGAACTGTGTTTCCTACTCATACGGACCATATGTAGATCAACTCAGCTTATGAAACTGATACAAACCACAGCTCCTCTTACATAAATGCTCTTTAGTTAATAGTGAGAATCGTGTTG
Source organism: Onychomys leucogaster (assembly GCA_949786385.1). Lineage (NCBI taxonomy): Eukaryota > Metazoa > Chordata > Mammalia > Rodentia > Cricetidae > Onychomys > Onychomys leucogaster. Next base: position 2,340,736 of record CATKUP010000061.1, read on the forward strand.
GGTTCGTGAACTGAGAAACATCATTTGAGCCCAAAATTCACTGGGTTTACCAGAAATGAACTATTGCTTGTAGGAAGACACTGATCCTGGGGTTTAACTCCGTTTTGGAAGGGAAATTCAGACCAGAGTTCTCATCGCTGAAACACACTGTGTTTTAATGCAAGAAGCAAGCTCTTCTTTCCAGAGTCTAAAATACAGCAAACTATGAGCAGGTCCTGAAAAAAAGAACTGTGTTTCCTACTCATACAGACCATATGTAGTTCAACTCTGCTTATGAAACTGATAGAAACCACAGCTCCTCTTACATAAATGCTCTTTATTTAATAATGAGAATCATATTGGTTTTTTGAACTGTGTAAAGTCATTTGAGCACAAAATTCACTTTGTTTAACAGAAATGAACTCTTGATTGTAGGAAGACACAGGTCCTGTGGTTTAACAACGTTTCTGAAACGAAAATCAGACCAGTATTCTCATCCATGAAACACACTCTGTTTTAACACAAGAGCAAGCTCTTCTTTCCAGCGTCTCCAAAACAGTAAGAACCATGAGCATGCCCAGAAAAAAAGAACTGTGTTTCTTACTCATAAGGACCATATGTAATTCAACTCTGCTTATGAAACTGATACAAACCACAGCTCCTCTTACATAAATGCTCTTTAGTTACTAGTGAGAATCGCGTTGGCTTCATGAACTGTGTAAAATCATTTGAGCTAAAAATTCATTAGATTTACCAGAAATGAACACTTGCATGTAGGAAGACACAGATCCTGGGGTTGATCTCCATTTCTGAAGGGAAATTCAGACCAGAGTTCTCATCCCTGAAACACACTCTGTTTTAACACAAGAAACAAGATCTTCTTTCCAGAGTCTAAAATACAGCAATAACCACGAGCAGGCCCCCAAAAAAAGAACTGTGTTTCCTACTCATACGGACCATATGTAGTTCAACTCAGCTTATTAAACTGATACAAACCACAGCTCCTCTTACATAAATGCTCTTTAGTTAATAGTGAGAATCGCGTTGGGTTCGTGAACTGAGAAACATCATTTGAGCCAAAAATTCACTGGGTTTACCAGAAATGAACTATTGCTTGTAGGAAGACACTGATCCTGGGGTTTAACTCCGTTTCTTTTGGGAAATTCAGACCAGAGTTCTCATCGCTGAAACACACTGTGTTTTAATGCAAGAAGCAAGCTCTTCTATCCAGAGTCTAAAATACAGCAAGAACTATGAGCAGGCCCTGAAAAAAAGAACTGTGTTTCCTACTCATACAGACCATATGTAGTTCAACTCTGCTTATGAAACTGATAGAAACCACAGCTCCTCTTACATAAATGCTCTTTAGTTAATAATGAGAATCAAAATGGGTTTTTGAACTGTGTGAAGTTATTTGAGCAAAAATTCACTTTGTTTAACAGAAATGAACTCTTGATTGTAGGAAGACACAGGTCCTGTGGTTTAACTCCGTTTCTGAAGGGAAAATCAGACCAGTATTCTCATCCATGAAACACACTCTGTTTTAACACAAGAGGCAAGCTCTTCTTTCCAGCGTCTCCAAAACAGCAAGAACCATGAGCATGCCCAGAAAAAAATAACTGTGTTTCGTACTCATAAGGACCATGTGTAATTCAACTCTGCTTATGAAACTGATACAAACCACAGCTCCTCTTACATAAATGCTCTTTAGTTACTAGTGAGAATCGCGTTGGTTTCATGAACTGTGTAAAATCATTTGAGCTAAAAATTCATTAGATTTACCAGAAATGAACTCTTGCTTGTAGGAAGACACTGATCCTGGGGTTTAACTCCGTTTCTTTTGGGAAATTCAGACCAGAGTTCTCATCACTGAAACACACTGTGTTTTAATGCAAGAAGCAAGCTCTTCTTTCCAGAGTCTAAAATACAGCAAGAACTATGAGCAGGCCCTGAAAAAAAGAACTGTGTTTCCTACTCATACAGACCATATGTAGTTCAACTCTGCTTATGAAACTGATAGAAACCACAGCTCCTCTTACATAAATGCTCTTTAGTTAATAATGAGAATCATATTGGGTTTTTAACTGTGTAAAATCATTTGAACCGAAAATTCATTGGTTTACCAGAAATGAACTCATGCTTGTAGGAAGACACAGGTCCTGTGGTTTAACTCCGTTTCTGAAGGGAAAATCAGACCAGTATTCTCATCCATGAAACACACTCTGTTTTAACACAAGAGGCAAGCTCTTCTTTCCAGCGTCTCCAAAACTGCAAGAACCATGAGCATGCCCAGAAAAAAATAACTGTGTTTCGTACTCATAAGGACCATGTGTAATTCAACTCTGCTTATGAAACTGATACAAACCACAGCTCCTCTTACATAAATGCTCTTTAGTTACTAGTGAGAATCGCGTTGGTTTCATGAACTGTGTAAAATCATTTGAGCTAAAAATTCATTAGATTTACCAGAAATGAACTCTTGCTTGTAGGAAGACACTGATCCTGGGGTTTAACTCCGTTTCTTTTGGGAAATTCAGACCAGAGTTCTCATCACTGAAACACACTGTGTTTTAATGCAAGAAGCAAGCTCTTCTTTCCAGAGTCTAAAATACAGCAAGAACTATGAGCAGGCCCTGAAAAAAAGAACTGTGTTTCCTACTCATACAGACCATATGTAGTTCAACTCTGCTTATGAAACTGATAGAAACCACAGCTCCTCTTACATAAATGCTCTTTAGTAAATAATGAGAATCATATTGGGTTTTTAACTGTGTAAAATCATTTGAACCGAAAATTCATTGGTTTACCAGAAATGAACTCATGCTTGTAGGAAGACACTGATCCTGGCGTTTAACTCCGTTTCTGAAGGGAAATTCAGACCAGTGTTCTCATCCATAAAACACACTCTGTTTTAACACAAGAGGCAAGCTCTTCTTTCCAGCGTCTCCAAAACAGCAAGAACCATGAGCATGCCCAGAAAAAAAGAACTGTGTTTCGTACTCATAAGGACCATATGTAATTCAACTCTGCTTATGAAACTGATACAAACCACAGCTCCTCTTACATAAATGCTCTTTAGTTAATAGTGAGAATCGCGTTGGCTTCATGAACTGCGAAAAATCATTTGAGCCCAAAATTCACTTTGTTTACCAGAAATGAACTCTTGCTTGTAGGAAGACACAGAACATGGGGTTTAACTCCGTTTCTGTTGGGAAATTCAGACCAGAGTTCTCATCGCTGAAACACGCTGTGTTTTAACACAAGAATCAAGATCTTCATTCAAGAGTCTAAAGTACAGCAATAACCACGAGCAGGCCCTGAAAAAAAGAACTGTGTTTCCTACTCATACAGACCATATGTAGTTCAACTCTGCTTATGAAACTGATAGAAACCACAGCTCCTCTTACATAAATGCTCTTTAGTTAATAATGAGAATCATATTGGGTTTTTGAACTGTGTGAAGTTATTTGAGCAAAAATTCACTTTGTTTAACAGAAATGAACTCTTGATTGTAGGAAGACACAGGTCCTGTGGTTTAACTCCGTTTCTGAAGGGAAAATCAGACCAGTATTCTCATCCATTAACACACTCTGTTTTAACACAAGAGGCAAGCTCTTCTTTCCAGCGTCTCCAAAACAGCAAGAACCATGAGCATGCCCAGAAAAAAAGAACTGTGTTTTGTACTCATAAGGACCATGTGTAATTCAACTCTGCTTATGAAACTGACACAAACCACAGCTCCTCTTACATAAATGCTCTTTAGTTACTAGTGAGAATCGCGTTGGCTTCATGAACTGTGTAAAATCATTTGAGCTAAAAATTCATTAGATTTACCAGAAATGAACTCTTGCCTGTAGGAAGACACAGGTCCTGGGGTTTAACTCCATTTCTGAAGGGAAATTCAGACCATAGTTCTCATTCCTGAAACACAATGGGTTTTAACGCAAGAAGCAAGCTCTTCTTTCCACAGTCAAAAATACAGCAAGAAACATGAGCATGCCCAGAAAAATAGAACTGTGTTTCCTAATCAAACGGACCATATGTAGTTCAACTCTGCTTAGGAAACTGATACAGACTCCAGCTCCTCTTATATAAATGCTCTTTAGTTAATAGTGATAATCGCGTTGTGTTCTGGAATTGTGTAAAATCATTTGAACCGAAAATTCTCTTGGTTTACCAGAAATGAACTCATGCTTGTAGGAAGACACTGATCCTGGCGTTTAACTCCGTTTCTGAAGGGAAATTCAGACCAGTGTTCTCATCCATAAAACACACTCTGTTTTAACACAAGAGGCAAGCTCTTATTTCCAGCATCTCCAAAACAGCAAGAACCATGAGCATGCCCAGAAAAAAAGAACTGTGTTTCGTACTCATAAGGACCATATGTAATTCAACTCTGCTTATGAAACTGATACAAACCACAGCTCCTCTTACATAAATGCTTTTTAGTTAATGGTGAGAATCGCGTTGGCTTCATGAACTGCGAAAAATCATTTGAGCCCAAAATTAACTGGGTTTACCAGAAATGAACTCTTGCTTGTAGGAAGACACTGATCCTGGGGTTTAACTCCGTTTCTATTGGGAAATTCAGACCAGAGTTCTCATCGCTGAAGCACACTGTGTTTTAATGCAAGAAGCAAGCTCTTCTTTCCAGAGTCTAAAATACAGCAAGAACTATGAGCAGGCCCTGAAAAAAAGAACTGTGTTTCCTACTCATACAGACCATATGTAGTTCAACTCTGCTTATGAAACTGATAGAAACCACAGCTCCTCTTACATAAATGCTCTTTAGTTAATAATGAGAATCATATTGGGTTTTTGAACTGTGTAAAATCATTTGAACCGAAAATTCTCTTGGTTTACCAGAAATGAACTCATGCTTGTAGGAAGACACTGATCCTGGCGTTTAACTCCGTTTCTGAAGTGAAATTCAGACCAGTGTTCTCATCCATGAAACACACTCTGTTTTAACACAAGAGACAAGCTCTTCTTTCCAGCGTCTCCAAAACAGCAAGAACCATGAGCATGCCCAGAAAAAAATAACTGTGTTTCGTACTCATAAGGACCATGTGTAATTCAACTCTGCTTATGAAACTGATACAAACCACAGCTCCTCTTACATAAATGCTCTTTAGTTACTAGTGAGAATCGCGTTGGCTTCATGAACTGTGTAAAATCATTTGAGCTAAAAATTCATTAGATTTACCAGAAATGAACTCTTGCTTGTAGGAAGACACTGATCCTGGGGTTTAACTCCGTTTCTTTTGGGAAATTCAGACCAGAGTTCTCATCGCTGAAACTCACTGTGTTTTAATGCAAGAAGCCAGCTCTTCTTTCCAGAGTCTAAAATACAGCAAGAACTATGAGCAGGCCCTGAAAAAAAGAACTGTGTTTCCTACCCATACAGACCATATGTACTTCAACTCTGCTTATGAAACTGATAGAAACCACAGCTCCTCTTACATAAATGCTCTTTAGTTAATAATGAGAATCATATTGGGTTTTTGAACTGTGTGAGTTATTTGAGCAAAAATTCACTTTGTTTAACAGAAATGAACTCTTGATTGTAGGAAGACACAGGTCCTGTGGTTTAACTCCGTTTCTGAAGGGAAAATCAGACCAGTATTCTCATCCATGAAACACACTCTGTTTTAACACAAGAGGCAAGCTCTTCTTTCCAGCGTCTCCAAAACAGCAAGAACCATGAGCATGCCCAGAAAAAAAGAACTGTGTTTCGTACTCATAAGGACCATATGTAATTCAACTCTGCTTATGAAACTGATACAAACCACAGCTCCTCTTACATAAATGCTCTTTAGTTAATAGTGAGAATCGCGTTGGCTTCATGAACTGCGAAAAATCATTTGAGCCCAAAATTCACTTTGTTTACCAGAAATGAACTCTTGCTTGTAGGAAGACACAGAACATCGGGTTTAACTCCGTTTCTGTTGGGAAATTCAGACCAGAGTTCTCATCGCTGAAACACGCTGTGTTTTAACACAAGAATCAAGATCTTCATTCAAGAGTCTAAAATACAGCAATAACCACGAGCAGGCCCTGAAAAAAAGAACTGTGTTTCCTACTCATACAGACCATATGTAGTTCAACTCTGCTTATGAAACTGATAGAAACCACAGCTCCTCTTACATAAATGCTCTTTAGTTAATAATGAGAATCATATTGGGTTTTTGAACTGTGTGAAGTTATTTGAGCAAAAATTCACTTTGTTTAACAGAAATGAATTCTTGATTGTAGGAAGACACATGTCCTGTGGTTTAACTCCGTTTCTGAAGGGAAAATCAGACCAGTATTCTCATCCATTAACACACTCTGTTTTAACACAAGAGGCAAGCTCTTCTTTCCAGCGTCTCCAAAACAGCAAGAACCATGAGCATGCCCAGAAAAAAAGAACTGTGTTTTGTACTCATAAGGACCATGTGTAATTCAACTCTGCTTATGAAACTGACACAAACCACAGCTCCTCTTACATAAATGCTCTTTAGTTACTAGTGAGAATCGCGTTGGCTTCATGAACTGTGTAAAATCATTTGAGCTAAAAATTCATTAGATTTACCAGAAATGAACTCTTGCCTGTAGGAAGACACAGGTCCTGGGGTTTAACTCCATTTCTGAAGGGAAATTCAGACCATAGTTCTCATTCCTGAAACACAATGGGTTTTAACGCAAGAAGCAAGCTCTTCTTTCCACAGTCAAAAATACAGCAAGAAACATGAGCATGCCCAGAAAAATAGAACTGTGTTTCCTACTCAAACGGACCATATGTAGTTCAACTCTGCTTAGGAAACTGATACAGACTCCAGCTCCTCTTATATAAATGCTCTTTAGTTAATAGTGATAATCGCGTTGTGTTCTGGAATTGTGTAAAATCATTTGAACCGAAAATTCTCTTGGTTTACCAGAAATGAACTCATGCTTGTAGGAAGACACTGATCCTGGCTTTTAACTCCGTTTCTGAAGGGAAATTCAGACCAGTGTTCTCATCCATAAAACACACTCTGTTTTAACACAAGAGGCAAGCTCTTATTTCCAGCATCTCCAAAACAGCAAGAACCATGAGCATGCCCAGAAAAAAAGAACTGTGTTTCGTACTCATAAGGACCATGTGTAATTCAACTCTGCTTATGAAACTGATACAAACCACAGCTCCTCTTACATAAATGCTCTTTAGTTACTAGTGAGAATCGCGTTGGCTTCATGAACTGTGTAAAATCATTTGAGCTAAAAATTCTTTAGATTTACCAGAAATGAACTCTTGCTTGTAGGAAGACACTGATCCTGGGGTTTAACTCCGTTTCTTTTGGGAAATTCAGACCAGAGTTCTCATCGCTGAAACTCACTGTGTTTTAATGCAAGAAGCCAGCTCTTCTTTCCAGAGTCTAAAATACAGCAAGAACTATGAGCAGGCCCTGAAAAAAAGAACTGTGTTTCCTACCCATACAGACCATATGTACTTCAACTCTGCTTATGAAACTGATAGAAACCACAGCTCCTCTTACATAAATGCTCTTTAGTTAATAATGAGAATCATATTGGGTTTTTGAACTGTGTGAGTTATTTGAGCAAAAATTCACTTTGTTTAACAGAAATGAACTCTTGATTGTAGGAAGACACAGGTCCTGTGGTTTAACTCCGTTTCTGAAGGGAAAATCAGACCAGTATTCTCATCCATGAAACACACTCTGTTTTAACACAAGAGGCAAGCTCTTCTTTCCAGCGTCTCCAAAACAGCAAGAACCATGAGCATGCCCAGAAAAAAAGAACTGTGTTTCGTACTCATAAGGACCATATGTAATTCAACTCTGCTTATGAAACTGATACAAACCACAGCTCCTCTTACATAAATGCTCTTTAGTTAATAGTGAGAATCGCGTTGGCTTCATGAACTGCGAAAAATCATTTGAGCCCAAAATTCACTGGGTTTACCAGAAATGAACTCTTGCTTGTAGGAAGACACAGAACATCGGGTTTAACTCCGTTTCTGTTGGGAAATTCAGAACAGAGTTCTCATCGCTGAAACACGCTGTGTTTTAACACAAGAATCAAGATCTTCATTCAAGAGTCTAAAATACAGCAATAACCACGAGCAGGCCCTGAAAAAAAGAACTGTGTTTCCTACTCATACAGACCATATGTAGTTCAACTCTGCTTATGAAACTGATAGAAACCACAGCTCCTCTTACATAAATGCTCTTTAGTTAATAATGAGAATCATATTGGGTTTTTGAACTGTGTGAAGTTATTTGAGCAAAAATTCACTTTGTTTAACAGAAATGAACTCTTGATTGTAGGAAGACACAGGTCCTGTGGTTTAACTCCGTTTCTGAAGGGAAAATCAGACCAGTATTCTCATCCATGAAACACACTCTGTTTTAACACAAGAGGCAAGCTCTTCTTTCCAGCGTCTCCAAAACAGCAAGAACCATGAGCATGCACAGAAAAAAAGAACTGTGTTTTGTACTCATAAGGACCATGTGTAATTCAACTCTGCTTATGAAACTGATACAAACCACAGCTCCTCTTACATAAATGCTCTTTAGTTACTAGTGAGAATCGCGTTGGCTTCATGAACTGTGTAAAAACATTTGAGCTAAAAATTCATTAGATTTACCAGAAATGAACTCTTGCCTGTAGGAAGACACAGGTCCTGGGGTTTAACTCCATTTCTGAAGGGAAATTCAGACCATAGTTCTCATTCCTGAAACACAATGGGTTTTAACGCAAGAAGCAAGCTCTTCTTTCCACAGTCAAAAATACAGCAAGAAACATGAGCATGCCCAGAAAAATAGAACTGTGTTTCCTACTCAAACGGACCATATGTAGTTCAACTCTGCTTATGAAACTGATACAGACTCCAGCTCCTCTTATATAAATGCTCTTTAGTTAATAGTGATAATCGCGTTGTGTTCTTGAACTGTGTAAAATCATTTGAACCGAAAATTCTCTTGGTTTACCAGAAATGAACTCATGCTTGTAGGAAGACACTAATCCTGGCGTTTAACTCCGTTTCTGAAGGGAAATTCAGACCAGTGTTCTCATCCATAAAACACACTCTGTTTTAACACAAGAGGCAAGCTCTTATTTCCAGCATCTCCAAAACAGCAAGAACCATGAGCATGCCCAGAAAAAAAGAACTGTGTTTCGTACTCATAAGGACCATATGTAATTCAACTCTGCTTATGAAACTGATACAAACCACAGCTCCTCTTACATAAATGCTCTTTAGTTAATGGTGAGAATCGCGTTGGCTTCATGAACTGCGAAAAATCATTTGAGCCCAAAATTCACTGGGTTTACCAGAAATGAACTCTTGCTTGTAGGAAGACACTGATCCTGGGGTTTAACTCCGTTTCTTTTGGGAAATTCAGACCAGAGTTCTCATCGCTGCAGCACACTGTGTTTTAATGCAAGAAGCAAGCTCTTCTTTCCAGAGTCTAAAATACAGCAAGAACTATGAGCAGGCCCTGAAAAAAAGAACTGTGTTTCCTACTCATACAGACCATATGTAGTTCAACTCTGCTTATGAAACTGATAGAAACCACAGCTCCTCTTACATAAATGCTCTTTAGTTAATAATGAGAATCATATTGGGTTTTTGAACTGTGTAAAATCATTTGCACCGAAAATTCTCTTGGTTTACCAGAAATGAACTCATGCTTGTAGGAAGACACTGATCCTGGCGTTTAACTCCGTTTCTGAAGTGAAATTCAGACCAGTGTTCTCATCCATAAAACACACTCTGTTTTAACACAAGAGGCAAGCTCTTATTTCCAGCGTCTCCAAAACAGCAAGAACCATGAGCATGCCCAGAGAAAAAGAACTGTGTTTCGTACTCATAAGGACCATATGTAATTCAACTCTGCTTATGAAACTGATACAAACCACAGCTCCTCTTACATAAATGCTCTTTAGTTAATAGTGAGAATCGCGTTGGCTGCATGAACTGCGAAAAATCATTTGAGCCCAAAATTCACTGGGTTTACCAGAAATGAACTCTTGCTTGTAGGAAGACACAGAACATGGGGTTTAACTCCGTTTCTGTTGGGATATTCAGACCAGAGTTCTCATCGCTGAAACACGCTGTGTTTTAACACAAGAATCAAGATCTTCTTTCAAGAGTCTAAAATACAGCAATAACCACGAGCAGGCCCTGAAAAAAAGAACTGTGTTTCCTACTCATACAGACCATATGTAGTTCAACTCTGCTTATGAAACTGATAGAAACCACAGCTCCTCTTACATAAATGCTCTTTAGTTAATAATGAGAATCATATTGGGTTTTTGAACTGTGTGAAGTTATTTGAGCAAAAATTCACTTTGTTTAACAGAAATGAACTCTTGATTGTAGGAAGACACAGGTCCTGTGGTTTAACTCCGTTTCTGAAGGGAAAATCAGACCAGTATTCTCATCCATGAAACACACTCTGTTTTAACACAAGAGGCAAGCTCTTCTTTCCAGCGTCTCCAAAACAGCAAGAACCATGAGCATGCCCAGAAAAAAATAACTGTGTTTCGTACTCATAAGGACCATGTGTAATTCAACTCTGCTTATGAAACTGATACAAACCACAGCTCCTCTTACATAAATGCTCTTTAGTTACTAGTGAGAATCGCGTTGGCTTCATGAACTGTGTAAAATCATTTGAGCTAAAAATTCATTAGATTTACCAGAAATGAACTCTTGCTTGTAGGAAGACACTGATCCTGGGATTTAACTCCGTTTCTTTTGGGAAATTCAGACCAGAGTTCTCATCGCTGAAACACACTGTGTTTTAATGCAAGAAGCAAGCTCTTCTTTCCAGAGTCTAAAATACAGCAAGAACTATGAGCAGGCCCTGAAAAAAAGAACTGTGTTTCCTACTCATACAGACCATATGTAGTTCAACTCTGCTTATGAAACTGATAGAAACCACAGCTCCTCTTACATAAATGCTCTTTAGTTAATAATGAGAATCATATTGGGTTTTTGAACTGTGTAAAGTTATTTGAGCAAAAATTCACTTTGTTTAACAGAAATGAACTCTTGATTGTAGGAAGACACAGGTCCTGTGGTTTAACTCCGTTTCTGAAGGGAAAATCAGACCAGTATTCTCATCCATGAAACACACTCTGTTTTAACACAAGAGGCAAGCTCTTCTTTCCAGCGTCTCCAAAACAGCAAGAACCATGAGCATGCCCAGAAAAAAAGAACTGTGTTTTGTACTCATAAGGACCATGTGTAATTCAACTCTGCTTATGAAACTGATACAAACCACAGCTCCTCTTACATAAATGCTCTTTAGTTACTAGTGAGAATCGCGTTGGCTTCATGAACTGTGTAAAAACATTTGAGCTAAAAATTCATTAGATTTACCAGAAATGAACTCTTGCCTGTAGGAAGACACAGGTCCTGGGGTTTAACTCCATTTCTGAAGGGAAATTCAGACCATAGTTCTCATTCCTGAAACACAATGGGTTTTAACGCAAGAAGCATGCTATTCTTTCCACAGTCAAAAATACAGCAAGAAACATGAGCATGCCCAGAAAAATAGAACTGTGTTTCCTACTCAAACGGACCATATGTAGTTCAACTCTGCTTATGAAACTGATACAGACTCCAGCTCCTCTTATATAAATGCTCTTTAGTTAATAGTGATAATCGCGTTGTGTTCTGGAACTGTGTAAAATCATTTGAACCGAAAATTCTCTTGGTTTACCAGAAATGAACTCATGCTTGTAGGAAGACACTGATCCTGGCGTTTAACTCCGTTTCTGAAGGGAAATTCAGACCAGTGTTCTCATCCATAAAACACACTCTGTTTTAACACAAGAGGCAAGCTCTTATTTCCAGCATCTCCAAAACAGCAAGAACCATGAGCATGCCCAGAAAAAAAGAACTGTGTTTCGTACTCATAAGGACCATATGTAATTAAACTCTGCTTATGAAACTGATACAAACCACAGCTCCTCTTACATAAATGCTCTTTAGTTAATGGTGAGAATCGCGTTGGCTTCATGAACTGCGAAAAATCATTTGAGCCCAAAATTCACTGGGTTTACCGGAAATGAACTCTTGCTTGTAGGAAGACACTGATCCTGGGGTTTAACTCCGTTTCTTTTGGGAAATTCAGACCAGAGTTCTCATCGCTGAAACACACTGTGTTTTAATGCAAGAAGCAAGCTCTTCTTTCCAGAGTCTAAAATACAGCAAGAACTATGAGCAGGCCCTGAAAAAAAGAACTGTGTTTCCTACTCATACAGACCATATGTAGTTCAACTCTGCTTATGAAACTGATAGAAACCACAGCTCCTCTTACATAAATGCTCTTTAGTTAATAATGAGAATCATATTGGGTTTTTGAACTGTGTAAAATCATTTGCACCGAAAATTCTCTTGGTTTACCAGAAATGAACTCATGCTTGTAGGAAGACACTGATCCTGGCGTTTAACTCCGTTTCTGAAGTGAAATTCAGACCAGTGTTCTCATCCATAAAACACACTCTGTTTTAACACAAGAGGCAAGCTCTTATTTCCAGCGTCTCCAAAACAGCAAGAACCATGAGCATGCCCAGAAAAAAAGAACTGTGTTTCGTACTCATAAGGACCATATGTAATTCAACTCTGCTTATGAAACTGATACAAACCACAGCTCCTCTTACATAAATGCTCTTTAGTTAATAGTGAGAATCGCGTTGGCTGCATGAACTGCGAAAAATCATTTGAGCCCAAAATTCACTGGGTTTACCAGAAATGAACTCTTGCTTGTAGGAAGACACAGAACATGGGGTTTAACTCCGTTTCTGTTGGGATATTCAGACCAGAGTTCTCATCGCTGAAACACGCTGTGTTTTAACACAAGAATCAAGATCTTCTTTCAAGAGTCTAAAATACAGCAATAACCACGAGCAGGCCCTGAAAAAAAGAACTGTGTTTCCTACTCATACAGACCATATGTAGTTCAACTCTGCTTATGAAACTGATAGAAACCACAGCTCCTCTTACATAAATGCTCTTTAGTTAATAATGAGAATCATATTGGGTTTTTGAACTGTGTGAAGTTATTTGAGCAAAAATTCACTTTGTTTAACAGAAATGAACTCTTGATTGTAGGAAGACACAGGTCCTGTGGTTTAACTCCGTTTCTGAAGGGAAAATCAGACCAGTATTCTCATCCATGAAACACACTCTGTTTTAACACAAGAGACAAGCTCTTCTTTCCAGCGTCTCCAAAACAGCAAGAACCATGAGCATGCCCAGAAAAAAATAACTGTGTTTCGTACTCATAAGGACCATGTGTAATTCAACTCTGCTTATGAAACTGATACAAACCACAGCTCCTCTTACATAAATGCTCTTTAGTTACTAGTGAGAATCGCGTTGGCTTCATGAACTGTGTAAAATCATTTGAGCTAAAAATTCATTAGATTTACCAGAAATGAACTCTTGCTTGTAGGAAGACACTGATCCTGGGGTTTAACTCCGTTTCTTTTGGGAAATTCAGACCAGAGTTCTCATCGCTGAAACACACTGTGTTTTAATGCAAGAAGCAAGCTCTTCTTTCCAGAGTCTAAAATACAGCAAGAACTATGAGCAGGCCCTGAAAAAAAGAACTGTGTTTCCTACTCATACAGACCATATGTAGTTCAACTCTGCTTATGAAACTGATAGAAACCACAGCTCCTCTTACATAAATGCTCTTTAGTTAATAATGAGAATCATATTGGGTTTTTGAACTGTGTAAAATCATTTGAACCGAAAATTCATTGGTTTACCAGAAATGAACTCATGCTTGTAGGAAGACACTGATCCTGGCGTTTAACTCCGTTTCTGAAGGGAAATTCAGACCAGTGTTCTCATCCATAAAACACACTCTGTTTTAACACAAGAGGCAAGCTCTTCTTTCCAGCGTTTCCAAAACAGCAAGAACCATGAGCATGCCCAGAAAAAAAGAACTGTGTTTCGTACTCATAAGGACCATATGTAATTCAACTCTGCTTATGAAACTGATACAAACCACAGCTCCTCTTACATAAATGCTCTTTAGTTAATAGTGAGAATCGCGTTGGCTTCATGAACTGCGAAAAATCATTTGAGCCCAAAATTCACTGGGTTTACCAGAAATGAACTCTTGCTTGTAGGAAGACACAGAACATGGGGTTTAACTCCGTTTCTGTTGGGAAATTCAGACCAGAGTTCTCATCGCTGAAACACGCTGTGTTTTAACACAAGAATCAAGATCTTCATTCAAGAGTCTAAAATACAGCAATAACCACGAGCAGGCCCTGAAAAAAAGAACTGTGTTTCCTACTCATACAGACCATATGTAGTTCAACTCTGCTTATGAAACTGATAGAAACCACAGCTCCTCTTACATAAATGCTCTTTAGTTAATAATGAGAATCATATTGGGTTTTTGAACTGTGTGAAGTTATTTGAGCAAAAATTCACTTTGTTTAACAGAAATGAACTCTTGATTGTAGGAAGACACAGGTCCTGTGGTTTAACTCCGTTTCTGAAGGGAAAATCAGACCAGTATTCTCATCCATGAAACACACTCTGTTTTAACACAAGAGGCAAGCTCTTCTTTCCAGCGTCTCCAAAACAGCAAGAACCATGAGCATGCCCAGAAAAAAAGAACTGTGTTTCGTACTCATAAGGACCATATGTAATTCAACTCTGCTTATGAAACTGATACAAACCACAGCTCCTCTTACATAAATGCTCTTTAGTTAATAGTGAGAATCGCGTTGGCTTCATGAACTGCGAAAAATCATTTGAGCCCAAAATTCACTGGGTTTACCAGAAATGAACTCTTGCTTGTAGGAAGACACAGAACATCGGGTTTAACTCCGTTTCTGTTGGGAAATTCAGAACAGAGTTCTCATCGCTGAAACACGCTGTGTTTTAACACAAGAATCAAGATCTTCATTCAAGAGTCTAAAATACAGCAATAACCACGAGCAGGCCCTGAAAAAAAGAACTGTGTTTCCTACTCATACAGACCATATGTAGTTCAACTCTGCTTAT
Source organism: Onychomys leucogaster (assembly GCA_949786385.1). Classification (NCBI taxonomy): domain Eukaryota; kingdom Metazoa; phylum Chordata; class Mammalia; order Rodentia; family Cricetidae; genus Onychomys; species Onychomys leucogaster. The sequence goes on from CATKUP010000061.1 coordinate 2,355,740, forward strand.
GAAACTGATAGAAACCACAGCTCCTCTTACATAAATGCTCTTTAGTTAATAATGAGAATCATATTGGGTTTTTGAACTGTGTGAAGTTATTTGAGCAAAAATTCACTTTGTTTAACAGAAATGAACTCTTGATTGTAGGAAGACACAGGTCCTGTGGTTTAACTCCGTTTCTGAAGGGAAAATCAGACCAGTATTCTCATCCATGAAACACACTCTGTTTTAACACAAGAGGCAAGCTCTTCTTTCCAGCGTCTCCAAAACAGCAAGAACCATGAGCATGCCCAGAAAAAAAGAACTGTGTTTTGTACTCATAAGGACCATGTGTAATTCAACTCTGCTTATGAAACTGATACAAACCACAGCTCCTCTTACATAAATGCTCTTTAGTTACTAGTGAGAATCGCGTTGGCTTCATGAACTGTGTAAAAACATTTGAGCTAAAAATTCATTAGATTTACCAGAAATGAACTCTTGCCTGTAGGAAGACACAGGTCCTGGGGTTTAACTCCATTTCTGAAGGGAAATTCAGACCATAGTTCTCATTCCTGAAACACAATGGGTTTTAACGCAAGAAGCAAGCTCTTCTTTCCACAGTCAAAAATACAGCAAGAAACATGAGCATGCCCAGAAAAATAGAACTGTGTTTCCTACTCAAACGGACCATATGTAGTTCAACTCTGCTTATGAAACTGATACAGACTCCAGCTCCTCTTATATAAATGCTCTTTAGTTAATAGTGATAATCGCGTTGTGTTCTTGAACTGTGTAAAATCATTTGAACCGAAAATTCTCTTGGTTTACCAGAAATGAACTCATGCTTGTAGGAAGACACTAATCCTGGCGTTTAACTCCGTTTCTGAAGGGAAATTCAGACCAGTGTTCTCATCCATAAAACACACTCTGTTTTAACACAAGAGGCAAGCTCTTATTTCCAGCATCTCCAAAACAGCAAGAACCATGAGCATGCCCAGAAAAAAAGAACTGTGTTTCGTACTCATAAGGACCATATGTAATTCAACTCTGCTTATGAAACTGATACAAACCACAGCTCCTCTTACATAAATGCTCTTTAGTTAATGGTGAGAATCGCGTTGGCTTCATGAACTGCGAAAAATCATTTGAGCCCAAAATTCACTGGGTTTACCAGAAATGAACTCTTGCTTGTAGGAAGACACTGATCCTGGGGTTTAACTCCGTTTCTTTTGGGAAATTCAGACCAGAGTTCTCATCGCTGAAGCACACTGTGTTTTAATGCAAGAAGCAAGCTCTTCTTTCCAGAGTCTAAAATACAGCAAGAACTATGAGCAGGCCCTGAAAAAAAGAACTGTGTTTCCTACTCATACAGACCATATGTAGTTCAACTCTGCTTATGAAACTGATAGAAACCACAGCTCCTCTTACATAAATGCTCTTTAGTTAATAATGAGAATCATATTGGGTTTTTGAACTGTGTAAAATCATTTGCACCGAAAATTCTCTTGGTTTACCAGAAATGAACTCATGCTTGTAGGAAGACACTGATCCTGGCGTTTAACTCCGTTTCTGAAGTGAAATTCAGACCAGTGTTCTCATCCATAAAACACACTCTGTTTTAACACAAGAGGCAAGCTCTTATTTCCAGCGTCTCCAAAACAGCAAGAACCATGAGCATGCCCAGAGAAAAAGAACTGTGTTTCGTACTCATAAGGACCATATGTAATTCAACTCTGCTTATGAAACTGATACAAACCACAGCTCCTCTTACATAAATGCTCTTTAGTTAATAGTGAGAATCGCGTTGGCTGCATGAACTGCGAAAAATCATTTGAGCCCAAAATTCACTGGGTTTACCAGAAATGAACTCTTGCTTGTAGGAAGACACAGAACATGGGGTTTAACTCCGTTTCTGTTGGGATATTCAGACCAGAGTTCTCATCGCTGAAACACGCTGTGTTTTAACACAAGAATCAAGATCTTCTTTCAAGAGTGTAAAATACAGCAATAACCACGAGCAGGCCCTGAAAAAAAGAACTGTGTTTCCTACTCATACAGACCATATGTAGTTCAACTCTGCTTATGAAACTGATAGAAACCACAGCTCCTCTTACATAAATGCTCTTTAGTTAATAATGAGAATCATATTGGGTTTTTGAACTGTGTGAAGTTATTTGAGCAAAAATTCACTTTGTTTAACAGAAATGAACTCTTGATTGTAGGAAGACACAGGTCCTGTGGTTTAACTCCGTTTCTGAAGGGAAAATCAGACCAGTATTCTCATCCATGAAACACACTCTGTTTTAACACAAGAGATAAGCTCTTCTTTCCAGCATCTCCAAAACAGCAAGAACCATGAGCATGCCCAGAAAAAAATAACTGTGTTTCGTACTCATAAGGACCATGTGTAATTCAACTCTGCTTATGAAACTGATACAAACCACAGCTCCTCTTACATAAATGCTCTTTAGTTACTAGTGAGAATCGCGTTGGCTTCATGAACTGTGTAAAATCATTTGAGCTAAAAATTCATTAGATTTACCAGAAATGAACTCTTGCTTGTAGGAAGACACTGATCCTGGGGTTTAACTCCGTTTCTTTTGGGAAATTCAGACCAGAGTTCTCATCGCTGAAACACACTGTGTTTTAATGCAAGAAGCAAGCTCTTCTTTCCAGAGTCTAAAATACAGCAAGAACTATGAGCAGGCCCTGAAAAAAAGAACTGTGTTTCCTACTCATACAGACCATATGTAGTTCAACTCTGCTTATGAAACTGATAGAAACCACAGCTCCTCTTACATAAATGCTCTTTAGTTAATAATGAGAATCATATTGGGTTTTTGAACTGTGTAAAATCATTTGAACCGAAAATTCATTGGTTTACCAGAAATGAACTCATGCTTGTAGGAAGACACTGATCCTGGCGTTTAACTCCGTTTCTGAAGGGAAATTCAGACCAGTGTTCTCATCCATAAAACACACTCTGTTTTAACACAAGAGGCAAGCTCTTCTTTCCAGCGTCTCCAAAACAGCAAGAACCATGAGCATGCCCAGAAAAAAAGAACTGTGTTTCGTACTCATAAGGACCATATGTAATTCAACTCTGCTTATGAAACTGATACAAACCACAGCTCCTCTTACATAAATGCTCTTTAGTTAATAGTGAGAATCGCGTTGGCTTCATGAACTGCGAAAAATCATTTGAGCCCAAAATTCACTGGGTTTACCAGAAATGAACTCTTGCTTGTAGGAAGACACAGAACATGGGGTTTAACTCCGTTTCTGTTGGGAAATTCAGACCAGAGTTCTCATCGCTGAAACACGCTGTGTTTTAACACAAGAATCAAGATCTTCATTCAAGAGTCTAAAATACAGCAATAACCACGAGCAGGCCCTGAAAAAAAGAACTGTGTTTCCTACTCATACAGACCATATGTAGTTCAACTCTGCTTATGAAACTGATAGAAACCACAGCTCCTCTTACATAAATGCTCTTTAGTTAATAATGAGAATCATATTGGGTTTTTGAACTGTGTGAAGTTATTTGAGCAAAAATTCACTTTGTTTAACAGAAATGAACTCTTGATTGTAGGAAGACACAGGTCCTGTGGTTTAACTCCGTTTCTGAAGGGAAAATCAGACCAGTATTCTCATCCATGAAACACACTCTGTTTTAACACAAGAGGCAAGCTCTTCTTTCCAGCGTCTCCAAAACAGCAAGAACCATGAGCATGCCCAGAAAAAAAGAACTGTGTTTTGTACTCATAAGGACCATGTGTAATTCAACTCTGCTTAAGAAACTGATACAAACCACAGCTCCTCTTACATAAATGCTCTTTAGTTACTAGTGAGAATCGCGTTGGCTTCATGAACTGTGTAAAATCATTTGAGCTAAAAATTCATTAGATTTACCAGAAATGAACTCTTGCCTGTAGGAAGACACAGGTCCTGGGGTTTAACTCCATTTCTGAAGGGAAATTCAGACCATAGTTCTCATTCCTGAAACACAATGGGTTTTAACGCAAGAAGCAAGCTCTTCTTTCCACAGTCAAAAATACAGCAAGAAACATGAGCATGCCCAGAAAAATAGAACTGTGTTTCCTACTCAAACGGACCATATGTAGTTCAACTCTGCTTATGAAACTGATACAGACTCCAGCTCCTCTTATATAAATGCTCTTTAGTTAATAGTGATAATCGCGTTGTGTTCTGGAACTGTGTAAAATCATTTGAACCGAAAATTCTCTTGGTTTACCAGAAATGAACTCATGCTTGTAGGAAGACACTGATCCTGGCGTTTAACTCCGTTTCTGAAGGGAAATTCAGACCAGTGTTCTCATCCATAAAACACACTCTGTTTTAACACAAGAGGCAAGCTCTTATTTCCAGCATCTCCAAAACAGCAAGAACCATGAGCATGCCCAGAAAAAAAGAACTGTGTTTCGTACTCATAAGGACCATATGTAATTCAACTCTGCTTATGAAACTGATACAAACCACAGCTCCTCTTACATAAATGCTCTTTAATTAATGGTGAGAATCGCGTTGGCTTCATGAACTGTGTAAAATCATTTGAGCTAAAAATTCATTAGATTTACCAGAAATGAACTCTTGCTTGTAGGAAGACACTGATCCTGGGGTTTAACTCCGTTTCTTTTGGGAAATTCAGACCAGAGTTCTCATCGCTGAAACACACTGTGTTTTAATGCAAGAAGCAAGCTCTTCTTTCCAGAGTCTAAAATACAGCAAGAACTATGAGCAGGCCCTGAAAAAAAGAACTGTGTTTCCTACTCATACAGACCATATGTAGTTCAACTCTGCTTATGAAACTGATAGAAACCACAGCTCCTCTTACATAAATGCTCTTTAGTTAATAATGAGAATCATATTGGGTTTTTGAACTGTGTAAAATCATTTGAACCGAAAATTCATTGGTTTACCAGAAATGAACTCATGCTTGTAGGAAGACAATGATCCTGGCGTTTAACTCCGTTTCTGAAGGGAAATTCAGACCAGTGTTCTCATCCATAAAACACACTCTGTTTTAACACAAGAGGCAAGCTCTTCTTTCCAGCGTCTCCAAAACAGCAAGAACCATGAGCATGCCCAGAAAAAAAGAACTGTGTTTCGTACTCATAAGGACCATATGTAATTCAACTCTGCTTATGAAACTGATACAAACCACAGCTCCTCTTACATAAATGCTCTTTAGTTAATAGTGAGAATCGCGTTGGCTTCATGAACTGCGAAAAATCATTTGAGCCCAAAATTCACTGGGTTTACCAGAAATGAACTCTTGCTTGTAGGAAGACACAGAACATGGGGTTTAACTCCGTTTCTGTTGGGAAATTCAGACCAGAGTTCTCATCGCTGAAACACGCTGTGTTTTAACACAAGAATCAAGATCTTCATTCAAGAGTCTAAAATACAGCAATAACCACGAGCAGGCCCTGAAAAAAAGAACTGTGTTTCCTACTCATACAGACCATATGTAGTTCAACTCTGCTTATGAAACTGATAGAAACCACAGCTCCTCTTACATAAATGCTCTTTAGTTAATAATGAGAATCATATTGGGTTTTTGAACTGTGTGAAGTTATTTGAGCAAAAATTCACTTTGTTTAACAGAAATGAACTCTTGATTGTAGGAAGACACAGGTCCTGTGGTTTAACTCCGTTTCTGAAGGGAAAATCAGACCAGTATTCTCATCCATGAAACACACTCTGTTTTAACACAAGAGGCAAGCTCTTCTTTCCAGCGTCTCCAAAACAGCAAGAACCATGAGCATGCCCAGAAAAAAAGAACTGTGTTTTGTACTCATAAGGACCATGTGTAATTCAACTCTGCTTATGAAACTGATACAAACCACAGCTCCTCTTACATAAATGCTCTTTAGTTACTAGTGAGAATCGCGTTGGCTTCATGAACTGTGTAAAATCATTTGAGCTAAAAATTCATTAGATTTACCAGAAATGAACTCTTGCCTGTAGGAAGACACAGGTCCTGGGGTTTAACTCCATTTCTGAAGGGAAATTCAGACCATAGTTCTCATTCCTGAAACACAATGGGTTTTAACGCAAGAAGCAAGCTCTTCTTTCCACAGTCAAAAATACAGCAAGAAACATGAGCATGCCCAGAAAAATAGAACTGTGTTTCCTACTCAAACGGACCATATGTAGTTCAACTCTGCTTATGAATCTGATACAGACTCCAGCTCCTCTTATATAAATGCTCTTTAGTTAATAGTGATAATCGCGTTGTGTTCTGGAACTGTGTAAAATCATTTGAACCGAAAATTCTCTTGGTTTACCAGAAATGAACTCATGCTTGTAGGAAGACACTGATCCTGGCGTTTAACTCCGTTTCTGAAGGGAAATTCAGACCAGTGTTCTCATCCATAAAACACACTCTGTTTTAACACAAGAGGCAAGCTCTTATTTCCAGCATCTCCAAAACAGCAAGAACCATGAGCATGCCCAGAAAAAAAGAACTGTGTTTCGTACTCATAAGGACCATATGTAATTCAACTCTGCTTATGAAACTGATACAAACCACAGCTCCTCTTACATAAATGCTCTTTAGTTAATGGTGAGAATCGCGTTGGCTTCATGAACTGCGAAAAATCATTTGAGCCCAAAATTCACTGGGTTTACCAGAAATGAACTCTTGCTTGTAGGAAGACACTGATCCTGGGGTTTAACTCCGTTTCTTTTGGGAAATTCAGACCAGAGTTCTCATCGCTGAAGCACACTGTGTTTTAATGCAAGAAGCAAGCTCTTCTTTCCAGAGTCTAAAATACAGCAAGAACTATGAGCAGGCCCTGAAAAAAAGAACTGTGTTTCCTACTCATACAGACCATATGTAGTTCAACTCTGCTTATGAAACTGATAGAAACCACAGCTCCTCTTACATAAATGCTCTTTAGTTAATAATGAGAATCATATTGGGTTTTTGAACTGTGTAAAATCATTTGAACCGAAAATTCTCTTGGTTTACCAGAAATGAACTCATGCTTGTAGGAAGACACTGATCCTGGCGTTTAACTCCGTTTCTGAAGTGAAATTCAGACCAGTGTTCGCATCCATAAAACACACTCTGTTTTAACACAAGAGGCAAGCTCTTCTTTCCAGCGTCTCCAAAACAGCAAGAACCATGAGCATGCCCAGAAAAAAAGAACTGTGTTTCGTACTCATAAGGACCATATGTAATTCAACTCTGCTTATGAAACTGATACAAACCACAGCTCCTCTTACATAAATGCTCTTTAGTTAATAGTGAGAATCGCGTTGGCTGCATGAACTGCGAAAAATCATTTGAGCCCAAAATTCACTGGGTTTACCAGAAATGAACTCTTGCTTGTAGGAAGACACAGAACATGGGGTTTAACTCCGTTTCTGTTGGGATATTCAGACCAGAGTTCTCATCGCTGAAACACGCTGTGTTTTAACACAAGAATCAAGATCTTCTTTCAAGAGTCTAAAATACAGCAATAACCACGAGCAGGCCCTGAAAAAAAGAACTGTGTTTCCTACTCATACAGACCATATGTAGTTCAACTCTGCTTATGAAACTGATAGAAACCACAGCTCCTATTACATAAATGCTCTTTAGTTAATAATGAGAATCATATTGGGTTTTTGAACTGTGTGAAGTTATTTGAGCAAAAATTCACTTTGTTTAACAGAAATGAACTCTTGATTGTAGGAAGACACAGGTCCTGTGGTTTAACTCCGTTTCTGAAGGGAAAATCAGACCAGTATTCTCATCCATGAAACACACTCTGTTTTAACACAAGAGGCAAGCTCTTCTTTCCAGCGTCTCCAAAACAGCAAGAACCATGAGCATGCCCAGAAAAAAATAACTGTGTTTCGTACTCATAAGGACCATGTGTAATTCAACTCTGCTTATGAAACTGATACAAACCACAGCTCCTCTTACATAAATGCTCTTTAGTTACTAGTGAGAATCGCGTTGGCTTCATGAACTGTGTAAAATCATTTGAGCTAAAAATTCATTAGATTTACCAGAAATGAACTCTTGCTTGTAGGAAGACACTGATCCTGGGGTTTAACTCCGTTTCTTTTGGGAAATTCAGACCAGAGTTCTCATCGCTGAAACACACTGTGTTTTAATGCAAGAAGCAAGCTCTTCTTTCCAGAGTCTAAAATACAGCAAGAACTATGAGCAGGCCCTGAAAAAAAGAACTGTGTTTGCTACTCATACAGATCATATGTAGTTCAACTCTGCTTATGAAACTGATAGAAACCACAGCTCCTCTTACATAAATGCTCTTTAGTTAATAATGAGAATCATATTGGGTTTTTGAACTGTGTAAATTCTTTTGAACCGAAAATTCATTGGTTTACCAGAAATGAACTCATGCTTGTAGGAAGACACTGATCCTGGCGTTAAACTCCGTTTCTGAAGGGAAATTCAGACCAGTGTTCTCATCCATAAAACACACTCTGTTTTAACACAAGAGGCAAGCTCTTATTTCCAGCGTCTCCAAAACAGCAAGAACCATGAGCATGCCCAGAAAAAAAGAACTGTGTTTCGTACTCATAAGGACCATATGTAATTCAACTCTGCTTATGAAACTGATACAAACCACAGCTCCTCTTACATAAATGCTCTTTAGTTAATAGTGAGAATCGCGTTGGCTTCATGAACTGCGAAAAATCATTTGAGCCCAAAATTCACTGGGTTTACCAGAAATGAACTCTTGCTTGTAGGAAGACACAGAACATGGGGTTTAACTCCGTTTCTGTTGGGAAATTCAGACCAGAGTTCTCATCGCTGAAACACGCTGTGTTTTAACACAAGAATCAAGATCTTCATTCAAGAGTCTAAAATACAGCAATAACCACGAGCAGGCCCTGAAAAAAAGAACTGTGTTTCCTACTCATACAGACCATATGTAGTTCAACTCTGCTTATGAAACTGATAGAAACCACAGCTCCTCTTACATAAATGCTCTTTAGTTAATAATGAGAATCATATTGGGTTTTTGAACTGTGTGAAGTTATTTGAGCAAAAATTCACTTTGTTTAACAGAAATGAACTCTTGATTGTAGGATACACAGGTCCTGTGGTTTAACTCCGCTTCTGAAGGGAAAATCAGACCAGTATTCTCATCCATGAAACACACTCTGTTTTAACACAAGAGGCAAGCTCTTCTTTCCAGCGTCTCCAAAACAGCAAGAACCATGAGCATGCCCAGAAAAAAAGAACTGTGTTTTGTACTCATAAGGACCATGTGTAATTCAACTCTGCTTATGAAACTGATACAAACCACAGCTCCTCTTACATAAATGCTCTTTAGTTACTAGTGAGAATCGCGTTGGCTTCATGAACTGTGAAAAATCATTTGAGCTAAAAATTCATTAGATTTACCAGAAATAAACTCTTGCCTGTAGGAAGACACAGGTCCTGGGGTTTAACTCCATTTCTGAAGGGAAATTCAGACCATAGTTCTCATTCCTGAAACACAATGGGTTTTAACGCAAGAAGCAAGCTCTTCTTTCCAGAGTCTAAAATACAGCAAGAACTATGAGCAGGCCCTGAAAAAAAGAACTGTGTTTCCTACTCATACAGACCATATGTAGTTCAACTCTGCTTATGAAACTGATAGAAACCACAGCTCCTCTTACATAAATGCTCTTTAGTTAATAATGAGAATCATATTGGGTTTTTGAACTGTGTAAAATCATTTGAACCGAAAATTCATTGGTTTACCAGAAATGAACTCATGCTTGTAGGAAGACACTGATCCTGGCGTTTAACTCCGTTTCTGAAGGGAAATTCAGACCAGTGTTCTCATCCATAAAACACACTCTGTTTTAACACAAGAGGCAAGCTCTTCTTTCCAGCGTCTCCAAAACAGCAAGAACCATGAGCATGCCCAGAAAAAAAGAACTGTGTTTCGTACTCATAAGGACCATATGTAATTCAACTCTGCTTATGAAACTGATACAAACCACAGCTCCTCTTACATAAATGCTCTTTAGTTAATAGTGAGAATCGCGTTGGCTTCATGAACTGCGAAAAATCATTTGAGCCCAAAATTCACTGGGTTTACCAGAAATGAACTCTTGCTTGTAGGAAGACACAGAACATGGGGTTTAACTCCGTTTCTGTTGGGAAATTCAGACCAGAGTTCTCATCGCTGAAACACGCTGTGTTTTAACACAAGAATCAAGATCTTCATTCAAGAGTCTAAAATACAGCAATAACCACGAGCAGGCCCTGAAAAAAAGAACTGTGTTTCCTACTCATACAGACCATATGTAGTTCAACTCTGCTTATGAAACTGATAGAAACCACAGCTCCTCTTACATAAATGCTCTTTAGTTAATAATGAGAATCATATTGGGTTTTTGAACTGTGTGAAGTTATTTGAGCAAAAATTCACTTTGTTTAACAGAAATGAACTCTTGATTGTAGGAAGACACAGGTCCTGTGGTTTAACTCCGTTTCTGAAGGGAAAATCAGACCAGTATTCTCATCCATGAAACACACTCTGTTTTAACACAAGAGGCAAGCTCTTCTTTCCAGCGTCTCCAAAACAGCAAGAACCATGAGCATGCCCAGAAAAAAAGAACTGTGTTTTGTACTCATAAGGACCATGTGTAATTCAACTCTGCTTAAGAAACTGATACAAACCACAGCTCCTCTTACATAAATGCTCTTTAGTTACTAGTGAGAATCGCGTTGGCTTCATGAACTGTGTAAAATCATTTGAGCTAAAAATTCATTAGATTTACCAGAAATGAACTCTTGCCTGTAGGAAGACACAGGTCCTGGGGTTTAACTCCATTTCTGAAGGGAAATTCAGACCATAGTTCTCATTCCTGAAACACAATGGGTTTTAACGCAAGAAGCAAGCTCTTCTTTCCACAGTCAAAAATACAGCAAGAAACATGAGCATGCCCAGAAAAATAGAACTGTGTTTCCTACTCAAACGGACCATATGTAGTTCAACTCTGCTTATGAAACTGATACAGACTCCAGCTCCTCTTATATAAATGCTCTTTAGTTAATAGTGATAATCGCGTTGTGTTCTGGAACTGTGTAAAATCATTTGAACCGAAAATTCTCTTGGTTTACCAGAAATGAACTCATGCTTGTAGGAAGACACTGATCCTGGCGTTTAACTCCGTTTCTGAAGGGAAATTCAGACCAGTGTTCTCATCCATAAAACACACTCTGTTTTAACACAAGAGGCAAGCTCTTATTTCCAGCATCTCCAAAACAGCAAGAACCATGAGCATGCCCAGAAAAAAAGAACTGTGTTTCGTACTCATAAGGACCATATGTAATTCAACTCTGCTTATGAAACTGATACAAACCACAGCTCCTCTTACATAAATGCTCTTTAATTAATGGTGAGAATCGCGTTGGCTTCATGAACTGTGTAAAATCATTTGAGCTAAAAATTCATTAGATTTACCAGAAATGAACTCTTGCTTGTAGGAAGACACTGATCCTGGGGTTTAACTCCGTTTCTTTTGGGAAATTCAGACCAGAGTTCTCATCGCTGAAACACACTGTGTTTTAATGCAAGAAGCAAGCTCTTCTTTCCAGAGTCTAAAATACAGCAAGAACTATGAGCAGGCCCTGAAAAAAAGAACTGTGTTTCCTACTCATACAGACCATATGTAGTTCAACTCTGCTTATGAAACTGATAGAAACCACAGCTCCTCTTACATAAATGCTCTTTAGTTAATAATGAGAATCATATTGGGTTTTTGAACTGTGTAAAATCATTTGAACCGAAAATTCATTGGTTTACCAGAAATGAACTCATGCTTGTAGGAAGACACTGATCCTGGCGTTTAACTCCGTTTCTGAAGGGAAATTCAGACCAGTGTTCTCATCCATAAAACACACTCTGTTTTAACACAAGAGGCAAGCTCTTCTTTCCAGCGTCTCCAAAACAGCAAGAACCATGAGCATGCCCAGAAAAAAAGAACTGTGTTTCGTACTCATAAGGACCATATGTAATTCAACTCTGCTTATGAAACTGATACAAACCACAGCTCCTCTTACATAAATGCTCTTTAGTTAATAGTGAGAATCGCGTTGGCTTCATGAACTGCGAAAAATCATTTGAGCCCAAAATTCACTGGGTTTACCAGAAATGAACTCTTGCTTGTAGGAAGACACAGAACATGGGGTTTAACTCCGTTTCTGTTGGGAAATTCAGACCAGAGTTCTCATCGCTGAAACACGCTGTGTTTTAACACAAGAATCAAGATCTTCATTCAAGAGTCTAAAATACAGCAATAACCACGAGCAGGCCCTGAAAAAAAGAACTGTGTTTCCTACTCATACAGACCATATGTAGTTCAACTCTGCTTATGAAACTGATAGAAACCACAGCTCCTCTTACATAAATGCTCTTTAGTTAATAATGAGAATCATATTGGGTTTTTGAACTGTGTGAAGTTATTTGAGCAAAAATTCACTTTGTTTAACAGAAATGAACTCTTGATTGTAGGAAGACACAGGTCCTGTGGTTTAACTCCGTTTCTGAAGGGAAAATCAGACCAGTATTCTCATCCATGAAACACACTCTGTTTTAACACAAGAGGCAAGCTCTTCTTTCCAGCGTCTCCAAAACAGCAAGAACCATGAGCATGCCCAGAAAAAAAGAACTGTGTTTTGTACTCATAAGGACCATGTGTAATTCAACTCTGCTTATGAAACTGATACAAACCACAGCTCCTCTTACATAAATGCTCTTTAGTTACTAGTGAGAATCGCGTTGGCTTCATGAACTGTGTAAAATCATTTGAGCTAAAAATTCATTAGATTTACCAGAAATGAACTCTTGCCTGTAGGAAGACACAGGTCCTGGGGTTTAACTCCATTTCTGAAGGGAAATTCAGACCATAGTTCTCATTCCTGAAACACAATGGGTTTTAACGCAAGAAGCAAGCTCTTCTTTCCACAGTCAAAAATACAGCAAGAAACATGAGCATGCCCAGAAAAATAGAACTGTGTTTCCTACTCAAACGGACCATATGTAGTTCAACTCTGCTTATGAATCTGATACAGACTCCAGCTCCTCTTATATAAATGCTCTTTAGTTAATAGTGATAATCGCGTTGTGTTCTGGAACTGTGTAAAATCATTTGAACCGAAAATTCTCTTGGTTTACCAGAAATGAACTCATGCTTGTAGGAAGACACTGATCCTGGCGTTTAACTCCGTTTCTGAAGGGAAATTCAGACCAGTGTTCTCATCCATAAAACACACTCTGTTTTAACACAAGAGGCAAGCTCTTATTTCCAGCATCTCCAAAACAGCAAGAACCATGAGCATGCCCAGAAAAAAAGAACTGTGTTTCGTACTCATAAGGACCATATGTAATTCAACTCTGCTTATGAAACTGATACAAACCACAGCTCCTCTTACATAAATGCTCTTTAGTTAATGGTGAGAATCGCGTTGGCTTCATGAACTGCGAAAAATCATTTGAGCCCAAAATTCACTGGGTTTACCAGAAATGAACTCTTGCTTGTAGGAAGACACTGATCCTGGGGTTTAACTCCGTTTCTTTTGGGAAATTCAGACCAGAGTTCTCATCGCTGAAGCACACTGTGTTTTAATGCAAGAAGCAAGCTCTTCTTTCCAGAGTCTAAAATACAGCAAGAACTATGAGCAGGCCCTGAAAAAAAGAACTGTGTTTCCTACTCATACAGACCATATGTAGTTCAACTCTGCTTATGAAACTGATAGAAACCACAGCTCCTCTTACATAAATGCTCTTTAGTTAATAATGAGAATCATATTGGGTTTTTGAACTGTGTAAAATCATTTGAACCGAAAATTCTCTTGGTTTACCAGAAATGAACTCATGCTTGTAGGAAGACACTGATCCTGGCGTTTAACTCCGTTTCTGAAGTGAAATTCAGACCAGTGTTCGCATCCATAAAACACACTCTGTTTTAACACAAGAGGCAAGCTCTTCTTTCCAGCGTCTCCAAAACAGCAAGAACCATGAGCATGCCCAGAAAAAAAGAACTGTGTTTCGTACTCATAAGGACCATATGTAATTCAACTCTGCTTATGAAACTGATACAAACCACAGCTCCTCTTACATAAATGCTCTTTAGTTAATAGTGAGAATCGCGTTGGCTGCATGAACTGCGAAAAATCATTTGAGCCCAAAATTCACTGGGTTTACCAGAAATGAACTCTTGCTTGTAGGAAGACACAGAACATGGGGTTTAACTCCGTTTCTGTTGGGATATTCAGACCAGAGTTCTCATCGCTGAAACACGCTGTGTTTTAACACAAGAATCAAGATCTTCTTTCAAGAGTCTAAAATACAGCAATAACCACGAGCAGGCCCTGAAAAAAAGAACTGTGTTTCCTACTCATACAGACCATATGTAGTTCAACTCTGCTTATGAAACTGATAGAAACCACAGCTCCTATTACATAAATGCTCTTTAGTTAATAATGAGAATCATATTGGGTTTTTGAACTGTGTGAAGTTATTTGAGCAAAAATTCACTTTGTTTAACAGAAATGAACTCTTGATTGTAGGAAGACACAGGTCCTGTGGTTTAACTCCGTTTCTGAAGGGAAAATCAGACCAGTATTCTCATCCATGAAACACACTCTGTTTTAACACAAGAGGCAAGCTCTTCTTTCCAGCGTCTCCAAAACAGCAAGAACCATGAGCATGCCCAGAAAAAAATAACTGTGTTTCGTACTCATAAGGACCATGTGTAATTCAACTCTGCTTATGAAACTGATACAAACCACAGCTCCTCTTACATAAATGCTCTTTAGTTACTAGTGAGAATCGCGTTGGCTTCATGAACTGTGTAAAATCATTTGAGCTAAAAATTCATTAGATTTACCAGAAATGAACTCTTGCTTGTAGGAAGACACTGATCCTGGGGTTTAACTCCGTTTCTTTTGGGAAATTCAGACCAGAGTTCTCATCGCTGAAACACACTGTGTTTTAATGCAAGAAGCAAGCTCTTCTTTCCAGAGTCTAAAATACAGCAAGAACTATGAGCAGGCCCTGAAAAAAAGAACTGTGTTTGCTACTCATACAGATCATATGTAGTTCAACTCTGCTTATGAAACTGATAGAAACCACAGCTCCTCTTACATAAATGCTCTTTAGTTAATAATGAGAATCATATTGGGTTTTTGAACTGTGTAAATTCTTTTGAACCGAAAATTCATTGGTTTACCAGAAATGAACTCATGCTTGTAGGAAGACACTGATCCTGGCGTTAAACTCCGTTTCTGAAGGGAAATTCAGACCAGTGTTCTCATCCATAAAACACACTCTGTTTTAACACAAGAGGCAAGCTCTTATTTCCAGCGTCTCCAAAACAGCAAGAACCATGAGCATGCCCAGAAAAAAAGAACTGTGTTTCGTACTCATAAGGACCATATGTAATTCAACTCTGCTTATGAAACTGATACAAACCACAGCTCCTCTTACATAAATGCTCTTTAGTTAATAGTGAGAATCGCGTTGGCTTCATGAACTGCGAAAAATCATTTGAGCCCAAAATTCACTGGGTTTACCAGAAATGAACTCTTGCTTGTAGGAAGACACAGAACATGGGGTTTAACTCCGTTTCTGTTGGGAAATTCAGACCAGAGTTCTCATCGCTGAAACACGCTGTGTTTTAACACAAGAATCAAGATCTTCATTCAAGAGTCTAAAATACAGCAATAACCACGAGCAGGCCCTGAAAAAAAGAACTGTGTTTCCTACTCATACAGACCATATGTAGTTCAACTCTGCTTATGAAACTGATAGAAACCACAGCTCCTCTTACATAAATGCTCTTTAGTTAATAATGAGAATCATATTGGGTTTTTGAACTGTGTGAAGTTATTTGAGCAAAAATTCACTTTGTTTAACAGAAATGAACTCTTGATTGTAGGATACACAGGTCCTGTGGTTTAACTCCGCTTCTGAAGGGAAAATCAGACCAGTATTCTCATCCATGAAACACACTCTGTTTTAACACAAGAGGCAAGCTCTTCTTTCCAGCGTCTCCAAAACAGCAAGAACCATGAGCATGCCCAGAAAAAAAGAACTGTGTTTTGTACTCATAAGGACCATGTGTAATTCAACTCTGCTTATGAAACTGATACAAACCACAGCTCCTCTTACATAAATGCTCTTTAGTTACTAGTGAGAATCGCGTTGGCTTCATGAACTGTGAAAAATCATTTGAGCTAAAAATTCATTAGATTTACCAGAAATAAACTCTTGCCTGTAGGAAGACACAGGTCCTGGGGTTTAACTCCATTTCTGAAGGGAAATTCAGACCATAGTTCTCATTCCTGAAACACAATGGGTTTTAACGCAAGAAGCAAGCTCTTCTTTCCACAGTCAAAAATACAGCAAGAAACATGAGCATGCCCAGAAAAATAGAACTGTGTTTCCTACTCAAACGGACCATATGTAGTTCAACTCTGCTTATGAAACTGATACAGACTCCAGCTCCTCTTATATAAATGCTCTCTAGTTAATAGTGATAATCGCGTTGTGTTCTGGAACTGTGTAAAATCATTTGAACCGAAAATTCTCTTGGTTTACCAGAAATGAACTCATGCTTGTAGGAAGACACTGATCCTGGCGTTTAACTCCGTTTCTGAAGGGAAATTCAGACCAGTGTTCTCATCCATAAAACACACTCTGTTTTAACACAAGAGGCAAGCTCTTATTTCCAGCATCTCCAAAACAGCAAGAACCATGAGCATGCCCAGAAAAAAAGAACTGTGTTTCGTACTCATAAGGACCATATGTAATTCAACTCTGCTTATGAAACTGATACAAACCACAGCTCCTCTTACATAAATGCTCTTTAGTTAATAGTGAGAATCGCGTTGGCTGCATGAACTGCGAAAAATCATTTGAGCCCAAAATTCACTGGGTTTACCAGAAATGAACTCTTGCTTGTAGGAAGACACAGAACATGGGGTTTAACTCCGTTTCTGTTGGGATATTCAGACCAGAGTTCTCATCGCTGAAACACGCTGTGTTTTAACGCAAGAATCAAGATCTTCTTTCCAGAGTCTAAAATACAGCAATAACCACGAGCAGGCCCTGAAAAAAAGAACTGTGTTTCCTACTCATACAGACTATATGTAGTTCAACTCTGCTTATGAAACTGATAGAAACCACAGCTCCTCTTACATAAATGCTCTTTAGTTAATAATGAGAATCATATTGGGTTTTTGAACTGTGTGAAGTTATTTGAGCAAAAATTCACTTTGTTTAACAGAAATGAACTCTTGATTGTAGGAAGACACAGGTCCTGTGGTTTAACTCCGTTTCTGAAGGGAAAATCAGACCAGTATTCTCATCCATGAAACACACTCTGTTTTAACACAAGAGGCAAGCTCTTCTTTCCAGCGTCTCCAAAACAGCAAGAACCATGAGCATGCCCAGAAAAAAATAACTGTGTTTTGTACTCATAAGGACCATGTGTAATTCAACTCTGCTTATGAAACTGATACAAACCACAGCTCCTCTTACATAAATGCTCTTTAGTTACTAGTGAGAATCGCGTTGGCTTCATGAACTGTGTAAAATCATTTGAGCTAAAAATTCATTAGATTTACCAGAAATGAACTCTTGCTTGTAGGAAGACACTGATCCTGGGGTTTAACTCCGTTTCTTTTGGGAAATTCAGACCAGAGTTCTCATCGCTGAAACACACTGTGTTTTAATGCAAGAAGCAAGCTCTTCTTTCCAGAGTCTAAAATACAGCAAGAACTATGAGCAGGCCCTGAAAAAAAGAACTGTGTTTCCTACTCATACAGACCATATGTAGTTCAACTCTGCTTATGAAACTGATAGAAACCACAGCTCCTCTTACATAAATGCTCTTTAGTTAATAATGAGAATCATATTGGGTTTTTGAACTGTGTAAAATCATTTGAACCGAAAATTCATTGGTTTACCAGAAATGAACTCATGCTTGTAGGAAGACACTGATCCTGGCGTTTAACTCCGTTTCTGAAGGGAAATTCAGACCAGTGTTCTCATCCATAAAACACACTCTGTTTTAACACAAGAGGCAAGCTCTTATTTCCAGCATCTCCAAAACAGCAAGAACCATGAGCATGCCCAGAAAAAAAGAACTGTGTTTCGTACTCATAAGGACCATATGTAATTCAACTCTGCTTATGAAACTGATACAAACCACAGCTCCTCTTACATAAATGCTCTTTAGTTAATAGTGAGAATCGCGTTGGCTTCATGAACTGCGAAAAATCATTTGAGCCCAAAATTCACTGGGTTTACCAGAAATGAACTCTTGCTTGTAGGAAGACACAGAACATGGGGTTTAACTCCGTTTCTGTTGGGAAATTCAGACCAGAGTTCTCATCGCTGAAACACGCTGTGTTTTAACACAAGAATCAAGATCTTCATTCAAGAGTCTAAAATACAGCAATAACCACGAGCAGGCCCTGAAAAAAAGAACTGTGTTTCCTACTCATACAGACCATATGTAGTTCAACTCTGCTTATGAAACTGATAGAAACCACAGCTCCTCTTACATAAATTCTCTTTAGTTAATAATGAGAATCATATTGGGTTTTTGAACTGTGTAAAATCATTTGAACCGAAAATTCTCTTGGTTTACCAGAAATGAACTCATGCTTGTAGGAAGACACTGATCCTGGCGTTTAACTCCGTTTCTGAAGTGAAATTCAGACCAGTGTTCTCATCCATAAAACACACTCTGTTTTAACACAAGAGGCAAGCTCTTATTTCCAGCGTCTCCAAAACAGCAAGAATCATGAGCATGCCCAGAAAAAAAGAACTGTGTTTCGTACTCATAAGGACCATATGTAATTCAACTCTGCTTATGAAACTGATACAAACCACAGCTCCTCTTACATAAATGCTCTTTAGTTAATAGTGAGAATCGCGTTGGCTGCATGAACTGCGAAAAATCATTTGAGCCCAAAATTCACTGGGTTTACCAGAAATGAACTCTTGCTTGTAGGAAGACACAGAACATGGGGTTTAACTCCGTTTCTGTTGGGATATTCAGTCCAGAGTTCTCATCGCTGAAACACGCTGTGTTTTAACACAAGAATCAAGATCTTCTTTCAAGAGTCTAAAATACAGCAATAACCACGAGCAGGCCCTGAAAAAAAGAACTGTGTTTCCTACTCATACAGACCATATGTAGTTCAACTCTGCTTATGAAACTGATAGAAACCACAGCTCCTCTTACATAAATGCTCTTTAGTTAATAATGAGAATCATATTGGGTTTTTGAACTGTGTGAAGTTATTTGAGCAAAAATTCACTTTGTTTAACAGAAATGAACTCTTGATTGTAGGAAGACACAGGTCCTGTGGTTTAACTCCGTTTCTGAAGGGAAAACCAGATCAGTATTCTCATCCATGAAACACACTCTGTTTTAACACAAGAGGCAAGCTCTTCTTTCCAGCGTCTCCAAAACAGCAAGAACCATGAGCATGCCCAGAAAAAAATAACTGTGTTTCGTACTCATAAGGACCATGTGTAATTCAACTCTGCTTATGAAACTGATACAAACCACAGCTCCTCTTACATAAATGCTCTTTAGTTACTAGTGAGAATCGCGTTGGCTTCATGAACTGTGTAAAATCATTTGAGCTAAAAATTCATTAGATTTACCAGAAATGAACTCTTGCTTGTAGGAAGACACTGATCCTGGGGTTTAACTCCGTTTCTTTTGGGAAATTCAGACCAGAGTTCTCATCGCTGAAACACACTGTGTTTTAATGCAAGAAGCAAGCTCTTCTTTCCAGAGTCTAAAATACAGCAAGAACTATGAGCAGGCCCTGAAAAAAAGAACTGTGTTTCCTACTCATACAGACCATATGTAGTTCAACTCTGCTTATGAAACTGATAGAAACCACAGCTCCTCTTACATAAATGCTCTTTAGTTAATAATGAGAATCATATTGGGTTTTTGAACTGTGTAAAATCATTTGAACCGAAAATTCATTGGTTTACCAGAAATGAACTCATGCTTGTAGGAAGACACTGATCCTGGCGTTTAACTCCGTTTCTGTAGGGAAATTCAGACCAGTGTTCTCATCCATAAAACACACTCTGTTTTAACACAAGAGGCAAGCTCTTATTTCCAGCGTCTCCAAAACAGCAAGAACCATGAGCATGCCCAGAAAAAAAGAACTGTGTTTCGTACTCATAAGGACCATATGTAATTCAACTCTGCTTATGAAACTGATACAAACCACAGCTCCTCTTACATAAATGCTCTTTAGTTAATAGTGAGAATCGCGTTGGCTTCATGAACTGCGAAAAATCATTTGAGCCCAAAATTCACTGGGTTTACCAGAAATGAACTCTTGCTTGTAGGAAGACACAGAACATGGGGTTTAACTCCGTTTCTGTTGGGAAATTCAGACCAGAGTTCTCATCGCTGAAACACGCTGTGTTTTAACACAAGAATCAAGATCTTCATTCAAGAGTCTAAAATACAGCAATAACCACGAGCAGGCCCTGAAAAAAAGAACTGTGTTTACTACCCATACAGACCATATGTAGTTCAACTCTGCTTATGAAACTGATAGAAACCACAGCTCCTCTTACATAAATGCTCTTTAGTTAATAATGAGAATCATATTGGGTTTTTGAACTGTGTGAAGTTATTTGAGCAAAAATTCACTTTGTTTAACAGAAATGAACTCTTGATTGTAGGAAGACACAGGTCCTGTGGTTTAACTCCGTTTCTGAAGGGAAAATCAGACCAGTATTCTCATCCATGAAACACACTCTGTTTTAACACAAGAGGCAAGCTCTTCTTTCCAGCGTCTCCAAAACAGCAAGAACCATGAGCATGCCCAGAAAAAAAGAACTGTGTTTTGTACTCATAAGGACCATGTGTAATTCAACTCTGCTTATGAAACTGATACAAACCACAGCTCCTCTTACATAAATGCTCTTTAGTTACTAGTGAGAATCGCGTTGGCTTCATGAACTGTGTAAAATCATTTGAGCTAAAAATTCATTAGATTTACCAGAAATGAACTCTTGCCTGTAGGAAGACACAGGTCCTGGGGTTTAACTCCATTTCTGAAGGGAAATTCAGACCATAGTTCTCATTCCTGAAACACAATGGGTTTTAACGCAAGAAGCAAGCTCTTCTTTCCACAGTCAAAAATACAGCAAGAAACATGAGCATGCCCAGAAAAATAGAACTGTGTTTTCTACTCAAACGGACCATATGTAGTTCAACTCTGCTTATGAAACTGATACAGACTCCAGCTCCTCTTATATAAATGCTCTATAGTTAATAGTGATAATCGCGTTGTGTTCTGGAACTGTGTAAAATCATTTTAACCGAAAATTCTCTTTGTTTACCAGAAATGAACTCATGCTTGTAGGAAGACACTGATCCTGGCGTTTAACTCCGTTTCTGAAGGGAAATTCAGACCAGTGTTCTCATCCATAAAACACACTCTGTTTTAACACAAGAGGCAAGCTCTTATTTCCAGCATCTCCAAAACAGCAAGAACCATGAGCATGCCCAGAAAAAAAGAACTGTGTTTCGTACTCATAAGGACCATATGTAATTCAACTCTGCTTATGAAACTGATACAAACCACAGCTCCTCTTACATAAATGCTCTTTAGTTAATAGTGAGAATCGCGTTGGCTTCATGAACTGCGAAAAATCATTTGAGCCCAAAATTCACTGGGTTTACCAGAAATGAACTCTTGCTTGTAGGAAGACACTGATCCTGGGGTTTAACTCCGTTTCTTTTGGGAAATTCAGACCAGAGTTCTCATCGCTGAAACACACTGTGTTTTAATGCAAGAAGCAAGCTCTTCTTTCCAGAGTCTAAAATACAGCAAGAACTATGAGCAGGCCCTGAAAAAAAGAACTGTGTTTCCTACTCATACAGACCATATGTAGTTCAACTCTGCTTATGAAACTGATAGAAACCACAGCTCCTCTTACATAAATGCTCTTTAGTTAATAATGAGAATCATATTGGGTTTTTGAACTGTGTAAAATCATTTGAACCGAAAATTCTCTTGGTTTACCAGAAATGAACTCATGCTTGTAGGAAGACACTGATCCTGGCGTTTAACTCCGTTTCTGAAGTGAAATTCAGACCAGTGTTCTCATCCATAAAACACACTCTGTTTTAACACAAGAGGCAAGCTCTTATTTCCAGCGTCTCCAAAACAGCAAGAACCATGAGCATGCCCAGAAAAAAAGAACTGTGTTTCGTACTCATAAGGACCATATGTAATTCAACTCTGCTTATGAAACTGATACAAACCACAGCTCCTCTTACATAAATGCTCTTTAGTTAATAGTGAGAATCGCGTTGGCTTCATGAACTGCGAAAAATCATTTGAGCCCAAAATTCACTGGGTTTACCAGAAATGAACTCTTGCTTGTAGGAAGACACAGAACATGGGGTTTAACTCCGTTTCTGTTGGGAAATTCAGACCAGAGTTCTCATCGCTGAAACACGCTGTGTTTTAACACAAGAATCAAGATCTTCATTCAAGAGTCTAAAATACAGCAATAACCACGAGCAGGCACTGAAAAAAAGAACTGTGTTTCCTACTCATACAGACCATATGTAGTTCAACTCTGCTTATGAAACTGATAGAAACCACAGCTCCTCTTACATAAATGCTCTTTAGTTAATAATGAGAATCATATTGGGTTTTTGAACTGTGTGAAGTTATTTGAGCAAAAATTCACTTTGTTTAACAGAAATGAACTCTTGATTGTAGGAAGACACAGGTCCTGTGGTTTAACTCCGTTTCTGAAGGGAAAATCAGACCAGTATTCTCATCCATGAAACACACTCTGTTTTAACACAAGAGGCAAGCTCTTCTTTCCAGCGTCTCCAAAACAGCAAGAACCATGAGCATGCCCAGAAAAAAAGAACTGTGTTTTGTACTCATAAGGACCATGTGTAATTCAACTCTGCTTATGAAACTGATACAAACCACAGCTCCTCTTACATAAATGCTCTTTAGTTACTAGTGAGAATCGCGTTGGCTTCATGAACTGTGTAAAATCATTTTAGCTAAAAATTCATTAGATTTACCAGAAATGAACTCTTGCCTGTAGGAAGACACAGGTCCTGGGGTTTAACTCCATTTCTGAAGGGAAATTCAGACCATAGTTCTCATTCCTGAAACACAATGGGTTTTAACGCAAGAAGCAAGCTCTTCTTTCCACAGTCAAAAATACAGCAAGAAACATGAGCATGCCCAGAAAAATAGAACTGTGTTTCCTACTCAAACGGACCATATGTAGTTCAACTCTGCTTATGAAACTGATACAGACTCCAGCTCCTCTTATATAAATGCTCTTTAGTTAATAGTGATAATCGCGTTGTGTTCTGGAACTGTGTAAAATCATTTGAACCGAAAATTCTCTTGGTTTACCAGAAATGAACTCATGCTTGTAGGAAGACACTGATCCTGGCGTTTAACTCCGTTTCTGAAGGGAAATTCAGACCAGTGTTCTCATCCATAAAACACACTCTGTTTTAACACAAGAGGCAAGCTCTTATTTCCAGCATCTCCAAAACAGCAAGAACCATGAGCATGCCCAGAAAAAAAGAACTGTGTTTCGTACTCATAAGGACCATATGTAATTCAACTCTGCTTATGAAACTGATACAAACCACAGCTCCTCTTACATAAATGCTCTTTAGTTAATGGTGAGAATCGCGTTGGCTTCATGAACTGCGAAAAATCATTTGAGCCCAAAATTCACTGGGTTTACCAGAAATGAACTCTTGCTTGTAGGAAGACACTGATCCTGGGGTTTAACTCCGTTTCTTTTGGGAAATTCAGACCAGAGTTCTCATCGCTGAAGCACACTGTGTTTTAATGCAAGAAGCAAGCTCTTCTTTCCAGAGTCTAAAATACAGCAAGAACTATGAGCAGGCCCTGAAAAAAAGAACTGTGTTTCCTACTCATACAGACCATATGTAGTTCAACTCTGCTTATGAAACTGATAGAAACCACAGCTCCTCTTACATAAATGCTCTTTAGTTAATAATGAGAATCATATTGGGTTTTTGAACTGTGTAAAATCATTTGAACCGAAAATTCTCTTGGTTTACCAGAAATGAACTCATGCTTGTAGGAAGACACTGATCCTGGCGTTTAACTCCGTTTCTGAAGGGAAATTCAGACCAGTGTTCTCATCCATAAAACACACTCTGTTTTAACACAAGAGGCAAGCTCTTATTTCCAGCGTCTCCAAAACAGCAAGAACCATGAGCATGCCCAGAAAAAAAGAACTGTGTTTCGTACTCATAAGGACCATATGTAATTCAACTCTGCTTATGAAACTGATACAAACCACAGCTCCTCTTACATAAATGCTCTTTAGTTAATAGTGAGAATCGCATTGGCTGCATGAACTGCGAAAAATCATTTGAGCCCAAAATTCACTGGGTTTACCAGAAATGAACTCTTGCTTGTAGGAAGACACAGAACATGGGGTTTAACTCCGTTTCTGTTGGGATATTCAGACCAGAGTTCTCATAGCTGAAACACGCTGTGTTTTAACACAAGAATCAAGATCTTCTTTCAAGATTCTAAAATACAGCAATAACCACGAGCAGGCCCTAAAAAAAAAGAACTGTGTTTCCTACTCATACAGACAATATGTAGTTCAACTCTGCTTATGAAACTGATAGAAACCACAGCTCCTCTTACATAAATGCTCTTTAGTTAATAATGAGAATCATATTGGGTTTTTGAACTGTGTGAAGTTATTTGAGCAAAAATTCACTTTGTTTAACAGAAATGAACTCTTGATTGTAGGAAGACACAGGTCCTGTGTTTTAACTCCGTTTCTGAAGGGAAAATCAGACCAGTATTCTCATCCATGAAACACACTCTGTTTTAACACAAGAGACAAGCTCTTCTTTCCAGCGTCTCCAAAACAGCAAGAACCATGAGCATGCCCAGAAAAAAATAACTGTGTTTCGTACTCATAAGGACCGTGTGTAATTCAACTCTGCTTATGAAACTGATACAAACCACAGCTCCTCTTACATAAATGCTCTTTAGTTACTAGTGAGAATCGCGTTGGCTTCATGAACTGTGTAAAATCATTTGAGCTAAAAATTCATTAGATTTACCAGAAATGAACTCTTGCTTGTAGGAAGACACTGATACTGGGGTTTAACTCCGTTTCTTTTGGGAAATTCAGACCAGAGTTCTCATCGCTGAAACACACTGTGTTTTAATGCCAGAAGCAAGCTCTTCTTTCCAGAGTCTAAAATACAGCAAGAACTATGAGCAGGCCCTGAAAAAAAGAACTGTGTTTCCTACTCATACAGACCATATGTAGTTCAACTCTGCTTATGAAACTGATAGAAACCACAGCTCCTCTTACATAAATGCTCTTTAGTTAATAATGAGAATCATATTGGGTTTTTGAACTGTGTAAAATAATTTGAACCGAAAATTCTCTTGGTTTACCAGAAATGAACTCATGCTTGTAGGAAGACACTGATCCTGGCGTTTAACTCCGTTTCTGAAGTGAAATTCAGACCAGTGTTCTCATCCATAAAACACACTCTGTTTTAACACAAGAGGCAAGCTCTTATTTCCAGCGTCTCCAAAACAGCAAGAACCATGAGCATGCCCAGAAAAAAAGAACTGTGTTTCGTACTCATAAGGACCATATGTAATTCAACTCTGCTTATGAAACTGATACAAACCACAGCTCCTCTTACATAAATGCTCTTTAGTTACTAGTGAGAATCGCGTTGGCTTCATGAACTGTGTAAAATCATTTTAGCTAAAAATTCATTAGATTTACCAGAAATGAACTCTTGCCTGTAGGAAGACACAGGTCCTGGGGTTTAACTCCATTTCTGAAGGGAAATTCAGACCATAGTTCTCATTCCTGAAACACAATGGGTTTTAACGCAAGAAGCAAGCTCTTCTTTCCACAGTCAAAAATACAGCAAGAAACATGAGCATGCCCAGAAAAATAGAACTGTGTTTCCTACTCAAACGGACCATATGTAGTTCAACTCTGCTTATGAAACTGATACAGACTCCAGCTCCTCTTATATAAATGCTCTTTAGTTAATAGTGATAATCGCGTTGTGTTCTGGAACTGTGTAAAATCATTTGAACCGAAAATTCTCTTGGTTTACCAGAAATGAACTCATGCTTGTAGGAAGACACTGATCCTGGCGTTTAACTCCGTTTCTGAAGGGAAATTCAGACCAGTGTTCTCATCCATAAAACACACTCTGTTTTAACACAAGAGGCAAGCTCTTATTTCCAGCATCTCCAAAACAGCAAGAACCATGAGCATGCCCAGAAAAAAAGAACTGTGTTTCGTACTCATAAGGACCATATGTAATTCAACTCTGCTTATGAAACTGATACAAACCACAGCTCCTCTTACATAAATGCTCTTTAGTTAATGGTGAGAATCGCGTTGGCTTCATGAACTGCGAAAAATCATTTGAGCCCAAAATTCACTGGGTTTACCAGAAATGAACTCTTGCTTGTAGGAAGACACTGATCCTGGGGTTTAACTCCGTTTCTTTTGGGAAATTCAGACCAGAGTTCTCATCGCTGAAGCACACTGTGTTTTAATGCAAGAAGCAAGCTCTTCTTTCCAGAGTCTAAAATACAGCAAGAACTATGAGCAGGCCCTGAAAAAAAGAACTGTGTTTCCTACTCATACAGACCATATGTAGTTCAACTCTGCTTATGAAACTGATAGAAACCACAGCTCCTCTTACATAAATGCTCTTTAGTTAATAATGAGAATCATATTGGGTTTTTGAACTGTGTAAAATCATTTGAACCGAAAATTCTCTTGGTTTACCAGAAATGAACTCATGCTTGTAGGAAGACACTGATCCTGGCGTTTAACTCCGTTTCTGAAGGGAAATTCAGACCAGTGTTCTCATCCATAAAACACACTCTGTTTTAACACAAGAGGCAAGCTCTTATTTCCAGCGTCTCCAAAACAGCAAGAACCATGAGCATGCCCAGAAAAAAAGAACTGTGTTTCGTACTCATAAGGACCATATGTAATTCAACTCTGCTTATGAAACTGATACAAACCACAGCTCCTCTTACATAAATGCTCTTTAGTTAATAGTGAGAATCGCATTGGCTGCATGAACTGCGAAAAATCATTTGAGCCCAAAATTCACTGGGTTTACCAGAAATGAACTCTTGCTTGTAGGAAGACACAGAACATGGGGTTTAACTCCGTTTCTGTTGGGATATTCAGACCAGAGTTCTCATCGCTGAAACACGCTGTGTTTTAACACAAGAATCAAGATCTTCTTTCAAGATTCTAAAATACAGCAATAACCACGAGCAGGCCCTGAAAAAAAGAACTGTGTTTCCTACTCATACAGACAATATGTAGTTCAACTCTGCTTATGAAACTGATAGAAACCACAGCTCCTCTTACATAAATGCTCTTTAGTTAATAATGAGAATCATATTGGGTTTTTGAACTGTGTGAAGTTATTTGAGCAAAAATTCACTTTGTTTAACAGAAATGAACTCTTGATTGTAGGAAGACACAGGTCCTGTGTTTTAACTCCGTTTCTGAAGGGAAAATCAGACCAGTATTCTCATCCATGAAACACACTCTGTTTTAACACAAGAGACAAGCTCTTCTTTCCAGCGTCTCCAAAACAGCAAGAACCATGAGCATGCCCAGAAAAAATAACTGTGTTTCGTACTCATAAGGACCGTGTGTAATTCAACTCTGCTTATGAAACTGATACAAACCACAGCTCCTCTTACATAAATGCTCTTTAGTTACTAGTGAGAATCGCGTTGGCTTCATGAACTGTGTAAAATCATTTGAGCTAAAAATTCATTAGATTTACCAGAAATGAACTCTTGCTTGTAGGAAGACACTGATCCTGGGGTTTAACTCTGTTTCTTTTGGGAAATTCAGACCAGAGTTCTCATCGCTGAAACACACTGTGTTTTAATGCAAGAAGCAAGCTCTTCTTTCCAGAGTCTAAAATACAGCAAGAACTATGAGCAGGCCCTGAAAAAAAGAACTGTGTTTCCTACTCATACAGACCATATGTAGTTAAACTCTGCTTATGAAACTGATAGAAACCACAGCTCCTCTTACATAAATGCTCTTTAGTTAATAATGAGAATCATATTGGGTTTTTGAACTGTGTAAAATCATTTGAACCGAAAATTCTCTTGGTTTACCAGAAATGAACTCATGCTTGTAGGAAGACACTGATCCTGGCGTTTAACTCCGTTTCTGAAGTGAAATTCAGACCAGTGTTCTCATCCATAAAACACACTCTGTTTTAACACAAGAGGCAAGCTCTTATTTCCAGCGTCTCCAAAACAGCAAGAACCATGAGCATGCCCAGAAAAAAAGAACTGTGTTTCGTACTCATAAGGACCATATGTAATTCAACTCTGCTTATGAAACTGATACAAACCACAGCTCCTCTTACATAAATACTCTTTAGTTAATAGTGAGAATCGCGTTGGCTTCATGAACTGCGAAAAATCATTTGAGCCCAAAATTCACTGGGTTTACCAGAAATGAACTCTTGCTTGTAGGAAGACACAGAACATGGGGTTTAACTCCGTTTCTGTTGGGATATTCAGACCAGAGTTCTCATCGCTGAAACACGCTGTGTTTTAACACAAGAATCAAGATCTTCTTTTAAGAGTCTAAAATACAGCAATAACCACGAGCAGGCCCTGAAAAAAAGAACTGTGTTTCCTACTCATACAGACAATATGTAGTTCAACTCTGCTTATGAAACTGATAGAAACCACAGCTCCTCTTACATAAATGCTCTTTAGTTAATAATGAGAATCATATTGGGTTTTTGAACTGTGTGAAGTTATTTGAGCAAAAATTCACTTTGTTTAACAGAAATGAACTCTTGATTGTAGGAAGACACAGGTCCTGTGGTTTAACTCCGTTTCTGAAGGGAAAATCAGACCAGTATTCTCATCCATGAAACACACTCTGTTTTAACACAAGAGACAAGCTCTTCTTTCCAGCGTCTCCAAAACAGCAAGAACCATGAGCATGCCCAGAAAAAAATAACTGTGTTTCGTACTCATAAGGACCGTGTGTAATTCAACTCTGCTTATGAAACTGATACAAACCACAGCTCCTCTTACATAAATGCTCTTTAGTTACTAGTGAGAATCGCGTTGGCTTCATGAACTGTGTAAAATCATTTGAGCTAAAAATTCATTAGATTTACCAGAAATGAACTCTTGCTTGTAGGAAGACACTGATACTGGGGTTTAACTCCGTTTCTTTTGGGAAATTCAGACCAGAGTTCTCATCGCTGAAACACACTGTGTTTTAATGCAAGAAGCAAGCTCTTCTTTCCAGAGTCTAAAATACAGCAAGAACTATGAGCAGGCCCTGAAAAAAAGAACTGTGTTTCCTACTCATACAGACCGTATGTAGTTCAACTCTGCTTATGAAACTGATAGAAACCACAGCTCCTCTTACATAAATGCTCTTTAGTTAATAATGAGAATCATATTGGGTTTTTGAACTGTGTAAAATAATTTGAACCGAAAATTCTCTTGGTTTACCAGAAATGAACTCATGCTTGTAGGAAGACACTGATCCTGGCGTTTAACTCCGTTTCTGAAGTGAAATTCAGACCAGTGTTCTCATCCATAAAACACACTCTGTTTTAACACAAGAGGCAAGCTCTTATTTCCAGCGTCTCCAAAACAGCAAGAACCATGAGCATGCCCAGAAAAAAAGAACTGTGTTTCGTACTCATAAGGACCATATGTAATTCAACTCTGCTTATGAAACTGATACAAACCACAGCTCCTCTTACATAAATGCTCTTTAGTTAATAGTGAGAATCGCGTTGGCTTCATGAACTGCGAAAAATCATTTGAGCCCAAAATTCACTGGGTTTACCAGAAATGAACTCTTGCTTGTAGGAAGACACAGAACATGGGGTTTAACTCCGTTTCTGTTGGGATATTCAGACCAGAGTTCTCATCGCTGAAACACGCTGTGTTTTAACACAAGAATCAAGATCTTCTTTCAAGAGTCTAAAATACAGCAATAACCACGAGCAGGCCCTAAAAAAAAAGAACTGTGTTTCCTACTCATACAGACCATATGTAGTTCAACTCTGCTTATGAAACGATAGAAACCACAGCTCCTCTTACATAAATGCTCTTTAGTTAATAATGAGAATCATATTGGGTTTTTGAACTGTGTGAAGTTATTTGAGCAAAAATTCACTTTGTTTAACAGAAATGAACTCTTGATTGTAGGAAGACACAGGTCCTGTGGTTTAACTCCGTTTCTGAAGGGAAAATCAGACCAGTATTCTCATCCATGAAACACACTCTGTTTTAACACAAGAGACAAGCTCTTCTTTCCAGCGTCTCCAAAACAGCAAGAACCATGAGCATGCCCAGAAAAAAATAACTGTGTTTCGTACTCATAAGGACCATGTGTAATTCAACTCTGCTTATGAAACTGATACAAACCACAGCTCCTCTTACATAAATGCTCTTTAGTTACTAGTGAGAATCGCGTTGGCTTCATGAACTGTGTAAAATCATTTTAGCTAAAAATTCATTAGATTTACCAGAAATGAACTCTTGCCTGTAGGAAGACACAGGTCCTGGGGTTTAACTCCATTTCTGAAGGGAAATTCAGACCATAGTTCTCATTCCTGAAACACAATGGGTTTTAACGCAAGAAGCAAGCTCTTCTTTCCACAGTCAAAAATACAGCAAGAAACATGAGCATGCCCAGAAAAATAGAACTGTGTTTCCTACTCAAACGGACCATATGTAGTTCAACTCTGCTTATGAAACTGATACAGACTCCAGCTCCTCTTATATAAATGCTCTTTAGTTAATAGTGATAATCGCGTTGTGTTCTGGAACTGTGTAAAATCATTTGAACCGAAAATTCTCTTGGTTTACCAGAAATGAACTCATGCTTGTAGGAAGACACTGATCCTGGCGTTTAACTCCGTTTCTGAAGGGAAATTCAGACCAGTGTTCTCATCCATAAAACACACTCTGTTTTAACACAAGAGGCAAGCTCTTATTTCCAGCATCTCCAAAACAGCAAGAACCATGAGCATGCCCAGAAAAAAAGAACTGTGTTTCGTACTCATAAGGACCATATGTAATTCAACTCTGCTTATGAAACTGATACAAACCACAGCTCCTCTTACATAAATGCTCTTTAGTTAATGGTGAGAATCGCGTTGGCTTCATGAACTGCGAAAAATCATTTGAGCCCAAAATTCACTGGGTTTACCAGAAATGAACTCTTGCTTGTAGGAAGACACTGATCCTGGGGTTTAACTCCGTTTCTTTTGGGAAATTCAGACCAGAGTTCTCATCGCTGAAGCACACTGTGTTTTAATGCAAGAAGCAAGCTCTTCTTTCCAGAGTCTAAAATACAGCAAGAACTATGAGCAGGCCCTGAAAAAAAGAACTGTGTTTCCTACTCATACAGACCATATGTAGTTCAACTCTGCTTATGAAACTGATAGAAACCACAGCTCCTCTTACATAAATGCTCTTTAGTTAATAATGAGAATCATATTGGGTTTTTGAACTGTGTGAAGTTATTTGAGCAAAAATTCACTTTGTTTAACAGAAATGAACTCTTGATTGTAGGAAGACACAGGTCCTGTGTTTTAACTCCGTTTCTGAAGGGAAAATCAGACCAGTATTCTCATCCATGAAACACACTCTGTTTTAACACAAGAGACAAGCTCTTCTTTCCAGCGTCTCCAAAACAGCAAGAACCATGAGCATGCCCAGAAAAAAATAACTGTGTTTCGTACTCATAAGGACCGTGTGTAATTCAACTCTGCTTATGAAACTGATACAAACCACAGCTCCTCTTACATAAATGCTCTTTAGTTACTAGTGAGAATCGCGTTGGCTTCATGAACTGTGTAAAATCATTTGAGCTAAAAATTCATTAGATTTACCAGAAATGAACTCTTGCTTGTAGGAAGACACTGATCCTGGGGTTTAACTCCGTTTCTTTTGGGAAATTCAGACCAGAGTTCTCATCGCTGAAACACACTGTGTTTTAATGCAAGAAGCAAGCTCTTCTTTCCAGAGTCTAAAATACAGCAAGAACTATGAGCAGGCCCTGAAAAAAAGAACTGTGTTTCCTACTCATACAGACCATATGTAGTTAAACTCTGCTTATGAAACTGATAGAAACCACAGCTCCTCTTACATAAATGCTCTTTAGTTAATAATGAGAATCATATTGGGTTTTTGAACTGTGTGAAGTTATTTGAGCAAAAATTCACTTTGTTTAACAGAAATGAACTCTTGATTGTAGGAAGACACAGGTCCTGTGGTTTAACTCCGTTTCTGAAGGGAAAATCAGACCAGTATTCTCATCCATGAAACACACACTGTTTTAACACAAGAGGCAAGCTCTTCTTTCCAGCGTCTCCAAAACAGCAAGAACCATGAGCATGCCCAGAAAAAAAGAACTGTGTTTTGTACTCATAAGGACCATGTGTAATTCAACTCTGCTTATGAAACTGATACAAACCACAGCTCCTCTTACATAAATGCTCTTTAGTTACTAGTGAGAATCGCGTTGGCTTCATGAACTGTGTAAAATCATTTGAGCTAAAAATTCATTAGATTTACCAGAAATGAACTCTTGCCTGTAGGAAGACACAGGTCCTGGGGTTTAACTCCATTTCTGAAGGGAAATTCAGACCCTAGTTCTCATTCCTGAAACACAATGGGTTTTAACGCAAGAAGCAAGCTCTTTTTTCCACAGTCAAAAATACAGCAAGAAACATGAGCATGCCCAGAAAAATAGAACTGTGTTTCCTACTCAAACGGACCATATGTAGTTCAACTCTGCTTATGAAACTGATACAGACTCCATCTCCACTTATATAAATGCTCTTTAGTTAATAGTGATAATTGCGTTGTGTTCTGGAACTGTGTAAAATCATTTGAACCGAAAATACTCTTGGTTTACCAGAAATGAACTCATGCTTGTAGGAAGACACTGATCCTGGCGTTTAACTCCGTTTCTGAAGGGAAATTCAGACCAGTGTTCTCATCCATGAAACACACTCTGTTTTAACACAAGAGACAAGCTCTTCTTTCCAGCGTCTCCAAAACAGCAAGAACCATGAGCATGCCCAGAAAAAAATAACTGTGTTTCGTACTCATAAGGACCATGTGTAATTCAACTCTGCTTATGAAACTGATACAAACCACAGCTCCTCTTACATAAATGCTCTTTAGTTACTAGTGAGAATCGCGTTGGCTTCATGAACTGTGTAAAATCATTTGAGCTAAAAATTCATTAGATTTACCAGAAATGAACTCTTGCTTGTAGGAAGACACTGATCCTGGAGTTTAACTCCGTTTCTTTTGGGAAATTCAGACCAGAGTTCTCATCGCTGAAACACACTGTGTTTTAATGCAAGAAGCAAGCTCTTCTTTCCAGAGTCTAAAATACAGCAAGAACTATGAGCAGGCCCTGAAAAAAAGAACTGTGTTTCCTACTCATACAGACCATATGTAGTTCAACTCTGCTTATGAAACTGATAGAAACCACAGCTCCTCTTACATAAATGCTCTTTAGTTAATAATGAGAATCATATTGGGTTTTTGAACTGTGTAAAATCATTTGAACCGAAAATTCATTGGTTTACCAGAAATGAACTCATGCTTGTAGGAAGACACTGATCCTGGCGTTTAACTCCGTTTCTGAAGTGAAATTCAGACCAGTGTTCTCATCCATAAAACACACTCTGTTTTAACACAAGAGGCAAGCTCTTATTTCCAGCGTCTCCAAAACAGCAAGAACCATGAGCATGCCCAGAAAAAAAGAACTGTGTTTCGTACTCATAAGGACCATATGTAATTCAACTCTGCTTATGAAACTGATACAAACCACAGCTCCTCTTACATAAATGCTCTTTAGTTAATAGTGAGAATCGCGTTGGCTGCATGAACTGCGAAAAATCATTTGAGCCCAAAATTCACTGGGTTTACCAGAAATGAACTCTTGCTTGTAGGAAGACACAGAACATGGGGTTTAACTCCGTTTCTGTTGGGATATTCAGACCAGAGTTCTCATCGCTGAAACACGCTGTGTTTTAACACAAGAATCAAGATCTTCTTTCAAGAGTCTAAAATACAGCAATAAACACCAGCAGGCCCTGAAAAAAAGAACTGTGTTTCCTACTCATACAGACCATATGTAGTTCAACTCTGCTTATGAAACTGATAGAAACCACAGCTCCTCTTACATAAATGCTCTTTAGTTAATAATGAGAATCATATTGGGTTTTTGAACTGTGTAAAATCATTTGAACCGAAAATTCATTGGTTTACCAGAAATGAACTCATGCTTGTAGGAAGACACTGATCCTGGCGTTTAACTCCGTTTCTGAAGGGAAATTCAGACCAGTGTTCTCATGCATAAAACACACTCTGTTTTAACACAAGAGGCAAGCTCTTATTTCCAGCGTCTCCAAAACAGCAAGAACCATGAGCATGCCCAGAAAAAAAGAACTGTGTTTCGTACTCATAAGGACCATATGTAATTCAACTCTGCTTATGAAACTGATACAAACCACAGCTCCTCTTACATAAATGCTCTTTAGTTAATAGTGAGAATCGCGTTGGCTTCATGAACTGCGAAAAATCATTTGAGCCCAAAATTCACTGGGTTTACCAGAAATGAACTCTTGCTTGTAGGAAGACACAGAACATGGGGTTTAACTCCGTTTCTGTTGGGAAATTCAGACCAGAGTTCTCATCGCTGTAACACGCTGTGTTTTAACACAAGAATCAAGATCTTCATTCAAGAGTCTAAAATACAGCAATAACCACGAGCAGGCCCTGAAAAAAAGAACTGTGTTTCCTACTCATACAGACCATATGTAGTTCAACTCTGCTTATGAAACTGATAGAAACCACAGCTCCTCTTACATAAATGCTCTTTAGTTAATAATGAGAATCATATTGGGTTTTTGAACTGTGTGAAGTTATTTGAGCAAAAATTCACTTTGTTTAACAGAAATGAACTCTTGATTGTAGGAAGACACAGGTCCTGTGGTTTAACTCCGTTTCTGAAGGGAAAATCAGACCAGTATTCTCATCCATGAAACACACTCTGTTTTAACACAAGAGGCAAGCTCTTCTTTCCAGCGTCTCCAAAACAGCAAGAACCATGAGCATGCCCAGAAAAAAAGAACTGTGTTTTGTACTCATAAGGACCATGTGTAATTCAACTCTGCTTATGAAACTGATATAAACCACAGCTCCTCTTACATAAATGCTCTTTAGTTAATAGTGAGAATCGCGTTGGCTTCATGAACTGCGAAAAATCATTTGAGCCCAAAATTCACTGGGTTTACCAGAAATGAACTCTTGCTTGTAGGAAGACACTGATCCTGGGGTTTAACTCCGTTTCTTTTGGGAAATTCAGACCAGAGTTCTCATCGCTGAAACACAGTGTGTTTTAATGCAAGAAGCAAGCTCTTCTTTCCAGAGTCTAAAATACAGCAAGAACTATGAGCAGGCCCTGAAAAAAAGAACTGTGTTTCCTACTCATACAGACCATATGTAGTTCAACTCTGCTTATGAAACTGATAGAAACCACAGCTCCTCTTACATAAATGCTCTTTAGTTAATAATGAGAATCATATTGGGTTTTTGAACTGTGTAAAATCATTTGAACCGAAAATTCTCTTGGTTTACCAGAAATGAACTCATGCTTGTAGGAAGACACTGATCCTGGCGTTTAACTCCGTTTCTGAAGGGAAATTCAGACCAGTGTTCTCATCCATAAAACACACTCTGTTTTAACACAAGAGGCAAGCTCTTATTTCCAGCGTCTCCAAAACAGCAAGAACCATGAGCATGCCCAGAAAAAAAGAACTGTGTTTAGTACTCATAAGGACCATATGTAATTCAACTCTGCTTATGAAACTGATACAAACCACAGCTCCTCTTACATAAATGCTCTTTAGTTAATAGTGAGAATCGCGTTGGCTGCATGAACTGCGAAAAATCATTTGAGCCCAAAATTCACTGGGTTTACCAGAAATGAACTCTTGCTTGTAGGAAGACACAGAACATGGGGTTTAACTCCGTTTCTGTTGGGATATTCAGACCAGAGTTCTCATCGCTGAAACACGCTGTGTTTTAACACAAGAATCAAGATCTTCTTTCAAGAGTCTAAAATACAGCAATAACCACGAGCAGGCCCTAAAAAAAAAGAACTGTGTTTCCTACTCATACAGACCATATGTAGTTCAACTCTGCTTATGAAACTGATAGAAACCACAGCTCCTCTTACATAAATGCTCTTTAGTTAATAATGAGAATCATATTGGGTTTTTGAACTGTGTGAAGTTATTTGAGCAAAAATTCACTTTGTTTAACAGAAATGAACTCTTGATTGTAGGAAGACACAGGTCCTGTGGTTTAACTCCGTTTCTGAAGGGAAAATCAGACCAGTATTCTCATCCATGAAACACACTCTGTTTTAACACAAGAGACAAGCTCTTCTTTCCAGCGTCTCCAAAACAGCAAGAACCATGAGCATGCCCAGAAAAAAATAACTGTGTTTCGTACTCATAAGGACCATGTGTAATTCAACTCTGTTTATGAAACTGATACAAACCACAGCTCCTCTTACATAAATGCTCTTTAGTTACTAGTGAGAATCGCGTTGGCTTCATGAACTGTGTAAAATCATTTGAGCTAAAAATTCATTAGATTTACCAGAAATGAACTCTTGCTTGTAGGAAGACACTGATCCTGGGGTTTAACTCCGTTTCTTTTGGGAAATTCAGACCAGAGTTCTCATAGCTGAAACACACTGTGTTTTAATGCAAGAAGCAAGCTCTTCTTTCCAGAGTCTAAAATACAGCAAGAACTATGAGCAGGCCCTGAAAAAAAGAACTGTGTTTCCTACTCATACAGACCATATGTAGTTCAACTCTGCTTATGAAACTGATAGAAACCACAGCTCCTCTTACATAAATGCTCTTTAGTTAATAATGAGAATCATATTGGGTTTTTGAACTGTGTAAAATCATTTCAACCGAAAATTCATTGGTTTACCAGAAATGAACTCATGCTTGTAG
Source organism: Onychomys leucogaster (assembly GCA_949786385.1). Classification (NCBI taxonomy): domain Eukaryota; kingdom Metazoa; phylum Chordata; class Mammalia; order Rodentia; family Cricetidae; genus Onychomys; species Onychomys leucogaster. The sequence goes on from CATKUP010000061.1 coordinate 2,392,889, forward strand.
GAAGACACTGATCCTGGCGTTTAACTCCGTTTCTGAAGTGAAATTCAGACCAGTGTTCTCATCCATAAAACACACTCTGTTTTAACACAAGAGGCAAGCTCTTATTTCCAGCGTCTCCAAAACAGCAAGAACCATGAGCATGCCCAGAAAAAAAGAACTGTGTTTCGTACTCATAAGGACCATATGTAATTCAACTCTGCTTATGAAACTGATACAAACCACAGCTCCTCTTACATAAATGCTCTTTAGTTAATAGTGAGAATCGCGTTGGCTGCATGAACTGCGAAAAATCATTTGAGCCCAAAATTCACTGGGTTTACCAGAAATGAACTCTTGCTTGTAGGAAGACACAGAACATGGGGTTTAACTCCTTTTCTGTTGGGATATTCAGACCAGAGTTCTCATCGCTGAAACACGCTGTGTTTTAACACAAGAATCAAGATCTTCTTTCAAGAGTCTAAAATACAGCAATAACCACGAGCAGGCCCTGAAAAAAAGAACTGTGTTTCCTACTCATACAGACCATATGTAGTTCAACTCTGCTTATGAAACTTATAGAAACCACAGCTCCTCTTACATAAATGCTCTTTAGTTAATAATGAGAATCATATTGGGTTTTTGAACTGTGTGAAGTTATTTGAGCAAAAATTCACTTTGTTTAACAGAAATGAACTCTTGATTGTAGGAAGACACAGGTCCTGTGGTTTAACTCCGTTTCTGAAGGGAAAATCAGACCAGTATTCTCATCCATGAAACACACTCTGTTTTAACACAAGAGACAAGCTCTTCTTTCCAGCGTCTCCAAAACAGCAAGAACCATGAGCATGCCCAGAAAAAAATAACTGTGTTTCGTACTCATAAGGACCATGTGTAATTCAACTCTGCTTATGAAACTGATACAAACCACAGCTCCTCTTACATAAATGCTCTTTAGTTACTAGTGAGAATCACGTTGGCTTCATGAACTGTGTAAAATCATTTGAGCTAAAAATTCATTAGATTTACCAGAAATGAACTCTTGCTTGTAGGAAGACACTGATCCTGGGGTTTAACTCCGTTTCTTTTGGGAAATTCAGACCAGAGTTCTCATCGCTGAAACACACTGTGTTTTAATGCAAGAAGCAAGCTCTTCTTTCCAGAGTCTAAAATACAGCAAGAACTATGAGCAGGCCCTGAAAAAAAGAACTGTGTTTCCTACTCATACAGACCATATGTAGTTCAACTCTGCTTATGAAACTGATAGAAACCACAGCTCCTCTTACATAAATGCTCTTTAGTTAATAATGAGAATCATATTGGGTTTTTGAACTGTGTAAAATCATTTGAACCGAAAATTCCTTGGTTTACCAGAAATGAACTCATGCTTGTAGGAAGACACTGATCCTGGCGTTTAACTCCGTTTCTGAAGGGAAATTCAGACCAGTGTTCTCATCCATAAAACACACTCAGTTTTAACACAAGAGGCAAGCTCTTATTTCCAGTGTCTCCAAAACAGCAAGAACCATGAGCATGCCCAGAAAAAAAGAACTGTGTTTCGTACTCATAAGGACCATATGTAATTCAACTCTGCTTATGAAACTGATACAAACCACAGCTCCTCTTACATAAATGCTCTTTAGTTAATAGTGAGAATCGCGTTGGCTTCATGAACTGCGAAAAATCATTTGAGCCCAAAATTCACTGGGTTTACCAGAAATGAACTCTTGCTTGTAGGAAGACACAGAACATCGGGTTTAACTCCGTTTCTGTTGGGAAATTCAGACCAGAGTTCTCATCGCTGAAACACGCTGTGTTTTAACACAAGAATCAAGATCTTCATTCAAGAGTCTAAAATACAGCAATAACCACGAGCAGGCCCTGAAAAAAAGAACTGTGTTTCCTACTCATACAGACCATATGTAGTTCAACTCTGCTTATGAAACTGATAGAAACCACAGCTCCTCTTACATAAATGCTCTTTAGTTAATAATGAGAATTATATTGGGTTTTTGAACTGTGTGAAGTTATTTGAGCAAAAATTCACTTTGTTTAACAGAAATGAACTCTTGATTGTAGGAAGACACAGGTCCTGTGCTTTAACTCCGTTTCTGAAGGGAAAATCAGACCAGTATTCTCATCCATGAAACACACTCTGTTTTAACACAAGAGGCAAGCTCTTCTTTCCAGCGTCTCCAAAACAGCAAGAACCATGAGCATGCCCAGAAAAAAAGAACTGTGTTTTGTACTCATAAGGACCATGTGTAATTAAACTCTGCTTATGAAACTGATACAAACCACAGCTCCTCTTACATAAATGCTCTTTAGTTAATAGTGAGAATCGCGTTGGCTTCATGAACTGTGTAAAATCATTTGAGCTAAAAATTCATTAGATTTACCAGAAATGAACTCTTGCCTGTAGGAAGACACAGGTCCTGGGGTTTAACTCCATTTCTGAAGGGAAATTCAGACCATAGTTCTCATTCCTGAAACACAATGGGTTTTAACGCAAGAAGCAAGCTCTTCTTTCCACAGTCAAAAATACAGCAAGAAACATGAGCATGCCCAGAAAAATAGAACTGTGTTTCCTACTCAAACGGACCATATGTAGTTCAACTCTGCTTATGAAACTGATACAGACTCCAGCTCCTCTTATATAAATGCTCTTTAGTTAATAGTGATAATCGCGTTGTGTTCTGGAACTGTGTAAAATCATTTGAACCGAAAATTCTCTTGGTTTACCAGAAATGAACTCATGCTTGTAGGAAGACACTGATCCTGGCGTTTAACTCCGTTTCTGAAGGGAAATTCAGACCAGTGTTCTCATCCATAAAACACACTCTGTTTTAACACAAGAGGCAAGCTCTTATTTCCAGCATCTCCAAAACAGCAAGAACCATGAGCATGCCCAGAAAAAAAGAACTGTGTTTCGTACTCATAAGGACCATACGTAATTCAACTCTGCTTATGAAACTGATACAAACCACAGCTCCTCTTACATAAATGCTCTTTAGTTAATAGTGAGAATCGCGTTTGCTTCATGAACTGCGAAAAATCATTTGAGCCCAAAATTCACTGGGTTTACCAGAAATGAACTCTTGCTTGTAGGAAGACACTGATCCTGGGGTTTAACTCCGTTTCTTTTGGGAAATTCAGACCAGAGTTCTCATCGCTGAAACACACTGTGTTTTAACGCAAGAAGCAAGCTCTTCTTTCCAGAGTCTAAAATACAGCAAGAACTATGAGCAGGCCCTGAAAAAAAGAACTGTGTTTCCTACTCATACAGACCATATGTAGTTCAACTCTGCTTATGAAACTGATAGAAACCACAGCTCCTCTTACATAAATGCTCTTTAGTTAATAATGAGAATCATATTGGGTTTTTGAACTGTGTAAAATCATTTGAACCGAAAATTCTCTTGGTTTACCAGAAATGAACTCATGCTTGTAGGAAGACACTGATCCTGGCGTTTAACTCCGTTTCTGAAGTGAAATTCAGACCAGTGTTCTCATCCATAAAACACACTCTGTTTTAACACAAGAGGCAAGCTCTTATTTCCAGCGTCTCCAAAACAGCAAGAACCAGGAGCATGCCCAGAAAAAAAGAACTGTGTTTCGTACTCATAAGGACCATATGTAATTCAACTCTGCTTATGAAACTGATACAAACCACAGCTCCTCTTACATAAATGCTCTTTAGTTAATAGTGAGAATCGCGTTGGCTTCATGAACTGCGAAAAATCATTTGAGCCCAAAATTCACTGGGTTTACCAGAAATGAACTCTTGCTTGTAGGAAGACACAGAACATGGGGTTTAACTCCGTTTCTGTTGGGATATTCAGACCAGAGTTCTCATCGCTGAAACACGCTGTGTTTTAACACAAGAATCAAGATCTTCTTTCAAGAGTCTAAAATACAGCAATAACCACGAGCAGGCCCTGAAAAAAAGAACTGTGTTTCCTACTCATACAGACCATATGTAGTTCAACTCTGCTTATGAAACTGATAGAAACCACAGCTCCTCTTACATAAATGCTCTTTAGTTAATAATGAGAATCATATTGGGTTTTTGAACTGTGTGAAGTTATTTGAGCAAAAATTCACTTTGTTTAACAGAAATGAACTCTTGATTGTAGGAAGACACAGGTCCTGTGGTTTAACTCCGTTTCTGAAGGGAAAATCAGACCAGTATTCTCATCCATGAAACACACTCTGTTTTAACACAAGAGACAAGCTCTTCTTTCCAGCGTCTCCAAAACAGCAAGAACCATGAGCATGCCCAGAAAAAAATAACTGTGTTTCGTACTCATAAGGGCCATGTGTAATTCAACTCTGCTTATGAAACTGATACAAACCACAGCTCCTCTTACATAAATGCTCTTTAGTTACTAGTGAGAATCGCGTTGGCTTCATGAACTGTGTAAAATCATTTGAGCTAAAAATTCATTAGATTTACCAGAAATGAACTCTTGCTTGTAGGAAGACACAGGTCCTGGGGTTTAACTCCATTTCTGAAGGTAAATTCAGACCATAGTTCTCATTCATGAAACACAATGGGTTTTAAAGCAAGAAGCAAGCTCTTCTTTCCACAGTCAAAAATACAGCAAGAAACATGAGCATGCCCAGAAAAATAGAACTGTGTTTCCTACTCAAACGGACCATATGTAGTTCAACTCTGCTTATGAAACTGATACAGACTCCAGCTCCTCTTATATAAATGCTCTTTAGTTAATAGTGATAATCGCGTTGTGTTCTGGAACTGTGTAAAATCATTTGAACCGAAAATTCTCTTGGTTTACCAGAAATGAACTCATGCTTGTAGGAAGACACTGATCCTGGCGTTTAACTCCGTTTCTGAAGGGAAATTCAGACCAGTGTTCTCATCCATAAAACACACTCTGTTTTAACACAAGAGGCAAGCTCTTATTTCCAGCATCTCCAAAACAGCAAGAACCATGAGCATGCCCAGAAAAAAAGAACTGTGTTTCGTACTCATAAGGACCATATGTAATTCAACTCTGCTTATGAAACTGATACAAACCACAGCTCCTCTTACATAAATACTCTTTAGTTAATAGTGAGAATCGCGTTGGCTTCATGAACTGCGAAAAATCATTTGAGCCCAAAATTCACTGGGTTTACCAGAAATGAACTCTTGCTTGTAGGAAGACACTGATCCTGGGGTTTAACTCCGTTTCTTTTGGGAAATTCAGACCAGAGTTCTCATCGCTGAAACACACTGTGTTTTAATGCAAGAAGCAAGCTCTTCTTTCCAGAGTCTAAAATACAGCAAGAACTATGAGCAGGCCCTGAAAAAAAGAACTGTGTTTCCTACTCATACAGACCATATGTAGTTCAACTCTGCTTATGAAACTGATAGAAACCACAGCTCCTCTTACATAAATGCTCTTTAGTTAATAATGAGAATCATATTGGGTTTTTGAACTGTGTAAAATCATTTGAACCGAAAATTCATTGGTTTACCAGAAATGAACTCATGCTTGTAGGAAGACACTGATCCTGGCGATTAACTCCGTTTCTGAAGTGAAATTCAGACCAGTGTTCTCATCCATAAAACACACTCTGTTTTAACACAAGAGGCAAGCTCTTATTTCCAGCATCTCCAAAACAACAAGAACCATGAGCATGCCCAGAAAAAAAGAACTGTGTTTCGTACTCATAAGGACCATATGTAATTCAACTCTGCTTATGAAACTGATACAAACCACAGCTCCTCTTACATAAATGCTCTTTAGTTAATAGTGAGAATCGCGTTGGCTTCATGAACTGCGAAAAATCATTTGAGCCCAAAATTCACTGGGTTTACCAGAAATGAACTCTTGCTTGTAGGAAGACACAGAACATGGGGTTTAACTCCATTTCTGTTGGGAAATTCAGACCAGAGTTCTCATCGCTGAAACACGCTGTGTTTTAACACAAGAATCAAGATCTTCTTTCAAGAGTCTAAAATACAGCAATAACCACGAGCAGGCACTGAAAAAAAGAACTGTGTTTCCTACTCATACAGACCATATGTAGTTCAACTCTGCTTATGAAACTGATAGAAACCACAGCTCCTCTTACATAAATGCTCTTTAGTTAATAATGAGAATCATATTGGGTTTTTGAACTGTGTGAAGTTATTTGAGCAAAAATTCACTTTGTTTAACAGAAATGAACTCTTGATTGTAGGAAGACACAGGTCCTGTGGTTTAACTCCGTTTCTGAAGGGAAAATCAGACCAGTATTCTCATCCATGAAACACACTCTGTTTTAACACAAGAGACAAGCTCTTCTTTCCAGCGTCTCCAAAACAGCAAGAACCATGAGCATGCCCAGAAAAAAATAACTGTGTTTCGTACTCATAAGGGCCATGTGTAATTCAACTCTGCTTATGAAACTGATACAAACCACAGCTCCTCTTTCATAAATGCTCTTTAGTTACTAGTGAGAATCGCGTTGGCTTCATGAACTGTGTAAAATCATTTGAGCTAAAAATTCATTAGATTTACCAGAAATGAACTCTTGCCTGTAGGAAGACACAGGTCCTGGGGTTTAACTCCATTTCTGAAGGGAAATTCAGACCATAGTTCTCATTCCTGAAACACAATGGGTTTTAAAGCAAGAAGCAAGCTCTTCTTTCCACAGTCAAAAATACAGCAAGAAACATGAGCATGCCCAGAAAAATAGAACTGTGTTTCCTACTCAAACGGACCATATGTAGTTCAACTCTGCTTATGAAACTGATACAGACTCCAGCTCCTCTTATATAAATGCTCTTTAGTTAATAGTGATAATCGCGTTGTGTTCTGGAACTGTGTAAAATCATTTGAACCGAAAATTCTCTTGGTTTACCAGAAATGAACTCATGCTTGTAGGAAGACACTGATCCTGGCGTTTAACTCCGTTTCTGAAGGGAAATTCAGACCAGTGTTCTCATCCATAAAACACACTCTGTTTTAACACAAGAGGCAAGCTCTTATTTCCAGCATCTCCAAAACAGCAAGAACCATGAGCATGCCCAGAAAAAAAGAACTGTGTTTCGTACTCATAAGGACCATACGTAATTCAACTCTGCTTATGAAACTGATACAAACCACAGCTCCTCTTACATAAATGCTCTTTAGTTAATAGTGAGAATCGCGTTTGCTTCATGAACTGCGAAAAATCATTTGAGCCCAAAATTCACTGGGTTTACCAGAAATGAACTCTTGCTTGTAGGAAGACACTGATCCTGGGGTTTAACTCCGTTTCTTTTGGGAAATTCAGACCAGAGTTCTCATCGCTGAAACACACTGTGTTTTAACGCAAGAAGCAAGCTCTTCTTTCCAGAGTCTAAAATACAGCAAGAACTATGAGCAGGCCCTGAAAAAAAGAACTGTGTTTCCTACTCATACAGACCATATGTAGTTCAACTCTGCTTATGAAACTGATAGAAACCACAGCTCCTCTTACATAAATGCTCTTTAGTTAATAATGAGAATCATATTGGGTTTTTGAACTGTGTAAAATCATTTGAACCGAAAATTCTCTTGGTTTACCAGAAATGAACTCATGCTTGTAGGAAGACACTGATCCTGGCGTTTAACTCCGTTTCTGAAGTGAAATTCAGACCAGTGTTCTCATCCATAAAACACACTCTGTTTTAACACAAGAGGCAAGCTCTTATTTCCAGCGTCTCCAAAACAGCAAGAACCAGGAGCATGCCCTGAAAAAAAGAACTGTGTTTCGTACTCATAAGGACCATATGTAATTCAACTCTGCTTATGAAACTGATACAAACCACAGCTCCTCTTACATAAATGCTCTTTAGTTAATAGTGAGAATCGCGTTGGCTTCATGAACTGCGAAAAATCATTTGAGCCCAAAATTCACTGGGTTTACCAGAAATGAACTCTTGCTTGTAGGAAGACACAGAACATGGGGTTTAACTCCGTTTCTGTTGGGATATTCAGACCAGAGTTCTCATCGCTGAAACACGCTGTGTTTTAACACAAGAATCAAGATCTTCTTTCAAGAGTCTAAAATACAGCAATAACCACGAGCAGGCCCTGAAAAAAAGAACTGTGTTTCCTACTCATACAGACCATATGTAGTTCAACTCTGCTTATGAAACTGATAGAAACCACAGCTCCTCTTACATAAATGCTCTTTAGTTAATAATGAGAATCATATTGGGTTTTTGAACTGTGTGAAGTTATTTGAGCAAAAATTCACTTTGTTTAACAGAAATGAACTCTTGATTGTAGGAAGACACAGGTCCTGTGGTTTAACTCCGTTTCTGAAGGGAAAATCAGACCAGTATTCTCATCCATGAAACACACTCTGTTTTAACACAAGAGACAAGCTCTTCTTTCCAGCGTCTCCAAAACAGCAAGAACCATGAGCATGCCCAGAAAAAAATAACTGTGTTTCGTACTCATAAGGGCCATGTGTAATTCAACTCTGCTTATGAAACTGATACAAACCACAGCTCCTCTTACATAAATGCTCTTTAGTTACTAGTGAGAATCGCGTTGGCTTCATGAACTGTGTAAAATCATTTGAGCTAAAAATTCATTAGATTTACCAGAAATGAACTCTTGCTTGTAGGAAGACACAGGTCCTGGGGTTTAACTCCATTTCTGAAGGTAAATTCAGACCATAGTTCTCATTCATGAAACACAATGGGTTTTAAAGCAAGAAGCAAGCTCTTCTTTCCACAGTCAAAAATACAGCAAGAAACATGAGCATGCCCAGAAAAATAGAACTGTGTTTCCTACTCAAACGGACCATATGTAGTTCAACTCTGCTTATGAAACTGATACAGACTCCAGCTCCTCTTATATAAATGCTCTTTAGTTAATAGTGATAATCGCGTTGTGTTCTGGAACTGTGTAAAATCATTTGAACCGAAAATTCTCTTGGTTTACCAGAAATGAACTCATGCTTGTAGGAAGACACTGATCCTGGCGTTTAACTCCGTTTCTGAAGGGAAATTCAGACCAGTGTTCTCATCCATAAAACACACTCTGTTTTAACACAAGAGGCAAGCTCTTATTTCCAGCATCTCCAAAACAGCAAGAACCATGAGCATGCCCAGAAAAAAAGAACTGTGTTTCGTACTCATAAGGACCATATGTAATTCAACTCTGCTTATGAAACTGATACAAACCACAGCTCCTCTTACATAAATGCTCTTTAGTTAATAGTGAGAATCGCGTTGGCTTCATGAACTGCGAAAAATCATTTGAGCCCAAAATTCACTGGGTTTACCAGAAATGAACTCTTGCTTGTAGGAAGACACTGATCCTGGGGTTTAACTCCGTTTCTTTTGGGAAATTCAGACCAGAGTTCTCATCGCTGAAACACACTGTGTTTTAATGCAAGAAGCAAGCTCTTCTTTCCAGAGTCTAAAATACAGCAAGAACTATGAGCAGGCCCTGAAAAAAAGAACTGTGTTTCCTACTCATACAGACCATATGTAGTTCAACTCTGCTTATGAAACTGATAGAAACCACAGCTCCTCTTACATAAATGCTCTTTAGTTAATAATGAGAATCATATTGGGTTTTTGAACTGTGTAAAATCATTTGAACCGAAAATTCATTGGTTTACCAGAAATGAACTCATGCTTGTAGGAAGACACTGATCCTGGCGATTAACTCCGTTTCTGAAGTGAAATTCAGACCAGTGTTCTCATCCATAAAACACACTCTGTTTTAACACAAGAGGCAAGCTCTTATTTCCAGCATCTCCAAAACAACAAGAACCATGAGCATGCCCAGAAAAAAAGAACTGTGTTTCGTACTCATAAGGACCATATGTAATTCAACTCTGCTTATGAAACTGATACAAACCACAGCTCCTCTTACATAAATGCTCTTTAGTTAATAGTGAGAATCGCGTTGGCTTCATGAACTGCGAAAAATCATTTGAGCCCAAAATTCACTGGGTTTACCAGAAATGAACTCTTGCTTGTAGGAAGACACAGAACATGGGGTTTAACTCCATTTCTGTTGGGAAATTCAGACCAGAGTTCTCATCGCTGAAACACGCTGTGTTTTAACACAAGAATCAAGATCTTCTTTCAAGAGTCTAAAATACAGCAATAACCACGAGCAGGCACTGAAAAAAAGAACTGTGTTTCCTACTCATACAGACCATATGTAGTTCAACTCTGCTTATGAAACTGATAGAAACCACAGCTCCTCTTACATAAATGCTCTTTAGTTAATAATGAGAATCATATTGGGTTTTTGAACTGTGTGAAGTTATTTGAGCAAAAATTCACTTTGTTTAACAGAAATGAACTCTTGATTGTAGGAAGACACAGGTCCTGTGGTTTAACTCCGTTTCTGAAGGGAAAATCAGACCAGTATTCTCATCCATGAAACACACTCTGTTTTAACACAAGAGACAAGCTCTTCTTTCCAGCGTCTCCAAAACAGCAAGAACCATGAGCATGCCCAGAAAAAAATAACTGTGTTTCGTACTCATAAGGGCCATGTGTAATTCAACTCTGCTTATGAAACTGATACAAACCACAGCTCCTCTTTCATAAATGCTCTTTAGTTACTAGTGAGAATCGCGTTGGCTTCATGAACTGTGTAAAATCATTTGAGCTAAAAATTCATTAGATTTACCAGAAATGAACTCTTGCCTGTAGGAAGACACAGGTCCTGGGGTTTAACTCCATTTCTGAAGGGAAATTCAGACCATAGTTCTCATTCCTGAAACACAATGGGTTTTAAAGCAAGAAGCAAGCTCTTCTTTCCACAGTCAAAAATACAGCAAGAAACATGAGCATGCCCAGAAAAATAGAACTGTGTTTCCTACTCAAACGGACCATATGTAGTTCAACTCTGCTTATGAAACTGATACAGACTCCAGCTCCTCTTATATAAATGCTCTTTAGTTAATAGTGATAATCGCGTTGTGTTCTGGAACTGTGTAAAATCATTTGAACCGAAAATTCTCTTGGTTTACCAGAAATGAACTCATGCTTGTAGGAAGACACTGATCCTGGCGTTTAACTCCGTTTCTGAAGGGAAATTCAGACCAGTGTTCTCATCCATAAAACACACTCTGTTTTAACACAAGAGGCAAGCTCTTATTTCCAGCATCTCCAAAACAGCAAGAACCATGAGCATGCCCAGAAAAAAAGAACTGTGTTTCGTACTCATAAGGACCATATGTAATTCAACTCTGCTTATGAAACTGATACAAACCACAGCTCCTCTTACATAAATGCTCTTTAGTTAATAGTGAGAATCGCGTTGGCTTCATGAACTGCGAAAAATCATTTGAGCCCAAAATTCACTGGGTTTACCAGAAATGAACTCTTGCTTGTAGGAAGACACTGATCCTGGGGTTTAACTCCGTTTCTTTTGGGAAATTCAGACCAGAGTTCTCATCGCTGAAACACACTGTGTTTTAATGCAAGAAGCAAGCTCTTCTTTCCAGAGTCTAAAATACAGCAAGAACTATGAGCAGGCCCTGAAAAAAAGAACTGTGTTTCCTACTCATACAGACCATATGTAGTTCAACTCTGCTTATGAAACTGATAGAAACCACAGCTCCTCTTACATAAATGCTCTTTAGTTAATAATGAGAATCATATTGGGTTTTTGAACTGTGTAAAATCATTTGAACCGAAAATTCTCTTGGTTTACCAGAAATGAACTCATGCTTGTAGGAAGACACTGATCCTGGCGTTTAACTCCGTTTCTGAAGTGAAATTCAGACCAGTGTTCTCATCCATAAAACACACTCTGTTTTAACACAAGAGGCAAGCTCTTATTTCCAGCATCTCCAAAACAGCAAGAACCATGAGCATGCCCAGAAAAAAAGAACTGTGTTTTGTACTCATAAGTACCATATGTAATTCAACTCTGCTTATGAAACTGATACAAACCACAGCTCCTCTTACATAAATGCTCTTTAGTTAATAGTGAGAATCGCGTTGGCTTCATGAACTGCGAAAAATCATTTGAGCCCAAAATTCACTGGGTTTACCAGAAATGAACTCTTGCTTGTAGGAAGACACAGAACATGGGGTTTAACTCCGTTTCTGTTGGGATATTCAGACCAGAGTTCTCATCGCTGAAACACGCTGTGTTTTAACACAAGAATCAAGATCTTCTTTCAAGAGTCTAAAATACAGCAATAACCACGAGCAGGCCCTGAAAAAAAGAACTGTGTTTCCTACTCATACAGACCATATGTAGTTCAACTCTGCTTATGAAACTGATAGAAACCACAGCTCCTCTTACATAAATGCTCTTTAGTTAATAATGAGAATCATATTGGGTTTTTGAACTGTGTGAAGTTATTTGAGCAAAAATTCACTTTGTTTAACAGAAATGAACTCTTGATTGTAGGAAGACACAGGTCCTGTGGTTTAACTCCGTTTCTGAAAGGAAAATCAGACCAGTATTCTCATCCATGAAACACACTCTGTTTTAACACAAGAGACAAGCTCTTCTTTCCAGCGTCTCCAAAACAGCAAGAACCATGAGCATGCCCAGAAAAAAATAACTGTGTTTCGTACTCATAAGGACCATGTGTAATTCAACTCTGCTTATGAAACTGATACAAACCACAGCTCCTCTTACAAAAATGCTCGTTAGTTACTAGTGAGAATCGCGTTGGCTTCATGACTGTGTAAAATCATTTGAGCTAAAAATTCATTAGATTTACCAGAAATGAACTCTTGCCTGTAGGAAGACACAGGTCCTGGGGTTTAACTCCATTTCTGAAGGTAAATTCAGACCATAGTTCTCATTCATGAAACACAATGGGTTTTAAAGCAAGAAGCAAGCTCTTCTTTCCACAGTCAAAAATACAGCAAGAAACATGAGCATGCCCAGAAAAATAGAACTGTGTTTCCTACTCAAACGGACCATATGTAGTTCAACTCTGCTTATGAAACTGATACAGACTCCAGCTCCTCTTATATAAATGCTCTTTAGTTAATAGTGATAATCGCGTTGTGTTCTGGAACTGTGTAAAATCATTTGAACCGAAAATTCTCTTGGTTTACCAGAAATGAACTCATGCTTGTAGGAAGACACTGATCCTGGCGTTTAACTCCGTTTCTGAAGGGAAATTCAGACCAGTGTTCTCATCCATAAAACACACTCTGTTTTAACACAAGAGGCAAGCTCTTATTTCCAGCATCTCCAAAACAACAAGAACCATGAGCATGCCCAGAAAAAAAGAACTGTGTTTCGTACTCATAAGGACCATATGTAATTCAACTCTGCTTATGAAACTGATACAAACCACAGCTCCTCTTACATAAATGCTCTTTAGTTAATAGTGAGAATCGCGTTGGGTTCATGAACTGCGAAAAATCATTTGAGCCCAAAATTCACTGGGTTTACCAGAAATGAACTCTTGCTTGTAGGAAGACACTGATCCTGGGGTTTAACTCCGTTTCTTTTGGGAAATTCAGACCAGAGTTCTCATCGCTGAAACACACTGTGTTTTAATGCAAGAAGCAAGCTCTTCTTTCCAGAGTCTAAAATACAGCAAGAACTATGAGCAGGCCCTGAAAAAAAGAACTGTGTTTCCTACTCTTACAGACCATATGTAGTTCAACTCTGCTTATGAAACTGATAGAAACCACAGCTCCTCTTACATAAATGCTCTTTAGTTAATAATGAGAATCATATTGGGTTTTTGAACTGTGTAAAATCATTTGAACCGAAAATTCTCTTGGTTTACCAGAAAAGAACTCATGCTTGTAGGAAGACACTGATCCTGGCGTCTAACTCCGTTTCTGAAGTGAAATTCAGACCAGTGTTCTCATCCATAAAACACACTCTGTTTTAACACAAGAGGCAAGCTCTTATTTCCAGCGTCTCCAAAACAGCAAGAACCATGAGCATGCCCAGAAAAAAAGAACTGTGTTTCGTACTCATAAGGACCATATGTAATTCAACTCTGCTTATGAAACTGATACAAACCACAGCTCCTCTTACATAAATGCTCTTTAGTTAATAGTGAGAATCGCGTTGGCTGCATGAACTGCGAAAAATCATTTGAGCCCAAAATTCACTGGGTTTACCACAAATGAACTCTTGCTTGTAGGAAGACACAGAACATGGGGTTTAACTCCGTTTCTGTTGGGATATTCAGACCAGGGTTCTCATCGCTGAAACACGCTGTGTTTTAACACAAGAATCAAGATCTTCTTTCAAGAGTCTAAAATACAGCAATAACCACGAGCAGGCCCTGAAAAAAAGAACTGTGTTTCCTACTCATACAGACCATATGTAGTTCAACTCTGCTTATGAAACTGATAGAAACCACAGCTCCTCTTACATAAATGCTCTTTAGTTAATAATGAGAATCATATTGGGTTTTTGAACTGTGTGAAGTTATTTGAGCAAAAATTCACTTTGTTTAACAGAAATGAACTCTTGATTGTAGGAAGACACAGGTCCTGTGGTTTAACTCCGTTTCTGAAGGGAAAATCAGACCAGTATTCTCATCCATGAAACACACTCTGTTTTAACACAAGAGACAAGCTCTTCTTTCCAGCGTCTCCAAAACAGCAAGAACCATGAGCATGCCCAGAAAAAAATAACTGTGTTTCGTACTCATAAGGGCCATGTGTAATTCAACTCTGCTTATGAAACTGATACAAACCACAGCTCCTCTTACATAAATGCTCTTTAGTTACTAGTGAGAATCGCGTTGGCTTCATGAACTGTGTAAAATCATTTGAGCTAAAAATTCATTAGATTTACCAGAAATGAACTCTTGCTTGTAGGAAGACACTGATCCTGGGGTTTAACTCCGTTTCTTTTGGGAAATTCAGACCAGAGTTCTCATCGCTGAAACACACTGTGTTTTAATGCAAGAAGCAAGCTCTTCTTTCCAGAGTCTAATATACAGCAAGAACTATGAGCAGGCCCTGAAAAAAAGAACTGTGTTTCCTACTCATACAGACCATATGTAGTTCAACTCTGCTTATGAAACTGATAGAAACCACAGCTCCTCTTACATAAATGCTCTTTAGTTAATAATGAGAATCATATTGGGTTTTTGAACTGTGTAAAATCATTTGAACCGAAAATTCATTGGTTTACCAGAAATGAACTCATGCTTGTAGGAAGACACTGATCCTGGCGTTTAACTCCGTTTCTGAAGGGAAATTCAGACCAGTGTTCTCATCCATAAAACACACTCTGTTTTAACACAAGAGGCAAGCTCTTATTTCCAGCGTCTCCAAAACAGCAAGAACCATGAGCATGCCCAGAAAAAAAGAACTGTGTTTCGTACTCATAAGGACCATATGTAATTCAACTCTGCTTATGAAACTGATACAAACCACAGCTCCTCTTACATAAATGCTCTTTAGTTAATAGTGAGAATCGCGTTGGCTTCATGAACTGCGAAAAATCATTTGAGCCCAAAATTCACTGGGTTTACCAGAAATGAACTCTTGCTTGTAGGAAGACACAGAACATGGGGTTTAACTCCGTTTCTGTTGGGAAATTCAGACCAGAGTTCTCATCGCTGAAACACGCTGTGTTTTAACACAAGAATCAAGATCTTCATTCAAGAGTCTAAAATACAGCAATAACCACGAGCAGGCCCTGAAAAAAAGAACTGTGTTTCCTACTCATACAGACCATATGTAGTTCAACTCTGCTTATGAAACTGATAGAAACCACAGCTCCTCTTACATAAATGCTCTTTAGTTAATAATGAGAATCATATTGGGTTTTTGAACTGTGTGAAGTTATTTGAGCAAAAATTCACTTTGTTTAACAGAAATGAACTCTTGATTGTAGGAAGACACAGGTCCTGTGGTTTAACTCCGTTTCTGAAGGGAAAATCAGACCAGTATTCTCATCCATGAAACACACTCTGTTTTAACACAAGAGGCAAGCTCTTCTTTCCAGCGTCTCCAAAACAGCAAGAACCATGAGCATGCCCAGAAAAAAAGAACTGTGTTTTGTACTCATAAGGACCATGTGTAATTCAACTCTGCTTAAGAAACTGATACAAACCACAGCTCCTCTTACATAAATGCTCTTTAGTTACTAGTGAGAATCGCGTTGGCTTCATGAACTGTGTAAAATCATTTGAGCTAAAAATTCATTAGATTTACCAGAAATGAACTCTTGCCTGTAGGAAGACACAGGTCCTGGGGTTTAACTCCATTTCTGAAGGGAAATTCAGACCATAGTTCTCATTCCTGAAACACAATGGGTTTTAACGCAAGAAGCAAGCTCTTCTTTCCACAGTCAAAAATACAGCAAGAAACATGAGCATGCCCAGAAAAATAGAACTGTGTTTCCTACTCAAACGGACCATATGTAGTTCAACTCTGCTTATGAAACTGATACAGACTCCAGCTCCTCTTATATAAATGCTCTTTAGTTAATAGTGATAATCGCGTTGTGTTCTGGAACTGTGTAAAATCATTTGAACCGAAAATTCTCTTGGTTTACCAGAAATGAACTCATGCTTGTAGGAAGACACTGATCCTGGCGTTTAACTCCGTTTCTGAAGGGAAATTCAGACCAGTGTTCTCATCCATAAAACACACTCTGTTTTAACACAAGAGGCAAGCTCTTATTTCCAGCATCTCCAAAACAGCAAGAACCATGAGCATGCCCAGAAAAAAAGAACTGTGTTTTGTACTCATAAGTACCATATGTAATTCAACTCTGCTTATGAAACTGATACAAACCACAGCTCCTCTTACATAAATGCTCTTTAGTTAATAGTGAGAATCGCGTTGGCTTCATGAACTGCGAAAAATCATTTGAGCCCAAAATTCACTGGGTTTACCAGAAATGAACTCTTGCTTGTAGGAAGACACAGAACATGGGGTTTAACTCCGTTTCTGTTGGGATATTCAGACCAGAGTTCTCATCGCTGAAACACGCTGTGTTTTAACACAAGAATCAAGATCTTCTTTCAAGAGTCTAAAATACAGCAATAACCACGAGCAGGCCCTGAAAAAAAGAACTGTGTTTCCTACTCATACAGACCATATGTAGTTCAACTCTGCTTATGAAACTGATAGAAACCACAGCTCCTCTTACATAAATGCTCTTTAGTTAATAATGAGAATCATATTGGGTTTTTGAACTGTGTGAAGTTATTTGAGCAAAAATTCACTTTGTTTAACAGAAATGAACTCTTGATTGTAGGAAGACACAGGTCCTGTGGTTTAACTCCGTTTCTGAAAGGAAAATCAGACCAGTATTCTCATCCATGAAACACACTCTGTTTTAACACAAGAGACAAGCTCTTCTTTCCAGCGTCTCCAAAACAGCAAGAACCATGAGCATGCCCAGAAAAAAATAACTGTGTTTCGTACTCATAAGGACCATGTGTAATTCAACTCTGCTTATGAAACTGATACAAACCACAGCTCCTCTTACAAAAATGCTCGTTAGTTACTAGTGAGAATCGCGTTGGCTTCATGACTGTGTAAAATCATTTGAGCTAAAAATTCATTAGATTTACCAGAAATGAACTCTTGCCTGTAGGAAGACACAGGTCCTGGGGTTTAACTCCATTTCTGAAGGTAAATTCAGACCATAGTTCTCATTCATGAAACACAATGGGTTTTAAAGCAAGAAGCAAGCTCTTCTTTCCACAGTCAAAAATACAGCAAGAAACATGAGCATGCCCAGAAAAATAGAACTGTGTTTCCTACTCAAACGGACCATATGTAGTTCAACTCTGCTTATGAAACTGATACAGACTCCAGCTCCTCTTATATAAATGCTCTTTAGTTAATAGTGATAATCGCGTTGTGTTCTGGAACTGTGTAAAATCATTTGAACCGAAAATTCTCTTGGTTTACCAGAAATGAACTCATGCTTGTAGGAAGACACTGATCCTGGCGTTTAACTCCGTTTCTGAAGGGAAATTCAGACCAGTGTTCTCATCCATAAAACACACTCTGTTTTAACACAAGAGGCAAGCTCTTATTTCCAGCATCTCCAAAACAACAAGAACCATGAGCATGCCCAGAAAAAAAGAACTGTGTTTCGTACTCATAAGGACCATATGTAATTCAACTCTGCTTATGAAACTGATACAAACCACAGCTCCTCTTACATAAATGCTCTTTAGTTAATAGTGAGAATCGCGTTGGGTTCATGAACTGCGAAAAATCATTTGAGCCCAAAATTCACTGGGTTTACCAGAAATGAACTCTTGCTTGTAGGAAGACACTGATCCTGGGGTTTAACTCCGTTTCTTTTGGGAAATTCAGACCAGAGTTCTCATCGCTGAAACACACTGTGTTTTAATGCAAGAAGCAAGCTCTTCTTTCCAGAGTCTAAAATACAGCAAGAACTATGAGCAGGCCCTGAAAAAAAGAACTGTGTTTCCTACTCTTACAGACCATATGTAGTTCAACTCTGCTTATGAAACTGATAGAAACCACAGCTCCTCTTACATAAATGCTCTTTAGTTAATAATGAGAATCATATTGGGTTTTTGAACTGTGTAAAATCATTTGAACCGAAAATTCTCTTGGTTTACCAGAAAAGAACTCATGCTTGTAGGAAGACACTGATCCTGGCGTCTAACTCCGTTTCTGAAGTGAAATTCAGACCAGTGTTCTCATCCATAAAACACACTCTGTTTTAACACAAGAGGCAAGCTCTTATTTCCAGCGTCTCCAAAACAGCAAGAACCATGAGCATGCCCAGAAAAAAAGAACTGTGTTTCGTACTCATAAGGACCATATGTAATTCAACTCTGCTTATGAAACTGATACAAACCACAGCTCCTCTTACATAAATGCTCTTTAGTTAATAGTGAGAATCGCGTTGGCTGCATGAACTGCGAAAAATCATTTGAGCCCAAAATTCACTGGGTTTACCACAAATGAACTCTTGCTTGTAGGAAGACACAGAACATGGGGTTTAACTCCGTTTCTGTTGGGATATTCAGACCAGGGTTCTCATCGCTGAAACACGCTGTGTTTTAACACAAGAATCAAGATCTTCTTTCAAGAGTCTAAAATACAGCAATAACCACGAGCAGGCCCTGAAAAAAAGAACTGTGTTTCCTACTCATACAGACCATATGTAGTTCAACTCTGCTTATGAAACTGATAGAAACCACAGCTCCTCTTACATAAATGCTCTTTAGTTAATAATGAGAATCATATTGGGTTTTTGAACTGTGTGAAGTTATTTGAGCAAAAATTCACTTTGTTTAACAGAAATGAACTCTTGATTGTAGGAAGACACAGGTCCTGTGGTTTAACTCCGTTTCTGAAGGGAAAATCAGACCAGTATTCTCATCCATGAAACACACTCTGTTTTAACACAAGAGACAAGCTCTTCTTTCCAGCGTCTCCAAAACAGCAAGAACCATGAGCATGCCCAGAAAAAAATAACTGTGTTTCGTACTCATAAGGGCCATGTGTAATTCAACTCTGCTTATGAAACTGATACAAACCACAGCTCCTCTTACATAAATGCTCTTTAGTTACTAGTGAGAATCGCGTTGGCTTCATGAACTGTGTAAAATCATTTGAGCTAAAAATTCATTAGATTTACCAGAAATGAACTCTTGCTTGTAGGAAGACACTGATCCTGGGGTTTAACTCCGTTTCTTTTGGGAAATTCAGACCAGAGTTCTCATCGCTGAAACACACTGTGTTTTAATGCAAGAAGCAAGCTCTTCTTTCCAGAGTCTAATATACAGCAAGAACTATGAGCAGGCCCTGAAAAAAAGAACTGTGTTTCCTACTCATACAGACCATATGTAGTTCAACTCTGCTTATGAAACTGATAGAAACCACAGCTCCTCTTACATAAATGCTCTTTAGTTAATAATGAGAATCATATTGGGTTTTTGAACTGTGTAAAATCATTTGAACCGAAAATTCATTGGTTTACCAGAAATGAACTCATGCTTGTAGGAAGACACTGATCCTGGCGTTTAACTCCGTTTCTGAAGGGAAATTCAGACCAGTGTTCTCATCCATAAAACACACTCTGTTTTAACACAAGAGGCAAGCTCTTATTTCCAGCGTCTCCAAAACAGCAAGAACCATGAGCATGCCCAGAAAAAAAGAACTGTGTTTCGTACTCATAAGGACCATATGTAATTCAACTCTGCTTATGAAACTGATACAAACCACAGCTCCTCTTACATAAATGCTCTTTAGTTAATAGTGAGAATCGCGTTGGCTTCATGAACTGCGAAAAATCATTTGAGCCCAAAATTCACTGGGTTTACCAGAAATGAACTCTTGCTTGTAGGAAGACACAGAACATGGGGTTTAACTCCGTTTCTGTTGGGAAATTCAGACCAGAGTTCTCATCGCTGAAACACGCTGTGTTTTAACACAAGAATCAAGATCTTCATTCAAGAGTCTAAAATACAGCAATAACCACGAGCAGGCCCTGAAAAAAAGAACTGTGTTTCCTACTCATACAGACCATATGTAGTTCAACTCTGCTTATGAAACTGATAGAAACCACAGCTCCTCTTACATAAATGCTCTTTAGTTAATAATGAGAATCATATTGGGTTTTTGAACTGTGTGAAGTTATTTGAGCAAAAATTCACTTTGTTTAACAGAAATGAACTCTTGATTGTAGGAAGACACAGGTCCTGTGGTTTAACTCCGTTTCTGAAGGGAAAATCAGACCAGTATTCTCATCCATGAAACACACTCTGTTTTAACACAAGAGGCAAGCTCTTCTTTCCAGCGTCTCCAAAACAGCAAGAACCATGAGCATGCCCAGAAAAAAAGAACTGTGTTTCGTACTCATAAGGACCATGTGTAATTCAACTCTGCTTATGAAACTGATACAAACCACAGCTCCTCTTACATAAATGCTCTTTAGTTACTAGTGAGAATCGCGTTGGCTTCATGAACTGTGTAAAATCATTTGAGCTAAAAATTCATTAGATTTACCAGAAATGAACTCTTGCCTGTAGGAAGACACAGGTCCTGGGGTTTAACTCCATTTCTGAAGGGAAATTCAGACCATAGTTCTCATTCTTGAAACACAATGTGTTTTAAAGCAAGAAGCAAGCTCTTCTTTCCACAGTCAAAAATACAGCAAGAAACATGAGCATGCCCAGAAAAATAGAACTGTGTTTCCTACTCAAACGGACCATATGTAGTTCAACTCTGCTTATGAAACTGATACAGACTCCAGCTCCTCTTATATAAATGCTCTTTAGTTAATAGTGATAATCGCGTTGTGTTCTGGAACTGTGTAAAATCATTTGAACCGAAAATTCTCTTGGTTTACCAGAAATGAACTCATGCTTGTAGGAAGACACTGATCCTGGCGTTTAACTCCGTTTCTGAAGGGAAATTCAGACCAGTGTTCTCATCCATAAAACACACTCTGTTTTAACACAAGAGGCAAGCTCTTATTTCCAGCATCTCCAAAACAGCAAGAACCATGAGCATGCCCAGAAAAAAAGAACTGTGTTTCGTACTCATAAGGACCATATGTAATTCAACTCTGCTTATGAAACTGATACAAACCACAGCTCCTCTTACATAAATGCTCTTTAGTTAATAGTGAGAATCGCGTTGGCTTCATGAACTGCGAAAAATCATTTGAGCCCAAAATTCACTGGGTTTACCAGAAATGAACTCTTGCTTGTAGGAAGACACTGATCCTGGGGTTTAACTCCGTTTCTTTTGGGAAATTCAGACCAGAGTTCTCATCGCTGAAACACACTGTGTTTTAATGCAAGAAGCAAGCTCTTCTTTCCAGAGTCTAAAATACAGCAAGAACTATGAGCAGGCCCTGAAAAAAAGAACTGTGTTTCCTACTCATACAGACCATATGTAGTTCAACTCTGCTTATGAAACTGATAGAAACCACAGCTCCTCTTACATAAATGCTCTTTAGTTAATAATGAGAATCATATTGGGTTTTTGAACTGTGTAAAATCATTTGAACCGAAAATTCTCTTGGTTTTCCAGAAATGAACTCATGCTTGTAGGAAGACACTGATCCTGGCGATTAACTCCGTTTCTGAAGTGAAATTCAGACCAGTGTTCTCATCCATAAAACACACTCTGTTTTAACACAAGAGGCAAGCTCTTATTTCCAGCGTCTCCAAAACAGCAAGAACCATGAGCATGCCCAGAAAAAAAGAACTGTGTTTCGTACTCATAAGGACCATATGTAATTCAACTCTGCTTATGAAACTGATACAAACCACAGCTCCTCTTACATAAATGCTCTTTAGTTAATAGTGAGAATCGCGTTGGCTTCATGAACTGCGAAAAATCATTTGAGCCCAAAAATCACTGGGTTTACCAGAAATGAACTCTTGCTTGTAGGAAGACACAGAACATGGGGTTTAACTCCGTTTCTGTTGGGATATTCAGACCAGAGTTCTCATCGCTGAAACACGCTGTGTTTTAACACAAGAATCAAGATCTTCTTTCAAGAGTCTAAAATACAGCAATAACCACGAGCAGGCCCTGAAAAAAAGAACTGTGTTTCCTACTCATACAGACCATATGTAGTTCAACTCTGCTTATGAAACTGATAGAAACCACAGCTCCTCTTACATAAATGCTCTTTAGTTAATAATGAGAATCATATTGGGTTTTTGAACTGTGTGAAGTTATTTGAGCAAAAATTCACTTTGTTTAACAGAAATGAACTCTTGATTGTAGGAAGACACAGGTCCTGTGGTTTAACTCCGTTTCTGAAGGGAAAATCAGACCAGTATTCTCATCCATGAAACACACTCTGTTTTAACACAAGAGACAAGCTCTTCTTTCCGGCGTCTCCAAAACAGCAAGAACCATGAGCATGCCCAGAAAAAAATAACTGTGTTTCGTACTCATAAGGGCCATGTGTAATTCAACTCTGCTTATGAAACTGATACAAACCACAGCTCCTCTTACATAAATGCTCTTTAGTTACTAGTGAGAATCGCGTTGGCTTCATGAACTGTGTAAAATCATTTGAGCTAAAAATTCATTAGATTTACCAGAAATGAACTCTTGCTTGTAGGAAGACAATGATCCTGGGGTTTAACTCCGTTTCTTTTGGGAAATTCAGACCAGAGTTCTCATAGCTGAAACACACTGTGTTTTAATGCAAGAAGCAAGCTCTTCTTTCCAGAGTCTAAAATACAGCAAGAACTATGAGCAGGCCCTGTAAAAAAGAACTGTGTTTCCTACTCATACAGACCATATGTAGTTCAACTCTGCTTATGAAACTGATAGAAACCACAGCTCCTCTTACATAAATGCTCTTTAGTTAATAATGAGAATCATATTGGGTTTTTGAACTGTGTAAAATCATTTGAACCGAAAATTCATTGGTTTACCAGAAATGAACTCATGCTTGTAGGAAGACACTGATCCTGGCGTTTAACTCCGTTTCTGAAGGGAAATTCAGACCAGTGTTCTCTTCCATAAAACACACTCTGTTTTAACACAAGAGGCAAGCTCTTATTTCCAGCGTCTCCAAAACAGCAAGAACCATGAGCATGCCAAGAAAAAAAGAACTGTGTTTCGTACTCATAAGGACCATATGTAATTCAACTCTGCTTATGAAACTGATACAAACCACAGCTCCTCTTACATAAATGCTCTTTAGTTAATAGTGAGAATCGCGTTGGCTTCATGAACTGCGAAAAATCATTTGAGCCCAAAATTCACTGGGTTTACCAGAAATGAACTCTTGCTTGTAGGAAGACACAGAACATGGGGTTTAACTCCGTTTCTGTTGGGAAATTCAGACCAGAGTTCTCATCGCTGATACACGCTGTGTTTTAACACAAGAATCAAGATCTTCATTCAAGAGTCTAAAATACAGCAATAACCACGAGCAGGCACTGAAAAAAAGAACTGTGTTTCCTACTCATACAGACCATATGTAGTTCAACTCTGCTTATGAAACTGATAGAAACCACAGCTCCTCTTACATAAATGCTCTTTAGTTAATAATGAGAATCATATTGGGTTTTTGAACTGTGTGAAGTTATTTGAGCAAAAATTCACTTTGTTTAACAGAAATGAACTCTTGATTGTAGGAAGACACAGGTCCTGTGGTTTAACTCCGTTTCTGAAGGGAAAATCAGACCAGTATTCTCATCCATGAAACACACTCTGTTTTAACACAAGAGGCAAGCTCTTCTTTCCAGCGTCTCCAAAACAGCAAGAACCATGAGCATGCCCAGAAAAAAAGAACTGTGTTGCGTACTCATAAGGACCATGTGTAATTCAACTCTGCTTATGAAACTGATACAAACCACAGCTCCTCTTACATAAATGCTCTTTAGTTACTAGTGAGAATCGCGTTGGCTTCATGAACTGTGTAAAATCATTTGAGCTAAAAATTCATTAGATTTACCAGAAATGAACTCTTGCCTGTAGGAAGACACAGGTCCTGGGGTTTAACTCCATTTCTGAAGGGAAATTCAGACCATAGTTCTCATTCCTGAAACACAATGGGTTTTTAAGCAAGAAGCAAGCTCTTCTTTCCACAGTCAAAAATACAGCAAGAAACATGAGCATGCCCAGAAAAATAGAACTGTGTTTCCTACTCAAACGGACCATATGTAGTTCAACTCTGCTTATGAAACTGATACAGACTCCAGCTCCTCTTATATAAATGCTCTTTAGTTAATAGTGATAATCGCGTTGTGTTCTGGAACTGTGTAAAATCATTTGAAACGAAAATTCTCTTGGTTTACCAGAAATGAACTCATGCTTGTAGGAAGACACTGATCCTGGCGTTTAACTCCGTTTCTGAAGGGAAATTCAGACCAGTGTTCTCATCCATAAAACACACTCTGTTTTAACACAAGAGGCAAGCTCTTATTTCCAGCATCTCCAAAACAGCAAGAACCATGAGCATGCCCATAAAAAAAGAACTGTGTTTCGTACTCATAAGGACCATATGTAATTCAACTCTGCTTATGAAACTGATACAAACCACAGCTCCTCTTACATAAATGCTCTTTAGTTAATAGTGAGAATCGCGTTGGCTTCATGAACTGCGAAAAATCATTTGAGCCCAAAATTCACTGGGTTTACCAGAAATGAACTCTTGCTTGTAGGAAGACACTGATCCTGGGGTTTAACTCCGTTTCTTTTGGGAAATTCAGACCAGAGTTCTCATCGCTGAAACACACTGTGTTTTAATGCAAGAAGCAAGCTCTTCTTTCCAGAGTCTAAAATACAGCAAGAACTATGAGCAGGCCCTGAAAAAAAGAACTGTGTTTCCTACTCATACAGACCATATGTAGTTCAACTCTGCTTATGAAACTGATAGAAACCACAGCTCCTCTTACATAAATGCTCTTTAGTTAATAATGAGAATCATATTGGGTTTTTGAACTGCGTAAAATCATTTGAACCGAAAATTCTCTTGGTTTACCAGAAATGAACTCATGCTTGTAGGAAGACACTGATCCTGGCGTTTAACTCCGTTTCTGAAGTGAAATTCAGACCAGTGTTCTCATCCATAAAACACACTCTGTTTTAACACAAGAGGCAAGCTCTTATTTCCAGCGTCTCCAAAACAGCAAGAACCATGAGCATGCCCAGAAAAAAAGAACTGTGTTTCGTACTCATAAGGACCATATGTAATTCAACTCTGCTTATGAAACTGATACAAACCACAGCTCCTCTTACATAAATGCTCTTTAGTTAATAGTGAGAATCGCGTTGGCTTCATGAACTGCAAAAAATCATTTGAGCCCAAAAATCACTGGGTTTACCAGAAATGAACTCTTGCTTGTAGGAAGACACAGAACATGGGGTTTAACTCCGTTTCTGTTGGGATATTCAGACCAGAGTTCTCATCGCTGAAACACGCTGTGTTTTAACACAAGAATCAAGATCTTCTTTCAAGAGTCTAAAATACAGCAATAACCACGAGCAGGCCCTGAAAAAAAGAACTGTGTTTCCTACTCATACAGACCATATGTAGTTCAACTCTGCTTATGAAACTGATAGAAACCACAGCTCCTCTTACATAAATGCTCTTTAGTTAATAATGAGAATCATATTGGGTTTTTGAACTGTGTGAAGTTATTTGAGCAAAAATTCACTTTGTTTAACAGAAATGAACTCTTGATTGTAGGAAGACACAGGTCCTGTGGTTTAACTCCGTTTCTGAAGGGAAAATCAGACCAGTATTCTCATCCATGAAACACACTCAGTTTTAACACAAGAGGCAAGCTCTTCTTTCCAGCGTCTCCAAAACAGCAAGAACCATGAGCATGCCCAGAAAAAAAGAACTGTGTTTCGTACTCATAAGGACCATGTGTAATTCAACTCTGCTTATGAAACTGATACAAACCACAGCTCCTCTTACATAAATGCTCTTTAGTTACTAGTGAGAATCGCGTTGGCTTCATGAACTGTGTAAAATCATTTGAGCTAAAAATTCATTAGATTTACTAGAAAAGAACTCTTGCCTGTAGGAAGACACAGATCCTGGAGTTTAACTCAATTTCTGAAGGTAAATTCAGACCATAGTTCTCATTCCTGAAACACAATGGGTTTTAACGCAAGAAGCAAGCTCTTCTTTCCACAGTCAAAAATACAGCAAGAAACATGAGCATGCCCAGAAAAATAGAACTGTGTTTCCTACTCAAACGGACCATATGTAGTTCAACTCTGCTTATGAAACTGATACAGACTCCAGCTCCTCTTATATAAATGCTCTTTAGTTAATAGTGATAATCGCGTTGTGTTCTGGAACTGTGTAAAATCATTTGAACCGAAAATTCTCTTGGTTTACCAGAAATGAACTCATGCTTGTAGGTAGACACTGATCCTGGCGTTTAACTCCGTTTCTGAAGATAAATTCAGACCAGTGTTCTCATCCATAAAACACACTCTGTTTTAACACAAGAGGCAAGCTCTTATTTCCAGCATCTCCAAAACAGCAAGAACCATGAGCATGCCCAGAAAAAAAGAACTGTGTTTCGTACTCATAAAGACCATATGTAATTCAACTCTGCTTATGAAACTGATACAAACCACAGCTCCTCTTACATAAATGCTCTTTAGTTAATAGTGAGAATCGCGTTGGCTTCATGAACTGCGAAAAATCATTTGAGCCCAAAATTCACTGGGTTTACCAGAAATGAACTCTTGCTTCTAGGAAGACACTGATCCTGGGGTTTAACTCCGTTTCTTTTGGGAAATTCAGATCAGAGTTCTCATCGCTGAAACACACTGTGTTTTAATGCAAGAAGCAAGCTCTTCTTTCCAGAGTCTAAAATACAGCAAGAACTATGAGCAGGCCCTGAAAAAAAGAACTGTGTTTCCTACTCATACAGACCATATGTAGTTCAACTCTGCTCATGAAACTGATAGAAACCACAGCTCCTCTTACATAAATGCTCTTTAGTTAATAATGAGAATCATATTGGGTTTTTGAACTGAGTAAAATCATTTGAACCGAAAATTCTCTTGGTTTACCAGAAATGAACTCATGCTTGTAGGAAGACACTGATCCTGGCGTTTAACTCCGTTTCTGAAGATAAATTCAGACCAGTGTTCTCATCCATAAAACACACTCTGTTTTAACACAAGAGGCAAGCTCTTATTTCCAGCATATCCAAAACAGCAAGAACCATGAGCATGCCCAGAAAAAAAGAACTGTGTTTCATACTCATAAGGACAATATGTAATTCAACTCTGCTTATGAAACTGATACAAACCACAGCTCCTCTTACATAAATGCTCTTTAGTTAATAGTGAGAATCGCGTTGGCTTCTTGAACTGCGAAAAATCATTTGAGCCCAAAATTCACTGGGTTTACCAGAAATGAACTCTTGCTTGTAGGAAGACACTGATCCTGGGGTTTAACTCCGTTTCTTTTGGGAAATTCAGACCAGAGTTCTCATCGCTGAAACACACTGTGTTTTAATGCAAGAAGCAAGCTCTTCTTTCCAGAGTTTAAAATACAGCAAGAACTATGAGCAGGCCCTGAAAAAAAGAACTGTGTTTCCTACTCATACAGACCATATGTAGTTCAACTCTGCTTATGAAACTGATAGAAACCACAGCTCCTCTTACATAAATGCTCTTTAGTTAATAATGAGAATCATATTGGGTTTTTGAACTGTGTAAAATCATTTGAACCGAAAATTCTCTTGGTTTACCAGAAATGAACTCATGCTTGTAGGAAGACACTGATCCTGGCGTTTAACTCCGTTTCTGAAGGGAAATTCAGAACAGTGTTCTCATCCATAAAGCACACTCTGTTTTAACACAAGAGGCAAGCTCTTATTTCCAGCATCTCCAAAACAGCAAGAAACATGAGCATGCCCAGAAAAAAAGAACTGTGTTTCGTACTCATAAGGACCATATGTAATTCAACTCTGCTTATGAAACTGATACAAACCACAGCTCCTCTAACATAAATGCTCTTTAGTTAATAATGAGAATCATATTGGGTTTTTGAACTGTGTAAAATCATTTGAACCGAAAAATCTCTTGGTTTACCAGAAATGAACTCATGCTTGTAGGAAGACACTGATCCTGGGGTTTAACTCCGTTTCTGAAGGGAAATTCAGACCAGTGTTCTCATCCATAAAACACACTCTGTTTTAACACAAGAGGCAAGCTCTTATTTCCAGCGTCTCCAAAACAGCAAGAACCATGAGCATGCCCAGAAAAAAAAAAACTGTGTTTCCTACTCATAAGGACCATATGTAATTCAACTCTGCTTATGAAACTGATACAAACCACAGCTCCTCTTACATTAATGCTCTTTAGTTAATAGTGAGAATCGCGTTGGCTTCATGAACTGCGAAAAATCATTTGAGACCAAAATTCACTGGGTTTACCAGAAATGAACTCTTGCTTGTAGGAAGACACAGAACATGGGGTTTAACTCCGTTTCTGAAGGGAAATTCAGACCATAGTTCTCATCGCTGAAACACGCTGTGTTTTAACACAAGAATCAAGATCTTCTTTCAAGAGTCTAAAATACAGCAATAACCACGAGCAGGCCCTGAAAAAAAGAACTGTGTTTCCTACTCATACAGACCATATGTAGTTCAACTCTGCTTATGAAACTGATAGAAACCACAGCTCCTCTTACATAAATGCTCTTTAGTTAATAATGAGAATCATATTGGGTTTTTGAACTGTGTGAAGTTATTTGAGCAAAAATTCACTTTGTTTAACAGAAATGAACTCTTGATTGTAGGAAGACACAGGTCCTGTGGTTTAACTCCGTTTCTGAAGGGAAAATCAGACCAGTATTCTCATCCATGAAACACACTCTGTTTTAACACAAGAGACAAGCTCTTCTGTCCAGCGTCTCCAAAACAGCAAGAACCATGAGCATGCCCAGAAAAAAAGAACTGTGTTTCGTACTCATAAGGACCATGTGTAATTCAACTCTGCTTATGAAACTGATACAAACCACAGCTCCTCTTACATAAATGCTCTTTAGTTACTAGTGAGAATCGCGTTGGCTTCATGAACTTTGTAAAATCATTTGAGCTAAAAATTCATTAGATTTACCAGAAATGAACTCTTGCCTCTAGGAAGACACAGATCCTGGCGTTTATCTCCATTTCTGAAGGTAAATTCAGACCGTAGTTCTCATTCCTGAAACACAATGGGTTTTAACGCAAGAAGCAAGCTCTTCTTTCCACAATCAAAAATACAGCAAGAAACATGAGCATGCCCAGAAAAATAGAACTGTGTTTCCTACACAAACGGACCATATGTAGTTCAACTCTGCTTATGAAACTGATACAGACTCCACCTCCTCTTATATAAATGCTCTTTAGTTAATAGTGATAATCGCGTTGTGTTCTGGAACTGTGTAAAATCATTTGAACCGAAAATTCTCTTGGTTTACCAGAAATGAACTCATGCTTGTAGGAAGACACTGATCCTGGTGTTTAACTCCGTCTCTGAAGGGAAATTCAGACCAGTGTTCTCATCCATAATACACACTCTGTTTTAACACAAGAGGCAAGCTCTTATTTCCAGCATCTCCAAAACAGCAAGAACCATGAGCATGCCCAGAAAAAAAGAACTGTGTTTCGTACTCATAAGGACCATATGTAATTCAACTCTGCTTATGAAACTGATACAAACCACAGCTCCTCTTCATAAATGCTCTTTAGTTAATAGTGAGAATCGCGTTGGCTTCATGAACTGCGAAAAATCATTTGAGCCCAAAATTCACTGGGTTTACCAGAAATGAACTCTTGCTTGTAGAAAGACACAGCACATGGGGTTTAACTCCGTTTCTGTTGGGAAATTCAGACCAGAGTTCTCATCGCTGAAACACGCTGTGTTTTAACACAAGAATCAAGATCTTCTTTCAAGAGTCTAAAATACAGCAATAACCACGAGCAGGCCCTGAAAAAAAGAACTGTGTTTCCTACTCATACAGACCATATGTAGTTCAACTCTGCTTACAAAACTGATAGAAACCACAGCTCCTCTTACATAAATGCTCTTTAGTTAATAATGAGAATCATATTGGGTTTTTAAACTGTGTGAAGTTATTTGAGCAAAAATTCACTTTGTTTAACAGAAATGAACTCTTGATTGTAGGAAGACACAGGTCCTGTGGTTTAACTCCGTTTCTGAAGGGAAAATCAGACCAGTATTCTCATCCATGAAACACACTCTGTTTTAACACAAGAGGCAAGCTCTTCTTTCCAGCGTCTCCAAAACAGCAAGAACCATGAGCATGCCCAGAAAAAAAGAACTGTGTTTCGTACTCATAAGGACCATGTGTAATTCAACTCTGCTTATGAAACTGATACAAACCACAGCTCCTCTTACATAAATGCTCTTTAGTTACTAGTGAGAATCGCGTTGGCTTCATGAACTGTGTAAAATCATTTGAGCTAAAAATTCATTAGATATACCAGAAATGAACTCTTGCCGGTAGGAAGACACAGATCCTGGGGTTAATCTCCATTTCTGAAGGTAAATTTAGACCGTAGTTCTCATTCCTGAAACACAATGGGTTTTAACGCAAGAAGCAAGCTCTTCTTTCCACAGTCAAAAATACAGCAAGAAACATGAGCATGCCCAGAAAAATAGAACTGTGTTTCCTACTCAAACGGACCATATGTAGTTCAACTCTGCTTACGAAACTGATAAAGACTCCACATACTCTTTTATAAATGCTCTTTAGTTAATCGTGATAATCGCGTTGTGTTCTGGAACTGTGTAAAGTCATTTGAACCGAAAATTCTCTTGGTTTACTAGAAATGAACTCATGCTTGTAGGAAGACACTGATCATGGCGTTTAACTCCGTTTCTGAAGGGAAATTGAGACCAGTGTTCTCATCCATAAAACACACTCTGTTTTAACACAAGAGGCAAGCTCTTATTTCCAGCATCTCCAAAACAGCAAGAACCATGAGCATGCCCAGAAAAAAAGAACTGTGTTTCGTACTCATAAGGACCATATGTAATTCAACCCTGCTTATGAAACTGATACAAACCACAGCTCCTCTTACATAAATGCTCTTTAGTTAATAGTGAGAATCGCGTTGGCTTCATGAACTGCGAAAAATCATTTGAGCCCAAAATTCACTGGGTTTACCAGAAATGAACTCTTGCTTGTAGGAAGACACTGATCCTGGGGTTTAACTCCGTTTCTTTTGGGAAATTCAGACCAGAGTTCTCATCGCTGAAACACACAGTGTTTTAATGCAAGAAGCAAGCTCTTCTTTCCAGAGTCTAAAATACAGCAAGAACTATGAGCAGGCCCTGAAAAAAAGAACTGTGTTTCCTACTCATACAGACCATATGTAGTTCAACTCTGCTTATGAAACTGATAGAAACCACAGCTCCTCTTACATAAATGCTCTTTAGTTAATAATGAGAATCATATTGGGTTTTTGAACTGTGTAAAATCATTTGCACCGAAAATTCTCTTGGTTTACCAGAAATGAACTCATGCTTGTAGGAAGACACTGATCCTGGCGTTTAACTCGGTTTCTGAAGGGAAATTCAGACCAGTGTTCTCATCCATAAAACACACTCTGTTTTAACACAAGAGGCAAGCTCTTATTTCCAGCGTTTCCAAAACAGCAAGAACCATGAGCATGCCCAGAAAAAAAGAACTGTGTTTCGTACTCATAAGGACCATATGTAATTCAACTCTGCTTATGAAACTGATACAAACCACAGCTCCTCTTACATAAATGCTCTTTAGTTAATAGTGAGAATCGCGTTGGCTTCATGAACTGCGAAAAATCATTTGAGCCCAAAATTCACTGGGTTTACCAGAAATGAACTCTTGCTTGTAGGAAGACACAGAACATGGGGTTTAACTCCGTTTCTGTTGGGAAATTCAGACCAGAGTTCTCATCCTTGAAACACGCTGTGTTTTAACACAAGAATCAAGATCTTCTTTCAAGAGTCTAAAATACAGCAATAACCACTTGCAGGCCCTGAAAAAAAGAACTGTTTCCTACTCAAAAAGACCATATGTAGTTCAACTCTGCTTATGAAACTGATAGAAACCACAGCTCCTCTTACATAAATGCTCTTTAGTTAATAATGAGAATCATATTGGGTTTTTGAACTGTGTGAAGTTATTTGAGCAAAAATTCACTTTGTTTAACAGAAATGAACTCTTGATTGTAGGAAGACACAGGTCCTGTGGTTTCACTCCGTTTCTGAAGGGAAAATCAGACCAGTATTCTCATCCATGAAACACACTCTGTTTTAACACAAGAGGCAAGCTCTTCTTTCCAGCATCTCCAAAACAGCAAGAACCATGAGCATGCCCAGAAAAAAAGAACTGTGTTTCGTACTCATAAGGACCATGTGTAATTCAACTCTGCTTATGAAACTGATACAAACCACAGCTCCTCTTACATAAATGCTCTTTAGTTACTAGTGAGAATCGCGTTGTGTTCTGGAACTGTGTAAAATCATTTGAACCGAAAATTCTCTTGGTTTACCAGAAATGAACTCATGCTTGTAGGAAGACACTGATCCTGGCGTTTAACTCCGTTTCTGAAGGGAAATTCAGACCAGTGTTCTCATCCATAATACACACTCTGTTTTAACACAAGAGGCAAGCTCTTATTTCCAGCATCTCCAAAACAGCAAGAACCATGAGCATGCCCAGAAAAAAAGAACTGTGTTTCGTACTCATAAGGACAATATGTAATTCAACTCTGCTTATGAAACTGATACAAACCCCAGCTCCTCTTACATAAATCCTCTTTAGTTAATAGTGAGAATAGCATTGGGTTCATGAACTGGGAAAAATCATTTGAGCCCAAAATTCACTGGGTTTACCAGAAATGAACTCTTGCTTGTAGGAAGACACTGATCCTGGGGTTTAACTCCGTTTCTTTTGGGAAATTCCGACCAGAGTTCTCATCGCTGAAACACACTGTGTTTTAATGCAAGAAGCAAGCTCTTCTTTTCAGAGTCTAAAATACAGCAAGAACTATGAGCAGGCCCTGAAAAAAAGAACTGTGTTTCCTACTCATACAGACCATATGTAGTTCAACTCTGCTTACAAAACTGATAGAAACCACAGCTCCTCTTACATAAATGCTCTTTAGTTAATAATGAGAATCATATTGGGTTTTTAAACTGTGTGAAGTTATTTGAGCAAAAATTCACTTTGTTTAACAGAAATGAACTCTTGATTGTAGGAAGACACAGGTCCTGTGGTTTAACTCCGTTTCTGAAGGGAAAATCAGACCAGTATTCTCATCCATGAAACACACTCTGTTTTAACACAAGAGGCAAGCTCTTCTTTCCAGCGTCTCCAAAACAGCAAGAACCATGAGCATGCCCAGAAAAAAAGAACTGTGTTTCGTACTCATAAGGACCATGTGTAATTCAACTCTGCTTATGAAACTGATACAAACCACAGCTCCTCTTACATAAATGCTCTTTAGTTACTAGTGAGAATCGCGTTGGCTTCATGAACTGTGTAAAATCATTTGAGCTAAAAATTCATTAGATATACCAGAAATGAACTCTTGCCGGTAGGAAGACACAGATCCTGGGGTTAATCTCCATTTCTGAAGGTAAATTCAGACCGTAGTTCTCATTCCTGAAACACAATGGGTTTTAACGCAAGAAGCAAGCTCTTCTTTCCACAGTCAAAAATACAGCAAGAAACATGAGCATGCCCAGAAAAATAGAACTGTGTTTCCTACTCAAACGGACCATATGTAGTTCAACTCTGCTTACGAAACTGATAAAGACTCCACATACTCTTTTATAAATGCTCTTTAGTTAATCGTGATAATCGCGTTGTGTTCTGGAACTGTGTAAAATCATTTGAACCGAAAATTCTCTTGGTTTACCAGAAATGAACTCATGCTTGTAGGAAGACACTGATCATGGCGTTTAACTCCGTTTCTGAAGGGAAATTGAGACCAGTGTTCTCATCCATAAAACACACTCTGTTTTAACACAAGAGGCAAGCTCTTATTTCCAGCATCTCCAAAACAGCAAGAACCATGAGCATGCCCAGAAAAAAAGAACTGTGTTTCGTACTCATAAGGACCATATGTAATTCAACCCTGCTTATGAAACTGATACGAACCACAGCTCCTCTTACATAAATGCTCTTTAGTTAATAGTGAGAATCGCGTTGGCTTCATGAACTGCGAAAAATCATTTGAGCCCAAAATTCACTGGGTTTACCAGAAATGAACTCTTGCTTGTAGGAAGACACTGATCCTGGGGTTTAACTCCGTTTCTTTTGGGAAATTCAGACCAGAGTTCTCATCGCTGAAACACACAGTGTTTTAATGCAAGAAGCAAGCTCTTCTTTCCAGAGTCTAAAATACAGCAAGAACTATGAGCAGGCCCTGAAAAAAAGAACTGTGTTTCCTACTCATACAGACCATATGTAGTTCAACTCTGCTTATGAAACTGATAGAAACCACAGCTCCTCTTACATAAATGCTCTTTAGTTAATAATGAGAATCATATTGGGTTTTTGAACTGTGTAAAATCATTTGCACCGAAAATTCTCTTGGTTTACCAGAAATGAACTCATGCTTGTAGGAAGACACTGATCCTGGCGTTTAACTCGGTTTCTGAAGGGAAATTCAGACCAGTGTTCTCATCCATAAAACACACTCTGTTTTAACACAAGAGGCAAGCTCTTATTTCCAGCGTTTCCAAAACAGCAAGAACCATGAGCATGCCCAGAAAAAAAGAACTGTGTTTCGTACTCATAAGGACCATATGTAATTCAACTCTGCTTATGAAACTGATACAAACCACAGCTCCTCTTACATAAATGCTCTTTAGTTAATAGTGAGAATCGCGTTGGCATCATGAACTGCGAAAAATCATTTGAGCCCAAAATTCACTGGGTTTACCAGAAATGAACTCTTGCTTGTAGGAAGACACAGAACATGGGGTTTAACTCCGTTTCTGTTGGGAAATTCAGACCAGAGTTCTCATCCTTGAAACACGCTGTGTTTTAACACAAGAATCAAGATCTTCTTTCAAGAGTCTAAAATACAGCAATAACCACTTGCAGGCCCTGAAAAAAAGAACTGTTTCCTACTCAAAAAGACCATATGTAGTTCAACTCTGCTTATGAAACTGATAGAAACCACAGCTCCTCTTACATAAATGCTCTTTAGTTAATAATGAGAATCATATTGGGTTTTTGAACTGTGTGAAGTTATTTGAGCAAAAATTCACTTTGTTTAACAGAAATGAACTCTTGATTGTAGGAAGACACAGGTCCTGTGGTTTCACTCCGTTTCTGAAGGGAAATTCAGACCAGTGTTCTCATCCATAAAACACACTCTGTTTTAACACAAGAGGCAAGCTCTTATTTCCAGCGTTTCCAAAACAGCAAGAACCATGAGCATGCCCAGAAAAAAAGAACTGTGTTTCGTACTCATAAGGACCATGTGTGTAATTCAACTCTGCTTATGAAACTGATACAAACCACAGCTCCTCTTACATAAATGCTCTTTAGTTACTAGTGAGAATCGCGTTGGCTTCATGAACTGTGTAAAATCATTTGAGCTAAAAATTCATTAGATTTACCAGAAATGAACTCTTGCCTGTACGAAGACACAGATCCTGGGGTTTATCTCCATTTCTGAAGGTAAATTCAGACCATAGTTCTCATTCCTGAAACACAATGGGTTTTAACGCAAGAAGCAAGCTCTTCTTTCCACAGTCAAAAATACAGCAAGAAACATGAGCATGCCCAGAAAAATAGAACTGTGTTTCCTACTCAAACGGACCATATGTAGTTCATCTCTGCTTATGAAACTGATACAGACTCCAGCTCCTCTAATA
Source organism: Onychomys leucogaster (assembly GCA_949786385.1). NCBI lineage: Eukaryota > Metazoa > Chordata > Mammalia > Rodentia > Cricetidae > Onychomys > Onychomys leucogaster. The sequence continues at coordinate 2,429,109 of CATKUP010000061.1, forward strand.
TAAATGCTCTTTAGTTAATAGTGATAATCGCGTTGTGTTCTGGAACTGTGTAAAATCATTTGAACCGAAAATTCTCTTGGTTTACCAGAAATGAACTCATGCTTGTAGGAAGACACTGATCCTGGTGTTTAACTCCGTTTCTGAAGGGAAATTCAGACCAGTGTTCTCATCCATAATACACACTCTGTTTTAACACAAGAGGCAAGCTCTTATTTCCAGCATCTCCAAAACAGCAAGAACCATGAGCATGCCCAGAAAAAAAGAACTGTGTTTCGTACTCATAAGGACCATATGTAATTCAACTCTGCTTATGAAACTGATACAAACCACAGCTCCTCTTCATAAATGCTCTTTAGTTAATAGTGAGAATCGCGTTGGCTTCATGAACTGCGAAAAATCATTTGAGCCCAAAATTCACTGGGTTTACCAGAAATGAACTCTTGCTTGTAGGAAGACACAGCACATGGGGTTTAACTCCGTTTCTGTTGGGAAATTCAGACCAGAGTTCTCATCGCTGAAACACGCTGTGTTTTAACACAAGAATCAAGATCTTCTTTCAAGAGTCTAAAATACAGCAATAACCACGAGCAGGCCCTGAAAAAAAGAACTGTGTTTCCTACTCATACAGACCATATGTAGTTCAACTCTGCTTATGAAACTGATAGAAACCACAGCTCCTCTTACATAAATGCTCCTTAGTTAATAATGAGAATCATATTGGGTTTTTGAACTGTGTGAAGTTATTTGAGCAAAAATTCACTTTGTTTAACAGAAATGAACTCTTGATTGTAGGAAGACACAGGTCCTGTGGTTTCACTCCGTTTCTGAAGGGAAAATCAGACCAGTATTCTCATCCATGAAACACACTCTGTTTTAACACAAGAGGCAAGCTCTTCTTTCCAGCGTCTCCAAAACAGCAAGAACCATGAGCATGCCCAGAAAAAAAGAACTGTGTTTCGTACTCATAAGGACCATGTGTAATTCAACTCTGCTTATGAAACTGATACAAACCACAGCTCCTCTTACATAAATGCTCTTTAGTTACTAGTGAGAATCGCGTTGTGTTCTGGAACTGTGTAAAATCATTTGAACCGAAAATTCTCTTGGTTTACCAGAAATGAACTCATGCTTGTAGGAAGACACTGATCCTGGCGTTTAACTCCGTTTCTGAAGGGAAATTAAGACCAGTGTTCTCATCCATAATACACACTCTGTTTTAACACAAGAGGCAAGCTCTTCTTTCCAGCATCTCCAAAACAGCAAGAACCATGAGCATGCCCAGAAAAGAAGAACTGTGTTTCGTACTCATAAGGACCATGTGTAATTCAACTCTGCTTATGAAACTGATACAAACCACAGCTCCTCTTACATAAATGCTCTTTAGTTACTAGTGAGAATCGCGTTGGCTTCATGAACTGTGTAAAATCATTTGAGCTAAAAATTCATTAGATTTACCAGAAATGAACTCTTGCCTGTAGGAAGACACAGATCCTGGGGTTTATCTCCATTTCTGAAGGTAAATTCAGACCACAGTTCTCATTCCTGAAACACAATGGGTTTTAACGCAAGAAGCAAGCTCTTCTTTCCACAGTCAAAAATACAGCAAGAAACATGAGCATGCCCAGAAAAATTGAACTGTGTTTCCTACTCAAACGGACCATATGTAGTTCAACTCTGCTTATGAAACTGATACAGACTCCAGCTCCTCTTATATAAATGCTCTTTAGTTAATAGTGATAATCGCGTTGTGTTCTGGAACTGTGTAAAATCATTTGAACCGAAAATTCTCTTGGTTTACCAGAAATGAACCCATGCTTGTAGGAAGACACTGATCCTGGCGTTTAACTCCGTTTCTGAAGGGAAATTCAGACCAGTGTTCTCATCCATAAAACACACTCTGTTTTAACACAAGAGGCAAGCTCTTCTTTCCAGCATCTCCAAAACAGCAAGAACCATGAGCATGCCCAGAAAAAAAGATCTGTGTTTCGTACTCATAAGGACCATATGTATTTCAACTCTACTTATGAAACTGATACAAACCACAGCTCCTCTTACATAAATGCTCTTTATATATAGTGAGAATCGCGTTGGCTTCATGAACTGCGAAAAATCATTTGAGCCCAAAATTCTCTGGGTCTACCAGAAATGAACTCTTGCTTATAGGAAGACACAGAACATGGGGTTTAACTCCGTTTCTGTTGGGAAATTCAGACCAGAGTTCTCATCGCTGAAACATGCTGTGTTTTAAATCAAGAATCAAGATCTTCTTTCAAGAGTCTAAAATACAGCAATAACCACGAGCAGGCCCTGAAAAAAAGAACTGTGTTTCCTACTCATACAGACCATATGTAGTTCAACTCTGCTTATGAAACTGATAGAAACCAAAGCTCCTCTTACATAAATGCTCTTTAGTTAATAATGAGAATCATATTGGGTTTTTGAACTGTGTGAAGTTATTTGAGCAAAAATTCACTTTGTTTAACAGAAATGAACTCTTGATTGTAGGAAGACACAGGTCCTGTGGTTTAACTCTGTTTCTGAAGGGAAAATCAGACCAGTATTCTCATCCATGAAACACACTCTGTATTAACACAAGAGGCAAGCTCTTCTTTCCAGAGTCTAAGATACAGCAAGAACCATGAGCATGCCCAGAAAAAAAGAACTGTGTTTCCTACTCATAAGGACCATATGTAGTTCAACTCTGCTTATGAACCTGATACAAACCACAACTCCTCTTACATAAATCCTCTTTAGTTATTAGTGAGAATAGCATTGGGTTCACGAACTGGGAAAAATCATTTGAGCCCAAAATTCACTGGGTTTACCAGAAATGAACTCTTGCTTGTAGGAAGACACTGATCCTGGGGTTTAACTCCGTTTCTTTTGGGAAATTCAGACCAGAGTTCTCATCGCTGAAACACACTGTGTTTTAATGCAAGAAGCAAGCTCTTCTTTCCAGAGTCTAAAATACAGCAAGAACTATGAGCAGGCCCTGAAAAAAGAACTGTGTTTCCTACTCATACAGACCATATGTAGTTCAGCTCTGCTTATGAAACTGATAGAAACCACAGCTCCTCTTACATAAATGCTCTTTAGTTAATAATGAGAATCATATTGGGTTTTTGAACTGTGTAAAATCATTTGAACCGAAAATTCTCTTGGTTTACCAGAAATGAACTCATGCTTGTAGGAAGACACTGATCCTGGCGTTTAGCTCCGTTTCTGAAGGGAAATTAAGACCAGTGTTCTCATCCATAAAACACACTCTGTTTTAACACAAGAGGCAAGCTCTTCTTTCCAGCATCTCCAAAACAGCAAGAACCATGAGCATGCCCAGAAAAAAAGAACTGTGTTTCGTACTCATAAGGACCATGTGTAATTCAACTCTGCTTATGAAACTGATACAAACCACAGCTCCTCTTACATAAATGCTCTTTAGTTACTAGTGAGAATCGCGTTGGCTTCATGAACTGTGTAAAATCATTTGAGCTAAAAATTCATTAGATTTACCAGAAATGAACTCTTGCCTGTAGGAAGAACAGATCCTGGGGTTTATCTCCATTTCTGAAGGTAAATTCAGACCACAGTTCTCATTCCTGAAACACAATGGGTTTTAACGCAAGAAGCAAGCTCTTCTTTCCACAGTCAAAAATACAGCAAGAAACATGAGCATGCCCAGAAAAATTGAACTGTGTTTCCTACTCAAACGGACCATATGTAGTTCAACTCTGCTTATGAAACTGATACAGACTCCAGCTCCTCTTATATAAATGCTCTTTAGTTAATAGTGATAATCGCGTTGTGTTCTGGAACTGTGTAAAATCATTTGAACCGAAACTTCTCTTGGTTTACCAGAAATGAACCCATGCTTGTAGGAAGACACTGATCCTGGCGTTTAACTCCGTTTCTGAAGGGAAATTGAGACCAGTGTTCTCATCCATAAAACACACTCTGTTTTAACACAAGAGGCAAGCTCTTATTTCCATCATCTCCAAAACAGCAAGAACCATGAGCATGCCCAGAAAAAAAGATCTGTGTTTCGTACTCATAAGGACCATATGTATTTCAACTCTACTTATGAAACTGATACAAACCACAGCTCCTCTTACATAAATGCTCTTTATATATAGTGAGAATCGCGTTGGCTTCATGAACTGCGAAAAATCATTTGAGCCCAAAATTCTCTGGGTCTACCAGAAATGAACTCTTGCTTATAGGAAGACACAGAACATGGGGTTTAACTCCGTTTCTGTTGGGAAATTCAGACCAGAGTTCTCATCGCTGAAACATGCTGTGTTTTAAATCAAGAATCAAGATCTTCTTTCAAGAGTCTAAAATACAGCAATAACCACGAGCAGGCCCTGAAAAAAAGAACTGTGTTTCCTACTCATACAGACCATATGTAGTTCAACTCTGCTTATGAAACTGATAGAAACCAAAGCTCCTCTTACATAAATGCTCTTTAGTTAATAATGAGAATCATATTGGGTTTTTGAACTGTGTGAAGTTATTTGAGCAAAAATTCACTTTGTTTAACAGAAATGAACTCTTGATTGTAGGAAGACACAGGTCCTGTGGTTTAACTCTGTTTCTGAAGGGAAAATCAGACCAGTATTCTCATCCATGAAACACACTCTGTATTAACACAAGAGGCAAGCTCTTCTTTCCAGTGTCTAAGATACAGCAAGAACCATGAGCATGCCCAGAAAAAAAGAACTGTGTTTCCTACTCATAAGGACCATATGTAGTTCAACTCTGCTTATGAACCTGATACAAACCACAACTCCTCTTACATAAATCCTCTTTAGTTATTAGTGAGAATAGCATTGGGTTCACGAACTGGGAAAAATCATTTGAGCCCAAAATTCACTGGGTTTACCAGAAATGAACTCTTGCTTGTAGGAAGACACTGATCCTGGGGTTTAACTCCGTTTCTTTTGGGAAATTCAGACCAGAGTTCTCATCGCTGAAACACACTGTGTTTTAATGCAAGAAGCAAGCTCTTCTTTCCAGAGTCTAAAATACAGCAAGAACTATGAGCAGGCCCTGAAAAAAGAACTGTGTTTCCTACTCATACAGACCATATGTAGTTCAGCTCTGCTTATGAAACTGATAGAAACCACAGCTCCTCTTACATAAATGCTCTTTAGTTAATAATGAGAATCATATTGGGTTTTTGAACTGTGTAAAATCATTTGAACCGAAAATTCTCTTGGTTTACCAGAAATGAACTCATGCTTGTAGGAAGACACTGATCCTGGCGTTTAGCTCCGTTTCTGAAGGGAAATTAAGACCAGTGTTCTCATCCATAAAACACACTCTGTTTTAACACAAGAGGCAAGCTCTTATTTCCAGCGTCTCCAAAACAGCAAGAACCATGAGCATGCCCAGAAAAAAAGAACTGTGTTTCGTACTCATAAGGACCATATGTAATTCAACTCTGCTTATGAAACTGATAGAAACCACAGCTCCTCTTACATAAATGCTCTTTAGTTACTAGTGAGAATCGCGTTGGCTTCATGAACTGTGTAAAATCATTTGAGCTAAAAATTCATTAGATTTACCAGAAATGAACTCTTGCCTGTAGGAAGACACAGATCCTGGGGTTTATCTCCATTTCTGAAGGTAAATTCAGACCATAGTTCTCATTCCTGAAACACAATGGGTTTTAACGCAAGAAGCAAGCTCTTCTTTCGACAGTCAAAAATACAAAAAGAAACATGAGCATGCCCAGAAAAATAGAACTGTGTTTCCTACTCAAAAGGACCATATGTAGTTCAACTCTGCTTATGAAACTGATACAGACTCCAGCTCCTCTTATATAAATGCTCTTTAGTTAATAGTGATAATCGCGTTGTGTTCTGGAACTGTGTAAAATCATTTGAACCGAAAATTCTCTTGGTTTACCAGAAATGAACTCATGCTTGCAGGAAGACACTGATCCTGGGGTTTAACTCCGTTTCTGAAGGGAAATTCAGACCAGTGTTCTCATACATAAAACACACTCTGTTTTAACACAAGAGGCAAGCTCTTATTTCCAGCGTCTCCAAAACAGCAAGAACCATGAGCATGCCCAGAAAAAAAGAACTGTGTTTCGTACTCATAAGGACCATATGTAATTCAACTCTGCTTATGAAACTGATACAAACGACAGCTCCTCTTACATAAATGCTCTTTAGTTCATGGTGATAATCACCTTGGGTTCTAGAAATGTGTAAAATCATTTGAGCCGAAAATTAATTTGGTTTACCAGAAATGAACACTTGCTTGTAGGAAGACTCTGATCCTGGGGTTTAACTCCGTTTTTGAAGGGAAATTCAGACCAGAGTTCTCATCCCTGAAACACACTCTGTTTTAATGCAAGAAGAAAGCACTTCTTTCAAGAGTCTAAAATACAGCAAGAACCAAGCATGCCCAGAAAAAAAGAACTGTGTTTCCTACTCATATGGACCATATGTAGTTCACCTCTGCATATGAACCTGATACAAACCACAGCTCCCCTTACATAAATGCTCTTTAGTTAATAGTGAGAATCGCGTTGGGTTCATGAACTACGAAAAATCATTTGAGCCCCAAATTCACTGGGATTACCAGAAATGAACTCTTGCTTGTAGGAAGACACAGATCCTGTGGTTTAACTCCGTTTCTGAAGGGAAATTCAAACCAGAATTCTCATCCCTGAAAAACACTCTGTTTAAATGGAAGAATCATCCTCTTCTTTCCAGCATTTCCAATACAGTAAGAACCATCAGCATACCCAGAAAAAAGAACTGTGTTTCCTACTCCTACGGACCATATGTAGTTCATCTCTGCTCATGAAACTGATACAGACCACAGCCCCTCTTACATAAATTTTCGTTAGTTAATAGTGAGAATCACCTTGGGTTCTAGAAATGTGTAAAATCATTTGAGCCGAAAATTAATTTGGTTTACCAGAAATGAACACTTGCTTGTAGGAAGACACTGATCCTGGGGTTTAACTCCGTTTCTTTTCGGAAATTCAGACCAGAGTTCTCATCCCTGAAACACACTCCGTTTTAATGCAAGAAGAAAGCACTTCTTTCAAGAGTCTAAAATACAGCAAGAACCATTAGCATGCCCAGAAAAAAGGAACTGTGTTTCCTACTCATACGGACCATATGTAGTTCACCTCTGCTTATGAACCTGATACAAACCACAACTCCTCTTACATAATTGCTCTTTAGTTAATAGTGAGAATGGCATTGGTTTCATGAACTGGGAAAAATCATTTGAGCCCAAAATTTACTGGGTTTACCAGAAATGAACTCTGGCTTGTAGGAAGACACAGATCCTGTGGTTTAACTCTGTTTCTGAAGGGAAATTCATACCAGAATTCTCATCCCTGAAAACACTCTGTTTTAATGCAAGAATCATCCTATTCTTTCCTGCATCTCCAATCCAGTAAGAACCATGAGCATGCCCAGAAAAAAAGAACTGTGTTTCCTATTCATACGGACCATATGTAGTTCATCTCTGCTCATGAAACTGATACAGACCACAGCCCCTCTTACATAAATGTTCGTTAGTTAATAGTGATAATCACCTTGGGTACTAGAAATGTGTAAAATCATTTGAGCCGAAAATTAATTTGGTTTACCAGAAATGAACACTAGCTTGTAGGAAGACACTGATCCTGGGGTTTAACTCCGTTTCTTTTTGGAAATTTAGACCAGAGTTCTCATCGCTGAAACACACTGTGTTTTAATGCAAGAAGCAAGCTCTTCTTTCCAGAGTCTAAAATACAGCAAGAACTATGAGCAGTCCCTGAAAAAAAGAACTGTGTTTCCTACTCATACAGACCATATGTAGTTCAACTCTGCTTATGCAACTGATAAAACCACAGCTCCCCTTACATAAATGCTCTTTAGTTAATAGTGAGAATCGCGTTGGGTTCATGAACTACGAAAAATCATTTGAGCCCCAAATTCACTGGGATTACCAGAAATGAACTCTTGCTTGTAGGAAGACACAGATCCTGTGGTTTAACTCCGTTTCTGAAGGGAAATTCAAACCAGAATTCTCATCCCTGAAAAACACTCTGTTTAAATGGAAGAATCATCCTCTTCTTTCCAGCATTTCCAATACAGTAAGAACCATCAGCATACCCAGAAAAAAGAACTGTGTTTCCTACTCCTACGGACCATATGTAGTTCACCTCTGCTCATGAAACTGATACAGACCACAGCCCCTCTTACATAAATTTTCGTTAGTTAATAGTGAGAATCACCTTGGGTTCTAGAAATGTGTAAAATCATTTGAGCCGAAAATTAATTTGGTTTACCAGAAATGAACACTTGCTTGTAGGAAGACACTGATCCTGGGGTTTAACTCCGTTTCTTTTCGGAAATTCAGACCAGAGTTCTCATCCCTGAAACACACTCCGTTTTAATGCAAGAAGAAAGCACTTCTTTCAAGAGTCTAAAATACAGCAAGAACCATTAGCATGCCCAGAAAAAAGGAACTGTGTTTCCTACTCATACGGACCATATGTAGTTCACCTCTGCTTATGAACCTGATACAAACCACAACTCCTCTTACATAATTGCTCTTTAGTTAATAGTGAGAATGGCATTGGTTTCATGAACTGGGAAAAATCATTTGAGCCCAAAATTTACTGGGTTTACCAGAAATGAACTCTGGCTTGTAGGAAGACACAGATCCTGTGGTTTAACTCTGTTTCTGAAGGGAAATTCATACCAGAATTCTCATCCCTGAAAACACTCTGTTTTAATGCAAGAATCATCCCATTCTTTCCTGCATCTCCAATCCAGTAAGAACCATGAGCATGCCCAGAAAAAAAGAACTGTGTTTCCTATTCATACTGACCATATGTAGTTCATCTCTGCTCATGAAACTGATACAGAACACAGCCCCTCTTACATAAATGTTCGTTAGTTAATAGTGATAATCACCTTGGGTACTAGAAATGTGTAAAATCATTTGAGCCGAAAATTAATTTGGTTTACCAGAAATGAACACTAGCTTGTAGGAAGACACTGATCCTGGGGTTTAACTCCGTTTCTTTTTGGAAATTTAGACCAGAGTTCTCATCGCTGAAACACACTGTGTTTTAATGCAAGAAGCAAGCTCTTCTTTCCAGAGTCTAAAATACAGCAAGAACTATGAGCAGTCCCTGAAAAAAAGAACTGTGTTTCCTACTCATACAGACCATATGTAGTTCAACTCTGCTTATGCAACTGATAAAACCACAGCTCCCCTTACATAAATGCTCTTTAGTTCATAGTGAGAATCGCGTTGGGTTCATGAACTGCGAAAAATCATTTGAGCCCAAAATTCACTGGGTTTACCAGAAATGAACTCTTGCTTGTAGGAAGACACAGAACATAGGGTTTAACTCCGTTTTTGAAGGGAAATTCAGACCAGAGTTCTCATCTCTGAAACACACTCTGTTTTAATGCAAGAAGCAAGCATTTCTTTCCAAAGTCTAAAATACAGCAAGAACCATGAGCATTCCCAGAAAAAAAGAACTGTGTTTCCTACTCATACGGACCATATGTAGTTCAACTCTGCTTATGAAACTGACAGAAACCACAGCTCCTCTTACATAAATGCTCTTTAGTTAATAATGAGAATCATATTGGGTTTTTGAACTGTGTGAAGTTATTTGAGCAAAAATTCACTTTGTTTAACAGAAATGAACTCTTGATTGTAGGAAGACACAGGTCCTGTGGTTTAACTCCGTTTCTGAAGGGAAAATCAGACCAGTGTTCTCATCCATGAAACACACTCTGTTTTAACACAAGAGGCAAGCTCTTCTTTCCAGCGTCTCCAAAACAGCAAGAACCATGAGCATGCCCAGAAAAAAAGAACTGTGTTTCGTACTCATAAGGACCATGTGTAATTCAACTCTGCTTATGAAACTGATACAAACCACAGCTCCTCTTACATAAATGCTCTTTAGTTACTAGTGAGAATCGCGTTGGCTTCATGAACTGTGTAAAATCATTTGAGCTAAAAATTCATTAGATTTACCAGAAATGAACTCTTGCCGGTAGGAAGACACAGATCCTGGGGTTTATCTCCATTTCTGAAGGTAAATTCAGACCATAGTCCTCATTCCTGAAACACAATGGGTTTTAACGCAAGAAGCAAGCTCTTCTTTCCACAGTCAAAAATACAGCAAGAAACATGAGCATGCCCAGAAAAATAGAACTGTGTTTCCTACTCAAACGGACCATATGTAGTTCAACTCTGCTTATGAAACTGATACAGACTCCATCTCCTCTTACATAAATGCTCTTTAGTTAATAGTGATAAATGTGTTGTGTTCTGGAACTGTGTAAAATCATTTGAACCGAAACTTCTCTTGGTTTAACAGAAAAGAACTCATGCTTACAGGACTACACTGATCCTGGCGTTTAACTCCGTTTCTGAATGGAAATTCAGACCAGAGTTCTCATCCATGAAACACAATCTGTTTTAACGCAAGAGGCAAGCTCTTCTTTTCAGAGACTAAAATATAGCAAGAACCATGAGCATACCCAGAAAAAAAGAACTGTGTTTCCTTCTCATACGGACCATATGTAGTTCAACTCTGCTTATGAACTAGATACAAACCACAACTCCTCTTACATAAATCTTCTTTAGTTAATAGTGAGAATAGCATTGGGTTCATGAACTGGGCAAAATCATTTGAGCCCAAAATTCACTGGGTTTACCAGAAATGAACTCTTGCTTGTAGGAAGACACAGATCCTGGGGTTTAACTCCGTTTTTGAAGGGAAATTCAGACAAGAGTTCTCATCCCTGAAATACACTCGGTTTAATGCAAGAAGAAAGCAATTCTTTCCAGAGTATAAAAAACAGCAAGAACCATGAGCATTCCCAGAAAAAAAGAACTGTGTTTCCTACTCATAGGGACCATATGAAGTTCAACTCTGCTTATGCAACTGATAAAACCACAGCTACCCTTACATAAATGCTCTTTAGTTAATAGTGAGAATCGCGTTGGGTTCATGAACTGCGAAAAATCATATGAGCCCAAAATTCACTTGGTTTACCAGAAATGAACTCTTGCTTGTAGGAAGACACAGAACATAGGGTTTAACTCCGTTTTTGAAGGGAAATTCAGAACAGAGTTCTCATCTCTGAAACACACTCTGTTTTAATGCAAGAAGCAAGCATTTCTTTCCAAAGTCTAAAATACAGCAAGAACCATGATCATTCCCAGAAAAAAAGAACTGTGTTTCCTACTCATACGGACCATTTGTAGTTCAACTCTGCTTATGAAACTGACAGAAACCACAGCTCCTCTTACATAAATGCTCTTTAGTTAATAATGAGAATCATATTGGGTTTTTGAACTGTTTGAAGTTATTTGAGCAAAAATTCACTTTGTTTAACAGAAATGAACTCTTGATTGTAGGAAGACACAGGTCCTGTGGTTTAACTCCGTTTCTGAAGGGAAAATCAGACCAGTGTTCTCAACCATGAAACACACTCTGTTTTAACACAAGAGGCAAGCTATTCTTTCCAGCTTCTCCAAAAAAGCAAGAACCATGAGCATGCCCAGAAAAAAAGAACTGTGTTTCGTACTCATAAGGACCATGTGTAATTCAACTCTGCTTATGAAACTGATACAAACCACAGCTCCTCTTACATAAATGCTCTTTAGTTACTAGTGAGAATCGCGTTGGCTTCATGAACTGTGTAAAATCATTTGAGCTAAAAATTCATTAGATTTACCAGAAATGAACTCTTGCCGGTAGGAAGACACAGATCCTGGGGTTTATCTCCATTTCTGAAGGTAAATTCAGACCATAGTCCTCATTCCTGAAACACAATGGGTTTTAACGCAAGAAGCAAGCTCTTCTTTCCACAGTCAAAAATACAGCAAGAAACATGAGCATGCCCAGAAAAATAGAACTGTGTTTCCTACTCAAACGGACCATATGTAGTTCAACTCTGCTTATGAAACTGATACAAACCACAGCTCCTCTTACATAAATCCTCTTTAGTTAGTAGTGAGAATCGCGCTGCGTTTGTGAACTGCGAAAAATCATTTGAGCCCAAAATACACTGGGTTAACCAGAAATGAATTCTTGCTTGTAGGAATATACGGATCCTGGGGTTTAACTCCGTTTCTGAAGGGAACTGCAGAGCAGAGTTCTCATCCATGAAACACACTCTGTTTTCACACAAGAAGCAAGCTCTTCTTTCCAGAATCTAAAATACAGCAAGAACCATGAGCATGTCCAGAAAAAAAGAACTGTGTTTTCTACTGATACGGACCATATGTAGTTCAACTCTGCTTATGAACCTGATACAAACCACAGCTCCTCTTACATGAATGCTCTTTATTTAATAGTGAGAATCGCGTTTTGGTACGTGAACTGCGAAAAATCATTAGAGCCCAACATTCCCTGGGTTTAACAGAAAAGAACTCTTGCTTGTAGGAAGACACAGATCATGGGGTTTAACTCCGTTTTTGAAAGGAAATTCAGACCAGAGTTCTAATCCCTGATACATACTCTCTTTTCCCGCAAGAATCATCCTCTTCTTTCCAGCGTCTCCAATTCAGTAAGAAACATGAGTATGCCCATAAAAAATGAACTGTGTTTCCTACACATACAGACCATATGTATTTCAACTCTGCTTATGAAACTGATAAAAAACACAGCTCCACTTACATAAATCCTCTTTAGTTAATAGTGAGAATAGCATTGGGTTCATGAACTGTGTAAAATCATTTGAGCTAAAAATTCATTACATTTACCAGAAATGAACTCTTGCTTGTAGGAACACAGATCCTGGGGTTTATCTGCATTTCTAAAGGTAAATTCAGACCAGAGTTCTCATCCAAGAATCACAATGGGTTTTAACGCAAGAAGCAAGCTCTTCTTTCCACATTCAAAAATACAGCAAGAAACATTAGCATACCCAGAAAAATAGAACTGTCTTATCTATTCATACGGACCATATGTAGTTCAACTCTGCTTATGAAACTGATACAAACCACAGCTCCTCTTACATAAATCCTCTTTAGTTAATAGTGAGAATCGCGTTTTGGTTCATGAACTGCGAAAAATCATTAGAGCCCAAAATTCCCTGGGTTTACCAGAAAAGAACTCTTGCTTGTAGGAACACAGATCCTGGGGTTTAACTCCGGTTCTGAAGGTAAATTCAGACCAGTGTTCTCATCCATTAAACCCACTCTGTTTTCCCGCAAGAATCATCCTCTTCTTTCCAGCGTCTCCAATTCAGTAAAAAACATGAGCATGCCCATAAAAAATGAACTGTGTTTCCTACTCATACGGACCATATGTAGTTCAACTCTGCTCATGAAACTGATACAGACCACAGCTCCTCTTACATAAATGCTCGTTAGTTAATAGTGATAATCACCTTGGGTTCTAGAAATGTGTAAAATCATTTGAGCAGAAAATTCACTTGGTTTACCAGAAATGAACTCTTTGCTTGTAGGAGGACATTGATCCTGGGGTTTTAACTCCGTTTTTGAAGGGAAATTCAGACCAGAGTTCTCATCCCTGAAACACACTCTGTTTTAATTCAAGAAGCAAGCACTTCTTTCCAAAGTCTAAAATACAGCAAGAACCATGAGCATTCCCAGAAAAAAAGAACTGTGTTTCCTACTCATGCGTACCATATGTAGTTCAACTCTGCTTCTGAAACTGATAAAACCACAGCTCCCCTTACATAAATGCTCTTTAGTTAATAGTTAGAATCGTGTTGGGTTCATGAACTGCGAAAAATCATTTGAGCCCAAAATTCACTGGGTTTACCAGAAATGAACTCTTTCTTGTAGGAATACAAAGATCATGGGGTTTAACTCGATTTCTGATGGGAAATTCAGCCCAGAGTTCTCATCGCTGAAACACTCTGTGTTTATCGCAAGAAGCAAGCTCTTCTTTCCAGAGTCTAAAATACAGTAAGAACCATGAGCAGGCCCTGAAACAAAGAACTGTGTTTCCTACTCATACGGACCATATGTAGTTCAACTCTGCTTATGCAACTGATACAAACTACAGCTCCTCTTTCATAAATGCTCTTTAGTTAATAGTGAGAATCCCGTTGGGTTCATGAACTGCGAAAAATCATTTGAGCCCAAAATTCACTGGATTTACCAGAAATGAACTCTTGGTTGTAGAAAGGCACAGAACATGGGGTTTAACTCCGTTTCTGTTGGGAAATTCAGACCAGAGTTCTCATCGCTGAAACACGCTGTGTTTTAACGCAAGAAGCAAGCTCTTCTTTCCAGAGTCGGAAATACAGCAAGAACCATGAGCAGGCCCTGAAAAAAAGAACTGTGTTTCCTACTCATACGGACCATATGTAGTTCAACTCAGCTTATGAAACAGATACAAACCACAGCTCGTGTTACATAAATGCTCTTTAGTTAATAGTGAGAATCGCGTTGGGTTCGTGAACTGAGAAAAATCATTTGAGCCCAAAATTCACTGGGTTAACCAGAAATGAACTCTTGCTTGTAGGAAGATACGGATCCTGGGGTTTAACTCCGGTTCTGAAGGTAAATTCAGACCAGTGTTCTCATCCATTAAACCCACTCTGTTTTCCCGCAAGAATCATCCTCTTCTTTCCATCGTCTCCAATACAGTAAAAAACATGAGCATGCCCATAAAAAATTAAATGTGTTTCCTACTCATACGGACCATATGTAGTTGAACTCTGCTCATGAAACTGATACAGACCACAGCTCCTCTTACATAAATGCTCGTTAGTTAATAGTGATAATCACCTTGGGTTCTAGAAATGTGTAAAATCATTTGAGCAGAAAATTCACTTGGTTTACCAGAAATGAACTCTTTGCTTGTAGGAAGACATTGATCCTGGGGTTTAACTCCGTTTTTGAAGGGAAATTCAGACCAGAGTTCTCATTGCTGAAACACTCTGTGTTTATCGCAAGAAGCAAGCTCTTCTCTCCAGAGTCTAAGATACAGCAAGAATCATCAGCAGGCCCTGAAACAAAGAACTGTGTTTCCTGCTCATACGGACCATATGTAGTTCAACTCTGCTTATGAAACTGATACAAACCACAGCTCCTCTTACATAAATGCTCTTTAGTTAATAGTGAGAATCGCATTGGGTTTGTGAACTGTGAAATATCATTTGAGCCCAAAATTCACTGGGTTACCCAGAAATGAACTCTTGCTTGTAGGAAGATACAGATCCTGGGGTTTAACTCCGTTTCTGAAAGGAACTGCAGACCAGAGTTCTTATCCATGAAACGCACTCCGTTTTCCCGCAAGAATCATCCTCTTCTATCCAGCGTCTCCAATACAGTAAGAACCATGAACATGCCCATAAAAAATGAACTGTGTTTCCTACTCATACGGACCATATGTAGTTCAACTCTGCTCATGTAACTGATACAGACCACAGCTCCTTTTACATAAATGCTCGTTAGTTAATAGTGATAATCACCTTAAGTTCTAGACATGTGTAAAATCATTTGAGCCGAAAATTCACTTGGTTTACCAGAAATGAACTCTTGCTTGTAGGAAGACACTGATCCTGGGGTTTTAACTCCGTTTTTGAAGGGAAATTCAGACCAGAGTACTCATCCCTGAAACACACTCTGTTTTAATGCAAGAAGCAAGCACTTCTTTCCAGAGTCTAAAATACAGCAAAAACCATGAGCATTCCCAGAAAAAAAGGACTGTGTTTCCTACTCATAAGGACCATATGTAGTTCAACTCTGTTTATGCAACTGATACAAACCACAGCTCCTCTTACATAAATGCTCTTTAGTTAATAGTGAGAAATGCGTTGCATTCATGAACTGCGAAAAATCATTTGAGGCCCAAATTCACTGGGTTTACCAGAAATGAACTCTTTCTTGTAGGAAGATAATGGTCATGGGCTTTAACTCCGTTTCTGTTGGGAAATTCAGACCAGAGTTCTCATCGCTGAAACACGCTGTGTTTCAACGCAAGAAGCAAGCTCTTCTTCTAGAATCTAAAATACAGCAAGAACTATGAGCATGGACTGAAAAACAGGACTGTGTTTCCTACTCATAAGGACCATATGTAGTTCAACTTAGCTTATGAAACTGATACAAACCACAGCTCTTCTTACATAAATGCTCATTAGTTAATAGTGAGAATCGCATCGGGTTCGTGAACTGTGAAATATCATTTGAGCCCAAAATTCACTGTGTTTACCAGAAATGAACTATTGCTTGTAGGAACACAGTTACTGGGGTATAACTCCGTTTCTGAAGAGAAATTTAGACCAGTGTTCTCATCCATGAAACACACTCTGTTTTAACGCAAGATGCAAGCTCTTCTTTCCAGCGTCTCCAATACAGCAAGAACCATTAGCATGCCCAGAAAAAAAGAACTGTGCTTCCTACTCATACAGACCATATGTAGTTCAACTCTGCCTATGAAACTGATAAAAAACACAGCTCCACTTACCTAAATCCTCTTTAGTTAATAGTGAGAATCGTGTTGGGTTCGTGAATTGCCTAAAATCATTTGAGCTCAAAATTCACTGGTTTTACCAAAATGAACTCTTGCTTGTAGGAAGACACAGAACCTGGGGTTTAACTCCGGTTCTGAAGGTAAATTCAGACCAGTGTTCTCATCCATTATACACACTCTGTTTTCCCGCAAGAATCATCCTCTTCTTTCCATCGTCTCCAATACAGTAAAAAACATGTGCATGCCCATAAAAAATTAACTGTGTTTCCTACTCATATGGATCATATGTAGTTGAACTCTGCTCATGAAACTGATACAGACCACAGCTCCTCTTACATAAATGCTCGTTAGTTAATAGTGATAATCACCTTGGGTTCTAGAAATGTGTAAAATCATTTGAGCAGAAAATTCACTTGGTTTACCAGAAATGAACTCTTTGCTTGTAGGAAGACATTGATCCTGGGGTTTAACTCCGTTTTTGAAGGGAAATTCAGACCAGAGTTCTCATCGCTGAAACTCTCTGTGTTTATCGCAAGAAGCAAGCTCTTCTCTCCAGAGTCTAAGATACAGCAAGAACCATCAGCAGGCCCTGAAACAAAGAACTGTGTTTCCTGCTCATACGGACCATATGTAGTTCAACTCTGCTTATGAAACTGATACAAACCACAGCTCCTCTTACATAAATGCTCTTTAGTTAATAGTGAGAATCGCATTGGGTTCGTGAACTGTGAAATATCATTTGAGCCCAAAATTCACTGGGTTACCCAGAAATGAACTCTTGCATGTAGGAAGATACAGATCCTGGGGTTTAACTCCGTTTCTGAAAGGAACTGCAGACCAGAGTTCTTATCCATGAAACGCACTCTGTTTTCCCGCAAGAATCATCCTCTTCTATCCAGCGTCTCCAATACAGTAAGAACCATGAACATGCCCATAAAAAATGAACTGTGTTTCCTACTCATACGGACCATATGTAGTTCATCTCTGCTCATGAAACTGATACAGACCACAGCTCCTCTTACATAAATGCTCGTTAGTTAATAGTGATAATCACCTTAAGTTCTAGACATGTGTAAAATCATTTGAGCCGAAAATTCACTTGGTTTACCAGAAATGAACTCTTGCTTGTAGGAAGACACTGATCCTGGGGTTTTAACTCCGTTTTTGAAGGGAAATTCAGACCAGAGTTCTCATCCCTGAAACACACTCTGTTTTAATGCAAGAAGCAAGCACTTCTTTCCAGAGTCTAAAATACAGCAAAAACCATGAGCATTCCCAGAAAAAAAGGACTGTGTTTCCTACTCATAAGGACCATATGTAGTTCAACTCTGCTTATGCAACTGATACAAACCACAGCTCCCCTTACATAAACGCTCTTTAGTTAATAGTGAGAAACGCGTTGGGTTCATGAACTGCGAAAAATCATTTGAGCCCCAAATTCACTGGGTTTACCAGAAATGAACTATTGCTTGTAGGAAGATAATGGTCATGGGCTTTAACTCCGTTTCTGTTGGGAAATTCAGACCAGAGTTCTCATCGCTGAAACACGCTGTGTTTTAAAGCAAGAAGCAAGCTCTTCTTCTAGAATCTAAAATACAGCAAGAACTAAGAGCATGGACTGAAAAAAAGGACTGTGTTTCCTACTCATAAGGACCATATGTAGTTCAACTTACCTTATGAAACTGATACAAACCACAGCTCTTCTTACATAAATGCTCATTAGTTAACAGTGAGAATCGCATTGGGTTCGTGAACTGTGAAATATCATTTGAGCCCAAAATTCACTGTGTTTACCAGAAATGAACTATTGCTTGTAGGAACACAGTTACTGGGGTTTAACTCCGTTTCTGAAGGGAAATTCAGACCAGTGTTCTCATCCATGAAACACACTCTGTTTTAACGCAAGAATCAAGCTCTTCTTTCCAGCGTCTCCAATACAGCAAGAACCATTAGCATGCCCAGAAAAAAAGAACTGTGCTTCCTACTCATACAGACCATATGTAGTTCAACTCTGCCTATGAAACTGATAAAAAACACAGCTACACTTAGCTAAAACCTCTTTAGTTAAAAGTGAGAATAGCATTGGGTTCATGAACTGGGAAAAATCGTTTGAGCTCAAAATTCACTGGGTTTACCAGAAATGAACTCTTGCTTGTAGGAAGACAAAGATACGGTGGTTTAACTACGATTCTGAAGGGAAATTCAGACGAGAATTCTCATCCCTGAAAACACTCTGTTTTAATGCAAGAATCATCCTCTTCTTTCCAGCATCTCCAATACTGTAAGAACCATGAGCATGCCCAATAAAAGAGAACTGTGTTTCCAACTCATACGGACCATATGTAGTTCAACTCTGCTCATAAAACTGATACAGACCACAGCTCTTCTTACATAAATGCTCGTTAGTTAATAGTGATAATCACCTTGGATTCTAGAAATGTGTAAATTCATTTGAGCCGAAAATTCACTTGGTTTACCAGAAATGCACTCTTGCTTGTAGGAAGACACTGATCCTGGGGTATAACTCCGTTTTTGAGGGGAAATTCAGACCAGAGTTCTCATCCCTGAAACACACTCTGTTTTAATGCGAGAAGCAAGCACTTATTTCCAGAGTTTAAAATACAGAAAGACCCATGAGCATTCCCAGAAAAACAGAACTGTGTTTCCTACTCATACGGACCATATGTAGTTCAACTCAGCTTATGAAACTGATACAAACCACAGCTCCTCTTACATTAATGCTCGATAGTTAATAGTGAGAATTGCGTTGGGTTCGTGAACTGAGAAACATCATTTGAGCCCAAAATTCACTGGCTTTACCAGAAATAATTTATTGCTTGTAGGAACACATTTACTGGGGTTTAACTCCGATTCGGAAGAGAAATTCAGACCAGTGTTCTCATCCATGAAACACACTCTGTTTTAACGCAAGAAGCAAGCTCTTCTTTCCAGCGTCTCCAATACAGCAAGAACCATTAGCATGCCCAGAAAAAAAAAGAACTGTGTTTCCTACTCAAAAGGACCATATGTAATTAAACTCTGCTTATGAAACTGATACAAACCCAGCTCCTCTTATATAAACCCTCTTTTGTTAATACTGTGAATCGCGTTGGGTTCGTGAACTGAGAAACATCATTTGAGCCCAAAATACACTGGGTTTACCAGAGATGAACTCTTGCTTGTAGGAAGACAATGATCCTGGGGTTTAACTCCGTTTCTTTTGGGAAATTCAGACCAGAGTTCTCATCGCTGAAACACACTATGTTTTAATGCATGAAGCAAGTTCTTCTTTCTAGAGTCTAAAATACAGCAAGAACCATGAGCAGGCCCTGAAAAAAAGAACTGTGTTTCCTACTCATACAGACCATATGTAGTTCAACTCTGCTTATGAAACTGACAGAAACCACAGTTCCTCTTACATAAATACTCTTTAGTTAATTATGAGAATCACATTGGGTTTTTGAACTGTGTAAAATCATTTGAGCGCAAAATTCACTTTGTTTAATAGAAATGAACTCTTGCTTGTAGTAAGACACAGGTCCTGTGGTTTAACTCCGTTTCTGAAGGGAAATTCAGACCAGTTTTCTCATCCATGAAACACACTCTGTTTTAATGCAAGAAGCAAGCATTTCTTTCCAAAGTCTAAAATACAGCAAGAACCATGAGCATTCCCAGAAAAAAAGAACTGTGTTTCCTACTCATAGGCACATATATAGATCAACTCTGCTTATGAAACTGATACAAACCACAGCTCCTCTTACATAAATGCTCTTTAGGTAATAGTGAGAATCGCGATGGGTTCGAGAACTGTGTTAAATCATTTGAGCCCAAAATTCACTTTGTTTACCAGAAACGAACTCTCGCATGAAGGAAGTCACAGATCCTGCGATTTAACTCTGTTTCAGAAGGGAAATTCAGACCAGGGTTCTCATCCATGAAACACACTCTGTTTTAACGCAAGAAGAAAGCACTTCTTTCTAGCGTCTCCAATACAGAAAAAACCATGAGCATGACCAGACAAAAGAACGATGTTTCCTACTCATACGTACCATATGTGGTTCAACTCTGCTTATGAAACAGATACAAACCACAGCTCCACTTACATAAATTATCTATAGTTAATAGTGACAATCACGTTGGTTCAGGAACTCTGCAAAATCATTTGAACTCAAAATTCACTGGGTTTACCAGAAATGAACTCTTGCTTTGAGGAAGACACAGATCCTGGGGTTTAACTCCGTTTTTGAAAGGAATTTCTGACTAGTGTTCTCATCCAGGAAACACATGCTGTTTTAACGCAAGAACCATCCTCTTCTTTCCAGAGTCTCCAATATAGCAAGAACCATGAGAATGCCCAGAAAAAAAGAACTGTGTTTCCTACTCATACAGATCATATGCAGTTCAAATCTGTGTATGAAACTGATACAAACCATAGCTCCTCTTACATAAATGCTCTTTAGTTCAAAGTGAGAATCGGGTTGGGTTCTTGAACTGCTAAAAATCATTTGAGCCCAAAATTCACTGGGTTTACCAGAAATGAACTCTTGATTGTAGGAAGACACAGACCCTGGGGTTTAACTCCGTTTCCGAAGGGAAATTCAGACCAGCGTTCTCATCCCTGAAACACAATCTGTTTTCACGCAAGAAGCAAGCTCTTATTTCCAGCGTGTCCAATACAGCAGGAACCATATTCATGCCCTGAAAAAGAAGGACTGTGTTTACTACTCATATGTCATACGGACCATATGTATTTAAACTCTGCTTATGAAACTTATACAATCCATAGCTCCTCTTACATAAATGCTCTTTAGTTAATAGTGAGAATCGCGTTGGATTCCAGAACTGTGTAAAGTCATTTGAGCCCAAAAATTCAGTTGGTTTTACCAGAAATGAACTATTGCTTGTAGGAAGACACAGATCCTGTGGTTTAATCCTGTTTCTGAAGAAAAATTCAGACCAGTGTTCTCATCCATAAAACACACTCTGTTTTAACGCAAGAAGCAAGCTCTTCTTTCCAGTTTCTCCAATACAGCAAGAACCATGAGCATGCTCAGAAAAAAAAGTGTGTTTCCTTTTCATACGGACCAAATGTAGTTTAAATTTGCTCATTTAACTGACACAAACCACAGCTCCTCTTACATAAACGCTCTTTAGTTAATAGAGAGAATCGCGTTGGGTTCGTGAACTGCTAAAAATCAATTGAGCCCAAAATTCACTGTGTTTACCAGAAATAAACTCTTGCTTGTAGGAAGACACAGATCCTGTGGTTTAACTCCGTTTCTGAAGGGAAATTCAGACCAGTGTTCTCATCCATGAAACACACTCTGTTTAAATGCAAGAAGCAAGCTCTTCTTTCCAGCATATCAAAAACAGCAAGAACCATGAGCATGCCAAGAAAAAAAGAACTGTGTTTCCTACTGATAAGGACCATATGTAGTTTATCTCTGCTTATTTAACTGATACAAACCAAGCTCCTCTTACAAAATTCTCTTTAGTTCATAGTGAGAATCGCAGTGGTTTCTTGAACTGCTAAAAATCATTTGAGCCCAAAATTCACTGGGTTTACCAGAAATGAACTCTTGCTTGTAGGAAGACACTGATCCTGGGGTATAACTCCGTTTTTGAGGGGAAATTCAGACCAGAGTTCTCATCGCTGAAACACACTCTGTTTTAATGCAAGAAGCAAGCACTTCTTTCCAGAGTCTAAAATACAGCAAGAACCATGAGCATTCCCAGAAAAAAAGAACTGTGTTTCCTACTGATAAGGACCATATGTAGTTTAACTCTGCTTATTTAACTGATACAAACCAAGCTCCTCTTACATAAATGCTCTTTAGTTCATAGTGAGAATCGCGTTGGGTCCTTGAACTGCTAAAAATCATATGAGCCCAAAATTCACTGGGTTTACCAGAAATGAACTCTTGATTGTAGGAAGACACAGACCCTGGGGTTTAACTCCGTTTCCGAAGGGAAATTCAGACCAGCGTTCTCATCCCTGAAGCACAATCTGTTTTCACGCAAGAAGCAAGCTCTTCTTTCTAGCGTGTCCAATACAGCAGGAACCATATTCATGCCCTGAAAAAGAAGGACTGTGTTTACTACTCATATGTCATATGGACAATATGTATTTAAACTCTGCTTATGAAACTTATACAATCCATAGCCCCTCTTACATAAATGCTCTTTAGTTAATAGTGAGAATCGCGTTGGATTCCAGAACTGTGTAAAGTCATTTGAGCCCAAAAATTCAGTTGGTTTTACCAGAAACGAACTATTGCTTGTAGGAAGACACAGATCCTGTGGTTTAACTCTGTTTCTGAAGAAAAATTCAGACCAGTGTTCTCATCCATGAAACACACTCTGTTTTAATGCAAGAAGCAAGCTCTTCTTTCCAGTTTCTCCAATACAGCAACAACCATGAGCAAGCTCAGAAAAAAAAGTGTGTTTCCTTCTCATACGGACCAAATGTAGTTTAAATTTGCTCATTTAACTGATACAAACCACAGCTCCTCTTACATAAACGCTCTTTAGTTAATAGTGAGAATCGCGTTGGGTTCGTGAACTGCTAAAAATCAATTGAGCCCAAAATTCACTGTGTTTACCAGAAATAAACTCTTGCTTGTAGGAAGACACAGATCCTGTGGTTTAACTCCGTTTCTGAAGGGAAATTCAGACCAGTGTTCTCATCCATGAAACACACTCTGTTTAAACGCAAGAAGCAAGCTCTTCTTTCCAGCATATCAAATACAGCAAGAACCATGAGCATGCCCAGAAAAAAAGAACTGTGTTTCCTACTCATACAGAACATATGTAGTTCAACTCTGCCTATGAAACTGATAAAAAACACAGCTCCACTTACATAAATCCTCTTTAGTTAATAGTGAGAATAGCATTGGGTTCATGAACTGGGAAAAATCATTTGAGCGCAAAATTCACTGGGTTTACCAAAAATGAACTCTTGCTTGTAGGAAGACACAGATCCTGTGGTTTAACTCCGTTTCTGAAGGGAAATTCAAACCAGAATTCTCATCCCTGAGAAACACTCTGTTTTAATGCAAGAATCATCCTCTTCTTTCCAGCATCTCCAATGCAGTAAGAACCATGAGCATGCCCAGAAAAAAAGAACTGTGTTTCCTACTCATACGGACCATATGTAGTTCAACTCTGCTCATAAAACTGATACAGACCACAGCTCCTCTTACATAAATGCTCGTTAGTTAATAGTGATAATCACCTTGGGTTCTAGAAATGTGTAAAATCATTGGAGCCGAAATTCACTTGGTTTACCAGAAATGAACTCTTGCTTGTA
Organism: Onychomys leucogaster; assembly: GCA_949786385.1. Lineage (NCBI taxonomy): Eukaryota > Metazoa > Chordata > Mammalia > Rodentia > Cricetidae > Onychomys > Onychomys leucogaster. The sequence continues at coordinate 2,452,862 of CATKUP010000061.1, forward strand.
GGAAGACACTGATCCTGGGGTATAACTCCGTTTTTGAGGGGAAATTCAGACCAGAGTTCTCATCGCTGAAACACACTCTGTTTTAATGCAAGAAGCAAGCACTTCTTCCCAGAGTCTAAAATACAGCAAGAACCATGAGCATTCCCAGAAAAAAAGAACTGTGTTTCCTACTGATAAGGACCATATGTAGTTTAACTCTGCTTATTTAACTGATACAAACCAAGCTCCTCTTACATAACTTATCTTTAGTTAATAGTGAAAATCGCATTGGGTTCGAGAACTGTGTGAAATCATTTGAGCCCAAAACACACTTCCTTTACCAGAAATGAAATCTTGCTTGTAAGAAAAAACAGATCCCTGGGTTTTACTCCATTTCTGAAGAGAAATTGAGACCAGTGTTCTCATCCCTGAAACACACTCTGTTTTCTCACAAGAAGCAAGCTTTTCTTTCCAGCGTCTCCAATACAGCAAAAACCATGAGCATGTCCTGAAAAAAAGAACTGTGTTTCCTACTCATAGGCACATATATAGATCAACTCTGCTTATCAAACTGATACAAACCACAGCTCCTCTTACATAAATACTCTTTAGTTAATAGTGAGAATCCCGATGGTTTCAAGAACTGTGTTAAATCATTTGAGCCCAAAATTCACTTCGTTTACCAGAAAAGAACTCTCGCTTGAAGGAAGTCACAGATCCTGTGATTTAACTCTGTTTTAGAAGTGAAATTCAGACCAGCGTTCTCATCCCTGAAACACAATCTGTTTTCACGCAAGAAGCAAGCTCTTCTTTCCAGCGTGTCCAATAGGGCAGGAAACATATTCATGCCCTGAAAAAGAAGGACTGTGTTTACTACTCATATGTCATACGGACCATATGTATTTAAACTCTGCTTATGAAACTTATACAATCCATAGCTCCTCTTACATAAATGCTCTTTAGTTGATAGTGAGAATCACGTTGGATTCCAGAACTGTGTAAAATTATTTGAGCCCAAAAATTCAGTTGGTTTACCAGAAATGAACTATTGCTTGTAGGAACACACAGATCCTGTGGTTTAACTCTGCTTCTGAAGGAAAATTCAGACCAGTGTTCTCATCCATGAAACACACACTGTTTTAACGCTAGAAGCCAGCTCTTCTTTCCAGTTTCTCCAATACAGCAAGAACCATGAGAATGCTCAGAAAAAAAAAGTGTGTTTCCTTCTCATACGAACCAAATGTAGTTTAAATTTGCTTATTTAACTGATAAAAACCACCGCTCCTCTTACATAAACACTCTTTAGTTAACAGTGAGAATCGCGTTGGGTTCTTGAACTGCTAAAAATCATTTGAGCCCAAAATTCAATGGGTTTACCAGAAATGAACTCTTGCTTGTAGGAAGACACAGATCCTGTGGTTTAACTCCGTTTCTGAAGGGAAATTCAGACCAGAATTCTCATCCCTGAAAAACACTCTGTTTTAATGCAAGAATCATCCTCTTCTTTCCAGCATCTCCAATGCAGTAAGAACCATGAGCATGCCCAGAAATAAAGAACTGTGCTTCCTACTCATACGGACCATATGTAATTCAACTCTGCTCATAAAACTGATACAGACCACAGCTCCTCTTACATAAATGCTCGTTAGTTAATAGTGATAATCACCTTGGGTTCCAGAAATGTGTAAAATCATTTGAGCCGAAAATTCACTTGGTTTACCAGAAATGAACTCTTGCTTGTAGGAAGACACTGATCCTGGGGTATAACTCCGTTTTTGAGGGGAAATTCAGACAGAGTTCTCATCCCTGAAACACACTCTGTTTCAATGCAAGAAGCAATCATTTCTTTCCAGAGTCTAAAATACAGCAAGAACTGTGAGCATTCCCAGAAAAAAAGAACTGTGTTTCCTACTCATGCGGACCATATGTAGTTCATCTCTGCTTATGAAACTGATAGAAACCACAGCTCCTCTTACATAAATGCTCTTTAGTTAATTATGAGAATCATATTGGGTTTTTGAACTGTGTAAAATCATTTGAGCACAAAATTCACTTTGTTTAACAGAAATGAACTCTTGCTTGTAGGAAGACACAGGTCCTGTGGTTTAACTCCGTTTCTGAAGGGAATTTCAGACCAGTGTTCTCATCCATGAAACACACTCTGTTTTAACACAAGAGTCAAGCTCTTCTTTCCAGCGTCTCCAATACAGCAAGAACAATGAGCATGCCCAGAAAAAAATAACTGTGTTTCCTACTCATAAGGACCATATGTAGTTAAACTCTGCTTATTTAACTGATACAAACCAAGCTCCTCTTACATAAATTATCTTTAGTTAATAGTGAAAATCGCATTGGGTTCGAGAACTGTGTGAAATCATTTGAGCCCAAAACACACTTCCTTTACCAGAAATGAAATCTTGCTTGTAGGAAAAAACAGATCCTTGGGTTTTACTCCATTTCTGAAGAGAAATTGAGACCAGTGATCTCATCCCTGAAACACACTCTGTTTTCTTGCAAGAAGCAAGCTTTTCTTTCCAGCGTCTCCAATACAGCAAAAACCATGAGCATGCCCTGAAAAAAAGAACTGTGTTTCCTACTCATAGGCACATATATAGATCAACTCTGCTTATGAAACTGATACAAACCACAGCTCCTCTTACATAGATGCTCTTTAGTTAACAGTGAGAATCGCGTTGGGTTCGAGAACTGTTTAAATTCATTGGATAACAAAATTTACTGGGTATACGAGAAATGAACTCTTGCTTGTAGGAAGACACAGATCCTGGGGTTTAACTCTATTTCTGATGGGAAATCCAGACCACTGTTCTCATCCAAGAAACTCATGCTGTTTTCACGCAATAAGCATCCTCTTCTTTCCAGAGTCTCCAATACAGCAAGAACCATGAGCATGCTCAGAAAAAAAAGTGTGTTTCCTTCTCATACAGACCATATGTAGTTTAAATTTGCTTATTTAACTGATACAAACCACAGCTCCTCTTACATAAATGCTCTTTAGTTAATAGTGAGAATCGCGTTGGGTTCGTGAACTGCTAAAAATCATTTGAGCCCAAAATTCACTGGGTTTACCAGAAATCAACTCTTGCTTGTAGGATGACACAGATCCTGGAGTTTAACTCCGTTTCTTAAGGGAAATTCAGACCAGTATTCTCATCCATGAAACACACTCTTTTTAAACACAAGAAGCAAGCTCTTCTTTGCAGCTTCTCAAATACAGCAAAGACCATGAGCATGCCCAGAAATAAAGAACAGAGTTTCCTACTCATAGGGATCATATGTAGATCAACTCTGCTTATTAAACTGATACAAACCAAGCTCCTCTTACATAAATGCTCTTTAGGTAATAGTGAGAATCTCGTTGGATTCCAGAACTGTGTAAAATCATTTGAGCCCAAAATTTACTTTTTTTACCAGAAATGAATTCTTGCTGGTAGGAAGACACAGATTCTGGGTTTTAACTCTGTTTCTGACGGGAAATTCAGACCAGTGTTCTCATCGATTAAACACAGTCTGTTTAAACGCAAGAAGCAAGCACTTCTTTCCAGCTTCTCATATACAGCAAGAACCATGAACATGCCCAGAAAGAAAGAACTGTGTTTCCTACTCATACCGACCATATGTAGTTTAACTCTGCTTATTTAACTGATACAAACCAAGCTCCTATTACATAAATGATCTTTAGTTAACAGTGAAAATCGCATTGGGTTCGAGAACTGTGTGAAATCATTTGAGCCCAAAATACACTTCCTTTACCAGAAATGAAATCTTGCTTGTAGGAAAAAACAGATCCTTTGGTTTTACTCCATTTCTGAAGAGAAATTGAGACCAGTTTTCTCATCCCTGAAAGACACTCTGTTTTCTCGCAAGAAGCAAGCTTTTCTTTCCAGCGTCTCCAATACAGCAAAAACCATGAGCATGCCCTGAAAAAAAGAACTGTGTTTCCTACACATAGGCACATATATAGATCAACTCTGCTTATGAAACTGATACAAACCACAGCTCCTCTTACATAAATGCTCTTTAGGTAATAGTGAGAATCACGATGTGTTCGAGAACTGTGTTAAATCATTTGAGCCCAAAATTCACTTCGTTTACCAGAAATGAACTCTCGCTTGAAGGAAGTCACACATCCTGGGATTTGCGGTGGTTCTAGAATTCTGTAAAATCATTTGAACTCAAAATTCACTTGGTTTACCAGAAAAGAACTCTTGCTTGTAGGAACACACAGATCCTGAGGTTTAACTCCGTTTGTGATGGGAAATTGAGACCAGAGTTATCATCCATGAAACATACTCTGTTTTAACACAAGAAGCAAGCTCTTCTTTCAAGAGTCTACAATACAGCAAGAAAAATGAGCATGCCCTCAAAAAAAGAACTGTGTTTACTATTCATAGGGACCATATGTAGATCAACTCATCTTATGAAAGAGATACAAACCACAGCTCCTCTTACATAAATGCTCTTTATGTAGTAGTGAGAATCGCGTTGGTTTCCAGAACTGTGTAAAATCACTTGAGCCCAAAATTCACTTCGTTTAACAGAAATGAACTCTTGCTTGTAGGAAGACACAGATCCTGGGTATTAACTCTGTTCCTGAAGGGAAATTCAGACCAGATCTCATCCCTGAAACACACTCTGTTTTAAGGCAAGAAGCATCCTCTTCTTTCCAGCATCTCCAATACAGCAAGAACCATGAGCATGCCCAGAAAAAGAGAACTGTGTTTCCTACTTATATGGACCATATGTAGTTCAACTGTGCTTATGTAACTGAGACAAAGCACAACTCATCTTACATAAATGCTCTTTAGTTAATAGTGAGAATCCCGTTGGATTAGTGAACAGTTTAATATCATTTGAGCACAAAATTCACATTGTTTTCCAGAAATGAACTATTGCTTGTAGGAAGACACAGATCATGGGGTTTAACTCTGATTCTGAAGGGAAATTCAGACCAGAGTTCTCATCCATGAAACATACTCTGTTTTAACGCAAGAAGCAAGCTCTTTTTCAAGCAACTCTAATACAGCAAGAAATATGAGCATGCACACAAAAAAAGGACTGTGTTTCCTACTCATACGGACCATATGTAGTTCAACTCTGCTTATGAAACTGATACAAGCCACAACTCCTCTTACAGAAATGCTCTTTAGTTAATAGTGAGAATTGCAGTTGTTCTAGTATTCTGTAAAATCATTTGAACTCAAAATTCAGTTGGTTTACCAGAAAAGAACTCTTGCTTGTAGGAACACACAGATGCTGGGGTTTAACTCCGTTTGTAATGGGAAATTGAGACCAGAGTTATCATCCATGAAGCATACTCTGTTTTTACACAAGAAGCAAGCTCTTCTTTCAAGACTCTACAATACAGCAAGAAAAATGAGCATGCCCTCAAAAAAAAGAACTGTGTTTCCTATTCATAGGGACCATATGTAGATCAACTCATCTTATGAAAGAGATACAAACCACAGCTCCTCTTACATAAATGCTCTTTATTTAATAGTGAGAATCCCGTTGGTTTCCAGAACTGTGTAAAATCATTTGAGATCAAAATTCACTTGGTTTACCAGAAATGAACTCTTGCATGTAGGAAGACACAGATCCTGGGTATTAACTCTGTTTCTGAAGGGAAATTCAGACCAGAGTTCTCATCCCTGAAACACACTCTGTTTTAAGGCAAGAAGCATCCTCTTCTTTCCAGCATCTCCAATACAGCAAGAACCATGAGCATGCCCAGAAAAAGAGAACTGTGTTTCCTACTTATATGGACCATATGTAGTTCAACTGTGCTTATGTAACTGAGACAAAGCACAACTCATCTTACATAAATGCTCTTTAGTTAATAGTGAGAATCCCGTTGGATTAGTGAACAGTTTAATATCATTTGAGCACAAAATTCACATTGTTTTCCAGAAATGAACTATTGCTTGTAGGAAGACACAGATCATGGGGTTTAACTCTGATTCTGAAGGGAAATTCAGACCAGAGTTCTCATCCATGAAACATACTCTGTTTTAACACAAGAAGCAAGCTCTTCTTTCAAGCATCTCTAATACAGCAAGAAATATAAGCATGCACAGAAAAAAAGGACTGTGTTTCCTACTCATATGCACCATATGTAGTTCAACTCTGCTTATGAAACTCATACAAGCCACAACTCCTCTTACAGAAATGCTCTTTAGTTAAAAGTGAGAATAGCATTGGGTTCGTGAACTGTGTAAAATTATTTGAGCCCAAAATTCACTGGGTTTACCCGAAATGAACACTTGCTTGTAGGAAGACACAGATCATGGGGTTTAACTCCGATTCTGAAGGGAAATTCACACCAGTGTTCTCATCCATGAAACACACTCTGTTTTCACACAAGAAGCAAGCTCTTCTTCCAAGATTCTACAATACAGCAAGAAACGTGAGCATGACCTGAAAAAAAGAACTGTGTTTTGTACTCATATGGACCATATGTAGTTCAACTCTGCTTATGAAACTGATACAACCCACAGCTCCTCTTACATAAATGCTCTTTAGTTAATACTTAAAATCGCATTGGGTTCGTGAACAGTGTAAAATCTGTTGAGCCCAAAATTCACTGGGTTTACCAGAAATGAACTCTTGCTTGTAGGAAGACACAGAGCCTGTGGTTTAACTCCGATTCTGAAGGGAAATTCAGACCAGTGTTCTCATCCATGAAACACACTCTGTTTTCATGCAAGAAGCAAGCTCTTCTTCCCAGATTCTCCAATACAGCAAGAAACATGATCATGCCCGGAAAAAAGAACTGTGTTTTGTACTCATACGGACTATATGTAGTTCAACTCTGCTTATAAACCTGATACAAACCGCAACTCCTCGTACATAAAAGCTCTATAGTTAAAAGTGTGAATCTAGTTGGGTTTGTTAACTGTGTAAAATCATTTGAGCCCAAAATTCACTTGGCTTACCATAAATGAACTCTTGCATGGAGGAAGATACCGATCCAGTGGTTTAACTCTGTTTATGTAGGGAAATGCAGACCAGTGTTCTCATCCATGAAACACACTCTGTTTTAACGCAAGATGCAAGCTCTTATTTCCAGAGTCTCCAATACAGCAAGAAACATGAGCTTGCCCGGAATAAAAGAACTGTGTTTTCTACTCACATGGACCATATGTAGTTCAAATCTGCTTATGAAACTGATACAAATCACAGCTCCTCTTACATAAAGGCTCTTTAGTTAATAGTGAGAATCACGTTGGGTTCGTGAAAAGCCTAAAATCATTTGAACTCAAAATTCACTGGGTTCCCAGATATGAACTCTTCCTTGTAGGAAGACACAGATCCTGTGGTTTAACTCCTTTTCTGTAGGGATATTCAGACCAGTGTTCTCATCCATGAAACACACTCTGTTTTAATGCAAGAGGTAAGCTCTTCTTTCCAGCGTTTCCCATAGAGCAAGAACCATGAGCATGCCCACAATAAAGAACTGTGTTTCCTACTTATGCAGACCATATGTAGATCCACTCTGCTTATGAAACTGATCCAAACCACAGCTCCTCTTACATGAATGCTCTTTAGTTAATAGTGGGAATCGCGTTGGGTTCGTGAACTGTGAAAAATCATTTGAGCCCAATATACACTGGGTTTACCAGGAATGAACTCTTGCTTGTAGGAAGACACAGATCCTGGGTATTAACTCTGTTTCTGAAGGGAAATTTAGACCAGAGTTCTCATCACTGAAACACACTCTGATTTAAGGCAAGAAGCGTCCTCTTCTATCAAGCGTGTCCAATACAGCAGGAACCATATTCATGCCCTGAAAAAGAAGGACTGTGTTAACTACTCATATGTCATACAGACCATATGTATTTAAACTCTGCTTATGAAACTTATACAATCCATAGCACCTCTTATATAAATGCTCTTTAGTTAATAGTGAGAATCGCGTTGGATTCCAGAACTGTGTAAAGTCATTTGAGCCCAAAAATTCAGTTGGTTTACCAGAAATGTACTATTGCTTGTATGAAGACACAGATCCTGTGGTTTAACTCTGTTTCTGAAGGAAAATTCAGACCAGTGTTCTCATCCATGAAAAAAACTCTGTTTTAACGCAAGAAGCAAGCTCTTCTTTCCAGTTTCTCCAATACAGCAAGAACCATGAGCATGCTCAGAAAAAAAAAGTGTGTTTCCTTCTCATACGGACCAAATGTAGTTTAAATTTGCTTATTTAACTGATACAAACCACAGCTCCTCTTACATAAACGCGCTTTAGATAATAGTGAGAATCGCGTTGGTTTCGTGAACTGCTAAAAATCCTTTGAGCCCAAAATTCAATGGGTTTACCAGAAATGAACTCTTGCTTGTAGGAAGACATAGATCCTGTGGTTTAACTCCGTTTCTGAAGGGAAATTCAGACCAGAATTCTCATCCCTGAAAAACACTCTGTTTTAATGCAAGAATCATCCTCTTCTTTCCAGCATCTCCAATGCAGTAAGAACCATGAGCATGCCCAGAAAAAAAGAACTGTGTTTCCTACTCATACGGACCATATGTAGTACAACTCTGCTCATAAAACTGAGACAGACCACAGCTCCTCTTACATAAATGCTTAGTTAATAGTGATAATCACCTTGGGTTCTAGAAATGTGTAAAATCATTCGAGCCGAAAATTCAATTGGTTTACCACAAATGAACTCTTGCTTGTAGGAAGACACTGATCCTGAGGTATAACTCCGTTTTTGAGGGGAAATTCAGACCAGTGTTCTATCCATGGAACACACTATGTTTACACACAAGGAGCAAGCTCTTCTTCCCAGATTCTCCAATGCAGCAAGAAACATGAGCAGGCCCGGAAAAAAAGAACTGTGTTTCGTACTCATATGGACCATATGTAGTTCAACTCTGCTTATGAAACTGATACAAACCACAGCTCCACTTACATAAATGCTCATTAGTTAATAGTGAGAATCGCGGGGCTTCTAGAATTCTATAAAATCATTTGAATTCAAAATTCACTGGTTTACCAGAAAAGAACTCTTGCTTGTAGGAACACACAGATCCTGGGGATTAACTCCGTTTGTGATGGGAAATTCAGACCCGAGTTATCATCCATGAAACATACTCTGTTTTAACGCAAGCAGCAAGCTCTTCTTTCAAGAGTCTCCAATACAGCAAGAACAATGAGCATGCCCTCAAAAAAAGAACTGTGTTTCCTACTCATACGGACCATATGTAGTTCAACTCTGCTTATGAACTGATACAAACCACAACTCCGCTTACAGAAATGCTCTTTAGTTAAAAGTGAGAATAGCATTGGGTTCGTGAACTGTGTAAAATTATTTGAGCCCAAAATTCACTGGGTTTACCCGAAATGCACTCTTGCTTGTAGAAAGACACAGATCATGGGGTTTAACTCCAATTCTGTTGGGAAATTCAGACCAGTGTTCTCATCCATGGAACACACTCTGTTTTCACACAAGGAGCAAGCTCTTCTTCCCAGATTCTCCAATGCAGCAAGAAACATGAGCATGCCCGGAAAAAAAGAACTGTGTTTTGTACTAATATGGACCATATGTAGTTCAACTCTGCTTATGAAACTGATAAAACCACAGCTCCTCTTACATAAATGCTCTTTAGTTAATACTTACAATCGCGTTGTGTTCGTGAACAGTGTAAAATCATTTGAGCCCAAAATTCACTGGGTTTACCAGAAATGAACTCTTGCTTGTAGGAAGACACAGATCCTGTGGTTTAACTCTGTTTCTTAAGGGAAATTCAGACCAGAGTTCTCATCCATGACACACACTCTGTTTTAATGCAAGAGGCAAGCTCTTCTTTCCAGCGTTTCCCTTAGAGCAAGAACCATGAGCATGCCCTCAAAAAAGAACTGTGTTTCCTACTCATGCAGACCATATGTAGATCAACTCTGCTTATGAAACTGATCCAAACCACAGCTCCTCTTACATGAATGCTCTTTAGTTAATAGTGGGAATCGCGTTGGGTTCGTGAACTTTGAAAAATCATTTGAGCCCAATATACACTGGGTTTACCAGGAATGAACTCTTGCTTGTAGGAAGACACAGATCCTGGGTATGAACTCTGTTTCTGAAGGGAAATTTAGACCAGAGTTCTCATCCCTGAAACACACTCTGTTTTAAGGCAAGAAGCGTCCTCTTCTTTCAAGCGTGTCTAATACAGCAGGAACCATATTCATGCCCTGAAAAAGAAGGACTGTGTTTCCTACTCATATGTCATACGGACCATATGTATTTAAACTCTGCTTATGAAACTTATACAATCCATAGCTCCTCTTACCTAAATGCTCTTTAGTTAATAGTGAGAATCGCGTTGGATTCCAGAACTGTGTAAAGTCATTTGAGCCCAAAAATTCAGTTGGTTTACCAGAAATGAACTATTGCTTGTATGAAGACACAGATCCTGTGGTTTAACTCTGTTTCTGAAGGAAAATTCAGACCAGTGTTCTCATCCATTAAACACACTCTGTTTTAACGCAAGAAGCAAGCTCTTCTTTCTAGTTTCTCCAATACAGCAAGAAACATGAGCATGCTCAGAAAAAAAAAGTGTGTTTCCTTCTCATACGGACCAAATATAGTTTAAATTTGCTTATTTAACTGATACAAACCACAGCTTCTCTTACATAAATGCTCTTTAGTTAATAATGAGAATCCCTTTGGTTTCGTGACCTGCTAAAAAACTTTTGAGCCGAAAATTCACTGGGATTACCAGAAATGAACTCTTGCTTGTAGGAAGACACAGATCCTGGGGTTCAACTCTGTTTCGGAAGGGAAATTCAGACCAGAGTTCTCATCCTTCAAACACACTCTGTTCTAACTCAAGAAGCATCCTCTTCTTTCCAGAGTCTCCAATACAGCAAGAACCATGAGAACACCCCCCCCAAATAAGAACGGTGTTTCCTCCTCATACAGATCATATGCAGTTGAGCTCTGCATATGAAACTGATACAAACCACAGCTCCTCTTACATAGATGCTCTTTAGTTAACAGTGAGAATCGCGTTGGGTTTGAGAACTGTTTAAATTCATTGGAGACCAAAATTCACTGGGTATACCAGAAATGAACTCTTGCTTGTAGGAAGACACAGATCCTGGGGTTTAACTCTGTTTCTGATGGGAAATTCAGACCACTGTTCTCATCCATGAAACTCCTGCTGTTTTCATGCAAGAAGCATCCTCTTCTTTCCAGAGTCTCCAATACAGTAAGAACCATGAGCATGCCCAGAAAAAAAGTGTGTTTTCTTCTCATACAGACCATATGTAGTTTATATTTGCTTATTTAAGTGATACAAACCACAGCTCCTCTTACATAAATGCTCTTTAGTTAATAGTGAGAATCGCGTTGGGTTCGTGAACTGCTAAAAATCATTTGATACCAAAATTCACTGGGTTTACCAGAAATGAATTCTTGCTGGTAGGAAGACACAGATTCTGTGTTTTAACTCTGTTTCTGACTGGAAATTCAGACCAGAGTTCTCATCCATGAAAAACACTCTGTTTAAACGCAAGAAGCTAGCACTTCTTTCCAGCTTCTCAAATACAGCAAGAACCATGAGCATGCCCAGAAAAAAAGAACTGTGTTTCCTACTCATACGGACCATATGTAGTTTAACTCTGCTTATTTAACTGATACAAATCAAGCTCCTCTTACATAAATGATCTTTAGTTAACAGTGAAAATCGCATTGGGTCGAGAACTGTGTGAAATCATTTGAGCCCAAAATACACTTCCTTTACCAGAAATGAAATCTTGCTTGTAGGAAAAAACAGATCCTTGGGTTTTACTCCATTTCTGAAGAGAAATTGAGACCAGTGTTCTCATCCCTGAAACACACTCTGTTTTCTCGCAAGGAGCAAGCTTTTCTTTCCAGCGTCTCCAAAACAGCAAAAACCATGAGCATGCCCTTTAAAATAACTGTGTTTCCTACACATAGGCACATATATAGATCAACTCTGCTTATGAAACTGATACAAACCACAGCTCCTCTTACATAAATGGTCTTTAGGTAATAGTGAGAATCGCGATGGGTTTGAGAACTGTGTTACATCATTTGAGCCCAAAATTCACTTCGTTTACCAGAAATGAACTCTCGCTTGAAGGAAGTCACAGATCCTGGGATTTAACTCTGTTTCTGAAGGGAAATTCAGACCAGTGTTCTCATCCATGAAACACACTCTGTGTTAATGCAAGAAGCAAGCTCTTCTTTCCAGCGTCTACAATACAGAAAAAACCATGAGCATGACCAGACAAATGAACTATGTTTCCTACTCATACGGACCATATGTAGTTCAACTCTGCTTATGAAACAGATACAAACCGCAGCTCCACTTACATAAATTATCTATAGTTAATAGTGACAATCGCGTTGATTCAGGAACTCTGCAAAATCATTTGAACTCAAAATTCACTGGGTTTACCAGAAATGAACTCTTGATTGTAGGAAGACACAGACCCTGGGGTTTAACTCCGTTTCCAAAGGAAACTCAGACCAGCGTTCTCATCCCTGAAACACACTCTGTTTTAACACAAGAAGCAAGCTCTTCTTTCAAGCTACTCTAATACAGCAAGAAATATGAGCATGCGCAGAAAAAAAGAACTGTGTTTCCTACTCATACGGACCATATGTAGTTCAACTCTGCTTATGAAACTGATACAAACCACAACTCCTCTTACAGAAATGCTCTTTTAGTTAATAGTGAGAATCGGTTTTCGTTAGTGAACTGCTAAAAATCATTTGTGCCCAAAATTCACTGGGTTTACCAGAAATGAACTCTTGCTTGCAGGAAGACACAGATCATGGGATTTAACTCCGATTCTGAATGGAAATTCAGACCAGTGTTCTCATCCATGAAACACACTCTGTTTTCATGCAAAAAGCAAGCTCTTCTTCCCAGATTATCCAATACAGCAAGAAACATGAACTTGCCCTCAATAAAAGAACTGTGTTTCCTATTCATAGGGACCATATGTAGATCAACTCATCTTCTGAAACAGATACAAACCACAGCTCCTCTTACATAAATGCTCTTTAGGTAATAGTGAGAATCGCATTGGTTCCCAGAACTGTGTAAAATCTTTTGAGCCCAAAATTCACTTGGTTTACTAGAAATGAACTCTTGCTTATAGGAATACAGAGATCCTGGGTATTAACTCTGTTTCTGAAGGGAAATTCAGACCAGAGTTCTCCTCCCTGAAACACACTCTGTTTTAAGGCAAGAAGCGTCCTCTTCTTTCCAGCATCTCCAATACTGCAAGAACCATGAGCATGCCCAGAAAAAGAGAACTGTGTTTCCTACTTATATGGACCATATGTAGTTCAACTGTCCTTATGTAACTGAGACAAAGCACAACTCATCTTACATAAATGCTCTTTAGTTAATAGTGAGAATCCCGTTGGATTAGTGAACTGTGTAATATCATTTGAGCACAAAATTCACATTGTTTACCAGAAATGAACTATTGCTTGTTGGAAGACACAGATCATGGGGTTTAACTCTGATTCTGAAGGGAAATTCAGACCAGAGTTCTCATCCATGAAACATACTCTGTTTTAACGCAAGAAGCAAGCTCTTCTTTCAAGCAACTCTAATACAGCAAGAAATATGAGCATGCACAGAAAAAAAGGACTGTGTTTCCTACTCATATGGACCATATGTAGTTCAACTCTGCTTATGAAACTGATAAAAACCACAACTCCTCTTACAGAAATGCTCTTTAGTTAAAAGTGAGAATAGCATTGGGTTCGTGAACTGTGTAAAATTATTTGAGACCAAAATTCACTGGGTTTACCCGAAATGAACTCTTCTTGCAGGAAGACACAGATCATGGGATTTAACTCCGATTCTGAATGGAAATTCAGACCAGTGTTCTCATCCATGAAACACACTCTGTTTTCATGCAAAAAGCAAGCTCTTCTTCCCAGATTATCCAATACAGCAAGAAACATGAACTTGCCCTCAATAAAAGAACTGTGTTTCCTATTCATAGGGACCATATGTAGATCAACTCATCTTCTGAAACAGATACAAACCACAGCTCCTCTTACATAAATGCTCTTTAGGTAATAGTGAGAATCGCATTGGTTCCCAGAACTGTGTAAAATCTTTTGAGCCCAAAATTCACTTGGTTTACTAGAAATGAACTCTTGCTTGTAGGAATACAGAGATCCTGGGTATTAACTCTGTTTCTGAAGGGAAATTCAGACCAGAGTTCTCATCCCTGAAACACACTCTGTTTTAAGGCAAGAAGCGTCCTCTTCTTTCCAGCATCTCCAATACTGCAAGAACCATGAGCATGCCCAGAAAAAGAGAACTGTGTTTCCTACTTATATGGACCATATGTAGTTCAACTGTCCTTATGTAACTGAGACAAAGCACAACTCATCTTACATAAATGCTCTTTAGTTAATAGTGAGAATCCCGTTGGATTAGTGAACTGTGTAATATCATTTGAGCACAAAATTCACATTGATTACCAGAAATGAACTATTGCTTGTTGGAAGACACAGATCATGGGGTTAACTCTGATTCTGAAGGGAAATTCAGACCAGAGTTCTCATCCATGAAACATACTCTGTTTTAACGCAAGAAGCAAGCTCTTCTTTCAAGCAACTCTAATGCAGCAAGAAATATGAGCATGCACAGAAAAAAAGGACTGTGTTTCCTACTCATATGGACCATATGTAGTTCAACTCTGCTTATGAAACTGATACAAACCACAACTCCTCTTACAGAAATGCTCTTTAGTTAAAAGTGAGAATTGCATTGGGTTCGTGAACTGTGTAAAATTATTTGAGACCAAAATTCACTGGGTTTACCCGAAATGAACTCTTGCTTGTAGGAAGACACTGATCATGGGGTTTAACTCCGATTCTGAAGGGAAATTCAGACCAGTGTTCTCATCCAATAAACACACTCTGTTTTAACACAAGAAGCAAGCTCTTCTTCCCAGATTCTCCAATACAGCAAGAAACATGAGCATGCCCTGAAAAAAAGAACTGTGTTTTGTACTCATATGGACCATATGTAGTTCAACTCTGCTTATGAAACTGATACAAACCACAGCTCCTCTTACATAAATGCTCTTTAGTTAATACTTAAAATCGCGTTGGGTTCGTGAACAGTGTAAAATCAGTTGAGCCCAAAATTCACTGGGTTTACCAGAAATGAACTCTTGCTTGTAGGAAGACAAAGAGCCTGTGGTTTAACTCCGATTCTGAAGGGAAATTCAGACCAGTGTTCTCATCCATGAAAAACACTCTGTTTTCATGCAAGAAGCATGCTCTTCTTCCCAGATTCTCCAATACAGCAAAAAACATGATCATGACCGGAAAAAAGAACTGTGTTTTGTACTCATACGGACTATATGTAGTTCAACTCTGCTTATAAACCTGATACAAACTGCAACTCCTCATACATAAAAGCTCTATAGTTAAAAGTGTGAATCGAATTGGGTTTGTTAACTGTGTAAAATCATTTGAGCCCAAAATTCACTTGGCTTACCATAAATGATCTCTTGCATGGAGGAAGATACCGATCCAGTGGTTTATCTCCGTTTATGTAGGGAAATGCAGACCAGTGTTCTCATCCATGAAACACACTCTGTTTTAACGCAAGAAGCAAGCTCTTATTTCCAGAGTCTCCAATACAGCAAGAAACATGAGCTTGCCCGGAATAAAAGAACTGTGTTTTCTACTCATACGGACCATATGTAGTTCAAATCTGCTTATGAAACTGATACAAACCACAGCTCCTCTTACATAAAGGCTCTTTAGTTAATAGTGAGAATCGCATTGAGTTCGTGAAAAGCCTAAAATCATTTGAACTCAAAATTCACTGGGTTCCCAGATATGAACTCTTCCTTGTAGGAAGACACAGATCCTGTGGTTTAACTCCTTTTCTGTAGGGATATTCAGACCAGTGTTCTCATCCATTAAACACACTCTGTTTTAACGCAGGAATCAAGCTCTTCTTTCCAGAGTCTCCAATACAACAAGAACCATGACCATTCCCTGAAAAAAAAGAACTGTGTTTCCTACTCATACGGACCATATGTAGTTCAACTCTGCTTATGAAACTGATACAAACCACAGCTCCACTTACATAAATGCTCTTTAGTTAATAGTGAGAATCGCGGGGCTTCTAGAATTCTATAAAATCATTTGAAGTCAAAATTCACTTGGTTTACCAGAAAAGAACTCTTGCTTGTAGGAACACACAGATCCTGGGGTTAACTCCGTTTGTGATGGGAAATTCAGACCAGAGTTATCATCCATGAAACATACTCTGTTTTAACGCAAGGTGCAAGCTCTTCTTTCAAGAGTCTCCAATACAGCAAGAACAATGAGCATGCACAGAAAAAAAGGACTGTGTTTCCTACTCATACAGACCATATGTAGTTCAACTCTGCTTATGAAACTGATACAAACCACAACTCCTCTTACAGAAATGCTCTTTAGTTAAAAGTGAGAATAGCATTGGGTTCGTGAACTGTGTAAAATTATTTGAGCCCAAAATTCACTGGGTTTACCCGAAATGAACTCTTGCTTGTAGGAAGACACAGATCATGGGGTTTAACTCCTATTCTGAAGGGAAATTCAGACCAGTGTTCTATCCATGGAACACACTATGTTTACACACAAGGAGCAAGCTCTTCTTCCCAGATTCTCCAATGCAGCAAGAAACATGAGCAGGCCCGGAAAAAAAGAACTGTGTTTTGTACTAATATGGACCATATGTAGTTCAACTCTGCTTATGAAACTGATACAACCACAGCTCCTCTTACATAAATTCTCTTTAGTTAATACTTACATTCGCGTTTGGTTCGTGAACAGTGTAAAATCATTTGAGCCCAAAATTCAATGGGTTTACCAGAAATGAACTCTTGCTTCTAGGAAGACACTGATCCTGGGGTTTAACTCCGTTTCTTAAGGGAAATTCAGACCAGAGTTCTCATCCCTGAAACACACTCTGTTTTAATGCAAGAAGCAAGCACTTCTTTCCAGAGTCTAAAATACAGCAACAACCATGAGCATTCCCAGAAAAAAAGAACTGTGTTTCCTACTCATGCGGACCATATGTAGTTCAACTCTGCTTATGCAACTGATACAAACCACAGTTCCTCTTATATAAAAGCTCTTTATTTAATAGTGTGAATCGCGTTGGGTTCATGAACTGCGAAAAATCATTTGAGCCCAAAATTCACTGGTTTTACCAGAAATGAACTCTTCCTTGTAGGAAGACAAAGATTATGGGGATTAACTCCGTTTATAAAGGGAAATTGAGACCAGAGTTCTCTTCCCTGAAACACACTGTTTTCATGCATGAAGCAAGTTCTTCTTTCCAGCGTCTGCAATACAGCAAGAACCTAGAGAATGCCCAGAAAAAAAGAACTGTGTTTCCTACTCATAAGGAACATATGTAGTTTAACTCTGCTTATTTAACTGATACAATCCAAGCTCTTCTCACATAAATGTTCTTTAGGTAATAGTTAAAATCGCATTGGGTTTGAGAACTGTGTGAATTCATTTGAGCCCAAAATACACTTTGTTTACCAGAAATGAAATCTTGCTTGTAGGAAAACACACATCCTTGGGTTTTACTCCATTTCTGAAGAGAAATTGAGCCCAGTGTTCTCATCCCTGAAACACACTCTGTGTTCTCACAAGAAGCAAGCTTTTCTTTCCAGCGTCTCCAATACAGCAAAAACCATGAGCGTGCCCTGAAAAAAAGAACCGTGTTTCCTACTCATAGGCACATATATAGATCACCACTGCTTATGAAACTAATGCAAACCACAGCTCATCTTACATAAATGCTCTTTAGTTAATAGTGAGAATTGCGATGGGTTCGAGAACTGTAGTAAATCATTTGAGCCCAAAATTCACTATGTTTACCAGAAATGAACTCTTGCTTAAAGGAAGTCACAATTCCTGGGATTTAACTCTGTTTCTGAAGGGAAATTCAGACCAGTGTTCTCATCCATGAAACACACTCTGTTTTATCACAAGTAGGAAGGTCTTATTTCCAGGGTCTTAGTACAGCAAGTGCTATGAGCATGCCCTGAAAAAAAGAAATGTAATTCCTACTCATATGGACCATATGTAGTTCATCTAAGCTTTTTAACTGATGCAAACCACAGCTTCTCTTACATATATGCTCTTTAGTTAATAGTGAGAATCGCTTTGGTTTCGTGACCTGCTAAAAAACTTTTGAGCCCAAAATTCACTGGGATTACCAGAAATGAACTCTTGCTTGTAGGAAGACACAGATCCTGGGGTTCAACTCCGTTTCCGAAGGGAAATTCAGACCAGAGTTCTCATCCTTCAAACACACTCTGTTTTAACTCAAGAAGCATCCTCTTCTTTCCAGAGTCTCCAATACAGCAAGAACCATGAGAACACCCCCCCAAATAAGATCTGTGTTTCCTCCTCATACAGATCATATGCAGTTGAGCTCTGCATAAGAAACTGATACAAACCACAGCTCCTCTTACATAGATGCTCTTTAGTTAACAGTGAGAATCACGTTGGGTTCGAGAACTGTTTAAATTCATTGGAGACCAAAATTCACTGGGTATACAAGAAATGAACTCTTGCTTGTAGGAAGACACAGATCCTGGGGTTTAACTCTGTTTCTGATGGGAAAATCACACCAATGTTCTCATCCATGAAACTCATGCTGTTTTCACGCAAGAAGCATCCTCTTCTTTCAAGTGTCTCCAATACAGCAAGAACCATGAGCATGCTCAAAAAAAAAGTGTGTTTCCTTCTCATGCAGACCATATGTAGATCAACTCTGCTTATGAAACTGATCCAAACCACAGCTCCTCTTACATGAATGCTCTTTAGTTAATAGTGGGAATCGCATTGGGTTCGTGAACTGTGAAAAATCATTTGAGCCCAATATACACTGGGTTTACCTGGAATGAACTATTGCTTGTAGGAAGACACAGATCCTGGGGTTTAATTACATTTCGAAGGGAAATTTAGACCAGAGTTCACATCCCTGGAACACACTCTGATTTAACGCAAGAAGCAAGCTCTTCTTTCCAGCATCTCCAATACAGCAAGAAACATGAGCATGCCCGGAATAAAAGAACTGTGTTTTCTACTCAGACGGACAATATGTAGTTCAAATCTTCTTATGAAACTGATACAAACCACAGCTCCTCTTACATAAAGGCTCTTTATTTAATAGTGAGAATCGCGTTGGGTTCGTGAACTGCCTAAAATCATTTGAGCTCAAAATTCACTGGGTTACCAGAAATGAACTCTTGCTTGTAGGAAGACACAGATCCTGTGGTTTAACTCCGTTTCTGTAGGGACATTCAGACCAGTGTTCTCATCCATTAAACACACTCTGTTTTCACGCAAGAAGCAAGCTCTTCTTTCCGGAGTCGCCAATACAACAGGAACCATGACCATTCACTGAAAAAATTAACTGTGATTCCTCTTCATACGCACCATATGTAGTTCAACTCTGCTTATGAAACTGATACAAAGCACAGCTCCACTTACATAAATGCTCTTAAGTTAATAGTGAGAATTGCGCTGGTTGTAGAATTCTGTAAAATCATTTGAACTCAAAATTCACTTGGTTTACCAGAAACGAACTATTGCTTGTAGGAAGACACAGATCATGGGGTTTAACTCCGATTCTGAAGGGAAATTCAGACCAGAGTTCTCATCCATGAAACATACTCTGTTTTAACGCAACAAGCAAGCATTTCTTTCCAGCTTCTCCAATATAGCAAGAAAAATGAGGATGTCCTCATAAAAAGAACTGTGTTTCCTACTCATAAGGACCATATGTAGATCAACTCTGCTTATGAAACTGATACCAACCTCAGCTTCTCTTACATAAATGCTCTTTAGTTAATAGTGAAAATCGTTTTGGGTTCGTGAACTTCGCAAAATCATTTGAGCCCAAAATTCACTGGGTTTACCAGAAATGAACTCTTGTTTGTAGGAAGACACAGATCCTGGGATTTACCTCTGTTTCTGAAGGGAAATTCAGACCAGAGTTCTCATTCCTGAAAAACACTCTGTTTTAAGGTAAGAATCATCCTCTTCTTTCCAGCATCTCCAATACAGTAAGAACCATGAGCATGCCCAGAAAAAAAGAACTGTGTTTCCTACTCATACAGACCATATGGAGTTCAACTCTGCTTATGAAACTGATACAAACCACAGATACTGTTACACCAATCCTCTTTAGTTAATAGTGAGAATCGCGTTGGGTTCCTGAACTGCCTAAAATCATTTGAGCTCAAAATTCACTGGGTTTACCAGAAATGAACTCTTGCTTGTAGGAAGACACAGATCCTAGGTTTAATTCCGTTTCTGAAGGGAAATTCAGACCAGAGTTCTCATCCCTGAAACACACTCTGATTTAACGCAAGAAGCAAGCTCTTCTTTCCAGATACTAAAAAAAAGCAGAACAATGAGCATGACCTGAAAAAAAAACTTTGTTTCCTACTCATACGGACCCTGTGTATGTCAACTCTGCTTATGAAACTGATACAAATCACAGCTCCTCTAACATAAATCTTCTTTAGTTAATAGTGAGAATCGCGTTGGGTTCGGGAACTGCCTAAAATCATTTGAGCTCAAAATTCATGGTGTTTACCAGAAATGATCTCTTGCTTATAGGAAGACACAGATCCTGGCG
This sequence comes from Onychomys leucogaster, assembly GCA_949786385.1. NCBI lineage: Eukaryota > Metazoa > Chordata > Mammalia > Rodentia > Cricetidae > Onychomys > Onychomys leucogaster. Next base: position 2,473,532 of record CATKUP010000061.1, read on the forward strand.
TTTAATTCCGTTTGAAAAGGAAATTTAGACCAGAGTTCTCATCCCTGAAACACACTCTGATTTAACGCAAGAAGCACGCTCTTCTTTCCAGCGTCTCCAATACAGCAAGAGACATGAGCATGCCCTTGAAAAATAACTGTGTTTCCTACTCATACAGACCACATGTAGATCAATTCTGTTTATGAAACTGATACAAACCACAGCTCCTCTTACATAAATGCTCTTTAGTTAATAGTGAGAATCGCGTTGGGTTTGTGAACTTCGAAAAATAATTTGAGCCCAAAATTCACTGTGTTTACCAGAAATGAACTCTTGCTTGTAGGAAGACACAGATCCTGGGGTTTACCTCCGTTTCTGAAGGTAAATTCAGACCAGCGACCACATCCCTGAAAAACACTCTGTTTTAAGGCAAAACTCATCCTTTTCTTTCCAGCTTCTCCAATACAGTAAGAACCATGAGCATGCCCAGAAAAAAAGAACTGTGTTTCCTACTCATACAGATAATATGTAGTTCAACTCTGCTTATGAAACTGATACAAAACACAGCTATTGTTTCACCAATCCTCTTTAGTTAATAGTGAGATTCATGTTGGGTTCGTGAACTGCCTAAAATCATTTGAGCTCAAAATTCACTGGGTTTACCAGAAATGAACTCTTGCTTGTAGGAAGACACATATCCTGGGATTTAACTCCATTTCTGAAGGGATATTCAGACAAGTGTTCTCATCCCTGAAACACACTCTGTTTTAAATCAAGAAGTAAGCTCTTCTTTCCAGAGTCTAAAATACAGCAAGAGCCATGAGCATTCCCTGAAAAAAAGAACTGTGTTTCCTACTCATACAGAACACCTGTAGATAAACTCTGCTTATGAAAGTGATACAAACCACAGCTCCACTTACATAAATGATCTTTAGTTAATAGTGAGAATCGCGTTGGGTTCGTGAACTGCCTAAAATCATTTGAGCCCAAAATTCACTGGGTTTACCAGAAATGAACTCTTGTTTGTAGGAAGACACGGATCCTGGGGTTTAACTCCGTTTCTGAAGGGAAATTCAGACCAGAGTTCTCATCCCTGAAATACACTCTGATTTAACGCAAGAAGCAAGCTCTTCTTTCCAGAGTCTAAGATACAGAAAGAACCATGAGCATGCCATGAAAATAGGATCTGTGTTTCCTAGTCATTCGGACTATATGTAGTTCACCTCTGCTTATGAAACTGATACAAACCATAGGTCCTCTTACATAAATTCTCTTTAGTTAATAGTGAGAATAGTGTTGGGTTCGTGACCTTGAAAAATCATTTGAGCGCAAAATTCACTGGGTTTACCAGAAGTGAACTGTTGCTTTTAGGTAGACACAGATCCTGGGTTTTACCTCCGTTTCTGAAGGGAAATTCAGACCAGAGTTCTCATCCATGAAACACACTCTGTTTTAATGCAAGAAGCAAGCTCTTTGTTACAGCGCATCCAATACAGGAAGAACCATGAGCATGCCCTCGAAAAATAACTGTGTTTCCTACTCATAGAGACCATATATAGTTCAACTCTGCTTATGAAACTGATACAAACCACAGCTCTTCCTACATAAATCTTCTTTATATAATAGTGATAATCGCGTTGGGTTCGTGAACTGCCTAAAATCATTTGACCTCAAAATTCACTGGGTTTACCAGAAATGAACTATTGCTTGTAGGAAGACACAGATCCTGTGGTTTAATTACATTTCGAAGGGAAATTTAGACCAGAGTTCACATCCCTGCAACACACACTGATTTAACGCAAGAAGCAAGCTCTTATTCCAGCATCTCCAATACAGCAAGAAATATGAGCATGCAAGGAATAAAAGAACTGTGTTTTCTACTCAAACAACTATATGTAGTTCAAATCTTCTTATGAAACTGATACAAACCACAGCTCCTCTTACATAAAGGCTCTTTAGTTAAAAGTGAGAATCACGTTGGGTTCGTGAAATGCGAAAAATAATTTGATCCCAAATTTCACTGGGTTTACCAGAAATGAACTCTTGCTTGAAGGAAGACACAGATAATGGGGTTTAACTCCGTTTCTGAAGGGAAATTCGGACCAGAGTTCTAATCCGTGAAACACACTCTGATTTAACTCAAGAAGCAAGCTCCTCTTTCCAGCATCTCCAATACAGCAAGGACCATGAGCAAGTCCTCGAAAATTCCTGTGTTTCTTACTCATACAGAACACATGTAGATCAACTCTGCTTATGAAACTGATACAAACCACAGCTCCTCTTACATAAATGCTCTTTAGTTAATAATGAGAATCACGTTGGGTTCGTGAAATGCGAAAAATAATTTGATCCCAAAATTCACTGGGTTTACCAGAAATGAACTCTTGCTTGTAGGAGACTCAGATCCTGGGGTTTAATTAAGTTTCGAAGGAAAATTTAGACCAGAGTTCTCATGCCTGAAACACACTCTGATTTAACGCAAGAAGCAAGCTCCTCTTTCCAGCATCTCCAATACAGCAAGGAATATGAGCATGCCCTCGAAAAATAACTGCGTTTCTTACTCATACAGAACATATGTAGATCAACTCTGCTTATGAAACTGATACAAACCACAGCTCCTCTTACATAAATGCTCTTTAGTTAATAGTGAGAATCGGGTTGGGTTTGTGAATTGCCTAAAATTATTTGAGCTCAAAATTCAGTGGAATTACCAAAATGAACTCTTGCTTGTAGGAAGACACAGATCCTGGGGTTTAACTCGGTTTCTGAGGGGAAATTAATACCAGAGTTCTCATCCATGAAAAACACTCTGTTTTAATTCAAGAAGCAAGCTTTTCTTTCTAGCCTCTCCAAAACAGCAAGAACAATGAGCATGCCCTCAAAAAAGAACTGTGTTTGGTACTCATACAGACCATATGTAGATCAACTCTGCTTATGAAATTGATACAAACCACAGCACCTCTTAAATAAATGCTCTTTAGTTAATAGTGAGAATCACATTGAATTTTTGAACTGCGAAAATCCTTTGAGCCCAAAATTCTCTTGGTTTACCAGAAATGAACTCTTGCTTGTAGGAAGACACAGATCCTGGTGTTTATCTCTGTTTCTGAAGGGAAATTAAGACCAGAGTTCTCTTCCCTGAAAAACACTCTGTTTTAAGTCAAGAATCATCCTCTTCTTTCCAGCGTCTCCAATACAGTAAGAACCATGAGAATGAACAGAAAAAAAGAAATGTGTTTCCTACTCATACAGACCATATGTAGTTCAACTCTGCTTATGAAACTGATACAAACCACAAATCCTCTTACATAAATGCTCTTTTGTTAATAGTGAGAATCGCGATGGGTTTGTGAACAGCGAAAATGATTTGAGCACAAAATTCACTGAGTTTAACATAAATGAACTCTTGCTTGTAGGAAGACACAGATCGTGGGGTTTAACACTGTTTCTGAAGGGAAATTCAGACCAGAGTTCTCGTCCCTGAAACATACTCTGTTTTAACGCAAAAAGCAAGCCCTTCTTTCCAGAGTCTCCAATACAACAAGAACCATGACCATGCCCCGAAAAAAAGAACTGTGTTTTCTACTCATACAGACCATATGTAGTTCAACTCTGCTTATGAAACTGATACAGACCTCAGCTCCTCATACATAAATGCTCTTTAGTTAATAATGAGAACCGCGTTGGGTTCTTGAACTGCAAAAAATCATTTAAGACAAAAATTCACTAGGTTTACCAGAAATTAACCCTTGGTCGTAGGAAGACATAGACCCTGGGGTTTAACTCCGTTTCTGAAGTAAAATTCATAACAGAGATCTCATCCATGAAACACACTCTGTTTTAATGCAAGAAGCAAGCTCTTCTTTCCAGTGTCTCCAATATAGTAAGAACGATGAGCATGCCTTCCAAAAAGAACTGTGTTTCCTACTCATATGGACCATATGTAGATCAACTCTGCTTATGAAACCGTTACAAACCACAACACCTCTTACTTACATCCTGTTTTGTTAATAGTGAGAATCGCGTTGGGTTCGTGAACTTTGAAAAATCATTTGAGCCCAAAATTCACTGTGTTTACCAGAAATGAACTCTTGCTTGTAGGAAGTCACAGATATTGGGGTTTAACTCCGTTTCTGAAGGGAAATTCAGACCAGAATTGTCATCCCTGAAAAACACTTTGTTTTAAGGCAAGAAACATCCTCCACTTTAAAGCGTCTCCAATACAGTAAGAACCACGAGCATGTCCAGAAAAATAGAAGTGTATATCCTACGCATACAGGCAATATGTATGTAGTTCAACTCTGCTTATGAAACTGATACAGACCACAGCTCCTCTTACATAAATGCTCTTTAGTTAATAGTGATAATCGCGTTGGGTTCTAGATCTGGGTAAAATCATTTGAGCCAAAAATTCACTTGGTTTACCAGAAATGAACTCTTGCTTGTATGAAGACACAGATCCTGGGGTTTAACACCGTTTCTGAAGGGAAATTCAGACCAGAGTTCTCATCCATGAAACACACTATGTTTTAACGCAAAAAGTAAGCTGTTCTTTCCAGAGTCTCCAATACAGCAAGAACCATGAGCATGCTCTCAAAAAAGAACTGTGTTTCCTAATCATACAGACCATATGGAGTTCACATCTGCTTATGGAACTGATACAAAACCCAGCTTGTTTTACATAAGTCCACCTAAGTTTATAGTGAGAATCGCGTTGGGTTCACGAACTGCGAAAAATCATTTGAGCCCAAAATTCACTGGGTTTACAAGAAATGAACTCTTGCTTAGGAATACACTGATCCTGTGGTTTAACTCCGTTTCTGAAGGCAAATTCAGACCAGAGTTCTCATCCCTGAAAAACACTCTGTTTTAAAGCAAGTTTCATCCTCTTCTTTCCAGCGTCTCCAATGCTATAAGAACCATGAGCATGCCCAGAAAATAAGAATTGTCTTTCCTACTCATATGGACCGTATGTAGTTCAACTCTGCTTATGAAACTGATACAAACCACAGCTCCTCCTACATAAATGCTCTTTAGATAATAGTGAGAATCGTGTTGGGTTCATGAACTGCTAAAAATCATTTGAGCCCAAAATTCACTGGGTTTACCAGAAATGAACTCTTGCTTATAGGAAGACACAGATCCTCGGGTTTAACTACGTTCCTGAAGGGAAATTCATACCAGAGTTCTCATTCATGAAACACACTCTGTTTTAATGCAAGAAGAAAGCTCTTCTTTCCAGTGTCTCCAATACAGTAAGAACCATGAGCATGCCCTCAAAAAAGAACTGTGTTTCCTACTCATACAGACCATATGTAGATCAACTCTGCATATGAAACTGATACAAACCACAGTACCTCTTGAATAAATAATTTTTAGTTAATAGTGAGAATCACATTGGGTTTTTGAACAGTGTAAAATCATTTGAGCCCCAAATTGACTTGGTTTACCAGAAATGAACACTTGCTTCTAGAAGACACAGGTCCTGGGGTTTAACTCCGTTTCTGAAGGCAAATTCAGACCAGAGTTCTCATCAATATAACACACTCTGTTTTAACGCAAAAAACATGCTCTTCTTTCCAGAGTCTAAAATAGAGCAAGAACCATAAGCATGCCCTGAAAAAAAGAAATGTGTTTACTACTCATATGGACCATATGTAGTTCAACTCTGCTTATGAAACTGATATAAACCACAGCTCCTCTTACATAAATGCTCTTTAGTTAATAGTGAGAATCGTGTTGGGTTTGTGAACTGGGAAAAATCATTTGAGCCCAAAATACACTGGGATTACCAGAAATGAACCCTTGCTTGTCGGAAGACACAGATCATGGGGTTTAACTCCGTTTCTGGAGGCAAATTCAGACCAGAGTTCTCATCCCTGAAAAACACTCTGTATTAAGGCAAGAATCATCCTCTTCTTTCCACCCTCTCTAATACAGTAAGAACCATGAGCTTCCCCAGAAAAAAAATACTGTGTTTCCAACTCATAAAGACCATATGTACTTCAACTCTGCTAATGAAACCGATACAAACCACAGCTCCTCTTACATAAATCTTCTTTAGTTAATAGTGAGAATTGCGTTGGGTTCGTGAACTGCTAAAAATCATTTGAGCCCAAAATTCACTGGGTTTCCAGATATGAATTCTTGCTTGTAGGAAGACACAGATCCTGGGGATTAACTCCGTTTCTGAAGGGATATTCAGACCAGAGTGCTCATTCCTGAAACACACTCTGATTTAACGAAAGAAGCAAGCTCTTCTTTCCATTGTCTAAAATACATCAAGAACAATGAGCATACCCTTAAAAAAGAACTGTGTTTCCTACTCACATGGACCATATGTAGTTCAACTCTGCTTATGAAACTCATACAAAATACAAATCCACTTATATAAATGCTCTTTTGTTAATAGTGAGAATCGCGATGGGTTTGTGAACAGCGAAAATCATTTGAGCCCAAAATTCACTGAGTTTACCATAAATGAACTCTTGCTTGTAGGAAGACACAGATCCTGGGGTTTAAATCTGTTTATGAACGGAAATTCAAACCAGAGTTCTCATCCATGAAACACACTCTGTTTTATTGCAAGAAGCAAGCTCTTCTTTCAAGCGTCTCCAAAAAAGCAAGAACCATGAGCATGCCCATAAAAAAAGAACTGTGTTTCCCACTCATACAGACCACATGTAAATCAACTCTGCTTATGAAACTGATACATACCACAGCACCTCTTAAGTAAATGCTCTTTAGTAAATAGTGAGAATCATTCTGGGTTCGTGAACTGTGTAAAATCATATGAGCCAAAAATTCACTGGGTTTACAAGAAATGAACTCTTGCTTAGGAAGACACTGATCCTGTGGTTTAACTCCGTTTCTGAAGGGAAATTCAGACCAGAGTTCTCATCCCTGAAAAACACTCTGTTTTAAAGCAAGTTTCATCCTCTTCTTTCCAGCGTCTCCAATGCTATAAGAACCATGAGCATGCCCAGAAAATAAGAACTGTGATTACTACTCAAACGGACCACATGTAATTCAACTCTGCTTATGAAACTGATACATACCACAGCACCTCTTAAGTAAATGCTCTTTAGTGAATAGTGAGAATCTTTCTGGGTTCGTGAACTGTGTAAAATCATATGAGCCAAAAATTCATTGTGTTTACCAGAAATGAACTCTTGCGTGTAGGAAGACAGAGATCCTGGGGTTTAACTCCATTCCTGAATGGAAATTCATACCAAAGTTCTCATCCATGAAACACACTATGTTTTAATGCAAGAAGCAAGCTCTTCTTTCCAGTGTCTCCAATACAGTAAGAACCATGAGAATTCCCTCAAAAAAGAACTGTGTTTCCTACTCATACAGACCATATGTAGATCAACTCTGCATATGAAACTGATACAAACCACAGTACCTCTTAAATAAATAATTTTTAGTTAATAGTGAGAATCACATTGGGTTTTTGAACAGTGTAAAATCATTTGAGCCCAAAATTCACTTGGTTTACCAGAAATGAACACTTGATTGTAGAAGACACAGGTCCTCGGGTTTAACTCCGTTTCTGAAGGCAAATTCAGACCAGAGTTCTCATCAATATAACACACTCTGTGTTAACACAAAAAGCATGCTCTTCTTTCCAGACTCTAAAATAGAGCAACAACCATAAGCATGCCCTGAAAAAAACAAATGTGTTTACTACTCATATGGACCATATATAGTTCAACTCTGCTTATGAAACTGAAACAAACCACAGCTCCTCTTACATAAATTCTCTTTAGGTAATAGTGAGAATCGCGTTGGGTTGTGAACTGCCTAATATCATTTGAGCTCAAAATTCACTGGGTTTACCAGAAATGAACTCTTGCTTGTGGGAAGACTCAGATCCTGGGTTTAATTCCGTTTCGAAGGCAAATTTAGACAAGAGATCTCATGCCTGAAACACACTCTGATTTAACGCAAGGAGCAAGCTCTTCTTTCCAGCGTCTCCAATACAGCAAGGACCATGAGCATGCCCTCGAAAAATGACTGTGTTTCTTACTCATACAGAACTCATGTAGATCAACTCTGCTTGTGAAACTGATACAAACCACAGCTCCTCTTACATAAATGGTCTTTAGTTAATAGTGAGAATCGTGTTGGGTTCGTGAACTGCCTAAAATCATTTGAGCTCAAAATTCACTGGGTTTACCAGAAATGAACTCTTGCTTGTAGGAGGACTCAGATACTGGGGTTTAATTCCGTTTCGAAGGGAAATTTGGACCAGAGTTCTCATGCCTGAACACACTCTGATTTAAAGCAAGAAGCAAGCTCCTTTTTCCAGCATCTCCAATACCACAAGGACCATGAGCATGCCCTCGAAAAATAACTGTGTTTCTTACTCATACAGAACACATGTAGATCAACTCTGCTTATGAAACTAATACAAACCACAGCTCCTCTTAAATAAATGCTCTTTAGTTAATAGTGAGAATCGCGTTAGGTTTGTGAACTGCCTAAAATCATTTGAGCTCAAAATTCAGTGGAATTACCAAAATGAACACTTGCTTGTAGGAAGACACAGATCCTGGGGTTTAACTCCGTTTCTGAAGGGAAATTAAGAGCAGATTTCTCATCCCTGAAACACAGTCTGACTTAACGCAAGAAGCAAGCTCTTCTTTCCAGCGTCTCCAATACAGCAAGAAACATGAGCAAGCCCTGAAAAAAAAACTGAGTTTCATCTCACACTGACTATATGTAGTTCAAATCTGCTTATGAAACTGATACAAACCATAGCTCATCTTACATAAATCCTCTTTAGTTAATAGTGAGAATCGCGTTGTGTTTGTGAACTGCCTAAAATCATTTGAGCTCAAAATTCACTGGGTTTACCAAAAATGAACTCTTGCTTGTAGGAAGACACAGATCTTGGGGTTTAACTCCGTTTCAGAAGGGATATTCCGAAGAGAGTTCTCATCCCTGAAACACACTCTGTTTTAACTGAAGAAGCAAGCTCCTCTTTACAGAGTCTAAAATACAACAAGAACCATGAGCATGCCCTGAAAAAAGAACTGTGTTTCCTACTCATACGGACTATATGTAGTTAAACTCTGCATATGTAACTGTTACAAACCATAGCTCCTCTTACATAAATCCTCTTTATTTAATAGTGAGAATTGCGTTGGGTTCGTGAACTGTTTAAAATCATTGGAGCTCAAAATTCACGGGGTTTACCAGAAATGAAAACTTGCTTGTAGGAAGACAGAGATCCTGGGGTTTAATTCCGTTTCGAAGGGAAATTTAGACCAGAGTTCTCATCCCTGAAACACACTCTGATTTAACGCCAGAAGCAAGTACTTCTTTCCAGCGTCTCCAAAACAGCAAGAACCATGAGGATGCCCTCGAAAAAAAACTGTGTTTCCTACTCATACAGACTACATGTAGATCAACTCTGCTTATGAAACTGATACAAACCACAGCACCTCTTAAAAAAATTCTCTTTAGTTAATAGTGAGAATCTCGTTGGTTTCGTGAACTGCCTAAAATAATTTGAGCTCAAAATTTACTGGGTTTACCAGAAATGAACTCTTGCTTTTAGGTAGACACAGAACCTGGGGTTTACCTCTGTTTCTGCAGGGAAATTCAGACCAGAGTTCTCATCCCTGAAACACACTCTGATTTAACGCAAGAGGCAAGCTTTTCTTTCCAGAGTCTAAAATACAACAAGAACCATGTGCAAGCTCTGAAAAAAAAACTGAGTTTCGTCTCACACTGACTATATGTAGTTCAAATCTGCTTATGAAACTGATACAAACCATAGCTCATCTTACATAAATCCTCTTTAGTTAATAGTGAGATTCGTGTTGGGTATGTGAACTGCCTAAAATCATTTGAGCTCAAAATTCACTGGGTTTACCAAAAATGAACTCTTGCTTGTAGGAAGACACAGTTCCTGGGGTTTAATTCCGTTTCGAAGGGAAATTTAGACCAGAATTCTCATCCCTGAAACACACTCTGATTTAACGCAAGAGGCAAGTTCTTCTTTCCAGAGTCTAAGATACAGCCAGAACCATGAGCATGCCATGAAAAAACGAACTGAATTTCCTAGTCATACGGACTATATGTAGTTAAACTCTGCTTATGAAACTGATACAAACCATAGCTCCTCATACATAAATGCTCTTATGTTAATAGTGAGAATCGCGTTGGGTTCGTGACCTGCAAAAAACATTTGAGCCCAAAATTCACTGGGTTTACCAGAAGTGAACTCTTGATTTTAGGTAGACACAGATTCTGGGGTGTATCTCTGTTTCTGAAGGGAAATTCAGACCAGAGTTCTCATCTATGAAACACACTCTGTTTTCATGCAAGAAGCACGCTCTTTGTTCAAGCATCTCCAATACAGCAAGAACCATGAGCATGCCATTGAAAAAGAACTGTGTTTCCTTCTCATACAGACCATATGTAGATCAACTCTGCTTATTAAACTGATACAAACCACAGCTCCTCTTACATAAATCCTCTTTAGTTAATAGTGAGAATCGTGTTGGGTTCATGAACTGCTAAAAACCATTTGAGCCCAAAATTCACTGGGTTTTCCAGAAATGCACTCTTGCTTGTAGGAAGACACAGATCTGAGGTTTAACTCCCTTTCTGAAGGGAAATTCAGACCAGAGTACTCATCCCTGAAACACACTGTGATTTAACGCAAGAAGCAAGCTCTTCTTCCATAGTCTAAAATACAGCAAGAACCATGAGCATGCCCTGAAAAAAAGAACTGTGTTTCCTACTCACATGGACCATATGTAGTTCAGCTCTGCTTATGAAACTGATACAAACAACAGCTCATCTTACATAAAACCTCTTTAGTTAATAGTGAGAATCGCGTTGGGTTTGTGAACTGCCTCAAATCATTTGAGCTCTAAATTCATGGTTTTTACCAGAAATGAACTCTTGCTTTTAGGTAGACACAGATTCTGGGGTTTATCTCTGTTTCTGAAGGGAAATTCAGACCAGAGTTCTCATCCATGAAACACACTCTGTTTTCATGCAAGAAGCAAGCTCTTTGTTCCAGCATCTCCAATACAGCAAGAACCATGAGCATGCCATTGAAAAATAACTGTGTATCCTACTAATACAGACCATATGTAGATCAACTCTGCTTATATAACTGATAAAAACCACAGCACCTCTTAAATAAATGTGCTTTAGTTAATAGTGAGAATCGCATTGGGTTTTTGAATTGTGTAAAATCATTTGAGCCCAAAATTCACTTGGTTTACAGGAAATGAACTCTTGCATGTAGGAAGACACAGATACTGGGGTTTATCTCTGATTCTGAAGGGAAATTCAGATCAGAGTTCTGATCCTTGAAACACACTCTGTTTTCACGCAAGAAGCAAGCTCTTCTTTCCAGCGTCTCCAATACAGCAAGAACCATGAGCATGCCCTCAAAAAAGAACTGTGTTTACTACTCATACAGACCCTATGTAGATCAACTCTGGTTATGAAACTGATACAAACCACAGCACATCTTAAATAAATGCTCTTTACTTAATAGTGAGAATCGCGTTGGGTTCGTGAACTGTGTAAAATCATTTGAGCCCAAAATTCCCTGGGTTTACCAGAAATGAACTCTTGCTTGTAGTAAGACAAAGATCCTGGGGTTTAATTCCGTTTCGAAGGAAATTTAGACCAGAGTTCTCATCCCAGAAATACACTCTGATTTAACGCAAGAAGCAAGCTCTTCTTTCCAGAGTCTAAGATACAGCAAGAACAATGAGCATGCCATGAAAAAACGAACTGAATTTCCTAGTCATACGGTCTATATGTAGATCAATTCTGCTTATGAAACTGATACAAACCATAGCTCCTTGTACATAAATGCTCTTAAGTTAATAGTGGGAATCACGATGGGTTCGTGACCTGCAATAAACATTTGAGCCCAAAATTCACTGGGTTTACCAGAAGTGAACTCTTGCTTTTAGGTAGACACAGATTCTGGGGTTTACCCTCTGTATCTGCAGGGAAATTCAGACCAGAGTTCTCATCCATGAAACACACTCTGTTTTCATGCAAGAAGCAAGCTCTTTGTTCCAGCATCTCCAATACAGAAAGAACCATGAGCATGCTATCGAAAAATAACTTTGTTTCCTACTCATACAGACCATATGTAGATCAACTGTGCTTATGAAACTGATACAAACCACAGCACCTCTTAAAAAAATTCTCTTTAGTTAATAGTGAGAATCTCCTTGGTTTCGTGAACTGCCTAAAATAATTTGAGCTCAAAATTTACTGGGTTTACCAGAAATGAACTCTTGCTTTTAGGTAGACACAGAATCTGGGGTTTACATTCTGTATCTGCAGGGAAATTCAGACCAGAGTTCTCATCCCTGAAACACACTCAGATTTAACGCAAGAGGCAAGCTTTTCTTTCCAGAGTCTATAATACAACAAGAACCATGAGCAAGCCCTGAAAAAAAAACTGAGTTTCCTCTCACACTGACTATATGTAGTTCAAATCTGCTTATGAAACTGATACAAACCATAGCTCATCTTACATAAATCCTCTTTAGTTAATAGTGAGATTCGTGTTGGGTATGTGAACTGCCTAAAATCATTTGAGCTCAAAATTCACTGGGTTTACCAAAAATGAACTCTTGCTTGTAGGGAGACAGAGATCTTGGGGTTTAACTCTGTTTCTGAAGGGATATTCCGACGAGAGATCTCATCCTTGAAAGACACTCTGTCTTAACTCAAGAAGCAAGCTCTTCTTTCCAGATTCTAAAATACAGCAAGAACCATAAACATTCCCTGAAAAAAAGAACTGTGTTTCCTACTCACACGGACCATATGAAGTTCAACTCTTATGAAACTGATACAAACCATAGCTCCTCTAACATAAATCCTCTTTAGTTAATAGTGAGAATCGCGTTGGGTTCGTGAACTGCCTAAAATCATTTGAGCTCAAAATTCATGGTGTTTACCAGAAATGAACTCTTGCTTTTAGGTAGACACAGATTCTGGGGTTTATTTCAGTTTCTGAAGGGAAATGCTGACGAGAGTTCTCATCCCTGAAACACACTCTGATTTAACGCAAGAAGCAAGCTCTTCTTTCCAGCGTTTCCAATATAGCATGAACCATGAGCATGCCCTCAAAAAATAACCGTGTTTCCTACTCATACAGAACACATGTACATCAACTTTGCTTATGAAACTGATAGAAACCACAGCTCCTCTTACATAAATGCTCTTTAGTTAATAGTGAGAATCGTGTTGGTTTCGTGAACTGCGAAAAAACATTTTAGCCCAAAATTCACTGGGTTTACCAGAAGTGAACTCTTGCTTTTAGGTAGACACAGATTCTGGGGTTTACCTCTGTTTCTGAAGGGAAATTCAGACCAGAGTTCTCATCCATGAAACACACTCTGTTTTCATGCAAGAAGCAAGCTCTTTGTTCCAGCGTCTCCAATACAGCAAGAACCATGAGCATGCCATCGAAAAATAACTGTGTTTCCTAATCATACAGACCACATGTAGATCAACTCTGCTAATGAAACTGATAAAAACCACAGCACCTCTTGAATAAATGCTCCTTAGTTAATAGTGAGAATCGCATTGGGTTTTTGAATTGTGTAAAATCATTTGAGCCCAAAATTCACTTGGTTTACCAGAAATGAACTCTTGCTTGTAGGAAGACACAGATCCTGGGTTTTAACTCCGTTTCTGTAGATATATTCAGACCAGAGTTCTCATCCCTGAAACACACTCTGATTTTACGCAAGAAGCAAGCTCTTCTTTCCAGCGTTTCCAATATAGCATGAACCATGAGCAAGCCCTCGAAAAATAACCGTGTTTCCTACTCATACAGAACACATGTACATCAACTTTGCTTATGAAACTGATAGAAACCACAGCTCCTCTTACATAAATGCTCTTTAGTTAATAGTGAGAATCGTGTTGGTTTCGTGAACTGCGAAAAAACATTTGAGCCCAAAATTCACTGGGTTTACCAGAAGTGAACTCTTGCTTTTAGGTAGACACAGATTCTGGGGTTTACCTCTGTTTCTGAAGGGAAATTCAGACCAGAGTTCTCATCCATGAAACACACTCTGTTTTCATGCAAGAAGCAAGCTCTTTGTTCCAGCGTCTCCAATACAGCAAGAACCATGAGCATGCCATCGAAAAATAACTGTGTTTCCTAATCATACAGACCACATGTAGATCAACTCTGCTAATGAAACTGATAAAAACCACAGCACCTCTTGAATAAATGCTCCTTAGTTAATAGTGAGAATCGCATTGGGTTTTTGAATTGTGTAAAATCATTTGAGCCCAAAATTCACTTGGTTTACCAGAAATGAAGTCTTGCTTGTAGGAAGACACAGATACTGGGGTTTATCTCTGATTCTGAAGGGAAATTCATATCAGAGTTCTGATCCTTGAAACACACTCTGTTTTCACGCAAGAAGCAAGCTCTTCTTTCCAGCGTCTCCAATACAGCAAGAACAATGAGCATGCCCTAAAAAAAGAACTGTGTTTACTACTCATACAGCCCCTATGTAGATCAACTCTGGTTATGAAACTGATACAAACCACAGCACATCTTAAATAAATGCTCTTTACTTAATAGTGAGAATCGCGTTGGGTTCGTGAACTGTGTAAAATCAATTGAGCCCAAAATTCACTGGGTTTACCATAAATGAACTCTTGTTTGTAGGGAGACACAGATCCTGGGGTTTACCTCCGTTTCTGAAGGCAAATTCAGACCAGAGATCTCACCGCTGCAAAACACTCTGTTTTAAGGCAAAAATCATCCTCTTCTTTCCAGCGTCTCCAATACAGTAAGAACCATGAGCATGCACAGAAAAAAAGAACTGTGTTTCCTACTCATACAGACCATGTGTAGTTCAACTCTGCTTATGAAACTGATAAAATCCACAGCTCCTCTCACATAAATCCTCTTTAGTTAATAGTGAGAATCGTGTTGGGTTCGTGAACTGTCTGAAATCATTTGAGCTCAAAATTCACTGGGATTACCAGAAATGAACTCTTGCTTGTAGGAAGACACAGATCCTGGGTTTTAACTCCGTTTCTGTAGATATATTCAGACCAGAGTTCTCATCCCTGAAACACACTCTGATTTTACGCAAGAAGCAAGCTCTTCTTTCCAGCGTTTCCAATATAGCATGAACCATGAGCATGCCCTCGAAAAATAACCGTGTTTCCTACTCATACAGAACACATGTACCTCAACTTTGCTTATGAAACTGATAGAAACCACAGCTCCTCTCACATAAATCCTCTTTACTTAATAGTGAGAATCGCGTTGGGTTCGTGAACTGTGTAAAATCATTTGAGCCCAAAATTCACTGGGTTTACCATAAATGAACTCTTGTTTGTAGGGAGACACAGATCCTGGGGTTTACCTCCGTTTCTGAAGGCAAATTCAGACCAGAGATCTCACCGCTGCAAAACACTCTGTTTTAAGGCAAAAATCATCCTCTTCTTTCCAGCGTCTCCAATACAGTAAGAACCATGAGCATGCACAGAAAAAAAGAACTGTGTTTCCTACTCATACAGACCATGTGTAGTTCAACTCTGCTTATGAAACTGATAAAATCCACAGCTCCTCTCACATAAATCCTCTTTAGTTAATAGTGAGATTCGTGTTGGGTTCGTGAACTGTCTGAAATCATTTGAGCTCAAAATTCACTGGGATTACCAGAAATGAACTCTTGCTTGTAGGAAGACACAGATCCTGGGTTTTAACTCCGTTTCTGTAGATATATTCAGACCAGAGTTCTCATCCCTGAAACACACTCTGATTTAACGCAAGAAGCAAGCTCTTCTTTCCAGCGTTTCCAATATATCATGAAACATGAGCATGCCCTCGAAAAATAACCGTGTTTCCTACTCATACAGAACACATGTACATCAACTTTGCTTATGAAACTGATAGAAACCACAGCTTCTCTTACATAAATGCTCTTTAGTTAATAGTGAGAATCGTGTTGGTTCGTGAAGTGCGAAAAAACATTTGAGCCCAAAATTCACTGTGTTTACCAGAAGTGAACTCTTGCTTTTAGGTAGACACAGATTCTGGGGTTTACCTCTGTTTCTGAAGGGAAATTCAGACCAGAGTTCTCATCCATGAAACACACTCTGTTTTCATGCAAGAAGCAAGCTCTTTGTTCCAGCGTCTCCAATACAGCAAGAACCATGAGCATGCCATCGAAAAATAACTGTGTTTCCTAATCATACAGACCACATGTAGATCAACTCTGCTAATGAAACTGATAAAACCACAGCACCTCTTGAATAAATGCTCTTTAGTTAATAGTGAGAATCGCATTGGGTTTTTGAATTGTGTAAAATCATTTGAGCCCAAAAGTCACTTGGTTTACCAGAAATGAACTCCTGCTTGTAGGAAGACACAGATCCTGGGGTTTACCTCCGTTTCTGAAGGCAAATTCAGACCAGAGATCTCATCTCTGCAAAACACTCCGTTTTAAGGCAAAAATCATCCTCTTCTTTCCAGCGTCTCCAATACAGTAAGAACCATGAGCATGCACGAATAAAAGAACTGTGTTTCCTACACATACAGAACATATGTAGTTCAACTCTGCTTATGAAACTGATAAAATCCACAGCTCCTCTTACATAAATCCTCTTTAGTTAATAGTGAGAATCGCGTTGGGTTCGTGAAATGCCTAATATCATTTGATCTCAAAATTCACAGGGTTTACAAGAAATGAACTCTTGCTTGTAGGAAGACACAGATCCTGGGCTTTAATTCCGTATCTGAAGTGAAATTCAGACCAGAGTTCTCATCCCTGAAACACACTCTGATTTAACGCAAGATGCAAGCTCTTCTTTCCAGAGTCTCCAATACAGAAAGAACCATGATCTTGCCCTCGAAAATTAACCGTGTTTCCTACTCATGCAGAACACATGTAGATCAACTCTGTTTATGAAACTGATACAAACCACAGCTCCTCTTACATAAATGCTCTTTAGTTAATAGTGAGAATCGCGTTGGGTTCGTGAACTGCCTAAAATCATTTGAGCTCAAAATTCCCTGGGTTTACCAGAAATGAACTGTTGCTTGTAGTAAGACAAAGATCCTGGGGTTTAATTCCGTTTCGAAGGAAATTTAGACCAGCGTTCTCATCCCAGAAATACACTCTGATTTAACGCAAGAAGCAAGCTCTTCTTTCCAGAGTCTAGATACAGCAAGAACAATGAGCATGCCATGAAAAAACGAACTGAATTTCCTAGTCATATGGTATATATGTAGTTCAACTCTGCTTATGAAACTGATACAAACCATAGCTCCTCTTACATAAATGCTCTTAAGTTAATAGTGAGAATCGCGTTGGGTTCGTTAACTGCGAAAAATCATATGAGCCCAAAATTCACTGGGTTTACCAGAAGTGAACTCTTGCTTTTAGGTAGACACAGATTCTGGGGTTTATCTCTGTTTCTGAAGGGAAATTAATACCAGAGTACTCATCCATGAATCACACTGATTTAATGCATGAAGCATGCTCTTTGTTACAGCGTCTCCAATACAGCAAGAACCATGAGCATGCCATCGAAAAATAACTGTGTTTCCTACTCATACAGACCATATGTAGTTCAACTCTGCTTATGAAACTGATAAAATCCACAGCTCCTCTTACATAAATGCTCCTTAGTTAATAGTGAGAATCAAGTTGCATTCGTGAACTGCCTAAAATCATTTGAGCCGAATATTCACTGGGTTTACCAGAAATGAACTCTTGCTTGTAGGAAGACACAGATCCTGTGGTTTAACTCCATTTCTGAAGGGATATACAGACGAGAGTTTTCATCCCTGAAACAAACTCTGTTTTAACTCAAGAAGCAAGTTCTCGTTTCCAGAGTCTAAAATACAGCAATAACTATGAGCATTCCCTGAAAAAAAAACTGTGTTTCCTACTCATACGGAACACATGAAGTTCAACTCTGCTTATGAAACTGATACAAACCATATCTCCTCCTACAGAAATCCTCTTTAGTTAATAGTGAGTATCACGTTGGGTTCGTGAACTGCCTAAAATCATTTGAGCTCAAAATTCCCTGTGTTTACCAGAAATGAACTCTTGCTTGTAGTAAGACAAAGATCCTGGGGTTTAATTCCGTTTAGAAGGAAATTTAGACCAGAGTTCTCATCCCAGAAATACACTCAGATTTAACGCAAGAAGCAAGCTCTTCTTTCCAGATTCTAAGATACAGCAAGAACAATGACCATGCCATGAAAAAAGAAACTGAATTTCCTAGTCATACGGCCTATATATAGTTCAACTCTGCTTATGAAACTGATACAAACCATAGCTCCTCGTACATAAATGCTCTTAAGTTAATAGTGGGAATCGCGATGGGTTCGTGACCTGCAATAAACATTTGAGCCCAAAATTCACTGGGTTTACCAGAAGTGAACTCTTGCTTTTAGGTAGACACAGATTCTGGGGTTTATCTCTGTTTCTGAAGGGAAATTCAGACCAGAGTTCTCATCCATGAAACACAATCTGTTTTCATGCAAGAAGCAAGCTCTTTGTTCCAGCATCTCCAATAGAGCAAGAACCATGAGCATGCCATCGAAAAATAACTTTGTTTCCTACTCTTACAGACCATATGTAGATCAACTGTGCTTTTGAAACTGATACAAACCACAGCACCTCTTAAAAAAATTCTCTTTAGTTAATAGTGAGAATCTCATTGATTTCGTGAACTGCCTAAAATAATTTGAGCTCAAAATTTACTGGGTTTACCAGAAATGAACTCTTGCTTTTATGTAGACACAGAATCTGGGGTTTACATTCTGTATCTGCAGGGAAATTCAGACCAGAGTTCTCATCCCTGAAACACACTCTGATTTAACGCAAGAGGCAAGATTTTCTTTCCAGAGTCTTTAATACAACAAGAACTATGAGCAAGCCCTGAAAAAAAAATTGAGATTCGTCTCACAATGACTATATGTAGTTCAAATCTGCTTATGAAACTGATACAAACCATAGATCATCTTACATAAATCCTCTTTAGTTAATAGTGAGATTCGTGTTGGGTATGTGAACTGCCTAAAATCATTTGAGCTCAAAATTCACTGGGTTTACCAAAAATGAACTCTTGCTTGTAGGAAGACAGAGATCTTGAGGTTTAACTCCGTTTCTGAAGGGATATTCTGAGGAGAGTTCTCATCCTTGAAACACACTCTGTTTTAACTCAAGAAGCAAGCTCTACTTTCCAGATTCTAAAATACAGCAAGAACCATAAACATTCCCTGAAATAAAGAACTGTGTTTCCTACTCACACGGACCATATGAAGTTCAACTCTTATGAAACTGATACAAACCATAGCTCCTCTAACATAAATCCTCTTTAGTTAATAGTGAGAATCGCGTTGGGTTCGTGAACTGCCTAAAATCATTTGAGCTCAAAATTCATGGTGTTTACCAGAAATGAACTCTTGCTTTTAGGTAGACATAGATTCTGGGGTTTATCTCTGCTTTTGAAGGGAAAGTCAGACCAGAGTTCTCATCCATGAAACACACTCTGTTTTCATGCAAGAAGCAAGCTCTTTGTTCCAGCATCTCCAATACAGCAAGAACCATGAGGATGCCATTGAAAAATAACTGTTTCCTACTAATACAGACCATATGTAGATCAACTCTGCTTATGAAACTGATAAAAACCACAGCACCTCTTAAATAAATGCTCTTTAGTTAATATTGAGAATCGCATTGGGTGTTTGAATTGTGTAAAATCATTTGAGCCCAAAATTCACTTGGTTTACCAGAAATGAACTCTTGCTTGTAGGAAGACACAGATACTGGGGTTTATCTCTGATTCTGAAGGGAAATTCAGATCAGAGTTCTGATCCTTGAAACACACTCTGATTTTACGCAAGAAGCAAGCTCTTCTTTCCAGCGTCTCCTATACAGCAAGAACCATGAGCATGCCCTCAAAAAAGAACTGTGTTTACTACTCGTACAGACCCTATGTAGATCAACTCTGGTTATGAAACTGATACAAACCACAGCACATCTTAAATAAATGCTCTTTACTTAATAGTGAGAATCGCGTTGGGTTCAGGAACTGTGTAAAATCATTTGATCCCAAAATTCACTGGATTTACCATAAATGAACTCTTGTTTGTAGGGAGACACAGATCGTGGGGTTTACCTCCGTTTCTGAAGGCAAATTCAGACCAGAGATCTCACCGCTGCAAAACACTCTGTTTTAAGGAAAAAATCATCCTCTTCTTTCCAGCGTTTCCAATACAGTAAGAACCATGAGCATGCACAGAAAAAAAGAACTGTGTTTCCAACTCATACAGACCATGTGTAGTTCAACTCTGCTTATGTAACTGATAAAATCCACAGCTCCTCTCACATAAATCCTCTTTAGTTAATAGTGAGATTCGTGTTGGGTTCGTGAACTGTCTGAAATCATTTGAGCTCAAAATTCACTGGGATTACCAGAAATGAACTCTTGCTTGTAGGAAGACACAGATCCTGGGTTTTAACTCCGTTTCTGTAGATATATTCAGACCAGAGTTCTCATCCCTGAAACACACTCTGATTTAACTGCAAGAAGCAAGCTCTTCTTTCCAGCGTTTCCAATATAGCATGAACCATGAGCATTCCCTCGAAAAATAACCGTGTTTCCTACTCATACAGAACACATGTACATCAACTTTGCTTATGAAACTGATAGAAACCACAGCTCCTCTTACATAATAGCTCTTTAGTTAATAGTGAGAATCGTGTTGGTTTCGTGAACTGCGAAAAAACATTTGAGCCCAAAATTCACTGGGTTTACCAGAAGTGAACTCTTGCTTTTAGGTAGACACAGATTCTGGGGTTTACCTCTGTTTCTGAAGGGAAATTCAGACCAGAGTTCTCATCCATGAAACACACTCTGTTTTCATGCAAGAATCAAGCTCTTTGTTCCAGCGTCTCCAATACAGCAAGAACCAAGAGCATGCCATCGAAAAATAACTGTGTTTCCTAATCATACAGACCACATGTAGATCAACTCTGCTAATGAAACTGATAATAACCACAGCACCTCTTAAATAAATGCTCTTTAGTTAATAGTGAGAATCGCATTGGGTTTTTGAATTGTGTAAAATCATTTGAGCCCAAAATTCACTTGGTTTACCAGAAATGAACTCTTGCTTGTAGGAAGACACAGATCCTGGGGTTTACCTCCGTTTCTGAAGGCAATTTCAGACCAGAGATCTCATCTCTGCAAAACACTCCGTTTTAAGGCAAAAATCATCCTCTTCTTTCCAGCATCTCCAATACATTAAGAACCATGAGCATGCACAAAAAAAAGAACTGTGTGTCCTACACATACAGACCATATGTATTTCAACTCTGCTTATGAAACTGATAAAATCCACAGCTCCTCTTACATAAATCCTCTTTAGTTAATACTGAGAATCGCGTTGGGTTCGTGAAATGCCTAATATCATTTGATCTCAAAATTCACAGGGTTTACAAGAAATGAACTCTTGCTTGTAGGAAGACACAGATCCTGGGGTTTAATTCCGTATCTGAAGGGAAATTCAGACCAGAGTTCTCATCCCTGAAACACACTCTGATTTAACGCAAGATGCAAGCTCTTCTTTCCAGAGTCTCCAATACAGAAAGAACCATGATCTTGCCCTCGAAAATTAACCATGTTTCCTACTCATGCAGAACACATGTAGATCAACTCTGCTTATGAAACTGATACAAACCACAGCTCCTCTTACATAAATGCTCTTTAGTTAATAGTGACAATACCGTTGGGTTCGTGAACTTCCTAAAATCATTTGAGCTCAAAATTCACTGGAATTACCAAAATTAACTTTGCGTGTAGGAAGACACAGATCCTAGGGTTTAACTCCGATTCTGAAGAGAAATTCAGACGAGCGTTCTCATCCCTGAAACACACTCTGATTTAACGCAAGATGCAAGCTCTTCTTTCCAGAGTCTAAAATACATCAAGAACCATGAGCATGCCATGAAAAAAGGAACTGTGTATCCTAGTCATAAGAACTATATGTAGTTCAACTCTGCTTATGAAACTGATACAAACCATAGCTCCTCTTACATAAATGCTCTTAAGTTAATAGTTAGAATCGTGTTGGGTTCGTTAACTGCGAAAAATCATATGAGCCCAAAATTCACTGGGTTTACCAGAAGTGAACTCTTGCTTTTAGGTAGACACAGATTCTGGGGTTTACTCTGTTTCTGAAGGGAAATTAATACCAGAGTTCTCATCCAGGAATCACACTGATTTAATGCATGAAGCATGCTCTTTGTTACAGCGTCTCCAATACAGCAAGAACCATGAGCATGCCATCGAAAAATAACTGTGTTTCCTACTCATACAGACCACATGTAGTTCAACTCTGCTTATTAAACTGATAAAATCCACAGCTCCTCTTACATAAATGCTCCTTAATTAATAGTGAGAATCAAGTTGCATTCGTGAACTGCCTAAAATCATTTGAGCTGAAAATTCTCTGGGGTTACCAGAAATGAACTCTTGCTTGTAGGAAGACACAGATCCCGGGGTTTAACTCCATTTCTGAAGGGATATACAGACGAGAGTTTTCATCCCTGAAACAAACTCTGTTTTAACTCAAGAAGCAAGCTCTTCTTTCCAGAGTCTAAAAAACAGCAATAACCATGAGAATTCCCTGAAAAAAAAACTGTGTTTCCTACTCATAAGGAACACATGAAGTTCAACTCTGCTTATGAAACTGATACAAACCATATCTCCTCTTACAGAAATCTTCTTTAGTTAATAGTGAGAATCAGGTTGGGTTCGTGAAATGCCTAAATTATTTGAGCTCAAAATTCCCTGGGCTTACCAGAAATGAACTCTTGCTTGTAGGAAGACAAAGAACCTGGGGTTTAATTCCGTTTCGAAGGAAATTTAGACCAGAGTTCTCATCCCTGAAATACACTCTTATTTAACGCAAGAAGCAAGCTCTTCTTTCCAGAGTCTAAGATACCGCAAGAACCATGAGCATGCCATGAAAAAACTAACTGAATTTCCTAGTCATACGGTCTATATGTAGTTCAACTCTGCTTATGAAACTGATACAAACCATAGCTCCTCGTACATAAATACTCTTAAGTTAATAGTAAGAATCGCGTTGAGTTCGTGACCTGTAAAAAACATTTGAGCCCAAAATTCACTGGGTTTACTAGACGTGAACTCTTGCTTTTAGGTAGACACAGATTCTGGGGTTTATCTCTGTTTCTGAAGGGAAATTCAGACCAGAGTTCTCATCCATGAAACACACTCTGTTTTCCCGCAAGAAGCAAGCTCTTCTTTCCAGCGTCTCCAATACAGCAAGAACAATGAGCATGCCCTCAAAAAAGAACTGTGTTTACTACTCATACAGACCCTATGTAGATCAACTCTGGTTATGAAACTGATACAAACCACAGCACATCTTAAATAAATGCTCTTTACTTAATAGTGAGAATCGCGTTGGGTTCGTGAACTGTGTAAAATCATTTGAGCCCAAAATTCACTGGGTTTACCATAAATGAACTCTTGCTTGTAGGAAGACACAGATCCTGGGTTTTAACTCCGTTTCTGAAGGGATATTCAGACCAGAGTTCTCATCCCTGAAACACACTCTGATTTAACGCAAGAAGCAAGCTCTTCTTTCCAGCGTTTCCAATATAGCATGAACCATGAGCATGCCCTCGAAAAATAACCGTGTTTCCTACTCATGCAGAACACATGTACATCAACTCTGCTTATGAAACTGATACAAACCACAGCCCCTCTTACAAAAATGCTCTTTAGTTAATAGTGAGAATCGCGTTGGTTTCGTGAACTGCGAAAAAACATTTGAGCCCAAAATTCACTGGGTTTACCAGAAGTGAGCTCTTGCTTTTAGGTAGACACAGATTCTGGGGTTTAACTCTGTTTCTGAAGGGAAATTCAGACCAGAGTTCTCATCCATGAAACACACTCTGTTTTCATGCAAGAAGCAAGCTCTTTGTTCCAGCATCTCCAATACAGCAAGAACCATGAGCATGCCATCGAAAAATAACTGTGTTAACTAATCATACAGACCACAGGTAGATCAACTCTGCTTATGAAACTGATAATAACCACAGCACATCTTAAATAAATGCTCTTTAGTTAATAGTGAGAATCGCATTGGGTTTTTGAATTGTGTAAAATCATTTGAGCCCAAAATTCACTTGGTTTACCAGAAATGAACTCTTGCTTGTAGGAAGACACAGATCCTGGAGTTTACCTCCGTTTCTGAAGGCAAATTCAGACCAGAGATCTTATCACTGCAAAACACTCAGTTTTAAGGCAAAAAATCATCGTCTTCTTTCCAGCGTCTCCAATACATTAAGAACCATGAGCATGCACAGAAAAAAAGAACTGTGTTTCCTACTCATACAGACCCTATGTAGATCAGCTATGGATATGAAACTGATACAAACCACAGCACATCTTAAATAAATGCTCTTTACTTAATAGTGAGAATCACGTTGGGTCTTGAACTGTATAAAATCATTTGAGTTCAAAATTCACTGGGTTTACCAGAAATGAACTCTTGCTTGTAGGAAGACACAGATCCTGGGGTTTAACTCCCTTTCTGAAGGGTTATTCATACCAGAGTTCTCATCCCTGAAACACACTGTGAATTCTCGCAAGAAGCAAGCTCTTCTTTCCAGAGTCTAAAATACAGCAAGAACCATGAGCATGCCCAGAAAAAAGGAACTGTGTTTCCTACTCATAAGGACCATATGTAGTTCAACTCTGCTTATGAATCTGAAACAAACCACAGCTCCTCTTGCATAAATGCTCTTATTTAATAGTGAGAATCGAGTTGGGTTTGTGAACTGTGTAAAATCATTTGAGCCCAATATTCACTGGGTTAACCAGAAATGAACTCTTGCTTGTAGGAAGACACAGATCCTGGGGTTTAACTCTGTTTCTGAAGGCAAATTCAGACCAGAGTTCTCATTCCTGAAAACAATCTGTATTAAGGCAAGAATAATCCTCTTCTTTCTAGGGTCTCCAATACAGAAAGAACCATGAGAATGCGCTCAAAAAAGAACTGTGTTTCCTACCCATACAGACCATATGTAGATCAACTCTGCTTATGAAACTGATACATACCACAGGAGCTCTTAAGTAAGTGCTCTTTAGTTAGTAGTGATAATCGCGTTGGTTTTGTGAACTGTGTATAATCATATGAGCCCAAAATTCACTGGATTTACCAGAAATGAACTCTTGCTTGTAGAAAGACACTGATCCTGTGGTTTAACTCTGTTTCTGAGGGGAAATTGAGACCAGTGTTCTCATCCATGAAACACACTCTGTTTTCACTCAAGAAGCAACCTCTTCTTTCCAGCGGCTCCAATACAGCAAGAACCATTAGCATGCTCAGAAAAAAGGCCCGGATCCTGGGGTTTAATGCCGTTTATGAAGGGAAATTCAGACCAGAGTTCTCATCCATGAATCACACTCTGTTATAACGCAAGAATCAAGCTCTTCTTGACAGAGTCTAAAATACAGCCAGAACCATGAGCATGCCCTGAAAATAAGAACTGTGTTTCCTACTCATACAGACCATATGTATTTCAACTCTGCTTCTGAAACTGATAGAAACCACAGCTCCTCTTACGAAAATGCTCTTTAGTTAATAGTGAGAATCGAGTTGGGTTCGTGAACTACGAAAAATCATTTGAGGCAAAAATTCACTGGGTTTACCAGAAATGAACACTTGCTTGTAGGAAGACACAGATCCTGGGGTTTCACTCCGTTTCTGAAGGGAAATTCAGACCAGATTCTAATCCCTGAAACACACTCTGTTTTACCGCAAGAAACAAGTTCTTCTTTCCAGAGTCTAAAATACCGCAAGAACCATAAGCATGCCCTGAAAAAAAGAAATGTGTTTCCTACTCATATGGACCATATGTAATTCAGCACTGCTTACGAAAATGATACAAACCACAACTCCTCTTACATAAATGTTCTTTAGTTAATAGTGAGAATCGTGTTGGGTTTGTGAACTGCAAAAATCATTTGAGCCCAAAATACACTGGGTTTACCACAAATGAACTCTTGCTTGTAGGAAGACACAGATCATGGGGTTTAACTCCGTTTCTGATGGCAAATTCAGACCAGAGTTCTCATGCCTGAAAAACACTCTGTTATTAGGGAAGAAAAATCCTCTTCTTTCCAGTGTCTCCAATACAATAACAACCATGAGCTTGCCCAGAAAAAAACATCTGTGTTTCCTACTCATACGGAAGATATGTAGTTCAATTGTGCTTATGAAACTGATACAGACAACAGCTCCTCTTACATAAAAGCTCTTTAGTTAATATGATCATTGCGTTGGGTTCTAGAACTGTGTAAATCATTTGGGCTCAAAATTTACTTGGTTTACCAGAAATGAACTCTTGCTTGTAGAAGACACAGATCCTGGGAATTAACCCAGTTTCAGAGGGTAAATTCAGACGACAGTTCTCATCCATGAAACACACTCTGTTTTACTGCAAGAAGCAAGCTCTTCTTTCCAGCGTCTCCAATACAGCAAGAACCCTGAGCATGCCCTCAAAAATGAAAGGTTTCCTACTCAGACAGACCATATGTAGATGAACTCTGCTTATGAAACTGATACAAACCACAGCAACTCTTAAGTAAATGCTCTTTACTTAATAGTGAGAATCGCATTTGGTTTTGAACTGTGAAAAATCATTTGACACCAAAATTCACTTGGCTTACCAGAAATGAACTGTTGCTTGTAGGAAGACACAGTTCCTGGGGTTTAACTCCGTTTCTGAAGGGAAATTCAGACCAGAGTTCTCATCCCTGAAACACACTCTGATTTCACGCAAGAAGCAAGCTCTTCTTTCCTGAGACTGCAATACAGCAAGAACCATGAGCATACCCAGAAAAAAAGAACTGTGTTTCCTACTCATATGGACCATATGTAGTTCAACTCTGGTTATGAAACTGATACAGAACACAGTTCCTATTACATAAATGCTCTTTCGTTAATAGTGATAATCGCGTTGAGTTCTAGAACTGTGTAAATCATTTTGGCTCAAAATTCTCTTGGTTTCCCAGAAATGAACTCCTGCTTGTAGGAAGACACAGATCCTGGGGTTTTACTCCATTTCTGGAGGCAAATTCAGACCAGAATTCTCATTCCTGAAAAACACTCTGTTTTAAGTCAAGAATCATCCTCTTCTTTACAGCGTCTCCAATACAGGACGAACCATGAGATGCCCAGAAAAAAGAACTGTGTTTCCTACTCATAAAGACCATATGTAGTTCAATTCTGCTTATGAAACTGATACAACTTCAGCTCCTCTTACATAAATGCTCTTTTGTTAATAGTGAGAATCACGTTGTGTTTGTGAACTGTGAAAATTCATTGGAGCCCAAAATTCACTGAGTTTACCATAAATGAAATATTGCTTGTAGGAAGACACAGATCCTGGGGTTTAACTCCTTTTCTGAAGGGAAATTCGGACCACAGTTCTCCTCCATGAACCACACTCTGTTTTAATGCAAGAAGCAAGCTCTTCTTTCCAGCGTCTCCAATACAGCAAGAACCATGAGCATGCCCACAAAAAGAACTGTTTCCTAATCTGACAGACCATATTTAGATCAACTCTGCTTATGAAACTGATACAAACCACAGCTCCTCTTAAACACATGCTCTATAGTTAATATCTATAATCGCATTGGGTTTTTGAACTGTGTAAAATCATTTGACCCCAAAATTCACTTGGTTTACTAGAAATGAACTCTTGCTTTTAAGAAGACACAGTTCCTGGGTCTTAACTCCAATTCTGAAGGTAAATTCAGACCAGTGTTCTCATCAATGAAACACACTCTGTTTTCACACAAGAAGCAAGCTCTTCCTCCCAGCGTCTCCAATACAGCAAGAACCATGAGCATGCCCAGAGAAAAAGAACTGTGTTTCCTATTCATACGGACCATATGTAGTTCAACTCTGCTTATGAAACTGATACAATCCACAGTTCCTCTTACATTAATGCTCTTTAGTTTTAGTGAGAATCGCGTTGGGTTCGTGAACTGCGAAAAATCATTTGAGCCCAAAATTCAAGGGGTTAAACAGAAATGAACCCTTGCTTGTAGGAAGACTCAGATCCTGGGGTTTAACTCCGTTTCTGAAGGGAAATTCAGACCAGAGTTCTCATAACTGAAACTCACTCTGTTTTAACGCAATAAGGAAGCTCTTTTTTCCTGAGTCGAAAATACAGCAAGAACCATGAGCATGCCTTGAAAAAAAGAACTTGTTTCCTACTCATACGGACCATATGTACTTCAATTCTGCTCATGAAACTGATACAAACCAAAGCTCTTCTTACATAAATGCTCTTTAGTTAATAGTTAGAATCGCGTTGGCTTCATAAAGTGCGAAAAAACATTTGAGCCCAAAATTCACTGGGTTTACCAGAATTGAACTCTTGCTTTTAGGAAGTCACTGATGCTGTGGTTTAACTCCATTTCTGAAGGCAAATTTAGACCAGAGTTCTCTTCCCTTAAAAACACTCTGTTTTAAAGCAAGAATCATCCTCTTCTTTCCAGCGTCTCCAATATAGTAAGAACCATGAGCATGCCCAGAAAAAAAGAAATGTGATTCCTACTCATACAGACCATATCCAGTTCAACACTGCTTATGAAACTGATACAAAACACAGCTCCTCTTACATAAATCCTTTTTTTGTTAATAGTGAGAATCGCATTGGTTTTGTGAACTGCGAAAAACATTTGAGCCCAAAATTCACTGAGTTTACCATAAATAAACTCTTGGTGTAGGAAGACACAGATCCTGGGGTTTAACACAGTTTCTGAAGGGAAATTGAGACCAGAGTTCTCATCCCTGAAACAGACTCAGATTTAACGCAAGAAGGAAGCTCTTCTTTCCTGAGTCTCCAATACAGCAAGAACCATGAGCATGCCCAGAAAAAAAGAACTGTGTTGCCGACTCATAAGTACCATATGTATTTCAACTCTCCTCATGAAACTGATACAGACCACAGCTCCTCTTACATAAATGCTCTTTAGTTAATAGTGATAATCGCGTTGTGTTCTAGAACTGTGTAAAACCATGTGAGCCCAAAATTAACTTGGTTTACCAGAAATGAACTCTTGCTTGTAGAAGACACAGATCCTGGTGTTAAACTCCGTTTCTGAAGGGAAATTCAGAAAAGAGTTCTCATCCCTGAAACACACTGTTTTAATGCAAGAAGCAAGCTCTTCTTTCCTGAGTCTAAAATACAGTAAGAACCATGAGCATGCCCAGAAAAAAGAACTGTGTTCATGACTCATATGGACCATATGTAGTTCAACTGTGCTTATGAAACTGATACAGACCACAGCTCCTCTTACATAAAAGCTCTTCAGTTAATATGATAATCGTGTTGGGTTCTAGAACTGTTTAAATCATTTGGGCTCAAAATTCACTTGGTTTACCAGAAATGAACTCTTGATTATAGAAGACACAGATCCTGGGAATTAACACCGTTTCAGAGGGGAAATTCAGACGATAGTTCTCATCCATGAAACACACTCTGTTTTACTGCAAGAAGCAAGCTCTTCTTTCCAGCGTCTCCAATACAGCAAGAACCCTGAGCATGCCCTCAAAAATGAAAGGTTTCCTACTCAGACAGACCATATGTAGATGAACTCTGCTTATGAAACAGATACAAACCACAGCAACTCTTAAATAAATGCTCTTTTCTTAATAGTGAGAATCGCATTGGGTTTTGAACTGTGTAAAATCATTTGACACCAAAATTCACTTGGCTTACCAGAAATGAACTCTTGCTTGTAGGAAGACAAAGTTCCTGGGGTTTAACTCCGTTTCTGAAGGGAAATTCAGACCAGAGTTCCCATCCCTGAAACACACTCTGGTTTCACGCAAGAAGCAAGCTCTTCTTTCCTGAGACTGCAATACAGCAAGAACCATGAGCACACCCCCAAAAAGAACTGTGTTTCCTACTCATACGGACCATATGTAGTTCACTTATGCTTATGAAACTATTACAAACCAAAGCTCCTCTAAAATAAATGCTGTTTAGTTAATAGTGAGAATCGCGTTGGGTTCATGAACTGCGTAAAATCATTTGAGCACAAAATTAACTGGGTTTACCAGAAATGAACTCTTACTTCTAGGAAGACACTGATCCTGTGGTTTAACTCCGATTCTGAAGGCAAATTCAGACCAGAGTTCTCATCCCTGAAAAACACTCAGTTTTAAAGCAAGAATCATCCTCTTTTTTCCAGCATCTCCAATACAGTAAGAACCATGAGCATGCCCAGAAAAAAGGAACTGTGTTTCCTACTCATACGGACCATATGTAGTTCAAATCTGGTTATGAAACTGATACAGACCACAGCTCCTCTTACATAAATTCTCTTTCGTTAATAGTGATAATCGCGTTGAGTTCTAGAACAGTGTAAATCATTTGGGCTCAAAATTCTCTTGGTTTCCCAGAAATGAACTCTTGCTTGTAGAAGACACAGATCCTGGGGTTTAACTACTTTTCTGAAGGGAAATACAGACCAGAATTCTCATCCATGAAAAACACTCTGTTTTAATGCAAGAAGCAAGCTCTTCTTTCCAGCATCTCCAATACAGAAAGAACCATTAGCATGCCAGCAAAAAAGAACTGTTTCCTAATCAAACAGACCATATGTAGATCAACTCTGCTTATGAAACTGATACAAACCACAGATCCTCTTAAACAAATGCTCTATAGTTAATAGTGAGAATCGCATTGGGTTTTTGAACTGTGTAAAATCATTTTACCCCAAAATTCACTTGGTTTACCAGAAATGAACTCTTGCTTTTAAGAAGACACAGTTCCTGGGTCTTAACTCTGATTCTGAAGGTAAATTCAGACCAATGTACTCATCCATGAAACACACTCTGTTTTCACGCAAGAAGCAAGCTCTTCCTCCCAGCGTCTCCAATACAGCAAGAACCATGAGCATGCCCAGAGAAAAAGAACTGTGTTTTCTATTCATACAGACCATATATAGTTCGACTCTGCTTATGAAACTGATACAAAACACAGCTCCTCTTTCATAAATCCTCTTTTGTTAATAGTGAGAATCGCATTAGGTTTGAGAACTGCGAAAAACTTTTGAGCACAAAATTCACTGGGTTTACCATAAATGAACTCTTGCTTGTAGGAAGACACAGATCCTGGGGTTTAACTCCTTTTATGAAGGGAAATTCAGACCAGAGTTCTCCTCCATGAACCACACTCTGTTTTAATTCACGAAGCAAGCTCTTCTTTCCAGCGTCTCCAATACAGCAAGAACCATGAGCATGCCCAGAAAAAAAGAACTGTGTTGCCGACTCATAAGTACCATATGTATTTCAACTCTCCTCATGAAACTGATACAGACCACAGCTCCTCTTACATAAATGCTCTTTAGTCAATAGTGATAATCGTGTTGGGTTCTAGAACTGTGTAAAACCATGTGAGCCCAAAATTAACTTAGTTTACCAGAAATGAACTCTTGCTTGTAGAAGACACAGATCCTGGAGTTTAACTCCGTTTCTGAAGGGAAATTCAAACCAGATTTCTCATCCCTGAAACACACTCTGTTTTAATTCAAGAAGCAAGCTCTTCTTTCCAGATTCAAATATACAGCAAGAACCATGAGCATGCCCTGAAAAAAAGAACTGTGTTTCCTACTTATAAGGACCATATGTAGTTCACCTCTGCTTATGAAGCTGATAAAAACCACGGCTCCTCTTACATAAATGCTCTTTAGTTAATAGTGAGAATCATGTTGGATTCTTGAACTGCAAAAAATCATTTGAGCCCAAAATTCACTGGGTTTACCAGAAATGAACTCTAACTTATAGTAAGACACTGTTCCTGGGGTTTAACTCCGTTTCTGAAGGCAAATTCAGACCAGAGTTCTCATCCCTGAAAAACACTCTGTTTTAAGGAAAGAATTATCCTCTTCTTTCCAGTGCCTCCAATGTAGTAAGAAACATGAGCATGTCCAGAAAAAAAGAACTGTGTTTCCTACTCATACAGACCATCTGTAGTTCCACTCTGCTTATGAAACTGATACAAACCACAGCTCCTCTTACAAAAATCCTCTTTAGTTAATAGTGAGAATAGCATAGGGTTCGTGAACTGCAAAAAATCATTTGAGCCCAAAATTAACTGGTTTTACCAGAAAGGAACTCTTGCTTGTAGGAAGACACAGATCGTGGGGTTTAACTCCGTTGCTGCAGGAAAATTCAGACCAGATTTTTCATCCCTGAAACAAACACTGTTTAATGGAAGAAGGAAGCTCTTCTTTCCAGAGTCTATTATACAGCAAGAGCCATGAGCATGTTCTGAAAAAAAGAACTGTGTTTCCTATTCATACGGACCATATGTAGTTCAACTCTGCTTATGAAACTGATACAGACCACACCTCCTCTTACATAAATGCTCTTTAGTTAATTGTGGGAATAGCATTGGGTTCCTGAACTGCAAAAAATCATTTGAGCACAAAATTCACAGGGTTTACCAGAAATGAACTCTCGCTTGTAAGAAGACACAGATCCTGGGGTTTAACTCCATTTCTGAAAGCAAATTCAGACCAGAGTTCTCATCCCTGAAACACACTCTGTTATAATGCAGGAAGCAAGCTCTTCTTTCCAGAGTGTTTAATACAGCAAGAACCATGAGCATGCCCTGAAAAAAAGAACTGTGTTTCCTACTCATACAGACCATATGTAGTTCAACTCTGCTTATGAAACTGATACAAACCACGGCGCCACTTACAAAAATGCTCTTTAGTTAATAGTGAGAATCCTGTTGGATTCGTGAACTGCGAAAAATCATTTGAGCCCAAAATTCACTGGGTTTAACAAGATGGAACTCTTGCTTGTAGGAAGACACAGATCCTGGGGTTTAACTCCGTTGCTGCAGGCAAATTCAGACCAGATTTCTTATCCCTGAAACACACACTGTTTAAAGGAAGAAGGAAGCTCTTCTTTCCAGAGTCTATAATACAGCAAGAGCCATGAGCATGGTCTGAAAAAAAGAACTGTGTTTCCTATTCATACGGACCATATGTAGTTCAACTCTGCTTATGAAACTGATACAGACCACACCTCCTCTTACATAAATGCTCTTTAGTTAATAGTGAGAATAGCGTTGGGTTCCTGAACTGCAAAAAATCATTTGAGCACAAAATTCACAGGGTTTACCAGAAATGAAAACTCGCTTGTAAGAAGACACAGATCCTGGGGTTTAACTCCATTTCTGAAAGCAAATTCAGACCAGAGTTCTCATCCCTAAAACACACTCTCTTATAGCGCAAGAAGCAAGCTCTTCTTTCCAGATTCAAAAATACAGCAAGAACCATGAGCATGCCCTGAAAAAAAGAACTGTGTTTCCTACTTATAAGGACCATATGTAGTTCACCTCTGCTTATGAAGCTGATACAAACCACGGCTCCTCTTACATAAATGCTCTTTAGTTAATAGTGAGAATCATGTTGGATTCGTGAACTGCGAAAAATCATTTGAGCCCAAAATTCACGGGGTTTACCAGAAATGAACTCTTACTTATAGGAAGACACTGTTCCTGGGGTTTAACTCCGTTTCTGAAGGCAAATTCAGACCACAGTTCTCATCCCTGAAAAACACTCTGTTTTAAGGAAAGAATTATCCTCTTCTTTCCAGTGCCTCCAATGTAGTAAGAAACATGAGCATGCCCAGAAAAAAAGAACTGTGTTTCCTACTCATACAGACCATCTGTAGTTCCACTCTGCTTATGAAACTGATACAAACCACAGCTCCTCTTACAAAAATCCTCTTTAGTTAATAGTGAGAATAGCATAGGGTTCGTGAACTGCAAAAAATCATTTGAGCCCAAAATTAACTGGTTTTACCAGAAAGGAACTCTTGCTTGTAGGAAGACACAGATCCTGGCGTTTAACTCCGTTGCTGCAGGAAAATTCAGACCAGATTTTTCATCGCTGAAACACACACTGTTTAAAGGAAGAAGGAAGCTCTTCTTTCCAGAGTCTATAAGACAGCAAGAGCCATGGGCATGGTCTGAAAAAATGAACTGTGTTTCCTATTCATACGGACCATATGTAGTTCAACTCTGCTTATGAAACTGATACAGACCACACCTCCTCTTACATAAATGCTCTTTAGTTAATAGTGGGAATAGCGTTGGGTTCCTGAACTTCAAAAAATCATTTGAGCACAAAATTCACAGGGTTTACCAGAAATGAACTCTCGCTTGTAAGAAGACACAGATCCTGGGGTTTAACTCCATTTCTGAAAGCAAATTCAGACCAGAGTTCTAATCCCTGAAACACACTCAGTTATAATGCAAGAAGCAAGCTCTTCTTTCCAGAGTGTTTAATACAGCAAGAACCATGAGCATGCCCTGAAAAAAAGAACTGTGTTTCCTACTCATACGGACCATATGTAGTTCAACTCTGCTTATGAAACTGATACAATCCACGGCGCCACTTACATAAATGCTCTTTAGTTAATAGTGAGAATCATGTTGGATTCGTGAACTGCAAAAAATCATTTGAGCCCAAAATTCACTGGGTTTAACAAAAAGGAACTCTTGCTTGTAGGAAGACACAGATCCTGGGGTTTAACTCCATTGCTGCAGGCAAATTCAGACCAGATTTCTCATCCCTGAAACACACACTGTTTAAAGGAAGAAGGAAGCTCTTCTTTCCAGAGTCTATAATACAGCAAGAGCCATGAGCATGGTCTGAAAAAAAGAACTGTATTTCCTATTCATACGGACCATATGTAGTTCAACTCTGCTTATGAAACTGATACAGACCACACCTCCTCTTACATAAATGCTCTTTAGTTAATAGTGAGAATAGCATTGCGTTTCGTGAACTGCTACAAATCATTTGAGCCCAAAATTCACTGGGTTAACCTGAAATGAACACTTGCTTGTAGGAAGACAATGTTCCTGGGTTTAACTCCTTTTCTGAAGGGAAATTCAGACCAGAGTTGTCATCCCTGAAATACACTCTTTTTTAAGGCAAGAATCATCCTCTTCTTTCCAGGGTCTAAAATACAGTAAGAAACATGAGCATGCCCAGAAAAAAAAGAACTGTGTTTCCTACTCATACAGACCATATGTAGTTCCACTCTGCTTATGAAACTGATACAAACCACAGCTCCTCTTACATAAATGCTCTTTAGTTAATAGTGAGAATAGCATTGCGTTTCGTGAACTGCTACAAATCATTTGAGCCCAAAATTCACTGGGTTAACCTGAAATGAACACTTGCTTGTAGGAAGACAATGATCCTGGGTTTAACTCCTTTTCTGAAGGGAAATTCAGACCAGAGTTGTCATCCCTGAAATACACTCTGTTTTAAGGCAAGAATCATCCTCTTCTTTCCAGGGTCTCCAATATAGTAAGAAACATGAGTATGCCCAGAAAAGAAGGACCGTGCTTCCATCTAATAAAGACCATATGTAGTTCAACTCTGCTTATGAAACTGATACAAACCACAGCTCATCTTTCATAAATCCTCTTTAGTTAATAGTGAGAATAGCTTAGGGTTCGTGAACTACGAAAAATCATTTGAGACCAAAATTCACTGGGTTTACTAGAAATGAACTCTTGCTTATAGGAAGACACAGATCCTGGGGTTTAAAACCGTTTCTGCAGGGAAATTCAGACCAGAGTTCTCATCCCTGAAACACATTGTGTTTTACCGAAGAAGCAATCTCTTCATTCCAGAGTCTAAAATACAGCAAGAACCATAAGCATGGACTGAAAATTAGAACTATGTTTCCTACTCATACGGACCATATGTAGTTCCACTCTGCTTATGAAACTGATACAAACCACAGGTCATCTTACATAAATGCTCTTTAGTTAATAGTGAGAATCGCATTGGGTTCGTGAACTGCCAAAAAGCATTTGAGCCCAAAATTCACTGGGTTTACCAGAAATGAACTCTTGCTTGTAGGAAGACACAGACCCTGGGGTTCAACTCTGTTTCTGAAGGCAAATTCAGCCCAGAGTTCTCATCCCTGAAGCACACTCTGTTATAACGCAAGAAGCAAGCTCTTCTTCCCAGAGTCTTTAATACAGCAAGAACCATGAGCATGCCCTGAAAAAAAGAACTGTGTTTCCTACTCATATGGATCATATGTAGTTCAACTCTGCTTATGAAACTGATACAAACCACAGCTCCTCTTACATAAATGCACTTTAGTTAATAGTGAAAATCGCGTTGGGTTCGTGAACTTGGAAAAATCATTTAAGCCCAAAATTCACTGTGTTATCCAGAAATGAACTCTTGCTTGCAGGAAGACACAGATCCTGGGGTTTAACTCCGTTTCTGAAGGGAAATACAGACCAGAGTTCTCATCCCTAAAACACACTCTGTTATAGCGCAAGAAGCAAGCTCCTCTTTCCAGATTCAAAAATACAGCAGGAACCATGAGAATGCCCTGAAAAAAAGAACTGTGTTTCCTACTCAAAGGACCATATGTAGTTCAACTCTGCTTATGAAAATGATAGAAACCACGGCTCCACTTACATAAATTCTCTTTAGTTTATAGTGAGAATCATGTTTGGTTCGTGAACTGCGAAAAATCATTTGAGCCCAAAATTCACTGGGTTTACCAGAAATGAACTCTTGCTTGTAGGAAGACACTGATCCTGGCGTTTAACTCCGTTTCTGAAGGCAAATTCAGAACAGAGTTCTCATCCCTGAAAAATACACTCTGTTTTAAGGCAAGAAGCATCCTCTTCTTTCCAGGGTGGAAAATACAGTAAGAAACAAGAGCATGCCCAGAAAAAAAGAACTGTGTTTCCTACTCATACAGACCATATGTAGTTCCACTCTGCTTATGAAACTGATACAAACCACAGCTCCTCTTACATAAATCCTCTTTAGTTAATAGTGAGAATAGCATAGGGTTCGTGAACTGCGAAAAATCATTTGAGCCCAAAATTCACTGGTTTTACCAGAAATGAACTCTTGCTTGTAGGAAGACACTGATCCTGGGGTTTAACTCCGTTTCTGAAGGCAAATTCAGACCAGAGTTCTCATCCCTGAAAAATACACTCTGTTTTAAGGCAAGAAGCATCCACTTCTTTCCAGGGTCTAAAATACAGTAAGAACCATGAGCATGCCCTGAAAAAAAGAACTGTGTTTCCTACTCCTACGGATCGTATGTAGTTCAACTCTGCTTATGAAACTGATACAAACCACAGCTCCTCTTACATAAATGCTCTATGGTTAATAGTGAGAATCGCGTTGGGTTCGTGAACTTGGAAAAATCATTTAAGCCCAAAATTAACTGTGTTATCCAGAAATGAACTCTTGCTTGTAGGAAGACACAGATCCTGGGGTTTAACTCCGTTTCTGAAGGGAAATACAGACCAGAGTTCTCATCCCTAAAACACACTCTGTTATAGCTCAAGAAGCAAGCTCCTCTTTCCAGATTCAAAAATACAGCAAGATCCATGAGAATGCCCTGAAAAAAAGAACTGTGTTTCCTACTCATAAGGACTATATGTAGTTCAACTCTGCTTATGAAACTGATACAAACCACGGCTCCACTTACATAAATTCTCTTTAGTTTATAGTGAGAATCATGTTTGGTTCGTGAACTGCAAAAAATCATTTGATCCCAAAATTCACTGGGTTTACCAGAAATGAACTCTTGCTTGTAGGAAGAAACTGATCCTGGGGTTTAACTCCGTTTCTGAAGGCAAATTCAGACCAGAGTTCTCATCCCTGAAAAATACACTCTGTTTTAAGGCAAGAAGCATACTCTTCTTTCCAGGGTCTAAAATACAGTAAGAAACATGAGCATGCCCAGAAAAAAAGAACTGTGTTTCCTACTCATACAGACCATATGTAGTTCCAATCTGCTTATGAAACTGACACAAACCACAGCTCCTCTTACATAAATGCTCATTAGTTAATAGTGAGAATAGCATTGCGTTTCGTGAACTGCTACAAATCTTTGGTGCCCTAAATTCACTGGGTAACCTGAAATGAATACTTGCTTGTAGGAAGACATTGATCCTGGGTTCATGAACTGCGAAAAATCATTTGAGCCCTAAATTCAGTGTGTTAACCCGAAATGAACTCTTGCTTTTTGGAAGACACAGATCCTGGGGTTTAACTCCGATTTGAAGGCAAATTCAGACCAGAGTTCTCATTCCTAAAACACACTCTGTTATAGGGCAAAGAAGCAAGCTCTTCTTTCCAGATTCAAAAATACAGCAAAAACCATGAGCATGCCCTGAAAAAAAGAACTGTGTTTCCTACTCATACGGACCATATGTAGTTCAACTCTGCTTATGGATCTGATACAAACCACGGCTCCTCTTACATAAATGCTCTTTAGTTAATAGTGAGAATAGCATAGGGTTCGTGAACTGCAAAAAATCATTTGAGCCCAAAATTAACTGGTTTTACCAGAAAGGAACTCTTGCTTGTAGGAAGACACAGATCCTGGTGTTTAACTCCGTTGCTGCAGGAAAATTCAGACCAGATTTTTCATCGCTGAAACACACACTGTTTAAAGGAAGAAGGAAGCTCTTCTTTCCAGAGTCTATAATACAGCAAGAGCCATGAGCATGGTCTGAAAAAAAGAACTGTGTTTCCTATTCATACGGACCATATGTAGTTCAACTCTGCTTATGAAACTGATACAGACCACACCTCCTCTTACATAAATGCTCTTTAGTTAATAGTGGGAATAGCGTTGGGTTCCTGAACTGCAAAAAATCATTTGAGCACAAAATTCACAGGGTTTACCAGAAATGAACTCTCGCTTGTAAGAAGACACAGATCCTTGGGTTTAACTCCATTTCTGAAAGCAAATTCAGACCAGAGTTCTAATCCCTGAAACACACTCAGTTATAATGCAAGAAGCAAGCTCTTCTTTCCAGAGTGTTTAATTCAGCAAGAACCATGAGCATGCCCTGAAAAAAAGAACTGTGTTTCCTACTCATACGGACCATATGTAGTTCAACTCTGCTTATGAAACTGATACAATCCACGGCGCCACTTACATAAATGCTCTTTAGTTAAAAGTGAGAATCATGTTGGATTCGTGAACTGCGAAAAATCATTTGAGCCCAAAATTCACTGGGTTTAACAAAAAGGAACTCTTGCTTGTAGGAAGACACAGATCCTGGGGTTTAACTCCGTTGCTGCAGGCAAATTCAGACCAGATTTCTCATCCCTGAAACACACACTGTTTAAAGGAAGAAGGAAGCTCTTCTTTCCAGAGTCTATAATACAGCAAGAGCCATGAGCATGGTCTGAAAAAAAGAACTGTATTTCCTATTCATACGGACCATATGTAGTTCAACTCTGCTTATGAAACTGATACAGACCACAGCTCCTCTTACATAAATGCTCTTTAGTTAATAGTAAGAATAGCATTGCGTTTCGTGAACTGCTACAAATCATTTGAGCCCAAAATTCACTGGGTTAACCTGAAATGAACACTTGCTTGTAGGAAGACAATGATCCAGGGTTTAACACCTTTTCTGAAGGGAAATTCAGACCAGAGTTGTCATCCCTGAAATACACTCTGTTTTAAGGCAAGAAGCATCCTCTTCTTTCCAGGGTCTAAAATACAGTAAGAAACATGAGCATGCCCAGAAAAAAAAGAACTGTGTTTCCTACTCATACAGACCATATGTAGTTCCACTCTGCTTATGAAACTGATACAAACCACAGCTCCTCTAACATAAATGCTCTTTAGTTAATAGTGAGAATAGCATTGCGTTTCGTGAACTGCTACAAATCATTTGAGCCCAAAATTCACTGGGTTAATCTGAAATGAACACTTGCTTGTAGGAAGACAATGATCCTGGGTTTAACTCCTTTTCTGAAGGCAAATTCAGGCCAGAGTTCTCATCCCTGAAAAATACACTCTGTTTTAAGGCAAGAAGCATCCTCTTCTTTCCAGGGTCTAAAATACAGTAAGAAACATGAGCATGCCCAGAAAAAAAGAACTCTGTTTCCTACTCATACAGACCATATGTAGTTCCACTCTGCTTATGAAACTGATACAAACCACAGCTCATCTTTCATAAATCCTCTTTAGTTAATAGTGAGAATAGCTTAGGGTTCGTGAACTACGAAAAATCATTTGAGACCAAAATTCACTGGGTTTACTAGAAATGAACTCTTGCTTGTAGGAAGACACAGATCCTGGGGTTTAAAACCGTTTCTGCAGGGAAATTCAGACTAGAGTTCTCATCCCTGAAACACACTGTGTTTTAACCAAGAAGCAATCTCTTCATTCCAGAGTCTAAAACACAGCAAGAACCATGAGCATGGACTGAAAATAAGAACTATGTTTTCTACTCTTACGGACCATATGTAGTTCAACTCTGCTTATGAAACTGATACAAACCACAGGTCCTCTTACATAAATGCTCTTTAGTTAATAGTGAGAATCGCATTGGGTTCATGAACTGCCAAAAAGCATTTGAGCCCAAAATTCACTGGGTTTACCAGAAATGAACTCTTGCTTGTAGGAAGACACAGATCCTGGGGTTTAACTCTGTTTCTGAAGGCAAATTCAGCCCAGAGTTCTCATCCCTGAAACACACTCTGTTATAACGGAAGAAGCAAGCTCTTCTTCCCAGAGTCTTTAATACAGCAAGAACCATGAGCATGCCCTGAAAAAAAGAACTGTGTTTCCTACTCATACAGATCATATGTAGTTCAACCCTGCTTATGAAACTGATACAAACCACAGCTCCTCTTACATAAATGCACTTTAGTTAATAGTGAGAATCGCGTTGGGTTCGTGAACTTGGAAAAATCATTTAAGCCCAAAATTCACTGTGTTATCCAGAAATGAACTCTTGCATGTAGGAAGACACAGATCCTGGGGTTTAACTCCGTTTCTGAAGGGAAATACAGACCAGAGTTCTCATCCCTAAAACACACTCTGTTATAGCGCAAGAAGCAAGCTCCTCTTTCCAGATTAAAATACAGCAGGAACCATGAGAATGCCCTGAAAAAAAGAACTGTGTTTCCTACTCATAAGGACCATATGTAGTTCAACTCTGCTTATGAAACTGATACAAACCACGGCTCCACTTACATAAATTCTCTTTAGTTTATAGAGAATCATGTTTGGTTCGTGAACTGCGAAAAATCATTTGAGCCCAAAATTCACTGGGTTTACCAGAAATGAACACTTGCTTGTAGGAAGACATTGATCCTGGGTTCATGAACTGCGAAAAATCATTTGAGCCCAAAATTCACTGGTTTTACCAGAAACGAACTCTTGCTTGTAGGAAGACACTGATCCTGGGGTCTAACTCCGTTTCTGAAGGCAAATTCAGAGCAGAGTTCTCATCCCTGAAAAATACACTCTGTTTTAAGGCAAGAAGCATCCTCTTCTTTCCAGATTCAAAAATACAGCAAAAACCATGAGCATGCCCTGAAAAAAAGAACTGTGTTTACTGCTCATACGGACCATATGTAGTTCAACAATGCTTATGAAACTGATACAAACCACGGCTCCTCTTACATAAATGCTCTTTAGTTAATAGTGAGAATCATGTTAGATTCGTGAACTGCGAAAAATCATTTGAGCCCAAATTTCACTGGTTTTACCAGAAATGAACTCTTGCTTGTAGGAAGACACTGATCCTGGGGTTTAACTCCAATTCTGAAGGCAAATTCAGACTAGAATTCTCATCCCTTAAAAACACTCTGTTTTAAGGCAAGAATCATCCACTTCTTTCCAGTGTCTCAAATATAGTAAGAAACATGAGCATGCCCAAAAAAATAGAACTGTGTTTCCTACTCATACAGACCATATGTAGTTCCACTCTGCTTATGAAACTGATACAAACCACAGCTCCTCTTACATAAATCCTCTTTAGTTAATAGTGAGAATAGCATAGGGTTCGTGAACTGCGAAAAATCATTCGAGCCAAAAATTCACTGGTTTTACCAGAAACGAACTCTTGCTTGTAGGAAGACACTGATCCTGGGGTTTAACTCCGTTTCTGAAGGCAAATTCAGACCAGAGTTCTGATCCCTGAAACACACTCTAGTTAAAGGAAGAAGGAAGCTCTTCTTTCCAGGGTCTAAAATACAGCAAGAACCATGAGCATGGCCTGAAAAAAAGAACTGTGTTTCCAACTCATACGGACCATATGTAGTTCAACTCTGCTTATGAAACTGATACAAACCACAGCTCCTCTTACATAAATCCTCTTTAGATAATAGTGAGAATCGGGTTGGGTTTGTGAACTGCGAAAAATCATTTGAGCCCAAAATTCACTGGGTTAACCCGAAATGAACTCTTGCTTGTAGGAAGACAGAGATCCTGGGGTTTAACTCCGTTTCTGAAGGCAAATTCAGACCAGAGTTCTCATCCCTGAAACACTCTCTGTTATAAAACAAGAGGCAAGCTCTTCTTCCCAGAGTCTTTAATACAGCAAGAACCATGAGCATGGCCTGAAAAAAAGAACTGTGTTTCCTATTCATACGGACCATATGTAGTTCAACTCTGCTAAAGAAACTGATACAGACCACACCTCTTCTTACATAAATGCTCTTTACTTAATAGTGAGAATAGCGTTGGGTTCCTGAACTGTGAAAATCATTGAGCACAACATTCACTGGGTTTACCAGAAATGAACTCTTGCTTGTAGGAAGACACAGATCCTGCGGTTTAACTCCGTTTCTGAAGGCAAATTCAGACCAGAGTTCTCATCGCTGAAACACACTGTGTTTTAATGCAAGAAGCAAGCTCTTCTTTACAGAGTCTAAAATACAGCAAGAACTATGAGCAGGGCCTGAAAAAAAGAACTGTGTTTCCTACTCATACAGACCATATGTAGTTCAACTCTGCTTATGAAACTGATACAAACCACAGCTCCTCTTACATAAATGCTCTTTGTTAATAGTGAGAATAGCCTTGCGTTCTTGAACTGTGAAAAATCATTTGAGCCAAAAATTCACTGGTTTTACCAGAAATGAACTCTTGCTTGTAGGAAGACACAGATCCTGGGGTTTAACTCCATTACTGCAGGAAAATTCAGACAAGAGTTCTCATCCCTTGAACACACTCTGTTTAAAGGAAGAAGGAAGCTCTTCTTTCCAGATTCTAAAATACAACAAGAACCATGAGCAAGTCCTGAAAAAAAGAACTATGTTTCCTACTCATACGGACCATATGTAGTTCAACTCTGCTTATGAAACTGATACAAACCATAGCTCCCCTTACATAAATGCTCTTTAGTTAATAGTGAGAATCGCGTTGGGTTCATGAACTGCGAAAAATCTTTTGAGCCCAAAATTTACTGGGTTAACCTGAAATGAACTCTTGCTTGTAGGAAGACTGAGATCCTGAGGTTTAATTCCATTTCTGAAGGCAAATTCAGACCAGAGTTCTCATCCCTGAAAAACACTCTGTTTTAAGGGAAGAATCATCCTCTTCTTTCCAGGATCTCCAATATAGTAAGAAACATGAGAATGCCCAGAAAAGAAGGACTGTGTTTCCGACTAATACAGACCATATGAAGTTCAACTCTGCTTATGAAACTGATACCAACCACAGCTCCTCTTACATAAATGCTCTTTAGTTAATAGTGAGAATCACGTTGGCTTCATGAACTGCAAAAAATCATTTGAACGCAAAATTCACTGGGTTTACCAGAAATGAACTCTTGCTTGTAGGAAGACACAGATCATGGGGTTTAACTCCGTTTGTGTTGGGAAATTCAGACCAGAGTTCTCATCCCTGAAACACACTCTGTTTAAAGGAAGAGGGTAGCTCTTCTTTCCAGAGTCTAAAATACAGCAAGAACCATGAGCAAGTCCTGAAAAAAAGAACTATGTTTCCTACTCATACGGACCATATGTAGTTCAACTCTGCTTATGAAACTGATACAAACCACAGCTCCTCTTACATAAATGCTCTTTAGTTAATAGTGAGAATCCCGTTGGGTTCGTGAACTGTGAAAAATCATTTGAGCCCAAAATTCCCTGGGTTTACCAGAAAAGAACTCTTGCTTGTAGGAAGACACAACCTGGGGTTTTACTC
Source organism: Onychomys leucogaster (assembly GCA_949786385.1). Taxonomy (NCBI): domain Eukaryota; kingdom Metazoa; phylum Chordata; class Mammalia; order Rodentia; family Cricetidae; genus Onychomys; species Onychomys leucogaster. The sequence goes on from CATKUP010000061.1 coordinate 2,517,618, forward strand.
CGGTTCTGAAGGTAAATTCAGACCAGTGTTCTCATCCCTGAAACACATTCTGTTTTAATGCAAGAAGCAAGCACTTCTTTCCAGAGTCTAAAATACAGCAAGAACCATGAGCATTCCCAGAAAAAGAACTGTGTTTCCTACTCATACGGACCATATGTAGTTCAACTCTGCTTGTGCAACTGATACAAACCACAGCTCCTCTTACATAAATGCTCTTTAGTTAATAGTGAGAATCGCGTTGGGTTCCTGAACTGCCAAAAATCATTTGAGCCCAAAATTCACTGGGTTTACCAGAAATGAACTCTTGCTTGTGGGAACATACGGATCCTGGGGTTTAACTCCGTTTCTGAAGGGAACTGCAGACCAGAGTTTTCATCGCTGAAACACACTGTGTTTTAACACAAGAAGCAAGCTCTTCTTTCCAGATTCTAAAATACAGCAAGAACTATCAGCAGGCCCTGAAAAAAAGAACTGTGTTTCCTACTCATACGGACCATATGTAGTTCAACTCTGCTTATGAAACAGATACAAACCACAGCTCCTCTTACATAAATGCTCTTTAGTTAATAGTGAGAATCATATTGGGTTTTTGAACTGTGTAAAATCATATGAGCACAAAATTCACTTTGTTTAACTGAAATGAACTCTTGCTTGTAGGAAGACACATGTCCTGTGTTTTAACTCCGTTTCTGAAGCGAACTGCAGACCAGAGTTTTCATCCATGAAACACACTCTGTTTTAATACAAGAATCATCCTCTTCTTTCCAGCATCTCCAATACAGCAAGAACTATGAGCATGCCCAGAAAAAAAGAACTGTGTTTCCTACTCATACGGACACTATGTACTTCAACTCTGCTTATGAAAGAGATACAAACCACAGCTCCTCTTACATAATTGCTCTTTAGTTAATAGTGAGAATCATATTGGGTTTTGGAACTGATGTAAAATCATTTGAGCACAAAATTCACATTGTTTAACTGAAATAAACTCTTGCTTGTAGGAAGACACAGCAGGTCCTGTGTTTTAACTCTGTTTCTGAAGGGAAATTCAGACCAGTATTCTCATCCTTGAAACACACTCTGTTTTAACACAAGAAGCAAGCTCTTCTTTCCAGCGTCTCCAATACAGCAAGAACCATGAGCATGCCCAGAAAAAAAGAACTGTGTTTCCTACTCATAAGGACCATATGTAATTCAACTCTGCTTATGAAACTGAAACAAAGCTCAGCTCCTCTTACATAAATGCTCTTTAGTTAGTAGTGAGAATCACGTTGCTTCATGAACTGTGTAAAATCATTTGAGCTAAAAATTTATTAGATTTACCCAAAATGAACTCTTGCCTGTAGGAAGACACATATCCTGGGGTTTATCTCCATTTCTGAAGGTAAATTCAGACCAGAGTTCTCATCCCTGAAACACAATGGGTTTTAACGCAAGAAGCAAGCTCTTCTTTCCACAGTCAAAAATACAGCAAGAAACATGAGCATGCCCAGAAAAATAGAACTGTGTTTCCTACTCATACGGACCATATGTAGTTCAACTCTGCTTGTGCAACTGATACAAACCACAGCTCCTCTTACATAAATGCTCTTTAGTTAATAGTGAGAATCGCGTTGGGTTCCTGAACTGCCAAAAATCATTTGAGCCCAAAATTCACTGGGTTTACCAGAAATGTACTCTTGCTTGTGGGAAGATACGGATCCTGGGGTTTAACTCCGTTTCTGAAGGGAACTGCAGACCAGAGTTTTCATCGCTGAAACACACTGTGTTTTAACAAAAGAAGCAAGCTCTTCTTTCCAGATTCTAAAATACAGCAAGAACTATCAGCAGGCCCTGAAAAAAAGAACTGTGTTTCCTACTCATACGGACCATATGTAGTTCAACTCTGCTTATGAAACAGATACAAACCACAGCTCCTCTTACATAAATGCCCATTAGTTAATAGTGAGAATCATATTGGGTTTTTGAACTGTGTAAAATCATATGAGCACAAAATTCACTTTGTTTAACTGAAATGAACTCTTGCTTGTAGGAAGACACATGTCCTGTGTTTTAACTCCGTTTCTGAAGCGAACTGCAGACCAGAGTTTTCATCCATGAAACACACTCTGTTTTAATGCAAGAAGCAAGCACTTCTTTCCAGAGTCTAAAATACAGCAAGAACCATGAGCATTCCCAGGAAAAAGAACTGTGTTTCCTACTTATACGGACCATATGTAGTTCAACTCTGCTTATGACACTGATACAAACCATGGCTAATCTTACATAAATGCTCTTTAGTTAATAGTGAGAATCACGTTGGCTTCATGAACTGCAAAAAATCATTTGAACGCAAAATTCACTGGGTTTACCAGAAATGAACTCTTGCTTGTAGGAAGACACAGATCATGGGGTTTAACTCCGTTTGTGTTGGGAAATTCAGACCAGAGTTCTCATCCCTGAAACACACTGTGTTTTAACGCAAGAAGCAAGCACTTCTTTCCAGCATCTCCAATACAGCAAGAACCATGAGCATGCCCAGAAAAAAAAACTGTGTTTCCTACTCATAAGGCACATATGTAGTTCAACTCTGCTTATGAAACTGAAACAAAGCACAGCTCCTCTTACATAAATGCTCTTTAGTTAGTAGTGAGAATCGCGTTGGCTTTATGAACTGTATAAAATCATTTGAGCTAAAAATTCATTAGATTTACCAGAAATGAACTCTTGCCTGTGGGAAGACACAGATCCTGGGGTGTATCTCAATTTCTGAAGGTAAATTCAGACCAGAGTTCTCATCCATGAAACATACTCTGTTTTAACGCAAGAAGCAAGCACTTCTTTCCAGAGTCTAAAATACAGCAAGAACCATGAGCATTCCCAGAAAAAATAACTGTGTTTCCTACTCATACGGACCATATGTAGTTCATCTCTGCTTATGCAACTAATACAAACCACAGCTCCTCTTACATAAATGCTCTTTAGTTAATAGTGAGAATCGCGTTGGCTTCATGAACTGCGAGATATCACTTGAGCCCAAAATTCACTGGGTTTACCAGAAATGAACTCTTGCTTGAAGAAAGACACAGATCATGGGGTTTAACTCCGTATCTGAAGGGAAATTCAGACCAGAGTTGTCATCACTGAAACACGCTGTGTTTTATCTCAAGAAGCAATCTCTTCTTTCCAGATTCCAAAATACAGCAAGAACCATGAGCAGGCCTTGAAAAAAAGAACTGTGTTTCCTACTCATACGGACCATAGGTAGTTCAACTCAGCTTATGAAACTGATACAAACCACAGCTCCTCTTACATAAATGCTCTTTAGTTAATAGTGAGAATCATATTCAGTTTTTGAACTGTGTAAAATCATTTGAGCACAAAATTCACTTTGTTTAACTGAAATGAACTCTTGCTTGTAGGAAGACATAGGTCCTGTGTTTTAACTCCATTTCTGAGCAAACTGCAGACCAGATTTCTCATCCATGAAACACACTCTGTTTTAATACAAGAATCATCCTCTTCTTTCCAGCATCTCCATTACAGCAAGAACTATGAGCATGCCCATAAAAAAAGAACTGAGCTTCCTACTCATACGGACCCTATGTTGTTCAACTCTGGTTATGAAACAAATATAAACCACAACTACTCTTACATAATTGCTCTTTAGTTCATAGTGAGAATCATATTGGGTTTTTGAACTGTGTAATATCATATGAGCACAAAATTCACTTTGTTTAACTGAAATGAACTCTTGCTTGTAGGAAGACACATGTCCTGTGTTTTAACTCCGTTTCTGAAGCGAACTGCAGACCAGAGTTTTCATCCATGAAACACACTCTGTTTTAATACAAGAATCATCCTCTTCTATCCAGCATCTCCAATACAGCAAGAACTATGAGCATGCCCAGAAAAAAAGAACTGTGTTTCCTACTCATATGGACACTATGTAGTTCAACTCTGCTTCTGAAAGAGATACAAACCACAGCTCCTCTTACATAATTGCTCTTTAGTTAATAGTGAGAATCATATTGGGTTTTTGAACTGTGTAAAATCATTTGAGCACAAAATTCACATTGTTTAACTGAAATGAACTCTTGCTTGTAGGGAGACACAGCAGGTCCTGTGTTTTAACTCTGTTTCTGAAGGGAAATTCAGACCTGTGTTCTCATCCTTGAAACACACTCTGTTTTAACACAAGAAGCAAGCTCTTCTTTCCAGCGTCTCCAATACAGCAAGAACCATGAGCATGCCCAGAAAAAAAGAACTGTGTTTCCTACTCATAAGGACCATATGTAATTCAACTCTGCTTATGAAACTGAAACAAAGCACAGCTCCTCTTACATAAATGCTCTTTAGTTAGTAGTGAGAATCGTGTTGGCTTCATGAACTGTGTAAAATCATTTGAGCTAAAAATTTATTAGATTTACCCAAAATGAACTCTTGCCTGTAGGAAGACACATATCCTGGGGTTTATCTCCATTTCTGAAGGTAAATTCAGACCAGAGTTCCCATCCCTGAAACACAATGTGTTTTAACGCAAGAAGCAAGCTCTTCTTTCCACAGTCAAATATACAGCAAGAAACATGAGCATGCCCAGAAAAATAGAACTGTGTTTCCTACTCAGACGGACCATATGTAGTTCAACTCTGCTTATGAAACTTATACAGACTCCAGCTCCTCTTACATAAATGCTCTTTAGTTAATAATGATAAAGGCGTTGTGTTCTGGAACTGTGTAAAATCATTTGAACCGTAAATTCTCTTGGTTTACCAGAAATGAACTCTTGCTTGCAGGAAGACACTGATCCTGGGGTTTTACTCCGTTTTTGAAGGGAAATTCAGACCAGAGTTCTCAATCTTGAAACACACACTTTTTTAATGCAAGAAGCAAGCAATTCTTTCCAGAGTCTAAAATACAGCAAGAACCATGAGCATTCCCAGGAAAAAGAACTGTGTTTCCTACTTATACGGACCATATGTAGTTGAACTCTGCTTATGAAACTGATACAAACCATGGCTACTCTTACATAAATGCTCTTTAGTTAATAGTGAGAATCACGTTGGCTTCATGAACTGCAAAAAATCATTTGAACACAAAATTCACTGGGTTTACCAGAAATGAACTCTTGCTTGTAGGAAGACACAGATCATGGGGTTTAACTCCGTTTGTGTTGGGAAATTCAGACCAGAGGTCTCATCGCTGAAACACGCTGTGTTTTAACGCAAGAAGCAAGCACTTCTTTCCAGCGTCTCCAATACAGCAAGAACCATGAGCATGCCCAGAAAAAAAGAACTGTGTTTCCTACTCATAAGGCCCATATGTAATTCAACTCTGCTTATGAAACTGAAACAAAGCACAGCTCCTCTTACATAAATGCTCTTTAGTTAGTAGTGAGAATCGCGTTGGCTTCATGAACTGTATAAAATCATTTGAGCTAAAAATTCATTAGATTTACCAGAAATGAACTCTTGCCTGTGGGAAGACACAGATCCTGGGGTGTATCTCCATTTCTGAAGGTAAATTCAGACCAGAGTTCTCATCCATGAAACATACTCTGTTTTAACGCACGAAGCAAGCACTTCTTTCCAGAGTCTAAAATACAGCAAGAACCATGAGCATTCCCAGAAAAAATAACTGTGTTTCCTACTCATACGGACCATATGTAGTTCATCTCTGCTTATGCAACTAATACAAACCACAGCTCCTCTTACATAAATGATCTTTAGTTAATAGTGAGAATCGCGTTGGCTTCATGAACTGCGAGATATCATTTGAGCCCAAAATTCACTGGGTTTACCAGAAATGAACTCTTGCTTGAAGGAAGACTCAGATCATGGGGTTTAACTCCGTTTCTGTTGGGAAATTCAGACCAGAGTTGTCATCACTGAAACACGCTGTGTTTTATCTCAAGAAGCAATCTCTTCTTTCCAGATTCCAAAATACAGCAAGAACCATGAGCAGGCCTTGAAAAAAAGAACTGTGTTTCCTACTCATACGGACCATAGGTAGTTCAACTCAGCTTATGAAACTGATACAAACCACAGCTCCTCTTACATAAATGCTCTTTAGTTAATAGTGAGAATCATATTCAGTTTTTGAACTGTGTAAAATCATTTGAGCACAAAATTCACTTTGTTTAACTGAAATGAACTCTTGCTTGTAGGAAGACACAGGTCCTGTATTTTAACTCCATTTCTGAAGCAAACTGCAGACCAGATTTCTCATCCATGAAACACACTCTGTTTTAATACAAGAATCATCCTCTTCTTTCCAGCATTTCCAATACAGTAAGAACCATGAGCATGCCCAGAAAAAAAGAGCTGTGTTTCCTACTCATACGGACCATATGTAGTTCAACTCAGCTTATGAAACTGATACAAACCACAGCTCCTCTTACATAAATGCTCTTTAGTTAATAGTGAGAATCATATTGGGTTTTTGAACTGTGTAAAATCATTTGAGCACAAAATTCACTTTGTGTAACTGAAATGAACTCTTGCTTGTAGGAAGACACATGTCCTGTGTTTTAACTCCGTTTCTGAAGCGAACTGCCGACCAGACTTTTCATCTGTGAAACACACTCTGTTTTAAAACAAGAAGCAAGCTCTTCTTTCCAGCGTCTCCAATACAGCAAGAACCATGAGCATGCCCAGAAAAAAAGAACTGTGTTTCCTACTCATAAGGACCATATGTAATTCAACTCTGCTTATGAAACTGAAACAAAGCACAGCTCCTCTTACATAAATTCTCTTTAGATAGTAGTGAGAATCGCGTTGGCTTCATGAACTGTGTAAAATCATTTGAGCTAAAGATTTATTAGATTTACCCAAAATGAACTCTTGCCTGTAGGAAGACACATATCCTGGGGTTTATCTCCATTTCTGAAGGTAAATTCAGACCAGAGTTCTCATCCCTGAAACACAATGGGTTTTAACGGAAGAAGCAAGCTCTTCTTTCCACAGTCAAAAATACAGCAAGAAACATGAGCATGCCCAGAAAAATAGAACTGTGTTTCCTACTCAAACAGACCATATGTAGTTCAACTCTGCTTATGAATCTTATGCAGACTCCAGCTCCTCTTACATAAATGCTCTTTAGTTAATAGTGAGAATCATATTGGGTTTTTGAACTGTGTAAAATCATTTGAGCAAAAAATTCACTTTGTTTAACTGAAATGAACTCTTGCTTGTAGGAAGACACAGGTCCTGTGTTTACCTCTGGTTCTGAAGGGAAATTCAGACCAGTGTTCTCATCCATGAAACACACTCTGTTTTAACACAAGAAGCAAGCTCTTCTTTCCAGCGTCTCAAATACAGGAAGAACCATGAGCATGCCCAGAAAAAAGGAACTGTGTTTCCTACTCATAAGGACCATATGTAATTCAACTCTGCTTATGAAACTGAAACAAAGCACAGCTCCTCTTACATAAATGCTCTTTAGTTAGTAGTGAGAATCGCGTTGGCTTCATGAACTGGGTAAAATCATTTGAGCTAAAAATTCATTAGACTTACCAGAAATCAACTCTTGCCTGTAGGAAGACACAGATCCTGGGGTGTATCTCCATTTCCGAAGGTAAATTCAGACCAGAGTTCTCATCCATGAAACACACTCTGTTTTAACGTAAGAAGTAAGCACTTCTTTCCAGAGTCTAAAATACAGCAAGAACCATGAGCATTCCCAGAAAAAATAACTGTGTTTCCTACTCATACGGACCATATGTAGTTCATCTCTGCTTATGCAACTAATACAAACCACAGCTCCTCTTACATAAATGATCTTTAGTTAATAGTGAGAATCGCGTTGGCTTCATGAACTGCGAGATATCATTTGAGCCCAAAATTCACTGGGTTTACCAGAAATGAACTCTTGCTTGAAGGAAGACTCAGATCATGGGGTTTAACTCCGTTTCTGTTGGGAAATTCAGACCAGAGTTGTCATCACTGAAACACGCTGTGTTTTATCTCAAGAAGCAATCTCTTCTTTCCAGATTCCAAAATACAGCAAGAACCATGAGCAGGCCTTGAAAAAAAGAACTGTGTTTCCTACTCATACGGACCATAGGTAGTTCAACTCAGCTTATGAAACTGATACAAACCACAGCTCCTCTTACATAAATGCTCTTTAGTTAATAGTGAGAATCATATTCAGTTTTTGAACTGTGTAAAATCATTTGAGCACAAAATTCACTTTGTTTAACTGAAATGAACTCTTGCTTGTAGGAAGACACAGGTCCTGTATTTTAACTCCATTTCTGAAGCAAACTGCAGACCAGATTTCTCATCCATGAAACACACTCTGTTTTAATACAAGAATCATCCTCTTCTTTCCAGCATTTCCAATACAGTAAGAACCATGAGCATGCCCAGAAAAAAAGAGCTGTGTTTCCTACTCATACGGACCATATGTAGTTCAACTCAGCTTATGAAACTGATACAAACCACAGCTCCTCTTACATACATGCTCTTTAGTTAATAGTGAGAATCATATTGGGTTTTTGAACTGTGTAAAATCATTTGAGCACAAAATTCACTTTGTGTAACTGAAATGAACTCTTGCTTGTAGGAAGACACATGTCCTGTGTTTTAACTCCGTTTCTGAAGCGAACTGCCGACCAGACTTTTCATCTGTGAAACACACTCTGTTTTAATACAAGAATCATCCTCTTCTTTCCAGCATCTCCAATACAGCAAGAACTATGAGCATGCCCAGAAAAAAAGAACTGTGTTTCCTACTCATACGGACACTATGTAGTTCAACTCTGCTTATGAAACAGATACAAACCACAGCTCCTCTTACATAATTGCTCTTTAGTTAATAGTGAGAATCATATTGGGTTTTTGAACTGTGTAAAATCATTTGAGCACAAAATTCACATTGTTTAACTGAAATGAACTCTTGCTTGTAGGAAGACACATGTCCTGTGTTTTAACTCCGTTTCTGAAGGGAAATTCAGACCAGTGTTCTCATCCTTGAAACTCACTCTGTTTTAAAACAAGAAGCAAGCTCTTCTTTCCAGCGTCTCCAATACAGCAAGAACCATGAGCATGCCCAGAAAAAAAGAACTGTGTTTCCTACTCATAAGGACCATATGTAATTCAACTCTGCTTATGAAACTGAAACAAAGCACAGCTCCTCTTACATAAATTCTCTTTAGATAGTAGTGAGAATCGCGTTGGCTTCATGAACTGTGTAAAATCATTTGAGCTAAAGATTTATTAGATTTACCCAAAATGAACTCTTGCCTGTAGGAAGACACATATCCTGGGGTTTATCTCCATTTCTGAAGGTAAATTCAGACCAGAGTTCTCATCCCTGAAACACAATGGGTTTTAACGCAAGAAGCAAGCTCTTCTTTCCACAGTCAAAAATACAGCAAGAAACATGAGCATGCCCAGAAAAATAGAACTGTGTTTCCTACTCAAACAGACCATATGTAGTTCAACTCTGCTTATGAATCTTATGCAGACTCCAGCTCCTCTTACATAAATGCTCTTTAGTTAATAGTGAGAATCATATTGGGTTTTTGAACTGTGTAAAATCATTTGAGCAAAAAATTCACTTTGTTTAACTGAAATGAACTCTTGCTTGTAGGAAGACACAGGTCCTGTGTTTACCTCTGGTTCTGAAGGGAAATTCAGACCAGTGTTCTCATCCATGAAACACACTCTGTTTTAACACAAGAAGCAAGCTCTTCTTTCCAGCGTCTCAAATACAGGAAGAACCATGAGCATGCCCAGAAAAAAGGAACTGTGTTTCCTACTCATAAGGACCATATGTAATTCAACTCTGCTTATGAAACTGAAACAAAGCACAGCTCCTCTTACATAAATGCTCTTTAGTTAGTAGTGAGAATCGCGTTGGCTTCATGAACTGGGTAAAATCATTTGAGCTAAAAATTCATTAGACTTACCAGAAATCAACTCTTGCCTGTAGGAAGACACAGATCCTGGGGTGTATCTCCATTTCCGAAGGTAAATTCAGACCAGAGTTCTCATCCATGAAACACACTCTGTTTTAACGCAAGAAGTAAGCACTTCTTTCCAGAGTCTAAAATACAGCAAGAACCATGAGCATTCCCAGAAAAAAGAACTGTGTTTCCTACTCATACGGACCATATGTAGTTCATCTCTGCTTATGCAACTAATACAAACCACAGCTCCTCTTACATAAATGATCTTTAGTTAATAGTGAGAATCGCGTTGGCTTCATGAACTGCGAGATATCATTTGAGCCCAAAATTCACTAGGTTTACCAGAAATGAACTCTTGCTTGAAGGAAGACTCAGATCATGGGGTTTAACTCCGTTTCTGTTGGGAAATTCAGACCAGAGTTGTCATCACTGAAACACGCTGTGTTTTATCTCAAGAAGCAATCTCTTCTTTCCAGATTCCAAAATACAGCAAGAACCATGAGCAGGCATTGAAAAAAAGAACTGTGTTTCCTACTCATACGGACCATAGGTAGTTCAACTCAGCTTATGAAACTGATACAAACCACAGCTCCTCTTACATAAATGCTCTTTAGTTAATAGTGAGAATCATATTCAGTTTTTGAACTGTGTAAAATCATTTGAGCACAAAATTCACTTTGTTTAACTGAAATGAACTCTTGCTTGTAGGAAGACACAGGTCCTGTATTTTAACTCCATTTCTGAAGCAAACTGCAGACCAGATTTCTCATCCATGAAACACACTCTGTTTTAATACAAGAATCATCCTCTTCTTTCCAGCATTTCCAATACAGTAAGAACCATGAGCATGCCCAGAAAAAAAGAGCTGTGTTTCCTACTCATACGGACCATATGTAGTTCAACTCAGCTTATGAAACTGATACAAACCACAGCTCCTCTTACATAAATGCTCTTTAGTTAATAGTGAGAATCATATTGGGTTTTTGAACTGTGTAAAATCATTTGAGCACAAAATTCACTTTGTGTAACTGAAATGAACTCTTGCTTGTAGGAAGACACATGTCCTGTGTTTTAACTCCGTTTCTGAAGCGAACTGCCGACCAGACTTTTCATCTGTGAAACACACTCTGTTTTAATACAAGAATCATCCTCTTCTTTCCAGCATCTCCAATACAGCAAGAACTATGAGCATGCCCAGAAAAAAAGAACTGTGTTTCCTACTCATACGGACACTATGTAGTTCAACTCTGCTTATGAAACAGATACAAACCACAGCTCCTCTTACATAATTGCTCTTTAGTTAATAGTGAGAATCATATTGGGTTTTTGAACTGTGTAAAATCATTTGAGCACAAAATTCACATTGTTTAACTGAAATGAACTCTTGCTTGTAGGAAGACACATGTCCTGTGTTTTAACTCCGTTTCTGAAGGGAAATTCAGACCAGTGTTCTCATCCTTGAAACTCACTCTGTTTTAAAACAAGAAGCAAGCTCTTCTTTCCAGCGTCTCCAATACAGCAAGAACCATGAGCATGCCCAGAAAAAAAGAACTGTGTTTCCTACTCATAAGGACCATATGTAATTCAACTCTGCTTATGAAACTGAAACAAAGCACAGCTCCTCTTACATAAATTCTCTTTAGATAGTAGTGAGAATCGCGTTGGCTTCATGAACTGTGTAAAATCATTTGAGCTAAAGATTTATTAGATTTACCCAAAATGAACTCTTGCCTGTAGGAAGACACATATCCTGGGGTTTATCTCCATTTCTGAAGGTAAATTCAGACCAGAGTTCTCATCCCTGAAACACAATGGGTTTTAACGCAAGAAGCAAGCTCTTCTTTCCACAGTCAAAAATACAGCAAGAAACATGAGCATGCCCAGAAAAATAGAACTGTGTTTCCTACTCAAACAGACCATATGTAGTTCAACTCTGCTTATGAATCTTATGCAGACTCCAGCTCCTCTTACATAAATGCTCTTTAGTTAATAGTGAGAATCATATTGGGTTTTTGAACTGTGTAAAATCATTTGAGCAAAAAATTCACTTTGTTTAACTGAAATGAACTCTTGCTTGTAGGAAGACACAGGTCCTGTGTTTACCTCTGGTTCTGAAGGGAAATTCAGACCAGTGTTCTCATCCATGAAACACACTCTGTTTTAACACAAGAAGCAAGCTCTTCTTTCCAGCGTCTCAAATACAGGAAGAACCATGAGCATGCCCAGAAAAAAGGAACTGTGTTTCCTACTCATAAGGACCATATGTAATTCAACTCTGCTTATGAAACTGAAACAAAGCACAGCTCCTCTTACATAAATGCTCTTTAGTTAGTAGTGAGAATCGCGTTGGCTTCATGAACTGTGTAAAATCATTTGAGCTAAAAATTCATTAGACTTACCAGAAATCAACTCTTGCCTGTAGGAAGACACAGATCCTGGGGTGTATCTCCATTTCCGAAGGTAAATTCAGACCAGAGTTCTCATCCATGAAACACACTCTGTTTTAACGCAAGAAGTAAGCACTTCTTTCCAGAGTCTAAAATACAGCAAGAACCATGAGCATTCCCAGAAAAAAGAACTGTGTTTCCTACTCATACGGACCATATGTAGTTCATCTCTGCTTATGCAACTAATACAAACCACAGCTCCTCTTACATAAATGATCTTTAGTTAATAGTGAGAATCGCGTTGGCTTCATGAACTGCGAGATATCATTTGAGCCCAAAATTCACTAGGTTTACCAGAAATGAACTCTTGCTTGAAGGAAGACTCAGATCATGGGGTTTAACTCCGTTTCTGTTGGGAAATTCAGACCAGAGTTGTCATCACTGAAACACGCTGTGTTTTATCTCAAGAAGCAATCTCTTCTTTCCAGATTCCAAAATACAGCAAGAACCATGAGCAGGCATTGAAAAAAAGAACTGTGTTTCCTACTCATACGGACCATAGGTAGTTCAACTCAGCTTATGAAACTGATACAAACCACAGCTCCTCTTACATAAATGCTCTTTAGTTAATAGTGAGAATCATATTCAGTTTTTGAACTGTGTAAAATCATTTGAGCACAAAATTCACTTTGTTTAACTGAAATGAACTCTTGCTTGTAGGAAGACACAGGTCCTGTATTTTAACTCCATTTCTGAAGCAAACTGCAGACCAGATTTCTCATCCATGAAACACACTCTGTTTTAATACAAGAATCATCCTCTTCTTTCCAGCATTTCCAATACAGTAAGAACCATGAGCATGCCCAGAAAAAAAGAGCTGTGTTTCCTACTCATACGGACCATATGTAGTTCAACTCAGCTTATGAAACTGATACAAACCACAGCTCCTCTTACATAAATGCTCTTTAGTTAATAGTGAGAATCATATTGGGTTTTTGAACTGTGTAAAATCATTTGAGCACAAAATTCACTTTGTGTAACTGAAATGAACTCTTGCTTGTAGGAAGACACATGTCCTGTGTTTTAACTCCGTTTCTGAAGCGAACTGCCGACCAGACTTTTCATCTGTGAAACACACTCTGTTTTAATACAAGAATCATCCTCTTCTTTCCAGCATCTCCAATACAGCAAGAACTATGAGCATGCCCAGAAAAAAAGAACTGTGTTTCCTACTCATACGGACACTATGTAGTTCAACTATGCTTATGAAACAGATACAAACCACAGCTCCTCTTACATAATTGCTCTTTAGTTAATAGTGAGAATCATATTGGGTTTTTGAACTGTGTAAAATCATTTGAGCACAAAATTCACATTGTTTAACTGAAATGAACTCTTGCTTGTAGGAAGACACATGTCCTGTGTTTTAACTCCGTTTCTGAAGGGAAATTCAGACCAGTGTTCTCATCCTTGAAACTCACTCTGTTTTAAAACAAGAAGCAAGCTCTTCTTTCCAGCGTCTCCAATACAGCAAGAACCATGAGCATGCCCAGAAAAAAAGAACTGTGTTTCCTACTCATAAGGACCATATGTAATTCAACTCTGCTTATGAAACTGAAACAAAGCACAGCTCCTCTTACATAAATGCTCTTTAGTTAATAGTGAGAATCATATTGGGTTTTTGAACTGTGTAAAATCATATGAGCACAAAATTCACTTTGTTTAACTGAAATGAACTCTTGCTTGTAGGAAGACACATGTCCTGTGTTTTAACTCCGTTTCTGAAGCGAACTGCAGACCAGAGTTTTCATCCATGAAACACACTCTGTTTTAATACAAGAATCATCCTCTTCTTTCCAGCATCTCCAATACAGCAAGAACTATGAGCATGCCCAGAAAAAAAGAACTGTGTTTCCTACTCATATGGACACTATGTAGTTCAACTCTGCTTATGAAAGAGATACAAACCACAGCTCCTCTTACATAATTGCTCTTTAGTTAATAGTGAGAATCATATTGGGTTTTTGAACTGTGTAAAATCATTTGAGCACAAAATTCACATTGTTTAACTGAAATGAACTCTTGCTTGTAGGGAGACACAGCATGTCCTGTGTTTTAACTCTGTTTCTGAAGGGAAATTCAGACCAGTGTTCTCATCCTTGAAACACACTCTGTTTTAACACAAGAAGCAAGCTCTTCTTTCCAGCGTCTCTAATACAGCAAGAACCATGAGCATGCCCAGAAAAAAAGAACTGTGTTTCCTACTCATAAGGACCATATGTAATTCAACTCTGCTTATGAAACTGAAACAAAGCACAGCTCCTCTTACATAAATGCTCTTTAGTTAGTAGTGAGAATAGCGTTGGCTTCATGAACTGTGTAAAATCATTTGAGCTAAAAATTTATTAGATTTACCCAATATGAACTCTTGCCTGTAGGAAGACACATATCCTGGGGTTTATCTCCATTTCTGAAGGTAAATTCAGACCAGAGTTCTCATCCCTGAAACACAATGGGTTTTATCGCAAGAAGCAAGCTCTTCTTTCCACAGTCAAAAATACAGCAAGAAACATGAGCATGCCCAGAAAAATAGAACTGTGTTTCCTACTCAGACGGACCATATGTAGTTCAACTCTGCTTATGAAACTTATACAGACTCCAGCTCCTCTTGCATAAATGCTCTTTAGTTAATAATGATAAAGGCGTTGTGTTCTGGAACTGTGTAAAATCATTTGAACGCAAAATTCACTGGGTTTACCAGAAATGAACCCTTGCTTGTAGGAAGACACAGATCATGGGGTTTAACTCCGTTTGTGTTGGGAAATTCAGACCAGAGTTCTCATCACTGAAACACACTGTGTTTTAAGGCAAGAAGCAAGCACTTCTTTCCAGCGTCTCCAATACAGCAAGAACCATGAGCATGCCCAGAAAAAAAGAACTGTGTTTCCTAATCATAAGGCCCGTATGTAATTCAACTCTGTTTATGAAACTGAAACAAAGCACAGCTCCTCTTACATAAATGCTCTTTAGTTAGTAGTGAGAATCGCGTTGGCTTCATGAACTGTATAAAATCATTTGAGCTAAAAATTCATTAGATTTACCAGAAATGAACTCTTGCCTGTGGGAAGACACAGATCCTGGGGTGTATCTCCATTTCTGAAGGTAAATTCAGACCAGAGTTCTCATCCATGAAACATACTCTGTTTTAACGCAAGAAGCAAGCACTTCTTTCCAGAGTCTAAAATACAGCAAGAACCATGAGCATTCCCAGAAAAAATAACTGTGTTTCCTACTCATACGGACCATATGTAGTTCATCTCTGCTTATGCAACTAATACAAACCACAGCTCCTCTTACATAAATGATCTTTAGTTAATAGTGAGAATCACGTTGGCTTCATGAACTGCGAGATATCATTTGAGCCCAAAATTCACTGGGTTTACCAGAAATGAACTCTTGCTTGAAGGAAGACACAGATCATGGGGTTTAACTCCGTTTCTGTTGGGAAATTCAGACCAGAGTTGTCATCACTGAAACACGCTGTGTTTTATCTCAAGAAGCAATCTCTCCTTTCCAGATTCTAAAATACAGTAAGAACCATGAGCATGCCCAGAAAAAAAGAGCTGTGTTTCCTACTCATACGGACCATATGTAGTTCAACTCAGCTTATGAAACTGATACAAACCACAGCTCCTCTTACATAAATGCTCTTTAGTTAATAGTGAGAATCATATTGGGTTTTTGAACTGTGTAAAATCATTTGAGCACAAAATTCACTTTGTGTAACTGAAATGAACTCTTGCTTGTAGGAAGACACATGTCCTGTGTTTTAACTCCGTTTCTGAAGCGAACTGCCGACGAGACTTTTCATCCATGAAACACACTCTGTTTTAATACAAGAATCATCCTCTTCTTTCAGCATCTCCAATACAGCAAGAACTATGAACATGCCCAGAATAAAAGAACTGTGTTTCCTACTCATACGGACACTATGTAGTTCAAATCTGCTTATGAAACAGATACAAACCACAGCTCCTCTTACATAATTGCTCTTTAGTTAATAGTGAGAATCATATTGGGTTTTTGAACTGTGTAAAATCATTTGAGCACAAAATTCACATTGTTTAACTGAAATGAACTCTTGCTTGTAGGAAGACACATGTCCTGTGTTTTAACTCCGTTTCTGAAGGGAAATTCAGACCAGTGTTCTCATCCTTGAAACTCACTCTGTTTTAACACAAGAAGCAAGCTCTTCTTTCCAGCGTCTCCAATACAGCAAGAACCATGAGCATGCCCAGAAAGAAAGAACTGTGTTTCCTACTCATAAGGACCATATGTAATTCAACTCTGCTTATGAAACTGAAACAAAGCACAGCTCCTCTTACATAAATTCTCTTTAGTTAGTAGTGAGAATCGCGTTGGCTTCATGAACTGTGTAAAATCATTTGAGCTAAAAATTTATTAGATTTACCCAAAATGAACTCTTGCCTGTAGGAAGACACATATCCTGGGGTTTATCTCCATTTCTGAGGGTAAATTCAGACCAGAGTTCTCATCCCTGAAACACAATGGGTTTTATCGCAAGAAGCAAGCTCTTCTTTCCACATTCAAAAATACAGCAAGAAACATGAGCATGCCCAGAAAAATAGAACTGTGTTTCCTACTCAGACGGACCATATGTAGTTCAACTCTGCTTATGAAACTTATACAGACTCCAGCTCCTCTTACATAAATGCTCTTTAGTTAATAATGATAAAGGCGTTGTGTTCTGGAACTGTGTAAAATCATTTGAACGCAAAATTCACTGGGTTTACCAGAAATGAACCCTTGCTTGTAGGAAGACACAGATCATGGGGTTTAACTCCGTTTGTGTTGGGAAATTCAGACCAGAGTTCTCATCACTGAAACACGCTGTGTTTTAACGCAAGAAGCAAGCACTTCTTTCCAGCGTCTCCAATACAGCAAGAACCATGAGCATGCCCAGAAAAAAAGAACTGTGTTTCCTACTCATAAGGCCCCTATGTAATTCAACTCTGTTTATGAAACTGAAACAAAGCACAGCTCCTCTTACATAAATGCTCTTTAGTTAGTAGTGACAATCGCGTTGGCTTCATGAACTGTATAAAATCATTTGAGCTAAAAATTCATTAGATTTACCAGAAATGAACTCTTGCCTGTGGGAAGACACAGATCCTGGGGTGTATCTCCATTTCTGAAGGTAAATTCAGACCAGAGTTCTCATCCATGAAACATACTCTGTTTTAACGCAAGAAGCAAGCACTTCTTTCCAGAGTCTAAAATACAGCAAGAACCATGAGCATTCCCAGAAAAAATAACTGTGTTTCCTACTCATACGGACCATATGTAGTTCATCTCTGCTTATGCAACTAATACAAACCACAGCTCCTCTTACATAAATGATCTTTATTTAATAGTGAGAATCGCGTTGGCTTCATGAACTGCGAGATATCATTTGAGCCCAAAATTCACTGGGTTTACCAGAAATGAACTCTTGCTTGAAGGAAGACACAGATCATGGGGTTTAACTCCGTTTCTGTTGGGAAATTCAGACCAGAGTTGTCATCACTGAAACACGCTGTGTTTTATCTCAAGAAGCAATCTCTTCTTTCCAGATTCTAAAATACAGTAAGAACCATGAGCATGCCCAGAAAAAAAGAGCTGTGTTTCCTACTCATACGGACCATATGTAGTACAACTCAGCTTATGAAACTGATACAAACCACAGCTCCTCTTACATAAATGCTCTTTAGTTAATAGTGAGAATCATATTGGGTTTTTGAACTGTGTAAAATCATTTGAGCACAAAATTCACTTTGTGTAACTGAAATGAACTCTTGCTTGTAGGAAGACACATGTCCTGTGTTTTAACTCCGTTTCTGAAGCGAACTGCCGACGAGACTTTTCATCCATGAAACACACTCTGTTTTAATACAAGAATCATCCTCTTCTTTCCAGCATCTCCAATACAGCAAGAACTATGAGCATGCCCAGAATAAAAGAACTGTGTTTCCTACTCATACGGACACTATGTAGTTCAACTCTGCTTATGAAACAGATACAAACCACAGCTCCTCTTACATAATTGCTCTTTAGTTAATAGTGAGAATCATATTGGGTTTTTGAACTGTGTAAAATCATTTGAGCACAAAATTCACATTGTTTAACTGAAATGATCTCTTGCTTGTAGGAAGACACATGTCCTGTGTTTTAAGTCTGTTTCTGAAGGGAAATTCAGACCAGTGTTCTCATCCTTGAAACTCACTCTGTTTTAACACAAGAAGCAAGCTCTTCTTTCCAGCGTCTCCAATACAGCAAGAACCATGAGCATGCCCAGAAAAAAAGAACTGTGTTTCCTACTCATAAGGACCATATGTAATTCAACTCTGCTTATGAAACTGAAACAAAGCACAGCTCCTCTTACATAAATTCTCTTTAGTTAGTAGTGAGAATCGCGTTGGCTTCATGAACTGTGTAAAGTCATTTGAGCTAAAAATTTATTAGAT
Source organism: Onychomys leucogaster (assembly GCA_949786385.1). Lineage (NCBI taxonomy): Eukaryota > Metazoa > Chordata > Mammalia > Rodentia > Cricetidae > Onychomys > Onychomys leucogaster. Next base: position 2,536,421 of record CATKUP010000061.1, read on the forward strand.
TTACCCAAAATGAACTCTTGCCTGTAGGAAGACACATATCCTGGGGTTTATCTCCATTTCTGAAGGTAAATTCAGACCAGAGTTCTCATCCCTGAAACACAATGGGTTTTATCGCAAGTAGCAAGCTCTTCTTTCCACAGTCAAAAATACAGCAAGAAACATGAGCATGCCCAGAAAAATAGAACTGTGTTTCCTACTCAAACGGACTATATGTAGTTCAACTCTGCTTATGAATCTCATTCAGACTCCAGCTCCTCTTACATAAATGCTCTTTAGTTAATAGTGAGAATCATATTCGGTTTTTGAACTGTGTAAAATCATTTGAGCACAAAATTCACTTTGTTTAACTGATATGAACTCTTGCTTGTAGGAAGACACAGGTCCTGTGTTTTAACTCCGTTTCTGATGCAAACTGCAGACCAGAGTTCTCATCCATGAAACACACTCTGTTTTAATACAAGAATCATCCTCTTCTTTCCAGCATCTCCAATACAGTAAGAACCATGAGCATGCCCAGAAAAAAAGAGCTGTGTTTCCTACTCATACGGACCATATGTAGTTCAACTCAGCTTATGAAACTGATACAAACCACAGCTCCTCTTACATAAATGCTCTTTAGTTAATAGTGAGAATCGCGTTGGGTTCGTGAACTGTGAAAAATCATTTGAGCCAAAAATTCACTGGGTTAACCAGAAATGAACTCTTGCTTGTAGGAGGATACGGATCCTGGGGTTTAACTACGTTTCTGAAGGGAACTGCAGACCAGAGTTCTCATCCATGAAAAACACTCTGTTTTAATGCAAGAAGCAAGCTCTTCTTTCCAGAGTATAAAATACAGCAAGAACCATGAGCATGCCCAGAAAAAGAACTGTGTTTCCTACTAATACGGACCATATGTATTTCAACTCTGCTTATGAAACTGATACAAACCACAGATCCTCTTACATAAATGCTATTTAGTTAATAGTGAGTATCGCGTTTTGGTTTGTGAACTGCGAAAAATCATTAGAGCCCAAAATTCCTGGGTTTACCAGAAAAGAACTCTTGCTTGTAGGAAGACACAGATCCTGGGGTTTAACTCCAGTTCTGAAGGTAAATTCAGACCAGTGTTCTCATCCATGAAACACACTCTGTTTTCCCGCAAGAATCATCCTCTTCTTTCCAGCGTCTCCAATACAGTAAGTAACATGAGCATGCCCATAAAACTGAACTGTGTTTCCTACTCATACAGACCACATGTATTTCAACTCTGCTTATGAAACTGATTAAAAAACACAGCTCCACTTACGTAAATCATCTTTAGTTAATAGTGAGAATAGCATTGGGTTCATGAACTGGGAAAAATCATTTGAGCCAAAAAGTCACTTGGTTTACCAGAAATGAACTCTTGGTTGTAGGAAGACACTGTTCCTGGGGTTTCACTCCGTTTTTGAAGGGAAATTCAGACCAGAGTTCTCATCCCTGAAACACACTCTGTTTTAATGCAAGAAGCAAGCACTTCTTTCCAGAGTCTAAAGTGCAGCAAGAACCATGAGCATTCCCAGAAAAAAGAACTGTGTTTCCTACTCATACGGACCATATGTAGTTCAACTCTGCTTATGAAACTGATACAAACCACAGCTCCTCTTACATGAATCCTCTTTAGTTAATAGTGAGAATCGCGTTGTGTTCATGAACTGCCAAAAGTCATTTGAGCCTAAAATTCACTAGGTTTACCAGAAATGAACTCTTGCTTGTAGGAAGATATGGATCCTGGGGTTTAACTCCGTTTCTGAAGGGAAATGCAGACCAGAGTTCTCATCGCTGAAACACACTGTGTTTTAACACAAGAAGCAAGCTCTTCTCTCCAGAGTCTAAAATACAGAAAGAACTATCAGCAGGCCCTGAAAAAAATAACTGTGTTTCCTACACATTCGGACCATATGTAGTTCAACTCTGCTTATGAAACAGATACAAACCAAAGCTCCTCTTACATAACTGCTCTTTAGTTAATAGTGAGAATCATATTAGGTTTTTGAACTGTGTAAAATCATTTGAGCACAAAATTTACTTTGTTTAACTGAAATGAACTCTTGCTTGTAGGAAGACACAGGTCCTGTGTTTTAACTCCGTGTCTGAAGCAAACTGCAGACCAGAGTTCTCATCCATGAAACACACTCTGTTTTAATACAAGAATCATCCTCTTCTTTCCAGCATCTCCAATACAGTAAGAAGCATGAGCATGCCCAGAAAAAAAGAACTGTGTTTCCTACTCATACGGACCATATGTAGTTCAACTCAGCTTTTGAAACTGATACAAACCACAGTTCCACTTACATAAATGCTCTTTAGTTAATAGTGAGAATCGCGTTGGGTTTGTGAACTGCGAAAAATCATTTGAGCCCAAAATTCACTGCTTAACCAGAAATGAACTCTAGCTTGTAGGAAGATACGGATCCTGGGGTTTAACTCCGTTTCTGAAGGGAACTGCAGACCAGAGTTCTCATCCATGAAACACACTCTGTTTAACAAAGAAGCAAGCTCTTCTTTTCAGCGACTACAATACAGCAAGAACCATGAGCATGCCCAGAAAAAAAGAACTGTGTTTCCTACTCATACGGACCATATGTAGTTCAACTCTGCTTATGCAACTAATACAAACCACAGCTCCTCTTACATAAATGCTCTTTAGTTAATAGTGAGTATCTCGTTGGCTGCATGAACTGTGAAAAATCCTTTGAGACCAAAATTCACTGGGTTTACCAGAAATGAACTGTTGCTTGTAGGAAGACACAGATCATGGGGTTTAACTCCGTTTCTGTTGGAAAATTCAGACCAGAGTTCTCATCGCTGAAACAGACTGTGTTTTAACGCAAGAAGCAAGCTCTTCTTTCCAGATTCTAAAATACAGCAAGAACAATGATCAGGCCCTGAAAAAAGAACTGTGTTTCCTACTCATTACGGACCACATGTAGTTCAACTCAGCTTATGAAACTGATACAAACCACAGCTCCTCTTACATAAATGCTCTTTAGTTAGTAGTGAGAATCGCGTTGGCTTCATGAACTGTGTAGAATCATTTGAGCTAAAAATTCATTAGATTTACCAGAAATGAACTCTTGCCTGTAGGAAGACACAGATCCTGGGGTTTATCTCCATTTCTGAAGGTAAATTCAGACCAGAGTTCTCATCCCTAAAACACAATGGGTTTTAACGCAAGAAGCAAGCTCTTCTTTCCACAGTCAAAAATACAGCAAGAATTATGAGCATGCCCAGAAAAATAGAACTGTGTTTCCTACTCAAACGGACCATATGTAGTTCAACTCTGCTTGTGAAACTTATACTGACTCCAGCTCCTCTTACATAAATGCTCTTTAGTTAATAGTGATAAACGCGTTTTGTTCTGGAATTGTGTAAAATCATTTTAACCAAAAATTCTCTTGGTTTACCAGAAATGAACTCTTGCTTGCAGGAAGACACTGATCCTGGGGTTTAACTCCGTTTTTGAAGGGAAATTCAGACCAGAGTTCTCATCCCTGAAACACACTCTGTTTTAATGCAAGAAGCAAGCACTTCTTTCCAGATTCTAAAATACAGCAAGAACCATGAGCAATCGCAGAAAAAAAGAACTGTGTTTCCTACTCATACGGACCATATGTAGTTCAACTCTGCTTATGCAACTAATACAAACCACAGCTCCTCTTACATAAATGCTCTTTAGTTAATAGTGAGTATTGCGTTGGCTTCATAAACTGTGAAAAATCATTTGAGCCCAAAATTCACTGGGTTAACCAGAATTGAACTCTTGCTTGTAGGAAGACACAGATCATGGGGTTAAACTCCGTTTCTGTTGGGAAATTCAGACCAGAGTTCTCGTCGCTGAAACACGCTGTGTTTTAACGCAAGAAGCAAGCTCTTCTTTCCAGATGCTAAAATACAGCAAGAACCATGAGCATGCCCAGAAAAAAAGATCTGTGTTTCCTACTCATACGGACCATATGTAGTTCAACTCTACTTATGTAACTGAAACAAACCACAGCTCCACTTACATAAATACTCTAAATTTAATAGTTAGAATCGCGTTGGGTTTGTGATCTGCGAAAAATCATTTGAGCCCAAAATTAACAGGGTTTCCCAGGAATGAACTCTTGCTTGTAGGAAGACACTGATCCAGGGGTTTAACTCCGTTTCTAAAGTCAAATTCAGACAAGAGTTCTCATACCTGAAAAACACACTGTTTTAAGGCAAAAATCATCCTCTTCTTTCCAGTGTCTCCAATACAGTAAGAAACATGAGCATGCTCATAAAAAATGAACTGTGTTTCCTACTCATACAGACCATATGTATTTCAACTCTGCTTATGAAACTGATAAAAAACACAGCTCCACTTACATAAATCCTCTTTAGTTAATAGTGAGAATAGCATTGGGTTCATGAACTGGGAAAAATCATTTGAGACCAAAATTCGCTGGGTTTACCAGAAATGAACTCTTGCTTGTAGGAAGAAACAGATCCTGTGATTTAACTCCGTTTCTGAAGGGAAAATCAGACCAGAATTCTCATCCCTGAAAAACACTCTGTTTTAATGCAAGAATCATCCTCTTCATTCCAGCATCTCCAATACAGTAAGAACCATGAGCATGCCCAGAAAAAAAGAACTGTGTTTCCTACTCCTAAGGACCATATGTAGTTCAACTCTGCTCATGAAACTGATACAGACCACAGCTCCTCTTACATAAATGCTCTTTAGTTAGTAGTGAGAATCACGTTGGCTTCATGAACTGTGTAAAATCATTTGACCTAAAAATTCATTAGATTTACCAGAAATGAACTCTTGCCTGTAGGAAGACACAGATCCTGGGGTTTATCTCCATTACTGAAGGTTAATTCAGACCAGAGTTCTCATCCATGAAACACACTCTGTTTTAACACAAGAAGCAAGCTCTTCTTTCCAGAGTCTAAAATACAGCAAGAACTATGAGCATGCCCAGAAAAAAAGAACTGTGTTTCCTACTCATATGGACACTATGTAGTTCAACTCTGCTTATGAAACTGATAAAAACCACAGCTCCTCTTACATAAATCGTCTTTAGTTAATAGTGAGAATCGCTTTTTGGTTCGTGAACTGCAAAAAATCATTAGAGCCCAAAATTCCCTGGTTTTACCAGAAAAGAACGCTTGCTTGTAGGAAGACACAGATCCTGGGGTTTTACTCCGTATCTGAAGGTAAATTCAGACAAGTGTTCTCATCCCTGAAACACATTCAGTTTTAATGCAAGAAGCAAGCACTTCTTTCCAGAGTCTAAAATACAGCAAGAACCATGAGCATTCCCAGAAAAAGAACTGTGTTTCCTACTCATACGGACCATATGTCGTTCAACTCTGCTTGTGCAACTGATACAAACCACAGCTCCTCTTACATAAATGCTCTTTAGTTAATAGTGAGAATCGCGTTGGGTTCCTGAACTGCCAAAAATCATTTGAGCCCAAAATTCACTGGGTTTACCAGAAATGAACTCTTGCTTGTGGGAAGATACGGATCCTGGGGTTTAACTCCGTTTCTGAAGGGAACTGCAGACCAGAGTTTTCATCGCTGAAACACACTGTGTTTTAACACAAGAAGGAAGCTCTTCTTTCCAGATTCTAAAATACAGCAAGAACTATCAGCAGGCCCTGAAAAAAAGAACTGTGTTTCCTACTCATACGGACCATATGTAGTTCAACTCTGCTTATGAAACAGATACAAACCACAGCTCCTCTTACATAAATGCTCTTTAGTTAATAGTGAGAATCATATTGGGTTTTTGAACTGTGTAAAATCATATGAGCACAAAATTCACTTTGTTTAACTGAAATGAACTCTTGCTTGTAGGAAGACACATGTCCTGTGTTTTAACTCCGTTTCTGAAGCGAACTGCAGACCAGAGTTTTCATCCATGAAACACACTCTGTTTTAATACAAGAATCATCCTCTTCTTTCCAGCATCTCCAATACAGCAAGAACTATGAGCATGCCCAGAAAAAAAGAACTGTGTTTCCTACTCATATGGACACTATGTAGTTCAACTCTGCTTATGAAAGAGATACAAACCACAGCTCCTCTTACATAATTGCTCTTTAGTTAATAGTGAGAATCATATTGGGTTTTTGAACTGTGTAAAATCATTTGAGCACAAAATTCACATTGTTTAACTGAAATGAACTCTTGCTTGTAGGAAGACACAGCAGGTCCTGTGTTTTAACTCTGTTTCTGAAGGGAAATTCAGACCAGTGTTCTCATCCTTGAAACACACTCTGTTTTAACACAAGAAGCAAGCTCTTCTTTCCAGCGTCTCTAATACAGCAAGAACCATGAGCATGCCCAGAAAAAAAGAACTGTGTTTCCTACTCATAAAGACCATATGTAATTCAACTCTGCTTATGAAACTGAAACAAAGCACAGCTCCTCTTACATAAATGCTCTTTAGTTAGTAGTGAGAATAGCGTTGGCTTCATGAACTGTGTAAAATCATTTGAGCTAAAAATTTATTAGATTTACCCAAAATGAACTCTTGCCTGTAGGAAGACACATATCCTGGTGTTTATCTCCATTTCTGAAGGTAAATTCAGACCAGAGTTCTCATCCCTGAAACACAATGGGTTTTATCGCAAGAAGCAAGCTCTTCTTTCCACAGTCAAAAATACAGCAAGAAACATGAGCATGCCCAGAAAAATAGAACTGTGTTTCCTACTCAGACGGACCATATGTAGTTCAACTCTGCTTATGAAACTTATACAGACTCCAGCTCCTCTTACATAAATGCTCTTTAGTTAATAATGATAAAGGCGTTGTGTTCTGGAACTGTGTAAAATCATTTGAACGCAAAATTCACTGGGTTTACCAGAAATGAACCCTTGCTTGTAGGAAGACACAGATCATGGGGTTTAACTCCGTTTGTGTTGGGAAATTCAGACCAGAGTTCTCATCACTGAAACACGCTGTGTTTTAACGCAAGAAGCAAGCACTTCTTTCCAGCGTCTCCAATACAGCAAGAACCATGAGCATGCCCAGAAAAAAAGAACTGTGTTTCCTACTCATAAGGCCCCTATGTAATTCAACTCTGTTTATGAAACTGAAACAAAGCACAGCTCCTCTTACATAAATGCTCTTTAGTTAGTAGTGAGAATCGCGTTGGCTTCATGAACTGTATAAAATCATTTGAGCTAAAAATTCATTAGATTTACCAGAAATGAACTCTTGCCTGTGGGAAGACACAGATCCTGGGGTGTATCTCCATTTCTGAAGGTAAATTCAGACCAGAGTTCTCATCCATGAAACATACTCTGTTTTAACGCAAGAAGCAAGCACTTCTTTCCAGAGTCTAAAATACAGCAAGAACCATGAGCATTCCCAGAAAAAATAACTGTGTTTCCTACTCATACGGACCATATGTAGTTCATCTCTGCTTATGCAACTAATACAAACCACAGCTCCTCTTACATAAATGATCTTTATTTAATAGTGAGAATCGCATTGGCTTCATGAACTGCGAGATATCATTTGAGCCCAAAATTCACTGGGTTTACCAGAAATGAACTCTTGCTTGAAGGAAGACACAGATCATGGGGTTTAACTCCGTTTCTGTTGGGAAATTCAGACCAGAGTTGTCATCACTGAAACACGCTGTGTTTTATCTCAAGAAGCAATCTCTTCTTTCCAGATTCTAAAATACAGTAAGAACCATGAGCATGCCCAGAAAAAAGAGCTGTGTTTCCTACTCATACGGACCATATATAGTTCAACTCAGCTTATGAAACTGATACAAACCACAGCTCCTCTTACATAAATGCTCTTTAGTTAATAGTGAGAATCATATTGGGTTTTTGAACTGTGTAAAATCATTTGAGCACAAAATTCACTTTGTGTAACTGAAATGAACTCTTGCTTGTAGGAAGACACATGTCCTGTGTTTTAACTCCGTTTCTGAAGCGAACTGCCGACGAGACTTTTCATCCATGAAACACACTCTGTTTTAATACAAGAATCATCCTCTTCTTTCCAGCATCTCCAATACAGCAAGAACTATGAGCATGCCCAGAATAAAAGAACTGTGTTTCCTACTCATACGGACACTATGTAGTTCAACTCTGCTTATGAAACAGATACAAACCACAGCTCCTCTTACATAATTGCTCTTTAGTTAATAGTGAGAATCATATTGGGTTTTTGAACTGTGTAAAATCATTTGAGCACAAAATTCACATTGTTTAACTGAAATGAACTCTTGCTTGTAGGAAGACACATGTCCTGTGTTTTAAGTCCGTTTCTGAAGGGAAATTCAGACCAGTGTTCTCATCCTTGAAACTCACTCTGTTTTAACACAAGAAGCAAGCTCTTCTTTCCAGCGTCTCCAATACAGCAAGAACCATGAGCATGCCCAGAAAAAAAGAACTGTGTTTCCTACTCATAAGGACCATATGTAATTCAACTCTGCTTATGAAACTGAAACAAAGCACAGCTCCTCTTACATAAATTCTCTTTAGTTAGTAGTGAGAATCGCGTTGGCTTCATGAACTGTGTAAAGTCATTTGAGCTAAAAATTTATTAGATTTACCCAAAATGAACTCTTGCCTGTAGGAAGACACATATCCTGGGGTTTATCTCCATTTCTGAAGGTAAATTCAGACCAGAGTTCTCATCCCTGAAACACAATGGGTTTTATCGCAAGTAGCAAGCTCTTCTTTCCACAGTCAAAAATACAGCAAGAAACATGAGCATGCCCAGAAAAATAGAACTGTGTTTCCTACTCAAACGGACTATATGTAGTTCAACTCTGCTTATGAATCTCATACAGAGTCCAGCTCCTCTTACATAAATGCTCTTTAGTTAATAGTGAGAATCATATTCGGTTTTTGAACTGTGTAAAATCATTTGAGCACAAAATTCACTTTGTTTAACTGAAATGAACTCTTGCTTGTAGGAAGACACAGGTCCTGTGTTTTAACTCCGTTTCTGATGCAAACTGCAGACCAGAGTTCTCATCCATGAAACACACTCTGTTTTAATACAAGAATCATCCTCTTCTTTCCAGCATCTCCAATACAGTAAGAACCATGAGCATGCCCAGAAAAAAAGAGCTGTGTTTCCTACTCATACGGACCATATGTAGTTCAACTCAGCTTATGAAACTGATACAAACCACAGCTCCTCTTACATAAATGCTCTTTAGTTAATAGTGAGAATCGCGTTGGGTTCGTGAACTGTGAAAAATCATTTGAGCCAAAAATTCACTGGGTTAACCAGAAATGAACTCTTGCTTGTAGGAAGATACAGATCCTGGGGTTTAACTACGTTTCTGAAGGGAACTGCAGACCAGAGTTCTCATCCATGAAAAACACTCTGTTTTAATGCAAGAAGCAAGCTCTTCTTTCCAGAGTATAAAATACAGCAAGAACCATGAGCATGCCCAGAAAAAGAACTGTGTTTCCTACTAATACGGACCATGTGTATTTCAACTCTGCTTATGAAACTGATACAAACCACAGATCCTCTTACATAAATGCTATTTAGTTAATAGTGAGTATCGCGTTTTGGTTTGTGAACTGCGAAAAATCATTAGAGCCCAAAATTCCTGGGTTTACCAGAAAAGAACTCTTGCTTGTAGGAAGACACAGATCCTGGGGTTTAACTCCAGTTCTGAAGGTAAATTCAGACCAGTGTTCTCATCCATGAAACACACTCTGTTTTCCCGCAAGAAACATCCTCTTCTTTCCAGCGTCTCCAATACAGTAAGTAACATGAGCATGCCCATAAAACTGAACTGTGTTTCCTACTCATACAGACCACATGTATTTCAACTCTGCTTATGAAACTGATTAAAAAACACAGCTCCACTTACGTAAATCATCTTTAGTTAATAGTGAGAATAGCATTGGGTTCATGAACTGGGAAAAATCATTTGAGCCAAAAAGTCACTTGGTTTACCAGAAATGAACTCTTGGTTGTAGGAAGACACTGTTCCTGGGGTTTCACTCCGTTTTTGAAGGGAAATTCAGACCAGAGTTCTCATCCCTGAAACACACTCTGTTTTAATGCAAGAAGCAAGCACTTCTTTCCAGAGTCTAAAGTGCAGCAAGAACCATGAGCATTCCCAGAAAAAAGAACTGTGTTTCCTACTCATACGGACCATATGTAGTTCAACTCTGCTTATGAAACTGATACAAACCACAGCTCCTCTTACATGAATCCTCTTTAGTTAATAGTGAGAATCGCGTTGTGTTCATGAACTGCCAAAAGTCATTTGAGCCTAAAATTCACTGGGTTTACCAGAAATGAACTCTTGCTTGTAGGAAGATATGGATCCTGGGGTTTAACTCCGTTTCTGAAGGGAAATGCAGACCAGAGTTCTCATCGCTGAAACACACTGTGTTTTAACACAAGAAGCAAGCTCTTCTCTCCAGAGTCTAAAATACAGAAAGAACTATCAGCAGGCCCTGAAAAAAATAACTGTGTTTCCTACACATTCGGACCATATGTAGTTCAACTCTGCTTATGAAACAGATACAAACCAAAGCTCCTCTTACATAACTGCTCTTTAGTTAATAGTGAGAATCATATTAGGTTTTTGAACTGTGTAAAATCATTTGAGCACAAAATTTACTTTGTTTAACTGAAATGAACTCTTGCTTGTAGGAAGACACAGGTCCTGTGTTTTAACTCCGTGTCTGAAGCAAACTGCAGACCAGAGTTCTCATCCATGAAACACACTCTGTTTTAATACAAGAATCATCCTCTTCTTTCCAGCATCTCCAATACAGTAAGAAGCATGAGCATGCCCAGAAAAAAAGAACTGTGTTTCCTACTCATACGGACCATATGTAGTTCAACTCAGCTTTTGAAACTGATACAAACCACAGTTCCACTTACATAAATGCTCTTTAGTTAATAGTGAGAATCGCGTTGGGTTTGTGAACTGCGAAAAATCATTTGAGCCCAAAATTCACTGCTTAACCAGAAATGAACTCTAGCTTGTAGGAAGATACGGATCCTGGGGTTTAACTCCGTTTCTGAAGGGAACTGCAGACCAGAGTTCTCATCCATGAAACACACTCTGTTTAACAAAGAAGCAAGCTCTTCTTTTCAGCGACTACAATACAGCAAGAACCATGAGCATGCCCAGAAAAAAAGAACTGTGTTTCCTACTCATACGGACCATATGTAGTTCAACTCTGCTTATGCAACTAATACAAACCACAGCTCCTCTTACATAAATGCTCTTTAGTTAATAGTGAGTATCTCGTTGGCTGCATGAACTGTGAAAAATCCTTTGAGACCAAAATTCACTGGGTTTACCAGAAATGAACTGTTGCTTGTAGGAAGACACAGATCATGGGGTTTAACTCCGTTTCTGTTGGAAAATTCAGACCAGAGTTCTCATCGCTGAAACAGACTGTGTTTTAACGCAAGAAGCAAGCTCTTCTTTCCAGATTCTAAAATACAGCAAGAACAATGATCAGGCCCTGAAAAAAGAACTGTGTTTCCTACTCATTACGGACCACATGTAGTTCAACTCAGCTTATGAAACTGATACAAACCACAGCTCCTCTTACATAAATGCTCTTTAGTTAGTAGTGAGAATCGCGTTGGCTTCATGAACTGTGTAGAATCATTTGAGCTAAAAATTCATTAGATTTACCAGAAATGAACTCTTGCCTGTAGGAAGACACAGATCCTGGGGTTTATCTCCATTTCTGAAGGTAAATTCAGACCAGAGTTCTCATCCCTAAAACACAATGGGTTTTAACGCAAGAAGCAAGCTCTTCTTTCCACAGTCAATAATACAGCAAGAATTATGAGCATGCCCAGAAAAATAGAACTGTGTTTCCTATTCAAACGGACCATATGTAGTTCAACTCTGCTTGTGAAACTTATACTGACTCCAGCTCCTCTTACATAAATGCTCTTTAGTTAATAGTGATAAACGCGTTTTGTTCTGGAATTGTGTAAAATCATTTTGACCAAAAATTCTCTTGGTTTACCAGAAATGAACTCTTGCTTGCAGGAAGACACTGATCCTGGGGTTTAACTCCGTTTTTGAAGGGAAATTCAGACCAGAGTTCTCATCCCTGAAACACACTCTGTTTTAATGCAAGAAGCAAGCACTTCTTTCCAGATTCTAAAATACAGCAAGAACCATGAGCAATCGCAGAAAAAAAGAACTGTGTTTCCTACTCATACGGACCATATGTAGTTCAACTCTGCTTATGCAACTAATACAAACCACAGCTCCTCTTACATAAATGCTCTTTAGTTAATAGTGAGTATTGCGTTGGCTTCATAAACTGTGAAAAATCATTTGAGCCCAAAATTCACTGGGTTAACCAGAATTGAACTCTTGCTTGTAGGAAGACACAGATCATGGGGTTAAACTCCGTTTCTGTTGGGAAATTCAGACCAGAGTTCTCGTCGCTGAAACACGCTGTGTTTTAACGCAAGAAGCAAGCTCTTCTTTCCAGATGCTAAAATACAGCAAGAACCATGAGCATGCCCAGAAAAAAAGATCTGTGTTTCCTACTCATACGGACCATATGTAGTTCAACTCTACTTATGTAACTGAAACAAACCACAGCTCCACTTACATAAATACTCTAAATTTAATAGTTAGAATCGCGTTGGGTTTGTGATCTGCGAAAAATCATTTGAGCCCAAAATTAACAGGGTTTCCCAGGAATGAACTCTTGCTTGTAGGAAGACACTGATCCAGGGGTTTAACTCCGTTTCTAAAGTCAAATTCAGACAAGAGTTCTCATACCTGAAAAACACACTGTTTTAAGGCAAAAATCATCCTCTTCTTTCCAGTGTCTCCAATACAGTAAGAAACATGAGCATGCCCATAAAAAATGAACTGTGTTTCCTACTCATACAGACCATATGTATTTCAACTCTGCTTATGAAACTGATAAAAAACACAGCTCCACTTACATAAATCCTCTTTAGTTAATAGTGAGAATAGCATTGGGTTCATGAACTGGGAAAAATCATTTGAGACCAAAATTCGCTGGGTTTACCAGAAATGAACTCTTGCTTGTAGGAAGAAACAGATCCTGTGATTTAACTCCGTTTCTGAAGGGAAATTCAGACCAGAATTCTCATCCCTGAAAAACACTCTGTTTTAATGCAAGAATCATCCTCTTCATTCCAGCATCTCCAATACAGTAAGAACCATGAGCATGCCCAGAAAAAAAGAACTGTGTTTCCTACTCCTAAGGACCATATGTAGTTCAACTCTGCTCATGAAACTGATACAGACCACAGCTCCTCTTACATAAATGCTCTTTAGTTAGTAGTGAGAATCACGTTGGCTTCATGAACTGTGTAAAATCATTTGAGCTAAAAATTCATTAGATTTACCAGAAATGAACTCTTGCCTGTAGGAAGACACAGATCCTGGGGTTTATCTCCATTACTGAAGGTTAATTCAGACCAGAGTTCTCATCCATGAAACACACTCTGTTTTAACACAAGAAGCAAGCTCTTCTTTCCAGAGTCTAAAATACAGCAAGAACTATGAGCATGCCCAGAAAAAAAGAACTGTGTTTCCTACTCATATGGACACTATGTAGTTCAACTCTGCTTATGAAACTGATAAAAACCACAGCTCCTCTTACATAAATCGTCTTTAGTTAATAGTGAGAATCGCTTTTTGGTTCGTGAACTGCAAAAAATCATTAGAGCCCAAAATTCCCTGGTTTTACCAGAAAATTACTCTTGCTTGTAGGAAGACACAGATCCTGGGGTTTTACTCCGTTTCTGAAGGTAAATTCAGACCAGTGTTCTCATCCATGAAACACACTCTGTTTTCCCGCAAGAATCATCCTCTTCTTTCCAGCGTCTCCAATACAGGAAGAAACATGAGCATGCCCATAAAAAATGAACTATGTTTCCTACTCATACAAACCATATGTATTTCAACTCTGCTTATGAAACTGATAAAAAACACAGCCGCACTTACATAAATCCACTTTAGTAAATAGTGAGAATAGCATTGGGTTCATGAACTGGGAAAAATCATTAGAGCCCAAAATTCACTGGGTTTATCAGAAATGAACTCTTGCTTGTAGGAAGACACCGATCCTGTGATTTAACTCCGTTTCTGAAGGGAAATTCAGACCAGAATTCTCATCCCTGAAAAACACTGTTTTAATGCAAGAATCATCCTTTTCTTTCAAACATCTCCAATAGAGTAAGAACCATGAGCATGCCCAGAAAAAAAGAACTGTGTTTCCTACTCATACGGACGATATGTAGTTCAACTCTGCTCATGAAACTGATACAGACCACAGCTCCTCTTACATAAATGCTCGTCAGTTAATAGTGATAATCACCTTGGGTTCTAGAAATGTGTAAAATCATTTGAGCCAAAAATTGACTTGGTTTACCAGAAATGAACTCTTGCTTGTAGGAAGACACTGATCCTGGGGTTTAACTCCGTTTTTGAAGGGAAATTCAGACCAGAGTTCTCATCCCTGAAACCCACTCTGTTTTAATGCAAGAAGCAAGCACTTCTTTCCAGAGTCTAAAATACAGGAAGAACCATGAGCATTCCCAGAAAAAAAGAACTGTGTTTCCTACTCACAGGGACCATATGTAGTTCAACTCTGCTCATGAAACTGATACAGACCACAGCTCCTCTTACATAAATGCTCGTTAGTTAATAGTGAGAATTGCGTTGGGTTTGTGAACTGAGAAATATCATTTGTGCCCAAAATTCACTGGGTTTACCAGAAATGAACTATTGCTTCTAGGAAGACACTGATCCTGGGGTTTAACTCCGTTTATGAAGGGAAATTCAGACCAGTGTTCTCATCAATGAAACACACTCTGTTTTAACGCAAGAAGCAAGCTCTTCTTTCCAGCGTCTCCAATACAGCAAGAACCATTAGCATGCCCAGAAAAAAGAACTGTGTTTCCTACTCATAATGCCCATATGTAATTAACTCTTCTTATGAAACTGATACAAATCCAGCACCACTTATATAAATCCTCTTTCGATAATAGTGAGAATCGCGTTGGGTTCGTTAACTGCGAAAAATCATTTGAGCCCAAAATTCTCTGGGTTTACCAGAAAAGAACTCTTGCTTGTAGGAAGATACCTATCCTGTGATTTCACTCCGTTTCTGAAGGGAAATTCCGACCAGAGTTCTCATCCCTGAAACACACTTTGCTTTATCGCAGGAAGCAAGCTCTTCTTTCCAGAGTCTAAAATACAGCAAGAATCATGAGCATGCCCTGAACAAAAGGATTGTGTTTCCTACTCATACGGTCCATATGTAGTTCAACTCTGCTTATGTAACTAAAACAAACCACAGCTCCGCTTACATACATACTCTAAATTTAATAGTTAGAATCACGTTGGGTTTGTGGTCTGCGAAAAATCATTTGAGCCCAAAATAAACAGGGTTTTCCAGGAATGAACTCTTGCTTGTAGGAATACACTGATCCTGGGGTTTAACTCCGTTTCTGAAGTCAAATTCAGACAAGAGTTCTCATACCTGAAAAACACACTGTTTTAAGGCAAAAATCATCCTCTTCTTTCCAGCGTCTCCAATACAGTAAGAAAAATGAGCATGCCCAAAAAAAATGAACTGTGTTTCCTACTCATACAGACCATATGTATTTCAACTCTGCTTATGAAACTGATAAAAAACACAGCTCCACTTACATAAATCCTATTTAGTTAATAGTGAGAATAGCATTGGGTTCATGAACTGGGAAAAATCATTTGAGACCAAAATTCGCTGGGTTTACCAGAAATGAACTCTTGCTTGTAGGAAGACACAGTTCCTGTGATTTAACTCCGTTTCTGAAGGGAAATTCAGACCAGAATTCTCATCCCTGAAAAACACTCTGTTTTAATGCAAGAATCATCCTCTTCTTTCCAGCATCTCCAATATGGTAAGTACCATGAGCATGCCCAGAAAAAAAGAACTGTGTTTCCTACTCATACGGATGATATGTAGTTCAAATCTGCTCATGAAACTGATACAGACCACAGCTCCTCTTACATAAATGCTCTTTAGTTAGTTGTGAGAATCGCGTTGGCTTCATGAACTATGTAAAATCATTTGAGCCTAAAATTCATTAGATTTACCAGAAATGAACTCTTGCGTGTAGGAAGACACAGATCCTGGGGTTTATCTCCATTTCTGAAGGTAAATTCAGAACAGAGTTCTCATCCATGAAACACACTCTGTTTTAACACAAGAATCATCCTCTTCTTTCCAGAGTCTAAAATACAGCAAGAACTATGAGCATGCCCAGAAAAAAAGAACTGTGTTTCCTACTCATATGGACACTATGTAGTTCAACTCTGCTTATGAAACTGATAAAAACCACAGCTCCTCTTACATAAATCATCTTTAGCTAATAGTGAGAATCGCTTTTTGGTTCGTGAACTGCAAAAAATCATTAGAGCCCAAAATTCCCTGGTTTTACCAGAAAAGAACTCTTGCTTGTAGGAAGACACAGATCCTGGGGTTTTAATCCGGTTCTGAAGGTAAATTCAGACCAGTGTTCTCATCCATGAAACACACTCTGTTTTCCCGCAAGAATCATCCTCTTCTTTCCAGCGTCTCCAATACAGTAAGAAACATGAGCATGCCCATAAAAAATGAACTGTGTTTCCTACTCATACAAACCATATGTATTTCAACTCTGCTTATGAAACTGATTAAAAAACACAGCCACACTAACATAAATCCACTTTAGTAAATAGTGAGAATAGCATTGGGATCATGAACTGGGAAAAATCATTAGAGCCCAAAATTCACTGGGTTTATCAGAAATGAACTCTTGCTTGTCGGAAGACACTGATCCTGGGGTTTAACTCCGTTTTTGAAGGGAAATTCAGACCAGAGTTCTTATCCCTGAAACACACTCTGTTTTAATGCAAGAAGCAAGCACTTCTTTCCAGAGTCTAAAATACAGCAAGAACCATGAACATTCCCAGAAAAAAAGAACTGTGTTTCCTACTCATACGGACCATATGTAGTTCAACTCTGCTCATGAAACTGATACAGACCACAGCTCCTCTTACATAAATGCTCGTTAGTTAATAGTGAGAATTGCGTTGGGTTTGTGAACTGAGAATCATCATTTGAGCCCAAAATTCACTGGGTTTACCAGAAATGAACTATTGCTTCTAGGAAGACACTGATCCTGGGGTTTAACTCCGTTTATGAAGGGAAATTCAGACCAGTGTTCTCATCAATGAAACTCACTCTGTTTTAACGCAAAAGCAAGCTCTTCTTTACAGCGTCTCCAATACAGCAAGAACCATTAGCATGCCCAGAAAAAAGAACTGTGTTTCCTACTCATAAGGACCATATGTAATTAACTCTGCTTATGAAACTGATACAAATCCAGCAACACTTATATAAATCCTCTTTCGATAATAGTGAGAATCGCGTTGGGTTCGTTAACTGCGAAAAATCATTTGAACCCAAAATTCACTGGGTATACCAGAAATGAACTCTTGCTTTTAGGAAGATACGGATCCTGGGGTTTAACTTCGTTTCTGAAGGGAACTGCAGACCAGAGTTCTCATCCATGAAACACACTCTGTTTTATCGCAGGAAGCAAGCTCTTCTTTCCAGAGTCTAAAATACAGCAAGAACCATGAGCATGCCCTGAAAAAAAGGACTGTGTTTCCTACTAATACGGACCATATGTAGTTCAACTCTGCTTATTTAACTGAAACAAACCACATCTCCGCTTACATAAATACTCTAAATTTAATAGTTAGAATTGCATTGGGTTTGTGATCTGTGAAAAATCATTTGAGCCCAAAATTAACAGGCTTTCCCAGGAATGAACTCTTGCTTGTAGGAAGACACTGATCCTGGGGTTTAACTCCGTTTCTGAAATCAAATTCAGACAAGAGTTCTCATACCTGAAATACACACTGTTTTAAGGCAAAAATCATCCTCTTCTTTCCAGCGTCTCCAATACAGTAAGAAACATGAGTATGCCCATAAAAAATGAACTGTGTTTCCTACTCATACAGAACATATGTATTTCAACTCTGCTTATGAAACTGATAAAAAAACATCTCCACTTACATAAATCCTCTTTAGTTAATAGTGAGAATAGCATTGGGTTCATGAACTGGGAAAAATCATTTGATACCAAAATTCACTGGGTTAACCATAAATGAACTCTTGCTTGTAGGAAGACACAGATCCTGTGATTTAACTCCGTTTCTGAAGGGAAATTCAGACCAGAATTCTCATCACTGAAACACTCTATGTTTTCACGCAATAAGGAAGCTCTTCTTTCCAGCATCTCCTATACAGTAAGAACCATGAGCATGCCCAGAAAAAAAGAAATGTGATTCCTACTCATACAGACCATATATACTTCAACACTGCTTATGAAACTGATACAAAAGACATCTCCTCTTACATAAATCCTGTTTTGTTAATAGTGAGAATCGCATTGGGTTTGTGAACTGTGAAAAACATTTGAGCCCAAAATTCACAGAGTTTACCATAAATGAACTCTTGCTTGTAGGAAGACACAGATCCTGGGGTTTAACTCCGTTTCTGAAGGGAAATTGATACCAGAGTTCTCATCCCTGAAACACACTCTGTTTTAATTCAAGAAGCAAGCTCTTCTTTCCAGAGTCTAAAATACAACAAGAACCAGGAGCATGCCCAGAAAAAAGAACTGTGTTCATGACTCATATGGACCATATGTAGTTCAACTCAGCTTATGAAACTGATACAGACCACAGCTCCTCTTACATAAAAGCTCTTTAGTTTATATGATAATCACGTTGGGTTCTAGAACTGTGTAAGACCATGTGAGCCCAAAATTAACTTGGTTTACCAGAAATGAACTCTTGATTGTAGAAGACTCAGATCCTTGGGTTTAACTCCGTTTCTGAAGGGTAATTCAGACAAGAGTTCTCATCCCTGAAACACACTCTGTTTTAATTCAAGAAGCAAGCTCTTCTTTGCAGAGTCTAAAATACAGCAAGAACCATGGGCATGCACAGAAAAAAGAACTGTGTTCATGACTCATATGGACCATATGTAGTTCAACTCAGCTTATGAAACTGATACAGACCACAGCTCCTCTTACATAAAAGCTCTTTAGAGAATATGATAATCACGTTGGGTTCTAGAACTGTGTAAATCATTTGAGTACAAAATTCACTGGGTTTACCAGAAATGAACTCTTGTTTGTAGGAAGACACAGATCCTAGGGTTTTCCTCCATTTCTGAAGGGAAATTCAGACCAGAGTTCTCATCCCTGAAAAACACTCTGTTTTAAGGTAAGAATCATCCTGTTCTTTCCAGCATCTCCAATACAGTAAGAACCATGAGCATGCCCAGAAAAAAAGAACTGTGTTTCCTACTCATACAGACCATATGGAGTTCAACTCTGCTTATGAAACTGATACAAACCACAGCTCCTCTTAAACAAATGCTCTATATTAATAGTGATAATCGAGTTGGGTTCTAGAACTGTGTTAATCATTTTGGCTCAAAATTCACTTGGTTTACCAGAAATGAACTCTTGCTTGTAGGAAGACACTGATCCTGTGGTTTAACTCTGTTCCTGAAGGGAAATTCAGACCAGGGTTCCCAGCCATGAAACACACTCTGTTTTAACGCAAGAAGCAAGATCTTCTTTCTAGATTCTAAAATACAGCAAGAACCATGAGCATGCCCCGAAAAAATGAACTGTGTTTCCTATTCATACAGACCATATGTAGTTCTACTCTGATTAAGAAACTGACAAAAACCACACCTCCTCTTACATAAATGCTCTTTAGTTAATAGTAAGAATCGCGTTGGGTTCGTGAACTGCGAAAAATCATTTGAGCCCAAAATTCACTGGGTTTACTAGAAATGACCTCTTCCTTGTGGGAAGACACAGATCCTGTGATTTAACTCCGTTATTGAAGGAAAATTCAGACCAGCGTTCTAATCCCTGAAACACACTCTGTTTTAACGCAAGAAGCAAACTCTTCTTTAAAAAGTCTAAAATACAGCAAGAACCATGAGCTTGCCCTGAAAAAAAAAAGCTGTGATTCCTACTCATACAGACCACATGTAGTTCAACTCTGCTTATGAATCTGATACAAACCACAGCACCGCTTACATAAATGCTCTTTAGTAAATAGTGAGAATCACGTTGTTTTGGTGAACTGCGAAAAATCATTTGAGACCAAAATTAACTGGGTTTACCAGAAATGCACTCTTGCTTGTAGGAAGACACAGATCCTGGGTTTAACTCATTTCTGAAGGCAAATTCAGACCAGAGTACTCATCCCTGAAAAACACTCTGTTTTAAGGCAAGTATCATCCTCTTCTTTCCAGCGTCTCCAATACATCAACCACCATGAGCCTACCCTCAAAAAGAACTGGGTTTCCAACTCATACAGACCATATGTAGATCAACTCTGCTTATGAAACTGATACATACCACAACACCTCTTAAATAAATGCTCTTTAGTTAATAGTGAGAATCGTGTTGGGATTCTGAAATGTGTAAAATTATATAAGCCCAAAATTCACTGGGTTTACCAGAAAAGAACTCTTTCTTGTAGGAAGACACAGATCCTGGGTTTAACTCCGTTTCTGAAGGCAAATTCAGACCAGAGTTCTCATCCCTGAAAAACACTCTTTATTAAGGCAAGAATGATCCTCTAATTTCCAGCGTCTCTAATAGAGTCAGAACCATGACTTCCCCAGAAAAACAGAACTGTGTTACCTACACATACAGACTATATGTAGTTCAACTCTGCTTATGAAACTGATACAAACCACAACTCCACGTATGTAAATCCTCTTTAGTTAATAGTGAGAATCGCGTTGGCTTTGTGAACTGCTTAAAATCATTTGAGCCCAAAATTCACTGGGTTTACCAGAAATGAACTCTTGCTTGTAGGAAGACACAGATCCTGGGGTTTAACTCTGTTTCTGAAGAGAAATTCAGACCAGAGTTCTCATCCCTGAAACACACTCTGTTTTAACGCAAGAAGCAAACTCTTCTTTAGAGTTTCTAAAATACAGCAAGAACCATAAGCATGCCCTGAAAAGAAATTATGTGTTTCCTACATATATGGACCATATGTAGTTCAACTCTGCTTACAAAAAAGATACAAACCACATCCCTTCGTACGTAAATGCTCTTTCGTTAATAGTGAGAATTGTGTTGGGTTCGTGAACTGCGAAAAATCATTTGAGCCCAAAATACACTGGGTTTACCAGAAATGAACTGTTGCTTGTAGGAAGACACAGATCGATGGGTTAAACTCCGTTTCTGAGGGCAAATTCAGACCAGAGTTCTCATACCTGAAAAACACTCTGTTTTAAGGCAAGAATTATCCTCTTCTTTCCAGCATCTCCAATACAGTAAGAACCATGAGCATGCCCAGAAATAAAGAACTGTGTTTCCTACTCATACAAACCATATGTAGTTCAACTCTGCTTATGAAACTGATACAAACAACAGCTCCTCTTACAGAAATGCTCTTTAGTTAATAGTGAGAATCGAGTTGGGTTCGTGAACTGCAAAACATCATTAGAGCCCAAAATTCACTGGGTTTACCAGAAATGCACTCTTCCTTGTAGGAAGACACAGATCCTGGGGTTTAACTCCGTTTCTAAAGGCAAATTCAGACCAGAGTTCTCTTCCCTTTAAAACACTCTGTATTAAGGCAAGAATGATCCTCTTCTTTCCTGGTCTCCAATAGAGTAAGAACCAAGAACTTCCCCAGAGAAACAGAACTGTGTTTCCTACTCATACAGACCATATGTAGTTCAACTCTGCTTATGAAACTGATACAAACCACAACTCCTCGTACGTAAATCCTCTTTAGTTAATAGTGAGAATCGCGTTGGCTTCGTGAACTGCTAAAAATCATTTGAGGACCAAATTCACTGGGTTTACCAGAAATGAAATCTTGCTTGTATAAAGACAGAGATCTTCGGGTTTAACTCCATTTCTGAAGGTAATTTCAGACCAGAGTTCTCATCCCTGAAACACACTCTTTTAACGCAAGAAGCAAGCTCTTCTTTCCAGCGATTCCAAAACAGTAAGAACAATGAGCATGCCCGGAAATTAAGAACTGTGTTTCCTACTCATACAGACCATATGTAGATCAACTCTGATTATGAAACTGATATAATAACACAGCACCTCTTAAGTAAATGCCCTTTAGTTAATATTGAGAATCGCGTTGGGTTCGTGAACTGTGTATTATCATATGAGCCCAAAAGTAACTGGGTTTACCAGAAATGAACTCTTGCTTGTAGGAAGACACTGATCCTATTGTTTAACTCTGTTTCTGAAGGGAATGTCAGACCAGAATTCTCATCCATGAAACACACTCTGTTTTCGTGGAAGAAGCAAGCTCTTCTTTCCAGCGGATCCAATACAGCAAGAACCATGACCATGCCCAGAAAAAAGGCCCACATCCTGGGTTTAACTCCGTTTCTGAAGGGAAATTCAGGCCAGAGTTCCCATCCCTGAAACACACTCTGTTTTAACGCAAGAAGCAAGCTCTTCTTTCCAGATTCTAAAATACAGCAAGAACCATAATCATGCCCTGAAAAAAAGAAATGTGTTTCCTACTCATATGGACCATATGTAGTTCAACACTCCTTATGAAACTGATACAAACCACAGCTCCTCTGACATAAATTCTCTATAGTTAATAGTGAGAATCGTGTTGAATTCGTGATCTGTGAAAAATCATTTGAGCCCAATATACCCAGCATTTACCAGAAATGAACTCTTGCTTGTAGGAAGACACAGATCGTGTGGTTTAACTCCGTTTCTGAAGGCAAATTCAGTCCAGATTTCTCATCCCTGAAAAACACTCTCTTTTAAGGCAAGAATCATCCTCTTCTTTCCAGGGTCTCCAATACAGTAAGAACCATGACCATGCCCAGAAAAAAAGAACTGTGTTTCCTACTGATACAGACAATATGTAGTTCAACTCTGCTTATGAAACTGATACAGACCAAAACTCCTCTTACATAAATTCTCTTTAGTTAATAGTGAGAATCGCGTTGGGTTCTAGAACTTTGTAAAATCATGTGAGCCCAAATATCACTTGGTTTACCAGAAATGAACTCTTGCTTGTAGAAGACACAGATCCTGGGGTTTAACTCCGTTTCAGAAGGGAAATTCAGACCAGAGTTCTCATCCATGAAACACAATCTGTTTTAATGCAAGAAGAAAGTCTTCTTTCAAGTGTCCCCAATACAGTAAGAACCATGAGCTTGCCCTCAAAAAAGAACTGTTTCCTACTCACACAGACCATTTGTAGATCAACTCTGCTTATGAAACTGATACAAACCACAACACGTCTTAAATAAATGCCCTTTAGTTAATAGTGGGAATCACGTTGGGTTCGTGAACTGCGAAAAATCATTTGAGCTCAAAATACACTGGGTTTACCAGAAATGAACTCTTGCTTGTAGGAAGGCACAGATCTTGGGGTTTAATTCCGTTTCGAAGGGAAATTTAGACCAGAGTTCTCATCCCTGAAACACACTCTAATTTAACGCAAGAAGCAAGCTCTTCTTTCCAGCCTCTCCAATACAGCAAGAACCATGAGCATGCCCTTGAAAAATAACTGTGTTTCCTACTCATACAGACCACATGTAGATCAACTCTGCTTATGAAACTTATACAAACCACAGCTCCCCTTACATAAATGCTCTTTAGTTAACAGTGAGAATCGCGTTGGGTTCGTTAATTGCGAAAAATAATTTGAGCCAAAATTCACTGGGTTTACCAGAAATGAACTCTTGCTTGTAGGAAGACACAGATCCTAGGGTTTAACTCCGTTTCTGAAGGGAAATTCAGACCAGAGTTCTCATCCCTGAAACACACTCTGATTTAATGCAAGAAGCAAGTTCTTCTTTCTAGACTCTAAGATATAGCAAGAACCATGAGTATGCCCTGAAAAAAATAACTGTGTTTCCTACTCATATGGACTATATGTAGTTCAACTCTTCTTATGGGACTGATACAAACAATAGCTCCTCTTACATAAATGCTCTTTACTTAATATTGAGAATTGCGTTGGGTTCGTGAACTGCCTAAAATCATTTGAGCTCAAAATTCACGGGGTTTACAAGAAAAGAACTCTTGCTTGTAGGAAGACACAAATCCTTGCGTTTAATTCCGTTTCGAAGGGAAATTTAGACCAGAGTTCTCATCCCTAAAACACACTCTGATTTAACGCAAGAAGCAAGCACTTCTATCCAGCCTCTCCAATACAGCAATAACCATGAGCATGCCCTCGACATATAACTATGTTTCTTACTCATACATAACACATGTAGATCAACTCTGCTTATGAAACTGATACAAACCACAGCTCCTCTTACATAAATTCTCTTTAGTTAAAATTGAGAATCGCGTTGGGTTCCTGAACTGCGAAAAATAATTTGAGCCCAAAAGTCATTGGGTTTACCAGAAATGAACTCTTGCTTGTAGGAAGACACAGATTTGGGGTTTAACTCTGTTTCTGTAGGGAAATTCATACCAGAGTTCTCTTCCCTGAAACACACTTTGATTTAATGCAAGAAGCAAGCTCTTCTTTCAAGACTCTAAAATACAGCTAGAACCATGAACATGCCCTGAAAAAAAAAACTGTGTTTCCTACTCATACTGACTATATCTAGTTCAACTCTGCTTATGAAACTCATACAAACCATAGCTCCTCTTACAAAAATCCTCTGTAGTTAATAGTGAGAATCGCGTTGGGTTCGTGAACTGCCTAAAATCAATTTAGCTCAAAAATCCCAGGATTTACCAGAAATGAACTCTTGCTTGTAGGAAGACACAGATCCTGGGGTTTAACTCCGTTTCTGAAGGGATATTAAACCAGAGTTCTCATCCCTGAAACACACTCTGTTTTAACTCAAGAAGCAAGCTCTTCTTTCCACGGTGTAAAATACAGCAAGAACCATGAGCATGCCATGAAAAAAGGAACTGTGTTTCCTAGTCGTTTGGACTATATGTAGTACAACTCTGCTTATGAAACTGATACAAACCACAGCTCCTCTTACATAAATGCTCTTTAGTTAATAGTGAGAATCGCATTGGATTCGTGAACTACGAAAAATAATTTGAGCCCAAAATTCACTAGGTTTACCAGAAATGAACTCTTGCTTGTAGGAAGACACAGATTTGGGGTTTAACTCCGTTTCTGAAGGGAAATTCAGACCAGAGTTCTCATCCCTGAAACACACTCTGATTTAATGCAAGAAGCAAGTTCTTCTTTCTAGACTGTAAGATATAGCAAGAACCATGAGTATGCCCTGAAAAAAATAACTGTGTTTCCTACTCATATGGACTATATGTAGTTCAACTCTTCTTATGAGAATGATACAAACAATAGCTCCTCTTACATAAATGCTCTTTAGTTAATATTGAGAATCGCGTTGGGTTCGTGAACTGCCTAAAATCATTTGAGCTCAAAATTCACGGGGTTTACAAGAAAAGAACTCTTGCTTGTAAGAAGACACAAATCCTGGCGTTTAATTCCGTTTCGAAGGGAAATTTAGACCAGAGTTCTCATCCCTAAAACACACTCTGATTTAACGCAAGAGGCAAGCACTTCTATCCAGCCTCTCCAATACAGCAATAACCATGAGCATGCCCTCAAAATATAACTGTGTTTCTTACTCATACATAACAAATGTAGATCAACTCTGCTTATGAAACTGATACAAACCACAGCTACTGTTACATAAATCCTCTTTAGTTAATAGTGAGATTCGTGTTGGGTTCATGAACTGCCTAAAATCATTTGAGCTCAAAATTCACTGGGTTTACCAGAAATGAACTCTTGCTTGTAGGAAGACACAGATCCTGGGGCTTAACTCCGTTTCTGAAGGGATATTCAGACCAGAGTTGTCATCCCTGAAACACACTCTGTTTCAACTCAAGAAGCAAGCTCTTCTTTGCAGAGTCTAAAATACAACAAGAAACATGAGCATTCCCTGAAAAAAAGAACTGTGTTTCTTACTCATATGGTCCATATGTAGTTCAACTCTGCTTATGAAACTGATAGAAACCACATCTCCACTTACATAAATGCTCTTTAGTTAATAGTTAGTATCAGGTTGGGTTTGTGAACTGCGAAAAATAATTTGAGCCCAAAATTCACTGTGTTTACCAGTAATGAAC
The DNA here is from genome assembly GCA_949786385.1 of Onychomys leucogaster. Classification (NCBI taxonomy): domain Eukaryota; kingdom Metazoa; phylum Chordata; class Mammalia; order Rodentia; family Cricetidae; genus Onychomys; species Onychomys leucogaster. The sequence continues at coordinate 2,562,603 of CATKUP010000061.1, forward strand.
TCTTGCTTGTAGGAAGACACAGATCCTGGGGTTTAACTCCGTTTCTGAAGGGAAATACAGACCAGAGTTCTCATCCCTGAAACACACTCTAATTTAACGCAAGAAGCAAGCTCTTCTGTCCAGACTCTAAAATACAGCCAGAACCATGAGCATTCTCTGAAAAAAAGAACTGTTTTCCTAATAATACGGAATATATGTAGTTCAACTCTACTTATGAAACTGATACAAACCACAGCTCTTCTTACATAAATCCTCTTTAGTTAATAGTGAGATTCATATTGGGTTCGTGAACTGCCTAAAATCATTTGAGCTCAAAATTCACTGGGTTTACCAGAAATGAACTCTTGCTTGTAGGAAGACAAAGATCCTAGGGTTTAACTCCGTTTCTGAAGGGATATTCAGACCAGAGTTCTCATCCCTGAAACACACTCTGTTTTAACTCAAGAAGCAAGCTCTTCTTTGCAGAGTCTAAAATACAACAAGTACCATGAACATTCCCTGAAAAAAAGAACTGTGTTTCTTACTCATACGGTCCATATGTAGTTCAACTCTGCTTATGAAACTGATAGAAACCACAGCTCCACTTACATAAATGCTCTTTAGTTAATAGTCAGAATCAGGTTGGGTTTGTGAACTGTGAAAAATAATTTGAGCCCAAAATTCACTGGGTTTACCAGAAATGAACTCTTGCTTGTAGGAAGACACAGATCCTGTGGTTTAACTCCGTTTCTGAAGGGAAATACAGACCAGAGTTCTCATCCCTGAAACACACTCTAATTTAACACAAGAAGCAAGCTCTACTTTCCAGACTCTAAAATACAGTCAGAACCATGATCATTCCCAGAAAAAAGAACTATTTTCCCAATAATACGGAGTATATGTAGTTCAACTCTGCTTATGAAACTGATACAAACCACAGCTCCTCTTACATAAATCCTCTTTAGTTAATAGTGAGATTCATGTTGGGTTCGTGAACTGCCTAAAATCATTTGAGCTCAAAATTCACTGGTTTTACCAAAATGAACTCTTGCTTGTAGGAAGACACAGATCCTGGTGTTTAACTCCGTTTCTGAAGGGAAATTCAGGCCCGAGTTCTCATCCCTGAAATACACTCTGATTTAACTCAAGAAGCAAGCTCCTCTTTCCAGAGTATTAGATAGAGCAAGAACCATGAGCATGCCATGAAAAAAGGAACTGTGTTTCCTTGTCATTCGGACTATATGTAGTTCAACTCTGCTTATGAAACTGATACAAACCATAGCTCCTCTCACATAAATGCTCTTTAGTTAATAGTGAGAATCGCGTTGGGTTCGTGAACTGCCTAAAATCATTTGAGCTCAAAATTCACTGGTTTTACCAAAATGAACTCTTACTTGTAGGAAGACACAGATCCTGGTGTTTAATTCTGTTTCGAAGGGAAATTTAGACCAGAGTTCTCATCAAGGAAACACACTCTGCTTTAATGAAAGAAGCAAGCTCTTCGTTCCAGCGTCTCCAAAACAGCAAGAACCATGAGCATTCGCTCGAAAAATAACTGTGTTTCCTACTCATACAGACCACATGTAGATCAACTCTGCTTATGAAACTGATACAAACCACAGCAACACTTACATAAATGCTGTTTATAGAATAGTGAGAATCGCATTGGGTTTTTGAATTGTGTAAAATCATTTGAGCCCAAAATTCACTTGGGTTACCAGAAATGAACACTTGCCTGTAGGAAGACACAGAGCCTGGGGTTTAACTCAGATTCTGAAGTGAAATTCAGACCAGAGTTCTCATCCCTGAAACACACTCTGTTTTTAGGCAGAAATCATCCTCTTCTTTCCCGCTTCTCCAATACAGTAAGTACCATGAGCATGCCCAAAAAAAAGAACTGTGTTTCCTACTCATACAGACAATATGTAGTTCAACTCTGCTTATGAAACTGATACAAACCACAGCTCCTGTTACATATATCCTCTTTAGTTAATAGTGAGATTCATGTTGGGTTCTTGAATTGTGTAAAATCATTTGAGCTCAAAATTCACTGGGTTTACCAGAAATGAACTCTTGCTTGAAGGAAATCACAGATCCTGGGGTTTAACTCCGTTTCTGAAGGGATATTCAGACCAGAGTTCTCATCCCTGAAACATACTCTCTTTTAACTCAACACTCAAGCTCTACTTTGCAGAGTCTAAAATACAACAAGAACCATGAGCATTCCCTGAAAAAAAGAACTGTGTTTCTTACTCATACGGTCCATATGTAGTTCAACTCTGCTTAAGAAACTGATACAAACCACAGCTCCTCTTACATAAATCCTCTTTAGTTAATAGTGAGAATAGCTTTGGGTTCGTGAGCTGCCTAAAATCATTAGAGCTCAAAATTCACAGGATTTACCAGAAATGAACTCTTGCTTATAGGAAGACACAGATCCTGGGGTTTAATTCCATTTCAAAGGGAAATTTAGACCAGAGTTCTCATCCCTGAAACACACTCTGATTTTACTCAAGAAACAAGCTCTTCTTTCCAGCGTCTCCAATACAGCAAGAACCATGAGCATGCCCTCAAAAAATAACTGTGTTTCCTACTCATACAGATCACATGTAGATCAACTCTGCTTATGAAACTGATACAAACCACAGCTCCTCTTACATAAATGCCCTTTAGTTAATAGTGAGAATCGCGTTGGGTTCGTGAACTGCCTAAAATCATTTGAGCTCAAAATTCACTGGTTTAACCAAAATGAACTCTTGCTTGCAGGAAGACACAGATCCTGGGGTTTAACTCCGTTTCTGAAGGGAAATTCTGGCCCGAGTTCTCATCACTGAAATACACTCTGATTTAACTCAAGAAGCAAGCTCTTCTTTCCAGAGTCTAAGATAAAGCAAGAACCATGAGCATGCTATGAAAAAAGGAACTGTGTTTCCTAGACATTCGGACTATATGTAGTTCAACTCTGCTTATGAAACTGATACAAACCACGGCTCCTCTTACATTAATGCTCTTTAGTTAATAGTGATAATCATGTTGGATTCGTGAACTGTGAAAAATCATTTGAGACCAAAATTCACTGGGTTTACCAGAAATGAACTCTTGCTTGTAGGAAGACACTTATCCTGGTGTTTAACTCCGTTTCAGAAGGCAAATTCAGACCAGAGTTCTCATCCCTGAAAAACACTCTGTTTTAAGGCAAGAATCATCCTCTTCTTTCCAGCGTCTCCAATATAGTAAGAAATATGAGCATGCCCAGAAAAAACAACTGTGTTTCCTACTCATACAGACCATATGTAGTTCAATTCTGCTTATGAAACTGATATAAACCACAGCTCCTCTTACATAAATCCTCTTTAGTTAATAGTGAGTATAGCGTAGGGTTCGTGAACTCCGAAAAATCTTTTGAGCCCAAAATTCACTGTGTTTAACAGAAATGAACTCTTGATTGTAGGAAGACACAGATCCTGGGTTTTAACTAAGTTTCTACAGGGAAATTCAGACCAGAGTTCTCATCAATGAAACACACTCTCTTTAAACGAAGAAGCAAGCTCTTCTTTCCAGAGTCAAAAATACAGCAAGAACCATGAGCATGGCCTGAAAAAAGAACTGTGTATCCTATTAATACATACCATATGTAGTTCAACTCTGCTTATGAAACTGATACAGACCACACCTCCTCTTACATAAATGCTCTTTAGTTAATAGTGAGAATAGTGATGGGTTCGTGAACTGCGAAAAATCATTTGAGGCCAAAATTCACTCGGTTTACCAGAAATGAACTCTTGCCGTTGGAAGACACAAATCCTGGTGTTTAAGTCCGTTTCTGAAGGGAAATTCAGACCAGAGTTCTCATCCATGAAACACACTCTGTTTTAATGCAAGAATCATCCTCTTCTTTCCAGCGTATCCAATACAGTACGAACCATGAGCATGCCCTGAAAAAAAGAATTTTGTTTCCTACTCGTATGGACCATATGTCGTTCAGCTCTGCTTATGAAATGATACAGACCACAACTCCTCTGACATAAATGCTCTTTAGTTAATAGTGATAATCCCGTTGGATTCTACAACTGTTTAAAACATTTGAGCCGAAAATTCACTTGGTTTAACAGAAATGAACTCGTGCATGTAGGAAGACACAGATCATGGGGTTTTACTCCATTTCTGAAGGGAAATTCAGACCAGAGTTCTCATCCATGAAACACACTCTGTTTTAATGCAAGAAGCAAGCTCTTCTTTCCAGTGTCTCCAAAACAGCAAGAACCCTGTGCATGCCCTGAAAAAAAGAACTGTGTTTCGTAATCATACAGACCATATGTATATCAACTCTGGTTATGAAACTGATACAAACCAGAGCTCCTCTTAAATAAATGCCGTTCAGTTAATAGTGAGAATCGCGTTGGGTTCTAGAACTCTGTAAAATCACTTGAGCCCAAAATTCACATGGTTTACAAGAAATGAACTCTTGCGTGTAGGAAGACCCAGATCCTGGGGTTTAACTCCGATTCTTAAAGCAAATTCAGACCAGTGTTCAAATCCATAAAACACACTCTGTTTTCACGCAAGAAGCAAGCTCTTCTTACCACTGTCTCCAATATAGCAAGAACCATGAGTATGCCCAGAAAAATAGTACTGTGTTTGTACTCATACGGACCAAATGTAGTTCAACTCTGCTTATGAAATGATACAAACCACACCTCCTCTTACATAAATGCTCTTTAGTGAATAGGGAGAATCATGTTGGGTTCGTGAACTGTGAAAAATCATTTGAGCCCAAAATTCACTGGGTTTTCCAGAAATAAACTCTTGCTTGTAGGAAGACACAGACACTGGGGTTTAACTACGTTTGTGAAGGCATATTCAGACCAAGTTTACATCCCTGAAAAACACTCTGTTTTCATGCAAGAATCAAGCTCTTCTTTCCAGCAGCTCCAATACATCAAGAACTATGAGCATGCCCAGAAAAAAGAACTGTGTTTCCTACTCATACTGACCATATGTAGTTAAACTCTGCTTATGAAATGGTACAGAACACAGGTCCTCTTACATAAATGATCTTTAGTTAATAGTGATAATCGCGTTGGGTTCTAGAACTATGTAAAATCATTTGAGCCAAAAATTCACTTGGTTTAACAGAAATGAATTCTTGATTCTAGAAAGATACAGATCCTGGGTTTTAACTCCGTTTCTGAAAGGAAATGCAGACCTAGTTCTCATCCCTGAAACACACTCTGTTTTAATGCAAGAAGCAAGCTCTTCTTTCCAGACGCTCCATTACATCAAGAACCATGAGCATGCCCTGAAAAGAAGAACTGTCTTTCCTACTCATAAGGACCATATGTATTTAAACTCTGCTGATGAAACTGATACAAAGCACAGCTCCTCTTACATAAATGCTCTTTAGTCAATAGTGAGAATCATGTTGGGTTCGTGAACTGCGAAAAATTATTTGAGCCCTAATTTGACTTGGTTTAACAGAAATGAACTCTTGTTTGTAGGAAGACACAGATCCTGGGGTTTAACTCTGTTTCTGATGGCAAATACAAACCAGAGTTCTCATCCCTGAAAAACACTCTGTTTTCACACAAGGCGCAAGCTCTTCTTTCCAGCGTCTCCAATACAGCAAGAACCATAAGCATGCCCATAAAAAAAAGAACACTGTTTCCTACTCATACGGACCTTATGTAGTTCAACTCTGCTTATGAAACTGATACAAACCACAGCTCCTCTTACATAAATGCTCTTTAGTTTATTGTGAGAATCGCGTTGAGTTCCTGAACTGTGCAAAATCATTTGAGCCCAAAATTCACTGCTTTAACCAGAAATGAATTCTTGATTCGAGAAAGATACAGATCCTGGGGTTTAACTCCGTTTCTGAAAGGAAATTCAGACCAAATTCTCATCCCTGAAACACACTCTGTTTTAATGCAAGAAGCAAGCTCTTCTTTCCAGCGGCTCAAATACATCAAGAACCATGAGCATGCTCAGAAAAAAAGAACTGTGTTTCCTACTCATACAGACCATATGTAGATCAACTCTGCTTATGAAACTGATACAAACCACAGTGCCTCTTAAATAAATGCTCTTTAGTTAATAGTGATAATCGCGTTGGGTTCTAGAACTGTGTAAAATCATTTGAGCCGAAAATTCACTTGGTTTACCAGAAATGAACTCTTGCTTGTAGGAAGACAGAGATCATGGGATTTAACTCCGTTTCAGAAGGGAAATTCACACCAGAGTTCTCATCCGTGAAAAACACTCTGTTTTAAGGCAAGAATCATCCTCTTCTTTCCAGCGTATCCAATAGAGTAAGGAACATGAGCAAGCCCAGAAAAAAGAACTGCGTTTCCAACGCATACAGACAATATGTAGATCAACTCTGCTTATGAAACTGATACAAACCACAGCTGCCCTTACATAAATCCTCTTTAGTTAATAATGAGAATAGCGTTGGGTTCGTGAACTGAGAAAAATCATTGGAGCCCAAAATTTACTGGGTTTAGCAGAAATGAACTCTTGCTTCTATTAAGACACATATCCTGGGATTTAAATCCGTTTCTGAAGGGAAATTCAGACCAGAGTTCTAATCCCTGAAACACACTCTGTTTTAACCAAAGAAGCATGCTCTTCTTCCAGAGTCTAAAATACAGCAAGAACCATGAGCATGGCCTGAAATAAAGAACTGTGTTTCCTATTCATACGGACTATATGTAGTTCAACTCTGTTTATGAAACTGATACAAACCACACCTCCTCTTACATAAATGCTCTTTAGTGATTAGGGAGAATCATGTTGGGTTCGTGAACTGTGATAAATCATTTGAGCCCAAAATTCACTGGGTTTTCCAGAAGTGAACTCTTGCTTGTAGGAAGACACAGACACTGGGGTTTAACTACGTTTCTGAAGGCATATTCAGACCAGAGTTCTCATCTCTGTAAAACACTGTGTTTTAAGGCAAGAATCATCCTCCTCTTTCCAGTGTCTCCAATATAGTAAGAAACATGAGCATGCCCAGAAAAAAAAAGAGCTGTGTTTCCTACTTATACAGACCATATGTAGTTCAACTCTGCTGATGAAACTGATACAAACCACAGCTCTGCTTTCATAAATGCTCTTTAGTTAATAGTGAGAATCGCGTTGGGTTCGTGAACTGCAAATAATCATTTGAGCCCAAAATTCACTGGGTTTCCCTGAAATGAACTCTTGCTTGTAGGAAGACACAGATCATGGGATTTAATTCCATTTCTGAAAGGAATTTCAGACCAGAATTCTCATCCCTGAAACACACACTGTTTTAACACAAGAAGCAAGCTCTTCTTTCCAGAGTCTAAACTACAGCAAGAACAATGAGCATGCCCTGAAAAAAAGAACTGTGTTTCCTACTCATACGGAACATATTTAGTTCAACTCTGGTTATGAAACTGATAAAAACCACAGCTCCTCTTACATAAATGCTCTTTAGTTAATAAGGGAATCGTGTTGGGTTCGTGAATTGTGACAAATCATTTCAGCCCAAAATTCACTGTGTTAACCAGAAATGAACTCTTGCTTGTAGGAAGACACAGATACTGGGGTTTAATTCCGTTTCTGAAGGGAAATTCAGACCAGAGTTCTCATCCCTGAAACACACACTGTTTTAACACAAGAAGAAATCTTTTCTTTCCAGAGTCTAAAATACAGCAAGAACAATGAGCATGCCCTGAAAAAAAGAACTGTGTATCCTACTAATAAGGACCATATGTATTCAAGTCTGCTTATGAAACTGATACAAACCACAGCTCTGCTTTCATAAATGCTCTTTAGTTAATAGTGAGAATCGCGTTGGTTTCGTGAACTGCGAATAATCATTTGAGCCCAAAATTCACTGGGATTACTTGAAATGAACTCTTACTTGTAGGAAGTCACAGATCCTGGGGTTTAACTCAGTTTCTATAGCCAAATTCAGACCAGAATTCTCATCCCTGAAAAACACTCTGTTTTAAGGCATGAATCATCCTCTTCTTTCCAGAGTCTCCAATACAGTAAGATCCATGAACATGCCAAGTAAAAAAGAACTATGTTTCCTACTCATACGGACCATATGTAGTCCAACTCTGATTATGAAATTGATACAGACCACAGCTCCTCTTACATAAATGCTCTTTAGTTAATAGTGATAATCGCGTTGGGTCATAGAACTGTGTAAAATCATTTGAGCCGAAAATTCACTTGGTTTAACAGAAATGAACTCTTGCTTGTAGGAAGACACAGATCCAGGGGTTTAACTCCGTTTCTGAAGGGAAATTCAGAACAGAGTACTCATTCCTGAAACAGACACTGTTTTAACACAAGAAGCAAGCTCTTCTTTCCAGAGTCTAAAATACAGCAAGAACAATGAGCATACCCTGAAAAAAAGAACTGTGTATCCTACTCATAAGGACCATATGTATTCAATGCTGATTATGACACTGATACAAACCATAGCTCTGCTTTCATAAATGCTCTTTAGTTAATAGAGAGAATCGCGTTGGGTTCGTGAACTGCAAAAAATCATTTGAGCACAAAATACACTGGGTTTACCAGAAATGAACACTTGCTTGTAGGAAGACACTGATCCTGGGGTTTAACTCCGTTTCTGAAGGCAAATTCAGACCAGAGTTCTCATCTCTGAAAAACACTGTGTTTTAAGGCAAAATCATCCTCCTCTTTCCAGCGTCTCCGATATAGTAAGAAACATGAGCATGCCCAGAAAAAAGAACTGTGTTTCCTACTTATACAGATCATATGTAGTTCAACTCTGTTTATGAAACTGATACAAACCACAGCTCCTGTTACATAAATCCTCTTAAGTTAATAGTGAGAATAACGTAGGGTTCGTGAACTGCGAAAAATCATTCAAGCACAAAATTCACTGGGTTTACCAGAAATGAACACGTGCTTGTAGGAAGACACAGATCCTGGGATTTAACTCCGTTTGTGAAGGGAAATTCAGACCAGAATTCTCATCCCTGAAACACACACTGTTTTAACACAAGAAGCAAGCTCTTCTTTCCAGAGTCTAAAATACAGCAAGAACAATGATCATGGCCTGAAAAAAAGAACTGTGTATCCTACTCATAAGGAACATATGTATTCAAGTCTGCTTATGAAACTGATACAAACCACAGCTCTGCTTTCATAAATGCTCTTTAGTTAATAGTGAGAATCGCGTTGGGTTCGTGAACTGCGAATAATCATTTGAGCCCAAAATTCACTGGGATTACTTGAAATGAACTCTTACTTGTAGGAAGACACAGATCCTGGGGTTTAACTCAGTTTCTATAGCCAAATTCAGACCAGAATTCTCATCCCTGAAAAACACTCTGTTTTAAGGCATGAATCATCCTCTTCTTTCCAGAGTCTCCAATACAGTAAGATCCATGAACATGCCAAGTAAAAAAGAACTATGTTTCCTACTCATACGGACCATATGTAGTCCAACTCTGATTATGAAATTGATACAGACCACAGCTCCTCTTACATAAATGCTCTTTAGTTAATAGTGATAATCGCGTTGGGTCATAGAACTGTGTAAAATCATTTGAGCCAAAAATTCACTTGGTTTAACAGAAATGAACTCTTGCTTGTAGGAAGACACAGATCCAGGGTTTTAACTCCGTTTCTGAAGGGAAATTCAGACCAGAGTACTCATCCCTGAAACACACTATGTTTTAACGCAAGAAGCAATCTCTTCTTTCCAGAGTCTAAAATACAGCAAGAACCATGAGCATGTCCTGAATAAAAGAACTGTGTTTCCTACTCATAAGGACCATATGTAGTTGAACTCTGCTTATGAAACTGATAAAAACCACAGCTCCTCTTACATAAATGCTCTTTAGTTAATAGTGAGAACCATGTTGGGTTCGTGAACTGCAAAAAATCATTTGAGCCCAAAATACACTGAGTTTACCAGAAATGAACTCTTGCTTGTAGGAAGACACTGATCCTGGGGTTTAACTCCGTTTCTGAAGGCAAATTCAGACCAGAGTTCTCATCTCTGTAAAACACTGTGTTTTAAGGCAAGAATCATCCTCCTCTTTCCAGCGTCTCCAATATAGTAAGAAACATGAGCATGCCCAGAAAAAAAAAGAGCTGTGTTTCCTACTTATACAGACCATATGTAGTTCAACTCTGCTGATGAAACTGATACAAACCACAGCTCTGCTTTCATAAATGCTCTTTAGTTAATAGTGAGAATCGCGTAGGGTTCGTGAACTGCAAATAATCATTTGAGCCCCAAATTCCCTGGGTTTACCTGAAATGAACTCTTGCTTGTAGGAAGACAAAGATCCTGGGATTTAACTCCATTTCTGAAGGGAAATTCAGACCAGAATTCTCATCCCTGAAACACACACTGTTTTAACACAAGAAGCAAGCTCTTCTTTCCAGAGTCTGAAATACAGCAAGAACAATGAGCATGACCTGAAAAAAAGAACTGTGTTTCCTACTCATACGGAACATATTTAGTTCAACTCTGGTTATGAAACTGATAAAAACCACAGCTCCTCTTACATAAATGCTCTTTAGTTAATAAGGGAATCGCGTTGGGTTCGTGAATTGTGACAAATCATTTCAGCCCAAAATTCACTGTGTTAACCAGAAATGAACTCTTGCTTGTAGGAAGACACAGATACTGGGGTTTAATTCCGTTTCTGAAGGGAAATTCAGACCAGAGTTCTCATCCCTGAAACACACACTGTTTTAACACAAGAAGAAATCTTTTCTTTCCAGAGTCTAAAATACAGCAAGAACAATGAGCATGCCCTGAAAAAAAGAAATGTGTATCCTACTAATAAGGACCATATGTATTCAAGTCTGCTTATGAAACTGATACAAACCACAGCTCTGCTTTCATAAATGCTCTTTAGTTAATAGTGAGAATCGCGTTGGGTTCGTGAACTGCGAATAATCATTTGAGCCCAAAATTCACTGGGATTACTTGAAATGAACTCTTACTTGTAGGAAGACACAGATCCTGGGGTTTAACTCAGTTTCTATAGCCAAATTCAGACCAGAATTCTCATCCCTGAAAAACACTCTGTTTTAAGGCATGAATCATCCTCTTCTTTCCAGAGTCTCCAATACAGTAAGATCCATGAACATGCCAAGTAAAAAAGAACTATGTTTCCTACTCATACGGACCATATGTAGTCCAACTCTGATTATGAAATTGATACAGACCACAGCTCCTCTTACATAAATGCTCTTTAGTTAATAGTGATAATCGCGTTGGGTCATAGAACTGTGTAAAATCATTTGAGCCGAAAATTCACTTGGTTTAACAGAAATGAACTCTTGCTTGTAGGAAGACACAGATCCAGGGGTTTAACTCCGTTTCTGAAGGGAAATTCAGACCAGAGTACTCATCCCTGAAACACACTATGTTTTAACGCAAGAAGCAATCTCTTCTTTCCAGAGTCTAAAATACAGCAAGAACCATGAGCATGTCCTGAATAAAAGAACTGTGTTTCCTACTCATATGGACCATATGCAGTTGAACTCTGCTTATGAAACTGATAAAAACCACAGCTCCTCTTACATAAATGCTCTTTAGTTAATAGTGAGAATCATGTTGGGTTCGTGAACTGCAAAAAATCATTTGAGCCCAAAATTCAATGGGTTTACCAGAACTGAACTCGTGGTTGTAGGAAGACACAGATCCTGGGGATTTACTCCGTTTCTGAAGCAAAATTCAGAACAGAATTTTCATCCCTGAAAAACACTCTGTTTTAAGGCATGAATCATCCTCTTCTTTCCAGGGTCTCCAATACAGTAAGATCCATGAACATGCCAAGAAAAAAAGAACTATGTTTCCTACTCATACGGACCATATGTAGTCCAACACTGATTATGAAACTGATACAGACCACAGCTCCTCTTACATAAATGCTCTTTAGTTAATAGTGATAATCGCGTTGGGTCCTAGAACTGTGTAAAATCTTTTGAGCCGAAAATTCACTTGGTTTAACAGAAATGAACTCTTGCTTGTAGGAAGACACAGATCCAGGGGTTTAACTCCGTTTCTGAAGGGAAATTCAGAACAGAGTACTCATTCCTGAAACAGACACTGTTTTAACACAAGAAGCAAGCTCTTCTTTCCAGAGTCTAAAATACAGCAAGAACAATGAGCATACCCTGAAAAAAAGAACTGTGTATCCTACTCATAAGGACCATATGTATTCAATGCTGATTATGACACTGATACAAACCATAGCTCTGCTTTCATAAATGCTCTTTAGTTAATAGAGAGAATCGCGTTGGGTTCGTGAACTGCAAAAAATCATTTGAGCACAAAATACACTGGGTTTACCAGAAATGAACACTTGCTTGTAGGACGACACTGATCCTGGGGTTTAACTCCGTTTCTGAAGGTAAATTCAGACCAGAGTTCTCATCTCTGAAAAACACTGTGTTTTAAGGCAAAATCATCCTCCTCTTTCCAGCGTCTCCAATATAGTAAGAAACATGAGCATGCCCAGAAAAAAGAACTGTGTTTCCTACTTATACAGATCATATGTAGTTCAACTCTGTTTATGAAACTGATACAAACCACAGCTCCTGTTACATAAATCCTCTTAAGTTAATAGTGAGAATAACGTAGGGTTCGTGAACTGCGAAAAATCATTCAAGCACAAAATTCACTGGGTTTACCAGAAATGAACACGTGCTTGTAGGAAGACACAGATCCTGGGATTTAACTCCGTTTGTGAAGGGAAATTCAGACCAGAATTCTCATCCCTGAAACACACACTGTTTTAACACAAGAAGCAAGCTCTTCTTTCCAGAGTCTAAAATACAGCAAGAACAATGATCATGGCCTGAAAAAAAGAACTGTGTATCCTACTCATAAGGAACATATGTATTCAAGTCGGCTTATGAAACTGATACAAACCACAGCTCTGCTTTCATAAATGCTCTTTAGTTAATAGTGAGAATCGCGTTGGGTTCGTGAACTGCGAATAATCATTTGAGCCCAAAATTCACTGGGATTACTTGAAATGAACTCTTACTTGTAGGAAGACACAGATCCTGGGGTTTAACTCAGTTTCTATAGCCAAATTCAGACCAGAATTCTCATCCCTGAAAAACACTCTGTTTTAAGGCATGAATCATCCTCTTCTTTCCAGAGTCTCCCATACAGTAAGATCCATGAACATGCCAAGTAAAAAAGAACTATGTTTCCTACTCATACGGACCATATGTAGTCCAACTCTGATTATGAAATTGATACAGACCACAGCTCCTCTTACATAAATGCTCTTTAGTTAATAGTGATAATCGCGTTGGGTCATAGAACTGTGTAAAATCATTTGAGCCGAAAATTCACTTGGTTTAACAGAAATGAACTCTTGCTTGTAGGAAGACACAGATCCAGGGGTTTAACTCCGTTTCTGAAGGGAAATTCAGACCAGAGTACTCATCCCTGAAACACACTATGTTTTAACGCAAGAAGCAATCTCTTCTTTCCAGAGTCTAAAATACAGCAAGAACCATGAGCATGTCCTGAATAAAAGAACTGTGTTTCCTACTCATATGGACCATATGTAGTTGAACTCTGCTTATGAAACTGATAAAAACCACAGCTCCTCTTACATAAATGCTCTTTAGTTAATAGTGAGAATCATGTTGGGTTCGTGAACTGCAAAAAATCATTTGAGCCCAAAATTCAATGGGTTTACCAGAACTGAACTCGTGGTTGTAGGAAGACACAGATCCTGGGGATTTACTCCGTTTCTGAAGCAAAATTCAGAACAGAATTTTCATCCCTGAAAAACACTCTGTTTTAAGGCATGAATCATCCTCTTCTTTCCAGGGTCTCCAATACAGTAAGATCCATGAACATGCCAAGAAAAAAAGAACTATGTTTCCTACTCATACGGACCATATGTAGTCCAACACTGATTATGAAACTGATACAGACCACAGCTCCTCTTACATAAATGCTCTTTAGTTAACAGTGATAATCGCGTTGGGTCCTAGAACTGTGTAAAATCTTTTGAGCCGAAAATTCACTTGGTTTAACAGAAATGAACTCTTGCTTGTAGGAAGACACAGATCCAGGGGTTTAACTCCGTTTCTGAAGGGAAATTCAGACCAGAGTACTCATTCCTGAAACAGACACTGTTTTAACACAAGAAGCAAGCTCTTCTTCCCAGAGTCTAAAATACAGCAAGAACAATGATCATGGCCTGAAAAAAAGAACTGTGTATCCTACTCATAAGGAACATATGTATTCAAGTCGGCTTATGAAACTGATACAAACCACAGCTCTGCTTTCATAAATGCTCTTTAGTTAATAGTGAGAATCGCGTTGGGTTCGTGAACTGCGAATAATCATTTGAGCCCAAAATTCACTGGGATTACTTGAAATGAACTCTTACTTGTAGGAAGACACAGATCCTGGGGTTTAACTCAGTTTCTATAGCCAAATTCAGACCAGAATTCTCATCCCTGAAAAACACTCTGTTTTAAGGCATGAATCATCCTCTTCTTTCCAGAGTCTCCCATACAGTAAGATCCATGAACATGCCAAGTAAAAAAGAACTATGTTTCCTACTCATACGGACCATATGTAGTCCAACTCTGATTATGAAATTGATACAGACCACAGCTCCTCTTACATAAATGCTCTTTAGTTAATAGTGATAATCGCGTTGGGTCATAGAACTGTGTAAAATCATTTGAGCCGAAAATTCACTTGGTTTAACAGAAATGAACTCTTGCTTGTAGGAAGACACAGATCCAGGGGTTTAACTCTGTTTCTGAAGGGAAATTCAGACCAGAGTACTCATCCCTGAAACACACTATGTTTTAACGCAAGAAGCAATCTCTTCTTTCCAGAGTCTAAAATACAGCAAGAACCATGAGCATGTCCTGAATAAAAGAACTGTGTTTCCTACTCATATGGACCATATGTAGTTGAACTCTGCTTATGAAACTGATAAAAACCACAGCTCCTCTTACATAAATGCTCTTTAGTTAATAGTGAGAATCATGTTGGGTTCGTGAACTGCAAAAAATCATTTGAGCCCAAAATTCAATGGGTTTACCAGAACTGAACTCGTGGTTGTAGGAAGACACAGATCCTGGGGATTTACTCCGTTTCTGAAGCAAAATTCAGAACAGAATTTTCATCCCTGAAAAACACTCTGTTTTAAGGCATGAATCATCCTCTTCTTTCCAGGGTCTCCAATACAGTAAGATCCATGAACATGCCAAGAAAAAAAGAACTATGTTTCCTACTCATACGGACCATATGTAGTCCAACACTGATTATGAAACTGATACAGACCACAGCTCCTCTTACATAAATGCTCTTTAGTTAACAGTGATAATCGCGTTGGGTCCTAGAACTGTGTAAAATCTTTTGAGCCGAAAATTCACTTGGTTTAACAGAAATGAACTCTTGCTTGTAGGAAGACACAGATCCAGGGGTTTAACTCCGTTTCTGAAGGGAAATTCAAACCAGAGTACTCATTCCTGAAACAGACACTGTTTTAACACAAGAAGCAAGCTCTTCTTTCCAGAGTCTAAAATACAGCAAGAACAATGAGCATACCCTGAAAAAAAGAACTGTGTATCCTACTCATAAGGACCATATGTAGTTGAACTCTGCTTATGAAACTGATAAAAACCACAGCTCCTCTTACATAAATGCTCTTTAGTTAATAGTGAGAACCATGTTGGGTTCGTGAACTGCAAAAAATCATTTGAGCCCAAAATACACTGAGTTTACCAGAAATGAACTCTTGCTTGTAGGAAGACACTGATCCTGGGGTTTAACTCCGTTTCTGAAGGCAAATTCAGACCAGAGTTCTCATCTCTGTAAAACACCGTGTTTTAAGGCAAGAATCATCCTCCTCTTTCCAGCGTCTCCAATATAGTAAGAAACATGAGCATGCCCAGAAAAAAAAGAGCTGTGTTTCCTACTTATACAGACCATATGTAGTTCAACTCTGCTGATGAAACTGATACAAACCACAGCTCTGCTTTCATAAATGCTCTTTAGTTAATAGTGAGAATCGCGTTGGGTTCGTGAACTGCAAATAATCATTTGAGCCCCAAATTCCCTGGGTTTACCTGAAATGAACTCTTGCTTGTAGGAAGACAAAGATCCTGGGATTTAACTCCATTTCTGAAGGGAAATTCAGACCAGAATTCTCATCCCTGAAACACACACTGTTTTAACACAAGAAGCAAGCTCTTCTTTCCAGAGTCTGAAATACAGCAAGAACAATGAGCATGCCCTGAAAAAAAGAACTGTGTATCCTACTCATAAGGACCATATGTATTCAACTCTGCTTATGAAACTGATACAAACCACAGCTCTGCTTTCATAAATGCTCTTTAGTTAATAGTGAGAAACGCGTTGGGTTCGTGAACTGCAAATAATCATTTGAGCCCAAAATTCACTGGGTTTCCCTGAAATGAACTCTTGCTTGTAGGAAGACACAGATCATGGGATTTAATTCCATTTCTGAAAGGAATTTCACACCAGAATTCTCATCCCTGAAACACACACTGTTTTAACACAAGAAGCAAGCTCTTCTTTCCAGAGTCTAAACTACAGCAAGAACAATGAGCATGCCCTGAAAAAAAGAACTGTGTTTCCTACTCATACGGAACATATTTAGTTCAACTCTGGTTATGAAACTGATAAAAACCACAGCTCCTCTTACATAAATGCTCTTTAGTTAATAAGGGAATCGCGTTGGGTTCGTGAATTGTGACAAATCATTTCAGCCCAAAATTCACTGTGTTAACCAGAAATGAACTCTTGCTTGTAGGAAGACACAGATACTGGGGTTTAACTCCGTTTCTGAAGGGAAATTTAGACCAGAGTTCAAATCCCTGAAACACACACTGTTTTACGGCCAGAATCATCCTCTTCTTTCCAGAGTCTAACATAGAGCAAGAACCATGAGCATGCCCTGAATAAAAGAACTGTGTTTCCTACTCATACGGACCATATTTAGTTCAACTCTGCTTATGAAACTGATACAAACCACAGGTCCTCTTACATAAATCCTCTTAAGTTAATAGTGAGAATAACGTACGGTTCGTGAATGGCGAAAAATCATTTAAGGCCAAAATTCACTGGGTTTACCAGAAATGAACACTTCCTTGTAGGAAGACACAGATCCTGGGATTTAACTCAGTTTCTGAAGGGTAATTCAGACCAGAATTCTCATCCCTGAAACACACACTGTTTTAACACAAGAAGCAAGCTCTTCTTTCCAGAGTCTAAAATACAGCAAGAACAATGAGCATGCCCTGAAAAAAAGAACTGTGTATCCTACTCATAAGGACCATATGTATTCAACTCTGCTTATGAAACTGATACAAACAACAGCTCTGCTTTCATAAATGCTCTTTAGTTAATAGTGAGAATCGTGTTGGGTTCGTGAACTGCAAATAATCATTTGAGCCCCAAATTCCCTGGGTTTACCTGAAATGAACTCTTGCTTGTAGGAAGACACAGATCCTGGGATTTAACGCAGTTTCTATAGCCAAATTCAGAACAGAATTCTCATCCATGAAAAACACTCTGTTTTAAGGCCAAAATCATCCTCTTCTTTCCAGAGTCTAAAATACAGCAAGAATCATGAGCATGCCCTGAAAAAAAGAACTGTGTATCCTACTGATACGGACCGTATTTAGTTCAACTCTGGTTATGAAACTGACAAAAACCACAGCTCCTATTACATAAATCCTCTTAAGATTATAGTGAGAATAACGTAGGGTTTGTGAACTGCGAAAAAATATTTAAGTCCAAAATTCACTGGGTTTACCAGGAATGAACACTTGCTTGTAGGAAGACACAGATCCAGGGATTTAAGTCTGTTTCTGAAGGCAAATTTAGACCAGAGTTCTCATCTCTGAAAAACACTGTGTTTTAAGGCAAGAATCATCCTCCTCTTTCCAGCGTCTCCAATATAGTAAGAAACATGAGCATGTCCAGAAAAAAGAACTGTGTTTCCTACTTATACAGACCATATGTAGTTCAACTCTGCTTAGGAAACTGATAAAACCACAGCTCCTGTTACATAAATCCTCTTAAGTTAATAGTGAGAATAACGTAGGGTTCGTGAACTGCGAAAAATCATTTGAGCCCCAAATTCACTGGGTTTACCAGGAATGAACACTTGCTTGTAGGAAGACACAGATCCAGGGATTTAACTCCGTTTCTTAAGGGAAATTCAGACCAGAATTCTCATCCCTGAAACATACACTGTTTTATCACAAGAAGCAAGCTCTTCTTTCTAGATTCTAAAATACAGCAAGAACAATGAGCATGCCCTGAAAAAAAGAACTGTGTATCCTACTCATAAGGACCATATGTATCAACTCTGCTTATGAAACTGATAGAAACCACAGCTCTGCTTTCATAAATGCTCTTTAGTTAATAGTGTGAATCCCGTTGAGTTCGTGAACTGCAAATAATCATTTGAGCTCCAAAATCCCTGGGTTTACCAGACATGAACTCTTGCTTGTAGGAAGACACAGATCCTGGGATTAAACTCAGTTTCTATAGCCAAATTCAGGCCAGAATTCTCATCCCTGAAAAACATTCTGTTTTAAGGGCAGAATCATCCTCTTCTTTCCAGAGTCTAAAATACAGCAAGAACCATGAGCATGCCCTGAATAAAAGAAATGTGTTTCCTACTCATACGGACCATATTTAGTTCAACTCTGGTTATGAAACTGATAAAAACCACAGATCCTCTTACATAAATGCTCTTTAGTTAATAGTGAGAATCGCGTTGGGTTCGTGAATTGTGACAAATCATTTCAGCCCAAAATTCACTGTGTTAACCAGAAATGAACTCTAGCTTGTAGGAAGACACAGATCCTGGGGTTTCACTGCGTTTCTGAAGGGAAATTTAGACCAGAATTTTCATCCCTGAAACACACACTGTTTTAACACAAGAAGAAATCTCTTCTTTCCAGAGTCTAAAATACAGCAAGAACAATGAGCATTCCCTGAAAAAAAGAACTGTGTATCCTACTAATAAGGACCATATGTATTCAACTCTGCTTATGAAACTGATACAAACCACAGCTCTGCTTTCATAAATGCTCTTTAGTTAATAGTGAGAATCGCGTTGGGTTCGTGAACTGCAAATAATCATTTGAGCCCCAAATTCCCTGGGTTTACCTGAAATGAACTCTTGCTTGTAGGAAGACACAGATCCTGGGATTTAACTCAGGTTCTATAGCCAAATTCAGATCAGAATTCTCATCCCTGAAAAACACTCTGTTTTAAGGCCAGAATCATCCTCATCTTTCCAGAGTCTAAAATACAACAAGAACCATGAGCATGTCCTGAATAAAAGAAATGTGTTTCCTACTCATACGGACCATATTTAGTTCAACTCTGGTTATGAAACTGATAAAAACCACAGATCCTCTTACATAAATGCTCTTTAGTTAATAGTGAGAATCGCGTTGGGTTCGTGAATTGTGACAAATCATTTCAGCCCAAAATTCACTGTGTTAACCAGAAATGAACTCTTGCTTGTAGGAAGACACAGATCCTGGGGTTTCACTGCGTTTCTGAAGGGAAATTCAGACCAGAATTTTCATCCCTGAAACACACACTGTTTTAACACAAGAAGAAATCTCTTCTTTCCAGAGTCTAAAATACAGCAAGAACAATGAGCATTCCCTGAAAAAAAGAACTGTGTATCCTACTAATAAGGACCATATGTATTCAACTCTGCTTATGAAACTGATACAAACCACAGCTCTGCTTTCATAAATGCTCTTTAGTTAATAGTGAGAATCGCGTTGGGTTCGTGAACTGCAAATAATCATTTGAGCACCAAATTCCCTGGGTTTACCTGAAATGAACTCTTGCTTGTAGGAAGACACAGATCCTGGGATTTAACTCAGGTTCTATAGCCAAATTCAGATCAGAATTCTCATCCCTGAAAAACACTCTGTTTTAAGGCCAGAATCATCCTCTTCTTTCCAGAGTCTAAAATACAACAAGAACCATGAGCATGTCCTGAATAAAAGAAATGTGTTTCCTACTCATACGGACCATATTTAGTTCAACTCTGCTTATGAAACTGATACAAACCACAGCTCCTCTTACATAAATCCTCTTATGTTAATAGTGAGAATAACGTAGGGTTCGTGAACTGCGAAAAATCATTTGAGCCCAAAATTCACTGGGTTTACCAGAAATGAACACTTCCTTGTAGGAAGACACAGATCCTGGGATTTAACTCCGTTTCTGAAGGGAAATTCAGACCAGAATTCTCATCGCTGAAACACACACTGTTTTTACACAAGAAGCAAGCTCTTCTTTTCAGAGTCTAAAATACAGCAAGAACAATGAGCATGCCATGAAAAAAAGAACTGTGAATCCTACTCATAAGGACCATATGTATTCAACTCTGCTTATGAAACTGATACAAACCACAGCTCTGCTTTCATAAATGCTCTTTAGTTAATAGTGAGAATCGCGTTGTGTTTGTGAACTGGAAATAATCATTTGAGCCCCAAATTCCCTGGGTTTACCTGAAATGAACTCTTGCTTGTAGTAAGACACAGATCCTGGGATTTAACTCAGTTTCTATAGCCAAATTCAGACCAGAATTCTCATCCCTGAAAAACACTCTGTTTTAAGGCCAGAATCATCCTCTTCGTTCCAGAGTCCAAAATACAGCAAGAACCATGAGCATGCCCTGAATAAAAGAAATGTGTTTCCTACTCATACGGACCATATTTAGTTCAACTCTGCTTATGAAACTGATAAAAACCACAGCTCCTCTTACATAAATCTTCTTAAGTTAATAGTGAGAATAACGTAGGGTTCATGAACTGCCTAAAGTCATTTAAGCCCAAAATTCACTGGGTTTACCAGAAGTGAACACCTGCTTGTAGGAAGACACATATCCTGGGATTTAACTCCGTTTCTGAAGGGAAATTCAGACCAGAGTTCTCATCCCTGAAACACACTCTGTTTTAACGAAGAAGCAAGCTCTTCTTTCCAGAGTCTAAAATACAGCAAGAAGCATTCGCATGGCTTGAAAAAAAGAACTGTGTTTCCTATTCATACGGAAAATATGTAGTTCAACTCTGCTTATGAAACTGATACAGACCATACCTCCTCTTACATAAATGCTCTATAGTTAATAATGAGAATCTCGTAGGGTTCGTGAACTGCGAAAAACCATTTGAGCCCAAAATTCACTGGGTTAACCAGGAATGAACTCTTGCTTGTAGGAAGACACAGATCCTGGGATTTAACTCCGTTTCTGAAGGGAAATTCAGACCAGAATTCTCATCCCTGAAACACACACTGTTTTAACACAAGAAGCAACCTCTTCTTTCCAGAGTCTAAAATACAGCAAGAACAATGAGCATGCCCTGAAAAAAAGAACTGTGTATCCTACTCATAAGGACCATATGTATTCAACTCTGCTTATGAAACTGATACAAACCACAGCTCTGCTTTCATAAATGCTCTTTAGTTAACAGTGAGAATCACGTTGGGTTCGTGAACTGCAAATAATCATTTGAGCCCAAAATTCACTGGGTTTCCCTGAAAAGAACTCTTGCTTGTAGGAAGACACAGATCATGGGATTTAATTCCATTTCTGAAAGGAATTAAAGACCAGAATTCTCATCCCTGAAACACACACTGTTTTAACACAAGAAGCAAGCTCTTCTTTCCAGAGTCTAAACTACAGCAAGAACAATGAGCATGCCCTGAAAAAAAGAACTGTGTTTCCTACTCATACGGACCATATTTAGTAAAACTCTGGTTATGAAACTGATAAAAACCACAGATCCTCTTACCTAAATGCTCTTTAGTTAATAGTGAGAATCGCGTTGGGTTCGTGAATTGTGACAAATCATTTCAGCCCAAAATTCACTGTGTTAACCAGAAATGAACTCTTGCTTGTAGGAAGACACAGATCCTTGGGTTTCACTGCGTTTCTGAAGGGAAATTCAGACCAGAATTTTCATCCCTGAAACACACACTGTTTTAACACAAGAAGAAATCTCTTCTTTCCAGAGTCTAAAATACAGCAAGAACAATGAGCATTCCCTGAAAAAAAGAACTGTGTATCCTACTAATAAGGACCATATGTATTCAACTCTGCTTATGAAACTGATACAAACCACAGCTCTGCTTTCATAAATGCTCTTTAGTTAATAGTGAGAATCGCGTTGGGTTCGTGAACTGCAAATAATCATTTGAGCCCCAAATTCCCTGGGTTTACCTGAAATGAACTCTTGCTTGTAGGAAGACAAAGATCCTGGGATTTAACTCCGTTTCTGAAGGGAAATTCAGACCAGAATTCTCATCCCTGAAACACACACTGTTTTAAGGCCAGAATCATCCTCTTCTTTCCAGAGTCTAACATACAGCAAGAAACATCAGCATGCCCTGAATAAAAGAAATGTGTTTCCTACTCATACGGATCATATTTAGTTCAACTCTGGCTATGAAACTGATAAAAACCACAGCTCCTCTTACATAAATCCTCTTAAGTTTATAGTGTGAATAACGTAGGGTTCGTGAACGGCGAAAAATCATTTAAGGCCAAAATTCACTGGGTTTACCAGAAATGAACACTTCCTTGTAGGAAGACACAGATCCTGGGATTTAACTCAGTTTCTGAAGGGAAATTCAGACCAGAATTCTCATCCCTGAAACACACAATGTTTTAACACAAGAAGCAAGCTCTTCTTTCCAGAGTCTAAAATACGGCAAGAACAATGAGCATGCCCTGAAAAAAAGAACTGTGTATCCTACTCATAAGGACCATATGTATTCAACTCTGCTTATGAAACTGATACAAACCACAGCTCCTCTTACATAAATCCTCTTTAGTTAATAGTGAGAATCGCGTTGGGTTCGTGAACTGCAAATAATCATTTGAGCCCCAAATTCCCTGGGTTTACCTGAAATGAACTCTTGCTTGTAGGAAGACACAGATCCTGGGATTTAACGCAGTTTCTATAGCCAAATTCAGAACAGAATTCTCATCTTTGAAAAACACTCTGTTTTAAGGCCAAAATCATCCTCTTCTTTCCAGAGTCTAACATACAGCAAGAACCATGAGCATGCCCTGAAAAAAATAACTGTGTATCCTACTCATACGGACCGTATTTAGTTCAACTCTGGTTATGAAACTGATAAAAACCACAGCTCCTCTTACATAAATCCTCTTAAGATTATAGTGAGAATAACGTAGGGTTTGTGAACTGCGAAAAATCATTTAAGGCCAAAATTCACTGGGTTTACCAGAAATGAACACTTCCTTGTAGGAAGACACAGATCCTGGGATTTAAGTCTGTTTCTGAAGGCAAATTTAGACCAGAGTTCTCATCTCTGAAAAACACTGTGTTTTAAGGCAAGAATCATCCTCCTCTTATCAGCGTCTCCAATATAGTAAGAAACATTAGCATGCCCAGAAAAAAGAACTGTGTTTCCTACTTATACAGACCATATGTAGTTCAACTCTGCTTAGGAAACTGATAAAACCACAGCTCCTGTTACATAAATCCTCTTAAGTTAATAGTGAGAATAACGTAGGGTTCGTGAACTGCGAAAAATCATTTGAGCCCCAAATTCACTGGGTTTACCAGAAATGAACTCTTGCTTGTAGGAAGACACAGATCCTGGGATTAAACTCAGTTTCTATAGCCAAATTCAGACCAGAATTCTCATCCCTGAAAAACATTCTGTTTTAAGGGCAGAATCATCCTCTTCTTTCCAGAGTCTAAAATACAGCAAGAACCATGAGCATGCCCTTAATAAAAGAAATGTGTTTCCTACTCATACGGACCATATTTAGTTCAACTCTGATTATGAAACTGATAAAAACCACAGCTCCTCTTACATAAATCCTCTAAAGTTAATAGTGAGAATAACGTAGGGTTCATGAACTGCCTAAAATCATTTAAGCCCAAAATTCACTGGGTTTACCAGAAATGAACACTTGCTTGTAGGAACACACAGATCCTGGGATTTAACTCCGTTTCTGAAGGGAAATTCAGACCAGAGTTCTCATCCCTGAAACACACTCTGTTTTAACGAAGAAGCAAGCTCTTCTTTCCAGAGTCTAAAATACAGCAAGAAGCATTCGCATGGCTTGAAAAAAAGAACTGTGTTTCCTATTCATACGGAAAATATGTAGTTCAACTCTGCTTATGAAACTGATACAGACCATACCGCCTCTTACATAAATGCTCTATAGTTAATAGTGAGAATCTCGTAGGGTTCGTGAACTGCGAAAAACCATTTGAGCCCAAAATTCACTGGGTTAACCAGGAATGAACTCTTGCTTGTAGGAAGACACAGATCCTGGGATTTAACTCCGTTTCTGAAGGGAAATTCAGACCAGAATTCTCATCCCTGAAACACACACTGTTTTAACACAAGAAGCAACCTCTTCTTTCCAGAGTCTAAAATACAGCAAGAACAATGAGCATGCCCTGAAAAAAAGAACTGTGTATCCTACTCATAAGGACCATATGTATTCAACTCTGCTTATGAAACTGATACAAACCACAGCTCTGCTTTCATAAATGCTCTTTAGTTAACAGTGAGAATCACGTTGGGTTCGTGAACTGCAAATAATCATTTGAGCCCAAAATTCACTGGGTTTCCCTGAAAAGAACTCTTGCTTGTAGGAAGACACAGATCATGGGATTTAATTCCATTTCTGAAAGGAATTTCAGACCAGAATTCTCATCCCTGAAACACACACTGTTTTAACACAAGAAGCAAGCTCTTCTTTCCAGAGTCTAAACTACAGCAAGAACAATGAGCATTCCCTGAAAAAAAGAACTGTGTTTCCTACTCATACGGATCATATTTAGTAAAACTCTGGTTATGAAACTGATAAAAACCACAGATCCTCTTACATAAATGCTCTTTAGTTAATAGTGAGAATCGCGTTGGGTTCGTGAATTGTGACAAATCATTTCAGCCCAAAATTCACTGTGTTAACCAGAAATGAACTCTTGCTTGTAGGAAGACACAGATCCTGGGGTTTCACTGCGTTTCTGAAGGGAAATTCAGACCAGAATTTTCATCCCTGAAACACACACTGTTTTAACACAAGAAGAAATCTCTTCTTTCCAGAGTCTAAAATACAGCAAGAACAATGAGCATTCCCTGAAAAAAAGAACTGTGTATCCTACTAATAAGGACCATATGTATTCAACTCTGCTTATGAAACTGATACAAACCACAGCTCTGCTTTCATAAATGCTCTTTAGTTAATAGTGAGAATCGCGTTGGGTTTGTGAACTGCAAATAATCATTTGAGCCCCAAATTCCCTGGGTTTACCTGAAATGAACTCTTGCTTGTAGGAAGACACAGATTCTGGGATTTAACTTAGGTTCTATAGCCAAATTCAGATCAGAATTCTCATCCCTGAAAAACACTCTGTTTTAAGGCCAGAATCATCCTCTTCTTTCCAGAGTCTAAAATACAACAAGAACCATGAGCATGTCCTGAATAAAAGAAATGTGTTTCCTACTCATACGGACCATATTTAGTTCAACTCTGCTTATGAAACTGATACAAACCACAGCTACTCTTACATAAATCCTCTTATGTTAATAGTGAGAATAACGTAGGGTTCGTGAACTGCGAAAAATCATTTGAGCCCAAAATTCACTGGGTTTACCAGAAATGAACACTTCCTTGTAGGAAGACACAGATCCTGGGATTTAACTCCGTTTCTGAAGGGAAATTCAGACCAGAATTCTCATCGCTGAAACACACACTGTTTTTACACAAGAAGCAAGCTCTTCTTTTCAGTGTCTAAAATACAGCAAGAACAATGAGCATGCCCTGAAAAAAAGAACTGTGTATCCTACTCATAAGGACCATATGTATTCAACTCTGATTATGAAACTGATACAAACCACAGCTCTGCTTTCATAAATGCTCTTTAGTTAATAATGAGAATCGCGTTGTGTTTGTGAACTGGAAATAATCATTTGAGCCCAAAATTCCCTGGTTTTACCTGAAATGAACTCTTGCTTGTAGTAAGACACAGTTCCTGGGATTTAACTCAGTTTCTATAGCCAAATTCAGACCAGAATTCTCATACCTGAAAAACACTCTGTTTTAAGGCCAGAATCATCCTCTTCTTTCCAGAGTCCAAAATACAGCAAGAACCATGAGCATGCCCTGAATAAAAGAAATGTGTTTCCTACTCATACGGACCATATTTAGTTCAACTCTGCTTATGAAACTGATAAAAACCACAGCTCCTCTTACATAAATCTTCTTAAGTTAATAGTGAGAATAACGTAGGGTTCATGAACTGCCTAAAGTCATTTAAGCCCAAAATTCACTGGGTTTACCAGAAGTGAACACTTGCTTGTAGGAAGACACATATCCTGGGATTTAACTCCGTTTCTGAAGGGAAATTCAGACCAGAGTTCTCATCCCTGAAACACACTCTGTTTTAACGAAGAAGCAAGCTCTTCTTTCCAGAGTCTAAAATACAGCAAGAAGCATTCGCATGGCTTGAAAAAAAGAACTGTGTTTCCTATTCATACGGAAAATATGTAGTTCAACTCTGCTTATGAAACTGATACAGACCATACCTCCTCTTACATAAATGCTCTATAGTTAATAGTGAGAATCTCGTAGGGTTCGTGAACTGCGAAAAAACCATTTGAGCCCAAAATTCACTGGGTTAACCAGGAATGAACTCTTGCTTGTAGGAAGACACAGATCCTGGGATTTAACTCCGTTTCTGAAGGGAAATTCAGACCAGAATTCTCATCCCTGAAACACACACTGTTTTAACACAAGAAGCAACCTCTTCTTTCCAGAGTCTAAAATACAGCAAGAACAATGAGCATGCCCTGAAAAAAAGAACTGTGTATCCTACTCATAAGGACCATATGTATTCAACTCTGCTTATGAAACTGATACAAACCACAGCTCTGCTTTCATAAATGCTCTTTAGTTAACAGTGAGAATCACGTTGGGTTCGTGAACTGCAAATAATCATTTGAGCCCAAAATTCACTGGGTTTCCATGAAAAGAACTCTTGCTTGTAGGAAGACACAGATCATGGGATTTAATTCCATTTCTGAAAGGAATTAAAGACCAGAATTCTCATCCCTGAAACACACACTGTTTTAACACAAGAAGCAAGCTCTTCTTTCCAGAGTCTAAACTACAGCAAGAACAATGAGCATGCCCTGAAAAAAAGAACTGTGTTTCCTACTCATACGGACCATATTTAGTAAAACTCTGGTTATGAAACTGATAAAAACCACAGATCCTCTTACATAAATGCTCTTTAGTTAATAGTGAGAATCGCGTTGGGTTCGTGAATTGTGACAAATCATTTCAGCCCAAAATTCACTGTGTTAACCAGAAATGAACTCTTGCTTATAGGAAGACACAGATCCTGGGGTTTCACTGCGTTTCTGAAGGGAAATTCAGACCAGAATTTTCATCCCTGAAACACACACTGTTTTAACACAAGAAGAAATCTCTTCTTTCCAGAGTCTAAAATACAGCAAGAACAATGAGCATTCCCTGAAAAAAAGAACTGTGTATCCTACTAATAAGGACCATATGTATTCAACTCTGCTTATGAAACTGATACAAACCACAGCTCTGCTTTCATAAATGCTCTTTAGTTAATAGTGAGAATCGCGTTGGGTTCGTGAACTGCAAATAATCATTTGAGCCCCAAATTCCCTGGGTTTACCTGAAATGAACTCTTGCTTGTAGTAAGACACAGATCCTGGGATTTAACTCAGGTTCTATAGCCAAATTCAGATCAGAATTCTCATCCCTGAAAAACACTCTGTTTTAAGGCCAGAATCATCCTCTTCTTTCCAGAGTCTAAAATACAACAAGAACCATGAGCATGTCCTGAATAAAAGAAATGTGTTTCCTACTCATACGGACCATATTTAGTTCAACTCTGCTTATGAAACTGATACAAACCACAGCTCCTCTTACATAAATCCTCTTATGTTAATAGTGAGAATAACGTAGGGTTCGTGAACTGCGAAAAATCATTTGAGCCCAAAATTCACTGGGTTTACCAGAAATGAACACTTCCTTGTAGGAAGACACAGATCCTGGGATTTAACACCGTTTCTGAAGGGAAATTCAGACCAGAATTCTCATCGCTGAAACACACACTGTTTTTACACAAGAAGCAAGCTCTTCTTTTCAGTGTCTAAAATACAGCAAGAACAATGAGCATGCCCTGAAAAAAAGAACTGTGTATCCTACTCATAAGGACCATATGTATTCAACTCTGCTTATGAAACTGATACAAACCACAGCTCTGCTTTCATAAATGCTCTTTAGTTAATAGTGAGAATCGCGTTGTGTTTGTGAACTGGAAATAATCATTTGAGCCCAAAATTCCCTGGTTTTACCTGAAATGAACTCTTGCTTGTAGTAAGACACAGATCCTGGGATTTAACTCAGTTTCTATAGCCAAATTCAGACCAGAATTCTCATCCCTGAAAAACACTCTGTTTTAAGGCCAGAATCATCCTCTTCTTTCCAGAGTCCAAAATACAGCAAGAACCATGAGCATGCCCTGAATAAAAGAAATGTGTTTCCTACTCATACGGACCATATTTAGTTCAACTCTGGTTATGAAACTGATAAAAACCACAGCTCCTCTTACATAAATCTTCTTAAGTTAATAGTGAGAATAACGTAGGGTTCATGAACTGCCTAAAGTCATTTAAGCCCAAAATTCACTGTGTTTACCAGAAGTGAACACTTGCTTGTAGGAAGACACATATCCTGGGATTTAACTCCGTTTCTGAAGGGAAATTCAGACCAGAGTTCTCATCCCTGAAACACACTCTGTTTTAACGAAGAAGCAAGCTCTTCTTTCCAGAGTCTAAAATACAGCAAGAAGCATTCGCATGGCTTGAAAAAAAGAACTGTGTTTCCTATTCATACGGAAAATATGTAGTTCAACTCTGCTTATGAAACTGATACAGACCATACCTCCTCTTACATAAATGCTCTATAGTTAATAGTGAGAATCTCGTAGGGTTCATGAACTGCGAAAAACCATTTGAGCCCAAAATTCACTGGGTTAACCAGGAATGAACTCTTGCTTGTAGGAAGACACAGATCCTGGGATTTAACTCCGTTTCTGAAGGGAAATTCAGACCAGAATTCTCATCCCTGAAACACACACTGTTTTAACACAAGAAGCAACCTCTTCTTTCCAGAGTCTAAAATACAGCAAGAACAATGAGCATGCCCTGAAAAAAAGAACTGTGTATCCTACTCATAAGGACCATATGTATTCAACTCTGCTTATGAAACTGATACAAACCACAGCTCTGCTTTCATAAATGCTCTTTAGTTAACAGTGAGAATCACGTTGGGTTCGTGAACTGCAAATAATCATTTGAGCCCAAAATTCACTGGGTTTCCCTGAAAAGAACTCTTGCTTGTAGGAAGACACAGATCATGGGATTTAATTCCATTTCTGAAAGGAATTTCAGACCAGAATTCTCATCCCTGAAACACACACTGTTTTAACACAAGAAGCAAGCTCTTCTTTCCAGAGTCTAAACTACAGCAAGAACAATGAGCATGCCCTGAAAAAAAGAACTGTGTTTCCTACTCATACGGATCATATTTAGTAAAACTCTGGTTATGAAACTGATAAAAACCACAGATCCTCTTACATAAATGATCTTTAGTTAATAGTGAGAATCGCGTTGGGTTTGTGAATTGTGACAAATCATTTCAGCCCAAAATTCACTGTGTTAACCAGAAATGAACTCTTGCTTGTAGGAAGACACAGATCCTGGGGTTTCACTGCGTTTCTGAAGGGAAATTCAGACCAGAATTTTCATCCCTGAAACACACACTGTTTTAACACAAGAAGAAATCTCTTCTTTCCAGAGTCTAAAATACAGCAAGAACAATGAGCATTCCCTGAAAAAAAGAACTGTGTATCCTACTAATAAGGACCATATGTATTCAACTCTGCTTATGAAACTGATACAAACCACAGCTCTGCTTTCATAAATGCTCTTTAGTTAATAGTGAGAATCGCGTTGGGTTCGTGAACTGCAAATAATCATTTGAGCCCCAAATTCCCTGGGTTTACCTGAAATGAACTCTTGCTTGTAGTAAGACACAGATCCTGGGATTTAACTCAGGTTCTATAGCCAAATTCAGATCAGAATTCTCATCCCTGAAAAACACTCTGTTTTAAGGCCAGAATCATCCTCTTCATTCCAGAGTCTAAAATACAACAAGAACCATGAGCATGTCCTGAATAAAAGAAATGTGTTTCCTACTCATACGGACCATATTTAGTTCAACTCTGCTTATGAAACTGATACAAACCACAGCTCCTCTTACATAAATCCTCTTATGTTAATAGTGAGAATAACGTAGGGTTCGTGAACTGCGAAAAATCATTTGAGCCCAAAATTCACTGGGTTTACCAGAAATGAACACTTCCTTGTAGGAAGACACAGATCCTGGGATTTAACTCCGTTTCTGAAGGGAAATTCAGACCAGAATTCTCATCGCTGAAACACACACTGTTTTTACACAAGAAGCAAGCTCTTCTTTTCAGTGTCTAAAATACAGCAAGAACAATGAGCATGCCCTGAAAAAAAGAACTGTGTATCCTACTCATAAGGACCATATGTATTCAACTCTGCTTATGAAACTGATACAAACCACAGCTCTGCTTTCATAAATGCTCTTTAGTTAATAGTGAGAATCGCGTTGTGTTTGTGAACTGCAAATAATCATTTGAGCCCAAAATTCCCTGGTTTTACCTGAAATGAACTCTTGCTTGTAGTAAGACACAGATCCTGGGATTTAACTCAGTTTCTATAGCCAAATTCAGACCAGAATTCTCATCCCTGAAAAACACTCTGTTTTAAGGCCAGAATCATCCTCTTCTTTCCAGAGTCCAAAATACAGCAAGAACCATGAGCATGCCCTGAATAAAAGAAATGTGTTTCCTACTCATACGGACCATATTTAGTTCAACTCTGGTTATGAAACTGATAAAAACCACAGCTCCTCTTACATAAATCTTCTTAAGTTAATAGTGAGAATAACGTAGGGTTCATGAACTGCCTAAAGTCATTTAAGCCCAAAATTCACTGTGTTTACCAGAAGTGAACACTTGCTTGTAGGAAGACACATATCCTGGGATTTAACTCCGTTTCTGAAGGGAAATTCAGACCAGAGTTCTCATCCCTGAAACACACTCTGTTTTAACGAAGAAGCAAGCTCTTCTTTCCAGAGTCTAAAATACAGCAAGAAGCATTCGCATGGCTTGAAAAAAAGAACTGTGTTTCCTATTCATACGGAAAATATGTAGTTCAACTCTGCTTATGAAACTGATACAGACCATACCTCCTCTTACATAAATGCTCTATAGTTAATAGTGAGAATCTCGTAGGGTTCGTGAACTGCGAAAAACCATTTGAGCCCAAAATTCACTGGGTTAACCAGGAATGAACTCTTGCTTGTAGGAAGACACAGATCCTGGGATTTAACTCCGTTTCTGAAGGGAAATTCAGACCAGAATTCTCATCCCTGAAACACACACTGTTTTAACACAAGAAGCAACCTCTTCTTTCCAGAGTCTAAAATACAGCAAGAACAATGAGCATGCCCTGAAAAAAAGAACTGTGTATCCTACTCATAAGGACCATATGTATTCAACTCTGCTTATGAAACTGATACAAACCACAGCTCTGCTTTCCTAAATGCTCTTTAGTTAACAGTGAGAATCACGTTGGGTTCGTGAACTGCAAATAATCATTTGAGCCCAAAATTCACTGGGTTTCCCTGAAAAGAACTCTTGCTTGTAGGAAGACACAGATCATGGGATTTAATTCCATTTCTGAAAGGAATTTCAGACCAGAATTCTCATCCCTGAAACACACACTGTTTTAACACAAGAAGCAAGCTCTTCTTACAAGAGTCTAAACTACAGCAAGAACAATGAGCATGCCCTGAAAAAAAGAACTGTGTTTCCTACTCATACGGACCATATTTAGTAAAACTCTGGTTATGAAACTGATAAAAACCACAGATCCTCTTACATAAATGCTCTTTAGTTAATAGTGAGAATCGCGTTGGGTTCGTGAATTGTGACAAATCATTTCAGCCCAAAATTCACTGTGTTAACCAGAAATGAACTCTTGCTTGTAGGAAGACACAGATCCTGGGGTTTCACTGCGTTTCTGAAGGGAAATTCAGACCAGAATTTTCATCCCTGAAACACACACTGTTTTAACACAAGAAGAAATCTCTTCTTTCCAGAGTCTAAAATACAGCAAGAACAATGAGCATTCCCTGAAAAAAAGAACTGTGTATCCTACTAATAAGGACCATATGTATTCAACTCTGCTTATGAAACTGATACAAACCACAGCTCTGCTTTCATAAATGCTCTTTAGTTAATAGTGAGAATCGCGTTGGGTTCGTGAACTGCAAATAATCATTTGAGCCCCAAATTCCCTGGGTTTACCTGAAATGAACTCTTGCTTGTAGGAAGACAAAGATCCTGGGATTTAACTCCGTTTCTGAAGGGAAATTCAGACCAGAATTCTCATCCCTGAAACACACACTGTTTTAAGGCCAGAATCATCCTCTTCTTTCCAGAGTCTAACATACAGCAAGAAACATCAGCATGCCCTGAATAAAAGAAATGTGTTTCCTACTCATACGGATCATATTTAGTTCAACTCTGGCTATGAAACTGATAAAAACCACAGCTCCTCTTACATAAATCCTCTTAAGTTTATAGTGTGAATAACATAGGGTTCGTGAACGGCGAAAAATCATTTAAGGCCAAAATTCACTGGGTTTACCAGAAATGAACACTTCCTTGTAGGAAGACACAGATCCTGGGATTTAACTCAGTTTCTGAAGGGAAATTCAGACCAGAATTCTCATCCCTGAAACACACAATGTTTTAACACAAGAAGCAAGCTCTTCTTTCCAGAGTCTAAAATACGGCAAGAACAATGAGCATGCCCTGAAAAAAAGAACTGTGTATCCTACTCATAAGGACCATATGTATTCAACTCTGCTTATGAAACTGATACAAACCACAGCTCCTCTTACATAAATCCTCTTTAGTTAATAGTGAGAATCGCGTTGGGTTCGTGAACTGCAAATAATCATTTGAGCCCCAAATTCCCTGGGTTTACCTGAAATGAACTCTTGCTTGTAGGAAGACACAGATCCTGGGATTTAAGTCTGTTTCTGAAGGCAAATTTAGACCAGAGTTCTCATCTCTGAAAAACACTGTGTTTTAAGGCAAGAATCATCCTCCTCTTTCCAGCGACTCCAATATAGTAAGAAACATTAGCATGCCCAGAAAAAAGAACTGTGTTTCCTACTTATACAGACCATATCTAGTTCAACTCTGCTTAGGAAACTGATAAAACCACAGCTCCTGTTACATAAATCCTCTTAAGTTAATAGTGAGAATAACGTAGGGTTCGTGAACTGCGAAAAATCATTTTAGCCCCAAATTCACTGGGTTTACCAGAAATAAACACTTGCTTGTAGGAAGACACAGATCCAGGGATTTAACTCCGTTTCTGAAGGGAAATTCAGACTAGAATTCTCATCCCTGAAACACACAATGTTTTATCACAAGAAGCAAGCTCTTCTTTCCAGATTCTAAAATACAGCAAGAACAATGAGCATGCCCTGAAAAAAAGAACTGTGTATCCTACTCATAAGGACCATATGTATTCAACTCTGCTTATGAAACTGATAGAAACCACAGCTCTGCTTTCATAAATGCTCTTTAGTTAATAGTGTGAATCCCGTTGAGTTCGTGAACTGCAAATAATCATTTGAGCCCCAAATTCCCTGGGTTTACCTGACATGAACTCTTGCTTGTAGGAAGACACAGATCCTGGGATTAAGCTCAGTTTCTATAGCCAAATTCAGACCAGAATTCTCATCCGTGAAAAACATTCTGTTTTAAGGGCAGAATCATCCTCTTCTTTCCAGAGTCTAAAATACAGCAAGAACCATGAGCATGCCCTGAATAAAAGAAATGTGTTTCCTACTCATACGGACCATATTTAGTTCAACTCTACTTATGAAACTGATAAAAACCACAGCTCCTCTTACATAAATCCTCTAAAGTTAATAGTGAGAATAACGTAGGGTTCATGAACTGCCTAAAATCATTTAAGCCCAAAATTCAATGGGTTTACCAGAAATGAACACTTGCTTGTAGGAAGACACAGATCCTGGGATTTAACTTCGTTTCTGAAGGGAAATTCAGACCAGAATTCTCATCCCTGAAAAACACACTGTTTTAACACAAGAAGCAAGCTCTTCTTTCCAGAGTCTAAAATACAGCAAGAACAATGAGCATGCCCTGAAAAAAAGAACTGTGTATTGTACTCATAAGGACCCTATGCATTCAACTCTGCTTATGAAACTGATACAAACCACAGCTCTGCTCTCATAAATGCTCTTTAGTTAATAGTGAGAATCAAGTTGGGTTCGTGAACTGCAAATAATCATTTCAGCCCAAAATTCACTGGGTTTACCTGAAATGAACTCTTGCTTGTAGGAAGACACAGATCATGGGATTTAATTCCATTTCTGAAAGGAATTAAAGAACAGAATTCTCATCCCTGAAACACACACTGTTTTAACACAAGAAGCAAGCTCTTCTTTCCAGAATCTAAACTACAGCAAGAACAATGAGCATGCCCTGAAAAAAAGAACTGTGTTTCCTACTCATACGGACCATATTTAGTAAAACTCTGGTTATGAAACTGATAAAAACCACAGATCCTCTTACATAAATGCTCTTTAGTTAATAGTGAGAATCGCGTTGGGTTCGTGAATTGTGACAAATCATTTCAGCCCAAAATTCACTGTGTTAACCAGAAATGAACTCTTGCTTGTAGGAAGACACAGATCCTGGGGTTTCACTGCGTTTCTGAAGGGAAATTCAGACCAGAATTTTCATCCCTGAAACACACACTGTTTTAACACAAGAAGAAATCTCTTCTTTCCAGAGTCTAAAATACAGCAAGAACAATGAGCATTCCCTGAAAAAAAGAACTGTGTATCCTACTAATAAGGACCATATGTATTCAACTCTGCTTATGAAACTGATACAAACCACAGCTCTGCTTTCATAAATGCTCTTTAGTTAATAGTGAGAATCGCGTTGGGTTCGTGAACTGCAAATAATCATTTGAGCCCCAAATTCCCTGGGTTTACCTGAAATGAACTCTTGCTTGTAGTAAGACACAGATCCTGGGATTTAACTCAGGTTCTATAGCCAAATTCAGATCAGAATTCTCATCCCTGAAAAACACTCTGTTTTTAGGCCAGAATCATCCTCTTCATTCCAGAGTCTAAAATACAACAAGAACCATGAGCATGTCCTGAATAAAAGAAATGTGTTTCCTACTCATACGGACCATATTTAGTTCAACTCTGCTTATGAAACTGATACAAACCACAGCTCCTCTTACATAAATCCTCTTATGTTAATAGTGAGAATAACGTAGGGTTCGTGAACTGCGAAAAATCATTTGAGCCCAAAATTCACTGGGTTTACCAGAAATGAACACTTCCTTGTAGGAAGACACAGATCCTGGGATTTAACTCCGTTTCTGAAGGGAAATTCAGACCAGAATTCTCATCCCTGAAACACACAATGTTTTAACACAAGAAGCAAGCTCTTCTTTCCAGAGTCTAAAATACGGCAAGAACAATGAGCATGCCCTGAAAAAAAGAACTGTGTATCCTACTCATAAGGACCATATGTATTCAACTCTGCTTATGAAACTGATACAAACCACAGCTCCTCTTACATAAATCCTCTTTAGTTAATAGTGAGAATCGCGTTGGGTTCGTGAACTGCAAATAATCTTTGAGCCCCAAATTCCCTGGGTTTACCTGAAATGAACTCTTGCTTGTAGGAAGACACAGATCCTGGGATTTAAGTCTGTTTCTGAAGGCAAATTTAGACCAGAGTTCTCATCTCTGAAAAACACTGTGTTTTAAGGCAAGAATCATCCTCCTCTTTCCAGCGACTCCAATATAGTAAGAAACATTAGCATGCCCAGAAAAAAGAACTGTGTTTCCTACTTATACAGACCATATCTAGTTCAACTCTGCTTAGGAAACTGATAAAACCACAGCTCCTGTTACATAAATCCTCTTAAGTTAATAGTGAGAATAACGTAGGGTTCGTGAACTGCGAAAAATCATTTTAGCCCCAAATTCACTGGGTTTACCAGAAATAAACACTTGCTTGTAGGAAGACACAGATCCAGGGATTTAACTCCGTTTCTGAAGGGAAATTCAGACTAGAATTCTCATCCCTGAAACACACAATGTTTTATCACAAGAAGCAAGCTCTTCTTTCCAGATTCTAAAATACAGCAAGAACAATGAGCATGCCCTGAAAAAAAGAACTGTGTATCCTACTCATAAGGACCATATGTATTCAACTCTGCTTATGAAACTGATAGAAACCACAGCTCTGCTTTCATAAATGCTCTTTAGTTAATAGTGTGAATCCCGTTGAGTTCGTGAACTGCAAATAATCATTTGAGCCCCAAATTCCCTGGGTTTACCTGACATGAACTCTTGCTTGTAGGAAGACACAGATCCTGGGATTAAGCTCAGTTTCTATAGCCAAATTCAGACCAGAATTCTCATCCCTGAAAAACATTCTGTTTTAAGGGCAGAATCATCCTCTTCTTTCCAGAGTCTAAAATACAGCAAGAACCATGAGCATGCCCTGAATAAAAGAAATGTGTTTCCTACTCATACGGACCATATTTAGTTCAACTCTACTTATGAAACTGATAAAAACCACAGCTCCTCTTACATAAATCCTCTAAAGTTAATAGTGAGAATAACGTAGGGTTCATGAACTGCCTAAAATCATTTAAGCCCAAAATTCAATGGGTTTACCAGAAATGAACACTTGCTTGTAGGAAGACACAGATACTGGGATTTAACTTCGTTTCTGAAGGGAAATTCAGACCAGAATTCTCATCCCTGAAAAACACACTGTTTTAACACAAGAAGCAAGCTCTTCTTTCCAGAGTCTAAAATACAGCAAGAACAATGAGCATGCCCTGAAAAAAAGAACTGTGTATTGTACTCATAAGGACCCTATGCATTCAACTCTGCTTATGAAACTGATACAAACCACAGCTCTGCTCTCATAAATGCTCTTTAGTTAATAGTGAGAATCAAGTTGGGTTCGTGAACTGCAAATAATCATTTCAGCCCAAAATTCACTGGGTTTACCTGAAATGAACTCTTGCTTGTAGGAAGACACAGATCATGGGATTTAATTCCATTTCTGAAAGGAATTAAAGAACAGAATTCTCATCCCTGAAACACACACTGTTTTAACACAAGAAGCAAGCTCTTCTTTCCAGAGTCTAAACTACAGCAAGAACAATGAGCATGCCCTGAAAAAAAGAACTGTGTTTCCTACTCATACGGACCATATTTAGTAAAACTCTGGTTATGAAACTGATAAAAACCACAGATCCTCTTACATAAATGCTCTTTAGTTAATAGTGAGAATCGCGTTGGGTTCGTGAATTGTGACAAATCATTTCAGCCCAAAATTCACTGTGTTAACCAGAAATGAACTCTTGCTTGTAGGAAGACACAGATCCTGGGGTTTCACTGCGTTTCTGAAGGGAAATTCAGACCAGAATTTTCATCCCTGAAACACACACTGTTTTAACACAAGAAGAAATCTCTTCTTTCAAGAGTCTAAAATACAGCAAGAACAATGAGCATTCCCTGAAAAAAAGAACTGTGTATCCTACTAATAAGGACCATATGTATTCAACTCTGCTTATGAAACTGATACAAACCACAGCTCTGCTTTCATAAATGCTCTTTAGTTAATAGTGAGAATCGCGTTGGGTTCGTGAACTGCAAATAATCATTTGAGCCCCAAATTCCCTGGGTTTACCTGAAATGAACTCTTGCTTGTAGTAAGACACAGATCCTGGGATTTAACTCAGGTTCTATAGCCAAATTCAGATCAGAATTCTCATCCCTGAAAAACACTCTGTTTTAAGGCCAGAATCATCCTCTTCATTCCAGAGTCTAAAATACAACAAGAACCATGAGCATGTCCTGAATAAAAGAAATGTGTTTCCTACTCATACGGACCATATTTAGTTCAACTCTGCTTATGAAACTGATACAAACCACAGCTCCTCTTACATAAATCCTCTTATGTTAATAGTGAGAATAACGTAGGGTTCGTGAACTGCGAAAAATCATTTGAGCCCAAAATTCACTGGGTTTACCAGAAATGAACACTTCCTTGTAGGAAGACACAGATCCTGGGATTTAACTCCGTTTCTGAAGGGAAATTCAGACCAGAATTCTCATCGCTGAAACACACACTGTTTTTACACAAGAAGCAAGCTCTTCTTTTAAGAGTCTAAAATACAGCAAGAACAATGAGCATGCCCTGAAAAAAAGAACTGTGTATCCTACTCATAAGGACCATATGTATTCAACTCTGCTTATGAAACTGATACAAACCACAGCTCTGCTTTCATAAATGCTCTTTAGTTAATAGTGAGAATCGCGTTGTGTTTGTGAACTGGAAATAATCATTTGAGCCCAAAATTCCCTGGTTTTACCTGAAATGAACTCTTGCTTGTAGTAAGACACAGATCCTGGGATTTAACTCAGTTTCTATAGCCAAATTCAGACCAGAATTCTCATCCCTGAAAAACACTCTGTTTTAAGGCCAGAATCATCCTCTTCTTTCCAGAGTCCAAAATACAGCAAGAACCATGAGCATGCCCTGAATAAAAGAAATGTGTTTCCTACTCATACGGACCATATTTAGTTCAACTCTGCTTATGAAACTGATAAAAACCACAGCTCCTCTTACATAAATCTTCTTAAGTTAATAGTGAGAATAACGTAGGGTTCATGAACTGCCTAAAGTCATTTAAGCCCAAAATTCACTGGGTTTACCAGAAGTGAACACTTGCTTGTAGGAAGACACATATCCTGGGATTTAACTCCGTTTCTGAAGGGAAATTCAGACCAGAGTTCTCATCCCTGAAACACACTCTGTTTTAACGAAGAAGCAAGCTCTTCTTTCCAGAGTCTAAAATACAGCAAGAAGCATTCGCATGGCTTGAAAAAAAGAACTGTGTTTCCTATTCATACGGAAAATATGTAGTTCAACTCTGCTTATGAAACTGATACAGACCATACCTCCTCTTACATAAATGCTCTATAGTTAATAGTGAGAATCTCGTAGGGTTCGTGAACTGCGAAAAACCATTTGAGCCCAAAATTCACTGGGTTAACCAGGAATGAACTCTTGCTTGTAGGAAGACACAGATCCTGGGATTTAACTCCGTTTCTGAAGGGAAATTCAGACCAGAATTCTCATCCCTGAAACACACACTGTTTTAACACAAGAAGCAACCTCTTCTTTCCAGAGTCTAAAATACAGCAAGAACAATGAGCATGCCCTGAAAAAAAGAACTGTGTATCCTACCCATAAGGACCATATGTATTCAACTCTGCTTATGAAACTGATACAAACCACAGCTCTGCTTTCCTAAATACTCTTTAGTTAACAGTGAGAATCACGTTTGGTTCGTGAACTGCAAATAATCATTTGAGCCCAAAATTCACTGGGTTTCCCTGAAAAGAACTCTTGCTTGTAGGAAGACACAGATCATGGGATTTAATTCCATTTCTGAAAGGAATTTCAGACCAGAATTCTCATCCCTGAAACACACACTGTTTTAACACAAGAAGCAAGCTCTTCTTACAAGAGTCTAAACTACAGCAAGAACAATGAGCATGCCCTGAAAAAAAGAACTGTGTTTCCTAATCATACGGACCATATTTAGTAAAACTCCGGTTATGAAACTGATAAAAACCACAGATCCTCTTACATAAATGCTCGTTAGTTAATAGTGAGAATCGCGTTGGGTTCGTGAATTGTGACAAATCATTTCAGCCCAAAATTCACTGTGTTAACCAGAAATGAACTCTTGCTTGTAGGAAGACACAGATCCTGGGGTTTCACTGCGTTTCTGAAGGGAAATTCAGACCAGAATTTTCATCCCTAAAACACACTCTGTTTTAACACAAGAAGAAATCTCTTCTTTCCAGAGTCTAAAATACAGCAAGAACAATGAGCATTCCCTGAAAAAAAGAACTGTGTATCCTACTAATAAGGACCATATGTATTCAACTCTGCTTATGAAACTGATACAAACCACAGCTCTGCTTTCATAAATGCTCTTTAGTTAATAGTGAGAATCGCGTTGGGTTTGTGAACTGCAAATAATCATTTGAGCCCCAAATTCCCTGGGTTTACCTGAAATGAACTCTTGCTTGTAGGAAGACAAAGATCCTGGGATTTAACTCCGTTTCTGAAGGGAAATTCAGACCAGAATTCTCATCCCTGAAACACACACTGTTTTAAGGCCAGAATCATCCTCTTCTTTCCAGAGTCTAACATACAGCAAGAAACATCAGCATGCCCTGAATAAAAGAAATGTGTTTCCTACTCATACGGATCATATTTAGTTCAACTCTGGCTATGAAACTGATAAAAACCACAGCTCCTCTTACATAAATCCTCTTAAGTTTATAGTGTGAATAACGTAGGGTTCGTGAACGGCGAAAAAATCATTTAAGGCCAAAATTCACTGGGTTTACCAGAAATGAACACTTCCTTGTAGGAAGACACAGATCCTGGGATTTAACTCAGTTTCTGAAGGGAAATTCAGACCAGAATTCTCATCCCTGAAACACACAATGTTTTAACACAAGAAGCAAGCTATTCTTTCCAGAGTCTAAAATACGGCAAGAACAATGAGCATGCCCTGAAAAAAAGAACTGTGTATCCTACTCATAAGGACCATATGTATTCAACTCTGCTTATGAAACTGATACAAACCACAGCTCCTCTTACATAAATCCTCTTTAGTTAATAGTGAGAATCGCGTTGGGTTCGTGAACTGCAAATAATCATTTGAGCCCCAAATTCCCTGGGTTTACCTGAAATGAACTCTTGCTTGTAGGAAGACACAGATCCTGGGATTTAACGCAGTTTCTATAGCCAAATTCAGAACAGAATTCTCATCTTTGAAAAACACTCTGTTTTAAGGCCAAAATCATCCTCTTCTTTCCAGAGTCTAACATACAGCAAGAACCATGAGCATGCCCTGAAAAAAATAACTGTGTATCCTACTCATACGGACCGTATTTAGTTCAACTCTGGTTATGAAACTGATAAAAACCACAGCTCCTCTTACATAAATCCTCTTAAGATTATAGTGAGAATAACGTAGGGTTTGTGAACTGCGAAAAATCATTTAAGGCCAAAATTCACTGGGTTTACCAGAAATGAACACTTCCTTGTAGGAAGACACAGATCCTGGGATTTAAGTCTGTTCCTGAAGGCAAATTTAGACCAGAGTTCTCATCTCTGAAAAACACTGTGTTTTAAGGCAAGAATCATCCTCCTCTTTCCAGCGTCTCCAATATAGTAAGAAACATTAGCATGCCCAGAAAAAAGAACTGTGTTTCCTATTTATACAGACCATATGTAGTTCAACTCTGCTTAGGAAACTGATAAAACCACAGCTCCTGTTACATAAATCCTCTTAAGTTAATAGTGAGAATAACGTAGGGTTCGTGAACTGCGAAAAATCATTTTAGCCCCAAATTCACTGGGTTTACCAGAAATGAACACTTGCTTGTAGGAAGACACAGATCCAGGGATTTAACTCCGTTTCTGAAGGGAAATTCAGACCAGAATTCCCATCCCTGAAACACACACTGTTTTATCACAAGAAGCAAGCTCTTCTTTCCAGATTCTAAACTACAGCAAGAACAATGAGCATGCCCTGAAAAAAAGAACTGTGTATCCTACTCATAAGGACCATATGTATTCAACTCTGCTTATGAAACTGATAGAAACCACAGCTCTGCTTTCATAAATGCTCTTTAGTTAATAGTGTGAATCCCGTTGAGTTCGTGAACTGCAAATAATCATTTGAGCCCCAAATTCCCTGGGTTTACCTGACATGAACTCTTGCTTGTAGGAAGACACAGATCCTGGGATTAAGCTCAGTTTCTATAGCCAAATTCAGACCAGAATTCTCATCCCTGAAAAACATTCTGTTTTAAGGGCAGAATCATCCTCTTCTTTCCAGAGTCTAAAATACAGCAAGAACCATGAGCATGCCCTGAATAAAAGAAATGTGTTTCCTACTCATACGGACCATATTTAGTTCAACTCTACTTATGAAACTGATAAAAACCACAGCTCCTCTTACATAAATCCTCTAAAGTTAATAGTGAGAATAACGTAGGGTTCATGAACTGCCTAAAATCATTTAAGCCCAAAATTCAATGGGTTTACCAGAAATGAACACTTGCTTGTAGGAAGACACAGATCCTGGGATTTAACTTCGTTTCTGAAGGGAAATTCAGACCAGAATTCTCATCCCTGAAAAACACACTGTTTTAACACAAGAAGCAAGCTCTTCTTTCCAGAGTCTAAAATACAGCAAGAACAATGAGCATGCCCTGAAAAAAAGAACTG
The DNA here is from genome assembly GCA_949786385.1 of Onychomys leucogaster. Lineage (NCBI taxonomy): Eukaryota > Metazoa > Chordata > Mammalia > Rodentia > Cricetidae > Onychomys > Onychomys leucogaster. The sequence continues at coordinate 2,605,224 of CATKUP010000061.1, forward strand.
TGTATTGTACTCATAAGGACCCTATGCATTCAACTCTGCTTATGAAACTGATACAAACCACAGCTCTGCTCTCATAAATGCTCTTTAGTTAATAGTGAGAATCAAGTTGGGTTCGTGAACTGCAAATAATCATTTCAGCCCAAAATTCACTGGGTTTACCTGAAATGAACTCTTGCTTATAGGAAGACACAGATCCTGGGGTTTAACTCAGTTTCTATAGCCAAATTCAGAGCAGAATTCTCATCCCTGAAGAACACTCTGTTTTAAGGCCAGAATCATCCTCTTCTTTCCAGAGTCTAAAATACAGCAAGAACCATGAGCATGCCCTGAAAAAAAGAACTGTGTATCCTACTCATAAGGACCATATGTCTTCAACTCTGCTTATGAAACGGATACAAACCACAGCTCTGCTTTCATAAATGCTCTTTAGTTAATAGTGAGAATCACGTTGGGTTCGTGAACTGGAAATAATCATTTGAGCCCAAAATTCACTGGGTTTACCTGAAATGAACTCTTGCTTGTAGAAAGACACAGATCCTGGTATTTAATTCCATTTCTGAAAGGAATTTCAGACCAGAATTCTCATCCCTGAAACACACACTGTTTTAACACAAGAAGCAAGCTCTTCTTTCCAGAGTCTAAACTACAGCAAGAACAATGAGCATGCCCTGAAAAAAAGAACTGTGTTTCCTACTCATACGGACCATATTTAGTTCAACTCTGGTTATGAAACTGATAAAAACCACAGCTCCTCTTACATAAATGCTCTTTAGTTAATAGTGAGAATCGCGTTGGGGTCGTGAATTGTGACAAATCATTTCAGCCAAAATTCACTGGGTTTACCAGAAATGAACTCTTGCTTGTAGGACGACACAGATCCTCGGGTTTCACTGCGTTTCTGAAGGGAAATTCAGACCAGAATTTTCATCCCTGAAACACACACTGTTTTAACACAAGAAGAAATCTCTTCTTTCCAGAGTCTAAAATACAGCAAGAACAATGAGCATGCCCTGAAAAAAAGAACTGTGTATCCTACTCATAAGGACCATATGTATTCAACTCTGCTTATGAAACTGATACAAACCACAGCTCTGCTTTCATAAATGCTCTTTAGTTAATAGTGAGAATCGCGTTGGGTTCGTGAACTGCAAATAATCATTTGAGCCCCAAATTCCCAGGGTTTACCTGAAATGAACTCTTGCTTGTAGGAAGACAAAGATCCTGGGATTTAACTCCGTTTCTGAAGGGAAATTCAGACCAGAATTCTCATCCCTGAAACACACACTGTTTTAACACAAGAAGCAAGCTCTTCTTTCCAGAGTCTAAAATACAGCAAGGACAATGAGCATGCCCTGAAAAAAAGAACTGTGTATCCTACTCATAAGGACCATATGTATTCAACTCTGCTTATGAAACTGATACAAACCACAGCTCTGCTTTCATAAATGCTCTTTAGTTAATAGTGAGAATCGCGTTGGGTTCGTGAACTGCAAATAATCATTTGAGCCCAAAATTCACTGGGTTTCCCTGAAATGAACTCTTGCTTGTAGGAAGACACAGAACATGGGATTTAATTCCATTTCTGAAAGGAATTTCAGACCAGAATTTTCATCCCTGAAACACACACTGTTTTAACACAAGAAGCAAGCTCTTCTTTCCAGAGTCTAAACTACAGCAAGAACAATGAGCATGCCCTGAAAAAAAGAACTGTGTTTCCTACTCATACGGACCATATTTAGTTCAACTCTGGTTATGAAACTGATAAAAACCACAGCTCCTCTTACATAAATGCTCTTTAGTTAATAGTGAGAATCGCGTTGGGTTCGTGAATTGTGACAAATCATTTCAGCCAAAATTCACTGTGTTAACCAGAAATGAACTCTTGCTTGTAGGACGACACAGATCCTCGGGTTTCACTGCGTTTCTGAAGGGAAATTCAGACCAGAATTTTCATCCCTGAAACACACACTGTTTTAACACAAGAAGAAATCTCTTCTTTCCAGAGTCTAAAATACAGCAAGAACAATGAGCATGCCCTGAAAAAAAGAACTGTGTATCCTACTCATAAGGACCATATGTATTCAACTCTGCTTATGAAACTGATACAAACCACAGCTCTGCTTTCATAAATGCTCTTTAGTTAATAGTGAGAATCGCGTTGGGTTCGTGAACTGCAAATAATCATTTGAGCCCAAAATTCACTGGGTTTCCCTGAAATGAACTCTTGCTTGTAGGAAGACACAGAACATGGGATTTAATTCCATTTCTGAAAGGAATTTCAGACCAGAATTCTCATCCCTGAAACACACACTGTTTTAACACAAGAAGCAAGCTCTTCTTTCCAGAGTCTAAACTACAGCAAGAAAAATGAGCATGCCCTGAAAAAAAGAACTGTGTTTTCTACTCATACGGATCATATTTAGTTCAACTCTGGTTATGAAACTGATAAAAACCACAGCTCCTCTTACATAAATCCTCTTAAGTTTATAGTGTGAATAACGTAGGGTTTGTGAACTGCGAAAAATCAATTAAGGCCAAAATTCACTGGGTTTACCAGAAATGAACACTTCCTTGTAGGAAGACACAGATCCTGGGATTTAAGGATGTTTCTGAAGGCAAATTTAGACCAGAGTTCTCATCTCTGAAAAACACTGTGTTTTAAGGCAAGAATCATCCTCCTCTTTCCAGAGTCTCCAATATAGTAAGAAACATGAGCATGCCCAGAAAAAAGAACTGTGTTTCCTACTTATACAGAGCATATGTACTTCAACTCTGCTTAGGAAAATGATAAAACCACAGCTCCTGTTACATAAATCCTCTTAAGTTAATAGTGAGAATAACGTAGGGTTCGTGAACTGCGAAAAAATCACTTGAGCCCCAAATTCACTGGGTTTACCAGAAATGAACACTTGCTTGTAGGAAGACACAGATCCAGGGATTTAACTCCGTTTCTGAAGGGAAATTCAGACCAGAATTCTCATCCCTGAAACACACACTGTTTTATCACAAGAAGCAAGCTCTTCTTTCCAGATTCTAAACTACAGCAAGAACAATGAGCATGCCCTGAAAAAAAGAACTGTGTATCCTACTCATAAGGACCATATGTATTCAACTCTGCTTATGAAACTGATAGAAACCACAGCTCTGCTTTCATAAATGCTCTTTAGTTAATAGTGTGAATCCCGTTGAGTTCGTGAACTGCAAATAATCATTTGAGCCCCAAATTCCCTGGGTTTACCTGACATGAACTCTTGCTTGTAGGAAGACACAGATCCTGGGATTAAGCTCAGTTTCTATAGCCAAATTCAGACCAGAATTCTCATCCCTGAAAAACATTCTGTTTTAAGGGCAGAATCATCCTCTTCTTTCCAGAGTCTAAAATACAGCAAGAACCATGAGCATGCCCTGAATAAAAGAAATGTGTTTCCTACTCATACGGACCATATTTAGTTCAACTCTACTTATGAAACTGATAAAAACCACAGCTCCTCTTACATAAATCCTCTAAAGTTAATAGTGAGAATAACGTAGGGTTCATGAACTGCCTAAAATCATTTAAGCCCAAAATTCAATGGGTTTACCAGAAATGAACACTTGCTTGTAGGAAGACACAGATCCTGGGATTTAACTTCGTTTCTGAAGGGAAATTCAGACCAGAATTCTCATCCCTGAAAAACACACTGTTTTAACACAAGAAGCAAGCTCTTCTTTCCAGAGTCTAAAATACAGCAAGAACAATGAGCATGCCCTGAAAAAAAGAACTGTGTATTGTACTCATAAGGACCCTATGCATTCAACTCTGCTTATGAAACTGATACAAACCACAGCTCTGCTCTCATAAATGCTCTTTAGTTAATAGTGAGAATCAAGTTGGGTTCGTGAACTGCAAATAATCATTTCAGCCCAAAATTCACTGGGTTTACCTGAAATGAACTCTTGCTTATAGGAAGACACAGATCCTGGGGTTTAACTCAGTTTCTATAGCCAAATTCAGAGCAGAATTCTCATCCCTGAAGAACACTCTGTTTTAAGGCCAGAATCATCCTCTTCTTTCCAGAGTCTAAAATACAGCAAGAACCATGAGCATGCCCTGAAAAAAAGAACTGTGTATCCTACTCATAAGGACCATATGTCTTCAACTCTGCTTATGAAACGGATACAAACCACAGCTCTGCTTTCATAAATGCTCTTTAGTTAATAGTGAGAATCACGTTGGGTTCGTGAACTGGAAATAATCATTTGAGCCCAAAATTCACTGGGTTTACCTGAAATGAACTCTTGCTTGTAGAAAGACACAGATCCTGGTATTTAATTCCATTTCTGAAAGGAATTTCAGACCAGAATTCTCATCCCTGAAACACACACTGTTTTAACACAAGAAGCAAGCTCTTCTTTCCAGAGTCTAAACTACAGCAAGAACAATGAGCATGCCCTGAAAAAAAGAACTGTGTTTCCTACTCATACGGACCATATTTAGTTCAACTCTGGTTATGAAACTGATAAAAACCACAGCTCCTCTTACATAAATGCTCTTTAGTTAATAGTGAGAATCGCGTTGGGTTCGTGAATTGTGACAAATCATTTCAGCCAAAATTCACTGTGTTAACCAGAAATGAACTCTTGCTTGTAGGACGACACAGATCCTCGGGTTTCACTGCGTTTCTGAAGGGAAATTCAGACCAGAATTTTCATCCCTGAAACACACACTGTTTTAACACAAGAAGAAATCTCTTCTTATCAGAGTCTAAAATACAGCAAGAACAATGAGCATGCCCTGAAAAAAAGAACTGTGTATCCTACTCATAAGGACCATATGTATTCAACTCTGCTTATGAAACTGATACAAACCACAGCTCTGCTTTCATAAATGCTCTTTAGTTAATAGTGAGAATCGCGTTGGGTTCGTGAACTGCAAATAATCATTTGAGCCCAAAATTCACTGGGTTTCCCTGAAATGAACTCTTGCTTGTAGGAAGACACAGAACATGGGATTTAATTCCATTTCTGAAAGGAATTTCAGACCAGAATTCTCATCCCTGAAACACACACTGTTTTAACACAAGAAGCAAGCTCTTCTTTCCAGAGTCTAAACTACAGCAAGAAAAATGAGCATGCCCTGAAAAAAAGAACTGTGTTTTCTACTCATACGGATCATATTTAGTTCAACTCTGGTTATGAAACTGATAAAAACCACAGCTCCTCTTACATAAATCCTCTTAAGTTTATAGTGTGAATAACGTAGGGTTCGTGAATGGCGAAAAATCATTTAAGGCCAAAATTCACTGGGTTTACCAGAAATGAACACTTCCTTGTAGGAAGACACAGATCCTGGGATTTAACTCAGTTTCTGAAGGGAAATTCAGACCAGAATTCTCATCCCTGAAACACACAATGTTTTAACACAAGAAGCAAGCTCTTCTTTCCAGAGTCTAAAATACGGCAAGAACAATGAGCATGCCCTGAAAAAAAGAACTGTGTATCCTACTCATAAGGACCATATGTATTCAACTCTGCTTATGAAACTGATACAAACCACAGCTCCTCTTACATAAATCCTCTTTAGTTAATAGTGAGAATCGCGTTGGGTTCGTGAACTGCAAATAATCATTTGAGCCCCAAATTCCCTGGGTTTACCTGAAATGAACTCTTGCTTGTAGGAAGACACAGATCCTGGGATTTAACGCAGTTTCTATAGCCAAATTCAGAACAGAATTCTCATCCATGAAAAACACTCTGTTTTAAGGCCAAAATCATCCTCTTCTTTCCAGAGTCTAAAATACAGCAAGAACCATGAGCATGCCCTGAAAAAAAGAACTGTGTATCCTACTCATACGGACCGTACTTAGTTCAACTCTGGTTATGAAACTGATAAAAACCGCAGCTCCTCTTACACAAATCCTCTTAAGATTATAGTGAGAATAACGTAGGGTTTGTGAACTGCGAAAAATCATTTAAGGCCAAAATTCACTGGGTTTACCAGAAATGAACACTTCCTTGTAGGAAGACACAGATCCTGGGATTTAAGGATGTTTCTGAAGGCAAATTTAGACCAGAGTTCTCATCTCTGAAAAACACTGTGTTTTAAGGCAAGAATCATCCTCCTCTTTCCAGCGTCTCCAATATAGTAAGAAACATGAGCATGCCCAGAAAAAAGAACTGTGTTTCCTACTTATACAGAGCATATGTACTTCAACTCTGCTTAGGAAAATGATAAAACCACAGCTCCTGTTACATAAATCCTCTTAAGTTAATAGTGAGAATAACGTAGGGTTCGTGAACTGCGAAAAAATCATTTGAGCCCCAAATTCACTGGGTTTACCAGAAATGAACACTTGCTTGTAGGAAGACACAGATCCAGGGATTTAACTCCGTTTCTGAAGGGAAATTCAGACCAGAATTCTCATCCCTGAAACACACACTGTTTTATCACAAGAAGCAAGCTCTTCTTTCCAGATTCTAAACTACAGCAAGAACAATGAGCATGCCCTGAAAAAAAGAACTGTGTATCCTACTCATAAGGACCATATGTATTCAACTCTGCTTATGAAACTGATAGAAACCACAGCTCTGCTTTCATAAATGCTCTTTAGTTAATAGTGTGAATCCCGTTGAGTTCGTGAACTGAAAATAATAATTTGAGCCCCAAATTCCCTGGGTTTACCTGACATGAACTCTTGCTTGTAGGAAGACACAGATCCTGGGATTAAACTCAGTTTCTATAGACAAATTCAGACCAGAATTCTCATCCCTGAAAAACATTCTGTTTTAAGGGCAGAATCATCCTCTTCTTTCCAGAGTCTAAAATACAGCAAGAACCATGAGCATGCCCTGAATAAAAGAAATGTGTTTCCTACTCATACGGACCATATTTAGTTCAACTCTGCTTATGAAACTGATAAAAACCACAGCTCCTCTTACATAAATCCTCTAAAGTTAATAGTGAGAATAACGTAGGGTTCATGAACTGCCTAAAATCATTTAAGCCCAAAATTCACTGGGTTTACCAGAAATGAACACTTGCTTGTAGGAAGACACAGATCCTGGGATTTAACTTCGTTTCTGAAGGGAAATTCAGACCAGAATTCTCATCCCTGAAAAACACACTGTTTTAACACAAGAAGCAAGCACATCTTTCCAGAGTCTAAAATACAGCAAGAACAATGAGCATGCCCTGAAAAAAAGAACTGTGTATTGTACTCATAAGGACCCTATGCATTCAACTCTGCTTATGAAACTGATACAAACCACAGCTCTTTTCATAAATGCTCTTTAGTTAATAGTGAGAATCAAGTTGGGTTCGTGAACTGGAAATAATCATTTGAGCCCAAAATTCACTGGGTTTACCTGAAATGAACTCTTGCTTGTAGAAAGACACAGATCCTGGTATTTAATTCCATTTCTGAAAGGAATTTCAGACCAGAATTCTCATCCCTGAAACACACACTGTTTTAACACAAGAAGCAAGCTCTTCTTTCCAGAGTCTAAACTACAGCAAGAACAATGAGCATGCCCTGAAAAAAAAGAACTGTGTTTCCTACTCATACGGACCATATTTAGTTCAACTCTGGTTATGAAACTGATAAAAACCACAGCTCCTCTTACATAAATGCTCTTTAGTTAATAGTGAGAATCGCGTTGGGTTCGTGAATTGTGACAAATCATTTCAGCCAAAATTCACTGTGTTAACCAGAAATGAACTCTTGCTTGTAGGAAGACACAGATCCTGGGGTTTCACTGCGTTTCTGAAGGGAAATTCAGACCAGAATTTTCATCCCTGAAACACACACTGTTTTAACACAAGAAGAAATCTCTTCTTTCCAGAGTCTAAAATACAGCAAGAACAATGAGCATGCCCTGAAAAAAAGAACTGTGTATCCTACTAATAAGGACCATATGTATTCAACTCTGCTTATGAAACTGATACAAACCACAGCTCTGCTTTCATAAATGCTCTTTAGTTAATAGTGAGAATCGCGTTGGGTTCGTGAACTGCAAATAAGCATTTGAGCCCCAAATTCCCAGGGTTTACCTGAAATGAACTCTTGCTTGTAGGAAGACAAAGATCCTGGGATTTAACTCCGTTTCTGAAGGGAAATTCAGACCAGAATTCTCATCCCTGAAACACACACTGTTTTAACACAAGAAGCAAGCTCTTCTTTCCAGAGTCTAAAATACAGCAAGAACAATGAGCATGCCCTGAAAAAAAGAACTGTGTATCCTACTCATAAGGACCATATGTATTCAACTCTGCTTATGAAACTGATACAAACCACAGCTCTGCTTTCATAAATGCTCTTTAGTTAATAGTGAGAATCGCGTTGGGTTCGTGAACTGCAAATAATCATTTGATCCCAAAATTCACTGGGTTTCCCTGAAATGAACTCTTGCATGTAGGAAGACACAGAACATGGGATTTAATTCCATTTCTGAAAGGAATTTCAGACCAGAATTCTCATCCCTGAAACACACACTGTTTTAACACAAGAAGCAAGCTCTTCTTTCCAGAGTCTAAACTACAGCAAGAACAATGAGCATGCCCTGAAAAAAAGAACTGTGTTTTCTACTCATACGGATCATATTTAGTTCAACTCTGGTTATGAAACTGATAAAACCACAGCTCCTCTTACATAAATCCTCTTAAGTTTATAGTGGGAATAACGTAGGGTTCGTGAACGGCGAAAAATCATTTAAGGCCAAAATTCACTGGGTTTACCAGAAATGAACACTTCCTTGTAGGAAGACACAGATCCTGGGATTTAACTCAGTTTCTGAAGGGAAATTCAGACCAGAATTCTCATCCCTGAAACACACAATGTTTTAACACAAGAAGCAAGCTCTTCTTTCCAGAGTCTAAAATACGGCAAGAACAATGAGCATGCCCTGAAAAAAAGAACTGTGTATCCTACTCATAAGGACCATATGTATTCAACTCTGCTTATGAAACTGATACAAACCACAGCTCCTCTTACATAAATCCTCTTTTGTTAATAGTGAGAATCGCGTTGGGTTCGTGAACTGCAAATAATCATTTGAGCCCCAAATTCCCTGGGTTTACCTGAAATGAACTCTTGCTTGTAGGAAGACACAGATCCTGGGATTTAACGCAGTTTCTATAGCCAAATTCAGAACAGAATTCTCATCCATGAAAAACACTCTGTTTTAAGGCCAAAATCATCTTCTTCTTTCCAGAGTCTAAAATACAGCAAGAACCATGAGCATGCCCTGAAAAAAAGAACTGTGTATCCTACTCATACGGAACGTATTTAGTTCAACTCTGGTTATGAAACTGATAAAAACCACAGCTCCTCTTACATAAATCCTCTTAAGATTATAGTGAGAATAACGTAGGGTTTGTGAACTGCGAAAAATCATTTAAGGCCAAAATTCACTGGGTTTACCAGAAATGAACACTTCCTTGTAGGAAGACACAGATCCTGGGATTTAAGGATGTTTCTGAAGGCAAATTTAGACCAGAGTTCTCATCTCTGAAAAACACTGTGTTTTAAGGCAAGAATCATCCTCCTCTTTCCAGCGTCTCCAATATAGTAAGAAACATGAGCATGCCCAGAAAAAAGAACTGTGTTTCCTACTTATACAGAGCATATGTACTTCAACTCTGCTTAGGAAAATGATAAAACCACAGCTCCCGTTACATAAATCCTCTTAAGTTAATAGTGAGAATAACGTAGGGTTCGTGAACTGCGAAAAAATCATTTGAGCCCCAAATTCACTGGGTTTACCAGAAATGAACACTTGCTTGTAGGAAGACACAGATCCAGGGATTTAACTCCGTTTCTGAAGGGAAATTCAGACCAGAATTCTCATCCCTGAAACACACACTGTTTTATCACAAGAAGCAAGCTCTTCTTTCCAGATTCTAAAATACAGCAAGAACAATGAGCATGCGCTGAAAAAAAGAACTGTGTATCCTACTCATAAGGACCATATGTATTCAACTCTGCTTATGAAACTGATAGAAACCACAGCTCTGCTTTCATAAATGCTCTTTAGTTAATAGTGTGAATCCCGTTGAGTTCGTGAACTGCAAATAAGCATTTGAGCCCCAAATTCCCTGGGTTTACCTGACATGAACTCTTGCTTGTAGGAAGACACAGATCCTGGGATTAAACTCAGTTTCTATAGCCAAATTCAGACCAGAATTCTCATCCCTGAAAAACATTCTGTTTTAAGGGCAGAATCATCCTCTTCTTTCCAGAGTCTAACATACAGCAAGAAACATCAGCATGCCCTGAATAAAAGAAATGTGTTTCCTACTCATACGGACCATATTTAGTTCAACTCTGCTTATGAAACTGATAAAAACCACAGCTCCTCTTACATAAATCCTCTAAAGTTAATAGTGAGAATAACGTAGGGTTCATGAACTGCCTAAAATCATTTAAGCCCAAAATTCACTGGGTTTACCAGAAATGAACACTTGCTTGTAGGAAGACACAGATCCTGGGATTTAACTTCGTTTCTGAAGGGAAATTCAGACCAGAATTCTCATCCCTGAAAAACACACTGTTTTAACACAAGAAGCAAGCACTTCTTTCCAGAGTCTAAAATACAGCAAGAACAATGAGCATGCCCTGAAAAAAAGAACTGTGTATTGTACTCATAAGGACCCTATGCATTCAACTCTGCTTATGAAACTGATACAAACCACAGCTCTTTTCATAAATGCTCTTTAGTTAATAGTGAGAATCAAGTTGGGTTCGTGAACTGGAAATAATCATTTGAGCCCAAAATTCACTGGGTTTACCTGAAATGAACTCTTGCTTGTAGAAAGACACAGATCCTGGTATTTAATTCCATTTCTGAAAGGAATTTCAGACCAGAATTCTCATCCCTGAAACACACACTGTTTTAACACAAGAAGCAAGCTCTTCTTTCCAGAGTCTAAACTACAGCAAGAACAATGAGCATTCCCTGAAAAAAAGAACTGTGTTTCCTACTCATACGGACCATATTTAGTTCAACTCTGGTTATGAAACTGAGAAAAACCACAGCTCCTCTTACATAAATGCTCTTTAGTTAATAGTGAGAATCGCGTTGGGTTCGTGAATTGTGACAAATCATTTCAGCCCAACATTCACTGTGTTAACCAGAAATGAACTCTTGCTTTTAGGAAGACACAGATCCTGGGGTTTCACTGCGTTTCTGAAGGGAAATTCAGACCAGAATTTTCATCCCTGAAACACACACTGTGTTAACACAAGAAGAAATCTCTTCTTTCCAGAGTCTAAAATACAGCAAGAACAATGAGCATGCCCTGAAAAAAAGAACTGTGTATCCTACTAAAAAGGACCATATGTATTCAACTCTGCTTATGAAACTGATAGAAACCACAGCTCTGCTTTCATAAATGCTCTTTAGTTAATAGTGTGAATCCCATTGAGTTCGTGAACTGCAAATAATCATTTGAGCCCCAAATTCCCTGGGTTTACCTGACATGAACTCTTGCTTGTAGGAAGACACAGATCCTGGGATTAAACTCAGTTTCTATAGCCAAATTCAGACCAGAATTCTCATCCCTGAAAAACATTCTGTTTTAAGGGCAGAATCATCCTCTTCTTTCCAGAGTCTAAAATACAGCAAGAACCATGAGCATGCCCTGAATAAAAGAAATGTGTTTCCTACTCATACGGACCATATTTAGTTCAACTCTGGTTATGAAACTGATAAAAACCACAGCTCCTCTTACATAAATGCTCTTTAGTTAATAGTGAAAATCGCGTTGGGTTCGTGAATTGTGACAAATCATTTCAGCCCAACATTCACTGTGTTAACCAGAAATGAACTCTTGCTTGTAGGAAGACACAGATCCTGGGGTTTCACTGCGTTTCTGAAGGGAAATTCAGACCAGAATTTTCATCCCTGAAACACACACTGTTTTAACACAAAAAGAAATCTCTTCTTTCCAGAGTCTAAAATACAGCAAGAACAATGAGCATGCCCTGAAAAAAAGAACTGTGTATCCTACTAATAAGGACCATATGTATTCAACTCTGCTTATGAATCTGATACAAACCTCAGCTCTGCTTTCATAAATGCTCTTTAGTTAATAGTGAGAATCGCGTTGGGTTCGTGAACTGCAAATAATCATTTGAGCCCCAAATTCCCTGGGTTTACCTGAAATGAACTCTTGCTTGTAGGAAGACAAAGATCCTGGGATTTAACTCCGTTTCTGAAGGGAAATTCAGACCAGAATTCTCATCCCTGAAACACACACTGTTTTAACACAAGAAGCAAGCTCTTCTTTCCAGAGTCTAAAATACAGCAAGAACAATGAGCATGCCCTGAAAAAAAGAACTGTGTATCCTACTCATAAGGACCATATGTATTCAACTCTGCTTATGAAACTGATACAAACCACAGCTCTGCTTTCATAAATGCTCTTTAGTTAATAGTGAGAATCGCGTTGGGTTCGTGAACTGCAAATAATCATTTGAGCCCAAAATTCACTGGGTTTCCCTGAAATGAACTCTTGCTTGTAGGAAGACACAGATCATGGGATTTAATTCCATTTCTGAAAGGAATTTCAGACCAGAATTCTCATCCCTGAAACACACACTGTTTTAACACAAGAAGCAAGCTCTTCTTTCCAGAGTCTAAACTACAGCAAGAACAATGAGCATGCCCTGAAAAAAAGAACTGTGTTTCCTACTCATACGGACCATATTTAGTTCAACTCTGGTTATGAAACTGATAAAAACCACAGCTCCTCTTACATAAATGCTCTTTAGTTAATATGGGAATCGCGTTGGGTTCGTGAACTGTGACAAATCATTTCAGCCCAAAATTCACTGTGTTAACCAGAAATGAACTCTTGCTTGTAGGAAGACACAGATCATGGGATTAAACTCAGTTTCTATAGCCAAATTCACCCAGAATTCTCATCCCTGAAAAACATTCTGTTTTAAGGGCAGAATCATCCTCTTCTTTCCAGAGTCTAAAATACAGCAAGAACCATGAGCATGCCCTGAATAAAAGAAATGTGTTTCCTACTCATACGGACCATATTTAGTTCAACTCTGCTTATGAAACTGATAAAAACCACAGCTCCTCTTACATAAATCCTCTAAAGTTAATAGTGAGAATAACGTAGGGTTCATGAACTGCCTAAAATCATTTAAGCCCAAAATTCACTGGGTTTACCAGAAATGAACACTTGCTTGTAGGAAGACACAGATCCTGGGATTTAACTTCGTTTCTGAAGGGAAATTCAGACCAGAATTCTCATCCCTGAAAAACACACTGTTTTAACACAAGAAGCAAGCTCTTCTTTCCAGAGTCTAAAATACAGCAAGAACAATGAGCATGCCCTGAAAAAAAGAACTGTGTATTGTACTCATAAGGACCCTATGCATTCAACTCTGCTTATGAAACTGATACAAACCACAGCTCTTTTCATAAATGCTCTTTAGTTAATAGTGAGAATCAAGTTGGGTTCGTGAACTGGAAATAATCATTTGAGCCCAAAATTCACTGGGTTTACCTGAAATGAACTCTTGCTTGTAGAAAGACACAGATCCTGGTATTTAATTCCATTTCTGAAAGGAATTTCAGACCAGAATTCTCATCCCTGAAACACACACTGTTTTAACACAAGAAGCAAGCTCTTCTTTCCAGAGTCTAAACTACAGCAAGAACAATGAGCATTCCCTGAAAAAAAGAACTGTGTTTCCTACTCATACGGACCATATTTAGTTCAACTCTGGTTATGAAACTGAGAAAAACCACAGCTCCTCTTACATAAATGCTCTTTAGTTAATAGTGAGAATCGCCTTGGGTTCGTGAATTGTGACAAATCATTTCAGCCCAACATTCACTGTGTTAACCAGAAATGAACTCTTGCTTTTAGGAAGACACAGATCCTGGGGTTTCACTGCGTTTCTGAAGGGAAATTCAGACCAGAATTTTCATCCCTGAAACACACACTGTGTTAACACAAGAAGAAATCTCTTCTTTCCAGAGTCTAAAATACAGCAAGAACAATGAGCATGCCCTGAAAAAAAGAACTGTGTATTGTACTCATAAGGACCCTATGCATTCAACTCTGCTTATGAAACAGATACAAACCACAGCTCTACTCTCATAAATGCTCTTTAGTTAATAGTGAGAATCAAGTAGGGTTCGTGAACTGCAAATAATCATTTGAGCCCAAAATTCACTGGGTTTACCTGAAATGAACTCTTGCTTATAGGAAGACACAGATCCTGGGTTTTAACTCAGTTTCTACAGCCAAATTCAGAGCAGAATTCTCATCCCTGAAGAACATTCTGTTTTAAGGCCAGAATCATCCTCTTCTTTCCAGAATCTAAAATACAGCAAGAACCATGAGCATGGCCTGAAAAAAAGAACTGTGTATCCTACTCATAAGGACCATATGTCTTCAACTCTGCTTATGAAACGGATACAAACCACAGCTCTGCTTTCATAAATGCTCTTTAGTTAATAGTGAGAATCGCGTTGGGTTCGTGAACTGCAAATAATCATTTGAGCCCAAAATTCACTGGGTTTCCCTGAAATGAACTCTTGCTTGTAGGAAGACACAGATCATGGGATTTAATTCCATTTCTGAAAGGAATTTCAGACCAGAATTCTCCTCCCTGAAACACACACTGTTTTAACACAAGAAGCAAGCTCTTCTTTCCAGAGTCTAAACTACAGCAAGAACAATGAGCATGCCCTGAAAAAAAGATCTGTGTTTCCTACTCATACGGACCATATTTAGGTCAACTCTGGTTATGAAACTGATAAAAACCACAGCTCCTCTTACATAAATGCTCTTTAGTTAATATGGGTATCGCGTTGGGTTCGTGAACTGTGACAAATCATTTCAGCCCAAAATTCACTGTGTTAACCAGAAATGAACTCTTGCTTGTAGGAAGACACAGATCATGGGATTAAACTCAGTTTCTATAGCCAAATTCACCCAGAATTCTCATCCCTGAAAAACATTCTGTTTTAAGGGCAGAATCATCCTCTTCTTTCCAGAGTCTAAAATACAGCAAGAACCATGAGCATGCCCTGAATAAAAGAAATGTGTTTCCTACTCATACGGACCATATTTAGTTCAACTCTGCTTATGAAACTGATAAAAACCACAGCTCCTCTTACATAAATCCTCTAAAGTTATTAGTGAGAATAACGTAGGGTTCATGAACTGCCTAAAATCATTTAAGCCCAAAATTCACTGGGTTTACCAGAAATGAACACTTGCTTGTAGGAAGACACAGATCCTGGGATTTAACTTCGTTTCTGAAGGGAAATTCAGACCAGAATTCTCATCCCTGAAAAACACACTGTTTTAACACAAGAAGCAAGCTCTTCTTTCCAGAGTCTAAAATACAGCAAGAACAATGAGCATGCCCTGAAAAAAAGAACTGTGTATTGTACTCATAAGGACCCTATGCATTCAACTCTGCTTATGAAACTGATACAAACCACAGCTCTTTTCATAAATGCTCTTTAGTTAATAGTGAGAATCAAGTTGGGTTCGTGAACTGGAAATAATCATTTGAGCCCAAAATTCACTGGGTTTACCTGAAATGAACTCTTGCTTGTAGAAAGACACAGATCCTGGTATTTAATTCCATTTCTGAAAGGAATTTCAGACCAGAATTCTCATCCCTGAAACACACACTGTTTTAACACAAGAAGCAAGCTCTTCTTTCCAGAGTCTAAACTACAGCAAGAACAATGAGCATTCCCTGAAAAAAAGAACTGTGTTTCCTACTCATACGGACCATATTTAGTTCAACTCTGGTTATGAAACTGAGAAAAACCACAGCTCCTCTTACATAAATGCTCTTTAGTTAATAGTGAGAATCGCCTTGGGTTCGTGAATTGTGACAAATCATTTCAGCCCAACATTCACTGTGTTAACCAGAAATGAACTCTTGCTTTTAGGAAGACACAGATCCTGGGGTTTCACTGCGTTTCTGAAGGGAAATTCAGACCAGAATTTTCATCCCTGAAACACACACTGTGTTAACACAAGAAGAAATCTCTTCTTTCCAGAGTCTAAAATACAGCAAGAACAATGAGCATGCCCTGAAAAAAAGAACTGTGTATTGTACTCATAAGGACCCTATGCATTCAACTCTGCTTATGAAACTGATACAAACCACAGCTCTGCTCTCATAAATGCTCTTTAGTTAATAGTGAGAATCAAGTAGGGTTCGTGAACTGCAAATAATCATTTGAGCCCAAAATTCACTGGGTTTACCTGAAATGAACTCTTGCTTATAGGAAGACACAGATCCTGGGTTTTAACTCAGTTTCTACAGCCAAATTCAGAGCAGAATTCTCATCCCTGAAGAACATTCTGTTTTAAGGCCAGAATCATCCTCTTCTTTCCAGAATCTAAAATACAGCAAGAACCATGAGCATGGCCTGAAAAAAAGAACTGTGTATCCTACTCATAAGGACCATATGTCTTCAACTCTGCTTATGAAACGGATACAAACCACAGCTCTGCTTTCATAAATGCTCTTTAGTTAATAGTGAGAATCGCGTTGGGTTCGTGAACTGCAAATAATCATTTGAGCCCCAAATTCCCTGGGTTTACCTGAAATGAACTCTTGCTTGTAGGAAGACAAAGATCCTGGGATTTAACTACGTTTCTGAAGGGAAATTCAGACCAGAATTCTCATCCCTGAAACACACACTGTTTTAACACAAGAAGAAATCTCTTCTTTCCAGAGTCTAAAATACAGCAAGAACAATGAGCATGCCCTGAAAAAAAGAACTGTGTATCCTACTAAAAAGGACCATATGTATTCAACTCTGCTTATTAAACTGATACAAACCACAGCTCTGGTTTCATAAATGCTCTTTAGTTAATAGTGTGAATCCCGTTGAGTTCGTGAACTGCAAATAATCATTTGAGCCCCAAATTCCCTGGGTTTACCTGACATGAACTCTTGCTTGTAGGAAGACACAGATCCTGGGATTAAACTCAGTTTCTATAGCCAAATTCAGACCAGAATTCTCATCCCTGAAAATCATTCTGTTTTAAGGGCAGAATCATCCTCTTCTTTCCAGAGTCTAAAATACAGCAAGAACCATGAGCATGTCCTGAATAAAAGAAATGTGTTTCCTACTCATACGGACCATATTTAGTTCAACTCTGCTTATGAAACTGATAAAAACCACAGCTCCTCTTACATAAATCCTCTTCAGTTAATAGTGAGAATAACGTAGGGTTCATGAACTGCCTAAAATCATTTAAGCCCAAAATTCACTGGGATTACCAGAAATGAACACTTGCTTGTAGGAAGACACAGATCCTGGGATTTAACTACGTTTCTGAAGGGAAATTCAGACCAGAATTCTCATCCCTGAAAAACACACTGTTTTAACACAAGAAGCCAGCTCTTCTTTCCAGAGTCTAAACTACAGCGAGAACAATGAGCATGCCCTGAAAAAAAGAACTGTGTATCCTACTCATAAGGACCCTATGTATTCAACACTGCTTATGAAACTGATACAAACCACAGCTCTGCTCTCATAAATGCTCTTTAGTTAATAGTGAGAATCAAGTTGGGTTCGTGAACTGCAAATAATCATTTGAGCCCAAAATTCACTGGGTTTCCCTGAAATGATCTCTTGCTTGTAGGAAGACACAGATCATGGGATTTAATTCCATTTCTGAAAGGAATTTCAGACCAGAATTCTCATCCCTGAAACACACACTGTTTTAACACAAGAAGCAAGCTCTTCTTTCCAGAGTCTAAACTACAGCAAGAACAATGAGAATGCCCTGAAAAAAAGAACTGTGTTTCCTTCTCATACGGACCATATTTAGTTCAACTCTGGTTATGAAACTGATAAAAACCACAGCTCCTCTTACATAAATGCTCTTTAGTTAATATGGGAATCGCGTTGGGTTCGTGAACTGTGACAAATCATTTCAGCCCAAAATTCACTGTGTTAACCAGAAATGAACTCTTGCTTGTAGGAAGACACAGATCCTGGGGTTTAACTCCGTTTCTGAAGGGAAATTCAGACCAGAGTTCTCATCCCTGAAACACACACTGTTTTAACACAAGAAGAAATCTCTTCTTTCCAGAGTCTAAAATACAGCAAGAACAATGAGCATGCCCTGAAAAAAAGAACTGTGTATCCTACTAATAAGGACCATATGTATTCAACTCTGCTTATGAAACTGATACAAACCACAGCTCTGCTTTCATAAATGCTCTGTAGTTAATAGTGAGAATCGTGTTGGGTTCGTGAACTACAAATAATCATTTGAGCCCCAAATTCCCTGGGTTTACCTGAAATGAACTCTTGCTTGTAGGAAGACACAGATCCTGGGATTTAACTCCGTTTCTGAAAGGAAATTCAGACCAGAATTCTCATCCCTGAAACACACACTGTTTTAAGGCCAGAATCATCCTCTTCTTTCCAGAGTCTAACATACAGCAAGAACCATGAGCATGCCCTGAATAAAAAAATGTGTTTCCTACTCATACGGATCATATTTAGTTCAACTCTGGTTATGGAACTGATAAAAACCACAGCTCCTCTTACATAAATCCTCTTAAGTTTATAGTGTGAATAACGTAGGGTTCGTGGACGGCGAAAAATCATTTAAGGCCAAAATTCACTGTGTTTACCAGAAATTAACACATCCTTGTAGGAAGACACAGATCCTGGGATTTAACTCATTTTCTGAAGGGAAATTCAGACCAGAATTCTCATCCCTGAAACACACAATGTTTTAACACAAGAAGCAAGCTCTTCTTTCCAGAGTCTAAAATACAGCAAGAACAATGAGCATGCCCTGAAAAAAAGAACTGTGTATCCTACTAATAAGGACCATATGTATTCAACTCTGCTTATGAAACTGATACAAACCACAGCTCTGGTTTCATAAATGCTCTTTAGTTAATAGTGTGAATCCCGTTGAGTTCGTGAACTGCAAATAATCATTTGAGCCCCAAATTCCCTGGGTTTACCTGACATGAACTCTTGCTTGTAGGAAGACACAGATCCTGGGATTAAACTCAGTTTCTATAGCCAAATTCAGACCAGAATTCTCATCCCTGAAAATCATTCTGTTTTAAGGGCAGAATCATCCTCTTCTTTCCAGAGTCTAAAATACAGCAAGAACCATGAGCATGTCCTGAATAAAAGAAATGTGTTTCCTACTCATACGGACCATATTTAGTTCAACTCTGCTTATGAAACTGATAAAAACCACAGCTCCTCTTACATAAATCCTCTTCAGTTAATAGTGAGAATAACGTAGGGTTCATGAACTGCCTAAAATCATTTAAGCCCAAAATTCACTGGGTTTACCAGAAATGAACACTTGCTTGTAGGAAGACACAGATCCTGGGATTTAACTTCGTTTCTGAATGGAAATTCAGACCAGAATTCTCATCCCTGAAAAACACACTGTTTTAACACAAGAAGCCAGCTCTTCTTTCCAGAGTCTAAACTACAGCAAGAACAATGAGCATGCCCTGAAAAAAAGAACTGTGTATCCTACTCATAAGGACCCTATGTATTCAACTCTGCTTATGAAACTGATACAAACCACAGCTCTGCTCTCATAACTGCTCTTTAGTTAATAGTGAGAATCAAGTTGGGTTCGTGAACTGCAAATAATCATTTGAGCCCCAAATTCCCTGGGTTTACCTGAAATGAACTCTTGCTTGTAGGAAGACACAGATCCTGGGATTTAACTCCGTTTCTGAAAGGAAATTCAGACCAGAATTCTCATCCCTGAAACACACACTGTTTTAAGGCCAGAATCATCCTCTTCTTTCCAGAGTCTAACATACAGCAAGAACCATGAGCATGCCCTGAATAAAAGAAATGTGTTTCCTACTCATACGGATCATATTTAGTTCAACTCTGGTTATGAAACTGATAAAAACCACAGCTCCTCTTATATAAATCCTCTTAAGTTTATAGTGTGAATAACGTAGGGTTCGTTGACGGCGAAAAATCATTTAAGGCCAAAATTCACTGTGTTTACCAGAAATTAACACATCCTTGTAGGAAGAAACAGATCCTGGGATTTAACTCATTTTCTGAAGGGAAATTCAGACCAGAATTCTCATCCCTGAAACACACAATGTTTTAACACAAGAAGCAAGCTCTTCTTTCCAGAGTCTAAAATACAGCAAGAACAATGAGCATGCCCTGAAAAAAAGAACTGTGTATCCTACTAATAAGGACCATTTGTATTCAACTCTGCTTATGAAACTGATACAAACCACAGCTCTGGTTTCATAAATGCTCTTTAGTTAATAGTGTGAATCCCGTTGAGTTCGTGAACTGCAAATAATCATTTGAGCCCCAAATTCCCTGGGTTTACCTGACATGAACTCTTGCTTGTAGGAAGACACAGATCCTGGGATTAAACTCAGTTTCTATAGCCAAATTCAGACCAGAATTCTCATCCCTGAAAATCATTCTGTTTTAAGGGCAGAATCATCCTCTTCTTTCCAGAGTCTAAAATACAGCAAGAACCATGAGCATGTCCTGAATAAAAGAAATGTGTTTCCTACTCATACGGACCATATTTAGTTCAACTCTGGTTATGAAACTGATAAAAACCACAGCTCCTCTTACATAAATCCTCTTAAGTTAATAGTGAGAATAACGTAGGGTTCATGAACTGCCTAAAATCATTTAAGCCCAAAATTCACTGGGTTTACCAGAAATGAACACTTGCTTGTAGGAAGACACAGATCCTGGGATTTAACTTCGTTTCTGAAGGGAAATTCAGACCAGAATTCTCATCCCTGAAAAACACACTGTTTTAACACAAGAAGCCAGCTCTTCTTTCCAGAGTCTAAAATACAGCAAGAACAATGAGCATGCCCTGAAAAAAAGAACTGTGTATTGTACTCATAAGGACCCTATGCATTCAACTCTGCTTATGAAACTGATACAAACCACAGCTCTTTTCATAAATGCTCTTTAGTTAATAGTGAGAATCAAGTTGGGTTCGTGAACTGGAAATAATCATTTGAGCCCAAAATTCACTGGGTTTACCTGAAATGAACTCTTGCTTGTAGAAAGACACAGATCCTGGTATTTAATTCCATTTCTGAAAGGAATTTCAGACCAGAATTCTCATCCCTGAAACACACACTGTTTTAACACAAGAAGCAAGCTCTTCTTTCCAGAGTCTAAACTACAGCAAGAACAATGAGCATTCCCTGAAAAAAAGAACTGTGTTTCCTACTCATACGGACAATATTTAGTTCAACTCTGGTTATGAAACTGAGAAAAACCACAGCTCCTCTTACATAAATGCTCTTTAGTTAATAGTGAGAATCGCGTTGGGTTCGTGAATTGTGACAAATCATTTCAGCCCAACATTCACTGTGTTAACCAGAAATGAACTCTTGCTTTTAGGAAGACACAGATCCTGGGGTTTCACTGCGTTTCTGAAGGGAAATTCAGACCAGAATTTTCATCCCTGAAACACACACTGTGTTAACACAAGAAGAAATCTCTTCTTTCCAGAGTCTAAAATACAGCAAGAACAATGAGCATGCCCTGAAAAAAAGAACTGTGTATCCTACTAAAAAGGACCATATGTATTCAACTCTGCTTATGAAACTGATAGAAACCACAGCTCTGCTTTCATAAATGCTCTTTAGTTAATAGTGTGAATCCCATTGAGTTCGTGAACTGCAAATAATCATTTGAGCCCCAAATTCCCTGGGTTTACCTGACATGAACTCTTGCTTGTAGGAAGACACAGATCCTGGGATTAAACTCAGTTTCTATAGCCAAATTCAGACCAGAATTCTCATCCCTGAAAAACATTCTGTTTTAAGGGCAGAATCATCCTCTTCTTTCCAGAGTCTAAAATACAGCAAGAACCATGAGCATGCCCTGAATAAAAGAAATGTGTTTCCTACTCATACGGACCATATTTAGTTCAACTCTGGTTATGAAACTGATAAAAACCACAGCTCCTCTTACATAAATGCTCTTTAGTTAATAGTGAAAATCGCGTTGGGTTCGTGAATTGTGACAAATCATTTCAGCCCAACATTCACTGTGTTAACCAGAAATGAACTCTTGCTTGTAGGAAGACACAGATCCTGGGGTTTCACTGCGTTTCTGAAGGGAAATTCAGACCAGAATTTTCATCCCTGAAACACACACTGTTTTAACACAAAAAGAAATCTCTTCTTTCCAGAGTCTAAAATACAGCAAGAACAATGAGCATGCCCTGAAAAAAAGAACTGTGTATCCTACTAATAAGGACCATATGTATTCAACTCTGCTTATGAATCTGATACAAACCTCAGCTCTGCTTTCATAAATGCTCTTTAGTTAATAGTGAGAATCGCGTTGGGTTCGTGAACTGCAAATAATCATTTGAGCCCCAAATTCCCTGGGTTTACCTGAAATGAACTCTTGCTTGTAGGAAGACAAAGATCCTGGGATTTAACTCCGTTTCTGAAGGGAAATTCAGACCAGAATTCTCATCCCTGAAACACACACTGTTTTAACACAAGAAGCAAGCTCTTCTTTCCAGAGTCTAAAATACAGCAAGAACAATGAGCATGCCCTGAAAAAAAGAACTGTGTATCCTACTCATAAGGACCATATGTATTCAACTCTGCTTATGAAACTGATACAAACCACAGCTCTGCTTTCATAAATGCTCTTTAGTTAATAGTGAGAATCGCGTTGGGTTCGTGAACTGCAAATAATCATTTGAGCCCAAAATTCACTGGGTTTCCCTGAAATGAACTCTTGCTTGTAGGAAGACACAGATCATGGGATTTAATTCCATTTCTGAAAGGAATTTCAGACCAGAATTCTCATCCCTGAAACACACACTGTTTTAACACAAGAAGCAAGCTCTTCTTTCCAGAGTCTAAACTACAGCAAGAACAATGAGCATGCCCTGAAAAAAAGAACTGTGTTTCCTACTCATACGGACCATATTTAGTTCAACTCTGGTTATGAAACTGATAAAAACCACAGCTCCTCTTACATAAATGCTCTTTAGTTAATATGGGAATCGCGTTGGGTTCGTGAACTGTGACAAATCATTTCAGCCCAAAATTCACTGTGTTAACCAGAAATGAACTCTTGCTTGTAGGAAGACACAGATCATGGGATTAAACTCAGTTTCTATAGCCAAATTCACCCAGAATTCTCATCCCTGAAAAACATTCTGTTTTAAGGGCAGAATCATCCTCTTCTTTCCAGAGTCTAAAATACAGCAAGAACCATGAGCATGCCCTGAATAAAAGAAATGTGTTTCCTACTCATACGGACCATATTTAGTTCAACTCTGCTTATGAAACTGATAAAAACCACAGCTCCTCTTACATAAATCCTCTAAAGTTAATAGTGAGAATATCATAGGGTTCATGAACTGCCTAAAATCATTTAAGCCCAAAATTCACTGGGTTTACCAGAAATGAACACTTGCTTGTAGGAAGACACAGATCCTGGGATTTAACTTCGTTTCTGAAGGGAAATTCAGACCAGAATTCTCATCCCTGAAAAACACACTGTTTTAACACAAGAAGCAAGCTCTTCTTTCCAGAGTCTAAAATACAGCACGAACAATGAGCATGCCCTGAAAAAAAGAACTGTGTATTGTACTCATAAGGACCCTATGCATTCAACTCTGCTTATGAAACTGATACAAACCACAGCTCTGCTCTCATAAATGCTCTTTAGTTAATAGTGAGAATCAAGTAGGGTTCGTGAACTGCAAATAATCATTTGAACCCAAAATTCACTGGGTTTACCTGAAATGAACTCTTGCTTATAGGAAGACACAGATCCTGGGTTTTAACTCAGTTTCTACAGCCAAATTCAGAGCAGAATTCTCATCCCTGAAGAACATTCTGTTTTAAGGCCAGAATCATCCTCTTCTTTCCAGAATCTAAAATACAGCAAGAACCATGAGCATGGCCTGAAAAAAAGAACTGTGTATCCTACTCATAAGGACCATATGTCTTCAACTCTGCTTATGAAACGGATACAAACCACAGCTCTGCTTTCATAAATGCTCTTTAGTTAATAGTGAGAATCGCGTTGGGTTCGTGAACTGCAAATAATCATTTGAGCCCCAAATTCCCTGGGTTTACCTGAAATGAACTCTTGCTTGTAGGAAGACAAAGATCCTGGGATTTAACTCCGTTTCTGAAGGGAAATTCAGACCAGAATTCTCATCCCTGAAACACACACTGTTTTAACACAAGAAGAAATCTCTTCTTTCCAGAGTCTAAACTACAGCGAGAACAATGAGCATGCCCTGAAAAAAAGAACTGTGTATCCTACTCATAAGGACCCTATGTATTCAACACTGCTTATGAAACTGATACAAACCACAGCTCTGCTCTCATAAATGCTCTTTAGTTAATAGTGAGAATCAAGTTGGGTTCGTGAACTGCAAATAATCATTTGAGCCCAAAATTCACTGGGTTTCCCTGAAATGATCTCTTGCTTGTAGGAAGACACAGATCATGGGATTTAATTCCATTTCTGAAAGGAATTTCAGACCAGAATTCTCATCCCTGAAACACACTCTGTTTTAACGCAAGAAGGCAGCTCTTAATTTCAGAGTCTAAAATACAGCAAGAACCATGAGCATTCCCTGAATAAAAGAACTGTGTTTCCTCATCATACCGACCATATGTAGTTCAACTCTGCTTATGAAACTGATGAAAACCACAGCTCGGCTTTCATAAATGCTCTTTAGTTAATAGTGAGAATCATGTTGGGTTCGTGAACTGCTAATAATCATTTGAGCCCAAAATTCACTGGGTTTACCTAAAATGAAATCTTGCTTGTAGGAAGATACAGATCCTGGGATTTAACTCCATTTCTGAAAGGAAATTCAGACCAGAATTCTCATCCCTGAAACACACACTGTTTTAACACAAGAAGCAAGCTCTTCTTTCCAGAGTCTAAAATACAGCAAGAACCATGAGAATGCCCTGAAAAAAAGAACTGTGTTTCCTTCTCATACGGACCATATTTAGTTCAACTCTGGTTATGAAACTGATAAAAACCACAGCTCCTCTTACATAAATGCTCTTTAGTTAATATGGGAATCGCGTTGGGTTCGTGAACTGTGACAAATCATTTCAGCCCAAAATTCACTGTGTTAACCAGAAATGAACTCTTGCTTGTAGGAAGACACAGATCCTGGGGTTTAACTCCGTTTCTGAAGGGAAATTCAGACCAGAGTTCTCATCCCTGAAACACACACTGTTTTAACACAAGAAGAAATCTCTTCTTTCCAGAGTCTAAAATACAGCAAGAACAATGAGCATGCCCTGAAAAAAAGAACTGTGTATCCTACTAATAAGGACCATATGTATTCAACTCTGCTTATGAAACTGATACAAACCACAGCTCTGCTTTCATAAATGCTCTGTAGTTAATAGTGAGAATCGTGTTGGGTTCGTGAACTACAAATAATCATTTGAGCCCCAAATTCCCTGGGTTTACCTGAAATGAACTCTTGCTTGTAGGAAGACACAGATCCTGGGATTTAACTCCGTTTCTGAAAGGAAATTCAGACCAGAATTCTCATCCCTGAAACACACACTGTTTTAAGGCCAGAATCATCCTCTTCTTTCCAGAGTCTAACATACAGCAAGAACCATGAGCATGCCCTGAATAAAAAAATGTGTTTCCTACTCATACGGATCATATTTAGTTCAACTCTGGTTATGGAACTGATAAAAACCACAGCTCCTCTTACATAAATCCTCTTAAGTTTATAGTGTGAATAACGTAGGGTTCGTGGACGGCGAAAAATCATTTAAGGCCAAAATTCACTGTGTTTACCAGAAATTAACACATCCTTGTAGGAAGACACAGATCCTGGGATTTAACTCATTTTCTGAAGGGAAATTCAGACCAGAATTCTCATCCCTGAAACACACAATGTTTTAACACAAGAAGCAAGCTCTTCTTTCCAGAGTCTAAAATACAGCAAGAACAATGAGCATGCCCTGAAAAAAAGAACTGTGTATCCTACTAATAAGGACCATATGTATTCAACTCTGCTTATGAAACTGATACAAACCACAGCTCTGGTTTCATAAATGCTCTTTAGTTAATAGTGTGAATCCCGTTGAGTTCGTGAACTGCAAATAATCATTTGAGCCCCAAATTCCCTGGGTTTATCTGACATGAACTCTTGCTTGTAGGAAGACACAGATCCTGGGATTAAACTCAGTTTCTATAGCCAAATTCAGACCAGAATTCTCATCCCTGAAAATCATTCTGTTTTAAGGGCAGAATCATCCTCTTCTTTCCAGAGTCTAAAATACAGCAAGAACCATGAGCATGTCCTGAATAAAAGAAATGTGTTTCCTACTCATACGGACCATATTTAGTTCAACTCTGCTTATGAAACTGATAAAAACCACAGCTCCTCTTACATAAATCCTCTTCAGGTAATAGTGAGAATAACGTAGGGTTCATGAACTGCCTAAAATCATTTAAGCCCAAAATTCACTGGGTTTACCAGAAATGAACACTTGCTTGTAGGAAGACACAGATCCTGGGATTTAACTTCGTTTCTGAATGGAAATTCAGACCAGAATTCTCATCCCTGAAAAACACACTGTTTTAACACAAGAAGCCAGCTCTTCTTTCCAGAGTCTAAACTACAGCAAGAACAATGAGCATGCCCTGAAAAAAAGAACTGTGTATCCTACTCATAAGGACCCTATGTATTCAACTCTGCTTATGAAACTGATACAAACCACAGCTCTGCTCTCATAAATGCTCTTTAGTTAATAGTGAGAATCAAGTTGGGTTCGTGAACTGCAAATAATCATTTGAGCCCAAAATTCACTGGGTTTACCTGAAATGAACTCTTGCTTATAGGAAGACACAGATCCTGGGGTTTAACTCAGTTTCTATAGCCAAATTCAGAGCAGAATTCTCATCCCTGAAGAACACTCTGTTTTAAGGCCAGAATCATCCTCTTCTTTCCAGAGTCTAAAATACAGCAAGAACCATGAGCATGCCCTGAAAAAAAGAACTGTGTATCCTACTCATAAGGACCATATGCCTTCAACTCTGCTTATGAAACGGATACAAACCACAGCTCTGCTTTCATAAATGCTCTTTAGTTAATAGTGAGAATCGCGTTGGGTTCATGAACTGGAAATAATCATTTGAGCCCAAAATTCACTGGGATTACCTGAAATGAACTCTTGCTTGTAGAAAGACACAGATCCTGGTATTTAACTCCGTTTCTGAAAGGAAATTCAGACCAGAATTCAAATCCCTGAAACACACACTGTTTTAACACAAGAAGCAAGCTCTTCTTTCCAGAGTCTAAAATACAGGAAGAACAATGAGCATGCCCTGAAAAAAAGTACTGGGTTTCCCACTCATACGGACCATATTTCGTTCAACTCTGGTTATGAAACTGATAAAAACCACAGCTCCTCTTACATAAATGCTCTTTAGTTAATAGTGAGAATCGCGTTGGTTTCGTGAACTGTGACAAATCATTTCAGCCCAAAAATCACTGGGTTTACCAGAAATGAACTCTTGCTTGTAGGAAGACACTGATCCTGGGGTTTAACTCCGTTTCTGAAGGCAAATTCAGACCAGAGTTCTCATCCCTGAGAAACACTCTGTTTTAAGGCATGAATCATCCTCTTCTTTTCAGGGTCTCCAATACAGTAAGAACCATGAGCATGCCAAGAATAAAAGAACTGTGTTTCTTACTCATACAGACCATATGTAGTTCAACTCTGCTTATGAAACTGATACAAACTACAGCTCCTCTAAGTTAAATCCTCTTTAGTTAATATTTTGAA
The DNA here is from genome assembly GCA_949786385.1 of Onychomys leucogaster. Lineage (NCBI taxonomy): Eukaryota > Metazoa > Chordata > Mammalia > Rodentia > Cricetidae > Onychomys > Onychomys leucogaster. Next base: position 2,633,039 of record CATKUP010000061.1, read on the forward strand.
TAGCGTTGGGTTCGTGAACTGCGAAAAATCATTTGAGCCCCAAATTCACTTGGTTTACCAGAAATGAACTCTTGCTTGTAGGAAGACAGAGATCCTGGGGTTTCACTCCGTTTCTGAAGGGAAATTCAGACCAGAGTTCTCATCCCTGAAACACACTCTGTTTTAACGAAGAAGCGAGCTCTTCTTTCAAGAGTCTAAAATACAGCAAGAAACATTAGCATGGCCTGAAAAAAAGAACTGTGTTTCCTATTCATACGGAAAATATGTAGTTCAACTCTGCTTATGTAACTGATACAGATCATACCTCCTCTTACATAAATGCTCTTTAGTTAATAGTGAGAATAGCGTTGGGTTCGTGAACTGCGAAAAATCATTTGAGCCCAAAATTCACTGGGTTTACCAGAACTGAACTCTTGCTTGTAGTAAGACACAGATCCTGGGGCTTAACTCCGTTTTTGAAGCAAATTCAGACCAGAATTCTCATCCCTGAAAAACACTCTGTTTTTAGGCATGAATCATCCTCTTCTTTCCAGGGTCTCCAATACAGTAAGATCCATGAACATGCCAAGAAAAAACGAACTATTTTTCCTACTCCTATGGACCATATGTAGTCCAACACTGATTATGAAACTGATACAGACCACAGCTCCTCTTACATAAATGCTCTTTAGTTAATAGTGATAATCGCGTTGGGTCCTAGAACTGTGTAAAATCTTTTGAGCCGAAAATTCACTTGGTTTAAAAGAAATGAACTCTTGCTCGTAGGAAGACACAGATCCAGGGGTTTAACTCCGTTTCTGAAGGGAAATTCAGACCAGAGAACTCATCCCTGAAACACACTCTGTTTTAACACAAGAAGGCAGCTCTTATTTCCAGAGTCTAAAATACAGCAAGAACCATGAGCATTCCCTGAATAAAAGAACTGTGTTTCCTCATCATACCGACCATATGTAGTTCAACTCTGCTTATGAAACTGATGAAAACCACAGCTCGGCTTTCATAAATGCTCTTTAGTTAATAGTGAGAATCATGTTGGGTTCGTGAACTGCTAATAATCATTTGAGCCCAAAATTCACTGGGTTTACCTAAAATGAAATCTTGCTTGTAGGAAGATACAGATCCTGGGATTTAACTCCATTTCTGAAAGGAAATTCAGACCAGAATTCTCATCCCTGAAACACACACTGTTTTAACACAAGAAGCAAGCTCTTCTTTCCAGAGTCTAAAATACAGCAAGAACCATGAGAATGCCCTGAAAAAAAGAACTGTGTTTCCTTCTCATACGGACCATATTTAGTTCAACTCTGGTTATGAAACTGAGAAAAACCACAGCTCCTCTTACATAAATGCTCTTTAGTTAATATGGGAATCGCGTTGGGTTCGTGAACTGTGACAAATCATTTCAGCCCAAAATTCACTGTGTTAACCAGAAATGAACTCTTGCTTGTAGGAAGACACAGATCCTGGGGTTTAACTCCGTTTCTGAAGGGAAATTCAGACCAGAGTTCTCATCCCTGAAACACACACTGTTTTAACACAAGAAGAAATCTCTTCTTTCCAGAGTCTAAAATACAGCAAGAACAATGAGCATGCCCTGAAAAAAAGAACTGTGTATCCTACTAATAAGGACCATATGTATTCAACTCTGCTTATGAAACTGATACAAACCACAGCTCTGCTTTCATAAATGCTCTGTAGTTAATAGTGAGAATCGTGTTGGGTTCGTGAACTACAAATAATCATTTGAGCCCCAAATTCCCTGGGTTTACCTGAAATGAACTCTTGCTTGTAGGAAGACACAGATCCTGGGATTTAACTCCGTTTCTGAAAGGAAATTCAGACCAGAATTCTCATCCCTGAAACACACACTGTTTTAAGGCCAGAATCATCCTCTTCTTTCCAGAGTCTAACATACAGCAAGAACCATGAGCATGCCCTGAAAAAAAGAACTGTGTATCCTACTCATAAGGACCATATGCCTTCAACTCTGCTTATGAAACGGATACAAACCACAGCTCTGCTTTCATAAATGCTCTTTAGTTAATAGTGAGAATCGCGTTGGGTTCATGAACTGGAAATAATCATTTGAGCCCAAAATTCACTGGGTTTACCTGAAATGAACTCTTGCTTGTAGAAAGACACAGATCCTGGTATTTAACTCCGTTTCTGAAAGGAAATTCAGACCAGAATTCAAATCCCTGAAACACACACTGTTTTAACACAAGAAGCAAGCTCTTCTTTCCAGAGTCTAAAATACAGGAAGAACAATGAGCATGCCCTGAAAAAAAGTACTGGGTTTCCCACTCATACGGACCATATTTCGTTCAACTCTGGTTATGAAACTGATAAAAACCACAGCTCCTCTTACATAAATGCTCTTTAGTTAATAGTGAGAATCGCGTTGGTTTCGTGAACTGTGACAAATCATTTCAGCCCAAAAATCACTGGGTTTACCAGAAATGAACTCTTGCTTGTAGGAAGACACTGATCCTGGGGTTTAACTCCGTTTCTGAAGGCAAATTCAGACCAGAGTTCTCATCCCTGAGAAACACTCTGTTTTAAGGCATGAATCATCCTCTTCTTTTCAGGGTCTCCAATACAGTAAGAACCATGAGCATGCCAAGAATAAAAGAACTGTGTTTCTTACTCATACAGACCATATGTAGTTCAACTCTGCTTATGAAACTGATACAAACTACAGCTCCTCTAAGTTAAATCCTCTTTAGTTAATATTTTGAATAGCGTTGGGTTCGTGAACTGCGAAAAATCATTTGAGCCCCAAATTCACTTGGTTTACCAGAAATGAACTCTTGCTTGTAGGAAGACAGAGATCCTGGGGTTTCACTCCGTTTCTGAAGGGAAATTCAGACCAGAGTTCTCATCCCTGAAACACACTCTGTTTTAACGAAGAAGCGAGCTCTTCTTTCAAGAGTTTAAAATACAGCAAGAACCATTAGCATGGCCTGAAAAAAAGAACTGTGTTTCCTATTCATACGGAAAATATGTAGTTCAACTCTGCTTATGAAACTGATACAGATCATACCTCCTCTTACATAAATGCTCTTTAGTTAATAGTGAGAATAGCGTTGGGTTCGTGAACTGCGAAAAATCATTTGAGCCCAAAATTCACTGGGTTTACCAGAACTGAACTCTTGCTTGTAGTAAGACACAGATCCTGGGGCTTAACTCCGTTTTTGAGGCAAATTCAGACCAAAATTCTCATCCCTGAAAAACACTCTGTTTTTAGGCATGAATCATCCTCTTCTTTCCAGGGTCTCCAATACAGTAAGATCCATGAACATGCCAAGAAAAAACGAACTATTTTTCCTACTCCTATGGACCATATGTAGTCCAACACTGATTATGAAACTGATACAGACCACAGCTCCTCTTACATAAATGCTCTTTAGTTAATAGTGATAATCGCGTTGGGTCCTAGAACTGTGTAAAATCTTTTGAGCCGAAAATTCACTTGGTTTAAAAGAAATGAACTCTTGCTCGTAGGAAGACACAGATCCAGGGGTTTAACTCCGTTTCTGAAGGGAAATTCAGACCAGAGAACTCATCCCTGAAACACACTCTGTTTTAACGCAAGAAGGCAGCTCTTATTTCCAGAGTCCAAAATACAGCAAGAACCATGAGCATTCCCTGAATAAAAGAACTGTGTTTCCTCATCATACCGACCATATGTAGTTCAACTCTGCTTATGAAACTGATGAAAACCACAGCTCTGCTTTCATAAATGCTCTTTAGTTAATAGTGAGAATCATGTTGGGTTCGTGAACTGCTAATAATCATTTGAGCCCAAAATTCACTGGGTTTACCTAAAATGAAATCTTGCTTGTAGGAAGATACAGATCCTGGGATTTAACTCCATTTCTGAAAGGAAATTCAGACCAGAATTCTCATCCCTGAAACACACACTGTTTTAACACAAGAAGCAAGCTCTTCTTTCCAGAGTCTAAAATACAGCAAGAACCATGAGCATGTCCTGAATAAAAGAAATGTGTTTCCTACTCATACGGACCATATTTAGTTCAACTCTGCTTATGAAACTGATAAAAACCACAGCTCCTCTTACATAAATCCTCTTAAGTTAATAGTGAGAATAACGTAGGGTTCATGAACTGCCTAAAATCATTTAAGCCCAAAATTCACTGGGATTACCAGAAATGAACACTTGCTTGTAGGAAGACACAGATCCTGGGATTTAACTTCGTTTCTGAAGGGAAATTCAGACCAGAATTCTCATCCCTGAAAAACACACTGTTTTAACACAAGAAGCCAGCTCTTCTTTCCAGAGTCTAAACTACAGCAAGAACAATGAGCATGCCCTGAAAAAAAGAACTGTGTATCCTACTCATAAGGACCCTATGTATTCAACTCTGCTTATGAAACTGATACAAACCACAGCTCTGCTCTCATAAATGCTCTTTAGTTAATAGTGAGAATCAAGTTGGGTTCGTGAACTGCAAATAATCATTTGAGCCCAAAATTCACTGGGTTTACCTGAAATGAACTCTTGCTTATAGGAAGACACAGATCCTGGGTTTTAACTCAGTTTCTATAGCCAAATTCAGAGCAGAATTTTCATCCCTGAAGAACACTCTGTTTTAAGGCCAGAATCATCCTCTTCTTTCCAGAGTCTAAAATACAGCAAGAACCATGAGCATGCCCTGAAAAAAAGAACTGTGTATCCTACTCATAAGGATCATATGTCTTCAACTCTGCTTATGAAACGGATACAAACCGCAGCTCTGCTTTCATAAATGCTCTTTAGTTAATAGAGAGAATCGCGTTGGGTTCATGAACTGGAAATAATCATTTGAGCCCAAAATTCACTGGGTTTACCTGAAATGAACTCTTGCTTGTAGAAAGACACAGATCCTGGTATTTAACTCCGTTTCTGAAAGGAAATTCAGACCAGAATTCAAATCCCTGAAACACACACTGTTTTAACACAAGAAGCAAGCTCTTCTTTCCAGAGTCTAAAATACAGGAAGAACAATGAGCATGCCCTGAAAAAAAGAACTGGGTTTCCCACTCATACGGACCATATTTCGTTCAACTCTGGTTATGAAACTGATAAAAACCACAGCTCCTCTTACATAAATGCTCTTTAGTTAATAGTGAGAATCGCGTTGGTTTCGTGAACTGTGACAAATCATTTCAGCCCAAAAATCACTGGGTTTACCAGAAATGAACTCTTGCTTGTAGGAAGACACTGATCCTGGGGTTTAACTCCGTTTCTGAAGGCAAATTCAGACCAGAGTTCTCATCCCTGAGAAACACTCTGTTTTAAGGCATGAATCATCCTCTTCTTTTCAGGGTCTCCAATACAGTAAGAACCATGAGCATGCCAAGAATAAAAGAACTGTGTTTCTTACTCATACAGACCATATGTAGTTCAACTCTGCTTATGAAACTGATACAAACTACAGCTCCTCTAAGTTAAATCCTCTTTAGTTAATATTTTGAATAGCGTTGGGTTCGTGAACTGCGAAAAATCATTTGAGCCCCAAATTCACTGGGTTTACCAGAAATGAACTCTTGCTTGTAGGAAGACAGAGATCCTGGGGTTTCACTCCGTTTCTGAAGGGAAATTCAGACCAGAGTTCTCATCCCTGAAACACACTCTGTTTTAACGAAGAAGCGAGCTCTTCTTTCAAGAGTCTAAAATACAGCAAGAACCATTAGCATGGCCTGAAAAAAAGAACTGTGTTTCCTATTCATACGGAAAATATGTAGTTCAACTCTGCTTATGAAACTGATACAGATCATACCTCCTCTTACATAAATGCTCTTTAGTTAATAGTGAGAATAGCGTTGGGTTCGTGAACTGCGAAAAATCATTTGAGCCCAAAATTCACTGGGTTTACCAGAACTGAACTCTTGCTTGTAGTAAGACACAGATCCTGGGGCTTAACTCCATTTTTGAAGCAAATTCAGACCAGAATTCTCATCCCTGAAAACACTCTGTTTTTAGGCATGAATCATCCTCTTCTTTCCAGGGTCTCCAATACAGTAAGATCCCTGAACATGCCAAGAAAAAACGAACTATTTTTCCTACTCCTATGGACCATATGTAGTCCAACACTGATTATGAAACTGATACAGACCACAGCTCCTCTTACATAAATGCTCTTTAGTTAATAGTGATAATCGCGTTGGGTCCTAGAACTGTGTAAAATCTTTTGAGCCGAAAATTCACTTGGTTTAAAAGAAATGAACTCTTGCTTGTAGGAAGACACAGATCCAGGGGTTTAACTCCGTTTCTGAAGGGAAATTCAGACCAGAGAACTCATCCCTGAAACACACTCTGTTTTAACGCAAGAAGGCAGCTCTTATTTCCAGAGTCTAAAATACAGCAAGAACCATGAGCATTCCCTGAATAAAAGAACTGTGTTTCCTCATCATACCGACCATATGTAGTTCAACTCTGCTTATGAAACTGATGAAAACCACAGCTCTGCTTTCATAAATGCTCTTTAGTTAATAGTGAGAATCATGTTGGGTTCGTGAACTGCTAATAATCATTTGAGCCCAAAATTCACTGGGTTTACCTAAAATGAAATCTTGCTTGTAGGAAGATACAGATCCTGGGATTTAACTCCATTTCTGAAAGGAAATTCAGACCAGAATTCTCATCCCTGAAACACACACTGTTTTAACACAAGAAGCAAGCTCTTCTTTCCAGAGTCTAAAATACAGCAAGAACCATGAGCATGTCCTGAATAAAAGAAATGTGTTTCCTACTCATACGGACCATATTTAGTTCAACTCTGCTTATGAAACTGATAAAAACCACAGCTCCTCTTACATAAATCCTCTTAAGTTAATAGTGAGAATAACGTAGGGTTCATGAACTGCCTAAAATCATTTAAGCCCAAAATTCACTGGGATTACCAGAAATGAACACTTGCTTGTAGGAAGACACAGATCCTGGGATTTAACTTCGTTTCTGAAGGGAAATTCAGACCAGAATTCTCATCCCTGAAAAACACACTGTTTTAACACAAGAAGCCAGCTCTTCTTTCCAGAGTCTAAACTACAGCAAGAACAATGAGCATGCCCTGAAAAAAAGAACTGTGTATCCTACTCATAAGGACCCTATGTATTCAACTCTGCTTATGAAACTGATACAAACCACAGCTCTGCTCTCATAAATGCTCTTTAGTTAATAGTGAGAATCAAGTTGGGTTCGTGAACTGCAAATAATCATTTGAGCCCAAAATTCACTGGGTTTACCTGAAATGAACTCTTGCTTATAGGAAGACACAGATCCTGGGGTTTAACTCAGTTTCTATAGCCAAATTCAGAGCAGAATTCTCATCCCTGAAGTACACTCTGTTTTAAGGCCAGAATCATCCTCTTCTTTCCAGAGTCTAAAATACAGCAAGAACCATGAGCATGCCCTGAAAAAAAGAACTGTGTATCCTACTCATAAGGACCATATGTCTTCAACTCTGGTTATGAAAGGGATACAAACCACAGCTCTGCTTTCATAAATGCTCTTTAGTTAATAGTGAGAATCGCGTTGGGTTCATGAACTGGAAATAATCATTTGAGCCCAAAATTCACTGGGTTTACCTGAAATGAACTCTTGCTTGTAGAACAGACAGATCCTGGTATTTAACTCCGTTTCTGTAAGGAAATTCAGACCAGAATTCAAATCCCTGAAACACACACTGTTTTAACACAAGAAGCAAGCTCTTCTTTCCAGAGTCTAAAATACAGGAAGAACAATGAGCATGCCCTGAAAAAAAGAACTGGGTTTCCCACTCATACGGACCATATTTCGTTCAACTCTGGTTATGAAACTGATAAAAACCACAGCTCCTCTTACATAAATGCTCTTTAGTTAATAGTGAGAATCGCGTTGGGTTCGTGAACTGTGACAAATCATTTCAGCCCAAAAATCACTGGGTTTACCAGAAATGAACTCTTGCTTGTAGGAAGACACTGATCCTGGGGTTTAACTCCGTTTCTGAAGGCAAATTCAGACCAGAGTTCTCATCCCTGAGAAACACTCTGTTTTAAGGCATGAATCATCCTCTTCTTTTCAGGGTCTCCAATACAGTAAGAACCATGAGCATGCCAAGAATAAAAGAACTGTGTTTCTTACTCATACAGACCATATGTAGTTCAACTCTGCTTATGAAACTGATACAAACTACAGCTCCTCTAAGTTAAATTCTCTTTAGTTAATATTTTGAATAGCGTTGGGTTCGTGAACTGCGAAAAATCATTTGAGCCCAAAATTCACTGGGTTTACCTGAAATGAACTCTTGCTTGCATGAAGACACAGATCCTGGGTTTTCTCTCAGTTTCTATAGGCAAATTCAGACCAGAGTACTCATCCCTGAAACACACTCTGTTTTAACGCAAGAAGCAAGCTCTTCTTTCCAGAGTCTAAAATACAGCAAGAACCATGAGCATGCCCTGAATAAAAGAACTGTGTTTCCTACTCATACGGACCATATGTAGTTCAACTATTCTTATGAAACTGATAAAAACCACAGCTCCTCTTCCATAAATGCTCTTGAGTTAATAGTGAGAATCATGTTGGGTTCGTGAACTGCAAAAAATCATTTGAGCCCAAATACACTGGGTTTACCAGAAATGAACTCTTGCTTGTAGGAAGACACTGATCCTGGAGTTTAAATCCGTTTCTGAAGGCAAATTCAGACCAGAGTTCTCATCTATGAAAAACACTGTGTTTTAAGGCAAGAATCATCCTCCTCTTTCCAGCGTCTCCAATATAGTAAGAAACATGAGCATGCCCAGAAAAAAAGAACTGTGTTTCCTACTTATACAGACCATATGTAGTTTAACTCTGCTTATGAAACTGATAAAAACCACAGCTCCTCTTACATAAATCCTCTTAAGTTAATAGTGAGAATAACGTAGGGTTCGTGAAGTGCGAAAAATCATTTGAGCCCAAAATTCACTGGGTTAAGCAGAAATGAACTCAGCTTGTAGGAAGACACAGATCCTGGGGTTTCACTCCGTTTTTGAAGGACAATTCAGACCAGTGTTCTCCTCCCTGAAACACACTCTGTTTTAACGAGGAAGCAACCTCTTCTTTCCAGAGTCTAAAATACAGCAAGAATCCTTAGCATGGCCTGAAAAAAAGAACTGTGTTTCCTACTCATTCGGACCATATTTAGTTCAACTCTGGTTATTTAACTGATAAAAACCACAGCTCCTCTTACATAAATGCTCTGTAGTTAATAGTGAGAATAGCGTTGGGTTTGTGAACTGCGAAAAATCATTTGAGCCCAAAATTCACTGCCATTACCAGAACTAAACTCTTGCTTGTAGGAAGACACAGATCCTGGGATCTAACTCCATTTCCGAAGCGAAATTCAGACCAGAATTCTCATCCCTGAAAAACACTCTGTTTTAAGGCATGAATCATCCTCTTCTTTCCAGGGTCTCCAATACAGTAAGATCCATGAACATGCCAAGTAAAAAAGAACTATGTTTCCTACTCATACGGACCATATGTAGTCCAACTCTGATTATGAAACTGATACAGACCACAGCTCCACTTACATAAATGCTCTTTAGTTAATAGTGATAATCGCGTTGTATCCTAGAACTGTGTAAAATCATTTGAGCCGAAAATTCACTTGGTTTACCAGAAATGAACTCTTGCTTGTAGGAAGACACAGATCCTGGGGTTTAACTCAGTTTCTATAGGCAAATTCAGCCCAGAATTCTCATCCCTGAACAACACTCTGTTTTAAGGCCATAATCATCCTCTTCTTTCCAGAGTCTAAAATACAGCAAGAACCATGAGCATGCCCTGAATAAAAGAACTGTGTGTCCTACTCATTCGGACCATATTTAGTTCAACTCTCGATATGAAACTGATAAAAACCACAGCTCTTCTTACACAAATGCTCTTTAGTTAATAGTGAGAATCGCGTTGGGTTCGTGAACTGCGAAAAATCATTTGAGCCCAAAATTCACTGGGTAAACCCGAAATGAACTCTTGCTTGTAGGAAGACACAGATCCTGGGGGTTCACTCCGTTTCTGAAGGGAAATTCAGACCAGAGTTCTCATCCCTGAAACACACACTGTTTTAACCAAGAAGCAAGCTCTTTTTCCAGAGTCTAAAATACAGCAACAAGCATTTGCATGGCCGAAAAAATGAACTGTGTTTCCTATTCCGGAAAATATGTAGTTCAACTCTGCTTACGAAACTTATACAGACCACAACTCCTCTTACATAAATGCTCTTTAGTTAATAGTGAGAATAGCGTTGGGTTCGTGAACTGCGAAAAATCATTGTAACCCAAAATTCACTGGGTTTACCAGAACTGAACTGTTGCTTGTAGGAAGACAAGATCCTGGGGATTAACTCCATTTCCGAAGCGAAATACAGACCAGAATTCTCATCCCTGAAAAACACTCTGTTTTAAGGCATGAATCATCTTATTCTTTCCAGGGTCTCCAATACAGTAAGATCCATGAACATGCCAAGAAAAAAAGAACTATGTGTCCTACTCATACGGACCATATGTAGTCCAACTCTGATTATGAAACTGATACAGACCACAGCTCCTCTTACATAAAAACTCTTTAGTTAATAGTGATAATCATGTTGGGTCCTAGAACTGTGTAAAATCATTTCAGCCGAAAATTCACTTGTTTTACCAGAAATGAACTCTTGCTTATAGGAAGACACAGATCCAGGGGTATAACTCCGTTTCTAAAGGGAAATTCAGACCAGAGTACTCATCCCTGAAACACACTCTGTTTTAACGCAAGAGGCAAGCTCTTCTTTCCAGAGTCTCCAATACAGCAAGAACCATGAGCATGCCCTGAATAAAAGAACTATCTTTCCTACTCATATGGACCATATGTAGTTCAACTCTGCTTATGAAACTGATAAAAACCACAGCTCCTCTTACATAAATGCTCTTTAGTTAATAGTGAGAATCATTTATGGGTTCATGAACTGCAAAAAATCATTTGAGCCCAAAATTCACTTTGTTTAACCTAAATGAACTCTTGCTTGTAGGAAGACATAGATCCTGGGGTTTAACTCCGTTTCTAAAGAGAAATTCAGACCAGAGTTCTCATCCCTGAAACACACTTTGATTTAACGCAAGAAGCAAGCTCTTCTTTCCAGAGTCTAAAATACAGCAAGTACCATGAGCATGCCCTGAAAAAAGAACTGGGTTTCCTACTCATAAGGACCATATGTAATTCAACTCTTCTTGTGAAACTGAAACAAACCACAGTTCCTCTAACATAAATGCTCTTTAGTTAATAGTGAGAATCATGTTGGGCTCATGAACTGCAAAAAATCATTTGAGTCCCAAATTCACTGGGATTACAAGAAATTAACTCTTGATGGTAGGAAGACACTGATATTCTGGATTAACTCCATTTCTGAAGGAAAATTCAGACCAGAGTTCTCATCCCTGAAACACACCCTGTTGTAAGGCAAGAATCATCCTCGTCTTTCCAGCATCTCCAATATATTAAGAACCATGAGCATTCCAAGAAAAAAAGAACTGTGTTTCCTACTCATACAGACCATATGTAGTTCAAGTCTGCTTTTGAATCTCATACAAACCACAGCTGCTGTAACATTAATCCTCTTTAATTAATAGTGAGAGTCGTGTTCGGTTCGTGAACTGCGAAAAATCATTTGAGCCCAAAATTCCCTGTGTTTACCAGAAAAGTACTATTGCTTTTTGGAAGACATAGATCCTGGGGTAAAAATCCGTTTCTGAAGGCAAATTCAGACCAGAGTTCTCATCCCTGAAAAACACTCTGTTTTAAGGCAAGAATCATCCTCTTCTTTACAGCGTATCCAATATAGTAAGAACCATGAGCATGCCAAGAAAAAAAGAACTATGTTTCCTACTCATACAGACCATATGTAGATCAACTCTGCTTATGAAACTGATACAAACCAAAGCTGCTCTAACATAAACCCTCTTTAGTTAATAGTGAGAATCGCGTTGGGTTCATGAACTGCGAAAAATCATTTCAGCCCAAAATTCCCTGGGTTTACCAGAAATGAACACTTGCTAGTAGGAAGACACAGATCCTGGGATTAAACTCCGTTTCTGAAGGGAAATTAAGACCAGAATTCTCATCCCTGAAACACACACTGTTATAACACAAGAAGGAAGCTCTTCTTTCCATTGTCTCAAATACAGCCAGAACCATGAGCATGCCCTGAAAAAAAAACTGGGTTTTCTACTCATACGGAACATATGTAGTTCAACTCTGCTTATGAAACTGATACAATCCACAGCTCCTCTTTCATAAATGCTCTTTAGTGAATAGTCAGAATCATGTTGGGTTCGTGAACAGCGGAAAATCATTTGAGCCCCAAATTCACTGGGTTTACAAGAAATGAACTCTTGCTTGGAGGAAGACACTGATACTGGGGATTAACTCCGTTTCAGAAGGCAAATTCAGACCAGAGTTCTCATCCCTGAAAAACACTCTGTTTTAAGACAAGAATCATCCTCTTCTTTCCAGCTTCTCCAATACAGTAAGAACCATGAGCATGCCCAGATTAAAAGAGCTGTGTTTCCTACTTATACAGATCATATGTAGTTCAACTCTGCATATGAAATGATACAGACTACAGCTCCTCTTACATAAATGCTCTTTAGTTAATAGTGATAATCGTGTAGGGTTCTAGAACTGTGTAAATTCATTTGAGCCGAAAATTCACTTAGTTTACCAGAAATGAACTCTTGCTGGTAGTAAGACAAAGATCCTGGGGTTTAACTCCATTTGTGAAGGGAAATTCAGACCAGAGTTCTCATCCCTGAAACACACTCTGTTTTAACGCAAGAAGCAAGCTCTTCTTTCCAGTGTCTCAAATACAGCAAGAACCTTGAGCATGCACTGAAAAAAAGAACTGTGCTTCCTACTCATACGTACCATATGTAGTTCAACAATGCTTATGAAACTGATACAAACCACAGCTCCTCTTACATAAATGCTCTTTAGATAATAGTGAGAATCATGTTGGGTTCTTGAACTGCAAAAAATTATTTGAGCCCAAAATTCACTGGGTTACAAGAAATGAACTGTTGATGGTAGGAAGACACTGATAATGGGGATTAATTCCGTTTCTGAAGGCAAATTCAGACCAGAGTTCTCATCCCTGAAAAACACTCTGTTTTAAGGCAAGAATCATCCACTTCTTTCCAGCATTTCCAATATAGTAAGAACCATGAGCATGCCAAGAAAAAAAGAACTGTGTTTCCTACTCATACAGACCATATGTAGTTCAACTCTGCTTATGAATCTGATACAAACCACAGCTGATCTAACATAAATCCTCTTTAGTTAATAGTGAGATTCGCGTTGGGTTCGTGAACTTCGAAAAATCATTTGAGCCCAAAATTCACTGGGTTTACCAGAAAGGAACTCTTGATGTAGGAACACACAGATCCTGGGGTTTAACTCCGTTTCTGAGAGGAAATTCGGACCACAATTCTCATCCCTGAAACACACTCTGTTTTAAGACAAGAAGCATACTATTCTTTCCAGCGTCACTAATACAGCAAGAACCATGATCATGCCCAGAAAAATAGAACTGTATTTCCTACTCATACAGACCATATGTATTTCAACTCTGCGTATGAAACTGATACAAACCACAGCTCCTCTTACATAAATGCTCTTTAGTTAATTGTGAGAATAGCGTTTGGTTCGTGATCTGCGAAAAATCATTTGTGCCCAAAATTCCCTGTGTTTTCCAGAAAAGAACTCTTGCTTGTAGGAAGACACAGATCATGGGGTATAAATCCGTTTCTGAAGGTAAATTCAGACCACAGTCTCATCCCTGAAACACCCTCTGATGTAACGCAAGAATCATCCTCTTCTTTCCAGCGTCTCCAATACAGCAAGAACCATGTGCATGCCCTGAAAAAAAGAACTGTGTTTCCTAGTCATACAGACCATATGTAGATCAACTCTGGTTATGAAACTGATACAAACAACAGCACCTCTTAAATAAATGCTGTTTACTTAATAGTGAGAATCGCATTGTGGTTTTGAACTTTGTAAAATCATTTGAACACAAAATTCACTTGGTTTACCAGAAATAAACTCTTCCATGTAGGAAGACTCAGATCCTGGGGTGTAACTCCATTTCTGAAGGGAAATACAGAACAGAGTTCTCATCCTTGAAAAACACACTGTTTTCATGCAAGAAGCAAGCTCTTCTATCCAGGGGCTCCAATATATGAAGAACCATGAGCAAGCCTACAAAAAAAGAACTGTGTTTCCTACTCATACCGTCTATATGTAGTTCTATTCTCCTTATGAAACTGATACAAACCACAGCTCCTCTGACATAAATGCTCTTTAGTTAATAGTGAGAATCACATTGAGTTTTGAACTGTGTAAAGTCATTTGAGCCCAAAATTCACTTTGTATCCCAGAAATGAACTCTTACTTGTAGGAAGACAAAGATCCTGGGGTTTAACTCCGTTTCTAAAGAGAAATTCAGACCAGAGTTCTCATCCCTGAAACACACTCTGATTTAACGCAAGAAGCAAGCTCTTCTTTCCAGAGTCTAAAATACAGCAAGATCCATGAGCTTGCCCTGAAAAAAAGAACTGGGTTTCCTACTCATATGGACTATATGTAGTTCAACACTGCTTATGAAACTGATACAAACCACAGCTCCTCTTACATAAACGCTCTTTAGTTAATAGTGAGAATCGCGTTGGGTTTGTGAATCGGGAAAAATCATTGGAGCCCAAAAATTCCCTGAGTTTACCGGAAATAAACTCTTGCTTGTAGGAAGACACAGATCCTGTGGTTTAACTCAGTTTCTGAAGGTAAATTCAACCCAAAATTCTCAACCCTGAAAAAAATTCTGTTTTAAGGCAAGACTCATGCTCTTCTTTCCAGCGTCTCCAATACAGAAAGAACCATGTGCATGTCCTGAAAAAAAGAACTGGGTTTCCTACTAATCAGGACCATATGTAGTTCAACTCTGCGTATGTACCTGATACAAACCACAGCTCTGCTTACATAAAAGCTCTTTAGTAAATTGTGAGAATCGTGTTTTGGTTCGTGAACTGCGAAAAATCATTTGAGCCCAAAATTCAATGGGTTTACCAGAAAAGAACTCTTGCTTGTAGTAAGACACAGATCTTGGGGTTTAACTCCGTTTCTGAAGGTAAATTGAGACCAGAGTTCTCATCCCTGAAGCACACTCTGATTAAACGCAAGAAGCAAGCTCTTCTTTCCAGAGTCTAAAATACAGCAAGAACCGTGAGCATGCCCTGAAAAAAAATTACTGTGTTTCCTACTCATGCGGACCATATGTAGTTCAAATCTGCTTATGAAACTGATTCAAACCACAGCTCCTTTTACATAAATCCTCTATAGTTAATAATGAGAATCACGTTGGGTTCGTGAACTGCAAAACCATTTGAGCCCTACATTCACTGGGTTTACCTGAAATTAACTCTTTCTTGTAGGAAGACACAGATCCTGGGGTTTAACTCTGTTTCTGAAGTCAAATTCAGACCAGAGTTCTCATTCCTGATACACACTGTGTTTTAAAGCAAGAAGCAAGCTCTTCTTTCCAGAGTCTAAAATACAACAAGGACAATGACCATGCCATGAAAAAAAGAAGTGTATTTCCTAATCATCCGGACCATATGTAGTTCACCTCTGCTTATGAAACGGAAACAAACCACAGCTCCTCTTACATAAATGCTCTTTAGTTAATAGTGAGAATCGCATTGGGTTTTTGAACTGTGTAAAATCATTTGAGAACAAAATTCACTTTGTTTAACAAATATGAACTCTTGCTGGTAGGAAGACACAGATCCTGGCGTTTAACTCCGTTTTTAAGAGAAATTCAGACCAGAGTTCTCATCCCTGAAACACAATCTGTTTTAACGCAAGAAGAAAGCTCTTATTTGCAGAGTAAAAAATATTGCAAGAACCATGAGCATGCCCTCAAACAAGAACTGTGTTTCCTACTCATACAGACCATATGTAGTTCAACTCTGCTTATGAAACTGATTCAAACCACAGCTCCTCTTACATATATCCTCTTTAGTTAATACTGAGAATCGCGTTAGGTTTGTGAACTACGAAAAACAATTTGAGACCAAAATTCACTGGGTTTACCAGAAATGAACTCTGGCTTGTAGGGAGACACAGATCCTGGGGTTTAACTCCGTTTCTAAAGAGAAATTCAGACCAGAGTACTCATTCCTGAAAATCACTCTGTTTTAAGGCAAGAATTATCCTCTTCTTTCCACCGTCTCCAATACAGTAAGAACCATGAGCATGCCCAGAATAAAGAACTGTGTTTCCTACTCATACAGACCATATGTAGTTCAACTCTGCTTATGAAACTGATAGAAACCACAGCTCCTCTTACATAAATCCTCTTTCGCAAAAAGTGAGAATCGCGTTGGGTTTGTGAATCGAGAAAAATCATTTGAGCCCAAAATTCACTCGGTTTACCAGAAATAATCTCTTGCTTGTAGCAAGACAGTGATCCTGGGGTTTAACTCCGTTTCTGAAGGGAAATACATACTAGAGTTCTCATTCCTGATACACACTGTGTTAAAGCAAGAAGCAAGCTCTTCTTTCCAGAGTCTGAAATACAGCAAGGACAATGAACATGCCCTGAACAAAAGAAATGTGTTTCCTAATCATCCGGACCATATGTAGTTCACCTCTGCTTATGAAACTGAAACAAACCACAGCTCCTCTTACATAAATGCTCTTTAGTTAATAGTGAAAATCGCATTGGGTTTTGAACTGTGTAAAATTATTTCAGCTGAAAATTCACTGGATTACCAGCAATGAACTCTTGCTTGTAGAAAGACACAGATCCTGGGGTTTAACTCCGTTTCTGAAGGGAATTTCAGAACAGAGTTCTCATCCATGAAACACACTCTGTTTTAATGCAAGAAGCAAGCAATTCTTTCCAGCGTCTCCAATACACCAAGAACAATGAGCATGCCCAGAAAAAAAAAGAATTGTGTTTCCTACTCATACGGACCATATGTAGTTCAACTCTGCTTATGAAACTGAAAAAACCACAGCTCCTCTTACATAAATACTCTTTATTTAATAGTGAGAATCGGATTGGGTTGGTGAACTGTGAATAATCAGTTGAGCCCAAAGTTCACTGGGTTAACCAGAAATGAACTCTTACTTGTAGGAAGTCAGAGATGATGGTGTTTAACTCCGTTTCTGAAGGTAAATTAGACCAGAGTTCTCACCCCTGAAACACACTCTGGTTTAACACAAGAAGCAAGCTCTTCTTTCCAGAGTCTAAAATACAGCATGAACCGTGAGCATGCCCTGAAAAAAAGAACTGTGTTTCCTACTCATGCGGACAATATGTAGTTCAACTCTGCTTATGAACTGATACAAACCACAGCTCCTCTTACTTAAATGCGCTTTAGTTAAAAGTGAGAATTGCTTTGGGTTCCTGAACTGCGAAAAATCATTTGAGCCCAAAATTCACTGGGTTTACCTGAAATGAACTCCTCCTTGTAGGAAGACACAGATACTGGGGTTTAACTCAGTTTCTGAAGGCAAATTCAGACCAGAGTTCTCATTCCTGAAAAACACTCTGTTTTAAGGCATGAATCATCCTCTTCTTTCCAGCGTATCCAATACAGTATGAACCATGAGCATTCCCAGAAAAAAAGAACTGTGTTTGTACTCATATGGACCAAATGTAGTTCAACTCTGCTTATGAAATGATACAGACAACAGTTCCTCTTACATAAATGCTCTTTAGTTAATAGTGATAATAGCGTTGGATACTAGAACTGTGTAAAGTTATTTGAGCGAATATTCACTTGGTTTACCAGAAATGAACTCTTGCTTGTAGGATGAAACAGATAATGGGGTTTAACTTCGTTTCTGAAGGTAAATTCAGACCAGAGTTCTCATCCTTGAAAAACAATCTGTTTTAATGCAAGAAACAAGCTCTTCTTTCTAGCGTCTCCAATACAGCAAGAACTATGAGTATGCCCAGAAAAAAGGACTGTGTTTCCGACTCAAATGGACCATATGTAGTTCCACTCTGCTTATGAAACTGATACAAACCACAGCTCCTCTTACATAAATGCTCATTAGTTAAGAGTGAGAACCACGTTGGGTTCTAGAACTGTGAAAAATCATTTGAGCCCAAAATGCACTGGGTTTAGCAGAAATGAACTCTTGCTTTTAGGAAGACACAGATCCTGCAGTTTAACTCCGTTTCTGTAGGGAAATTCAGACCAGTGTTCTCATCCATTAAACACACTCTGTTTTAACGCACGAAGCAAGCTCTTCTTTCCAGATTCTCCAATACAGCAAGAACCATGTGTATGCCCTGAAAAAAAGAACTGGGTTTCCTACTTATATGGACCATATGTAGTTCTTCTCTGCTTATGAAACTGGTACAAACCACAGCTCTTCTTACATAAATGCTCTTTAGTTAATAGTGAGAATCACTTTGGGTTCGTGAACTGTGAACAATCATTAGAGCCCAAAATTCTCTAGGTATACCAGAAATGAACTCTTGCTTGTAGGAAGTCACAGATCCTGTCGTTTAACTCTGTTTCTGAAAGGAAATTCAGACCAGATTTCTCATCCAAGAAAAACACACTGTTTTAAGCCAAGAAGCATCCTCTTCTTTCAAGCGTCTCCAATACAGCAAGAAACAAGAGCATACCCAGAAAAAAAGAGTTGTGTTTCCTACTCACACGTACCATATGTAGTTCTACTCTGCTTATGAAACTGATACAAACCACAGCTCCTCTTAAAAAATGATCTTTAGTTAGTAGAGAGAAACGCGTTGGGTTCTAGAACTGTGAAAAATCATTTGAGCCCAAAATTCACTGGGTTTACCAGAAATGAACTTTTGCTTTTATGAAGACACAGACGCTGTTGTTTAACTCCGTTTCTGTAGGGAAATTCACACCAGTGTTCTCATCCATTAAACACACTCTGTTTTAACACAAGAAGCAAGCTCTTCTTTCCAGAGTCTCCAATACATCAAGAACCATGTGCATGCCCTGAAAAAAAGAACTGTGTTTCCTACTCATACGGACCATATGTAGTTCAACTCTGCTTATGAAATTGATACAAACCACACCTCTTCTTACATAAATGATCTTTATTTATACTGAGAATCGCGTTTGGTTGGTGAACTATGAACAATCATTTGAGCCCAAAATTCACTGGGTATACCAGGAATGATCTTTTGCTTGTAGGAAAACACAGATCCTCTGGTTTAACTCTGTTTCTGAAGGGAAATTCAGGCCAGAGTTCTCACCCCAGAAAGACACTCTGTTTTAAGGCAAGAAGCATCCTCTTCTGTCCAGTGTCTCCAATACAGCAAGAACCAAGAGTATGCCCAGAAAAAAAAGGACTGTGTTTCCGACTCAAACGGACCATATGTAGTTCCACTCTGCTTATGAAACTGATACAAACCACAGCTCCTCTTACATAAATGCTCATTAATTAATAGTGAGAATCGCTTTGGGTTCGTGAACTGTAAACAATCATTGGAGCCCAAAATTCACTTGGTTTACCAGAAAGGAACCCTTGCTTGTTGGAAGACACAGATCCTGTTGCTTAACTCCGTTTCTGTAGGTAAATTCGGACCAGTGTTTTCATCCATTGACCAACTCTGTTTTAATGCAAAAAGCAAGCTCTTCTTTTCAGAGTCTCCAATACAGCAAGAAACATGAGCATACCCAGAAAAAACGAACTGTGTTTCCTACTCATACTGACCATATGTAGTTCAACTCTGCTTATAAAACTTATACAAACCACAGCTCCTCTTACAAAAATGATCTTTAGTTAATAGTGAGAAACGCTTTGGGTTCTAGAACTGTGAGAAATCATTTGAGCCCAATATTCACTGGGTTTACCAGAAATGAACTCTTGCTTGTAAGAAGACAAAGATCCTGTGGTTTAACTCTGTTTCTGAAGGGAAATTGAGATCAGAGTTCTAATCCCTGTAAAACACTCTGATTTAAGGAAAGAAGTATCCTCTTCTTTCCAGCATCTCAAATACAGCAGGAAACATGAGCATGCCCAGAAAAAAAGAACTGTAATTCCTACTCATACGGACCATATGTAGTTCAACTCTGCTTAAGAAACTGATACTAACCACAGCTCCTCTTACATAAATGCTCTTTAGTTAATAGTGAGAATCGCATTGGGTTCCAGAACTGTGTAAAATGATTTGAGCCCAAAATTCATTGGGTTTACTAGAAATGAACTGTTGCTTGTAGGAAGACACTGATCCTGTTGTTTAACTCCTTTTTTGAATGGAACTTCAGACCATTGTTCTCATCGATGAAACACACTCTGTTGTCATGAAAGAAGCAAGCTCTTCTGAAAGCGTCTCGAATACACCAAGAACCATGAGCATGCCCAGAAAAAAATAACTGTGTTTCCTACTCATACGGACCATATCTAGTTCAACTCCTCTTATGAAACTGATACAAACCAAAGCTCCTCTTACAAAATTGATCTTTAGTTAATAGTGAGAATCGCGTTGGGTCTAGACCTGCAAAAATTCATTTGAGCCCAAAATTCACTTGGTTTACCAGAAATGAACTCTTGCTTTTAGGAAGACACAGATCCTGTTCTTTAACTCCGTTTCTGTACGGAAATTCAGACCAGTGTTCTCATCCATTAAACACACTCTGCTTTAACGCAAGAAGCAAGCTCTTCTTTCCAGAGTCTCCAATACAGCATGAACCATGTGCATGCCCTGAAAAAGAGAACTGTGATTCCTACTCATACGGACCATATGTAGTTCAACTCTGCTTATGAAACTGATACAAACCACAGCTCCTCTTACTTAAATTATCTTTAGTTAATAGTGAGAATCGCGTTGGGTTCGTGAACTGTGAACAATATTTTGAGCCCAAACTTCACTGGGTATACGAGGAATGAACACTTGCTTGTATGAAAACACAGATCCTATGGTTTAACTCTGTTTCTGAAGGGAAATTCAGACCAGAGTACTCACACCAGAAAAACACTCCGTTTTAAGACAAGAAGCATCCTCTTCTTAAGAGCATCTCCAATACAGCAAGAACCATGAGCATTCGCAACAAAAAAGAACTGTGTTTCCAATTCATACGGACCATAGGTAGTTCAACTCTGCTTATGAAACTGATAAAAAACCACAGCTCCTCTTACATAAATGCTCTTTAGGTAATAGTGAGAATCGCATTGGGTTCGTAAACTGCGAAATATCATTTGAGCCCAAAATTCACTTGGTTTACCCGAAATGAACTCTTGCTTGTAGGAAGACACAGATCCTGTTGTTTAACTCCGATTCGGTAGGGAAATTCAGACCAGTGTTTTCATCCATTGAACACACTCTCTTTTAACGCAAGTAGCAAGCTCTTCTTTCCAGAGTCTCCAATACAGCAAGAATCATATGCATGCCCTGAAAAAGAGAACTGTGTTTCCTACTCATAAGGACCATATGTAGTTCAACTCTGCTTATGAAACAGATGGAACGCCAGTTCCTCTTACATAAATGCTCTTTAGTTAATAGTGAGAATCGCGTTGGGTTTGTGAACTGCAAAATATCATTTGAGCCCAAAACTCACTGGGTTTACCACAAATGAACTCTTGCTTCTAGGAAGACACAGATCCTGTGGTTTAACTCTGTTTCTGAAGGGAAATTCAGACCAGAGTTCTCACCCCAGAAAAACACTCTGTTTTAAGGCAAGAAGCATCCTCTTCTTTCCAGTGTCTATAATACAGCAAGAACTATGAGTATGCCCAGAAAAAAGGACTGTGTTTCCGACTCAAATGGACCATATGTAGTTCCACTCTGCTTATGAAACTGATACAAACCACAGCTCCTCTTACATAAATGCTCATTAGTTAAGAGTGAGAACCGCGTTGGGTTCTAGAACTGTGAAAAATCATTTGAGCCCAAAATGCACTGGGTTTAGCAGAAATGAACTCTTGCTTTTAGGAAGACACAGATCCTGCAGCTTAACGCCGTTTCTGTAGGGAAATTCAGACCAGTGTTCTCATCCATTAAACACACTCTGTTTTAACGCACGAAGCAAGCTCTTCTTTCCAGATTCTCCAATACAGCAAGAACCATGTGTATGCCCTGAAAAAAAGAACTGGGTTTCCTACTTATATGGACCATATGTAGTTCTTCTCTGCTTATGAAACTGGTACAAACCACATCTCTTCTTACATAAATGCTCTTTAGTTAATAGTGAGAATCGCTTTGGGTTCGTGAACTGTGAACAATCATTAGAGCCCAAAATTCTCTAGGTATACCAGAAATGAACTCTTGCTTGTAGGAAGACACAGATCCTGTCGTTTAACTCTGTTTCTGAAAGGAAATTCAGACCAGATTTCTCATCCAAAAAAAACACACTGTTTTAAGCCAAGAAGCCTCCTCTTCTTTCAAACGTCTCCAATACAGCAAGAAACAAGAGCATACCCAGAAAAAAAGAATTGTGTTTCCTACTCGCACATACCATATGTAGTTCTACTCTGCTTATGAAACTGATACAAACCACATCTCCTCTTAAAAAATGATCTTTAGTTAATAGAGAGAAACGCGTTGGGTTCTAGAACTGTGAAAAATCATTTGAGACCAAAATTCACTGGGTTTACCAGAAATGAACTTTTGATTTTATGAAGACACAGATGCTGTTGTTTAACTCCGTTTCTGTAGGGAAATTCACACCAGTGTTCTCATCCATTAAACACACTCTGTTTTAACGCAAGTAGCAAGCTCTTCTTTCCAGAGTCTCCAATACAGCAAGAACCATGAGCATGCCCTGAAAAAGAGAACTGTGTTTCCTACTCATAAGGACCATATGTAGTTCAACTCTGCTTATGAAACAGATGCAACTCCAGTTCCTCTTACATAAATGCTCTTTAGTTAGTAGTGAGAATCGCGTTGGGTTTGTGAACTGCAAAATATCATTTGAGCCCAAAACTCACTGGGTTTACTACAAATGATCTCTTGCTTCTAGGAAGACACAGATCCTGTGGTTTAACTCTGTTTCTGAAAGGAAATTCAGACCAGAGTTCTCATCCAAGAAAAACACTCTTTTTTAATGCAAGAGCATCCTCTTCTTTCAAGTGTCTCCAATACAGCAAGAAACATGAGCATACCCAGAAAAAAAGAACTGTGGTTCCTACTCACATGTACCATATGTAGTTCAACTCTGCTTATGAAACTGATACAAACCACAGCTCCTCTTAAAAAATGATCTTTATTTAATGGAGAGAAACGCGTTGGGTTCTAGAACTGTGAAAAATCATTTGAGCCCAAAATTCACTGGGTTTACAAGAAATGAACTCTTGTTTTTACGAAGACACAGATCCTGTTGTTTAACTCCGATCTGTAGGGAAATTCAGACCAGTGTTCTCATCCCTGAAACACACTCTGTTTTAACGCAAGAAGCAAGCTCTTCTTTCCAGATTCTCCAATACAGCAAGAACCATATGCATGCCCTGAAAAAATGTACTGTGTTTCCTACTCATATGGACCATATGTAGTTCAACTCTGCTTATGAAACTATACAAACCACACAGCCTTCACATAAATGATCTTTAGTTAATACTGAGAAACGCGTTTGGTTTTGAACTGTGAACAATCATTTGAGCCCAAACTTCACTGGGTATACCAGGAATGTTTTTTGCTTGTAGGAAAACACAGATCCTGTGGTTTAACTCTGATTCTGAAGGGAAATTCAGACCAGAGTTCTCACCCCAGAAAAACACTCTGTTTTAAGGCAAGAAGCATTATCTTCTTTCCAGTGTCTCCAATACAGCAAGAACTATGAGTATGCCCAGAAAAAAGGACTGTGTTTCCGACTCAAATGGACCATATGTAGTTCCACTCTGCTTATGAAACTGATACAAACCACAGCTCCTCTTACATAAATGCTCATTAGTTAATAGTGAGAACCGCGTTGGGTTCTAGAACTGTGAAAAATCATTTGAGCCCAAAATTCACTGGGTTTACCAGAAATGAACTTTTGCTTTTTTGAAGACACAGATGCTGTTGTTTAACTCCGTTTCTGTAGGGAAATTCACACCAGTGTTCTCATCCATTAAACACACTCTGTTTTAACGCAAGAAGCAAGCTCTTCCTTCCAGAGTCTCCAATACATCAAGAACCATGTGCATGCCCTGAAAAAAAGAACTGTATTTCCTACTCATACGGACCATATGTAGTTAAACTCTGCTTATGAAATTGATACAAACCACACCTCCTCTTACATAAATGATCTTTATTTATACTGAGAATCGCGTTTGGTTGGTGAACTGTGAACAATCATTTGAGCCCAAACTTCACTGGGTATACCAGGAAAGATCTTTTGCTTGCAGGAAAACACAGATCCTCTGGTTTAACTCTGTTTCAGAGGGGAAATTCAGACCAGAGTTCTCAACCCAGAAAAACACTCTTTTTCAAGGCAAGAAGCATCCTCTTCTGTCCAGTGTCTCCAATACAGCAAGAACCATGAGTATGCCCAGAAAAAAAAGGACTGTGTTTCCGACTCAAACGGACCATATGTAGTTCCACTCTGCTTATGAAACTGATACAAACCACAGCTCCTCTTACATAAATGCTCTTTAGTTAATACTGAGGATCGCGTTGGTTCGTGAACTGCAAATTATCATTTGAGCACCAAATTCACTTGGTTTACCAGAAATGAACTCTTGCTTGTTGGAAGACACAGATGCTGTTGTTTAACTCCGTTTCTGTAGGGAAATTCACACCAGTGTTCTCATCCATTAAACACACTCTATTTTAACGCAAGATGCAAGCTCTTCTTTCCAGAGTCTCCAATACAG
Organism: Onychomys leucogaster; assembly: GCA_949786385.1. Taxonomy (NCBI): domain Eukaryota; kingdom Metazoa; phylum Chordata; class Mammalia; order Rodentia; family Cricetidae; genus Onychomys; species Onychomys leucogaster. The sequence goes on from CATKUP010000061.1 coordinate 2,657,883, forward strand.
CAAGAACCATGTGTATGACCTGAAAAAAAGAACTGGGTTTCTTATTTATACGGACCATATATAGTTCAACTCTGCTTTTGTAACTCAAACAAACCACAGCTCCTCTTACATAAATGCTCTTTAGTTAATAGTGAGAATCGCGTTGGGTTCTAGAACTGTGAAAAATCATTTGAGCCCAAAACTCACTGGGTTTACCAGAAATGAACTCTTGCTTGTAGGAAGGCACAGATCCTGAGGTTTAACTCTGTTTCTGAAGTGAAATTCAGACCAGAGTACTCACCCAAGAAAAACACTCTGTTTTAAGGCAAGAAACATCCTCTTCTTTCCTGCGTCTCCAATACAGCAGGAACCATGAGGATGCCGAGAAAAAAAGAACTGTATTTCCTACTCTTATGAACCATGTGTAATTCAACTCCTTTTTTGAAACTGATACAAAGCACAGCTCCTCTTACATAAATGCTCTTTAGTTAATTGTGAGAATCGCGTTGAGTTCTTGAACTGTATAAAATCATTTGAGCCCAAAATTCACTTGGTTTACCAGAGATGAACTCTTACTTGTAGGAAGACACAGATGCTGTGGTTTAACACTGTTTCTGAAGGAGAATTCACACCAGAGTTCTCATCCAAGAAAAACACTCTTTTTTCATGCAAGAAGCAAGCTCTTCTTTCCAGCGAGTCCCATACAGCGAGAACCAAGAGCTTGCCCTGAAAAAAAGAACTGTGTTTCCTACTCATACGGACCATATGTAGTCCAGCTCTGCTTAAGAAACTGATACAAACCAAAGCTCCTCTTCCAAAATTGATCTTTAGTTAATAGTGAGAATCGAGTTGGGTCTAGAACTGCAAAAAATCTTCCAGCCCAAAATTCACTGCGTTACCAGAAATGAACTCTTGCGTTTAGGAAGACACAGATGCTGTGCTTTAACTCTGTTTCTGTAGCGAAATTCAGACCAGAGTTCTCATCCCTGAAAAACATTCTGTTTTAAGGCAAGTAGCTTCCTCTTCTTTACAGCGTCTCCAATACAGCAAGAACCATGAGGAGGTCCAGAAAAAAAGAACTGTATTTCCTACTCATACAGTCTATATGTAGTTCAACTCTGCTAATGAAACTGATACAAACCACATCTCCTCTTACATAAATGCTCTTTAGATAATAGTGAGAATCGCGTTGGGGAGTGAACTGTGTAAAATCATTTGAGCCCAAAATTCACTGGGTTTACCAGAAATGAACTCTTGCTTGTAGGAAGGCACTGATCCTGAGGTTTAACTCTTTTTCTGAAGGGAAATTCAGACCAGAGTTCTCATTCCTGAAAAACACTCGGTTTAAGGCAAGAAGGTCTCTCTTCTTTCCAGCATCTCCAATAGAGCAAGAACTATGAGCATGCCCAGAAAAAAAGAACTGTGTTTCCTATTCATACGGACAATATGTAGTTCAACTCTGCTTATGAAACTGATACAAACCACAGCTCCTCTTACATAACTGCTCTTTAGTTAATAGTGAGAATCGCTTTGTGTTCGTGAACTGTGAACAATCATTGGAGCCCAAAATTCTCTAGGTATACCAGAAATGAACTCTTGCTTGTAGGAAGACACAGATCCTGTCGTTTAACTCTGTGTCTGAATGGAAATTAAGACCAGATTTCTCATCCAAGGAAAAAAACTCTGTTTCAAGGCAAGAAGCATCCTCTTCTTTCAAGCGTCTCCAATACAGCAAGAAACATGAGCATGCCCTGAAAAAGAGAACTGTGTTTCCTACTCATACGGACCATATGTAGTTCAACTCTGCTTTTGAAACTGATACAAACCACAGCTCCTCTTACTTAAATTATCTTTAGTTAATAGTGAGAATCGCGCTGGGATCGTGAACTGTGAACAATATTTTGAGCCCAAACTTCACTGGGTATACGAGGAATGAACTCTTGCTTGTATGAAAACACAGATCCTGTGATTTAACTTTGTTTCTGAAGGGAAATTCATACCAGAGTACTCACACCACAAAAACACTCTGTTTTAAGGCTAGAAGCATTCTCTTCTTAAGAGCATCTCCAATACAGCAAGAATCATGAGCATTCCCAACAAAAAAGAACTGTGTTTCCGATTCATACGGACCTTAGGTAGTTCAACTCTGCTTATGAAACTGATACAAACCACAGCTCCTCTTACATAAATGCTCTGTAGTTAATACTGAGAATCGCGTTGGGTTCGTGAACTGCGAAATATCATTTGAGCCCAAAATTCACTTGGTTTACCCGAAATGAACTCTTGCTTGTAGGAAGACACAGATCCTGTTGTTTAACTCTGATTCTGTAGGGAAATTCAGATCAGTGCTTTCATCCATTGAACACACTCTGTTTTAACGCAAGTAGCAAGCTCTTCTTTCCAGAGTCTCAAATACAGCAAGAACCATGAGCATGCCCTGAAAAAGAGAACTGTGTTTCCTACTCATAAGGACCGTAGGTATTTCAACTATGCTTATGAAACAGATGCAACCCCAGCTCCTCTTACATAAATGTTCTTTAGTTAATAGTGAGAATCGCGTTGGGGGCGTGATATGTGTAATATCATTTGGGCACAAAATTGACTGGGTTTACCAGAAATGAACTCTTGCTTGTAGCAAGACACAGATCCTGTTTTTTAACTCCGTTTCTGTAGGGAAATTCAACCAGTGTTCTTGTCCATTAAACACAAACTGTTTTAAGGCAAGAAGCAACTTCTACTTTCCAGAGTCTCCAATACAGCAAGTACCATGAGCATGTCCTGAAAAAAAGAACTGCGTATCCTACTCTTACAGAAGATATGTACTTCAACTCTGCTTATGAAACAGATACAAACCACAGCTCCTCTTCCATAAATGCTCTTTAGTTAATAGTGAGAATCGCGTTGGATTCCAGAACTGTGTAAAATCATTTCAGCCCAATATTCACTGAGTTTACCAGAATGAACTCTTGCTTGTAGGAAGACACAGATCCTGTGGTTTAACTCTGTTTCTGAAAGGAAATTCACACCAGAGTTCTCATCTAAGAAATACACTCTGTTTTAAGGCAAGAAGCATCATCCTCTTTCCAGCATCTCCAATACAGCAAGAACCATGATCATGCCCAGAAAAAAAACTGTGTTTCCTACTCACACGGACCATATGTAGTTCAACTCTGCTTATGAAACTGATAGAAATCACAGCTCCTCTTACAAAAATGATGTTTAGCTAATAGTGAGAATCTCGTTGGGTTGTAGAACAGCAAAAAATCTTTTGAGCCCAAAATTTACTTGGTTTACCAGAAATGAACTCTTTTTGTAGAAAGACACAGATCATGTTTTTTAACTCCGATTCTCTTGGGAAATTCAGACCAGTGTTCTTGTCCATTAAACACAAACTGTTTTAACGCAAGAAGCAAGCTCTTCCTTCCAGAGTCTCCAATACAGCAAGAACCATGAGCATGTCCTGAAAAAAAGAACTTCGTATCCTACTCTTACGGAAAATATGTACTTCAACTCTGCTTATGACAGATACAAACCACAGCTCCTCTTACATAAATGCTCTTTAGGTAATAGTGAGAATCCCGTTGGGTCCTAGAAATGCAAAAAAATCATTTGACCCCAAAAATCACTGTGTTTCCCAGAAAAGAACTCTTGCTTGTGGGAAGACACAGATGCTGTAGTTTAACTCTGTTTCGGAAGCGAAATTCAAACTGGAGTTCTCATCCAAGAAAAACACTCTGTTTTAAGGCAAGAAGCATCCTCTTCTTTCCAGCAACTCCAATACAGCAAGAACCATGAGCATGCCCAGAAAAAAGGAACTGTTATTTCCTACTCATACGGACGATATGTAGTTCAACACTGCTTATGAAACTGATACAAACCACAACTCCTCTTACATAAATGCTCTTTAGTTAATAGTGAGAATTGCGTTGGGTTCCAGAACTGTGTAAAATCACTTTAGCCCAAAATTCACTGGGTTTACCAGAATGAACTCTTGCTTGTAGAAAGACACAGATGCTGTGGCTTAACTCTGTTTCTGAAGGGAAATACAGACCAGAGTTCTCATCCAAGAAAAGCACTCTGTTTTAAGGCAAGAAGCATCCTCCTCTTTCCTGTGTCTCCAATACAGCAAGAACGATGAGCATGCCCAGAAAAAAAGAACTGTTTTTCCTACTCTTACGGACCATATGTAGTACAACTCTGTTTATGAAACTGATACAAACCACAGCTCCTCTTACATAAATGCTCTTAAGTTAATAGTGAGAATCGCGTTGGGGTCTTGAAATGTGTAAAATCATTTGGGCACAAAAATGACTGGGTTTACCAGAAATGAACTCTTGCTTGTAGCAAGACACAGATCCTGTTTTTTAACTCCAATTCTGTAGGGAAATTCAGAGCAGTGTTCTTGTCGATTAAACACAAACTGTTTTAACCCAAAAGCAAGCTCTTCTTTCCACAGTATCCAATACAGCAAGAACCATGAGCATGCCCAGAAAAAGAACTGTGTTTCCTACTCACACCGACCATATGGGGTTCAACTCTGCTTATGAATCTGATACAAACCACAGCTCTTCTTACATAAATGCTCTTTAGGTAATAGTGAGAATCGCGTTGTGTACGTGAACTGCGAAATATCATTTGAGCCCAAAATTCCCTGAGTTTAGCAGAAATGAACTCTTGCTTGTAGCAAGACAAAGATCCTGTGGTTTAGCTCTGTATCTCAAGGGAAATTCAAACCGGAGTTCTCATCCAAGAAAAACATTATGTTTTAAGGAAAGAAGCATCCTCTTCTTTCCAGCGTCTCCAATACATCAAGAACCATGAGCATGACCAGAAAAAAGACTGTGTTTCCTACTCACACGGACCATATGAAGTTCAACTCTGCTTATGAAACTGATAGAAACCACAGCTCCTCTTACAAAAATGATGTTTAGCTAATAGTGAGAATCTCGTTGGGTTCTAGAACTGCAAAAAATCTTTTGAGCCCAAATTCACTGGGTTTACCAGAAATGAACTCTTTTTGTAGCAAGACACAGATCATGTTTTTTAACTCCGATCCTCTTGGATAATTCAGACCAGTGTTCTTGTCCATTAAACACAAACTGTTTTAACGCAAGAAGCAAGCTCTTCTTTCCAGAGTCTCCAATACAGCAAGAACCATGAGCATGTCCTGAAAAAAACAACTTCGTATCCTACTCTTTCGGAAAATATGTACTTCAACTCTGCTTATGAAACAGATACAAACCACAGCTCCTCTTACATAAATGCTCTTTAGGTAATAGTGAGAATCCCGTTGGGTCCTAGAAATGCGAAAAAATCATTTGACCCCAAAAATCACTGTGTTTACCAGAAAAGAACTCTTGCATGTGGGAAGTCACAGATGCTGTAGTTTAACTCTGTTTCTGAAGGGAAATTCAGACCAGAGTTCTCATCCCTGAAAAACACTCTGATGTAAGGCAAGAAGCTTCCTCTTCTTACCAGCATCTGCAATACAGCAAGAACCATGTGCATGCCCTGAAAAAAAGAACTGTTTTTCTACTCTTACGGACAATATGTAGTTCAATTCTGCTTATGAAACTGATACAAACCACAGCTCCTCTTACATAAATGCTCTTTAGTTAATAGTGAGATTCTCGTTGGATTCGTGAACTGTGTGAAATCATTTGAGCACAAAATTCACTGGGTTTACCAGAGATGAACTCTTGCTTGTAGGAAGGCAGAAATCCTGTTGTTTAACTCCGTTTCTGTAGTGAAATTCAGACCAGTGTTCTCATCCATTATACACACTATGTTTTAACACAAGAAGCAAGCTCTTCTTTCCAGAGTCTCCAATACAACAAGAACCATGAGCATGCCCTGAAAAAAGAACTGTGTTTCCTACTCATACTGACCATATGTAGTTCAACTCTGTTTATGAAACTGATACAAACCAGAGCTCCTCTTACAAAAATGATCTTTAGTTAATAGTGAGAATCGCGTTGGGTTCTAGAAATGCAAAAAATCATTTGAGCCCAAAATTCACAAGGTTTACCAGAAATGAACTCTTGTTTGTAGGAAGACACAGATACTTGATTTAACTCTGTTTCTGAAGGGAAATTCAGAACAGAGTTCTCACCCAAGAAAAACACTCTATTTTAAGGCAAGAAGCAACTTCTTCTTTCCAGTGTCTCCAATACAGCAAGAACCATGAGCATGCCTAGAAAAAAAGAACTGTGTTTCCTCCTCATATGGACCATATGTAGTTCAGCTCTGCTTATGAAACTGATACAAACCACAGCTCCTCTTACATAAATGTACTTTAGTTAATAGTGAGAATCGCGTTGCGTACTTGAACTGCGAAATAACATTTGAGAAGAAAATTCACTGGGTTTACCAGAAATGAACTCTTGCTTGTAGCAAGACACAGATCCTGTGGTTTAACTCTGTTTTTCAAGGGAAATTCAAACCGTAGTTCTCATCCAAGAAAAACACTCTTTGTTAAGGCAAGAAGCATCGTCTTCTTTCCAGCCTCTCCAATACAGCAAGAACCATGAGCATGCCCAGAAAAAAAGAAGTGTGTTTCCGACTCATATGGATCATATGTAGTTAAACTCTGCTTATGATACTGATACTAACCACATACGCTTTAATATAAATGCTCTTTAGTTAATAGTGAGAATCGCGTTGGTTTTGTGAACCTTGTAAAATCATTTGAGCCCAAAATTCCCTGGGTTTACCAGAAATGAACTCTTGCTTGTAGGAAGACTCAGATCCTGTGGTTTAACTCTGTTTCTGAAGGGAAATTCAGACCAGAGTTACCAGCCAAGAAAAACACTCTGTTTTAAGTCAAGAAGCTTCCTCTTCTTTCCAGTTTCTCCAATACAGCAAAAATCATGAGCATGCCCAGAATAAAAGAATTGTGTTTCCTACTCTCACGGACCATATGTAGTTCAACTCTGCTTATGAAACTGATACAAACCACAGCTCCTCTTACATAAATTCTCTTTAGTTAATAGTGAGATTCTCGTTGGATTCATGAAATGTGTGAAATCATTTGAGCACAAAATTCACTGGGTTTACCAGAAATGAACTCTTGCTTGTAGGAAGACAGAAATCCTGTTGTTTAACTCCGTTTCTGTAGTGAAATTCAGACCAGTGTTCTCATCCATTATACAAACTCTGTTTTAACACAAGAAGCAAGCTCTTCTTTCCAGAGTCTCCAATACAACAAGAACCCTGAGCATGCCCTGAAAATAGAAATGTATTTCCTACTCATACTGACCATATGTAGTTCAACTCTGTTTATGAAACTGATACAAACCACAGCTCCTCTTACAAAAATGATCTTTAGTTAATAGTGAGAATCGCGTTGGGTTCTAGAAATGCAAAAAATCATTTGAGCCCAAAATTCACAAGGTTTACCAGAAATGAACTCTTGTTGTAGGAAGACACAGATTCTTGATTTAACTCTGTTTCTGAAGGGAAATTCAGAACAGAGTTCTCACCCAAGAAAAACACTCTATTTTAAGGCAAGGAGCTTCCTCTTCTTTCAAGCATCTCCAATACAGCAAGAACCATGAGCATGCCCAGAAAAAAGGAACTGTATTTTCTATTCATACGGATGATATGTATTTCAACTATGCTTATGAAACTGATACAAACCACATCTCCTGTACATAAATGCTCTTTAGTTAATAGTGAGTTTCTCGTTGGGTTAATGATCTGTGTGAAATCATTTGAGCACAAAATACACTGGGTTTACCAGAAATGAACTCTTGCTTGTAGGAATACAGAGATCTTGTGGTTTAACTCTGTTTCTGAAGGGAAATTCAGACCAGATTTCTCATCCAAGAAAAAAACTCTGTTTTAGGCAAGAAGCATCCTCCTGTTTCCAGCGTCTTCAATACAGCAGGAACCATGAGCATGCCCAGAAAAAAAGAACTGTGTTTCCGACTCATACAGACCATATGTAGTTCAACTCTGCTTATGTAACTGATACAAACCACAGCTCCTCTTACATAAATGCTCTTTAGTTAATAGTGAGATTCTCATTGGATTCGTGAACTGTGTGAAATCATTTGAGCACAAAATTCACTGGGTTTACTAGAAATGAACTCTTGCTTTTAGGAAGACAGAGATCCTGTTGTTTAAATCCGTTCCTGTAGTGAAATTCAGACCAGTGTTCTCATCCATTAAACAAACTCTGTTTTAACGCAAGAAGCAAGCTCTTCTTTCCAGAGTCTCCAATACAGCAGGAATAATGAGCATTCCATGAAAAAAAGAACTGTGTTTCCTACTCATACTGACCATATGTAGTTCAACTCTGCTTATGAAACTGATACAAACCACAGCTCCTCTTACATAAATGTTCTTTAGTTAATAGTGAGAATCGCGTTGCGTACTTGAACTGCGAAATAACATTTGAGAGGAAAATTCACTGTGTTTACCAGAAATGAACTCTTGCTTGTAGCAAGACACAGATCCTGTGGTTTAACTCTGTTTTTCAAGGGAAATTCAAACCGTAGTTCTCATGCAAGAAAAACACTCTTTGTTAAGGCAAGAAGCATCGTCTTCTTTCCAGCCTCTCCTATACAGCAAGAACCATGAGCATGCCCAGAAAAAAAGAAGTGTGATTCCGACTCATATGGATCATATGTAGTTAAACTCTGCTTATGATACTGATACTAACCACATACGCTTTAATATAAATGCTCTTTAGTTAATAGTGAGAATCGCGTTGGTTTTGTGAACCTTGTAAAATCATTTGAGCCCAAAATTCCCTGGGTTTACCAGAAATGAACTATTGCTTGTAGGAAGACACAGATACTGTTGTTTAACTCCGTGGGTATAGGGAAATCAGACCTGTGTTCTCATCCATTAAACACCCTCTGTTTTAACGCAAGAAGCAAGCTCTTCTTTCCAGCGTCTCCAATACATCAAGAACCATGAGCATGACCAGAAAAAAGACTGTGTTTCCTACTCACACGGACCATATGAAGTTCAACTCTGCTTATGAAACTGATAGAAACCACAGCTCCTCTTACAAAAATGATGTTTAGCTAATAGTGAGAATCTCGTTGGGTTCTAGAACTGCAAAAAATCTTTTGAGCCCAAATTCACTGGGTTTACCAGAAATGAACTCTTTTTGTAGCAAGACACAGATCATGTTTTTTAACTCCGATCCTCTTGGATAATTCAGACCAGTGTTCTTGTCCATTAAACACAAACTGTTTTAACGCAAGAAGCAAGCTCTTCTTTCCAGAGTCTCCAATACAGCAAGAACCATGAGCATGTCCTGAAAAAAACAACTTCGTATCCTACTCTTTCGGAAAATATGTACTTCAACTCTGCTTATGAAACAGATACAAACCACAGCTCCTCTTACATAAATGCTCTTTAGGTAATAGTGAGAATCCCGTTGGGTCCTAGAAATGCGAAAAAATCATTTGACCCCAAAAATCACTGTGTTTACCAGAAAAGAACTCTTGCATGTGGGAAGTCACAGATGCTGTAGTTTAACTCTGTTTCTGAAGGGAAATTCAGACCAGAGTTCTCATCCCTGAAAAACACTCTGATGTAAGGCAAGAAGCTTCCTCTTCTTACCAGCATCTGCAATACAGCAAGAACCATGTGCATGCCCTGAAAAAAAGAACTGTTTTTCTACTCTTACGGACAATATGTAGTTCAATTCTGCTTATGAAACTGATACAAACCACAGCTCCTCTTACATAAATGCTCTTTAGTTAATAGTGAGATTCTCGTTGGATTCGTGAACTGTGTGAAATCATTTGAGCACAAAATTCACTGGGTTTACCAGAGATGAACTCTTGCTTGTAGGAAGGCAGAAATCCTGTTGTTTAACTCCGTTTCTGTAGTGAAATTCAGACCAGTGTTCTCATCCATTATACACACTATGTTTTAACACAAGAAGCAAGCTCTTCTTTCCAGAGTCTCCAATACAACAAGAACCATGAGCATGCCCTGAAAAAAGAACTGTGTTTCCTACTCATACTGACCATATGTAGTTCAACTCTGTTTATGAAACTGATACAAACCAGAGCTCCTCTTACAAAAATGATCTTTAGTTAATAGTGAGAATCGCGTTGGGTTCTAGAAATGCAAAAAATCATTTGAGCCCAAAATTCACAAGGTTTACCAGAAATGAACTCTTGTTTGTAGGAAGACACAGATACTTGATTTAACTCTGTTTCTGAAGGGAAATTCAGAACAGAGTTCTCACCCAAGAAAAACACTCTATTTTAAGGCAAGAAGCAACTTCTTCTTTCCAGTGTCTCCAATACAGCAAGAACCATGAGCATGCCTAGAAAAAAAGAACTGTGTTTCCTCCTCATATGGACCATATGTAGTTCAGCTCTGCTTATGAAACTGATACAAACCACAGCTCCTCTTACATAAATGTACTTTAGTTAATAGTGAGAATCGCGTTGCGTACTTGAACTGCGAAATAACATTTGAGAAGAAAATTCACTGGGTTTACCAGAAATGAACTCTTGCTTGTAGCAAGACACAGATCCTGTGGTTTAACTCTGTTTTTCAAGGGAAATTCAAACCGTAGTTCTCATCCAAGAAAAACACTCTTTGTTAAGGCAAGAAGCATCGTCTTCTTTCCAGCCTCTCCAATACAGCAAGAACCATGAGCATGCCCAGAAAAAAAGAAGTGTGTTTCCGACTCATATGGATCATATGTAGTTAAACTCTGCTTATGATACTGATACTAACCACATACGCTTTAATATAAATGCTCTTTAGTTAATAGTGAGAATCGCGTTGGTTTTGTGAACCTTGTAAAATCATTTGAGCCCAAAATTCCCTGGGTTTACCAGAAATGAACTCTTGCTTGTAGGAAGACTCAGATCCTGTGGTTTAACTCTGTTTCTGAAGGGAAATTCAGACCAGAGTTACCAGCCAAGAAAAACACTCTGTTTTAAGTCAAGAAGCTTCCTCTTCTTTCCAGTTTCTCCAATACAGCAAAAATCATGAGCATGCCCAGAATAAAAGAATTGTGTTTCCTACTCTCACGGACCATATGTAGTTCAACTCTGCTTATGAAACTGATACAAACCACAGCTCCTCTTACATAAATTCTCTTTAGTTAATAGTGAGATTCTCGTTGGATTCATGAAATGTGTGAAATCATTTGAGCACAAAATTCACTGGGTTTACCAGAAATGAACTCTTGCTTGTAGGAAGACAGAAATCCTGTTGTTTAACTCCGTTTCTGTAGTGAAATTCAGACCAGTGTTCTCATCCATTATACAAACTCTGTTTTAACACAAGAAGCAAGCTCTTCTTTCCAGAGTCTCCAATACAACAAGAACCCTGAGCATGCCCTGAAAATAGAAATGTATTTCCTACTCATACTGACCATATGTAGTTCAACTCTGTTTATGAAACTGATACAAACCACAGCTCCTCTTACAAAAATGATCTTTAGTTAATAGTGAGAATCGCGTTGGGTTCTAGAAATGCAAAAAATCATTTGAGCCCAAAATTCACAAGGTTTACCAGAAATGAACTCTTGTTGTAGGAAGACACAGATTCTTGATTTAACTCTGTTTCTGAAGGGAAATTCAGAACAGAGTTCTCACCCAAGAAAAACACTCTATTTTAAGGCAAGGAGCTTCCTCTTCTTTCAAGCATCTCCAATACAGCAAGAACCATGAGCATGCCCAGAAAAAAGGAACTGTATTTTCTATTCATACGGATGATATGTATTTCAACTATGCTTATGAAACTGATACAAACCACATCTCCTGTACATAAATGCTCTTTAGTTAATAGTGAGTTTCTCGTTGGGTTAATGATCTGTGTGAAATCATTTGAGCACAAAATACACTGGGTTTACCAGAAATGAACTCTTGCTTGTAGGAATACAGAGATCTTGTGGTTTAACTCTGTTTCTGAAGGGAAATTCAGACCAGATTTCTCATCCAAGAAAAAAACTCTGTTTTAGGCAAGAAGCATCCTCCTGTTTCCAGCGTCTTCAATACAGCAGGAACCATGAGCATGCCCAGAAAAAAAGAACTGTGTTTCCGACTCATACAGACCATATGTAGTTCAACTCTGCTTATGTAACTGATACAAACCACAGCTCCTCTTACATAAATGCTCTTTAGTTAATAGTGAGATTCTCATTGGATTCGTGAACTGTGTGAAATCATTTGAGCACAAAATTCACTGGGTTTACTAGAAATGAACTCTTGCTTTTAGGAAGACAGAGATCCTGTTGTTTAAATCCGTTCCTGTAGTGAAATTCAGACCAGTGTTCTCATCCATTAAACAAACTCTGTTTTAACGCAAGAAGCAAGCTCTTCTTTCCAGAGTCTCCAATACAGCAGGAATAATGAGCATTCCATGAAAAAAAGAACTGTGTTTCCTACTCATACTGACCATATGTAGTTCAACTCTGCTTATGAAACTGATACAAACCACAGCTCCTCTTACATAAATGTTCTTTAGTTAATAGTGAGAATCGCGTTGCGTACTTGAACTGCGAAATAACATTTGAGAGGAAAATTCACTGTGTTTACCAGAAATGAACTCTTGCTTGTAGCAAGACACAGATCCTGTGGTTTAACTCTGTTTTTCAAGGGAAATTCAAACCGTAGTTCTCATGCAAGAAAAACACTCTTTGTTAAGGCAAGAAGCATCGTCTTCTTTCCAGCCTCTCCTATACAGCAAGAACCATGAGCATGCCCAGAAAAAAAGAAGTGTGATTCCGACTCATATGGATCATATGTAGTTAAACTCTGCTTATGATACTGATACTAACCACATACGCTTTAATATAAATGCTCTTTAGTTAATAGTGAGAATCGCGTTGGTTTTGTGAACCTTGTAAAATCATTTGAGCCCAAAATTCCCTGGGTTTACCAGAAATGAACTATTGCTTGTAGGAAGACACAGATACTGTTGTTTAACTCCGTGGGTATAGGGAAATCAGACCTGTGTTCTCATCCATTAAACACCCTCTGTTTTAACGCAAGAAGCAAGCTCTTCTTTCCAGAGACTCTATTACAGCAAGAACCATGAGCATGCCCTGAAAAAAAGAACTGTGTTTCCAACTCATACGGACCATATGTAGTTCAACTCTGCTTATGAAACTGATACAAACCACAGCTCCTCTTACATAAATGTTCTTTAGTTAATAGTGAGAATCGCGTTGCGTACTTGAACTGCGAAATAACATTTGAGAAGAAAATTCACTGGGTTTACCAGAAATGAACTCTTGCTTGTAGCAAGACACAGATCCTGTGGTTTAACTCTGTTTTTCAAGGGAAATTCAAACCGTAGTTCTCATCCAAGAAAAACACTCTTTGTTAAGGCAAGAAGCATCGTCTTCTTTCCAGCCTCTCCAATACAGCAAGAACCATGAGCATGCCCAGAAAAAAAGAAGTGTGTTTCCGACTCATATGGATCATATGTAGTTAAACTCTGCTTATGATACTGATACTAACCACATACGCTTTAATATAAATGCTCTTTAGTTAATAGTGAGAATCGCGTTGGTTTTGTGAACCTTGTAAAATCATTTGAGCCCAAAATTCCCTGGGTTTACCTGAAATGAACTCTTGCTTGTAGGAAGACTCAGATCCTGTGGTTTAACTCTGTTTCTGAAGGGAAATTCAGACCAGAGTTACCATCCAAGAAAAACACTCTGTTTTAAGTCAAGAAGCTTCCTCTTCTTTCCAGTTTCTCCAATACAGCAAAAATCATGAGCATGCCCAGAATAAAAGAATTGTGTTTCCTACTCTCACGGACCATATGTAGTTCAACTCTGCTTATGAAACTGATACAAACCACAGCTCCTCTTACATAAATTCTCTTTAGTTAATAGTGAGATTCTCGTTGGATTCATGAAATGTGTGAAATCATTTGAGCACAAAATTCACTGGGTTTACCAGAAATGAACTCTTGCTTGTAGGAAGACAGAAATCCTGTTGTTTAACTCCGTTTCTGTAGTGAAATTCAGACCAGTGTTCTCATCCATTATACAAACTCTGTTTTAACACAAGAAGCAAGCTCTTCTTTCCAGAGTCTCCAATACAACAAGAACCATGAGCATGCCCTGAAAATAGAAATGTATTTCCTACTCATACTGACCATATGTAGTTCAACTCTGTTTATGAAACTGATACAAACCACAGCTCCTCTTACAAAAATGATCTTTAGTTAATAGTGAGAATCGCGTTGGGTTCTAGAAATGCAAAAAATCATTTGAGCCCAAAATTCACAAGGTTTACCAGAAATGAACTCTTGCTTGTCGGAAGACACAGATTCTTGATTTAACTCTGTTTCTGAAGGGAAATTCAGAACAGAGTTCTCACCCAAGAAAAACACTCTATTTTAAGGCAAGGAGCAACTTCTTCTTTCCAGTGTCTCCAATACAGCAAGAACCATGAGCATGCCTAGAAAAAAAGAACTGTGTTTCCTGCTCATATGGACCATATGTAGTTCAACTCTGCTTATGAAACTGATACTAACTACAGCTCCTCTTACATAAATGCTCTTTAGTAAATAGTGAGAATGGCGTTGGATTCCAGAACTGTGTAAAATCATTTGAGCCCAAAATTGACTGGGTTTACCAGAAATGAATTCTTGCTTGTAGGTTGACACAGATCCTGTGGTTTAATTCCGTGACTGTACGGATATCAGAGCAGTGTTCTCATACATTAAACACCCTCTGTTTTAACCCAAGAAGCAAGCTCTTCTTTCCAGAGTCTCCAATACAGCAAAAACCATGTGCATGCCCTGAAAAATGAACTGTGTTTCCTACTCATTCGGACCATATGTAGTTCATCTCTGCTTAAGAAACTGATACAAACCACAGCTCCTCTTACAAAAATGAACACTAGTTAGTAGTGATTATCATGTTGGGTTCTAGAACTGCAAAATATCATTTGAGCCCAAAATTCATTGGGTTTACCAGAAATGAACTCTTGCTTGTAGGAAGACACAGATCCTTTGGTTTAACTCTGTTTCTGAAGGGAAATTCAGAACAGAGTTCTCTTCCCTGAAAAACACTCTGATTTAAGGCAAGAAGCTTCCTCTTCTTTCAAACATCTCCAATACAGCAAGAACCATGAGCATGCCCAGAAAAAAGGAACTGTATTTTCTATTCATACGGATGATATGTATTTCAACTATGCTTATGAAACTGATACAAACCACATCTCCTGTACATAAATGCTCTTTAGTTAATAGTGAGTTTCTCGTTGGGTTAATGATCTGTGTGAAATCATTTGAGCACAAAATACACTGGGTTTACCAGAAATGAACTCTTGCTTGTAGGAATACAGAGATCTTGTGGTTTAACTCTGTTTCTGAAGGGAAATTCAGACCAGATTTCTCATCCAAGAAAAAAACTCTGTTTTAGGCAAGAAGCATCCTCCTGTTTCCAGCGTCTTCAATACAGCAGGAACCATGAGCATGCCCAGAAAAAAAGAACTGTGTTTCCGACTCATACAGACCATATGTAGTTCAACTCTGCTTATGTAACTGATACAAACCACAGCTCCTCTTACATAAATGCTCTTTAGTTAATAGTGAGATTCTCATTGGATTCGTGAACTGTGTGAAATCATTTGAGCACAAAATTCACTGGGTTTACTAGAAATGAACTCTTGCTTTTAGGAAGACAGAGATCCTGTTGTTTAAATCCGTTCCTGTAGTGAAATTCAGACCAGTGTTCTCATCCATTAAACAAACTCTGTTTTAACGCAAGAAGCAAGCTCTTTTTTCCAGAGTCTCCAATACAGCAGGAATAATGAGCATTCCCTGAAAAAAAGAACTGTGTTTCCTACTCATACTGACCATATGTAGTTCAACTCTGCTTATGAAACTGATACAAACCACAGCTCCTCTTACATAAATGTTCTTTAGTTAATAGTGAGAATCGCGTTGCGTACTTGAACTGCGAAATAACATTTGAGAGGAAAATTCACTGTGTTTACCAGAAATGAACTCTTGCTTGTAGCAAGACACAGATCCTGTGGTTTAACTCTGTTTTTCAAGGGAAATTCAAACCGTAGTTCTCATGCAAGAAAAACACTCTTTGTTAAGGCAAGAAGCATCGTCTTCTTTCCAGCCTCTCCTATACAGCAAGAACCATGAGCATGCCCAGAAAAAAAGAAGTGTGATTCCGACTCATATGGATCATATGTAGTTAAACTCTGCTTATGATACTGATACTAACCACATACGCTTTAATATAAATGCTCTTTAGTTAATAGTGAGAATCGCGTTGGTTTTGTGAACCTTGTAAAATCATTTGAGCCCAAAATTCCCTGGGTTTACCAGAAATGAACTATTGCTTGTAGGAAGACACAGATACTGTTGTTTAACTCCGTGGGTATAGGGAAATCAGACCTGTGTTCTCATCCATTAAACACCCTCTGTTTTAACGCAAGAAGCAAGCTCTTCTTTCCAGAGACTCTATTACAGCAAGAACCATGAGCATGCCCTGAAAAAAAGAACTGTGTTTCCAACTCATACGGACCATATGTAGTTCAACTCTGCTTATGAAACTGATACAAACCACAGCTCCTCTTACATAAATGTTCTTTAGTTAATAGTGAGAATCGCGTTGCGTACTTGAACTGCGAAATAACATTTGAGAAGAAAATTCACTGGGTTTACCAGAAATGAACTCTTGCTTGTAGCAAGACACAGATCCTGTGGTTTAACTCTGTTTTTCAAGGGAAATTCAAACCGTAGTTCTCATCCAAGAAAAACACTCTTTGTTAAGGCAAGAAGCATCGTCTTCTTTCCAGCCTCTCCAATACAGCAAGAACCATGAGCATGCCCAGAAAAAAAGAAGTGTGTTTCCGACTCATATGGATCATATGTAGTTAAACTCTGCTTATGATACTGATACTAACCACATACGCTTTAATATAAATGCTCTTTAGTTAATAGTGAGAATCGCGTTGGTTTTGTGAACCTTGTAAAATCATTTGAGCCCAAAATTCCCTGGGTTTACCTGAAATGAACTCTTGCTTGTAGGAAGACTCAGATCCTGTGGTTTAACTCTGTTTCTGAAGGGAAATTCAGACCAGAGTTACCATCCAAGAAAAACACTCTGTTTTAAGTCAAGAAGCTTCCTCTTCTTTCCAGTTTCTCCAATACAGCAAAAATCATGAGCATGCCCAGAATAAAAGAATTGTGTTTCCTACTCTCACGGACCATATGTAGTTCAACTCTGCTTATGAAACTGATACAAACCACAGCTCCTCTTACATAAATTCTCTTTAGTTAATAGTGAGATTCTCGTTGGATTCATGAAATGTGTGAAATCATTTGAGCACAAAATTCACTGGGTTTACCAGAAATGAACTCTTGCTTGTAGGAAGACAGAAATCCTGTTGTTTAACTCCGTTTCTGTAGTGAAATTCAGACCAGTGTTCTCATCCATTATACAAACTCTGTTTTAACACAAGAAGCAAGCTCTTCTTTCCAGAGTCTCCAATACAACAAGAACCATGAGCATGCCCTGAAAATAGAAATGTATTTCCTACTCATACTGACCATATGTAGTTCAACTCTGTTTATGAAACTGATACAAACCACAGCTCCTCTTACAAAAATGATCTTTAGTTAATAGTGAGAATCGCGTTGGGTTCTAGAAATGCAAAAAATCATTTGAGCCCAAAATTCACAAGGTTTACCAGAAATGAACTCTTGCTTGTCGGAAGACACAGATTCTTGATTTAACTCTGTTTCTGAAGGGAAATTCAGAACAGAGTTCTCACCCAAGAAAAACACTCTATTTTAAGGCAAGGAGCAACTTCTTCTTTCCAGTGTCTCCAATACAGCAAGAACCATGAGCATGCCTAGAAAAAAAGAACTGTGTTTCCTGCTCATATGGACCATATGTAGTTCAACTCTGCTTATGAAACTGATACTAACTACAGCTCCTCTTACATAAATGCTCTTTAGTAAATAGTGAGAATGGCGTTGGGTTCCAGAACTGTGTAAAATCATTTGAGCCCAAAATTGACTGGGTTTACCAGAAATGAATTCTTGCTTGTAGGTTGACACAGATCCTGTGGTTTAATTCCGTGACTGTACGGATATCAGAGCAGTGTTCTCATACATTAAACACCCTCTGTTTTAACCCAAGAAGCAAGCTCTTCTTTCCAGAGTCTCCAATACAGCAAAAACCATGTGCATGCCCTGAAAAATGAACTGTGTTTCCTACTCATTCGGACCATATGTAGTTCATCTCTGCTTAAAAAACTGATACAAACCACAGCTCCTCTTACAAAAATGAACACTAGTTAGTAGTGATTATCATGTTGGGTTCTAGAACTGCAAAATATCATTTGAGCCCAAAATTCATTGGGTTTACCAGAAATGAACTCTTGCTTGTAGGAAGACACAGATCCTTTGGTTTAACTCTGTTTCTGAAGGGAAATTCAGAACAGAGTTCTCTTCCCTGAAAAACACTCTGATTTAAGGCAAGAAGCTTCCTCTTCTTTCAAACATCTCCAATACAGCAAGAACCATGAGCATGCCCAGAAAAAAGGAACTGTATTTTCTATTCATATGGATGATATGTATTTCAACTATGCTTATGAAACTGATACAAACCACATCTCCTGTACATAAATGCTCTTTAGTTAATAGTGAGTTTCTCGTTGGGTTAATGATTGGTGTGAAATCATTTGAGCACAAAATACACTGGGTTTACCAGAAATGAACTCTTGCTTGTAGGAATACAGAGATCTTGTGGTTTAACTCTGTTTCTGAAGGGAAATTCAGACCAGATTTCTCATCCAAGAAAAAAACTCTGTTTTAGGCAAGAAGCATCCTCCTCTTTCCAGCGTCTTCAATACAGCAGGAACCATGAGCATGCCCAGAAAAAAAGAACTGTGTTTCCGACTCATACAGACCATATGTAGTTCAACTCTGCTTATGTAACTGATACAAACCACAGCTCCTCTTACATAAATGCTCTTTAGTTAATAGTGAGATTCTCATTGGATTCGTGAACTGTGTGAAATCATTTGAGCACAAAATTCACTGGGTTTACTAGAAATGCACTCTTGCTTTTAGGAAGACAGAGATCCTGTTGTTTAAATCCGTTCCTGTAGTGAAATTCAGACTAGTGTTCTCATCCATTAAACAAACTCTGTTTTAACGCAAGAAGCAAGCTCTTCTTTCCAGAGTCTCCAATACAGCAGGAATAATGAGCATTCCCTGAAAAAAAGAACTGTGTTTCCTACTCATACTGACCATATGTAGTTCAACTCTGCTTATGAAACTGATACAAACCACAGCTCCTCTTACATAAATGTTCTTTAGTTAATAGTGAGAATCGCGTTGCGTACTTGAACTGCGAAATAACATTTGAGAAGAAAATTCACTGTGTTTACCAGAAATGAACTCTTGCTTGTAGCAAGACACAGATCTTGTGGTTTAACACTGTTTTTCAAGGGAAATTCAAACCGTAGTTCTCATGCAAGAAAAACACTCTTTGTTAAGTCAAGAAGCATCGTCTTCTTTCCAGCCTCTCCTATACAGCAAGAACCATGAGCATGCCCAGAAAAAACGAAGTGTGATTCCGACTCATATGGATCATATGTAGTTAAACTCTGCTTATGATACTGATACTAACCACATACGCTTTAATATAAATGCTCTTTAGTTAATAGTGAGAATCGCGTTGGTTTTGTGAACCTTGTAAAATCATTTGAGCCCAAAATTCCCTGGGTTTACCAGAAATGAACTATTGCTTGTAGGAAGACACAGATACTGTTGTTTAACTCCGTGGGTATAGGGAAATCAGACCTGTGTTCTCATCCATTAAACACCCTCTGTTTTAACGCAAGAAGCAAGCTCTTATTTCCAGAGTCTCTATTACAGCAAGAACCATGAGCATGCCCTGAAAAAAAGAACTGTGTTTCCAACTCATACGGACCATATGTAGTTCAACTCTGCTTATGAAACTGATACAAACCACAGCTCCTCTTACAAAAATGCTCTTAAGTTAATAGTGAGAATCGCGTTGGTTTCTAGTAATGCAAAAAATCATTTGAGCCCAAAATTCACAAGGTTTACCAGAAATGAACTCTTGCTTGTAGGAAGACACAGATGCTTGGTTTAACTCTGTTTCTGAAGGGAAATTCAGACCAGAGTTCTCATCCATGAAACACACTCTGTTTTAAGGCAAGAGGCATCCTCCTCTTTCCAGCGTCTCCAATCCAGCAGGAACCATGAGCATGCCCAGAAAAAAAGAACTGTGTTTTTGACTCATACAGACCATATGTAGTTCAACTCTGCTTATGTAACTGATACAAACCACAGCTCCTCTTACATAAATGCTCTTTAGTTAATAGTGAGATTCTCGTCGGATTCGTGAACTGTGTGAAATCATTTGAGCACAAAATTCACTGGGTTTACTAGAAATGAACTCTTGCTTGTAGGAAGACAGAAATCCAGTTGTTTAACTCCGTTTCTGTAGTGAAATTCAGACCAGTGTTCTCATCCATTAAACAAACTCTGTTTTAATGCAAGAAGCAAGCTCTTCTTTCCAGAGTCTCCAATACAGCAAGAACCATGAGCATGCCCTGAAAAAAAGAACTGTGTTTCCTACCCATACTGACCATATGTAGTTCAACTCTGTTTATGAAACTGTTACAAATCACAGCTCCTCTTACAAAAATGAACTTTACTTGATAGTGTGAATCGCGTTGGGTTCTAGAAATGCAAAAAATCATTTGAGCCCAAAATTCACTGTGTTTACCAGAAATGAACTCTTGCTTGTAGGTTGACATAGATCCTGTGGTTTAACTCCGTGTCTGTAGGGATATCAGACCAGTGTTCTCATACATTAAACACCCTCTGTTTTAAACCAAGAAGCAAGCGCTTCTTTCTAGAGTCTCCAATACAGCAAGAACCATGAGCATGCCCAGAAACAAGGAACTGTATTTTCTATTCATACGGATGATATGTATTTCAACTATGCTTATGAAACTGATACAAACCACAGCTCCTGTACATAAATGCTCTTTAGTTAATAGTGAGTTTCTCGTTGGGTAAATGAACTGTGTGAAATCATTTGAGCACAAAATTCACTGGGTTTACCAGAAATGAACTCTTGCTTGTAGGAAGACAGAGATCCTGTGGTTTAACTCTGTTTCTGAAAGGAAATTCAGACCAGAGTTCTCATCCAAGAAAAAAATTCTGTTTTAAGGCAAGAAGCATCCTCCTCTTTCCAGCGTCTTCAATACAGCAGGAACCATGAGCATGCCCAGAAAAAAAGAACTGTGTTTCTGACTCATACAAACCATATGTAGTTCAACTCTGCTCATGAAACTGATACAAACCACAGCTCCTCTTACAAAAATGCTCTTTAGTTAATAGTGAGAATCGCTTTGGGTTCATGAACTGTATAAAATCATTTGAGCCCAAAATTCACTTAGTTTAACAGAAATGAACTCTTGCTTGTAGAAAGACACAGCTTCTGTTGTTTATCTCCGTTTCTGTAGGGAAATTCAGACCAGTGTTCTCATCCATTGAACACACTCTGTTTTAAGGCTAGTAGCAAGCTCTTCTTTCCAGAGTCTCCAATACAGCAAGAAACATGAGCATGGCCACAAAAAAAGAACTGTTTTTCCTACTCATACGGACCATATGTATTTCAGCGCTGCTTAAGAAACTGATACAAACCACATCTCCTCTTACATAAATGCTCTTTAGTTACTAGTGAGAATCGCGTTGTGTTCCAGAACTGTGTAAAATCATTTGAGCCCAAAATTCACTTGGTTTACCAGAAAAGAACTCTTGCTTGTAGGAAGAAACAGATCCTGTGGTTTAACTACGTTTCTGAAGGGAAATTCAGACGAGTTTTCTCATACATGAAAAACACTCTGTTTTCACGCAAGAAGGAAGCTCTTCTTTCCAGTGTCTACAATACAGCAAGAAACATGAGCATGCCCAGAAAAAATGAACTGTGTTTCCTACCCATAAGGACCATATGTAGTTCAACTCTGCTTATGAAACTGATACAAACCAAGGTCCTCCTACAAAAATGATCTTCAGTGAATGGTGAGAGTCGCATTGGGTTCTAGAAGTGCGAAAAATCATTTGAGCCCAAATTTCCCTGGGTTTATCAGAAATGAGCTCTTCCTTGTAGGAGGACACCGAATCTGTGGTTTAACTCTGTTTCTGAAGGGAAATTCAGTCCAGGGTTCTCTTCCTTGAAAAACACTCTGTTTTAAGGAAAGTAGCTTCCTATTCTTTCCAGCGTCTCCAATACAGCAACAGTCATGAGCATGCCCAGAAAAAAAGGACTGTGTTTCCTACTCTCACGCACCATATGTAGTTCAACTCTGCTTATGAAACTGATACAAACCACAGCTCCTCTTACATAAATGCTCTTTAGTTAATAGTGAGAATCGGCTTGGGTTCGTGAACTGGGAAAAATCATTTCAGCCCAAAATTCACTGGGTTTCCCAGAAATGAACTCTTGCTTGTAGCAAGACACAGATCCTGTGGTTTAACTCTGTTTCTGAAGGGAAATTCAGACCTGAGTTCTCACCCAAGAAAAACACTCTGTTTTAAGGCAAGAAGCATCCTCTTCTTTCCAGCGTCTCCAATAGAGCAAGAACCATGATCATGCCCAGAAAAAAAGAACTGTGTTTCCTACTCACACAGACCATATGTAGTACAACTCTGCTCATGAAACTGAGGCAAACCACAGCTCCTCTTACAAAAATGCTCTTTAGTTAATAGTGAGAATTGTGTTGGGTTTGTGAACTGTATAAAATCATTTGAGCTCAAAATTCACTTGGTTTACCAGCAATGAACTCTTGCTTGAAAAAAGACACAGATTCTGTTGTGTATCTCCGTTTCTGTAGGGAAATTCAGACCAGTGTTCTCATCTTGTGAACACACTCTGTTTTAACACAAGTAGCGATCTCTTCTTTCCAGAGTCTCCAATACAGCAAGAAACATGAGCATGGCGCCAAAAAAAGAACTGTTTTTCCTACTCATACGGACCACATGTATTTCAACGCTGCTTATCAATCTGATACAAACCATAGCTCCTCTTACATAAATGCTATTTAGTTAATAGTGAGAATCGCTTTGGGTTCCAGAACTGTGTAAAATCATTTGAGCCCAAAATTCACTTGGTTTACCAGAAAAGAACTCTTGCTTGTAGGAAGAAACAGATCCTGGGGTTTAACTACGTTTCTGAAGGGAAATTCAGACGAGTTTTCTCATCCATGAAACACACTCTGTTTTCACGCCAGAAGGAAGCTCTTCTTTCCAGTGTCTACAATACAGCAAGAAACATGAGCATGCCCAGAAAAAAAGAACTGTGTTTCCTACTCATAAGGACCATATGTAGTTAAACTCTGCTTATGAAACTGATACAAACCACAGGTCCTCCTACAAAAATGATCTATAGTGAATGGTGAGAGTCGCATTGGGTTCTTGAACTGTGTAAAATCATTTTAGCCCAAAATTCCCTGAGTTTATCAGAAATGAATTCTTGCTTATAGGAGGACACAGATCCTGTGGTTTATCTCTGTTTCTGAAGGGAAATTCAGACCAGAGTTCTCATCCAAGAAAAACACTCTGTTTTAATGCAAGAAGCATCCTCTTCTTTCCAGCGTCTCCAATACATCAAGAACCATGAGCATGCCTAGAAAAAAAGAACTGTGTTTCTGACTCATACGGACAATATGTAGTTCAACTCTGCTTATGATACTGATACTAACCACAGACTCTTTTACATAAATGCTCTTTCGTTAATAGTGAGAATCGCGTTGGGTTCGTGCACTTAGTGAAATCATTTGGGCACAAAATTCAATAGGTTTACCAGATATGAACTCTTGCTGGTAGGAGATCACAGATCCTGTGGTTTAACTCTGTTTCTGAAGGGAAATTAAGACCAGAGTTCTCATCCCTGAAAAACACTCTATTAAAGGCAAGAAGCTTCCTCTTCTTTCAAACATCTCCAATACAGCAAGAACCATGAGCATGCCCAGAAAAAAGGAACTGTATTTTCTATTCATATGGATGATATGTATTTCAACTATGCTTATGAAACTGATACAAACCACATCTCCTGTACATAAATGCTCTTTAGTTAATAGTGAGTTTCTCGTTGGGTTAATGATTGGTGTGAAATCATTTGAGCACAAAATACACTGGGTTTACCAGAAATGAACTCTTGCTTGTAGGAATACAGAGATCTTGTGGTTTAACTCTGTTTCTGAAGGGAAATTCAGACCAGATTTCTCATCCAAGAAAAAAACTCTGTTTTAGGCAAGAAGCATCCTCCTCTTTCCTGCGTCTTCAATACAGCAGGAACCATGAGCATGCCCAGAAAAAAAGAACTGTGTTTCCGACTCATACAGACCATATGTAGTTCAACTCTGCTTATGTAACTGATACAAACCACAGCTCCTCTTACATAAATGCTCTTTAGTTAATAGTGAGATTCTCATTGGATTCGTGAACTGTGTGAAATCATTTGAGCACAAAATTCACTGGGTTTACTAGAAATGCACTCTTGCTTTTAGGAAGACAGAGATCCTGTTGTTTAAATCCGTTCCTGTAGTGAAATTCAGACTAGTGTTCTCATCCATTAAACAAACTCTGTTTTAACGCAAGAAGCAAGCTCTTCTTTCCAGAGTCTCCAATACAGCAGGAATAATGAGCATTCCCTGAAAAAAAGAACTGTGTTTCCTACTCATACTGACCATATGTAGTTCAACTCTGCTTATGAAACTGATACAAACCACAGCTCCTCTTACATAAATGTTCTTTAGTTAATAGTGAGAATCGCGTTGCGTACTTGAACTGCGAAATAACATTTGAGAAGAAAATTCACTGTGTTTACCAGAAATGAACTCTTGCTTGTAGCAAGACACAGATCCTGTGGTTTAACACTGTTTTTCAAGGGAAATTCAAACCGTAGTTCTCATGCAAGAAAAACACTCTTTGTTAAGTCAAGAAGCATCGTCTTCTTTCCAGCCTCTCCTATACAGCAAGAACCATGAGCATGCCCAGAAAAAACGAAGTGTGATTCCGACTCATATGGATCATATGTAGTTAAACTCTGCTTATGATACTGATACTAACCACATACGCTTTAATATAAATGCTCTTTAGTTAATAGTGAGAATCGCGTTGGTTTTGTGAACCTTGTAAAATCATTTGAGCCCAAAATTCCCTGGGTTTACCAGAAATGAACTATTGCTTGTAGGAAGACACAGATACTGTTGTTTAACTCCGTGGGTACAGGGAAATCAGACCTGTGTTCTCATCCATTAAACACCCTCTGTTTTAACGCAAGAAGCAAGCTCTTATTTCCAGAGTCTCTATTACAGCAAGAACCATGAGCATGCCCTGAAAAAAAGAACTGTGTTTCCAACTCATACGGACCATATGTAGTTCAACTCTGCTTATGAAACTGATACAAACCACAGCTCCTCTTACAAAAATGCTCTTAAGTTAATAGTGAGAATCGCGTTGGTTTCTAGTAATGCAAAAAATCATTTGAGCCCAAAATTCACAAGGTTTACCAGAAATGAACTCTTGCTTGTAGGAAGACACAGATGCTTGGTTTAACTCTGTTTCTGAAGGGAAATTCAGACCAGAGTTCTCATCCATGAAACACACTCTGTTTTAAGGCAAGAGGCATCCTCCTCTTTCCAGCGTCTCCAATCCAGCAGGAACCATGAGCATGCCCAGAAAAAAAGAACTGTGTTTTTGACTCATACAGACCATATGTAGTTCAACTCTGCTTATGTAACTGATACAAACCACAGCTCCTCTTACATAAATGCTCTTTAGTTAATAGTGAGATTCTCGTCGGATTCGTGAACTGTGTGAAATCATTTGAGCACAAAATTCACTGGGTTTACTAGAAATGAACTCTTGCTTGTAGGAAGACAGAAATCCAGTTGTTTAACTCCGTTTCTGTAGTGAAATTCAGACCAGTGTTCTCATCCATTAAACAAACTCTGTTTTAACGCAAGAAGCAAGCTCTTCTTTCCAGAGTCTCCAATACAGCAAGAACCATGAGCATGCCCTGAAAAAAAGAACTGTGTTTCCTACCCATACTGACCATATGTAGTTCAACTCTGTTTATGAAACTGTTACAAATCACAGCTCCTCTTACAAAAATGAACTTTACTTGATAGTGTGAATCGCGTTGGGTTCTAGAAATGCAAAAAATCATTTGAGCCCAAAATTCACTGTGTTTACCAGAAATGAACTCTTGCTTGTAGGTTGACATAGATCCTGTGGTTTAACTCCGTGTCTGTAGGGATATCAGACCAGTGTTCTCATACATTAAACACCCTCTGTTTTAAACCAAGAAGCAAGCGCTTCTTTCTAGAGTCTCCAATACAGCAAGAACCATGAGCATGCCCAGAAACAAGGAACTGTATTTTCTATTCATACGGATGATATGTATTTCAACTATGCTTATGAAACTGATACAAACCACAGCTCCTGTACATAAATGCTCTTTAGTTAATAGTGAGTTTCTCGTTGGGTAAATGAACTGTGTGAAATCATTTGAGCACAAAATTCACTGGGTTTACCAGAAATGAACTCTTGCTTGTAGGAAGACAGAGATCCTGTGGTTTAACTCTGTTTCTGAAAGGAAATTCAGACCAGAGTTCTCATCCAAGAAAAAAATTCTGTTTTAAGGCAAGAAGCATCCTCCTCTTTCCAGCGTCTTCAATACAGCAGGAACCATGAGCATG
The DNA here is from genome assembly GCA_949786385.1 of Onychomys leucogaster. Classification (NCBI taxonomy): domain Eukaryota; kingdom Metazoa; phylum Chordata; class Mammalia; order Rodentia; family Cricetidae; genus Onychomys; species Onychomys leucogaster. The sequence continues at coordinate 2,684,591 of CATKUP010000061.1, forward strand.
CCCAGAAAAAAAGAACTGTGTTTCTGACTCATACAAACCATATGTAGTTCAACTCTGCTCATGAAACTGATACAAACCACAGCTCCTCTTACAAAAATGCTCTTTAGTTAATAGTGAGAATCGCTTTGGGTTCATGAACTGTATAAAATCATTTGAGCCCAAAATTCACTTAGTTTAACAGAAATGAACTCTTGCTTGTAGAAAGACACAGCTTCTGTTGTTTATCTCCGTTTCTGTAGGGAAATTCAGACCAGTGTTCTCATCCATTGAACACACTCTGTTTTAAGGCTAGTAGCAAGCTCTTCTTTCCAGAGTCTCCAATACAGCAAGAAACATGAGCATGGCCACAAAAAAAGAACTGTTTTTCCTACTCATACGGACCATATGTATTTCAGCGCTGCTTAAGAAACTGATACAAACCACATCTCCTCTTACATAAATGCTCTTTAGTTACTAGTGAGAATCGCGTTGTGTTCCAGAACTGTGTAAAATCATTTGAGCCCAAAATTCACTTGGTTTACCAGAAAAGAACTCTTGCTTGTAGGAAGAAACAGATACTGTGGTTTAACTACGTTTCTGAAGGGAAATTCAGACGAGTTTTCTCATACATGAAAAACACTCTGTTTTCACGCAAGAAGGAAGCTCTTCTTTCCAGTGTCTACAATACAGCAAGAAACATGAGCATGCCCAGAAAAAATGAACTGTGTTTCCTACCCATAAGGACCATATGTAGTTCAACTCTGCTTATGAAACTGATACAAACCAAGGTCCTCCTACAAAAATGATCTTCAGTGAATGGTGAGAGTCGCATTGGGTTCTAGAAGTGCGAAAAATCATTTGAGCCCAAATTTCCCTGGGTTTATCAGAAATGAGCTCTTCCTTGTAGGAGGACACCGAATCTGTGGTTTAACTCTGTTTCTGAAGGGAAATTCAGTCCAGGGTTCTCTTCCTTGAAAAACACTCTGTTTTAAGGAAAGTAGCTTCCTATTCTTTCCAGCGTCTCCAATACAGCAACAGTCATGAGCATGCCCAGAAAAAAAGGACTGTGTTTCCTACTCTCACGCACCATATGTAGTTCAACTCTGCTTATGAAACTGATACAAACCACAGCTCCTCTTACATAAATGCTCTTTAGTTAATAGTGAGAATCGGCTTGGGTTCGTGAACTGGGAAAAATCATTTCAGCCCAAAATTCACTGGGTTTCCCAGAAATGAACTCTTGCTTGTAGCAAGACACAGATCCTGTGGTTTAACTCTGTTTCTGAAGGGAAATTCAGACCTGAGTTCTCACCCAAGAAAAACACTCTGTTTTAAGGCAAGAAGCATCCTCTTCTTTCCAGCGTCTCCAATAGAGCAAGAACCATGATCATGCCCAGAAAAAAAGAACTGTGTTTCCTACTCACACAGACCATATGTAGTACAACTCTGCTCATGAAACTGAGGCAAACCACAGCTCCTCTTACAAAAATGCTCTTTAGTTAATAGTGAGAATTGTGTTGGGTTTGTGAACTGTATAAAATCATTTGAGCTCAAAATTCACTTGGTTTACCAGCAATGAACTCTTGCTTGAAAAAAGACACAGATTCTGTTGTGTATCTCCGTTTCTGTAGGGAAATTCAGACCAGTGTTCTCATCTTGTGAACACACTCTGTTTTAACACAAGTAGCGATCTCTTCTTTCCAGAGTCTCCAATACAGCAAGAAACATGAGCATGGCGCCAAAAAAAGAACTGTTTTTCCTACTCATACGGACCACATGTATTTCAACGCTGCTTATCAATCTGATACAAACCATAGCTCCTCTTACATAAATGCTATTTAGTTAATAGTGAGAATCGCTTTGGGTTCCAGAACTGTGTAAAATCATTTGAGCCCAAAATTCACTTGGTTTACCAGAAAAGAACTCTTGCTTGTAGGAAGAAACAGATCCTGGGGTTTAACTACGTTTCTGAAGGGAAATTCAGACGAGTTTTCTCATCCATGAAACACACTCTGTTTTCACGCCAGAAGGAAGCTCTTCTTTCCAGTGTCTACAATACAGCAAGAAACATGAGCATGCCCAGAAAAAAAGAACTGTGTTTCCTACTCATAAGGACCATATGTAGTTAAACTCTGCTTATGAAACTGATACAAACCACAGGTCCTCCTACAAAAATGATCTATAGTGAATGGTGAGAGTCGCATTGGGTTCTTGAACTGTGTAAAATCATTTTAGCCCAAAATTCCCTGAGTTTATCAGAAATGAATTCTTGCTTATAGGAGGACACAGATCCTGTGGTTTATCTCTGTTTCTGAAGGGAAATTCAGACCAGAGTTCTCATCCAAGAAAAACACTCTGTTTTAATGCAAGAAGCATCCTCTTCTTTCCAGCGTCTCCAATACATCAAGAACCATGAGCATGCCTAGAAAAAAAGAACTGTGTTTCTGACTCATACGGACAATATGTAGTTCAACTCTGCTTATGATACTGATACTAAAAACAGACTCTTTTACATAAATGCTCTTTCGTTAATAGTGAGAATCGCGTTGGGTTCGTGCACTTAGTGAAATCATTTGGGCACAAAATTCAATAGGTTTACCAGATATGAACTCTTGCTGGTAGGAGATCACAGATCCTGTGGTTTAACTCTGTTTCTGAAGGGAAATTAAGACCAGAGTTCTCATCCCTGAAAAACACTCTATTTAAGGCAATAACCTTCCTCTTCTTTCCAAAGTCTCCAATAAAGCAAGAACCATGAGCATGCCCTGAAAAAAAGAACTGTTTTTCCTACTCTTACGGACCATATGTAGTTCAACTCTGCTTATGAAACTGATACAAACCACAGCTCCTCTTACAAAAATGCTCTTAGTTAATAGTGAGAATCTCGTTGGGTTCGTGCACTGTGTGAAATCATTTGGGCACAAAATTAACTGGGTTTACCAGAAATGAACTCTTGCTTGTAGGAAGACTCAGATCCTGTGGTTTAACTCTGTTTCTGAAGGGAAATTCAGACCAGAGTTACCATCCAAGAAAAACACTCTGTTTTAAGTCAAGAAGCTTCCTCTTCTTTCCAGTGTCTCCAATACAGCAAAAATCATGAGCATGACCAGAATAAAAGAACTGTGTTTCCTACTCTCACAGACCACATGTAGTTCAACTCTGCTTATGAAACTGATACAAACCACAGCTCCTCTTACATAAATGCTCTTTAGTTAATAGTGAGAATTGGCTTGGGTTCGTGAACTGCGAAAAATCATTTCAGCCCAAAATTCACTGGGTTTACCAGAAATGAACTCTTACTTGTAGCAAGACACAGATCCTGTGGTTTAACTCTGTTTCTGAAGGGAAATTCAGACCAGAGTTCTCACCCAAGAAAAACACTCTGTTTTAAGGCAAGAAGCATCCTCTTCTTTCCAGCGTCTCCAATATAGCAAGAACCATGAGCATGCCCAGAAAAAAAAGAACTGTGTTTCCTGCTCACACAGACCATATGGAGTTCAACTCTGCTCATGAAACTGATACAAACCACAGCTCCTCTTACATAAATGCTCTTTAGTTAATAGTGAGAATCGCTTTGGGTTCCAGAACTGTGTAAAATCATTTGAGCCCAAAATTCACTTGGTTTACCAGAAAAGAACTCTTGCTTGTAGGAAGAAACAGATCCTGGGGTTAACTACGTTTCTGAAGGGAAATTCAGACGAGTTTTCTCATCCATGAAACTCACTCTGTTTTCACGCCAGAAGGAAGCTCTTCTTTCGAGTGTCTACAATACAGCAAGAAACATGAGCATGCCCAGAAAAAAAGAACTGTGTTTCCTACTCATAAGGACCATATGTAGTTCAACTATGCTTATGAAACTGATACAAACCACAGGTCCTCCTACAAAAATGATCTTTAGTGAATGGTGAGAGTCGCATTGGGTTCTTGAACTGTGTAAAATCATTTTAGCCCAAAATTCCCTGGGTTTATCATAAATGAATTCTTGCTTATAGGAGGACACAGATCCTTTGGTTTATCTCTGTTTCTGAAGGGAAATTCAGACCAGAGTTCTCATCCAAGAAAAACACTCTGTTTTAAGGCAAGAAGCATCCACTTCTTTCCAGCGTCTCCAATACATCAAGAACCATGAGCATGCCTAGAAAAAAAGAACTGTGTTTCTGACTCATACGGACAATATGTAGTTCAACTCTGCTTATGATACTGATACTAACCACAGACTCTTTTACATAAATGCTCTTTCGATAATAGTGAGAATCGCGTTGGTTTCGTGCACTTTGTGAAATCATTTGGCCACAAAATTCAATAGGTTTACCAGATATGAACTCTTGCTTGTAGGAGATCACAGATCCTGTGGTTTAACTCTGTTTCTGAAGGGAAATTAAGACCAGAGTTCTCATCCTTGAAAAACACTCTATTTAAGGGAAGAACCTTCCTCTTCTTTCCAAATTCTCCAATAAAGCAAGAACCATGAGCATGCCGTGAAAAAAAGAACTGTTTTTCGTACTCTTACGGACCATATGTAGTTCAACTCTGCTTATGAAACTGATACAAACCACAGCACCTCTTACAAAAATGCTCTTTAGTTAATAGTGAGAATTGGCTTGGGTTCGTGAACTGCGAAAAATCCTTTCAGCCCAAAAGTCACTGGGTTTACCAGAAATGAACTCTTACTTGTAGCAAGACACAGATCCTGTTGTTTAACTTTGTTTCTGAAGGGAAATTCAGACCAGAGTTCTCACCCAAGAAAAGCACTCTGTTTTAAGGCAAGAAGCATCCTCTTCTTTCCACCGTCTCCATATAGCAAGAACCATGAGCATGCCCAGAAAAAAAAAAGAACTGTGTTTCCTACTCACTCAGACCATATAGAGTTAAACTCTGCTCATGAAACTGATACAAACCACAGCTCCTCTTACAAAAATGCACTTAAGTTAATAGTGAGAATCGCGTTGGGTTCATGAACTGTATAAAATCATTTGAGCCCAAAATTCACTTGGTTTACCAGAAATGAACTCTTGCTTGTAGAAAGACACAGATTCTGTTGTTTATCTCCGTTTCTGTAGGGAAATTCAGACCAGTGTTCTCATCCATTGAACACACTCTGTTTTAACGCAAGTAGCGAGCTCTTCTTTCCAGAGTCTCCAATACAGCAAGAAATATGAGCATGGCCACAAAAAAAGAACTGTTTTTCCTAATCATACGGACCATATGTATTTCAACGCTGCTTATGAAACTAATACAAACCACAGCTCCTCTTACATGAATGCTCTATAGTTAATAGTGAGAATCGCGTTGGGTTCCAGAACTGTGTAAAATCATTTGAGCCCAAAATTCTTTTGGTTTACCAGAAAAGAACTCTTGCTTATAGGAAGAAACAGATCCTGGGGTTTAACTACGTTTCTGAAGGGAAATTCAGACGAGTTTTCTCATCCATAAAACACTGTTTTCACGCAAGAAGGAAGCTCTTCTTTCCAGTGTCTACAATACAGCAAGAAACATGAGCATGCCCAGAAAAAAAGAACTGTGTTTCCTACTCATAAGGACCATATGTAGTTCAACTCTGCTTATGAAACTGATACAAACCACAGGTCCTCCTACAAAAATGATCTTTAGTGAATGGTGAGAGTCGCATTGGGTTCTAGAAGTGCGAAAAATCATTTGAGCCCAAAACTCCCTGGGTTTATCAGAACTGAACTCTTCCTTGTAGGAGGACACAGATCCTGTGGTTTAACTCTGTTTCTGAAGGGAAATTCAGTCCAGGGTTCTCTTCCTTGAAAAACACTCTGTTTTAAGGAAAGTAGCTTCCTCTTCTTTCCAGCGTCTCCAATACAGCAAAAAACATGAGCATGCACAGAAAAAAAGAACTGTGTTTCCTACTCTCACAGACCATATGTAGTTAAACTCTGCTTATGAAACTGATACAAACCACAGCTCCTCTTACATAAATGCTCTTTAGTTAATAGTGAGAATCGTCTAGGGTTTGTGAACTGGGAAAAATCATTTCAGCCCAAAATTCACTGGGTTTCCCAGAAATGAACTCTTGCTTGTAGCAAGACACAGATCCTGTGGTTTAACTCTGTTTATGAAGGGAAATTCAGACCAGAGTTCTCACCCAAGAAAAACACTCTGTTTTAAGGAAAGTAGCTTCCTCTTCTTTCCAGCGTCTCCAATACAGCAAAAATCATGAGCATGCCCAGAAAAAAAGAACTGTGTTTCCTACTCTCACAGACCATATGTAATTCAACTCTGCTTATGAAACTGATACTAACCACAGCTCCTCTTAAATAAATGCTCTTTAGTTAATAGTGAGAATCGCGTTGGGTTTCAGAACTGTGTAAAATCATTTGAGCCCAAAATTCACTTGGTTTACCAGAAAAGAACTCTTGCTTGCCGGAAGACACAGATCCTGGGGTTTAACTACGTTTCTGAAGGGAAATTCAGACGAGTTTTCTCATCCATGAAACACACTCTGTTTTCACGCCAGAAGGAAGCTCTTCTTTCCAGTGTCTACAATACAGCAAGAAACATGAGCATGCCCAGAAAAAAAGAACTGTGTTTCCTACTCATAAGGACCATATGTAGTTCAACTCTGTTTATGAAACTGATTCAAACCACTGGTCCTCCTACAAAAATGATCTTTAGTGAATGGTGAGAGTCGCATTGGGTTCTAGAAGTGGGAAAAATCATTTGAGCCCAAACTTCCCTGGGTTTATCAGAAATGAACTCTTCCTTGTAGGAGGACACTTATCCTGTGGTTTAACTCTGTTTCTGAAGGGAAATTCAGTCCAGGGTTCTCTTCCTTGAAAAACAATCTGTTTTAAGGAAAGTAGCTTCCTCTTCTTTCCAGCGTCTCCAATACAGCAAAAATCATGAGCATGCCCAGAAAAAAAGAACTGTGTTTCCTACTCTCACAGACCATATGTAGTTAAACTCTGCTTATGAAACTGATACAAACCACAGCTCCTCTTACATAAATGCTCTTAAGTTAATAGTGAAAATCGCGTTGGGTTCATGAAATGTATAAAATCATTTGAGCCCAAAATTCACTTGGTTTACCAGAAATGAACTCTTGCTTGTAGAAAGACACAGATTCTGTTGTTTAACTCCGTTTCTGTAGAGAAATTCAGACCAGTGTTCTCATCCATTGAACACACTCTGTTTTAGCGCAAGTAGCGAGCTCTTCTTTCCAGAGTCTCCAATACAGAAAGAAACATGAGCATGGCCACAAAAAAAGAATTGTTTTTCCTACTCATACGGACCATATGTATTTCAACGCTGCTTATGAAACTGATACAAACAACAGCTCTTCTTACATAAATGCTCTTTAGTTAATAGTGAGAATCGCGTTGGGTTCCAGAACTGTGTAAAATCATTTGAGCCTAAAATTCACTTGGTTTACCAGAAAAGAACTCTTGCTTGTAGGAAGAAACAGATCCTGGGGTTTAACTATGTTTCTGAAGGGAAATTCAGACGAGTTGTCTCATCCATGAAACACACTCTGTTTTCACGCCAGAAGGAAGCTCTTCTTTCCAGTGTCTACAATACAGCAAGAAACATGAGCATGCCCAGAAAAAAAGAACTGTGTTTCCTACTCATAAGGACCATATGTAGTTCAACTCTTCTTATGAAACTGATACAAACCACAGGTCCTCCTACAAAAATGATCTTTAGTGAATGGTGAGAGTCGCATTGGGTTCTAGAAGTGCGAAAAATCATTTGAACCCAAACTTCCCTGGGTTTATCAGAAATGAACTCTTCCTTGTAGGAGGACACTTATCCTGTGGTTTAACTCTGTTTCTGAAGGGAAATTCAGTCCAGGGTTCTCTTCCTTGAAAAACACTCTGTTCTAAGGAAAGTAGCTTCCTCTTCTTTCCAGCGTCTCCAATACAGCAAAAATCATGAGCATGCCCAGAAAAAAAGAACTGTGTTTCCTACTCTCACAGACCATATGTAGTTCAACTCTGCTTATGAAACTGATACAAACCACAGCTCCTCTTACATAAATGCTCTTTAGTTAATAGTGAGAATCGGCTTGGGTTCGTGAACTGGGAAAAATCATTTCAGCCCAAAATTCACTGGGTTTACCAGTAATGAACTCTTGCTTGTAGCAAGACACAGATCCTGTGGTTTAACTCAGTTTCTGAAGGGAAATTCAGACCAGAGTTCTCACACAAGAAAAACACTCTGTTTTAAGGCAAGAAGCATCCTCTTCTTTCCACCGTCTCCAATATAGCAAGAACCATGAGCATGCCCAGAAAAAAAAGAACTGTGTTTCCTGCTCACACAGTCCATATGGAGTTCAACTCTGCTTATGAACCTGATACAAACTACAGCTCCTCTTACATAAATGCTCTTATGTTAATAGTGAGAATCACGTTGTCGTCATGAATTGTATAAAATCATTTGAGCCCAAAATTCACTTGGTTTATCAGAAATGATCTCTTGCTTGTAGAAAGACACAGATTCTGTTGTTTATCTCCGTTTCTGTAGGGAAATTCAAACCAGTGTTCTCATCCATTGAACACACTCTGTTTTAAAGCAAGTAGCGAGCTCTTCTTTCCAGTCTCCAATACAGCAAGAAATATGAGCATGCCCACAAAAAAAGAACTGTTTTTCCTACTCATACGGACCATATGTATTTCAAAGCTGCTTATGAAACTCATACAAACCACAGCTCCTCTTACATAAATGCTCTTCAGTTAATAGTGAAAATCGCTGGACTCATGAACTGTGAACAATCATTTGAGACCTAAATTCACAGGGTTTCCCAGAAATGAACTCTTGATTGTAGGAAGACACAGATCCTGGGGTTTAATTCCGTTTCTGAAGGGAAATTCAGTCCAGAGTTCTCAACCAACAAAAACACTCTGTTTTAAGGCAAGAAGCATCCTCTTCTTTCCAGCGTCTCCAATACAGCAAGAACCATGAGCATGCCCAGAAAAAACGAACTTTGTATCCTACTCATACGGACCATATGTAGTTCAACTCTGCTTATGAAACTGATACTAACCACAGCTCCTCTTACATAAATGCTCTTTAGTTAATAGTGAGAATCGCGTTGGGTTCCAGAACTGTGTAAAATCATTTGAGCACAAAATTCACTTGGTTTACCAGAAAAGAACTCTTCCTTGTAGGAAGATACAGATCCTGGGGTTTAACTACGTTTCTGAAGGGAAATTCAGTCCAGGGTACTCTTCTTTGAAAAACACTCTGTTTTAAAGCAAGTAGCTTCCTCTTCTTTCCAGCTTCTCCAATACAGGAAGAACCATGCTCATGCCCAGAAAAAAAGAACTGTGTTTCCTACTCACACGGACCATATGTTGTTCAACTATACTTATTAAACTGATACAAACCACAGCTCCTCTTACAAAAATGATCTTTAGTTAATAGTGAGAATAGCGTTGGGTTCTCATCCATTGAGCACACTCTGTTTTAATGCAAGTAGCGAGCTCTTCTTTCCTGTCTACAATACAGCAAGAAACATGAGCATACCCACAAAAAAAGAACTGTGTTTCCTACTCTCACGGACCATATGTAGTTCAACTCTGCTCATGAAACTGATACAAACGACAGCTCCTCTTACAAAATGCTCTTTAGTTAATAGTGAGATTCGCGTTGGGTTCATGAACTGTTTAAAATCATTTGAGACCAAAATTCTCCGTTTCTGTAGAGAAATTCAGACCAGTGTTCTCATCCATTGAACACACTCTGTTTTAACGCAAGTAGCGAGCTCTTCTTTCCAGAGTCTCCAATACAGCAAGAAACATGAGCATGCCCACAAAAAAAAGAGCTGTTTTTCCTACTCATACTGACCATATGTATTTCAATGCTGCTTATCAAACTGATACAAACCACAGCTCCTCTTACATAAATGCTCTTTTGTTAATAGTGAGAATCGCGTTGGGTTCCAGAACTGTGTAAAATCATTTGAGCACAAAATTCACTTGGTTTACCAGAAAAGAACTCTTGCTTGTAGGAAGAAACAAAAATGATCTTTAGTGAATGGTGAGAGTCGCATTGGGTTCTAGAAGTGCGAAAAATCATTTGAGCCCAAAATTCCCTGGGTTTATCAGAAATGAACTCTTCCTTGTAGGAGGACACAGATCCTGTGGTTCATGAACTGTATAAAATCATTTGAGCCCAAAATTCACTTGGTTTACCAGACATGAACTCTTGCTTGTAGAAAGACACAGATTCTGTAGTTTATCTCCGTTTCTGTAGGGAAATTCAGACCAGTGTTCTCATCCATTGAACACACTCTGTTTTAATGCAAGTAGCGAGCTCTTCTTTCCAGAGTCTCCAATACAACAAGAACCAAGAGCATGCCCCGAAAAAAAAGAACTGTGTTTTCTACACTTATGGACAATATGTAGTTCAACACTGCTTATGAAACAGATACAAACCACAGCACTTCTTACATAAATGCTCTTCAGTTAATAGTGAGAATCGCTGGATTCATGAACTGTGAACAATCATTTGAGCCCAAAATTCACGGGGTTTCCCAGAAATGAACTCTTGATTGTAGGAAGACACAGATCCTGTGGTTTAAGTTTGTTTCTGAAGGGATATTCATACCAGAGTCTCATCCAACAAAAACACTCTGTTTTAAGGCAAGAAGCATCCTCTTCTTTCCAGCGTCTCCAATAAAGCAAGAAACATGAGCACGCCCAGAAAAAACGAACTGTGTTTCCTACTCATACGGACCATATGTAGTTCAACTCTGCTTATGAAACTGATACTAACCACAGCTCCTCTTACATAAATGCTCTTTAGTTAATAGTGAGAATCGCGTTGGGTTCCAGAACTGTGTAAAATCATTTGAGCACAAAATTCAATTCGTTTACCAGAAAGAAATCTTGCTTGTAGGAAGACAAAGATCCTGGGGTCTAACTACGTTTCTGAAGGGAAATTCAGACGAGTTTTCTCATCCATGAAACACACTCTGATTTCACGCAAGAAGGAAGCTCTTCTTTCCAGCTTCTACAATACAGCAAGAAACATGAGCATGCCCAGAAAAACAGAATTGTGTTTCCTACTCATAGGGACCATATGTAGTTCAACTCTGCTTATGAAACTGATACAAACCACAGGTCCTCCTACAAAATGATCTTTAGTGAATGGTGAGAGTCGCGTAGGGTTCTAGAAGTGTGAAAAATCATTTGAGCCCAAAATTCCCTGGGTTTATCAGAAATGAACTCTTGCTTGTAGGAGGACACAGATCCTGTGATTTAACTGTGTTTCTGAAGGGAAATTCAGTCCAGCGTACTCTTCCTTGAAAAGCACTCTGTTTTAAGGCAAGTAGCTTCCTCTTCTTTCCAGCGTCTCCAATACAGGAAGAACCATGCTCATGCCCAGAAAAAAAGAACTGTGTTTCCTACTCACACGGACCATATGTTGTTCAACTCTACTTATTAAACTGATACAAACCACAGCTCCGCTTACATAAATGCTCTTTAGTTAATACTGAGAATCGGCTTGGGTTCGTGAACTATGAAAAATCATTTGAGCCCAAAATTCACTGCGTTTCCCAGAAATGAACTCTTGCTTGTAGGAAGACACAGATCCTGTGGTTTAACTCTGTTTCTGAAGGGAAATTCAGACCAGAGTTCTCATCCAAGAAAAACACTATGTTTTAAGGCAAGAAGCATCCTCTTCTTTCCAGTGTCTCCAATACATCAAAACCATGAGCATGCCTAGAAAAAAAGAACTGTGTTTCCTATTCACACGGACCATATGTAGTTCAACTCTGCTTATTAAACTGATACAAACCACAGCTCCTCTTACAAAAATGATCTTTAATTAATAGTGAGAATAGCGTTGGGTTCTAGATCTGTTAAAAATTATTTGAGCGCAAAATTCACATGGTTTACCAGAAATGAATTCTTGCTTGTAGGAAGACACAGATCCTGTGGTTTAACTCTGTTTCTGAAGAGAAATTCAGACCAGAGTTCTCATCCATTGAACACACTCTGTTTTAATGCAAGTAGCGAGCTCTTCTTTCCTGTCTACAATACAGCAAGAACCATGAGCATGCCCAGAAAAAAGAACTGTTTTTCCTACTCTTATGGACCATATGTAGCTCAACTCTGCTTATGAAACTGATACAAACCACAGCTCCTCTTACAAAAATGCTCTTAGTTAATAGTGAGTATTGCGTTGGGTTCGTGCACTGTGTTCTCATCCATGAAACACACTCTGTTTTCATGCAAGGGGTAAGCTCTTCTTTCCAGCGTCTCCAATACAGCAAGAAATATGAGCATGCCCAGAAAAAAAGACTGTGTTTCCTACTCATGCGGACCATATGTAGTTCAACTCTGCTCATGAATCTGATACAAACCACAGCTCCTCTTACAAAAATGCTCTTAGTTAATAGTGAGTATCGCGTTGGGTTCGTGCACTGTGTGAATCATTTGGGCACAAAATTCACTGGGTTTACCAGAAATGAACTCTTGCTTGTAGGAAGACACAGATCCTGTTGTTTAACTCCGATTCTGTACGGAAATTCAGACCAGTGTTCTCTTCCATTAAACACAAATATTTTTAACGCAAGAAGAAAGCTCTTCTTTCCAGGGTCTCCTATACAGCAAGAACCAAGAGCATGCCCCCCAAAAAAGGACTGTGTTTCCTGCACTTATGGACAATTTGTAGTTCAACTCTGCTTATGAAATAGATATAAACCACAGCTCTTTTTACATAAATGCTCCTTAGTTAATAGTGAGAATCACTGTGTTCATGAACTGTGAACAATCATTTGAGCCCAAAATTCACTGCGTTTCCCAGAAATGAACTCTTGCTTGTAGGAAGGCACAGATCCTGTGGTTTAAGTCTGTTTCTGAAGGGATATTCAGACCAGAGTCTCATCCAACAAAAACACTCTGTTATAAGGCAAGAAGCACCCTCTTCTTTCCAGCATCTCCAATACAGCAAGAACAATGAGCATGCCCAGAAAAAAAGAACTGTGTTTCCTACTCAAACAGACCATATGTAGTTCAACTCTGTTTATGAAACTGATACTAACCACAGGTCCTCTTACATAAATGCTCTTTTTTAATAGTGAAAAACGTGTTTGGTTCGTGAACTGCGAAATATCAATTGAGCCCAATATTCATTGGGTTTACCAGAAAAGAACTTTTGCTTGTAGGAAGACTCAGATCCTGGGGTTTAACTCCGTTTCTGAATGGAAATTCAGACCAGTGTTCTCATCCATGAAACACACTCTGTTTTCATGCAAGAAGTAAGCTCTTCTTTCCAGCGTCTCCAATACAGCAAGAAACATGAGCATGCCCAGAAAAAAAAGACTGTGTTTCCTACTCATACGGACCATATGTAGTTCAACTCTGCTCATGAAAATGATACAAACCACAGCTCCTCTTACAAAAATGATCTTTAGTTAATGGTGAGAATCGCGTTGGGTTCTAGAACTGGGAAAAATCATTTGAGCCCAAAATTCACATGGTTTACCAGAAAAGAACTCTTGCTTGTATGAAGACATAGATATAGTGGTTTAACTCTGTTTCTGAAAGGAAATTCAGACCAGAGTCTCTTCCAAGAAAAACACTCTGTTTTAAGGCAAGGAGCATCCTCTTCTTTCCAGCGTCTTCAATACAGTAAGAACAATTAGCATGCCGAGAAAAAAAGAACTCTGTTTCCTACTCATACGGACCATATGTAGTTCAACTGTGCTTATGAATCTGATACAAACCACAGCTCCTCTTACATAAATGCTCTTTAGTTAATAGTGAGAATCGCGATGGGTTTGAGAACTGTGTAATATCATTTGAGCCCAAAATTCACTTGTTTTTCCAGAAATGAACTCTTGATTGTAGGAAGACACAGACCCTGTTTTTAACCTCGTTTCTGTAGTTAAATTCAGACCAGTATTCTCATCCATTGAAGACACTCTTTTAACGCAAGTAGCAAGCTCTTTTTACCAGAGTCTCCAATACAGCAAAAACCATGAGCATGCCCTGAAAAAAAGAACGTCTTTTCCTACTCTTACGGACCATATGTAGTTCAACTCTGCTTATGAAACTGATACAAACCACAGCTCCTCTTACATAAATGCTCTTTAGTTAATATTGAGAATTGCATTGGGTTCGTGCACTGTGTAAAAACATTTGGGCACAAAATTCACTGGGATTAACAGAAATGAACGCTTGCTTGTAGGAAGACACAGAACCTGTTGTTTTACTCCGATTCTGTAGGGAAATTCAGACCAGAGTTCTTGTCCATTAAACACAAACAGTTTTAAAACAAGAAGTAAGCTCTTCTTCCAGAGTCTCCTCTACAGCAAGAACCAAAGGCATGCCCTGAGAAAATAACTGTGTTTCCTACTCTTATGGACAATATGTAGTTCAACTCTGCTTATGAAACATATACAAACCACAGCTCTTCTTACATAAATGCTCTTTAGTTAATAGTGAGAATCGCTGGGTTCATGAACTGTGAACAATCATTTGAGCCCAAAATTCACTGGGTTTCCCAGAAATGAAATCTTGATTTTAGGAAGACACAGATCCTCGGGTTTAACTACGTTTCTGAATGGAAATTCAGACCAGTTTTCTCATCCATGAAACACTCTGTTTTCACGAAAGAAGGAAGCTCATCTTTCCAGCGTCTCCAATACAGCAAGAAACATGAGCATGACCAGAAAAAAAAGAACTGTGTTTCCTATGCATACGGACCATATGTAGTTCAACTCTGCTTATGAAACTGATACAAAAAACAGCTCCACTTACAAAAATGATCTTTAGTGAATGGTGAGAGTCCCACTGGGTTCTAGAAGTGCGAAAAATCATTTGAGCGCAAAATTCCCTGGGTTTATCAGAAATGAACTCTTGCTTGTAGGAGGACACAGATCCTGTGGTTTAACTCTCTTTCTGAAGGGAAATTCAGGCCAGAGTTCTCTTCCTTGAAAAACACTCTGTTTTAAGGCAATTAGCATCCTCTTCCCTCCAGCGTCTACAATACAGCCAGAAACATGAGTATGCCCAGAAAAAAACAACTGTGTTTCCTACTCATACAGACAATATGTAGTTCAACTCTGTTTATGAAACTGATACAAACGGCAGGTCCTCCTACAAAATGATCTTTAGTGAATGGTGAGAGTCGCATTGGGTTCTAGAAGTGTGAAACATCATTTTTCCCCAAATTCCCAGGGTTTATCAGAAATGAACTCTTGCTTGTAGGAGGACACAGATCTTGTGATTTAACTCTGTTTCTGAAGGGAAATTCAGTCCAGGGTACTCTTCCTTGAAAAACACTCTGTTTTAAGGCAATTAGCATCCTCTTCTTTCCAGCGTCTCCTATACAGAAGGACCATACTCATGCCCAGAAAAAAAGAACTGTGTTTCCTACTCACACGGACAATATGTAGTTCAACTCTGCTCATTAAACTGATACAAACCACAGCTCCTCTTACAAAAATGATCTTTAGTTAATAGTGAGAATCACATTGGGTTCTAGATCTGTGAAAAATCATTTGAGCCCAAAATTCACATGGTTTACCAGAAATGAATTCTTGCTTGTAGGAAGACACAGATCCTGTGGTTTAACTCTGTTTCTGATGAGAAATTCAGACCAGAGTTCTCATCCAAGAAAATTACTCTGTTTTTAGTCAAGAAGCATCCTCTTCTTTCCACCGTCTCCAATACAGCAAGAACCATGAGCATGCCCAGAAATAAAGAACTGTGTTTCGTACTCTCACGGAGCATATGCAGTTCAACTCTGCTTATGCAACTGAAACAAACCACAGCTCCTCTTACAAAAATGCTCTTAGTTAATAGTGAGAATCTCGTTGTGTTCGTGCACTGTGTGAATCATTTGGGCACAAAATTCACTGGGTTTACCAGAAATGAACTCTTGCTTGTAGGAAGTCACAGATCCTGTTGTTTAACTCCGATTCTGTAGGGAAATTCAGACCAGAGTTCTTTTCCATTAAACACAAACATTTTTAACGCAAGAAGAAAGCTCTTCTTTCCAGAGTCTCCTATACAGCAAGAACCAAGAGCATGCCCATAAATAAAGGAATGTGTATCCTACTCTTATGGACAATATGTGGTTCAACTCTGCTTATGAAACAGATATAAACCACAGCTCTTCTTACATAAATACTCTTTAGTTTATAGAGAGAATCGTGTTGGGTTCGTGAACTGCGAAATATCATTTGAGCCCAATATTCATTGGGTTTACCAGAAAAGAACTCTTGCTTGTAGGAAGACTCAGATCCTGGGGTTTAATTCCGTTTCTGAATGGAAATTCAGACCAGTGTTCTCACCCATGAAACACACTCTGTTTTCACGCAAGAAGTAAGCTCTTCTTCCAGAGGCTCCTATACAGCAAGAACCAAGAGCATGCCCTGAAAAAAAGAACTGTGTTTCCTACTCTTATGGACCATATGTAGCTCAACTCTGCTTATGAAACTGATACAAACCACAGCTCCTCTTACAAAAATGCTCTTAGTTAATAGTGAGTATCGCGTTGGGTTCGTGCACTGTGTGAATCATTTGGGCACAAAATTCACTGGGTTTACCAGAAATGAACTCTTGCTTGTAGGAAGACACAGATCCTGTTGTTTAACTCCGATTCTGTACGGAAATTCAGACCAGAGTTCTCTTCCATTAAACACAAATATTTTTAACGCAAGAAGAAAGCTCTTCTTTCCAGGGTCTCCTATCCAGCAAGAACCAAGAGCATGCCCCCCAAATAAGGACTGTGTTTCCTGCACTTATGGACAATTTGTAGTTCAACTCTGCTTATGAAATAGATATAAACCACAGCTCTTTTTACATAAATGCTCTTTAGTTAATAGTGAGAATCACTGTGTTCATGAACTGTGAACAATCATTTGAGCCCAAAATTCACTGGGTTTCCCAGTAATGAACTCTTGCTTGTAGGAAGGCACAGATCCTGTGGTTTAAGTCTGTTTCTGAAGGGATATTCAGACCAGAGTCTCATCCAACAAAAACACTGTTATAAGGCAAGAAGCACCCTCTTCTTTCCAGCATCTCCAATACAGCAAGAACAATGAGCATGCCCAGAAAAAAATAACTGTGTTTCCTACTCATACAGACCATATGTAGTTCAACTCTGTTTATGAAACTGATACTAACCACAGGTCCTCTTACATAAATGCTCTTTAGTTAATAGTGAAAATCGTGTTGGGTTCGTGAACTGCGAAATATCAATTGAGCCCAATATTCATTGGGTTTACCAGAAAAGAACTTTTGCTTGTAGGAAGACTCAGATCCTGGGGTTTAATTCCGTTTCTGAATGGAAATTCAGACCAGTGTTCTCATCCATGAAACACACTCTGTTTTCATGCAAGAAGTAAGCTCTTCTTTCCAGCGTCTCCAATACAGCAAGAAACATGAGCATGCCCAGAAAAAAAGAACTGTGTTTCCTACTCATAAGGACCATATATAGTTCAACTCTGCTTATGAAACTGATACAAACCACAGGTCCTCCTACAAAAATGATCTTTAGTGAATGGAGAGAGTCGCATTGGGTTCTAGAAGTGGGAAAAATCATTTGAGCCCAAAATTCCCTGGGATTATCAGAAATGAATTCTTGCTTGTAGGAGGACACAGATCCTGTGGTTTAACTCTGTTTCTGAAGGGAAATTCAGTCCAGGGTTCTCTTCCTTGAAAAACACTCTGTTTTAAGTAAAGTAGCTTCCTCTTCTTTCCAGCGTCTCCAATACAGCAAAAATCATGAGCATGCCCAGAAAAAAAGAACTGTGTTTCCTACTCTCACGGACCATATGTATTTCAACTCTGCTTATGAAACTGATACAAACCACAGCTCCTCTTACATAAATGCTCTTTAGGTAATAGTGAGAATCGGCTTGGGTTCGTGAACTGGGAAAAATCATTTCAGCCCAAAATTCACTGGGTTTCGCAGAAATGAACTCTTGCTTGTAGCAAGACACAGATCCTGTGGTTTAACTCTGTTTCTGAAGGGAAATTCTGACCAGAGTTCTCACCCAAGAAAAACACTCTGTTTTAAGGCAAGAAGCATCCTATTCTTTCCAGCGTCTCCAATACAGCAAGAATAATGATCATGCCTAGAAAAAAAAAACTGTGTTTCTGACTCATACGGACAATATGTAGTTCAACACTGCTTATGAAACAGATACAAACCACAGCACTTCTTACATAAATGCTCTTCAGTTAATAGTGAGCATCGCTGGATTCATGAACTGTAAACAATCATTTGAGCCCAAAATTCACGGGGTTTCCCAGAAATGAACTCTTGATTGTACGAAGACACAGATCCTGTGGTTTAAGTTTGTTTCTGAAGGGATATTCAGACCAGAGTCTCATCCAACAAAAACACTCTGTTTTAAGGCAAGAAGCATCCTCTTCTTTCCAGCGTCTCCAATTCAGCAAGAACCATGAGCATGCCCAGAAAAAACGAACTGTGTTTCCGACTCATACTGACCATATGTAGTTCAACTCTGCTTATGAAACTGATACTAACCACAGCTCCTCTTACATAAATGCTCTTTAGTTAATAGTGAGAATCGTGTTGGGTTCCAGAACTGTGTAAAATCATTTGAGCCCAAAATTCACTTGGTTTACCAGAAAAGAACTCTTGCTTGTAGGAAGACACAGATCCTGGGGTTTAACTACGTTTCTGAAGGAAAATTCAGACCAGGTTTCTCATCCATGAAACACACTCGGTTTTCACGCAAGAAGGAAGCTCTTCTTTCCAGCGTCTCCAATACAGCAAGAACCATGAGCATGCCCAGAAAAAAGAACTGTTTTTCCTACTCTTATGGACCATATGTAGCTCAACTCTGCTTATGAAACTGATACAAACTACAGCTCCTCTTACAAAAATGCTCTTAGTTAATAGTGAGTATCGCGTTGGGTTCGTGCACTGTGTGAATCATTTGGGCACAAAATTCACTGGGTTTACCAGAAATGAACTCTTGCTTGTACGAAGACACAGATCCTGTTGTTTAACTCCGATTCTGTACGGAAATTCAGACCAGAGTTCTCTTCCATTAAACACAAATATTTTTAACGCAAGAAGAAAGCTCTTCTTTCCAGGGTCTCCTATACAGCAAGAACCAAGAGCATGCCCCCCAAAAAAGGACTGTGTTTCCTGCACTTATGGACAATTTGTAGTTCAACTCTGCTTATGAAATAGATATAAACCACAGCTCTTTTTACATAAATGCTCCTTAGTTAATAGTGAGAATCACTGTGTTCATGAACTGTGAACAATCATTTGAGCCCAAAATTCACTGGGTTTCCCAGAAATGAACTCTTGCTTGTAGGAAGGCACAGATCCTGTGGTTTAAGTCTGTTTTTGAAGGGATATTCAGACCAGAGTCTCATCCAACAAAAACACTCTGTTATAAGGCAAGAAGCACCCTCTTCTTTCCAGCATCTCCAATACAGCAAGAACAATGAGCATGCCCAGAAAAAAAGAACTGTGTTTCCTACTCATACAGACCATATGTAGTTCAACTCTGTTTATGAAACTGATACTAACCACAGGTCCTCTTACATAAATGCTCTTTAGTTAATAGTGAAAATCGTGTTGGGTTCGTGAACTGCGAAATATCAATTGAGCCCAATATTCATTGGGTTTACCAGAAAAGAACTTTTGCTTGTAGGAAGACTCAGATCCTGGGGTTTAACTCCGTTTCTGAATGGAAATTCAGACCAGTGTTCTCATCCATGAAACACACTCTGTTTTCACGCAAGAAGGAAGCTCTTCTTTCCAGCGTCTCCAATACAGCAAGAAACATGAGCATTCCCAGAAAAAAAGACTGTGTTTCCTACTCATAAGGACCATATGTAGTTCAACTCTGCTTATGAAACTGATACAAACCACAGGTCCTCCTACAAAAATGATCTTTAGTTTATGGAGAGAGTCGCATTGGGTTCTAGAAGTGGGAAAAATCATTTGAGCCCAAAATTCCCTGGGATTATCAGAAATGAATTCTTGCTTGTAGGAGGACACAGATCCTGTGGTTTAACTCTGTTTCTGAAGGGAAATTCAGTCCAGGGTTCTCTTCCTTGAAAAACACTCTGTTTTAAGTAAAGTAGCTTCCTCTTCTTTCCAGCGTCTCCAATACAGCAAAAATCATGAGCATACCCAGAAAAAAAGAACTGTGTTTCCTACTCTCACGGACCATATGTATTTCAACTCTGCTTATGAAACTGATACAAACCACAGCTCCTCTTACATAAATGCTCTTTAGGTAATAGTGAGAATCGGCTTGGGTTCGTGAACTGGGAAAAATCATTTCAGCCCAAAATTCACTGGGTTTCCCAGAAATGAACTCTTGCTTGTAGCAAGACACAGATCCTGTGGTTTAACTCTGTTTCTGAAGGGAAATTCAGACCAGAGTTCTCACCCAAGAAAAACACTCTGTTTTAAGGCAAGAAGCATCCTATTCTTTCCAGCGTCTCCAATACAGCAAGAATAATGATCATGCCTAGAAAAAAAAAAACTGTGTTTCTGACTCATACGGACAATATGTAGTTCAACACTGCTTATGAAACAGATACAAACCACAGCACTTCTTACATAAATGCTCTTCAGTTAATAGTGAGCATCGCTGGATTCATGAACTGTGAACAATCATTTGAGCCCAAAATTCACGGGGTTTCCCAGAAATGAACTCTTGATTGTAGGAAGACACAGATCCTGTGGTTTAAGTTTGTTTCTGAAGGGATATTCAGACCAGAGTCTCATCCAACAAAAACACTCTGTTTTAAGGCAAGAAGCATCCTCTTCTTTCCAGCGTCTCCAATTTAGCAAGAACCATGAGCATGCCCAGAAAAAACGAACTGTGTTTCCGACTCATACGGACCATATGTAGTTCAACTCTGCTTATGAAACTGATACGAACCACAGCTCCTCTTACATAAATGCTCTTTAGTTAATAGTGAGAATCGCGTTGGGTTCCAGAACTGTGTAAAATCATTTGAGCCCAAAATTCACTTGGTTTACCAGAAAAGAACTCTTGCTTGTAGGAAGACACAGATCCTGGGGTTTAACTACGTTTCTGAAGGAAAATTCAGACGAGTTTTCTCATCCATGAAACACACTCTGATTTCACGCAAGAAGGAAGCTCTTCTTTCCAGCTTCAACAAAACAGCAAGAAACATGAGCATGCCCAGAAAAAAAGAACTGTGTTTCCTACTCATAGGGACCATATGTAGTTCAACTCTGCTTATGAAACTGATACAAACCACAGGTCCTCCTACAAAATTATCTTTAGTGAATGGTGAGTGTTGCGTAGGGTTCTAGAAGTGTGAAAAATCATTTGAGCCCAAAATTCCCTGGGTTTATCAGAAATGAACTCTTGCTTGTAGGAGGACACAGATCCTGTGATTTAACTCTGTTTCTGAAGGGAAATTCAGTCCAGGGTACTCTTCCTTGAAAAACACTCTGTTTTAAGGCAAGTAGCTTCCTCTTCTTTCCAGCGTCTCCAATACAGGAAGAACCATGCTCATGCCCAGAAATAAAGAACTGTGTTTCCTACTCACACAGACCATATGTTGTTCAACTCTACTTATTAAACTGATACAAACCACAGCTCCGCTTACATAAATGCTCTTTTGTTAATACTGAGAATCGGCTTGGGTTCGTGAACTGTGAAAAATCATTTGAGCCCAAAATTCACATGGTTTACCAGAAATGAACTCTTGCTTGTAGGAAGACACAGATCCTGTGGTTTAACTCTGTTTCTGAAGTTAAATTCAGACCAGAGTTCTCATCCAAGAAAAACACTCTGTTTTAAGGCAAGAAGCATCCTCTTCTTTCCAGTGTCTCCAATACAACAAAACCATGAGCACGCCTAGAAAAAAAGAACTGTGTTTCCTACTCACACGGACCATATGTAGCTCAATTCTGCTTATGAAACTGATACAAACAACAGCTCCTCATACAAAAATGCTCTTAGTTAATAGTGAGAATCGCTTTGGGTTCGTGCACTGTGTGAATCATTTGGGCACAAAATTCACTGGGTTTACCAGAAATGAACTCTTGCTTGTAGGAAGACACAGATCCTGTTGTTTAACTCCGATTCTGTATGGAAATTCAGACCAGAGTTCTTTTACATTAAACTCAAACATTTTTAACGCAAGAAGAAAGCTCTTCTTTCCAGGGTCTCCTATAGAGCAAGAACCAAGAGCATGCCCCTCCAAAAAGGACTGTGTTTCCTGCACTTATGGACAATTTGTAGTTCAACTCTGCTTATGAAATAGATATAAACCACAGCTCTTCTTACATGAATGCTCTTTAGTTAATAGTGAAAATCGTGTTGGGTTCGTGAACTGCGAAATATCAATTGAGCCCAATATTCATTGGGTTTACGAGAAAAGAACTCTTGCTTGTAGGAAGACTCATATCCTGGGGTTTAACTCCGTTTCTGAATGGAAATTCAGACCAGTGTTCTCATCCATGAAACACACTCTGTTTTCACGCAAGAAGTAAGCTCATCTTTCCAGGGTCTCCTATACAGCAAGAACCAAGAGCATGCCCCCCAAAAAAGACTGTGTTTCCTGCACTTATGGACAATTTGTAGTTCAACTCTGCTTATGAAACAGATATAAACCACAACTCTTCTTACATAAATGCTCTTTAGTTAATAGTGAAGATCGTGTTGGGTTCGTGAACTGCCAAATATCAATTGAGCCCAATATTCATTGGGTTTACCAGAAAAGAACTCTTGCTTGTAGGAAGACTCAGATCCTGGGGTTTAACTCCGTTTCTGAATGGAAATTCAGACCAGTGTTCTCATCCATGAAACACACTCTGTTTTCACGCAAGAAGTAAGCTCTTCTTTCCAGCGTCTCTAATACAGCAAGAAACATGAGCATGCCCAGAAAAAAAGAACTGTGTTTCCTACTCATACAGACCATATGTAGTTCAACTCTGCTTATGAAACTGATACAAACCACAGCTCCTCATACAAAAATGCTCTTAGTTAATAGTGAGAATCGCTTTGGGTTCGTGCACTGTGTGAATCATTTGGGCACAAATTTCACTGGGTTTACCAGAAATGAACTCTTGCTTGTAGGAAGACACAGATCCTGTTGTTTAACTCCGATTCTGTATGGAAATTCAGACCAGAGTTCTTTTCCATTAAACTCAAACATTTTTAACGCAAGAAGAAAGCTCTTCTTTCCAGGGTCTCCTATAGAGCAAGAACCAAGAGCATGCCCCTCCAAAAAGGACTGTGTTTCCTGCACTTATGGACAATTTGTAGTTCAACTCTGCTTATGAAATAGATATAAACCACAGCTCTTCTTACATAAATGCTCTTTAGTTAATAGTGAAAATCGTGTTGGGTTCGTGAACTGCGAAATATCAATTGAGCCCAATATTCATTGGGTTTACGAGAAAAGAACTCTTGCTTGTAGGAAGACTCATATCCTGGGGTTTAACTCCGTTTCTGAATGGAAATTCAGACCAGTGTTCTCATCCATGAAACACACTCTGTTTTCACGCAAGAAGTAAGCTCATCTTTCCAGGGTCTCCTATACAGCAAGAACCAAGAGCATGCCCCCCAAAAAAGGACTGTGTTTCCTGCTCTTATGGACAATTTGTAGTTCAACTCTGCTTATGAAACAGATATAAACCACAACTCTTCTTACATAAGTGCTCTTTAGTTAATAGTGAAGATCGTGTTGGGTTCGTGAACTGCCAAATATCAATTGAGCCCAATATTCATTGGGTTTACCAGAAAAGAACTCTTGCTTGTAGGAAGACTCAGATCCTGGGGTTTAACTCCGTTTCTGAATGGAAATTCAGACCAGTGTTCTCATCCATGAAACACACTCTGTTTTCACGCAAGAAGTAAGCTCTTCTTTCCAGCGTCTCTAATACAGCAAGAAACATGAGCATGCCCAGAAAAAAAGAACTGTGTTTCCTACTCATACAGACCATATGTAGTTCAACTCTGCTCATGAAAATGATACAAACCACAGCTCCTCTTACAAAAATGATCTTTAGTTAATGGTGAGAATCGCGTTGGGTTCTAGAACTGGGAAAAATCATTTGAGCCCAAAATTCACATGGTTTACCAGAAAAGAACTCTTGCTTGTAGGAAGACACAGATATTGTGGTTTAACTCTGTTTCTGAAGGGAAATTCAGACCAGAGTCTCATCCAAGAAAAACACTCTGTTTTAAGGCAAGGAGCATCGTCTTCTTTCCAGCGTCTCCAATACAGTAAGAACCATTAGCATGCCGAGAAAAAAAGAACTCTGTTTCCTACTCATACGGACCATATGTAGTTCAACTCTGCTTATGAAACTGATACAAACCACAGCTCCTCTTACATAAATGCTCTTTAGTTAATAGTGAGAATCGCGATGGGTTTGAGATCTGTGTAATATCATTTGAGCCCAAAATTCACTTGGTTTTCCAGAAATGAACTCTTGTTTGTAGGAAGACACAGACCGTGATTTAACTTCGTTTCTGTAGTTTAATTCAGACCAGTATTCTCATCCATTGAAGACACTCTTTTAACGCAAGTAGGAAGCTCTTTTTTCCAGAGTCTCCAATACAGCAAAAACCATGAGCATGCCCTAAAAAGAACGTCTTTTCTTACTCTTACGGACCATATGTAGTTCAACCCTGCTTATGAAACTGATACAAACCACAGCTCCTCTTACATAAATGCTCTTTAGTTAATATTGAGTATCGCATTGGGTTCGTGCACTGTGTAAAATCATTTGGGCACACAATTCACTGGGTTTACCAGAAATGAACTCTTGTTTGTAGGAAGACACAGGACCTCTTGTTTCATTCCGATTCTGTAGGGAAATTCAGACCAGAGTTCTTGTCCATTAAACACAAACAGTTTTAAAACAAGAAGGAAGCTCTTCTTCCAGAGTCACCTCTACAGCAAGAACCAAAGGCATGCCCTGAAAAAAAGAACTGTGTTTCCTACTCTTATGGACAATATGTAGTTCAACTCTGCTAATGAAACAGATACAAACCACAGCTCTTCTTGCATAAATGCTCTTCAGTTAATAGTGAGAATCGATGGGTTCATGAACGGTGAACAATCATTAGAGCCCAAAATTCACTGTGTTTCCCAGAAATGAACTCTTGATTGTAGGAGGACACAGATCCTCGGGTTTAACTACGTTTCTGGATGGAAATTCAGACCAGTTTTCTCATCCATGAAACACTCTGTTTTCAAGAAAGAAGGAAGCTCGTCTTTCCAGCGTCTCCAATACAGCAAGAAACATGAGCATGACCAGAAAAAAAAGAACTGTGTTTCCTACTCACACGGACCATATGTAGTTCAACTCTGCTTATGAAACTGATACAAAAAACAGCTCCTCTTACAGAAATGATCTTTAGTGAATGGTGAGAGTCCCGTTGGGTTCTAGAAGTGCAAAAAATCATTTGAGCACAAAATTCCCTGGGTTTATCAGAAATGAACTATTGGTTGTAGGAGGACACAGATCCTGTGGTTTAACTCTCGTTCTGGAGGGAAATTCAGTCCAGAGTTCTCTTCCTTGAAAAACACTCTGTTTTAAGGCAAGTAGCATCCTCTTCTTTCAGCGTCTCCAATACAGCAAGAACCATGAGCATGCCCAGAAAAAAAGAACTGTGTTTCCTACTCATACAGACAATATGTAGTTCAACTCTGTTTATGAAACTGATACTTACCACAGGTCCTCTTACATAAATGCTCTTTAGTTAATAGTGAGAATAGTGTTGGGTTTGTGAACTATGAGCAATAATTTGAGCGCAAAATTCTCTTGGTATACCAGAAATGAACTCTTGCTTGTTGGGAGTCACAGATCCTGTGGTTTAACTCTGTTTCTGAAGGGAAATTCAGAACAGAATTCTCACCCAAGAAAAACACTCTGTTTTAAGGCAAGAAGCATCCTCCTCTTTCTAGCGTCTCCAATACAGCAAGCACCATGAGCATGCCCAGAAAAAAAGAACTGTGTTTCCTACTCATGCGGACCATATGTTGTTCAACTCTGCTTACGAAACTGATACAAACCACAGCTCCTCTTACAAATATGATCATTAGTTAATAGTGAGAACCGCGTTGGGTTCTAGAACTGTGAAAAATCATTTGAGCCCAAAATGCACTGGGTTTACCAGAAATGAACTCTTGCATTTAGGAAGACACAGATCCTGCTATTTAACTCCGTTTCTGTGGGGAAATTCAGACCAGTGTTCTCATCCATTAAACACACTCTGTTTTAACGCAAGAAGCAAGCTCTTCTTTCCAGACTCTCCAATACAGCAAGAACAATATGTATGCCCTGAAAAAATGAACTGGGTTTCCTATTTATACGGAACATATATAGTTCAACTCTGCTTTTGAAACTCATACAAATCACAGCTCCTCTTACATAAAAGCTCTTTAGTTAATTGTGAGAATCACGTTGGGTTCTAGAACTGCTAAAAACCATTTGAGCCCAAAATTCACTGGGTTTACCAGAAATGAACTCTTGCTTGTAGGAAGACACAGATCCTGTGCTTTAACTCTGTTTCTGAAAGGAAATTAAGACCAGAATACTCATCCAAGAAAAACAGTTTGTTTCAAGGCAAGAAGCATCCTCTTCTTTCAAGCGTCTCCAATACAGCAAGAAACATGAGCATACCTAGAAAAAAAGAACTGTGTTTGCTACTCACACGTACCAGATGTAGTTCAACTCTGCTTATGAAACTGATACAAACCACAGCTCCTCTTACATAAATTATCTTTAGTTAATAGTGAGAATCGCGTTGGGTTTGTGAACTGTGAAAAATCTTTTGAGCCCAAACATCAATGGGTATACCAGGAATGAACTCTTGCTTGTAGGAAGACACAGATGCTTTGGTTTAACTCTGTTTCTGAAGGAAAATTCAGACCAGAGTTCTTATCCCTGAAAAACACACTGTTTTAAGGCAAGAATCTTCCTCTTCTTTCCAGCGTCTCCAATACACCAAGAACCATGAGCATCCTCAGAAAAAATGAATTGTGTTTCCTACTCATACGGACCATATGTAGTTCAACTCTGCTTATGATACTGATACTAACCACAGACTCTTTTACAAAAATGCTCTTTAGTTAATAGTGAGAATCGCGTTGGGATCCAGAACTGTGTAAAATTATTTGAGCCCAAATTTCACATGGTTTACCAGAAATGAAATCTTGCTTGTAGGTTGACACAGATCCTGTGGTTTAACTCTGTTTCTGACTGGAAATTCAGACCAGGGTTCTCATCCAAGAAAAACACTCTGTTTTTAAGGCATGAAGCATCCTCCTTTTTCCAGCGTCTCCAAAACAGCAAGAAACATGAGCATGTCCAGAAAAAAAAAAACTGTGTTTCCGACTCATACGGACCATATGTAGTTCAACTCTGCTTTTGAAACTGATACAAACCACAGCTCCTCTTACATAAAAGCTCTTTAGTTAATAGTGAGAATCGGATTGGGTTAGTGAACTGCTAAAAATCATTTGAGCCCAAAATTCAATTGCTTTACCAGAAATGAACTCTTGCTTGGAGGAAGACACAGATCCTGGGGTTTAACTGTGTTTCTGAAGGGAAATTCTGATCAGAGTTCTCATCCCTGAAACACACTCTGTTTTAATGAAAGAAGCAAGCTCTTCTTTCCAGGCTCTACAATACAGCAAGAATGAGGAGCACGCCCAGAAAAAAAGAACTGTGTTTCCCAGTCATACGGACCATATGTAGTTCAACTCTGCTTTCGAAACTGATACAAACCGCAGCTCCTCTAACATAAATGCTCTTTAGTTAATAGTGAGAATCGCGTTGGGTTCATGAACTGACAAAAATCATTTGAGCCCAAAATTCACTGGGTTTACCAGAAATGAAATCTTCCTTGTAGGAAGACACTGATCCTGGGGTTTAACTCTGTTTCTGAAGGCAAATTCAGAACAGAGTTCTCATCCCTGAAACATCCTCTGTTTTAACAAAGAAGCAAGCGCTTCTTTCCAGAGTCTAAAATACAGCAAGAAACATGAGCATGGCCTGAAAAAAGAACTGTGTTTCCTAATCACACAGACCATATGTAGTTCAACTCTGCTTATGAAACTGATACAAACCACAGCTCCTCTTACATAAATGCTCTTTAGTTAATAGTGAGAATCGGTTTGTGTTAGTCAACTGCTAAAAACCATTTGAGCCCAAAATTCTCTTGCTTTACCAGAAATGAACTCTTGCTTGGAGAAAGACAAAGATCCTGGGGTTTAACTCCGTTTCTGATGGGAAATTCAGATCAGAGTTCTCATCCCTGAAAAACAGTCTGCTTTAACGCAAGAAGCAAGCTCTTCTTTCCAGATTCTAAAATACAGTAAGAACCATGAGCATGCCAAGAAAAAAATATCTGTGTTTCCTACTCATACCTTCCATATGTAGTTCAACTCTGCTTATGAAACTGATAGAAACCACAGCTCCTCTTACATAAATGCTCTTTAGTTAATAGTGAGAATCGGTTTGTGTTAGTCAACTGCTAAAAACCATTTGACCCCAAAATTCTCTTGCTTTACCAGAAATGAACTCTTGCTTGGAGAAAGACACAGATGCTGGGGTTTAACTCCGTTTCTGAACGGAAATTCAGATCTGAGTTCTCATCCCTGAAACACATTCTGTTTTAAAGAAGAAGCAAGCTCTTCTTCCCAGAGTCTAAAAAACAGCAAGAACCATGAGCATGGCCTGAAAAAAGAACTGTGTTTCTTATTCATACGGACCATATGTAGTTCAACTCTGCTTATGAAACTGATACAGATCACACCTCCTCTTACATAAATGCTTTTAGTTAGTAGTGAGAATCGCGTTGTGTTTGTGAACTGCGAAAAATCATTTGAGCTCTAACTTCACTGGGTTAACCAGAAATGAACTCTTGCTTGTAGGAAGACACAGATCCTGGTGTTTAACTCTGTTTCTGAAGGGAAATTCAGACCAGAGTTCTCATCCCTGAAACACACTCTGTTTTAACGAAGTGGAAGCACTTCTTTCCAGGCTCTACAATACAGCAAGAATGAGGAGCATGCCCAGAAAAAAAGAACTGTGTTTCCCAGTCATACGGACCATATGTAGTTCAACTGTGCTTTCGAAACTGATACAAACCACAGCTCCTCTAACATAAATGCTCTTTAGTTAATAGTGAGAATCGCGTTGGGTTCATGAACTGACAAAAATCATTTGAGCCCAAAATTCACTGGGTTTACCAGAAATGAAATCTTCCTTGTAGGAAGACACTGATCCTGGGGTTTAACTCTGTTTCTGAAGGGAAATTCAGACCAGAGTTCTCATCCCTGAAACACACTCTGTTTTAACGAAGTGGAAGCTCTTCTTTCAAGAGTCTAAAATACAGCAAGAAGCATGAGCATGGCCTGAAAAAAAGAACTGTGTTTCCTACTCACACAGACCACATGTAGTTCAACTCTGCTTATGAAACTGATACAAACCACAGCTCCTCTTACATAAATGCTCTTTAGTTAATAGTGAGAATCGGTTTGTGTTAGTCAACTGCTAAAAACCATTTGACCCCAAAATTCTCTTGCTTTACCAGAAATGAACTCTTGCTTGGAGAAAGACACAGATGCTGGGGTTTAACTCCGTTTCTGAACGGAAATTCAGATTGAGTTCTCATCCCTGAAACACATTCTGTTTTAAAGAAGAAGCAAGCTCTTCTTCCCAGAGTCTAAAAAACAGCAAGAACCATGAGCATGGCCTGAAAAAAGAACTGTGTTTCTTATTCATACGGACCATATGTAGTTCAACTCTGCTTATGAAACTGATACAGATCACACCTCCTCTTACATAAATGCTTTTAGTTAGTAGTGAGAATCGCGTTGGGTTTGTGAACTGCGAAAAATCATTTGAGCTCTAACTTCACTGGGTTAACCAGAAATGAACTCTTGCTTGTAGGAAGACACAGATCCTGGTGTTTAACTCTGTTTCTGAAGGGAAATTCAGACCAGAGTTCTCATCCCTGAAACACACTCTGTTTTAACGAAGTGGAAGCACTTCTTTCCAGGCTCTACAATACAGCAAGAATGAGGAGCATGCCCAGAAAAAAAGAACTGTGTTTCCCAGTCATACGGACCATATGTAGTTCAACTGTGCTTTCGAAACTGATACAAACCACAGCTCCTCTAACATAAATGCTCTTTAGTTAATAGTGAGAATCGCGTTGGGTTCATGAACTGACAAAAATCATTTGAGCCCAAAATTCACTGGGTTTACCAGAAATGAAATCTTCCTTGTAGGAAGACACTGATCCTGGGGTTTAACTCTGTTTCTGAAGGGAAATTCAGACCAGAGTTCTCATCCCTGAAACACACTCTGTTTTAACGAAGTGGAAGCTCTTCTTTCAAGAGTCTAAAATACAGCAAGAAGCATGAGCATGGCCTGAAAAAAAGAACTGTGTTTCCTACTCACACAGACCACATGTAGTTCAACTCTGCTTATGAAACTGATACAAACCACAGCTCCTCTTACATAAATGCTCTTTAGTTAATAGTGAGAATCAGTTTGCATTAGTGAACTGCTAAAAATCATTTGTGCCCAAAATTCACTTGCTCTACCAGAAATGAACTCTTGCTTGGAGAAAGACACAGATCCTGGGGTTTAACTCCCAGTCTGAATGGAAATTCAGATCAGATTTCTCATCCCTGAAACACATTGTGCTTTAACGCAAGAAGCGAGCTCTTCTTTCCAGAATCTAAAATGCAGTAAGAACCATGAGCATGCCAAGAAAAAAAGATCTTTGTTTCCTATTCATACGGACCATATGTAGTTCCACTCTGCTTATGAATCTGATACAGACCAGACTTCCTCTTACATAAATGCTCTTTAGTTAATAGTGAGAATAGCATTGGTTTCGGGAACTGAGAAAAATCGTTTGAGCCCAAAATTCACTGGGTTTACCAGAACTGAACACTTGCTTGTAGGAAGACACAGATCCTGGGGAATAACTCCGTTTCTGAAGGGTAA
This sequence comes from Onychomys leucogaster, assembly GCA_949786385.1. Taxonomy (NCBI): domain Eukaryota; kingdom Metazoa; phylum Chordata; class Mammalia; order Rodentia; family Cricetidae; genus Onychomys; species Onychomys leucogaster. The sequence goes on from CATKUP010000061.1 coordinate 2,715,518, forward strand.
TTGAGACCAGAATTCTCATCCCTGAAAAACACAATGTTTTAAGGCATGAATCATCCTCTTCTTTCGAGGGTCTCCAATACAGTATGATCCATGAGCATGCCAAGGAAAAAAAGAACTAGTTTCCTACTCATACGGACCATATGTAGTCCAACTCCGCTTATGAAACTGATACAGACCACAGCTCCTCTTATATAAATGGTCTTTAGTTAATAGTGATAATCGCGTTGGGTTCTAGAACTGTGTAAAATCATTTGAGCCAAAAATTCACTTGGTTTACCAGAAATGAACTCTTGCTTAGAGGAAGACCCAGATCATGGGGTTTAACTTCATTTCTGAAGGCAAATTCAGACCAGAGTTCTCATCCATGAAACACACTCTGTTTTAATGCAAGATGCAAGCTCTTCTTTCCAGCGTCTCCAATACAGCAAGAACCATGAGCATACCCAGAAAAAAAGTACTGTGTTTCTTACTCATACGGACCATATGTATTTCAACTCTGCTTATGAAACTGATACAAACCACAGCTCCTCTTACATAAATGCTCTTTAGTTAATAGTGAGAATCGGTTTGTGTTAGTCAACTGCTAAAAACCATTTGAGCCCAAAATTCTCTTGCTTTACCAGAAATGAACTCTTGCTTGGAGAAAGACAAAGATCCTGGGGTTTAACTCCGTTTCTGATGGGAAATTCAGATCAGAGTTCTCATCCCTGAAAAACAGTCTGCTTTAACGCAAGAAGCAAGCTCTTCTTTCCAGATTCTAAAATACAGTAAGAACCATGAGCATGCCAAGAAAAAAATATCTGTGTTTCCTACTCATACCTTCCATATATAGTTCAACTCTGCTTATGAAACTGATAGAAACCACAGCTCCTCTTACATAAATGCTCTTTAGTTAATAGTGAGAATCGGTTTGTGTTAGTCAACTGCTAAAAACCATTTGACCCCAAAATTCTCTTGCTTTACCAGAAATGAACTCTTGCTTGGAGAAAGACACAGATGCTGGGGTTTAACTCCGTTTCTGAACGGAAATTCAGATCTGAGTTCTCATCCCTGAAACACATTCTGTTTTAAAGAAGAAGCAAGCTCTTCTTCCCAGAGTCTAAAAAACAGCAAGAACCATGAGCATGGCCTGAAAAAAGAACTGTGTTTCTTATTCATACGGACCATATGTAGTTCAACTCTGCTTATGAAACTGATACAGATCACACCTCCTCTTACATAAATGCTTTTAGTTAGTAGTGAGAATCGCGTTGGGTTTGTGAACTGCGAAAAATCATTTGAGCTCTAACTTCACTGGGTTAACCAGAAATGAACTCTTGCTTGTAGGAAGACACAGATCCTGGTGTTTAACTCTGTTTCTGAAGGGAAATTCAGACCAGAGTTCTCATCCCTGAAACACACTCTGTTTTAACGAAGTGGAAGCACTTCTTTCCAGGCTCTACAATACAGCAAGAATGAGGAGCATGCCCAGAAAAAAAGAACTGTGTTTCCCAGTCATACGGACCATATGTAGTTCAACTGTGCTTTCGAAACTGATACAAACCACAGCTCCTCTAACATAAATGCTCTTTAGTTAATAGTGAGAATCGCGTTGGGTTCATGAACTGACAAAAATCATTTGAGCCCAAAATTCACTGGGTTTACCAGAAATGAAATCTTCCTTGTAGGAAGACACTGATCCTGGGGTTTAACTCTGTTTCTGAAGGGAAATTCAGACCAGAGTTCTCATCCCTGAAACACACTCTGTTTTAACGAAGTGGAAGCTCTTCTTTCAAGAGTCTAAAATACAGCAAGAAGCATGAGCATGGCCTGAAAAAAAGAACTGTGTTTCCTACTCACACAGACCACATGTAGTTCAACTCTGCTTATGAAACTGATACAAACCACAGCTCCTCTTACATAAATGCTCTTTAGTTAATAGTGAGAATCAGTTTGCATTAGTGAACTGCTAAAAATCATTTGTGCCCAAAATTCACTTGCTCTACCAGAAATGAACTCTTGCTTGGAGAAAGACACAGATCCTGGGGTTTAACTCCCAGTCTGAAAGGAAATTCAGATCAGATTTCTCATCCCTGAAACACATTGTGCTTTAACGCAAGAAGCGAGCTCTTCTTTCCAGAATCTAAAATGCAGTAAGAACCATGAGCATGCCAAGAAAAAAAGATCTTTGTTTCCTATTCATACGGACCATATGTAGTTCCACTCTGCTTATGAATCTGATACAGACCAGACTTCCTCTTACATAAATGCTCTTTAGTTAATAGTGAGAATAGCATTGGTTTCGGGAACTGAGAAAAATCGTTTGAGCCCAAAATTCACTGGGTTTACCAGAACTGAACACTTGCTTGTAGGAAGACACAGATCCTGGGGAATAACTCCATTTCTGAAGGGTAATTGAGACCAGAATTCTCATCCCTGAAAAACACAATGTTTTAAGGCATGAATCATCCTCTTCTTTCGAGGGTCTCCAATACAGTATGATCCATGAGCATGCCAAGGAAAAAAAGAACTAGTTTCCTACTCATACGGACCATATGTAGTCCAACTCCGCTTATGAAACTGATACAGACCACAGCTCCTCTTATATAAATGGTCTTTAGTTAATAGTGATAATCGCGTTGGGTTCTAGAACTGTGTAAAATCATTTGAGCCAAAAATTCACTTGGTTTACCAGAAATGAACTCTTGCTTAGAGGAAGACCCAGATCATGGGGTTTAACTTCATTTCTGAAGGCAAATTCAGACCAGAGTTCTCATCCATGAAACACACTCTGTTTTAATGCAAGATGCAAGCTCTTCTTTCCAGCGTCTCCAATACAGCAAGAACCATGAGCATACCCAGAAAAAAAGTACTGTGTTTCTTACTCATACGGACCATATGTATTTCAACTCTGCCTATGAAACTGATACAAACCACAGCTCCTCTTACATAAATGCTATTTAGTTAGTAGTGAGAATCGCGTTGGGTTTGTGAACTGCGAAAAATCATTTGAGCCCTAAATTCACTGGGTTGGCCAGAAATGAACTCTTGCTTGTAGGAAGACACATATCCTGGTGTTTAACTCTGTTTCTGAAGGGAAATTCAGACCAGAGTTCTCATCCCTGAAACACACTCTGTTTTAACGAAGTGGAAGCTCTTCTTTCAAGATTCTAAAATATAGCAAGAAGCATGAGCATGGCCTGAAAAAAAGAACTGTGTTTCCTACTCACACAGACCACATGTAGTTCAACTCTGCTTATGAAACTGATACAAACCACAGCTCCTCTTACATAAATGCTCTTTAGTTAATAGTGAGAATCGGTTTGCGTTAGTGAACTGCTAAAAATCATTTGTGCCCAAAATTAACTGGGTTTACCAGAACTGAACACTTGCTTGTAGGAAGACACAGATCCTGGGGAATAACTCCGTTTCTGAAGGGTAATTGAGACCAGAATTCTCATCACTGAAAAACACAATGTTTTAAGGCATGAATCATCCTCTTCTTTCGAGGGTCTCCAATACAGTAAGATCCATGAGCATGCCAAAGAAAAAAAGAACTATGATTCCTACTCATACGGACCATATGTAGTCCAACTCCGCTTATGACACTGATACAGACCACAGCTCCTCTTATATACATGGTCTTTAGTTAATAGTGATAATCACGTTGGGTTCTAGAACTGTGTAAAATCATTTGAGCCAAAAATTCACTTGGTTTACCAGAAATGAACTCTTGCTTGTAGGAAGACCCAGATCATGGGGTTTAACTCCATTTCTGAAGGCAAATTCAGACCAGAGTTCTCATCCATGAAACACACTCTGTTTTAATGCAAGAAGCAAGCTCTTCTTTCCAGCGTCTCCAATACAGCAAGAACCATGAGCATACCCAGAAAAAAAGAACTGTGTTTCTTACTCATACGGACCATATGTATTTCAACTCTGCTTATGAAACTGATACTAACCACAGCTCCTCTTACATAAATGCTCTTTAGTTAGTAGTGAGAATCGCGTTGGGTTTGTGAACTGCGAAAAATCATTTGAGCTCTAACTTCACTGGGTTAACCAGAAATGAACTCTTGCTTGTAGGAAGACACAGATCCTGGTGTTTAACTCTGTTTCTGAAGGGAAATTCAGACCAGAGTTCTCATCCCTGAAACACACTCTGTTTTAACGAAGTGGAAGCACTTCTTTCCAGGCTCTACAATACAGCAAGAATGAGGAGCACGCCCAGAAAAAAAGAACTGTGTTTCCCAGTCATACGGACCATATGTAGTTCAACTGTGCTTTCGAAACTGATACAAACCACAGCTCCTCTAACATAAATGCTCTTTAGTTAATAGTGAGAATCGCGTTGGGTTCATGAACTGACAAAAATCATTTGAGCCCAAAATTCACTGGGTTTACCAGAAATGAAATCTTCCTTGTAGGAAGACACTGATCCTGGGGTTTAACTCTGTTTCTGAAGGGAAATTCAGACCAGAGTTCTCATCCCTGAAACACACTCTGTTTTAACGAAGTGGAAGCTCTTCTTTCAAGAGTCTAAAATACAGCAAGAAGCATGAGCATGGCCTGAAAAAAAGAACTGTGTTTCCTACTCACACAGACCACATGTAGTTCAACTCTGCTTATGAAACTGATACAAACCACAGCTCCTCTTACATAAATGCTCTTTAGTTAATAGTGAGAATCAGTTTGCATTAGTGAACTGCTAAAAATCATTTGTGCCCAAAATTCACTTGCTCTACCAGAAATGAACTCTTGCTTGGAGAAAGACACAGATCCTGGGGTTTAACTCCCAGTCTGAAAGGAAATTCAGATCAGATTTCTCATCCCTGAAACACATTGTGCTTTAACGCAAGAAGCAAGCTCTTCTTTCCAGAATCTAAAATGCAGTAAGAACCATGAGCATGCCAAGAAAAAAAGATCTTTGTTTCCTATTCATACGGACCATATGTAGTTCCACTCTGCTTATGAATCTGATACAGACCAGACTTCCTCTTACATAAATGCTCTTTAGTTAATAGTGAGAATAGCATTGGTTTCGGGAACTGAGAAAAATCGTTTGAGCCCAAAATTCACTGGGTTTACCAGAACTGAACACTTGCTTGTAGGAAGACACAGATCCTGGGGAATAACTCCGTTTCTGAAGGGTAATTGAGACCAGAATTCTCATCCCTGAAAAACACAATGTTTTAAGGCATGAATCATCCTCTTCTTTCGAGGGTCTCCAATACAGTATGATCCATGAGCATGCCAAGGAAAAAAAGAACTAGTTTCCTACTCATACGGACCATATGTAGTCCAACTCCGCTTATGAAACTGATACAGACCACAGCTCCTCTTATATAAATGGTCTTTAGTTAATAGTGATAATCGCGTTGGGTTCTAGAACTGTGTAAAATCATTTGAGCCAAAAATTCACTTGGTTTACCAGAAATGAACTCTTGCTTAGAGGAAGACCCAGATCATGGGGTTTAACTTCATTTCTGAAGGCAAATTCAGACCAGAGTTCTCATCCATGAAACACACTCTGTTTTAATGCAAGATGCAAGCTCTTCTTTCCAGCGTCTCCAATACAGCAAGAACCATGAGCATACCCAGAAAAAAAGTACTGTGTTTCTTACTCATACGGACCATATGTATTTCAACTCTGCTTATGAAACTGATACAAACCACAGCTCCTCTTACATAAATGCTCTTTAGTTAGTAGTGAGAATCGCGTTGGGTTTGTGAACTGCGAAAAATCATTTGAGCCCTAAATTCACTGGGTTAACCAGAAATGAACTCTTGCTTGTAGGAAGACACATATCCTGGTGTTTAACTCTGTTTCTGAAGGGAAATTCAGACCAGAGTTCTCATCCCTGAAACACACTCTGTTTTAACGAAGTGGAAGCACTTCTTTCCAGTCTCTACAATACAGCAAGAATGAGGAGCACGCCCAGAAAAAAAGAACTGTGTTTCCCAGTCATACGGACCATATGTAGTTCAACTCTGCTTTCGAAACTGATACAAACCACAGCTCCTCTAACATAAATGCTCTTTAGTTAATAGTGATAGTCGCGTTGGGTTATAGAACTGTGTAAAATCATTTGAGCAGAAAATTCAATTGGTTTACCAGAAATGAACTCTTGCTTGTAGGACGAAACAGATCCTGGGGTTTAACTCCGTTTCTGAAGGGAAATTCAGACCAGAGTTCTCATCCCTGAAACACAGTGTGCTTTAACGCAAGAAGCGAGCTCTTCTTTCCAGAATCTAAAATACCGTAAGAACCATGAGCATGCCAAGAAAAAAAGATCTGTGTTTCCTACTCATACCTTACATATGTAGTTCAACTCTGCTTATGAAACTGATACAAACCACAGCTCCTCTTACATAAATGTTCTTAGGTTAATAGTGAGAATCGGTTTGTGTTAGTCAACTGCTAAAAACCATTTGAGCCCAAAATTCTCTTGCTTTACAAGAAATGAACTCTTGCTTGGAGAAAGACACAGATCCTGGGGTTTAACTCCGTTTCTGAACGGAAATTCAGATCAGAGTTCTCATCCCTGAAACACATTCTGTTTTAAAGAAGAAGCAAGCTCTTCTTTCCAGAGTCTAAAAAACAGCAAGAACCATGAGCATGGCCTGAAAAAAGAACTGTGTTTCCTATTCATACGGACCACATGTAGTTCAACTCTGCTTATGAAACTGATACAAACCACAGCTCCTCTTACATAAATGCTCTTTAGTTAATAGTGAGAATCGGTTTGCGTTAGTGAACTGCTAAAAATCATTTGGGCCCAAAATTCACTTGCTTTACCAGAAATGAACTCTTGCTTGGGGAAAGACACAGATCCTGGGGTTTAACTCCCAGTCTGAAGGGAAATTCAGATCAGATTTCTCATCCCTGAAACACAGTGTGCTTTAACGCAAGAAGCGAGCTCTTCTTTCCAGAGTCTAAAATGCAGTAAGAACCATGAGCATGGCCTGAAAAAAAGAACTGTGTTTCCTACTCACACAGACCACATGTAGTTCAACTCTGCTTATGAAACTGATACAAACCACAGCTCCTCTTACATAAATGCTCTTTAGTTAATAGTGAGAATCGGTTTGCGTTAGTGAACTGCTAAAAATCATTTGTGCCCAAAATTCACTTGCTTTACTAGAAATGAACTCTTGCTTGAAGAAAAACACAGATCCTGGGGTTTAACTCCCTTTCTGAAGGGAAATTCAGATCAGATTTCTCATCCCTGAAACACAGGGTGCTTTAACACAAGAAGCGAGCTCTTCTTTCCAGAATCTAAAATGCAGTAAGAACCATGAGCATGCCAAGAAAAAAAGATCTGTGTTTCCTATTCATACGGACCATATGTAGCTCAACTCTGCTTATGAAACTGATACAGACCAGACCTCCTCTTACATAAATGCTCTTTAGTTAATAGTGAGAATAGCATTGGGTTCGGGAACTGAAAAAAATCGTTTGAGCCCAAAATTCACTGGGTTGACCAGAACTGAACACTTGCTTGTAGGAAGACACAGATCCTGGGGAATAACTCCGTTTCTGAAGGGTAATTGAGACCAGAATTCTCATCCCAGAAAAACACAATGTTTTAAGGCATGAATCATGCTCTTCTTTCGAGGGTCTCCAATACAGTAAGATCCATGAGCATGCCAAGGAAAAAAAGAAGTATGTTTCCTACTCATACGGACCATATGTAGTCCAACTCCGCTTATGAAACTGATACAGACCACAGCTCCTCTTATATACATGGTCTTTAGTTAATAGTGATAATCACGTTGGGTTCTAGAACTGTGTAAAATCATTTGTGCCAAAAAATCACTTGGTTTACCAGAAATGAACTCTTGCTTGTAGGAAGACCCAGATCATGGGGTTTAACTCCATTTCTGAAGGCAAATTCAGACCAGAGTCCTCATCCCACAAACACACTCTGTTTTAATGCAAGAAACAAGCTCTTCTTTCTAGCGTCACTAATACAGCAAGAAGCATGAGCATGGCCTGAAAAAGAACTGTGTTTCCTATTTATACGGAGCATATGTAGTTCATCTCTGCTTATGAAACTTATACAGACCATACCTCCTCTTACATAAATGTTCTTTAGTTAATAGTGAGAATAGCGTTGGGTTCGTGACCTGCATAAAATCATTTGAGCCCAAAATTCACTGGGTTTAACAGAACTGAACTCTTGCTTGTAGGAAGACACAAATCCTGGGGATTAACTCCGTTTCTGAAGGGAAACACAGACCAGCATTCTCCTCCCTGAAAAACACTCTGTTTTAAGGTATGAATCATCCTCTTCTTTCCAGGGTCTCCAATACAGTAAGATCCATGAACACGCCAAGAAAAAAAGAACTATGTTTCCTACTCATACGGACCATATGTAGTCCATCTCTATTTAAGAAACTGATACAGACCACAGCTCCTCTTACATAAATGCTCTTTAGTTAATAGTGATAATCGCGTTTTATTCTACATTTGTGTAAAATCATTTGTCCGAAAATTCACTTGGTTTACCAGAAATGAACTCTTGCTTGTAGGAAGACACAGATCCTGGGTTTTAACTCCGTTTCTGAAGGGAAATTCAGACCAGAGTTCTCATCCCTGAAACAGACTCTGTTTTAACGAAGTGCACGCTCTTCTTTCCAGAGTCTAAAATACAGCAAGAAGCATAAGCATGGCCAACTCTGCTTATGAAACTGATAAATACCACAGCTCCACTTACATAAATGCTCTTTAGTTAATAATGAGAATCGCGTTGGATTCAGGAATTGCGAAAAATCATTTGAGCCCAAAATTCAATTGGTTTACCAGAAATGAACTCTTGCTTGTAGGAAGACACAGATCCTGGGCTTTAACTGCGTTTCTGAAGGGAAATTCAGACCAGAGTTCTCATCCATGAAACACACTCTGTTTTAATGCAAGAAGCAAGCTCTTCTTTCCAGCGTCTATAATACAGCAAGATCCAAGAGCATGCCCTGAAAAAAATAACTGTGTTTCTCACTCATACGGACTATATGTAGTTCAAGTCTGCTTATGAAACTGATACAAACCACAGCTCATCTTACATAAATGCTCTTTAGTTGAAAGTGAGAATCGCGATGTGTTCGTGAACAGCAAATAATCATTTGAGCCCAAAATTCACTTGGTTTACCAGAAATGACCTCTTGCTTGTAGGGAGACACAGATCCTGGGGTTTAACTCTGTTTCTGAAGGCAAATTCAGACCAGAGTTCTCATCCCTGAAACACACTCTGTTTTAAAGCAAGAATGAAGCTCTTCTTTCCAGCGTATACAATACAGCAAGAACCATAAGCATGCCCAGAGAAAAAGAACTGTGTTTCCTAATCATACGCACCATATGTAGTCCAACTCTGCTTATGAAACTGATACAAACCACAGCTCCTCTTACATAAATGGTCTTTAGTTAATAGTGAGAAAAGCGTTGGGTTTGCGTAATGCGAAAAACCATTTGAGCCCAAAATTCACTGGGTTTACAAGAAATGAACTCCTATTTATAGGAAGACACATATCCTGGGGTTTAACTCCGTTTCTGAAACTAAAGAGCATTTATGTAAGAGAAGCTGTGGTTTGTTTCAGTTTCCTAGCAGAGTTGAACTACATATGGTCCGTACCAGTGAGAAACACAGTTCTTTTTTTCTGGGCATGCAACCGGATCTTGCTGTATTATAAACGCTGGAAAGAAGAGCTTGCTTCTTGCATTAAAATACATTGTGTTTCATGGATGAGAACACTGGTCTGAATTTGCCTTCAGAAACGGAGAAAAACCCCAGGATCTGTGTCTTCCTACAAGCAAGAGTTCATTTCTGGTAAACCAAGTGAATTTTGAGGTCAAATGATTTACACAGTTCAAAAAACCAATGCGGTTCTCACTATTAACTAAATAGCATTTATGTAAGAGGAACTGCGGACTGTATCAGTTTGCTAAGCAGAGTTGAATTACATATGGTCCGTATTAGTAGGAAACAGTTTTTTTTTTCTGGACATAGTGATGGTTCTGACTGTTTTGGAGACGCTTGAAAGAAGAGGATGATTCTTGCGTTAAAACAGAGTGTGTTTCAGGGATAAGAACACTGGTCTGAATTCCCCTTCAGAAACGGAGTTAAACTCCAGGATCTGTGTCTTCCTACAAGCAAGAGTTCATTTCTGGTAAACCCAGTGAATTTGGGGCTCAAATAATTTTTCGCAGTTCATGAACCCAACGTGATTCTCACTATTAACTAAAGAGCATTTTTGTAAGAGGAGCTGTGGTTTGTATCAGTTTCATAAGCATAGTTGAACTACATATGGTCTGTATCAGTGAGAAACACAGTTCTTTTTTTCTGGGCATGCTCACCGATCTTGCTGTATTATACACGCTGGAAAGAAGAGCTTGCTTCTTGCCTTTAAACACATTGTGTTTCATGGTTGAGAACTCTGGTCTGAATTTGCCTTAGAAACGGAGTTAAAACCCAGAATCTGTGTCTTCCTACAAGCAAGAGTTCATTTCTGGTAAACCCAGTGAATTTTCGGCTCAAATGATTTAACACAGTTCTAGAACCCAGCGCAATTCTCACTATTAACTAAAGAGCATTAATGTAGGAGGAGATGTGGTTTGTATCAGTTTCAAAGCAGAGGTGAACTATATATGGTCCGTATGAGTAGGAAACACAGTTATTTTTTTTCAGGGCATGCTCATGGTTCTTGCTGTATTGGAGATTCTGGAAAGAAGAGCTTGATATTTGCGATAAAACTGAGTGTGTTTCAGGGATGAGAACTCTGGTCTGAGTTTGCCTTCAGAAATGGAGTTAAATCCCTGGGTCTGTACTTCCTACAAGCATGAGTTCAATTCTGGTAAACCCATTGAATGGTGGGATCAAATGGTTTTTTGCAGGTCACGAACCCATCGCGATTTTCACTATTAAATAAAGAGCATTTATGTAAGAGGAGCTGTGGTTTGTATCAGCTTCAAAGCAGAGTTGAACTACATATGGTCCATATGAGTAGGAAACACAGTTCTTTTTTTCTGGGCATGCTCATGTTTCTTGCTGCATTGGAGACTCTGGAACCAAGAGCTTGATTATTGCGTTAAAACAGAGTGTGTTTCAGGGTTGAGAACTCTGGTCTGAATTTGCCTTCAGAAACGGAGTTAAAACCCAGGATCTGTGTCTTCCTACAAGCAAGAGTTCATTTCTGGTAAACCCTGTGAATTTTGGGCTCAATGATTTTTCGCAATTCCTGAATCCAACACGATTCTCACTATTAATTAAAGAGCATTTATGTAAGAGGAAGTGTCGTTGTTATCAGTTTCATAAGCAGAGTTGAACTACATATGGTCCGTATGAGTAGGAAACACAGTTCTTTTTTTCAGGGCATGCTCCTGATTATTGCTGTATTGGAGACTGTGGAAAGAAGAGCTTGATATTTGCCTTAAAACAGAGTGTGTTTCAGGGATGAGAACTCTAGTCTGAATTTGCCTTCAGAAACTGAGTTAAACCCCTGGATCTGTGTCTTCCTACAAGCAAGAGTTCATTTCTGGTAAACCCAGTGAATGGTGGGATCAAATGGTTTTTTGCAGGTCATGAACCCATCGCGATTATCACTATTAACTAAAGAGCATTTATGTAAGAAGAGATGTGGTTTGTATCAGTTTCAAAGCAGAGTTGAACTACATATGGTCCGTATGAGTAGGAAACACAGTTCTTTTTTTCAGGGCATGCTCATGGTTCTTGATATATTTTAGAAATTGGAAAGAAGACCTTGCCTCTTGCTTTAAAACAGAGTGTGTTTCATGGATGAGAACTCTGGTCTGAATTTCCCTTCGGAAACGCAATTAAAACCCAGGGACAGTGTCTTCCTAAAATCAAGAGTTCATTTCTGGTAAACCAAGTGATTTTGGGCTCAAATGATTTTACTCAGTTCAAAAACCCAATGCAATTCTCACTATTAACTAAAGAGCATTTATGTAAGTGGAGCTGTGGGTTGTATCAGTTTCAGAAGCAGAGTTGAACTACATATGATCCGTATGAGTAGGAAACAATGTTCTTTTTTTCTGGACATGCTGATGGTTCTTACTGTTTTTGAGACACTAGAAAGAAGAGGATGATTCTTGCCTTAAAACAGAGTGATTTTCAGGGAGAAGAACTGAGGTCTGTATTTCCCTTCAGTAATGGAGTTAAACCCCCGGATCTGTGTCTTCCTATAAACAGGAGTTCATTTCTGGTAAACCCAGTTTATTTTGGGCTCAAATGATTTTTTGCAGTACGCAAACCCAACGCTATTCTCACTATTAACTAAAGAGCATTTATGTAAGAGGAGCTGTGGTTTGTATCAGTTTCATAAGCAGGGTTGAACTACATATGGTGCGTATGATTAGAAAACACAGTTCTTTTTTACTAGGCATGCTCATGGTTCTTGCTGTATTGTAGACGCTGGAAAGAAGAGCTTCATTCTTGCGTTAAAACAGAGTGTGTTTCTGGGATGAGAACTCTGGTCTGAATTTGCCTTCAGAAACTGAGTTAAACCCCTGGATCTGTGTCTTCCTACAAGCAAGAGTTCATTTCTGATAAACCCAGTGAATTTTGGGCTTAAATGAATTTTCCCAGTTCATGAACCAAACGCGATTCTCACTATTAACTAAAGAGCATTTATGTAAGAGGAGCTATGGTTTGTATCAGTTTCATGAGCAGAGTTGAACTACATAGGGTCCGTATTTGTAGGAAACACAGTTCTTTTTTTCAGGGCATGGATATGGTTCTTACTGTATTGGAGATACTGGAAAGAAGAGGATGATTCTTGCGTTAAAACAGAGTGTGTTTCAGGGATGAGAACTCTAGTCTGAATTTGCCTTCAGAAACTGAGTTAAACCCCTGGATCTGTGTCTTCCTACAAGCAAGAGTTCATTTCTGGTAAACCCAGTGAATGGTGGGATCAAATGGTTTTTTGCAGGTCATGAACCCATCGCGATTATCACTATTAACTAAAGAGCATTTATGTAAGAGGAGATGTGGTTTGTATCAGTTTCATTCAGAGTGGAACTACATATGATCCATATGAGTAGGAAACACAGTTCATTTTTTCTGGGCATGCTCATGGTTCTTGCTATATTTTAGAAGTTGGAAGAAGAGCTTGCCTCTTGCTTTAAAACAGAGTGTGTTTCAGGGATGAGAACTCTGGTCTGAATTTGCCTTCGGAAACAGAGTTAAACGCCAGGATCTGTGTCTTCCTACAAGCAAGAGTTCATTTATGGTAAACACAGTATTTTGCGCTCAAATGATTTTTCGCAGTTCACGAACCCAATGCGATTCTCACTATTAACTAAAGAGCATTTATGTAAGAGGAGATGTGGTTTGTATCAGTTTCAAAGCAGAGTTAAACTATATATGGTCCGTATGAGTAGGAAACACAGTTATTTTTTTCAGGGCATGATCATGGTTCTTGCTGTATTGGAGATTCTGGAAAGAAGAGCTTGATATTTGATTTAAAACAGTGTGTCTTTCAGGGATGAGAACTCTGGTCTGATTTTGCCTTCAGAAACGGAGTGAAATCCCAGAATCTGTGTCTTCCTACAAGCAAGATTTCTTTTCTGGTAAACCCAGTGAATTTTGGGCTCAAATGATTTAATACAGTTCTAGAACCGAACGCGATTCTCACTATTAAGTAAAGAGCATTTATGTAAGAGGAGATGTGGTTTGTATCAGTTTCATGAGCAGAGTTGAACTACATATGGTCCGTATGAGTAGGAAACACAGTTCTTTTTTTCAGGGCATGGATATGGTTCTTACTGTATTGGAGATACTGGAAAGAAGAGGATGATTCTTGCATTAAAAGAGAGTGTGTTTCAGGGATGAGAACTGTAGTCTGAATTTGCCTTCAGAAACTGAGTTAAACCCCTGGATCTGCGTCTTCCTACAAGCAAGAGTTCATTTCTGGTAAACCCAGTGAATGGTGGGATCAAATGTTTTTTTGCAGGTCATGAACCCATCGTGATTATCACTATTAACTAAAGAGCATTTATGTAAGAGGAGCTGTGGTTTGTATCAGTTTCAAAGCAGAGTTGAACTACATATGATCCGTATGAGTAGGAAACACAGTTCATTTTTTCTGGGCATTATCATGGTTCTTGCTGTATTGTAGACACTGGAAAGAAGAGCTTCATTTTTGCGTTAAAACAGAGTGTGTTACAGGGATGAGAACTCTGGTCTGATTTGCCTTCAGAAACGGAGTTAAACTCCAGGATCTGTGTCTTCGTACAAGCAAGAGTTCATTTCTGATAAACCCAGGGAATTTTGGGCTTAAATGAATTTTCCCAGTTCATGAACCGAACGCGATTCTAACTATTAACTAAAGAGCATTTATGTAAGAGGAGCTATGGTTTGTATCAGTTTCATGAGCAGAGTTGAACTACATATGGTCCGTATGTGTAGGAAACACAGTTCTTTTTTTCAGGGCATGGATATGGTTCTTACTGTATTGGAGATACTGGAAAGAAGAGGATGATTCTTGCGTTAAAACAGAGTGTGTTTCAGGGATGAGAACTCTAGTCTGAATTTGCCTTCAGAAACTGAGTTAAACCCCTGGATCTGTGTCTTCCTACAAGCAAGAGTTCATTTCTGGTAAACCCAGTGAATGGTGGGATCAAATGGTTTTTTGCAGGTCATGAACCATTCGCGATTATCACTATTAACTAAAGAGCATTTATGTAAGAGGAGATGTGGTTTGTATCAGTTTCAAAGCAGAGTTGAACTACATATGGTCCGTATGAGTAGGAAACACAGTTCTTTTTTTCTGGGCATGCTCATGGTTCTTGCTATATTTTAGAAGTTGGAAAGAAGAGCTTGCCTCTTGCTTTAAAACTGAGTGTGTTTCAGGGGAGAGAACTCTGGTCTGAATTTGCCTTCAGAAACGGAGTTAAATGCCAGGATCTGTGTCTTCCTACAAGCAAGAGTTCATTTCTGGTAAACCCAGTATTTTGGGTTCAAATGATTTAACACAGTTCTACAACCGAACGCGATTCTCACTATTAACTAAACAGCATTTATGTAAGAGGAGCTGTGGTTTGTATCAGTTTCATAAGCAGAGTTGAACTACATATGGTCCATATCAGTAGAAACACATTTTTTTTTTTCAGGGCATGCTCACGGATCTTGCTGTATTATAGACGTTGGAAAGAAGAGCTTGCTTCTTGCACTAAAACAGAGTGTGTTTCATGGATGAGAACTCTGGTCTGAATTTCCCTTCGGAAACGCAGTTAAAACCCAGGGTCTGTGTCTTCCTACAAGCAACAGTTCATTTCTGGTAAACCAAGTGAATTTTGGGCTCAAATGATTTTACACAGTTCAAAAACCCAATGCAATTCTCACTATTAACTAAAGAGCATTTATGTAAGTGGAGCTGTGGGTTGTATCAGTTTCAGAAGCAGAGTTGAACTACATATGGTCCGTATGAGTAGGAAACAAAGTTCTTTTTTTCTGGGCATGCTGATGGTTCTTACTGTTTTGGAGACACTAGAAAGAAGAGGATGATTCTTGCCTTAAAACAGAGTGATTTTCCGGGAGAAGAACTCGGGTCTGTATTTCCCTTCAGTAATGGAGTTAAACCCCCGGATCTGTGTCTTCCTACATGCAAGAGTTCATTTCTGGTAAAGCCTCTGAATTTTGCTCAATGATTTTTCGCAATTCCTGAATCCAACGCGATTCTCACTATTAACTAAAGAGCATTTATGTAAGAGGAGATGTGGTTTTTATCAGTTTCCTAAGCAGAGTTGAACTACATATGGTCCGTAGGAGTAGTAAACACAGTTCTTTTTTTTCAGGGCATGCTCACGGTTCTTGCTGTATTGGAGACTCTGGAAAGAAGAGCTTGATATTTGAGTTAAAACAGAGTGTATTTCAGGGATGAGAACTCTGGTGTGAATTTGCCTTCAGAAATGGAGTTAAACCCCCAGATCTGTGTCTTCCTATAAACAGGAGTTCATTTCTGGTAAACCCAGTGAATTTTGGGCTCAAATGATTTTTCGCAGTACGCAAACCCAACGCTATTCTCACTATTAACTAAAGACCATTTATGTAAGAGGAGCTGTGGTTTGTATCAGTTTCATAAGCAGAGTTGAACTACATATGGTGCGTATGATTAGGAAACACAGTTCTTTTTTTCTAGGCATGCTCATGGTTCTTGCTGTATTGTAAACACTGGAAAGAAGAGCTTCATTCTTGCGTTAAAACAGAGTGTGTTACAGGGATGAGAACTCTGGTCTGATTTGCCTTCAGAAACGGAGTTAAACTCCAGGATCTGTGTCTTCCTACAAGCAAGAGTTCATTTCTGATAAACCCAGTGAATTTTGGGCTTAAATGAATTTTCCAAGTTCATGAACCGAACGCGATTCTTACTATTAACTAAAGAGCATTTATGTAAGAGGAGCTATGGTTTGTATCAGTTTCATGAGCAGAGTTGAACTACATATGGTCCGTATGTGTAGGAAACACAGTTCTTTTTTTCAGGGCATGGATATGGTTCTTACTGTATTAGAGATACTGGAAAGAAGAGGATGATTCTTGCGTTAAAACAGAGTGTGTTTCAGGGATGAGAACTCTAGTCTGAATTTGCCTTCAGAAACTGAGTTAAACCCCTGGATCTGTGTCTTCCTACAAGCAAGAGTTCATTTCTGGTAAACCCAGTGAATGGTGAGATCAAATGGTTTTTTGCAGGTCATGAACCATTCGCGATTATCACTATTAACTAAAGAGCATTTATGTAAGAGGAGATGTGGTTTGTATCAGTTTCAAAGCAGAGTTGAACTACATATGGTCCATATGAGTAGGAAACACAGTTCATTTTTTCTGGGCATGCTCATGGTTCTTGCTATATTTTAGAAGTTGGAAGAAGAGCTTGCGTCTTGCTTTAAAACAGAGTGTGTTTCAGGGATGAGAACTCTGGTCTGAATTTGCCTTCAGAAACGGAGTTAAACGCCAGGATCTGTGTCTTCCTACAAGCAAGAGTTCATTTCTGGTAAACCCAGTATTTTGGGTTCAAATGATTTAACACAGTTCTAGAACCGAACGCGATTCTCACTATTAACTAAACAGCATTTATGTAAGAGGAGATGTGGTTTGTATCTGTTTCAAAGCAGAGTTAAACTATACATGGTCCGTATGAGTAGGAAACACAGTTATTTTTTTCAGGGCATGCTCATGGTTCTTGCTGTATTGGAGATTCTGGAAAGAAGAGCTTGATATTTGCGTTAAAACAGAGTGTGTTTCAGGGATGAGAACTCTGATCTGAATTTGCCTTCATAAATGGAGTGAAATCCCAGGATCTGTGTCTTCCTACAAGCAAGAGTTCATTTCTGGTAAACCCAGTGAATTTTGGGCTCAAATGATTTTACACAGTTCAAAAACCCAATGCAATTCTCACTATTAACTAAAGAGCATTTATGTAAGTGGAGCTGTGGGTTGTATCAGTTTCAGAAGCAGAGTTGAACTACATATGGTCCGTATGAGTAGGAAACAAAGTTCTTTTTTTCTGGGCATGCTGATGGTTCTTACTGTTTTGGAGACACTAGAAAGAAGAGGATGATTCTTGCCTTAAAACAGAGTGATTTTCCGGGAGAAGAACTCGGGTCTGTATTTCCCTTCAGTAATGGAGTTAAACCCCCGGATCTGTGTCTTCCTACATGCAAGAGTTCATTTCTGGTAAAGCCTCTGAATTTTGCTCAATGATTTTTCGCAATTCCTGAATCCAACGCGATTCTCACTATTAACTAAAGAGCATTTATGTAAGAGGAGATGTGGTTTTTATCAGTTTCCTAAGCAGAGTTGAACTACATATGGTCCGTAGGAGTAGTAAACACAGTTCTTTTTTTTCAGGGCATGCTCACGGTTCTTGCTGTATTGGAGACTCTGGAAAGAAGAGCTTGATATTTGAGTTAAAACAGAGTGTATTTCAGGGATGAGAACTCTGGTGTGAATTTGCCTTCAGAAATGGAGTTAAACCCCCAGATCTGTGTCTTCCTATAAACAGGAGTTCATTTCTGGTAAACCCAGTGAATTTTGGGCTCAAATGATTTTTCGCAGTACGCAAACCCAACGCTATTCTCACTATTAACTAAAGACCATTTATGTAAGAGGAGCTGTGGTTTGTATCAGTTTCATAAGCAGAGTTGAACTACATATGGTGCGTATGATTAGGAAACACAGTTCTTTTTTTCTAGGCATGCTCATGGTTCTTGCTGTATTGTAAACACTGGAAAGAAGAGCTTCATTCTTGCGTTAAAATAGAGTGTGTTACAGGGATGAGAACTCTGGTCTGATTTGCCTTCAGAAACGGAGTTAAACTCCAGGATCTGTGTCTTCCTACAAGCAAGAGTTCATTTCTGATAAACCCAGTGAATTTTGGGCTTAAATGAATTTTCCAAGTTCATGAACCGAACGCGATTCTTACTATTAACTAAAGAGCATTTATGTAAGAGGAGCTATGGTTTGTATCAGTTTCATGAGCAGAGTTGAACTACATATGGTCCGTATGTGTAGGAAACACAGTTCTTTTTTTCAGGGCATGGATATGGTTCTTACTGTATTAGAGATACTGGAAAGAAGAGGATGATTCTTGCGTTAAAACAGAGTGTGTTTCAGGGATGAGAACTCTAGTCTGAATTTGCCTTCAGAAACTGAGTTAAACCCCTGGATCTGTGTCTTCCTACAAGCAAGAGTTCATTTCTGGTAAACCCAGTGAATGGTGAGATCAAATGGTTTTTTTCAGGTCATGAACCATTCGCGATTATCACTATTAACTAAAGAGCATTTATGTAAGAGGAGATGTGGTTTGTATCAGTTTCAAAGCAGAGTTGAACTACATATGGTCCATATGAGTAGGAAACACAGTTCATTTTTTCTGGGCATGCTCATGGTTCTTGCTATATTTTAGAAGTTGGAAGAAGAGCTTGCGTCTTGCTTTAAAACAGAGTGTGTTTCAGGGATGAGAACTCTGGTCTGAATTTGCCTTCGGAAACGGAGTTAAACGCCAGGATCTGTGTCTTCCTACAAGCAAGAGTTCATTTCTGGTAAACCCAGTATTTTGGGTTCAAATGATTTAACACAGTTCTAGAACCGAACGCGATTCTCACTATTAACTAAACAGCATTTATGTAAGAGGAGATGTGGTTTGTATCTGTTTCAAAGCAGAGTTAAACTATACATGGTCCGTATGAGTAGGAAACACAGTTATTTTTTTCAGGGCATGCTCATGGTTCTTGCTGTATTGGAGATTCTGGAAAGAAGAGCTTGATATTTGCGTTAAAACAGAGTGTGTTTCAGGGATGAGAACTCTGATCTGAATTTGCCTTCATAAATGGAGTGAAATCCCAGGATCTGTGTCTTCCTACAAGCAAGAGTTCATTTCTGGTAAACCCAGTGAATTTTGGGCTCACATGATTTTTATCACTTCACGAACCCAACGAGATTCTCACTATTAAACAAAGAGCATTTATGTAAGAGGAGCTGTGGTTTGTATCAGTTTCATAAGCAGATTTGAACTACATATGGTCCGTATGAGTAGGAAACTAAGTTCTTTTTTTCTGGACATGCTGATGGTTCTTACTGTTTTGGAGACACTAGAAAGAAGAGGATGATTCTTGCCTTAAAACAGAGTGATTTTCAGGGAGAAGAACTCGGGTCTGTATTTCCCTTCAGTAATGGAGTTAAACCCCCGGATCTGTATCTTCCTACATGCAAGAGTTCATTTCTGGTAAAGCCTCTGATTTTGCTCAATGATTTTTCGCAATTCCTGAATCCAACGCGATTCTCACTATTAACTAAAGAGCATTTATGTAAGAGGAGCTGTGGTTTTTATCAGTTTCCTAAGCAGAGTTGAACTACATATGGTCCGTATGAGTAGGAAACACAGTTCTTTTTTTCAGGGCATGCTCACGGTTCTTGCTGTATTGGAGACTCTGGAAAGAAGAGCTTGATATTTGAGTTAAAACAGAGTGTATTTCAGGGATGAGAACTCTGGTGTGAATTTGCCTTCATAAATGGAGTTAAACCCCCGGATCTGTGTCTTCCTATAAACAGGAGTTCATTTCTGGTAAACCCAGTGAATTTTGGGCTCAAATGATTTTTCGCAGTACGCAAACCCAACGCTATTCTCACTATTAACTAAAGACCATTTATGTAAGAGGAGCTGTGGTTTGTATCAGTTTCATAAGCAGAGTTGAACTACATATGGTGCGTATGATTAGGAAACACAGTTCTTTTTTTCTAGGCATGCTCATGGTTCTTGCTGTATTGTAGACACTGGAAAGAAGAGCTTCATTCTTGCGTTAAAACAGAGTGTGTTACAGGGATGAGATCTCTGGTCTGATTTGCCTTCAGAAACGGAGTTAAACTCCAGGATCTGTGTCTTCCTACAAGCAAGAGTTCATTTCTGATAAACCCATTGAATTTTGGGCTTAAATGAATTTTCCCAGTTCATGAACCAAACGCGATTCTAACTATTAACTAAAGAGCATTTATGTAAGAGGAGCTATGGTTTGTATCAGTTTCATGAGCAGAGTTGAACTACATATGGTCCGTATGTGTAGGAAACACAGTTCTTTTTTTCAGGGCATGGATATGGTTCTTACTGTATTGGAGATACTGGAAAGAAGAGGATGATTCTTGCGTTAAAACAGAGTGTGTTTCAGGGATGAGAACTCTAGTCTGAATTTGCCCTCAGAGACTGAGTTAAACCCCTGGATCTGTGTCTTCCTACAAGCAAGAGTTCATTTCTGGTAAACCTAGTGAATGGTGGGATCAAATGATTTTTTGCAGGTCATGAACCATTCGCGATTATCACTATTAACTAAAGAGCATTTATGTAAGAGGAGATGTGGTTTGTATCAGTTTCAAAGCAGAGTTGAACTACATATGGTCCGTATGAGTAGGAAACACAGTTCATTTTTTCTGGGCATGCTCATGGTTCTTGCTATATTTTAGAAGTTGGAAGAAGAGCTTGCCTCTTGCTTTAAAACAGAGTGTGTTTCAGGGATGAGAACTCTGGTCTGAATTTGCCTTCGGAAACGGAGTTAAACGCGAGGATCTGTGTCTTCCTACAAGCAAGAGTTCATTTATGGTAAACACAGTATTTTGGGCTCAAATGACTTTTCGCAGTTCACGAACCCAATGCGATTCTCACTATTAACTAAAGAGCATTTACGTAAGAGGAGATGGGGTTTGTATCAGTTTCAAAGCAGAGTTGAACTACATATGGTCCGTATGAGTAGGAAACACAGTTCTTTTTTTTTGGGCATGCTCATGGTTCTTGCTATATTTTAGAAGTTGGAAAGAAGAGCTTGCCTCTTGCTTTAAAAATGAGTGTGTTTCAGGGATGAGAACTCTGGTCTGAATTTTCCTTCAGAAACGGAGTTAAACGCCAGGATCTGTGTCTTCCTACAAGCAAGAGTTCATTTCTGGTAAACCCAGTATTTTGGGTTCAAATGATTTAACACAGTTCTAGAACCGAACACGATTCTCACTATTAACTAAAGAGCATTTATGTAAGAGGAGATGTGGTTTGTATCTGTTTCAAAGCAGAGTTAAACTATACATGGTCCGTATGAGTAGGAAACACAGGTATTTTTTTCAGGGCATGCTCATGGTTCTTGCTGTATTGGAGACTCTGGAAAGAAGAGCTTGATATTTGAGGTAAAACAGAGTGTGTTTCAGGGATGAGAACTCTGGTCTGAATTTGCCTTCAGAAATGGAGTGAAATCCCAGGATCTGTGTCTTCCTACAAGCATGAGTTCATTTCTGTTAAACCCAGTGAATTTTGGGCTCACATGATTTTTCGCACTTCACGAACCCAACGAGATTCTCACTATTAACCAAAGAGCATTTATGTAAGAGGAGCTGTGGTTTGTATCAGTTTCATAAGCAGAGTTGAACTACATATGGTCCATATCAGTAGAAACACAGTTCATTTTTTTCTGGACATGCTGATGGTTCTTACTGTTTTGGACACGCTGGAAGGAAGAGGATGATTCTTGAGTTAAAACAGAGTGTGTTTCAGGGATGAGAACACTGGTCTGAATTCCCCTTCATAAACGGAGTTAAACTCCAGGAACTGTGTCTTCCTACAAGCAAGAGTTCATTTCTAGTAAACCCAGTGAATTTTGGGCTCAAATAATTTTTCGCAGTTCAAGAACCCAACGCGATTCTCACTATTAACTAAATAGCATTTTTGTAAGAGGAGCTGTGGTTTGTATCAGTTTCAAAGCAGAGTTAAACTATATATGTTCCGTATGAGTAGGAAACACAGTTATTTTTTTAAAGGCATGCTCATGGTTCTGGCTATATATTAGAAGTTGGAAAGAAGAGCTTGCCTCTTGCTTTAAAACAGAGTGTGTTTCAGGGATGAGAACTCTGGTCTGAATTTGCCTTCAGAAACGGAGTTAAAACCCAGGATCTGTGTCTTCCTACAAGCAAGAGTTCATTTCTGGTAAACCCAGTGAATGGTGAGATCAAATGGTTTTTTTCAGGTCATGAACCATTCGCGATTATCACTATTAACTAAAGAGCATTTATGTAAGAGGAGATGTGGTTTGTATCAGTTTCAAAGCAGAGTTGAACTACATATGGTCCGTATGAGTAGGAAACACAGTTCATTTTTTCTGGGCATGCTCATGGTTCTTACTATATTTTAGAAGTTGGAAGAAGAGCTTGCGTCTTGCTTTAAAACAGAGTGTGTTTCAGGGATGAGAACTCTGGTCTGAATTTGCCTTCGGAAACGGAGTTAAACGCCAGGATCTGTGTCTTCCTACAAGCAAGAGTTCATTTCTGGTAAACCCAGTATTTTGGGTTCAAATGATTTAACACAGTTCTAGAACCGAACGCGATTCTCACTATTAACTAAACAGCATTTATGTAAGAGGAGATGTGGTTTGTATCTGTTTCAAAGCAGAGTTAAACTATACATGGTCCGTATGAGTAGGAAACACAGTTATTTTTTTCAGGGCATGCTCATGGTTCTTGCTGTATTGGAGATTCTGGAAAGAAGAGCTTGATATTTGCGTTAAAACAGAGTGTGTTTCAGGGATGAGAACTCTGATCTGAATTTGCCTTCATAAATGGAGTGAAATCCCAGGATCTGTGTCTTCCTACAAGCAAGAGTTCATTTCTGGTAAACCCAGTGAATTTTGGGCTCACATGATTTTTATCACTTCACGAACCCAACGAGATTCTCACTATTAAACAAAGAGCATTTATGTAAGAGGAGCTGTGGTTTGTATCAGTTTCATAAGCAGATTTGAACTACATATGGTCCGTATGAGTAGGAAACTAAGTTCTTTTTTTCTGGACATGCTGATGGTTCTTACTGTTTTGGAGACACTAGAAAGAAGAGGATGATTCTTGCCTTAAAACAGAGTGATTTTCAGGGAGAAGAACTCGGGTCTGTATTTCCCTTCAGTAATGGAGTTAAACCCCCGGATCTGTATCTTCCTACATGCAAGAGTTCATTTCTGGTAAAGCCTCTGATTTTGCTCAATGATTTTTCGCAATTCCTGAATCCAACGCGATTCTCACTATTAACTAAAGAGCATTTATGTAAGAGGAGCTGTGGTTTTTATCAGTTTCCTAAGCAGAGTTGAACTACATATGGTCCGTATGAGTAGGAAACACAGTTCTTTTTTTCAGGGCATGCTCACGGTTCTTGCTGTATTGGAGACTCTGGAAAGAAGAGCTTGATATTTGAGTTAAAACAGAGTGTATTTCAGGGATGAGAACTCTGGTGTGAATTTGCCTTCATAAATGGAGTTAAACCCCCGGATCTGTGTCTTCCTATAAACAGGAGTTCATTTCTGGTAAACCCAGTGAATTTTGGGCTCAAATGATTTTTCGCAGTACGCAAACCCAACGCTATTCTCACTATTAACTAAAGACCATTTATGTAAGAGGAGCTGTGGTTTGTATCAGTTTCATAAGCAGAGTTGAACTACATATGGTGCGTATGATTAGGAAACACAGTTCTTTTTTTCTAGGCATGCTCATGGTTCTTGCTGTATTGTAGACACTGGAAAGAAGAGCTTCATTCTTGCGTTAAAACAGAGTGTGTTACAGGGATGAGATCTCTGGTCTGATTTGCCTTCAGAAACGGAGTTAAACTCCAGGATCTGTGTCTTCCTACAAGCAAGAGTTCATTTCTGATAAACCCATTGAATTTTGGGCTTAAATGAATTTTCCCAGTTCATGAACCGAACGCGATTCTAACTATTAACTAAAGAGCATTTATGTAAGAGGAGCTATGGTTTGTATCAGTTTCATGAGCAGAGTTGAACTACATATGGTCCGTATGTGTAGGAAACACAGTTCTTTTTTTCAGGGCATGGATATGGTTCTTACTGTATTGGAGATACTGGAAAGAAGAGGATGATTCTTGCGTTAAAACAGAGTGTGTTTCAGGGATGAGAACTCTAGTCTGAATTTGCCCTCAGAGACTGAGTTAAACCCCTGGATCTGTGTCTTCCTACAAGCAAGAGTTCATTTCTGGTAAACCCAGTGAATGGTGGGATCAAATGATTTTTTGCAGGTCATGAACCATTCACGATTATCACTATTAACTAAAGAGCATTTATGTAAGAGGAGATGTGGTTTGTATCAGTTTCAAAGCAGAGTTGAACTACATATGGTCCGTATGAGTAGGAAACACAGTTCATTTTTTCTGGGCATGCTCATGGTTCTTGCTATATTTTAGAAGTTGGAAGAAGAGCTTGCCTCTTGCTTTAAAACAGAGTGTGTTTCAGGGATGAGAACTCTGGTCTGAATTTGCCTTCGGAAACGGATTTAAACGCGAGGATCTGTGTCTTCCTACAAGCAAGAGTTCATTTATGGTAAACACAGTATTTTGGGCTCAAATGACTTTTCGCAGTTCACGAATCCAATGCGATTCTCACTATTAACTAAAGAGCATTTATGTAAGAGGAGATGGGGTTTGTATCAGTTTCAAAGCAGAGTTGAACTACATATGGTCCGTATGAGTAGGAAACACAGTTCTTTTTTTTGGGCATGCTCATGGTTCTTGCTATATTTTAGAAGTTGGAAAGAAGAGCTTGCCTCTTGCTTTAAAACTGAGTGTGTTTCAGGGATGAGAACTCTGGTCTGAATTTTCCTTCAGAAACGGAGTTAAACGCCAGGATCTGTGTCTTCCTACAAGCAAGAGTTCATTTCTGGTAAACCCAGTATTTTGGGTTCAAATGATTTAACACAGTTCTAGAACCGAACACGATTCTCACTATTAACTAAACAGCATTTATGTAAGAGGAGATGTAGTTTGTATCTGTTTCAAAGCAGAGTTAAACTATACATGGTCCGTATGAGTAGGAAACACAGTTATTTTTTTCAGGGCATGCTCATGGTTCTTGCTGTATTGGAGACTCTGGAAAGAAGAGCTTGATATTTGAGGTAAAACAGAGTGTGTTTCAGGGATGAGAACTCTGGTCTGAATTTGCCTTCAGAAATGGAGTGAAATCCCAGGATCTGTGTCTTCCTACAAGCATGAGTTCATTTCTGTTAAACCCAGTGAATTTTGGGCTCACATGATTTTTCGCACTTCACGAACCCAACGAGATTCTCACTATTAACCAAAGAGCATTTATGTAAGAGGAGCTGTGGTTTGTATCAGTTTCATAAGCAGAGTTGAACTACATATGGTCCATATCAGTAGAAACACAGTTCATTTTTTTCTGGACATGCTGATGGTTCTTACTGTTTTGGAGACGCTGGAAGGAAGAGGATGATTCTTGAGTTAAAACAGAGTGTGTTTCAGGGATGAGAACACTGGTCTGAATTCCCCTTCATAAACGGAGTTAAACTCCAGGAACTGTGTCTTCCTACAAGCAAGAGTTCATTTCTAGTAAACCCAGTGAATTTTGGGCTCAAATAATTTTTCGCAGTTCAAGAACCCAACGCGATTCTCACTATTAACTAAATAGCATTTTTGTAAGAGGTGCTGTGGTTTGTATCAGTTTCAAAGCAGAGTTAAACTATATATGTTCCGTATGAGTAGGAAACACAGTTATTTTTTTAAGGGCATGCTCATGGTTCTGGCTATATTTTAGAAGTTGGAAAGAAGAGCTTGCCTCTTGCTTTAAAACAGAGTGTGTTTCAGGGATGAGAACTCTGGTCTGAATTTGCCTTCAGAAACGGAGTTAAAACCCAGGATCTGTGTCTTCCTACAAGCAAGGTTTCATTTCTGGTAAACCCAGTGAATTTTGAGCTCAAATGATTTAACACAGTTCTAGAACCGAACGCATTTCTCACTATTAACTAAAGAGCATTTATGTAAGAGGAGATGTGCTTTCTATCAGTTTCAAAGCAGAGTTAAACTATATATGGTCCGTATGAGTAGGAAACACAGTTATTTTTTTCAGGGCATGCTCATGGTTCTTGCTGTATTGGAGAATCTGGAAAGAAGAGCTTGATATTTGTGTTAAAACAGAGTGTGTTTCAGGGGTGAGAACTCTGGTCTGAATTTGCCTTCAGAAATGGAGTGAAATCCCAGGATCTGTGTCTTCCTACAAGCAAGAGTTCATTTCTGGTAAACCCAGTGAATTTTGGGCTCACATGATTTTTCGCACTTCACGAACCTAACGAGATTCTCACTATTAACCAAAGAGCATTTAGGTAAGAGGAGCTGTGGTTTGTATCAGTTTCATAAGCAGAGTTGAACTACATATGGTCCATATCAGTAGAAACACAGTTCTTTTTTTCAGGGCATGCTCACGGATCTTGCTGTGTCATAGACGTTGGAAAGAAGAGGTTGCTTCTTGCACTAAAACAGAGTGTGTTTCATGGATGAGAACTCTGGTCTGAATTTCCCTTCGGAAACGCAGTTAAAGCACAGGGTCTGTGTCTTCCTACAAGCAAGAGTTCATTTCTGGTAAACCAAGTGATTTTTGGGCTCAAATGATTTTACACAGTTCAAAAACCCAATGCAATTCTCACTATTGACTAAAGAGCATTTATGTAAGTGGAGCTGTGGGTTGTATCGGTTTCATAAGCAGAGTTGAACTACATATGGTCCGTATGAATAGGAAACAAAGTTCTTTTTTTCTGGACATGCTGATGGTTCTTACTGTTTTGGAGACACTAGAAAGAAGAGGATGATTCTTGCCTTAAAACAGAGTGATTTTCAGGGAAAGAACTCGGGTCTGAATTTCCCTTCAGTAATGGAGTTAAACCCCAGGATCTGTATCTTCCTACATGCAATAGTTCATTTCTGGTAAAGCCTGTCAATTTTGCTCAATGATTTTTCGCAATTCCTGAATCCAACGCGATTCTCTCTATTAACTAAAGAGCATTTATGTAAGAGGAGCTGTGGTTTGTATCAGTTTCATAAGCAGAGTTGAACTACATATGGTGCGTATGATTAGGAAACACAGTTCTTTTTTTCTAGGCATGCTCATGGTTCTTGCTGTATTGTAAACACTGGAAAGAAGAGCTTCATTCTTGCGTTAAAACAGAGTGTGTTACAGGGATGAGAACTCTGGTCTGATTTGCCTTCAGAAACGGAGTTAAACTCCAGGATCTGTGTCTTCCTACAAGCAAGAGTTCATTTCTGATAAACCCAGTGAATTTTGGGCTTAAATGAATTTTCCAAGTTCATGAACCGAACGCGATTCTTACTATTAACTAAAGAGCATTTATGTAAGAGGAGCTATGGTTTGTATCAGTTTCATGAGCAGAGTTGAACTACATATGGTCCGTATGTGTAGGAAACACAGTTCTTTTTTTCAGGGCATGGATATGGTTCTTACTGTATTAGAGATACTGGAAAGAAGAGGATGATTCTTGCGTTAAAACAGAGTGTGTTTCAGGGATGAGAACTCTAGTCTGAATTTGCCTTCAGAAACTGAGTTAAACCCCTGGATCTGTGTCTTCCTACAAGCAAGAGTTCATTTCTGGTAAACCCAGTGAATGGTGAGATCAAATGGTTTTTTGCAGGTCATGAACCATTCGCGATTATCACTATTAACTAAAGAGCATTTATGTAAGAGGAGATGTGGTTTGTATCAGTTTCATAAGCAGAGTTGAACTACATATGGTCCATATGAGTAGGAAACACAGTTCATTTTTTCTGGGCATGCTCATGGTTCTTGCTATATTTTAGAAGTTGGAAGAAGAGCTTGCGTCTTGCTTTAAAACAGAGTGTGTTTCAGGGATGAGAACTCTGGTCTGAATTTGCCTTCAGAAACGGAGTTAAACGCCAGGATCTGTGTCTTCCTACAAGCAAGAGTTCATTTCTGGTAAACCCAGTATTTTGGGTTCAAATGATTTAACACAGTTCTAGAACCGAACGCGATTCTCACTATTAACTAAACAGCATTTATGTAAGAGGAGATGTGGTTTGTATCTGTTTCAAAGCAGAGTTAAACTATACATGGTCCGTATGAGTAGGAAACACAGTTATTTTTTTCAGGGCATGCTCATGGTTCTTGCTGTATTGGAGATTCTGGAAAGAAGAGCTTGATATTTGCGTTAAAACAGAGTGTGTTTCAGGGATGAGAACTCTGATCTGAATTTGCCTTCATAAATGGAGTGAAATCCCAGGATCTGTGTCTTCCTACAAGCAAGAGTTCATTTCTGGTAAACCCAGTGAATTTTGGGCTCACATGATTTTTATCACTTCACGAACCCAACGAGATTCTCACTATTAAACAAAGAGCATTTATGTAAGAGGAGCTGTGGTTTGTATCAGTTTCATAAGCAGATTTGAACTACATATGGTCCGTATGAGTAGGAAACTAAGTTCTTTTTTTCTGGACATGCTGATGGTTCTTACTGTTTTGGAGACACTAGAAAGAAGAGGATGATTCTTGCCTTAAAACAGAGTGATTTTCAGGGAGAAGAACTCGGGTCTGTATTTCCCTTCAGTAATGGAGTTAAACCCCCGGATCTGTATCTTCCTACATGCAAGAGTTCATTTCTGGTAAAGCCTCTGATTTTGCTCAATGATTTTTCGCAATTCCTGAATCCAACGCGATTCTCACTATTAACTAAAGAGCATTTATGTAAGAGGAGCTGTGGTTTTTATCAGTTTCCTAAGCAGAGTTGAACTACATATGGTCCGTAGGAGTAGGAAACACAGTTCTTTTTTTCAGGGCATGCTCACGGTTCTTGCTGTATTGGAGACTCTGGAAAGAAGAGCTTGATATTTGAGTTAAAACAGAGTGTATTTCAGGGATGAGAACTCTGGTGTGAATTTGCCTTCATAAATGGAGTTAAACCCCCGGATCTGTGTCTTCCTATAAACAGGAGTTCATTTCTGGTAAACCCAGTGAATTTTGGGCTCAAATGATTTTTCGCAGTACGCAAACCCAACGCTATTCTCACTATTAACTAAAGACCATTTATGTAAGAGGAGCTGTGGTTTGTATCAGTTTCATAAGCAGAGTTGAACTACATATGGTGCGTATGATTAGGAAACACAGTTCTTTTTTTCTAGGCATGCTCATGGTTCTTGCTGTATTGTAGACACTGGAAAGAAGAGCTTCATTCTTGCGTTAAAACAGAGTGTGTTACAGGGATGAGATCTCTGGTCTGATTTGCCTTCAGAAACGGAGTTAAACTCCAGGATCTGTGTCTTCCTACAAGCAAGAGTTCATTTCTGATAAACCCATTGAATTTTGGGCTTAAATGAATTTTCCCAGTTCATGAACCGAACGCGATTCTAACTATTAACTAAAGAGCATTTATGTAAGAGGAGCTATGGTTTGTATCAGTTTCATGAGCAGAGTTTAACTACATATGGTCCGTATGTGTAGGAAACACAGTTCTTTTTTTCAGGGCATGGATATGGTTCTTACTGTATTGGAGATACTGGAAAGAAGAGGATGATTCTTGCGTTAAAACAGAGTGTGTTTCAGGGATGAGAACTCTAGTCTGAATTTGCCCTCAGAGACTGAGTTAAACCCCTGGATCTGTGTCTTCCTACAAGCAAGAGTTCATTTCTGGTAAACCTAGTGAATGGTGGGATCAAATGATTTTTTGCAGGTCATGAACCATTCGCGATTATCACTATTAACTAAAGAGCATTTATGTAAGAGGAGATGTGGTTTGTATCAGTTTCAAAGCAGAGTTGAACTACATATGGTCCGTATGAGTAGGAAACACAGTTCATTTTTTCTGGGCATGCTCATGGTTCTTGCTATATTTTAGAAGTTGGAAGAAGAGCTTGCCTCTTGCTTTAAAACAGAGTGTGTTTCAGGGATGAGAACTCTGGTCTGAATTTGCCTTCGGAAACGGAGTTAAACGCGAGGATCTGTGTCTTCCTACAAGCAAGAGTTCATTTATGGTAAACACAGTATTTTGGGCTCAAATGACTTTTCGCAGTTCACGAACCCAATGCGATTCTCACTATTAACTAAAGAGCATTTACGTAAGAGGAGATGGGGTTTGTATCAGTTTCAAAGCAGAGTTGAACTACATATGGTCCGTATGAGTAGGAAACACAGTTCTTTTTTTTTGGGCATGCTCATGGTTCTTGCTATATTTTAGAAGTTGGAAAGAAGAGCTTGCCTCTTGCTTTAAAAATGAGTGTGTTTCAGGGATGAGAACTCTGGTCTGAATTTTCCTTCAGAAACGGAGTTAAACGCCAGGATCTGTGTCTTCCTACAAGCAAGAGTTCATTTCTGGTAAACCCAGTATTTTGGGTTCAAATGATTTAACACAGTTCTAGAACCGAACACGATTCTCACTATTAACTAAAGAGCATTTATGTAAGAGGAGATGTGGTTTGTATCTGTTTCAAAGCAGAGTTAAACTATACATGGTCCGTATGAGTAGGAAACACAGTTATTTTTTTCAGGGCATGCTCATGGTTCTTGCTGTATTGGAGACTCTGGAAAGAAGAGCTTGATATTTGAGGTAAAACAGAGTGTGTTTCAGGGATGAGAACTCTGGTCTGAATTTGCCTTCAGAAATGGAGTGAAATCCCAGGATCTGTGTCTTCCTACAAGCATGAGTTCATTTCTGTTAAACCCAGTGAATTTTGGGCTCACATGATTTTTCGCACTTCACGAACCCAACGAGATTCTCACTATTAACCAAAGAGCATTTATGTAAGAGGAGCTGTGGTTTGTATCAGTTTCATAAGCAGAGTTGAACTACATATGGTCCATATCAGTAGAAACACAGTTCATTTTTTTCTGGACATGCTGATGGTTCTTACTGTTTTGGAGACGCTGGAAGGAAGAGGATGATTCTTGAGTTAAAACAGAGTGTGTTTCAGGGATGAGAACACTGGTCTGAATTCCCCTTCATAAACGGAGTTAAACTCCAGGAACTGTGTCTTCCTACAAGCAAGAGTTCATTTCTAGTAAACCCAGTGAATTTTGGGCTCAAATAATTTTTCGCAGTTCAAGAACCCAACGCGATTCTCACTATTAACTAAATAGCATTTTTGTAAGAGGAGCTGTGGTTTGTATCAGTTTCAAAGCAGAGTTAAACTATATATGTTCCGTATGAGTAGGAAACACAGTTATTTTTTTAAAGGCATGCTCATGGTTCTGGCTATATATTAGAAGTTGGAAAGAAGAGCTTGCCTCTTGCTTTAAAACAGAGTGTGTTTCAGGGATGAGAACTCTGGTCTGTATTTGCCTTCAGAAACGGAGTTAAAACCCAGGATCTGTGTCTTCCTACAAGCAAGAGTTCATTTCTGGTAAACCCAGTGAATGGTGAGATCAAATGGTTTTTTGCAGGTCATGAACCATTCGCGATTATCACTATTAACTAAAGAGCATTTATGTAAGAGGAGATGTGGTTTGTATCAGTTTCAAAGCAGAGTTGAACTACATATGGTCCGTATGAGTAGGAAACACAGTTCATTTTTTCTGGGCATGCTCATGGTTCTTACTATATTTTAGAAGTTGGAAGAAGAGCTTGCGTCTTGCTTTAAAACAGAGTGTGTTTCAGGGATGAGAACTCTGGTCTGAATTTGCCTTCGGAAACGGAGTTAAACGCCAGGATCTGTGTCTTCCTACAAGCAAGAGTTCATTTCTGGTAAACCCAGTATTTTGGGTTCAAATGATTTAACACAGTTCTAGAACCGAACGCGATTCTCACTATTAACTAAACAGCATTTATGTAAGAGGAGATGTGGTTTGTATCTGTTTCAAAGCAGAGTTAAACTATACATGGTCCGTATGAGTAGGAAACACAGTTATTTTTTTCAGGGCATGCTCATGGTTCTTGCTGTATTGGAGATTCTGGAAAGAAGAGCTTGATATTTGCGTTAAAACAGAGTGTGTTTCAGGGATGAGAACTCTGATCTGAATTTGCCTTCATAAATGGAGTGAAATCCCAGGATCTGTGTCTTCCTACAAGCAAGAGTTCATTTCTGGTAAACCCAGTGAATTTTGGGCTCACATGATTTTTATCACTTCACGAACCCAACGAGATTCTCACTATTAAACAAAGAGCATTTATGTAAGAGGAGCTGTGGTTTGTATCAGTTTCATAAGCAGATTTGAACTACATATGGTCCGTATGAGTAGGAAACTAAGTTCTTTTTTTCTGGACATGCTGATGGTTCTTACTGTTTTGGAGACACTAGAAAGAAGAGGATGATTCTTGCCTTAAAACAGAGTGATTTTCAGGGAGAAGAACTCGGGTCTGTATTTCCCTTCAGTAATGGAGTTAAACCCCCGGATCTGTATCTTCCTACATGCAAGAGTTCATTTCTGGTAAAGCCTCTGATTTTGCTCAATGATTTTTCGCAATTCCTGAATCCAACGCGATTCTCACTATTAACTAAAGAGCATTTATGTAAGAGGAGCTGTGGTTTTTATCAGTTTCCTAAGCAGAGTTGAACTACATATGGTCCGTATGAGTAGGAAACACAGTTCTTTTTTTCAGGGCATGCTCACGGTTCTTGCTGTATTGGAGACTCTGGAAAGAAGAGCTTGATATTTGAGTTAAAACAGAGTGTATTTCAGGGATGAGAACTCTGGTGTGAATTTGCCTTCATAAATGGAGTTAAACCCCCGGATCTGTGTCTTCCTATAAACAGGAGTTCATTTCTGGTAAACCCAGTGAATTTTGGGCTCAAATGATTTTTCGCAGTACGCAAACCCAACGCTATTCTCACTATTAACTAAAGACCATTTATGTAAGAGGAGCTGTGGTTTGTATCAGTTTCATAAGCAGAGTTGAACTACATATGGTGCGTATGATTAGGAAACACAGTTCTTTTTTTCTAGGCATGCTCATGGTTCTTGCTGTATTGTAGACACTGGAAAGAAGAGCTTCATTCTTGCGTTAAAACAGAGTGTGTTACAGGGATGAGATCTCTGGTCTGATTTGCCTTCAGAAACGGAGTTAAACTCCAGGATCTGTGTCTTCCTACAAGCAAGAGTTCATTTCTGATAAACCCATTGAATTTTGGGCTTAAATGAATTTTCCCAGTTCATGAACCGAACGCGATTCTAACTATTAACTAAAGAGCATTTATGTAAGAGGAGCTATGGTTTGTATCAGTTTCATGAGCAGAGTTTAACTACATATGGTCCGTATGTGTAGGAAACACAGTTCTTTTTTTCAGGGCATGGATATGGTTCTTACTGTATTGGAGATACTGGAAAGAAGAGGATGATTCTTGCGTTAAAACAGAGTGTGTTTCAGGGATGAGAACTCTAGTCTGAATTTGCCCTCAGAGACTGAGTTAAACCCCTGGATCTGTGTCTTCCTACAAGCAAGAGTTCATTTCTGGTAAACCCAGTGAATGGTGGGATCAAATGATTTTTTGCAGGTCATGAACCATTCACGATTATCACTATTAACTAAAGAGCATTTATGTAAGAGGAGATGTGGTTTGTATCAGTTTCAAAGCAGAGTTGAACTACATATGGTCCGTATGAGTAGGAAACACAGTTCATTTTTTCTGGGCATGCTCATGGTTCTTGCTATATTTTAGAAGTTGGAAGAAGAGCTTGCCTCTTGCTTTAAAACAGAGTGTGTTTCAGGGATGAGAACTCTGGTCTGAATTTGCCTTCGGAAACGGATTTAAACGCGAGGATCTGTGTCTTCCTACAAGCAAGAGTTCATTTATGGTAAACACAGTATTTTGGGCTCAAATGACTTTTCGCAGTTCACGAATCCAATGCGATTCTCACTATTAACTAAAGAGCATTTATGTAAGAGGAGATGGGGTTTGTATCAGTTTCAAAGCAGAGTTGAACTACATATGGTCCGTATGAGTAGGAAACACAGTTCTTTTTTTTGGGCATGCTCATGGTTCTTGCTATATTTTAGAAGTTGGAAAGAAGAGCTTGCCTCTTGCTTTAAAACTGAGTGTGTTTCAGGGATGAGAACTCTGGTCTGAATTTTCCTTCAGAAACGGAGTTAAACGCCAGGATCTGTGTCTTCCTACAAGCAAGAGTTCATTTCTGGTAAACCCAGTATTTTGGGTTCAAATGATTTAACACAGTTCTAGAACCGAACACGATTCTCACTATTAACTAAACAGCATTTATGTAAGAGGAGATGTAGTTTGTATCTGTTTCAAAGCAGAGTTAAACTATACATGGTCCGTATGAGTAGGAAACACAGTTATTTTTTTCAGGGCATGCTCATGGTTCTTGCTGTATTGGAGACTCTGGAAAGAAGAGCTTGATATTTGAGGTAAAACAGAGTGTGTTTTAGGGATGAGAACTCTGGTCTGAATTTGCCTTCAGAAATGGAGTGAAATCCCAGGATCTGTGTCTTCCTACAAGCATGAGTTCATTTCTGTTAAACCCAGTGAATTTTGGGCTCACATGATTTTTCGCACTTCACGAACCCAACGAGATTCTCACTATTAACCAAAGAGCATTTATGTAAGAGGAGCTGTGGTTTGTATCAGTTTCATAAGCAGAGTTGAACTACATATGGTCCATATCAGTAGAAACACAGTTCATTTTTTTCTGGACATGCTGATGGTTCTTACTGTTTTGGAGACGCTGGAAGGAAGAGGATGATTCTTGAGTTAAAACAGAGTGTGTTTCAGGGATGAGAACACTGGTCTGAATTCCCCTTCATAAACGGAGTTAAACTCCAGGAACTGTGTCTTCCTACAAGCAAGAGTTCATTTCTAGTAAACCCAGTGAATTTTGGGCTCAAATAATTTTTCGCAGTTCAAGAACCCAACGCGATTCTCACTATTAACTAAATAGCATTTTTGTAAGAGGAGCTGTGGTTTGTATCAGTTTCAAAGCAGAGTTAAACTATATATGTTCCGTATGAGTAGGAAACACAGTTATTTTTTTAAGGGCATGCTCATGGTTCTGGCTATATTTTAGAAGTTGGAAAGAAGAGCTTGCCTCTTGCTTTAAAACAGAGTGTGTTTCAGGGATGAGAACTCTGGTCTGAATTTGCCTTCAGAAACGGAGTTAAAACCCAGGATCTGTGTCTTCCTACAAGCAAGGTTTCATTTCTGGTAAACCCAGTGAATTTTGAGCTCAAATGATTTAACACAGTTCTAGAACCGAACGCATTTCTCACTATTAACTAAAGAGCATTTATGTAAGAGGAGATGTGCTTTCTATCAGTTTCAAAGCAGAGTTAAACTATATATGGTCCGTATGAGTAGGAAACACAGTTATTTTTTTCAGGGCATGCTCATGGTTCTTGCTGTATTGGAGAATCTGGAAAGAAGAGCTTGATATTTGTGTTAAAACAGAGTGTGTTTCAGGGGTGAGAACTCTGGTCTGAATTTGCCTTCAGAAATGGAGTGAAATCCCAGGATCTGTGTCTTCCTACAAGCAAGAGTTCATTTCTGGTAAACCCAGTGAATTTTGGGCTCACATGATTTTTCGCACTTCACGAACCTAACGAGATTCTCACTATTAACCAAAGAGCATTTAGGTAAGAGGAGCTGTGGTTTGTATCAGTTTCATAAGCAGAGTTGAACTACATATGGTCCATATCAGTAGAAACACAGTTCTTTTTTTCAGGGCATGCTCACGGATCTTGCTGTGTCATAGACGTTGGAAAGAAGAGCTTGCTTCTTGCACTAAAACAGAGTGTGTTTCATGGATGAGAACTCTGGTCTGAATTTCCCTTCGGAAACGCAGTTAAAGCACAGGGTCTGTGTCTTCCTACAAGCAAGAGTTCATTTCTGGTAAACCAAGTGATTTTTGGGCTCAAATGATTTTACACAGTTCAAAAACCCAATGCAATTCTCACTATTGACTAAAGAGCATTTATGTAAGTGGAGCTGTGGGTTGTATCGGTTTCATAAGCAGAGTTGAACTACATATGGTCCGTATGAATAGGAAACAAAGTTCTTTTTTTCTGGACATGCTGATGGTTCTTACTGTTTTGGAGACACTAGAAAGAAGAGGATGATTCTTGCCGTAAAACAGAGTGATTTTCAGGGAAAGAACTCGGGTCTGAATTTCCCTTCAGTAATGGAGTTAAACCCCAGGATCTGTATCTTCCTACATGCAATAGTTCATTTCTGGTAAAGCCTGTCAATTTTGCTCAATGATTTTTCGCAATTCCTGAATCCAACGCGATTCTCTCTATTAACTAAAGAGCATTTATGTAAGAGGAGCTGTGGTTTTTATCAGTTTCAGAAGCAGAGTTGAATTACATATGGTCCGTATGAGTAGGAAACACAGTTCTTTTTTTCAGGGAATGCTCACGGTTCTTCTGTATTGGAGACTCTGGAAAGAAGAGCTTGATATTTGAGGTAAAATAGAGTGTGTTTCAGGGATGAGAACTCTGGTCTGAATTTGCCTTCAGAAACGGAGTTAAACTCCACGATCTGTGTCTTCCTACAAGCAAGAGTTCATTTCTGATAAACCCAGTGAATTTTGGGCTTAAATGAATTTTCCCAGTTCATGAACCGAACTCGATTCTCAATATTAACTAAAGAGCATTTATGTAAGAAGAGCTATGGTTTGTATCAGTTTCATGAGCAGAGTTGAACTACATATGGTCCGTATGAGTAGGAAACACAGTTCTTTTTTTCAGGGCATGGATATGGTTCTTACTGTATTGGAGATACTGGAAAGAAGAGGATGATTCTTGCGTTAAAACAGAGTGTGTTGCAGGGATGAGAACTCTAGTCTCCATTTGCCTTCAGAAACTGAGTTAAACCCCTGGATCTGTGTCTTCCTACAATCAAGAGTTCATTTCTGGTAAACCCAGTGAATGGTGGTATCAAATGGTTTTTTGCCGTTCATGAACCCATCGCGATTATCACTATTAACTAAAGAGCCTTTATGTAAGAGGAGATGTTGTTTGTATCAGTTTCAAAGCAGAGTTGAACTACATATGATCCGTATGAGGAGGAAACACAGTTCATTTTTTCTGGGCATGCTCATGGTTCTTGCTATATTTTAGAAGTTGGAAGAAGAGCTTGCCTCTTGCTTTAAAACAGAGTGTGTTTCATGGAGGATAACTCTGGTCTGAATTTGCCTTCGGTAATGAAGTTAAACTCCAGGATCTGTGTCTTCCTACAAGCAAGAGTTCATTTATGGTAAACCCAGTATTTTGGGCTCAAATGATTTAACACAGTTCTAGAACCGAACGCGATTCTCACTATTAACTAAACAGCATTTATGTAAGAGGAGATGTGGTTTGTATCTGTTTCAAAGTAGAGTTAAACTATATATCGTCCGTATGAGTAGGTAACACAGGTATATTTTCAGGGCATGCTCATGGTTCTAGCTGTATTGGAGATTCTGGAAAGAAGAGCTTGATATTTGCGTTAAAACAGAGTGTGTTTCAGGGGTGAGAACTCTGGTCTGAATTTGCCTTCAGAAATGGAGTTAAATCCCAGGATCTGTGTCTTCCTACAAGCAAGAGATGATTTCTGGCAAACACAGTGAATTTTGGGCTCACATGATATTTCGCACTTCACGAACCCAACGAGAATCTCACTATTAACCAAAGAGCATTTAGGTAAGAGGAGCTGAGGTTTGTATAAGTATCATAAGCAGAATTAAACTACATATGGTCCATATCAGTAGAAACACAGTTCTTTTTTTCAGGGCATGGTCACGGATCTTGCTGTGTCATAGACGTTGGAAAGAAGAGCTTTCTTCTTGCACTAAAACAGAGTGTGTTTCATGGATGAGAACTCTGGTCTGAATTTCCCTTCGGAAACGTAGTTAAAGCCCAGGGTCTGTGTCTTCCTACAAGCAAGAGTTCATTAATGGTAAACACAGTATTTTGGGCTCAAATGATTTTTCGCGGTTCACGAACCCAATGCGATTCTCACAATTAACTAAAGAGCATTTATATAAGAGGAGATGGGGTTTGTATCAGTTTCAAAGCAGAGTTGAACTACATATGGTCCGTATGAGTAGGAAACACAGTTCTTTTTTTCTGGGCATGCTCATGGTTCTTGCTATATTTTAGAAGTTGGAAAGAAGAGCTTGCCTCTTGCTTTAAAACAGAGTGTGTTTCATGGATGAGAACTCTGGTCTGAATTTGCCTTCAGAAACGGAGTTAAAACCCAGGATCTGTGTCTTCCTACAAGCAAGATTTCATTTCTGGTAAACCCAGTGAATTTTGGGATCAAATGATTTAACACAGTTCTAGAACTGAACGCGATTCTCACTATTAACTAAAGAGCATTTATGTAAGAGGAGCTGTGGTTTGTATCAGTTTCATAAGCAGAGTTGAACTACATATGGTCCATATCAGTAGAAACACAGTTCTTTTTTTCAGGGCATGCTCACAGATCTTGCTGTATTATAGACGTTGGAAAGAAGAGCTTGCTTCTTGCACTAAAACAGAGTGTGTTTCATGGATGAGAACTCTGGTCTGAATTTCCCTTCGGAAACGCAATTAAAGCCCAAGGTCTGTGTCTTCCTACAAGGAAGAGTTCATTTCTGGTAAACCAAGTGAATTTTGGGCTCAAATGATTTTACACAGTTCAAAAACCCAATGCAATTCTCACTATTAACTAAAGAGCATTTATGTAAGTGGAGCTGTGGGTTGTATCAGTTTCAGAAGCAGAGTTGAACTACATATGGTCCGTATGAGTAGGAAACAAAGTTCTTTTTTTCTGAACATGCTGATGGTTCTTACTGTTTTGGAGACACTAGAAAGAAGAGGATGATTCTTGCCTTAAAACAGAGTGATTTTCAGGGAGAAGAACTCGGGTCTGAATTTTCCTTCAGTAATGGAGTTAAACCCCAGGATCTGTGTCTTCCTACATGCAAGAGTTCATTTCTGATAAAGCCTGTGAATTTTGCTCAATGATTTTTCGCAATTCCTGAATCCAACGCGATTCTCACTATTATCTAAAGAGCATTTATGTAAGAGGAGCTATGGTTTTTATCAGTTTCATAAGCAGAATTGAACTACATATGTTCCGTATGAGTAGGAAACACATTTTTTTCAGGGCATGCTCACGGTTCTTGCTGTATTGGAGAATTTGGAAAGAAGAGCTTGATATTTGAGTTAAAACAGAGTATGTTTCAGGGATGAGAACTCTGTTATAAATTTGCCTTCAGAAACGGAGTTAAACCCCAGGATCTGTGTCTTCCTATAAACAGGAGTTCATTTCTGGTAAACCCAGTGAATTTTGGGCTCAAATGATTTTTCGCAGTCCGCAAACCCAACGCTATTCTCACTATTAACTAAAGACCATTTATGTGAGAGGAGCTGTGGTTTGTATCAGTTTCATGAGCAGAGTTGAACTACATATGGTCTGTATGAGTAGGAAACACAGTTCATTTTTTCTAGGCATGCTCATGGTTCTTGCTATATTTTAGAAGTTGGAAGAAGAGCTTGCCTCTTGCTTTCAAACAGAGTGTGTTTCAGGGATGAGAACTCTGGTCTGAATTTGCCTTCGGAAACGGAGTTAAACGCCAGGATCTGTGTCTTCCTCCAAGCAAGAGTTCATTTATGGTAAACCCAGTATTTTGAGCTCAAATGATTTTTCACAGTTCACGAACCCAATAAGATTCTCACTATTAACTAAAGAGCATTTATGTAAGAGGAGATGTGGTTTGTATCTGTTTCAAAGCAGAGTTAAACTATACATGGTCCGTATGAGTAGGAAACACAGTTATTATTTTCAGGGCATGCTCATGGTTCTTGCTGTATTGGAGATTTTGGAAAGAAGAGCTTGATATTTGCGATAAAACAGAGTGTGTATCAGGGTGAGAACTCTGGTCTGAATTTGCCTTCAGAAATGGAGTGAAATCCCTGGATCTGTGTCTTCCTACAAGCAAGAGTTCATTTCTGGTAAACCCAGTGAATTTTGGGCTCACATGATTTTTCGCACTTCACGAGCCCAACGAGATTCTCACTATTAACCAAAGAGCATTTATGTAAGAGGAGCTGTGGTTTATATCAGTTTCATAAGCAGAGTTGAACTACATATGGTCCATATCAGTAGAAACAAGTTCTTTTTTTTCTGGACATGCTGATGGTTCTTACTGTTTTGGAGACGCTGAAAAGAAGAGGATGATTCTTGCGTTAAAACAGAGTGTGTTTCAGGGATTAGAACACTGGTCTGAATTCCCCTTCATAAACGGAGTTAACCTCCAGGTTCTGTGTCTTCCTACAAGCAAGAGTTCATTTATGGTAAACCCAGTATTTTGGGCTCAAATGATTTTTCGCAGTTCAAGAACCCAATGCGATTCTCACTATTAACTAAAGAGCATTTATGTAAGAGGAGATGGGGTTTGTATCAGTTTCAAAGCAGAGTTGAACTACATATGATCCGTATGAGTAGGAAACACAGTTCATTATTTCTGGGCATGCTCATGGTTCTTGCTATATTTTAGAAGTTGGAAAGAATAGCTCGCCTCTTGCTTTAAAACAGAGTGTGTTTCAGGGATGAGAACTCTGGTCTGAATTTGCCTTCAGAAACGGAGTTAAAACCCAGGATCTGTGTCTTCCTACAAGCAAGATTTCAGTTCTGGTAAACCCCGTGAATTTTGGGCTCAAATGATTTAACACAGTTCTAGAACCGAACGCCATTCTCACTATTAACTAAAGAGCATTTATGTAAGAGGAGATGTGGTTTGTATCTGTTTCAAAGAAGAGTTAAACTATATATGGTCCGTATGAGTAGGAAACACAGTTATTTTTTTCAGGGCATGCTCATGGTTCTTGTTGTATTGGAGATTCTGGAAAGAAGAGCTTGATATTTGCATTAAAACAGAGTGTGTTTCAGGGATGAGAATTCTGGTCTTAATTTGCCTTCAGAAATGGAGTGAAATCCCAGTATCTGTGTCTTCCTACAAGCAAGAGTTCATTTCTGGTAAACCCAGTGAATTTTGGGCTCACATGATTTTTCGCGCTTCACGAACACAACAAGATTCTCACTATTAACTAAAGAGCATTTTTGTAAGAGGAGCTGTGGTTTGTATCAGTTTCAAAGCAGAGTTGAACTACATATGGTGTGTATGATTAGGAAACACAGTTCTTTTTTTCTAGGCGTGCTCATGGTTCTTGCTGTATTGTAGACGCTGGAAAGAAGAGCTTCATTCTTGCGTTAAAACAGAGTGTGTTTCAGGGATGAGAACTCTGGTCTGAATTAGCCTTCAGAAACGGAGTTAAACTCCCGGATCTGTGTCTTCCTACAATGAAGAGTTCATTTGTGATAAACACAGTAAAATTTGGGCTTAAATGATTTTACCCAGTTCATGAACCCAATGCGATTCTCACTATTATCTAAGGAGCATTTATGTAAGAGGAGCTATGGTTTTTATCAGTTTCATGAGCAGAGTTGAACTACATATGGTCCATATGATTAGGAAACTCTGTTCTTTTTTTCAGGGCATTGATATGGTTCTTACTGTATTGGAGATACTGGAAAGAAGAGGATGATTCTTGCGTTAAAACAGAGTGTGTTTCAGGGATGAGAACTCTAGTCTCCATTTGCCTTCAGAAACTGAGTTAAACCCCATGATCTGTGTCTTCCTACAAGCAAGAGTTCATT
Source organism: Onychomys leucogaster (assembly GCA_949786385.1). Classification (NCBI taxonomy): domain Eukaryota; kingdom Metazoa; phylum Chordata; class Mammalia; order Rodentia; family Cricetidae; genus Onychomys; species Onychomys leucogaster. Next base: position 2,757,407 of record CATKUP010000061.1, read on the forward strand.
TCTGGTAAACCCAGTGAATGGTGGGATCAAATGGTTTTTTGCAGGTCATGAACCCATCGCGATTATCACTATTAACTAAAGAGCATTTATGTAAGAGGAGATGTGGTTTGTATCAGTTTCAAAGCAGAGTTGAACTACATATGGTCCGTATGAGTAGGAAACACAGTTCATTTTTTCTGGGCATGCTCATGGTTCTTGCTATATTTTAGAAGTTGGAAGAAGAGCTTGCCTCTTGCTTTAAAACAGAGTGTGTTTCAGGGATGAGAACTCTGGTCTGAATTTGCCTTCGGAAACGGAGTTAAACGCCAGGATCTGTGTCTTCCTACAAGCAAGAGTTCATTTATGGAAAACCCTATATTTTGGGCTCAAATGATTTTTCACAGTTCACGAAACCAATGCGATTCTCACTATTAACTAAAGAGCATTTATGTAAGAGGAGATGGGGTTTGTATCAGTTTCAAAGCAGAGTTGAACTACATATGGTCCGTATGAGTAGGAAACACAGTTATTTTTTTCAGGGCATGCTCATGGTTCTTGCTGTATTGGAGATTCTGGAAAGAAGAGCTTGATATTTGCGTTAAAACAGAGTGTGTTTCAGGGATGAGAACTCTGGTCTGAATTTGCCTTCAGAAATGGAGTGAAATCCCAGGATCTGTGTCTTCCTACAAGCTACAGTTCATTTCTGGTAAACCCAGTGAATTTTGGTTTCACATGATTTTTCGCACTTCACGAACCCAATGAGATTCTCACTATTAACCAAAGAGCATTTAGGTAAGAGGAGCTGTGGTTTGTATCAGTTTCATAAGCAGAGTTGAACTACATATGGTGCATATCAGTAGAAACACAGTTCTTTTTTTCAGGGCATGCTCACGGATCTTGCTGTTTTATAGACTTTGGAAAGAAGAGCTTGCTTCTTGCACTAAAACAGAGTGTGTTTCATGGATGAGAACTCTGGTCTGAATTTCCCTTCGGAAACGCAGTTAAAGCCCATGGTCTGTGTCTTCCTACAAGCAAGAGTTCATTTCTGGTAAACCAAGTGAATTTTGGGCTCAAATGATTTTACACAGTTCAAAATCCCAATGCAATTCTCACTATTAACTAAAGAGCATTTATGTAAGTGGAGCTGTGGGTTGTATCAGTTTCATAAGCAGAGTTGAACTACATATGGTCCGTATGAGTAGGAAACAAAGTTCTTTTTTTCTGGACATGCTGAAGGTTATTACTGTTTTGGAGACACTAGAAAGAAGAGGATGATTCTTGCCTTAAAACAGAGTAATTATCAGGGAGAAGAACTCGGGTCTGAATTTCCCTTCAGTAATGGAGTTAAACCCCAGGATCTGTGTCTTCCTATAAACAGGAGTTCATTTCTGGTAAACCCAGTGAATTTTGGGCTCAAATGATTTTTCGCAGTACGCAAACCCAACGCTATTCTCACTATTAACTAAACACCATTTATGTAAGAGGAGCTGTGGTTTGGATCAGTTTCATAAGCAGAGTTGAACTACATATGGTGCGTATGATTAGGAAACACAGTTCTTTTTTTCTAGGCATGCTCATGGTTCTTGCTGTATTGTAGACGCTGGAAAGAAGAGCTTCATTCTTGCGTTAAAACAGAGTGTCTATCGGGGAAGAGAACTCTGGTCTGAATTTGCCTTCAGAAACGGAGTTAAACTCCAGGATCTGTGTCTTCCTACAAGTAAGAGTTCATTTCTGATAAACCCAGTGAATTTTGGGCTTAAATGATTTTTCCCAGTTCATGAACCCAACGCGATTCTCACTATTAACTAAAGAGCATTATGTAAGAGGAGCTATGGTTTGTATCAGTTTCATGAGCAGAGTTGAACTACATATGGTCCTTATGAGTAGGAAACACAGATCTTTTTTTCTGGACATGCTAATGGTACTTACTGTTTTGGAGACGCTGGAAAGAAGAGGATGATTCTTGCCTTAAAACAGAGTGTGTTTCAGGGATGAGAACTCTGGTATGAATTTCTCTTCCGAAACAGAGTTAAACCCCAGGATCTGTGTCTTCCTACAAGCAAGAGTTCATTTTTGGTAAACCAAGTGAATTTTGGGCTCAAATGATTATTTTCTGTTCACGAACCCAAGGCGAATCTCACTTTTAACTAAAGAGCATTTATGTAAGATGAGCAGTGGTTTGTATCAGGTTCATAAGCAGAGTTGAAAAACATATGGTCCGTCTGAGTATGAAACACATTTCTTTTTTACAGGGCATGCAATTTATTCTTGTTGTATTTTAGAATGTGGAAAGAAGAGCTTGCATCTTGCGTTAAAAGAGAGTGTGCTTCAGGGATGAGAACTCTGGTCTGAATTTCAACTTTAGAATCGGAGTTAATCCCCAGGATCTGTGTCTTCCTACAAGCAAGAGTTCATTTCTGGTAAACCCAGTGAATTTTCGCTCAAATTATTTTACACAATTCTAGAACACAACGCGATTATCACTATTAACTAAAGAGCATTTATGTAAGAGGAGCACTGGTCTGTATCAGTTTCAAGAAGAGTTGAACTACATATGGTCCGTATGAGTAGGAAACACAGTTCTTTTTTTCTGGACATGCTGATGGTTTTTACTGTTTTGGAGACGCTGGAAAGAAGAGGATGATTCTTGCGTTAAAACAGAGTGTGTTTCAGGGATTAGAACACTGGTCTGAATTCCCCTTCATAAACGGAGTTAAACTCGAGGTTCTGTGTCTTCCTACAAGCAAGAGTTCATTTATGGTAAACCCAGTATTTTGGGCTCAAATGACTTTTCGCAGTTCACGAACCCAATGCGATTCTCACTATTAAGTAAAGAGCATTTATGTAAGAGGAGATGGGGTTTGTATCAGTTTCAAAGCAGAGTTGAACTACATATGATCCGTATGAGTAGGAAACACAGTTCATTATTTCTGGGCATGCTCATGGTTCTTGCTATATTTTAGAAGTTGGAAAGAATAGCTCGCCTCTTGCTTTAAAACAGAGTGTGTTTCAGGGATGAGAACTCTGGTCTGAATTTGCCTTCAGAAACGGAGTTAAAACCCAGGATCTGTGTCTTCCTACAAGCAAGATTTCTTTTCTGGTAAACCCCGTGAATTTTGGGCTCAAATGATTTAACACAGTTCTAGAACCGAACGCGATTCTCACTATTAACTAAAGAGCATTTATGTAAGAGGAGATGTGGTTTGTATCTGTTTCAAAGAAGAGTTAAACTATATATGGTCCGTATGTGTAGGAAACACAGTTATTTTTTTCAGGGCATGCTCATGGTTCTTGCTGTATTGGAGATTCTGGAAAGAAGAGCTTGATATTTGCGTTAAAACAGAGTGTGTTTCAGGGATGAGAATTCTGGTCTTAATTTGCCTTCAGAAATGGAGTGAAATCCCAGGATCTGTGTCTTCCTACAAGCAAGAGTTCATTTCTGGTAAACCCAGTGAATTTTGTGCTCACATGATTTTTCGCACTTCACGAACACAACAAGATTCTCACTATTAACTAAAGAGCATTTTTGTAAGAGGAGCTGTGGTTTGTATCAGTTTCAAAGCAGAGTTGAACTACATATGGTGCGTATGATTAGGAAACACAGTTCTTTTTTTCTAGGCATGCTCATGGTTCTTGCTGTATTGTAGACGCTGGAAAGAAGAGCTTCATTCTTGCGTTAAAACAGAGTGTGTTTCAGGGATGAGAACTCTGGTCTGAATTTGCCTTCAGAAACGGAGTTAAACTCCAGGATCTGTATCTTCCTACAAGCAAGAGTTCATTTCTGATAAACCCAGTGAATTTTGGGCTTAAATGAATTTTCCCAGTACATTAACCGAACTCGATTCTCACTATTAACTAAAGAGCATTTATGTAAGAGGAGCTATGATTTGTATCAGTTTCATGAGCAGAGTTGAACTACATATGGTCCGTATGAGTAGGAAACAGTTCTTTTTTTCAGGGCATGGATATGGTTCTTACTGTATTGGAGATACTGGAAAGAAGAGGATGATTCTTGCTTTAAAACAGAGTGTGTTGCAGGGATGAGAACTCTAGTCTGAATTTGCCTTCAGAAACTGAGTTAAACCCCTGGATCTGTGTCTTCCTACAAGCAAGAGTTTATTTCTGGTAAACCCAGTGAATGGTGGGATCAAATGGTTTTTTGCACTTCACGAACCCAACGAGATTCTCACTATTAACTAAATAGCATTTTTGTTTGAGGAGCTGTGGTTTTTATCAGTTTCAAAGCAGAGTTGAACTACATATGGTTCGTATGAGTAGGAAACACTGTTCTTTTTTTCAGGGCATGGATATGGTTCTTACTGTATAAGAGATACTGGAAAAAAGAGGATGAATCTTCCATTAAAACAGAGTGTGTTTCAGGGATGAGAACTCTGGTCTGAATTTGCCTTCAGAAACTGAGTTAAACCCCTGGATCAGTGTCTTCCTATAAACAGGAGTTCTTTTCTGGTAAACCCAGTGAATTTTAGGCTCAAATGATTTTTCGCAGTACGTAAACCCAACGCTATTCTCACAATTAACTAAAGACCATTTATGTAAGAGGAGCTGTGGTTTGTATCAGTTTCATAAGCAGAGTTGAACTACATATGGTGCGTATGATTAGGAAACACAGTTCTTTTTTTCTAGGCATGATCATGGTTCTTGCTTTATTGTAGACTCTGGAACGAAGAGCTTCATTCTTGCGTTAAAACAGAGTGTGTTTCAGGGATGAGAACTCTGGTCTGAATTTGCCTTCAGAAACGGAGTTAAACTCCCGGATCTGTGTCTTCCTACAATGAAGAGTTCATTTGTGATAAACACAGTGAAATTTGGGCTTAAATGATTTTACCCAGTTCATGAACCCAATGCGATTCTCACTATTATCTAAGGAGCATTTATGTAAGAGGAGCTATGGTTTTTATCAGTTTCATGAGCAGAGTTGAACTACATATGATTAGGAAACACTGTTCTTTTTTTCAGGGCATTCATATGGTTCTTACTGTATTGGAGATACTGGAAAGAAGAGGATGATTCTTGCGTTAAAACAGAGTGTGTTTCAGGGATGAGAACTCTAGTCTCCATTTGCCTTCAGAAACTGAGTTAAACCCCATGATCTGTGTCTTCCTACATGCAAGAGTTCATTTCTGGTAAACCCAGTGAATGGTGGGATCAAATGGTTTTTTGCAGGTCATGAACCCATCGCGATTATCACTATTAACTAAAGAGCATTTATGTAAGAGTAGATGTGGTTTGTATCAGTTTCAAAGCAGAGTTGAACTACATATGGTCCGTATGAGTAGGAAACACAGTTCATTTTTTCTGGGCATACTCATGGTTCTTGCTATATTTTAGAAGTTGGAAGAAGAGCTTGCCTCTTGCTTTAAAACAGAGTGTGTTTCAGGGATGAGAACTCTGGTCTGAATTTGCCTTCGGAAACGGAGTTAAACGCCAGGATCTGTGTCTTCCTACAAGCAAGAGTTCATTTATGGAAAACCCTATATTTTGGGCTCAAATGATTTTTCACAGTTCACGAAACCAATGCGATTCTCACTATTAACTAAAGAGCATTTATGTAAGAGGAGATGGGGTTTGTATCAGTTTCAAAGCAGAGTTGAACTACATATGGTCCGTATGAGTAGGAAACACAGTTATTTTTTTCAGGGCATGCTCATGGTTCTTGCTGTATTGGAGATTCTGGAAAGAAGAGCTTGATATTTGCGTTAAAACAGAGTGTGTTTCAGGGATGAGAACTCTGGTCTGAATTTGCCTTCAGAAATGGAGTGAAATCCCAGGATCTGTGTCTTCCTACAAGCAACAGTTCATTTCTGGTAAACCCAGTGAATTTTGGGTTCACATGATTTTTCGCACTTCACGAACCCAACGAGATTCTCACTATTAACCAAAGAGCATTTAGGTAAGAGGAGCTGTGGTTTGTATCAGTTTCATAAGCATAGTTGAACTACATATGGTCCATATCAGTAGAAACACAGTTCTTTTTTTCAGGGCATGCTCACGGATCTTGCTGTTTTATAGACTTTGGAAAGAAGAGCTTGCTTCTTGCACTAAAACAGAGTGTGTTTCATGGATGAGAACTCTGGTCTGAATTTCCCTTCGGAAACGCAGTTAAAGCCCATGGTCTGTGTCTTCCTACAAGCAAGAGTTCATTTCTGGTAAACCAAGTGAATTTTGGGCTCAAATGATTTTACACAGTTCAAAATCCCAATGCAATTCTCACTATTAACTAAAGAGCATTTATGTAAGTGGAGCTGTGGGTTGTATCAGTTTCATAAGCAGAGTTGAACTACATATGGTCCGTATGAGTAGGAAACAAAGTTCTTTTTTTCTGGACATGCTGAAGGTTCTTACTGTTTTGGAGACACTAGAAAGAAGAGGATGATTCTTGCCTTAAAACAGAGTAATTATCAGGGAGAAGAACTCGGGTCTGAATTTCCCTTCAGTAATGGAGTTAAACCCCAGGATCTGTGTCTTCCTATAAACAGGAGTTCATTTCTGGTAAACCCAGTGAATTTTGGGCTCAAATGATTTTTCGCAGTACGCAAACCCAACGCTATTCTCACTATTAACTAAAGACCATTTATGTAAGAGGAGCTGTGGTTTGGATCAGTTTCATAAGCAGAGTTGAACTACATATGGTGCGTATGATTAGGAAACACAGTTCTTTTTTTCTAGGCATGCTCATGGTTCTTGCTGTATTGTAGACGCTGGAAAGAAGAGCTTCATTCTTGCGTTAAAACAGAGTGTCTATCGGGGAAGAGAACTCTGGTCTGAATTTACCTTCAGAAACGGAGTTAAACTCCAGGATCTTTGTCTTCCTACAAGTAAGAGTTCATTTCTGATAAACCCAGTGAATTTTGGGCTTAAATGATTTTTCCCAGTTCATGAACCCAACGCGATTCTCACTATTAACTAAAGAGCATTATGTAAGAGGAGCTATGGTTTGTATCAGTTTCATGAGCAGAGTTGAACTACATATGGTCCTTATGAGTAGGAAACACAGATCTTTTTTTCTGGACATGCTAATGGTACTTACTGTTTTGGAGACGCTGGAAAGAAGAGGATGATTCTTGCCTTAAAACAGAGTGTGTTTCAGGGATGAGAACTCTGGTATGAATTTCTCTTCCGAAACAGAGTTAAACCCCAGGATCTGTGTCTTCCTACAAGCAAGAGTTCATTTCTGGTAAACCAAGTGAATTTTGGGCCCAAATGATTATTTTCTGTTCACGAACCCAAGGCGAATCTCACTTTTAACTAAAGAGCATTTATGTAAGATGAGCTGTGGTTTGTATCAGGTTCATAAGCAGAGTTGAAAAACATATGGTCCGTCTGAGTATGAAACACATTTCTTTTTTACAGGGCATGCAATTTATTCTTGTTGTATTTTAGAATGTGGAAAGAAGAGCTTGCATCTTGCGTTAAAAGAGAGTGTGCTTCAGGGATGAGAACTCTGGTCTGAATTTCAACTTTAGAATCGGAGTTAATCCCCAGGATTTGTGTCTTCCTACAAGCAAGAGTTCATTTCTGGTAAACCCAGTGAATTTTCGCTCAAAATATTTTACACAATTCTAGAACACAACGCGATTATCACTATTAACTAAAGAGCATTTATGTAAGAGGAGCACTGGTCTGTATCAGTTTCAAAGAAGAGTTGAACTACATATGGTCCGTATGAGTAGGAAACACAGTTCTTTTTTTCTGGACATGCTGATGGTTTTTACTGTTTTGGAGACGCTGGAAAGAAGAGGATGATTCTTGCCTTAAAACAGAGTGTTTTTCAGGGATAGGAACTCGGGTCTGAATTTCCCTTCAGAAATGGAGTTAAACCCCAGGTTCTGTGTCTTCCTACAAGCAAGAGTTCATTTATGGTAAACACAGTATTTTGGGCTCAAATGACTTTTCGCAGTTCACGAACCCAATGCGATTCTCACTATTAAGTAAAGAGCATTTATGTAAGAGGAGATGGGGTTTGTATCAGTTTCAAAGCAGAGTTGAACTACATATGATCCGTATGAGTAGGAAACACAGTTCATTATTTCTGGGCATGCTCATGGTTCTTGCTATATTTTAGAAGTTGGAAAGAATAGCTCGCCTCTTGCTTTAAAACAGAGTGTGTTTCAGGGATGAGAACTCTGGTCTGAATTTGCCTTCAGAAACGGAGTTAAAACCCAGGATCTGTGTCTTCCTACAAGCAAGATTTCTTTTCTGGTAAACCCCGTGAATTTTGGGCTCAAATGATTTAACACAGTTCTAGAACCGAACGCGATTCTCACTATTAACTAAAGAGCATTTATGTAAGAGGAGATGTGGTTTGTATCTGTTTCAAAGAAGAGTTAAACTATATATGGTCCGTATGTGTAGGAAACACAGTTATTTTTTTCAGGGCATGCTCATGGTTCTTGCTGTATTGGAGATTCTGGAAAGAAGAGCTTGATATTTGCGTTAAAACAGAGTGTGTTTCAGGGATGAGAATTCTGGTCTTAATTTGCCTTCAGAAATGGAGTGAAATCCCACTATCTGTGTCTTCCTACAAGCAAGAGTTCATTTCTGGTAAACCCAGTGAATTTTGTGCTCACATGATTTTTCGCACTTCACGAACACAACAAGATTCTCACTATTAACTAAAGAGCATTTTTGTAAGAGGAGCTGTGGTTTGTATCAGTTTCAAAGCAGAGTTGAACTACATATGGTGCGTATGATTAGGAAACACAGTTCTTTTTTTCTAGGCATGCTCATGGTTCTTGCTGTATTGTAGACGCTGGAAAGAAGAGCTTCATTCTTGCGTTAAAACAGAGTGTGTTTCAGGGATGAGAACTCTGGTCTGAATTTGCCTTCAGAAACGGAGTTAAACTCCAGGATCTGTATCTTCCTACAAGCAAGAGTTCATTTCTGATAAACCCAGTGAATTTTGGGCTTAAATGAATTTTCCCAGTACATTAACCGAACTCGATTCTCACTATTAACTAAAGAGCATTTATGTAAGAGGAGCTATGATTTGTATCAGTTTCATGAGCAGAGTTGAACTACATATGGTCCGTATGAGTAGGAAACAGTTCTTTTTTTCAGGCCATGGATATGGTTCTTACTGTATTGGAGATACTGGAAAGAAGAGGATGATTCTTGCTTTAAAACAGAGTGTGTTGCAGGGATGAGAACTCTAGTCTGAATTTGCCTTCAGAAACTGAGTTAAACCCCTGGATCTGTGTCTTCCTACAAGCAAGAGTTTATTTCTGGTAACACCAGTGAATGGTGGGATCAAATGGTTTTTTGCAGGTCATGAACGCATCGCGATTATCACTATTAAATAAAGAGCCTTTATGTAAGAGGAGATGTGGTTTGTATCAGTTTCAAAGCAGAGTTGAACTACATATGATCCGTATGAGTAGGAAACACAGTTCATTTTTTCTGGGCATGCTCATGGTTCTTGCTATATTTTAGAAGTTGGAAGAAGAGCTTGCCTCTTGCTTTAAAACAGAGTGTGTTTCAGGGATGAGTACTCTGGTCTGAATTTGCCTTCGGAAATGGAGTTAAACGCCAGGATCTGTGTCTTCCTACAAGCAAGAGTTCATTTATGGTAAACACAGTATTTTGGGCTCAAATGATTTTTTGCAGTTCACGAACCCAATGCGATTGTCACTATTAACTAAAGAGCATTTATGTAAAGGGGATGGGGTTTGTATCAGTTACAAAGCAGAGTTGAACTACATATGGTCCGTATGAGTAGGAAACACAGTTATTTTTTTCAGGGCATGCTCATGGTTCTTGCTGTATTGGAGATTCTGGAAAGAAGAGCTTGATATTTGCGTTAAAACAGAGTGTGTTTCAGGGATGAGAATTCTGGTCTGAATTTGCCTTCAGAAATGGAGTGAAATCCCAGTATCTGTGTCTTCCTACAAGCAAGAGTTCATTTCTGGTAAACCCAGTGAATTTTGGGCTCACATGATTTTTTGCACTTCACGAACCCAAGGAGATTCTCACTATTAACCAAAGAGCATTTAGGTAAGAGGAGCTGTGGTTTGTATCAGTTTCAAAGCAGAGTTGAACTACATATGGTTCGTATGAGTAGGAAACACTGTTCTTTTTTTCAGGGCATGCTCACGGATCTTGCTGTTTTATAGACTTTGGAAAGAAGAGCTTGCTTCTTGCACTAAAACAGAGTGTGTTTCATGGATGAGAACTCTGGTCTGAATTTCCCTTCGGAAACGCAGTTAAAGCCCATGGTCTGTGTCTTCCTACAAGCAAGAGTTCATTTCTGGTAAACCAAGTGAATTTTGGGCTCAAATGATGTTACACAGTTCAAAATCCGAATGCAATTCTCACTATTAACTAAAGAGCATTTATGTAAGTGGAGCTGTGGGTTGTATCAGTTTCATAAGCAGAGTTGAACTACATATGGTCCGTATGAGTAGGAAACAAAGTTCTTTCTTTCTGGACATGCTGAAGGTTCTTACTGTTTTGGAGACACTAGAAAGAAGAGGATGATTCTTGCCTTAAAACAGAGTAATTATCAGGGAGAAGAACTCGGGTCTGAATTTCCCTTCAGTAATGGAGTTAAACCCCAGGATCTGTGTCTTCCTATAAACAGGAGTTCATTTCTGGTAAACCCAGTGAATTTTGGGCTCAAATGATTTTTCGCAGTACGCAAACCCAACGCTATTCTCACTATTAACTAAAGACCATTTATGTAAGAGGAGCTGTGGTTTGGATCAGTTTCATAAGCAGAGTTGAACTACACATGGTGCGTATGATTAGGAAACAGTTCTTTTTTTCTAGGCATGCTCATGGTTCTTGCTGTATTGTAGACACTGGAAAGAAGAGCTTCATTCTTGCGTTAAAACAGAGTGTCTATCGGGGAAGAGAACTTTGGTCTGAATTTGCCTTCAGAAACGGAGTTAAACTCCAGGATCTGTGTTTTCCTACAAGTAAGAGTTCATTTCTGATAAACCCAGTGAATTTTGGGCTTAAATGATTTTTCCAGTTCATGAACCCAACGCGATTCTCACTATTAACTAAAGAGCATTATGTAAGAGGAGCTATGGTTTGTATCAGTTTCATGAGCAGAGTTGAACTACATATGGTCCTTATGAGTAGGAAACACAGATCTTTTTTTCTGGACATGCTAATGGTACTTACTGTTTTGGAGACGCTGGAAAGAAGAGGATGATTCTTGCCTTAAAACAGAGTGTGTTTCAGGGATGAGAACTCTGGTATGAATTTCTCTTCCGAAACAGAGTTAAACCCCAGGATCTGTGTCTTCCTACAAGCAAGAGTTCATTTCTGGTAAACCAAGTGAATTTTGGGCCCAAATGATTATTTTCTGTTCACGAACCCAAGGCGAATCTCACTTTTAACTAAAGAGCATTTATGTAAGATGAGCTGTGGTTTGTATCAGGTTCATAAGCAGAGTTGAAAAACATATGGTCCGTCTGAGTATGAAACACATTTCTTTTTTACAGGGCATGCAATTTATTCTTGTTGTATTTTAGAATGTGGAAAGAAGAGCTTGCATCTTGCGTTAAAAGAGAGTGTGCTTCAGGGATGAGAACTCTGGTCTGAATTTCAACTTTAGAATCGGAGTTAATCCCCAGGATCTGTGTCTTCCTACAAGCAAGAGTTCATTTCTGGTAAACCCAGTGAATTTTCGCTCAAATTATTTTACACAATTCTAGAACACAACGCGATTATCACTATTAACTAAAGAGCATTTATGTAAGAGGAGCACTGGTCTGTATCAGTTTCAAAGAAGAGTTGAACTACATATGGTCTGTATGAGTAGGAAACACAGTTCTTTTTTTCTGGACATGCTGATGGTTTTTACTGTTTTGGAGACGCTGGAAAGAAGAGGATGATTCTTGCCTTAAAACAGAGTGTTTTTCAGGGATAGGAACTCGGGTCTGAATTTCCCTTCAGAAATGGAGTTAAACCCCAGGATCTGTGCCTTCCTACGTGCAAGAGTTCATTTCTGGTAAACCCTGTGAATTTTGGGCTCAATGATTTTTCGCAATTCCTGAATCCAACGTGATTCTCACTATTAACTAAAGAGCATTTATGTAAGAGGAGGTGTCGTTGTTATCAGTTTCATAAGCAGAGTTGAACTACATATGGTCCGTATGAGTAGGAAACACAGTTCTTTATTCAGGGCATGCTCCTGATTCTTGCTGTATTGGAGACTATGGAAAGAAGAGCTTGATATTTGCGTTAAAACAGAGTGTGTTTCAGGGATGAGAACTCTAGTCTGAATTTGCCTTCAGAAACTGAGTTAAACCCCTGGATCTGTGTCTTCCTACAAGCAAGAGTTCATTTCTGGTAAACCCAGTTAATGGTGGGATCAAATGGGTTTTTGCAGGTCACGAACCCATCGCGATTATCACTATTAAATAAAGAGCATTTATGTAAGAGGAGCTGTGGTTTGTATCAGTTTCAAAGCAGAGTTGAACTACATATGGTCCGTATGAGTAGGAAACACAGTTCTTTTTTTCTGGGCATGCTCTTGTTTCTTGCTGTATTGGAGACACTAGAAAGACTAGCTTGATTCTTGCGTTAAAACAGAGTGTGTTTCAGGTATGAGAACTCTGGTCTGAATTTGCCTTCGGAAACGGAATTAAACTCCAGGATCTCTGTCTTCCTATAAGCAAGAGTTCATTTATGGTAAACCCAGTATTTTGGGCTCAAATGATTTTTCGCAGTTCAGGAACCCAATGCGATTCTCACTATTAACTAAAGAGCATTTATGGAAGAGGAGATGGGGTTTGCATCAGTTTCAAAGCAGAGGTGAACTACATATGGTCCGTATGAGTAGGAAACACAGTTCTTTTTTTTCTGGGCATGCTCATGGTTCTTGCTGTATTTTAGAAGTTGGAAAGAAGTGCTTGCCTCTTGCTTTAAAACAGAGTGTGTTTCAGGGATGAACTCTGGTCTGAATTTGCCTTCATAAACGGAGTTAAAACCCAGGATAGGTGTCTTCCTACAAGCCAGAGTTCATTTCTGGTAAACCCAGTGAATTTTGGGCTCAAATGATTAAACACAGTTCTAGAACCCAACATGATTCTCCCTATTACCTAAAGAGCATTTATGTAAGAGGAGATGGGGTTTGTTTCAGTTTCCAAGCAGAGTTGAAATATATATGGTCAATATGAGTAGGAAACACAGTTACTTTTTTCAGGGCATGCTCATGGTTCTTGCTGTATTGGAGATTCTGGACAGAAGAGCTAGATATTTGCGTTAAAACAGAGTGTGTTTCAGGGATGAGAACTCTGGTCTGAATTTGCCTTCAGAATCGGAGTTAATCCCCAGGATCTGTGTCTTCCTACAAGCTAAATTCATTTCTGGTAAACCCAGAGAATTTTGGCTCAAATGATTTCACAGTTCTACAACACAACGCGATTATAACTATTAACTAAAGAGCATTTATGTAAGAGGAGCACTGGTCTGTATCAGTTTCAAAGAAGAGTTGAACTACATATGGTCCATATGAGTAGGAAACACAGTTCTTGTTTTCTGGACATGCTGATGGTTCTTACTGTTTTGGAGACACTGCAAAGAAGAGGATGATTCTTGCCTTAAAACAGAGTGTTTTTCAGGGATAAGACCTCAGGTCTGAATTTTCCTTCAGAAATGGAGTTACACCCCAGGATCTGCGTCTTCCTACGTGCAAGAGTTCATTTCTGGTAAACCCTGTGAATGTTGGGCTCAATGATTTTTCGCAATTCCTGAATCCAATGCGATTCTCACTATTAACTAAAGAGCATTTATGTAAGAGGAGGTGTCGTTGGTATCAGTTTCATAAGCAGAGTTGAACTACATATGGTTCGTATGAGTAGGAAACACAGTTCTTTTTTTCAGGGCATGCTCCTGATTCTTGCTGTATTGGAGACTATGGAAAGAAGAGCTTGATATTTGTGTTAAAACAGAGTGTGTTTCAGGGATGAGAACTCTAGTCTGAATTTGCCTTCAGAAACTGAATTAAACCCCTGGATCTGTGTCTTCCTACAAGCAAGAGTTCATTTCTGGTAAACCCAGTGAATGGGGGGATCAAATGGTTTTTTGCAGGTCCTGAACCCATCGCGATTATCACTATTAACTAAAGAGCATTTATGTAAGAGGAGATGTGGTTTGTATCATTTTCAAAGCAGAGTTGAACTACATATGGTCCATATCAGTAGAAACACAGTTCTTTTTCTCAGGGCATGCTCACGGATCTTGCTGTATTATAGACGTTGGAAAGAAGGGCTTGCTTCTTGCACTAAAACAGACTGTGTTTCATGGATGAGATCTCTGGTCTAAATTTCCCTTCGGAAACGCAGTTAAAGCCCAGGGTCTGTGTCTTCCTACAAGCAAGTGTTCATTTCTGTTAAAGCAAGTGAATTTTGGGCTCAAATGATTTTACACAGTTGAAAAACCCAATGCAATTCTCACTATTAACTAAAGAGCATTTATGTAAGAGGAGATGTGGTTTGTATCAGTTTCAAAGCAAAGTTAAACTATATATGGTCCGTTTGAGTAGGAAACACAGTTATTTTTTTCAGGGCATGCTCATGGTTTTGCTATATTTTAGAAGTTGTAAAGAAGAGCTTGCCTCTTGCTTTAAAACAGAGTGTGTTTCAGGGATGAGAACTCTAGTCTGAATTTGCCTTCAGAAACGGAGTTAAAATCCAGGATCTGTGTCTTCCTACAAGCAAGATTTCGTTTCTGGTAACCCAGTGAATTTTGGGCTCAAATGATTTAACACAGTTCTAGAACCGAACGCGATTCTCACTATTAACTAAAGAGCATTTATGTAAGAGGAGATGTGGTTTGTATCAGTTTCAAAGCAGAGTTAAACTATATATGGTCCGTATGAGTAGGAAACACAGTTATTTTTTTCAGGGCATGCTCATGGTTCTTGCTGTATTGGAGATTCTGGAAAGAAGAGCTTGATATTTGCGTTAAAACAGAGTGTGTTTCAGGGATGAGAACTCTGGTCTGAATTTGCCTTCAGAAATGGAGTGAAATCCCAGGATCTGTGTCTTCCTACAAGCAAGACATCATTTCTGGTAAACCCAGTAAATTTTGGATTCACATGATTTTTCGCACTTCACGAACCCAAAGAGATTCTCACTATTAACCAAAGAGCATTTATGTAAGAGGAGCTGTGGTTTGTATCAGTTTCATAAGCAGAGTTGAACTACATATGGTCCATATGAGTAGAAACACAGTTCTTTTTTTCAGGGCATGCTCACGGATCTTGCTGTATTATAGACGTTGGAAAGAAGAGCTAGCTTCTTGCACTAAAACAGAGTGTGTTTCATGGATGAGAACTCTGGTCTGAATTTCCCTTCGGAAACGCAGTTAAAGCCCATGGTCTGTGTCTTCCTACAAGCAAGAGTTCATTTCTGGTAAACCAAGTGAATTTTGGGCTCAAATGATTTTACACAGTTCAAAAACCCAATGCAATTCTCACTATTAACTAAAGAGCATTTATATAAGTGGCGCTGTGGGTTGTATCAGTTTCATAAGCAGAGTTGAACTACATATGGTCCGTATGAGTAACAAACAAAGTTCTTTTTTTCTGGACATGCTGATGGTTCTTGCTATATTTTAGAAGTTGGAAAGAATAGCTTGCCTCTTGCATTAAAACAGAGTGTGTTTCAGGGATGAGAACTCTGGTCTGAATTTGCCTTCAGAAACGGAGTTAAAACCCAGGATCTGTGTCTTCCTACAAGCAAGATTTCATTTCTGGTAAACCCAGTGAATTTTGGGCTCAAATGATTTAACACAGTTCTAGAACCAAACGAGATTCTCACTATTAACTAAAGAGCATTTATGTAAGATTAGCTGTGGTTTTTATCAGTTTCATAAGCAGAGTTGAACTACATATGTTCCGTATGAGTAGGAAACACAGTTCTTTTTTTCAGGGCATGCTCACGGATCTTGCTGTATTATAGACGTTGGAAAGAAGAGCTTGCTTCTTGCACTAAAACAGAGTGTGTTTCATGGATGAGAACTCTGGTCTGAATTTCCCTTCGGAAACGCAGTTAAAGCCCAGGGTCTGTGTCTTCCTACAAGCAAGAGTTCATTTCTGGTAAACCCAGTGAATTTTGGGCTCAAATAATTTTTCGCAGTTCAAGAACCCAACGCGATTCTCACTATTAAGTATAGAGCATTTTTGCAAGAGGAGCTGTGGTTTGTATCAGTTTCAAAGCAGAGTTACACTATATATGGTCCGTATGAGTAGGAAACACAGTTATTTTTTTCATGGCATGCTCATGGTTCTTGCTGTATTGTAGACGCTGGAAAGAAGAGCTTCATTCTTGCGTTAAAACAGAGTGTGTTTCAGGGATGAGAACTCTGGTCTGAATTTGCCTTCAGAAACGGAGTTAAACTCCAGGATCCGTGTCTTCCTACAAGCAAGATTTTATTTCTGGTAACCCCAGTGAATTTTGGACTTAAATGATTTTTCCCATTTCATGAACACAAACCGATTCTCACTATTAACTAAAGAGCATTTATGTAAGAGGAGCTATGGTTTGTATCAGATTCATGAGGAGAGTTGAACTACATATGGTCCGTATGAGTAGGAAACACAGTTCTTTATTTCAGGGCATGGATATGTTTCTTACTGTATTGGAGACACTGGGAAGAAGTGGATGATTCTTGCGTTAAAACAGAGTGTGTTTCAGGGATGAGAACTATAGTCTGAATTTGCCTTCAGAAACTGAGTTAAACCCCTGGATCTGTGTCTTCCTACAAGCAAGAGTTCATTTATGGTAAACCCAGTATTTTGGGCTCAAATGATTTTTCGCAGTTCACGAACCCAATGTGATTCTCACTATTAACCAAAGAGCATTTATGTAAGAGGTGATGGAGTTTGTATCAGTTTCAAAGCAGAGTTGAACTACATATGGTCCGTGTGAGTAGGAAACACAGTTCTTTTTTTCTGGGCATGCTCATGGTTCTTGCTATATTTTAGAAGTTGGAAAGTAGAGCATGCCTCTTGCTTTAAAACAGAGCGTGTTTCAGGGATGAGAACTCTGTTCTGAATTTGCCTTCAGAAACGGAGTTAAAACCCAGGATCTCTGTCTTCCTACAAGCAAGATTTCATTTCTGGTAAACCCAGTGAATTTTGGGCTCAAATGATTTAACACAGTTCTAGAACCAAACGCGATTCTCACTATTAACTAAAGAGCATTTATGTAAGAGGAGATGTGGTTTGTATCAGTTTCAAAGCAGAGTTAAACTATATATGGTCCGTATGAGTAGGAAACACAGTTATTTTTTTCAGGGCATGCTCATGGTTCTTGCTGTATTGGAGATTCTGGAAAGAAGAGCTTGATATTTGCGTTAAAACAGAGTGTGTTTCAGGGATGAGAACTCTGGTCTCAATTTGCCTTCAGAAATGGAGTGAAATCCCAGGATCTGTGTCTTCCTACAAGCAAGACATCATTTCTGGTAAACCCAGTGAATTTTGGGTTCACATGATTTTTCGCACTTCACGAACCCAACGAGATTCTCACTATTCGCCAAAGAGCATTTATGTAAGAGGAGCTGTGGTTTGTATCAGTTTCATAAGCAGAGTTGAACTACATATGGTCCATATCAGTAGAAACACAGTTCTTTTTTTCAGGGCATGCTCACGGATCTTGCTGTATTATAGACGTTGGAAAGAAGAGCTAGCTTCTTGCACTAAAACAGAGTGTGTTTCATGGATGAGAACTCTGGTCTGAATTTCCCTTCGGAAACGCAGTTAAAGCCCATGGTCTGTGTCTTCCTACAAGCAAGAGTTCATTTCTGGTAAACCAAGTGAATTTTGGGCTCAAATGATTTTACACAGTTCAAAAACCCAATGCAATTCTCACTATTAACTAAACAGCATTTATATAAGTGGCGCTGTGGGTTGTATCAGTTTCATAAGCAGAGTTGAACTACATATGGTCCGTATGAGTAACAAACAAAGTTCTTTTTTTCTGGACATGCTGATGGTTCTTGCTATATTTTAGAAGTTGGAAAGAATAGCTTGCCTCTTGCATTAAAACAGAGTGTGTTTCAGGGATGAGAACTCTGGTCTGAATTTGCCTTCAGAAACGGAGTTAAAACCCAGGATCTGTGTCTTCCTACAAGCAAGAGTTCATTTCTGGTAAACCCAGTAAATTTTGGGCTCACATGATTTTTCGCACTTCACGAACCCAAAGAGATTCTCACTATTAACCAAAGAGCATTTATGTAAGAGGAGCTGTGGTTTTTATCAGTTTCATAAGCAGAGTTGAACTACATATGTTCCGTATGAGTAGGAAACACAGTTCTTTTTTTCAGGGCATGCTCATGGATCTTGCTGTATTATAGACATTGGAAAGAAGAGCTTGCTTCTTGCACTAAAACAGAGTGTGTTTCATGGATGAGAACTCTGGTCTGAATTTCCCTTCGGAAACGCAGTTAAAGCCCATGGTCTGTGTCTTCCTACAAGCAAGAGTTCATTTCTGGTAAACCCAGTGAATTTTGGGCTCAAATAATTTTTCGCAGTTCAAGAACCCAACGCGATTCTCACTATTAACTAAAGAGCATTTTTGCAAGAGGAGCTGTGGTTTGTATCAGTTTCAAAGCAGAGTTACACAATATATGGTCCGTATGAGTAGGAAACACAGTTTTTTTTTCAGGGCATGCTCATGGTTCTTGCTATATTTTAGAAGTTGGAAAGAAGAGCTTGCCTCTTGCTTTAAAACAGAGTGTGTTTCAGGGATGAGAAATCTGGTCTGAATTTGCCTTCAGAAACGGAGTTAAAACCCAGGATCTGTGTCTTCCTACAAGCAAGATTTCATTTCTGGTATCCCCAGTGAATTTTGTGCTCAAATGATTTAACACAGTTCTAGACCCGAACGCGATTCTCACTATTAAGTAAAGACCATTTATGTAAAGGAAATGTGGTTTATATCAGTTTCATAAGCAGAGTTGGACTACATATGGTGCGTATGATTAGGAAACACAGTTCTTTTTTTCTAGGCATGCTCATGGTTCTTGCTGTATTGTAGACGCTGGAAAGAAGAGCTTCATTCTTGCGTTAAAATAGAGTGTGTTTCAGGGATGAGAACTCTGGTCTGAATTTGCCTTCAGAAACGGAGTTAAACTCCAGGATCAGTGTCTTCCTACAAGCAAGAGTTCATTTCTGATAAACACAGTGAATTTTGGACTTAAAAGATTTTTCCCATTTCATGAACACAAACCGATTCTCACTATTAACTAAAGAGCATTTATGTAAGAGGAGCTATGGTTTGTATCAGATTCATGAGCATAGTTGAACTACATATGGTCCGTATGAGTAGGAAACACAGTTCTTTATTTCAGGGCATGGATATGTTTCTTACTGTATTGGAGACACTGGGAAGAAGTGGATGATTCTTGCGTTAAAACAGAGTGTGTTTCAGGGATGAGAACTATAGTCTGAATTTGCCTTCAGAAACTGAGTTAAACCCCTGGATCTGTGTCTTCCTACAAGCAAGAGTTCATTTATGGTAAACCCAGTATTTTGGGCTCAAATGATTTTTCGCAGTTCACGAACCCAATGTGATTCTCACTATTAACCAAAGAGCATTTATGTAAGAGGAGCTGTGGTTTGTATCAGTTTCAAAGCAGAGTTGAACTACATATGGTCCGTATGAGTAGGAAACACAGTTCTTTTTTTCTGGGCATGCTCATGGTTCTTGCTGTATTTTAGAAGTTGGAAAGAAGAGCATGCCTCTTGCTTTAAAACAGAGTGTGTTTCAGGGATGAGAACTCTGGTCTGAATTTGCCTTCAGAAACGGAGTTAAAACCCAGGATCTCTGTCTTCCTACAAGCAAGATTTCATTTCTGGTAAACCCAGTGAATTTTGGGCTCAAATGATTTAACACAGTTCTAGAACCAAACGCGATTCTCTTTATTAACTAAAGAGCATTTATGTAAGAGGAGATGTGGTTTGTATCAGTTTCAAAGCAGAGTTAAACTATATATGGTCCGTATGAGTAGGAAACACAGTTATTTTTTTCAGGGCATGCTCATGGTTCTTGCTGTATTGTAGATTCTGGAAAGAAGAGCTTGATATTTCCGTTAAAACAGAGTGTGTTTCAGGGATGAGAACTCTGGTCTGAATTTGCCTTCAGAAATGGAATGAAATCCCAGGATCTGTGTCTTCCTACAAGCAAGACATCATTTCTGGTAAACCCAGTAAATTTTGGGTTCACATGATTTTTCGCACTTCACGAACCCAAAGAGATTCTCACTATTAACCAAAGAGCATTTATGTAAGAGGAGCTGTGGTTTGTATCAGTTTCATAAGCAGAGTTGAACTACATATGGTCCATATGAGTAGAAACACAGTTCTTTTTTTCAGGGCATGCTCACGGATCTTGCTGTATTATAGACGTTGGAAAGAAGAGCTAGCTTCTTGCACTAAAACAGAGTGTGTTTCATGGATGAGAACTCTGGTTGAATTTCCCTTCGGAAACGCAGTTAAAGCCCATGGTCTGTGTCTTCCTACAAGCAAGAGTTCATTTCTGGTAAACCAAGTGAATTTTGGGCTCAAATGATTTTACACAGTTCAAAAACCCAATGCAATTCTCACTATTAACTAAAGAGCATTTATATAAGTGGCGCTGTGGGTTGTATCAGTTTCATAAGCAGAGTTGAACTACATATGGTCCGTATGAGTAACAAACAAAGTTCTTTTTTTCTGGACATGCTGATGGTTCTTGCTATATTTTAGAAGTTGGAAAGAATAGCTTGCCTCTTGCATTAAAACAGAGTGTGTTTCAGGGATGAGAACTCTGGTCTGAATTTGCCTTCAGAAACGGAGTTAAAACCCAGGATCTGTGTCTTCCTACAAGCAAGATTTCATTTCTGGTAAACCCAGTGAATTTTGGGCTCAAATGATTTAACACAGTTCTAGAACCAAACGAGATTCTCACTATTAACTAAAGAGCATTTATGTAAGATTAGCTGTGGTTTTTATCAGTTTCATAAGCAGAGTTGAACTACATATGTTCCGTATGAGTAGGAAACACAGTTCTTTTTTTCAGGGCATGCTCACGGATCTTGCTGTATTATAGACGTTGGAAAGAAGAGCTTGCTTCTTGCACTAAAACAGAGTGTGTTTCATGGATGAGAACTCTGGTCTGAATTTCCCTTCGGAAACGCAGTTAAAGCCCAGGGTCTGTGTCTTCCTACAAGCAAGAGTTCATTTCTGGTAAACCCAGTGAATTTTGGGCTCAAATAATTTTTCGCAGTTCAAGAACCCAACGCGATTATCACTATTAAGTATAGAGCATTTTTGCAAGAGGAGCTGTGGTTTGTATCAGTTTCAAAGCAGAGTTACACTATATATGGTCCGTATGAGTAGGAAACACAGTTATTTTTTTCATGGCATGCTCATGGTTCTTGCTGTATTGTAGACGCTGGAAAGAAGAGCTTCATTCTTGCGTTAAAACAGAGTGTGTTTCAGGGATGAGAACTCTGGTCTGAATTTGCCTTCAGAAACGGAGTTAAACTCCAGGATCCGTGTCTTCCTACAAGCAAGATTTTATTTCTGGTAACCCCAGTGAATTTTGGACTTAAATGATTTTTCCCATTTCATGAACACAAACCGATTCTCACTATTAACTAAAGAGCATTTATGTAAGAGGAGCTATGGTTTGTATCAGATTCATGAGGAGAGTTGAACTACATATGGTCCGTATGAGTAGGAAACACAGTTCTTTATTTCAGGGCATGGATATGTTTCTTACTGTATTGGAGACACTGGGAAGAAGTGGATGATTCTTGCGTTAAAACAGAGTGTGTTTCAGGGATGAGAACTATAGTCTGAATTTGCCTTCAGAAACTGAGTTAAACCCCTGGATCTGTGTCTTCCTACAAGCAAGAGTTCATTTATGGTAAACCCAGTATTTTGGGCTCAAATGATTTTTCGCAGTTCACGAACCCAATGTGATTCTCACTATTAACCAAAGAGCATTTATGTAAGAGGTGATGGAGTTTGTATCAGTTTCAAAGCAGAGTTGAACTACATATGGTCCGTGTGAGTAGGAAACACAGTTCTTTTTTTCTGGGCATGCTCATGGTTCTTGCTATATTTTAGAAGTTGGAAAGTAGAGCATGCCTCTTGCTTTAAAACAGAGCGTGTTTCAGGGATGAGAACTCTGTTCTGAATTTGCCTTCAGAAACGGAGTTAAAACCCAGGATCTCTGTCTTCCTACAAGCAAGATTTCATTTCTGGTAAACCCAGTGAATTTTGGGCTCAAATGATTTAACACAGTTCTAGAACCAAACGCGATTCTCACTATTAACTAAAGAGCATTTATGTAAGAGGAGATGTGGTTTGTATCAGTTTCAAAGCAGAGTTAAACTATATATGGTCCGTATGAGTAGGAAACACAGTTATTTTTTTCAGGGCATGCTCATGGTTCTTGCTGTATTGGAGATTCTGGAAAGAAGAGCTTGATATTTGCGTTAAAACAGAGTGTGTTTCAGGGATGAGAACTCTGGTCTCAATTTGCCTTCAGAAATGGAGTGAAATCCCAGGATCTGTGTCTTCCTACAAGCAAGACATCATTTCTGGTAAACCCAGTGAATTTTGGGTTCACATGATTTTTCGCACTTCACGAACCCAACGAGATTCTCACTATTCGCCAAAGAGCATTTATGTAAGAGGAGCTGTGGTTTGTATCAGTTTCATAAGCAGAGTTGAACTACATATGGTCCATATCAGTAGAAACACAGTTCTTTTTTTCAGGGCATGCTCACGGATCTTGCTGTATTATAGACGTTGGAAAGAAGAGCTAGCTTCTTGCACTAAAACAGAGTGTGTTTCATGGATGAGAACTCTGGTCTGAATTTCCCTTCGGAAACGCAGTTAAAGCCCATGGTCTGTGTCTTCCTACAAGCAAGAGTTCATTTCTGGTAAACCAAGTGAATTTTGGGCTCAAATGATTTTACACAGTTCAAAAACCCAATGCAATTCTCACTATTAACTAAACAGCATTTATATAAGTGGCGCTGTGGGTTGTATCAGTTTCATAAGCAGAGTTGAACTACATATGGTCCGTATGAGTAACAAACAAAGTTCTTTTTTTCTGGACATGCTGATGGTTCTTGCTATATTTTAGAAGTTGGAAAGAATAGCTTGCCTCTTGCATTAAAACAGAGTGTGTTTCAGGGATGAGAACTCTGGTCTGAATTTGCCTTCAGAAATGGAGTGAAATCCCAGGATCTGTGTCTTCCTACAAGCAAGAGTTCATTTCTGGTAAACCCAGTAAATTTTGGGCTCACATGATTTTTCGCACTTCACGAACCCAAAGAGATTCTCACTATTAACCAAAGAGCATTTATGTAAGAGGAGCTGTGGTTTGTATCAGTTTCATAAGCAGAGTTGAACTACATATGGTCCATATGAGTAGAAACACAGTTGTTTTTTTCAGGGCATGCTCACGGATCTTGCTGTATTATAGACGTTGGAAAGAAGAGCTAGCTTCTTGCACTAAAACAGAGTGTGTTTCATGGATGAGAACTCTAGTCTGAATTTCCCTTCGGAAACGCAGTTAAAGCCCATGGTCTGTGTCTTCCTACAAGCAAGAGTTCATTTCTGGTAAACCAAGTGAATTTTGGGCTCAAATGATTTTACACAGTTCAAAAACCCAATACAATTCTCACTATTAACTAAAGAGCATTTATATAAGTGGCGCTGTGGGTTGTATCAGTTTCATAAGCAGAGTTGAACTACATATGGTCCGTATGAGTAACAAACAAAGTTCTTTTTTTCTGGACATGCTGATGGTTCTTGCTATATTTTAGAAGTTGGAAAGAATAGCTTGCCTCTTGCATTAAAACAGAGTGTGTTTCAGGGATGAGAACTCTGGTCTGAATTTGCCTTCAGAAACGGAGTTAAAACCCAGGATCTGTGTCTTCCTACAAGCAAGATTTCATTTCTTTTAAACCCAGTGAATTTTGGGCTCAAATGATTTAACACAGTTCTAGAACCAAACGCGATTATCACTATTAACTAAAGAGCATTTATGTAAGATTAGCTGTGGTTTTTATCAGTTTCATAAGCAGAGTTGAACTACATATGTTCCGTATGAGTAGGAAACACAGTTCTTTTTTTCAGGGCATGCTCACGGATCTTGCTGTATTATAGACGTTGGAAAGAAGAGCTTGCTTCTTGCACTAAAACAGAGTGTGTTTCATGGATGAGAACTCTGGTCTGAATTTCCCTTCGGAAACGCAGTTAAAGCCCAGGGTCTGTGTCTTCCTACAAGCAAGAGTTCATTTCTGGTAAACCCAGTGAATTTTGGGCTCAAATAATTTTTCGCAGTTCAAGAACCCAACGCGATTCTCACTATTAAGTATAGAGCATTTTTGCAAGAGGAGCTGTGGTTTGTATCAGTTTCAAAGCAGAGTTACACTATATATGGTCCGTATGAGTAGGAAACACAGTTATTTTTTTCATGGCATGCTCATGGTTCTTGCTGTATTGTAGACGCTGGAAAGAAGAGCTTCATTCTTGCGTTAAAACAGAGTGTGTTTCAGGGATGAGAACTCTGGTCTGAATTTGCCTTCAGAAACGGAGTTAAACTCCAGGATCCGTGTCTTCCTACAAGCAAGATTTTATTTCTGGTAACCCCAGTGAATTTTGGACTTAAATGATTTTTCCCATTTCATGAACACAAACCGATTCTCACTATTAACTAAAGAGCATTTATGTAAGAGGAGCTATGGTTTGTATCAGATTCATGAGGAGAGTTGAACTACATATGGTCCGTATGAGTAGGAAACACAGTTCTTTATTTCAGGGCATCGATATGTTTCTTACTGTATTGGAGACACTGGGAAGAAGTGGATGATTCTTGCGTTAAAACAGAGTGTGTTTCAGGGATGAGAACTATAGTCTGAATTTGCCTTCAGAAACTGAGTTAAACCCCTGGATCTGTGTCTTCCTACAAGCAAGAGTTCATTTATGGTAAACCCAGTATTTTGGGCTCAAATGATTTTTCGCAGTTCACGAACCCAATGTGATTCTCACTATTAACCAAAGAGCATTTATGTAAGAGGTGATGGAGTTTGTATCAGTTTCAAAGCAGAGTTGAACTACATATGGTCCGTGTGAGTAGGAAACACAGTTCTTTTTTTCTGGGCATGCTCATGGTTCTTGCTATATTTTAGAAGTTGGAAAGTAGAGCATGCCTCTTGCTTTAAAACAGAGCGTGTTTCAGGGATGAGAACTCTGTTCTGAATTTGCCTTCAGAAACGGAGTTAAAACCCAGGATCTCTGTCTTCCTACAAGCAAGATTTCATTTCTGGTAAACCCAGTGAATTTTGGGCTCAAATGATTTAACACAGTTCTAGAACCAAACGCGATTCTCACTATTAACTAAAGAGCATTTATGTAAGAGGAGATGTGGTTTGTATCAGTTTCAAAGCAGAGTTAAACTATATATGGTCCGTATGAGTAGGAAACACAGTTATTTTTTTCAGGGCATGCTCATGGTTCTTGCTGTATTGGAGATTCTGGAAAGAAGAGCTTGATATTTACGTTAAAACAGAGTGTGTTTCAGGGATGAGAACTCTGGTCTCAATTTGCCTTCAGAAATGGAGTGAAATCCCAGGATCTGTGTCTTCCTACAAGCAAGACATCATTTCTGGTAAACCCAGTGAATTTTGGGTTCACATGATTTTTCGCACTTCACGAACCCAACGAGATTCTCACTATTCGCCAAAGAGCATTTATGTAAGAGGAGCTGTGGTTTGTATCAGTTTCATAAGCAGAGTTGAACTACATATGGTCCATATCAGTAGAAACACAGTTCTTTTTTTCAGGGCATGCTCACGGATCTTGCTGTATTATAGACGTTGGAAAGAAGAGCTAGCTTCTTGCACTAAAACAGAGTGTGTTTCATGGATGAGAACTCTGGTCTGAATTTCCCTTCGGAAACGCAGTTAAAGCCCATGGTCTGTGTCTTCCTACAAGCAAGAGTTCATTTCTGGTAAACCAAGTGAATTTTGGGCTCAAATGATTTTACACAGTTCAAAAACCCAATGCAATTCTCACTATTAACTAAACAGCATTTATATAAGTGGCGCTGTGGGTTGTATCAGTTTCATAAGCAGAGTTGAACTACATATGGTCCGTATGAGTAACAAACAAAGTTCTTTTTTTCTGGACATGCTGATGGTTCTTGCTATATTTTAGAAGTTGGAAAGAATAGCTTGCCTCTTGCATTAAAACAGAGTGTGTTTCAGGGATGAGAACTCTGGTCTGAATTTGCCTTCAGAAATGGAGTGAAATCCCAGGATCTGTGTCTTCCTACAAGCAAGAGTTCATTTCTGGTAAACCCAGTAAATTTTGGGCTCACATGATTTTTCGCACTTCACGAACCCAAAGAGATTCTCACTATTAACCAAAGAGCATTTATGTAAGAGGAGCTGTGGTTTGTATCAGTTTCATAAGCAGAGTTGAACTACATATGGTCCATATGAGTAGAAACACAGTTGTTTTTTTCAGGGCATGCTCACGGATCTTGCTATATTATAGACGATGGAAAGAAGAGCTAGCTTCTTGCACTAAAACAGAGTGTGTTTCATGGATGAGAACTCTAGTCTGAATTTCCCGTCGGAAACGCAGTTAAAGCCCATGGTCTGTGTCTTCCTACAAGCAAGAGTTCATTTCTGGTAAACCAAGTGAATTTTGGGCTCAAATGATTTTACACAGTTCAAAAACCCAATACAATTCTCACTATTAACTAAAGAGCATTTATATAAGTGGCGCTGTGGGTTGTATCAGTTTCATAAGCAGAGTTGAACTACATATGGTCCGTATGAGTAACAAACAAAGTTCTTTTTTTCTGGACATGCTGATGGTTCTTGCTATATTTTAGAAGTTGGAAAGAATAGCTTGCCTCTTGCATTAAAACAGAGTGTGTTTCAGGGATGAGAACTCTGGTCTGAATTTGCCTTCAGAAACGGAGTTAAAACCCAGGATCTGTGTCTTCCTACAAGCAAGATTTCATTTCTTTTAAACCCAGTGAATTTTGGGCTCAAATGATTTAACACAGTTCTAGAACCAAACGCGATTCTCACTATTAACTAAAGAGCATTTATGTAAGATTAGCTGTGGTTTTTATCAGTTTCATAAGCAGAGTTGAACTACATATGTTCCGTATGAGTAGGAAACACAGTTCTTTTTTTCAGGGCATGCTCACGGATCTTGCTGTATTATAGACGTTGGAAAGAAGAGCTTGCTTCTTGCACTAAAACAGAGTGTGTTTCATGGATGAGAACTCTGGTCTGAATTTCCCTTCGGAAACGCAGTTAAAGCCCAGGGTCTGTGTCTTCCTACAAGCAAGAGTTCATTTCTGGTAAACCCAGTGAATTTTGGGCTCAAATAATTTTTCGCAGTTCAAGAACCCAACGCGATTCTCACTATTAAGTATAGAGCATTTTTGCAAGAGGAGCTGGGGTTTGTATCAGTTTCAAAGCAGAGTTACACTATATATGGTCCGTGTGAGTAGGAAACACAGTTATTGTTTTCATGGCATGCTCATGGTTCTTGCTGTATTGTAGACGCTGGAAAGAAGAGCTTCATTCTTGCGTTAAAACAGAGTGTGTTTCAGGGATGAGAACTCTGGTCTGAATTTGCCTTCAGAAACGGAGTTAAACTCCAGGATCCGTGTCTTCCTACAAGCAAGATTTTATTTCTGGTAACCCCAGTGAATTTTGGACTTAAATGATTTTTCCCATTTCATGAACACAAACCGATTCTCACTATTAACTAAAGAGCATTTATGTAAGAGGAGCTATGGTTTGTATCAGATTCATGAGGAGAGTTGAACTACATATGGTCCGTATGAGTAGGAAACACAGTTCTTTATTTCAGGGCATGGATATGTTTCTTACTGTATTGGAGACACTGGGAAGAAGTGGATGATTCTTGCATTAAAACAGAGTGTGTTTCAGGGATGAGAACTATAGTCTGAATTTGCCTTCAGAAACTGAGTTAAACCCCTGGATCTGTGTCTTCCTACAAGCAAGAGTTCATTTATGGTAAACCCAGTATTTTGGGCTCAAATGATTTTTCGCAGTTCACGAACCCAATGTGATTCTCACTATTAACCAAAGAGCATTTATGTAAGAGGTGATGGAGTTTGTATCAGTTTCAAAGCAGAGTTGAACTACATATGGTCCGTGTGAGTAGGAAACACAGTTCTTTTTTTCTGGGCATGCTCATGGTTCTTGCTATATTTTAGAAGTTGGAAAGTAGAGCATGCCTCTTGCTTTAAAACAGAGCGTGTTTCAGGGATGAGAACTCTGTTCTGAATTTGCCTTCAGAAACGGAGTTAAAACCCAGGATCTCTGTCTTCCTACAAGCAAGATTTCATTTCTGGTAAACCCAGTGAATTTTGGGCTCAAATGATTTAACACAGTTCTAGAACCAAACGCGATTCTCACTATTAACTAAAGAGCATTTATGTAAGAGGAGATGTGGTTTGTATCAGTTTCAAAGCAGAGTTAAACTATATATGGTCCGTATGAGTAGGAAACACAGTTATTTTTTTCAGGGCATGCTCATGGTTCTTGCTGTATTGGAGATTCTGGAAAGAAGAGCTTGATATTTGCGTTAAAACAGAGTGTGTTTCAGGGATGAGAACTCTGGTCTCAATTTGCCTTCAGAAATGGAGTGAAATCCCAGGATCTGTGTCTTCCTACAAGCAAGACATCATTTCTGGTAAACCCAGTGAATTTTGGGTTCACATGATTTTTCGCACTTCACGAACCCAACGAGATTCTCACTATTCACCAAAGAGCATTTATGTAAGAGGAGCTGTGGTTTGTATCAGTTTCATAAGCAGAGTTGAACTACATATGGTCCATATCAGTAGAAACACAGTTCTTTTTTTCAGGGCATGCTCACGGATCTTGCTGTATTATAGACGTTGGAAAGAAGAGCTAGCTTCTTGCACTAAAACAGAGTGTGTTTCATGGATGAGAACTCTGGTTGAATTTCCCTTCGGAAACGCAGTTAAAGCCCATGGTCTGTGTCTTCCTACAAGCAAGAGTTCATTTCTGGTAAACCAAGTGAATTTTGGGCTCAAATGATTTTACACAGTTCAAAAACCCAATGCAATTCTCACTATTAACTAAACAGCATTTATATAAGTGGCGCTGTGGGTTGTATCAGTTTCATAAGCAGAGTTGAACTACATATGGTCCGTATGAGTAACAAACAAAGTTCTTTTTTTCTGGACATGCTGATGGTTCTTGCTATATTTTAGAAGTTGGAAAGAATAGCTTGCCTCTTGCATTAAAACAGAGTGTGTTTCAGGGATGAGAACTCTGGTCTGAATTTGCCTTCAGAAATGGAGTGAAATCCCAGGATCTGTGTCTTCCTACAAGCAAGAGTTCATTTCTGGTAAACCCAGTAAATTTTGGGCTCACATGATTTTTCGCACTTAACGAACCCAAAGAGATTCTCACTATTAACCAAAGAGCATTTATGTAAGAGGAGCTGTGGTTTGTATCAGTTTCATAAGCAGAGTTGAACTACATATGGTCCATATGAGTAGAAACACAGTTGTTTTTTTCAGGGCATGCTCACGGATCTCGCTGTATTATAGACGTTGGAAAGAAGAGCTAGCTTCTTGCACTAAAACAGAGTGTGTTTCATGGATGAGAACTCTGGTCTGAATTTCCCTTCGGAAACGCAGTTAAAGCCCATGGTCTGTGTCTTCCTACAAGCAAGAGTTCATTTCTGGTAAACCAAGTGAATTTTGGGCTCAAATGATTTTACACAGTTCAAAAACCCAATGCAATTCTCACTATTAACTAAACAGCATTTATATAAGTGGCGCTGTGGGTTGTATCAGTTTCATAAGCAGAGTTGAACTACATATGGTCCGTATGAGTAACAAACAAAGTTCTTTTTTTCTGGACATGCTGATGCTTCTTGCTATATTTTAGAAGTTGGAAAGAATAGCTTGCCTCTTGCATTAAAACAGAGTGTGTTTCAGGGATGAGAACTCTGGTCTGAATTTGCCTTCAGAAACGGAGTTAAAACCCAGGATCTGTGTCTTCCTACAAGCAAGATTTCATTTCTGGTAAACCCAGTGAATTTTGGGCTCAAATGATTTAACACAGTTCTAGAACCAAACGCGATTCTCACTATTTACTAAAGAGCATTTATGTAAGAGGAGATGTGGTTTGTATCTGTTTCAAAGAAGAGTTAAACTATATATGGTCCGTATGAGTAGGAAACACAGTTTTTTTTTCAGGGCATGCTCATGGTTCTTGCTCTATTGGAGATTCTGGAAAGAAGAGCTTGATATTTGCGTTAAAACAGAGTGTGTTTCAGGGATGAGAATTCTGGTCGTAATTTGCCTTCAGTAATGGAGTGAAATCCCAGGATCTGTGTCTTCCTACAAGCAAGAGTTCATTTCTGGTAAACCCAGTGAATTTTGGGCTCAAATAATTTTTCGCAGTTCAAGAACCCAACGCGATTCTCACTATTAACTAAAGAGCATTTTTGCAAGAGGAGCTGTGGTTTGTATCAGTTTCAAAGCAGAGTTACACTATATATGGTCCGTATGAGTAGGAAACACAGTTATTTTTTTCAGGGCATGCTCATGGTTCTTGCTATATTTTAGAAGTTGGAAAGAAGAGCTTGCCTCTTGCTTTAAAACAGAGTGTGTTTCAGGGATGAGAACTCTGGTCTGAATTTGCCTTCAGAAACGGAGTTAAAACCCAGGATCTGTGTCTTCCTACAAGCAAGATTTCATTTCTGGTAACCCCAGTGAATTTTGGGCTCAAATGATTTAACACAGTTCTAGAACCGAACGCGATTCTCACTATTAACTAAAGACCATTTATGTAAGAGGAGCTGTGGTTTATATCAGTTTCATAAGCAGAGTTGGACTACATATGGTGCGTATGATTAGGAAACACAGTTCTTTTTTTCTAGGCATGCTCATGGTTCTTGCTGTATTGTAGACGCTGGAAAGAAGAGCTTCATTCTTGCGTTAAAACAGAGTGTGTTTCAGGGATGAGAACTCTGGTCTGAATTTGCCTTCAGAAACGGAGTTAAACTCCAGGATCTGTGTCTTCCTACAAGCAAGAGTTCATTTCTGATAAACACAGTGAATTTTGGACTTAAATGATTTTTCCCATTTCATGAACACAAACCGATTCTCACTATTAACTAAAGAGCATTTATGTAAGAGGAGCTATGGTTTGTATCAGATTCATGAGGAGAGTTGAACTACATATGGTCCGTATGAGTAGGAAACACAGTTCTTTATTTCAGGGCATGGATATGTTTCTTACTGTATTGGAGACACTGGGAAGAAGTGGATGATTCTTGCGTTAAAACAGAGTGTGTTTCAGGGATGAGAACTATAGTCTGAATTTGCCTTCAGAAACTGAGTTAAACCCCTGGATCTGTGTCTTCCTACAAGCAAGAGTTCATTTATGGTAAACCCAGTATTTTGGGCTCAAATGATTTTTCGCAGTTCAAGAACCCAACGCGATTCTCACTATTAAGTATAGAGCATTTTTGCAAGAGGAGCTGTGGTTTGTATCAGTTTCAAAGCAGAGTTACACTATATATGGTCCGTATGAGTAGGAAACACAGTTATTTTTTTCATGGCATGCTCATGGTTCTTGCTGTATTGTAGACGCTGGAAAGAAGAGCTTCATTCTTGCGTTAAAACAGAGTGTGTTTCAGGGATGAGAACTCTGGTCTGAATTTGCCTTCAGAAAGGGAGTTAAACTCCAGGATCCGTGTCTTCCTACAAGCAAGATTTTATTTCTGGTAACCCCAGTGAATTTTGGACTTAAATGATTTTTCCCATTTCATGAACACAAACCGATTCTCACTATTAACTAAAGAGCATTTATGTAAGAGGAGCTATGGTTTGTATCAGATTCATGAGGAGAGTTGAACTACATATGGTCCGTATGAGTAGGAAACACAGTTCTTTATTTCAGGGCATGGATATGTTTCTTACTGTATTGGAGACACTGGGAAGAAGTGGATGATTCTTGCGTTAAAACAGAGTGTGTTTCAGGGATGAGAACTATAGTCTGAATTTGCCTTCAGAAACTGAGTTAAACCCCTGGATCTGTGTCTTCCTACAAGCAAGAGTTCATTTAGGGTAAACCCAGTATTTTGGGCTCAAATGATTTTTCGCAGTTCACGAACCCAATGTGATTCTCACTATTAACCAAAGAGCATTTATGTAAGAGGTGATGGAGTTTGTATCAGTTTCAAAGCAGAGTTGAACTACATATGGTCCGTGTGAGTAGGAAACACAGTTCTTTTTTTCTGGGCATGCTCATGGTTCTTGCTATATTTTAGAAGTTGGAAAGTAGAGCATGCCTCTTGCTTTAAAACAGAGCGTGTTTCAGGGATGAGAACTCTGTTCTGAATTTGCCTTCAGAAACGGAGTTAAAACCCAGGATCTCTGTCTTCCTACAAGCAAGATTTCATTTCTGGTAAACCCAGTGAATTTTGGGCTCAAATGATTTAACACAGTTCTAGAACCAAACGCGATTCTCACTATTAACTAAAGAGCATTTATGTAAGAGGAGATGTGGTTTGTATCAGTTTCAAAGCAGAGTTAAACTATATATGGTCCGTATGAGTAGGAAACACAGTTATTTTTTTCAGGGCATGCTCATGGTTCTTGCTGTATTGGAGATTCTGGAAAGAAGAGCTTGATATTTGCGTTAAAACAGAGTGTGTTTCAGGGATGAGAACTCTGGTCTCAATTTGCCTTCAGAAATGGAGTGAAATCCCAGGATCTGTGTCTTCCTACAAGCAAGACATCATTTCTGGTAAACCCAGTGAATTTTGGGTTCACATGATTTTTCGCACTTCACGAACCCAACGAGATTCTCACTATTCACCAAAGAGCATTTATGTAAGAGGAGCTGTGGTTTGTATCAGTTTCATAAGCAGAGTTGAACTACATATGGTCCATATCAGTAGAAACACAGTTCTTTTTTTCAGGGCATGCTCACGGATCTTGCTGTATTATAGACGTTGGAAAGAAGAGCTAGCTTCTTGCACTAAAACAGAGTGTGTTTCATGGATGAGAACTCTGGTCTGAATTTCCCTTCGGAAACGCAGTTAAAGCCCATGGTCTGTGTCTTCCTACAAGCAAGAGTTCATTTCTGGTAAACCAAGTGAATTTTGGGCTCAAATGATTTTACACAGTTCAAAAACCCAATGCAATTCTCACTATTAACTAAACAGCATTTATATAAGTGGCGCTGTGGGTTGTATCAGTTTCATAAGCAGAGTTGAACTACATATGGTCCGTATGAGTAACAAACAAAGTTCTTTTTTTCTGGACATGCTGATGGTTCTTGCTATATTTTAGAAGTTGGAAAGAATAGCTTGCCTCTTGCATTAAAACAGAGTGTGTTTCAGGGATGAGAACTCTGGTCTGAATTTGCCTTCAGAAATGGAGTGAAATCCCAGGATCTGTGTCTTCCTACAAGCAAGAGTTCATTTCTGGTAAACCCAGTAAATTTTGGGCTCACATGATTTTTCGCACTTAACGAACCCAAAGAGATTCTCACTATTAACCAAAGAGCATTTATGTAAGAGGAGCTGTGGTTTGTATCAGTTTCATAAGCAGAGTTGAACTACATATGGTCCATATGAGTAGAAACACAGTTGTTTTTTTCAGGGCATGCTCACGGATCTCGCTGTATTATAGACGTTGGAAAGAAGAGCTAGCTTCTTGCACTAAAACAGAGTGTGTTTCATGGATGAGAACTCTGGTCTGAATTTCCCTTCGGAAACGCAGTTAAAGCCCATGGTCTGTGTCTTCCTACAAGCAAGAGTTCATTTCTGGTAAACCAAGTGAATTTTGGGCTCAAATGATTTTACACAGTTCAAAAACCCAATGCAATTCTCACTATTAACTAAACAGCATTTATATAAGTGGCGCTGTGGGTTGTATCAGTTTCATAAGCAGAGTTGAACTACATATGGTCCGTATGAGTAACAAACAAAGTTCTTTTTTTCTGGACATGCTGATGCTTCTTGCTATATTTTAGAAGTTGGAAAGAATAGCTTGCCTCTTGCATTAAAACAGAGTGTGTTTCAGGGATGAGAACTCTGGTCTGAATTTGCCTTCAGAAACGGAGTTAAAACCCAGGATCTGTGTCTTCCTACAAGCAAGATTTCATTTCTGGTAAACCCAGTGAATTTTGGGCTCAAATGATTTAACACAGTTCTAGAACCAAACGCGATTCTCACTATTTACTAAAGAGCATTTATGTAAGAGGAGATGTGGTTTGTATCTGTTTCAAAGAAGAGTTAAACTATATATGGTCCGTATGAGTAGGAAACACAGTTTTTTTTTCAGGGCATGCTCATGGTTCTTGCTCTATTGGAGATTCTGGAAAGAAGAGCTTGATATTTGCGTTAAAACAGAGTGTGTTTCAGGGATGAGAATTCTGGTCGTAATTTGCCTTCAGTAATGGAGTGAAATCCCAGGATCTGTGTCTTCCTACAAGCAAGAGTTCATTTCTGGTAAACCCAGTGAATTTTGGGCTCAAATAATTTTTCGCAGTTCAAGAACCCAACGCGATTCTCACTATTAA
Source organism: Onychomys leucogaster (assembly GCA_949786385.1). Lineage (NCBI taxonomy): Eukaryota > Metazoa > Chordata > Mammalia > Rodentia > Cricetidae > Onychomys > Onychomys leucogaster. The sequence continues at coordinate 2,792,000 of CATKUP010000061.1, forward strand.
CTAAAGAGCATTTTTGCAAGAGGAGCTGTGGTTTGTATCAGTTTCAAAGCAGAGTTACACTATATATGGTCCGTATGAGTAGGAAACACAGTTATTTTTTTCAGGGCATGCTCATGGTTCTTGCTATATTTTAGAAGTTGGAAAGAAGAGCTTGCCTCTTGCTTTAAAACAGAGTGTGTTTCAGGGATGAGAACTCTGGTCTGAATTTGCCTTCAGAAACGGAGTTAAAACCCAGGATCTGTGTCTTCCTACAAGCAAGATTTCATTTCTGGTAACCCCAGTGAATTTTGGGCTCAAATGATTTAACACAGTTCTAGAACCGAACGCGATTCTCACTATTAACTAAAGACCATTTATGTAAGAGGAGCTGTGGTTTATATCAGTTTCATAAGCAGAGTTGGACTACATATGGTGCGTATGATTAGGAAACACAGTTCTTTTTTTCTAGGCATGCTCATGGTTCTTGCTGTATTGTAGACGCTGGAAAGAAGAGCTTCATTCTTGCGTTAAAACAGAGTGTGTTTCAGGGATGAGAACTCTGGTCTGAATTTGCCTTCAGAAACGGAGTTAAACTCCAGGATCTGTGTCTTCCTACAAGCAAGAGTTCATTTCTGATAAACACAGTGAATTTTGGACTTAAATGATTTTTCCCATTTCATGAACACAAACCGATTCTCACTATTAACTAAAGAGCATTTATGTAAGAGGAGCTATGGTTTGTATCAGATTCATGAGGAGAGTTGAACTACATATGGTCCGTATGAGTAGGAAACACAGTTCTTTATTTCAGGGCATGGATATGTTTCTTACTGTATTGGAGACACTGGGAAGAAGTGGATGATTCTTGCGTTAAAACAGAGTGTGTTTCAGGGATGAGAACTATAGTCTGAATTTGCCTTCAGAAACTGAGTTAAACCCCTGGATCTGTGTCTTCCTACAAGCAAGAGTTCATTTATGGTAAACCCAGTATTTTGGGCTCAAATGATTTTTCGCAGTTCAAGAACCCAACGCGATTCTCACTATTAAGTATAGAGCATTTTTGCAAGAGGAGCTGTGGTTTGTATCAGTTTCAAAGCAGAGTTACACTATATATGGTCCGTATGAGTAGGAAACACAGTTATTTTTTTCATGGCATGCTCATGGTTCTTGCTGTATTGTAGACGCTGGAAAGAAGAGCTTCATTCTTGCGTTAAAACAGAGTGTGTTTCAGGGATGAGAACTCTGGTCTGAATTTGCCTTCAGAAAGGGAGTTAAACTCCAGGATCCGTGTCTTCCTACAAGCAAGATTTTATTTCTGGTAACCCCAGTGAATTTTGGACTTAAATGATTTTTCCCATTTCATGAACACAAACCGATTCTCACTATTAACTAAAGAGCATTTATGTAAGAGGAGCTATGGTTTGTATCAGATTCATGAGGAGAGTTGAACTACATATGGTCCGTATGAGTAGGAAACACAGTTCTTTATTTCAGGGCATGGATATGTTTCTTACTGTATTGGAGACACTGGGAAGAAGTGGATGATTCTTGCGTTAAAACAGAGTGTGTTTCAGGGATGAGAACTATAGTCTGAATTTGCCTTCAGAAACTGAGTTAAACCCCTGGATCTGTGTCTTCCTACAAGCAAGAGTTCATTTAGGGTAAACCCAGTATTTTGGGCTCAAATGATTTTTCGCAGTTCACGAACCCAATGTGATTCTCACTATTAACCAAAGAGCATTTATGTAAGAGGTGATGGAGTTTGTATCAGTTTCAAAGCAGAGTTGAACTACATATGGTCCGTGTGAGTAGGAAACACAGTTCTTTTTTTCTGGGCATGCTCATGGTTCTTGCTATATTTTAGAAGTTGGAAAGTAGAGCATGCCTCTTGCTTTAAAACAGAGCGTGTTTCAGGGATGAGAACTCTGTTCTGAATTTGCCTTCAGAAACGGAGTTAAAACCCAGGATCTCTGTCTTCCTACAAGCAAGATTTCATTTCTGGTAAACCCAGTGAATTTTGGGCTCAAATGATTTAACACAGTTCTAGAACCAAACGCGATTCTCACTATTAACTAAAGAGCATTTATGTAAGAGGAGATGTGGTTTGTATCAGTTTCAAAGCAGAGTTAAACTATATATGGTCCGTATGAGTAGGAAACACAGTTATTTTTTTCAGGGCATGCTCATGGTTCTTGCTGTATTGGAGATTCTGGAAAGAAGAGCTTGATATTTGCGTTAAAACAGAGTGTGTTTCAGGGATGAGAACTCTGGTCTCAATTTGCCTTCAGAAATGGAGTGAAATCCCAGGATCTGTGTCTTCCTACAAGCAAGACATCATTTCTGGTAAACCCAGTGAATTTTGGGTTCACATGATTTTTCGCACTTCACGAACCCAACGAGATTCTCACTATTCACCAAAGAGCATTTATGTAAGAGGAGCTGTGGTTTGTATCAGTTTCATAAGCAGAGTTGAACTACATATGGTCCATATCAGTAGAAACACAGTTCTTTTTTTCAGGGCATGCTCACGGATCTTGCTGTATTATAGACGTTGGAAAGAAGAGCTAGCTTCTTGCACTAAAACAGAGTGTGTTTCATGGATGAGAACTCTGGTCTGAATTTCCCTTCGGAAACGCAGTTAAAGCCCATGGTCTGTGTCTTCCTACAAGCAAGAGTTCATTTCTGGTAAACCAAGTGAATTTTGGGCTCAAATGATTTTACACAGTTCAAAAACCCAATGCAATTCTCACTATTAACTAAACAGCATTTATATAAGTGGCGCTGTGGGTTGTATCAGTTTCATAAGCAGAGTTGAACTACATATGGTCCGTATGAGTAACAAACAAAGTTCTTTTTTTCTGGACATGCTGATGGTTCTTGCTATATTTTAGAAGTTGGAAAGAATAGCTTGCCTCTTGCATTAAAACAGAGTGTGTTTCAGGGATGAGAACTCTGGTCTGAATTTGCCTTCAGAAATGGAGTGAAATCCCAGGATCTGTGTCTTCCTACAAGCAAGAGTTCATTTCTGGTAAACCCAGTAAATTTTGGGCTCACATGATTTTTCGCACTTCACGAACCCAACGAGATTCTCACTATTAACCAAAGAGCATTTATGTAAGAGGAGCTGTGGTTTGTATCAGTTTCATAAGCAGAGTTGAACTACATATGGTCCATATGAGTAGAAACACAGTTGTTTTTTTCAGGGCATGCTCACGGATCTTGCTGTATTATAGACGTTGGAAAGAAGAGCTAGCTTCTTGCACTAAAACAGAGTGTGTTTCATGGATGAGAACTCTGGTCTGAATTTCCCTTCGGAAACGCAGTTAAAGCCCATGGTCTGTGTCTTCCTACAAGCAAGAGTTCATTTCTGGTAAACCAAGTGAATTTTGGGCTCAAATGATTTTACACAGTTCAAAAACCCAATGCAATTCTCACTATTAACTAAAGAGCATTTATATAAGTGGCGCTGTGGGTTGTATCAGTTTCATAAGCAGAGTTGAACTACATATGGTCCGTATGAGTAACAAACAAAGTTCTTTTTTTCTGGACTTGCTGATGGTTCTTGCTATATTTTAGAAGTTGGAAAGAATAGCTTGCCTCTTGCATTAAAACAGAGTGTGTTTCAGGGATGAGAACTCTGGTCTGAATTTGCCTTCAGAAACGGAGTTAAAACCCAGGATCTGTGTCTTCCTACAAGCAAGATTTCATTTCTGGTAAACCCAGTGAATTTTGGGCTCAAATGATTTAATACAGTTCTAGAACCAAACGCGATTCTCACTATTTACTAAAGAGCATTTATGTAAGAGGAGATGTGGTTTGTATCTGTTTCAAAGAAGAGTTAAACTATATATGGTCCGTATGAGTAGGAAACACAGTTTTTTTTTCAGGGCATGCTCATGGTTCTTGCTCTATTGGAGATTCTGGAAAGAAGAGCTTGATATTTGCGTTAAAACAGAGTGTGTTTCAGGGATGAGAATTCTGGTCGTAATTTGCCTTCAGTAATGGAGTGAAATCCCAGGATCTGTGTCTTCCTACAAGCAAGAGTTCATTTCTGGTAAACCCAGTGAATTTTGGGCTCAAATAATTTTTCGCAGTTCAAGAACCCAACGCGATTCTCACTATTAACTAAAGAGCATTTTTGCAAGAGGAGCTGTGGTTTGTATCAGTTTCAAAGCAGAGTTACACTATATATGGTCCGTATGAGTAGGAAACACAGTTATTTTTTTCAGGGCATGCTCATGGTTCTTGCTATATTTTAGAAGTTGGAAAGAAGAGCTTGCCTCTTGCTTTAAAACAGAGTGTGTTTCAGGGATGAGAACTCTGGTCTGAATTTGCCTTCAGAAACGGAGTTAAAACCCAGGATCTGTGTCTTCCTACAAGCAAGATTTCATTTCTGGTAACCCCAGTGAATTTTGGGCTCAAATGATTTAACACAGTTCTAGAACCGAACGCGATTCTCACTATTAACTAAAGACCATTTATGTAAGAGGAGCTGTGGTTTATATCAGTTTCATAAGCAGAGTTGGACTACATATGGTGCGTATGATTAGGAAACACAGTTCTTTTTTTCTAGGCATGCTCATGGTTCTTGCTGTATTGTAGACGCTGGAAAGAAGAGCTTCATTCTTGCGTTAAAACAGAGTGTGTTTCAGGGATGAGAACTCTGGTCTGAATTTGCCTTCAGAAACGGAGTTAAACTCCAGGATCTGTGTCTTCCTACAAGCAAGAGTTCATTTCTGATAAACACAGTGAATTTTGGACTTAAATGATTTTTCCCATTTCATGAACACAAACCGATTCTCACTATTAACTAAAGAGCATTTATGTAAGAGTAGCTATGGTTTCTATCAGATTCATGAGGAGAGTTGAACTACATATGGTCCGTATGAGTAGGAAACACAGTTCTTTATTTCAGGGCATGGATATGTTTCTTACTGTATTGGAGACACTGGGAAGAAGTGGATGATTCTTGCGTTAAAACAGAGTGTGTTTCAGGGATGAGAACAATAGTCTGAATTTGCCTTCAGAAACTGAGTTAAACCCCTGGATCTGTGTCTTCCTACAAGCAAGAGTTCATTTACGGTAAAACCAGTATTTTGGGCTCAAATGATTTTTCGCAGTTCACGAACCCAATGTGATTCTCACTATTAACCATAGAGCATTTATGTAAGAGGTGATGGAGTTTGTATCAGTTTCAAAGCAGAGTTGAACTACATATGGTCCGTATGAGTAGGAAACACAGTTCTTTTTTTCTGGGCATGCTCATGGTTCTTGCTATATTTTAGAAGTTGGAAAGAAGAGCATGCCCCTTGCTTTAAAACAGAGTGTGTTTCAGGGATGAGAACTCTGGTCTGAATTTGCCTTCAGAAACGGAGTTAAAACCCAGGATCTCTGTCTTCCTACAAGCAAGATTTCATTTCTGGTAAACCCAGTGAATTTTGGGCTCAAATGATTTAACACAGTTCTAGAACCAAACGCGATTCTCACTATTAACTAAAGAGCATTTATGTAAGAGGAGATGTGGTTTGTATCAGTTTCAAAGCAGAGTTAAACTATATATGGTCCATATGAGTAGGAAACACAGTTATTTTTTTCAGGGCATGCTCATGGTTCTTGCTGTATTGGAGATTCTGGAAAGAAGAGCTTGATATTTGCGTTAAAACAGAGTGTGTTTCAGGGATGAGAACTCTGGTCTCAATTTGCCTTCAGAAATGGAGTGAAATCCCAGGATCTGTGTCTTCCTACAAGCAAGACATCATTTCTGGTAAACCCAGTGAATTTTGGGTTCACATGATTTTTCGCACTTCACGAACCCAACGAGATTCTCACTATTCACCAAAGAGCATTTATGTAAGAGGAGCTGTGGTTTGTATCAGTTTCATAAGCAGAGTTGAACTACATATGGTCCATATCAGTAGAAACACAGTTCTTTTTTTCAGGGCATGCTCACGGATCTTGCTGTATTATAGACGTTGGAAAGAAGAGCTAGCTTCTTGCACTAAAACAGAGTGTGTTTCATGGATGAGAACTCTGGTCTGAATTTCCCTTCGGAAACGCAGTTAAAGCCCATGGTCTGTGTCTTCCTACAAGCAAGAGTTCATTAATGGTAAACCAAGTGAATTTTGGGCTCAAATGATTTTACACAGTTCAAAAACCCAATGCAATTCTCACTATTAACTAAACAGCATTTATATAAGTGGCGCTGTGGGTTGTATCAGTTTCATAAGCAGAGTTGAACTACATATGGTCCGTATGAGTAACAAACAAAGTTCTTTTTTTCTGGACATGCTGATGGTTCTTGCTATATTTTAGAAGTTGGAAAGAATAGCTTGCCTCTTGCATTAAAACAGAGTGTGTTTCAGGGATGAGAACTCGGGTCTGAATTTGCCTTCAGAAATGGAGTGAAATCCCAGAATCTGTGTCTTCCTACAAGCAAGAGTTCATTTCTGGTAAACCCAGTAAATTTTGGGCTCACATGATTTTTCGCACTTCACGAACCCAAAGAGATTCTCACTATTAACCAAAGAGCATTTATGTAAGAGGAGCTGTGGTTTGTATCAGTTTCATAAGCAGAGTTGAACTACATATGGTGCATATCAGTAGAAACACAGTTCTTTTTTTCAGGGCATGCTCACGGATCTTGCTGTATTATAGACGTTGGAAAGAAGAGCTAGCTTCTTGCACTAAAACAGAGTGTGTTTCATGGATGAGAACTCTGGTCTGAATTTCCCTTCGGAAACGCAGTTAAAGCCCATGGTCTGTGTCTTCCTACAAGCAAGAGTTCATTTCTGGTAAACCAAGTGAATTTTGGGCTCAAATGATTTTACACAGTTCAAAAACCCAATGCAATTCTCACTATTAACTAAAGAGCATTTATATAAGTGGCGCTGTGGGTTGTATCAGTTTCATAAGCAGAGTTGAACTACATATGGTCCGTATGAGTAACAAACAAAGTTCTTTTTTTCTGGACATGCTGATGGTTCTTGCTATATTTTAGAAGTTGGAAAGAATAGCTTGCCTCTTGCATTAAAACAGAGTGTGTTTCAGGGATGAGAACTCTGGTCTGAATTTGCCTTCAGAAACGGAGTTAAAACCCAGGATCTGTGTCTTCCTACAAGCAAGATTTCATTTCTGGTAAACCCAGTGAATTTTGGGCTCAAATGATTTAACACAGTTCTAGAACCAAACGCGATTCTCACTATTAACTAAAGAGCATTTATGTAAGAGGAGATGTGGTTTGTATCTGTTTCAAAGAAGAGTTAAACTATATATGGTCCGTATGAGTAGGAAACACAGTTTTTTTTTTCAGGGCATGCTCATGGTTCTTGCTCTATTGGAGATTCTGGAAAGAAGAGCTTGCCTCTTGCTTTAAAACAGAGTGTGTTTCAGGGATGAGAACTCTGGTCTGAATTTGCCTTCAGAAACGGAGTTAAAACCCAGGATCTGTGTCTTCCTACAAGCAAGATTTCATTTCTGGTAACCCCAGTGAATTTTGGGCTCAAATGATTTAACACAGTTCTAGAACCGAACGCGATTCTCACTATTAACTAAAGACCATTTATGTAAGAGGAGCTGTGGTTTATATCAGTTTCATAAGCAGAGTTGGACTACATATGGTGCGTATGATTAGGAAACACAGTTCTTTTTTTCTAGGCATGCTCATGGTTCTTGCTGTATTGTAGACGCTGGAAAGAAGAGCTTCATTCTTGCATTAAAACAGAGTGTGTTTCAGGGATGAGAACTCTGGTCTGAATTTGCCTTCAGAAACGGAGTTAAACTCCAGGATCTGTGTCTTCCTACAAGCAAGAGTTCATTTCTGATAAACACAGTGAATTTTGGACTTAAATGATTTTTCCCATTTCATGAACACAAACCGATTCTCACTATTAACTAAAGAGCATTTATGTAAGAGTAGCTATGGTTTCTATCAGATTCATGAGCATAGTTGAACTACATATGGTCCGTATGAGTAGGAAACACAGTTCTTTATTTCAGGGCATGGATATGTTTCTTACTGTATTGGAGACACTGGGAAGAAGTGGATGATTCTTGCGTTAAAACAGAGTGTGTTTCAGGGATGAGAACTATAGTCTGAATTTGCCTTCAGAAACTGAGTTAAACCCCTGGATCTGTGTCTTCCTACAAGCAAGAGTTCATTTATGGTAAACCCAGTATTTTGGGCTCAAATGATTTTTCGCAGTTCACGAACCCAATGTGATTCTCACTATTAACCATAGAGCATTTATGTAAGAGGTGATGGAGTTTGTATCAGTTTCAAAGCAGAGTTGAACTACATATGGTCCGTATGAGTAGGAAACACAGTTCTTTTTTTCTGGGCATGCTCATGGTTCTTGCTATATTTTAGAAGTTGGAAAGAAGAGCATGCCCCTTGCTTTAAAACAGAGTGTGTTTCAGGGATGAGAACTCTGCTCTGAATTTGCCTTCAGAAACGGAGTTAAAACCCAGGATCTCTGTCTTCCTACAAGCAAGATTTCATTTCTGGTAAACCCAGTGAATTTTGGGCTCAAATGATTTAACACAGTTCTAGAACCAAACGCGATTCTCACTATTAACTAAAGAGCATTTATGTAAGAGGAGATGTGGTTTGTATCAGTTTCAAAGCAGAGTTAAACTATATATGGTCCATATGAGTAGGAAACACAGTTATTTTTTTCAGGGCATGCTCATGGTTCTTGCTGTATTGGAGATTCTGGAAAGAAGAGCTTGATATTTGCGTTAAAACAGAGTGTGTTTCAGGGATGAGAACTCTGGTCTCAATTTGCCTTCAGAAATGGAGTGAAATCCCAGGATCTGTGTCTTCCTACAAGCAAGACATCATTTCTGGTAAACCCAGTGAATTTTGGGTTCACATGATTTTTCGCACTTCACGAACCCAACGAGATTCTCACTATTCACCAAAGAGCATTTATGTAAGAGGAGCTGTGGTTTGTATCAGTTTCATAAGCAGAGTTGAACTACATATGGTCCATATCAGTAGAAACACAGTTCTTTTTTTCAGGGCATGCTCACGGATCTTGCTGTATTATAGACGTTGGAAAGAAGAGCTAGCTTCTTGCACTAAAACAGAGTGTGTTTCATGGATGAGAACTCTGGTCTGAATTTCCCTTCGGAAACGCAGTTAAAGCCCATGGTCTGTGTCTTCCTACAAGCAAGAGTTCATTTCTGGTAAACCAAGTGAATTTTGGGCTCAAATGATTTTACACAGTTCAAAAACCCAATGCAATTCTCACTATTAACTAAACAGCATTTATATAAGTGGCGCTGTGGGTTGTATCAGTTTCATAAGCAGAGTTGAACTACATATGGTCCGTATGAGTAACAAACAAAGTTCTTTTTTTCTGGACATGCTGATGGTTCTTGCTATATTTTAGAAGTTGGAAAGAATAGCTTGCCTCTTGCATTAAAACAGAGTGTGTTTCAGGGATGAGAACTCTGGTCTGAATTTGCCTTCAGAAACGGAGTTAAAACCCAGGATCTGTGTCTTCCTACAAGCAAGATTTCATTTCTGGTAAACCCAGTGAATTTTGGGCTCAAATGATTTAACACAGTTCTAGAACCAAACGCGATTCTCACTATTAACTAAAGAGCATTTATGTAAGAGGAGATGTGGTTTGTATCTGTTTCAAAGAAGAGTTAAACTATATATGGTCCGTATGAGTAGGAAACACAGTTTTTTTTTTCAGGGCATGCTCATGGTTCTTGCTCTATTGGAGATTCTGGAAAGAAGAGCTTAATATTTGCGTTAAAACAGAGTGTGTTTCAGGGATGAGAATTCTGGTCTTAATTTGCCTTCAGTAATGGAGTGAAATCCCAGGATCTGTGTCTTCCTACAAGCAAGAGTTCATTTCTGGTAAACACAGTAAATTTTGGGCTCACATGATTTTTCGCACTTCACGAACCCAAAGAGATTCTCACTATTAACCAAAGAGCATTTATGTAAGAGGAGATGTGGTTTTTATCAGTTTCAAAGCAGAGTTAAACTATATATGGTCCGTATGAGTAGGAAACACAGTTATTTTTTTCAGGGCATGCTCATGGTTCTTGCTGTATTGGAGATTCTGGAAAGAAGAGCTTGATATTTGCGTTAAAACAGAGTGTGTTTCAGGGATGAGAACTCTGGTCTGAATTTGCCTTCAGAAATGGAGTGAAATCCCAGGATCTGTGTCTTCCTACAAGCAAGAGTTCATTTCTTGTAAACCCAGTAAATTTTGGGCTCACATGATTTTTCGCACTTCACGAACACAAAGAGATTCTCACTATTAACCAAAGAGCATTTATGTAAGAGGAGCTATGGTTTGTATCAGATTCATGAGGAGAGTTGAACTACATATGGTCCGTATGAGTAGGAAACACAGTTCTTTATTTCAGGGCATGGATATGTTTCTTACTGTATTGGAGACACTGGGAAGAAGTGGATGATTCTTGCGTTAAAACAGAGTGTGTTTCAGGGATGAGAACTATAGTCTGAATTTGCCTTCAGAAACTGAGTTAAACCCCTGGATCTGTGTCTTCCTACAAGCAAGATTTCATTTCTGGTAAACCCAGTGAATTTTGGGCTCAAATGATTTAACACAGTTCTAGAACCAAACGCGATTCTCACTATTAACTAAAGAGCATTTATGTAAGAGGAGCTATGGTTTGTATCAGTTTCAAAGCAGAGTTACACTATATATGGTCCGTATGAGTAGGAAACACAGATCTTTTTTTCTGGACATGCTAATGGCACTTACTGTTTTGGAGAAGCTGGAAAGAAGAGGATGATTCTTGCCTTAAAACAGAGTGTGTTTCAGGGATGAGAACTCTGGTATGAATTTCTCTTCAGAAACAGAGTTAAACCCCAGGATCTGTGTCTTCCTACAAGCAAGAGTTCATTTCTGGTAAACCAAGTGAATTTTGGGCTCAAATGATTATTTTCTGTTCACGAACCCAAGGCGAATCTCACTTTTAACAAAAGAGCATTTATGTAAGATGAGCTGTGGTTTGTATCAGGTTCATAAGCAGAGTTGAAAAACATATGGTCCGTCTGAGTATGAAACACATTTCTTTTTTACAGGGCATGCAATTTATTCTTGTTGTATTTTAGAATGTGGAAAGAAGAGCTTGCTTCTTGCGTTAAAAGAGAGTGTGCTTCAGGGATGAGAACTCCGGTCTGAATTTCAACTTTAGAATCGGAGTTAGTCCCCAGGATCTGTGTCTTCCTACAAGCAAGAGTTCATTTCTGGTAAACCCAGTGAATTTTCGCTCAAATGATTTTACACAATTCTAGAACACAACGCGATTATCACTATTAACAAAAGAGCAATTATGTAAGAGGAGCACTGGTCTGTATCAGTTTCAAAGAAGAGTTGAACTACATATGGTCCGTATGAGTAGGAAACACAGTTCTTTTTTTCTGGACATGCTGATGGTTTTTACTGTTTTGGAGACGCTGGAAAGAAGAGGATGATTCTTGCCTTAAAACAGAGTGTTTTTCAGGGATAGGAACTCGGGTCTGAATTTCCCTTCAGAAATGGAGTTAAACCCCAGGATCTGTGTCTTCCTACGTGCAAGAGTTCATTTCTGGTAAACCCTGTGAATTTTGGGCTCAATGATTTTTCGCAATTCCTGAATCCAACGTGATTCTCACTATTAACTAAAGAGCATTTATGTAAGAGGAGGTGTCGTTGGTATCAGTTTCATAAGCAGAGTTGAACTACATATGGTCCTTATGAGTAGGAAACACAGATCTTTTTTTCTGGACATGCTAATGGCACTTACTGTTTTGGAGAAGCTGGAAAGAAGAGGATGATTCTTGCCTTAAAACAGAGTGTGTTTCAGGGATGAGAACTCTGGTATGAATTTCTCTTCAGAAACAGAGTTAAACCCCAGGATCTGTGTCTTCCTACAAGCAAGAGTTCATTTCTGGTAAACCAAGTGAATTTTGGGCTCAAATGATTATTTTCTGTTCACGAACCCAAGGCGAATCTCACTTTTAACAAAAGAGCATTTATGTAAGATGAGCTGTGGTTTGTATCAGGTTCATAAGCAGAGTTGAAAAACATATGGTCCGTCTGAGTATGAAACACATTTCTTTTTTACAGGGCATGCAATTTATTCTTGTTGTATTTTAGAATGTGGAAAGAAGAGCTTGCTTCTTGCGTTAAAAGAGAGTGTGCTTCAGGGATGAGAACTCTGGTCTGAATTTCAACTTTAGAATCGGAGTTAGTCCCCAGGATCTGTGTCTTCCTACAAGCAAGAGTTCATTTCTGGTAAACCCAGTGAATTTTCGCTCAAATGATTTTACACAATTCTAGAACACAACGCGATTATCACTATTAACAAAAGAGCAATTATGTAAGAGGAGCACTGGTCTGTATCAGTTTCAAAGAAGAGTTGAACTACATATGGTCCGTATGAGTAGGAAACACAGTTCTTTTTTTCTGGACATGCTGATGGTTTTTACTGTTTTGGAGACGCTGGAAAGAAGAGGATGATTCTTGCCTTAAAACAGAGTGTTTTTCAGGGATAGGAACTCGGGTCTGAATTTCCCTTCAGAAATGGAGTTAAACCCCAGGATCTGTGTCTTCCTACGTGCAAGAGTTCATTTCTGGTAAACCCTGTGAATTTTGGGCTCAATGATTTTTCGCAATTCCTGAATCCAACGTGATTCTCACTATTAACTAAAGAGCATTTATGTAAGAGGAGGTGTCGTTGGTATCAGTTTCATAAGCAGAGTTGAACTACATATGGTCCTTATGAGTAGGAAACACAGATCTTTTTTTCTGGACATGCTAATGGCACTTACTGTTTTGGAGAAGCTGGAAAGAAGAGGATGATTCTTGCCTTAAAACAGAGTGTGTTTCAGGGATGAGAACTCTGGTATGAATTTCTCTTCAGAAACAGAGTTAAACCCCAGGATCTGTGTCTTCCTACAAGCAAGAGTTCATTTCTGGTAAACCAAGTGAATTTTGGGCTCAAATGATTATTTTCTGTTCACGAACCCAAGGCGAATCTCACTTTTAACAAAAGAGCATTTATGTAAGATGAGCTGTGGTTTGTATCAGGTTCATAAGCAGAGTTGAAAAACATATGGTCCGTCTGAGTATGAAACACATTTCTTTTTTACAGGGCATGCAATTTATTCTTGTTGTATTTTAGAATGTGGAAAGAAGAGCTTGCTTCTTGCGTTAAAAGAGAGTGTGCTTCAGGGATGAGAACTCTGGTCTGAATTTCAACTTTAGAATCGGAGTTAGTCCCCAGGATCTGTGTCTTCCTACAAGCAAGAGTTCATTTCTGGTAAACCCAGTGAATTTTCGCTCAAATGATTTTACACAATTCTAGAACACAACGCGATTATCACTATTAACAAAAGAGCAATTATGTAAGAGGAGCACTGGTCTGTATCAGTTTCAAAGAAGAGTTGAACTACATATGGTCCGTATGAGTAGGAAACACAGTTCTTTTTTTCTGGACATGCTGATGGTTTTTACTGTTTTGGAGACGCTGGAAAGAAGAGGATGATTCTTGCCTTAAAACAGAGTGTTTTTCAGGGATAGGAACTCGGGTCTGAATTTCCCTTCAGAAATGGAGTTAAACCCCAGGATCTGTGTCTTCCTACGTGCAAGAGTTCATTTCTGGTAAACCCTGTGAATTTTGGGCTCAATGATTTTTCGCAATTCCTGAATCCAACGTGATTCTCACTATTAACTAAAGAGCATTTATGTAAGAGGAGGTGTCGTTGGTATCAGTTTCATAAGCAGAGTTGAACTACATATGGTCCGTATGAGTAGGAAACACAGTTCTTTTTTTCAGGGTATGCTCCTGATTCTTGCTGTATTGGAGACTATGGAAAGAAGAGCTTGATATTTGCGTTAAAACAGAGTGTGTTTCAGGGATGAGAACTCTAGTCTGAATTTGCCTTCAGAAACTGAGTTAAACCCCTGGATCTGTGTCTTCCTATAAGCAAGAGTTCATTTCTGGTAAACCCAGTGAATGGTGGGATCAAATGGTTTTTTGCAGGTCATGAACCCATCGCGATTATCACTATTAACTAAAGAGCATTTATGTAAGAGGAGATGTGGTTTGTATCAGTTTCAAAGCAGAGTTGAACTACATATGGTCCATATGAGTAGGAAACACAGTTCTTTTTTTCTGGGCATGCTCATGGTTCTTGCTATATTTTAGAAGTTGGAAGAAGAGCTTGCCTCTTGCTTTAAAACAGAGTGTGTTTCAGGGATGAGAACTCTGGTCTGAATTTCCCTTCAGAAATGGAGTTAAAACCCAGGATCTTTGTCTTCCTACAAGTAAGATTTCATTTCTGGTAAACCCAGTGAATTTTGGGCTCACATGATTTAACACAGTTCCAGAACAGAACACGATTCTCACTATTAACTAAAGAGCATTTATGTAAGAGGAGATGTGGTTTGTATGAGTTTCAAAGCAGAGGTGAACTACATATGGTCCATATCAGTAGAAACACAGTTCTTTTTCTCAGGGCATGCTCACGGATCTTGCTGTATTATAGACGTTGGAAAGAAGGGCTTGCTTCTTGCACTAAAACAGACTGTGTTTCATGGATGAGATCTCTGGTCTGAATTTCCCTTCGGAAACGCAGTTAAAGCCCAGGGTCTGTGTCTTCCTACAAGCAAGTGTTCATTTCTGGTAAAGCAAGTGAATTTTGGGCTCAAATGATTTTACACAGTTGAAAAACCCAATGCGATTCTCACTATTAACTAAAGAGCATTTATGGAAGAGGAGATGGGGTTTGTATCAGTTTCAAAGCAGAGGTGAACTACATATGGTCCGTATGAGTAGGAAACACAGTTCTTTTTTTCTGGGCATGCTCATGGTTCTTGCTGTATTTTAGAAGTTGGAAAGAAGTGCTTGCCTCTTGCTTTAAAACAGAGTGTGTTTCAGGGATGAACTCTGGTCTGAATTTGCCTTCAGAAACGGAGTTAAAACCCACGATAGGTGTCTTCCTACAATCCAGAGTTCATTTCTGGTAAACCCAGTGAATTTTGGGCTCAAATCATTAAACACAGTTCTAGAACCCAACATGATTCTCACTATTACCTAAAGAGCATTTATGTAAGAGGAGATGGGGTTTGTATCAGTTTCCAAGCAGAGTTGAAATATATATGATCAATATGAGTAGGAAACACAGTTAATTTTTTAAGGGCATGCTCATGGTTCTTGCTGTATTGGAGATTCTGGAAAGAAGAGCTAGATATTTGCGTTAAAACAGAGTGTGTTTCAGGGATGAGAACTCTGGTCTGAATTTGCCTTCAGAATCGGAGTTAATCCCCAGGATCTGTGTCTTCCTACAAGCAAAAGTTCATTTCTGGTAAACCCAGAGAATTTTGGCTCAAATGATTTCACAGTTCTACAACACAACGCGATTATAACTATTAACTAAAGAGCATTTATGTAAGAGGAGATGTGGTTTGTATCAGTTTCAAAGCAGAGTTGAACTACATATGGTCCATATCAGTAGAAACACAGTTCTTTTTCTCAGGGCATGCTCACGGATCTTGCTGTATTATAGACGTTGGAAAGAAGGGCTTGCTTCTTGCACTAAAACAGACTGTGTTTCATGGATGAGATCTCTGGTCTGAATTTCCCTTCGGAAACGCAGTTAAAGCCCAGGGTCTGTGTCTTCCTACAAGCAAGTGTTCATTTCTGGTAAAGCAAGTGAATTTTGGCTCAAATGATTTTACACAGTTGAAAAACGCAATGCAATTCTCACTATTAACTAAAGAGCATTTATGTAAGAGGAGATGTGGTTTGTATCAGTTTCAAAGCAGAGTTAAACTATATATGGTCCGTATGAGTAGGAAACACAGTTATTTTTTTCAGGGCATGCTCATGGTTTTGCTATATTTTAGAAGTTGGAAAGAAGAGCTTGCCTCTTGCTTTAAAACAGAGTGTGTTTCAGGGATGAGAACTCTGGTCTGAATTTGCCTTCAGAAACGGAGTTAAAATCCAGGATCTGTGTCTTCCTACAAGCAAGATTTCATTTCTGGTAACCCAGTGAATTTTGGGCTCAAATGATTTAACACAGTTCTAGAACCGAACGCGATTCTCACTATTAACTAAAGAGCATTTATGTAAGAGGAGATGTGGTTTTTATCAGTTTCAAAGCAGAGTTAAACTATATATGGTCCGTATGAGTAGGAAACACAGTTATTTTTTTCAGGGCATGCTCATGATTCTTGCTCTATTGGAGATTCTGGAAAGAAGAGCTTGATATTTGCGTTAAAACAGAGTGTGTTTCAGGGATGAGAACTCTGGTCTGAATTTGCCTTCAGAAATGGAGTGAAATCCCAGGATCTGTGTCTTCCTACAAGCAAGAGTTCATTTCTGGTAAACCCAGTAAATTTTGGGCTCACATGATTTTTCGCACTTCACGAACCCAAAGAGATTCTCACTATTAACCAAAGAGCATTTATGTAAGATTAGCTGTGGTTTTTATCAGTTTCATAAGCAGAGTTGAACTACATATGTTCCGTATGAGTAGGAAACACAGTTCTTTTTTTCAGGGCATGCTCACGGATCTTGCTGTATTATAGACGTTGGAAAGAAGAGCTTGCTTCATGCACTAAAACAGAGTGTGTTTCATGGATGAGAACTCTGGTATGAATTTCCCTTTGGAAACGCAGTTAAAGCCCAGGGTCTGTGTCTTCCTACAAGCAAGAGTTCATTTCTGGTAAACCCAGTGAATTTTGGGCTCAAATAATTTTTCGCAGTTCAAGAACCCAACGCGATTCTCACTATTAACTAAAGAGCATTTTTGCAAGAGGAGCTGTGGTTTGTATCAGTTTCAAAGCAGAGTTACACTATATATGGTCCGTATGAGTAGGAAACACAGTTATTTTTTTCATGGCATGCTCATGGTTCTTGCTATATTTTAGAAGTTGGAAATAAGAGCTTGCCTCTTGCTTTAAAACAGACTGTGTTTCAGGGATGAGAACTCTGGTCTGAATTTGCCTTCAGAAACGGAGTTAAAACCCAGGATCTGTGTCTTCCTACAAGCAAGATTTTATTTCTGGTAACCCCAGTGAATTTTGGGCTCAAATGATTTAACACAGTTCTAGAACCGAACGCGATTCTCACTATTAACTAAAGACCATTTATGTAAGAGGAGCTGTGGTTTATATCAGTTTCATAAGCAGAGTTGGACTACATATGGTGTGTATGATTAGGAAACACAGTTCTTTTATTCTAGGCATGCTCATGGTTCTTGATGTATTGTAGACGCTGGAAAGAAGAGCTTCATTCTTGCGTTAAAACAGAGTGTGTTTCAGGGATGAGAACTCTGGTCTGAATTTGCCTTCAGAAACGGAGTTAAACTCCAGGATCCATGTCTTCCTACAAGCAAGAGTTCATTTCTGATAAACACAGTGAATTTTGGACTTAAATGATTTTTCCCATTTCATGAACACAAACCGATTCTCACTATTAACTAAAGAGCATTTATGTAAGAGGAGCTATGGTTTGTATCAGATTCATGAGGAGAGTTGAACTACATATGGTCCGTATGAGTAGGAAACACAGTTCTTTATTTCAGGGCATGGATATGTTTCTTACTGTATTGGAGACACTGGGAAGAAGTGGATGATTCTTGCGTTAAAACAGAGTGTGTTTCAGGGATGAGAACTATAGTCTGAATTTGCCTTCAGAAACTGAGTTAAACCCCTGGATCTGTGTCTTCCTACAAGCAAGAGTTCATTTATGGTAAACCCAGTATTTTGGGCTCAAATGATTTTTCGCAGTTCACAAACCCAATGTGATTCTCACTATTAACCAAAGAGCATTTATGTAAGAGGTGATGGAGTTTGTATCAGTTTCAAAGCAGAGTTGAACTACATATGGTCCGTGTGAGTAGGAAACACAGTTCTTTTTTTCTGGGCATGCTCATGGTTCTTGCTATATTTTAGAAGTTGGAAAGTAGAGCATGCCTCTTGCTTTAAAACAGAGTGTGTTTCAGGGATGAGAACTCTGGTCTGAATTTGCCTTCAGAAATGGAGTGAAATCCCAGGATCTGTGTCTTCCTACAAGCAAGACATCATTTCTGGTAAACCCAGTGAATTTTGGGTTCACATGATTTTTCGCACTTCACGAACCCAACGAGATTCTCACTATTCACCAAAGAGCATTTATGTAAGAGGAGCTGTGGTTTGTATCAGTTTCATAAGCAGAGTTGAACTACATATGGTCCATATCAGTAGAAACACAGTTCTTTTTTTCAGGGCATGCTCACGGATCTTGCTGTATTATAGACGTTGGAAAGAAGAGCTAGCTTCTTGCACTAAAACAGAGTGTGTTTCATGGATGAGAACTCTGGTCTGAATTTCCCTTCGGAAACGCAGTTAAAGCCCATGGTCTGTGTCTTCCTACAAGCAAGAGTTCATTTCTGGTAAACCAAGTGAATTTTGGGCTCAAATGATTTTACACAGTTCAAAAACCCAATGCAATTCTCACTATTAACTAAAGAGCATTTATATAAGTGGCGCTGTGGGTTGTATCAGTTTCATAAGCAGAGGTGAACTACATATGGTCCATATGAGTAACAAACAAAGTTCTTTTTTTCTGGACATGCTGATGGTTCTTGCTATATTTTAGAGTTGGAAAGAATAGCTTGCCTCTTGCATTAAAACAGAGTGTGTTTCAGGGATGAGAACTCTGGTCTGAATTTGCCTTCAGAAATGGAGTGAAATCCCAGGATCTGTGTCTTCCTACAAGCAAGAGTTCATTTCTGGTAAACCCAGTAAATTTTGGGCTCACATGATTTTTCGCACTTCACGAACCCAAAGAGATTCTCACTATTAACCAAAGAGCATTTATGTAAGAGGAGCTGTGGTTTTTATCAGTTTCATAAGCAGAGTTGAACTACATATGTTCCGTATGAGTAGGAAACACAGTTCTTTTTTTTCAGGGCATGCTCACGGATCTTGCTGTATTATAGACGTTGGAAAGAATAGCTTGCTTCTTGCACTAAAACAGAGTGTGTTTCATGGATGAGAACTCTGGTCTGAATTTCCCTTCGGAAACGCAGTTAAAGCCCAGCATCTGTGTCTTCCTACAACCAAGAGTTCATTTCTGGTAAACCCAGTGAATTTTGGGCTCAAATAATTTTTCGCAGTTCAAGAACCCAACGCGATTCTCACTATTAACTAAAGAGCATTTTTGCAAGATTAGCTGGGGTTTGTATCAGTTTCAAAGCAGAGTTGAACTACATATGGTCCGTATGAGTAGGAAACACAGTTCTTTTTTTCAGGGCATGCTCCTGATTCTTGCTGTATTGGAGACTATGGAAAGAAGAGCTTGATATTTGCGTTAAAACAGAGTGTGTTTCAGGGATGAGAACTCTAGTCTGAATTTGCCTTCAGAAACTGAGTTAAACCCCTGGATCTGTGTCTTCCTACAAGCAAGAGTTCATTTCTGGTAAACCCAGTGAATGGTGGGATCAAATGGTTTTTTGCAGGTCATGAACCCATCGCGATTATCACTATTAACTAAAGAGCATTTACGTAAGAGGAGATGTGGTTTGTATCAGTTTCAAAGCAGAGTTGAACTACATATGGTCCATATGAGTAGGAAACACAGTTCTTTTTTTCTGGGCATGCTCATGGTTCTTGCTATATTTTAGAAGTTGGAAGAAGAGCTTGCCTCTTGCTTTAAAACAGAGTGTGTTTCAGGGATGAGAACTCTGGTCTGAATTTCCCTTCAGAAATGGAGTTAAAACCCAGGATCTGTGTCTTCCTACAAGTAAGATTTCATTTCTGGTAAACCCAGTGAATTTTGGGCTCACATGATTTAACACAGTTCCAGAACAGAACACGATTCTCACTATTAACTAAAGAGCATTGATGTAAGAGGAGATGTGGTTTGTATGAGTTTCAAAGCAGAGTTGAACTACATATGGTCCATATCAGTAGAAACACAGTTCTTTTTCTCAGGGCATTCTCACGGATCTTGCTGTATTATAGACGTTGGAAAGAAGGGCTTGCTTCTTGCACTAAAACAGACTGTGTTTCATGGATGAGATCTCTGGTCTGAATTTCCCTTCGGAAACGCAGTTAAAGCCCAGGGTCTGTGTCTTCCTACAAGCAAGTTTTCATTTCTGGTAAAGCAAGTGAATTTTGGGCTCAAATGATTTTACACAGTTGAAAAACCCAATGCAATTCTCACTATTAACTAAAGAGCATTTATGTAAGAGGAGATGTGGTTTGTATCAGTTTCAAAGCAGAGTTAAACTATATATGGTCTGTATGAGTAGGAAACACAGTTATTTTTTTCAGGGCATGCTCATGGTTTTGCTATATTTTAGAAGTTGGAAAGAAGAGCTTGCCTCTTGCTTTAAAACAGAGTGTGTTTCAGGGATGAGAACTCTGGTCTGAATTTGCCTTTAGAAACGGAGTTAAAATCCAGGATCTGTGTCTTCCTACAAGCAAGATTTCATTTCTGGTAACCCAGTGAATTTTGGGCTCAAATGATTTAACACAGTTCTAGAACCGAACGCGATTCTCACTATTAACTAAAGAGCATTTATGTAAGAGGAGATGTGGTTTGTATCAGTTTCAAATCAGAGTTAAACTATATATGGTCCATATGAGTAGGAAACACAGTTATTTTTTTCAGGGCATGCTCATGGTTCTTGCTGTATTGGAGATTCTGGAAAGAAGAGCTTGATATTTGCGTTAAAACAGAGTGTGTTTCAGGGATGAGAACTCTGGTCTGAATTTGCCTTCAGAAACGGAGTTAAAACCCAGGATCTGTGTCTTCCTACAAGCAAGATTTCATTTCTGGTAACCCCAGTGAATTTTGGGCTCAAATGATTTAACACAGTTCTAGAACCGAACGCGATTCTCACTATTAACTAAAGACCATTTATGTAAGAGGAGCTGTGGTTTATATCAGTTTCATAAGCAGAGTTGGACTACATATGGTGCGTATGATTAGGAAACACAGTTCTTTTTTTCTAGGCATGCTCATGGTTCTTGCTGTATTGTAGACGCTGGAAAGAAGAGCTTCATTCTTGCGTTAAAACAGAGTGTGTTTCAGGGATGAGAACTCTGGTCTGAATTTGCCTTCAGAAACGGAGTTAAACTCCAGGATCAGTGTCTTCCTACAAGCAAGAGTTCATTTCTGATAAACACAGTGAATTTTGGACTTAAATGATTTTTCCCATTTCATGAACACAAACCGATTCTCACTATTAACTAAAGAGCATTTATGTAAGAGGAGCTATGGTTTGTATCAGATTCATGAGGAGAGTTGAACTACATATGGTCCGTATGAGTAGGAAACACAGTTCTTTATTTCAGGGCATGGATATGTTTCTTACTGTATTGGAGACACTGGGAAGAAGTGGATGATTCTTGCGTTAAAACAGAGTGTGTTTCAGGGATGAGAACTATAGTCTGAATTTGCCTTCAGAAACTGAGTTAAACCCCTGGATCTGTGTCTTCCTACAAGCAAGAGTTCATTTATGGTAAACCCAGTAAATTTTGGGCTCACATGATTTTTCGCACTTCACGAACCCAAAGAGATTCTCACTATTAACCAAAGAGCATTTATGTAAGAGGAGATGTGGTTTTTATCAGTTTCAAAGCAGAGTTAAACTATATATGGTCCATATGAGTAGGAAACAGTTATTTTTTTCAGGGCATGCTCATGGTTCTTGCTCTATTGGAGATTCTGGAAAGAAGAGCTTGATATTTGCGTTAAAACAGAGTGTGTTTCAGGGATGAGAACTCTGGTCTGAATTTGCCTTCAGAAATGGAGTGAAATCCCAGGATCTGTGTCTTCCTACAAGCAAGAGTTCATTTCTGGTAAACCCAGTAAATTTTGGGCTCACATGATTTTTCGCACTTCACGAACCCAAAGAGATTCTCACTATTAACCAAAGAGCATTTATGTAAGAGGAGCTGTGGTTTTTATCAGTTTCATAAGCAGAGTTGAACTACATATGTTCCGTATGAGTAGGAAACACAGTTTTTTTTTCAGGGCATGCTCACGGATCTTGCTGTATTATAGACGTTGGAAAGAAGTGCTTGCTTCTTGCACTAAAACAGAGTGTGTTTAATGGATGAGAACTCTGGTCTGAATTTCCCTTCGGAAACGCAGTTAAAGCCCAGGGTCTGTGTCTTCCTACAAGCAAGAGTTCATTTCTGGTAAACCCAGTGAATTTTGGGCTCAAATAATTTTTCGCAGTTCAAGAACCCAACGCGATTCTCACTATTAACTAAAGAGCATTTTTGCAAGAGGAGCTGGGGTTTGTATCAGTTTCAAAGCAGAGTTACACTATATATGGTCCGTATGAGTAGGAAACACAGATCTTTTTTTCTGGACATGCTAATGGTACTTACTGTTTTGGAGAAGCTGGAAAGAAGAGGATGATTCTTGCCTTAAAACAGAGTGTGTTTCAGGGATGAGAACTCTGGTATGAATTTCTCTTCAGAATCAGAGTTAAACCCCAGGATCTGTGTCTTCCTACAAGCAAGAGTTCATTTCTGGTAAACCAAGTGAATTTTGGGCTCAAATGATTATTTTCTGTTCACGAACCCAAGGCGAATCTCACTTTTAACAAAAGAGCATTTATGTAAGATGAGCTGTGGTTTGTATCAGGTTCATAAGCAGAGTTGAAAAACATATGGTCCGTCTGAGTATGAAACACATTTCTTTTTACAGGGCATGCAATTTATTCTTGTTGTATTTTAGAATGTGGAAAGAAGAGCTTGCTTCTTGCGTTAAAAGAGAGTGTGCTTCAGGGATGAGAACTCTGGTCTGAATTTCAACTTTAGAATCGGAGTTAATCCCCAGGATCTGTGTCTTCCTACAAGCAAGAGTTCATTTCTGGTAAACCCAGTGAATTTTCACTCAAATGATTTTACACAATTCTAGAACACAACGCGATTATCACTATTAACAAAAGAGCAATTATGTAAGAGGAGCACTGGTCTGTATCAGTTTCAAAGAAGAGTTGAACTACATATGGTCCGTATGAGTAGGAAACACAGTTCTTTTTTTCTGGACATGATGATGGTTTTTACTGTTTTGGAGACGCTGGAAAGAAGAGGATGATTCTTGCCTTAAAACAGAGTGTTTTTCAGGGATAGGAACTCGGGTCTGAATTTCCCTTCAGAAATGGAGTTCAACCCCAGGATCTGTGTCTTCCTACGTGCAAGAGTTCATTTCTGGTAAACCCTGTGAATTTTGGGCTCAATGATTTTTCGCAATTCCTGAATCCAACGTGATTCTCACTATTAACTAAAGAGCATTTATGTAAGAGGAGGTGTCGTTGGTATCAGTTTCATAAGCAGAGTTGAACTACATATGGTCCGTATGAGTAGGAAACACAGTTCTTTTTTTCAGGGCATGCTCCTGATTCTTGCTGTATTGGAGACTATGGAAAGAAGAGCTTGATATTTGCGTTAAAACAGAGTGTGTTTCAGGGATGAGAACTCTAGTCTGAATTTGCCTTCAGAAACTGAGTTAAACCCCTGGATCTGTGTCTTCCTACAAGCAAGAGTTCATTTCTGGTAAACCCAGTGAATGGTGGGATCAAATGGTTTTTTGCAGGTCATGAACCCATCGCGATTATCACTATTAACTAAAGAGCATTTACGTAAGAGGAGATGTGGTTTGTATCAGTTTCAAAGCAGAGTTGAACTACATATGGTCCATATGAGTAGGAAACACAGTTCTTTTTTTCTGGGCATGCTCATGGTTCTTGCTATATTTTAGAAGTTGGAAGAAGAGCTTGCCTCTTGCTTTAAAACAGAGTGTGTTTCAGGGATGAGAACTCTGGTCTGAATTTCCCTTCAGAAATGGAGTTAAAACCCAGGATCTGTGTCTTCCTACAAGTAAGATTTCATTTCTGGTAAACCCAGTGAATTTTGGGCTCACATGATTTAACACAGTTCCAGAACAGAACACGATTCTCACTATTAACTAAAGAGCATTGATGTAAGAGGAGATGTGGTTTGTATGAGTTTCAAAGCAGAGTTGAACTACATATGGTCCATATCAGTAGAAACACAGTTCTTTTTCTCAGGGCATTCTCACGGATCTTGCTGTATTATAGACGTTGGAAAGAAGGGCTTGCTTCTTGCACTAAAACAGACTGTGTTTCATGGATGAGATCTCTGGTCTGAATTTCCCTTCGGAAACGCAGTTAAAGCCCAGGGTCTGTGTCTTCCTACAAGCAAGTTTTCATTTCTGGTAAAGCAAGTGAATTTTGGGCTCAAATGATTTTACACAGTTGAAAAACCCAATGCAATTCTCACTATTAACTAAAGAGCATTTATGTAAGAGGAGATGTGGTTTGTATCAGTTTCAAAGCAGAGTTAAACTATATATGGTCCGTATGAGTAGGAAACACAGTTATTTTTTTCAGGGCATGCTCATGGTTTTGCTATATTTTAGAAGTTGGAAAGAAGAGCTTGCCTCTTGCTTTAAAACAGAGTGTGTTTCAGGGATGAGAACTCTGGTCTGAATTTGCCTTCTGAAACGGAGTTAAAATCCAGGATCTGTGTCTTCCTACAAGCAAGATTTCATTTCTGGTAACCCAGTGAATTTTGGGCTCAAATGATTTAACACAGTTCTAGAACCAAACGCGATTCTCACTATTAACTAAAGAGCATTTATGTAAGAGGAGATGTGGTTTGTATCAGTTTCAAATCAGAGTTAAACTATATATGGTCCATATGAGTAGGAAACACAGTTATTTTTTTCAGGGCATGCTCATGGTTCTTGCTGTATTGGAGATTCTGGAAAGAAGAGCTTGATATTTGCGTTAAAACAGAGTGTGTTTCAGGGATGAGAACTCTGGTCTGAATTTGCCTTCAGAAACGGAGTTAAAACCCAGGATCTGTGTCTTCCTACAAGCAAGATTTCATTTCTGGTAACCCCAGTGAAATTGGGCTCAAATGATTTAACACAGTTCTAGAACCGAACGCGATTCTCACTATTAACTAAAGACCATTTATGTAAGAGGAGCTGTGGTTTATATCAGTTTCATAAGCAGAGTTGGACTACATATGGTGCGTATGATTAGGAAACACAGTTCTTTTTTTCTAGGCATGCTCATGGTTCTTGCTGTATTGTAGACGCTGGAAAGAAGAGCTTCATTCTTGCGTTAAAACAGAGTGTGTTTCAGGGATGAGAACTCTGGTCTGAATTTGCCTTCAGAAATGGAGTGAAATCCCAGGATCTGTGTCTTCCTACAAGCAAGAGTTCATTTCTGGTAAACCCAGTAAATTTTGGGCTCACATGATTTTTCGCACTTCACGAACCCAAAGAGATTCTCACTATTAACCAAAGAGCATTTATGTTAGAGGAGCTGTTGTTTTTATCAGTTTCATAAGCAGAGTTGAACTACATATGTTCCGTATGAGAAGGAAACACAGTTTTTTTTTTCAGGGCATGCTCACGGATCTTGCTGTATTATAGACGTTGGAAAGAAGTGCTTGCTTCTTGCACTAAAACAGAGTGTGTTTAATGGATGAGAACTCTGGTCTGAATTTCCCTTCGGAAACGCAGTTAAAGCCCAGGGTCTGTGTCTTCCTACAAGCAAGAGTTCATTTCTGGTAAACCCAGTGAATTTTGGGCTCAAATAATTTTTCGCAGTTCAAGAACCCAACGCGATTCTCACTATTAACTAAAGAGCATTTTTGCAAGAGGAGCTGGGGTTTGTATCAGTTTCAAAGCAGAGTTACACTATATATGGTCCGTATGAGTAGGAAACACAGATCTTTTTTTCTGGACATGCTAATGGTACTTACTGTTTTGGAGAAGCTGGAAAGAAGAGGATGATTCTTGCCTTAAAACAGAGTGTGTTTCAGGGATGAGAACTCTGGTATGAATTTCTCTTCAGAATCAGAGTTAAACCCCAGGATCTGTGTCTTCCTACAAGCAAGAGTTCATTTCTGGTAAACCAAGTGAATTTTGGGCTCAAATGATTATTTTCTGTTCACGAACCCAAGGCGAATCTCACTTTTAACAAAAGAGCATTTATGTAAGATGAGCTGTGGTTTGTATCAGGTTCATAAGCAGAGTTGAAAAACATATGGTCCGTCTGAGTATGAAACACATTTCTTTTTACAGGGCATGCAATTTATTCTTGTTGTATTTTAGAATGTGGAAAGAAGAGCTTGCTTCTTGCGTTAAAAGAGAGTGTGCTTCAGGGATGAGAACTCTGGTCTGAATTTCAACTTTAGAATCGGAGTTAATCCCCAGGATCTGTGTCTTCCTACAAGCAAGAGTTCATTTCTGGTAAACCCAGTGAATTTTCACTCAAATGATTTTACACAATTCTAGAACACAACGCGATTATCACTATTAACAAAAGAGCAATTATGTAAGAGGAGCACTGGTCTGTATCAGTTTCAAAGAAGAGTTGAACTACATATGGTCCGTATGAGTAGGAAACACAGTTCTTTTTTTCTGGACATGATGATGGTTTTTACTGTTTTGGAGACGCTGGAAAGAAGAGGATGATTCTTGCCTTAAAACAGAGTGTTTTTCAGGGATAGGAACTCGGGTCTGAATTTCCCTTCAGAAATGGAGTTAAACCCCAGGATCTGTGTCTTCCTACGTGCAAGAGTTCATTTCTGGTAAACCCTGTGAATTTTGGGCTCAATGATTTTTCGCAATTCCTGAATCCAACGTGATTCTCACTATTAACTAAAGAGCATTTATGTAAGAGGAGGTGTCGTTGGTATCAGTTTCATAAGCAGAGTTGAACTACATATGGTCCGTATGAGTAGGAAACACAGTTCTTTTTTTCAGGGCATGCTCCTGATTCTTGCTGTATTGGAGACTATGGAAAGAAGAGCTTGATATTTGCGTTAAAACAGAGTGTGTTTCAGGGATGAGAACTCTAGTCTGAATTTGCCTTCAGAAACTGAGTTAAACCCCTGGATCTGTGTCTTCCTACAAGCAAGAGTTCATTTCTGGTAAACCCAGTGAATGGTGGGATCAAACGGTTTTTTGCAGGTCATGAACCCATCGCGATTATCACTATTAACTAAAGAGCATTTACGTAAGAGGAGATGTGGTTTGTATCAGTTTCAAAGCAGAGTTGAACTACATATGGTCCATATGAGTAGGAAACACAGTTCTTTTTTTCTGGGCATGCTCATGGTTCTTGCTATATTTTAGAAGTTGGAAGAAGAGCTTGCCTCTTGCTTTAAAACAGAGTGTGTTTCAGGGATGAGAACTCTGGTCTGAATTTCCCTTCAGAAATGGAGTTAAAACCCAGGATCTGTGTCTTCCTACAAGTAAGATTTCATTTCTGGTAAACCCAGTGAATTTTGGGCTCACATGATTTAACACAGTTCCAGAACAGAACACGATTCTCACTATTAACTAAAGAGCATTGATGTAAGAGGAGATGTGGTTTGTATGAGTTTCAAAGCAGAGTTGAACTACATATGGTCCATATCAGTAGAAACACAGTTCTTTTTCTCAGGTCATTCTCACGGATCTTGCTGTATTATAGACGTTGGAAAGAAGGGCTTGCTTCTTGCACTAAAACAGACTGTGTTTCATGGATGAGATCTCTGGTCTGAATTTCCCTTCGGAAACGCAGTTAAAGCCCAGGGTCTGTGTCTTCCTACAAGCAAGTTTTCATTTCTGGTAAAGCAAGTGAATTTTGGGCTCAAATGATTTTACACAGTTGAAAAACCCAATGCAATTCTCACTATTAACTAAAGAGCATTTATGTAAGAGGAGATGTGGTTTGTATCAGTTTCAAAGCAGAGTTAAACTATATATGGTCCGTATGAGTAGGAAACACAGTTATTTTTTTCAGGGCATGCTCATGGTTTTGCTATATTTTAGAAGTTGGAAAGAAGAGCTTGCCTCTTGCTTTAAAACAGAGTGTGTTTCAGGGATGAGAACTCTGGTCTGAATTTGCCTTCTGAAACGGAGTTAAAATCCAGGATCTGTGTCTTCCTACAAGCAAGATTTCATTTCTGGTAACCCAGTGAATTTTGGGCTCAAATGATTTAACACAGTTCTAGAACCGAACGCGATTCTCACTATTAACTAAAGAGCATTTATGTAAGAGGAGATGTGGTTTGTATCAGTTTCAAATCAGAGTTAAACTATATATGGTCCATATGAGTAGGAAACACAGTTATTTTTTTCAGGGCATGCTCATGGTTCTTGCTGTATTGGAGATTCTGGAAAGAAGAGCTTGATATTTGCGTTAAAACAGAGTGTGTTTCAGGGATGAGAACTCTGGTCTGAATTTGCCTTCAGAAACGGAGTTAAAACCCAGGATCTGTGTCTTCCTACAAGCAAGATTTCATTTCTGGTAACCCCAGTGAATTTTGGGCTCAAATGATTTAACACAGTTCTAGAACCGAACGCGATTCTCACTATTAACTAAAGACCATTTATGTAAGAGGAGCTGTGGTTTATATCAGTTTCATAAGCAGAGTTGGACTACATATGGTGCGTATGATTAGGAAACACAGTTCTTTTTTTCTAGGCATGCTCATGGTTCTTGCTGTATTGTAGACGCTGGAAAGAAGAGCTTCATTCTTGCGTTAAAACAGAGTGTGTTTCAGGGATGAGAACTCTGGTCTGAATTTGCCTTCAGAAACGGAGTTAAACTCCAGGATCAGTGTCTTCCTACAAGCAAGAGTTCATTTCTGATAAACACAGTGAATTTTGGACTTAAATGATTTTTCCCATTTCATGAACACAAACCGATTCTCACTATTAACTAAAGAGCATTTATGTAAGAGGAGCTATGGTTTGTATCAGATTCATGAGGAGAGTTGAACTACATATGGTCCGTATGAGTAGGAAACACAGTTCTTTATTTCAGGGCATGGATATGTTTCTTACTGTATTGGAGACACTGGGAAGAAGTGGATGATTCTTGCGTTAAAACAGAGTGTGTTTCAGGGATGAGAACTATAGTCTGAATTTGCCTTCAGAAACTGAGTTAAACCCCTGGATCTGTGTCTTCCTACAAGCAAGAGTTCATTTATGGTAAACCCAGTAAATTTTGGGCTCACATGATTTTTCGCACTTCACGAACCCAAAGAGATTCTCACTATTAACCAAAGAGCATTTATGTAAGAGGAGATGTGGTTTTTATCAGTTTCAAAGCAGAGTTAAACTATATATGGTCCATATGAGTAGGAAACACAGTTATTTTTTTCAGGGCATGCTCATGGTTCTTGCTGTATTGGAGATTCTGGAAAGAAGAGCTTGATATTTGCGTTAAAACAGAGTGTGTTTCAGGGATGAGAACTCTGGTCTGAATTTGCCTTCAGAAATGGAGTGAAATCCCAGGATCTGTGTCTTCCTACAAGCAAGAGTTCATTTCTGGTAAACCCAGTAAATTTTGGGCTCACATGATTTTTCGCACTTCACGAACCCAAAGAGATTCTCACTATTAACCAAAGAGCATTTATGTAAGAGGAGCTGTGGTTTTTATCAGTTTCATAAGCAGAGTTGAACTACATATGTTCCGTATGAGTAGGAAACACAGTTTTTTTTTTCAGGGCATGCTCACGGATCTTGCTGTATTATAGACGTTGGAAAGAAGTGCTTGCTTCTTGCACTAAAACAGAGTGTGTTTAATGGATGAGAACTCTGGTCTGAATTTCCCTTCGGAAACGCAGTTAAAGCCCAGGGTCTGTGTCTTCCTACAAGCAAGAGTTCATTTCTGGTAAACCCAGTGAATTTTGGGCTCAAATAATTTTTCGTAGTTCAAGAACCCAACGCGATTCTCACTATTAACTAAAGAGCATTTTTGCAAGAGGAGCTGGGGTTTGTATCAGTTTCAAAGCAGAGTTACACTATATATGGTCCGTATGAGTAGGAAACACAGATCTTTTTTTCTGGACATGCTAATGGTACTTACTGTTTTGGAGAAGCTGGAAAGAAGAGGATGATTCTTGCCTTAAAACAGAGTGTGTTTCAGGGATGAGAACTCTGGTATGAATTTCTCTTCAGAATCAGAGTTAAACCCCAGGATCTGTGTCTTCCTACAAGCAAGAGTTCATTTCTGGTAAACCAAGTGAATTTTGGGCTCAAATGATTATTTTCTGTTCACGAACCCAAGGCGAATCTCACTTTTAACAAAAGAGCATTTATGTAAGATGAGCTGTGGTTTGTATCAGGTTCATAAGCAGAGTTGAAAAACATATGGTCCGTCTGAGTATGAAACACATTTCTTTTTACAGGGCATGCAATTTATTCTTGTTGTATTTTAGAATGTGGAAAGAAGAGCTTGCTTCTTGCGTTAAAAGAGAGTGTGCTTCAGGGATGAGAACTCTGGTCTGAATTTCAACTTTAGAATCGGAGTTAATCCCCAGGATCTGTGTCTTCCTACAAGCAAGAGTTCATTTCTGGTAAACCCAGTGAATTTTCACTCAAATGATTTTACACAATTCTAGAACACAACGCGATTATCACTATTAACAAAAGAGCAATTATGTAAGAGGAGCACTGGTCTGTATCAGTTTCAAAGAAGAGTTGAACTACATATGGTCCGTATGAGTAGGAAACACAGTTCTTTTTTTCTGGACATGATGATGGTTTTTACTGTTTTGGAGACGCTGGAAAGAAGAGGATGATTCTTGCCTTAAAACAGAGTGTTTTTCAGGGATAGGAACTCGGGTCTGAATTTCCCTTCAGAAATGGAGTTAAACCCCAGGATCTGTGTCTTCCTACGTGCAAGAGTTCATTTCTGGTAAACCCTGTGAATTTTGGGCTCAATGATTTTTCGCAATTCCTGAATCCAACGTGATTCTCACTATTAACTAAAGAGCATTTATGTAAGAGGAGGTGTCGTTGGTATCAGTTTCATAAGCAGAGTTGAACTACATATGGTCCGTATGAGTAGGAAACACAGTTCTTTTTTTCAGGGCATGCTCCTGATTCTTGCTGTATTGGAGACTATGGAAAGAAGAGCTTGATATTTGCGTTAAAACAGAGTGTGTTTCAGGGATGAGAACTCTAGTCTGAATTTGCCTTCAGAAACTGAGTTAAACCCCTGGATCTGTGTCTTCCTACAAGCAAGAGTTCATTTCTGGTAAACCCAGTGAATGGTGGGATCAAATGGTTTTTTGCAGGTCATGAACCCATCGCGATTATCACTATTAACTAAAGAGCATTTACGTAAGAGGAGATGTGGTTTGTATCAGTTCCAAAGCAGAGTTGAACTACATATGGTCCATATGAGTAGGAAACACAGTTCTTTTTTTCTGGGCATGCTCATGGTTCTTGCTATATTTTAGAAGTTGGAAGAAGAGCTTGCCTCTTGCTTTAAAACAGAGTGTGTTTCAGGGATGAGAACTCTGGTCTGAATTTCCCTTCAGAAATGGAGTTAAAACCCAGGATCTGTGTCTTCCTACAAGTAAGATTTCATTTCTGGTAAACCCAGTGAATTTTGGGCTCACATGATTTAACACAGTTCCAGAACAGAACACGATTCTCACTATTAACTAAAGAGCATTGATGTAAGAGGAGATGTGGTTTGTATGAGTTTCAAAGCAGAGTTGAACTACATATGGTCCATATCAGTAGAAACACAGTTCTTTTTCTCAGGTCATTCTCACGGATCTTGCTGTATTATAGACGTTGGAAAGAAGGGCTTGCTTCTTGCACTAAAACAGACTGTGTTTCATGGATGAGATCTCTGGTCTGAATTTCCCTTCGGAAACGCAGTTAAAGCCCAGGGTCTGTGTCTTCCTACAAGCAAGTTTTCATTTCTGGTAAAGCAAGTGAATTTTGGGCTCAAATGATTTTACACAGTTGAAAAACCCAATGCAATTCTCACTATTAACTAAAGAGCATTTATGTAAGAGGAGATGTGGTTTGTATCAGTTTCAAAGCAGAGTTAAACTATATATGGTCCGTATGAGTAGGAAACACAGTTATTTTTTTCAGGGCATGCTCATGGTTTTGCTATATTTTAGAAGTTGGAAAGAAGAGCTTGCCTCTTGCTTTAAAACAGAGTGTGTTTCAGGGATGAGAACTCTGGTCTGAATTTGCCTTCTGAAACGGAGTTAAAATCCAGGATCTGTGTCTTCCTACAAGCAAGATTTCATTTCTGGTAACCCAGTGAATTTTGGGCTCAAATGATTTAACACAGTTCTAGAACCGAACGCGATTCTCACTATTAACTAAAGAGCATTTATGTAAGAGGAGATGTGGTTTGTATCAGTTTCAAATCAGAGTTAAACTATATATGGTCCATATGAGTAGGAAACACAGTTATTTTTTTCAGGGCATGCTCATGGTTCTTGCTGTATTGGAGATTCTGGAAAGAAGAGCTTGATATTTGCGTTAAAACAGAGTGTGTTTCAGGGATGAGAACTCTGGTCTGAATTTGCCTTCAGAAACGGAGTTAAAACCCAGGATCTGTGTCTTCCTACAAGCAAGATTTCATTTCTGGTAACCCCAGTGAATTTTGGGCTCAAATGATTTAACACAGTTCTAGAACCGAACGCGATTCTCACTATTAACTAAAGACCATTTATGTAAGAGGAGCTGTGGTTTATATCAGTTTCATAAGCAGAGTTGGACTACATATGGTGCGTATGATTAGGAAACACAGTTCTTTTTTTCTAGGCATGCTCATGGTTCTTGCTGTATTGTAGACGCTGGAAAGAAGAGCTTCATTCTTGCGTTAAAACAGAGTGTGTTTCAGGGATGAGAACTCTGGTCTGAATTTGCCTTCAGAAACGGAGTTAAACTCCAGGATCAGTGTCTTCCTACAAGCAAGAGTTCATTTCTGATAAACACAGTGAATTTTGGACTTAAATGATTTTTCCCATTTCATGAACACAAACCGATTCTCACTATTAACTAAAGAGCATTTATGTAAGAGGAGCTATGGTTTGTATCAGATTCATGAGGAGAGTTGAACTACATATGGTCCGTATGAGTAGGAAACACAGTTCTTTATTTCAGGGCATGGATATGTTTCTTACTGTATTGGAGACACTGGGAAGAAGTGGATGATTCTTGCGTTAAAACAGAGTGTGTTTCAGGGATGAGAACTATAGTCTGAATTTGCCTTCAGAAACTGAGTTAAACCCCTGGATCTGTGTCTTCCTACAAGCAAGAGTTCATTTATGGTAAACCCAGTAAATTTTGGGCTCACATGATTTTTCGCACTTCACGAACCCAAAGAGATTCTCACTATTAACCAAAGAGCATTTATGTAAGAGGAGATGTGGTTTTTATCAGTTTCAAAGCAGAGTTAAACTATATATGGTCCATATGAGTAGGAAACACAGTTATTTTTTTCAGGGCATGCTCATGGTTCTTGCTGTATTGGAGATTCTGGAAAGAAGAGCTTGATATTTGCGTTAAAACAGAGTGTGTTTCAGGGATGAGAACTCTGGTCTGAATTTGCCTTCAGAAATGGAGTGAAATCCCAGGATCTGTGTCTTCCTACAAGCAAGAGTTCATTTCTGGTAAACCCAGTAAATTTTGGGCTCACATGATTTTTCGCACTTCACGAACCCAAAGAGATTCTCACTATTAACCAAAGAGCATTTATGTAAGAGGAGCTGTGGTTTTTATCAGTTTCATAAGCAGAGTTGAACTACATATGTTCCGTATGAGTAGGAAACACAGTTTTTTTTTTTCAGGGCATGCTCACGGATCTTGCTGTATTATAGACGTTGGAAAGAAGTGCTTGCTTCTTGCACTAAAACAGAGTGTGTTTAATGGATGAGAACTCTGGTCTGAATTTCCCTTCGGAAACGCAGTTAAAGCCCAGGGTCTGTGTCTTCCTACAAGCAAGAGTTCATTTCTGGTAAACCCAGTGAATTTTGGGCTCAAATAATTTTTCGCAGTTCAAGAACCCAACGCGATTCTCACTATTAACTAAAGAGCATTTTTGCAAGAGGAGCTGGGGTTTGTATCAGTTTCAAAGCAGAGTTACACTATATATGGTCCGTATGAGTAGGAAACACAGATCTTTTTTTCTGGACATGCTAATGGTACTTACTGTTTTGGAGAAGCTGGAAAGAAGAGGATGATTCTTGCCTTAAAACAGAGTGTGTTTCAGGGATGAGAACTCTGGTATGAATTTCTCTTCAGAATCAGAGTTAAACCCCAGGATCTGTGTCTTCCTACAAGCAAGAGTTCATTTCTGGTAAACCAAGTGAATTTTGGGCTCAAATGATTATTTTCTGTTCACGAACCCAAGGCGAATCTCACTTTTAACAAAAGAGCATTTATGTAAGATGAGCTGTGGTTTGTATCAGGTTCATAAGCAGAGTTGAAAAACATATGGTCCGTCTGAGTATGAAACACATTTCTTTTTACAGGGCATGCAATTTATTCTTGTTGTATTTTAGAATGTGGAAAGAAGAGCTTGCTTCTTGCGTTAAAAGAGAGTGTGCTTCAGGGATGAGAACTCTGGTCTGAATTTCAACTTTAGAATCGGAGTTAATCCCCAGGATCTGTGTCTTCCTACAAGCAAGAGTTCATTTCTGGTAAACCCAGTGAATTTTCACTCAAATGATTTTACACAATTCTAGAACACAACGCGATTATCACTATTAACAAAAGAGCAATTATGTAAGAGGAGCACTGGTCTGTATCAGTTTCAAAGAAGAGTTGAACTACATATGGTCCGTATGAGTAGGAAACACAGTTCTTTTTTTCTGGACATGATGATGGTTTTTACTGTTTTGGAGACGCTGGAAAGAAGAGGATGATTCTTGCCTTAAAACAGAGTGTTTTTCAGGGATAGGAACTCGGGTCTGAATTTCCCTTCAGAAATGGAGTTCAACCCCAGGATCTGTGTCTTCCTACGTGCAAGAGTTCATTTCTGGTAAACCCTGTGAATTTTGGGCTCAATGATTTTTCGCAATTCCTGAATCCAACGTGATTCTCACTATTAACTAAAGAGCATTTATGTAAGAGGAGGTGTCGTTGGTATCAGTTTCATAAGCAGAGTTGAACTACATATGGTCCGTATGAGTAGGAAACACAGTTCTTTTTTTCAGGGCATGCTCCTGATTCTTGCTGTATTGGAGACTATGGAAAGAAGAGCTTGATATTTGCGTTAAAACAGAGTGTGTTTCAGGGATGAGAACTCTAGTCTGAATTTGCCTTCAGAAACTGAGTTAAACCCCTGGATCTGTGTCTTCCTACAAGCAAGAGTTCATTTCTGGTAAACCCAGTGAATGGTGGGATCAAATGGTTTTTTGCAGGTCATGAACCCATCGCGATTATCACTATTAACTAAAGAGCATTTACGTAAGAGGAGATGTGGTTTGTATCAGTTTCAAAGCAGAGTTGAACTACATATGGTCCATATGAGTAGGAAACACAGTTCTTTTTTTCTGGGCATGCTCATGGTTCTTGCTATATTTTAGAAGTTGGAAGAAGAGCTTGCCTCTTGCTTTAAAACAGAGTGTGTTTCAGGGATGAGAACTCTGGTCTGAATTTCCCTTCAGAAATGGAGTTAAAACCCAGGATCTGTGTCTTCCTACAAGTAAGATTTCATTTCTGGTAAACCCAGTGAATTTTGGGCTCACATGATTTAACACAGTTCCAGAACAGAACACGATTCTCACTATTAACTAAAGAGCATTGATGTAAGAGGAGATGTGGTTTGTATGAGTTTCAAAGCAGAGTTGAACTACATATGGTCCATATTAGTAGAAACACAGTTCTTTTTCTCAGGGCATTCTCACGGATCTTGCTGTATTATAGACGTTGGAAAGAAGGGCTTGCTTCTTGCACTAAAACAGACTGTGTTTCATGGATGAGATCTCTGGTCTGAATTTCCCTTCGGAAACGCAGTAAAAGCCCAGGGTCTGTGTCTTCCTACAAGCAAGTTTTCATTTCTGGTAAAGCAAGTGAATTTTGGGCTCAAATGATTTTACACAGTTGAAAAACCCAATGCAATTCTCACTATTAACTAAAGAGCATTTATGTAAGAGGAGATGTGGTTTGTATCAGTTTCAAAGCAGAGTTAAACTATATATGGTCCGTATGAGTAGGAAACACAGTTATTTTTTTCAGGGCATGCTCATGGTTTTGCTATATTTTAGAAGTTGGAAAGAAGAGCTTGCCTCTTGCTTTAAAACAGAGTGTGTTTCAGGGATGAGAACTCTGGTCTGAATTTGCCTTCTGAAACGGAGTTAAAATCCAGGATCTGTGTCTTCCTACAAGCAAGATTTCATTTCTGGTAACCCAGTGAATTTTGGGCTCAAATGATTTAACACAGTTCTAGAACCGAACGCGATTCTCACTATTAACTAAAGAGCATTTATGTAAGAGGAGATGTGGTTTGTATCAGTTTCAAATCAGAGTTAAACTATATATGGTCCATATGAGTAGGAAACACAGTTATTTTTTTCAGGGCATGCTCATGGTTCTTGCTGTATTGGAGATTCTGGAAAGAAGAGCTTGATATTTGCGTTAAAACAGAGTGTGTTTCAGGGATGAGAACTCTGGTCTGAATTTGCCTTCAGAAACGGAGTTAAAACCCAGGATCTGTGTCTTCCTACAAGAAAGATTTCATTTCTGGTAACCCCAGTGAATTTTGGGCTCAAATGATTTAACACAGTTCTAGAACCGAACGCGATTCTCACTATTAACTAAAGACCATTTATGTAAGAGGAGCTGTGGTTTATATCAGTTTCATAAGCAGAGTTGGACTACATATGGTGCGTATGATTAGGAAACACAGTTCTTTTTTTCTAGGCATGCTCATGGTTCTTGCTGTATTGTAGACGCTGGAAAGAAGAGCTTCATTCTTGCGTTAAAACAGAGTGTGTTTCAGGGATGAGAACTCTGGTCTGAATTTGCCTTCAGAAACGGAGTTAAACTCCAGGATCAGTGTCTTCCTACAAGCAAGAGTTCATTTCTGATAAACACAGTGAATTTTGGACTTAAATGATTTTTCCCATTTCATGAACACAAACCGATTCTCACTATTAACTAAAGAGCATTTATGTAAGAGGAGCTATGGTTTGTATCAGATTCATGAGGAGAGTTGAACTACATATGGTCCGTATGAGTAGGAAACACAGTTCTTTTTTTCAGGGCATGGATATGTTTCTTACTGTATTGGAGACACTGGGAAGAAGTGGATGATTCTTGCGTTAAAACAGAGTGTGTTTCAGGGATGAGAATTCTGTTCTTAATTTGTCTTCAGTAATGGAGTGAAATCCCAGGATCTGTGTCTTCCTACATGCAAGAGTTCATTTCTGGTAAACCAAGTGAATTTTGGGCTCAAATGATTATTTTCTGTTCACGAACCCAAGGCGAATCTCACTTTTAACAAAAGAGCATTTATGTAAGATGAGCTGTGGTTTGTATCAGGTTCATAAGCAGAGTTGAAAAACATATGGTCCGTCTGAGTATGAAACACATTTCTTTTTACAGGGCATGCAATTTATTCTTGTTGTATTTTAGAATGTGGAAAGAAGAGCTTGCTTCTTGCGTTAAAAGAGAGTGTGCTTCAGGGATGAGAACTCTGGTCTGAATTTCAACTTTAGAATCGGAGTTAATCCCCAGGAACTGTGTCTTCCTACAAGCAAGAGGTCATTTCTGGTAAACCCAGTGAATTTTCGCTCAAATGATTTTACACAATTCTAGAACACAACGCGATTATCACTATTAACAAAAGAGCAATTATGTAAGAGGAGCACTGGTCTGTATCAGTTTCAAAGAAGAGTTGAACTACATATGGTCTGTATGAGTAGGAAACACAGTTCTTTTTTTCTGGACATGATGATGGTTTTTACTGTTTTGGAGACGCTGGAAAGAAGAGGATGATTCTTGCCTTAAAACAGAGTGTTTTTCAGGGATAGGAACTCGGGTCTGAATTTCCCTTCAGAAATGGAGTTAAACCCCAGGATCTGTGTCTTCCTACGTGCAAGAGTTCATTTCTGGTAAACCCTGTGAATTTTGGGCTCAATGATTTTTCGCAATTCCTGAATCCAACGTGATTCTCACTATTAACTAAAGAGCATTTATGTAAGAGGAGGTGTCGTTGGTATCAGTTTCATAAGCAGAGTTGAACTACATATGGTCCGTATGAGTAGGAAACACAGTTCTTTTTTTCAGGGCATGCTCCTGATTCTTGCTGTATTGGAGACTATGGAAAGAAGAGCTTGATATTTGCGTTAAAACAGAGTGTGTTTCAGGGATGAGAACTCTAGTCTGAATTTGCCTTCAGAAACTGAGTTAAACCCCTGGATCTGTGTCTTCCTACAAGCAAGAGTTCATTTCTGGTAAACCCAGTGAATGGTGGGATCAAATGGTTTTTTGCAGGTCATGAACCCATCGCGATTATCACTATTAACTAAAGAGCATTTACGTAAGAGGAGATGTGGTTTGTATCAGTTTCAAAGCAGAGTTGAACTACATATGGTCCATATGAGTAGGAAACACAGTTCTTTTTTTCTGGGCATGCTCATGGTTCTTGCTATATTTTAGAAGTTGGAAGAAGAGCTTGCCTCTTGCTTTAAAACAGAGTGTGTTTCAGGGATGAGAACTCTGGTCTGAATTTCCCTTCAGAAATGGAGTTAAAACCCAGGATCTGTGTCTTCCTACAAGTAAGATTTCATTTCTGGTAAACCCAGTGAATTTTGGGCTCACATGATTTAACACAGTTCCAGAACAGAACACGATTCTCACTATTAACTAAAGAGCATTGATGTAAGAGGAGATGTGGTTTGTATGAGTTTCAAAGCAGAGTTGAACTACATATGGTCCATATCAGTAGAAACACAGTTCTTTTTCTCAGGGCATTCTCACGGATCTTGCTGTATTATAGACGTTGGAAAGAAGGGCTTGCTTCTTGCACTAAAACAGACTGTGTTTCATGGATGAGATCTCTGGTCTGAATTTCCCTTCGGAAACGCAGTTAAAGCCCAGGGTCTGTGTCTTCCTACAAGCAAGTTTTCATTTCTGGTAAAGCAAGTGAATTTTGGGCTCAAATGATTTTACACAGTTGAAAAACCCAATGCAATTCTCACTATTAACTAAAGAGCATTTATGTAAGAGGAGATGTGGTTTGTATCAGTTTCAAAGCAGAGTTAAACTATATATGGTCCGTATGAGTAGGAAACACAGTTATTTTTTTCAGGGCATGCTCATGGTTTTGCTATATTTTAGAAGTTGGAAAGAAGAGCTTGCCTCTTGCTTTAAAACAGAGTGTGTTTCAGGGATGAGAACTCTGGTCTGAATTTGCCTTCTGAAACGGAGTTAAAATCCAGGATCTGTGTCTTCCTACAAGCAAGATTTCATTTCTGGTAACCCAGTGAATTTTGGGCTCAAATGATTTAACACAGTTCTAGAACCGAACGCGATTCTCACTATTAACTAAAGAGCATTTATGTAAGAGGAGATGTGGTTTGTATCAGTTTCAAATCAGAGTTAAACTATATATGGTCCATATGAGTAGGAAACACAGTTATTTTTTTCAGGGCATGCTCATGGTTCTTGCTGTATTGGAGATTCTGGAAAGAAGAGCTTGATATTTGCGTTAAAACAGAGTGTGTTTCAGGGATGAGAACTCTGGTCTGAATTTGCCTTCAGAAACGGAGTTAAAACCCAGGATCTGTGTCTTCCTACAAGCAAGATTTCATTTCTGGTAACCCCAGTGAATTTTGGGCTCAAATGATTTAACACAGTTCTAGAACCGAACGCGATTCTCACTATTAACTAAAGACCATTTATGTAAGAGGAGCTGTGGTTTATATCAGTTTCATAAGCAGAGTTGGACTACATATGGTGCGTATGATTAGGAAACACAGTTCTTTTTTTCTAGGCATGCTCATGGTTCTTGCTGTATTGTAGACGCTGGAAAGAAGAGCTTCATTCTTGCGTTAAAACAGAGTGTGTTTCAGGGATGAGAACTCTGGTCTGAATTTGCCTTCAGAAACGGAGTTAAACTCCAGGATCAGTGTCTTCCTACAAGCAAGAGTTCATTTCTGATAAACACCGTGAATTTTGGACTTAAATGATTTTTCCCATTTCATGAACACAAACCGATTCTCACTATTAACTAAAGAGCATTTATGTAAGAGGAGCTATGGTTTGTATCAGATTCATGAGGAGAGTTGAACTACATATGGTCCGTATGAGTAGGAAACACAGTTCTTTATTTCAGGGCATGGATATGTTTCTTACTGTATTGGAGACACTGGGAAGAAGTGGATGATTCTTGCGTTAAAACAGAGTGTGTTTCAGGGATGAGAACTATAGTCTGAATTTGCCTTCAGAAACTGAGTTAAACCCCTGGATCTGTGTCTTCCTACAAGCAAGAGTTCATTTATGGTAAACCCAGTAAATTTTGGGCTCACATGATTTTTCGCACTTCACGAACCCAAAGAGATTCTCACTATTAACCAAAGAGCATTTATGTAAGAGGAGATGTGGTTTTTATCAGTTTCAAAGCAGAGTTAAACTATATATGGTCCATATGAGTAGGAAACAGTTATTTTTTTCAGGACATGCTCATGGTTCTTGCTCTATTGGAGATTCTGGAAAGAAGAGCTTGATATTTGCGTTAAAACAGAGTGTGTTTCAGGGATGAGAACTCTGGTCTGAATTTGCCTTCAGAAATGGAGTGAAATCCCAGGATCTGTGTCTTCCTACAAGCAAGAGTTCATTTCTGGTAAACCCAGTAAATTTTGGGCTCACATGATTTTTCGCACTTCACGAACCCAAAGAGATTCTCACTATTAACCAAAGAGCATTTATGTAAGAGGAGCTGTGGTTTTTATCAGTTTCATAAGCAGAGTTGAACTACATATGTTCCGTATGAGTAGGAAACACAGTTTTTTTTTTCAGGGCATGCTCACGGATCTTGCTGTATTATAGACGTTGGAAAGAAGTGCTTGCTTCTTGCACTAAAACAGAGTGTGTTTAATGGATGAGAACTCTGGTCTGAATTTCCCTTCGGAAACGCAGTTAAAGCCCAGGGTCTGTGTCTTCCTACAAGCAAGAGTTCATTTCTGGTAAACCCAGTGAATTTTGGGCTCAAATAATTTTTCGCAGTTCAAGAACCCAACGCGATTCTCACTATTAACTAAAGAGCATTTTTGCAAGAGGAGCTGGGGTTTGTATCAGTTTCAAAGCAGAGTTACACTATATATGGTCCATATGAGTAGGAAACACAGATCTTTTTTTCTGGACATGCTAATGGTACTTACTGTTTTGGAGAAGCTGGAAAGAAGAGGATGATTCTTGCCTTAAAACAGAGTGTGTTTCAGGGATGAGAACTCTGGTATGAATTTCTCTTCAGAATCAGAGTTAAACCCCAGGATCTGTGTCTTCCTACAAGCAAGAGTTCATTTCTGGTAAACCAAGTGAATTTTGGGCTCAAATGATTATTTTCTGTTCACGAACCCAAGGCGAATCTCACTTTTAACAAAAGAGCATTTATGTAAGATGAGCTGTGGTTTGTATCAGGTTCATAAGCAGAGTTGAAAAACATATGGTCCGTCTGAGTATGAAACACATTTCTTTTTACAGGGCATGCAATTTATTCTTGTTGTATTTTAGAATGTGGAAAGAAGAGCTTGCTTCTTGCGTTAAAAGAGAGTGTGCTTCAGGGATGAGAACTCTGGTCTGAATTTCAACTTTAGAATCGGAGTTAATCCCCAGGATCTGTGTCTTCCTACAAGCAAGAGTTCATTTCTGGTAAACCCAGTGAATTTTCACTCAAATGATTTTACACAATTCTAGAACACAACGCGATTATCACTATTAACAAAAGAGCAATTATGTAAGAGGAGCACTGGTCTGTATCAGTTTCAAAGAAGAGTTGAACTACATATGGTCCGTATGAGTAGGAAACACAGTTCTTTTTTTCTGGACATGATGATGGTTTTTACTGTTTTGGAGACGCTGGAAAGAAGAGGATGATTCTTGCCTTAAAACAGAGTGTTTTTCAGGGATAGGAACTCGGGTCTGAATTTCCCTTCAGAAATGGAGTTCAACCCCAGGATCTGTGTCTTCCTACGTGCAAGAGTTCATTTCTGGTAAACCCTGTGAATTTTGGGCTCAATGATTTTTCGCAATTCCTGAATCCAACGTGATTCTCACTATTAACTAAAGAGCATTTATGTAAGAGGAGGTGTCGTTGGTATCAGTTTCATAAGCAGAGTTGAACTACATATGGTCCGTATGAGTAGGAAACACAGTTCTTTTTTTCAGGGCATGCTCCTGATTCTTGCTGTATTGGAGACTATGGAAAGAAGAGCTTGATATTTGCGTTAAAACAGAGTGTGTTTCAGGGATGAGAACTCTAGTCTGAATTTGCCTTCAGAAACTGAGTTAAACCCCTGGATCTGTGTCTTCCTACAAGCAAGAGTTCATTTCTGGTAAACCCAGTGAATGGTGGGATCAAATGGTTTTTTGCAGGTCATGAACCCATCGCGATTATCACTATTAACTAAAGAGCATTTACGTAAGAGGAGATGTGGTTTGTATCAGTTTCAAAGCAGAGTTGAACTACATATGGTCCATATGAGTAGGAAACACAGTTCTTTTTTTCTGGGCATGCTCATGGTTCTTGCTATATTTTAGAAGTTGGAAGAAGAGCTTGCCTCTTGCTTTAAAACAGAGT
This sequence comes from Onychomys leucogaster, assembly GCA_949786385.1. Classification (NCBI taxonomy): domain Eukaryota; kingdom Metazoa; phylum Chordata; class Mammalia; order Rodentia; family Cricetidae; genus Onychomys; species Onychomys leucogaster. Next base: position 2,834,568 of record CATKUP010000061.1, read on the forward strand.
GTGTTTCAGGGATGAGAACTCTGGTCTGAATTTCCCTTCAGAAATGGAGTTAAAACCCAGGATCTGTGTCTTCCTACAAGTAAGATTTCATTTCTGGTAAACCCAGTGAATTTTGGGCTCACATGATTTAACACAGTTCCAGAACAGAACACGATTCTCACTATTAACTAAAGAGCATTGATGTAAGAGGAGATGTGGTTTGTATGAGTTTCAAAGCAGAGTTGAACTACATATGGTCCATATCAGTAGAAACACAGTTCTTTTTCTCAGGGCATTCTCACGGATCTTGCTGTATTATAGACGTTGGAAAGAAGGGCTTGCTTCTTGCACTAAAACAGACTGTGTTTCATGGATGAGATCTCTGGTCTGAATTTCCCTTCGGAAACGCAGTTAAAGCCCAGGGTCTGTGTCTTCCTACAAGCAAGTTTTCATTTCTGGTAAAGCAAGTGAATTTTGGGCTCAAATGATTTTACACAGTTGAAAAACCCAATGCAATTCTCACTATTAACTAAAGAGCATTTATGTAAGAGGAGATGTGGTTTGTATCAGTTTCAAAGCAGAGTTAAACTATATATGGTCCGTATGAGTAGGAAACACAGTTATTTTTTTCAGGGCATGCTCATGGTTTTGCTATATTTTAGAAGTTGGAAAGAAGAGCTTGCCTCTTGCTTTAAAACAGAGTGTGTTTCAGGGATGAGAACTCTGGTCTGAATTTGCCTTCTGAAACGGAGTTAAAATCCAGGATCTGTGTCTTCCTACAAGCAAGATTTCATTTCTGGTAACCCAGTGAATTTTGGGCTCAAATGATTTAACACAGTTCTAGAACCGAACGCGATTCTCACTATTAACTAAAGAGCATTTATGTAAGAGGAGATGTGGTTTGTATCAGTTTCAAATCAGAGTTAAACTATATATGGTCCATATGAGTAGGAAACACAGTTATTTTTTTCAGGGCATGCTCATGGTTCTTGCTGTATTGGAGATTCTGGAAAGAAGAGCTTGATATTTGCGTTAAAACAGAGTGTGTTTCAGGGATGAGAACTCTGGTCTGAATTTGCCTTCAGAAACGGAGTTAAAACCCAGGATCTGTGTCTTCCTACAAGCAAGATTTCATTTCTGGTAACCCCAGTGAATTTTGGGCTCAAATGATTTAACACAGTTCTAGAACCGAACGCGATTCTCACTATTAACTAAAGACCATTTATGTAAGAGGAGCTGTGGTTTATATCAGTTTCATAAGCAGAGTTGGACTACATATGGTGCGTATGATTAGGAAACACAGTTCTTTTTTTCTAGGCATGCTCATGGTTCTTGCTGTATTGTAGACGCTGGAAAGAAGAGCTTCATTCTTGCGTTAAAACAGAGTGTGTTTCAGGGATGAGAACTCTGGTCTGAATTTGCCTTCAGAAACGGAGTTAAACTCCAGGATCAGTGTCTTCCTACAAGCAAGAGTTCATTTCTGATAAACACCGTGAATTTTGGACTTAAATGATTTTTCCCATTTCATGAACACAAACCGATTCTCACTATTAACTAAAGAGCATTTATGTAAGAGGAGCTATGGTTTGTATCAGATTCATGAGGAGAGTTGAACTACATATGGTCCGTATGAGTAGGAAACACAGTTCTTTATTTCAGGGCATGGATATGTTTCTTACTGTATTGGAGACACTGGGAAGAAGTGGATGATTCTTGCGTTAAAACAGAGTGTGTTTCAGGGATGAGAACTATAGTCTGAATTTGCCTTCAGAAACTGAGTTAAACCCCAAGATCTGTGTCTTCCTACAAGCAAGAGTTCATTTATGGTAAACCCAGTAAATTTTGGGCTCACATGATTTTTCGCACTTCACGAACCCAAAGAGATTCTCACTATTAACCAAAGAGCATTTATGTAAGAGGAGATGTGGTTTTTATCAGTTTCAAAGCAGAGTTAAACTATATATGGTCCATATGAGTAGGAAACACAGTTATTTTTTTCAGGGCATGCTCATGGTTCTTGCTGTATTGGAGATTCTGGAAAGAAGAGCTTGATATTTGCGTTAAAACAGAGTGTGTTTCAGGGATGAGAACTCTGGTCTGAATTTGCCTTCAGAAATGGAGTGAAATCCCAGGGTCTGTGTCTTCCTACAAGCAAGAGTTCATTTCTGGTAAACCAAGTGAATTTTGGGCTCAAATGATTTTACACAGTTAAAAAACCCAATGCAATTCTCACTATTAACTAAAGAGCATTTATATAAGTGGCGCTGTGGGTTGTATCAGTTTCATAAGCAGAGTTGAACTACATATGGTCCGTATGAGTAACAAACAAAGTTCTTTTTTTCTGGACATGCTGATGGTTCTTGCTATATTTTAGAAGTTGGAAAGAATAGCTTGCCTCTTGCATTAAAACAGAGTGTGTTTCAGGGATGAGAACTCTGGTCTGAATTTGCCTTCAGAAACGGAGTTAAAACCCAGGATCTGTGTCTTCCTACAAGCAAGATTTCATTTCTGGTAAACCCAGTGAATTTTGGGCTCAAATGATTTAACACAGTTCTAGAACCAAACGCGATTCTCACTATTAACTAAAGAGCATTTATGTAAGAGGAGATGTGGTTTGTATCTGTTTCAAAGAAGAGTTAAACTATATATGGTCCGTATGAGTAGGAAACACAGTTTTTTTTTCAGGGCATGCTCATGGTTCTTGCTCTATTGGAGATTCTGGAAAGAAGAGCTTGATATTTGCGTTAAAACAGAGTGTGTTTCAGGGATGAGAATTCTGGTCTTAATTTGCCTTCAGTAATGGAGTGAAATCCCAGGATCTGTGTCTTCCTACATGCAAGAGTTCATTTCTGGTAAACCCAGTAAATTTTGGGCTCACATGATTTTTCGCACTTCACGAACCCAAAGAGATTCTCACTATTAACCAAAGAGCATTTATGTAAGAGGAGATGTGGTTTTTATCAGTTTCAAAGCAGAGTTAAACTATATATGGTCCGTATGAGTAGGAAACACAGTTATTTTTTTCAGGGCATGCTCATGGTTCTTGCTGTATTGGAGATTCTGGAAAGAAGAGCTTGATATTTGCGTTAAAACAGAGTGTGTTTCAGTGATGAGAACTCTGGTCTGAATTTGCCTTCAGAAATGGAGTGAAATCCCAGGATCTGTGTCTTCCTACAAGCAAGAGTTCATTTCTGGTAAACCCAGTAAATTTTGGGCTCACATGATTTTTCGCACTTCACGAACCCAAAGAGATTCTCACTATTAACCAAAGAGCATTTATGTAAGAAGAGCTGTGGTTTGTATCAGTTTCATAAGCAGAGTTGAACTATATATGTTCCGTATGATTAGGAAACACAGTTCTTTTTTTCAGGGCATGCTCACGGATCTTGCTGTATTATAGACGTTGGAAAGAAGTGCTTGCTTCTTGCACTAAAACAGAGTGTGTTTAATGGATGAGAACTCTGGTCTGAATTTCCCTTCGGAAACGCAGTTAAAGCCCAGGGTCTGTGTCTTCCTACAAGCAAGAGTTCATTTCTGGTAAACCAAGTGAATTTTGGGCTCAAATGATTTTACACAGTTAAAAAACCCAATGCAATTCTCACTATTAACTAAAGAGCATTTATATAAGTGGCGCTGTGGGTTGTATCAGTTTCATAAGCAGAGTTGAACTACATATGGTCCGTATGAGTAACAAACAAAGTTCTTTTTTTCTGGACATGCTGATGGTTCTTGCTATATTTTAGAAGTTGGAAAGAATAGCTTGCCTCTTGCATTAAAACAGAGTGTGTTGCAGGGATGAGAACTCTGGTCTGAATTTGCCTTCAGAAACGGAGTTAAAACCCAGGATCTGTGTCTTCCTACAAGCAAGATTTCATTTCTGGTAAACCCAGTGAATTTTGGGCTCAAATGATTTAACACAGTTCTAGAACCAAACGCGATTCTCACTATTAACTAAAGAGCATTTATGTAAGAGGAGATGTGGTTTGTATCTGTTTCAAAGAAGAGTTAAACTATATATGGTCCGTATGAGTAGGAAACACAGTTTTTTTTTCAGGGCATGCTCATGGTTCTTGCTCTATTGGAGATTCTGGAAAGAAGAGCTTGATATTTGCGTTAAAACAGAGTGTGTTTCAGGGATGAGAATTCTGGTCTTAATTTGCCTTCAGTAATGGAGTGAAATCCCAGGATCTGTGTCTTCCTACATGCAAGAGTTCATTTCTGGTAAACCCAGTAAATTTTGGGCTCACATGATTTTTCGCACTTAACGAACCCAAAGAGATTCTCACAATTAACCAAAGAGCATTTATGTAAGAGGAGATGTGGTTTTTATCAGTTTCAAAGCAGAGTTAAACTATATATGGTCCGTATGAGTAGGAAACACAGTTATTTTTTTCTGGACATGGTAATGGTACTTACTGTTTTGGAGAAGCTGGAAAGAAGAGGATGATTCTTGCCTTAAAACAGAGTGTGTTTCAGGGATGAGAACTCTGGTATGAATTTCTCTTCAGAAACAGAGTTAAACCCCAGGATCTGTGTCTTCCTACAAGCAAGAGTTCATTTCTGGTAAACCAAGTGAATTTTGGGCTCAAATGATTATTTTCTGTTCACGAACCCAAGGCGAATCTCACTTTTAACAAAAGAGCATTTATGTAAGATGAGCTGTGGTTTGTATCAGGTTCATAAGCAGAGTTGAAAAACATATGGTCCGTCTGAGTATGAAACACATTTCTTTTTTACAGGGCATGCAATTTATTCTTGTTGTATTTTAGAATGTGGAAAGAAGAGCTTGCTTCTTGCGTTAAAAGAGAGTGTGCTTCAGGGATGAGAACTCTGGTCTGAATTTCAACTTTAGAATCGGAGTTAATCCCCAGGATCTGTGTCTTCCTACAAGCAAGAGTTCATTTCTGGTAAACCCAGTGAATTTTCGCTCAAATGATTTTACACAATTCTAGAACACAACGCGATTATCACTATTAAGAAAAGGGCAATTATGTAAGAGGAGCACTGGTCTGTATCAGTTTCAAAGAAGAGTTGAACTACATATGGTCCGTATGAGTAGGAAACACAGTTCTTTTTTTCTGGACATGATGATGGTTTTTACTGTTTTGGAGACGCTGGAAAGAAGAGGATGATTCTTGCCTTAAAACAGAGTGTTTTTCAGGGATAGGAACTCGGGTCTGAATTTCCCTTCAGAAATGGAGTTAAACCCCAGGATCTGTGTCTTCCTACGTGCAAGAGTTCATTTCTGGTAAACCCTGTGAATTTTGGGCTCAATGATTTTTCGCAATTCCTGAATCCAACGTGATTCTCACTATTAACTAAAGAGCATTTATGTAAGAGGAGGTGTCGTTGTTATCAGTTTCATAAGCAGAGTTGAACTACATATGGTCCGTATGAGTAGGAAACACAGTTCTTTTTTTCAGGGCATGCTCCTGATTCTTGCTGTATTGGAGACTATGGAAAGAAGAGCTTGATATTTGCGTTAAAACAGAGTGTGTTTCAGGGATGAGAACTCTAGTCTGAATTTGCCTTCAGAAACTGAGTTAAACCCCAGGATCTGTGTCTTCCTACGTGCAAGAGTTCATTTCTGGTAAACCCTGTGAATTTTGGGCTCAATGATTTTTCGCAATTCCTGAATCCAACGTGATTCTCACTATTAACTAAAGAGCATTTATGTAAGAGGAGATGTGGTTTGTATCAGTTTCAAAGCAGAGTTGAACTACATATGGTCCATATGAGTAGGAAACACAGTTCTTTTTTTCTGGGCATGCTCATGGTTCTTGCTATATTTTAGAAGTTGGAAGAAGAGCTTGCCTCTTGCTTTAAAACAGAGTGTGTTTCAGGGATGAGAACTCTGGTCTGAATTTCCCTTCAGAAATGGAGTTAAAACCCAGGATCTGTGTCTTCCTACAAGTAAGATTTCATTTCTGGTAAACGCAGTGAATTTTGGGCTCACATGATTTAACACAGTTCCAGAACAGAACACGATTCTCACTATTAACTAAAGAGCATTGATGTAAGAGGAGATGTGGTTTGTATGAGTTTCAAAGCAGAGTTGAACTACATATGGTCCATATCAGTAGAAACACAGTTCTTTTTCTCAGGGCAAGCTCACGGATCTTGATGTATTATAGACGTTGGGAAGAAGGGCTTGCTTCTTGCACTAAAACAGACTGTGTTTCATGGATGAGATCTCTGGTCTGAATTTCCCTTCGGAAACGCAGTTAAAGCCCAGGGTCTGTGTCTTCCTACAAGCAAGTTTTCATTTCTGGTAAAGCAAGTGAATTTTGGGCTCAAATGATTTTACACAGTTGAAAAACCCAATGCAATTCTCACTATTAACTAAAGAGCATTTATGTAAGAGGAGATGTGGTTTGTATCAGTTTCAAAGCAGAGTTAAACTATATATGGTCCGTATGAGTAGGAAACACAGTTATTTTTTTCAGGGCATGCTCATGGTTTTGCTATATTTTAGAAGTTGGAAAGAAGAGCTTGCCTCTTGCTTTCAAACAGAGTGTGTTTCAGGGATGAGAACTCTGGTCTGAATTTGCCTTCAGAAACGGAGTTAAAATCCAGGATCTGTGTCTTCCTACAAGCAAGATTTCATTTCTGGTAACCCAGTGAATTTTGGGCTCAAATGATTTAACACAGTTCTAGAACCGAACGCGATTCTCACTATTAACTAAAGAGCATTTATGTAAGAGGAGATGTGGTTTGTATCAGTTTCAAATCAGAGTTAAACTATATATGGTCCGTATGAGTAGGAAACACAGTTATTTTTTTCAGGGCATGCTCATGGTTCTTGCTGTATTGGAGATTCTGGAAAGAAGAGCTTGATATTTGCGTTAAAACAGAGTGTGTTTCAGGGATGAGAACTCTGGTCTGAATTTGCCTTCAGAAATGGAGTGAAATCCCAGGATCTGTGTCTTCCTACAAGCAAGAGTTCATTTCTGGGAAACCCAGTAAATTTTGGGCTCACATGATTTTTCGCACTTCACGAACCCAAAGAGATTCTCACTATTAACCAAAGAGCATTTAGGTAAGAGGAGCTGTGGTTTTTATCAGTTTCATAAGCAGAGTTGAACTACTTATGGTCCGTATGAGTAGGAAACACAGTTCTTTTTTTCAGGGCATGCTCACGGATCTTTCTGTATTATAGACGTTGGAAAGAAGAGCTTGCTTCTTGCACTAAAACAGAGTGTGTTTCATGGATGAGAACTCTGGTCTGAATTTCCCTTCAGAAACGCAGTTAAAGCCCAGGGTCTGTGTCTTCCTACAAGCAAGACTTCATTTCTGGTAAACCAAGTGAATTTTGGGCTCAAATAATTTTTCGCAGTTCAAGAACCCAACGCGATTCTCACTATTAACTAAAGAGCATTTTTGCAAGAGGAGCTGTGGTTTGTATCAGTTTCAAAGCAGAGTTACACTATATATGGGCCGTATGAGTAGGAAACACAGTTATTTTTTTCAGGGCATGCTCATGGTTCTTGCTATATTTTAGAAGTTGTAAAGAAGAGCTTGCCTCTTGTTTTAAATCAGAGTGTGTTTCAGGGATGAGAACTCTGGTCTGAATTTGCCTTCAGAAACGGAGTTAAAACCCAGGATCTGTGTCTTCCTACAAGCAAGATTTCATTTCTGGTAACCCCAGTGAATTTTGGGCTCAAATGATTTAACACAGTTCTAGAACCGAACGCGATTCTCACTATTAACTAAAGACCATTTATGTAAGAGGAGCTGTGGTTTATATCAGTTTCATAAGCAGAGTTGGACTACATATGGTGCGTATGATTAGGAAACACAGTTCTTTTTTTCTAGGCATGCTCATGGTTCTTGCTGTATTGTGGACGCTGGAAAGAAGAGCTTCATTCTTGCGTTAAAACAGAGTGTGTTTCAGGGATGAGAACTCTGGTCTGAATTTGCCTTCACAAACGGAGTTAAACTCCAGGATCAGTGTCTTCCTACAAGCAAGAGTTCATTTCTGATAAACACTGTGAATTTTGGACTTAAATGATTTTTCCCATTTCATGAACACAAACCGATTCTCACTATTAACTAAAGAGCATTTATGTAAGAGGAGCTATGGTTTGTATCAGTTTCATGAGCAGAGTTGAACTACATATGGTCCGTATGAGTAGGAAACACAGTTCTTTTTTTCAGGGCATGGATATGTTTCTTACTGTATTGGAGACACTGGGAAGAAGTGGATGATTCTTGCGTTAAAACAGAGTGTGTTTCAGGGATGAGAACTATAGTCTGAATTTGCCTTCAGAAACTGAGTTAAAACCCTGGATCTGTGTCTTCCTACAAGCAAGAGTTCATTTATGGTAAACCCAGTATTTTGGGCTCAAATGATTTTTCGCAGTTCACGAACCCAATGTGATTCTCACTATTAACCAAAGAGCATTTATGTAAGAGGTGATGGAGTTTGTATCAGTTTCAAAGCAGAGTTAAACTATATATGGTCCGTATGAGTAGGAAACACAGTTATTTTTTTCAGGGCATGCTCATGGTTCTTGCTGTATTGGAGATTCTGGAAAGAAGAGCTTGATATTTGCGTTAAAACAGAGTGTGTTTCAGGGATGAGAACTCTGGTCTGAATTTGCCTTCAGAAATGGAGTGAAATCCCCAGATCTGTGTCTTCCTACAAGCAAGACTTCATTTCTGGTAAACCCAGTGAATTTTGGGTTCACATGATTTTTCGCACTTCACGAACCCAACGAGATTCTCACTATTAACCAAAGAGCATTTATGTAAGAGGAGCTGTGGTTTGTATCAGTTTCATAAGCAGAGTTGAACTACATATGGTCCGTATGAGTAGCAAACAAAGTTCTTTTTTTCTGGACATGCTGATGGTTCTTGCTATATTTTAGAAGTTGGAAAGAATAGCTTGCCTCTTGCTTTAAAACAGAGTGTGTTTCAGGGATGAGAACTCTGGTCTGAATTTGCCTTCAGAAACGGAGTTAAAACCCAGGATCTGTGTCTTCCTACAAGCAAGATTTCATTTCTGGTAAACCCAGTGAATTTTGGGCTCAAATGATTTAACACAGTTCTAGAACCGAACGCGATTCTCACTATTAACTAAAGAGCATTTATGTAAGAGGAGATGTGGTTTGTATCTGTTTCAAAGAAGAGTTAAACTATATATGGTCCGTATGAGTAGGAAACACAGTTATTTTTTTCAGGGCATGCTCATGGTTCTTGCTGTATTGGAGATTCTGGAAAGAAGAGCTTGATATTTGCGTTAAAACAGAGTGTGTTTCAGGGATGAGAATTCTGGTCTTAATTTGCCTTCACATATGGAGTGAAACCCCAGATCTGTGTCTTCCTACAAGAAAGAGTTCATTTCTGGTAAACCCAGTGAATTTTGGGCTCACATGATTTTTCGCACTTCACGAACCCAACAAGATTCTCACTATTAACTAAAGAGCATTTTTGTAAGAGGAGCTGTGGTTTGTATCAGTTTCAAAGCAGAGTTGAACTACATATGGTGCGTATGATTAGGAAACACAGTTCTTTTTTTCTAGGCATGCTCATGGTTCTTGCTGTATTGTAGATGCTGGAAAGAAGAGCTTCATTCTTGCTTTAAAACAGAGTGTGTTTCAGGGATGAGAACTCTGGTCTGAATTTGCCTTCAGAAACGGAGTTAAACTCCAGGATCTGTGTCTTCCTACAAGCAAGAATTCATTTCTGATAAACCCAGTGAATTTTGGGCTTAAATGAATTTTCCCAGTTCATGAACCGAACGCGATTCTAACTATTAACTAAAGAGCATTTATGTAAGAGGAGCTATGGTTTGTATCAGTTTCATGAGCAGAGTTGAACTACATATGGTCCGTATGAGTAGGAAACACAGTTCTTTTTTTCAGGGCATGGATATGGTTCTTACTGTATTGGAGATACTGGAAAGAAGAGGATGATTCTTGCGTTAAAACAGAGTGTGTTGCAGGGATGAGAACTCTAGTCTGAATGTGCCGTCAGAAACTGAGTTAAACCCCTGGATCTGTGTCTTCTTACAAGCAAGAGTTCATTTCTGGTAAACCCAGTGAATGGTGGGTTCAAATGGTTTTTTGCAGGTCATGAACGCATCGCGATTCTCACTATTAACTAAAGAGCATTTATGTAAGAGGAGATGTGGTTTGTATCTGTTTCAAAGAAGAGTTAAACTATATATGGTCCGTATGAGTAGGAAACACAGTTATTTTTTTCAGGGCATGCTCATGGCTCTTGCTGTATTGGAGATTCTGGAAAGAAGAGCTTGATATTTGCGTTAAAACAGAGTGTGTTTCAGGGATAGAATTCTGGTCTTAATTTACCTTCAGATATGGAGTGAAATCCCAGGATCTGTGTCTTCCTACAAGAAAGAGTTCATTTCTGGTAAACCCAGTGAATTTTGGGCTCACATGATTTTTCGCATTTCACGAACCCAACAAGATTCTCACTATTAACTAAAGAGCATTTTTGTAAGTGGAGCTGTGGTTTGTATCAGTTTCAAAGCAGAGTTGAACTACATATGGTGCGTATGATTAGGAAACACAGTTCTTTTTTTCTAGGCATGCTCATGGTTCTTGCTGTATTGTAGATGCTGGAAAGAAGAGCTTCATTCTTGCTTTAAAACAGAGTGTGTTTCAGGGATGAGAACTCTGGTCTGAATTTGCCTTCAGAAACGGAGTTAAACTCCAGGATCTGTGTCTTCCTACAAGCAAGAGTTCATTTCTGATAAACCCAGTGAATTTTGGGCTTAAATGAATATTCCCAGTTCATGAACCGAACGCGATTCTAACTATTAACTAAAGAGCATTTATGTAAGAGGAGCTATGGTTTGTATCAGTTTCATGAGCAGAGTTGAACTACATATGGTCCGTATGAGTAGGAAACCCAGTTCTTTTTTTCAAGGCATGGATATGGTTCTTACTGTATTGGAGATACTGGAAAGAAGAGGATGATTCTTGCGTTAAAACAGAGTGTGTTGCAGGGATGAGAACTCTAGTCTGAATGTGCCTTCAGAAACTGAGTTAAACCCCTGGATCAGTGTCTTCTTACAAGCAAGAGTTCATTTCTGGTAAACCCAGTGAATGGTGGGTTCAAATGGTTTTTTGCAGGTCATGAACGCATCGCGATTATCACTATTAACTAAAGAGCCTTTATGTAAGAGGAGATATGGTTTGTATCAGTTTCAAAGCAGAGTTGAACTACATATGATCCGTATGAGTAGGAAACACAGTTCATTTTTTCTGGGCATGCTCATGGTTCTTGCTATATTTTAGAAGTTGGAAGAAGAGCTTGCCTCTTGCTTTAAAACAGAGTGTTTCAGGGATGAGAACTCTGGTCTGAAATTGCCTTCGGAAACGGAGTTAAAAATCAGGATCTGTGTCTTCCTACAAGCAAGAGTTCATTTATGGTAAACACAGTATTTTGGTCTCAAATGATTTTTCGCAGTTCAGGAACCCAATGCGATTCTCACTATTAACTAAAGAGCATTTATGTAAGAGGAGATGGGGTTTGTATCAGTTTCAAAGCAGAGTTGAACTACATATGGTCCGTATGAGTAGGAAACACAGTTCTTTTTTTCTGGGCATGCTCATGGTTCTTGCTATATTTTAGAAGTTGGAAAGAAGAGATTGCCTCTTGCTTTAAAACAGAGTGTGTTTCAGGGATGAGAACTCTGGTCTGAATTTGCCTTCAGAAACGGAGTTAAAACCCAGGATCTGTGTCTTCCTACAAGCAAGATTTCATTTCTGGTAACCCCAGTGAATTTTGGGCTCAAATGATTTAACACAGTTCTAGAACCGAAGGCGATTCTCACTATAAACTAAAGAGCATTTTTGTAAGAGGAGATGTGGTTTGTATCTGTTTCAAAGCAGAGTTAAACTATACATGGTCCGTATGAGTAGGAAACACAGTTATTTTTTTCAGGGCATGCTCATGGTTCTAGCTGGATTGGAGATTCTGGAAAGAAGAGTTTGATATTTGCGTTAAAACAGTGTGTGTTTCAGGGATGAGAACTCTGGTCTGAATTTGCCTTCAGAAATGGAGTGAAATCCCAGGATCTGTGTCTTCCTACAAGCAAGACTTCATTTCTGGTAAACCCAGTGAATTTTGGGTTCACATGATTTTTCCACTTCACGAACCCAACGAGATTCTCACTATTAACCAAAGAGCATTTATGTAAGAGGAGCTGTGGTTTTTATCAGTTTCATAAGTAGAGTTGAACTACATATGGTCCATATCAGTAGAAACACAGTTCTTTTTTTCAGGGCATGCTGATGGATCTTGCTGTATTATAGACGTTGGAAAGAAGAGCTTGCTTCTTGCACTAAAAGAGAGTGTGTTCATGGATGAGAACTCTGGTCTGAATTTCCCTTCGGAAACGCAGTTAAATCCCAGGGTCTGTGTCTTCCTACAAGCAAGAGTTCATTTCTGGTAAACCAAGTGAATTTTGGGTTCTAATGATTTTACACAGTTCAAAAACCCAATGCAATTCTCACTATTAACTAAAGAGCATTTATGTAAGTGGAGCTGTGGGTTGTATCAGTTTCATAAGCAGAGTAAAACTACATTTGGTCCGTATGAGTAGGAAACACATTTTTTTCAGGGCATGCTCACGGTTCTTGCTGTATTGGAGAATTTCGAAAGAAGAGTTTGATATTTGAGTTAAAACAGAGTGTGTTTCAGGGATGAGAACTCTGGTGTGAATTTGCCTTCAGAAACGGAGTTAAACCCCAGGATCTGTGTCTTCCTATAAACAGGAGTTCATTTCTGGTAAACCCAGTGAATTTTGGGCTCAAATGATTTTTCGCAGTTCGCAAACCCAACGCTATTCTCACTATTAACTAAAGACCATTTATGTAAGAGGAGCTGTGGTTTGTATCAGTTTCATGAGCAGACTTGAACTACATATGGTCTGTATGAGTAGGAAACACAGTTCTTTTTTTCTAGGCATGCTCATGGTTCTTGCTATATTTTAGAAGTTGGAAGAAGAGCTTACCTCTTGCTTTAAAACAGAGTGTGTTTCAGGGATGAGAACTCTGGTCTGAATTTGCCTTTGGAAACGGAGTTAAACGCCAGGATCTGTGTCTTCCTACAAGCAAGAGTTCATTTATAGTAAACACAGAATTTTGGGCTCAAATGATTTTTCGCAGTTCACGAACCCAATGCGATTCTCACTATTAACTAAAGAGCATTTATGTAAGAGGAGATGGAGTTTGTATCAGTCTCATGAGCAGAGTTGAACTACATATGGTCCGTATGAGTAGGAAACAAAGTTCTTTTTTTCTGGGCATGCTCATGGTTCTTGCTATATTTTAGAAGTTGGAAAGAAGAGCTTGCCACTTGCTTTAAAAGAGAGAGTGTTTCAGGGATGAGAACTCTGGTCTGAATTTGCCTTCAGAAACGGAGTTAAAACCCAGGATCTGTGTCTTCCTACAAGCAAGATTTCATTTCTGGTAAACCCAGTGAATTTTGGGCTCAAATGATTTAACACAGTTCTAGAACCGAACGCGATTCTCACTATTAACTAAAGAGCATTTATGTAAGAGGAGATGAGGTTTGTATCTGTTTCAAAGCAGAGTTAAACTATACATTGTCCGTATGAGTAGGAAACACAGTTATTTTTTTCAGGGCATGCTCATGTTTCTTGCTATATTGGAGATTCTGGAAAGAAGAGATTGACATTTGCGATAAAACAGAGTGTGTATCAGGGATCAGAACTCTGGTCTGAATTTGCCTTCAGAAATGGAGTGAAATCCCAGGATCTGTGTCTTCCTACAAGCAAGAGTTCATTTCAGGTAAACCCAGTGAATTTTGGGTTCACATGATTTTTTGCACTTCACGAGCCCAGCGAGATTCTCACTATTAACCAAAGAGCATTTATGTAAGAGGAGCTGTGGTTTGTATCAGTTTCATGAGCAGAGTTGAACTACATATGGTCCATATCAGTAGAAACACAGTTCTTTTTTTCCTGGACATGCTGATGGTTCTTACTGTTTTGGAGACGCTGGAAAGAAAAGGATGATTCTTGCGTTAAAACAGAGTGTGTTTCAGGGATTAGAACACTGGTCTGAATTCCCCTTCATATACGGAGTTAAACTCCAGGATCTGTGTCTTCCTACAAGCAAGAGTTCATTTATGGTAAACCCAGTATTTTGAGCTCAAATGATTTTTCGCATTTCACGAACCCAATGCAATTCTCACTATTAACTAAAGAGCATTTATGTAAGAGGAGATGGGTTTGTATTAGTTTCAAAGCAGAGTTGAACTACATATGGTCCGTATGAGTAGGAAACACTGTTCTTTTTTTCAGGGCATGGATATGGTTCTTACTGTATAAGAGATACTGGAAAAAAAGAGGATGAATCTTCCATTAAAACAGAGTGTGTTTCAGGGATGAGAACTCTGGTCTGAATTTGCCTTCAGAAACTGAGTTAAACCCCTGGATCTGTGTCTTCCTATAAACAGGAGTTCTTTTCTGGTAAACCCAGTGAATTTTGGGCTCAAATGATTTTTCGCAGTACGCAAACCCAACGCTATTCTCACAATTAACTAAAGACCATTTATGTAAGAGGAGCTGTGGTTTGTATCAGTTTCATAAGCAGAGTTGAACTACATATGGTGCGTATGATTAGGAAACACAGTTCTTTTTTTCTAGGCATGCTCATGGTTCTTGCTTTATTGTAGACGCTGGAAAGAAGAGCTTCATTCTTGCGTTAAAACAGAGTGTGTTTCAGGGATGAGAACTCTGGTCTGAATTTGCCTTCAGAAACAGAGTTAAACTCCCGGATCTGTGTCTTCCTACAATGAAGAATTCATTTGTGATAAACACAGTGAAATTTGGGCTTAAATGATTTTACCCAGTTCATGAACCCAATGCGATTCTCACTATTAACTAAGGAGCATTTATGTAAGAGGAGCTATGGTTTGTATCAGTTTCATGAGAATAGTTGAACTACATATGGTCCGTATGATTAGGAAACACTGTTCTTTTTTTCAGGGCATTGATATGGTTCTTACTGTATTGGAGATACTAGAAAGAAGAGGATGATTCTTGCGTTAAAACAGAGTGTGTTTCAGGGATGAGAACTCTAGTGTGCATTTGCCTTCAGAAACTGAATTAAACCCCATGATCTTTGTCTTCCTACAAGCAAGAGTTCATTTCTGGTAAACCCAGTGAATGGTGGGATCAAATGGTTTTTTGCAGGTCATGAACCCATCGCGATTATCACTATTAACTAAAGAGCATTTATGTAAGAGGATATGTGGTTTGTATCAGTTTCAAAGCAGAGTTGAACTACATATGGTCCATATGAGTAGGAAACACAGTTCATTTTTTCTGGGCATGCTCATGGTTCTTGCTATATTTTAGAAGTTGGAAGAAGAGCTTGCCTCTTGCTTTAAAACAGAGTGTGTTTCAGGGATCAGAACTCTGGTCTGAATTTGCCTTCAGAAACGGAGTTAAACTCCAGGATCTGTGTCTTCCTACAAGCAAGAGTTCATTTATGGAAAACCCTATATTTTGGGCTCAAATGATTTTTCACAGTTCACGAAACCAATGCTATTCTCACTATTAACTAAAGAGCATTTATGTAAGAGGAGATGGGGTTTGTATCAGTTTCAAAGCAGAGTTGAACTACATATGGTCCGTATGAGTAGGAAACACAGTTATTTTTTTCAGGGCATGCTCATGGTTCTTGCTGTATTGGAGATTCTTGAAAGAAGAGCTTGATATTTGCGTTAAAACAGAGTGTGTTTCAGGGATGAGAACTCTGGTCTGAATTTGCCTTCAGAAATGGAGTGAAATCCCAGGATCTGTGTCTTCCTACAAGCAAGACATCATTTCTGGTAAACCCAGTGAATTTTGGGTTCACATGATTTTTCGCACTTCACGAACCCAAAGAGATTCTCAAGATTAACCAAAGAGCATTTATGTAAGAGGAGCTGTGGTTTTTATCAGTTTCATAAGCAGAGTTGAACTACATATGTTCTGTATGCGTAGGAAACACAGTTCTTTTTTTCAGGGCATGCTCACGGATCTTGCTGTATTATAGACATTGGAAAGAAGAGCTTGCTTCTTGCACTAAAACAGAGTGTGTTTCATGGATGAGAACTCTGGTCTGAATTTCCCTTTGGAAACGCAGTTAAAGCCCAGGGTCTGTGTCTTCCTACAAGCAAGAGTTCATTTCTGGTAACCCCAGTGAATTTTGGGCTCAAATGATTTAACACAGTTCTAGAACCGAACGCGATTCTCACTATTAACTAAAGACCATTTATGTAAGAGGAGCTGTGGTTTATATCAGTTTCATAAGCAGAGTTGTACTACGTATGGTGCGTATGATTAGGAAACACAGTTCTTTTTTTCTAGGCATGCTCATGGTTCTTGCTGTATTGTAGACGCTGGAAAGAAGAGCTTCATTCTTGCGTTAAAACAGAGTGTGTTTCAGGGATGAGAACTCTGGTCTGAATTTGCCTTCAGAAACGGAGTTAAACTCCAGGATCAGTGTCTTCCTACAAGCAAGAGTTCATTTGTGATAAACACAGTGAATTTTGGACTTAAATGATTTTTCCCATTTCATGAACACAAACCGATTCTCAGTATTAACTAAAGAGCATTTATGTAAGAGGAGCTATGGTTTGTATCAGATTCATGAGGAGAGTTGAACTACATATGGTCCGTATGAGTAGGAAACACAGTTCTTTATTTCAGGGCATGGATATGTTTCTTACTGTATTGGAGACACTGGGAAGAAGTGGATGATTCTTGCGTTAAAACAGACTGTGTTTCAGGGATGAGAACTATAGTCTGAATTTGCCTTCAGAAACTGAGTTAAACCCCTGGATCTGTGTCTTCCTACAAGCAAGAGTTCATTTATGGTAAACCCAGTATTTTGAGCTCAAATGATTTTTCGCATTTCACGAACCCAATGCAATTCTCACTATTAACTAAAGAGCATTTATGTAAGAGGAGATGGGGTTTGTATCAGTTTCAAAGCAGAGTTGAACTACATATGGTCCATATGAGTAGGAAACACTGTTCTTTTTTTCAAGGCATGGATATGGTTCTTACTGTATAAGAGATACTGGAAAAAAGAGGATGAATCTTCCATTAAAACAGAGTGTGTTTCAGGGATGAGAACTCTGGTCTGAATTTGCCTTCAGAAACTGAGTTAAACCCCTGGATCTGTGTCTTCCTATAAACAGGAGTTCTTTTCTGGTAAACCCAGTGAATTTTGGGCTCAAATGATTTTTCGCAGTACGCAAACCCAACGCTATTCTCACAATTAACTAAAGACCATTTATGTAAGAGGAGCTGTGGTTTGTATCAGTTTCATAAGCAGAGTTGAACTACATATGGTGCGTATGATTAGGAAACACAGTTCTTTTTTTCTAGGCATGCTCATGGTTCTTGCTTTATTGTAGACGCTGGAAAGAAGAGCTTCATTCTTGCGTTAAAACAGAGTGTGTTTCAGGGATGAGAACTCTGGTCTGAATTTGCCTTCAGAAACGGAGTTAAACTCCCGGATCTGTGTCTTCCTACAATGAAGAATTCATTTGTGATAAACACAGTGAAATTTGGGCTTAAATGATTTTACCCAGTTCATGAACCCAATGCGATTCTCACTATTAACTAAGGAGCATTTATGTAAGAGGAGCTATGGTTTGGATCAGTTTCATGAGAATAGTTGAACTACATATGGTCCGTATGATTAGGAAACACTGTTCTTTTTTTCAGGGCATTGATATGGTTCTTACTGTATTGGAGATACTGGAAAGAAGAGGATGATTCTTGCGTTAAAACAGAGTGTGTTTCAGGGATGAGAACTCTAGTCTGCATTTGCCTTCAGAAACTGAATTAAACCCCATGATCTGTGTCTTCCTACAAGCAAGAGTTCATTTCTGGTAAACCCAGTGAATGGTGGGATCAAATGGTTTTTTGCAGGTCATGAACCCATCGCGATTATCACTATTAACTAAAGAGCATTTATGTAAGAGGATATGTGGTTTGTATCAGTTTCAAAGCAGAGTTGAACTACATATGGTCCATATGAGTAGGAAACACAGTTCATTTTTTCTGGGCATGCTCATGGTTCTTGCTATATTTTAGAAGTTGGAAGAAGAGCTTGCCTCTTGCTTTAAAACAGAGTGTGTTTCAGGGATGAGAACTCTGGTCTGAATTTGCCTTCAGAAACGGAGTTAAACTCCAGGATCTGTGTCTTCCTACAAGCAAGAGTTCATTTATGGAAAACCCTATATTTTGGGCTCAAATGATTTTTCACAGTTCACGAAACCAATGCGATTCTCACTATTAACTAAAGAGCATTTATGTAAGAGGAGATGGGGTTTGTACCAGTTTCAAAGCAGAGTTGAACTACATATGGTCCGTATGAGTAGGAAACACTGTTCTTTTTTTCAGGGCATTGATATGGTTCTTACTGTATTGGAGATACTGGAAAGAAGAGGATGATTCTTGCGTTAAAACAGAGTGTGTTTCAGGGATGAGAACTCTAGTCTGCATTTGCCTTCAGAAACTGAATTAAACCCCATGATCTGTGTCTTCCTACAAGCAAGAGTTCATTTCTGGTAAACCCAGTGAATGGTGGGATCAAATGGTTTTTTGCAGGTCATGAACCCATCGCGATTATCACTATTAACTAAAGAGCATTTATGTAAGAGGATATGTGGTTTGTATCAGTTTCAAAGCAGAGTTGAACTACATATGGTCCATATGAGTAGGAAACACAGTTCATTTTTTCTGGGCATGCTCATGGTTCTTGCTATATTTTAGAAGTTGGAAGAAGAGCTTGCCTCTTGCTTTAAAACAGAGTGTGTTTCAGGGATGAGAACTCTGGTCTGAATTTGCCTTCAGAAACGGAGTTAAACTCCAGGATCTGTGTCTTCCTACAAGCAAGAGTTCATTTATGGAAAACCCTATATTTTGGGCTCAAATGATTTTTCACAGTTCACGAAACCAATGCGATTCTCACTATTAACTAAAGAGCATTTATGTAAGAGGAGATGGGGTTTGTACCAGTTTCAAAGCAGAGTTGAACTACATATGGTCCGTATGAGTAGGAAACACAGTTATTTTTTTCAGGGCATGCTCATGGTTCTTGCTGTATTGGAGATTCTGGAAAGAAGAGCTTGATATTTGCGTTAAAACAGAGTGTGTTTCAGGGATGAGAACTCTGGTCTGAATTTGCCTTCAGAAATGGAGTGAAATCCCAGGATCTGTGTCTTCCTACAAGCAACAGTTCATTTCTGGTAAACCCAGTGAATTTTGGGCTCACATGATTTTTCGCACTTCACGAACCCAACGAGATTCTCACTATTAACCAAAGAGCATTTAGGTAAGAGGAGCTGTGGTTTGTATCGGTTTCATAAGCAGAGTTGAACTACATATGGTCCATATCAGTAGAAACACAGTTCTTTTTTTCAGGGCATGCTCACGAATCTTGCTGTTTTATAGTCTTTGGAAAGAAGAGCTTGCTTCTTGCACTAAAACAGACTGTGTTTCATGGATGAGAACTCTGGTCTGAATTCCCTTCGGAAATGCAGTTAATGCCCAGGGTCTGTGTCTTCCTACAAGCAAGAGTTCATTTCTGGTAAACCAAGTGAATTTTGGGCTCAAATGATTTTACACAGTTCAAAAACCCAATGCAATTCTCACTATAACTAAAGAGCATTTATGTAAGTGGCGCTGTGGGTTGTATCAGTTTCATAAGCAGAGTTGAACTACATATGGTCCGTATGAGTAGCAAACAATGTTCTTTTTTTCTGGACATGCTGTTGGTTCTTACTGTTTTGGAGACACTAGAAAGAAGAGGATGATTCTTGCCTTAAAACAGAGTAATTATCAGGGAGAAGAACTCGGGTCTGAATTTCCCTTCAGTAATGGAGTTAAACCCCAGGATCTGTGTCTTCCTATAAACAGGAGTTCATTTCTGGTAAACCCAGTGAATTTTGGGCTCAAATGATTTTTCGCAGTACGCAAACCCAACGCTATTCTCACTATTAACTAAAGACCATTTATGTAAGAGGAGCTGTGATTTGGATCAGTTTCATAAGCAGAGTTGAACTACATATGGTGCGTATGATTAGGAAACACAGTTCTTTTTTTCTAGGCATGCTCATGGTTCTTGCTGTATTGTAGACGCTGGAAAGAAGAGCTTCATTCTTGCGTTAAAACAAAGTGTCTATCGGGGATGAGAACTCTGGTCTGAATTTGCCTTCAGAAACGGAGTTAATCTCCAGGATCTGTGTCTACCTACAAGTAAGAGTTCATTTCTGATAAACCCAGTGAATTTTGGGCTTAAATGATTTTTCCCAGTTCATGAACCCAACGCGATTCTCACTATTAAATAAGAGCATTATGTAAGAGGAGCTATGGTTTTTATCAGTTTCATGAGCAGAGTTGAACTACATATGGTCCTTATGAGTAGGAAACACAGATCTTTTTTTCTGGACATGCTAATGGTACTTACTGTTTTGAGACGCTGGAAAGAAGAGGATGATTCTTGCCTTAAAACAGAGTGTGTTTCAGGGATGAGAACTCTGGTATGAATTTCTCTTCAGAAACAGAGTTAAACCCCAGGATCTGTGTCTTCCTACAAGCAAGAGTTCATTTCTGGTAAACCAAGTGAATTTTGGGCTCAAATGATTATTTTCTGTTCACGAACCCAAGGCGAATCTCACTTTTAACTAAAGAGCATTTATGTAAGATGAGCTGTGGTTTGTATCAGGTTCATAAGCAGAGTTGAATAACATATGGTCCGTCTGAGTATGAAACACATTTCTTTTTTACAGGGCATGCAATTTATTCTTGTTGTATTTTAGAATGTGGAAAGAAGAGCTTGCTTCTTGCGTTAAAAGAGAGTGTGCTTCAGGGATGAGAACTCTGGTCTGAATTTCAACTTTAGAATCGGAGTTAATCCCCAGGATCTGTGTCTTCCTACAAGCAAGAGTTCATTTCTGGTAAACCCAGTGAATTTTCGCTCAAATGATTTTACACAATTCTAGAACACAACGCGATTATCACTATTAACAAAAGAGCAATTATGTAAGAGGAGCACTGGTCTGTATCAGTTTCAAAGAAGAGTTGAACTACATATGGTCCGTATGAGTAGGAAACACAGTTCTTTTTTTCTGGACATGCTGATGGTTTTTACTGTTTTGGAGACGCTGGAAAGAAGAGGATGATTCTTGCCTTAAAACAGAGTGTTTTTCAGGGATAGGAACTCGGGTCTGAATTTCCCTTCAGAAATGGAGTTAAACCCCAGGATCTGTGTCTTCCTACGTGCAAGAGTTCATTTCTTGTAAACCCTGTGAATTTTGGGCTCAATGATTTTTCGCAATTCCTGAATCCAACGTGATTCTCACTATTAACTAAAGAGCATTTATGTAAGAGGAGGTGTCGTTGTTATCAGTTTCATAAGCAGAGTTGAACTACATATGGTCCGTATGAGTAGGAAACACAGTTCTTTTTTTCAGGGCATGCTCCTGATTTTTGCTGTATTGGAGACTATGGAAAGAAGAGCTTGATATTTGCGTTAAAACAGAGTGTGTTTCAGGGATGAGAACTCTAGTCTGAATTTGCCTTCAGAAACTGAGTTAAACCCCTGGATCTGTGTCTTCCTACAAGCAAGAGTTCATTTCTGGTAAACCCAGTGAATGGTGGGATCAAATGGTTTTTTGCAGGTCATGAACCCATCGCGATTATCACTATTAACTAAAGAGCATTTTTGTAAGAGGAGATGTGGTTTGTATCAGTTTCAAAGCAGAGTTGAACTACATATGGTCCATATGAGTAGGAAACACAGTTCTTTTTTTCTGGGCATGCTCATGGTTCTTGCTATATTTTAGAAGTTGGAAGAAGAGCTTGCCTCTTGCTTTAAAACAGAGTGTGTTTCAGGGATGAGAACTCTGGTCTGAATTTCCCTTCAGAAATGGAGTTAAAACCCAGGATCTGTGTCTTCCTACACGTAAGATTTCATTTCTGGTAAACCCAGTGAATTTTGGTCTCACCTGATTTAACACAGTTCCAGAACAGAACACGATTCTCACTATTAACTAAAGAGCTTTTATATAAGAGGAGATGTGGTTTGTATGAGTTTCAAAGCAGAGTTGAACTACATATGGTCCATATCAGTAGAAACACAGTTCTTTTTCTCAGGGCATGCTCACGAATCTTGCTGTATTATAGACGTTGGAAAGAAGGGCTTGCTTCTTGCACTAAAACAGACTGTGTTTCATGGATGAGATCTCTGGTCTGAATTTCCCTTCGGAAACGCAGTTAAAGCCCAGGGTCTGTGTCTTCCTACAAGCAAGTGTTCATTTCTGGTAAAGCAAGTGAATTTTGGGCTCAAATGATTTTACACAGTTGAAAAACCCAATGCAATTCTCACTATTAACTAAAGAGCATTTATGTAAGAGGAGATGTGGTTTGTATCTGTTTCAAAGCAGAGTTAAACTATATATGGTCCGTATGAGTAGGAAACACAGTTATTTTTTTCAGGGCATGCTCATGGTTCTTGCTATATTTTAGAAGTTGGAAAGAAGAGCTTGCCTCTTGCTTTAAAACAGAGTGTGTTTCAGGGATGAGAACTCTGGTCTGAATTTCCCTTCAGAAACGGAGTTAAAACCCAGGATCTGTGTCTTCCTACAAGCAAGATTTCATTTCTGGTAACCCCAGTGAATTTTGGGCTCAAATGATTTAACACAGTTCTAGAACCGAACGCGATTCTCACTATTAAGTAAAGACCATTTATGTAAGAGGAGCTGTGGTTTATATCAGTTTCATAAGCAGAGTTGGACTACATATGGTCCGTATGAGTAGGAAACACAGTTCTTTTTTTCAGGGCATGGATATGGTTCTTACTGTATTGGAGACACTGGGAAGAAGAGGATGATTCTTGCGTTAAAACAGAATGTGTTTCAGGGATGAGAACTCTGGTCTGAATTTGCCTTCAGAAACGGAGTTAAAACCCAGGGTGTGTGTCTTCCTACAAGCAAGATTTCATTTCTGGTAAACCCAGTGAATTTTGGGCTCAAATGATTTAACATAGTTCTAGAACCGAACGCGATTCTCACTATTAACTAAACAGCATTTATATAAGAGGAGATGTGGTTTGTATCTGTTTCAAAGCAGAGATAAACTATATATGGTCCGCAGGAGTAGGAAACACAGTTATTTTTTTCAGGACATGCTCATGGTTCTTGCTATATTTTAGAAGTTGGAAAGAAGAGCTTGCCTCTTGCTTTAAAACAGAGTGTGTTTCAGGGATGAGAACTCTGGTCTGAATTTGCCTTCAGAAACGGAGTTAAAACCCAGGATCTGTGTCTTCCTACAAGCAAGATTTCATTTCTGGTAAACCCAGTGAATTTTGGGCTGAAATGATTTATCACAGTTCTAGAACCGAACGCGATTCTCACTGTTAACTAAAGAGCATTTATGTAAGAGGAGATGTGGTTTGTATCAGTTTCAAAGCAGAGTTACACTATATATGGTCCGTATGAGTAGAAAACACAGTTCTTTTTTTCAGGGCATGCTCACGGTTCTTGCTGTTTTGGAGACTCTGGAAATAAGAGCTTGATATTTGAGTTAAAACACAGTGTGTTTCACGGATGAGAAATCTGGTGTGAATTTGCCTTCAGAAACGGAGTTAAACCCCAGGATCTGTGTCTTCCTATAAACAGGAGTTCATTTCTGGTAAACCCAGTGAATTTTGGGCTCAAATTATTTTTCGCAGTACGCAAACCCAACGCTATTCTCACTATTAACTAAAGACCATTTATGTTTAGGAGCTGTGGTTTATATCAGTTTCATAAGCAGAGTTGAACTACATAAGGTGCGTATGATTAGGAAACACAGTTCTTTTTTTCTAGGCATGCTCATGGTTCTTGCTGTATTGTAGACGCTGGAAAGAAGAGCTTCATTCTTGCGTTAAAACAGAGTGTGTTTCACGGATGAGAACTCTGGTAAGAATTTGCCTTCAGAAACGGAGTTAAACTCCAGGATCAGTGTCTTCCTACAAGCAAGAGTTCATTTCTGATAAACACAGTGAATTTTGGGCTTAAATGATTTTTCCCAGTTCATGAACCCAACGCGATTCTCACTATTAACTAAAGAGCATTTATGTAAGAGGAGCTATGGTTTGTATCAGTTTCATGAGCAGAGTTGAACTACAATGGTCCGTATGAGTAGGAAACACAGTTCTTTTTTTCAGGGCATGGATATGGTTCTTACTGTATTGGAGACACTGGGAAGAAGAGGATGATTCTTGCGTTAAAACAGAGTGTGTTTCAGGGATGAGAACTATAGTCTGAATTTGCCTTCAGAAACTGAGTTAAACCCCTGGATCTGTGTCTTCCTACTAGCAAGAGTTCATTTATGGTAAACCCAGTATTTTGGGCTCACATGATTTTTCGCAGTTCACGAACCCAATGTGATTCTCACTATTAACTAAAGAGCATTTATGTAAGAGGTGATGGACTTTGTATCAGTTTCAAAGCAGAGTTGAACTACATATGGTCCGTATGAGTAGGAAACACAGTTGTTTTTTTCAGGGCATGCTCATGGTTCTTGCTATATTTTAGAAGTTGGAAAGAAGATCATGCCTCTTGTTTTAAAACAGAGTGTGTTTCAGGGATGAGAACTCTGGTCTGAATTTGCCTTCAGAAACGGAGTTAAAACCCAGGATCTCTGTCTTCCTACAAGCAAGATTTCCTTTCTGATAAACCCAGTGAATTTTGGGCTCAAATGATTTAACACAGTTCTAGAACCGAACGCGATTCTCACTATTAACTAAAGAGCATTTATGTAAGTGGAGCTGTGGGTTGTATCAGTTTCAGAAGCAGAGTTGAACTACATATGGTCCGTATGAGTAGGAAACAAAGTTCTTTTTTTCTGGACATGCTGATGGTTCATACAGTTTTGGAGACACTAGAAAGAAGAGGATGATTCTTCCTTTAAAACAGAGTGATTTTCAGGGAGAAGACCTCGGGTCTGTATTTCCCTTCAGTAATGGAGTTAAACCCCCGGATCTGTGTCTTCCTATAAACAGGAGTTCATTTCTGGTAAACCCAGTGAATTTTGGGCTCAAATGATTTAACACAGTTCTAGAACCGAACGCGATTCTCACTATTAACTAAAGAGCATTTATGTAAGTGGAGCTGTGGGTTGTATCAGTTTCAGAAGCAGAGTTGAACTACATATGGTCCGTATGAGTACGAAACAAAGTTCTTTTTTTCTGGACATGCTGATGGTTCTTACTGTTTTGGAGACAATAGAAAGAAGAGGATGATTCTTGCCTTAAAACAGAGTGATTTTCAGGGAGAAGAACTCGGGTCTGTATTTCCCTTCAGTAATGGAGTTAAAACCCGGATCTGTGTCTTCCTATAAACAGGAGTTCATTTCTGGTAAACCCAGTGAATTTTGGGCTCAAATGATTTAACACAGTTCTAGAACCGGACGCGATTCTCACTATTAACTAAACAGCATTTATGTAAGAGGAGATGTGGTTTGTATCTGTTTCAAAGCAGAGTTAAACTATATATGGTCCGTATGAGTAGGAAACACAGTTTTTTTTTCAGGGCATGCTCATGGTTCTTGCTGTATTGGAGATTCTGGAAAGAAGAGCTTGATATTTGCGTTAAAACAGAGTGTGTTTCAGGGATGAGAACTCTGGTCTGAATTTGCCTTCAGAAATGGAGTGAAATCCCAGGATCTGTGTCTTCCTACAAGCAAGAGTTCATTTATGGGAAACCCAGTGAATTTTGGGCTCACATGATTTTTCGCAGTTCACGAACCCAACGAAATTCTCACTATTAACCAAAGAGCATTTAGGTAAGAGGAGCTGTGGTTTGTATCAGTTTCATAAGCAGAGTTGAACTACATATGTTCCATATCAGTAGAAACACAGTTCTTTTTTTCAGGGCATGCTCACGGATCTTGCTGTATTATAGACGTTGGAAAGAAGAGCTTGCTTCTTGCACTAAAACAGAGTGTGTTTCATGGATGAGAACTCTGGTCTGAATTTCCCTTCGGAAACGCAGTTAAAACACAGGGTCTGTGTCTTCCTACAAGCAAGAGTTCATTTCTGGTAAACCAAGTGAATTTTGGGCTCAAATGATTTTACACAGTTCAAAAACCCAATGCAATTCTCACTATTAACTAAAGAGCATTTATGTAAGAGGAGCTATGGTTTGTATCAGTTATATGAGAAGAGTTGAACTACATATGGTCCGTATGAGTAGGAAACACAGTTCTTTTTTTCAGGGCATGGATATGGTTCTTACTGTATGGAGATACTGGAAAGAAGAGGATGATTCTTGCGTTAAAACAGAGTGTGTTTCAGGGATGAGAACTGTAGTCTGAATTTGCCTTCAGAAACTGAGTTAAACCCCTGGATCTGTGTCTTCCTACAAGCAAGAGTTCATTTCTGGTAAACCCAGTGAATTTTGGGCTCAAATGATTTTGCGCAGTACGCAAACCCAACGCTATTCTCACTATTAACTAAAGACCATTTATGGAAGAGGAGCTGTGGTTTGTATCAGTTTCATAAGCAGAGTTGAACTACATATGGTCCTTATGAGTAGCAAACACAGTTCTTTTTTTCAGGGCATGGATATGGTTCTTACTGTATTGGAGATACTGGAAAGAAGAGGATGATTCTTGCGTTAAAACAGAATGTGTTTCAGGGATGAGAACTGTAGTCTGAATTTGCCTTCAGAAACTGAGTTAAACCCCTGGATCTGTGTCTTCCTACAAGCAAGAGTTCATTTCTGGTAAACCCAGTGAATGGTGGGATCAAATGGTTTTTTGCACGTCATGAACCCATCGCGATTATCACTATTAACTAAAGAGCATTTATGTAAGAGGAGGTGTCGTTGGTATCAGTTTCATATGCAGAGTTGAACTACATATGGTCCGTATGAGTAGGAAACACAGTTCTTTTTTTCAGGGCATGCTCACGGTTCTTGCTGTATTGGAGACTCTGGAAAGAAGAGCTTGATATTTGAGTTAAAACAGAGTGTCTTTCAGTGATGAGAACTCTGGACTGATTTTGCCTTCAGAAAGGGAGTTAAAACCCAGGATCTGTGTCTTCCTACAAGCAAGATTTCATTTCTGGTAAACCCAGTGAATTTTGGGCTCAAATGATTTAACACAGTTCTAGAACCGAACGCGATTCTCACTATTAAGTAAAGAGCATTTATGTAAGAGGAAATGTGGTTTGTATCAGTTTCATGAGCAGAGTTGAACTACATATGGTCCGTATGAGTAGGAAACACAGTTCTTTTTTTCAGGGCATGGATATGGTTCTTACTGTATTGGAGATACTGGAAAGAAGAGGATGATTCTTGCGTTAAAACAGAGTGTGTTTCAGGGATGAGAACTATAGTCTGAATTTGCCTTCAGAAACTGAGTTAAACCCCTGGATCTGTGTCTTCCTGCAAGCAAGAGTTCATTTCTGGTAAACCCAGTGAATGGTGGGATCAAATGGTTTTTTGCAGGTCATGAACCCATCGCGATTATCACTATTAACTAAAGAGCATTTATGCAAGAGGAGATGTGGTTTGTATCAGTTTCATTCAGAGTTGAACTACATATGATCCGTATGAGTAGGAAACACAGTTCATTTTTTCTGGGCATGCTCATGGTTCTTGCTATATTTTAGAAGTTGGAAGAAGAGCTTGCCTCTTGCTTTAAAACAGAGTGTGTTTCAGGGATGAGAACTCTGGTCTGAATTTGCCTTCGGAAACGGAGTTAAACGCCAGGATCTATGTCTTCCTACAAGCAAGAGTTCATTTATGGTAAACCCAGTATTTTGGGCTCAAATGATTTTTGGCAGTTCACGAACCCAATGCGATTCTCACTATTAACTAAAGAGCATTTATGTAAGAGGAGATGGGGTTTGTATCAGTTTTAAAGCAGAGTTGAACTACATATGGTCCTTATGAGTAGGAAACACAGTTCTTTTTTTCTGGGCATGCTCATGGTTCTTGCTATATTTTAGAAGTTGGAAAGAAGAGCTTGCCTCTTGCTTTAAAACAGAGTGTGTTTCAGGGATGAGAACTCTGGTCTGAATTTGCCTTCAGAAACGGAGTTAAACTCCAGGATCTGTTTCTTCCTACAAGCAAGATTTCATTTCAGGTAAACCCAGTGAATTTTGGGCTCAAATGATTTAACACAGTTCTAGAACCGAACGCGATTCTCACTATTAACTAAAGAGCATTTATGTAAGAGGAGATGTGGTTTGTATCTGTTTCAAAGCAGAGTTAAACTATACAAGGTCCGTATGAGTAGGAAACACAGTTATTTTTTTCAGGGCATGCTCATGGTTCTTCCTGTATTGGAGATTCTGGAAAGAAGAGCTTGATATTTGCGTTAAAACAGAGTGTGTTTCAGGGATGAGAACTCTGGTCTGAATTTGCCTTCAAAAATGGAGTGAAATCCCAGGATCTGTGTCTTCCTACAAGCAAGAGTTCATTTCTGGTAAACCCAGTGAATTTTGGGCTCACATGATTTTTCGCACTTCACGAACCCAACGAGATTCTCACTATTAACCAAACAGCATTTATGTAAGAGGAGCTGTGGTTTGTATCAGTTTCATAAGCAGAGTTGAACTACATATGGTCCATATCAGTAGAAACAGTTCATTTTTTCCGGACATGCTGATGGTTCTTACTGTTTTGGAGACGTTGGAAAGAAGAGGATGATTCTTGAGTTAAAACAGAGTTTGTTTCAGGGATGAGAACACTGGTCTGAATTCCCCTTAATAAACGGAGTTAAACTCCAGGATCTGTGTCTTCCTACAAGCAGGAGTTCATTTCTGCTAAACACAGTGAATTTTGGGCTCAAATAATTTTTCGCAGTTCAAGAACCCAACGCGATTCTCACTATTAACTAAAGAGCATTTTTGTAAGAGGAGCTGTGGTTTGTATCAGTTTCAACGCAGAGTTAAACTATATATGGTCCGTATGAGTAGGAAACACAGTTATTTTTTTCAGGGCATGCTCATGGTTCTTGCTGTATTGGAGATTCTGGAAAGAAGAGCTTGAGATTTGGGATAAAACAGAGTGTGTTTCAGGGATGAGAACTCTGGTCTGAATTTGCCTTCAGAAATGGAGTGAAATCCCAGGATCTGTGTCTTACTACAAGCAAGAGTTCATTTCTGGTAAACCCAGTGAATTTTGGGCTCACATGATTTTTCGCACTTCACGAACCCAACGAGATTCTCACTATTAACCAAAGAGCATTTAGGTAAGAGGAGCTGTGGTTTGTATAAGTTTCATAAGCAGAGTTGAACTACATATGGTCCATATCAGTAGAAACACAGTTCTTTTTTTCAGGGCATGCTCACGGATCTTGCTGTGTCATAGACGTTGGAAAGAAGAGCTTGCTTCTTGCACTAAAACAGAGTGTGTTTCATGGATGAGAAGTCTGGTCTGAATTTCCCTTCGGAAACGCAGTTAAAGCCCAGGGTCTGTGTCTTCCTACAAGCAAGAGTTCATTTCTGGTAAACCAAGTGAATTTTGGGTTCAAATGATTTTTCGCAGTACGCAAACCCAACGCTATTCTCACTATTAACTAAAGAGCATTTATGTAAGAGGAGCTGTGGTTTGGATCAGTTTCATAAGCAGAGTTGAACTACATATGGTGCGTATGATTAGGAAACACAGTTGTTTTTTCTAGGCATGCTCATGGTTCTTGCTGTATTGTAGACGCTGGAAAGAAGAGCTTCATTCTTGCGTTAAAACAGAGTGTGTTTGGGGGATGAGAACTCTGGTCTGAATTTGCCTTCAGAAATGGAGTTAAACTCCAGGATCTGTGTCTTCCTACAAGTAAGAGTTCATTTCTGATAAACCCAGTGAATTTTGGGCTTAAATGATTTTTCCCAGTTCATGAACCCAACGCGATTCTCACTATTAACTAAAGAGAATTTATGTAAGAGGAGCTATGGTTTGTATCAGTTTCATGAGCTGAGTTGAACTACATATGGTCCTTATGAGTAGGAAACACAGATCTTTTTTTCTGGACATGCTAATGGTACTTACTGTTTTGGAGACGCTGGAAAGAAGAGGATGATTCTTGCCTTAAAACAGAGTGTGTTTCAGGGATGAGAACTCTGGTATGAATTTCTCTTCAGAAACAGAGTTAAACCCCAGGATCTGTGTCTTCCTACAAGCAAGAGTTCATTTCTGGTAAACCCAGTGAATGGTGGGATCAAATGGTTTTTTGCAGGTCATGAACCCATCGCGATTATCACTATTAAATAAAGAGCATTTATATAAGAGGAGCTGTGGTTTGTATCTGTTTCAAAGCAGAGTTGAACTACATATGGTCCGTATGAGTAGGAAACACAGTTCATTTTTTCTGGGCATGCTCATGGTTCTTGCTGTATTTTAGAAGTTGGAAAGAAGAGCTTGCCTCTTGCTTTAAAACACAGTGTGTTTCAGGGATGAGAACTCTGGTCTGAATTTGCCTTCAGAAACGGAGTTAAACTCCAGGATCTGTGTCTTCCTACAAGCAAGAGTTCATTTCTGGTAAACCAAGTGAATTTTGGGCTCAAATGATTTTACACAGTTCAAAAACCCAATGTAATTCTCACTATTAACTAAAGAGCATTTATGTAAGTGGAGCTGTGGGTTTTATCAGTTTCATAAGCAGAGTTGAACTACATATGGTCCGTATGAGTAGGAAACAAAGTTCTTTTTTTCTGGATATGATGATGGTTCTTACTGTTTTGGAGACACTAGAAAGAAGAGGATGATTTTTGCCTAAAAACAGAGTAATTTTCAGGGGGAAGAACCCTTGTCTGAATTTCCCTTCAGAAATGGAGTTAAACCCCAGGATCTGTGTCTTCCTACATGCAAGAGTTCATTTCTGGTAAAGCCTGTGAATTTTGCTCAATGATTTTTCGCAATTCCTGAATCCAACGCGATTCTCACTATTAACTAAAGAGCATTTATGTAAGTGGAGCTGTGGGTTTTATCAGTTTCATAAGCAGAGTTGAACTACATATGGTCCGTATGAGTAGGAAACACAGTTCTTTTTTTCAGGGCGTGCTCACGGTTCTTGCTGTATTGGAGACTCTGGAAAGAAGAGCTTGATATTTGAGTTAAAACAGAGTGTGTTTCAGGGATGAGAACTCTGGAGTGAAATTTGCCTTCAGAAACGGAGTTAAACCCCAGGATCTGTGTCTTCCTATAAACAGGAGTTCATTTCTGGTAAACCCAGTGAATTTTGGGCTCAAATGATTTTTCGCAGTACGCAAACCCAACGCTATTCTCACTATTAACTAAAGACCATTTATGTAAGAGGAGCTGTGGTTTGGATCAGTTTCATAAGCAGAGTTGAACTACATATGGTGCGTATGATTAGGAAACACAGTTCTTTTTTTCTAGGCATGCTCATGGTTCTTGCTGTATTGTAGACGCTGGAAAGAAGAGCTTCAATCTTGCGTTAAAACAGAGTGTGTTTGGGGGATGAGAACTCTGGTCTGAATTTGCCTTCAGAAATGGAGTTAAACTCCAGGATCTGTGTCTTCCTACAAGTAAGAGTTCATTTCTGATAAACCCAGTGAATTTTGGGCTTAAATGATTTTTCCCAGTTCATGAACCCAACGCGATTCTCACTATTAACTAAAGAGCATTTATGTAAGAGGAGCTATGGTTTGTATCAGTTTCATGAGCTGAGTTGAACTACATATGGTCCTTATGAGTAGGAAACACAGATCTTTTTTTCTGGACATGCTAATGGTACTTACTGTTTTGGAGACGCTGGAAAGAAGAGGATGATTCTTGCCTTAAAACAGAGTGTGTTTCAGGGATGAGAACTCTGGTATGAATTTCTCTTCAGAAACAGAGTTAAACCCCAGGATCTGTGTCTTCCTACAAGCAAGAGTTCATTTCTGGTAAACCCAGTGAATGGTGGGATCAAATGGTTTTTTGCAGGTCATGAACCCATCGCGATTATCACTATTAACTAAAGAGCATTTATATAAGAGGAGCTGTGGTTTGTATCTGTTTCAAAGCAGAGTTGAACTACATATGGTCCGTATGAGTAGGAAACACAGTTCATTTTTTCTGGGCATGCTCATGGTTCTTGCTGTATTTTAGAAGTTGGAAAGAAGAGCTTGCCTCTTGCTTTAAAACACAGTGTGTTTCAGGGATGAGAACTCTGGTCTGAATTTGCCTTCAGAAACGGAGTTAAACTCCAGGATCTGTGTCTTCCTACAAGCAAGAGTTCATTTCTGGTAAACCAAGTGAATTTTGGGCTCAAATGATTTTACACAGTTCAAAAACCCAATGTAATTCTCACTATTAACTAAAGAGCATTTATGTAAGTGGAGCTGTGGGTTTTATCAGTTTCATAAGCAGAGTTGAACTACATATGGTCCGTATGAGTAGGAAACAAAGTTCTTTTTTTCTGGATATGATGATGGTTCTTACTGTTTTGGAGACACTAGAAAGAAGAGGATGATTTTTGCCTAAAAACAGAGTAATTTTCAGGGGGAAGAACCCTTGTCTGAATTTCCCTTCAGAAATGGAGTTAAACCCCAGGATCTGTGTCTTCCTACATGCAAGAGTTCATTTCTGGTAAAGCCTGTGAATTTTGCTCAATGATTTTTCGCAATTCCTGAATCCAACGCGATTCTCACTATTAACTAAAGAGCATTTATGTAAGAGGAGCTGTGGTTTTTTATCAGTTTCATAAGCAGAGTTGAACTACATATGGTCCGTATGAGTAGGAAACACAGTTCTTTTTTTCAGGGCGTGCTCACGGTTCTTGCTGTATTGGAGACTCTGGAAAGAAGAGCTTGATATTTGAGTTAAAACAGAGTGTGTTTCAGGGATGAGAACTCTGGAGTGAAATTTGCCTTCAGAAACGGAGTTAAACCCCAG
The DNA here is from genome assembly GCA_949786385.1 of Onychomys leucogaster. NCBI lineage: Eukaryota > Metazoa > Chordata > Mammalia > Rodentia > Cricetidae > Onychomys > Onychomys leucogaster. The sequence continues at coordinate 2,867,439 of CATKUP010000061.1, forward strand.
GATCTGTGTCTTCCTATAAACAGGAGTTCATTTCTGGTAAACCCAGTGAATTTTGGGCTCAAATGATTTTTCGCAGTACGCAAACCCAACGCTATTCTAACTATTAACTAAAGACCATTTATGTAAGAGGAGCTGTGGTTTGGATCAGTTTCATAAGCAGAGTTGAACTACATATGGTGCGTATGATTAGGAAACACAGTTCTTTTTTTCTAGGCATGCTCATGGTTCTTGCTGTATTGTAGACGCTGGAAAGAAGAGCTTCAATCTTGCGTTAAAACAGAGTGTGTTTGGGGGATGAGAACTCTGGTCTGAATTTGCCTTCAGAAACGGAGTTAAACTCCAGGATCAGTGTCTTCCTACAAGCAAGAGTTCATTTCTGATAAACCCAGTGAATTTTGGGCTTAAATGATTTTTCCCAGTTCATGAACCCAACGCGATTCTCACTATTAACTAATGAGCATTTATGTAAGAGGAGCTATGGTTTGTATCAGTTTCATGAGCTGAGTTGAACTACATATGGTCCTTATGAGTAGGAAACACAGATCTTTTTTTCTGGACATGCTAATGGTACTTACTGTTTTGGAGACGCTGGAAAGAAGAGGATGATTCTTGCCTTAAAACAGAGTGTGTTTCAGGGATGAGAACTCTGGTATGAATTTCTCTTCAGAAACAGAGTTAAACCCCAGGATCTGTGTCTTCCTACAAGCAAGAGTTCATTTCTGGTAAACCCAGTGAATGGTGGGATCAAATGGTTTTTTGCAGGTCATGAACCCATCGCGATTATCACTATTAACTAAAGAGCATTTATATAAGAGGAGCTGTGGTTTGTATCTGTTTCAAAGCAGAGTTGAACTACATATGGTCCGTATGAGTAGGAAACACAGTTCATTTTTTCTGGGCATGCTCATGGTTCTTGCTGTATTTTAGAAGTTGGAAAGAAGAGCTTGCCTCTTGCTTTAAAACACAGTGTGTTTCAGGGATGAGAACTCTGGTCTGAATTTGCCTTCAGAAACGGAGTTAAACTCCAGGATCTGTGTCTTCCTACAAGCAAGAGTTCATTTCTGGTAAACCAAGTGAATTTTGGGCTCAAATGATTTTACACAGTTCAAAAACCCAATGTAATTCTCACTATTAACTAAAGAGCATTTATGTAAGTGGAGCTGTGGGTTTTATCAGTTTCATAAGCAGAGTTGAACTACATATGGTCCGTATGAGTAGGAAACAAAGTTCTTTTTTTCTGGATATGATGATGGTTCTTACTGTTTTGGAGACACTAGAAAGAAGAGGATGATTTTTGCCTTAAAACAGAGTAATTTTCAGGGGGAAGAACCCTTGTCTGAATTTCCCTTCAGAAATGGAGTTAAACCCCAGGATCTGTGTCTTCCTACATGCAAGAGTTCATTTCTGGTAAAGCCTGTGAATTTTGCTCAATGATTTTTCGCAATTCCTGAATCCAACGCGATTCTCACTATTAACTAAAGAGCATTTATGTAAGAGGAGCTGTGGTTTTTTATCAGTTTCATAAGCAGAGTTGAACTACATATGGTCCGTATGAGTAGGAAACACAGTTCTTTTTTTCAGGGCGTGCTCACGGTTCTTGCTGTATTGGAGACTCTGGAAAGAAGAGCTTGATATTTGAGTTAAAACAGAGTGTGTTTCAGGGATGAGAACTCTGGAGTGAAATTTGCCTTCAGAAACGGAGTTAAACCCCAGGATCTGTGTCTTCCTATAAACAGGAGTTCATTTCTGGTAAACCCAGTGAATTTTGGGCTCAAATGATTTTTCGCAGTACGCAAACCCAACGCTATTCTCACTATTAACTAAAGACCATTTATGTAAGAGGAGCTGTGGTTTGGATCAGTTTCATAAGCAGAGTTGAACTACATATGGTGCGTATGATTAGGAAACACAGTTCTTTTTTTCTAGGCATGCTCATGGTTCTTGCTGTATTGTAGACGCTGGAAAGAAGAGCTTCAATCTTGCGTTAAAACAGAGTGTGTTTGGGGGATGAGAACTCTGGTCTGAATTTGCCTTCAGAAACGGAGTTAAACTCCAGGATCAGTGTCTTCCTACAAGCAAGAGTTCATTTCTGATAAACCCAGTGAATTTTGGGCTTAAATGATTTTTCCCAGTTCATGATCCCAACTCGATTCTCACTATTAACTAAAGAGCATTTATGTAAGAGGAGCTATGGTTTGTATCAGTTTCATGAGCAGAGTTGAACAACATATGGTCCTTATGAGTAGGAAACACAGATCTTTTTTTCTGGACATGCTAATGGTACTTACTGTTTTAGAGACGATGGAAAGAAGAGGATGATTCTTGCCTTAAAACAGAGAGTGTTTCAGGGATGAGAACTCTGGTATGAATTTCTCTTCAGGAACAGAGTTAAACCCCAGGATCTGTGTCTTCCTACAAGCAAGAGTTCATTTCTGGTAAACCAAGTGAATTTTGGGCTCAAAAGATTATTTGCTGTTCACGAACCCAAGGCGAATCTCACTTTTAACTAAAGAGCATTTATGTAAGATGAGCTGTGGTTTGTATCAGGTTCATAAACAGAGTTGAAAAACATATGGTCCGTCTGAGTATGAAACACATTTCATTTTTACAGGGCATGCAATTTATTCTTGCTGTATTTTAGAATGTGGAAAGAAGAGCTTGCTTCTTGCGTTAAAAGAGAGTGTGCTTCAGGGATGAGAACTCTGGTCTGAATTTCAACTTTAGAATCGGAGTTAATCCCCAGGATCTGTGTCTTCCTACAAGCAAGAGTTCATTTCTGGTAAACCCAGTGAATTTTGGGCTCACATGATTTTTCGCACTTCACGAACCCAACGAGATTCTCACTATTAACCAAAGAGAATTTATGTAAGAGGAGCTGTGGTTTGTATCAGTTTCATAAGCAGAGTTGAAGTACATATGGTCCATATCAGTAGAAACACAGTTCTTTTTTTCAGGGCATGCTCACGGATCTTGCTGTATTACAGACTTTGGAAAGAAGAGCTTGCTTCTTGCACTAAAACAGAGTGTGTTTCATGGATGAGAAACCTGGTCTGAATTTCCCTTTGGAAACGCAGTTAAAACCCAGGGTCTGTGTCTTCCTACAAGCAAGAGTTCATTCCTGGTAAACCAAGTGAATTTTGGGCTCAAATGATTTTACACAGTTCAAAAACCCAATGCAATTCTCACTATTAACTAAAGAGCATTTATGTAAGTGGAGCTGTGGGTTGTATCAGTTTCATAAGCAGAGTTGAACTACATATGGTCCGTATGAGGAGGAAACAAAGTTCTTTTTTTCTGGACATGCTGATGGTTCTTACTGTTTTGGAGACACTAGAAAGAAGAGGATGATTCTTGGCTTAAAACAGAGTGATTTTCAGGGAGAAGAACTCGCGTCTGAATTTCCCTTCAGTAATGGAGTTAAACCACAGGATCTGTGTCTTCCTACATGCAAGAGTTATTTTCTGGTAAAGCCTGTGAATTTTGCTCAATGATTTTTTGCAATTCCTGAACCCAACGCGATTCTCACTATTAACTAAAGAGCATTTATGTAAGAGGAGCTGTGGTTTTTATCAGTTTCATAAGCATAGTTGAAATACATATGGTCCGTATTAGTAGGAAACACAGTTCTTTTTTTTCAGGGCATGCTCACGGTTCTTGCTGTATTGGAGACTCTGGAAAGAAGAGCTTGATATTTGAGTTAAAACAGAGTGTGTTTCAGGGATGAGAACTCTGGTGTGATTTTGCCTTCAGAAACGGAGTTAAACTCCAGGATCTGTGTCTTCCTACAAGCAAGAGTTCATTTCTGATAAACCCTGTGAATGTTGGGCTCAATGATTTTTCGCAATTCCTGAATCCAACGCGATTCTCAGTATTAACTAAAGAGCATTTATGTAAGAGGAGGTGTCGTTGGTATCAGTTTCATAAGAAGAGTTGAACTACATATGGTCCGTATGAGTAGGAAACACAGTTCTTTTTTTCAGGGCATGCTCCTGATTCTTGCTGTATTGGAGACTATGGAAAGAAGAGCTTGATATTTGCGTTAAAACAGAGTGTGTTTCAGGGATGAGAACTCTAGTCTGAATTTGCCTTCAGAAACTGAGTTAAACCCCTGGATCTGTGTCTTCCTACAAGCAAGAGTTCATTTCTGGTAAACACAGTTAATGGTGGGATCAAATGGTTTTTTGCAGGTCACGAACCCATCGCGATTATCACTATTAAATAAAGAGCATTTATGTAAGAGGAGGTGTGGTTTGTATCAGTTTCAAAGCAGAGGTGAACTACATATGGTCCGTATGAGTAGGAAACACAGTTCTTTTTTTTCTGGGCATGCTCATGGTTCTTGCTGCATTTTAGAAGTTGGAAAGAAGAGCTTGCCTCTTGCTTTAAAACAGAGTGTGTTTCAGGGATGAACTCTGGTCTGAATTTGCCTTCAGAAACGGAGTTAAAACCCAGGATAGGTGTCTTCCTACAAGCTAGAGTTCATTTCTGGTAAACCCAGTGAATTTTGGGCTCAAATGATTTAACAGAGTTCTAGAACCCAACATGATTCTCACTATTACCTAAAGAGCATTTATGTAAGAGGAGATGGGGTTTGTATCAGTTTCAAAGCAGAGTTGAAATACATATGGTCCATATGAGTAGGAAACACAGTTATTTTTTTCAGGGCATGCTCATGGTTCTTGCTGTATTGGAGATTCTGGAAAGAAGAGCTTGATATTTGCGTTAAAACAGAGTGTGTTTCAGGGATGAGAACTCTGGTCTGAATTTGCCTTCAGAAATGGAGTTAAATCCCAGGAACTGTGTCTTCCTACAAGCAAGAGTTCATTTCTGGTAAACCCAGTGAATTTTGGGCTCACATGATTTTTCGCACTTCACAAACGCAACGAGATTCTCACTATTAACCAAAGAGCATTTATGTAAGAGGAGCTGTGGTCTGTATCAGTTTGCTAAGCAGAGTTGAACTACATATGGTCCTTATGAGTGGGAAACACAGATCTTTTTTTATGGACCTGCTAATGGTACTTACTATTTTGGAGACGCTAGAAAGAAGAGGATGATTCTTGCCTTAAAACAGAGTGTGTTTCAGGGATGAGAACTCTGGTATGAATTTCTATTCAGAAACATAGTTGAACCCCAGGATCTGTGTCTTCTTACAAGCAAGATTTCATTTCTGGTAAACCAAGTGAATTTTTGGCTCAAATGATTATTTGCTGTTCACGAACCCAACGCGAATCTCACTTTTAACAAAAGAGCATTTATGTAAGATGAGCTGTGGTTTGTATCAGTTTCATAAGCAGAGTTGAAAAACATATGGTCCGTATGAGTATGAAACACATTTCTTTTTTACAAGGCATGCAATTTATTCTTGCTGTGTTTTAGAATCTGGAAAGAAGAGCTTGCTTCTTGCGTTAAAAGAGAGTGTGCTTCAGAGATGAGAACTCTGGTCTGAATTTCAACTTTAGAATCGGAGTTAATCCCCAGGATCTGTGTCTTCCTACAAGCAAAAGTTCATTTCTGGTAAACCCAGTGAATTTTGGCTCAAATGATTTCACAGTTCTAGAACACAACGCGATTATCACTATTAACTAAAGAGCATTTATGTAAGAGGAGCACTGGTCTGTATCAGTTTCAAAGAAGAGTTGAACTACATATGGTCCGTATGAGTAGGAAACACAGTTCTTTTTTTCTGGGCATGCTCATGGTTTTTGCTGTATTGGAGACTCTGGAACGACTAGCTTGATTCTTGCCTTAAAACAGAAATGTTTCAGGTATGAGAACTCTGGTCTGAATTTGCCTTCGGAAACGGATTTAAACTCCAGAATCTGTGTCTTCCTACAAGCAAGTGTTCATTGATGGTAAACCCAGTATTTTGGGCTCAAATGATTTGTCGCAGTTCAGGAACCCAATGCGATTCTCACTATTAACTAAAGAGCATTTATGGAAGAGGAGATGGGGTTTGTATCAGTTTCAAAGCAGAGTTGAAATACATATGGTCCATATGAGTAGGAAACACAGTTATTTTTTTCAGGGCATGCTCATGGTTCTTGCTGTATTGGAGATTCTGGAAAGAAGAGCTTGATATTTGCGTTAAAACAGAGTGTGTTTCAGGGATGAGAACTCTGGTCTGAATTTGCCTTCAGAAATGGAGTTAAATCCCAGGAACTGTGTCTTCCTACAAGCAAGAGTTCATTTCTGGTAAACCCAGTGAATTTTGGGCTCACATGATTTTTCGCACTTCACGAACGCAACGAGATTCTCACTATTAACCAAAGAGCATTTATGTAAGAGGAGCTGTGGTCTGTATCAGTTTCCTAAGCAGAGTTGAACTACATATGGTCCTTATGAGTGGGAAACACAGATCTTTTTTTCTGGACATTCTAATGGTACTTACTATTTTGGAGACGCTGGAAAGAAGAGGATGATTCTTGCCTTAAAACAGAGTGTGTTTCAGGGATGAGAACTCTGGTATGAATTTCTATTCAGAAACATAGTTGAACCCCAGGATCTGTGTCTTCTTACAAGCAAGATTTCATTTCTGGTAAACCAAGTAAATTTTTGGCTCAAATGATTATTTGCTGTTCACGAACCCAACGCGAATCTCACTTTTAACTAAAGAGCATTTATGTAAGATGAGCTGTGGTTTGTATCAGTTTCATAAGCAGAGTTGAAAAACATATGGTCCGTCTGAGTATGAAACACATTTCTTTTTTACAGGGCATGCAATTTATTCTTGCTGTATTTTAGAATCTGGAAAGAAGAGCTTGCTTCTTGCGTTAAAAGAGAGTGTGCATCAGGGATGAGAACTCTGGTCTGAATTTCAACTTTAGAATCGGAGTTAATCCCCAGGATCTGTGTCTTCCTACAAGCAAAAGTTCATTTCTGGTAAACCCAGTGAATTATGGCTCAAATGATTTCACAGTTCTAGAACACAACGCGATTATCACTATTAACTAAAGAGCATTTATGTAAGAAGAGCACTGGTCTGTATCAGTTTCAAAGAAGAGTTGAACTACATATGGTCCGTATGAGTAGGAAACACAGTTCTTGTTTTCTGGACATGCTGATGGTTCTTACTGTTTTGGAGACGATGCAAAGAAGAGGATGATTCTTGCCTGAAAACAGAGTGTTTTTCAGGGATAAGAACTCGGGTCTGAATATCCCTTCAGAAATGGAGTTAAACCCCAGGATCTGTGTCTTCCTACGTGCAAGAGTTCATTTCTGGCAAACCCTGTGAATGTTGGGCTCAATGACTTTTCGCAATTCCTGAATCCAACGCGATTCTCACTATTAACTAAAGAGCCTTTATGTAAGAGGAGGTGTCGTTGGTATCAGTTTCATAGGCAGAGTTGAACTACATATGGTCCGTATGAGTAGGAAACACAGTTCTTTTTTTCTGGGCATGCTCATGTTTCTTGCTGTATTGGAGACTCTGGAATGACTAGCTTGATTCTTGCCTTAAAACAGAGTGTGTTTCAGATATGAGAACTCTGGTCTGAATTTGCCTTCGGAAACGGAGTTAAACTCCAGAATCTGTGTCTTCCTACAAGCAAGAGTTCATTTATGGTAAACCCAGTATTTTGGGCTCAAATGATTTTTCGCAGTTCAGGAACCCAATGCGATTCTCACTATTAACTAAAGAGCATTTATGGAAGAGGAGATGGGGTTTGTATCAGTTTCAAAACAGAGGTGAACTACATATGGTCCGTATGAGTAGGAAACACAGTTCTTTTTTTTCTGGGCATGCTCATGGTTCTTGCTGTATTTTAGAAGTTGGAAAGAAGAGCTTGCCTCTTGCTTTAAAACAGAGTGTGTTTCAGGGATGAACTCTGGTCTGAATTTGCCTTCAGAAACGGAGTTAAAACCCAGGATAGGTGTCTTCCTACAAGCTAGTGTTCATTTCTGTTAAACCCAGTGAATTTTGGGCTCAAATGATTTAACAGAGTTCTAGAACCCAACATGATTCTCACTATTACCTAAAGAGCATTTATGTAAGAGGAGAAGGGGTTTGTATCAGTTTCAAAGCAGAGTTGAAATATATATGGTCCATATGAGTAGGAAACACAGTTATTTTTTTCAGGGCATGCTCATGGTTCTTGCTGTATTGGAGATTCTGGAAAGAAGAGCTTGATATTTGCGTTAAAACAGAGTGTGCTTCAGGGATGAGAACTCTGGTCTGAATTTGCCTTCAGAAATGGAGTTACATCCCAGGAACTGTGTCTTCCTACAAGCAAGAGTTCATTTCTGGTAAACCCAGTGAATTTTGGGCTCACATGATTTTTCGCACTTCACGAACGCAACGAGATTCTCACTATTAACCAAAGAGCATTTATGTAAGAGGAGCTGTGGTCTGTATCAGTTTCCTAAGCAGAGTTGAACTACATATGGTCCTTATGAGTGGGAAACACAGATCTTTTTTTCTGGACATTCTAATGGTACTTACTATTTTGGAGACGCTGGAAAGAAGAGGATGATTCTTGCCTTAAAACAGAGTGTGTTTCAGGGATGAGAACTCTGGTATGAATTTCTATTCAGAAACATAGTTGAACCCCAGGATCTGTGTCTTCTTACAAGCAAGATTTCATTTCTGGTAAACCAAGTAAATTTTTGGCTCAAATGATTATTTGCTGTTCACGAACCCAACGCGAATCTCACTTTTAACAAAAGAGCATTTATGTAAGATGAGCTGTGGTTTGTATCAGTTTCATAAGCAGAGTTGAAAAACATATGGTCCGTATGAGTATGAAACACATTTCTTTTTTACAGGGCATGCAATTTATTCTTGCTGTATTTTAGAATCTGGAAAGAAGAGCTTGCTTATTGCGTTAAAAGAGAGTGTGCTTCAGGGATGAGAACTCTGGTCTGAATTTCAACTTTAGAATCGGAGTTAATCCCCAGGATCTGTGTCTTCCTACAAGCAAAAGTTCATTTCTGGTAAACCCAGTGAATTTTGGCTCAAATGATTTCACAGTTCTACAACACAACGCGATTATCACTATTAACTAAAGAGCATTTATGTAAGAGGAGCACTGGTCTGTATCAGTTTCAAAGAAGAGTTGAACTACATATTGTCCGTATGAGTAGGAAACACAGTTCTTGTTTTCTGGACATGCTGATGGTTCTTACTGTTTTGGAGACGCTGCAAAGAAGAGGATGATTCTTGCCTTAAAACAGAGTGTTTTACAGGGATAAGAACTCGGGTCTGAATATCCCTTCAGAAATGGAGTTAAACCCCAGGATCTGTGTCTTCCTACGTGCAAGAGTTCATTTCTGGTAAACCCTGTGAATGTTGGGCTCAATGATTTTTCGCAATTCCTGAATCCAACGCGATTCTCAGTATTAACTAAAGAGCATTTATGTAAGAGGAGGTGTCGTTGGTATCAGTTTCATAAGCAGAGTTGAACTACATATGGTCCGTATGAGTAGGAAACACAGTTCTTTTTTTCAGGGCATGCTCCTGATTCTTGCTGTATTGGAGACTATGGAAAGAAGAGCTTGATATTTGCGTTAAAACAGAGTGTGTTTCAGGGATGAGAACTCTAGTCTGAATTTGCCTTCAGAAACTGAGTTAAACCCCTGGATCTGTGTCTTCCTACAAGCAAGAGTTCATTTCTGGTAAACACAGTTAATGGTGGGATCAAATGGTTTTTTGCAGGTCACGCACCCATCGCGATTCTCACTATTAACTAAAGAGCCTTTATGTAAGAGGAGGTGTCGTTGGTATCAGTTTCATAGGCAGAGTTGAACTACATATGGTCCGTATGAGTAGGAAACACAGTTCTTTTTTTCTGGGCATGCTCATGTTTCTAGCTGTATTGGAGACTCTGGAACGACTAGCTTGATTCTTGCCTTAAAACAGAGTGTGTTTCAGATATGAGAACTCTGGTCTGAATTTGCCTTCGGAAACGGAGTTAAACTCCAGAATCTGTGTCTTCCTACAAGCAAGAGTTCATTTATGGTAAACCCAGTATTTTGGGCTCAAATGATTTTTCGCAGTTCAGGAACCCAATGCGATTCTCACTATTAACTAAAGAGCATTTATGGAAGAGGAGATGGGGTTTGTATCAGTTTCAAAACAGAGGTGAACTACATATGGTCCGTATGAGTAGGAAACACAGTTCTTTTTTTCAGGGCATGCTCATGGTTCTTGCTATATTTTGGAAGTTGGAAGAATAGCTTGCCTCTTGCTTTAAAACAGAGTGTGTTTCAGGGATGAGAACTCTGGTCTGAATTTTCCTTCAGAAACGGAGTTAAAACCCAGGATCTGTGTCTTCCTACAAGTAAGATTTCATTTCTGGTAAACCCAGTGAATTTTGGGCTCATGTGATTTAACACAGTTCCAGAACAGAACACGATTCTAACTATTAACTAAAGAGCATTTATGTAAGAGGAGATGTGGTTTGTATCAGTTTCATGAGCAGAGTTGAACTACATATGGTCCGTATGAGTAGGAAACACAGTTCTTTTTTTCAGGGCATGCTCCTGATTCTTGCTGTATTGGAGACTATGGAAAGAAGAGCTTGATATTTGCGTTAAAACAGAGTGTGTTTCAGGGATGAGAACTCTAGTCTGAATTTGCCTTGGGAAACTGAGTTAAACCCCTGGATCTGTGTCTTCCTACAAGCAAGAGTTCATTTCTGGTAAACCCAGTGAATGGTGGGATCAAATGTTTTTTTGCAGGTCATGAACCCATCGCGATTATCACTATTAACTAAAGAGAATTTATGTAAGAGGAGATGTGGTTTGTATCAGATTCAAAGCACAGTTGAACTACATATGGTCCTTATGAGTAGGAAACACAGTTCTTTTTTTCTGGGCATGCTCATGTTTCTTGCTGTATTGGAGACTCTTGAATGACTAGCTTGATTCTTGCGTTAAAACACAGTGTGTTTCAGGTATGAGAACTCTGGTCTGAATTTGCCTTCGGAAACGGAGTTAAACTCCAGGATCTGTGTCTTCCTACAAGCAAGAGTTCATTTATGGTAAACCCAGTATTTTGGGCTCAAATGATTTTTCGCAGTTCAGGAACCCAATGCGATTCTCACTATTAACTAAAGAGCATTTATGGAAGAGGAGATGGGGTTTGTATCAGTTTCAAAGCAGAGGTGAACTACATATGGTCTGTATGAGTAGGAAACACAGTTCTTTTTTTTTCTGGGCATGCTCATGGTTCTTGCTGTATTTTAGAAGTTGGAAAGAAGAGCTTGCCTCTTGCTTTAAAACATAGTTTGTTTCAGGGATGAACTCTGGTCTGAATTTGCCTTCAGAAACGGAGTTAAAACCCAGGATAGGTGTCTTCCTACAAGCTAGAGTTCATTTCTGGTTAACCCAGTGAATTTTGTGCTCAAATGATTTAACAGAGTTCTAGATCCCAACATGATTCTCACTATTACCTAAAGAGCATTTATGTAAGAGGAGATGGGGTTTGTATCAGTTTCAAAGCAGAGTTGAAGTATATATGGTCCATATGATTAGGAAACACAGTTATTTTTTTCAGGGCATGCTCATGTTTCTTGCTGTATTGGAGATTCTGGAAAGAAGAGCTTGATATTTGCGTTAAAACAGAGTGTGTTCAAGGGATGTGAACTCTGGTCTGAAATTGCGTTCAGAAACGGAGTTAAAATCCAGGATCTGTGTCTTCCTACAAGCAAGAGTTCATTTCTGATAAAACCAGTGAATTTTGGGCTTAAATGATTTTTCCCAGTTCATGAACCCAACGCGATTCTCATTATTAACTAAAGAGCATTTATGTAAGAGGAGCACTGGTCTGTATCAGTTTCAAAGAAGAGTTGAACTACATATGGTCCGTATGAGTAGGAAACACAGTTCTTGTTTTCTGGACATGCTGATGGTTCTTACTGTTTTAGAGACGCTGGAAAGAAGAGGATGATTCTTGCCTTAAAACAGAGTGTTTTTCAGGGATAACAACTCGGGTCTGAATTTCCCTTGAGAAATGGAGTTAAACCCCAGGTTCTGTGTCTTCCTACGTGCAAGAGTTCATTTCTGGTAAACCCTGTGAATGTTGGGCTCAATGATTTTTCGCAATTCCTGAATCCAACGCGATTCTCACTATTAACTAAAGAGCCTTTATGTAAGAGGAGGTGTCATTGGTATCAGTTTCATAAGCAGAGTTGAACTACATATGGTCCGTATGAGTAGGAAACACAGTTCTTTTTTTCAGGGCATGCTCCTGATTCTTGCTGTATTGGAGACTATGGAAAGAAGAGCTTGATATTTGCGTTAAAACAGAGTGTGTTTCAGGGATGAGAACTCTAGTCTGAATTTGCCTTGGGAAACTGAGTTAAACCCCTGGATCTGTGTCTTCCTACAAGCAAGAGTTCATTACTGGTAAACCCAGTGAATGGTGGGATCAAATGGTTTTTTGCAGGTCATGAACCCATCGCGATTATCACTATTAACTAAAGAGCATTTATGTAAGAGGAGATGTGGTTTGTATCAGTTTCAAAGCAGAGTTGAACTACATATGGTCCATATGAGTAGGAAACACAGTTCTTTTTTTCTGGGCATGCTCATGGTTCTTGTTATATTTTAGAAGTTGGAAGAAGAGCTTGCCTCTTGGTATAAAACAGAGTGTGTTTCAGGGAGGAGAACTCTGGTCTGAATTTGCCTTCAGAAACGGAGTTAAAACCCAGGATCTGTGTCTTCCTACACGTAAGATTTCATTTCTGGTAAACCCAGTGAATTTTGGGCTCAAATGATTTAACACAGTTCTAGAACCGAACACGATTCTCACTATTAACTAAAGAGCATTTATGTAAGAGGAGATGTGGTTTGTTTCAGTTTCAAAGCAGAGTTAAACTATATATGGTCCGTATGAGTAGGAAACACAATATTTTTTTCAGTACATGCTCATGGTTCTTGCTGTATTGGAGATTCTGGAAAGAAGAGCTTGATATTTGCGTTAAAACAGAATGTGTTTCAGGGATGAGAACTCTGGTCTGAATTTTCCTTCAGAAATGGAGTTAAACCCCAGGATCTGTGTCTTCCTACAAGCAAGAGTTCATTTCTGGTATACCCAGTGAATTTTGGGCTCACATGATTTTTCGCATTTCACGAACCCAACGAGATTCTCACTATTAACCAAAGAGCATTTATGTAAGAGGAGCTGTGGTTTGTATCACTTTCATAAGCAGAGTTGAACTACATATGGTCCACATCAGTAGAAACACAGTTCTTTTTTTCAGGGCCTGCTCACGGATCTTGCTGTATTATAGACGTTGGAAAGAAGAGCTTTCTTCTTGCACTAAAACAGAGTGTGTTTCATGGATGAGAACTCTGGTCTGAATTTCCCTTCGGAAACGCAGTTAAAGCCCATGGTCTGTGTCTTCCTACAAGCAAGAGTTCATTTCTGGTAAACCAAGTGAATATTGGGCTCAAATCATTTTACACAGTTCAAAAACCCAATGCAATTCTCACTATTAACTAAAGAGCATTTATGTAAGTGGAGCTGTGGGTTGTATCAGCTTCATAAGCAGAGTTGAACTACATATGGTCCATATGAGTAGGAAACAAAGTTCTTTTTTTCTGGACATGCTGATGGTTCTTACTGTTTTGGAGACACTAGAAAGAAGAGGATGATTCTTGCCTTAAAACAGAGTGATTTTCAGGGAGAAGAACTCGGGTCTGAATTTCCCTTCAGTAATGGAGTTAAACCCCAGGATCTGTGTCTTCCTACATACAAGAGTTCATTTCTGGTAAAGCCTGTGAATTTTGCTCAATAATTTTTCGCAATTCCTGAATCCAACGCGATTCTCACTGTTAACTAAAGAGCATTTATGTAAGAGGAGCTGTGGTTTTTATCACTTTCATAAGCAGAGTTGAACTCCATATGGTCCGTATGAGTAGGAAACACAGTTCTTTTTTTCAGGGCATGCTCATGTTTCTTGCTGTATTGGAGACTCTTGAATGACTAGCTTGATTCTTGCGTTAAAACAGAGTGTGTTTCAGGTATGAGAACTCTGGTCTGAATTTGCCTTCGGAAACGGAGTTAAACTCCAGGATCTGTGTCTTCCTACAAGCAAGAGTTCATTTATGGTAAACCCAGTATTTTGGGCTCAAATGATTTTTCGCAGTTCAGGAACCCAATGCGATTCTCACTATTAACTAAAGAGCATTTATGGAAGAGGAGATGGGGTTTGTATCAGTTTCAAAGCAGAGGTGAACTACATATGGTCCGTATGAGTAGGAAACACAGTTCTTTTTTTTCTGGGCATGCTCATGGTTCTTGCTGTATTTTAGAAGTTGGAAAGAAGAGCTTGCCTCTTGCTTTAAAACATAGTTTGTTTCAGGGATGAACTCTGGTCTGAATTTGCCTTCAGAAACGGAGTTAAAACCCAGGATAGGTGTCTTCCTACAAGCTAGAGTTCATTTCTGGTTAACCCAGTGAATTTTGTGCTCAAATGATTTAACAGAGTTCTAGAACCCAACATGATTCTCACTATTACCTAAAGAGCATTTATGTAAGAGGAGATGGGGTTTGTATCAGTTTCAAAGCAGAGTTGAAGTATATATGGTCCATATGATTAGGAAACACAGTTATTTTTTTCAGGGCATGCTCATGTTTCTTGCTGTATTGGAGATTCTGGAAAGAAGAGCTTGATATTTGCGTTAAAACAGAGTGTGTTCAAGGGATGTGAACTCTGGTCTGAAATTGCGTTCAGAAACGGAGTTAAAATCCAGGATCTGTGTCTTCCTACAAGCAAGAGTTCATTTCTGATAAAACCAGTGAATTTTGGGCTTAAATGATTTTTCCCAGTTCATGAACCCAACGCGATTCTCATTATTAACTAAAGAGCATTTATGTAAGAGGAGCACTGGTCTGTATCAGTTTCAAAGAAGAGTTGAACTACATATGGTCCGTATGAGTAGGAAACACAGTTCTTGTTTTCTGGACATGCCGATGGTTCTTACTGTTTTAGAGACGCTGGAAAGAAGAGGATGATTCTTGCCTTAAAACAGAGTGTTTTTCAGGGATAACAACTCGGGTCTGAATTTCCCTTGAGAAATGGAGTTAAACCCCAGGTTCTGTGTCTTCCTACGTGCAAGAGTTCATTTCTGGTAAACCCTGTGAATGTTGGGCTCAATGATTTTTCGCAATTCCTGAATCCAACGCGATTCTCACTATTAACTAAAGAGCCTTTATGTAAGAGGAGGTGTCATTGGTATCAGTTTCATAAGCAGAGTTGAACTACATATGGTCCGTATGAGTAGGAAACACAGTTCTTTTTTTCAGGGCATGCTCCTGATTCTTGCTGTATTGGAGACTATGGAAAGAAGAGCTTGATATTTGCGTTAAAACAGAGTGTGTTTCAGGGATGAGAACTCTAGTCTGAATTTGCCTTGGGAAACTGAGTTAAACCCCTGGATCTGTGTCTTCCTACAAGCAAGAGTTCATTACTGGTAAACCCAGTGAATGGTGGGATCAAATGGTTTTTTGCAGGTCATGAACCCATCGCGATTATCACTATTAACTAAAGAGCATTTATGTAAGAGGAGATGTGGTTTGTATCAGTTTCAAAGCAGAGTTGAACTACATATGGTCCATATGAGTAGGAAACACAGTTCTTTTTTTCTGGGCATGCTCATGGTTCTTGTTATATTTTAGAAGTTGGAAGAAGAGCTTGCCTCTTGGTATAAAACAGAGTGTGTTTCAGGGATGAGAACTCTGGTCTGAATTTGCCTTCAGAAACGGAGTTAAAACCCAGGATCTGTGTCTTCCTACACGTAAGATTTCATTTCTGGTAAACCCAGTGAATTTTGGGCTCAAATGATTTAACACAGTTCTAGAACCGAACACGATTCTCACTATTAACTAAAGAGCATTTATGTAAGAGGAGATGTGGTTTGTTTCAGTTTCAAAGCAGAGTTAAACTATATATGGTCCGTATGAGTAGGAAACACAATATTTTTTTCAGTACATGCTCATGGTTCTTGCTGTATTGGAGATTCTGGAAAGAAGAGCTTGATATTTGCGTTAAAACAGAATGTGTTTCAGGGATGAGAACTCTGGTCAGAATTTTCCTTCAGAAATGGAGTTAAACCCCAGGATCTGTGTCTTCCTACAAGCAAGAGTTCATTTCTGGTATACCCAGTGAATTTTGGGCTCACATGATTTTTCGCATTTCACGAACCCAACGAGATTCTCACTATTAACCAAAGAGCATTTATGTAAGAGGAGCTGTGGTTTGTATCACTTTCATAAGCAGAGTTGAACTACATATGGTCCACATCAGTAGAAACACAGTTCTTTTTTTCAGGGCCTGCTCACGGATCTTGCTGTATTATAGACGTTGGAAAGAAGAGCTTTCTTCTTGCACTAAAACAGAGTGTGTTTCATGGATGAGAACTCTGGTCTGAATTTCCCTTCGGAAACGCAGTTAAAGCCCATGGTCTGTGTCTTCCTACAAGCAAGAGTTCATTTCTGGTAAACCAAGTGAATATTGGGCTCAAATCATTTTACACAGTTCAAAAACCCAATGCAATTCTCACTATTAACTAAAGAGCATTTATGTAAGTGGAGCTGTGGGTTGTATCAGCTTCATAAGCAGAGTTGAACTACATATGGTCCATATGAGTAGGAAACAAAGTTCTTTTTTTCTGGACATGCTGATGGTTCTTACTGTTTTGGAGACACTAGAAAGAAGAGGATGATTCTTGCCTTAAAACAGAGTGATTTTCAGGGAGAAGAACTCGGGTCTGAATTTCCCTTCAGTAATGGAGTTAAACCCCAGGATCTGTGTCTTCCTACATACAAGAGTTCATTTCTGGTAAAGCCTGTGAATTTTGCTCAATAATTTTTCGCAATTCCTGAATCCAACGCGATTCTCACTGTTAACTAAAGAGCATTTATGTAAGAGGAGCTGTGGTTTTTATCACTTTCATAAGCAGAGTTGAACTCCATATGGTCCGTATGAGTAGGAAACACAGTTCTTTTTTTCAGGGCATGCTCACTGTTCTTGCTGTATTGTAGACTCTGGAAAGAAGAGCTTGATATTTGAGTTAAAACAGAGTGTGTTTCAATGAGGAGAACTCTGCTCTGAATTTGCCTTCAGTAACGCAGTTAAACCCCATGATCTGTGTCTTCCTACAAGCAAGAGTTCATTTCTGGTAAACCCAGTGAATTTTTGGCTCACATGATTTTTCGCAGTTCACGAACCCAACGCGATTCTCACTATTAACCAAAGAGCATTTATGTAACAGGAGCTGTGCTTTTTATCAGTTTCATAAGCATACTTGAACTTCATAGGGTCCGTATCAGTGAGAAACGCAGTTCTTTTTTTCAGGGCATGCTCTTGGATCTTGGTGTATTATAGACGCTGGAAAGAAGAGCTTGCTTCTTGCATTAAAACAGAGTGTGTTTCATGGATGAGAACTCTGGTCTGTATTTCCCTTCAGAAACAGAGTTAAACCCCAGGAACTGTGTCTTCCTACAAGCAATAGTTCATTTCTGATAAACCTAGTGAATTTTGGCTCAAATGATTATTTGCAGTTCATGAACCCAACGAGAGTCTCATTTTTAACTAAAGAGCATTTATGTAAGAGGAGCTGTGGTTTGCATCAGGTTCATAAGCAGAGTTGAAATACATATGGTCCTTATGAGTAAGAAACACATTTCTTTTATACACAGCATGCACATTATTCTTGCTGCATTTTAGAATCTGGAAAGAAGAGCTTGCTTCTTGCATTAAAAGAGAGTGTGCTTCAGGGATGAGAACTCTGGTCTGAATTTCCACTTTAGAATTAGAGTTAATCCCCAGCATCTGTGTCTTCCTACAAGCAAGAGTTCTTTTCTGGTAAACCCAGTGAATTTTGGTCTCAAATGATTTTACACAGTTCTAGAACACAACGCGATTATCACTATTAACTAAAGAGCATTTATGTAAGAGGAGCACTGGTCTGTATCAGTTTCAAACAAGAGTTGAACTATATATGGTCCATATGAGTAGGAAACACAGTTCTTTTTTCTGGACATGTTGATGGTTCTTATTGTTTCTGAGACGCTGGAAAGAAGAGGATGATTCTTGCCTTAAAACAGAGTCTTTTTCAGGGATAAGAACTCGTGTCTGAATTTCCCTTCAGAAATGGAGTTAAACCCAAGGATCTGTGTCTTCCTACATGCAAGAGTTCATTTCTGGTGAACCCTGTAAATTTTAGGCTCAATGATTTTTCGCAATTCCTGAATCCAATGCGATTCTCACTATTAACTAAAGAGCATTTATGTAATAGGAGCTGTCGTTGGTATCAGTTTCATAAGCAGAGTTGAACTACATATGATCAGTATGAGTAGGAAACACAGTTCTTTTTTTCAGGGCATGCTCCTGATTCTTGCTGTATTGGAGACTATGGAAAGAAGAGCTTGATATTTGCGTTAAAACAGAGTGTGTTTCAGTGTTGAGAACTCTGCTCTGAATTTGCCTTCAGAAACGCAGTTAAACCCCAGGATCTGTGTCTTCCTACAAGCAAGAGTTCATTTCTGGTAAACTCAGTGAATTTTTGTCTCACATGATTTTTCGCAGTTCACGAACCCAACGCGATTCTCACTATTAACCAAACAGCATTTATGTAACAGGAGCTGTGGTTTGTATCAGTTTCATAAGCAGAGTTGAACTACATATGGTCCGTATCAGTGAGAAACACAGTTCTTTTTTTCAGGGCTTGCTCACGGATCTTGCTGTATTATAGACGCTGGAAAGAAGAGCTTGCTTCTTGCATTAAAACAGAGTGTGTTTCAGGGATGAGAACTCTGGTCTGAATTTCCCTTCAGAAACAGAGTTAAACCCCAGGATCTGTGTCTTCTTACAGGCAAGAGTTCATTTCTGGTTAACCCAGTGAATTTTGGGCTCAAATGATTTTACACAGTTCTAGAACACAATGCGATTATCACTATTAACTAAAGAGCATTTATGTAAGAGGAGCACTCGTCTGTATCAGTTTCAAAGCAGAGTTGATCTACATATTGTCCGTATGAGTAGGAAACACAGTTCATTTTTTCCGGACATGTGGATGGTTCTTACTGTTTCTGAGACGCTGGAAAGAAGAGAATGATTCTTGCCTTAAAACAGAGTGTTTTTCAGGGATAAGAACTCGGGTCTGAATTTCCCTTCAGAAATGGAGTTAAACCCCAGGGTCTGTGTCTTCCTACAAGCAAGAGTTCATTTCTGGTAAACCAAGTGAATTTTGGGCTCAAATGATTTTACACAGTTCAAAAACCCAATGCAATTCTCACTATTAACTAAAGAGCATTTATGTAAGTGGAGCTGTGTGTTGTATCAGTTTCATAAGCAGAGTTGAACTACATATGGTCCGTATGAGTAGGAAACAAAGTTCTGTTTTTCTGGACATGCTGATGGTTCTTACTGTTTTGGAGACACTAGAAAGAAGAGGATGATTCTTGCTTAAATCAGAGTGATTTTCAGGGAGAAGAACTCGCGTCTGAATTTCCCTTCAGTAATGGAGTTAAACCCCAGGATCTGTGTCTTCCTACATGCAAGAGTTCATTTCTGGTAAAGCCTGTGAATTTTGCTCAATGATTTTTTGCAATTCCTGAATCCAACGCGATTCTCACTATTAACTAAAGAGCATTTATGTAAGAGGAGCTGTGTTTTTCATCAGTTTCATAAGCAGAGTTGAACTACATATGGTCCGTATGAGTAGGAAACACAGTTCTTTTTTTCAGGGCATGCTCACGGTTCTTGCTGTATTGGAGACTCTGGAAAGAAGAGCTTGATATTTGAGTTAAAACAGAGTGTGGTACAGGGATGAGAACTCTGGTGTGAATTTGCCTTCAGAAACAGAGTTAAAACCCAGGATCTGTGTCTTCCTACACGTAAGATTTCATTTCTGGTAAACCCAGTGAATTTTGGGCTCAAATGATTTAACACAGTTCTAGAACCGAACACGATTCTCACTATTAACTAAAGAGCATTTATGTAAGAGGAGATGTGGTTTGTATCAGTTTCATAGCAGAGTTAAACTATATATGGTCCGTATGAGTAGGAAACACAATATTTTTTTCAGTGCATGCTCATGGTTCTTGCTGTATTGGAGATTCTGGAAAGAAGAGCTTGATATTTGCGTTAAAACAGAGTGTGTTTCAGGGATGAGAACTCTGGTCTGAATTTGCCTTCAGAAATGGAGTGAAATTCCAGGATCTGTGTCTTCCTACAAGCAAGAGTTCATTTCTGGTAAACCCAGTGAATTTTGGGCTCACATGATTTTTCGCACTTCACGAACCCAACGAGATTCTCACTATTAACCAAAGAGCATTTATGTAAGAGGAGCTGTGGTTTGTATCACTTTCATAAGCAGAGTTGAATACATATGGTCCACATCAGTAGAAACACAGTTCTTTTTTTCAGGGCCTGCTCACGGATCTTGCTGTATTATAGACGTTGGAAAGAAGAGCTTGCTTCTTGCACTAAAACAGAGTGTGTTTCATGGATGAGAACTCTGGTCTGAATTTCCCTTCGGAAACGCAGTTAAAAACCAGGGTCTGTGTCTTCCTACAAGCAAGAGTTCAATTCTGGTAAACCAAGTGAATTTTGGGCTCAAATGATTTTACACAGTTCAAAAACCTAATGCAATTCTCACTATTAACTCAAGAGCATTTATGTAAGTGGAGCTGTGGGTTGTATCAGTTTCATAAGCAGAGTTGAACTACATATGGTCCGTATGAGTAGGAAACAAAGTTCTGTTTTTCTGGACATGCTGATGGTTCTTACTGTTTTGGAGACACTAGAAAGAAGAGGATGATTCTTGCTTAAATCAGAATGATTTTCAGGGAGAAGAACTCGCGTCTGTATTTCCCTTCAGTAATGGAGTTAAACCCCAGGATCTGTGTCTTCCTACATGCAAGAGTTCATTTCTGGTAAAGCCTGTGAATTTTGCTCAATGATTTTTTGCAATTCCTGAATCCAACGCGATTCTCACTATTAACTAAAGAGCATTTATGTAAGAGGAGCTGTGGTTTTTATCAGTTTCATAAGCAGAGTTGAACTACATATGGTCCGTATGAGTAGGAAACACAGTTCTTTTTCTCAGGGCATGCTCACGGTTCTTGCTGTATTGGAGACTCTGGAAAGAAGAGCTTGATATTTGAGTTAAAACAGAGTGTGTTACAGGGATGAGAACTCTGGTGTGAATTTGCCTTCAGAAACGGAGTTAAACCCCAGGATCTGTGTCTTCCTATAAACAGGAGTTCATTTCTGGTAAACTCAGTAAATTTTGGTCTCAAATGATCTTTCGCAGTACGCAAATCCAACGCTATTCTCACTATTAACTAAAGACCATTTATGTAAGAGGAGCTGTGGTTTGTATCAGTTTCATAAGCAGAGTTGAACTACATATGGTGCGTATGATTAGGAAACACAGTTCTTTTTTTCTAGGCATGCTCATGGTTCTTGCTGTATTGTATACGCTGGAAAGAAGAGCTTCATTCTTGCGTTAAAACAGAGTGTGTTAGGGGGATGAGAACTCTGGCCTGAATTTGCCTTCAGAAACGGAGTTAAACTCCAGGATCTGTGTCTTCCTACAAGCAAGAGTTCATTTCTGATAAACCCAGTGAATTTTGGGCTTAAATGATTTTTCCCAGTTCATGAACCCAACGCGATTCTCACTAATAACTAAAGAGCATTTATGTAAGAGGAGCTATGGTTTGTATCAGTTTCATGAGCAGAGTTGAACTACATATGGTCCTTATGAGTAGGAAACACAGATCTTTTTTTCTGGACATGCTAATGGTACTTACTGTTTTGAGACGCTGGAAAGAAGAGGATGATTCTTGCCTTAAAACAGAGTGAGTTTCAGGGATGAGAACTCTGGTATGAATTTCTCTTCAGAAACAGAGTTAAACCCCAGGATCTGTGTCTTCCTACAAGCAAGAGTTCATTTCTGGTAAACCAAGTGAATTTTGGGCTCAAATGATTATTTGCTGTTCACGAACCCAAGGCGAATCTCACTTTTAACTAAAGAGCATTTATGTAAGATGAGCTGTGGTTTGTATCAGGTTCATAAGCAGAGTTGAAAAACATATGGTCCATCTGAGTATGAAACACATTTCTTTTTTACAGGGCATGCAATTTATTCTTGCTGTATTTTAGAATGTGGAGAGAAGAGCTTGCTTCTTGCGTTAAAAGAGAGTGTGCTTCAGGGATGAGAAATCTGGTCTGAATTTCAACTTTAGAATCGGAGTTAATCCCCAGGATCTGTGTCTTCCTACAAGCAAGAGTTCATTTCTGGTAAACCCAGTGAATTTTGGCTCAAATGATTTTACACATTTCTAGAACACAACGCGATTATCACTATTAACTAAAGAGCATTTATGTAAGAGGAGCACTGGTCTGTATCAGTTTCAAAGAAGAGTTGAACTACATATGGTCCGTATGAGTAGGAAACACAGTTCTTGTTTTCTGGACATGCTGATGGTTCTTACTGTTTTAGAGACGCTGGAAAGAAGAGGATGATACTTGCCTTAAAACAGAGTGTTTTTCAGGGATAACAACTCGGGTCTGAATTTCCCTTCAGAAATGGAGTTAAACCCGAGGATCTGTGTCTTCCTACAAGCAAGAGTTCATTTCTGGTAAACCCTGTGAATGTTGGGCTCAATGATTTTTCACAATTCCTGAGTCCATCGCGATTCTCACTATTAACTAAAGAGCCTTTATGTAAAAGGAGGTGTCGTTGGTATCAGTTTCATAAGCAGAATTGAACTACATATGGTCCGTATGAGTAGGAAACACAGTTCTTTTTTTCAGTGTATGCTCCTGATTCTTGCTGTATTGGAGACTATGGAAAGAAGAGCTTGATATTTGCGTTAAAACAGAGTGTGTTTCAGGGATGAGAACTCTAGTCTGAATTTGCCTTCAGAAACTGAGTTAAACCCCTGGATCTGTGTCTTCCTACAAGCAAGAGTTCATTTCTGGTAAACCCAGTGAATGGTGGGATCAAATGGTTTTTTGCAGGTCATGAACCCATCGCGATTATCACTATTAACTAAGGAGCATTTATGTAAGAGGAGATGTGGTTTGTATCAGTTTCAAAGCAGAGTTGAACTACATATGGTCCATATGAGTAGGAAACACAGTTCTTTTTTTCTGGGCATGCTCATGTTTCTTGCTATATTTTAGAAGTTGGAAGAAGAGCTTGCCTCTTGCTTTAAAACAGAGTGTGTTTCAGGGATGAGAACTCTGGTCTGAATTTGCCTTCAGAAACGGAGTTAAAACCCAGGATCTGTGTCTTCCTACAAGTAAGATTTCATTTCTGGTAAACCAAGTGAATTTTGGGCTCAAATGATTTTACACAGTTCAAAATCCCAATGCAATTTTCGCTATTAACTAAAGAGCATTTATGTAAGTGGAGCTGTGTGTTGTATCAGTTTCATAAGCATTTGAACTAAATATGGTCTGTATGAGTAGGAAACAAAGTTCTTTTTTTCTGGATATTCTGATGGTTCTTACTATTTTGGAGACACTAGAAAGAAGAGGATGATTCTTGCCTTAAAACAGAGTGATTTTCAGGGAGAAGAACTCGCGTCTGAATTTCCCTTCAGTAATGGAGTTAAACCCCAGGATCTGTGTCTTCCTACATGCAAGAGTTCATTTCTGGTAAAGCCTGTGAATTTTGCTCAATGATTTTTTGCAATTCCTGAATCCAACGCGATTCTCACTATTAACTAAAGAGCATTTATGTAAGAGGAGCTGTGGTTTTTATCAGTTTCATAAGCAGAGTTGAACTACATATGGTCCGTATGAGTAGGAAACACAGTTCTTTTTTTCAGGGCATGCTCACGGTTCTTGCTGTATTGGAGACTCTGGAAAGAAGAGCTTGATATTTGAGTTAAAACAGAGTGTGTTTCAGGGATGAGAACTCTGGTGTGAATTTGCCTTCAGAATCGGAGTTAAACTCCAGGATCTGTGTCTTCGTATAAACAGGAGTTCATTTCTGGTAAACCCAGTAAATTTTGGGCTCAAATGATTTTTCGCAGTACGCAAATCCAACGCTATTCTCACTATTAGCTAAAGACCATTTATGTAAGAGGAGCTGTGGTTTGTATCAGTTTCATAAGCAGAGTTGAACTACATATGGTGTGTATGATTAGGAAACACAGTTCTTTTTTTCTAGGCATGCTCATGGTTCTTGCTGTATTGTATACGCTGGAAAGAAGAGCTTCATTCTTGCGTTAAAACAGAGTGTGTTAGGGGGATGAGAACTCTGGTCTGAATTTGCCTTCAGAAACGGAGTTAAACTCCAGGATCTGTGTCTTCCTACAAGCAAGAGTTCATTTCTGATAAACCCAGTGAATTTTGGGCTTAAATGATTTTTCCCAGTTCATGAACCCAACGCGATTCTCACTAATAACTAAAGAGCATTTATGTAAGAGGAGCTATGGTTTGTATCAGTTTCATGAGCAGAGTTGAACTACATATGGTCCTTATGAGTAGGAAACACACATCTTTTTTTCTGGACATGCTAATGGTACTTACTGTTTTGGAGACGCTGGAAAGAAGAGGATGATTCTTGCCTTAAAACAGAGTGAGTTTCAGGGATGAGAACTCTGGTATGAATTTCTCTTCAGAAACAGAGTTAAACCCCAGGATCTGTGTCTTCCTACAAGCAAGAGTTCATTTCTGGTAAACCAAGTGAATTTTGGGCTCAAATGATTATTTGCTGTTCACGAACCCAAGGCGAATCTCACTTTTAACTAAAGAGCATTTATGTAAGATGAGCTGTGGTTTGTATCCGGTTCATAAGCAGAGTTGAAAAACATATGGTCCGTCTGAGTATGAAACACATTTCTTTTTTACAGGGCATGCAATTTATTCTTGCTGTATTTTAGAATATGGAAAGAAGAGCTTGCTTCTTGCCTTAAAAGAGAGTGTGCTTCAGGGATGAGAAATCTGGTCTGAATTTCAACTTTAGAATCGGAGTTAATCCCCAGGATCTGTGTCTGCCTACAAGCAAGAGTTCATTTCTGGTAAACCCAGTGAATTTTGGCTCAAATGATTTTACACATTTCTAGAACACAACGCGATTATCACTATTAACTAAAGAGCATTTATGTAAGAGGAGCACTGGTCTGTATCAGTTTCAAAGAAGAGTTGAACTACATATGGTCCGTATGAGTAGGAAACAAAGTTCTGTTTTTCTGGACATGCTGATGGTTCTTACTGTTTTGGAGACACTAGAAAGAAGAGGATGATTCTTGCTTAAATCAGAATGATTTTCAAGGAGAAGAACTCGCGTCTGTATTTCCCTTCAGTAATGGAGTTAAACCCCAGGATCTGTGTCTTCCTACATGCAAGAGTTCATTTCTGGTAAAGCCTGTGAATTTTGCTCAATGATTTTTTGCAATTCCTGAATCCAACGCGATTCTCACTATTAACTAAAGAGCATTTATGTAAGAGGAGCTGTGGTTTTTATCAGTTTCATAAGCAGAGTTGAACTACATATGGTCCGTATGAGTAGGAAACACAGTTCTTTTTCTCAGGGCATGCTCACGGTTCTTGCTGTATTGGAGACTCTGGAAAGAAGAGCTTGATATTTGAGTTAAAACAGAGTGTGTTACAGGGATGAGAACTCTGGTGTGAATTTGCCTTCAGAAACGGAGTTAAACCCCAGGATCTGTGTCTTCCTATAAACAGGAGTTCATTTCTGGTAAACTCAGTAAATTTTGGTCTCAAATGATCTTTCGCAGTACGCAAATCCAACGCTATTCTCACTATTAACTAAAGACCATTTATGTAAGAGGAGCTGTGGTTTGTATCAGTTTCATAAGCAGAGTTGAACTACATATGGTGCGTATGATTAGGAAACACAGTTCTTTTTTTCTAGGCATGCTCATGGTTCTTGCTGTATTGTATACGCTGGAAAGAAGAGCTTCATTCTTGCGTTAAAACAGAGTGTGTTAGGGGGATGAGAACTCTGGTCTGAATTTGCCTTCAGAAACGGAGTTAAACTCCAGGATCTGTGTCTTCCTACAAGCAAGAGTTCATTTCTGATAAACCCAGTGAATTTTGGGCTTAAATGATTTTTCCCAGTTCATGAACCCAACGCGATTCTCACTAATAACTAAAGAGCATTTATGTAAGAGGAGCTATGGTTTGTATCAGTTTCATGAGCAGAGTTGAACTACATATGGTCCTTATGAGTAGGAAACACAGTTCTTGTTTTCTGGACATGCTGATGGTTCTTACTGTTTTAGAGATGCTGGAAAGAAGAGGATGATTCTTGCCTTAAAACAGAGTGTTTTTCAGGGATAAGAACTCGGGTTTGAATTTCCCTTCAGAAATGGAGTTAAACCTGAGGATCTGTGTCTTCCTACGTGCAAGAGTTCAATTCTGGTAAACCCTGTGAATGTTGGGCTCAATGATTTTTCACAATTCCTGAGTCCAACGCGATTCTCACTATTAACTAAAGAGCCTTTATGTAAAAGGAGGTGTCGTTGGTATCAGTTTCATAAGCAGAGTTGAACTACATATGGTCCGTATGAGTAGGAAACACAGTTCTTTTTTTCAGGGTATGCTCCTGATTCTTGCTGTATTGGAGACTATGGAAAGAAGAGCTTGATATTTGCGTTAAAACAGAGTGTGTTTCAGGGATGAGAACTCTAGTCTGAATTTGCCTTCAGAAACTGAGTTAAACCCCTGGATCTGTGTCTTCCTATAAGCAAGAGTTCATTTCTGGTAAACCCAGTGAATGGTGGGATCAAATGGTTTTTTGCAGGTCATGAACCCATCGCGATTATCACTATTAACTAAAGAGCATTTATGTAAGAGGAGATGTGGTTTGTATCAGTTTCAAAGCAGAGTTGAACTACATATGGTCCATATGAGTAGGAATCACAGTTCTTTTTTTCTGGGCATGCTCATGGTTCTTGCTATATTTTAGAAGTTGGAAGAAGAGCTTGCCTCTTGCTTTAAAACAGAGTGTGTTTCAGGGATGAGAACTCTGGTCTGAATTTGCCTTCAGAAACAGAGTTAAAACCCAGGATCTGTGTCTTCCTACACGTAAGATTTCATTTCTGGTAAACCCAGTGAATTTTGGGCTCAAACGATTTAACACAGTTCTAGAACCGAACACGATTCTCACTATTAACTAAAGAGCATTTATGTAAGAGGAGATGTGGTTTGTATGAGTTTCAAAGCAGAGTTAAACTATATATGGTCCTTATGAGTAGGAAACACAATATTTTTTTCAGTGCATGCTCATGGTTCTTGCTGTATTGGAGATTCTGGAAAGAAGAGCTTGATATTTGCGTTAAAACAGAGTGTGTTTCAGGGATAGAACTCTGGTCTGAATTTGCCTTCAGAAATGGAGTTAAATCCCAGGATCTGTGTCTTCCTACAAGCAAGATTTCATTTCTGGTAAAACCAGTGAATTTTGGGCTCACATAATTTTTCGCACTTCACGAACCCAACGAGATTCTCACTATTAACCAAAGAGCATTTATGTAGGAGGAGCTGTGGTTTGTATCAGTTTCATAAGCAGAGTTGAACTAAATATGGTCCATATCAGTGAGTAACACAGTTCTTTTTTTCAGGGCATGCTCACGGATCTTGCTGTATTATAGACGTTGGAAAGAAGAGCTTGCTTCTTGCCCTAAAACAGAGTGTGTTTCATGAATGAGAACTCTGGTGTGAATTTCCCTTCAGAAACGCAGTTAAAGCCCAGGGTCTGTGTCTTCCTACAAGCAAGAGTTCATTTCTGGAACACCAAGTGATTTTTGGGCTCAAATGATTTTACACAGTTCAGAAACCCAATGTGATTCTCACTATTAAGTAAAGAGCATTTATGTAAGAGGAGTAGGAAACACAGTTATTTTTTTCAGGACATGCTCATGGTTCTTGCTGTATTGGAGATTCTGAAAACAAGAGCTTGATATTTGCGTTAAAACAGAGTGTGTTTCAGGGATAGATCTCTGGTCTGAATTTGCCTTCAGAAATGGAGTTAAATCCCAGGATCTGTGTCTTCCTACAAGCAAGGGTTCATTTCTGGTAAACCCTGTAAATTTTAGGCTCAATGATTTTTCGCAATTCCTGAATCCAATGCGATTCTCACTATTAACTAAAGAGCATTTATGTAATAGGAGCTGTCGTTGGTATCAGTTTCATAAGCAGAGTTGAACTACATATGATCAGTATGAGTAGGAAACACAGTTCTTTTTTTCAGGGCATGCTCCTGATTCTTGCTGTATTGGAGACTATGGAAAGAAGAGCTTGATATTTGCGTTAAAACAGAATGTGTTTCAGGGATGAGAACTCTGGTCAGAATTTTCCTTCAGAAATGGAGTTAAACCCCAGGATCTGTGTCTTCCTACAAGCAAGAGTTCATTTCTGGTATACCCAGTGAATTTTGGGCTCAAATGATTATTTGCTGTTCACGAACCCAAGGCGAATCTCACTTTTAACTAAAGAGCATTTATGTAAGATGAGCTGTGGTTTGTATCCGGTTCATAAGCAGAGTTGAAAAACATATCGTCCGTCTGAGTATGAAACACATTTCTTTTTTACAGGGCATGCAATTTATTCTTGCTGTATTTTAGAATATGGAAAGAAGAGCTTGCTTCTTGCCTTAAAAGAGAGTGTGCTTCAGGGATGAGAAATCTGGTCTGAATTTCAACTTTAGAATCGGAGTTAATCCCCAGGATCTGTGTCTGCCTACAAGCAAGAGTTCATTTCTGGTAAACCCAGTGAATTTTGGCTCAAATGATTTTACACATTTCTAGAACACAACGCGATTATCACTATTAACTAAAGAGCATTTATGTAAGAGGAGCACTGGTCTGTATCAGTTTCAAAGAAGAGTTGAACTACATATGGTCCGTATGAGTAGGAAACACAGTTCTTGTTTTCTGTACATGCTGATGGTTCTTACTGTTTTAGAGACGCTGGAAAGAAGAGGATGATTCTTGCCTTAAAACAGAGTGTTTTTCAGGGATAAGAACTCGGGTTTGAATTTCCCTTCAGAAATGGAGTTAAACCCGAGGATCTGTGTCTTCCTACGTGCAAGAGTTCATTTCTGGTAAACCCTGTGAATGTTGGGTTCAATGATTTTTCACAATTCCTGAGTCCAACGCGATTCTCACTATTAACTAAAGAGCCTTTATGTAAAAGGAGGTGTCGTTGGTATCAGTTTCATAAGCAGAGTTGAACTACATATGGTCCGTATGAGTAGGAAACACAGTTCTTTTTTTCAGGGTATGCTCCTGATTCTTGCTGTATTGGAGACTATGGAAAGAAGAGCTTGATATTTGCGTTAAAACAGAGTGTGTTTCAGGGATGAGAACTCTAGTCTGAATTTGCCTTCAGAAACTGAGTTAAACCCCTGGATCTGTGTCTTCCTACAAGCAAGAGTTCATTTCTGGTAAACCCAGTGAATGTTGGGATCAAATGGTTTTTTGCAGGTCATGAACCCATCGCGATTATCACTATTAACTAAAGAGCATTTATGTAAGAGGAGATGTGGTTTGTATCAGTTTCAAAGCAGAGTTGAACTACATATGGTCCATATGAGTAGGAAACACAGTTCTTTTTTTCTGGGCATGCTCATGGTTCTTGCTATATTTTAGAAGTTGGAAGAAGAGCTTGCCTCTTGCTTTAAAACAGAGTGTGTTTCAGGGATGAGAACTCTGGTCTGAATTTGCCTTCAGAAACAGAGTTAAAACCCAGGATCTGTGTCTTCCTACACGTAAGATTTCATTTCTGGTAAACCCAGTGAATTTTGGGCTCAAATGATTTAACACAGTTCTAGAACCGAACACGATTCTCACTATTAACTAAAGAGCATTTATGTAAGAGGAGATGTGGTTTGTATCAGTTTCATAGCAGAGTTAAACTATATATGGTCCGTATGAGTAGGAAACACAATATTTTTTTCAGTGCATGCTCATGGTTCTTGCTGTATTGGAGATTCTGGAAAGAAGAGCTTGATATTTGCGTTAAAACAGAGTGTGTTTCAGGGATGAGAACTCTGGTCTGAATTTGCCTTCAGAAATGGAGTGAAATTCCAGGATCTGTGTCTTCCTACAAGCAAGAGTTCATTTCTGGTAAACCCAGTGAATTTTGGGCTCACATGATTTTTCGCACTTCACGAACCCAACGAGATTCTCACTATTAACCAAAGAGCATTTATGTAAGAGGAGCTGTGGTTTGTATCACTTTCATAAGCAGAGTTGAATACATATGGTCCACATCAGTAGAAACACAGTTCTTTTTTTCAGGGCCTGCTCACGGATCTTGCTGTATTATAGACGTTGGAAAGAAGAGCTTGCTTCTTGCACTAAAACAGAGTGTGTTTCATGGATGAGAACTCTGGTCTGAATTTCCCTTCGGAAACGCAGTTAAAAACCAGGGTCTGTGTCTTCCTACAAGCAAGAGTTCAATTCTGGTAAACCAAGTGAATTTTGGGCTCAAATGATTTTACACAGTTCAAAAACCCAATGCAATTCTCACTATTAACTCAAGAGCATTTATGTAAGTGGAGCTGTGGGTTGTATCAGTTTCATAAGCAGAGTTGAACTACATATGGTCCGTATGAGTAGGAAACAAAGTTCTGTTTTTCTGGACATGCTGATGGTTCTTACTGTTTTGGAGACACTAGAAAGAAGAGGATGATTCTTGCTTAAATCAGAATGATTTTCAAGGAGAAGAACTCGCGTCTGTATTTCCCTTCAGTAATGGAGTTAAACCCCAGGATCTGTGTCTTCCTACATGCAAGAGTTCATTTCTGGTAAAGCCTGTGAATTTTGCTCAATGATTTTTTGCAATTCCTGAATCCAACGCGATTCTCACTATTAACTAAAGAGCATTTATGTAAGAGGAGCTGTGGTTTTTATCAGTTTCATAAGCAGAGTTGAACTACATATGGTCCGTATGAGTAGGAAACACAGTTCTTTTTCTCAGGGCATGCTCACGGTTCTTGCTGTATTGGAGACTCTGGAAAGAAGAGCTTGATATTTGAGTTAAAACAGAGTGTGTTACAGGGATGAGAACTCTGGTGTGAATTTGCCTTCAGAAACGGAGTTAAACCCCAGGATCTGTGTCTTCCTATAAACAGGAGTTCATTTCTGGTAAACTCAGTAAATTTTGGTCTCAAATGATCTTTCGCAGTACGCAAATCCAACGCTATTCTCACTATTAACTAAAGACCATTTATGTAAGAGGAGCTGTGGTTTGTATCAGTTTCATAAGCAGAGTTGAACTACATATGGTGCGTATGATTAGGAAACACAGTTCTTTTTTTCTAGGCATGCTCATGGTTCTTGCTGTATTGTATACGCTGGAAAGAAGAGCTTCATTCTTGCGTTAAAACAGAGTGTGTTAGGGGGATGAGAACTCTGGTCTGAATTTGCCTTCAGAAACGGAGTTAAACTCCAGGATCTGTGTCTTCCTACAAGCAAGAGTTCATTTCTGATAAACCCAGTGAATTTTGGGCTTAAATGATTTTTCCCAGTTCATGAACCCAACGCGATTCTCACTAATAACTAAAGAGCATTTATGTAAGAGGAGCTATGGTTTGTATCAGTTTCATGAGCAGAGTTGAACTACATATGGTCCTTATGAGTAGGAAACACAGTTCTTGTTTTCTGGACATGCTGATGGTTCTTACTGTTTTAGAGATGCTGGAAAGAAGAGGATGATTCTTGCCTTAAAACAGAGTGTTTTTCAGGGATAAGAACTCGGGTTTGAATTTCCCTTCAGAAATGGAGTTAAACCTGAGGATCTGTGTCTTCCTACGTGCAAGAGTTCAATTCTGGTAAACCCTGTGAATGTTGGGCTCAATGATTTTTCACAATTCCTGAGTCCAACGCGATTCTCACTATTAACTAAAGAGCCTTTATGTAAAAGGAGGTGTCGTTGGTATCAGTTTCATAAGCAGAGTTGAACTACATATGGTCCGTATGAGTAGGAAACACAGTTCTTTTTTTCAGGGTATGCTCCTGATTCTTGCTGTATTGGAGACTATGGAAAGAAGAGCTTGATATTTGCGTTAAAACAGAGTGTGTTTCAGGGATGAGAACTCTAGTCTGAATTTGCCTTCAGAAACTGAGTTAAACCCCTGGATCTGTGTCTTCCTACAAGCAAGAGTTCATTTCTGGTAAACCCAGTGAATGTTGGGATCAAATGGTTTTTTGCAGGTCATGAACCCATCGCGATTATCACTATTAACTAAAGAGCATTTATGTAAGAGGAGATGTGGTTTGTATCAGTTTCAAAGCAGAGTTGAACTACATATGGTCCATATGAGTAGGAAACACAGTTCTTTTTTTCTGGGCATGCTCATGGTTCTTGCTATATTTTAGAAGTTGGAAGAAGAGCTTGCCTCTTGCTTTAAAACAGAGTGTGTTTCAGGGATGAGAACTCTGGTCTGAATTTGCCTTCAGAAACAGAGTTAAAACCCAGGATCTGTGTCTTCCTACACGTAAGATTTCATTTCTGGTAAACCCAGTGAATTTTGGGCTCAAATGATTTAACACAGTTCTAGAACCGAACACGATTCTCACTATTAACTAAAGAGCATTTATGTAAGAGGAGATGTGGTTTGTATCAGTTTCATAGCAGAGTTAAACTATATATGGTCCGTATGAGTAGGAAACACAATATTTTTTTCAGTGCATGCTCATGGTTCTTGCTGTATTGGAGATTCTGGAAAGAAGAGCTTGATATTTGCGTTAAAACAGAGTGTGTTTCAGGGATGAGAACTCTGGTCTGAATTTGCCTTCAGAAATGGAGTGAAATTCCAGGATCTGTGTCTTCCTACAAGCAAGAGTTCATTTCTGGTAAACCCAGTGAATTTTGGGCTCACATGATTTTTCGCACTTCACGAACCCAACGAGATTCTCACTATTAACCAAAGAGCATTTATGTAAGAGGAGCTGTGGTTTGTATCACTTTCATAAGCAGAGTTGAATACATATGGTCCACATCAGTAGAAACACAGTTCTTTTTTTCAGGGCCTGCTCACGGATCTTGCTGTATTATAGACGTTGGAAAGAAGAGCTTGCTTCTTGCACTAAAACAGAGTGTGTTTCATGGATGAGAACTCTGGTCTGAATTTCCCTTCGGAAACGCAGTTAAAAACCAGGGTCTGTGTCTTCCTACAAGCAAGAGTTCAATTCTGGTAAACCAAGTGAATTTTGGGCTCAAATGATTTTACACAGTTCAAAAACCCAATGCAATTCTCACTATTAACTCAAGAGCATTTATGTAAGTGGAGCTGTGGGTTGTATCAGTTTCATAAGCAGAGTTGAACTACATATGGTCCGTATGAGTAGGAAACAAAGTTCTGTTTTTCTGGACATGCTGATGGTTCTTACTGTTTTGGAGACACTAGAAAGAAGAGGATGATTCTTGCTTAAATCAGAATGATTTTCAAGGAGAAGAACTCGCGTCTGTATTTCCCTTCAGTAATGGAGTTAAACCCCAGGATCTGTGTCTTCCTACATGCAAGAGTTCATTTCTGGTAAAGCCTGTGAATTTTGCTCAATGATTTTTTGCAATTCCTGAATCCAACGCGATTCTCACTATTAACTAAAGAGCATTTATGTAAGAGGAGCTGTGGTTTTTATCAGTTTCATAAGCAGAGTTGAACTACATATGGTCCGTATGAGTAGGAAACACAGTTCTTTTTCTCAGGGCATGCTCACGGTTCTTGCTGTATTGGAGACTCTGGAAAGAAGAGCTTGATATTTGAGTTAAAACAGAGTGTGTTACAGGGATGAGAACTCTGGTGTGAATTTGCCTTCAGAAACGGAGTTAAACCCCAGGATCTGTGTCTTCCTATAAACAGGAGTTCATTTCTGGTAAACTCAGTAAATTTTGGTCTCAAATGATCTTTCGCAGTACGCAAATCCAACGCTATTCTCACTATTAACTAAAGACCATTTATGTAAGAGGAGCTGTGGTTTGTATCAGTTTCATAAGCAGAGTTGAACTACATATGGTGCGTATGATTAGGAAACACAGTTCTTTTTTTCTAGGCATGCTCATGGTTCTTGCTGTATTGTATACGCTGGAAAGAAGAGCTTCATTCTTGCGTTAAAACAGAGTGTGTTAGGGGGATGAGAACTCTGGTCTGAATTTGCCTTCAGAAACGGAGTTAAACTCCAGGATCTGTGTCTTCCTACAAGCAAGAGTTCATTTCTGATAAACCCAGTGAATTTTGGGCTTAAATGATTTTTCCCAGTTCATGAACCCAACGCGATTCTCACTAATAACTAAAGAGCATTTATGTAAGAGGAGCTATGGTTTGTATCAGTTTCATGAGCAGAGTTGAACTACATATGGTCCTTATGAGTAGGAAACACAGTTCTTGTTTTCTGGACATGCTGATGGTTCTTACTGTTTTAGAGATGCTGGAAAGAAGAGGATGATTCTTGCCTTAAAACAGAGTGTTTTTCAGGGATAAGAACTCGGGTTTGAATTTCCCTTCAGAAATGGAGTTAAACCTGAGGATCTGTGTCTTCCTACGTGCAAGAGTTCAATTCTGGTAAACCCTGTGAATGTTGGGCTCAATGATTTTTCACAATTCCTGAGTCCAACGCGATTCTCACTATTAACTAAAGAGCCTTTATGTAAAAGGAGGTGTCGTTGGTATCAGTTTCATAAGCAGAGTTGAACTACATATGGTCCGTATGAGTAGGAAACACAGTTCTTTTTTTCAGGGTATGCTCCTGATTCTTGCTGTATCGGAGACTATGGAAAGAAGAGCTTGATATTTGCGTTAAAACAGAGTGTGTTTCAGGGATGAGAACTCTAGTCTGAATTTGCCTTCAGAAACTGAGTTAAACCCCTGGATCTGTGTCTTCCTATAAGCAAGAGTTCATTTCTGGTAAACCCAGTGAATGGTGGGATCAAATGGTTTTTTGCAGGTCATGAACCCATCGCGATTATCACTATTAACTAAAGAGCATTTATGTAAGAGGAGATGTGGTTTGTATCAGTTTCAAAGCAGAGTTGAACTACATATGGTCCATATGAGTAGGAATCACAGTTCTTTTTTTCTGGGCATGCTCATGGTTCTTGCTATATTTTAGAAGTTGGAAGAAGAGCTTGCCTCTTGCTTTAAAACAGAGTGTGTTTCAGGGATGAGAACTCTGGTCTGAATTTGCCTTCAGAAACAGAGTTAAAACCCAGGATCTGTGTCTTCCTACACGTAAGATTTCATTTCTGGTAAACCCAGTGAATTTTGGGCTCAAACGATTTAACACAGTTCTAGAACCGAACACGATTCTCACTATTAACTAAAGAGCATTTATGTAAGAGGAGATGTGGTTTGTATGAGTTTCAAAGCAGAGTTAAACTATATATGGTCCTTATGAGTAGGAAACACAATATTTTTTTCAGTGCATGCTCATGGTTCTTGCTGTATTGGAGATTCTGGAAAGAAGAGCTTGATATTTGCGTTAAAACAGAGTGTGTTTCAGGGATAGAACTCTGGTCTGAATTTGCCTTCAGAAATGGAGTTAAATCCCAGGATCTGTGTCTTCCTACAAGCAAGATTTCATTTCTGGTAAAACCAGTGAATTTTGGGCTCACATAATTTTTCGCACTTCACGAACCCAACGAGATTCTCACTATTAACCAAAGAGCATTTATGTAGGAGGAGCTGTGGTTTGTATCAGTTTCATAAGCAGAGTTGAACTAAATATGGTCCATATCAGTGAGTAACACAGTTCTTTTTTTCAGGGCATGCTCACGGATCTTGCTGTATTATAGACGTTGGAAAGAAGAGCTTGCTTCTTGCCCTAAAACAGAGTGTGTTTCATGAATGAGAACTCTGGTGTGAATTTCCCTTCAGAAACGCAGTTAAAGCCCAGGGTCTGTGTCTTCCTACAAGCAAGAGCTCATTTCTGGAACACCAAGTGATTTTTGGGCTCAAATGATTTTACACAGTTCAGAAACCCAATGTGATTCTCACTATTAAGTAAAGAGCATTTATGTAAGAGGAGTAGGAAACACAGTTATTTTTTTCAGGACATGCTCATGGTTCTTGCTGTATTGGAGATTCTGAAAACAAGAGCTTGATATTTGCGTTAAAACAGAGTGTGTTTCAGGGATAGATCTCTGGTCTGAATTTGCCTTCAGAAATGGAGTTAAATCCCAGGATCTGTGTCTTCCTACAAGCAAGGGTTCATTTCTGGTAAACCCTGTAAATTTTAGGCTCAATGATTTTTCGCAATTCCTGAATCCAATGCGATTCTCACTATTAACTAAAGAGCATTTATGTAATAGGAGCTGTCGTTGGTATCAGTTTCATAAGCAGAGTTGAACTACATATGATCAGTATGAGTAGGAAACACAGTTCTTTTTTTCAGGGCATGCTCCTGATTCTTGCTGTATTGGAGACTATGGAAAGAAGAGCTTGATATTTGCGTTAAAACAGAATGTGTTTCAGGGATGAGAACTCTGGTCAGAATTTTCCTTCAGAAATGGAGTTAAACCCCAGGATCTGTGTCTTCCTACAAGCAAGAGTTCATTTCTGGTATACCCAGTGAATTTTGGGCTCAAATGATTATTTGCTGTTCACGAACCCAAGGCGAATCTCACTTTTAACTAAAGAGCATTTATGTAAGATGAGCTGTGGTTTGTATCCGGTTCATAAGCAGAGTTGAAAAACATATCGTCCGTCTGAGTATGAAACACATTTCTTTTTTACAGGGCATGCAATTTATTCTTGCTGTATTTTAGAATATGGAAAGAAGAGCTTGCTTCTTGCCTTAAAAGAGAGTGTGCTTCAGGGATGAGAAATCTGGTCTGAATTTCAACTTTAGAATCGGAGTTAATCCCCAGGATCTGTGTCTGCCTACAAGCAAGAGTTCATTTCTGGTAAACCCAGTGAATTTTGGCTCAAATGATTTTACACATTTCTAGAACACAACGCGATTATCACTATTAACTAAAGAGCATTTATGTAAGAGGAGCACTGGTCTGTATCAGTTTCAAAGAAGAGTTGAACTACATATGGTCCGTATGAGTAGGAAACACAGTTCTTGTTTTCTGTACATGCTGATGGTTCTTACTGTTTTAGAGACGCTGGAAAGAAGAGGATGATTCTTGCCTTAAAACAGAGTGTTTTTCAGGGATAAGAACTCGGGTTTGAATTTCCCTTCAGAAATGGAGTTAAACCCGAGGATCTGTGTCTTCCTACGTGCAAGAGTTCATTTCTGGTAAACCCTGTGAATGTTGGGTTCAATGATTTTTCACAATTCCTGAGTCCAACGCGATTCTCACTATTAACTAAAGAGCCTTTATGTAAAAGGAGGTGTCGTTGGTATCAGTTTCATAAGCAGAGTTGAACTACATATGGTCCGTATGAGTAGGAAACACAGTTCTTTTTTTCAGGGTATGCTCCTGATTCTTGCTGTATTGGAGACTATGGAAAGAAGAGCTTGATATTTGCGTTAAAACAGAGTGTGTTTCAGGGATGAGAACTCTAGTCTGAATTTGCCTTCAGAAACTGAGTTAAACCCCTGGATCTGTGTCTTCCTACAAGCAAGAGTTCATTTCTGGTAAACCCAGTGAATGTTGGGATCAAATGGTTTTTTGCAGGTCATGAACCCATCGCGATTATCACTATTAACTAAAGAGCATTTATGTAAGAGGAGATGTGGTTTGTATCAGTTTCAAAGCAGAGTTGAACTACATATGGTCCATATGAGTAGGAAACACAGTTCTTTTTTTCTGGGCATGCTCATGGTTCTTGCTATATTTTAGAAGTTGGAAGAAGAGCTTGCCTCTTGCTTTAAAACAGAGTGTGTTTCAGGGATGAGAACTCTGGTCTGAATTTGCCTTCAGAAACAGAGTTAAAACCCAGGATCTGTGTCTTCCTACACGTAAGATTTCATTTCTGGTAAACCCAGTGAATTTTGGGCTCAAATGATTTAACACAGTTCTAGAACCGAACACGATTCTCACTATTAACTAAAGAGCATTTATGTAAGAGGAGATGTGGTTTGTATCAGTTTCATAGCAGAGTTAAACTATATATGGTCCGTATGAGTAGGAAACACAATATTTTTTTCAGTGCATGCTCATGGTTCTTGCTGTATTGGAGATTCTGGAAAGAAGAGCTTGATATTTGCGTTAAAACAGAGTGTGTTTCAGGGATGAGAACTCTGGTCTGAATTTGCCTTCAGAAATGGAGTGAAATTCCAGGATCTGTGTCTTCCTACAAGCAAGAGTTCATTTCTGGTAAACCCAGTGAATTTTGGGCTCACATGATTTTTCGCACTTCACGAACCCAACGAGATTCTCACTATTAACCAAAGAGCATTTATGTAAGAGGAGCTGTGGTTTGTATCACTTTCATAAGCAGAGTTGAATACATATGGTCCACATCAGTAGAAACACAGTTCTTTTTTTCAGGGCCTGCTCACGGATCTTGCTGTATTATAGACGTTGGAAAGAAGAGCTTGCTTCTTGCACTAAAACAGAGTGTGTTTCATGGATGAGAACTCTGGTCTGAATTTCCCTTCGGAAACGCAGTTAAAAACCAGGGTCTGTGTCTTCCTACAAGCAAGAGTTCAATTCTGGTAAACCAAGTGAATTTTGGGCTCAAATGATTTTACACAGTTCAAAAACCCAATGCAATTCTCACTATTAACTCAAGAGCATTTATGTAAGTGGAGCTGTGGGTTGTATCAGTTTCATAAGCAGAGTTGAACTACATATGGTCCGTATGAGTAGGAAACAAAGTTCTGTTTTTCTGGACATGCTGATGGTTCTTACTGTTTTGGAGACACTAGAAAGAAGAGGATGATTCTTGCTTAAATCAGAATGATTTTCAAGGAGAAGAACTCGCGTCTGTATTTCCCTTCAGTAATGGAGTTAAACCCCA
Organism: Onychomys leucogaster; assembly: GCA_949786385.1. NCBI lineage: Eukaryota > Metazoa > Chordata > Mammalia > Rodentia > Cricetidae > Onychomys > Onychomys leucogaster. Next base: position 2,906,289 of record CATKUP010000061.1, read on the forward strand.
GGATCTGTGTCTTCCTACATGCAAGAGTTCATTTCTGGTAAAGCCTGTGAATTTTGCTCAATGATTTTTTGCAATTCCTGAATCCAACGCGATTCTCACTATTAACTAAAGAGCATTTATGTAAGAGGAGCTGTGGTTTTTATCAGTTTCATAAGCAGAGTTGAACTACATATGGTCCGTATGAGTAGGAAACACAGTTCTTTTTCTCAGGGCATGCTCACGGTTCTTGCTGTATTGGAGACTCTGGAAAGAAGAGCTTGATATTTGAGTTAAAACAGAGTGTGTTACAGGGATGAGAACTCTGGTGTGAATTTGCCTTCAGAAACGGAGTTAAACCCCAGGATCTGTGTCTTCCTATAAACAGGAGTTCATTTCTGGTAAACTCAGTAAATTTTGGTCTCAAATGATCTTTCGCAGTACGCAAATCCAACGCTATTCTCACTATTAACTAAAGACCATTTATGTAAGAGGAGCTGTGGTTTGTATCAGTTTCATAAGCAGAGTTGAACTACATATGGTGCGTATGATTAGGAAACACAGTTCTTTTTTTCTAGGCATGCTCATGGTTCTTGCTGTATTGTATACGCTGGAAAGAAGAGCTTCATTCTTGCGTTAAAACAGAGTGTGTTAGGGGGATGAGAACTCTGGTCTGAATTTGCCTTCAGAAACGGAGTTAAACTCCAGGATCTGTGTCTTCCTACAAGCAAGAGTTCATTTCTGATAAACCCAGTGAATTTTGGGCTTAAATGATTTTTCCCAGTTCATGAACCCAACGCGATTCTCACTAATAACTAAAGAGCATTTATGTAAGAGGAGCTATGGTTTGTATCAGTTTCATGAGCAGAGTTGAACTACATATGGTCCTTATGAGTAGGAAACACAGTTCTTGTTTTCTGGACATGCTGATGGTTCTTACTGTTTTAGAGATGCTGGAAAGAAGAGGATGATTCTTGCCTTAAAACAGAGTGTTTTTCAGGGATAAGAACTCGGGTTTGAATTTCCCTTCAGAAATGGAGTTAAACCTGAGGATCTGTGTCTTCCTACGTGCAAGAGTTCAATTCTGGTAAACCCTGTGAATGTTGGGCTCAATGATTTTTCACAATTCCTGAGTCCAACGCGATTCTCACTATTAACTAAAGAGCCTTTATGTAAAAGGAGGTGTCGTTGGTATCAGTTTCATAAGCAGAGTTGAACTACATATGGTCCGTATGAGTAGGAAACACAGTTCTTTTTTTCAGGGTATGCTCCTGATTCTTGCTGTATTGGAGACTATGGAAAGAAGAGCTTGATATTTGCGTTAAAACAGAGTGTGTTTCAGGGATGAGAACTCTAGTCTGAATTTGCCTTCAGAAACTGAGTTAAACCCCTGGATCTGTGTCTTCCTACAAGCAAGAGTTCATTTCTGGTAAACCCAGTGAATGTTGGGATCAAATGGTTTTTTGCAGGTCATGAACCCATCGCGATTATCACTATTAACTAAAGAGCATTTATGTAAGAGGAGATGTGGTTTGTATCAGTTTCAAAGCAGAGTTGAACTACATATGGTCCATATGAGTAGGAAACACAGTTCTTTTTTTCTGGGCATGCTCATGGTTCTTGCTATATTTTAGAAGTTGGAAGAAGAGCTTGCCTCTTGCTTTAAAACAGAGTGTGTTTCAGGGATGAGAACTCTGGTCTGAATTTGCCTTCAGAAACAGAGTTAAAACCCAGGATCTGTGTCTTCCTACACGTAAGATTTCATTTCTGGTAAACCCAGTGAATTTTGGGCTCAAATGATTTAACACAGTTCTAGAACCGAACACGATTCTCACTATTAACTAAAGAGCATTTATGTAAGAGGAGATGTGGTTTGTATCAGTTTCATAGCAGAGTTAAACTATATATGGTCCGTATGAGTAGGAAACACAATATTTTTTTCAGTGCATGCTCATGGTTCTTGCTGTATTGGAGATTCTGGAAAGAAGAGCTTGATATTTGCGTTAAAACAGAGTGTGTTTCAGGGATGAGAACTCTGGTCTGAATTTGCCTTCAGAAATGGAGTGAAATTCCAGGATCTGTGTCTTCCTACAAGCAAGAGTTCATTTCTGGTAAACCCAGTGAATTTTGGGCTCACATGATTTTTCGCACTTCACGAACCCAACGAGATTCTCACTATTAACCAAAGAGCATTTATGTAAGAGGAGCTGTGGTTTGTATCACTTTCATAAGCAGAGTTGAATACATATGGTCCACATCAGTAGAAACACAGTTCTTTTTTTCAGGGCCTGCTCACGGATCTTGCTGTATTATAGACGTTGGAAAGAAGAGCTTGCTTCTTGCACTAAAACAGAGTGTGTTTCATGGATGAGAACTCTGGTCTGAATTTCCCTTCGGAAACGCAGTTAAAAACCAGGGTCTGTGTCTTCCTACAAGCAAGAGTTCAATTCTGGTAAACCAAGTGAATTTTGGGCTCAAATGATTTTACACAGTTCAAAAACCCAATGCAATTCTCACTATTAACTCAAGAGCATTTATGTAAGTGGAGCTGTGGGTTGTATCAGTTTCATAAGCAGAGTTGAACTACATATGGTCCGTATGAGTAGGAAACAAAGTTCTGTTTTTCTGGACATGCTGATGGTTCTTACTGTTTTGGAGACACTAGAAAGAAGAGGATGATTCTTGCTTAAATCAGAATGATTTTCAAGGAGAAGAACTCGCGTCTGTATTTCCCTT